>JAUPMV010000003.1:8619124-11119124 GCA_030848855.1 Branchinecta sandiegonensis | reverse complement strand
AGCAACCTAATACCCCCTTCGTCGCAACCTGACTAAGAACGGCATATCATCGATCCTATGACAAAACCGTCCAGTCTCCAACTTTTCATTAAGGATTGAAGTATGTCGCGTGGTCTTATTTGTTGCTGTTATACCAAAAATCCAGATCTATACATATATATCCACAAGTATACAAGAGTTGAACTAGAGATCTGTCATTGACGAACTTAACTCATGGGAAATCTTGGCCCAGCTGACCATGAATAGAAGGGTGGGGTCGGCACCCATCAAAATGCGTATCTAGACATGTATATCCTCAAGTTTACCAACTAAAAGTTTGATTCCAGTCACGGGTCAAAAACTTAAGTTATGGTCAATTTTGGGCCCACTTGCCCATGAACGTGGAGGGTGGGAGGGTGGTCCGACTCCACATATATATTTCCGAACCTAAGATCTAAAAGCACAAGGAATGCACATCCTCCTCTATCCAGTTGTTGTCTAGTTAAAAACATAAAGAAATTGGCAATCTGGGCCCAAATGCCCCTGAACCAAGTGGGACTGGAGTTTCAGACCCCCTAAAAGAGATCCCAATGCTCACAAGCTAACCAAGTTTCAACTTGATACCTGTTGAATCCTGTCACGGGTTAGGAACTGTACTCTTGGGCAATCTGTTAGGAATATGATATATATTTCCCAGCCTTAGGATTTACTATTACAAGGAATTTCATCGTCCTATGTCTAGCTCTGGTCAAGATATGAACATTATTATCTGAGCACTGTTGGCCTAATTGCTCCTGAACCGGGTGAGTGTGGGGAGTGGGACCCTGAAAAGGAACAGCTGGACCCCAATATCCACAAGTGTACCAAGTTTGAACTTGATACCTGCAATGGTTCACGAGTTATGAGCTCCACAAAAAGCGGTGAAAACCAAAAACCGAAAGCTGCTACAGGGCTCGTGAAAGTGGAATGTTCATAAAGAAACACTCCACTAAAAAGCGTACGCCTAGGCATGTACCAATATTTTCGCCCACTTAAAGACTGAACCATCATTCTTAGTGATACCAAGGGGCCGTAATAAATCGTTTATTCACAAGGGTCTTCAAAGGGCTTCCTGTTCTTTCAAAAGCTGGAGATCTTATTTCATCCTTATATAGGGTGATCTCTGATCATTGGTCAGTATGATACTACAGGCTACTTTTTTCGGCCCTACTTCATTCTAAAAGTCCATCTTGTTTGTCTGTTTTCAGTAATATGAAATCAGTTTTCTATCTGTCTAAAGCAGATTGCACAGAGTGCCACTCAGTTTTCTATCGTAGCTGCGCCTCTTCTAGCAGAAATCGGGGAAATTTTTGATCAGAGCAATAGGAAGCATCGTGAAATCAGGCTAGTGGACCCTTTTGCCCTCTTAGCTTTTCTCAGAAATGCCTAACATGATTCTTCTTACTTTTTTCTTTCGTTTCTCTGCATGATTGGGTTTTGTCTATGGTTTGTTTCTTGTTGGTTTCTTATTGTGTTGCTCTTGAGTTTTGAGGAATAATTACAATAAGGGTAACAATTATTTAATCTACTATGTCATTTGTCATATTATGTTATAGTACTAAAAAATTGTATTAGTACCAGACTTATCAAACCAATTAAAATGACGTAACCTGAAGCATTTGATCATTTTATTTTTATTTTTACGCGCAGCTTGAGCTGGGTCTTAAGTCTTAACATTCGTTATCACCCGTGTTGACTGGTGCAAATGACGCCATTTTTGGAACTTGTAAAATGAATACCTTCAAACTATGTGATGGCTTCAAAGAGTCAAGAAGAAAAGAACGCAACCAACATTTTATCGAGCGCATGGTGTTCTGAATTTTTAGTAAGGCAAGGTACAATTTATTGATAATCATGAAAATCTCAAATGGCGTTAATGCGAGAGATATGCCAGTGGCATCCGAAAATGACCCCTAAAAGCCAAAAAATGAAAATCAAAACCAACACATATCGGCATTTTTCGTAGGATTTAAATGTAATTAGAAGCACACTAAATCATGTTCTTCGTTCCGGCCTTCGGGTCATTGTCACCGTGTGTATAGTTTTGGTTTTCCTGGTGACGCATTCCTTCGATTTAAATGAGTTTGTGCAAGTTCCACTGACATGAAGCATCCACCTCTGCTTCTTTCACACAGCTAGACAGTTCGGTTCTTTGACTTGCAACAGAGCCATCTATGGTTGAGCTCTTCTCTTTTATTTTCATCCAGATTTGACGCTATGATCACAGAGAGCATCCTTGTTCGGAGGGAGTGAAAGTCCTTCCAGATGGCAGCCAATATCACGTGTGTGTCAGATGGGAATTCTGAAAGGCTGTGAATTGATACAAAAAGAAGGTTCGGTGATCAGGCTTGGATTTGGGATTTGGGATATTTTCCTCTTTTTTTTGTTAATTTGTTATTTAGTATAGTAAAGCAACGCAAATTAGCTGTCAGCTACGATGTTGTTCAAATAAACCTCTCTCTCTCTCTCTCTCTCATCCCAAAACGTAAGTGGAGGGATACCTATGACTTCGTAAAAATTGTCCGTCTGTCCCTGTGTCATCACGATAACTCCGGAGGGGAATGAGATATTTTGATGAAACTTGGTGTGAGAATCTTTCGTTAAGGCACAGGTCGAGTTCGTAGATGGTTTTCAAATATTTTTTAAAAGCTTATCTCAAAATAGTAGCCTACTATGAAGTAGTACGAAAAAGTTGCATGCAGTACTAACGATGCTACTACATGCTTCTACTTCAAGGCTACCGTGTTACTGCATACTACTATATGCTACTATTAGCAAGACTGGATGCTACTATGGCAAGACAGGACGCTACTGGGTACTACTTCATAAGACTGGACCAGTCTGAGGCACATTAAATGATAGTATTCTTTGCTATTACATAGTATTACATGCAACGTTTTCGTACTACTACCATACTACTACGCAGGTTACAAATTTTTCATCGGGATATTCTGTGGGCTTGGTTATTTTAGCCGTCCGTTAGCTTTACACTTGATGAAACATCATTAACGCATAGTAGTTACGACCAAGGTTACAACACGAGTTGGGCTCTGGGATTTTATCGAACAAGAATATTTCAGTTAAGTTTCCAGCGGTTATTTATCCATACACGTTCTCCTTTCTCCTCTTCGACGTTACTTACTACGTAGTAGGTTGATTTGACAGTCGTATGTTCCGAGCTTGCAGGAGTGACGCCAAATCGTGTGAATTTTGCGTGCGAATGACCTGTCTCTTGTCGTATTTTACGAACAGATTTTTTAGTCGTATACTACGAGACAGTCGTAAGTTTTTGAGCTTATCAGAATGACACACGTATATTAGGAGCTTCCCGATCGTTAATTTTGCCTGAAAACCTGTTTGTAGTCGGACAGTTAGCAATGGTGACCAGGCCCGTATCCAGGATTTTTTTTCGGGGGGGGTGGGGGGTGGGGGGGGGGTGCCTTTCGGGGGGGGGGGGGTTGCCCAGGGGGGTTGCCCAGGGGTTGCCCTGGATACGGCCTTGATGGTTACGTAGAGATTTTCAGTAAGTTATATCTTACCAAACAAGCGTATGCTTTGAGCTTGTTAGAATGACGGTCGTATGTTTCGAGCTTGTCAGAACGCACTTACCGAATCGTGATTTTTACCACGTGGCGCACAGTTTGAACGCAACTGTGTTTGCGCCAAAACCTCTGTATTTTAGCAAAAAACAGGCTGATTTTGGAAATCTTTTGCCTGTTGCTAAAAGTTCCAATATTATCTTTTTCTCTTATTTTAGCATAAAACAGGTTGATTATTGTTAGAGTACATAAACAGGCTTTGTTAGCACTGTGATGATGGGCCTGAAATTTCCACAGTTTTTTGTTCAGATTATTCAGAACAAATCTACTTTGTATCTTATTTTATTCTGGATGGCCATTAAATTAAATCAAATTAAATTTTATTTGTAACCCGTCTAGGTAAAGACGGAGTATGGTAAAAAATAAAAAAGAGAGAAACAACATAACATCAACAACAACCAAGATAATTAAAATTCAGTAAACATTAGCCTACCTGTTTACGGAAAAGGTCGAGTAGATGGAAAGCCAACTTTTGGCAAAACATCCCACTCCGCTTGGGAGATATTAGGGTCACAGACAGACCTCTGATATCATCGACATTCTTTACTGTCGGTTGGAATCCATATTCTGATCATAAAAGTTTCCAGAAACTTTGCAGCAGCGTCTTCTATAGCCGAGGGGTTGCTCACTAGCTGGGCACCACTGTACACCCTCGCTGGGCACCGGCTGGGCACCGACTGGGGACCGGCTGGGCACCGCTGGGCACTGGCTGGGCACCGCTGGGCGCCGGCTGGGCACCACTGTACAACCATTTTGGGAGTGAGAAACCCCTCGTCTATAGCAGCTTATTCTCTATCTAGTCGAACGACGTGACATCTACGTGAGGATTTAGCTTCGGATCTGAGCCACATTAAAAGCTAGAAATTGTTTGCGAAGTGGTTAAAGCCAGGCGATTTTTTTTATTTTATTTTTTTTGTAAAAAGGCACATTAGTAGCTAGAATTTGTATGGGAAACTGTTGTTCTAGAAAAAAGTCGGAAAAATGTGTCCTCAGTGCATGCGTTAGAACCTGCTACCGAGGCTTCGATCTCTCCAGTTGAAGTTTAAATGAACGGCATGCTGGAAGTTGGAATCCCTGTTATATTTTATGCCTGCATTGACCATTTGTCTCACATTTTCTAAAAAGGGCATCGATATTTCTTGATATTCCGCTTTTTTAACATTTTTTCGCCTGTGGTGCTGTGTTTTCTGTCTATTGTTTCTAATTGGTATAATCTCCGGGCATTAGCCAGTCGTATGTTTTGAGGTCGTCACCCCCCCCCCTCCCCCCAGGCCCAAACACTTCGGACCTCCCCTGATCTCATCCCCCACACCCCTCGGGTTTAAGGGAAACTGGTTCTTAGGCTGTTCCGATACAAGAAATAGTAAGCGTTTTGCTTTCACCCTCCAGGTGTGAGCGCTTGCGCACCTGTTCAGCAGTCAGTACATACTTGGACTTTTGGGACTATAGCCTAACTCTTTTTTCAGTTAGTTTGCACATCTATTATATTTGTAGTCTCTGTATCTTTGTGTAGGACGTGGGACGTGTAATAGTGTAGCCCTACTAAAATATCTAGCTTTCGTATTTTGTATCGATTCCTGAGAATGATATATTTCAGTAGTCTGTCAGGTTGTCTTGCCTCGCCTCGCCCTTTGCGTCAAGGGTTTTGCTAGCGATCATTTCTAGCCCCCTTAAAGTGCGCATCTTATCCGCAAAGTGAAGTAAAAACTTTTAACAAAACGTTACATTTCATGATCTCCGAGGGCCCGTGATCTTTGTGCCACTTAAAAATGAATTTCTAGCAGCCTTAAAATGCGCATCATAACCGAAAGTAAAAAAAAAATACTGTGGAGCAAACGATATATATTTATGATCCTCAAGGGCCCATGATAATTTTGCCGGTTTCGCTTAAGTGAATTCCTTAAAGTACAAACAATACTTTTGGGCAAAATATGCATTTTCATGTTCACGATGTCTATCATCATTTTTGCTTCAAGGGTTTCGATTACAGATGAATTTCTAGCGCCCTATCACAGCCAAGTGCAAAAGCAAAATACTTTATACCAAACGATACCTTTTTATGGCACTTGCAGCCTCTGGCTCAAGTGCCATATGCCGATCACAATTCCGTCTGTCGGTCTATCGGTCGGTCCGAGTTTTTTGTCCCACATATCCGAGTTAGGGTACTTCCAGATGTGCTAGGACAATGAAACTTGGCAGGCATATCAGGGACCCGACCAAACTAACCTGGAAATAATCAGTTTCCCGATCCGACCATATGGGGGGGAGTGCGGGGCGCTGGAAACTTGAAATTTAGGGCATTTTGTCACTTTTTTCTGAGTTAGGGTACTTCTAGATGAGCTAGGACAATGAAACTTGGCAGGAATATCAGGGACCCGACCAAACGAACCTGGAAATAATCAGTTTCCCGATCCGACCATATGCGGGGGAGTGGGAGCGCTGGAAACTTGAAAATTTAGGGCATTTTGTCACACTTTTTCGAGTTAGGGTTCTTCCAGTTGTGCTAGGACCATGAAACTTGGCAGGCATATCAGAGACCCGACCAAACAAAATTAGGAATAATCAGTTTTCTGATCCGACCATTTTGGGTGGGGGGGTGGGGTGGAGGGCAGGGGAATCCGGGAAACTGAGAAGTGTGTAACTTTCGAACGGATGATCGGATTGTAATGAAACTTCATAACTGAAGAGAATATGTATCTGTAATGTCCCGTTTAAAGCCTTGACCGGATTCGGTAGCCAGGGGGGAGTTAGGGGGGGGGGAGACCGGAAATTTCAAGAAACGGTTAGAATGGAGGGATCGGAGTGAAACTTGCTGGGAAGAACAAGCATCTGCTCTAGATAAGTCCTTTAGACCATTGTACTGGATCCGGACACTTATGGGGGGGGGGGGGGGAGGGGTCCCGGAATTCCGGTGATGGTGGTTTTGGGGATTTTCACGATGAAACTTGGCAGGCATATCAGGGACCCAATCAAACTGACTTCAAAATAAAAATTTTGTCGATCAGATAATGGTGGGGGGAGTGGAGGGAGGGGAATCTGAAATTTTCAGTCATGCGTAATTTTGGAATGGGTGATCGGATTCGAGTGAAATTTAAGAATTCAACAGAGGACATTTCTCCGATGATTTTTTTCATGTCCGGACCGGATCCGGCAACTATTGGGGGGGGGGGGGGTCGGAAAATACGTGACCCGTTTAGAATGGAGGGATCGGGATGGAACTTTGTGGGAAGAACAAACAGATGCTCTAGGTAAGTCATTTGCTGAATCGGATTGGCTACGTGCACCGCGGGGGAGCTGGGGGGTGGGGGTGGGGGGGTCGGACCGGAAATCTCGAGAAACGGTTAGAATGATGGTATCGGAGTGAAACTTGCTGGGAAGAACAAACATCTGGTCCATGTAAATCTTTTACATAATTTGACTGGATCCGGACACTTGAGGGGTGGGGGAGGAGGGGGTATCCCGGTATTCCGTTTTTTGGGGGATTTTCACGACGAAACTTGGAAGGCATATCAGGGACCCGGTCAAACAGACATGGAATAAAAAAAAAATCCTCGATATGAGAATCTTGGGGGGGAGTTGAGGGAGGGGAATCCAGAATATTGACTCATGCGTAACTTTTGAACGGGTGATCGGATTCGAGTGAAATTTAATAATTAAACAGAGGACATTTTTCTCTTGTGACCTTTTTCATTTCCGGACCGAATCCGGCAATTATTGGGGGGAGGGCGGAAAATACTTGACCCGCTTAGACTGGTGTGATCTGGATCGAACTTCGTGGGAATGACAAACAGATGCTCTGGATTAATCATTTACAGAACTGGATTGGCTCCGGTTATTGTGGGTTCAGTTGGAGGAGGGGGAGGGGGGTCTGGGATTCCGGTGATCGCGCGTTAAGGTACTTCCAGATGTGCTAGGACGATGAAACTTCGCTGGAATATTGGAGACTCAACAACATTTGCTTAGAAATTGCTACTTCCCAAATCCGATTATTCCTTAAAGTACCAATCTTGACCGCAAAGTAAAAAAAATACTTTTAAGCAAAATATGCATTTTCGTGATGCCCATCAGCCCATTAGCAGTTTTGCCTCAAGGGTTTTGCTTACAAATGAAGTTCCAGCTCCCTTATAGCGCGCATCTCAACCGCAAAGTCGAAACTTACTTTTGATCAATCAAATCATCTTGACACATGCAAGTGCCATATGAGCTTACAGCTCTTGTTGTGATTTCCAAGGGCCCGTGATCGTTCTTATCTCAAGGGGTTTGTTTATAAATTATCACAGCAAACGCACGAATAGGCAAATTTCTACTTTAATCCTCTGACCCAGCCTTGCAACGCTTCTAGCTCTTGTTATTTCTTTCTTTTAGTTTCCATACTCCGGTTTCCAAAACGGCGGGTGAGAAATAAATTACTTCCTTACTTATATGCAAAACGATTGGTAAGCAGGGCACCTGTTCCTTCTTTATCATTGATTAGTATTCCTTGAGCCCAAGCTGCACTGAATGTGAATCATATTTGATGGGGCTAATTTTCTTACTTATGCCTGAAGCGGACCGTTACCAAGAAAGGCCAGACAAAGTTCAACTGCCGCCATTAGATTTATTGGTAAAGACCGATTCTTCAAGTCCCTAGTGCAGGTACATTTTCGACACTCAATATAATTGAATCCAATTCATTTTAAAATGTAGCCTATCGTTTAAAAAAAATATAAATATATACTTAACGCTCTCAAGAAGGGCACAATCGTGTCGTATGCGATAACAAATAACTTTCAGCCACTTAAAACCAACGATAACACACGTTTATCATCTTTGCCCTTCCTTCCCATTTTGTTTAAACTGTTCAGTTTGCCTTTTTGCTGTTTTATAACCGGAATCCAGTGCCCTTTTCCCCTCTATTTGCCTCGGCATGTTCCTTTTGACAAAACCGGAAAGAAAATCAAAAAGAGTAATGGCGAATAGTCGGGAACAGTAAAGTCATTTGCACACCCCCAAGCGCATCCCGAGTGCGTTCACAGTCACCACTTTGGCGTGGATATGCCAGAGAACACTTTCCCCGAATTCCTAGCTCCCGCATTCCTCTTAGTTGGAGAAAAGAGCTCCAGCTGCTCGGTGCTCAGTTGTGTGTTATGGCAGGTGTTTTGTGTTTGTATGAAGAAAATCTGCGGTTATTGAACACGTGGACAGTTCTATTTCTAAACCATTGAAAGGTTCATACGTTCAGTTTGTGGACTCCCTTCCTGGGAGGCGCGCCTGCTCTCTGTTTACTTTATTCCTGAACCCACCGAAATAAGAGAATGAATTAGGTTTAACTTCATTCCGTTACTTGCACTCCAGATAAGAGCAAGTTTGGAATAAATATTTAACTTGTCCTGCTTGATTAAATGGTCGCACTTCAAAATTGATTTGCTGGCTTTTTAAATGCTGATTTTATTGGATATTTTCTCTTCCGCAGGATTTCTCTCATGGTTTCGAGCCCCTTTGAAATTTCAACTTCAGATAATATTTTGAGGCCTTTTTGGAATATCTTTTGCTCGATTACTGATCTCCTCGACCATAACTTTATATTAAATTGCACGCTTCTGTTCGGGAACTAACTCGCGCCCTTTTGGTCTGCAGGATTTGGGGGATGGCTCTTACCTCGTTAATAAAATCGATAGTGTGGAGGGTGAATTTAATAGGATCGTGTCTCTCTTCCTAGAAAGTCGAGCTCAGTTTCAAATCATTTTCAAAGATCATTTTCTTTTTCAGAGGCATTCTGATGCAGTGGCAGCTTAATTTTTTGTATCTTTGAGTTTGGGGGAGGGGAGGACAGCTTAGACGCACAATGTAAATAGTTCAGGAGCAGAAATTGCAAACTGGTAGTTATTTGGGCTGCTCTGCGAAGTTAATTTATTTACAAGATTTGATTTTTCAGTTCTCTTAAGGTTTCTTTAATATCGCATGCAAATTGATTTCGGAGCTGCAAATTAATGCTGGCCCTCCGTTTGAAATGGTGTTTAGTTCCCTAACGTTGTTCCTCAAAGACTGTGGCAAAGACGAATCAGATTTAATAGTTTTACTTCATATCTTGACTTTCTTGGTTGAGCATTGTTCACGTGTTCGATAGGCCTGTGTTCTAGTTGGTGGAAAATGTCCTACCGTAAACTGAAGCAATAATGTCTGTTACAACGACGACAGGGGCGGCTGCAACCCCCATACTTTGCAAAAACAATAACAGCCGTAAGCGAGTTCAGCTAAGCCGAATACGCGGGTCAAAGAGCTGCTCAGAAGATGACTCGCCCAGGGAACTGAATGGCAAAGTTGCCGATATTGTCGCATCAGCGGTACCGCCTCTGTTGAGGGAAGATAAGAGGAGCTCTGTGAAGAGCCCCAGGCGTCAAAGCATGCCGCGATGGTCGAACGTTCGCATCAGTTTCGACACCGACTCTTTAAAAGTGGACTCGGAGCATGGGGATAAACCAGCGGTTCCAGAAACGATCAAGAAAATTGGGAAGGAGGTAAACATAACGTTCGTTGTTTATAAGCGCGTGTAAACCTTTGCCCAAGTAGATAAGAGATTAAGTATATCTCTTTATTGCGGCTGTTTTTAGAGTCTTCTGTTTGCTATTTCTGGCACCTGTCGTAGACCTGCTCGTAGTGGTTCGCATTCGAGTGCTTTCTCCGCAGTGCGATGCTATCGCCAACTCTGTGGCTACTTTGGTATTACAAAACTCTGCACTTAAAAATGGATGGATATGATTCTGATGGGTCGGTGCACCCACCACCCGAGGTGCTTGAGGTCAGTTACCGGCCCCATAAATTTTAGTGGAAGTTCGGACAGTTGCTTGTTGCTAACTTGCTCCAGACTGTAACGCTGCTAGTTCTGACAACCGATTAAAAGTCAGCGGGCTGTCTGATTGTATATTAGTTGCGTTTTTGCAGATACCATGGTATTTGATACCACGGTATAAAGTCGTTTTCGCAGTTACCGTGGTATCTAATACCACGGTTGCTCTGCTCTGCAAAAACGAAAATTGCCGAAATTGCGCTTTTCGGAGTCATCCCAAAGGAAAAACAGATATCCAGTCACATCACTAAAAGCCAAATTTGTTTCCCACCAATTTGACAAAATCCTAGGCTCTATTGTTGGTGATGATGAAAGTGAGATGACTTTTTCAGATACCACGGTCGGACCGTGATGTCTGAATATCAGATACCACGATGACTGGCCAGATACCTTGATAACTGCAACAAGAGCTAGAAACTCATATGGCACTTGCAAGGCTGGGCAAGAGGACAAAAGTAGGAATTTGCCAATTCGTCGGTTTGTTGTGATCACTTGTAAGGAAAACCCTTGAGATAAGAATGATCATGAAATCCATCTGTATTCAAAACCCTTGAGGTAAAAATGAATCTGGGCCCTTTAGGATCATGAATATATATGGTTTGGCCAAAAGTATTTTTTGAGTTTTCGGTTAAGATGCGCACTTTAAGGTTGCTAGAAATTCATTTCTAAGCAAAACCCTTGAGGCAAAAATGACCATGGGATCATGGGGATCATGAAAATGTATATTTTCCTTAAAAGTATGTTTTGTACTTTGCAGTTAAGATGAGTACTTTAAGGGATGGCCGAATGTGGGAATTGGCAATTTCTAAGCCAATCTTGTCAAGTATCTAATGTTCAAGTCAAGTTTCATCGTCCTAGCACATTTGGAAGCTTTTTCAACTCGGGATCACCAGAATTTTGGATCCATCCCTCCGACTCCCCCACAGCTCCCGGACCAGGTCCGGTCTTGTCATATATGTATCTAGGGCTTGTGCTTGTTCTTCCCACCAACTTTCATACCGATCCGTCCACTTTGAACATGTCACACGATTCCCCCCCCCCCCCCCTCGAACTCCCCCCCAAAGGTCCCGGATCCGCTCCGGACTTGAAGTGTGATATCTGAGACACGAATTCTTTCCAAATATTAAGTATCATTAAGATCTGAATCCCCGTTCACAAGCTATACAGACGTCAATATTCCGGATTTCCCCTCCCTCCACCCCCCCCCCCCCCGCCGTGGTGGTCGGAACGGGGAAGTGACTTTTTCCAAGTTAGTTTAGCACATCTGGAAGTACCCTAACTTGCGATCACCTGACTAACCGACCGACCGACGGAAAAGTGATCGGTATATGGCACTTGGCAGGAAGGAAAGTGCCAGAAAAATGCCTTTTGACCGTGATCTCAGATACCATGGTATCTGCGAAAACGCAACTATTATCTAGTTTGCTCGGAGAACAATCAGCCCCACTTAATTTGAAAACATTTGCGAGTAGGAGTGAACTACTTCCAAATTCTGACTGTTTGAGGGAGGGGGAGCCATACTCCCCCTGGACGCATAAAGCTTACAGGTTTCGATTCTTCTCTCTCTCTCTCCTTAGCTAGGATTAAGAGATTAAATAGTTGAATAAATATTAGTTGAGTTTTTGCAGATACCATTGTATCTGATACCATGGTCTAAATTCGTTTTTGCAGTTATCGTGGTATCTGATACCACGGTCAAAAGGAGTTTTTGCAGTTGTCGTGGTATCTGGCCAGTTATCGTGGTATCAGATATTCAGATACTACGGTCCGACCGTGGTAACTGGTCGTGGTATCTGAAAAGTCTTCTCACTTTCATCAAATTTTGTCAGATTGGTGAGAAAGAAGTTTAGCACTTAGTGATGTAACTGGATATCTGTTTTTCTTTTGGGATGACTTCGAAAAGTGCAATTTCGGCAATAGTCGTTTTTGCAGAACACCGTGTATCAGATACCACGATAAATGCAAAAACGACTAATTGCAGATCCAGTAACAGTGGTAACAGATACCATGGTATCTGCAAAAACGCAACTATGATCTTTGCTAATGGGTTCCATGTGTGGAAAGTAAATCCCGAATGGAATTTTGCCTTAGCCTCCTTGGTGAGCAGTTCAGGTAGCGGATGACCCTCTTGTGGTATTCCAAACCCTTTTCGTGATTCAACTTTGTGACTGTTTCCCTGCTTCAGTTATCCTCAACGACACCCTTGGTAGGGAAAATGCTGGTCCGTTATGTCGTGTTGATTCTCTGCTCCCCATCGTCGAGCCAATCAAAAACATTTGTTCGGCAGTTAGAACAGTAGATCCGGAGTCGTAACCGGAAAGGTACTTCGACGGAAGCAAACTGAGGAACCGCCCTTCTCCAGTAAATCTGATTGGATCGACAGGTCGAGTGGTCGGGTCCGTAATTAAAGTCGATTCTCCCAGTTGTTTTTCAGAGATCTTTGTTGTGACCGGTGGGCAATTAACGAGGGATGAAATGAGACTCTTCCTCAATGCTTCCACAAAGCGACTCCAAGGTGTTCTATCTCGTTTACTATTAAGTAGGTTCAGTCCGACAGTCTTGGTTGGGACGCAGGTTTCTGGTCCAAGTAGAGATGTATTTACGGGGTAGCTTTCCTTTACGTTCTTCTCCTCTGTAGTTCAAAGGTTTCGTCCTTTACCACAAGTCCATGATTTTGTTTGTTCATATCTACATACAGCAGAAGACTGCTTCTGTGAACATTAGTTAGCTTTGGACAGTACGGGTTTGTGCTAATTGGCAAATTGAAGACCCAAAACAGTCAGGTATTCTTAGGAGCCCTTGATTAGCTACTTTGGATGACTAGTAGTCCACTTTTCCAAAGCAGGTGGATGGAAATGACAGTGTTCAGAGGTAGCTAACGCTTACACAAGCATACATCTTCTGTAATTCTGACTCCTTTCTGGTGGCGCTCCTACTGTCTTGTATAGTATTTAAAAGCTTCTTCCATGCTCACCAGCCCTTGTGAAACTGTTGAAGTAACTGCCAAATTTTGAAACGCAAGTTTTCGTTTCGTTTCTTTTGCTTTCTTTTAAAGAAAGCAAACTCGATTCACCAAAGCGATTTCTCATCCTTGTTAAATGGACGAAAAACACAAGTCCTCGTTCCTCATCTTGTTTCCAGAATTGCAATATTTTGGAGAAGGGCCAGCCACAGGCTTTTGCGTAACCCTGTCAAGAATGTCTGTCTTCGCGTCAGAAACGGACTAGGCAGCTTTTGAGGAAGATGGAATAGGAAACGATCCTGAGCTGACTGGACGTCTTTTGTCTGCTAAAATAAAAGTAGGGTAAATATCTTCAGTGATGTTGTTATCACCTCGATGTTCTATAGCTTACTCCTGAAAACCAAACTGTCCTTGAACGAGTTTGGCGGCAAAGAGCAGTGATCACTCGATGACGAGCCGGATTGGAAAAGTGAACAGAAGAAATCATTGGTTTTGAAGAAAAGACGTTCGGTTTTCAGTTTGCACACTGCTGATTCAAATCATTGTTTCCAAAATACATTTGTGGTCGTGAGTGTCCTGTCGCGAGAAAAGTCTGAAGTACACGTCAAGTTTGAAGATGGGTTCTCTAGCCCTTTTATTTACGGGTGGTAGAGGGGTTTGAAATAAAGGGAAACAAAAAACATTTAAAGCTAATGAAATAGTCGATTTTGTAAGGAGATATGCTGAATCCGAGTATGAAAATTAGTTTCTTGCCGGACAAGTAGTTCACCCGGATTCCGGCAAAAACCGGAAAATTTGTGAAAAGCGAAAGTTTAATCTTAGGTTGATTAGAGGTTCGATTTTGGGCAAGGGAGACGTGCTGAGTCCGGATATGAAACTTATTTTCTCGCCGGACAACCAGTTCGGCTGGAATCCTGCCAAAACCGGAAAATGTGTTTAAAGTAAAAGTTTTATTTGTATTTGATAAGATGTTCGATTTGCGGATAAGAAGACATGTACATGCTGTATACGTATATGACAAACATCTTCTCACCGGACGTATAGATCTCTCGGAGTCCGGCTGAAACCGGAAAATTCGTCAAAAGTAAAGTTTCATCTGAAGTTAATTAGAGGTTTGATGTAGGGGTAAGGAGACATATTGAATTCTTTTTTGAACTTTAGATTTGCCAGGCTAGTAGTTTGTCCGGAATCCGGCCGAAAGCGAAAATTTGGCAGAAGTAACGAAGGAAGTTTGATCAGTTTCGTCAAAGTAGATACGACGTAGGCTATTGGGTAAATACACATGCTGAATCCGTATCTGAACTTGGTCCTCTCAGATGATTACCATTGGCCTTAATCTGTTCTAAATTTAATAGTAAAAATGTTTAAGAAGTCCGTCGAAGACCGAATATCTACAAGACCTAGTTGTATGGATCAAATATTAAATTTTTGGTATCCCATCGATGCCTTTGGTATTGTTATTTTTGGCACTGTCGGAACCCTAGCACATAGCCATCTATGTCCGTGAGCTGGTCATTGTCAGCCAAATGATTGTTGCTACCGGTACCTTAGCTCTCAATATATGGGTTCCGGTAGTGAATTTTTTTCCATGTTATTTTTTCTAAGTCAGTGAAAATCTCGGCACCCTGATAGCTCTCGTACAAAGGACTCTGAGTTCTATATTCCGTACAAACACTACCGTAACACAAGATCCAATTATATCCGTGAGCTATTTCTATTTCTACCGGAACGGGAGCCAGCACATACAAGTTTCCATTAGTCAATGACTTCAAGTCCCGGAATCGTAGCTCATGTGGTTTGTTTGCCGTGAGAACTACCGGTTCCCTAGCCGTAGGACATAAAGTACGGGTGCCGGTTCCTTAGACAGTGCCTTAAAGGACCTGTGTTACCTGTAATACTAACACAACCTACTACCATAATCACTCCATATATTTCTAAACCCTTAGACCCCAATTTCGTACGGTACATTCTAACCCCTCTAACAGAACCACATTGATTTCCTCACTTGCCGTGTTTTGCTACCTTCGATTTGTATCATGCTGTCGATGGTTGTCTGCAAGAAGTTTTTCCATCAGAAAACCGGTTATGTAAATTGTTTCGGTGTTTTCGCTACAAGTCAACGGGTCTCGGAAAAGGCCTAAAACAGCCAAAACCGTGGGTTATTTGTTGAAAGCTCAGCCTTGTCTTAAAGTATTCAAATCTTTTAAAATACTGTAAGTTGAAAAGTAAATAGTGCAAGGGGTCATTTAAAAGAATGGATAGCTTCCTGAGGTTGATGGAACAATGAGCAATTTGTTTTTTGTCTTTACTTTTTCCCAAAAAACTGTGTCAGTGTTCTCAGGCAACTCTAAAACATCTAGTTTTATTCTATATTTCTTGGCTTGAGAATAAACATTTGTTACCGATTTTACCTTATTTATACCAGTTTCACTTGCCTTTAGCTTTTATTTTTGTGTAATTTACGACCAACGACCTCTCCTGAAAGAAAGCCTACGTAAGAGGGTACAGTTGGAGGGATAGACTGAAAACGTGGAAGGCAAGGAAAGGGGGAAAGACTTTTAAACTGCGAAAGGGTACCAAAAACGGGATAAGCACACTGAAATGGGGAGTGATCCACCAACAGACAAGCATATGAAAAAGAGGAGAGATTCGCCGTTCCTTTCTCCTCTTTTTTCGGCTCCTATTTGGGGGAGGGGGGAGGGGGCAGGCATCTTTACAGTGATACATTTTCATGTTCACCCACGGCCTGCGATAATTTTTCAGTGTTTTCTTACTACAATAAAATCTTCTTCTTCAAAAGAAAATATGCACGCTTTAAATTTGCTTGGGATTCAATTGTAAACAAAAATCTTGAGGAACAAATAATCATGGGCCGCTTGCGGAGAGAAATGTTCATTGAGGCGTATTCCTTTACTATTCTTTCTTGTTATTTTATTTTTCACTTTTCAGCATCGCTTATTTTTGCTTTGGCATGCTTGCTGATTTATCCAAAGCTGGTTAAAGGCTTTTATCAGCTCGGTACTCGAAGAAGTCTTGTTAAATCAGAACTTATGGGTCTTCAGGGAAACACGGGAAGTTCCTTTGCAACAGTACTGTCCCAGTTAGCTCGTCGTAGAAGCGGAAAGACCATCTGTATTCCGTAAATTTGAATATTTTCGCGTAGCACAGCTGCTTTTACAAAGAAGTGTCTATATCAACTGGGATACTTGTGTTGCAGTGTAACTGAAACTGACGTATATCCGAGATCAGAATGAGTTTCTCTGGCGGAAGAAGTCAAGAGGCCAACTCTATATCCTACAAGAAAGGCTGACCTTGCAATGTTTCAGAGGGTTATGCTCTCACCGTTTGATGGTGGCGACGATTTATTTGGTGGAATGCCCGTGACACCTAGAAAAATCGGAAGGATGTACAATAGTGACTGGGATGAGGAGTACAATAACAGACACCCGGCCCCTCGTGTGGCTTTCAGTGGTGTTGATCGGACCAGTCCGATACCCACGGTAGCACAGAGCATCGAAAGAGCTGGACACAATAACAATAATCGGGTGATGATTAATCATTTCGACTACTATATGCCGATGAAAGCCCCTTTCAAAAAAGTCGGGCTGAGGAAGGCTATGAGGGATATCCTGAGGTATATTTTCTTTGTCTGCGTTCCCTCCGCGATATTAGGTCGCAAATACTGTCATCAGTTTTTGGGATCCGAAAACGTTAGTGGAGGGTTACCTATGACTTCGTAAAAGTTGTCCGTCTGTCAGTCTGTTAGATCGGCAACTCTCGAAGGGGTTGAGACATTTTGATAAAATTTGGCATGAGGACTTTGGTCAAATTTGTTATATTTAGGAGGGGTTTGAAATTAAAGGAAAAGAAATATTTTTTTAAAGCCAATGAAATAGTCGTTTTCACGCTGTCACGCTGAATCCGAATATGAAAATTATTTTCTCGCCGGACAAGTAGTTCACTAGGAATCTGGCAAAAACCAGAAAATTTGTGAAAAGTAACAGTTTTAATCTGAAGTTGATTAAAGGTTCGATTTAGGGGCGCGGGGATGTGCTGAGTCCGAATATGAAGTTTTTGTTCTCAACGGACAAGTAACTCGGCCGGAATTCGGCCAAATCCGGAAAATTTGTTGAAAGTAAAAGTTTTATTTGTATTTGATAAGTTGTTGAGAGATGAAGTTGATATGTGGGTAAGAAGACATGCTGAATGCGTAAATGGCGATCATCGTCTCACCGGACGTATAGTTCGCTGGGAATCCGGCTAAACCCGGAAAATTTGTTAAAAGAAAAAGTTTTCATCTGAAGTTGATTAGAGGTTCAACGCAGGGGTAAGGAGACACGCTGATTCGTTTTTTAGCTTTAGTTTTTTTTTCGGATAAGTAGTTTGTCTGGAACCCGGCTGAAACCGGAAATTTGGCAGAAGTAAGGAAGGAAGTTTTGGTCAATTTTGTCAAAGTAGATACGACAGCTATAGGATAAACACATGCTGAATCCATATCTGCACTTGGTCTTCTGAGATGATTACCTTTGGCCTTAATCTGTTTCTGAATTTTAATAGTAAAATTGTTTAAGAAGTCTGTCGAAGATTGAATAACTACAAAGACCCAATTGTCTGGATTAAATTTTAAATTTTTGGGATCCCGTCGAAACCTTTTGTCTTTTTCGCTCTGTGGTATTCATTTGATCTCATAGAGAGTACGTTCAATCAGAAAGAGTGACAGGCGATGTTGATCTTGGAGTTTGCTTTTCCAATAATTAGGAATGATTAGCCTCGAGCTCTTCGCCAACAAATCATCAGACCTGAAAAGTTGTCCGCTTGAGCCAGTACCGTTACCAGGTCCGAGCTGTTCACATAGAAGATTCAGATGTATAATGTAAGCGATAGACCTAATCTCTAGTGATCTCATTGTTGTGTCTTCAAGTCGCATTCAAACATGAGTGGATAAGGGTTTATTCAGTCAAATCTGAGCTGTACGTTGGTTCATGTTCAGTTGGTTTTCCTGTTACAATAATATTATAGGTTTCTTTGGTGAGAATTTTTTTTTCCTGTTTATCAGTTTGTCTTAAAGGACCTGTCTTACCTATAGTATTAACACAACCTACTTCCATAATCACTCCATATATTTCTAAACCAGGATACAACAATTTCGTACAGTACATTCTAACCCCTCATACAAAACCACGCTGATTTTCTCACTTGCCGTGTTTTGCTACCTTCGATGTGTATCACGCTGTCGACGGTTGTCTGCGAGAAGTTTTTCCATCAGAAAAAATGGTTATGTAAATTATTTCCCTGTTTTCGCTTCAAGTCAGCGTGTCTCGGAAAAGGCTTAAAACAGCACAAACCTGGGTTATTTGTTGAAAGCACAGCGCAGTTTTAAAGTATCCAAGTATTTCAAACTACTGTAAAACAAGTTGAAGAGTCCTTTAACGTCGCTGCTTAAGTGGCCGCCAGGTTTACTGCCCCAAAACGAGTTTCACTGATTCCGTTAGGCACTAAAGAATTCCAAGCAGTCTGGTTTTGGTAGTTACTTATTTTCATCATGGCCGTTAACATGTTTGTCGTACAGTTAGCTGTGTGATTTCTTTTTACGTTTCCTTTTTCGTAGCTGTTGGAACAACAGATTTGTTTCTGCCCTTTTTTTTACCACAGCTTTAAGACGAGGAACTATGGGCTGCATTGCATGCCGCTGTAATTTAAAAAACTACATCCGGTTTCTAGTGCCTTCCGGAGCGAATCCGGGGAAGAACATGTCTCAGAGGCTGCTGAAAATCATGTCACCGAGCCCCTTGGACAAGGGACCAACCACCAGACCGACACAAACTGCAGTAAGAACGTGGGCGCTAATCATTCTGGTCAGAGTAACCACTTCTTGCCGGGAGTGATCGATTCAGCGGCACAGGTAGCTTGAGCGATGAGCGTGTTTCGAGTGTAGTAACCCCGCTAGGATGATATTTCGGTGTGCCCCCAGTGCCAACCAAGAGACCCCACACCCCTAACTTTACCAAGAGATTGCCGACAAATCACAGTTTTGCTGTCTGATACAAGCATTTCTGGTGAGATGAGTGGGTGGAAAATGGTAAAAGATTAGTTTTGAGCTTTCAGACCGAGTTGGTCATGGGCCTTTTGGTCAGGACATGTCGTCACTACATGACGAAGCGGTGCTGAAACGAAAAGGGATTTTCTTTTCTTTATGTCTTATTAAAGAACGATGGAGGAAATCTTCCATAGAATCTCAAGGGAAAGTCTTGTCTTTGCATTGTTGAAAAGCGCCGTCTATTGGTTCCGTTCCATTTTATGGGAGACGCTTTCTTTGTGCATTTCTAAAACAAACATACACGTCGAATATGAACCGAACGCGTTTATGCTTTTAGTTTGCCTTCAGAGCCCCACATGCTCAGTGTGAGAAACGGAGTTGCTTCATAACGCTTTCAAAAATTGAAAATTTGCTGTTTTCGATTCTGCTTGTTGGTACTTCATTTATTTCGAGGGCGATATGGACTGTTAGACCGCTTATTGTCCACTCTTTTTAAAGTGTTATTGAGTGTAGCTTACATTCATAAGTGTTTGCGACACCGTTGAAGAGAACTAGAAGTGTTTAAAACGACCTGACTGAAACGGCTCAGGTCAGAAGCTACTGGTTCCGAGACCGATCGCCCATTTGTTGGATGATAAATCTGTTGTGACACGCTAAAAAATGAGCTTTGACCGTGTTGCTAATGGTGAACGAAAGACTTGGAAAGATTTCCAAAAGGGGCAGATACCAAAAGGACTTAGCAGTCGGTATTTCGATGGCGTGACGTCAGCCTTGCCGGCATTGATACCCACACCCTTCGCCTTCGGTCCACCTATCTGCGACCGGAGGACAATGATTACGAAGAAGTTTAAAAAGGTTGGTCGGGGCTTGCTGTGAGGGGATCGACTAAATAGAGGAACGGCACGGCTTGGCGCAGGAGGCACGAGTAATAAAAAGAGATTAACAAGTAGTAGAACTAGACAAGTATGTGCAAATTCGTAGCTCCAGCACCTAATAGAAGACACGTTAGAACATTGTTCCTGCCCCTCACTCTGAAGCTTGAACGTTTTCTTTTAGTTTTCGTGCCTTTTTTTAGTACTTGTGCCTCTTACACTATGTCGAGTCGTGCCGTGCCTCTTTTTAGTCAATCCCTGCTGTGCGCCAGGACAGAGTCGGATTTCTTCAGGATTTTGTTCTCGGGCTTTTCTAAAGATCTTAGCTATTAAGCGCTAAGAGAGCGTTTAGATATATAAACACAGAAATTTTTCTTAACTCGTTACCAATAGTCAATACCCGCACCCTATAAAAAATAGCTGGAACGGATGTGTAAGGCATGATCCAGTGTTCTTTGATATTTGCAGGGTTCATACTGATGTGGTGACGTTCCAGATTTGCTTCTTTGTGTCAGATTACTACTTTCTATGGTACCTTAACTCCGTATCACCGGCATTCCAGAGCCCCCCTCCAACTCCCCCACAGTGCCTAAATCCGGTGCAGTTCTATTAATGATGTACCTAGGTCTTGTGCTTCTTCTTCCCACCACTTTCATCCCGACCGCTCCATATCAATCAATCAATTGAGTTACGTAGTAGTAGTACACATCACATATTAAAATTACACTAAAACAGGACTATTCTTTAATAAATAATTACAATTGTTTCATCAGTTCGGTGGCTCGGGGAAATAGCACAGTAGACTGAAAAGGCGGTAGAAATGGCCAGCACGTCAATCTGCATTCTCGTGAAAAACCTCTTTTCAAATAGGATTCCTTGAGACTCAGTGAATAGCCTTCACATTTCGCATTTGACTGTTGGGGAACGCCGTTGGTGCAGGAAGACATATGCACTATCTCAGCCTGTGTACAACTGTCATTGCGAATGTCGGTAGTATTGTTTCTTAGGAAATCAGAGTAGGTCTCTTCAACTCAAAAGATTGACAACGATTTGTCTGAACGCGCATCGAAACCCAGCGGCTGGAAAAACTGGAAGTTTTCTGTCGTTGGTAGTAGCACCCGTGCTTCGATGGTGTCGGATTTTAAACAATTGTCCCATTTCAGTTCCATGTTGTAGATTGAGAATGCTGGTACGCCGGAGAATCTTGTCTGAAAATTTTCCTTTACAGGTACTCTCTCTTGGTGCAGATGTCCTTCCGGAATACAAGTTGCAGTCGCCGCGGATCCACAAGTGGACGATCCTGCATTACAGTCCTTTTAAGGCTGTATGGGACTGGATAGTATTGTTATTAGTGATATATACTGCCATTTTTACGCCATACGTGGCCGCTTTTCTGCTCAATGAGCCCTCGTACAATAGCAAGAAATCGCAAAAGTACGGGGACGATCCGATCGTAGTAATCGATTTAATAGGTAAGTTCATTTTCTTTGGCCCCCTTCTACCTTAGAGGAACCTTGGAAGCGGGATTTAGCCGTATCACTCACATTAGTTTTAGCGTAGCCCGTACCTTGGGATATTTTCACGAACTGTCTGGATGAATAGTAGCCTACTTGTTCTCTTCTCTAGCTCTGCTTCTTTTTCCTGGCGGAAACACGACCAATATTTTAGTTTCTGGTTCCATGTTTGAAGTACGGTGTAAACTGGATATTTTTATCCGAGATTTGAGCGTGTCCATTCCTTTGATTTTTTTTGTTTAGACTATTTTCTGTGTTTATGGGTCCAAAAACAGTAGTACTGGGATATGTCCGATTTCATCAAGTTTTTCTTTACGAACTATCGCGAAAGAGTTGAGGCACCTTATTCGAACTTGCTGTGAAGATCCTTTGAGCCAAAGTACAGGTTAAGTTCGAATATGAGTTCCGTAGCCATCTAGTTTGGGTCGTGGTGAGGATTCAGTCATTTTCGGTAAAGCTAATGAGAAGGTAATGAACATGAGAGAGAGAGAGAGAGAGAGATCGGTTTATTCAGAAACCATCGCAGCGTAACTAATTTCAGTTTCATACATATCAAAACAAACATCATACCTTCGGGTTAAACTCTGCTGAATATTAGTAGAATCGGATTTTTTTTTCTTCTCACCGGAAGTGTAGTTCGCGCGATATCCGATAAAAAACAGAAACATTATAGAGTTTTGTGTCAACATCGATTTAATTAATTAAAAGTATAACATAATGAGTCGATATTTGCTTCCTTTTCCTGCCGAACAGCATTTGCCCGGAATCCGGTGAAGAATGGGAATTTGATATAGGCCTATATCCGCTTTGTTGTCCTGCTCGGTCGATAGTTCGGACGGAACCTGGCGACAACCGGAAATCCGGTAGGCCTAGTCTCATGTTTCTATTGGTGCTTGAGTTGCTTGTGGAAGAGTAAGACATGCACTAGGTCGATCTTCCGGCATCGTTTTTTTGCTGAACCGATTTCGTCGGAAGCCGACCAAAACAGAATTTGGTGTTTCAGCAGTGTCTTTTAGTGACGGTACAGGGATAAGGAGGCTGAACTCATCTTCCTCATTTTTCTAATTGTATAACCGCAAGCCAATGTCAACAAGATTTTTTTTAAATAACAGCCCTCTGATAAAACTCAGAATTTGGTGTACACAGAATCAGGATATTCACTTAGTTGTCGACTCGTTTGATAATGTGGTCGGTTCGGTTCAGCAAACTCAGAATTTGGTGTACACAGAATCAGGATATTCACTTAGTTGTCGACTCGTTTGATAATGTGGTCTAGGATGGAAATTTAGGCAGAAAGGATTACCTTCAACTGTTGGTTAGGGATTTAGTAAACCAAGATCCGATTGTCTGGATCAAGCGGTTCATTAAATGTCCCCGTTTGGAATCCCACCGGAAACTTCTTGCATTGTAACAGTGGGGTGGAGGAATATCATATTCACTTGGGTGTGGGCCGGGGAAAGCTTCGTTGGACGGTACGAAAATCTTTAAGCCATGAACCTTACTGTCGTATGATGATGATATTGAAATTTTATTTACGCACTAAAGAAGAGGAAAATACTGCAGTATAGGCAAATAAAAGGGAAAAATCCATTGAGCTTTCAATAATGTAGTAATGCACGAGATAAAAAAATAAACATTTAAAAAAAAGGAAGAAAAGAAACTAGTCGGGTCTAAAAAATCATCTTCCTAGATGGAATGCGGAGAAATGGCCAAGGGCAGAAACGTGAAGGTCCTGGGCAATTGAAGATAACTTTGCACAAGGGTCAGAGGGCAAAAAAGTTGCAGTTATACGGGAGTCCTGAAACATTTTAAATCTTTCGCCTCAGAATACTAAAATTCCGGAAAGGTTACTAAATTGACAGAGGTAGAACAAGAACTATTATATAAACTACCAAGGGTTTTTCTGTTATACCTTCCTCTATTTGGAACTATGCGCTCTGCTTCCCTGTTCATGAGTGGAGACGGATCACGGTACGGATGTTTGACTGACCTGACCATTCGTTCCATGCAATCATCCCTTTATCTTCATGATGTGGTTTCAAGGGTGGTTGATATGGCTATGTCTTGAATAGGGTCACTGGGACCTTGTGGATAGCGTGATTTTCTTCTGAAGACCGACGGGCCTGACCTTAATCTTCCCACTCAGAACCAATCAACGAACGACGGGTAGGGATGTCCTAGGTAGCCTAGGGCTCAGACGCACTCTTCTCTTTCTCTCTGAACAAAATAAATGTATACTCATGTACAAACTATATGTATAAAAAGTCTCCTTGTATCAACGGATGGTAAGTTGATGGCTCGCTACCGGACGTAATGATGATGATGGCGATCAGCATCATCAGTATCAAACAATATCACAAAGACGATTAGAGACATACGTCATCAGCAATAACCTGAACTTACTGCCTGCCTAGATGGCGTATGTGTTTACACCATTGCTCGGAATGACAACAAAAATAGATGTGGCCCTCTTGAGCCAAAACACTTCAGAATTTATAACCGACAGTTTTCAAATATCTGTTATTCTAGTTAGGAATAGTGAATTTCTGCCATTTAGCTAGTATTTGTACTGGGGAAAACGTGTTTACTTTCTACTAACTCAAGGTTTCTTTTGTAGACATGTTTGGTAAGACACGCAACGACGGTTTGTATAGTAGTGAGTGTAAGCAGTAGTAGTAGTGACTAACAAGCTTCTTTCGACCTTGTAGAACTCACTTGTTCCCCAGCTGTTGCTCCTGCGCGAAGGTAACTCTCTACGAACGCGTGGTCCCGTCTTCAGTAATAATAATAATAACATAGTTACACACTACACACTAAACTTCACACACTAAATTGAATTTCAGCCAAGTGGTAGTCGACACCTGCTTTGAATTGGTTGATATTTTCGGCATTTACCACACTTTCTGGGAGATTATTCTAGTCTTCGACTATTCAGTTTCTAAAGCTCCATTTTCCAATGTCTTTCCAGAATTTCTTACCACTCAGTTTCAAGTTGTGTCCTCTAAGACCGTTGTGATTGAAAGTGAGGACATAATCAGGCCTTATGTTACCATAATAACTACGGCAAATTTTGAAAGTTTCGATCAGATCACCGCGTAGAATTCTGTAAGATTAACTGGGTTATTGTAATTTTTGAAGCCTGCTTTCATAAGCCAGATGGCGAATGGCTGGCATTGTTTTAGTATTTCATGGTCGCTCCTAGTAAATTATTTCGGGTTTGTCACGGTCAGAGTTTAACCTTGGGGGATTCCGCGATGAGGTCGCTGAGCGGAAGATAGACTGCGATCGGAACTAAAAAGGATCTTCCGTGAAAACCATTTCCCAGACTGTCACACTTTTTTTTCATCCTACTCTTCCCTGTATCTCCCTACTCTCCACCATTCAACAAGCTACTGAAGCCGGCCCGTATCCAGGAATTTATTTCGGGGGGGGGGGGGGGGGGTTGCCTGTGGGTCGGACAAAAAAGTAAAAAATATACATAAATCAGAGGGAAAAGCCTGTAAAAATGATTATTTTTGTATGTTTCGGGGGGGGGGGGGGTCAACCCCCTACCCCCCCCCCTGGATACGGCCTTGTACTGAAGCTAATTAGGGGTTAACTCGCCAATGATCCCTACTCGTCTTGCCTACTACAACGTGGCGCGGCTTTCAGAGAGTAACAGGTGCGCAAGCGCCCAACCGTGATGTGTCCTGCGAAAATCGTTGAACCGAAGTAAACAACCCACACCTCAAGTAACATCAGCTTATCACCATTATCATTTGGGGTATCGCAGGGTGGGGGTTGACATTAAATTCCTTGATACCGGACCAGTCTAGTTGGATGGTCCTCAAATTTTAAACGATTATTTGTTCCCAGATGGTAATGTTCGAAAACAAAAATTTGAATATTTTCCCAGTAAAAATCATAGGCCCGTTATCAGATTTCTACCTCTAGAAGTATGCTCATAATAATAATAAAAATAGGCCGTTAGTGTACGTCTGAAACACTTTTAATCATAAATTTTGTCAGAGTTCAGGTTGTCTAGGGAATTTTGAAGGCGTTCATAGAGTCAATTTAAACCACTTCAGATTGAACGGCGTTTCAACAGTTCACCACTCAGTTTGGAAAGACCATCTACCAATGTCTTCGAATCGCCATCCCCTCAGCTTGCAGTCGTGTCCGCGCAGACCAGAACATAACACTGTCGGTCGGACTGTTCACTGCATTTGATTATTTAGTCCTGTCCAAAGTCCTTTTAACTAATTGCTCCGTAATGACTTAAATTGGCTTCCCAGATATCATCTCGCTGCACGTTATCGTCACACGAAGCATGACCTTTACCGCTACTAGTACCAGTCGGTGGCAAGCGATGAAACTGTCAAACAAACTTTTATATCAGTACACCACCGAACCCGTCAATGACAGAAATATCCACTCGCAAACAAACCGTGTGTCATTTAGACTTGCCGAAAAGTTGCGATCACTGAATGGAAAACCACTATTTTGGGTCGGAAATACGAAGTAAGGATTCTTTCCAGCATAACCTCGTGAATGCGAATTGGTATTGACCAACTTTTGGAAATCATACCACTTGTTTTACTGATCACTTTACCCGACACCTTTGGCTTCCTTGTACCTGATCTGCTGGAATAAGATGGATGGACCCTGCATCCATCCATCTCATCCCAGCAGAACAATTTGTCAGCGTAACTGAATGAGCTCGGTCATTTTGTCCATGAACCTTCACGAATGGGGGGACCTTGAGCATCAACTCAAAGCCCTATCCTCCCAGCATACCACCAGGGAGAAAAATCATAAGCAGATATTTCATGAATTATGAACATCGTTCAGTGGGGAAAAGTTGCTCAGTTTCCCCTTGAGCGCGAGGGGGTGGTCGTGTCTGTAGGGGGGCTTTTCCGAGACATAACTGCCAGTGAAATCGGTCAAAACCGAACGCCTGCAGCAGTGGCCCGATTATTGCATCGTCTGAACTGCACGAAAAACGATGTATTACAATAAAACCAGCGAACCCAAGGAAGTTCATGAAAGGAAAGCGCCATTGTGTTCAAAGAGTTTGGCAACTCGCTGGTTCGTAATTAACCTTGAGAGAATCCTCGTAGACTTAACTGTTGGTTCTAATCACGTGTGCAGTGTTGTTTCTGGTAACTTAGTTCTAACGGAAAACGTCACTGTGCTGTAGTTCGTCTGCCCTGGATTATCCGTGGTTCCACATCTGCCTTCGAGGACAGAAATTAAAATTCGGTGAGCACCGGTCCAGTGAAGCACAAAATCTAGCAGCAAATCATCCGTAACTCACGACCTTTTTTTTGCAAATTCTAAAAGATTCAAAAACGATCTTGAGTTCCGGTCTTTGGCTTTTTGTTATGCAGCGGAACATTTTATTCGGACAAGCTTACCTAAATTACAGTGTCTCTTCCAGTCGATGTGATGTTCATCATTGACATCTTGATCAACTTTCGGACGACTTTTGTCAATGCCAATGACGAAGTCGTCTCCCATCCGGCGAAGATAGCGATCCACTACCTGAGGGGCTGGTTCACCATTGACTTGGTAGCGGCTATTCCTTTCGACCTTCTGCTCTTCGGCTCTCAGACGGACGAGGTATTTTATTTTAATTTTCCTACGAGACGAAAAGGCGCTATTCAACATATCTGGGAGGAAAGGGTAGCCTACGTTTGTAAATATCTGATAGGGCGCTACAGAAAATATCAGCCTATTCGTTTTAATTATTTTAGATTTAAGACCATCCATATACTGAAAACAATTGTAATCCCTGGTTCGCAACTTCGCACTGCTGCATTGTATACGACGCGATTTTTTCTTTGGTTTTCTGACAAGCGACAGAATTGCATGAATGGTCACATTAGAACGCTAACGAAGTCACGAAGTCAAGCTTTTCATTCTAGATGGGGACAATTTGAAACCCTCTGGAGATGACCTCTGAG
This sequence comes from Branchinecta sandiegonensis, assembly GCA_030848855.1. Lineage (NCBI taxonomy): Eukaryota > Metazoa > Arthropoda > Branchiopoda > Anostraca > Branchinectidae > Branchinecta > Branchinecta sandiegonensis. Next base: position 11,091,351 of record JAUPMV010000003.1, on the reverse strand, counting down.
TCATCAGAGGTCAAAAGATTGGATTGTCCATACACATTGTCCATACCAATCAGAAGATGTTTTGAGCAACAATCCAAGGATCACAATGTTTTGCTTTCATAAAAAAAGAGAGCAGCTTTTAGTTTTGAAAAATCACAGAATCTTTGTTTTTTCTTTCTCCTTCCCCTCAGAAAAAAACAAAAATCGCGTGCGTTTTGTCGGACGAGTTGGAATTTTGTACAACTCAAATTTTGTTCACCTCATCCGACACTGCGTCAAAACGCAAGGCTTTACGTTGCTTGTCGCACGATTTGTCTTATATCCTGCAAAACGTAGCATTTTGCGCGAAATCGCAGTAGTATGAACCAATGGTAATGTAAATTAGAAGTACCCTACAAAGAACCGACGATATTATTATTTTCTATCTATCGGAGTTTCCAAGCTCTTCAGAGACCCAAAAGCCGCGAATATTCTTGGTTTACGCAGAGATTTCTTTATAGTTTCTCAGATGATCGAAACTTGACGGAAGAGCCGTATTCTTTTCGGTTACGGTTGAATCATGTTTGAATTTGTGAACGCTCAAATAGTCTTCATGAAAACTGTCCGGCAGTTCCTGCAAAACTTCGTGACTCTGTTGTTGTTAACAAGTTCTTAATCATCGCCTCAGGGTGTGTCAATATCGTTACGGACGGACATTCGACTGTCATTACTTGCGTTTTTATATCTGAACTCTCCTTGCGATTCTCCTCTCAACTGTAATATTTCGCGTTTTATACTGACATGAATCCAAAGGCGTATTCTCGCCGTTCCATGAGGACTCCTCGGGGAATCGAAGGGAACGGCGAGAATAGATGGAGTCACTCCACGCGGACTCCGCGTACAGAAACAGCGAGAACACGGGGAATGCTTCCAAATTGGATTTTGTTCGAAAAAAAAAATTCAGTTGACGAAATTGGTCTGGATCCACTTTATTTTTGGTTTTCTTTATTCTGACTGTTTTTGATTAATTTCACATGGCACCAACACCAGCAAAAATTGATTCCCCTCCGAATCTGAAAGGGAGACCTTTTCGATGATGGTGATGATAATCGGAGCATTCCCCTCCGTGGGGACTCGCGAGAATACGGGGAGTGAGTCCCCGGGACAAACAAGAACGCGGGGACTCCTCAAGTGGAGTCCTCGGGGAACGGCGAGAATAAGCCTCAATTCTCTTTTCTTTTGCGTTTTTTCAGAGTCTAGAACCGGAAAAGCTTCGCGATTCTGCAGAAGCGACCCAAACTCTTAACCCCACCTTAAACTCAGAACCCCAAGCTCTTCTCTACAACAAATGTAAGTCAACCCAAATGCAGAAAAATCTCTTCCTGATCAACGACCCAATCGAGCAGCAAAAACAGCAGCCGTGTCCAAAGTAAAATCAGAGCAACCTTTTTAACTCCAAGCAACTCTCACAAAGGAATTCACGAAGTCAAATATTTAAGGCTAAGCTACAATCTTTAGTTTGTTTTCCCACAAGTTCGTATTTCCAACTTGAGCGGCTTTGAGCCTGAAGAGGACCCTTGCCAAGAAGGGCTGAAAAATAGCTCTAACAAAATTCAGCTGACCTATCCGTTTTCCACTATCAAATACGAGAAGTTGCTTCGAGAGCCAATTCTCCTTCTCCGTTCTCCTTCCTGATTGGTCAAAAAAGGGCGCATGTCCAGTCCGTATAAGCAGGTTTTAACGGGTGGCTCAATTAGTGTTTTTGTCAAAAGCGATAATGGAGAAACAACAAGAGCAAAAACGATACTTTGTACGAGAAGCGAGAATTTAGAATTCAGATAAAAACCTAACTTTTACAAACGGAATGTATCTTGGCACGGTAAGTGAAAAATAACTGAGAATTCTAGAGGAGGGGGGGGGGGGTTGTCGATGGTTTCAAGGATCAGAAAAGAACGCAATGTAGCCATTCGCTTGAACTTTTGTCTTCCCCTGCATGAGAGTCGGGTAGTCCAAATCCGACTTAGGTGTACGTTGAAAATTCTACCTCAGCATGGTCATACGTCTTTGGCTAACTTTTCCTAAACTTCTTATGTAGATCCTGTCTCTATGGGTTTGAAACATGTTTGCAGTAGGAAACTATTCATGAAAAAATCCATTTTCTTTGGCACTGACATTCCTACCTCCTTCTTTTCCGGTCCATTTTCCTCACTCAGCTCGTATTCTTACGGTTTTAAGCAATGTATTAGAATTTCTGGACCCCGGAGGAACGCGCCGAAGATCCCCCTGGAATATTCCTCTCCTCGAGCCATGAATAGGCGATTTCTGTTGTCGGCCCGTAAGCCTACAAATTCCTGAAGGGATAAGCCGTAATCGAACTAGTTAAGTAAAAAGAATTGGTTGAGAAGAGAAATTCTTAGCTTCACGTTAGGAGAGGGTAAAAGATGGAAAATGTAGTTACGGCTGATTGCGTTAGGTGTGCATTATAAAATATCCCATGGGAGGCTACATGATAAGCTTAATCGGAATAAGTGTAAATTCCTCCTCAAGTAGGAAGGAGGCGAGCCTACTTTGCTATTTTGTTCAGACATCGTTTCTTCAAGGGGCGAAGTCGTAATGATTTTTTCTCGACTTTATAAAACATTATAAAGACCCTCCAGACGACCTTAAAGAACCTCGAGAAGTTTAATAGACAAGAACATTATTTTTCCCTTCTCGGAAATTTAACATCCAATTCAAACGCTGGTTGAACAACTCGATAGAGTGTGTAACGCCCCTTTGGTTCACTGGTTGTATGCGAGAGTTGATGCCAGATTGAATTAGACGGAGATACTTCGTTTGTGTTGGGCGTTATCTCTCACAGCTTTATGCCCGGGCCCCACTATAGTCACACCTGGTAATAGCGCCGGTAATAAGACCGTTTACGGTCGAAACCGGGAAGACAAGACGCTGAAAACGTAAGATAGTCGAGATTGAAAAACCCGTCTTTGCCATTTTGAAACGTATCCTTGGACCAATCACAGACCAGAGTCACGGACTTTAGCTAGTTTTGTTTACCTTTGAGTGATGATGGTGGTAATATGTCTTGAATTTCTTCGTTCCAAGTGTGACCAAGATCAGCGTAAAGAGTGGGTAATAACCAAATTAACGAACCTAATTACGTGCAGATGTGACTGAATAGGGCCCGGGCATTAAACTTCGTCTTCATTGTTCGTTAGATCGATTGTCCTTCGAGGTTCAAGAACAATTCTGTGACCCCAGTAGAATTTTCGTAATTCGAAGTTTGGCAAGAGGTGAAAGAAAAGCGAAGAAGCCGGTGGCCAGCCCGTCAAGCTCTTTGTTCGCTTGGTACAACGTGGCTTTCAAAACAACTTGCAAAAACACGAAGAAGGAAGCAGACAATTCAGGAGTAAACTCCGTTTTCTTCGTTGTATTATCACCAGAATAGATTTGCCAATTACATTAATTATAAAGCTCAGGAGAATAAAATAAAACAGTAAACAGTCAATAGGTACATCTGCTCAGTAAATAATTGAAAACTGGTTATCACAACTAAAATATTTTATAATATCACACACCTGTCAGAACATCGAAACATGTTTGGAATTGTGACTATGCTTCTTTAGCATTAATCACACCTACCATATAGGTGACAAAGCTGCGCAAGTACTGAGTGTGCGAGTGTATTACCAAGAACTAACAATCTGACGGAATCTTCGTCTCCCTATCTCTGTAATATGACGATGAGCAACGGCGAATACGGAAGACCGGTATCAACATAAGCTCAAAGCTAGAGTAAATACCTCTAGGTGCGCTCAGTTTTGTCGGGGTATTCGTAGTTGCTGCATGGACGACAGAAGTTCTATCTGATTATTTATTCTTGGTATTACTGGTTGTAAAATCGGTATCAAAGGCGAAAATATCCTCTCCGGTCTAGCTTTCGCAGCAGAGAAACCAAGAGGGAGAGTTCCATTCGATTATGTCGATAACCTATCATAGCTTTTCGGGCAATCTCGAGCTGTTGTATAATCCAGCAGTTCAGAATCTTGAGATAATTTTTATAATCGCGCTCTGGAACCGGGGATCCAATTAAAAGTGATAGGGAATTTTTCTTTCTCGGCGTAAAGATAGGGAAAGAGTTTTTTTTGTCACAGTAGGCTATGCATTTATGCATGTATGTTTCTGTGATACGTAGTGGCTCGGTGCTTTGCATCGAAAAGAGAATTTGAGTTTCGTTGACAATGGGATTGGAAATCGTATTTCAAGGAGTTAAATCACGCAAAATGACAATACCATATTCAACTCGTCGGAGACTCAAGACAAATTGCCGAGAATCTTCTTTTACAGATAGGCTAATTGTTAAAGACCTCAGGTTATGAACTAGCGCCGGACCGATTAATGTTGAATCGGCTATAAGAATGAATGAATAATTTTATAGTTGAAAATCCTGCAGAAAGGGAGATATAGCGAATGAAACTTAGTTATATTTCTTTACCCTGAAAGTGAATGAATATTCGGCGAGGGACGTACTGTGAGTCACTTAAAGCTTCTGCCGAGAAAAATGTTAAAGGTAGACGAGTCTTCGTCAATTGCCTAAGTTGGCTCCGGTCTTGCTGTACTGTTGGCCTCCGCATGGTCTCTTGAGCCGCCGTAAACAAGGTGCAGTGGGAAAATGGCGAACAAAACGTGACAAACTGTAACAGAATGTCTATCCTACCTTGATCCTACCCAACCTACATTTTTTCTGAATTGGGCTCGCTCCGCGTTGATTGTGATATACATATCGATCGACTAGTTGCGTTTTTGCAGATACCATAGTATCTGTTACCATCGTAACTGGATCTGCAGTTAGTCGTTTTTGTAGTTACCGTGGTATCTGAACATCAGATACCATGGTATCTTGCCAGATGCCACGGTAATGCAAAAACACTTTTGACCGTGGCATCAGATACCAAGGTAACTACGAAAATGACTTTAGACCGTGGTATCAGATACTGTGGCATCAACTACCATGGTATCTGACAAACGCAATTACTGTCACTCACTACATGTATTTTCTCTTGCAGACAACTACACTCATTGGATTGCTCAAAACCGCCAGGTTGCTTCGATTAGTTCGAGTAGCTCGCAAGATTGACCGCTACTCTGAGTATGGCGCTGCTGTGCTTCTGCTACTGATGGCCACTTTCGCCCTCATCGCCCATTGGCTCGCATGTATTTGGTAAGCCGACTGATTTATTTATTCCATAGATCCCAATGACGAGCGTAGTCACCGGCCAGTTTGTATGTTCCTACACCTACACGTCTTTCAGGCTACAAATAAAAAAGACTGATCCTGGAACAGGTTCAAGTTCGAGTTCAAGCTTTCTCCTTTCTAACACTAAACAACAAATACATCAAACAAGCACTGTTGAGAATACAAACTCGTACATCAGTGCTTGGGAATAATTTTACCTTAACGACAACAACTACGTGGGTGAAAATATTAGACATTTTTGAGTAGTGAACAGAAAGACAAAAATACTTCTCTAACGGGATTTGAACCAAGGCCACTGTTCTTTCTACGCCACTGCCTTACCACTGGGCTACAGAGGGTCGTGTGTACATAGTTGGCAAACCACTACAATAGTCATATAGAAGCGGGCTATAGGAACAGCGATACCACCGCAAGACAAATTCATCTAAGCAGTTCACATACCCATGTTACGGGATTAGACAGATATTACGTTCAAGTTTTTTAGTTTTTTTAATTCATAACACTAAATCGTAAATACATGTGTAGAGAATAAAAATTATGACGTGCAATGCTTTTTAATATCTAAACATTAGAAGTATCGATACTCATAAGGGTGGGAAAAATGTAAAGAAGAGCTGCGTTCTTTGTCACGGGAATTCTCACCGGTGGTCTCCGGTTTTTCTTATAAGCCGTTTTTGCATCCACCGGTGACTTCTCACCAGTCTTATAACCCGTTTTTGAACTAACCAGTGTCCGGTTTTATCTCACGGGTGCGGACTAACCAGAACCTGCTCGTGAGCCCTGCTTCAGCGAGGAGTTAGCCAGTTTTCATCAACTCACAGGTGAACCAAAAAAACGCGTTTTAAGGGAAGAACCGTACACTGGTGACTAAACACCAGAGACAGCCCGGAGTGCAGCGAACGCAGCTAAGGTTTCATCAGTAGATATATGAAAGCTACCGAAGTCTTCACAATTCTGACAGTATATCATCTTGAGATGTAAAAGCACGGTGTCACGCACCTGCACATCTTGGTTCCATCAGATGTGAGAGCCTGGAAGATAAATCACCAACGCTGTTTGGCGAACCTCTGGCATCCGAGAAACGAGTTACGCGTATGTAAAATCTAATCTGTGTTCCGCGAAAGTAAAGTGACAGGGAAAGACCATGGATGGCTTCATAAAATTTGACTCGCATTTCCATCTAACCAGCGCATTCTTTGCTCGAATTGCAAACTGAAGACCTTGAACGATCGATCAGTTTAGTGGTGGCAGCCGTATAAGTCGGAACTGGGTACGTGCGATGCTGAAATTTCCTTAGTGTCTATGATGGAGGCGTGGGTGGGCGTTGGTTGTTTTGCTGGCGTTTGGCCAGATCTGTAAAAATGGTCGGACGTTGAATGGTTTTATTTTGTGCTGTTGACAGGTGGTTCCCTCGTTTATTCGCCCACACCTTCTTATGGGTAATCCTATGGTTTCGGGGATGATTTAATTTACTCATGTTTTACTATACAGCGGAATGTTAGGGCAAGGCGGATCCGAGACACTGTCAGAATTTGCTCAGTTTCAACAGATAACACTTGCGATGTTATCTGTTATGATTTGCAAGGAAGAGCCAAAAATCGCCGAGAAAACATCTGATGACTAGTTGCGTTTTCGCAGATACCATGGTATCTGATACCACGGTCTAAAGTCGTTTCTGCAGTTATCGTGGTATCTGTCCAGTTATCTTGGTATCAGATATTCAGATACTACGGTCCGACCGTGGTAACTGGTCGTGGTATCTGAAAAGTCATCTCACTTTCCTCAAATTTTGTCAGATTGGTGAGAAAGAAGTTTAGCACTTAGTGATGTAACTGGATATCTGTTTCTCTTTTGGGATGACTTCAAAAAGTGCAATTTCGGCAATAGTCGTTTTTGCAGAGCACCGTGTATCAGATACCACGATAAATGCAAAAACGACTAATTGCAGATCCAGTTACCGTGATAACAGATATCATGGTATCAGCAAAAACGCAACTACTGCTTCGGAATCATGGTGACAAAGAAAAAAGTCAGCAGATGTTTTTTCGGGTCTCCAATTGAATGCATAACGTTTTAATGTGTAACGTTTGAAAAACATAACATCTGTTACCGCGCATCCTTGTGTTATCTGTTCTGAAACTTCTGACAGTTGGCTTATCAATCTCAAAATGCCAACACGGGGATGCAGGTGCTCCACATTCAGTGTAAAAACAAGGGTATTTCATGAGCGTGTTCCATCCTACTTACCGTAGTTACCACGCATGACGTCACAAATTCTGCCTTTTTGTCGTCAAGGCTGGAACGATTTTTCTATTTTCCAGCGGAATATCATGCCACGGGTGAATCCGACCAATCACGTGACAGAGATTCGTGGTTACTACGCTTACCACGCTCCCGAGCGTGGTAAGCAAATAGTTACTATTAGCTACTATTTCAAGAAGGCTGGAACGGTCAGCGTAGTAACCATTCGTGAGGTTGAAACGGATTTAGTAACTAATAGGCACTATTGGTACGAGGGTGGAACACGCTCCATATGACTTCGCTCTCAACTTCGTCCTCACTTCAAAAGCGTGTCAATTGACATCGGTAGCAACCATTACTGCTATTGGTTTTGTGCACTTCACTGTAAAAAGATCTTAGGGTGAAGATTGGTCTTGGCTCCAGAAAGCAAGAGCACGACTGTGAAAGCTAGGTCGGGGGCTCGCTTTTGATGCCGCAGGTTGTAGATGGAACAAAATATGGCTTTAGTCACGCTTTACCATCCTCGAGTGGCCCACAATTCTTAGTTCCGAGAAGTTAAGTTGCCTACTGCCGAAAGCAGTGTTTGCCACGAAACTGGAGCCCCGTGAGGCCAGAGGGATGTCTGTAAGATACTGAAATGTCCAATTCTGGCGGCCCAAGAAGTTTGCCGATTATAAACCGTTAGGCCAAACGTTGGCAACCCACGGGTCCAGGCGGTAGTACGACGAACCTTCGCAATTCCCCAACATCATCGGCTAAAAAGTAGTTATTAAGGAGCTAAGAAGAAACTTCTATAAAGAACAAACGGTATCAGAACTGCTCCACCATCTTCTTCGAAATACAGTTCTATTTTTGCTGCATCTCGAAGTAGAATACTAGTGGCTTAATTTGTGTTGCCTTCCCTTTTGCCTGTGGAAAGTTAATATAATGTTTAGGCAAAGTTAAAGGCCAGCTTGGCAGCCCTGGAGATTGCCCGTTTATCTGTACTTTCGAAGGAAATGTCGACGACGTGCTGTCGCCGTTCCTACATCAGCACGCTCCTTACTGGCAGCTAAAGCCGAAGGAACATAATAATGTTACACTTTTAACCGAAAAGCCAACTTCTTTTTGTGTAATTCAACTGAACACGCTGCAGTATTTGGCTTGTGTTGGGGGATTCTTTTTTCACTATTTTCTATTGTATGATGTTCAGAATATCTACGGCCGTCCTCAAAATGCACAATTCTACTATGACGCGGAAAATTTGAATCTCAATACAGTCGCGGCTTTTCCGTGGCAAGTGATCAGCTTGCGGAAGGTAGCTAACTGCGTGAACACTTCTTTTTTGTGAATCGTTTTCTTTAAACATATTAAACAGGTACAAGCGCATAGAGGTACCACAAGTGTGACAACGAAATTCCACTAAATGAAAATTGATTATTTGTAGTCAGCGGGGAAATAGAGTAACGCATTTTCACCGGGTCTCCGAGCCTCTTTAAAGGACCTGTCTAACCTATAATAATAACGCAACCTAGTTCCATAATCACTCTACATATTTCTAAACCCAAAGACCCCAATTTCGTACGGTACATTCTAACCCCTCTAACAAAACCACGCTGACTTTCTAACTTGCCGTGTTTTGCTACCTTCGATGTGTATCACGCTGTCGACGGTTGTCTGCGAGAAGATTTTCCACCAGAAAAGCCGTTTGTGTAAATTGTTTCCCTGTTTTCGCTACAAGTCCACGGGTCTCGGAAAAGGCTTAAAATAGCCAAAACCGTGGGTTATTTGTTGAAAGTACAGTATAGTTTTAAAGTATTCAACTATTTTAAAATACTGTATTGAAGAGTAAATGTGATGGGGTGTACATTTGTGCACTGTGAGAGCAAACCCCTTCACCCGGATACGAGCTTGGGCTCTCAGAACCCCAGATTCGGGTGACAGGAGCTCGCTAATTAATCCTATAGATGTGTGCACTATATGTGTTTTTGTATATAAGCACACAAGTGTTTCCCACTTGAGCGGTTTTGAGCCTGAAGAGGACCCTTGCCAAGAAGGGCCGAAACATAGCTTCAATAAAATTCAGCTGACGTATCCGTTTTGCACCATCAAATAAATAAGCACCATTTGGTAAATGAGAATGAAATGGTAGTGGGATGGTGAAATGGTAGTGGGAGAAATGGTAGCTGAAGTCGAAGAAACATCCAGAAGTAGCCTGTGTGACGAGCAACCGTCAGAGTAAATAGTGCGATGGGTCCTTTAAGTGAATAAGTGATGGTTAACTAGATTGTCCTATCGCAGTCCTTTTCGGATCAGTTAAACTTTAAAGGCCCGAGACAAAATCGACACGAAGGTCAGGCAAATTAAATCAAATCTCATCTTGTGGCTTAATGAAAACAATAGATGACAAACGGTTCAGGATAATTCCCCCTAGAAACTTCCATCCTTAGAAAAATCAAGTTGGAGCCCCCCGCCCCCCTGCGATTGAGCGACGGGTAAGACATGACGAGCCGTGCCATTCGCAAATACCTACATTATGCATTTGAGAATCTAGCCGGGCTATGCATAAAGGATAGCTTGATTCTTCACTTTCATCCCTTATGTTCCATTACACACCAATGCTGCACTGACACGGGAATGGATATGCTTACTCAGTCATTTGTGACGTCGTCTATCCTCTAGCCAACAGTTCCGGCATTTTTTTTTTTCTGTTTATGTTTCCCATAAAATTTTCCATCAGACGAGAGAAGAGGTTTATAAGTAAGCACAGCATCTGCATTTTGGCAGATGAACAAAATTTTAGAAAAGGGTTAAACGAACGGAAAACACAAATTTTTGCGAAAACATGTAGTAAACTTTTCAATAAATCGCACATGAAGAAGCCGAAGGAAAAATTCAGATTGGCGAGAGAGAGTGGTCAGAGGTCAGACTCCTGAATTATTGGCTCCCCAGCATCATACGGTCTAGTATCAGTTTGCTGTTTCGGTTCTTATTTTGTCATGGGAAACATTTGATGATTTTTCACGATTTGATAAGGTATTCAGTGATATATGCCGAACTCTCTAGGCCTAGGCGGATAGTTTAGTATCAGAGTTGAATTCACGAGTTTTGTCGAGACAGCAATGGTCCGACTAGGCCTGCTAGAAAAATGGATATTTTTTATCCAATACTTTCAATACTGTTCCTTCCTTTTTTCGTCCCTCTTTTTTTTCTTTTCCTCTATCGAAAAAGACCCATCCAACCTTAATTAGGACTCCATATCTACCTTCTAGTGCCCACGACCGCCTACCGACTGATTGGCTAGTCCTCTCATGTCCGGCATATAGTGATATATGCCGAACTCTGTAGGCATAGCCGGATGGTTTAGTATCGGATTAGAGTCCACGACCCCCACCCACTCCCTCCATTACCTTCCTTTCCAACCCTCAACCTCAAACCCAAAACAAAAGTGCTGACAGAACTTACCATATTAAATCACAATACACTGTTGTGACTTACCATTACCAAGACATGATAGAGTACAATCAAAATTGGCTGGAACCAACAACAGGTAAAAACCGATAAAATAAAAAGATGTAAAGCATGAGCATAAAAACATAAAAACCAAGACTGAATCCAGAAAACTGATATCATAGTTCATCTCCCGACCGTTGTTGATTTACTGGATCGATCACATTTTTTTTTTGTTTAAATTCCCCAACATATTAAATCTCACCAAAACCTGCAATATTCATTTTCCCCGCTTAATGAATGTATCTAACTTGTAGCGGCGACGCCCGCCCACCGACTGATTGGCTATGTCTGGCATAGCTTTGACTGATACTGATGATGTCCTATTTTCGTTTTAGGTATGCAATCGGGAACGCCGAAAGACCCATGTTGAAGGCTAAAATCGGTTGGCTGGACCATCTAGCAAATTCGACCCATCAGTTTTATAATCCAGACAGTACTGGAGGCCCCAGCATCAAGGTGTGTAGTTGTTTTTATTTATTTTTTTTAATCCTAATTCTTCATTTTTTTTTTCATTTGCGGGGGGGGGAAGCGTTCCTTGATTTGAAAACTTTCTCGGTGAAGGATTCTTGTTAGCTTCGAGAGAAGAATTTTATTCACACAGTTGCATTGTAGCGGACACACAAGGCAGTTCAAGGATCCATCGTTCCTGTAATGCCAACGCGTCCCACAAAGAACAAATAATCTAATAGAACCTCCGTCTTTGGTCCCATGCAGCGACTATTGATACCCCGATATAACTGAGCGGAGCTAGAGGTACCTGCTGTGGTTTGGGTTGATACCCGTCTAGTTCCCTCTTCGCCGCTGCGCATACCAGATGAAAAACCGTAATGGGTTGGAGAAGGCGGTCTGCAGCGAGTTAGACGTAACGTCACGATGGCTTTGACAACCATTCCCGTCAATCCCGTTTTAGTCGAATACGGGTTCAAAAATAGTTGTTTGAATTTCTTTCTTCTTCTTATTCGGACTTTCGGGCTCCTCCGCATTTCCCGTGTTTTGCGTCACAATAGGAAAATTTGTAGCAAAAACAGATTTTTCAAAACAAAGGTCTTGGAAATGAAAAGAAGAACCTCCAGGACTGGGAGAGTGGCCCTGACTCGTTAGAGTAATTAGAGAGACAAACTATGGATTCAGGCAGGAATTGCTGGACTTCCAAGAACGACAGAATGAGAGGCTTTTCGCCGTGGATGCTGGGAAGAAAGTACGATGGGTTTTCTTTGCATTAATCGGGCCAGAAGCTTGACGAACACGGAATGTGGATGCTTGTGACTCAGCACGTTATGCTGGATCTTTTATTATTTGAAGTGTAGGCTATTTGTGACGTTAAATAGCTAGTCGGCTCAGGCCATATCCGATATTATGAATAAATGACATGAAATGTTCGTCCTACTTTGACGAATAGTGTAAAGTAGCGACTGTAACAGTCGTTTATATTTTTATTCTGACAATTCTGTAAGCATTTTGATCACCAAAACTACCGATTATTTGATCCAACCTTTTTAGTGCATTGTCCTTTTCACATTGACTCAGGCGCGCAAGCCATTTAAATGCGTGTTGTGACCTAAAATCTCCTGTCATAACTACTTTAAAATCAACTTAATGGCACTTGCCGAGGATAACTATCTGTGTTGTTGACATTGCTGAAGCCAGTGTTGAACTAGGACCCGTTAGTGCGAGTACACCTTAAGACTATGGTTGGAACTGAGACCGTCTCTGGACTGGACTTGCTCGAATTCAAATTCACTTCATTTCTGGCAAATATTTTCCTCAAGAAGAATAGCCCAGGAAATGTCAAGAATTTACAATACAATTTAAATACAGGAAAAATATGTAAAGATGCGTACAATTGTCAAATAGTTTCAAACATGATAATTGCCATCTCGATTGTCATTTACAGTACAATTAAAATACAGTAATAAATATATAAAAGCTAGATTGACTTATCTATATAAGACTTGTCAAACAGGGTTAAAATAAGTCGAAAAAAAACAGCAGTTTACAGGCCCTATAATAGGCCTACTATCGTAGTAAAGAAAGATAGCGTTCGAGTTCGGAAACTTTTCACAAAATGTGTTTTGGCTTGAATAAGATATACACAGGCATGTTTTTTTCGTAACGCGTTCACAACAGATTAAAGGTCTGTACGAGCTGGCCCAGCTCCACACTTTTCTAGCTAAGTACTTGTGCCTTTTCCCTACTTGCCGATAGGAACACTAGCTCTAATGCTTTTTTCGCGCTCACGGACCGCTATGATTAGAAAATTCATGTTTGAATTGTTCAAGATGTCTTTCGAGGATGGTGGCTCTGCGAATTTCGTAGTTTCACAGGTGCGGAAAATTGGTGAAATTAATCTGCTCCTGGCGAACTCCGAGCTGCCAGGCCATCCAACCGAATAGTAGATCATATTAGTCTTGAATAGGGAAATAAGCACAACTGCCTGTCGTGAATGAAATTAAACCATCACTCGGTCTTATGGTTTGCCAGGGAAATCTCTGGCCTTTCCCCATCCAAGGGCAGCGCTAGGCAGTTGCATTAGCCACCTACTTTCTGTGTTGCGCAACGACACAACGAAAACGGTACTCAGCTGGCCGCGATGTCATAAATAAAAGGGTCGATAAAAAATAAACCCATATCTTTATGTTTCATTGGAACCCTAAGATCCAAACAAAAGATCTAAGGGTCTGCGCACAGATCCAAAATAAAGATCCTTTTTTTTGTCTGCGAAGATAAACATTTTTCTTGTTCTCTGTTGCTATGCCGGACGCGAGAGACATAGCCAATTAGTCGGTGGGCGGTCGTCGCCCAGTTCAGTATCAGGAAAGTATGGATCAACAATGTCCATATTATAGCAGGCCTGGTCGGACTATTGCTGTCCTCGGCGAAAGTCGTGGACTCTACTCTGATACTAAACCATCCGGCTAGGCCTAGGGAGTTCGGCATATATCACTATGCTGGCCTTGGACTTCTGCTTCGAAAGCTGGAAAGCTCATTGTACAGTCAAAAATAACAGTCAAAGATAAGGAAATTGGGTTTTTGACAGACCTGTTCCGTGCTTCTTCACCTGCAAATAGGAGTACAAATATTTGGGGGAAGTTTTAATGACAATAGAAAAACAATGTTGAGTTGTTATCTTGGGGGTGATAGATGACGTATTTCTCTATGATGGATTGGGCTCCGGGGTATGCTCCGGAGTTTCAGCAGTATGAGAATGATTTCTTATTCGCTTTCTTTTTATTATTTTTATATTTGCGCGTTCGTTTGATTAACTTACGTTTTTTTAATTGATTTTTCTTATAATTAAAATATTCGCTTATTCGCTATTCATTATTCGTATTACTAAGTTGATAACACAAACGTGCTTTCTTCAATTTTTTTCTCTCGCCTATCGTCTTTTCACCAGCTCTGTAACTTCATTCGTAGAACCCCCAATGCAGAAATAATAGGAAATGTGGCCTTAGGATAGCTTAAACTGCTACACTAGTGAAATCCCTCCTGGTTGTATAATCATGTAGATGGAGACCATGGACGAACAACGTTTGCCAAGTGGTGACCGAACTGGAACGCAGGGTGCGGTCCTTCAAGCGCCTGCCTTTCATTCCACCATGGAACTAAGAGAGAACCTATGAAACTGTTGAACAAAAAACTGTTATGATTTTTTGTTTGGACTCAATCCATCTCTTAAATTGCTTTGTTTTGACTGATGTGTCTTGGAAATTGCCTGTAAAAGGAAAATATGCGTCTTTAAAGTATTCGTTCTTCTGTAGGCAAGATACGTCACAGCTCTGTACTTTACGTTCTCAAGCTTGACGTCGGTTGGTTTCGGTAATGTGTCGCCGAACACGGATTGCGAGAAGATCTTTACAATCTGCGTCATGCTCGTCGGTTGTAAGTACACCATTTTTTACTTACTAGACAGAAATCAAACACAGGACGCTTTGCGCTTTCTACTTGTTCCTTCCAGTGTCGCTTCACTTTAGGGTAGCCTACACACAGTAGCCAATTACTAGGATGGAGTGGCTACTAGAAAAGATTGGAAGTACAAATATGGGGGATATCCGTAAGATGGCTAGATTCCTCCGCGTTGGCTTGTCCCATTGAGAGCGATTTTTGTAGTTTGTTGTGTTTTCCTTTTGTTTTGTTGCCATGACCCCATGGGTTTTTTCGTGCAATAAATTCCTTCAGTAAATTCGTTCAATTCGTTCATGGTGATCTCCGCAATTTCAGTATATTTGAATACCTGAACAGGTTGTTAAAGGCATAAAGACTGACGAATCGTCTTGGTTGTTAGAGACTACTTCGAGGTAGTTGATCAAGTTTCCGCGCTAAATTTGAAATTTTACAGGAAACGGCGGCGTTCATGTTACCAATCCTTGTACTGTTAACGCCCGATCAGACATAGATGACATAGTCAGTTGTCAGTTTGTCACTTCCGAACGTCTTTTCTCCAACCATTCGGCAGCAAATCTGTGGCATTTCAGCTGCATCGGAACGGGTTAAGTCTAAGTCCAAAATGTTTTGTTTTTTTTTTTGGGGGGGGGGGCAAGGTGTTTACCGACCGGCTGGTCGTTTTTACCAACTGTGTTGAAGAAAAATCGGCTGATAAGAAAAACTACTATTTTTAAGAAGAGTTTAAAAAAAAAATCAACTGTTTCCAAGAAAAAAAATCAACTGTTTTTACGAAAAATCGCAGCGCTTCGCGCCGACTCCACTATTTTTTTTACCGACTGGCCGACAACATTCGGAGGGGGGCGTCCTCCCCCCCCCCCCTAGTCGTGACGCCCCTGATCTCCACAAAAAACGATGTTGAGGGGACAGCCCCATTGACTCAGCCCAAAACTGCGGCCAAAGACAAAAATTATCTCTCCAAATAAATGTGGTCGGGATTGTTGCGCGACAAGACTTAAAGGACCTGTCTTACCTATATAGCGCAACCTACTTCCATAATCACTCCATATATTTCTAAACCCGGAGACCCCAATTTCGTACGGTACATTCTAACACCTCTAACAAGACCACACTGATTTTCTCCCTTGCCGTGTTTTGCTACCTTCGATGTGTATCACGCTGTCGACGGTTGTCTGTGAGTAGTTTTTCCATCAGAAAACCGGTTATGTAAATTGATTCCCTGTTTTCGCTTTAAGTCAACGGGTCTCGAAAAAGGCTTAAAACAGCCAAAACCATGGGTTATTTGTTGAAAGCACAACCTAGTTTTAAAGTATTCAAATAATTTAAGTTGAAGAGTAAATAGTGCGAGGGTTTCTTTAAGCTTGCTCGGGGTTTGGGTCCCCAAACGGTCGGGTGACGAAGCTTCTTCGGCAAACTGTCGTTCCCGCTTTGTTTGAGCTTTCACTAAGAAAAGTGTTCATTCCTTTTTTTTCCGAAGGGCGAGGGCGGCTTCCTCTTTTCCCTCGTAGGAGATACAAGATTTATGCCCGGAAGTGAAGGACACATAAAACAGAGCCACGACTGACGAGATAAGGGGCGGATACGCGTGGTGGAGGGAGAAGCGGAACGGCCTCTTCGATTCCAGAAAAGGGAGGAATCGGGATATGACAGGGATGCCACACAATAAGTGTCACCCTTAAATCCTTATAATCAATCTTGATGAGATTTGCCGGAGAGTGTCCATGGTGTGTTATCGGATAATTGTCACACTTTGGAAGTATGTTGATGACGCAGCTAGAGCATAGAATAAAGTGTGAGGGAGTGTCAAGATTTTACGTATTCAGTGTCTGAGGTGACTTTAGGGCGTGCGAGACAAAATTGGAAACAAGTTAAACTGCAATGATCCTTTTACACTGCTGCAGCTAGCATAGATCTTCTTTAAAGACTTTCTGCAGTATATACGGTTATCTTCACAATATTCTAGAAGACTCGATTACAGTTCTCGAACTGTAAAACAAAACAACGGGTTCATTTCAGTTCAGTTCAGGTTTATTCACCATAATATAAATGCATAGCAGTTATAAGGGATCGACTAAAAAAGGGTACGGCACGGCACGACATAGTGTAGGAGGCACGAGTACTAAAAAGAGGTACAAAAACCAAAATGGCCCTTTCAGGCATTCAGAGTGAAGGGCAGGAACAGTGAATGAATGAATGAATAAATGAATGAATTTATTCCCAGTAAAGCCCAAGGGCCATGGCGGGAAATATAACACAATAACAACAACAAAATATCATACACTCTAACAACAAACCAAAAAATCAACTTCTACAAAAATCCACGGTGGGCCATAGCTAGCTTCAGGAATTTACCCAGCCTTCGGATCTCACCAAAACACTTACTTCCATACTTGAAACCAAATCCCTTTCCTTCCAAGCCTCCTGACCAAACAATTCCTTTCTTAATTCTCTCAACTCCTCGCAATAACATATCAAATGTATCGCATCCTCTCCTTCAATACCACACATTGCACAAAAATAAGGGCCAGTACCTTTCCTATCTCTACCAATATAATTTCTCCGCATCCCCACCGGAAGAGCATCCGCCCTAAGACTCACCATCCACTTCAGTTCTGCCCCCCCCCCCAGTCCCAACTTAAAATATAATTCTTCTCCCCATGTCTCTTTGGCCATACCATACAACTTCAGAGATTGGTGCTCTGATACATCCCCATGCCACCTCTGAATCTCTTGATCTCTTAGCCTTTCTTTCACTAACTTAGCTACCTTACCTAGGGGGTAACCTGGTCCCGCTCCATCACACCACAGACCCCCAAAACCACAATCCTCCAATATTTTTTAACTTGCTGAGGCCAAGAATCCCTTTCCTTTACTCCAAGTATTTCCAAATACGCCGCTTTCAGAACTCTCACTCGTGACAAACTCGTCACTTTCTCCCAATATCTTATCGTAGCTACTAACCTACTATTCCGGAGCGACCCTAAACCTAAATCCCCTGTTATTTCTAAACTATTAGTTCTCACGCTAACCCCTAATACCCTCTTAAAATATTGTAACTGTACACTCTCTAGCTTATCCCCCTTATGGAAACCCCAAGTCTCGGAACCATAATGCATAGCAGATACTACTTTAGTTGAAAATAACTGCTTATGCATTTTAATATCCTTAATATCCCCTAAATGACTCCCGGCAAGCGCATACGCACAACGCTTCCCTTTTCTCTCGCTAGCTTCTATTTGTTTACCAAAAATACCATTATACGAAAACCGAACACCTAAATAAACAAAATCATCCTTTATTCCTATTTTCTCCCCATTAAACTTCACACTCTCACTTTCACTCACTCTTCCACCCTTTCTAAACACCATCATTACAGACTTACTCACATTCAGACACAGCTCTTTCATTCGGAGGTATTCTTGGGTCCTATCCAACAGAAACTGCAACCTTTCTGGCGAATCAGCAAATAGCACCATATCGTCCGCAAACAACAATGCGCATAACTGACAAATATCCAGACTTACCACCGCCGCACCAGAATGTAACAAATACTCATGAAAATCATTAATGTAAGGCGAGAACAAGTTAGGAGATAAGCAACACCCTTGTTTAACCCCTACGCTTAAAAAATAAGATCTAGAAAATTTACCTGCCACCTTCACTACAAACTTAGTCATTTCATACATCGAAACCAAAATTAGTACAAACGCATTCGGTAAGCCAATCTTCAGTAAGTCGTCCATTAATAGATCTCTCTGAACATTGTCGAATGCTCCCTTATCCAAAAATACAACATATAATCTACCCCTTTCTTTACCCGTGTACTTACTAACTAAAGAATGCAGAATAAACATTTGGTCAATAGTACTAAAACCCTTCCGAAAACCAGCCTGTACCGACGACATTATTTCCTTATGATCCAACCATCTACAAAGTCTAGAATCTATAAATTTCGCAAATATTTTAGCAAAAGTATTACCCAAATGAATGCATCTATAATTTTCATGCAACTGTCAAAAACCAACAAAAACCTGACAAAAACCAAAATGGCCCTTTCAGGCATTCAGAGTGAAGGGCAGGAACAACGTTCTAACGTGCCTTTTTCTTAGGCGCTGCTGGACTTGCGAACTCTCGCTTACTTTCTCTACTTCCACAACTTGCTAATCTATTTTTATTGGGATCCCAAAACGTAAGTGGAGGGATACCTATGACTTCGTAAAAGTTGTCCGTCTGTCCGTCTGTTTGCACGATAACTGTCGGAGGGGTTGAGATTTTTGTTCAAATTTGGCGTAATGACACTTTGGGTCAAAGTACAGGTCAAGTTCGAAGATCGGCTCTGTAGCCCTATATTTAGGGATGGGGAGTGGTTTCAAATTAAGGGACGAAAAAAATGTTTTTAAAATCTAATGAGATAGTCAATTTAGGAGTAAGGAGACACGCTTTTCAGGTTCTGGCCGGATTCCGGGCGAACTATTGGTTCGGCGAGAAAATAATTTACATATATGGATTTAGCATGCCTCCTTACCACTACATCGAACCTCTAATCCAGTGGTTCCCAACCTTTTCCGTATCGCGTACCCCTAATTAAGGTTCAAAATGGTTGCGTACCCCTTTCTGAAGAATCATTGTTCTATTATTTTACTAAGAGCTGTCCAGATGGATACAGCAAAAAAACGTCATTTATTGTCATAAATGGTAAGCACTTAATGTGTAAAAATATATATAAATAAAAGGGATACTTGAGGCTGCAAGGCTGTCAATTTCATGCTCGTCCATAACTTGTTCAAGGATCAAAAAGACACTTGCGCTGTTTATTTAAAACTTCGTAAGCCCAAAACTCTACGGTAATTTCTTGACGAAAGCAGACATTTTCGAATTCAGAGATTTGGGACCTTCGCATACCCCTTATGAGTTTATTCAAACAATGTTTACAACGGATACGTCAGCTACGATTCTTCATCAGCGATATTTCGGCACTTCTTGGCAAGAGTCCTCGTCAGGCTGTCAATCCTCTGGGTCCACGTCGGGGAAGGAAACAAACCTGTAATCTACAGATTACAGGTGTAATCTACAGATTACATCTACAGATTACAGATTACGGGTGTAATCTACAGATTACAGGTGTAATCTACAGATTACAGGTGTAATCTACAGATTACAGGTTTGTTTCCTTCCCCGACGTGGACCCAGAGGATTGACAGCCTGACGAGAACTCTTGCCAAGAAGGGCCGAAATATCGCTGATGAAGAATCGTAGCTGACGTATCCGCTGTAAACATTGTTTGAATAAATGTTTCCAAGTCAGCTTGGGCTCAAAGAATATTTACCCCTTATGAGGGTCTCACGTACCCCTTTGGGTACGCGTACCCCCAGTTGGGAACCACTGCTCTAATCAACTTCAGAAAAAAACTTTTACTTGTAACAAATTTTCCGGTTTTAGCCGGATTCCGGGTGAACTATGAAAATGAATATGAATATATTTAATAGCCAATTGGCCGTACAAAATACATGATGGTTACAAAACACTTTACATCACTCAATACTTATCTTTATTTAGCTAGTCCGGGTAGAAAACGATTGTCATACACAGATTCAGCATGTCTTCTTACCCCTATATGGAACATCTAATCAAGCACACCTCGCACTGTTTAGTGTTTATATTCCAATATTCAAAACTATCTGAATACTGTAAAAATAGGTTTTACTTTTAAAAAATTATCCACGGCTTTGGCTGTTTTAAGCCTTTCCCCAGACCGATTGACTTCTAGGAAAGAACTCGGCATAGTTCGGTTAACCGGTTTTACGCATCAGCAGCTTAATACGTGAACGCCCGTCGGGAGCATAATGAACACGGAAAATAGTGATTCATGGCAAATGCAAAGATTAGTGAGGTGCCGTTAGCGGGTTCAGAATGTAACATATTGAATCGGGGTCTCCGGGTTTAAGAAAATAAGGAATGCAGTTACGGAAGTACACTGTAAAATTTTTTTTTGCAGTATTTACTACTGGGATTAACCTTGTTTCTATTGACATAAGATTACCACTAATTCGGATTAATCTTATCCCAGTAGAGATAAGATTAATCCCAGTAGCAAATACTGCATCCTTATTCGGAGAAACTTTTTACAGTGTAGGTTGCATTGGCGTTAGAAGTAAGACGGGTCCTTTAAGTAAAAGTTTAACGGAGCAAGCTTTCTAAGACGAAGCCGATGGGGAATGTGAGATTCTTACCTATTTTCTGCTTTCGATCCTAACGTCTACCTTCGTCGTTCAAGCCTGCCGTTTATTGGCTGTCCCAGCTTGCTCATTGGCTCTTTTTATCATCAGATCTTTTTGTGCGTTCTGCCTTTAAGCTACCATAATCTCAATCCGAAACCTGAGGGGCCGCAAAGTTATGGATTAATGATATCAAACCATCCAGGATTAGCTTCTCAACAACTGCCGGCCCCTCCCTCACCTCCAACCTCACCTCAGTCCTCTTTCTTTGCTAAAATGGGTATGGGCAAGTGCCAAGTTGTCAAATCCCGTGAAGATAGAAGACAATAAAGTGGACGCTGGCAACAGAACCGTTATGAATTATTGAATAGGGGATCGTGGCTAAGAAGCTGTCACAGCACTTTTGATCAACCGGAAGAGTCTCGCTTAGGCTAAAGGGCAGGACTAGGGTGTTCAGCCCTAAGTGAAGTTTAATTTTTAGGAGACAGGATTATTATTGAAAGATTCATATTGGTTGTGGTAGTATCTTGCAGTGTTTGGGACCGAATGCAGTCGTTATTATACATGCTAGCCGTCGTTTGGGAACGCTAGGTAGTCTAAAGAAGGAAAGGCCGTATCGTAAAATCGTGGGTTCGTCGTACGCGTTGGTCTTCATTAGTTCCATTTTGTCCCGTTGGCTATTTTTACGGGGTGTAAGCTTCTTCCATCGTTGCTTGTACATCCAAGATACCTATTTTGCTGATCAACTGCACATTTCTAAGGCTTCTGACAATGGAAAGCTAATCCGCAAAAATATGAAGCAAACTTCAGCGAATTTTTCCGATTTTCATTTTTTGTCCTATAACACGGTTTTGCCCCATTGGGAAATTGCATGGCAACCTTAAATGGTAAGAGCAATTGTATCCCAGTTCTAACTCAAGAAGAGATTGCCACTACATGAAATTGAGATGAGGTTCTGAGAAATAAAAGTGTGCTTGGCAGCGAAGGCGTTTTTCGGAAAGTTCAAGGACCGCAGCAATTAACGTTGGGTAATGACACGGTTAGCTTCCCAGGTTGTAGATCTTCCAGTTGACTGATATAGTTTACGATGTAGTCTATCCAGCGCTGTTTCAGAACTGTTTGTTCAACCAAAAGGGGTTAAAAAAATGTTAATGTTCAACCGAAAAAGGGAGATGCGACAATCTAACTACCCATCACTCACTGAAGACCCGAGACACCACACGTGCAGCTTTCGGAATTAGGTATCTAGCTCCGACTATTTGAAATGATATCCCAGTTGTCATTCGGGAGGCTGAACACATTGGGTCATTTAAAGTAAAACTTAAAAAACATTTATTGGGAGAAGGGAGTTAATTTTCTTATTTTTGTTTTTTGTTTTTTCTTAGATTTCTTTTTTTTTTCTTTTTAAATTTCGGTATGAAAGGTTAATTGAGAGAGAGTGTTCTTGTCCTTTTTTTTATGAAATTTGATATAGGTTGAGAATCAGAGGATTGCAGTCGTCCATCATCAGGCTTCTTGAGCCTTCCCTGGGCGGTTGCGTGTTTTTATAGTTTATTTTGTATTTAGTAGTAAATGAAGTAAGTCAAGTAAGTCAAGTCAAGATGAAAGGGCCTTTCAGTTAAAGATCCTGCCCTGGCAATTCAGCAGAAATTTGGTAATTTTGTAGCTAAAGCTAATAATATTCTGACTCTGAAGAATCTGTTTCCGTTTTTCGATAAAATTTAATAGTTAAGTAAGTACAGTGTGTTGTTTAAAGTAGGCTACGTCAATTGTTATTTATTGTTTTGAAACTTATTTGTGACAGTGTTTTTTAAATTTATTTTGAAGAATTATATATTCTTTGAGGGAAATAAACAAATGAATGAATGAATGAAGTTGTGTTCAAAAATATTCTGGCTTTTCAGTTAAACTTTAATGGAAAACAAAATCAGCTGCCTTCCTTACCGATGATAGGGAGAGCGGGGTACCATGAACCACATTTGTGTTTTGATTTTTTTCCAGGCGAACCAAAGGAGCTTTCAGCATCTTTTTCACTTCAGAATGTAGCTTATTTATCGGCTCATCTCCGAGTATTTTTCATTGACATGTAAGTTGTTCGAGTACAGCACATCGACGGTTCTAGAAAACTTGGTCAGCTGGTTCATCCTACCCCACCCCCGGGGTACCATGAATCACCCTCGGGGCACGATGAACCAGTGTGATTGATCTTCTTTTACTGTGCAGTTTTCGGGTATAATATGAAGATAAAAAGTAGAAAGTGTATAAAATACCAACTGTATCTTATCCAAGTGGAAACCTCCCAAGGTTAATTCCAAAAACAAACCTCCCTGCTTGGTGGGATTTCCCACCAACAGAGACTGGCTTTGGGAGGCGAAACACCAATTGGAACTTAAAAATGAATCGCGTCTCATCGGTAGAAACAAATTCCTCGTTATCCAAATGCTTCCGGAACTCCACTTCGAGGTCCAAACTGTCAATGTACACTGGCCATCCCCTCAGCAACATAGTGTGCCAGGCGTGACTCTTCTTTGGACCAACAGGCCCATGGTTCCCTTCTTCTATCTCACCATCCCGCAAGCTCATGTCTATGCCTTAACTCTCAACGTCCTTAAATGTGCTACGTCGATCGAACCAGGTGGGGCCCAGTGAGCAAGGCCGACTTAAAGTTTACTCGCGGAAACACCAACAGAGAGGGATGGGGGGGTACGAGTCCCAAGTGCAAAGATTGCAGCCAGCCGTGACTGCTAAACAGATTCCTACGTTCTGCTGAGGTGGTCTGCCCAAGCGGCTTGGCATCTATCGAAGAACTTTGGGATGCACTTTGACATCAATTCCTTGCAGAGCAAGCGCTCTTGCCCTTTGCTGAAGATCCCGTGGCATTTTCCATAGTCAGGCGCTGATCTCTTTTTTCCTTGTGCTTCCAGATGTATCGAAAGAGGGCTATACGAACGAGCTATTTCTCGTACTTTTGCTCCTTCAACTTCTAGGGTGCTTTTTCCATTACATTTGCAGGAGTCAAGCCTTTAATAGTTTTCCTTGCCGAACATCGCATCATAGGATTAACAGGTATTGTTACGATATAATACTGTCCAACCGTTCAAATAGATTCAGATAATTAATAGTAGTAAGTAAAGCAGTAAGTAATCAAATCAGTAAGTATGCAGTAAGTAACAAAACGATTGGCGCTTCACGGTCCAAAACGGGGTACGGTGAACCACTGATTCATTGTTCCCCATTACAAGTGGTTCATTCATCCCCTGTGGCATAAGAATTGCTAAAAAATGGCTAACTAAAAAAGTAATAAACGGAACGTAAATTGAAATCCACAGTCTTAAAGCCATGATATTATTCCATTACAAACCCAAAAACTATCCTGATCTGACAGGTTCTTCACCTTAAAAGTAAACAAATAGTCTGAAACAAAATTTTTACTTTATCACCCTAGAAATACTCTTATTGCCGTCACGAGTGGAGCCTTGGTCCATAGTGAACAGAAATACATCAGAACCTAGAGGTACCAGGTGCCGATATTGGATGAAAAGGATGAGTAATCACAGCAACAGGAAGTGGGTGATAAAGCCCTGGTTTATGGTGCCCCGTGGTTCATGGTACCCCGCTCTCCCCCTAAATATTCCTTCAGCCCAAGCTGACTGCGAATCGTATTTGATAGTGCAAAACGGATACGCCAGCTGAATTTTATTGGAGCTATATTTCGGCCCTTCTTGGCAAGGGCTAAGCTAGAATCTTAGTTTTGTGTTTTCCACATGTTTGTTTTTTCAACTTGAGCGGTTTTGAGCCTGAAGAGGACCCTTGCCAAGAAGGGCCGAAATATAGCTCCACTATCACTATACAAATACTTACCAATGAGTGTTTTGGGCTGAGTTCCGTGATCACTTGATGGTTGAAACGGATAAAAATCGAGCAATCCTTTTAAATTAGTAGATTCAGTGAACAAGTTTTTGGGCTTGCTTTGCAGTGATCCATCCGTCGGAAAGAAGAAGTCTTGCCTTGCAAACCAAGTCTTTGCCATAACCCTCACTGCCACGCTAGCTGCAACTTGGCCAGTATAACGACATTCTTTTTCCTAATCGCCTTAACGAAGCAGTCGCATGACTGACCTCAGTTTGCCTTCCATTTACGAAAATTAGAATGGTTCCGGATAAGCAGCACCGAACAAACAGGTTTGGTCGAAAATGTGCCGATAAATGTTCTGGGCTGAACCTTGCTTAGTAGAAAATATCCTTAGCCGAGGGAGCGCCGGTGGTCAGGTCATAAATCGTAATAAATTCCATTCATTTGTTCCCTCGTCGTGAAATATAGGGAGCGTGACCACTCAAAGGATAAGATATACAAAGTATAAGATGAAGTATAACCCGATGAAAAGTTTATCTCAAAATAGTAGTATAAAGTTGTACGAAAAAGTAGCATGCAGTACTAACTGATGCTACTACATGCTGCTACTTCAAGGCTACCGTGTTACTGCATACTACTGCATGCTACTATTAGCAAGACTGGATGCTACGTCTTGCTAGACTAGGTGCTGCCTAGGTTTGCTACTATCCAGTAGCAAGACAGGATGCTACTGGATACTACTGCTTAAGATTGGACCAGTCTGAGGCACATTAAATGATACTATTCTTTGCTATTACATGGTATTACATGCAACTTTTCCGTACAACTATCATACAACTACGCAGGCTACAAATTTTTCATCGGGAAGATATCAGATACTTCAGATAGCTGATAATTCTGATGTACCTACTACGGCGCACGTGGAACCGCTACCTGATCCCCCGTTTGTTAATTTCCGACCCATCGTTGACGCTTGACCCATTGTAGACGCTTGTTCTCCGATTGGGAACTTGCCTATCCACGACCCCGCCAATGTGATTCTAAATTAGTGAACCTTTATGGAAATATTTTTGTATTTTGCGATTATTTTATATTTCTTTTTCCTTTTCTACTGCACTTATGCCCTTGGGCAGTGCGTCATGAATCCTTCATGCATTCGTTCATAGGCTGGAAGAGAAAATTAGGCATAGTCTAGTTTAAAGTTGGCTTATTTTTACATCGGATATTTGTATACACTGAAATATTTTGATCTATATAAAATATTTTGTATTTTTTCACCGGAGGCTTTAGTAATAACATTCGCTGCTTGCACTATGCGCTGCTTGCACGACAACCCAAAACTAATCCAGACTCGGAGAATTTGAATCTCAAAAGAGGCCTGCATTTCCAGGGTAAAGACGGACCCCCGACAAGTCACGGCTAAAAAATGTAGGAAAATGATGTAAAGATATGTATTGCAAGCAATCTACCATTTTTAGCCTATTTTATGGCAATTGCTTACCTTTATAGTTGGTAAATATTTCAGGCATAGAGGGACAGACACATAGAGGTACCACAAATCCGAAAGAACAAGTTCATTCGGTCGATTATTTGTGGATAGCGGGCAAACGAAGTGACGCATTTGTATCGGGTTTTCATGCCTGTTTAAAGGATCTGTCTTACCTATAATACCAAAGCAATCTGCTTCCATAATCACTCCATATATTTCTAATCCCGAAGACCCCAATTTCTTACGGTACATTCTAACCCCTCTCACAAAACCACGCTGATTTTCTCACTTGCGGTGTTTTGCTACCTTCGATGTGTATCACGTTGTCGATGGTTGTCTGCGAGAAGTGTTTCCATCAGAAAAACCGGTTATGTAAATTGTTTCCCTGTTTTGGCTACAAGTCAACAGGTCTCGGAAAAGGCTTAAAACAGTCAACAGCGTCGGTTATTTGTTGAAAGCCTAGCATAGTTTTAAAGTATTTAAATGTTTTAAAATATTGAAAGTTGGAGAGCAAATAGTGCGAGGGGTCCTTTAAGTGAATAAGTGAGACTATAGACTGTTGGATATCACCCCTGTTCGGTTAAACTTGAAGGGAACGACTTTTCGTGATTCAAACAAAACTTTCCTTTGCTAGTCGAGATACAGCAGGATAACTAGTATCTTCTTTTTTCCAGCTCTCATGTACGCCAGTATCTTCGGTAATGTGAGTGCCATCATCCAGCGATTGTACGCGGGGACAGCAAGGTATCACACGCAAATGTTACGGGTGAAAGAGTTCATCAAGTTTCATCAGGTCCCAAACCCGTTGAGGCAGCGACTGGAGGAGTATTTCCAGGCAAGTACAATTCGGGTTGCTTGGCAAGTTTGATGTTAGACTGAATGGCTAGACAGAATATAGCTAAACTGAACAGCTGGCGATTGCTTACGTTTCTGACTCCTGGATCAGTCTCGAAACCCTGTAAAAATCCACTGTTTCTATTGAACTCTGTTACGAATCTTTGGAGGCAGCTGAAGTGTTCTGCAATGCAGCTAGGTGGCTCTCGGCAATACTCTTGATGACTAACTCCCCTTGCCGATGCAAAATCGCTGTGGACCTAGCGGAAGAGCCAGAAGCGGCACCACAGCTGTTCCCAACGATCGCCGTGATTGGATGACACAGGATTTGAGTTGTTGTTTTTGAATGGATAGTGAGACCTTTTCTCGTTCTTCCTGAAGATCACTGGCGTGTTTTGGACTTAGTCATATAGAGTATAGACTCCCAGACCAACTGAAGACTAAAGTAAGTAAGTGTACTTTCAACCCACAAAATGTTTTACAAACAAAAGAAAATGAAATAAAGATAATAGACGAAAGAGAGGAACAGAAAAGTAACTTACAATTTACAAACCTACAATGCAACTATCGTTCAAGAAAGTCTCATTAGCCGGTGATGCGGCAACATAGGTAGACTAGATTTCTGACCGAAAACAGTAATGCTTATCCTCATCATGGATAGAACTCGTTCATCAAAAACGTCAAACAGACCAACCGAAAAAAGCACAGCCGGGTCGCAAAAAGAGGCGTAAAGTGTTACTAAAGCAGTTCATCTGTACTTGCCCCGATTTGCTACGAATTTGCGTCCCCTAAAAATGACCCTTTAAAGTTCAAATGAATGTCAGTGTTGGATCTTGTGCCTAAACATATTTGATTATCGTCATTCCGCAAAGGGATTTTTCGTTTTTCACAGTAGGCTTTTGGTATAGTCACATTGAGAATATAGACGACGTCCCGATACGAAGAATATCACAGATATATCGCACAGTTTGAATTTAATCGAGAGCGTGTTTACTCATTCTGTGAATCCCCTGTGTGCAAAATAAGTTCAGACGAGTCCCAGAACTAGCAGCCTAGCAGGTTTGTTATTGACAGCAGGCAATTTGATGCTGTTGCTAAATATTTTAAACTGAACGCAGCTACCACGAGTCTGAAAGGATGTTCACGTAAATAAATAACTGTTATTCGGAAATAGCTGACCATTGGATGTTTAACCCGTTTAAGCGAAAAAGTCATTCTCAACCAGATTTTCGTGTTTCCGACCTATTCAGCGATGATCATTTCCAATTTTCTTGACCGCCTTATTGTGTCTCGGAAAGTCAAATCTTTTCGCACAACGACGTAATTCCGAAAATTTTCTACTGTGGATACAAGCTCGGAGCGGTAGTCTAAGCAAGAACAAATAATCAGATAGAACGCCAGTCTTTGGTCCCATGCAACGACTGTGTGTACCCGACAAAACTGAGCAGAGCTAGAGCATCTTGCTCTAGCTTTGAGTTGATACCCGTCTACTTCCATCTTCGCCGTTGCTCATCGTGGAGCAATAAGTGCAGGAGGCACGCTGACCCGCTCTGAAGCGCGTCCAGAGAACCAATCGGCTTTGGCTTTGAAAGTTTCTTCTTCGCGGCTTCAAAGCCATATAGCTATTTCATGGCCCAAGGACTTCATTAAACATCTATTTATCTATAGCTATTTGTAGAGGTAATGAAACGTGACGCGCCGCATAGCTCCTAACCTCCGCTCGTTTGCATCGAGCAGGGTACAACGAAATATTCGACTCGGCTTAGTCATATTACAGAGATAGGGAGACGGAGTTTCTATCTGATTATTTGTTCTTGGTCCAAGGCAAAGGACCGAATTTCTTTTCTCTGCTTTAAAGCGACGAAGTGAAGTATTGAAAAGGCGGCACTATATGCCAGTTTCGGCAAGATGGCTCACTAGCTCTTTATTAAATCTTTACAGTTAAATAAACTAAATAGTACCACGGTACTCCTGGGACCACACAAAATCTCACCTAGAATCCACAATGGAGCCGATTTTCACAAGTCAAGTGAAAATGAGCAGTTTTATTTCAAGAAGAAAAACGTAATAAAAACAAAAAAAAACAAAGAGATATGTTACTAATCGACCAAGGCGAAACGACGCTTCTTCAAATTCGCGAAACTGTCCACTGCGCGATTGACGTCAAGCTTCTTCGCTTTTTCAGGTTGGGTACCAATGACCAAAACATCACTTAGTCGGTCGTCTGACCTGGGGTGTCACGACTGGGGGGGGGGGGGAGCCCCCCCCCCCCCCAATGTTGTTCGCCAGTCGGTAAAAAATAACCAATTCGGCGCGAAGCGCCGCGATTTTTAGCCAAAACAGTTGATTTTTTCATTAAAAAAGTCGATTTTTCTGAAAATCAGTAGATTTTTCGTCAAATACTCGTTTTTTTCTTGAAAACAGTCGTTTTTTCTGCAAAAACAGTAGGTAAAAATTACCAGCCGGTCAGTAAATTCCTTGCCCCCCACCCCCAAACATTTTGACTAGTAACGCCTCTGCGTCTGACATAGACGTGTTTAACATGTTTAACCCTGCATAGCGCATGCATATCGCTATAAAGGTTGCAAGGCTTCCTTGTTTCAATCTTACCATAAAGACAAAGGTATACTAAAGAAAACCGATCTGTTTATGTGGATGCTTGAATTCTGTAGGCCTATCTTAGTTTCGACGAGAGTTTCAAATACGCTAAATTTCAGCCGGGGGGCAAACATCAAGCTGGGGGGGGGGGGCAGTTGCCCCCCCCCCCCCTGCCCCATAGCAAATTACGCCCCTACCCGGGCCTCCGACTATCATTAAAGGACCCCTCACAATATCTACTCTTCAACTTCCAGTATTTTAAATTACTGAATACTTTAAAACTAGGCTTTGCTTTCAACAAATTACCCAGGGCCTTGGCTGTTTTATGCCTTTTTCGAGACCCATTGAATTGTAGCGAAAACAGGGGAAAATTTACATAACCATTTTTTTTTATGGAAAAACTTCTCGCAGACAGCCGTCGACAGCGTGATACGGATCGAAGGTGGCAAAAGACGGGAAGTGAGAAAATTAGCGAGGTTTTGTTAGAGGGGCTAGACTGTACCGTACCAAATTCGGGTCTCCGGGTTCAGAAATGGATTGAGTGATTACGGAATTAGGTTGCGTTGCTATTATAGATAAGACAGGTCCTTTAAGGGTTGCTTGAGAGTTGAGACGCCTGCCGGATAGTTTTCACGCTATGGAAGACCGTCCGTGATTTCTGATCCAGGCAGAAGATAGTATTATAGTTATGTGATTGGTGATAATTTGGCTGTTTTAGTTTTCAGCGAGATTTTATTTTTTTTCTTCGATCTCTGAGGACCTTTTCTACGTTCGTTGGTTGACTTCGGTATACTTCTTTAGCCTGTTCCACCCTACCTACCATAGTTACTACGCGGGACATCATGCATTTCGGCTTCTTGGCGTCAGGGCTGGAACGAAGTTTTATATTTTCGGCGAAATATCGTGCCACGGGCTAATCGGGAAAATCACGTCACAGAGATCGTATTTACCACGCTTACTGTGCTCCCGAGCATGGTATTACTATTAGTTACTGTTTCTCGAAGGTTGGAATGGACAGCTTAGTAACCTTTCACGAGGTTGGGACGGAAATAGTAACCAATAGTCAGCCTACTATTGTTAGAAAGGTGGAACAGGGGAGTAATTCAGCTTTCGATCCCGTGGCGCTCGTTCGTCACCCGGATGCAATTTTTGCCTGTGTTTGGTTTTTGTTCCACTGCATTATGGTTGGCCAGAGACTCGTCTGTTAGCTTCTTATTTGGCAGGGGCAAACAAACCGTTAAATCTTTCTTGGCATGGGTTATGAGTCCGAGTGTCGAAAGAACATAAAACAAAGGTGGCATCAAACCAATTTTGTCGCGGACGAACGCAGTTAACTAATTGATTGCGTAGTATCTCGTCAGAAACAAAATTACTAAAAAACGACAATAATAGTAAATAATACCAATATAATGCAGAAAATAGGCCATTGGCTTCTACATTCATTCATTTATTTATTTCCCTCAAAGAATATATAATGAAGAGTACTAAAATAAATTTGAAAAACACTGTCACAAAGTAAGTTTCAAAACAATAAATAACAATTGACGTACTTTAAACAACACACTGTACTTACTTAACTATTAACTTTTATCGAAAAACGGAAACAGATTCTTCGGAGTCAGAAGACAAAATTACCAAATTTCTGCTGAATTGCCAGGGCACTATCTTTAACTGAAAGGGAATTAATTAGAGGTGTATTTCTATCAAATAAAGGGTATCCAAGCAAAAATTTACAATACTTAAAATAGCACACACGAACACTAGCAATTATACCACGATTAAAACCATTCACCACCACCGCTGGAAAAATAACTATTGGTAAAACAGTTGACTGGTATATACGGGCCAGATGTCACGTCTAAGCTTACCCCTCAGATGGATTAAAGCTCCAAACGTCTTAGGGATTTTTATGGCACTTACAGCCTCTGGCTCAAGTGCCATATACCGATCACAATTCCGTCTGTCGGTCTGTCGGTCGATCCGAGTTTTTTGTCCCACATATCCGAGTTAGGGTACTTCCAGATGTGCTAGGACAATGAAACTTGGCAGGCATATCAGGGACCCGACCAAACTAACCTGGAAATGATCAGTTTCCCGATCCGACCATATGCGGGGGAGTGCGGGGCGCTGGAAACTTGAAAATTTAGGGTATTTTGTCACTTTTTCCCGAGTTAGGGTACTTCTAGATGAGCTAGGACAATGAAACTTGGCAGGAATATCAGGGACCCGACCAAACGAACCTGGAAATAATCAGTTTCCCGATCCGACCATATGCGGGGGAGTGGGGGCGCTCGAAACTTGAAAATTTATGGCATTTTGTCAAACTTTTTCGAGTTAGGGTACTTCCAGATGAGCTAGGACAATGAAACTTGGCAGGAATATCAGGGACCTGACAAAAGTAACCTGGAAATAATAAGTTTCCCGATCCGACCATATGCGGGGGAGTTGGGGCGCTGGAAACTTGAAAATTTAGGGCATTTTGTCACACTTTTTCGAGTGAGGGTACTTCCAGATGAGCTAGGACAATGAAACTTGGCAGGAATATCAGGGACCCAACCAAACTAACCTGGAAATAATCAGTTTCCCGATGCGACCATATGCGGGGAAGTGGGGGCGCTGGAAACTTGAAAATTTAGGGCATTTTGTCACACTTTTTCGAGTTAGGGTACTTCCAGTTGTGCTAGGACCATCAAACTTGGCAGGCCTATCAGAGACCCGACCAAACAAACTTATAAATAATCAGTTTTCTGATCCGACCATTTGGGGGGGGGGGGGTGGAGGGCAGGGGAATCCGGGAAATTGAGAAGTGTGTAACTTTCGACCGGATGATCGGATTGTAATGAAACTTCATAACTGAATAGAATATATATCTGTAATGTCCCGTTTAAAGTCTTGACCGGATTCGGTAGCCAGGGGGGAGTTGGGGGGGGGGGGGGAGACCGGAAATTTCAAGAAACGGTTAGAATGGAGGAATCGGAGTGAAACTTGCTGGGAAGAACAAGCATCTGCTCTAGATAAGTCCTTTAGACCATTGTACTGGATCCGGACACTTATGGGGGGGGGGGGGGTCCCGGAATTCCGGTGATGGTGGTTTTGGGGATTTTCACGATGAAACTTGGCAGGCATATCAGGGACCCAATCAAACTGACTTCAAAATAAAAATTTTGTCGATCAGATAATGGTGGGGGGAGTGGAGGGAGGTGAATCCGCAGGGGAATCCGGGAAATTGAGAAGTTTGTAACTTTCGAACGGATGATCGGATTATAATGAAACTTCATAACTGGATAGAATATATATTTGTAATGTCCCGTTTAAAGTCTTGACCGGATTCGGTAGCCAGGGGGGAGTTGGGGGGGGGGAGACCGGAAATTTCAAGAAACGGTTAGAATGGAGGGATCGGAGTGAAACTTGCTGGGAAGAACAAGCATCTGCTCTAGATAAGTCCTTTAGACCATTGTACTGGATCCGGACACTTATGGGGGGGGGGGGGGTCCCGGAATTCCGGTGATGGTGGTTTTGGGGATTTTCACGATGAAACTTGGCAGGCATATCAGGGACCCAATCAAACTGACTTCAACATAAAAATTTTGTCGATCAGATAATGGTGGGGGGAGTGGAGGGAATCCGCAGGGGAATCCGGGATATTGAGAAGTGTGTAACTTTCGAACGGATGATCGGATTGTAATGAAACTTCATAACTGAATAGAATATATATTGGTAATGTCCCGTTTAAAGTCTTGACCGGATTCGGCAGCCAGGGGGGAGTTGGGGGGGGGAGATCGGAAATTTCAAGAAACGGTTAGAATGGAGGGATCGGAGTGAAACTTGCTGGGAAGAACAAGCATCTGCTCTAGATAGGTCCTTTAGACCATTGTACTGGATCCGGACACTTATGGGGGGAGGGGGGTCCCGGAATTCCGGTGATGGTGGTTTTGGGGATTTTCACGATGAAACTTGGCAGGCATATCAGGGACCCAATCAAACTGACTTCAAAATAAAAAAAATTTCGATCAGATAATGGTGGGGGGATTGGAGGGAGGGGAATCCGAAATTTTCAGTCATGCGTAATTTTGGAATGGGTGATCGGATTCGAGTGAAATTTAAGAATTGAACAGAGGGCATTTCTCCGATGATTTTTTTCATATCCGGACCGGATCCGGCAACTATTGGGGGGGGGGGGAATACGTGACCCGTTTAGAATGGAGGGACCGGGATGGAACTTTGTGGGAAGAACAAGCAGATGCTCTAGGTAAGTCATTTGCTGAATCGGATTGGCTACGTGCACCGCGGGGGAGCTGGGGGGGGGGGGGGGTGGACTGGAAATCTCGGGAAACGGTTAGAATCATGGTATCGGAGTGAAACTTGCTGGGAAGAACAAACATCTGGTCCATGTAAATGTTTTACATAATTTGACTGGATCCGGAAACTTGAGGGGGGGAGGAGGGGGTTTCCCGGAATTCCGGTTTTTGGGGGATTTTCACGACGAAACTTGGAAGGCATATCAGGGACCCGGTCAAACGGAATTAAAAAAAATCCTCGATATGATAATCTTGGGGGGGGGGAGTTGAGGGAGGGGAATCCGGAATATTGAGTCATGCGTAACTTTGGAACGGGTGATCGGATTCGAGTGAAATTTAATAATTAAACAGAGGACATTTTTCTCTTATGACCTTTTTCATTTCCGTACCGAATCCGGCAATAATTGGGGGGAGGGCGGAAAATACTTGACCCGCTTAGACTGGTGTGATCTGGATCGAACTTCGTGGGAATGACAAACAGATGCTCTGGATTAATCATTTACAGAACCGGATTGGCTCCGGTTATTGTGGGTGGAGTTGGAGGAGGGGGGGGGGGTCTGGGATTCCGGTGATCGCGCGTTATGGTACTTCCAGATGTGCTAGGACGATGAAACTTCGCTGGAATATTGGAGACTCACCAACATTTGCTTAGAAATTGCTACGTCCCAAATCCGATTATTCCTTAAAGTACCAATCTTGACCGCAAAGTAAAAAAAATACTTTTAAGCAATATATGCATTTTCCTGATGCCCATCAGCCCATTAGCAGTTTTGCCTCAAGGGTTTTGCTTACAAATGAAGTTCCAGCTCCCTTAGAGCGCGCATCTCAACCGCAAAGTCGAAACTTACTTTTGATCAATCAAATCATCTTGACCCATGCAAGTGCCTTATGAGCTTACAGCTCTTGTTAGTTCAATATTTTTAACTACAATTGATTGAAAATTACGTTTCACTGAACAATAGGGAATTCCAGGAATCCCCGTTTAAAACACTTTTCAAAATATAAAATATTTAAAAAAAATGGCTGTCTTTCGCCTTACCAGCCTTTGTAGTTAAGAGCAAAGGGGGCAACTTTATTAGCATGCTGTGGTGCTTTCACTGTATTTCTTATGGTTGTGTCCTTTGGTCTAGTAATTTCTACGCAAATTTTAAAAGAGTGCAGATTCTACAAAATAAAACAGTACGTCTTCTTGGTAATTATGTAGAAAATGTGAATGATACGGCGTCATGCTTTAAGAAATTACGAGTGTTTAACATTGGTCAGATCCGCGATTATCAAGCTGCTGTTTTTGCGTATCGATGCTGGAATGATGTATGTCCTGCAGTTTTTACTGAATTTTTTCGCGCAAATCGTTCACTCCACAGGTATGCGACTAGAGAGGCGGATAATTTTGTTGTTGAGTACCGAGACACCACACGTGCAGCTTTCGGGATTAGGTATCTAGCTCCGACTATTTGGAATGATATCCCAGTTGTCATTCGGGAGGCTGAACACATTGGGTCATTTAAAGTAAAACTTAAAGGTTAATTGAGGTTTTTTTTTAAATAATTTTAAATAATATTAAAGGTTAATTGAGAGAGAGTGTTCTTGTCCTTTTTTTTATGAAATTTGATATAGGCTGAGAATCGGAGGATTGCAGTCGTCCATCATCAGGCTTCTTGAGCCTTCCCCGGGCGGTTGCGTGTTTTTATAGTTTATTTTGTATTTAGTAGTAAATAAAGTAAGTCAAGTCAAGTCACTAGATGTTTTCCTGCTGACTTCAGTCCGTACATTTTGCTAAGGTGATTACTCGACAAGCTGCTGTAGCCGTCCCAATTTGTATCAAGATGGAAACGGCTGTGATAGCTTGTAGTAAATGCTGGTAGAAGGTTGGAATAGGTGATAAGCAAAATTGATATAGGCTGAGAATCAGAGGATTGCAGTCGTCCATCATCAGGCTTCTTGAGCCTTCCCCGGGCGGTTGCGTGTTTTTATAGTTTATTTTGTATTTAGTAGTAAATAAAGTAAGTCAAGTCAAGTCACTAGATGTTTTCCTGCTGACTTCAGTCCGTACATTTCGCTAAGGTGATTACTCGACAAGCTGCTGTAGCCGTCCCAATTTGTATCAAGATGGAAACGGCTGTGATAGCTTGTAGTAAATGCTGGTAGAAGGTTGGAATAGGTGATAAGCAAAACAATGGCTACGGTATGGCGGATAAATTTTTTTCTCTTGGAACTTTTTTTTCTCTATCTTTGTCTTTTACATCTTTGTTCTTTTATTTGTGGCCTTTTTTATGTCACGTGCCTTCCGGCCAAGGGCTATAGACCGATCACTTTTCCGTCGGTCGGTCTGTCGGTCGGTCAGTCCGATGATTGCGAGTAGGGTACTTCCAGATGTGCTAGGACCATGAAACTTGGCAGGCGTATCAGGGACCCGACCAAACTAACTTAGAAATAATCAGTTTCCCGATCCGATCATCTGTGGGGAGTGGAGGGACGGCGAATCCGAAAAATGTAGTAGTGCTTAGCTTAAGAACGGGTGACCTGATTGGAATGAAACTTAAGAACTGAACAGATGACATATCTCTGATGTCCCGTTTGAAATCCGGACCGGATTCTACAGCTATGGGGAGTTGGGGGGGAGACCGGAAATCTCGAGAAGCGGTTAGAATGGAGTGATCGGAGTAAAACTTGCTGGGAAGAACAAGCATCTGCTCTAGATCAATCGTTTACACAGTTAGAATGGATCCGAACAGTTTGGGGGCGGGATTGAGGGGGGGCTACCCGGAATTCCGGTTGGGCGATTTTGGGAGTTTTCACGACGAAACTTGGCAGACATCAGGGAACCGATCAAACTGACTTTTAGATAAACAAAATTCTCGGTCCGACTATAGTGGGGGGAGTGGAGGGAGGGGGAGTCCGGAATATTGAGTCATGCGTAACTTTGGAACGGGTGATCGGAATCCAGTGAAATCTAAAAATTGAACAGGACCGGATCCGACAACTGTTTGGGGAGGGGCGGAAAACACGTGACCCGCTTAGACTGGAGAGATCGGGATGGAACTTGGTGGGAAAAATAATGCTCCAGATAAATCATTTACATTACCGGATTGGATCCGGGCCTTGTGGGTGAAGTTAGAGGGGGGGGGGGTCTGGTATCGCAAGGTAAAGTACTTCCAGATGTGCTAGGACGATGAAACTTGGACGATGAAAAAATTTTTACCTCCGAGAGTAAATTTTTTACCTCCGAGAGTTTTATTGCTTTTATACCACGCTTTGATTCACCCATATATTTCGTATGGTTGCACGTTATGGGCAAGCAATTTTTATGTGAACGTATTCAGATTCTTCAAAATAAAGCGATGTGTCTTATTGGTGGATATGTTGAAGGTATACACAACACTGCAGCTTGCTTCAAAAAGTTGCAAGTGCTGAATGTAGGACAGTTACGGGAGTACCAAGTTGGAATTTTTGCTTATCAATGTTGGAATGATGTAAGTCCAGAGGTTTTTCGTGATTATTTTAGTGACAATAGATCTTTGCATCATCATGAAACGCGTCATGCTAGTGACTTCGTCGTCCCGCATATAAGTGGAACCAGGGCCGGCTTCCCCACTAGATTTTCAGGGCCTAATGTGTGGAAGTCTGTTCCGGAGAGCATTCGGGTGGCTGAGCACCTGGGGCTATTTAAAAATAAATTGAAAAAGTATTTGTTAGGCCAAGGTTCATAGTTTTTTTTCTCTATTTTTCTTATTATTTAATTTTTTCTCATTATTATTATTAAATGAGTTGATGAGAGATTGGTTATTATTTCTTATTTTAGTGCTCTTTTCTGTTATGTTTTGTTTTTAGTTAATTGTTAGTTAGGAAATGAGTTTTATGTACCCGCCCAATTGCAAGTGCTTTTTTGTACCTTTCTTGGGGCGGGTACTGGCATCATATTTAAATGTATTTTGTTCGTAAGAAATAAACTGAACTGAACTGAACTTGGCTGGAAAATTAGAAATTCGACAAGATTGGCTTAGAAGTCGTCACTCCCAAAAGCCGACCGTTCCTTAGAGTACTAGTCTTAACCACAAAGCAAAAAGAAATACTTTTAAGCAAACTATACATTTTCAGTATCCCCATGAGGCGACGATAATTTTTGCCTCAAGGATTATGCTTTGAAATGCATTTCGAGCTGCCTTAAAGTGCGCATCTTAACTGTAAAGTCAAAAAGTATTTTAGATCAAACGATGCATTTAGGCAGATGATCTTTTGTGCCACAAGGATTTTGCTTTAAAAAATGTATCTTTAGCATCCTCAACATGTGCATTTTAACCGAAAAGTGAAAAAATACTTTTTATCAAACGATATATTAATGATCCCCAAGGAACTGTTATCGTTTGCGTCTCAGGGGTTTTGCTTAGAGATGAATTTCTAGCGCCTTTAAAGTGCGCATCATTACAGCCAAGTTCAAGAATAAAATATTTTTTACCAAACTATACATTCTCGTCACTTCCAAGGGTCTATGATCATTTTTATCTCAAGGGTTTTACTTACAAAGCAACAAATTCTCTTAATCTAACTAATGGTGACGGACAGTTTATTGAACTTGAAGAAAAATGCATTGATACTATTTTATTTTGCCTTCTTTTTATTATTTTAAATTTCGGTTTTTGTTTCTTATTTTTTTTTGTAAATATTTTCTTTGTCTGTAGCCTAAATGCAAAAAAAAATCGAGTTGGGCTACGACAGTTATCACATGCACATGGTGTATAATATGCCTTTTCTTACAGCATGCCTGGACGTACACGAACGGCATTGATATGAACTTGGTACTCAAAGGATTTCCCGAAGGGCTTCAGGCCGACATTTGCCTGCATTTGAATCAGACCTTGCTTATTAACTGTCCGGCGTTTTGTGATGCTTCTCCCGGCTGTCTAAGGTATGAATTTGACCGTTATTTTTTTACCTTTATTTTTTTTACCTTTATGCAAGACGCGGTTCAAAAGCGAACGTTTCGATGCTTTATTTGGCATTGGTTGGATAGACTGGACTTTTAGCGACGGATCTCAGGCATTCTCAGCGACGGGTCTTGTAAGGCTTTATTGGAAAGTTCCGACTCTCCGAAGTTTTAAAACTCGGCTAAATTTATTATCTGTTAGGGGTTTGAATTAGAAGGAATGAGGGTCAGGGGCGTCACGTATGGGGGGAGGGAAACGGTTGGTTTTTCGTAAAAATAGTAAATTTTTTCTAAAAAACAGCCGGTTTTTCTTAAAATCAGTAGATTTTTCGCCCTTCCTGCGGTTTGGGGTTCTATTCCTATTTTTGGGTTCTTGGATCCTATTCTTATATAAACATATATATATTTATAGCCCCCAGAGGCGTTACTACACTGTCAGAAGTTTCATAACAGACAACACAAGGATGCGCGGTTTCAACAGACGACACGCAACAGACAAAAAAAATAACAGACAACATTTGGGATGCTATCTGTTGTCGCGACAAACGTTATGTATGAAATGTTATGCATAACAAGCATTGCCAGGAAACAACAACATAAAAGTCAGCAGGTGCGGAAGTTCAGGGCCGCAAACGATAATTCACTGACGAATTGTGGGGCCCCATTTGGACATATCAGTCCGAAGCAGAGGCAAACAAATAAGCAGCGTTCTGTGCGTCGCAAACGGGCCTTACTCGTAGCGCCGCCCA
Organism: Branchinecta sandiegonensis; assembly: GCA_030848855.1. Classification (NCBI taxonomy): domain Eukaryota; kingdom Metazoa; phylum Arthropoda; class Branchiopoda; order Anostraca; family Branchinectidae; genus Branchinecta; species Branchinecta sandiegonensis. The sequence goes on along the minus strand of JAUPMV010000003.1, from coordinate 11,051,544 downwards.
TTACGGCGGCTTGCGACATTCGAAGCGAAACAAAACGGGTTTAAAAAATTCTAGTAAGGCTAAAATGCGATGTGCACACTTCGATGAAGCAGGGAGGTTGTGTCTTTTTGTTTTTTACAGTATCCGGCAACATGGAGTTATCGGAGCCAGCTCTAGTGAACGACTGATTGAGTTTCACGGACGTTATCTATTGCTAGTGTCGCTGCTATTCGAGTATGTGTCACTTCTTACAAATCTTAGCGCCTCCAATTGGCTCAAGCGACCACGTTAGCATCAAAATCAGAATGACTTACATCACAGAAGAAAGGGGTTATACCCAAAAAAATCTTTACTGATTACAAGAAAATCCGAAAGGACCTTGGTGCGGCAGACTGGAAAACAATCATGTCAGCCGAGTCAGCAGAGACTGCCTGGGTGCTCTTGCGTGATCTTGTACTTCAAACCGAAAAAAACACACCTCAGTAAGATGTGTAAAGAAACCTAAAACCCTACCTTATCTCTCTGCATCTGTTAAGCAAGCAATCAATAAGCGAAAGCGGGCCTGGTCAAGGTACCGTAAAAACTCACTCCCCGAAAGTCTGGAAGCCTACAAGCATGCCAGAAAGGTGTGCAAAAAGGCCATCAGCCAATGCATATCCAAGCATGAAGAATCGCTTGCTAACGACGCAAAAACAAACCCAAAGAGATTCTGGCGGCACATGTCATCCTTGAGGCCAGTTCGGCGAACTATCCCCCCCCCCCCTCCAAAGACCTGACGGGTCAACCTCAACCACTCCGCTTGAAATTGCTGAGTCCCTGAACGAGCAATTCGCTTCTGTGTACACCAATGACTTAAACGACAAGGACCTACCAGAAATGACAAAATATAGCGTCACCACACCCATGGAAAGGATTGTTGTTTCTGAGTCAGATGTCGAAAAACGTCTCGTGGCCCTAGACCCCAACAAATCTAGGGGACCAGATGGGATACACCCAAGGACAGTGAAAGAAGCCAGCTCTGTTCTAGCTCCAGTACTGACAAGGATATTTCAACTATCGCTTGATCAAGGATCCATACCTGGGGACTGGAAAACTGCCACCATCACTCCCATCTACAAGAAGGGAAATAAAAACTCCCCAGAAAACTACCGTCCAATCAGCTTGGCATCTGTCATATCCAAAGTCATTGAAGGCATAGTTAATAAAGAAATTACCCAGCACCTGGCAGCAAACAACATCATCCACCAAAGCCAACATGGATTCGTCCGAGGAAAGTCTGTGGACACTAACCTAATAGAGTCCTACGAGATCGTCACCAATCTTCTGGAGCAAGCCACACCAGTTGACGTAGCACTCCTTGATCAGGCCAAAGCATTCGACAAAGTCAGTCACCGAAGGTTACGCATCAAGGTCGACGCATGCTTTATTCATCCTCAAGTAGCAGATTGGGTGCAGAACTTCCTGACTGGGCGCAAGCAGAGAGTCCGAGTCTTCGGGATAGCAGGTGAGGAGGTATTGTCATCGGAAGCCGAAGTACTTAGTGGAGTCCCGCAAGGGACAGTACTGGGACCAACCCTCTTCAACATTCCTCTGCTAGCCATATTATGTTGTGCTATTATGGAAATAAGGAATATATTATATTATTATATTATAACATACACATCAACCACGCCCATCAGCTTCTGAAGAATCCCATGCCACAATACGCAGATGACTCGAAACTAATTGCCAATGCCTTTACGAACACCCTTCAAGAAGATCTCAACAGTTTAACTGACTGGTCAAGTGAATGGAAATTAGAGTTCAACCCAGACAAATGTCGTGTACTTCACTTTGGATACAATAACCCTAAGCGACAGTACCAGATGAGAAGACATGGATCAAGCACCCCAGTCCCAATCCCTTCCACCTCAGAAGAAAGGGACCTCGTAGTTCTTGTGGACGACAAACTAAAATTCCACGCTCACACCAAAAAGGTAGTTGTTAGCGCTAATCAGACCCTAGGGATGATAAAACGATCAGTCGCATCCCGCAAACCAACTGTCATGCTGAAGCTCTACAAAGCTCTGGTCAGACCCAAGCTGGAGAACGGCAATGCCCTCGCCTTTACCCTATTACATGCAAGACAAGAAACTAATCGAAGGTGTCCAGAGACGAGCAACAAAATCCATCCAAGGCCTTAGAGCACTACCTTATGAACAACGACTGAGAAACTGAACATCCCGACACTTACTTACCGGCGGAAGAGAGGGGACATGCTACTAGTCTACAGAATCCTCAACTCTAATTGTCTCCCCTCCCTCTTCGCCCCCGACAACCACTCACGGACTAGGGACCACTCCCGGAAACTGTCCAGAAGGTCCAACACCTCTCGTGTTCGCCAGCACTTCTTCAGTAACCGAGCTGTTCCTCTATGGAACAGCTTGTCCGAACCAACTGTCACCAGCGAAACACCCGAAGGTTTCAAAAAGCGACTCGACGAGGACTGGCGCGGACAGCCCTGGAAAATGGACAGGTGCGCACCGGAAGCAGCAACCAGATCATAGCACCATCGTCATCCGCAAGCTACTCATCGGGATACAACATCCTTATTGCTTGCAAGTGGAATTTAAGGTAATTTAAGGTACTCTCTAGTGTTATTGTGCCTTGATCCGAAGACTTACATGAAAAACTCGACTGTTTATCATGCGTATACATATAGCTGTGCCACTAGGGGCCACTCCCGGAAACTGTCCAGAAGGTCCAACACCTCTCGTGTTCGCCAGCACTTCTTCAGTAACCGAGCTGTTCCTCTATGGAACAGCTTGTCCGAACCAACTGTCACCAGCGAAACACCCGAAGGTTTCAAAAAGCGACTCGACGAGGACTGGCGCGGACAGCCCTGGAAAAAGGACTGGTGCGCACCAGAAGCAGCAACCAGATCATAGCACCATCGTCATCCGCAAGCTACTCATCGGGATACAACATCCTTATTGCTTGCAAGTGCAATTTAAGGTAATTTAAGGTAATCTGTCACCTTTCTCTTCTTTCATAGAAGAGATATGTTACTGCAATCTTTTCTCTCTCTTATATGCGCTTGTAAAACCGTCCCCTGTCCGTAGGGATTTGGTGCTGCTTTCGCTAAACACTCAAATTATGCCAATTAGTCAAGCGTGGATTGCTCTCGTGTTTCCACTAAGAACAATCTGATCGTATTAAAAGGCGTTTGGCTCCCACCGCGACTCTCTAAATCATGGAGTTGTCCACTGAAAAGCTAATCAGACGAACCGTGTGTCAAAACTGGAGAGGGTGCCAGGATGGTTTGTTCACCCAGTGATTGGTGACCAGATGGAATTGGCTCGACTGGGAGTGAAGAAAGGATAGCAAAAACCTAAATGGATCTAGCAGGGGGATCGAGTTTTTGTAAACGATGTTTTTCAAAAAGGGAAAATTGCTGGACGATGATTTGAGGTGTATAATTTTACGGACGTTATCGAAAAGACATAATTATTTTGTCCGCTAGAGGATTCGTAGAAAGTGGGATGATCGCCACGGATTGACTACTACATAGGGAGACTAAAGCTTGACGAGCGGATGTTCACCCAGAATTACTACGAACGACAAGCAGAGCAATATTGCAACTTCCCTACTGTTTGAAGATAAAGTGTAAAGTCCGGTCTTCACCTCCCGGAACTTCCGGAATCTGGGCTTCCAGATTATTCTTTGACGTCTTCTGTAAATTGCATCTGCAATATGAACGGGTCCAAAAGTATATCAAAATAATCCGGAAAAAAGGGGCTTCTGAACTTCCAGATTTCCGGATTTTTTAAGTATCGCAGAAGAAATTCAAAAATAATCTCGGAAAATCTGGGAACCCAGATTCTGGAAGGTGAAGACTCACCTTAACCTTGTCGGTAGCAACATCTCACGTTTATCTGTCCTCGGGCGTAGTTGTCCTTTCGCTGGATTTTTTTTTCTTTCCGTCTCACTGCTCGGTCTTCCAGCTCAAGGATTTGGACACAGGTCCCACGCCCTTTTGTTCACGAATCTATTTGCTATTAGGAGAGACGAAAGCGTAAACTATAAATTTCTTATCGTAAGCTTTATCGTCCTGTTCGTGTCTCCACGCCGTGTTGCCAGCGTATACCTAGTGTTTATGTTTCCTGCCGAGTCACTGTAAAAATCGAATGGTCAGTCCGGGAGTTGTCAAAGGAATTGAGAAATGTTGCTTGAGACCATCTGGGAGGTATATTCTTCAGTCGTCTCCAGAGACGTACAAATAACTGCGATACAAATAAAAAGAGACTATTCAAAAAAAATTGTATTCTATCCTTCTGCATGTTTGGAGTTATGTTAGTAAACATCCAAGACTTAGTAACACCCTTTTCAGTTGACATTCAACAACCCAGCCGTGATCTTATGTTCAATTTCATTGCAGCACTGCAGCCATAATAATAATTTATTAATTTGTTCAAGCCAACAAAGGGCCATACATCAGCATTCATTCTCGCACTTAACTAACAAAATTGACCTTCAATATTACATATAATGAAATTATTCCTTTTTACCCTTCTACCATTAACCAAACTAACTCCAATCTAAGCTTCCAGTATACACTTAAAATATTCACATACAGACCGAATTACCTGACGATTCGTCGACTCCATAATACCAGGAAATAGTATGGGTACCCCACCAACAAATCTACCTCTAATTTCCTTCACCCCCCGACAATCCGTCAGCAGATGGCATTAACTCTCTTCATATTTGCCTTTTCAGCATTTAGGCAGGGACCCATAAATTTCCTGTAATGACTGGCCATTCAGGGGCTTGTCATTTCCTATGCTTCTACGTTGCTATGTTGCCCGAGCCTCACCTAGTTTCCAAAAATTCCGCTTGGGTCGAATCGGCGTTCTTGCTCAGATAGACAAAATGTGTTGGGACTATTCAGCATGACACCAGGTACCTAAGCTAGGACAAAAGATCCAGGATACTCTTCCATTACAGAAAAATATTCCTAGTTCAGCACAACAGCTGTGAAAAATTTTGTCTGTGTAGATAGTCAGGTATTTTATCCCCGTGGGTATTTCTTGAACTATCTGACGCTCGGTCAAGAGCGCATCAGAAATCTCTTATTGACAAGCCCCCTGAATGGCGAGTCATTACAGGAAATTTATGGGTCCCTGATTTAGGCAAGTTGAGTGTGCGAGGCGGTCGCCGCTACGAGATTACGAGAGAGGACCATCTTTAATACGGGGCTACTACGTCCTATCACCACACTGGACAGGAGACCTCTAGCCCTCTCCCCTCATTGGGGTGTGGGTATTCTTTTCATCACAATATTTTTGGTTTCGGCTCTGCCTTTTTGTCTTTCACTTGGTAGTATATGAACCTCAACATAATACTCTAAATGAATAAGTCCAAAAGGCGCCAGTGAACCTTTGAAAGAACGAGAAACGTCACCCGAACGATGATTGAAATCCTATGTCAACCAACCATCAGCGTTTGTTGGGGACAGCTCTGGTGACGTTCCCAGCTCTTCGCTATGTATACGGCGGTTCTTCGTCGGCACGAAGAGTTAAGGATGGTTTTCGCGAGCTTGAAAGCAAAGTCGGAATCACTTTCCAATGGTTTTCGCGCTACTTCGGAAAGTTGCCGAACTTTCCAACCGAAGTGATTCCACGAGGTTAGTGGAAAGCTCCGCGAAAAGCTGAATCTTTGGGGGGGGGGGAGGATTTCAAAGGTGTGGAGAAAAACAGTGCAAGTGTCACTAATAAATTAAAAAAAATGGCAATCGTTATAAAGGTGACTTCGATGTAACATATGAGACAGAGTGAGAATCAAAGAACCGTTCAGTGAACCATATTTATTCGAAAAAGTTTTTACTTCAACATTTTCTCGGTGATATCAGCATTACATGCGTATTCGCGATCAGTCCAGCGGGAAAGTGGAAAGTGATTCCCAGGAATCACTTTCCCACAGATTTCGCGATTCGCTTCGCTCGTCGGAAAGTGATCCCGAGATATCGCGAAAACCTTCCTTTAGTCATCAAGAGTATTGTTTACTGTTTCAGAGCGTTATCAATGAAGTTCAAAACGACGCATGCGCCTCCTGGAGATACCCTGGTTCATCGAGGGGACGTCCTTTCCTGTCTCTACTTCATTTCTCGCGGGTCCATCGAAATTCTGAAAGAGGATATTGTCATGGCGATACTTGGTAAGTAGAAACGGTGATATTGCATTCCTTTCTCTGGGGGAAAAATAGGGCGTGGTCTGCCTTCCCGTTCTATTTTTTTCCAAAGTTGATAGTTTTAAAAGGTGAATTTTCGTACCGTCTTTGTCTCAGTAAGGCAGATGATTTTCTGATCTTTCTGCACAGGACGGTTTGAGCAGTTAGATTTTCCTAAGAAGAGAGCCTCTTTAAATATCCTGTAATATTGAAAGCTGCTATATATAATATGTAACGCATTTATTTCCTTAATAGCATTTACAACTGCTAGCTGCGGATCGTCAACATAACAAGCTCGAATCACGGCTGATTGATATTTTGACAGTTAAAATTACGAACAAAATAAGGCACAAACGAAGATTAATACCTTTCGGTTGAGTTTATGGGGGGCTGAAGAAGCCGCGGCTTGTCAATGTTAGCTAGTCTTCCCCTTGTGTTCGGTCTGGTCTATTCTGGAGTCTCAAAGTCTGGGAAAATAGTCCAATGGTCGTCAGAAGTCAAACATTTTTTTCCAAAGTTCGTCGTCAGTTGATGTCTCCTATCCGCAAGGGTCGGCAACTGAAGCTTGACCAGAGCATCCTCATAGGAAATACGCATCGATCATGCTCATGAAAGTCGCGATCAGCACTGGTCCATGTACAACATGTAATCGTAGTCGATAGCATATGATGACATGATATGATATGATATTTATTACACTAAAAGCCCAATGGCCATGGCAATACAGTCAGAAAAAACACAATGACGAACTTATTTCTAACCACTACTAGAACTACAAAAAATGTTCTCTGTGCATATATAGCATATAGCATCAACGTTTATTTAGTTCACCTATAAAAAAAACTTGTAAATCACCCATGGTACTATTTGTTTTTTTTTCAGCCGATGTTTACTTGCCGTTTAGTCACTTTGCACGTTAAAACTGCTAATTCATACAAGACACAGGGCTAGCGGTTGCTCTGAAGACTGGGATTCTTCTGTGGCGGGTTATTCAAAAATGATCGGTCCAGGAGTAGATCCCTCACGCATCGCACAATAAGCAATGACCGGAACACTTCCTTTCTTTTTCCTTTTAAAAATGTTTATTCGGGAAGTCGGTAAAAAACAGCGACTTGAGTGGTCAGGATTATTTTGTATTTATTCTTCGCTCTTGTAGCGAAGGAGGAAATCTGCATCCGACTGCGGAATTGGACGCACGTACCTTTAGAGTGTGTTCCACCCTACTTACCGTAGTACTACGCATGACGTCACGGACGTGTTCCACCCTTCTAACAATGGTAAAATAGTTAATATTTTCGTTCCAGGTTCATGAAAAGTTACTACGCTGACCGTTCCAATCTTCTCGAAACAGTAACTATTTGCTTACCATGCTCGGGAGCGTAATAAGCGTGGTAAACTACGAATCTCTGTAACGTGATTGGCTCGATTAACCCATGGCAAAATATTTTGCTGAAAATAGAAAATAGTGTTCCCGCCTTGAACCCAAGAAGCCAGGATTCGTGTCGTCATGTGTAGTAACTACGGTAAGTAGGGTGGAACACGCTCACGAATTTTGGCTTCTTGGTGGCTTTTTCTGTATTCGGCAAAATTTCATGTCACGGGCTAGTCCGACCAATCACGTAACAGAGATTCGTAGTTACCACGCTTACTACGCTCCCGAGAATGATGAGCAAAATAGTTACTATTTCGAGAAGTTTGGAACCGTCAGCATAGTAACTTTTTTACGACGTTGGAACGGAATTAGTAACTAGTAGTTACTATTGTTGGAAGGGTGGAACACGCTCTTAGCCTCTCTTTCTCCGATGAAGTTCTGAGTTTCTCAGTTCTATCCAGCAGAATGAGAATACGCGCAAGCAAACTTGACTAAACGAGATAGTTGAGGCAGGTCTGAGGGTGAGGTCATCCTTACTCCTATAATATTAATTCCGGGTTTGCATTCGTAAGCCTGCATTTAGTTACTGGGATGTGGTTCAATCTACCAATTTATTTACATCGTGGTACATATTGAAATTACACTCAAACAGGGCTGTTCTTTAGTAAATATAAACAATTGTTTCATCCTGTGACGACCCAGGGTCACCAAGTACGGTAACACCACTGGACGTCACTGCGAGGTCTCTAGCCTAGCTGGCGTACTAGACGCCGTCACGTTAGAGACTTCAAAAACACATAGACTAAGATTTATAAGTAGTGAACTGATAGACAAAAATGCTCCTCAGCCGGGATTTGAACCCAGGACCCTCTGCTTACAAGGCAGTCACTCTACCACTGAGCTACCGAGGGGCTTGTGAACAGAGTTCGCAAACCACTACAATAGTCTGGTAGAAGCCGGCCATAGGAACAGTGATCCCTCCCGAAGGCAAATTCATCTAACCAGTTCACATCCCCATGTCACGTAAATTTATAATATAGATGGCGCTTTAGACAAGGGACTTGTACCGTGATCAATACCATAAACAGTTTTTTTCGAATATAATTTAGAAGTCTAGCTTTGGGAAATTCGTACAGCATCTTCTGCGCTCCTTCTATACTATTTCGTTCTGGTCTCAGTCATGCTCTACGAAAGAAGGAGATTAAGAAGATGAGTCATGTTATTTTAAATATGCAAAGCACCTGCTCCACTTGTCGCAATTATGTCATAACCATATATTGACGGAGAAGTTCAAAATTCAAGATGCAAGTGTTACCCTTTTGTATCCTTGTCGCTATAAAAAAATCATGGACAACAGGGCCCAACCAGCACACGACGTTATATATATATATATAATTGCAATAATAAGGCTTTCGCCTCTATAAATTTCTCGAGACACCTTATCCACTTTATCCACTGCTTCCCGGCCGAACATTGAAAATTAAGTGTCTTTCTCTGTGTCTTTATGTGTTTTATTTATTTTCTTTCATTTACTCCGCTTTTTCAAAATGGCGGGTTATAAATAAATTACTTACTTACTTATGGTCCATTTACACACTGCGTAAAATCCGAGTGTATTTTGAAATCCGAGCGTATTCTACGCACGTTTTGAGCTTGAAAACATTTCTAGCAATACGGACGTATTTGAGAAATAGGTCCGTTTTGTATCTAAATGCGTCCGTATTGCTAGAAATCTTTTCAAGCTCAAAACGTGCGTAAAATACGCTCGGATTTCACGCAGTGTGTAAACCCACCATTACTTCGAAGGGATCAGTCGAGGCAATTGTCGAGACGGGTTGCCACATGTCGCACGGTAGTGTGAGTTGTTACTATATTTTTTGCCAGTCTTGTCCTACGTGTGACATAAAATTCACTCTATTTCAGAAAACCTGAAAGTGTGTTATTCTTGCAGCAGTGATTCCGACCAAAAGTGACCTTTTCATGTTTTTTCATGAAAAGAAAATTCAGGCGTGTCATTTTTGTAGCAGCAATTCCAACCAAAAAGTGACCACTTCACGTTTTCTCCTGAAAACAGAGGGATTGCTCCCTACCCGATGAAAACGAATATTGCTACACCATCATCACGGGATCGTAACAAACAAAAATATTGGGAGGTATAGGACTTTCAACTTTGAAATCAAATTATCGGCGTCTGATCATCATTCTAAGCCAGGGACTTGCTGGAAATCTTAATTGGGCTATTCCTTAATCGTATAATTCTATTTTTGCAAAAGAGTTTCCATGGAAGTAAGAGCTTGAAGGCTTCAAAGTTTGAACACAAAACCGGAGTCTCGAATTCTATCGGTCGGTTATAACTTGTCATTCAAAAACCAACCAATAGGAAGCAGTAGTCGTTTTTGTAGTGAAAGTTTCAAGCCTTCAAACTCTCGTTTCTGGTCAAACTTTTCTATAAAGCTGTGATTATACAATTAAGAAAAAATAGGAATCGTTTCCAGCTATTTACAGGCTTATAATAGTAATAAAACATTGGATAAATTGGTCTCAAAGCCGAAAGCCCGAAACTTCACCATGTTACATTACTCTTTTTCTACTCCTATCTGTTTTCGTTGGGTAGGCTGCAATCCGTCTATAAAATTTCACTCCCAACCCACTCTTTGTTAACGTTTAACCGAAAAGGGCTGGGATAGGACAATCTAGTTTCCCATCACTTATTCACTTAAATTGGCTTGAAGACCCGCTGAAAATGCGTTACTTCGCTGTTCCGCTATTCACGAAAAATCGATTTTCAAATAGTGGAATTTCCATGGGATTTGTGGTACTTCTATGCGCTTGTATTTTTGTTGCATGCCTTAAAGGTTTATAATTTTTTTTTTGTTCAGGCACTAAGCAATTTTCACCAGTCTCACCACTGCCCACTGAAAAGCCGCGTTTGTGTTGAGATTAATATTTCCCGCGTCATAGTAGAATTTACGCTGTGAGGAGGGCCGCAGATACTCTGAACGTCATAACTAGAGTATATAGTGGAAAATAAAAAATCCCTTTGCAGAATCCAAATAATTCGGTGTATTCAATTAAATGACACAAAAATAAGCTGGCTTTTCAGTTAAACTTTAAAGGCTAAAAGTCACTCTCTATTTTTTCGTTGTGGGAACTCTGTTGTCGAGCAACCCGCCACAGTTTCTAAGGGTTTAAACGAAGTTAATTTAAGGTGGATTCCCGCGAATGGCAGTCGGTAGCTCAAATGGAGAAAGCTTGTTTTCACGGCAAGCCTGCAGTCACTAGCGGCGTTTCGCGATTACCAAAAAATATGCAGTCTTCGGGGTTGGTTGCGGAGACTGATCGGCATAGGCCATAGCCAGTAGAGAGAAGTAATAAAAGTAGCTGTGTTATTTGGCTCTTTTTTTCTTATTCTATGCTGTCCTGGTGCCAGCAGCGCTTATTTTCCGGACATCTTAGAGCTCAGTATTTGGAGGGAGAGGGAGAAATTCAAGAGAAGTGTGAAAAGGTCAAGGATTGCTTGACGCTCTGTCGGAATTTAGATTGCTCATCCTCGGAACGACAACAAGACACTTGAATTTGCAAGAACCGTCTGACAATCGCAGTAAATTTTATTCGCGGAATGTCTTGGTACGCCAAGTCTAGTAGGGGGATAGATAGGGAGAGCTGGTTATTTTTGAAGCTTATAGTGGACGGAACAAGTTGATATACCTACTGAATGGTCGCCTGACGAGAATGCGGTAGCGGGTGTACCCGATGGAAAATTTATCTCAAAATAGTACTATGAAGTAGTACGAAAAGTTGCATGCAGTACTAACGATGCTACTACATCCTTCCACTTCAAGGCTACTGTGTTACTGCATACTACTATATGGTACTATTAGCAAGACTGGATGTTACTATGGCAAGACAGGATGCTACTGGATACTACTACATAAGATTGAACCAGTCCGAGGCACATTAAATGATAGTATTCTAGGCTATTACATAGTATTACGTGCAGCGTTTTCGTACTACTACCATACTACTACGCAGGCTACAAATTTTTCATCGGGTAATTCCGCTTTCTAATCCTAATAGCACACCTCCCACCATTTATTGTTTATGTTTCAATATTCACAACTATGGGGACGTTTTCGCGTTGACGGCTGTAGAGCTGAACGGGTGACGCCGTCCACGCGAAAATGAGAAATCGATTGGGCGTTGAACGGCTGAGCAAGATGGGCTAGGTCCACGTGAAAATGCTCATTCAGCTGGATGGGAGCATATGAGTGGGAAGGTCCACATTTTTTCTGTCTTCAGTCTGTGCAGACCTTTTTTCTATCCACGTTCACCTCAACGCTGCCCTCGGAGCGGTGTTGAACGGGAGGCGTCCATCGAGCTGGATGGCCCGTTCACCTGTTCATCCGTACACGCGACAAAAAGGTCGGCGGCATCCACGCGAAAATGTCCGTCGAGCTCGACGGGATTTTGACGGGACTAGAGTCATCCACGCGAAAACGTCCCCTATTTAAATACTGTACAACTAGGCTCTGCTTTTAAAGTTTAACTGAAAAGGGCAGAGATGGGACAGTCTTGTTACCCCTCACTTATTCACTTAAAGAAGCTTGAAGACCCGATGAAAATGCGTTACTTCGTTGCTCCACTTTTCACGAATAATCCATTTTCAGATAGTGGAATTTCCCTGTCAGATTTGTGGTTCTACCTGTGTCATTTGCTTGACGAAAAAGCTTTATGAATTTTTTTTGTTAAGGCACTAAGGAGTCTTCACCAAGCTTATCACCGTCCACTGAAAAACCGCGTTTGTGTCCAGATTCAAATATTCCGCGTCATAGTAGAATTTGCGCTGTGGGGACAGCCGTAGATATTAGGAACCTCACTACGAGAGCAGATAGTGGAAAATCAAAAAATCTCTTAGCAGAATCCAAATAACTCGATGTATTCAACTGATTGATGCAAAAATAAGTTTGCTTTTCAGTTAAACTTTAACAAATTATCCAAGGCTGTGGCTGTTTAAGCCTTTTCCCAGATCCATTGAATACTAGTGAAAAATCTGCAAAATTCAGATAACCGGTTTTACGCATCAATAGCATGATACGCGAACATTCATCGACGGCATAATGCGCATGGAAAATAGTGAATTGTGGCTAATGTAAAGATTAGTGAGGTATCGTAGCGTCCATATTAAATTTGGGCGTTCGGGCTTAAAAATTAGTGGATGCAGTTACGGAAGAAGGTTGAATTGGAATTATACACACGATGGGTCCTTTAAGTTTGCCTCGTAAGACCAGGAACAAAGCTTTTCAATCAAGGTTTTATCCAACAGTCAGTAATTTCACGGTAAGACTGAGGCAGGCGGAGGATTTTGTCGAGCTGTACAATAAATTAACAACCATACCCTATTCAGTTTCTAATTTTTTATTATAGTTCCCTTTTTGCTATTAGTAATATTAATAATAGTAACTTTGGACGTTCATGTGCTAATCTGTTGAAATTTTGTAGGTGCCGAAGGAGAGAGTAGAAGAGAAGAAAGAAAGCAAAAACTGCAGAAAATTTCAAAGAATAATATTTGCTGCCTGATTTAATTTTTTTTTTCTTAAATTATGTTTCGGATCAAAACCGGGCATAAATATTTCCTACGTGTGAGTTCGATCGTATATTTGCCGATTCAGTGTATTAAGTGACAGCAGGTACCTATCTGTTTTCTCCAGAAAACCGATTCCCTCACTCCCGGCCGATTTTCTTGATCATTAATCAGACTCTCGCAGCGGCTCGTGTATTCAGCCTAAAACCTCGTTTGTAACTTCTGACGTTTTCGTTTGAAATGTCTAGACTTTACACCGTGTCTAACCTGTTTCAAACAAACTGATTATGTTCCAGGGAAAGATGATATATTCGGTGAACATCCGTGTAAACACCCAACGATTGGGAAATCATCGTGCAATGTTCGAGCATTGACGTATTGCGATCTTCACAAGATCACCCGCGACGATCTTCTCGACGTCCTGGACATGTATCCCGAGTTTGCGGAATCGTTCTCGAGCAATTTGGAGATCACTTTCAACCTAAGAGACGTAAGGAGCTGTTTGTGTATGCGGTTTTATTACTGCAGTACCCGCTAATAGGTCAGCTAGGCTACGTGCATCCTGAAGTTCCTGTGTGCAGTTCCCACCAGAGGGGTTTTTGTGTCCGCCTTGTCTGAAATTTTACCGTTAAAACGCGAAAGGACAGACAAACTACATTTTGGGGGCTTTCAGGAGAGAGATGAAAAGGGTTCCCGATGAAAAATTTATCTCAAAATAGTAGTACGAAGTTGTACGAAAAAATAACATGCAGTACTAGCTGATGCTACTACATGCTTCTACTTCAAGGCTACCGTGTTACTGCATACTACTGCATGCTACTATTAGCAAGACTGGATGCTACTATGGGAAGACAGGATGCTACTGGATACTACTACTTAAGATTGGACCAGTCTGGGGCACATTAAATGATATTATTCTTTGCTGTTACAGACACTGTCAGAAGTTTCATAACAGACTGCGCATAACACTTTCAAGAATAACCCCTTTTCACTTAGAAAAAAAGTGTTATGACCAATTAAGTTTATACTATTTCGTGCCCAGATCTCCAACATCACCTTCAATAGGTAAAAATACTAGACTGTCAGAAGTTACATAACGACAACAGCAGGATGCGCGGTTTCAACAGATATCACTTTGGGATGTTATATGTTATGTTTCTTTCATTCCCCTTAGTATTTTTACCAATTGAAGGTGTTGTTGGAGATCTAGGCGCGAAATACTGTAAACTTAATTGGTCATAACACTTTATTTCTAAGTGAAAAGGTGTTATTCTTGAAAGTGTTATGCGCAATCTATTATGAAACTTCTGACAGTGTAGTATTATATGCAACTTTTTCGTACAACTACCATACAACTACGCAGGCTACAAATTTTTAATCGGGTTTGGCTCCTGTCTCTCTTCCTCCAAGAAATACTCATGTTTATATTATTACAATATATCTATATTTCATTTGTAACCCGCCTAATACACAAGGTGGTAGCTGAGTAAAGGGAAAACGAAAAACAACACAAGACAAATAACAGTATAAACACACAAAATTTAGACATAAGTTATAACTGGGCCTGAGAAATTCATGAAAAACATCATGTACTCGATGGCGAGGATAACGAGATGTACATGGTAGTGACGCTGACGTTTTCTCTAGTGAACGAATGACATCTTGAACGCCGAACTCGGAACTAATTTGTGGTTGCGGCAGGAACGAGGAAAGTACATAAAAAAAATTCAAAATTTACAATTTACTTACTTTTTTACTTACAGATCTACTTTAAAAGTCTACTTACACTGTAGAGCAGAATCAAAATTCTTTATCTTTATTTTAATTCTTTATTTATGCGCCATTACTTTTGCCTTTTAACGAATGAGTGAGTAAGTTTACTTCAGCATCAGCAGCACATTGACAAAATTTTGAATCAGTTATTCTGGGTCCAAAATATGAACCCAGGTAGGCCAGCAGGGTGTGAAAGAACTGTATGCACTTTAAATCAGGGTTCGCTATTCTCGACGTGGAAGATTGCACCAGTCTTCTGAAAAGTGATCCTTTATCCCTAGGCTTAGCAGACTTGTAAGTTCTGCTGTGCAAAAATTTGCTCTGTGATCAGGTAACGCTGTATCCAAAAATGGGCTTCTTAAAGGCACAGAAAACTTGACTACGCAAATTTTGGCCATCAAACCGACTGGCTTGAATAAAGATACAGGGACTTATTATCGACAGGACCCCCCTTCTTTGTTATCTCGAACCCCCTTCTTAGTGTTCCCAAAGCTAGCTGGCAGGCCCTTGCCCCTTATGCACTGTAATTACGCACTTATGCACTGTAAAAGTTCGCCTTTGGCCGTGTTGACCAACACATCGGTAGTCTCTTGACTACTATATCCTGCGGTTCGATTCGTGCGGTTCGATGCGTGCGGTCGGAGGTGCGGAGGTGCGGTAGTCTCTTGACTACTATGCGGTCGGAGGTCGGAGGTGCGGTAGTCTCTTGACTACTATATCCTGCGGTTCGATTCGTGCGGTTCGATGCGTGCGGTCGGAGGTGCGGTCGTGCGTTCGATTCCTACTCCCGGCACACAAACCTTTTGCTTTTTTTTCTACTAACTCAAAAGTCGAATTCTCGGAAACTGCAATGGTCGTAACGAGAATTTTTCTTACTCTCAATATCAACTCAGGGTACATTCTTGATATGTCAGCTAGTTCCCCGAGTCAAGTTTTCTGTTCCTTTAATCCGAGTCTGATCTTCTGCTTTTGCTGCAGACAAATCAACCCTTTGCTGTGGGCCACCGTCAATGACAGAAGACTTCAAAAATGCAAAGATTACCTGTTTATAAGATGGTGTGGAAAACTCGGAATATGCCGTTGCTTACTCACAGATGATTCATTGTGCTCAAGGGAGGAACTTTGGAATCCCCACATCGCCGATTAGGGCGATAGGATATATAGCCGATGAACAAGGGGGTTAAAGACTTTGCAATGAAACTGAAAGAAGTGAAAGCATTTGCATTTTTGTGATACTATTATGCTACTTTTGTATAAGGATAAGTTGCAGGTCAGGCTGTAGCAACGAGATTCAAGATAACGATTGCAGGTTGTTTCTAGTTTCTAGTTTGTTCTTCAGGCTGACAAGAACCATTGCCAAGAAGCACTTATCCGTTTGGCGTCATTTTTTTTTTATCTACACCGTAACAAAAAAATCTTTCAGTTTGCTACTGGGATTAATCTTGTCTTTAAAAAGATAATCTTATCTCTAATTCGGATTAATCTGATCTCAGTAGAAATAAGATTAATCCCAGTAGCAAATAGTGTAGTTAACTTGAATCCTTACTCGGAGAAACTGTTTACAGTGTACAGCAAATTGTTAGTGTTCGTTTAAGATTTTATTTTTTCTTCTCCTTTTCTAGGAGGATATGTCCGCGGTCAATCCGAGAGTAATGAGGCATAAGTCGTTTTATGGTGCATCGAGGTCAAACTCCCAGGAAAATGACAGTGACATTAGGAATAAAGCTTTCCGGCCTCCCCGCTATGATCGACGGATGGGCAAAATAGAAGGCGGATCTGATGAAGAAAGACACGAAGAAGAAAATAACATGTAAGTTACTTGCGTGCAAACTTTACAGTTCAGCATACGCTCGTCGTACTTCAGATATCTAAGATTTCTTCTCTAGCCTACCTACCACGGCGCTGTTACCTGATCTGCCGTTTGTTAATTTCCGACCTTTGTTGACGCTTGCAGCCCTCTCCTCTAATTTGTGTTCTCCGACTGGAAACTTATCTCTCCATGATCCCATGGAGAGATAAAAATTATTGAACATTTATGGAAAATACTTTTTGAGTGTTTTGCGATTATTTTATGTTTCTTTGTCCTTTTCTACTGTACTTACGCCCTTGGGCAGTGCGTCATAAATCCTTCATTCATTAATCAAAAGAAAATGCAGCACGAATTCAAACTAAGGTTGCGTTCCGTAACTAAACGATAGTTAACAATTTGTTAACTTTTGTTAACAGTTGTTAACTTTTTGCGTTCCACTTTTCTGATTTCGAAATTTAAGCTCCGCCCACCTACAATTTCCGTTCCAGAGCTTAACGATCGTTAACTATTTTGTAACGATGGTCGGTGAGCATCGTTACAAAATAGTCAAAAATCGTAGAACTGGGAAAAGTTAACGATCGTTAAAGCTGCAGTTAGCTCCGCCCCGAAGTAAAGTTAACGATTGTTAACAATTGTTAAGTTGGTGGAACGCAACCTAAGTTTAATACGTTAGTTTTCGAGGCGGGAAACAGTTTCAATCTCACCCGGGTGTGTCAGATTCTGCTCGTTGTAGGTTATGGTCTTCTTTCAAATGGGGCGGTTTAGAAACAATAGAATATTCAGTTAGTTGATTCTGTTTGGTGTTTAAATTAATATCGGTTATTTCCCTGCCCTAGCCATGCACTACATTTGTGCTTTCCTGGCAGGAATGTAAATTGTGTAACTTTTTGTCTTTAAATAGTCCAATGAAACTGAAACTGAACTGAATGGGATACGGTAAGGTACTGTAGCCTAATAATCTGTATCGTTAACTGGAATAAACGCCAACTAAAACCAACTGCAAACAATCCATAATTTTTCGAGCTCAAACTCAGCTCTCAGCGATTCAAGAAAGATGTCGGCAGGTGGAAGTTTGCAAATCGCATCGTGGAGGCTTGCAACCAACTTCCGCACCACGTCGTTGCCGGCTTACAAACGGAACATCCACATGACAAAACGTCTCCAGCGAAACGGCCCGTGGCGAAACGTGCCCGTGACAAAACATTCCCGTGACAAAACGTCCCCTTGACAAATTATTCCCGTGGCAAAACGTCCCCGTGGCGAAACTCCCCCAAGCATAGATTTTTAAGTTCGCTTCGATCATCAAGTGCATAATCGAGGTAAAACAATTTCAGAGTGTGCATTACAGATGTGGGAACATTCCTTATAAGCAGGAAAGATTGCGTCATAAATGTATTGTTTCCGATTAAAATAAATAGTGTAATACTTTATTTATTTATTTATCACCCGTCATTTCAATCAGAAAAAGGACGGAGTACAAAAACGAAAAGAAAAAGAAAACAAAAGCAAAACGTAAAACTTTCATAGGAAACACACAAAAAATCGACAATTACAAACTGAGACTCTCTGACTGACTAAAAACTGAACACGATTACATAAATGTACACTTAAACTCGAGAATTTTGCTCCGCCGGTGGGACTGGATTTTTGAGTTGTACTTGCTAATCAGGTTAGAGATAGCAAGCTCACGGTCTCTTATGTTATATATTTTCATCATTTTGGTATTTCTTGTCTAAGGGGGGAGCCGAAGTTAGTATTTGGAAATCTAAAGAAAGTGGAACGGAGTTTAATTTTTTCACTATCTGAGAATATTTGCCAGAAGGGAGCTAGGTAAAGAAATTGAGGTATTGCAACGGAGTTATAAAGGGAAGTCAGGATTTTTCGGTTGAAACAATATGCCTTGCAATGGACTCGTAACTGATCAGTTCTAGGTCGTTTGAAGCAACATGCACAATCTGGGGAGCACCATTATGCTCCTCAGAGAAAGGGAAGCCCGCTGTGGCTCAAAGAGAGTCAAACAAGGAGAATGCAAAAATTTGCGTAGTGTCAATAGTGTCATTATGGTGGATAAATTGACACGGGAAGCGAGGAAACGAAAGCGCACACGATTAGTTAGGTAAAAAATGCTGAAGTAGCCAATTTGTCGTGGTTTTCAAAATGCTATATTCCAAGAACATCTTTTGTCTGAACTGATGACGCAATCAGTAATCTCATAGGCCTAGCTATCCCTCGGCGATGAAAAAAAAAATTTATAGCCGGGTAAGTTTAGCAATCGGGACGTTTCTATTGGGGACGTTTCGTCACGGGGAAGTTTATCGTGGGGACGTCTTGTCATGGGGACGTTTTGTGACGGGGACGTTTCGCCGACAACCTTCGTTGCCAGCCATCGGTCGACGCTTTCAAAAATGCACTGGATGGACATTTCGGAAATGAAATGTATTGTGTTGAAACTTTTCGCAGAATTTTGTAGAGGCTTGTGCCTTTTATAGACAAAGAATACAAAAAGTGGGAACAAAATCACCAAAAGAAGCGGATTTTTGAAGCAAACATCCTGGCCTGGATCGAAAGGGAGGATTTTCTTCTTAAATAGAGGAAAGACCATCATTATCTCGGATGCAGGAATAGATAACAAGCATCTCAGAAGTACCACGAAAAATGAGAATACCATTCGCTATGATAAAAGATTTTGTATACAATACCCTAACAGAATTCTAAATTTTCCCTGAAAGAAATGCTTAAAAGCTAAACTGCAAAGCATGGTGAAGTAAGCACTGAAAAGAAAATCCTCAACTTCAGGGCCGGATTTCCAATATTTTGCGTAATGAGCAAACTCACTCGCCAGCACAGCGAATCAAAAACGCTTTAGCCATCCTATAGCGTCTGTCTAAAATATTCTTTCCAGTCAAGATAAATGTGCGTCTATGCCCTTACGGTCTACCATGACACGTAAGTTCTATGCGTTTGATCGCAGCTAGTGGGCTGCAGCGCAGCTATATAAGTCCCCATTTTTCCTGTTACAGGAAAGCACAGAAGCCGGATAGCATTTATTAGAAAACGGAACAAAGTTGTGGGTGATAGAGATGGTACGTAGATAGAGATAAAGATAGATATGATAGTACAGTTGTGAGGTAAAGAATTAAGTATTGCAGTGTAGATTAGGTAAAAACGTGGAAGCTGGGAGCAAAGCGAATGCTTTTTGACAAGTTAGGCCTGTTCTAATCTCTTCTTTCTAATACGAGAGCTATGGTGAGGGAGTGGGCCACTTCTCTGAAGGATGTTGGCAGCGTGATTGCGGAGCGTTAGAAAATGGAAAAGATAACTTAACTCCTCCCAAAGGAGGAGCCAACTCATACCCATCGGCCAATTCGTGGCCTCGGAACTTACTGAATTTTGGAAAAATTGGGAAAATGGGAACATGCAGGACTAGGCCAGGAGGATATTTTTTAACCTGCAGGATGAAGTAGTAGACGACAGAAGGTGATTCTGTATTTTTTGCATCATATTTTCTTGTCGATGACCGATGGAGCCAATTAAATTACTTACTTCTATTTGTTTTTACAGGATCCTATACGTACTCTCTATATTTTCTTTTCAGAGAAATTCGTGTCACGGAATCGAATGCATTCGATTTATCACCTGTTGTAAGTGAAAACCGTCAGTTTAACCTACCGAGAGAAGCTGTGCCAGTGTCAAATAAGAATAGGCGTCAGTCTCGGACGTCCGCTGGACAGCAGTCCGTCTCAAGTTTGGGTAAGCAACCGTTAATTAGCTATGTGAAAGCCTAACCCTCTTAACTTTTTAACACCCAACCCTTTTCCGTCGCTAAGTATTTTCCAGTCCATGCGACATTATTATTCTGCAACCACCGTCGCCATTAGCGTTGTCTCTCCCTGCGAGCAGTGTAAAAAGTTTTTCCGAGTAAGGATTAAAGTTAACTGCAGTATTTGCCACTGGGATTAATCTTATCTCTACTGGGATAATATTAATCCGAATTATTCAATTCAGTTCAATTTCCTTTATTTAACGGTTTTTGAAAACCATAAAAAAAAAAATAAGACACTCAAAACAAACAATACACTAAACTAAAACAATCAATTCGAACGGGCTCCAGGTGGAACCTGGGGCGTCCGCAGAGACCGCTCGCATTCGAGCCACACAGGCAGAGACAACCTCAAAAGCGGGGCAGATGCAGCCCGCACAAGTGGATCAGACTACCTGAGAATCCTGTTCTTCAAAGAAAGAATGTTTCGCCTCCTTAGTTCAGGAAACGAAGGAAGTCCCGCCACCACAAACATACCAGAAGCACTGCAATGTCTAGGCAGACCATATATGCAGCCACCTGAAAGCATCGTTATAAAGAATCCGAAAAGACCGGTCAGTTTCCCCAGAGATGCTGGTATTATAGATGATCTTGTCTCAGTAGAGACAAGATTAATCCCAGTAGCAAATACTGCAAGATTTTGTTTTACAGTGAGGACAAAGGCTTACCTTTTCATGGTTCAGCTCGTATTCGAACTGCTTACACTGTCAGAAGTTTCATAACAGATTGCGCATAACACTTTCAAGAATAACACCTTTTCACTTAGAAATAAAGTGTTATGACCAATTAAGCTTACACTATTTCGTGCCTAGATCTCCAACAACACCTCCAATTGGTAAAAAATACTAACGGGAACGAAAGAAACATAACATATAACATCCGAAAGTGTTAATCTGTTGAAACCGTGCATCCTGCTGTTGTCGTTATGTAACTTCTGACAGTGTAGTACTTTTACCTATTGAAGGTGTTGTTGGAGATCTGGGCACGAAATAGTATAAACTTAATCGGTCATAACACTTTTTTTCTAAGTGAAAAGGTGTTATTCTTGAAAGTGTTATGCGCAATCTGTTATGAAACTTCTGACAGTGTATAAGGCAGACTCGGAGCGCGTCCACCCTTCTTGCGATATTAACTATTAGTTAATGTTTTCGTTGCAACCTCGTGAAAACGCCGATCTTTCCAACCTTTTCGAAATAGTAACTAGTAGTAACTATTTGCTTACCACGCTCGGGAGCGTAGTAAGCGTGGTAACTACGATCTCTGTGGCGCGATTATCGTGTGCCGTGATGTTTGCCGAAGTAGAAAAACGCGTTCCAGCCTTGACGCAAAGATGCAAAAAGTGGTGACGTCATGAATAGTTACTACGGTAAGTAGGGTGGAACACGACCTCAGAGTTAGAGGTTGTAGAGCTAGTTACATTTTCAAAGGTAGCACTCGTACTCGAAACACATCATCTGTTCGTGACACACGCTCATTTTGGACTACAAGCATTCTGTTATTTTTCAAAGATTACGCTTGGATCGTTTTTCGGTTTTAGATACTCATCGCTGCTTCTTTTCTTAGAGCCTTGGGGAAGAGCACTTTTGTATTTTTTTGCTTTTTTGTGGAGAAGCCAACCCAGCACCGGAGCTAATGACGATAGAAATTACCATTTTTTTAGTCTCTGCCCTCACTGGATCTTGGGGAGAAAACTAATGAGTATAGGCTGCTAAATTTTTTATTTTTTTAGTTACTTGCTACTATGCGGATGTGGTTTGCGTGCGAAAATTTGCTTTATTTTGCTTTGCTTGGCATTTATGGAACAGGATCAGAAAGCAATGAAATTATGTAATTCCCTGTTAATGCTTGAGTGATATTCTACGGATCAACCCTTCCCTAGACAGACCCATAGGTAGTAACCAACATACACATTTGGGTGTTGACATTTGTGTGCTGACGGTTAAACTGTACCCTCACATCATGTTGCTTGTACCCTTACAGGTGGTTATGCCCCGATCCCTCAAATAGTACCTGTTTCGTATCCAGACGAAAATCATCTTACCCGGTCAGCAGTAAACTGCCTTAGTGGGGATTCCCCTGCATTGCATCTGGCTTCGCTGTCAGGGACTAACTCAGACATTCCATGTAGTAGTGCGTTACAGCAGCGTATTGACGTGATAAGCCAGTAAGTGGGTACAAATATCTGCATGAGCATGGTTTTGGAATGGCACTGTCGTTTCTGCATTCTGGCACTCCGGTAGAGTTGTTGAAACTCATGAACTTCTCCGGGGGCTGCCTCTCTTGCCCTCAATACTCTTGAGGCGCCTCAAACCGGTTGAAAGTTTGCTGCTCGCTTCTCGTGTTCTAGTTGCTAGTTACTTACTAGTTATTGGCGTCTGTTAAAACTCTTCCTTAAAGCACAACTCTTACTAGAAATGATCTTCTCACGATGAAGTGAATCAGAAAAAACGTTTTTGAAAATACCATTACTTTCCACCTGGAACTAGCGATTCTCTTGTTAGCAATTAGCGATTCTCTTGTTAGCGCTTGTCGACTATATCCAGCCTTCCTGCTCTCCGACGCGGCGGCTGGGCGCAAAAGATTTGAAAACTGAACGTGCCTTGGTTGAAAAGTGGGAAAACTAAGCAAATAAAAGAAGTAATAAACAGAAGATTATCACATCTTTATGTGTGAAAGAGTTGTCAACGAACAATGAAGATTCCGGCAAACTTTTCGTTGGGTGACGGGAAAACTCGGCAAGGCCGAAAAAGCACTAAGAATTCGTAGTTACGAAACGAAACGATGGAGAAAGGTGGGGATTTTAGAAGCCTATAATTCCATATGGGAGCTATGTATATTATAAAAGGCAGAATAAGCAAGAGGTGTCCTTTAACTCGAGCTTTAACTAGGAAATAGGCTTATTTTTCGTCTAGGCCTACCGGGAATTATTCCTTGGGGGAGCTAAGTATATTATAAAAGGCAGAATAAGCAAGAGGGGTCCTTTAAATATTTCGCCCACTTCGGGTCGACAGCTGCGCGAAGATGCCCTAGCTTCCCTGGGTAAGGTGAAGAACTGCAATAACTCGCATAAACTTGTAAACCCCCCTCTGTCTTTTGAGAAGAAAACATTGTTGAGAAATAGCCCTAGAAGTTTTCTCAAGTCTCGAGTACGCTTGTCTACTCGCTTGAAAATTAAAAATTAAGACAAACGTTGATTCCAATTTTGAAAGTTCAGTAGTATTCCAGTGTAAACGTAGCGCGACCTTAAGTAGGCGTTTCCTTTGTTAATATAAGACCTTGCGTTGAAGCTCGAAGTATCGTGGGGGTGTAGATTAATTTAGTTCGTAGAAAGAAACGTAAGAGGCATTCTGCTTCAAATTAATGCATTCAAAACTTTGTTAACTGTGAAGCTGGAGCGAACACTAATTTCAGTTCACGATAAGATTTTTGTCTTCTTGATGCTAGATTGGAGTTTGTACATATCTAAACTACCGGATGGTAGATCCGTACGTTCAGGGAAGACCGAGACTTATTGGCAACGATGAATGAATGAATGTGTAATAGCCAATCGGCCGTACAAAATACTTTAACAGCTATAAATTTTGGTCTAAAGATCCTTGTACTCGTAGAGCATTCCGTGGACGTTTCTTCATAGCGTAAAGCGGTATCACAAGTAAATATTATTTGCGTTTTTGCAGATACCATGGTATCGTCTAAAGTCGTTTTCGCAGTTACCGTGGTATCTGATACCACGCGGTATCTCGGGGGATCTTATATTCAGATACCACGGTCCGACCGTGGTAACTGATCGTAGTATCTGAAAAGTTATCTGAAGGAGTCAAGTTTGTAAGTGGATATCTCTATTTCTTTTTGGATGATATCTGAAAGCTCAATTGTCGTTTTTGCACAACAGCTGTATATCAGATACCACGGTAACTGCAAAAACGGCTAATTGCAGATCCAGTTACCGTAATACCATGTGATACCATACAGATACCACCGTATCTGCAAAAAGGCAACTATTTTTTTAGGCCAAGCTAACTGTCTGAGTACTCTTTTTCGTTCGGAACTTTCTCTTTAAAATGAACAGGTGACTTTAAAGTTATTGGCTACAACTGTCCCTACGATGGAGGGAAGACCGGACATAGTTTACTTTACAAGTGTCCGAAACTCTCTCTGTAATTTCTCTGCTTGAATCCGGTTTGGTCCCAACATATTCCGTATGTTGAACCCGGACCCATAAATTCATTACGGCTTTTGGCATTGAGTCGGGTCTATCTAAGAGTTAAAAGAAGACGGATCCCATGCCCATGCCTAAGAATTTTATTTCTTATTACAGTTTCTCTTTGCAAGACATTGCGCGTATTTGACAGTGGGATCCTTACGTTTTCAGTCTTTTTACGGTCGGATTTTGAAGAACTAAAGAAACGAGTAAATCTCGTAAAGGACTGGAGACACTGGAGACAGTGCAGGAGACATGCGCTCGATTAAATGAGAATTCTCTATAGTTAGTGGCATGGGATCCGTCTTCTTTTAATTCTTACATAGACCGGACTCAATGCCGAAAGCCGTAATGAATTTATGGGTCCGGGTTCAACATACGGAATATGTTGGGACCAAACCGGATTCAAGCAGAGAAATTACAGAGAGAGCCAACTCGGTGAACACCAGAAGCGAGCAGCAGACTTTCAACCTGCTTTCAACCGGTTATGGGCGCCTCAAGAGTATACTCTATTTGACTAAGTCCAAAACACGCCAGTGATCCTCAGGAAGGAGTAAACGTGTCCGTAACAACTCAGACTCAACGACTCAAATCCTGTGTCAAACAATCACAGCGATCTTTCGGAGCAGCTGTGACACCGTTTCTTCCTTTCTTCTGCAGGTGCCCGGAGATTCTGCATCGGCAGGGAGAGATAGTCATCAAGAGTATTGAGGGAGGCACTGGGGGCAAGAGAGGCAGCCCCCGGAGAAGTTCAAATAAAAAATATAGAGATGTTCACGCACCCCCTATAGTCAAGGTTCAAGGTTATTTTTATTTACAACCGTGAATCGTATATTATCAAGCTGTTCAGAGCCGTTCTGTAGCCAGATAGTTTATAGTGCGATTCTATAGCGGCGAGCATACTCTGTTCTTTTTTTGGGAGCATTTCAGTCGGCAAGTTTTCAGTCGGCAAGTCGATTTCGGTAATTCCCAGACGAACAGTCCCGCACAGGACAATCTTACGAACGGCAGGTCTCTACGGGACAATCGCGTTTTAGGCTGTTTGGTAAATCGTCAAACAAGTCGGGAGTTGAGTTTGTGTTGATTTGAACTAACCATGGAACCTTCCCACTGGAACCGACACAGAGACCCAGGTGATCAAGCGAAAGGCTACCTGGAGCATACCACCGGTTATTGAATGCGGAGATTGGACGTGTCCACCCAAACCAAGTTGCTGAAAACAACCATAGACCGGGAATCGAGTGACATTATCCGTAAAGCAGCTATGCAACGGCGGGGCTCTCCTGTCGAGACGATGGAAGTGGATCGAAAAGGATCGGAAGCTACATGAGATGAATATTTGTCAAGTGATATGAGACTTTTAGATTGAAAACTTGCCAAGTGATATGTAGCCCTGTCTTCGAGATGTACGCAAATGCCCGTGAATCGCGACACCCACAAAATAAAGAAAAAAAGTGTGGGCTCCGTCCAAGTCTACCTGCATGATCCACGTGTTTGTTTATGCATGTTTTCTGTTTAGGCCGAGTAACCTTCGAAGATCCTTTACAGGTCTTGTCAAGGTAATTTTGTTAAAGTCGAGCTTTTTAATGTAAAATTTGGTTTGTTATCTTCCTGCCTTTTAGCTGTCAAAGTTTAGAGTAGAAGTTCCTATAACTTCCTTTTCTTGCGGAAACCTATCTGATAACCCGCCTTTAACCCTATAGTGCCCTACCATCAAGCCGCCAACCATTATTTCACCGCGACGCTATCCTAATCAGAGATACCATATATCTTCAAAGCCATGTGTTTGACGCTCCATTAAGAAAGCCAGACAGCCAACATTCTTCCATAGGGTGCTGTTACATGTGAATGTTCGAAATACACCTTTCAAAACATTAGGCACAGTCAGCTCTTTGTCTTTCTAGATCGAGCAACTTTCTGTGCCAGAAGGGGATTTTCTGTACCATTAGAGAAGAAGGGAGGGGGGGGCTTACGGGCAGTAAAGCAGGGGCTCGTGAATACGCCATGTCTCTGATAACGTTGGAAGAGTAAAAGGGACTCATTAGACTCTCCGAACGATTGGACCTTGAAAGGCAACCGGTAGAAAGCTTTCATTGGAATTCAAGCTTTCAGAGCCCTTTATATGCTTAAGGTTTTACCATCAGGAATGGGTCCGTAGTGAAAATGTTCTAGTCCAGAAACTGGTATCGGAGTGAAGGTATCTTCGCTTTCTAGGAGTTTGCTGCATAATCCCTTCATCTACAACTCGCGTACACAATCGGGAAAAGAAACTATGAGAAGCGTCAGAACCGATGTATCATGACGAGCGCTGCCGTTTTACAGCCAACCATTTTAGAATAACAGTGCTTCGTTCACTGGAGCGTTTTTGGTATTCTGTAGTTTTTTTTCTCAAACTGTTTTCCTGCGGGTTTCGCTTCCTGTCAAATAAGCTGCTGCTCGGGGCGAGCTGTTCCACATAGCCTCAACATCGAATTAACCAAATAAACCGGTTTGAAAAAAAAAAAAAATCGTTTGGAGGCTCCATCGTTCACAGATTGACGAGTGGATACGCGTTCCGATTCATTTAGTTGTATTAAAATGCAACATTTTTCAGGCAGTTGTCTCAACTGGAGCAGAGGGTTACAGGTGACATTCAGCTCATTCTTCAGTTGCTCCAACAACAACAGCAGCAACATCTCAGTGCTAAGAATAGTCTGAGTGAGGGGAGTGACAAAACGGTAAGTCTTTTTGTTTGAAGGAATGTATACTTCTTTCGACTTCGACGACAAACTGTATGGTGAAGGCGAAAATGCCACAGCTTACCATTCACTGAAGGCGTCTCTCCAGTCTGATGTCCTCGAGCTCACCGCAAATCGCCGGCATTAAAATTGGATGTTCATAATAATATATGTGTTATGTGATGAGCCTTACCTGCGTGCAACATATTCTATGTACATTATAACTAATGCGATTGTTATTTCTCAACAATTCTTGAGAACCACGGGTATTTTTGGACCATCAGTTCCTCAGAAGTGCAGGATAGATTTCTAAACATCCCATTTTATTTATCTGCTACACTGTCAGAAGTTTCATAACAGATAACACGAGGATGCGCGGTTTCGACAGATAATTCGTAACAGATAACACTTCGGATGTTATCTGTTGTGTCTGAAGACGTTGTGCATGAAATATTATGCATAACAAGGTCTTTTAGGAAGAGCCAAAAAAGCATCTATGGACTTTATTCCTTATCGTCATGATGTCGGAAAACTCAGCAGATAGTTCTGGCGGTTTTTCGGTTCTTCCTGGTGGTAAAGCTTATTATGCATAACATTTTGAAACACAACAAATAACATCCTAAATGTTATCTATTACGCATTATCTGTTCAAACCGTGCATCCTCGTATTATCTGTTAGGAAACTTCTGACAGTGTAGGAAAATGTGATTCACACTTTGAATATTGATAACGTGGACCATTAATTGTAATCCTGATTTCTTTTTTGTCAGGTTCCTGGGAGTGATTTCCCTCAGAGCTGCTCAACGTCCAGTCTCACACCCTTGCTTCCGCTGAAGTCGTCCTTGCGGCACTCAGAGAGTCTTAGTGATATGCCGTCGATACCAAGTGAAATCCCTGTAAGTTCTATTTTCTGAGGGATACAGAATCATTGTAAGCCCTGGTCACCTCGTGAATCTCATCCCACCGGAAGTCAGAGATGGGCGAATCCGACCATGAAAGGATTCGAATCCGAATCCAGGGCTAGGTTTGAATCCGATACCGAATCCACCATTTCATACAGAGGATTCGAATTCGACCTTAACAAAAATCAAATCATATACATAGGTTATAGTTTAAAATTAGAGTTGACAAAAAGCACTGTTATCTAAGGTAATCAGATAACGTGATGAATACTGAGGATGGATGGTGGTGGAGATAAAAAAAAGTTGGCTTGTCTAAGGCGACTGTGTAAAATCTGGGAAACGGAAACTGGAAGGATGTAGACTAGAAATTTGAGTGGATTCGTAAGATTGAGGGTTTGGAATCCGAATCCGAATCCAGCCTTACTGGCAGTAGATTTGAATCCGGTTTCGAACCCGGCCAAAAGGACGAATCCTGGATTCGAATCCGGATTAGGATTCTCCCATCTCTGCCGGAAGTGCCTGTCAAAGATCTCTCCTTCAGAGAGAAGGCATGAAATTCTGTTCTTATGAGCTTCCCGATTCCTTCACGACTGTCTGTCCGCGCACCTCGTAACCACCCAACTAGAAAGGAAAAGGCGGCGTGCCAAGCGTGCACAGGCATCATGCTAGTTTCCTGAGCCATCGGTATCCTTGCTTTCGACTGAAAAGGCCAATCGGCCCTAGTTGGCGATATTCGATATCGATAACGATATATCGGACCTAATATCGATAACGAATGTCGAAACGTAAATATCGATATCGAAAACGATATTTCTGCATTTATAATTACTGTAATTACATTTAGATGTCCTGCATTGGAGAAATATATTTTTCTTAATTCACTTTTTAGTTCGAAGTTTGAGTTGATATAACCGAACTCCCCCTACCGCGGCCGAATCTGGTTCAGACACATGAAGTGATCATCTAAAGCATCTTCTCTTACCGGCCATCAAGTTTCACTCGTATATGAGCATTCGACTTTCCAATTGCCAAGTTTCATTCAGATCCGATCGTCCGTTCAGAAGTTAGGAATGCCACTCTAGATTCCAGATTCCCCATCCCTCTACTTCCCCCACGATGGTCGGATCATACAAACGACTATTCTCAAGTCAGTTTGTTCGAGTCCCTGATACGCCAGATTCATCGTTCTATTACGTCAGGAAGTACCGAACTCGCGGGATCACCAGAGATAAGTGAGAGAGAAGTGCCCGAAATAGCAGAACCCGGACCGACCGACCGATAGACGACGATAGGACCGACGGACGGATAGAAATTGCGATCGCTATATGGCACATGGCCGGAGGGCAAGTGTCATAAAAAATCCAGCTCTGTCTTGATTCAGTTTGTAATTTCAGGCTGAAACTTCTCCCAGACGCTTCAGTATTCACGGTCGGGTGTCACAGAGTCAGCCCCCTCCCTACGCCGCCCCTCCAGGGCCCAGTGTGATGGAACCCACCTCAGGACCTCACCGAAGGTGGAGCAAGAGTATTGATGCCAACACGTAAGTGATCCACCTCCATGGCAACAATGGAGTATTGGCTGCGATATTTTTGGCGCTCCAGTTGGCGTTAGCTTTTTGTACTTGGTTGATTCTTGCCGTTCTCCGTGCCGCGAGAACCATGTATTCGGTTTATTTTGCTCGCCGTGCTTTATATCAAGGTTTGGGAAAATATCCAGTAGGTCTTAAGTGTATTGGCGCATGTATTGTAATTTTTGTACGATAACCGCAGGTTTGGTTTTATAACCACGAAAGTCGATTCTTAGAATAAACTTTCTATCTATCTATCTATCTTATTCAAGCACAGGTTGATGATATGTATTTGTTGAAGCTAAGCCGACTCTTTTGTAACGAAAGAAACAAAAACGAAACTCTGGGTTGGGGGGGGGGGGGGGTCTTGATCAGCCAATAATCCCTCTAAGGTGTTAGGTGAGGGATATATATAATTTCGGGTATTTCGATTGCACTTCTGGCAACCGTTTTTAGGGACCAACAAACTAAATCACATATTCCGAAACTGAAACAACATTAAAGGACTCGAAGAACAATTTAGTGACATGCAACTAAAACCAGAAGAACGGTGCGGAATGGACATACCATACGATGACCCACAAATAACAAAAAATAATTACTATTAATAATAATAGTAATAATTTATTTTTAACCCACAAATCGTACAGGACGAAAACAGTGGAGTACAAGAGAAAATATGAAGACATAATTTGGTAAAACACAGCACTTACAAACAAAATCTACTTAAGAGTCAAATTAAAATGTGCGTTGTTAAAATGTGCCATTAAAATGTGCGTGGTTAAAAACTTCTTTGTATATGTACAACTATGTGATTTGTTTACGAATGAACTTGATTTTGAAATTCAGTTGAAATTGACTGATGTTCTTCACAATGAACAAGATTCATTATTACCTAATGAATCTTGCTAACGGTTCGGTAAGGATTATATTGAAAGCTTACGGGGTCTCGAAATCTGTTAGATCAGGAAACACGTTCAGTATCAGGAAATCACAAATATGTGGGAACCCATCGCTTTTGATCTAGTCCTATTAAGAAATAAATAAAAATTATTTTTCATGAGCTTACTTCTTCTTTGCGTCTATCCTTTCAGGTTTCAAGTCACAGGCCAAGTCCTTTTTCTTATCGAAAACATAATTTCCTTTCTTCTTTTTTCCTTCCGTTTTTTTTTTTTTGGGGGGGGGGCAAGGGCGCTTTGTTGATGGAAGATCGTTCGTTAGTGGGTTTTCTTGTCAGTTTGTTATGTCTTCATTCTCCTTTTCTTCTTCTTCTTTTTTTCTCTCCTTTTTCTTTTCTTGATTCCTTTGTTTCCCTTAATACTATATGAATAAAGAATAAGCCCCGCCCATTGCCAGGCCTTATGTTAGGCCTTATGGTGGGGCCATAAGGAGTTAGTGGTGTTTTTATTTTATGAATAAACTGAAACTGAAATTCCTTTTTCTAGGGTCGACTTTCCAGAGTTACAGCAGCGACGACCTTTAAGCACTGCAAAGAGTTTAGGCGGACCTAGAATGCGTCTTCCCCATCAGCCCAAGGCCGTCTTTGCCAGCCATGAGCTACTGACAAACGTAGAAGAATCCTCGTTTGGACCCATGAGAGACTTAGAGGTTCCTGAAGTTGTAGTTGATAGATCTCAGGTATGGCCCTGTTTTCTTTGTTCTTGAACTATTTTTGTCCTAAACTCCTTTATTTCTGCCAAGTCTTGATTGACTTTCGTATTCTGTCATCATCACAGTGAGGCAAATTTTTGCTTAATAGATCTAAATTTTCTTGAAATTTCCAGTTAGTTATTTCAAGAAAATATGGTACTCGTTACATAGCCCAGGTTTGTCCCTGCCTTTTTACTCCTGGCTGTTCCGCTTGATTTCTCCTGGTTTCCGAGCAAGCCGAGTCTCACCGACACAGTAAAAAAAATGGGGCGTTTTTCTTGTAATGGTGTTTTCTAGATGACGGGAGATAATACAACGGATCGCCTGTTTCTTCTGTAGCTTACTCTGACTTCTGCGGGAACGTTGAAAGCTGACGACTTCTTTTCTTGCCAGATTTTCGGGTTAGGAAAGACCCAGGAAAAAAATGGGCGTTTTTCTTCAGAAGTAATGGTGTTTTCTACATGACGGGAGAAAGTAGAACGGATCGTCCTGTTCCTCCTGTATCTTACTCTGACTTCTGCGGGAACGTTGAAAGCTGACGACTTCTTTTCTTGCCAGATTTTGGCTTTGGACTGAAAAATTCTGGGCTACGAGATCCAGTCTAATCGTGAATGCCAACCTGTCATATTCTTGTTGGGTTTTCTTTTTGGGTCTTTATATCCAACGGATTGTCCTCACGACGACGACTAGAAATTTCAGTAGCATCAGTATAATTGTTTTCCGTTTATTTCTGTTCATTCAAAAACATAAACATTTAGTTCGATGTTTGTAAAAGTCTGAAGATGGCTGAAAATTGGTATGTCGATCTTTCTCTGCAGTTAGGTACTACTTCCTTGAATGGTCGAGGGCAATATTGATTGTCTTAATTGTAACTAATAATGAGTAGATAATGCCTAAAGCGGAACCTTCATTTAGCTTACATCTGAGTTTAAAGAAATGTGAAACCATGGGTTCATATTCTACTACGTCCTCATGTGTGGTTCAGATATTGCCTGTGACTTAGTATCTAAATAGTACATGTTGTAATTGTACAGGCGACTGAATACGAAGAACAGTAATAGTTTCTATAAATTGTAGCGTTTGATCGTTCCGGGCACGCAGCAGAGTTCTTACGATTCAAACGGGTCCCGGGACTGGGACATGGGATCTACCTGCCAGGATGCCCCGATAGCCACGCCAGAGCTGTCAGAGGAGCTAGAATCTCCCCAGGTAAATTTGCTGCCTTAACTTTTCTTGGTCGAGATTCGACTAGTTTTTATGGCACTTGCAGCCTTCCGCTCAAGTGCCATATACCGATCGCTTTTCCGATAGGGCACTTCCCGATGCGCTAGGACGGTGAAATGTGTCAGACGTGTTAGGGACTGAAATTGACTCGGAAGTGTCCATTTCCCGGATCCAAGTTCAAGTGGATGTAGGGGGAATCCGGAATGTTGGGGTATGCATAACTTTTTGAACGGGTTATCCGATCTGCATGAAAATTGACAGTAGGCAAGAGCACATATCTCAGTTCTGACTGGCCCCTTTTCGTAAGGACTCAAGGGACCCTCAAAGAACCCGTAGTACAGATGATACAAATCCAGTTTACTTCCATTGCCTTTTCGTCCGTTCTTATTTCCGAGATTCTTCATTACTTACGGTGCAATCAGTTCCCTCTCTTGGTAGAAACGAGGTCTCCCACTATTCCGCTATTTTGTCGGCACTCACAGAAACTTTTCGGCACATTTTGGGCTGCCCTCCTCCCAACCCCCCAATCCTAGGATGAAAGTTACGCCCTTTACGTAGCTTGCCAGGATAACACACAGGAAGTTACCAAATGACCAAATCCTGAATTTCGGCCGCAATGACCCGTCTCTAACCCGTCCCGTTACGAAGCGATCATCTTGTTGTATGTTTTGGGTTTGTCAGAATGTCCTATATTTGAGCATGCATTTATGACAAAAGGCAGTTGTCAAAACGTGAAACACATCGGCTTTTGTAAGAAAATCTCTCTATTGTAGCAAAAAACAGGCTGATTCTCGGAATTTTTGCCTGCGCAGTGTCAGCATTTTAGCTGTTTTGAAAAAACTCTGTAATTTTGCAGATTTTTCAAGAAAAGCTTATTTCAGAAGAATGGCCTGTGGCGATCAGTTTAATTTTGTCCTTGGTACAGTCATTAAAGCTGCTGCAGGGGCTTTGCGCTCCTGCGAAACCTTAAATGAGGGGCCTGTTATCACGAATGACCTTTTGCATAACATTACAAAAATTGCTGTTGGTGTTTATTGAAGTTCAGCCTGTTTTCCGCCGATGTTTCTGTTTTTGTCTATTCTTTCTAAGCGGACAGTTAGTAGACATCACAGACAGTTAGTAGACAGATAGTAGTTGGAACTTAGTGTACATTCACGACGAAAGAAGCGTGTAACAAAAATTGGTCATGGCCTGACTCGACCGACGCCGAAACGACTAGTGTCGAGACCTACGCTGGGTACAGAGCAAAATAACACTAGGGAGCAGTGCTAAGACTTCGAAAAAGTGGCACATACTCGAATAGCACAGACACTAGCACCGCTAGTGACAGAGAACGTCCCTGCTGAAACTCAATCAGTCGTGCACCAGCGCTGTTTACAATAACTTGAAGTTCTGAACACAGCAAAAAAAAAGATACAGCCTCCTCTGTTACTTCGATGTGTGCAGACCTCATCTCAGCTTTACTAGAAATTTCCAAACCTGCAAGGTGTCTCGCTTTAAATGCCACAAGCGTAGTGGGTGGCGCTACAAGTATGGTCCGATTGTGGAGCATGGAAAGCATAGGTTTTGGCGCTACTCCCTAGTGTGATTTTGCTCTGGTTGGGTAGAAGATGACTAATTATGGGGAGGATATGGCTAGTAAAATGATGTTTTTCTTTTCAGCTTCTTTCGAGGACCTCCCACCTTGGCCCGCCACGAGTCTCCGAAGTCTAGCGAATGCGAGAGGGAGCGTCGTAGTGTTAAAATTGACTCTATGCTATAGGCCTGTGATAGATTATCGGTTCTTCTATTTGTTAGGATGCTTTGAAGGTGCCTTGTATTGATGCTGGCTCCGCTCCTTAAACACCCTCTTTCGGACTGCACCTCTCCCCGTCCTTAACACCTAAAAGAGTACGTACAAGGACTTCTATTCGGAGGAGTGAATGCCGAAACCGCCAGCTTTGACAAGTACTGCCTCAACCCAGTGAAAATTGCAGTCACCACCGGTGTATCTACCTTGCCTTTAAGTTATTGTAGTAATCTGCTGGTGATTCGTTAATAAGTCGCATAGCTCTAGTATTAGCGACGATTTGGACGATTCATCCGTTGTAGCTTTTGGGGAATTGTATTCGGGGGTTTGTACGAGTTCTCCATGTCTTCCGTATTGCTCTCGCCGAATAATTTCGCGGCTGTAAAAGTCGGTAGATTGTGCTCAGTTCATCTTCGTAGAGATATTCTCCAATCCTAAAATTACAGGTTGAAGTGGCTGGTTTATTACTATTGTGGCGGTTTAGAACAAGAACTGGCCAAAACTCACTCCACAATTGGCCCAATGTCTCAGTTCCCCCGAATGGCTGGATGGAATCATTTGACTTTCCTCTTTACCACGGTTGGGTTTCAGACTGTGATTCTATACAGAAACAGTTTATCAGTTCTCGGTGCCCTGTTTCTTCCATCCAGTGAGCAGGGCATGTTGAAGTACGTATTAGCACCTGCCATGTTGCGAATGTAATCCCTTAAATCCAGAAATTAAAATAATTTTAACGAAATTTCTAGAATTTTACTTCGGTGTAGTAGTTATGACTTTTTAGTGCGTAGAGTTGAGCGTTCCATGCGATAAGGCTCCGCTTAATTTGAGGCTGATTTGAGTTCCAAACCCATCTTTCATGCTTGAAATCGTGCTTCGAACCTTGGCGCCTCAAATCGGGCTCAAATAAGACGCAGCCTTAAAACATGGACGTTCGACTCTACGCAGTGAAAAGTCATAACTACTATAT
Source organism: Branchinecta sandiegonensis (assembly GCA_030848855.1). Taxonomy (NCBI): domain Eukaryota; kingdom Metazoa; phylum Arthropoda; class Branchiopoda; order Anostraca; family Branchinectidae; genus Branchinecta; species Branchinecta sandiegonensis. Next base: position 11,015,985 of record JAUPMV010000003.1, on the reverse strand, counting down.
CAAAACCAAATTTTAGAAATTTCTCTTTGTTGTAGATAAGATAAGATAAGATTTATTTACACTAAGAGTCAAAGGCTATGGCAAATTATTTCAGTTCCTGGATTCGAGGGATTACACATTCAACCTGTCAGTTGCCAATACGTACTTTAAGTCACTTGTAATTTTAAAGTTGAATTATAATGAATGCTCGTAGACGAGCAGGACGTGGGGACAGACTTCGCCTGTGAGCTCGCCCGTTCTAACCGTTATTGCGCCTGTTAATATGCTGTGAAATTAGCCAAAAAGTTTCTTCCTTGTAGCCTTTCATCGTACGACTCCGCCCTATGCTTTCACTATTTGGCACTTCGTTTTCCGTAGGTAGTGTGCAGCAGTATTTTCTTTCACGAGAAATTTTAGACTTCGCTCGACTTTGGTAGTATAGGTAGGACAGGCGTGTTAAATTCATTTTAAGTAATTTGAGACGAAATAAGCAACATTTGAAGTTTAGAACTAAATAATTTTTCTTTTGTTTCTGATACTGAAGATCTAAAAAATAGGAAAGTGCAGTAGCGGTATATTTATTTAAAATCAGACGGTGCATTTTTCTTCCACTTTCTGTGATGAAAGTCAGCTATTCACGAGACAAGTTGACAAGAGACAGGGAACCACACTCGAACAAGTGTTTTAGGTTTTGTTTTTGGCGTTTAGCCGGAAATGCACCGTTCGCAGCACAGGAAAATAACAGTAGAGAGTAGCCCCAAGACCTATGCTTTCCATGCACCGTAACTGGACCTTACTCGTAGCGCCGCCCACTATACGTTTGGACATTCATATCGAGACAAACTTGGGGGTTTAGCAAATTTCTAGTCCAGCTAAGATGCAGTTTGCATACATCGACGAAACAGGGGATGTTGTATCTTTTTCTTTTGCTGTGTTCAGAATATGGCAGACGAAAGTAACACTAGGTAGTAGCGCCAAATCCTATGCTTTCCATGCTTTGCAAACGGGTCATACTCAAAGCGCCGCCCACTACGCTTGCGGTATTTAAAGCGAGACAAACTTGCGGGTTTAAAAATGTATAGTAAAGCAAAGGTGCGATCTGCACACACCGGTGAAACAGGAGAGGCTTTATCATTTTTTTTGCTCTGCTCAGAATATGAAGCTATCGGCGCCAGCGCTGGTGCACGAATGAATGAGTTTCAGTAGAGACGTTCTCTATCGCTAGGGGTGTCAGTATCGCTGCCATTCGAATGTGTGTCAGTTTTGTCAAGTCTTGGCGCTACTCCCTAGTGTTACTGTGCTCTGGATATGGAGTTATTGAGCCAGCGCTGGTACTCGACTGAATGAGTTTCAGTGGGTACGTTCTTTATCGTTAGTTGTGCCAGTGTCGCTGCTATTCGAACGTGTGTCAATTAGTCCATGTCTTGGCGGTACTGCTCTAGTTCGCAGTCCGGTATCAGTCGTGAGTGAGATACATGGAATGTACGGAAGCCTCTAAGTGGGTGCCATTAATTCGCCATCTAAGCGAACTAGTTTCTGAAATCGCCTCATTATCAGTAGAAATCAACAGATATAGTAAAAATCGACCCACAAGTTGATGAGTGGAAAACCTGCTATCTGCTTCTCGAGCAATGTGTTTGTAGTAGAAGGTGAATGCCATTAGTTGCGTTTTTGATCTGAATTCTCCGTTCCGAATTCTCGCTTCTGAATTCTCGACTCTCGTACAAATTACCGTTTTTGCTCCTCTGACTTCTCCATTCTCGCTTTTGACAAAAACACTAATTTTGCAGCTCGTCCGCAACCTGGTATACGTGTTTATGCATATTGAACACCCGAACTCTGTTGACCAATCAGGGAGGAGAACGGAGAGAGGAGAATCGACAATTCACCATCGGAGCAAATTCTCGATTCTACAGAATCGCGAGGCTTTCCCCGTTCTCGATTCTGACAAAAACGCAAGAAAAGGAGAATTCACTTCATCAATAGTCCAAAAACGCGAAGTAGGAGAATCGCGAGGAGAATTCGGATCAAAAAAGCAACTTTTATGTTCTAATCGTCACCTTATGGATCTGTATTTGACTATCTCTCTGTCACAAATTTTGATAATGAGACACTGTTGGACTTTCAGAAACTAAGAGGGTTTTCCATCCTACTTACCGTGGTTACTACGCATAACGTCACGAGTTTTGAGCTTCTTGGCGTTATTTTTTTCCGCAATCTCACTCCACGGGGTAATCCAGCCAATCACGCCACAGAGATTCGTAAGTACCACGGTTACTACGCTCCCGAGCATTGTAAGCAAATAGTTACTATTAGTTACTATTTCCAGAAGGCTGGAACGGTCAGCGTAGTAACTTTTGGTGAGGTTGGAACGGAAATAGTTACTATTGTTAGAAGGGTGGAACACGCTCTAATCCGCTTGGAGCACTGAATCGGAATGAGGCGAATGGCTACCTCCGGCTCAGCTGGAGAGTTTGAAACCTGCATTAAACAAAACCCGGAAACAAACGAGGATGCGGTGTGAATAGATCCTTTTTTTCGCTGTGATTTTCCTGTACGCCTATCCAAAATTCACAGAGCGAGAATCCCACAGGTGGACACGTATCGCATTGGCAAGAATATTCCCCTTCTCCCGTGCGGCGTCGGACGGATTCGGTTTCGAGGTGCTTCGGCATTGAGGGCTGGACTCCCGGCGCTGGCTTGACGAATATTTTAAAATACGGATTAGAAAACACACCCCACACCCTGCAAGAAATTCCACCCTAGTGAGAAGGTGAATGATTCATTCCTGTTGGAACTAGTACAATCGGGACAAAAGTAATGGTGAGAGGATCTCCGCAGGAATCGAGTATGCTCCAAATAACCCCACACAAATTTGCAAGACATTTATGCGACAAGCCGTATGGCTTACTCCTTTATTGAATAAAATAAAATAAATGTCTTACAATCATTCTCCTACTTTCTACATGCTTAACTTTTCCGAGCTTAGCATCTTTAACCCTGGAAATGCAGGTCTTTGTTGAAATTCAAATTCTCCGCGTCGATGTGAATTTTGGATTGTCGTGCAAGCAGCGCATTAGTAATTTTAGACTGGTAAACAAGCGCAAGAGCTGCCTAAGAAACCGCGGTGCAAGATGTACTGCCATCTGCGATAGTTAAAGTCAACATGAGCAATTTAATGTTGATGTATGTTCTACCTGAGTGCGAACATTTGATTCTCATTCTGGTTCGGGAAAATTGAGTTTTAGGATTTCACTCAGATTTCATCATTGTGTTAGCTGTGTTTGGTGAACCGGAAGGTAAAAGAAGAGCAGTGGAACTAAGGCCTCGGTGCCTGGTGAATAGAGGTCGTGTTCTTCCATCCTACTTACCGTAGTAACTACTCGTGGCTTCACGGCTTCCGGCTTCTTGGTGTCAAGGCTGGACGAATTTTTCTACTTTTGGCACAACATCGCGCCATGCTCCAATCCCGCCAATCGTGTCATAAATATCGTAGTTACCACGCCTACTACGCTTCCGAGCGTGGTAAGCAAGCAGTTACTATAACGAGAAGGCTGGAACAGTCAGTATAGTAACTTTTCACGAGGTTGGAAGAAAATAGTAACTAATAGTTACTAATGTAAGGAGGATGGAACGCGGCACAGTGTCTCTTGTTTTAAGTAATTTATTCATCGAAATACCGGTTATTTCGTGAAGTTTTTTCGGGAGTATGTTTTAAGCGTTTGATATGTAAGCAATAAGGGTTCACTGTAGTTAGGAAGATTAGACGTATTGTACATAGTTACTTTTTTTGCTGCTCGACAGTGACATTTTTAGAAATTGTATTTAAAATGTGCCTGCTTTTGCCAGTTAAAGTTTAATACTCAAATATGGTTATGGCATCGTGTACTCAGTTAGGATAGCCTCTTTCCCCGTGCATTCGAGGTCGTAACGGAGAGATATAGGTAGCGTTCCAATGACTTATAGTTACGATCGTTACTGTTCTGGTCATTATTTTCGTTCCAGAACCCGCCGTAATAAATGAATTAAATCCTCCCTCTGATTATTTTCGTTCCACGATTGTTACGATCGTTCCAATTTACTTATGATGGTCGCGAGCATTGTAAGTGGTAATACTCTATACGACTAAGTCCAAAAGACGCGAGTGATCCTCAAGAAGAAAGAGTAAGCGTGTCCGTAACGACTCAAACTTGACTCAAATCCTGTGTCAAACAATCACGGCGATCTTTGGGAGCAGCTGTGACACCACTTCTGCCTTTCTTCCGCTAGGTATCCGGAGAGGCCGGAGATTTTGCATCAGCAAGGAGAGATAGTCATCAAGAGTATAACTATCGGTTCTGCTGGAACTCCCGTAAGAGTGATGAAGTATGCCCGCGTTGTTATTATTTTCATTCTAGAGAGCATTATAACTATCAGTCACTCCTCTCATCAGAAAAACTTGTGATAACTCACTGGAACGCTACCATAGTCTCCGTCAACTAGTTGATCAGCGTCATCTGTCTCAATACCCCTATGAAACTAGATTTGACCCGGGGCAAATTGCGTATAAATAACTATCATTTGTAAATACAACTATCTGATTCAGTAAAATTTGAAGATGAGCTCTTTGCTGTACTGATTTCTTAAGCTCAATTTCGTATGCAAAGCAGAAAAAAGGTTTTCTAGAAGTAGCTTTGTCATAATGACAGGAAAAGCGTGTTAAGTTGACTCAGCTGAAATTCAACCTGTTATAGACCTTTCTGGGACTACCTCTTGATAAACAAGACCAAAAGTGTCGATTGGATCCCAAAAATCTAATCTTTGATTCAGACAATTGGGTCTTGTCTTCGCCAGATCCAGTCTTCGCCAGGCTAATCATCAGAGAAAATCAAGCTCAGATATACCTCTATAAGCCATGTCTATTTTGACGATACTGACCAAGACTTCCTGCTTTACTTCTGCCAAGTTTCCGGTTTCGCCCGGATTCCGAGCAAACTACTAGTCCAGCCAACAAAGAAAATTCAGAAACGAATCCAGCGTATCTCCCTATCCCTATACAGAACATCTAATCAACTTTAAATAAAACTTTGACTTAAAAAAAAATCTGGTTACAACCGGATTCAGGACTAATTATATGTCCGGGAAAAAAAACGATTGTCATATACAGACTGAGCCTCTCTTCTTACCCCTTAATCTGTTATCTAATAAAACTTTTGCTTTTAACAAATTTTGCGGTTTTGGCCGGATTCCGGGCGAGCTAGTTGTTCGGCTAGAAAATGGTTTTCACCATCGTGTTCACCATGTCCTCTTACCCCTAAATCGAACATTTAATGAACTTACAAATGAAACTTTTACTTTTAACCAACTTTCCGGTTTCGCCGGATTCCGGACGAACTACTTGTCCGGCGAGAAAATGATTTTCACCATGGTGTTCAGCATGTCTTCTTAACCCTAAACCGAACATTTAATCAACTTCAAATAAAACTTTTACTTTTAACCAACTTTCGGTTTTTGCCGGATTCCGGATGAACTACTTGTCCGGCGAGAAAATGGTTTTCACTATCGTGCTCAGAATGTCTTCTTACCCCATAATGGACTATCATATTAGCTGGTTAAAAATATTTTGTTTGTCCCTTAATTTGAACCCCCACCGCTAAATGTAGGGCTACAGAGCCCATCTACGAACTTGACCTTACCCTTGACCCAATGAATCCTCACACCAAGTTTCATCAAAACATCTCATTCCCTTCGAGAGTTATCGTGCTTACAGACAGACGGACATTTTTGCGATGTCATAGGTATCCCTCCACTTACGTTTTGGGATCCCAAAAACAAACTGAGAATTGCAAATTATCTGTGTTGTGCGGCAAGAAGGTGTTGAGAACATGGAACAGAAGAACTTGGTTCTTCATTCATTCATTAATTTATTCACATTCAACAAACTACATAACATAAATATAAGGCAAGAAACAAGACCCCCTGAAACTATCTTGTTGGGTTCTATTCCTGATTTTTGTATAGGAGCGGTCTGCTAGTCCAGACAAAACCTTTACTTCCCAATTTATCTTGATGCGGAAAAGAGACTTGATGAAAAGAAAACTTGGAAGGAAATCGACGGTCTCATTTAAATTAGTGCAAAATTCAATACAAGTGTGACGTCACACCTATTGGATCTATTTAACCTCGAAACAAGAAAAACTGTAGTTTATTCTTACCGACATGTATATATTTGAATCTAGATATATAGAGCCGAGCGGCCCAGCGAGGCACCGGTCGCGTTTGCATTTAAACCGTCCTTGGGATAATCAAATCCTATGTTCGACCCCCGATCACATGACGGTGTCAGGTGTTGGTGACCATGAATGCCTGCGACTCAAAATGCTAAGGTTTCAAAATGTCCACGGCTCTACATTCTCACGGCTCAGAGCTTGGTGACACTTGGCTTATTTCCTGGCTTTTTGGGTTGCAAAAGAACAAGATGGAACTAATTCTGAATGTTATCGTTTAAACTCAGGAGATCAATTAGATCAAAACAGCGTGTATTATTATTTTACAGGAACCCTAATTGCAGTCTGCTCATAATCCCCAAGCTGCCACAAAGCCCATCAAATCTCACGTCCCCTAGGGATTTTCAGTTGTTTGTGGAATAGGCGGCTTTTTGAGCCCAGTGTGACCAAGCTCTCAGAATTTCCACGGCTCGGACTGTTAAGCTGAGTGTGGGTGTACACTGTAAAAAGTCCCTCCGTATAAAGATTAAAGTTAACTGCAGTATTTGCTACTCAGATTCATCTTATCTCTATTTGGTATTAATCTTATCTGCGTAGAGATAAGAGTAATCCGAGTAGCAAATACTGCAGTTAAAGTTTAACTGAACAGCCAACTTATTTTAGTATCATTTACCTGAATACACTGCATTTTTTTTTATTGTGTTAAGAGTATTTTATTTTTCACTATTTGCTCTAGGATGACGTTCAAAATATCTACAGTCGTCCTCACAACGCAAATTTCTACTGTGACGCAGAAAAATTGAATCTCGGTACATACGCGGCGTTTCATTGGCCAGTGATCACTTACGGAAGGTACCTCACTGCGTGAACACTTATTTTCGTAAATCGTTTTTGTCGAACATACAGCACAGATCCAAGCACATAGAGAATACAAATCAGACGAGGAAATTCCACTATTTGGAAATCGATTATTCGTGAATAGCGGAGCAACGAAGTAATGCAATTTCGCCGGGTGTTCAAGCTTCTTTAAGTTAATAAGTGATAGAGAACTAGATTGTCCAATCTAAGACCTTTTCAGTTAAACTTTAACTTTAATCTTTATACGGAAACACTTTTTACAGTGTACTCCTAAATCCGAAACACGCCCACGCTTCACTGGACAATTCCACTGAAAAAATATTATTTCAGTCCAAGCTTGTTGTCAAGCTCGAAACTCAGTTGACGTACTCGCTTAGAAGTAAAATATTCTTCGAAAAACCGACCTGTTGATAAAGGTAGCCCAGCGGTCCGAAATACCTTTTGCCAAGATATCCGATGTGAGCTAATTACCAGCTGCAATTGGTAATCCCAACTCCTGTCATGGAATGGACTCGCGCGTCATTTATAATTTTCATGTTTTGGTTGAAATCGATAGAGACAGCTCTAACGAAAGTTGTAGGTCTTTCGTGACGACCAATGAGTAGTTTCAGTCAGGCTTCCTAGTGAACAACATGAAATTACTAGAAAAGATTTTCCGAAAATTTCCAACCGTAGCGACTAATGATTCCCGAGAGAGACAGAACAACAGCAATGCAGATGCAGGCAAGTATCAGTCGTGTGTCAGTTGTAGCGACCCTTTCGGATCTAGACCCTGTTCAAACGGCCTATCGAAAAAGACTACCGACAATACTAATTATTTTCAGAATGTCAAAGCGGTCACTTTTGGATTACCGTTGATGTTCGCAAGTTCCTCTCGTAGATCCCCATTCACTGCCGTGGCGCTAATCTAGCGACCAGTAACTGTGAAGCGAAAAACTGAATCTTAAAGGCCCCTCGTACTATTTACTCTTCAGCTTACAGTATTTTAAAACATTTGAATACTTTAAAAATAGGCTGTGGTTTCAACAAATAACCTACGGTTTTGGCTGTTTTAAGCCTTTTCCGAGACCCGTTGACTTATAGCGAAAACAGGGAAACAATTTACATAACCGTTTTTTCTGATGGAAAAACTTATCGCTGACAACCGTCGACAGCGTGAAACACATCGAAGGTAGCAAAACACGGCAAGTGAGAAAATCAGCGTGGTTTTGTTAGAGTGTTAGAATGTACCGTACGAAATTGGGGTCTCCTGTTTAGAAATATAAGGAGTAATTATGGTAGTAGGTTGTGTTAGTATTATACGTAAGATAGGTCCTTTATAGGCTATGCCGTAATACGCCTTACGGAAGGGTGCATGGCGGCCTTTTCCACTGATCTTTCTGTGCATTTTGGAAAAACTGTTTCACATTTCTTATTAGAGGACATGTCGTACTTATGATAGTAATTCATTACACTTCAGTAGTATATCCATCCATCCTTGCTTCCCAGATTCTTCACTTTATTCTTATGTGCATCCTATCTCCTCTATTTGCAATACACTTGTTATCACGCTTGACCGTTTGTTCTCGTTACGTGACGTATCATGCATACACTGTAAAAAGTTTCTCCGAGTAAGGATTAAAGTTAACAGTAGCCTACTTGGTACTGGGATTAATCTTATCTCTACTGGGATAAGATCAATCCGAAACAGAGATAATCTTATCTCATTAGAGACTAGATTAGTCCCAATAGCAAATACTGCAAGATTTTTTTTTTCGTGTACGATCAATGTGTCGGAGCAGCTTATTGGTCCGGAGACCGGTTATGCAGATATTGCCAAGATTGCAATCCAAGGCAAGGGACATGGAAAAAGGCTAAAACAGCGAAGCCTTGTACTAAGCATAGCAATGTTGTAAAGAACATCAGAACACCTGAGCAGAGACACTGAGCATGTTCCACCCTCGTACCAACAGTAACTATTAGTTACTAAATCCGTTCCAACCTCACGAAAAGTTACTACGCTGACCGTTCCAGCCTTCTCGAAATAGTAACTAATGTAACTAATGTAATGTAACGTAGTAACTACGGATCTCTGTCACGTGATTTGTCGGATTCGCCCGTGACATGATATTCTGCTGGAAAATAGAAAAATCGTTCAAGCCTTGACGACAAAAAGGCAGAATTCGTGACGTCATGCGTAGTAACTACGGTAAGTAGGATGCAACACGCTCATTATGTAGTGCGAGGTGTCCTATAAAGTTTTCAGAGTAGAAGTTCAGAATTTCTTACTTTTATAATTAAGTCCATAATAACCGCTATTATGATCGAATATAAAATATAACCGAGATGACAATGGGAAATGAAGACACAGAGCGAGTTCCATCCTACTCACCGTAGTTACTACGCATGACGTCACTAATTTTGGCTTCGCGTCAAGGCTGGAAATCCAGCCAATCACATTACAGAGATCCGTAGTTACCACGCTTACTACGCTCCCGAGCATGGTAAGCAAATAGTTACTATTTCGAGAAGGTTGGAACGGTCAGCGTAGTAACTTTTCACGAGGTTGGAACGAAAATAGCAACTAGTAGTTACTATTGTTAGAAGGGTGGAACATGCTCACAAATTACTGTACTCTTGATTTCTTGTCAATGGAGAAGAAACCGTGCGACGCTGGGTGCCCACAGAACGCGAATTCGCGTTGGCTATGAGAATTCAGCATCGCAAGCGGAAAAAATCTGCGTCGCTCATGCCACAAAATTTGCTCTGCGCTGTTCCAACCTCTCAATACGTCAGTGGAAAGGATTCCCGTTCTGTGGGAACCAAGCTTTGCTCGCGGTCGTTTTCTAATATGCGGGCTGAAATCCCGCCAAAGGGAATTTTTTTTTCTTTGCTTGTATATTTTGCTGGTGCTAATTCGTTCTTTCAGACATCCAAGGTGGTGTCAAAGAATTTCTCCCTTACTCCAGTCCGGTATACATGGCTGCCTTCGGGACTGCAGCCATATCTCAGCTGGGTGTTGGTGCCTCTACGAGCATTGTTGTTGTTATGACCATTTCTGGTGTCATCTTGACTCTATTCGGAGGTGCGTAACTTAGTGCGTTGTGTGGAGCCTTTCTGGTTAGAGCTGATTGCTCTTTACGATTTCAAATGCTGATACTCGAACGGAAACCCTCTCAGATTGTTAGAAGTACTGTTCTCGTAACAGACGAGAAGAACTGATGGCTCGGAATAACGATTGCACAAACTATGCGAAACATTTGTATTCAACTCAGCTGCTAATGGAATTCGATTTGGTTATAGTAAAATTATGCCAAACCGTCTGAGATATAAAAGACAAGGGCTTGGGAAGCTATACACTGCCTTTTGCACATCGTCTGTCAATTTCCTTGTTCGAATGCATTGTATACTTATACAAATACGGGCCTGACCTTAATCTCCACACTCAGAAGTAATCAACAAACGAGGGATAGGGATGTCCTAGGTAGCCTAGGGCTCAGACGCACTCTTCTCTTTCTCTCTCAATAAGATAAACGTATACTCAGCTACTTATTTACAAAAGTCTCCTTGTCTCAGCAGATGATAAGTTAAGATAGTGTCATGGCTACCGGAGGTGATCAAGTGATGATCATCATGTTGGATATTTTTCTTCCAGGTAACAAAGAGAATTAGAGACATACGTCATCTATTAGCAATAACCCGAACTTATTGCCTTCTTAGATGGCGTATGTGTTTACACCTTGGTTGGGAATGATAACAAATATGATGTGGCCCTCTGAGCCACAACAATTGTATGCTTGTAATGTAATGCACTGTATACTTCCATTGTATACTTGTATAGAAAAAAGGACTTTCGATGCGTAAACTCCACGCACAAATGTCTGAGATTACTGCCGTACTTATCACAATTTTTCATCTTCGATTGGAGCTTACCTATTCACGACTCACTTTAGTCCTCATTAGTGAATAGATTGTTGGAGGGTTTTATATTTATTTATTTCGTGTTCTTTTCACTGTACCTATGCCCTTGGGCAGTGCGCTATTAATTGTTAGTGCGTTTATTTTCTGCCGGATTGTCTACGCTTTCATCATAAAGTTGAAAAAATCCAAGCTTTTCCAAATGGAATTGATGGTGGTGTCGAAAATCAAATCGACTAAAAAGAGGCACGGCACGGCACTATATAGTGTAGGAAACACGAGTACTAAAAAGAGGCACGAAAACTAAAAGGGCCATTTCAGGCTTCAGAATGAGGGGCAGGAACAACGCTCTAACGTGCCTTCTTTTAGGCTCTGGAGTTACGAACTCTCACTTACTTGTCTACTTCTACTACTTGCTACTCTATTTTATTATTCGTGCCTCCTGTGCCATGCCGTGCCGTGCCGAGCCTCTTTTTAGTCAATTCGATTTTCGACACCACCATCAATTCCATTTGGAAAACCTTGGATTTTTTCAACTTTATGATGAAAGCGCAGACAATCTGGCAGAAAATGAACGCACTAACAATTAATAGCGCACTGCCCAAGGGCATAGGTACAGTGAAAAGAACACGAATGAATAAATATAAAACCCTCCAAAAGTCCGCGAGTGCCCGATCCGGGTAATCTGTTCAAGGCATGAGCACTGCCGCTATCGCTGTGACGAAAAAAACTTGAATTCCCCCGTAACTGCAACCTTAAAGCCAGGCAGGCAAGTTAAGGCGTTTTTTCCGTGACAATCTCGGATTCATCAGAGGAACAGCGATCAACTACCTCAGATTACAAAGCGACAATCCGACGATCTTGCTCCACTGCAAGGTATCCGAATCGATAATCGAACCGGATTGTCCGAGAAAAGATTTTTCATAATCTGGATTGTCAGAGAAAACACATTTCAGAGAATCTGGATTGTGAATCATCAATCTGGATTGTCACGAAAAAAACGCCTTATCACGGGGGGGGGGTGCCCAGGGGTCGGACCAGAAAGTACAAAAAGACATAGATCAGAGGTTAAAGCCTTTAAAAAAGGATTATTTGTATATGTTTCGGGGGGGGGGGGCGCATTCGAACCCCCTAGCCCCCACCCCTCCTGGATACGGCCTCGGTTAGCTCTATCTGATATTAGCAGCTGCACCGTCTTTACGGAACAAGCTCGTCGATTGTTATTCGGAAGAATAGTTGCGTTTTTGCAGCTACCGTGGTATCTGATACCACGGTCTAAAGTCGTTTTTGCCGTTATCGTGGTATCTGGCCAGTTTTCGTGGTATCTGATATTCATATACCACTGTACGAGCATGGTAACCAATCGTCGTATCTGAAAAATTCATCTCACTTCCATCAATTTTTGTCAAATTGGTGGGAAAGGAGAAGAAAACCGAATATCAGTTTTTCTTTTGGGATGCCTTCGAAAAGCGCAATTTCGGCAACTGTCGTGCAGATCAAACGCACATCAGATACAAAAGCGACTAATTCCAGATCCAGTTTTTACCGTGGTAACATATACCATGGTATCTGCAAAAACGCAACTAATAGCTCTTAGACGGAAATTCTTACCGTTAGTAGGCTACCTTACAAGTCTTGCGCTATTTTTGGCGCGTGATGCGCAAACGAATTCATCATCCGTCTCACAGTAAAATATTTTAAACTACTTATTTTAATATTTTAATAATAATTCAAATGAAAATAATTCCAGGGGCTACGTTGGAAAAATTCTTCTCACTTCAAGGAAAAGGACTCACGAGCTTATACCTCAAGTCTTATCAGGTCGCTGGGGAAATCTTCGCAGTCCTTGTCGGCTACTGGCTTTCACTAACATATGCGCTGATGGCAAGTTGCTGTGTATTGACTCTTTGCGAGACGTTTGACGAGATAACAGGTGCTCGATTTAAGGTAAGTAAGTATGTAAGTAATTTATTTATGACCCGCCATTTTGAAAAAGCGGAGTAACTGAAGAAAATAAATAAAACACATACACACGCAGAAAAAGACACTTAATTTTCAATCTTCGGCCAGGAAGCAGTGGATGACGTCGTGCGCTGGTTGGGCCCTGTTGTCCATGAGTTTTGAAAGCGACGAGGAAACATCCAAAAGCGTAACACTTGCATCTTGAATTTGAAGGTAGAATTGCTATGTCTTAACTTGTTTAGGAAATAGCAATGAGACTAAATGTGAGGAAATAACAAAAAGAAAGAAAATAAAAAAGACAAAACAAACGCTGTTTAAGCTGACGAGTCTGTTTCTTCAAATTTGTTTTCGACATATAGAGTCAGTAGCCCTATATCAAGGTGAACAGTACTGAAGGAGAGATACCCCTGTTCTCCAGTCGGAACCGTCTTGTCTCAGAGCCCTCTTATGATGGTGAGGGAGAAGTTCACAGACAGTAGTCTCTAGAGGAGCGCTGTTCCTGGTTCTGCATTCGGCCGTTAGGTTCGTTAAGGAGCTACCGGTTATGGTTGGATTTTTTTTTAGTTTTGGGATCTGTTCTTTCGTCCTATTAACTATTGCATCTACGGTGATACCCGGACATCGGTATCTATGGTGCCGTAATTGCTTTTGTATCTTATCATCTCTTCACTTTAGAAGTTGAAATGTCCGAGATCTGTAGACACTGGCTCAAACTCTTTCTTTTGCAGATTTTTTCTCGGGAAAGTTTCTACTACTCGCTGCCTTGGAAAGACCATTTCGACTTCCTTGCGGTTGGGGCTACACTCGTGGTGACCTTCATGCTTGCATTCAAACTTGAGGTTGGTGCTAATTACACTATCAGAAGTTTCATAACAGATAACACAAGGATGCGCGGTTTCAGCATTTTATCTGTTGTGTTTCGAAATGTTATGCATAATAAGCGTTACCATAAGGAAGAACCGAAAAACCGTCAAAAAGAATCTGCTGAGTTTTCCGACATCATGGCGATAAGGAATGAAGTCAGTAGATGCTTTTTTGCTCTTCCTAAGCTTGTTATGCATAACATTTCATGCATAGCGTTTTCAAACAACAGATAACATCCGGAGTGTTAACTGTTACGCATTATCTGTTGAAACCGCGCATCCTCGTGGTATCTGCTATGAAAGTTCTGACAGTCTACCTCGTGGTATCTGTTATGAAAGTTCTGACAGTCTACCCACGGGTTACCCACTCCTCGGCCCCTGCTGGTCACCCTTTTTTCGGCACCGACCGAAATCAGCGGTGCCGGCACCGGTGCCGTCCGTTAATTAGGCGATTCATCTTTCAAACGCTTCTCAACATGCTTATTTTAATGTTCTAACACGTGGCAACCGCTGACACCAGTTGACACCTTTTGTGTGTTGCTAGAATAGAATAAAACTGCCCGTCCTAGCGCATAACCTTATTTCGTTCTATAGCTTCCTGGTGCCATCAGAAAGTTTTCTCTTATCCTGACGGCAATGGTTCTTCTCATTCTTGCTGTTGCATGCGGCTTGCACAAGTTTGGATCCCAGAAGGAGAAAGAGGACCCTCCAGTGATATTGGAACAGGTACGGTTTTTTTCCAGACACAATTGCCGCAATGGTGCTGTCTCGGTACCACTTTTTCTCCTGTTGCGGGGGACATTAAATGGTTGAATGAACGCTGTACTCTTTGGCACGACTGATAAAATAGAAACTTGACTGGCAGGCGGAAAATTGTTGAGAATTCTCACTCATTTGTATGATTTTGGTATATACTTAAGACGGTAGAGGTAAGTAAGGGTATCAGCATCAGCGTACACAGGCTGAACTGGCGGTGCTGATCTAGCCATCCTGGTGTTTTCGCAGACCGTTCCTGTCACCTTCCCCAGATTCCTCCATGCACCCATTTGAATGTGCGTGGACTTTGACTTTTCTTACAGGGTTACGCCACAAACCTCCGCTACAAACCAAACGGTAGGCACCACCAAGACTCGAACCAACGACCCTTTGCTTACGAGTTTAGCGTGCTCACCATTCGGCGATGGACTGACGAATACGGTACACCGTATACCTGGGCCCGAAATACAGATCTTTATGGTTTGGGGGGGGGAGGGAGATCAGCCCGATAATGTGAAGTACTCCCTGTCCAGAGTTCATGAAATCTCTAAGCTTTCTCTTTCAGGAAATGACAGGCCTGTCGACTGGTCTGATTGGCTGGATACCACTCGTCCACCTCTGTGAAAGGACTAGCCCAACAGGCACTGTTCGGTCAAGAAAGAAGAAGTCGTCAGTATTCGTCGGGATGGCTATGATCGCAGCCCTTTCAGTTCTTGCTTCCTTTGTGTCAGCTATTTTCTGCGTTTCGAGCTTTTCTACTGCTTTGCGGTATGTTTTCTTTGTTCGTGTGTTCTTTCTCTTTTTTGACAATCTTCTTGGTCGGACGTTCCGGATTCGACGAGTTTTCTTCCCTCCTTTTTTTTTGCGGTAGGACTCGCGGTAGAACTGTACTTCTGAAAGTGGGTCATTCCCATGTAAATAGGAAAAACAAGGTTAATTCGTTGATGTGGTAGATACCAACCAACCCTCCCCTTTCCCATTAAAATCGAATGGACGCAGGCCTTTGACGTTTTCTTCTTTTTCAGAGGGCAACCTCCACTGGTCGTTCTTTTCGAAGAGGTTGGCACTCGTTACGCTGCACTGCCACTTGCTCTTTGCTCCATCATTCTCCTTGCCTTTGCTGCTACTGATTTCTTCGTAGTTAGCGTAAAGCATATGGAGAATCTCATCAACGATGGCTTACTTCTAAAGTTTATAGTGACTGGGAAGTTAATGAAAGCCTACGGCGGAAGCCTGTCCTTCACATCGTGTACCATTGCCATCTCCTGCGTTCTCTACCCTTTGCCAGTTTTGGCAGAGGTAGTGGCTATCCTGTCGCTTAATGTGTTGATCCTCGTGGTAAACATAGTGCACTACTTGTTGTTGGTACCGAGTCCAAAGTCGTCGGAACAGCTCACGTCTCTGAATGTTCTTACTAGTTATCGACAGAAGTATAAACACCTAGAGGAAGACAAGCAAAATACTGACGGCAAGCCGAAAGAGGTTTATATTGACGAAGATGAAATAAGACGCATTGAAACAAGAAACAAAATTCTTGAGAAAATCTTAGCCTCTCCGGACACTACTGACACAGTCATTGAAGGCGAGGGCGGAAGCAGCGTCGACGAATTAGTGTGGGCTCACAAGCAGTCAGAAGATTCCCCAATAATTACATTACCACGAAACACGGTACGAACAGTGGTCGCTGTCATCAACTTGGGATCTATTCTAACAGCAGTCGTATTTAACAACCTCACTAGTGGAGGGGAGGCTTTGCCCTTGCTTCTTCTCCCATGTCTACTTCTAGTAGTCTGCCCAGTTGCTTTTGTAGTAGTGAAATCAGGACGTCGCAATACGATTTTTTTAAGGGATCAAGACGCCGCGGAAAGCCTTAAGAGGAAGAACAAGGTGAAGAGTCTCAGTCTGTGGATGATCTTAAGCTCTTTGGTGCTTCTCACTCTTTGGAGTCTCTGCTTTAGCCTTCCAGTTAGAGCCTGGGTTTCCTTCGCAGCGCACACATCCTTAGGTAAGCATGAGTAAGCATCAGATGCATTAATGTTCTGTACTCGATGTCCGAAAAGCGAGGAAATGCTCGCGATTTGTCGCTATGGTTGAAATTAATTTTCGTGCTGCGTCCTTTGAAAAGAAAACGGCAGATTTCACACTTCCGTTATTTTCCCGATTCTGCGTGCAGGCATCATTTCACCCAGTCTCTGAAAAAAAAAATGAAGCCGGAAGAAAATACCTAAGCCCTGCCTCTTGAAGGAAATCGCAGCTTAGCTGTGTAGAAGCAAGAACAAATAATCATATAGAACCTCCGTCTTTGGTACCCATGCAGCGACTACGGATGGCTCTGAGATGATACGCGTCTACTTACATCTTCGCCGTTGCTCATCGCAGAACAATAAGTGCAGGAGGCATGCTGACTCACTCTGGGGCGCGTCCAGAGAATCAATCGGCTTTGACTTTGAAAGTTTCTTCTACGCGGCTTCACAGCAATATAGCTATTTGTAGAGGTAACGAAACGTGATGTGCCGCGTAGCTCCTAACCTCTGCTCGTTTGCATCTGGTGCATATTTGACTCCGCGTGGTCATATTACAGAGATAAGGAGACGGAGGTTCTAAGTGATTATTTGTTCTTAGTAGAAGTAGATGCAAAATCAATTAGAAATGCTGGGCTGGGAGAAGTCTGAATACTGCCTAGAATCCACTAGTTGAACTTTCGAGAGAACAGGAGAATTGCCATGTCAGTTTGTAGTTTAGCTGCGTGCCGTGGCAGTTTGTAATTTAGCTGCTTCACTCACCGTTGACTGGGCCACTGGTTTTAAAATTTTTTGGATGAACGATTAATTCTGTTAATCTTTTTCAGCTGTGTGTCTCTACTTGGTCTTTGGTGTGCAGCAGAGCCGACTTACAAAACTAGAATCCGCAGTTACTAAGAGAACGACACTTCAGCATTCCTATGGCCTGGATAACTTGCGACGTAGTATGACCTCGTCTCATAAAGACACATTTCCGGTGAAGTACAGTTTTGAAGTTTTGTAAATTACACGAGTTCGTCGGTACAGTAAGCGGTCTTTCTAGCGTATTGTTTTACGTTCAGGGTTTTAATTTACAATTCTGTATAAAATGACAATATAAAATGGTCAAGCCGGAGACACAAGGTCGATTGACAAAAATCCGGTACAATACAGAACAAGCCTATTTGACTTATAACGACAGAAACGTTTTGACAGAATTTAGAGTGTATCTTTGCTGTCATTGTCTCAAGGGCTATTCCAATTATCGTAAATTATACTCTAAATGACGAAATCTGAAACACGCCAATGATCCAAGGGAAGAACGAGAATCGTCACCCAAACATGTAAACCAATCAACAATGTTTGTTGTGGTGACATTTCTGACTCTTCGCTAGGCACACGGCGATTTGTCATCGGCACGAGCCGAAGAGTTAGTAATCAAGAGCATTGCCAACTGAAGCGCGGCCTTACTCGTAGTTGACTGTGGACCTGCATGTTACGGTGAGTGAAAAGTCTATATACTATACCGAGGTAAAACCCCAAAAATTTACCTTCGTTGTTATCTTTAATTTTGTCGACTCGAGCGAGTACATAATATGTACTTTGTCTTTTATTTCCTGCTCTGCAACTGGTGAGGCGTTCAGGCGTAGATACCTACTTTAAAGGAGTTACATCGTAAGCATTCTAGCAGTCGGAACGTCTAGAACCCCCCCTACCGAAGACCCAAGGTGAAGCCGCGAATCGATCCGACGGCTGGGTCATCTAGTGGCGCGACTTGGAAGCACCCGACATGGGCAGACTGGGATCATAATTTACTATGGATGTAACAAAATGTTTTTTTTTTGCAGGTACATGAAAAATGTGTTTTAAAATCAAACTAATTACTAGCTTTATCAATTTCTTTTAATATTTTGTTTTCTGTTTTGCTAATTCCCTCAAGTCCAAAGAAGAAAGGATGCAAACTGGAGCAGAACAAACAAACGCCGTAAGTTATACTAAATCCGTTATAGTGATTTCTTGAAAATTAATATTCAGCTTTCGAGACCAAAAAAAATGTCAAACTGGCCCATGATTTCCTCTTCCGACATATTTAAACGTTAAAATGGTGATATACTTAGCTGTCTTAATCTTCTTACTCTCCCCTCGATGGTTTAGTAACCCTTTTAGTCTCCGGCAGGAGATCAGAATAATCAATGAGCAATGGTTATCTTGCTTTGAAGAGTGAATTGTATTCAAGTAATGTGCGGATACGTTGGCTACCTTCAGGATTTTGAAGAAAACAAAGGTAAGAGTGTGTTCGTCAAAATCTGACCCATCGAAAGATAATGGTGTCTCTCCCCATCTCGGCCCAAATGAATCAGACTCTTTAAGCAAAAAGGGGTCAAACGAAATTACGGTAAGTTTTCGAAAGCCGCAAATCCGGGTCTTCAGACCCCGAGGGGACATCTTCATGTGAATGGTTGTTGAGCTCGACAGAAGATACCATCCACGCGAAAATGTCACTGGTTGATGCCACCCACACAACGGGTTGACATAGAGAAAAATACCATCTACCCCTACTCGTTCAACAAAGCTCGAGGAGCGTCGTTGAACCATTCAGCTAGATGGTGACGTCACAAGTCAAGCTTTTCACGCAAAAAAAGACATCGAGCTGGATGGATGGCATTATCGCGGAAACACCCATCATGATGATGGGACGTAAGATCCAACGGAGCCATCCACGCGAAAATGTCCACCTACGCTGAGCTACAGAAACGCAGAAGAGACAGTTTTCACTTGAGGTCTTCCCTCTATGCTGTCGAGAAAACGTAATTGGGCGCTAAAATTTATATTGACTGGCGTTGCTCACGTAAGGAGGATTAGTCGCTGCTTGTCCCAAGACATATCAGGGACCTTACTATGCACGCCCTACCAGGCAGCTTTGTCATCGTTTTTCGCCTTATTTTTCCGATCACAGCCGTGAAGGATAGGGTCTGTTCTGGGCTTTATCATTACGCCACAAAACTTCTCACTAGTTGCTGAAAATCATCCATCAGTCCATTTATTTGGGCAAGAGTTTTGCAAAATAGCAGCAAGAAAACCATGGATAACCAAAAACCAAAGATATGGAATTAAATATTACAAACAGAAGAAAATTTAGAAACAGATTAAGGCCAATGGCCAAAGGATCCTCATACCAAGTCTCAACAAAATATCTCAATCCCTTCGAGAGTTATTGTGCTAACAGACAGACGGACGGACGGGGTCCCCAAAACTGGTCGGTCCTTCACGAACGCAGTCGAGAAATCGACCAAGGGGTGGATCGAGGGGCGGATATACCATGGAAAGGTGTTTTCTTGGGGATGTGAGCAAATACAACGGAAACATGATTACTTAGGGCTCTTTGCACCGCCATCCTCATCGTCCAAATGTGACGTTGCGGCGAGAGGCGTTACTAGCCAAAATGTTTGGGGGGGGGGGGGCAAGGAATTTACCGACTGGCTGGTAATTTTTACCGACTGTTTTTGCTGAAAAACCGTCTGTTTTTACGAAAAAAAAACAGCTTCGAAAAAATCGACTGATTTTCAGAAAAATCAGCTGTAGTGAAATCATGTTATTTTTACCGACTGGCCGATAACATTGCCCCCCCCCCCCCCCCCGGTCGTGACGCCCCTGGCTGCGGGTCCATCGTATGGCGATATAACGTTGAAAAAATATCTCTTCGGTATGTCATTTTATTTACCCAGTTCAAGCGAATACACAGGCAAAGTCTCAGGTGACCATACGTGCTTTAAGATCACTTCCGAAACTTATCAGAAGTGGAAGTCTAGCAGTTTTTTTCACCGGAAATGTTTCCTGGTTTTCAAAAATTAGATCGGACTCAGTGCCATGTTTTACTTTCCGTGGACCCTAGGCCATCCACGGATTTTTGGCCCTTTTCATGAGTAAAAAACGTAGAAACGCCACTACTTTAGCACCGACGATTCTTGGTCGAGCCACACTATGGTCACATCTGAGCACACTTTCGGTAACGTAAACGACGATGGTCCAATCAAGAATAAATAAGGGTTTCTTGGTCTATTCTTGGTCCAATGTAGCTGGTCAGACCTGGATCGTAATTAACAAGGCAATACCGCTGGCAACTGTAGCCTGATTTTTCAACAATTTACACCGGCTTCTGAGCCTCTCCTTTCCCCTGGCCCCCAGCCCCGGCGTAACCGGCCTAGGGGAAAAGACGGCACTGAACAGACTAGGTTGGTATTTTATTTATTTTTTCTGCCAGAAAATAGAGGCTTTGCAAAACCTGCCAAGTGATGGTGTTTCACCAAGTGAAAACTTCGTAAACGGCATTTTCCGTTCTTTTATTCTAATCGACGTCAAGGCCATCTAAGTATTTTCGCTTTCGGGCAGCTCAGTTCAAACTTTTGTCGCCGATGGCGTGACAATTTCTTGCTCCTTTTCAGATGAACAAGAAGAAACAAGAAATTACTGTCAAATGTCAATTGTCAACAACATGAAGCTCCTGGCTTTTCTTTTACAATATTCTATTTATTTATCTGCCTGGAGCTTCGCCGAAAACATCTCTTTGGAACTAGTTCATGTCGTGAGTATTGCTTTAGATTGTATTGCAGTTGTAGGTCTAGTACTACTAGCCAGCAATAGCCCTTTTTCAGTCAAGATCTGGTCAAGGTGCTCAAATGTCTAGCACCATGCCTGAGTGCTGGACGTTTGAGCACTGTACCTTGAAACTCAATGCATGATGCATGGATTTCAGCATACAGTGCACACATGAAAAAGCCGGTATTTAGTGTGTAACGATAGAAATTGTGTTTTTTCACGTGTGCACTGTATGCTGAAACACATGCACCATGCATGACAGTCTAGTACACTAGCCCTTTTTCATTCACGGTGCTCAAGCGTCTAGCACCTTGACTGAGTGCTAGACGTTTGAGCACTGTACCCTGAAATTCATGCATGGTGCATGGATTTCAGCATACAGTGCACACATGAAAAATCACAATTTCTATTGTTACACACTAAATACCCGTTCGACAGAACTGTAATACTACCATCAGTTAGAGAAATCAAAGACAATCCTTTTTCTAAACACAAACAAAGCGGTGTGGCGAGCTGAAGATCAAGATGAAAACAACAACGCCAGAGCACTCTATCTTTTTCCTGCGCTAGCGCTGCAAGAGCCAATATCCCGCAAGGCTGCTAGGTAGAGCATTAGCCAATCACAATGTCAGGAATTTTGTCTGCCACCTTGCAAGCGTCTCCACGGGGAATGACAAAGTTCAAGGCAAAAAGTTCTCTCGCGGCGCTCGCATAGGAAAAAGATAGAGTGCTCTGGCATTGTTGTTTTCATCTCGATCTTCAGCTCGCCACGCCGCTTTGTTTGTGTTTAGAAAAATACCTAAAGGATTGTCTTTGATTTCTCTAATTGATGGTAGTATTATAGGCCTGTTGAGCCCGTATTTAGTGTGTAACAGTAGAAATTGTACTTTTCCATGTGTGCACTGTATGCTGAAATCCATGCACCATGCATGAATTTCAAGGTACAGTGCTCAAACGTCTAGCACTCAGGCATGGTGCTAGACGTTTGAGCACCGTGAATGAAAAAGGGCTAGTGTACTAGACTGATGCATGAACTTCAAGGTACAGTGCTCAAACCTCTAGCACTTAGGCAGTGGTGCTAGATGTTTGAGCACCATGACTGAAAAGGGCTATTGTACTAGACTGGTAAGCATTCCCGTGTTCTCGTTGTTTTCTGTACACGGTCATGGAGTCCGCCTGGAGTGATTCCCTCTAGTCTTGCCATTCCCTTCGGTTCCATGACAAGTCCTCGGGGAATGGCGAGAATTCGCCTTAGGGCACAACATTATTTGAAGATGGTCCCGACTCTGTCAGGACTCTGTCCCGACTTGGCTAGGCAGAAGCAGGTTAGGATTAGGAGGGCAGGGTGCCCCAACGTATAAGCATGGTGGCGGTGTCATTTGCACTCATATGTTGTGGCATGCCCTGATGTTGGAGCAGCATGCCCAAAAATTTAGGATTCTGTATAATGTATAAAGAGAATATAGAGAGATATTTGATGGTGCAAAACGGATAAGTTGGAAACATGAAATTGTGGGAAAACCGTTTTTCCAACTTCAGCGGCTTTGAGCCAGAAGAGGACCCTTGCCAAGAAAGGCAGAGATATAGCTCTAATAAAATTCAGCTGATGTATCCGATTTGCACTATCAAATATGATTCGCAGTCAGCTTGGGCTGAAGGAATATTTAGGATAAGTCAGCTACATTTTATTAGAGCTATATTTCAGCCCTTCCTGGCAAGGGTCCTCTTCAGGCTTTTCAGGCTCAATTCTGGAATTAGAATCGCTACCCTTTCGACGACCGGATCAAACAGCAAAAACAGCAGCCGTGTCCAGAATGAAATCGCAGCACCAGCTTTAACTCCAGCTTGAGCGGCTTGAGCCTGAAGAGGACCCTTGCCAAGAAGGGCCAAAACTTAGCTCTGATAAAAATGTAGCTGACACATCCGTTTTGCACCATCAAGTGTGATTCACAGTCAGCTTGGGCTGAAGGGATATCTATAGAATATAGAGAGACTGCATGGTACCTGACAAAAACAGAACAGAGCATAGACAATAATTAAACATTGTGGAATATACGACTTTGAAACTTGAGAGCAGTCTGCCACAAACCCTTGAGTTTTGGATACCCTATTTATGCCAAAGTGATGCTAAAGGCTGGGTGCATTTGTAATAGCCTATGCCTAATGCCAAACGCTGGATAGCTGTTGGTACCTAACTCTGATCTTGTCCAGTATAAATGAATCCCGTTCTGACTGGTTGATTTCTGAGCTTCATTCAGATCATCAATATTTGACTGGGTTAGATTATCCAGCATTTGGCATAGTATATCCAACGTTAGGCATAGGCTATGCTAGATGCTAGATATACCCAGCATTTGGCATAGGTTATCCCAAAATCAGGGGCTTGTGTAAAATCATCAGATTTAAGACCTTGAAGGCTTAAAACTTTTACTACAAAATTGAGTCTTGTTTCCTTTTGGTTTGTTTTGGCAAGAAGAGTCATAAGCGACCTTTAGGATGCAAAAGTTGATTTTTGTTTTCAAACTTCCAAGACTTCAAGCTCTTAAGCTATTTCCCAGGAAACTTTCTTACAAAAATGTTATTACAGAAAGAGTCAGATTGACGTTTCCAACAATTTACAGGGCCAAAATACTGACCAAACACAGATAATTTTGTCTCAAAGTCGGAAGTCCTATACTTCCCAAAGTTAAATTCTTATGTTGTGTACTTTTGCTGATGGTGCAGAAATATCTGTATTTGTTGGTTAGGGCGCAATCTCTCTACCACTGGTGAAGACGTGAATAAAATGGGATAGGCTACTATTTAATCAAACGAATTTTTCTGTCTGACCTGTGATAATTCTGTGTGGTTGGGACCTCCAAGCTTGAAATATTTAGCTACTTCAATGGTAAATGCTTGCCGAAAAATAAATCTGCTTTGTTTGCAGACAATAGTGGGCTTCTTTTAGAAGTGACCTTACAATCTGGAATCCAACATTTCCTGAGCTTTGCTTCATATGCCATTGAAATGCAGGTTTTTGTTGAAATTCAAATTCCCTGCATCTGAATGAACTTTGTTTTCTGTGGCCATCAGTGTGTATTCTGAACAGCATTACTATTATCTAGAGCCCAAGATGAAGAGATTAAAAAACCCTGGTCAAATTGAAAATAATTCAGTTTAAAAGATAAGCTGGCTCTCCAGTTAAACTTTGAGTTTGTAAGGTTGATATTTAAGCTACATATTTGCATTCAGGACTGAGTTATCTATCTACAATGACACTAAAGTAGGCATGTCTAAAATTTTATCTGTGTAAGCCTACAAGATAATCAAACAGTACAAAATGGCCTACCAAATGAACCTGTCAAGGAAATATTGACATGATTTATTTAATTGTTTATTATTACATTTGGCGTTAAGCTTTTAGCTTGTCTTTTATAAGGGACTTTTACCATGACAAATAAACAAGAAGACAATTTTGCATTTAGAAGTCTAGGACTTCAGTGTCAGAGTCAAATAGACCATCTGGGCCCACACGACAGGACGTCACGGATAAACCAAAGGAAAGCCAAAGACTTAATTTGTAGGGGAAATAGCCCTTGAGATAGAAACAATAGTAGTGGTGAACTGAAAAAAATAAATAGTGAAAATGTAATAAATATGGAAAAAAATGTTTTTATTTTTCAGTTTATCCAGTGGCGAAACTTGCCAGTTTTCTTGGTGGGGCAAGCCCAGATTCTACCGACAAGATTTAACGATTTACCGACGCGGCAACGGCGCACGTTCCCCGTGAATGCATCTTACAACCGTTTTAATAATAAGTTGGTTCTAACATATCAATTGACATTGTTTTCTTATGAAAATTAATGAATTCGCCATTAACTTCCGGGCACCAATGGTTATCACATAGAACCAGGAAGATACTATGCAGTCAATAGTCTTGCAAACCAGAAAAGTAGTGAGACAAAGCAATGGATTACTTCACTGCTTGAAGATTTACGCGGCTGTTTTTTCGCTCGCTTTTAAACTAAGCAGCTTTTTGGGGGTCCAGAACGTTAGCACCTAGGAGTTAGTAAAGTTTGTCTGTCGGTCTGTTACCGTGATAAATCTCAAAGAGGTTGAGATATTTTGTTGATATTTGGCATGAGGATGCGTTGGATCAAAGTAAAGGTTAAGTGAACGGGTAATCCAGTTTTATGGAATCTTGAAGGCTAATGGGAGCAGATGCCCTAAATTTACTGCTTCTGTGTCCGAACGAAATCCGACAACTGAGTGGAATGTAGGGGTCAGAGTAACTTTGTGATACGCCTCAAAAACCAAACGGGTGCATGGGCCCTAGAAAAGGCTTGGATTCGACCTGAAACTTGCCCAAGATGTTCAGTTTATCTGTGTCCGAGAACAGTGTTGCATGGAGGTCTCGGAAATATTGTAATACGAGTAGGGGCCGAACGGATAGAGTGATTGGGAGAAAACTTGAAACGTACAACACTCATGGGACCTAGAAATGTGATTTGAGGCCCAAACCGGATCTGACGTCCGTTGTGGGAAGATGGGGCTGAGGGGTACCGGACTGGTAGGCCCACGGGATTTTTTTTCGGAAATGCTCTGTTCGAGTGATGCTTGATGGATTGTAGACGCAGATGCCAAAGATGTGCCATTTATGTATCCGAACCTCTTCTTGCCATTATAGTAGTTCTGTGGGGGAATTAAAGGTGGGTCCTGGACATTTTCTTAAATGCTTAGGGACCAAATCGGTTGAGCGATTGAAATAAACTTGGCAATACTGCACCCATGTGACCTAGTTATGTTATTCAGATATCCTGGCCTGATCCAACCTCGGTGGGCCGAGTTGGTGGGGGTATCACTGACGGGAGTTTGAAACTCATACGTCACTGAATAAAGTGGACCATTTCCCAGATTGATGTACAGCCAGATCAACCCGAAAGGGCAGTTTATGGGTGGGAACAGAGAAATAACTTAAGAACAGTTCAAGGAAACAGGTTTGCCAGTGTGGTTGGTTTACCATCTAGGAACAGAAAGGAACGAAGAAGGGTTTGGTTATTGCTTTTTCGGATGTACCGACGATAATATTCCAGTCACCACATAAAAAAATTCTCGCACTCAGGAATAGTTCAAAAATACTAAATTTAACGACAAGATTTGTATCCATTCAGAATGTAAACGGAGCGAAAAAGAGAGTTCCCATTTTACCGACAAGGCTTTTTCCAGTCATCGTGTCGAAAAATGATAAACAGCAGATATCAGGATCTCGATCCGATCATCGGCTTGATTTCCCGACGAGGCTTTAGTCGATAATCGACACTCCGCACCGACAAAAAATTCTGATTTCCAGACAAGAAGCTTCCTGATTACCGACAGAGCTTCTATCGGGATCAGATACGGTATTAGGAAAGTGTTTTATCTGAGCTCTTGCTGGTACTGGAAACGGAATTTGCGCGCCTTCTCCGCACCGACAAACGCTCCCGATTTCCAAACAAGAAGTTTCTGATTTCTTGTCTGAGCTCTCGTCAGTACTGAAAACGGAATCAGTGCACCGACAGACGTTGCCGATTTCCCTACAACAAGTTTCATGATTTACCGACAGAGCTTCCGTCGGTATCAGAAACGAAATGAGGAAAGTGTTGTCAGAGCTCTTATCGTCACCGAAAATCGAATCCGCGCACCGTCTCAGCACCGGGAAACGCTGCTGATTTTCCAACAAGAAGTTTCCTGGCTTACCGACAGATCTTTTTTTGCTATAAGAAACGGAATGCTAAAGCGTGCCGTACCGACAAACGCTGCCTATTTCCCAACAGGAAGTTTCCTATTTTACCGACAGAGCTTTTGTCGGTATCAGAAACGGAATGGTAAAAGCGTTTGTCGGAGCTTCGACCGGCAAACACTGCCGATTTACCGACTGGATTTTTCGTGGGAAGGCAGCTGCCCTCCCACGCCCCCGTAGTTTCACCACTGCTACTATCGTACTGTTTTTTCTATCTAGGGCTATTTCCGTGATGTACAGTAACTGCAAAAAAAATTGCTCTCTTTTCTGAGACTCCTGGAATTCGAAATGTGATAATACACCAAATCCCAAAACCTTGTCAAGGATCCACAGTTCTCGCAAGACGATTTCCTCTGTAGTGGAAATCAATGGCCACCATTCTTACAAACCTCTATTGATGGCAAAGAGCTTCGCCCACACATAGTAATGAAAAACGGATACGTCGTATCCGCACTATCAAATATGATTCGCAGTCAGCTTGGGCAGAAAGAATATTCATAGTAATGAAAATCAAATTTCTTCTAGCTCTACAGACATGGTGACAGAACACCAATAGATCCCTACCCAACCGATCCATACAAGAACTCTACATACTGGCCTCTTGGATGGGGACAATTGACCAATGTAAGTTCCACGCCAGTGGCTGTCTTCTTTTTTTACTTTGTAAACATTAAAACGAGTGTGACTGTTTCACTTTATGCAATTAATTCTGGCCATACATACTGGTTAGTGAATAAAGAGGATATTTGATAGTAAGATAAGACCGGTATTTAGTTATGGTAGTGAAATTTGGGGATTTGAAAAGGCGGCTAAGCTAGAAAGGATCCAATTAAGTTTTTTTTAAGAAACTTTAAAAAAGATCTAAGTGATAAGTTTAACGGATTAGAATTAAGGGGTGATCTGGGAGTTGATTAGTATTAGAGTAAATAGGTTAGTTAGTATGATTAGGTATTGGGAGAAGTTAATATCTCTGCCAGAGGATAGAATATTAAAGGCAGCATACCATGAGTGTTTAAGAGATACGAGGAATGCATCTTGGGCTAGCCAAGTGAAACATATTTTAGAAAGTTGTGTGGGGAAGCTAAGCTCTGGGATAGGGGGAAAGGTTTAGGGGTGGAAAAGGGGGTGGTAGCTAAACAAGTAAAATTTATTTTGGAGAGTCGGGAGATACAGAAATGGCAATGTGACTTATCTTTGTCCTCTTCTCTTTATCTGTATGCGCGGATTAAGGCGAAGCTTAATAGGGAGGAGTTAAAGTCGGTTATTTCTGCAAGGGAAAATTTTTTACCACTTGGAAATAGGAGGAGGTATTTAGGGAGGGTGAGGTCGAATGTTGGTACCTATTTTTGTCCGATGTGTGGAAATAGAAATGAGGGTTTACTGCATGTTTTGTGTTTTTGTAAAGAGTTAAAAGAGTTGAGGCAGGAAATTTATCCGGGGAGTTTTGAAAGGGAGGAATGGATCCTTGACAAGGTTTTGGGATTTGGTGTATTATCACATTTCGAATTCCAGGAGTCTCAGAAAAGAGAGCAATTTTTTTTGCAGTTACTGTACATCACGGAAATAGCCCTAGATAGAAAAAACAGTACGATAGTAGCAGTGGTGAAACTACGGGGGCGTGGGAGGGCAGCTGCCTTCCCACGAAAAATCCAGTCGGTAAATCGGCAGTGTTTGCCGGTCGAAGCTCCGACAAACGCTTTTACCATTCCGTTTCTGATACCGACAAAAGCTCTGTCGGTAAAATAGGAAACTTCCTGTTGGGAAATAGGCAGCGTTTGTCGGTACGGCACGCTTTAGCATTCCGTTTCTTATAGCAAAAAAAGATCTGTCGGTAAGCCAGGAAACTTCTTGTTGGAAAATCAGCAGCGTTTCCCGGTGCTGAGACGGTGCGCGGATTCGATTTTCGGTGACGATAAGAGCTCTGACAACACTTTCCTCATTTCGTTTCTGATACCGACGGAAGCTCTGTCGGTAAATCATGAAACTTGTTGTAGGGAAATCGGCAACGTCTGTGAATAAAGAGGATATTTGATAGTAAGATAAGACCGGTATTTAGTTATGGTAGTGAAATTTGGGGATTTGAAAAGGCGGCTAAGCTAGAAAGGATCCAATTAAGTTTTTTTTAAGAAACTTTAAAAAAGATCTAAGTGATAAGTTTAACGGATTAGAATTAAGGGGTGATCTGGGAGTTGATTAGTATTAGAGTAAATAGGTTAGTTAGTATGATTAGGTATTGGGAGAAGTTAATATCTCTGCCAGAGGATAGAATATTAAAGGCAGCATACCATGAGTGTTTAAGAGATACGAGGAATGCATCTTGGGCTAGCCAAGTGAAACATATTTTAGAAAGTTGTGTGGGGAAGCTAAGCTCTGGGATAGGGGGAAAGGTTTAGGGGTGGAAAAGGGGGTGGTAGCTAAACAAGTAAAATTTATTTTGGAGAGTCGGGAGATACAGAAATAGCAATGTGACTTATCTTTGTCCTCTTCTCTTTATCTGTATGCGCGGATTAAGGCGAAGCTTAATAGGGAGGAGTTAAAGTCGGTTATTTCTGCAAGGGAAAATTTTTTACCACTTGGAAATAGGAGGAGGTATTTAGGGAGGGTGAGGTCGAATGTTGGTACCTATTTTTGTCCGATGTGTGGAAATAGAAATGAGGGTTTACTGCATGTTTTGTGTTTTTGTAAAGAGTTAAAAGAGTTGAGGCAGGAAATTTATCCGGGGAGTTTTGAAAGGGAGGAATGGGTGGAGATTATTTTGAAGGATAGAAATTTTGTGGGAATAAAGATTTGGGAAGATTGGTTAGTTTGGGCATGGAACATAGAGAACATTTTTTGTAAGGTGAGTTAGGAAGAAAGAGGTGTGTATTGGATTATATTATCTGAGATATATTTGTTAGATTTATTTGGAAATTTTTTTCTTTGAAGTTAGTTTTTCTTTTTTTTTGTATTTGTATTATAGGACACCTGAACAATGAAACCATACTTGAACACACCATGGAGAATACATTTACAGACATGGCCACGCAGAGCATTCTTCTCCTGAGTGTGGCGTTTTCAAAATCGGGATGTTCGTTTTTGGAGGTTTGCACATGCAGACTCCAAGACAAAAAGCGCAATTCATTCAAATCTTGTACAGTGCTGGCCGGATCGTATTGGAATTTCTTCTAGATATACATTTGGGCTTAACTGGTTAAAAGATATTCCAGAAGAAGGGTTGATTGGAGACATTTGTTCATTTCTAAAATTGTTCGGCACTGAAATAAGGACAGATGCAAAATGGAGCAAAAATCATAGCTTGGAAACACTATTTCGTATTTGGATTGGGTTTTCTGCAGGCAATGTTAACGGAAGTCATACAGATAGGGATGATACTTGGTACTCTTCATTCAGGTGTCCTTTAACCATGTCCCTTTAGGACTTTTAGTGTTAATAAATATCTATCTATCATACTGGCCCCTTGGATGGGGACAATTGACCAGTGTAAGATCCACACCAGTGGCGTTAATAGCCGAAATGTTTTTTTTTTATTTGGGGGAGGGGGGGGGAGCAAGATATTTACCGACTGTTTAGTTATTTCTACCGAATGTTTTTGCAGAAAAAACCTCTGTTTTTAAGAAAAAAACGGCTGTTTTGACGAAAAATCGACTGATTGAAAAACAAGAGCTGAAAGCTCATATGGCACTTGTAAGAACAGTTAGCATTTTTGTCAGACAAGGTTTGCAGTTGCCAAAGTCAGATCTCTCTATCGATATTCCTTTCATCAGAAGACGGAATTCATCTAGTAAATCTGAAATACTGTTCCACTCCTTGAAAACTGTTTCAGAATGAAAGTTTTGTCGTACTTTGGCTCCGATTCGCGTATGACTCAATCGATGGTAGGAGCAAAGACTCTACCTGAGATAATTTGTGCCAAAACTTCAAACCACGAAGTAGTGGATGTGATTTCACGAGATTTCCGATGGCCCCCTTCGAGCCTCGTACATTGTCATCGGAATTGGTTCGGGAAATGGAAAATCTGAGACATTAGCTCTTGCCATTTGTCAAGTTCTATTCACATCCGATACCCATTCGAAAGTTCTGCGTGCCACTAGATTCCCCCCACGATGATCGAATCGGTGAAGTGACTATTTCCAAGTCAATCTGGTCCGGTACCTGATAAGACTGCCAAGTATCATAGTCGTAGATGACCTGGAAGTACCCTAAGTCGTTATCGCCAGCATTCCGGGAAACTGTCTCCAGCTCCACCCACAATGCCCCGGCCCGGCCCTGCTCTGTCAATAATGCATCCAGGGTTTATCCTTATTGTCTCCACCAAGTTCCATCCCAATCCATCGGCTCTAAGCGTTTCACGATAATTCCGGTGTGCCCTCGTCCAGCTGCCCCTCTCCCCCCAGTGATCAGACCCGGTCCGGACTTGAAACTGAACATCTGAGACACTTGTTCTTGACACTTGTCAAGTTTCATGCACGTCCGATCACCCGTTTCAAAGTTATGCTGTCACCAGATTCCGGATTTCCCATCCCTCTACTCCCCCACGATGGTCGGGTCGGGGAAGGGACTATTCTCAAGTCAATATGGTCGAGACCGTAAAATGGCTGCCAAGTTTTATGGTCCTAGCAAGTCTGGAAGTACCCAAACTCGAAATCAGCGGAATTCCGGGAAACCCCCTCCCACTCCCCCCACTGTGACACGATCCGGTCCTGTTTTTTCAGTAATATATCTAGTGTTTACGGTTGTTGTTCCAACCAGGTCCAGCTCCGATCCCTTGACTCTAAGCGTTTCACGAGATTTCCGGTGCCCCCTCGAGTTCTGCTTCCCCCAGTGATGAGATCCATTCCGGACTTGAAATTGAACATCTGAGACACTTCTTCTTGACACTTGTCAAGTTTCATGCACGTCCGATCACCCGTTCCTAAGTTAGGAATGTCACTAGATTCCGGATTCCCCACCACTCTTCTCCCCCCACGATGATCGGTTCCAGGAAAGGACTGTTTTCAAGTTGATATGGTAGAGTCCTAAATATGCCTGCTAAGTTTCATGGTCCTAGCACATCTGGAAGTACCCTAACTCTAGATAACCGGTGTTCCGGGAAAACCTCTCCAACTGCCCCCACTGTGACACGACCCGGTCCTGTTTTGTCAGTAACGTATCTAGGGTTTATGCCTGTTCTCCCCACCAAGTTCCATCCCGATCCCTCGACTCTAAGCCTTTCATAAAATTTCCGGTGCCCCCTTCCAGCCCCCCCTCCAGTTATTGTATCCAGTCCGGATTTGAAACTGAACATCTGAGCACTTGTTCTGGACACTTGTCAAATTTCATGCACGTCCGTCCGATTACCCGTTCCAAAGCTATGCATGTTACTAATTTCCGGATTCCCCATTCCTCCACTCCCCCTACGTTGGCCGGATTGGGGAAGTGACTATTTCCAAGTTAATCTGGTCTGGTCTCTGATATGCCTGCCAAGTTTCATCGTCCTAGCTCGTGTGGAAGTGCCCAAACTAGCAAAATGCGGACAGACCGACCGACCGACAGACAGACATTACGATCGCTATATGGCACTTGAGCTTACTCAAGTGCCATGTGAACCAACTTTTTTTTATTTCTATGAAAAAATCGACCATTTTTTTTACGAAAAACGACTTTTTTGAAGAAAAATTGACCTATTCCAAGAAAAAAATTGACTGATGAAAAATCGCGGCGCCTCGCGCCGACTAGGCTATTTTTTACCGACTGGCCGAAAACATTGGGGAGGGGCGTCCCCTCCCCATACGTTACGCCCCTGCCATGGCAGGGCCTGCCCCTGGACTGCAGTGGCAGTCTTCTGTTTCTACTTTGTAAACAAACATAAATGACAGCACCACTGTATGAAATTCATTCTGTATGCTGCAAATTTAAGCTGATCCTTTTGTTTTAGGAAGGAAAGAGGCGGCACTACAGACTTGGACAGTACCTTCGAACCCGCTATTCAGATTTCATTGAGCCCAAATACAATGCCAGTGAAATTCTTGTCAGGAGTACAGATGTTGACAGGACTCTAATGAGTGCAGAATCCAATTTGGCTGGATTGTACATTCCTCTCGCTGAACAAGTTTGGAATTCCAACCTAACGTGGCAGCCTGTGCCTGTCCACACTGTTCCTGTTACAGAGGACTATGTGAGTATTGGCCCCAGGTTTTCCAATGAAGTATCCTCTATAAAAGTAATGTGGCACCTTAAATAGGTATTTGCGCGACAAAGACGTCAGAAACCTCATGTAGAAGTCGCTCTTTCGGCTCTTGCATTTCTTTTGAATGTGGTGTGCAGTAGGGGTCCTAGTAAAGGAGGACATTAGGATACTAGACAAAAATTGGAGAGGCACAGTCAACCAGTTTATGGGCGAATAAACTGGAAAATATTTAATTCACTTCAGTTCAGTTTATTTATATCCCGTCAAAAAGACAGTGTAGGGCGTGTAGAACTAGTGACGGAGTACAAAAAAAAGACAATGCAGGTAGTAAAATTTTACATTGAACACCACATAAACAGAACTACAGATCACACGAAGAGGGAAAACCACTGGTCGTTCAGTTTACTAGCAGAAGATTTGAAATCTTTCACTCTTCTTATCAATGATCTTGCAGACTGAACCAGTGTTTTCACATGTCCAGTGCAGTAGTTGCGTTTTTGCAGATAGCATGGTATCTTATACCAAAAAAAGAAAAAAAAAAAAATACCACGGTCTAAAATCGTTTTGCAGTTACCGTATTATCTGATACCATGGTCAAATGTTATTTTTGCAGTTAGGCTACTGAGTATCTGGCCAGTTACCTTGATATCTGAAAAAGTCGTCTCACTTTCATCATTATCAATATAAGAGCCTAGGTTTGTGTCAAATTGGTAGGAAACAAGTTTGATGCGTGTGATGTGAGTGAATGCAACAGGAGCGTCAGCTTACATTCGGGATTTACTGTGCACACATGCCCCCGCAAAAAGGTGCGAAGGGTTTCTTTTGGGAAAAACACCATTTGGGCATTTTTTTGTTGTTGTTGTTGTTGTCAACCGTAATATTAGATATCATGTTAACTGCAGAAATGCAGATTACATTTCATCGTCATGGTCAGTAAATCAAGCGTGGTGGAAACTCAGGCCACAACAGTCCAGTTGTCTCGTTCCCCCAAATTAAGTTTAATGGCGTATCCTTTAGTCGGTATAAAGCTGACAATGTCGCCACTATTCGTCACAACTTTCTCGTGATGCACAACTGGTTTAAAGCACAACTTTTACTAGAAATGATCTTTTTCATGAAACAGGTCAGAAAAAATGTTTTCCGAAAATACCATTACTTTCCATCTGACATTAGCGATTCTCTTGTTAGATCTTGTTGACTCTATCCAGCCCTCCTGCTCTGTGACACGGCGGCTGGGCGCAAAAGGTTTGAAAACTGAACGCGCCGTGGTTAAGAAGTTGGAAAACTAAGCAAATAAAAGAATTAAAAAACAGAAGATTCTCATATCCTTATATGTGAAAGAGTCGTCAGCAGACATTGAAGATTCTGGAAAACTTTGCGTTGTGTGACGGGCAAAACTCGGCACATCCGAAAAAGCGCTAAATATTCGTAGGTACAAATAAAATAGAAAAACGAATTTTCGAGTTTTTCTTGATCAGCTAGTTACCCCTCCAAGATGATGTGCGAGAGATAACGCTGAGGACGGTTTGCCGGAAATGCAACCGAAATATCCGAAATTGTATTTATCCCTCGCACATCATCTTGGAGGGGTAACTAGCTGATCAAGAAAATCCCCGAAAATTAGTTTTTCTATTTTATTTGAAATGAATGGTCAGCTTGGCTTCAAACCTTCTATTCGTACAAAACGAAACAGTGGAGAAAGGTGGGGATTTTAGAAGCTTATGATTGTACAAGGGAGCTAGGCATATTATGAAAGGCAGAACAAGCAAGAGGGGTCCTTTTAGAACTTATCCAATCTTTTTCCGTCCGTCCGTCGAAAGATCCTGCACAGTTTGTCCAGGCGATCCTCTTTCAGAAGGGTATGTAGGTACACACTTAGGGACTTGATTGCTTCCAGTTTCAGTTATTTAGTGACATACCTCGACATTAGTATGAAGCTCACTTATCTGATTATTCAGTGATCAATAATGAAGTAGATTAGTATGGTGCAGTAGAGGGTTGCTTATGTGAAGAGTTACTTTAATGTGAACAGTGCAGTTTTGAGCTAAATGGTAGAATGTAGATGCAAAATTCCAATACAGGTGTTTTCAGATGCCCTTAATTACCTACTTTGGCTAACTGGTAGTTAGCTTTTTTTTCTACTTTTTTAAGCCTCGTAGTATCTTTTCTGTTCTTCCAGTCCAATATACGCTTCCACTTACCCTCGGTGACGCCAACGGTCTTATCAATTTTTTTTTTCTTTTCTTAACTTAACCGGCCTATCTATTTAGCGTCACCTACACTTTCCTCTATCTCTGCGTTAATTTTTTAATTTCTTAATTATTTTTTTTCCTTCAATTCTTTCTAATCTTTACACTTCCATCCTATCTTTATTTATAAAATTAAATTAACAAAACTAAATTCAATAACAATATTTACTCTTTACACTATCTATACATTTCAATCATATTGTACAATTTTAACCTGATTATCTGTCCACTATTATTATTCTCATCATTCGAACTATTTCTATTACAAAATTCAACCTAAAAAAAAATAAAAAAATTCTATAAAAATCATATAAAATACATATTATTTTTTTTTTATTCCTATTACCATTTATCATACATTTTAAAAACAAAATATGTAAATATATTTTAAATTATATTTAAAATTCTCTTTATGCGGACCATTTTACCATAAAACAATCAAGGAACATCCTACAAAAACTGAACCAATAATTAAATAAAACCGTTCATCCCGCTCAAAAGGTGCTCTTCCGTCATAGAGAACCTTTTACACGGTGGCATAAATTATATAACACAAAATCAAATTCTCTTCAAATCTCATTCCTTTCATATTTCATGTTAAAAAACAAGAGCTGTAAGCTCATATGGCACTTGCATGTGTCAAGATGATTTGATTGATCAAGAGTAAGTTTCGACTTTGCGGTTGAGATGCGCGCTATAAGGGAGCTGGAACTTCATTTGTAAGCAAAACCCTTGAGGCAAAACTGCTAATGGGCTGATGGGCATCACGAAAATGCATATATTGCTTAAAAGTATTTTTTTTACTTTGCGGTCAAGATTGGTACTTTAAGGAATAATCGGATTTGGGAAGTAGCAATTTCTAAGCAAATGTTGTTGAGTCTCCAATATTCCAGCGAAGTTTCATCGTCCTAGCACATCTGGAAGTACCTTAACGCGCGATCACCGGAATCCCTGACCCCCCTCCCCCTCCTCCAACTCCACCCACAATAACCGGAGCCAATCCTGTTCTGTAAATGATTAATCCAGAGCATCTGTTTGTCATTCCCACGAAGTTCGATCCAGATCACACCAGTCTAAGCGGGTCAAGTATTTTCCGCCCTCCCCCCGATAATTGCCGGATTCGGTCCGGAAATGAAAAAGGTCACAAGAGAAAAATGTCCTCTGTTTAATTATTAAATTTCACTCGAATCCGATCACCCGTTCCAAAGTTACGCATGACTCAATATTCCGGATTCCCCTCCCTCAACTCCCCCCCCCAAGATTATCATATCGAGGATTTTTTTTTTATTCCAAGTCAGTTTGACCGGGTCCCTGATATGCCTTCCAAGTTTCGTCGTGAAAATCCCCCCAAAAACGGAATTCCGGGATACCCCTCCTCCCCCCCCCCCTCAAGTGTCCGGATCCAGTCAAATTATGTAAAAGATTTATATGGACCAGATGTTTGTTCTTCCCAGCAAGTTTCACTCCGATACCATCATTCTAACCGTTTCTCGAGATTTCCGGTCCACCACCCCCCCACCCCACCCAGCTCCCCCGCGGTGCACGTAGCCAATCCGATTCAGCAAATGACTTACCTAGAGCATCTGTTTGTTCTTCCCACAAAGTTTCATCCCGATCCCTCCATTCTAAACGGGGCACGTATTTCCCCCCCCCCCCCCCAATAGTTGCCGGATCCGGTCCGGATATGAAAAAAATCATCGGAGAAATGTCCTCTGTTGAATTCTTAAATTTCACTCGAATCCGATCAACCATTCTAAAATTACGCATGACTGAAAATTTCGGATTCCCCTCCCTCCACTCCCCCCACCATTATCTGATCGACAAAATTTTTATTTTGAAGTCAGTTTGATTGGGTCCCTGATATGCCTGCCAAGTTTCATCGTGAAAGTCCCCAAATCCACCATCACCGGAATTCCGGGACCCCCCCCCCCCCATAAGTGTCCGGATCAAGTACAATGGCCGAAAGGACTTATCTAGAGCAGATGCTTGTTCTTCCCAGCAAGTTTCACTCCGTTCCCTCCATTCTAACCGTTTCTTGAAATTTCCGGTCTCCCCCCCCCCCCCCCAACTCCCCCCTGGCTACCGAATCCGGTCAAGACTTTAAACGGGACATTACAGATATATATTCTGTTCAGTTATGAAGTTTCATTACAATCCGATCATCCGTTCGAAAGTTACACACTTCTCAATTTCCCGGATTCCCCTGCGGATTCCCCTCCCTCCACTCCCCCACCATTATCTGATCAACAATATTTTTATTTTGAAGTCAGTTTGATTGGGTCCCTGATATGCCTGCCAAGTTTCATCGTGAAAATCCAAAAAACCACCATCACCGGAATTCCGGCCCCCCCCCCCCAAAAAAAAAAGTGTCCGGATCCAGTACAATGGTCTAAAGGACCCATCTAGAGCAGATGCTTGTTCTTCCCAGCAAGTTTCACTTCGACCCCTCCATTCTAACCGTTTCTCGAAATTTCCGGTCTCCCCCCCCCCCAACTCCCCCCTGGCTACTGAATCCGGTCAAGACTTTAAACGGGACATTACAGATATATATTCTCTTCAGTTATGAAGTTTCATTACAATCCGATCATCCGTTCGAAAGTTACACACTTCTCAGTTTCCCGGATTCCCCTGCCCTCCACCCCCCCCCCCCCCCCCAAAATGGTCGGATCAGAAAACTGATTATTCCTAATTTTGTTTGGTCGGGTCTCTGATATGCCTGCCAAGTTTCATGGTCCTAGCACAACTGGAAGTACCCTAACTCGAAAAAGTGTGACAAAATGCCCTAAATTTTCAAGTTTCCAGCGCCCCGCACTCCCCCCCATATGGTCGGATCGGGAAACTGATTATTTCCAGGTTAGTTTGGTCGGGTCCGTGATATTCCTGCCAAGTTTCATTGTCCTAGCTCATCTGGAAGTACCCTCACTTGAAAAAGTGTGACAAAATGCCCTAAATTTTCAAGTTTCCAGCGCCCCAACTCCCCCGCATATGGTCGGATCGGGAAACTTATTATTTCCAGGTTACTTTGGTCAGGTCCCTGATATTCCTGCCAAATTTCATTGTCCTAGCTCATCTGGAAGTACCCTAACTCGAAAAAGTGGGACGGAATGCCCTAAATTTTCAAGTTTCGAGCGCCCCCACTCCCC
The DNA here is from genome assembly GCA_030848855.1 of Branchinecta sandiegonensis. NCBI lineage: Eukaryota > Metazoa > Arthropoda > Branchiopoda > Anostraca > Branchinectidae > Branchinecta > Branchinecta sandiegonensis. The sequence goes on along the minus strand of JAUPMV010000003.1, from coordinate 10,977,552 downwards.
CGCATATGGTCGGATCGGGAAACTGATTATTTCCAGGTTCGTTTGGTCGGGTCCCTGATATTCCTGCCAAGTTTCATTGTCCTAGCTCATCTAGAAGTACCCTAACTCAGAAAAAAGTGACAAAATGCCCTAAATTTGCAAGTTTCCAGCGCCCCGCACTCCCCCCCATATGGTCGGATCGGGAAACTGATTATTTCCAGGTTAGTTTGGTCGGGTCCCTGATATGCCTGCCAAGTTTCATTGTCCTAGCACATCTGGAAGTACCCTAACTCGGATATGTGGGACAAAAAAACTCGGACCGACCGACAGACCGACAGACGGAATTGTGATCGGTATATGGCACTTGAGCCAGAGGCTGCAAGTGCCATAAAAACAAAAACAACTAAATTCCAATAAAAAACTAAGAAAACAAAAATTAAAATAAATTTTCTTCTCTTTACCAAGTTTTAGAAGAGAAAATTCATTTCCAAACTTAACACACTCTACCATCACAAATTATTCACTTAAAAACATTAAAATGGTCCACAAAAGATCTATAAACATTAAATTAAATTACAAAAATTAACTAAAAAATTAAATAAATTAAGTTAGCTTTAAACACAGCAAGTACATGAAAATGGCAAAGTCCACGGTCAACAAACTTTCACATAAGCATACCTCTACTATAGTGTACTTTTGTAAGCCAAGTCGTGTAACTCTTTGTTAATTTGGATTACCCTTCCGTTTAATTTTTTACTTTCTTTCAGATTCTCACTTTGAGTGCTGAGTGCCCTCGGTACGAAGAGTTGTTTGCTAACCTGGGAAACATTCCAGAGGTAAAGAAGTTCAATGAAGATCATCAAGATCTCTACAAGTACCTGGCAGAGAATTCTGGAAAGAAGATCTCTAAACCTGACGATGTGGAATATCTCTATGACACGTTATTCATTGAGGTAGGCTATGCCGCCAAGAGCTTATAATACTGCTTTTAGTAGAACATCCATCTTGCCTTTCCAACGATGCATCCAGGCACATATAACAAGATGTTCCTTCAGCCCAAGCTGACTGCGAATCATATTTGACGGGGCAAAACGGGTAAGTCAGCTACATTTTATTCGAGCTATATTTCGGCCCTTCTTGGCAAGGGTTTAATTGTTTTTCCTCAAGTTTATTTTCCAGCTTGAGCGGCTTGAGCCTGAAGAGGACCCTTGCCAAGAAGGGCCGAAATATAGCTCGAATAAAATGTAGCTGACTTATCCATTTTGCCCCGTCAAACACATATAACAACTTGGCCTTCTCACAAGCAAGGCTTTTTCAGAAGTCGTAACAGAGGCCGGAATCGGAGGGCTGAAATCGCGAAACCCGGGAGGCCGAACCGCGTGTTGGCTATGTCAAAAGTTAAATTGTCGGCAATCTGAAAAACATTTAAAGCAAAGTAAATTGCAAAATATCAAACTATGTCGCATTTTAAAAAAAGGTTGGGAATAACGCTATTAAACCGCAACACACTGAACTATATCGTATTTAAAAAAAAGGTTTGGAATAACACTATTCCTGTATCGCCTATTTTGTCAGATAGTCGAAGCCGGCTTGGAAACTGGCTCAACACAGGCTCTTTGTCGAGGCACACGTTCTGGTATGAAGGGAGACTGCAGTAGGAAATATAGCGTCTAAGACCGATTCCATGCGGCCTCTGTCGTCAGTTTGGAGGTTCTCAAGCCTAAAGTCGCCAAGTGAAGAGCAATAAAGCCCCCCCCCCCCCCCAGTGTTGTTGGCCAGTCGGTAGAACAAACAAATCTTAAGAACGGTTGATGTTTTTTAAAAATAGTCGATTTCTGTTAAACACAGTCAATGTTTTTGAAAAATGTTTATTTTTCTTATAAACTGTCTGTTTTTCTGAAAAACAGTCGGTGACCAATTTCGTAGACCACATTGACCTGACATATCAGAATTGAAAGCCTAAAATAAAGACAGCGAGCCACTCACCAATACCTGCGAATAACAATTAGGACTGTTTTCGCTCGGTACTAGCGAGTGACTGTGACTGCAGTTGGCCTTTACAAAACCCATTTTCTTTGGTTTCTTCGTTGATTTTTGTAAAACAGTCGGTAAAATTACCAGCCATTCGGTTTATACCTTCGTCCCTAAAAAAAAAAAATAACAGACAGAAAAAAACGTTTTGGCATCGCTGAATTTACCTTTTATGGCACTTGCCGGTCGGTCAGTCCGGTGATCGAGAGGAGACTTGCCAGGCATAGTAAGGACCCGACCAAACTAACTTGGAAATAGTCACTTCCCCGTTCCGACCATCGTGGGGGAGTGGAGGAGGGGGAATCCGGAATCTAAAGATATGTACAGCTTTTGAACGGGAGATCTGATCTTAATTAAATTTGATGTTTGGAAATACCTCGTGTCTCAGATGTCACATTTCAAGTCTGGACCGGATCCGGTGACTTTGGGGAGCTGGAAGGGGAAAACCGGAAATCGTCCGATACGCTCAGAGTGGGTGGATAGGGACGGAACTTAGTGGGAAGGACAAGCAAAAGCCCTAGATACTTGGTTGACAGGACCGGAAAGTATTCATGCACTGTGGGGGGAGTCGGGGGGGGGGGTCCAAAATTCCGGTGATCCCGAGTTAAGGTAGCCTACTTCCAGATGTGCTAGGACAATGAAACTTGGTAGGCATATCAGTGACTCGAGAATATTCACTGAAGAAAAGTCGTTTCCCCGATCCGACCATCGTGGGGGGAGTGGTGGGATGAGAAATCTAACTTTCGAACGGGTGATCGGATCTTAACTCGTGTCTTAGAAGTCTCATTTCAAATCCGGACCGGATCTGGTGACTTTGGGGGAGTTGGAGGGAGGAACCGGAAATTTTGTGACACGGTCAGAGTGGATGTATCGAGATGAAACTTAGTCGGAAGAACAAGAACGAACCCTAGATACATCTTTCATAGATCCGGACCGGATCCGGGCACTATGGGAGAGTTGAAGGGGGGGCCGGAATTCCGGTGGTGACAAGTGTTAAGGTTCCTCGAGATGTGCTAGGACGATGAAACTTCGCTGGCATATTAAAGACTCGACAAGATTAACTTAGTAATAGTCACTCCTTGAACCGACCGAGCTGGGGGGGGGGGGATGGAGGGAAGGAAAGTCCGAGAACTTGAGGTATACATAACTTTCGAAACGGTGATCAGATCGAAATTTTATAATTGGGAAGAGTATATGCCTCTGATGTTTTTCATTTCTGCCTCAGGGGTTTTGCTAACAAATAAATTGCTAGTCCCATAAATGTGCGCATCTTAACTGCAAAGTGAAAACAAATAGTTTGGGCCAAAGGATGCATTTGCATGATCTGCAAGAGCCCATTATCATCTTTACCTCAAGGGTTTTGCTTACAAATTAATTCCTTAAAGTAGCCTACTCATCTGAAAAGCAAAGTAAGAAAAATACTTTTTAGCAAACGATACATTTTAATGATCTCCACGGGACCATGATCATTTCTGCCTCAAGCGTCTTGCTTACAAATGCATGTCTAGCCCCCTTAAAGTGCGCATCATTACCGTAAAGTGCATACAAAACTTTCGAATAAACGATACATATTCATGATAATAAGGGCGTACGAACATTCCTGCCTCAACAGTTCTGTTAACAAAGGATTACAGTAAACCACGCGTTCACAAATTCCCACAGTCATCCTCTGACCCAACTTCGCAAGTGCCATATGAGCTTCTAACTCTTGTGTGTCGGATTTTTGTACGACATTTGCGAATGACAGACCATCATCACGGCTAGGTTAAAATCAAGTCATTTCAGAAGGAAAATGTTGCGTTTGTGGTTTATAACATGCCTAAATATTCTATATAACTAAATCGGAACCACGCCAGTGAACGTCGGGAAGAACAAGAAACGTCAACCAAACGAGCCTTCTAAATCCTGTGTAAACCAATCAACAACGTTTGTTGTGGTGATGATTCTGGCTCTTCGCTGGGCACGCGGCGATTCTTCATCAGCACGAAGAGTTAGTCATCAACGGCCATGTTAGATTCTTCCAACGTGTAAAAAGTTCAGGCAGAGCTAAGCACAGCAGGGCCTGCAGAGCTAAGTCAACATGGGTGGTAATTCGTGCAACGTTTCAGAGGCGATTCAACCTGAGTCTTCCAGGGTGGACCAACTCGGTGTATCCTGACGCACTGAAGGAGGTTTCCGACTTCAGCTTTAGTTTGAAGGCCTACACCAAGGAGATGCAGAAGCTGCGAGGGGGTGAGTCTTTTCTTAGGCCGTTCCGTTCCTGGCCGTCGTTTATCAATCAAAGTCGTTGCGCGGAGTCAACGCGTGTTTTCTCGACAAGCTCGAGCCATTAACGCCACCTTTGTGAAATTAGGATTCCAAAATCGGCAGTGTAGAAGTTGACTCAGTCGCCCGTTTGCACAACCATATCCCCTAGGTGACCGGTCCTTTGGCCTATTGATAGTCGACTGCCCAAGCGCTTTTCGTATTTATTTTTTACTTCTAACCGACTTTCCAAGGACTAGCCAGGAGAAAAAGAAGTCAGAACTTTCATAAGATTGGACACAAGGATTCGCAATTTCATGTTAGTGTTATAGAAAATTTGCGTTTTAAGTTGTGTTATGCTTCTGTAAATATGACACAAAATGTTAGGGTTCTGTCCCGCGGTGGACCAGAAAGGTTATAAAACGTTCCAGTTTATTACAGGAAGACAACCACAAAATATTTGGATCCTGAAACAAATATGTGGCTAAATCGCTTTTCTAAGCGCAACTAAAGACGAATAGGAATAAATTAGACCGACCTGTCTATCCGACCTCGAAACAACAGTGAGCCACGTATATGGCGTGTGGGGGGGGGGGGGGGCTAATGCCTTTTGCAGATCGAAGGATAAACAGAGGTTGTGCAGGGCACACACCACTTAATGAATTAATTATCTTGATTGCAAAAAAAGATGATACTATAAATTTAAAAGTGTTAACGGACATATTTTGTAATCCAGAGTGTTATTGTCCTTGTGGTAAATGTTGTCAAGAGTCTGTCCTTTTAGTCATATTATCGGTGATGGTCTGGCCGAACGGCGAGGAAGATCGCCAGATGGTAGCACTCGATACAGTACACTATTTTCTCGTCAGGCACTTTTCTCAAAACCAGTTTTCTGAATGTCCTATGAAGGCGCGCTTGCCGAGGAGACCAAAGGATCTGAAATGAGTAGATTCGTAGGAACTTGTGTGACAAGAATGTACCTTCTAAGGGAGAATAGTGGGTCGAAGGGGTGTGCAGCGTGTTAGAACATTAAAATCAGTATATTTAGAAGCGTTTAAACGCAAAAAAAACTTAAAAAAATGGGTGCATGCTACAGCAGGTGCCGGGGAGTGGATAATCCCTCAAGTTGGTCAGTATTAAGAGTACTGCATTTCTTCCGCACCTTATTCCGGATTATCTGACGCCTTTAGGAAGGAGAAAAGTGGGTCAAAGGGGTGTGCCGCGTGTTAGAAAATCAAAATCATTATATATTTAGAAGCGTTTAAACGTAAAAAAAACTTTTAAAAAAGGTGTACAGCAGGTGCCGGGGAGTGGGTAACCCCTCAAGTGGGTCAGTATTAAGACTACTGCATTTCTTCTGGACCTTATTCCGAATTATCTGACGCCTTTTAGGAAGTTTCGCGGTGCTGAGCCTAGTTTCACTGCTAGGCTAGGGTTAAGAGGGCTAGGCTGCTGAGCCTAGTTTCACTAGGCTCAGCAGCACACTAGGCATGCGACTAGCAGGCGAACGACCTGGTGGCCCTAGATTCCAGGATTATGCGACGTAGCACATAAAGCTTTTTTTTTAGGACCATTGGTTCGTGAAATTCGGGACCATTTCAAGTCAAAAATCAAAGGCGAGTTGTCTCCGTCGAATCGGAAGATGTTCATGTATTCAGCGCACGATATTAGTCTTACCATTTTCCTCTCTGCTTTGAACATTTTTAACGGAATCCAGCCACCCTATGCAAGTCTCGTTATGGTGGAGCTCCATAAGGACTCAGCAGATCAGCGATATGTGAAGGTAAGACGATAATATATATTTTAGCCTGCGTTTGGGGACCTTAGTCCAAGTATCCTTATGGTCAGTTCTTTCTTTCTCCATTTCGTAGAGGCAACGAGCTCAGGTAACCTACGCTCGAAGCTCACCTACAGTTACCTTAAACCAAGACTGCTCAGATTTCAGTCTTCCTCATTACGTCGATATAGGCAAGGTAGCCTGTTCCTAAAGAAAATATATAGGTTTTTGGGATCCCGTAAGTGGAGGGATACGTATGACTTCGTAAAAGTTGTCCGTCTGTCAGCACGAGAACTCTCGAAGGGTAGAGATATTTTCTTCAAACCTAGTATGAGGATCCATTGGGTCAAAGTACAGGCTAGGATCGTAGATGAGTCTTTTAGCCACATATTTAGAGTTGGGGGAGGGGTTTCAAATTAAGGGACGAAAAAAAATGTTTTAAAAAGCCAGTGAGATAGTCGATGTAGGGGTAAGGAGACATGCTGAATCCATATTTAAAATTTGTTTTCTCGCCGGACAATTAGTTCGTCTGGAATCCGCGGCAAAAACAGTAAAAGCTTTATTTGAAGTTGATTAAATTTTACATTTAGGAATGAAGACAGGCTGAATCGGTATAGGACAATCGTTTTCTACCTGGACAAGTAGTTGCCTGGAATCCGGCCGAAACCGGAAAATTTGTTACAAGTTAAAGTTTTGTTTGAAGCTGATTAAATTTTCGGTTTAAGGATAAGAAGATATGCTGAGTCATCATTTTCTACCCAGACATACAATTTGCCCGGAATCCGGCCGAAACCGGAGAATTTACCAAAAGTTAAATTTTATCTGAAGTTGATTAGAGGTTCGGTGCCTACGGGTAAGGAGATATGCTGAATTCGTTTTGAGCTTTAGTTTTTTGTCGGACATTTAATTCACCCGGAATCCGGCCGAAACTGGATATTTGGCAGAAGTAAGGCAGGAAATTTCGATCAGTTTCATCAAAGTAGAAATGACGTATAGGGGTAAACACACACTTAATTCGTATCTGAACTTGATTTTATCAGATGACTATCCATTGGCATTAATCTGTTTTTGAATTTTAGTAGTAAAAATGTTCAAGGAGTCTGGCGACGCAAGAGAGATGGAAATGTGTGGATCAAATATTAAATTTTTGGGATCTCATCGAAACCTGTGTTTTGAATTGGTTTATTGTTAGGGAAGGCAACAAACATGGATGCTAGACTTAATATTTTGTTTATTTTTGGACTTTGTGATTATGGGAATACCTGGTAAAGTCCATGTGGGTAAGATAATCTGAAAGAAAAAAAAATAGTTTTTTTTCAATTGGTGTCCTCTGGCTCAAGTGCCATATACCGGTCGCGACCGTCGGCCGGGCGGTCTGCCCCACGATGGACAGTTAGGGTACTCCCAGATGTGCCAGGACGATGAAACTTGGCAGGCTTATCAGCGACCCGACCAAACGAACTTGGAAATAATCAGTTTCCCGATCCGACCACCTGGGGGGGGGGGAGGGGGAATCCGGAAGATCGAGTCATCCGATAACTTTCGAACGGGTGATCGGGTTCGAATGAATCTAAATAACTGAACAGAAGACATGTCTCTTATGTCCCATTTAAAGTCTGAACCGGATTTGAAAGCTGGGGGGAATCGGGGGGGGGGGGAATCTTGTGGAACGCTGAAATTGAAGGGATCGGAGTGGATGGAGGGAGATTTCCCGGAATTCCGGTGATGACGGTTTGGGGGATTTTCACGACGAAACTTTGCTGGTATATCAGGGACCCGACCAAACCGACTCGGAAATAGCAATTTTCTCGATCCCGTCATCGTGGAGGTAGTGGGAATTCGGAAGATTAATTAATGCGTAACTTCGGAACATGTGATCGGATTCCAGTGAAATTTAATAATTGAAAGAGGACAGGTCTTTGATTTTCTTTTTCATGTCCGGAGCGAATCCGACATCTGTTGGGGGGGGGGGAGGGAATACGTGACCCGCTTAGACTGGAGAGATCGCGATGGAACTTTGTGGGAATAACAAATTAACGATCTAGATAAATTATTTACAGAACCAGATTGGATCCGGGCACTGTGGGTAATTATACATTCTCGTGATTTCCAAGGGCCCTTGATAATTCTTATCTCAAGGGTTTTGCTTGCAAATGATCAGAATAAACCCACGAATTGGCAAATTCCTACTTTCATCCTCTGAACCAGCCTTGCAAGTCCCATCTGAGCTTCCAGCTCTTGTAAGGGAAGGTGGCAACATCCTTGGATTTTTTTTTTATGGCACTTGCAGCCTCTGGCTCAAGTGCCATATACCGATCACAATTCCGTCTGTCGGTCTGTCGGTCGGTCCGAGATTTTTGTCCCACTTATCCGAGTTAGGGTACTTCCAGATGTGCTAGGACAACGAAACTGGCAGGCATATCAGGGACCCGACCAAACTAACCTGGAAATAATCAGTATCCCGATCCGACCACATGCGGGGGAGTGCGGGGCGCTGGAAACTTGAAATTTAGGGCATTTTGTCACTTTTTTCCGAGTTAGGGTACTTCTAGATGAGCTAGGACAATGAAACTTGGCAGGAATATCAGGGACCTGACCAAACGAACCTGGAAATAATCAGTTTCCCGATCCGACCACATGCGGGGGAGTGCGGGGCGCTGAAAACTTGAAAATTTAGGGCATTTTGTCACTTTTTTCCGAGTTAGGGTACTTCTAGATGAGCTAGGACAATGAAACTTGGCAGGAATATCAGGGACCCGACCAAACGAACCTGGAAATAATCAGTTTCCCGATCCGACCATATGCGGGGGAGTGGGGGCGCTGGAAACTTGAAAATTTAGGGCATTTTGTCACACTTTTTCGAGTTAGGGTACTTCCAGATGAGCTAGGACAATGAAACTTGGCAGGAATATCAGGGACCCGACCAAACTAACCTGGAAATAACCAGTTTCCCGATCCGACCATATGCGGGGGAGTGGGGGCGCTGGAAACTTAAAAATTTAGGGCATTTTGTCACACTTTTTCGAGTTTGGGTACTTCCAGTTGTGCTAGGACCATGAAACTTGTCAGGCATATCAGAGACCCGACCAAACAAACTTAGAAATAATCAGTTTTCTAGTCCGACCATTTTGGAGGGGATTGGAGGGCAGGGGAATCCGGGAAATTGAGAAGTGTGTAACTTTCGAACGGGTGATCGGATTGTAATGAAACTTCATAACTGAATAGAATATATATCTGTAATGTCCCGTTTAAAGTCTTGACCGGATTCGGTAGTCAGGGGGGAGTTGGGGGGGGGAGACCGGAAATTTCAAGAAACGGTTAGAAAGGAGGGATCGGAGCGAAACTTGCTGGGAAGAACAAGCATCTGCTCTAGATAAGTCCTTTAGACCATTGTACTGGATCCGGACACTTATGGGGGGGGGGGGGGAGGGGTTTCCCGGAATTCCGTTTTTTGGGGGATTTTCACGACGAAACTTTGAAGGCATATCAGGGACCCGGTCAAACTGACTTGGAATAAAAAAAAAATCCTCGATATGATAATCTTGGGGGGGGGGGAGTTGAGGGAGGGGAATCCGGAATATTGAGTCATGCGTAACTTTGGAACGGGTGATCGGATTCGAGTGAAATTTAATAATTAAACAGAGGTCATTTTTCTCTGGTGACCTTTTTCATTTCCGGACCGAATCCGGCAATTATTGGGGAGGCGGAAAATACTTGACCCGCTTAGACTGGTGTGATCTGGATCGAACTTCGTGGGAATGACAAACAGATGCTCTGGATTAATCATTTACAGAACCGGATTGGCTCCGGTTATTGTGTGTGGAGTTGGAGGAGGGGGGGGGGGGGTCTGGGATTCCGGTGATCGCGCGTTAAGGTACTTCCAGATGTGCTAGGACGATGAAACTTCGCTGGAATATTGGAGACTCAACAACATTTGCTTAGAAATTGCTACTTCCCAAATCCGATTATTCCTTAAAGTACCAATCTTACCGCAAAGTAAACAAAATACTTTTAAGCAACATATGCATTTTCGTGATGCCCATCAGCCCATTAGCAGTTTTGCCTCAAGGGTTTTGCTTACAAATGAAGTTCCAGCTCCCTTAGAGTGCGCATCTCAACCGCAAAGTCGAAACTTACTTTTGATCAATCAAATCATCTTGACACATGCAAGTGCCATATGAGCTTACAGCTCTTGTTTAATTTGTGATTGTGAGAGATCGGTCTGACCTAGAGGTACATTTTCAAGTTGCAGCGCTAAGAAATTATTTATTCAGTTGGTGTTTTTGATGTTTGAGGAGATTAGTTTTTATGGCACTTGCAGCCTCTGGCTCAAGTGCCATATACCGATCACAATTCCGTCTGTCGGTCTGTCCGAGTTTTTTGTCACACTTTTTCGAGTTAGGGTACTTCCAGATGTGCTAGGACCATGAAACTTGGCAGGCATATCAGAGACCCGACCAAACAAACTTAGAAATAATCAGTTTTCCGATCCGACCATTTTGGGGGGGGGGGAGTGGATGGCAGGGGAATCCGGGAAATTGAGTGGAATGTAACTTTCGAACGGGTGATCGGATTGTAATGAAACTTAATAACTGAATAGATTATATATCTGTGATGTCCCGTTTAAAGTCTTGACCGGATTCGGTAGCTAGGGGGGAGTTGGGGGGGAGACCGGAAATTTCAAGAAACGGTTGGAATGGAGGGATCGAAGTGAAACTTGCTGGTAAGAACATGCATCTGCTCTAGGTAAATCGTTTAGACAATTGTACTGGATCCGGACACTTAGGGGAGGGGGAGGGGTTTCCCGGAATTCCGGTGATGGCGGTTTTGGGGATTTTCACGACGAAACTTGGGGGCCCGATCAAACTGACTTCAAAATAAAAAATTTGTCGATCTGATAATGGTGGGGGGAGTTGAGGGAGGGGAATCCGGAATTTTCAGTCACGCGTAACTTTGGAACGGGTGATCGGATTCGAGTGAAATTTAAGAATTGAACAGAGGACATTTCTCTGGTGATCTTTTTCATTTCCGGACCGGATCCGGCAACTATTGGGGGGGGGGGCGGAAAATACGTTACCCGCGTAGAATGGGGAGATCGGGATGGAAATTTGTGGGAACAAACAGATGCTCTAGGTAAATCATTTACTGAATCGGATTGGCTACGGCCACCGTGGGGGAGTTGGGGGGGGGGGGGGACCGGAAATCTCAAGAAACGATTAGAATGGAAGGATCAGAGCGAAATTTGCTGGGAAGAACAGACATCTGGTCCATGTAAATCTTTTACACACAATACTTGAAAATACTTGAACCGCTTATGCTGGTGTGATCGGAATCGAACTTTGTGGGAATCTCAAACAGATGCTCTGGATTAATCATTTACAGAACCGGATTGGCTCCGGGTATTGTGGGTGGAGTTGGAGGGGGGGGTGGTCTGGGATTCCTGGGATCGCGAGTTAATGTACTTTCAGATGTGCTAGGATGATGAAACTTCGCTGGAATATTAGAGATTCAACAACATTTGCTTAGAAATTGCTTCTTCCCAAATCCGATTATTCCTTAAAGTACAAATCTTGACCGCAAAGTAAGAAAAATACTTTTAAGCAATACATGCATTTCCTGTTGCCCATCAGCCCATTATCATTGTTGCCTCAAGGGTTTTCCTTACAAATGAAGTTCTAGCTCCCTTAGAGTGCGCATCCCAACCGCAAAGTCGAAACTTACTTTTGATCAATCAAAAGATCTTAACCCGTGCAAGTGCCATATGAGCTTACAGCTCTTGTTGAATATTCACCCTATGTAACGGGTCACGGAGCCTTCTGGGGGTATTATTTATTCTGTTATTTTTTGTATTTATCAAGAGGAGTGGCGAAAGTGAAAATCAGTTGAGGCTCGGAGCGTTCAATTCGGTTCAGCTCGGTTTTGTTGGGATCTCAGAACGTTAGTGACAAGTTTGTTCAGCACCGTAGCTCTCAAATGGGATGTTTTGTTTAAACTGTGTGCGATTTTTCTTTGGGCAAAGTACAGGTCAAATTTACAGTGTCGACGTGCCAATGTTATAGTTATAACTGCCATGCTTTTATATTATGGTGAATAAATCTGAATTGAAAAAAAAAAAAAAGTTCGGGACGAGCTTCCTTCCCAAAAAATCTGTATTAGCCATTTTGTTCCTGTGGTGTCGACGGACTTATCAACACACTAATAAATAAAAAATCATGCATTACCGTGGCGTGTTACCAATACCAATTAGCGTGTTCAGAATCATATATTATTAAGCGTCATTTTAATGGCTGATTGACATGGTGGTAATTTTGGATTGTCCCCTTTCACTTTCTAAAACAATGTGACGCTTCGCTGTTCGTAATTAATTCCACCTTAATCTAATTAATGAGGCTGTCGACTGAGGACCAGGGGTGGGGCTTTGGGACCAGTATAAGCAGTGGTCCCAAGTCGTTGCTATGAGACAGGACAAGAAATGTTCTGTAATGGTGGGAGAGCTGTATTTTGTTCTCCCGCTTGTTTACTTTTGCCGTAGCCTACCGACCAGTATATTTTCTATGGCAAGGTGCCTTGTTTCGCCAACCCGATGAATTTCTGTGACGTTTTCACACTGTCGTTCCTTGATTTCATGGTCAGGGTTGACGGAATTCTGGGCCGTAGCCAAGAAAAAACTAAACTTCTAACTCTTAACACAACAACAACAGAGGAAACGACGCGGACTAGACCAGTGGTTCCCAACGTTTTCCGTACCGCGTACCCCTAATCAATGGTTCGAAATGGTTGCGTAACCCCTTTTTCAGACCGTGAAAAGATGATATGTGTTATCATAAATGATAAAACATAGGCTACATGTGTAGAAATATATACAAAATCGACACTTGAGGCTACTTTGTAGCCAAAATTTTGTCAAACCTCGGCTCGATGTCATTAACGGCAATATTTTGTACAGTCAGCCTGTTTCAGTGTTTGGTTTTGACGTTCTCCGTGCATTTATCAAGCTGCATCGCAAACATTTTTGTTAGCTTGATTCGCAACATGAATGACAATATCACTTGCAATGTCTTCGATTGTTTTCTAAGCAATATTGTTTGACACAGGAACAGATTTTACTGCAGTGGGCTAGCTTGTTTTGCAATCAACATTATTTTATTGACTTTCACTAGGGCTTATGATCAGAGGCGTCACGCAGGGATTGGGAACCCCCCTCCCCCCTGAAAGTGATCGGCGCGAAGCGCCACTATTTTCGTAAAAACAGTCGGTAAAAAATGACCAGCCAGTCAGTAAAAATGCCTTGCCCCCCAAAAAACGTTTTAGCTAGTGATGCCTCTGCTGGTGATATTAGGCTTTTGACAGTCCAAAATGAGGGAGGCGGGATTTTCAAGCTACAGACTAAACCGATTTTGGTACCTTCGCGTACCCCTCGCAAGGGTCTCGCATACCCCTTAGGGCTTAGGGACGCGTACCACCGGTTGGGAACCACCGGACTAGACAAACCTTATGATGACCAGAAAAACGATGCGTTACTGTGACAAAGATAAAATTCTAAATATGTTTATATATTTTTGTTTCTTGTATAATCGTTTTTTGTAGGCTTTGACCTCTGATCTATGTTCTCGTCTTACTGTTTGGTATGGATTACGTCCGACCGGCGGGTAGACCCCCCCCCCCCCCCCCCAATAAATACCTGGATACGGACCTGGCGGAATTTATATTCGAAGAGGTCTCAAGATAGAAATTTGGAGCAGCTTCACAGCTACTCTTCGCAGTTTTCGCTCCCTGAACTGGGGAACGCCACCCTGCTGGAGACATAGTATCGCCGACCCGTAGTGGAACCTGAACTTGGATCACCTTGCATGGAGATTTCAAGAAGTCGTTTACTAAAATCAAAGACTACTTTATACATTTAAACTTTATTGCTGAAGACAAAAAACATAGAAATGCGGCACGGCATCTCTGATACCCTTCTGTGAATAATACATTCTGTCATCGTACACTAAAAGTTTGTTCACTGTCTTATCGTCCATTGAATTTTGGGCGGCATATCCCAGTTCTATCTCTCGCTTGTCCGTCGGGACATGGCAGGAGCGGTGCGTTGTTGATGTTGGTGATGCTAATTGGTATTTTCGTTTGAAGATGGAATTCCACTGGCTTATCCGTAACATCCACCACTACCGCCATGGGTTGTGTCGTTTCTTCTACTTCTTCGTTCGGAACAGAGATAGACTGAGTTCCGTCTGTAGTCGTTTCCGCTGCCGCTATATTCTGTTCACTTCTAAACTGTCCTTGTGCACTTTCGGGGCAGACCCTCCATCTCGGAAAAGCGAGGGATGAGGCTACACACACTACGAGTACGATAAGTAGTTTCATCTCGGACTTCTGCTACTGAACTGAAGCTGCGATCTGGGGACCCTTTAACTTAATTTGGTTTCGCGAAAAATTCCCATCAAGGATTGTTTAACTAATGACGTTGCTGATTATAGAGAGCACTTTGACAGTCAGACACTCCTCTTCAGCGATCATTGTTGGGGACAAGGTACTAACGCAAGCCCAGTAACGAACTAAATAAGTAAGTAAGTAATGTATTTACAACCCGCCATTTCGAAAATGCGGTGTAAATGAAAGAAAATAAATAATACACATAAAGTCACAGAAAAAGATACCAATTTTCAATCTTCGGCCAGGAAGCAGTGGACTGCTTCCGACTGTCAGGTGTAGTTTCGGGCACACCGAGACCATCCCGAATCGCCAGGGAATTTTTTTACTTTGAAGGTTTTCTGAACGGCTTTTCGAGTCGTTCTTCGTTTTCTGAAGAACTGCCGATTTTAACCAACAAACATGAATTTGACTACTGATCTTTACTTGTGCACTGTAAAGGTTCGAGATCTTCTGTAAGCAGCAGGACTAAATCTGTCGACAAACCTAGTCTGTGATTGGTTAACGCGACTGACCCTTCACTGTACAAACATACTCTACGGAAAGATTCAGTTATCTTACAGCCCGATTGCACTATCACGATTGTGCAGGAAATATGAAGAGTATGATGGCTAGTGACGCCCGTGATTATTGACAGTTAAATTCATATACAAGTGTAGGCATTCATTTCTGCCTTAAAGCACAACTCTTACTAGAAATGATCTTTTCCCTATGAAAGGTATCAGAAAAAACGTTTTCGAAAATAACATTACTTTCCACCTGAAACTAGCGATTCTCTTGTTAGCGCTTGTCGACTGTGTCCAGCCTTCCTGCTCTCCGACGCGGTGGCTGAGCGCAAAACGTTTGAAAACTCATCGTGCCTTGGTTAAAAAGTGGGGAAACTAAGCAAATAAAAGAAGTAATAAGTAGAAGATTGTCACATCCTTATGTGTGAAAGAGTTATCAGCGGACATTGAAGATTTCGGCAAACTTTTCGTTGGGTGACGGGAAAACTCGGCAAAGCCAAAAAAGCGTTAAGAATTCGTAGTGACGAAACGAAACAATGGAGAAAGGTGGGGATTTAAGAAGCTTGTAATTCCATAATGGAGCTAAGTATATTATAAAAGGCAGAATAAGCAAGAGGGGTCCTTAAGGGAAGTAAAAATTCCACAACTGTCGTGGAGCGACTGTTCCAAGCCTTCAGTTTGTATTCACCTGATGCAGGTTGCTGAAGACATGTCTGTTCGTTGCCTTCACCGGCATCGCTTCATTCCTCTAAGCATTCTCTTCCATGTGATTATGTATGCCCTTGTCTCCAAAAATACTAGCACCTCCGGGAAGAAAATAAATGCCTAAATTTCCGAACTGATGAGTAGGAATTGACTTCTGTATGCCGTATCCTGTTTCTTGGTCCAAAGTTTTTTGGGGCTTTGGTGTTGGTCTGTTCATCTGACCTGACAGATCAGATTCGGCAGCGGTGTCGCTACAGAAGAGTAGTACTTGGCACTTTTCTTGGCATAAAAGAACGAAGCGCTTCGCTAGCTAGAATAAATATCATCTGATTTTCCCGTATATCGCCATCAAATATGATTCGCAGTCAGCTGTACGGAAGGGATACTTGAGCCCACAAACCTCGCGGTGGCCAGGTTTGAGATGAATATGAATATATTTAATAGCCAATTGGCCGTACAAGATACATGATGTTTACAATACACTTAGCTGTTATGATGTTTACAATACACTAGCTGTTATAGCACGTAGGGAGCCAAGGGTCAAAGTAATAATTTCGATCTAATGCTCCAACTGTTTATTACAAATACAAATAAATTATAAAACCAAGACCAGCGTTGTACCTCTGAAGACATACAAAAATTATCAGTTAGGTCTTATAATTCTTTGCTAATCAATCCTGGAAAATTCCGCCATCTAGAAAAGAAGACGTTGTGCGTGGGTTTTTCTCGAGCCAAAACAGCAACTCAGCAATCGAGTTCAAATCTAAACAAACCCGTGGCATGCGATCACTAAGAGAAGGTAAACCGAATGTTTGGATTAGGTCTTTAACTAATACACTCTTTAAAAATTGGCATATTTTAAGTATCTTAGCTTTATTTTTTGTTTCAAGAACATCGGGAAACTTGATAGTATACCCGTTAAGAAAATGTCTCCTGGGGTCTGAGAGTTGCTCGCATTCCACCAGAAAATGGCCCTCTTCCTCTGTTTTTCTTGACTCACTGCCCGACTGAAAATCGTTTGTTTGCTGTGCTGTGGTCAACTATTTCAAGCTTCGGTTGGCATTACCACTCGAGGTTTTTTGGTCTGACAGTGCTTGGAAACAAGCGTTTGTATGCGACGTGTATGTACACAACGGTTCGAACGTGCGTAGACCTCCAATTGTTAGTTTTCGTAGGCCTGGGGCTCCTCTAATTCGCAGTTTTCTGCCCTCATAAGTTTGACCTCTTGCTGACGACTTACTACTTCTTGTGCTTTCCTGCCGTGAGTTGAAAACGCGGAAATTAACGCAAGTCTGTTGCAGCAATGTATACATTCAAGTCATTCAACCACTAATCTACTGGCTTTTTTTTGCCTGGAAGATTTCCTGATTAAAGGACCCGTCATACCTGTTGTATTCTGAACCCGCTACGACACCTCACTGATCTTTGCACCAACCAGGTTCACTAGTTTCCATGCGCATTATTCGCATTATTTGAGCATCATGTCATTGAATACAGGCTTTCTGAAGTCTGGGCTTTAGTCTGGGCTCTGAAAAAGGCTTTAAACACCCAAAGCCGTGGCTAATGTATTTAAAACAGAGCTTAGTTTTACATTATTCAGGTAGTTTTGAATATTGGGACGTAAACAGTAAATAGTGCGAGGTGTGCTTTAAAGCGAAGCAAATTGTGGCTGGGCTCACACCTTTTTATGGCACTTGCAGCTTCGCTCAAGTGCCATACACAGATCACTTTTCGGTCGGTCTGTCGGTCCACTGTTCTCGAGTTAGGGTACTTCCAGAAGGACTAGGACGATGAAACTTGGCAGGCATATCAGGGACCCGACCAAACTAACTTGGAAATAGTCACTTCCTCGTTCCGACCACCGTGGGGGGAGTGGAGGTAAAGGAAATCCGTAATCTTGAGGTATGTGTAACTTAGAGAATGGATGGTCGGATCTTATGAAACTTTGGAAAAACTTGTTGGAACTTGTTTTTCTGGCAAGTTCATATTTCCAACTCGAGCGGCTTTGAGCTCTATAAAATCTCTAATTAAATTCAGCTGACGTATCCGTTTTGCACTATCAGATATGATTCGCGGTCAGCTTGGGCTGAAGGAATATTTATCTTACAGCTCATGTTTTTTGTTTGTTTTTTACTCGAGGAGGGATAGCAAATCGGCGAAGAACGGCTAAAGACTTTAACAGTGTGGCAGATCTTACAGTCACGGAATCAATACTTAATTCCAAGTTGCGCCAGCCGAACTCTTTGTACGTCACAAGTTAGATTTCGATTCGTCTCGTTTCTGCCAACTAAGTGTTTACCGAAAGTTTGAAAAGAAGATGACGTTTTAGTTAAATACCCATTAACTTCGATCTCGTAATGTGGCGCAATCATTTGGAAGTTACGTCCAGTCACTGGGAAAGACACACAAAAGAATTACCTGAAACTTTCCGGGAGACTTCCAAGGATAATGGAAGCCGCGTGATGTCATGCCAAGAAGTGCTGTTGAGGGGGGAGGGGGGCTAGATTTGGCTGGGATGACGGATACCCTAGTCCAATTCTGCCTCTACCAAGGAACCATGATTTTTAGAGCACTGCTCGTCATCGTAAAGGCATCAAAGTCCCTTTGCTCCATTAATGTGTTCTTCTTTTTTCTCTAATGTGTTCTTCTTGAGATGAAATTGAGTTTTATGTTAGCCAACTTGCATCCACCTCACTCACGCCCTTCATAACAAGATTGGTTGTTTTTTGGCCGCTAGATGCGCACAATGGCACGTTACTTCTTGGTGTAGGCTACGGTTATCCAGGTTTATTTGGCTATTTTCAAGTCATTTTACGCCTAGCCGTGTTTAAAACTGTTTAAAATACACTTGCCTCTATTTGTGCTCTGCCCAACTATGTTCTGTGAAATTTCTCCAAGTTTGTCAGTTTTGGCTTCCGACTTCAATGCTGAGTGCTGATCGACTTTTTCATTGGGCAACTGAAGTGAAAGCCTAATCGCTTATTAACCCTTCAGATAACTTACACCAAGATCTCACGTGTGATTGTTATTGTTTCTCTAGTGCATCTGGTGGCAGTTCGTCATTTGATTTTATGAAAATATGCACACAAAAAATATGCAGAGATCAGAGCAGTGGGATGCCATGAAGAGTTTTTAATGATAATCGGAAATGCTATTCCTTGCTTATACATAGGACATGATCAAGATCCAAGGGAAGTTGAAAGTTATTAATTGGGGTGCACGCTCCTTTTCCCCACTTCCCCGCCCGTAGAACTACGGACAGAAGAAACATAATTTGACCTCCAGAAAGAGCGATCAATCAGGAATGATTTTTTTTTTCATGAGGATATCCAAGAATAACAAATAAATAACTTACAACTTACACCAAGGAGGCCGCTTCGTTTGCGTGTTGCGCCTGAAGGCTTAAAGGGCGTTAGTTAAGGTTTTAAGATTTGGTGAAAGACCAGAAAAGATAGGAGCTTTTGAGCGGATTTTCCCGGTGTTGCTGAATATTTGCCTTAAAAAGCACTTAAAGGGAAGCAGGGAAGCAATTACACCAGGAGACCAGTTTCGGAGAGCCCCCCCCCCCCATTTAGTGACCGTCGCGGTGGTGTTCGCATCCTGCAATATGGCGAGGGCACAAAACGAACATTTTTTCCAGTCAACAAAACAAATCGAAATTGACGTAAAAGCTACTTTGAAAAATAAGCTTCTGCGTTCATGATCTATAAAGCCCTCCCCCCCCCCACCCTCCGTTGTCTGGCATACTGAAGGAAGAGACATGTAACAAACACCGAAAAATGGTTACAAGTTAAAGAGCATTGCCCGATTTCTAATTGCAGCCATTCATAAAAGTTTTGCTAAATCACAACTATATAAAAGAAACGAGCAGAAACGTGAATGACAGACCAGTCGCTAAATAATCTGATAAATAGAACGTTAGCATTTGTATAGATGTGGCTGACGTCATATTTAGTGTGTAACTGGCGATTTATCCATTGTTCACACAGACGGTGGTTTAGCGTCCAGACGCTTCCTGTCTCGTCAAAACTGTGCATGTGTTTGCGTCTTGACGCTACAGTTTTTCTTTTGCTGTGGTTAGTTTTTCTACCCGCAGTCCTGCAAAGGTGGAAGCAGCTTATTAATAAATCAATCAATTTGAATTCATTAGCATGAGGCCATAGAAAAACAAAAAACACAGAATCGACTTAATAGTTACAAAAAGTGGACCATGTGCAAATGTTACCTATGTGCGTTTTGCCTCTCGTGACGAATGTGTTTCCGTTTCTGATGCTTCTGTTTTGTATCTTGATTCGCAATCAGCTTGGGCTGAAGGAATATTTATGTTTTTGTGTGGCGTTTGTGCATTTTTTGTTGCTCCTTTTGTGACGAATATATTATCATCCGGAATATATTATCACAAATATATTATCAAACGAAAAAAAAATCCGGGCGCTTTTAATTTACGCTTTAAAATTTCAAGCTTAATGATAGCGACGAAGAGTCTTGACATAATGCATTCTTGCGAACCAGGGAAATGACGAGGTACGAATCCGTAGCAGCGTTTAATTCCAGGCTTAGCACTAGTTCACCTCGACCTTGTCTTTCAGATTTTGTACAAAAACCACACCAACGAAAATCGAGAGGTTTCCACGCTTACTCTCCCGGGATGCAGTCCACTATGCCCTATTGACGACTTTCTCCGGCTGACCGAAGATGTAGTTGTGGACGACATCCGAGCTGCCTGCGTAGCCGGTCCACGTCCCTCCCCCCTGTTCCCTGCATTGTCGCAGATTGAAATAATCGGTAATTTTGTTAGCATGCTGTTTTTCTCTTCTCTGCAGGTTGTGTCGCGTTACCGTCTGATTTTCGGGACTGGCAACCTTTTCCGATTCTGATTTCTGAAAAGGAAAAGCTCTTGGTTGAGACAATAAGGCTTAGGTTGCGCTCCAGAACCTAACAATTGTTTACGATTGTTAACTTTTTGCGTTCCAGCTTTCTGATTGCGAAAGTTAAGCTCCTCCCACCTACGATTTCCGTTCCAGAGCTTAACGATTGTTAACTATTTTGTAACGATGGTTGGTGAGCATCGCTGAGAGAAGTTAATAATTGTAGAATCTGGGAAAAGTTAACGATCGTGAAAGCTGCAGTTAGCACCGCCCCGAAATAAAATTGACGATTGTTAACAGTTGTCAAGTTTCTGGAACGCAACCTTAGAAAATGTAGCAGAAAAACGTTTTCTTCACAGTGGTGCTTTAATATATAAATGTTTTCTTGCTCTTCATAACGACACATTGCTGAACCTATAACCGACTTGCGGGTAATTTCAGATAGTTTGCCAGACTTTTGCAGACTATATTGTGAGACCAGCTACGTTGTATTTTCTTCAGTTAGCTTGAGGTACAGGTTCATTTAATTTTCCGATATTCGAAACAAATAATCTTGAATACACTTCATGAAAGAGAGCAGGCTCGATGACCAGGAGATGACACTGACAAATACAACTTAAAGACGATCATTCATAACTCAAAACAATACTTGCGTTTTTGCAGATACCATGGTATCTGACACCACGAACAGGATCTGCATTTTGTCGTTTTTGCGCTTACCAAAAACGACAGTTGCCAAATTCGCACTTTTTTCGGCTTACCGACGAAACGTCCCCATGACAAAACGTCCCCTGGCGAAACGTCCCCGTGGCGAAAGGTCCCCGTGACAAAACGTCCCCGTATCAAAACGTCCCCACGGCAACACGTATAGATTTTTAAGTTCGCGTCGATCTTCAGGTGCATTATCGAGGTAAAACAGCTTCCGACTGTGCACTACAGATGTGGTAACACTCCTTATAAGCAGAGAGGATCGGACATAGGACCGGTTGCTTCATAAATGTATTGTTTTCAGTTAAAATATGTAGTGTAATATGTCTTGCAATTGACTCGTAACTGATCAGTTTTTAGGTCGTTTGAGGCAACATGTAAAATCTGAGGAGCACCAATATGCTCCTCAGAGAAAGGGGAAGCTCGCTGTGGCTCAAAGAGAGTCGAACTAAGAAGATGCAAAAATAAGCGTAGTGCCGTTATGCTGGATGAAAATGACAAGGGTGGCGAGGAAACGAAAGCGGATGGAACGATTAGTTAGGTGGAGAGACATAGTAAATCTAGGTTAGACGGGTTTGATCCATTAATAAAAATCCTTTAAAGTACCCCTCTTGCTTGTTCTGCCTTTTATAATATACCTAGCTCCCTTGTGGAATTATAAGCTTCTAAAATCCCCAACTTTTTCCATTGTTTCGTTTTCTGCCTACATTTTAGCGCTTTTTCGGCCACGCCAAGTTTCGCCCGTTACAGAACGCAAAGTTTGTCGAAATATTCAATGTCCGCTGACAACTTATTCACACAAGGATATGATAACCTTCTGTTTTAACTTCTTTTATTTGCTTAGTTTTCCAACTTTTTAACCACGCCACGTTCAGTTTTCAAACGTTTTGCTCCCAGCCGCCGCGTCAGAGAGCAGGAAGGCTGGATAGTGTTGACAAGCGCTAACATGAAAATCGCTAATTCCAAGTGAAAAGTAATGGTATTTTTGAAAAACGCTTCTTCCGATCCCTTTCATAGGGAAAAGATCATTTCTAGTAAGAGTTGTGCTTTAATAATAGATATCTTCAAATTAAATATCGAACATAAGCGAGGTCAATGGCTTATAACTTTTTTCGAACAGGTATGTAATGCATATCCTCCTATGACCCACGGTCAGTTATTTTACGATAATCTTCACACAGAAAGTTAGCGGTAGATATGAGAGGATGATATAAGTCATATCAGCCTCCAGAGAGGATGTTATAAGTCATATCAGCCTCCAGAGAGGATGTTATAAGTCATGTCAGCCTCCGGAGAGGACGATATAAGTCATATCAGCCTCTAGAGATGATTTCTGTTCGAAAAAGTTATAACAGTTAACACACCTCCATCTCGGTTGATATCAGAATAGCAACCTCGACGGCCATTTAAAAATATCAACCCCGCCTTCGGCTCGGATAGGTTATTTTCAGTGACCGTCTCGGTGTTATTTTCCGATACCAACCTCGATGTCTGAAGTTAACCTTTAATATCGCAGCGTAAACTAACACACTAATAAACAAATCAAATAAAAGATAAAAGGAAAATTGACAAACTACTAAATCTTTACGCTTTCTTTAAGAAATGGCTATAGCCGGGATCAACACTTTGATTTGTTTCTTGACTATCGGTTAAATGCTGAAGTAGTGAACACGTCGTGGTTTTCAAAAGTTCATATTCCTAGAACCTTTTTGGCCTGAACTGATGACGCAACCAGTAATCTCATAGGCCTAGCTATCCCTCAGCGATGGAAAAAAAGATTCTATAGCCGGGGACGTTTCGCCAGGGGACGTTTTGTCGTGGGGACGTTTTGTCACGGGGACATTCCGCCGGGGACGTTTTGCCGACAGCCCGTTTTTTCAGGTCACCTCAAAAGAAATACTTACGTCCACCCACATCGCAAGTACCAGACTTCTTCCCACCAATTCCTCAAAAAAGAAAAACAGGCTTTTGTGTTGATGATGATGAAAATGAGGTGACTTTTTCAGAAAGTACGATCAGTTACTACGGTCGGGATCGTGGTATCTGAATATCAGATACCACGGTAACTGGCCTCAGTAACTGCAAAACTACCTTTGACCGTGGTATCAGAGACCATGGTATCTGGAAAAACGCAATTGATATAATAAACACCATCGCAAGCAACTTCCTCGTAAAAAAAATAAAAAGACGACGACCAAAGATCACGCCTGTTTTTGAATAGTCTGGGAGTTGATCACAGTGGAAGCGGATTGACGAATCACGACTTGCATCTCGCATTTGGTTAGCACGAGTTGCATCGGTCACTCGGCAGTTCAACGCTGCGGACATACTAAGTCTGTCGTAGGACTTACGCCATCTGCTTTTCAAAGATACAAACATACTGCTCTATCGTTTTCAATCGGTCTCAGTATGCCAGAGGCCGCGTCGGGTGATCATTATAGTAAAGCCTACTAGCTCCTGATTCATTATGTATGCATGAATTATGCACAAATTGCTTTTCAAGGCTGTTAACCCTCGCATCCATCATCTGCAATTGTTTTTGTTTTTTTCGAGGTCCGTTTCAGTTACATAAAAATGAAACGAAACATCTCCATAGTAACCACTTGTTGTATTCCTAGTAAAACTTGAAGATATGGTCCAGTTCGGAAAGAGGTTTAGTATTTTTTTTATAAGTTAATGATTTCTTTAAAGCACAAACTCTTAAAAAATATCTTTTCACGATGAGATAATGTTTATTTCTTTAGCCCTTGTCAGATCTCCAGATTTCTCAATTTTCTGAGAGGAGGTTCGACGCAGAACATTTGAAAACTTGTGGTTAAAGGGAAAAGAGAACATATGAAAAAGAGTTTGAATTTGTCAGGAAGCGCATTATCTAGCCCGCAAGATAAACTTTTTGGCTTACCAAGGCTGCCAGCATGAAAATTGTCATCATAGTATGTGTACATCGTGGATTCTGGAACATCGGGCAGCTACGATCGCATAATCACAAGGAGAGAACTAACTAGGAAATTTTTATAGCAGGTGGAAAAGGTTACCGAGAATTAGGTTTACGTCGTTTTCCGTGCGACCAAGGGTGCCTTTAGACGCCGAGTCTGCGGTCTGTCGTTTCGGAGGAGAAACTGTAGTCGGCCCATCCGACTTTTCACGGCTTCCCCTCCCATGGTCGATTTCCTTCTAGAAGCTACGATCGATATATAATAGGCTAGCGAAAACAACCAAAGGGGCGTGGAGAAGCGGGCTTAGTTTTTGGGCGTTGGATACAAAGAGGAAGAGAATGGAAGAATAGAATTTATTTTTTCAGAAGTAGCTGTCACAGCGTTACCGCCGAATTTGAACTTTTTGTCAAAAAAAAAATCATGAAGGTCCTACCTCTTTCGTCAGGGAAGCATTTTCTGATGAATTTGGTGTGCGTGAAATGCTTTTGTTCGTTCCTGCTACTGCAGATCTGTCGAAAAATATTTCTATTGATTTCCTTCTTTTCAGAATTATCTCTTACCACAACCAACCCTCACAGGCACGGTTCTCCCTATGCATGTTTTTGTCCCAACTAAGAATATAGTTCAAACGTATTCGCTCCGTCCACAAATAAATCACGCAAAAGTATTGACAAGTTCTCGAGACTCAATCGAAGTTAAAGACCAGAAGGAAAAACAGCAAAAAAAATCTTGAAGAAAGCTAGAGAAGAACAAATAGCTTTATAATAAGCAGTTGGTCTGAGCTAAACAAAAGCTAGTAACCTGACAAACCATTGTCACCTACATAAACTAAGGGCTTGTGATTCACGTTTGTTCTTTTTCTTTTTCAGCTGTGCTTGCCGCTGGCATATTAGGACTCTTACTTGCGATAAGCTTGATCGGACTGCTGATCACTTGTGGTCGCCTAAAACGCTACAACCGGCAGCACCAAGGCTATCAGACCGTACCCGTTGAATCAGAGTAACGTTCCCCCCCCCCCCCTACCACAGTCTTTCGCATTTGTTACGAAAGGAGCCAACAAAACACGAAGAAGGTACGAACGCAGTGTGATACGAATGCAAACTCGGTTGGTAGTGATCCGGCGTTGTGTTCCCATAGTGTCCGAATTTTGTAATCGGATCCAAGTATTCGCAGTCGCATTAGGAAAGTTTGTTGCCTGTCTAGCCGAATTTTAAATTGGACGCGGCAGGAATGTGGCTTAACTTTTTGTTTTGTTCCTTTGTCTGTAGGAGCTTTCGAGGATCGGAGCACTCCTTTGCGGATTAACCGCAAGTCATATCGAAAAGAGGGCATTAAAAAATATAAAAGTAAAACGACGGGTTTGTTATGAATATTTTTTGGGGTTAGCCCTTCATAGTGATGTTTTCACGTTGTCGCAGTGAATTTTTTCGTTTGTGTCTTGAACTTGCAATAACAAGAATTGGTAAGCCCGTAAGTGTACCTCAGTCCTATGCCTCTACGAAATGCAGAGTTTCTTATATTTTTATCCGACAATCGTGAGTGGGTGCTTACTCCAGTCCAGCCAGCTTTGTTCCCGAGTTCAGAGCAGTGCAACTAGATGGCAGGTAGAGAATCTCACGCTATTTTGTCGCCAAACCTATTTTCTTTTTCTCCAAATCCCACGTTGTAGGCGCGAACGTTTAACGCAATACATCTACCAATTGGGTAATGCACGGAGTTGCGCTGATGTGAGTGTGTAAGAGTTCCGAGGACAGCATCGGAGTTCTATTTACATGTTGAGGATCGGCTCTTGGCGGTAAGAAGTGGCCTGTATTTGATTTGTCGCAGAAGCAGAATCAATCAATCAAATCGTTTATTGACAACCCAACTTCATAGCTTTCTTCGTAGATGCTAAATTACGCTGGTCATACAGTAATAAAATAAATATATTACACAATAATTATTCACTTTGTTAAAAAATCTTGTAAAAAAGGGTACAAACGAGTTCATGAACCTTGAAGTTCGTCCTCTGACAAGCACTACTTGTTTTGCTGTGCACGAATGGGGTAGAATAGAATGGGGTGGTGCACGGATTTTGCGCGGATGTAAGTGTAAGATTTCCAAGTAAAGTATCAGCGTTCTATTTACATGTGGATTATCGGTCCCCGGCGCTAAGAGGTGGCCTATGTTTGTTTCTGTCGCACCCCTCCCCACATTTCCAGAAGGCACTTCGGTTTAAAGATGTGTGTCCTTAGATCTAGTCCAGAATAACATATTTTTTCAGTTCGCTTGTGGTCTCGGAAATACCTTGGACATACGGTCAGGGTTGGGTGATGACGGACTAGAATTCCTGCCCGTGTTTTTGGCACCATCATTAGTTCCAAACAGAAAAATTGAGATTTTCTCCACTTAATGATTAAAGTGTCAAAAGTCCGGGCAGGAATTCCTGATCGTCTGCTCGCAGCATAAGAGCCGTTTTCCACTGCTCGATTTGCGCTTATGCGTTGCACAAAAGTTAAAGCATAGACACTTTCATTGTGTGAGAGCGCTGGTTCGGCATTCGAGTAAAAAAGAGAGAACACGGAATCGAACTAAAGCTCTGAGATTCTTAAAAAGCGCTTAAACTGAAGGAATGTAACCGTCCACTTAGCTGCGAAATATCGAGCCATGAAAAACGACTGTGAAGGAAACAGATATTTTGTACGGAATTCGTAAGGAATAGAACAGAGGAGAAAAGAAGAGTTCGCAGAAAGTTCTGAACTGGCTGTTTTCAAAGTTGCAGTGATTCGTATTATTTTGTGATTGTTTGCTCACAAATAAACCTCTCATAAAAAGGCTGTAAAACATTTCATTGTCTTTCTTTTAATAAATGACATATTTAGGTACCGAATTACAGTTGTTCTTCTCAGACTGGCATATGGGCGCTGGTGGGAATCCCCCCTCCCCCTTCAATTCACTTCGAGCTTATGCATGTTGTTGAGTGGTCTTGGTTTGATATCTCTTGAAGATGGGTCGTATTCTTGCCATGGAAAATAGTCAGATTAGTTCTCTTTTGGACTCGTCTTGATGATCCAGGATCTGCACTGCACAAGAACGACAACCAAATAAAAAGGAGTGTATTAGCAGCCAGTATTGATTTGAATCGAGGCTGGTAATTAGAACTGAAAGGAGAGGAAAACCAAACCAGACTGCTCGTTTTGCAGTCACAGAGAGAAGGAAAGCTTAGCTATTCCTTAAGCCCAAGCTGATTGCGAATTTTATTTGGTGGTGCCCCCCCCCCCCCCCTCACATCCAGGCAAAATGTAACATGTGGCTGATACGAACCTTCGGGGGGGGGGGGAGAGTTTTCTGATTACAGGTTTGTTCCCTTCCCCGAAGTTGAACCAGATAATTCACAGCCTGACGAGGACCCTTATCAAAAAGGGCCGAAATATCGCTGATGAATAATCGCAGCTGACGTACCCGTTGTAAACATTGTTTGAATAAATGTTTCAAAGTCCGCTTGGGCTCAAAGAATATTTTTGAACCTTCGGCATTTCGGATAGAGCTAGATGGGGACAGATGACCTTTCAGTTGCCTCAACTGAAATTCGACAAACGTAGTTTTGTATGGGCTATGGTTTCGTGGCAGCGATTTGTCCCTCGGTCAATCTTTTGCTAGTTCAGGCACTACCACAGGAGCTACACTGTCAGAAGTTTCATAACAGATTGCGCATACCACTTTCAAGAATAACACCTTTTCACTTAGAAATAAAGTGTTATGACCAATTGAGTTTACACTATTTCGCGCCAGATCTCCAACAACACCTTCAATTGGTAAAAATACTAACGGGAACGAAAGAAACATAACATATAACATCCCAAAGTGTTATCTGTTGAAACTGCGCATCCTGCTGTTGTCGTTATGTAACTTCTGACCGTGTGGTATTTTTACCTATTGAAGGTGTTGTGGGAGATCTGGGCACGAAATAGTATAAACTTAATTGGTCATAACACTTTTTTTCTAGGTGAAAAGGTGTTATTCTTGAAAGTGTTATGCGCAATCTGTTATGAAACTTCTGACAGTGTAGGACGACGAAACCTGGCTTGAGTATAAAGCACAACAAAACTTCAAAATATTAAACCCCCGGATCCGATCATCCGTGGGGAGGGGGGGGGGGAGGGTAGAGGCAGAATCCGTTGCATTCCGACTCGCGTAAGTTGCGAAGGGGTGATCCGATTCGAATGATATTTGATCGGTCGTAGGAACAGATGCTGGAGATGTTATATTTGTGTGTCTAGACCGCATCCGACTATTGATGGAGGGATATGGATAAACTTGGACTTGACAAAGGTCATGGGTCCTAGGTGAGTTGTCTTGAAGCCCGAACCGGATCCGGCTTCCGCGGGGGTACCGGACATTTTCCTGAAGTGCTCCGATAGAAGTGAAACTTTTTGGGTGGTGTATATGAATGAATGAATGAATGACTGTATTTAAAGCCATTTTTTCAGGCCGTATACATACATATACAACAACAAACAACTACCAAACAAAATCATGTAACGCTCAACTTTCGAATAATAAGACCTTTCCGGACAAAATTTCCAACTGCTAGTATATTTACTTTCGACGTCGACTTCAAAATTCCAAGAAGGGGCTCACAACCACCATCCCCAAGAAAACTCCCTCTTACCTCGCTTAGCCCCTGACACCTAAAAAGAAAATGGTCCAGCCCACCAGAATCACCGCAAATAGGGCAAGTATACCGCATTTCCGGGTAACACCTTTTTTTTCCAAACACTATAAAAATACTATATTTTTCGACAGATCTGCAGTAGCAGGAACGAACATGTGAAACTTATGTGTCAGAATCACAAATGGACATGGTGGGGGGATTTGGAGGGGGTCCCTGAAATATCCTGAAACGTGTAGGGGCCAAACGGATGGAGAGATAGTGATGAACTTGGAAGGTATAAAGGTCATTGAGACCTAGATGTGAATTATGAGGTCTGAACTGGATAAGACCTCTATGGGTTGAGGGGTCCCTGAAAATTTCTTTAAGTTGTTATGTTCGAGCGAAACTTTATGGGTTGAGAGGGGGTCTCGAAAATCTTGTGATATGCAAAATGTTACGGCGACTGTGGGTGGAATATGAGGGGAGGGGGGGGGGGGTACCGAAAATTATTTGGCACGCGAAGGTACTTCCAGATAGGCAAGTCAGGCGTACTAGGACCTGAAGAACTTTCGAACTAGTTGGGATTTGGCAAGAGCACAACTCCAAGATATTTCATGTTCAGAGTAGATCCGACAAAAAGTTGGAGAGGGTCTCAGAAATCGGGTGACATGCATAACTCTCGAACGAGTGATCCTGTTTGGATGAAAGCTTCACAGTTGGCAAGAACATAATTTATACCCTTCGAGGTGCCATAATGTGGTTTCAGTTATTTTTTGTTTGTTTTTTCTTTCTCTTGCATTTGCTCTAGTTTCAAGAAAGAGGAGCTTAAGTTTAAATTCTGTAACATACATAAAGTGCCCTATGCTATCTTTTCCAAGGTCAAGAAAATTTACTTGAACTCAATATATTATCTACACTGTAAAAAAAAATCTTGCAGTATTTGCTACTGGGATTAATCTTGTCTCTACTGAGATAAGATTATCTCTATTTCGGATTTATCTTACCCCAGTAGAGATAAGCTTAATCCCAGTAGCAAATATTGCAGTTAACTTTAATCGTGACTCGGAGAAACTTTTTACAGTGTATGTTCGTCCTTAAAATTTGTCTTTCTTTGAAGACATTCCTGGGCACTGGGGGTTACCATTTCCCTCTCCGTGGCTTTGCCAATGGTCGGGACAGGTTTAGTTTAATTCTTTCTGGAATACAGCTTTAAAGGGCACGATATGATTATGATAGTAATTCATTCTACTTCAGTAGTATTTCCATCCATTCTTGTAACCGAGATATTTCACTTCATAAGTGTATCCTATCTCCTCAGTTAGCATTACACTGATTATCACACTTGCCACATTTGTTATCTTTACGTGACGTCGATCGTTGTTTGGGAGATGCTTATGCGTCAGAAGACCGGATATGCAAATTTTGCCAAGTTTGTCATCCAAGGCAAGAGAAGACTAAAAACAGCCGAAGCCTTTTTAAATTCTCTGTAAGTATAGCTTCGTCTTAAAGTAGTCAACTATCTCAGAACCGAAGAGTTTGCCCACTCTCGATTGTAGTGCACATCAAGTGCCCGGTGCCGGTACACCAGCCCGCACCGGTTATCACGTCTTAGGACATTTAAATCAGCATGTTTAGAAGTGGAATCGCCTAATTTATGGCCAGCACCGCTGGTTTCGGGCGGTGCCGGAAAGTGTGTAGAGCAGGTTCCGGGGAGTGGGTAACCCCTCGCCCAGATCATCTTAGCAGAAACACAAAGTACTGCGAGGTGTCCTTTAAGTCTTTCATGTCTGTCACAGAGCCATCGTAGAGTTCATTGCTTCATTCTTTTCAGAAATAAAACGCCAAAGAACCCTTATCACGACAAGTCAACCGAACCGGCAAGTGTTTCGTCTCTGTTTTGGGACATTTAAATTCAAAATTTGGCTCCAAGGCGCGCTTGCTAAAACAACATTCTTTCTCCGTCTCCATGCCCTCTGCTGATAAAGTCAATCAACAGACGGTGCTAAGTTTAAAGAGGACAAAAGAATCTGCAACCGTTACTGATGTCATGTTTCTAAGTACTTCTCCCGTCTATTTGCACAGATTAGGAAAACAAAAATTCGAGAAATTCTTTCAGCTGTCATAAATTCATTCATTCACCGACAAGTAACTGCAATTTTCACGTTGCGCAATAATTATATCATAAGCCAAAACATGCTCGCGTTGACTATCGAAATGATAGATAAAGATATAGGATTTTCTTATCCGAGGTTAACACTTTCATGGATCCCAAAACGTTAGTGACGGGATACCGATTATTTTGTTTGTATGTCTGCCCGTCCGTCCGTCTGTTAGCACGATTACTCTCGAAGGACGAGATATTTTGTTCAAACTTGGTGTAGGGATTCTTTGTACAGGTGTTCGTAGATGGGTTTGGTAGCCCTTTATTTAGGAGTGGGGAGGGGGGCTTCAGATTGAGGGTTGATTTGTTTTTGGTTTTTAAGGTAACTAGAAGTCGTTTCAGGGTAAGGAGACACGCTGAATCCATACCTGAACTCCGACAAATAGTTCACCCGGAATCCGCCCAAAAACCGGAAATTTGGTGGGGGTTCAACGTTGTTTCGCAAGTCGATTAGAGATTGGGTATGCTGAGCGTTCTTGCCGGACGAGTAGTTTAGCTGGAACCCGCCCAAGTTGGAAATTTGGTAGAAGTAAGTTTTTTTTGAAGTCGTTTACAGATTCTACACAGGGTCAGTTTTGGACTTTATCTCCTTGACGGATAAGTAGTTCGCACGGATTCTAGATGGGGTAGACATACTGAATCCAGGTTTGGTAAAAAGTGTTTTCTGAAGTTCAAGCTCAAGTCGATTTTAGA
Source organism: Branchinecta sandiegonensis (assembly GCA_030848855.1). Lineage (NCBI taxonomy): Eukaryota > Metazoa > Arthropoda > Branchiopoda > Anostraca > Branchinectidae > Branchinecta > Branchinecta sandiegonensis. The sequence continues at coordinate 10,945,881 of JAUPMV010000003.1, read as the reverse complement.
GATTCTGTTTAGGAGTAGGCTAAACATAAATGCTGAGTCCTTATCTGAACTTAATTTTTTCCCCGGACAAGGAATTCGTCCGGAATCCAACCCGTAAATTTGATGAAAGTGAAAGTTAATTCTTTCGTTTTAGTTTGAGTGCAAGAATGCATGCTATTTTCATATGTTCTTCTTTTTCAGTCTAGCTCTAATCCGTGGGAAACCAGCACTTTTACACTTTCTACATTTTTTATATATCTCTTCGTCAGGCTATTCCCGTCGGCTGTCGGGATAAATATAGTAGGACTGACTCCAACCATCTGCTCTGCTTCATTAGCGGGTAAATGGTACGATCATAGTCGGAAATAATCCGGAAATTCAGAATGATCAAAACCCTCCGATAAAATTTAAGGTGGATAAAGAACTTGTTGAACCAGAATAGTTTATGATTTTCGACTAGCATTGGTATTCCGGTCTTGATCTGACCCCAATCTGGCTAACGTGAGCTGGGGAAAAACAACATGTTTATGGGGCGAAGATAGACAATTTACTAGACCCAAGGGGTGGTTCCCAAAATCACCACGATCTTTTTGCCCACTCTCACAATGCCCACGCTCAGAATGCCCACGATTAAAATGCCCACGGTTCAAAATGCCCACGATCAAAATGCCCACGATTAAAATGCCCACGACTTAAAATGCCCATGACTCAAAATGTCCACGACTTAAAATGCCCACGACCACGAAATGCCGGCGGCCTAAAATGCCGACAGTTCAAAGTGGTCACAGGGGAGGCTAATATCGTCCTAGTTTACAATGCCGATGGCCGAAACTGTCTACAGGGAAGGCCAAAATCATCCTGGGATAGCGGACTACGAGGATAAATGATAAGGGATGTCCTTGAGGCAAAAATTATCATGGGCCCTTGGGGATCATGAATATCATTTGGCTAAAGTATTTTTTTGACTTTTCGGTTAACAAACCCAGTTTAAGGGTGCTAAAAATAAAGTTTTGAGCAAAACCCTTGAGTTAAAATGTATTCTTTGTTTTAAAAAAAATGTGTACTTTGTGGTTAGGATTAGTACTTTAACAACCTTAGTACTTCGGATCTGAGAAGTGACAATTTGTAAGCCAATCTTGTATCTTATGTTCAAGCAAAGTTTCATCGCCCGAGCACATCTAGAAGTACCTTAATACGCGATCACAGGAATTCCCCCACCCCACCAACTCCCCTCACAGTGCCCAAACCCCGTCCGGTTTTGTCACTGATGTATATAGTTCGTGTCCTTGTTCTTCCCAACAAGTTTTATCCCAATCAGTCCACTCTAAGCGTGTCACAAGATTTCCCCTCCCCACACACATTGATCGGATTCGGTCTGAACTTAAACTGGGCCATCCGAGACATGAGGTATTTCCAAATATCAAGTTTCGTTAAGATCCGATCACCCGTTCCAAAGTTATCCACTCCTCAAGATTCCGGATTCCCCTTCCCTCCACTTCCCCCACGGTGGTCGGATCGGGAAGGTTAATCTGGTCGGATCCCTGACTTGCCTGCCAAGTTTCATTGTCCTAGCCCACCTGGAAGTAACGTAACTCTGTGTCACCAGAATTCCGCAAACCCCCTCCAACTCCCCCCACAGTGCACAAATCCGGTCCGGTTCTGTCAATGATGTATCTGGGACTTGTGCTTGTTCTTCCCATCAAATTTCATCCCGATCACTCCACTCTAAGTGTGTCACATGATTTCCGGTTCCCCCCTCCGACTCCCCCCCCCCCCCCCACCGCATTCATCGGATTCGGTCCAGACTTGAAATGGGACTTGACTGGACTTGAAAATGCGCAGTCGTGGGCATTTCGAGTCGTAGGCATTTTGAGTCGTGGTCATTTCGAGTCGTGGTCATTTTGAGTCGTGGGCATTTTGAGTTGTTGGCATTTTTAGTGGGCATTTTGAGTCGTGGGCATTATGACCGTAGGCATTTTGAGTGTTAGCCCCTATGGTGTCAATGAAGCCCATAACATACATAAAGTCACCTTTGGGATCCCGTCGAATCATTTGGTCTTGCTCCCTAGCCCGTGGATTTCTGCTCAGTTCTAGAAGATGGTAAGGGTCTCTCTGCGGCTTTGTCGGATAGTATTATGGATCTCAGGCCGCACTTTCCAGAAAACGGCAACCTAGAAGCTTGTCGCGTTTATGCAGCCAAGCTTCCGTTTCAAACATATTTCTGCTTTTGAGTGGAAAGCTCCCTTCATGCAGGCAGTCACCAGTTTCAAATCGAATTTAGGCTAAAATCTAAATAAATTAAGTATTTGCGAAAGTTCCCTGGTTGCGCAGCCAAAATATCTCCTTCGAGTAGGCTAATATAAAGGAAAAAATACAAAATAAATAAAGCGGCATTTTCCGACGGGTCGGAAGGTACTGCCATCTACTGTTTCTAGCCGTTTCTGTACGTTATTTCTGTCAAAGTTTTCGGTCGTCATTTTTGTCAGTGAAGGTCTTGCAACTTTTGCTGGTGGGCGTACCTCTTATTTGTTTCCGATGCCGTTTATGAATTTGGCGCGTCTTTCTCAACCTTTTATTATTTGGGGGGGGGAATAAATAGCAGTCCTTGGTTTGAAATTTCTTTTGATGTTGTGTTCTTTGGCCGTCCCAGATCGGTTGAGTTCAAATTCTTTCATTATTTTTCTTTTCTGTTTCTTTGTTTACTTTTTTTCAAGTAATTTGCTTGTTTGATTCTAGAGGGAGAGATGTTTATTGTAGCCCTTGAGCCAACAAAACCACTACAACCTGGTTCCGGACCTGCTACAAGATTTGCATTCAGTATCTCGGCGAACTTTTGATCAACTCAACTTTACACAAGACTACTCATCTTCCCACTTTTCAAACAAAAACTCTTTATTAAATAAAATAAAAAAATTAAACAAGAAAAACAACAAAAAAATGAACAGAATCCATGCGGATGCATACCCCATGTTCGTGTTGTCTTCCGTACGAGGAGTCCCCTGGGGAGTGACTCCCTCTATTCTCATGCTTCCCCTGGACTCTCCAAGGAGTCCTCGGGGAAATGCGATAGTACGTCTCGGGTTCTAGAAGATTTTACTGCAAGTTTCCCTTCTTCCGATGTTATTTTCACTGAGCGAAAGCCTTTGATTAGGCTAGAGCCTTTGATTAAGCGAAAGCCTTCGATTAGGCCTATGTGCCATCACCGTGTTCTAAAAAATCCTTCTTGGGATATAACGTTTCAAAAGTTTTGAGGGGCTGACATCAGTACTGTAGCAAAGAAACTGTGAATCTGGCAACGGCATTTAGCTATTACTGGCAATAGGCTTGATTAAACAATTCCGCCTGAAAGAATTCGGGTTCATAGTCGGTCGAAATATGTATATGTGTATATTCTTGAAAGAGCTTGAAAACCTTTATTACTATTATGTCCCCATATCCGTTTTCGAACCATTCCTTAAGTATTTGATAATGATAATAATTATAGTTGTGGCTCTTTTAAAATAGACAGATGGAACAAAAACAAAAGGTAAGAAAAAGAGAACAAAATACTGGTACAAAAGGGAAAACTACTAAAACTGCTACAACAAGTTTAGAACCGTTAGCTACTGAAACCCACCACGAAAGTAAGTGAAGCTTACAGATTGCCTAGTTCTTGTACCACCCACCAAAAAAGTGCTCAATCACAACTGAAGGCCCATACCTGAGTCTGGTATGCACTAATATACCTCAGCAGTAAAATGATCGAGGTTATAGGGGGTACTCAATAAATCTCGCCGGCGATTCTATCAGGGTGAATTGTATCCGTTTTCGTTGAGAATTTAAGAGTTTGATTACTTCATTGACACCCGCTAATGGTTCGGCAAAGGTTTCAATCTGTGCCTGATTGGGAATTTATTTGGAAGTTGCCGAGGAAGGTGGAAAAATTGTTGAACTTCAATAGTATAATTGCATTTTACTCTATACAGTGGCGCCATTTGACAACAACTTTAAATGGGGATACCATGCCCTCTTAAAAGTCTGTTTGAAAAGCAAATTTCCAATTCAGATTCTCAATTCAATAGTTGACAACAGATTTAAATGGGGATATCGTGACCTTGCTGCAGGGCATGGTGCATAGTGCCCCAATGTATGGCAGGATTTGTCTATGACTGCCGTGCTCGCCCCTCCCCCCTTACATTTACTACTTCTTGATGTTTGGTCATCCGTTTGGTCTGTGTTGGCCGCTAAATAGGTTTCAATAAGCAAAACATATTAAGCTATGTTTGGAAGCTGCTTTAAGTGTACCCCATACTGAGTAATAAAATATTGAGTCTGTGTAGTAAACTTGGGATTTGGGACCAAATTGATCTTTGACCCCCCCCCCCCCCCCCCAAGGTTTATTGGAATGGCTCCACTGATTCTGGAAAGAAGAAGTGAAGGCTTGTGCCACTCGATTCCAGGTCTAACCAGCGGACATTTAGATGAGCCAGTTAAGTAGGTACGATGGTTTTCTTTCTCCTCCCCAGGAGAAGGTCATAACAGAAAATACCAGCCCAGTCGTAAAGAGGGCAGTAAGGAACATGGCAAAACAGGATTCCTCTTTAGTTCCAGAGTTCTTTGAGGCCTCGCCTACATTGCTTCCACACGCTACGTCCCCATTCTCTGATTCATTTGTTTCAAACTTCCTATTTGATTTTTGTCCACCCTAACTGCTTTACGCTGATTTTTGCATTTTAATGCTTGACTCTTTTCGATATGAGCCTCTTTGAAGAACCGGTCATGTAAGTTTATCGTTAGAACCAAGACAGAACAACCTTTTTTTTTAAGTTGAAAAGGGCTGGGATAGCACAATCTAGTTACCCATCACTTATTCACTTAAATTGGCTCGAAGACCCGCTGAAAATGCGTTTTACTTAGTTGTTCCACTATTAACGAACAATCGATTTTCAAATAGTGGAATTTCCGTGTGATTTGTGGTACCTCTATGCGCTTGTATTTTTGTTGTAGGCCTTACGAGAATTTTTTTTAGTTCAGGCACTAAGCAATCTTCACCAGTCTCACCACTGCCCACTAAAATCCGCGTTTGTGTTGAGATTAAAATATCCCACGTCATAGTAGAATTCAGGCTGTGGGCCGATAGGCTGCAGATACTCTGAACGTCATAACTAGAGCAGATAGTGGAGAATAAGAAAATCCCTTTGTAGAATCCAAATAATTCACTGTATTCAATTAAATGACACAAAAAGAAGTTGGCTTTTCAGTTACACTTTAATGTTTGAGAAACCCAGCCAAGCTGCAAAGGAATCATGTATTATGTTATAATGTTGGAACAGTAACTGTATGTACTGCTTTAAGGAATTACTCCCTATTACCGTTTTCTTGCGTTCCTTCCTTAATTCCGTTGTCCAAAAACAGATTTTCAATGGAGTTCTCCCTTTTGTCCATGCAACACAATCGTGTCTTAAAAAAAAGATTTAAAATAATGTGCTGGAACAAATTTGTATTATTTTTGTCAGGTTTTCTGGGAACAACAAGCAAACAAACTTCCTTCAAAAGTGTTGAAAGGGGTATCTCGAGTTTAACTGCTACACCATCCGGGAGTTTCTTTTCAAAACTTTCAATCGACTGTTTAAATTCGGTCTGCTGTTGATTAAAGGTTAATTTAAAAGCCAACTTTTTGCTGCGGTATTTAACTGAGGTCGCCGAATTATTTGGATTGTATGCTCTAGTATGATGTTCAGAATATCTAACGCCGTCCTCACAGCGCAAAGTTCTACTATGAGCCTAAAAATTTGAATCCCAGCACAGACGTGGCATTTCAATGAGCTAGCGCAGGTGAGCTCACTGCGTGAACACTTACTTTTCATAAACAGGTACAAGGACACAGAGATACCAAAAATCCGACAAAGAAAGCCCCCTCTAGGACTATCGATCATTCGTGAATATCGGAGCAACGAAGGACCGTATTTTCATTGGGTCTTCAAAACCATTTAAGTGAAAATGTGATGGTTAACTAGATTGTCCTATCTCAGCCATTTTCGGTTAAATCTTAAACTTGTACTTAACTGACACAGCGATATATTGGCCCTTGTTTCTCTTGACTTATTTCCCTTCTCTTTGATAGTATGGAGCAAGTCTAATTAGTCGGAGCTTTGTTCGTCAATGAGTTTAATATTGCCATACAAGGCCCCGAAGATCGAATTTGTCAAGGAAGAAGAATTACGCCAGGACCAGGATCCTATCTTAACGAAGAAGAAAATCAGAACAGGGGTCCTGCCTTTCCTCGTTTCTTTACGGCGGCTTGCGGCTGCTTCCGCAGCCGTTGACCAGGATTTTCTGTGGTTTGAAGTGTGTCGAGCTAAGTCGCTAAACCATGACATTTTTATATTATTTAATTTAATTTAATTTCAAAATAACTGCGGCACAACATTTCATGCGCGAGCAAATTAATTGGCACTTGTCATTAACCTACAACTAAAACATATATACAATTGTCATAAAATAAATACAGTGAAACAATAAATGTTGGTGGATTAAGAGGAATAAAAACCCAGCATTGTTCGGCCGTTCCACCTGAAGAGAAAACTACCCTCACGCAGCTGTACCATCTTCAGGAATTCACAAAGAACAGGCGTTCGCGACCTGCAATACCGAAGGACGGCATGGCACTGATCATAGGAGATACCAACTCCGGGCTCGGTACATTCTTAGACATCGGTTTAAAAACTGTTCGACTAAGGGAGGAGGGAGGTTTCGGGGGTGTCATACGAGGGGAAGGAATAGTAGCTATAGAGGTTGGGAGAAACATCTTTTCTAGGAATTAAAAATCTTCGAAGGCTCACTTTTACCTGACGAATAAATATCGAATTTGGCAGTTTGCTATGATAAGCCATATTTTCGAATTAAAGTTTTATTCTATTCTATTCTATGGTCTTTGTCCTGGTTCTGGTTTCTTTTTTTATAATAAGTAAATTTTGTTTTGTGGGTGTTTTCGCAATTTACAATTGCCCTCAGGGCTTTAGTGTAAAATAAATTACTACTACAGTCGTACATGCTATAGCCTTTGTTAGAATCGCACGTTTTCGCCGTCCTATCGACTACTGAGTTTTCTGTTCTGGGTTTTATTTTGGTCCTTATTTTTGTTTCGTTAAATCTAAGTATTCCTTTAGCCCAAGCGGACTGCGAATTATATCGATGGTGCTATTAGATTTAGTACAGCTAAAATTTCTCCGCGATATTTCGGGCCTTCTTGGCAAGAATCCTCTTCAGGACAAAAAGAAAAAAATGGCTTGTAGAGGACCGTTGCCAAGAAGGCCAGAAATATCGCCGAATAAAACTCTCAGCTGACACCGCTTAGCACCACCTAACATACGTTCTTGTATATTTGTTATCGCGCTTCTCATCCCTCTTAATTCGCGCTATTCAGAACCCTATTATGACAATTAGTACCCAACCCTTGCAAACATATTAGTGGGGCGGGCCTCTTGTCCGAACATGGCAGTATCTGTTCAATCAAGTCTGGTCTAATTTGCAAATTTTCATCATAACAAGCCATTTCCGAAAGCCCGGTCGCGTGGACTTTCACAAGTGGGAAATTAGTTTGGTCGCAGTGTTTTTCTGTTCATAAATTCTGTTTCATACAGTCTCTTGGATTTTGAGATTCAAAGCTTCGAACTTTTTTCTAAGAAATCTCCAGAACAAGTACCATCGACCTTTCAACCAGTTTGGGTCTCACTGGGACGGGCAAATTTGCGATGGCACAAGTATCCCTCATTTTCCTCTAGGATCCCCGAAAGCATTTGCTGTCTTGTGTTGGTACGGAAGATACGTGGGTAACTGGGCAACAATGCCACGCGTGACAGTTAAAGCGAACCACATGGTCTTTCTACCACAGACACAATGCTAACCATCCCTACTGTCACTATGAATGTTCAAAACCACAAGAAACACCGTCAAACAGTGAGCAAGTTAAAAAAAAAAATCGTAGGTTTGAAATAATTCGGACCAAATCTCAGCCGATTATCCGGGACAGCCGTTATCGCACGTCGGGGGCCAAGGATCAAAATAATAATTTTCATATAATGCTCCAACTGTTTATTACAAATCCAGAGAAATTAAAAGCCCAAGACCAGTGTGGTACTTCTGAAGACATACAAACAATAATCAATAAAGTCTTATAATTCTTTGCTAATCAAACGTGGAAAATTTCGTCATCTGGAAAAGAAGACGGCCTGCGTGGGTTTTTTCTCAAGCCAAAACAGCAACCCGGCAATCAAGTTCAAATCTAAATAAAGTGGTGGCTTGCGATCAGTAGGAGAAGGTAAACAGAATGTTTGGATTAGGTCATAAGTCGAAAAAAAAAAACAAGTGCGCAAGCGCTCAGGCGTGGAGTGTGAAAGTGAAATGTTTATCACATCTTGTACACAAACACCGTTAGAACAAAGACATCCCCAGTAACCAAACAAATATTGAAATAACCTAACTTGAAATCGTCCCACTTAAACTAAACTAAACTTAACAAACCGCATGTTAAAATCCAAAGAGATCTTGCAATAACGGCTTCGGATTCAATACAGAATGTCTTGTCAGCCAGTCCAACCCTTCAAACCTCTTTTCAATTAGCAAGGTAATAACGAGTGTAATAAACCAAATCGTAGCAGCCTAATACCTCCTTTGTCACAATTTCATTAAGGACGGCATATCATAGATCATATTACAAAACCGTCCACTTTCCAACTTTTCATTAAGGACTGAAGTACGTCGCGTGTTCTTTTTTGTTGCTCTTCCACAAAAATCCACATCTCTACATATCATATCTCTTGAGAGACCTGTCATAGACGAACTTAACTCGTGGGAAATCTAGGCCCAGCTACTATCTAGACCTATATATCCCAAGTATACCAACTTAGACTTTGATTCCAGTCAGGAGTCAAAAACTTAACTGATGGGCAATGTGGGCCCACTTGCCCATGAACGTGGAGGGCATGTTTTTACTCCACATACATATTCCTAAAAGCACAAGGAATTCCATCGTCCTATCTCCAGTTATTGTCAAATTAAAAAACATTTTTAAAAAATGGGCAATCCGGGTCCAATTGCCCCTGAACCAAGTGGCAGTGGGGTTTGGAACCCCCAAAAAGCAAAAAGAGACCCCAATGCTCACAAACCTACCAAGTTTCAACTTGATATCTGTAGATTCTTGTCAGGGGCCACGCTTGAGCAATCTGGGCCCAATTGCCCGTAACCGGGGTAGGCGAGGGAGTTGCGAGTAATTTAGTAGTAGTAAAAGTAGTAGCAAAAGTAATTTTCCACTACAAGTACACGGAACTTCATCGTCCTATGTCCAGCTCTGGTCAAGTTATAAATATTTTTCACTAGGCAATCTGGGCCCAATCGCCCTGAAACGGGTGGGTGTGGGGGATGGGACCCCTAAAAAGGCACCACTAAACCCCAATACCTACAAATGTACCAAGTTTGAACTTGATACGTGTACTGGTTCACGAGTCATGAGCTCGACAAGAAACGGTGAAAACCGGAAACCGAAAGTTGCTACAGCGCTCGCAAGAGTGGATTGTTCATAAATGAACACTCCACTAAGAATTATAAAACCACTATGGGTTTAACGAGATCAGTAAAGTTAATGAGACAAACAAAGCAAAAAAACAAGCTGCCGGATCTGTAATTCATAATGTTTCGAGGATGCGTTTCTTCTTCGGAGCTTCCGTCGCGGGAACCGTTTTCAACTGGTTGCCTTTCACAGACAAACCTACGAAAACCCACTGAGATAAAGATTGGACTCATCCGCCACTTTAAACCAGCAAGTCGTGCCGGAAGAGCCAGTCATATGGAAACATTGCCGCAATCGCTTCTGCTTTAGTAACTAAATATAGTAATGGAGAAGGACAGTGAATTATCCCTGGTTTTCACCATGCATCAAGTCAATATGCCCTCTGTAGAATGTAAATAGGGTGGTAATCTTAATGAACTTTACGGTTTATGGTATTCATAGGTCGAGCTCGTGTGAACTACCTTTCGTCGAAACCGGCCTGTAAATAAACACAGTTCCTTAACGGTCACGTCTACTGCTTTTGAAGTGTTTTATACCCAAATAGCTGTGTACCAACGAAGAATGCTGGTAGGAACAAACCGGATTTCTGTTACAAGTAATTCAGTATCAGGTATGATGTAGGTATAGGAGGTGGCCAGTATTTTTGTTTTGTTTTTGGGAGACAAACAAATTGACAGTTGCTGTATGTCACTTTCCCACCCGATGAAAAATTTATCTCAAAATAGTAGTACTAAGTTGTACGAAAAAGTAGCATGCAGTACTAACTGATGCTACTACATGCTTCTACTTCAAGGCAACCGTGTTACTGCATACTGCTGCATGCTACTATTAGCAAGACTGGATGCTACTCTGGCAAGACAGGATGCTACTGGATACAATTACGTAAGATTTGACCAGTCTGAGGCACATTAAATGATATTATTATTTGCTACTACATAGTATTACATGCACCTTTTTCGTACAACTACCATACAACTATGCAGGCTCCTCATTTTTCACCGGGCACACGCTGCAGCAGTTGCGTCTTTCGAGCAATGGTCAGCGGCACCCGGCGCTTTTTCATCATTGGCATCATCCTTGTCGGACAGCTTACCGCATCGTTCGCTCCGCCGAGGACGACTCTGTGGTTAGAAATTGATGGGTCCGCATTAGAGGGTGGGTCGCGTTTGGGATAACAAATCTAAATGAAACGGGAAAGCGGCACCTTTTGAAACGGCAATCAGGAACCCAAATCTACATATCTGCTGGTCCAACATAGGAGCACTGCTAGTCAAAGCAGTTGACTGGGGGGGGGGGGGGGGAGGGACGGACGCAGTTAAAGGTTAGCTTAAAAGGCTTAGCACGCACGTGCTTGAAAATACAAATTGTGAACTGGTCGTTTAGAGTTTCTTTACACTAGGATTTTTGCAGGCAGAGGTGTATTGCCAACTCCTATAATGATGACTGATGACTCGTCGCCCCAGCAGTTCGAGCAGACTTACGTTTTGGGGATACCTATGACTTCGTAAAGTTTGTCTGTCCCTGTCTGCCTACCCGTCTTTCTGTTCATCCGCCCGTCTGTATGTCCGTCTGTTAGCACAATAGCTCTCGAAGGGGTTATTTTGTTCAAACTTTTTTCGTGGGGATCCGCTGGGGTAAATTTGGTAGAAGTAAAATCTGTTTCGGATGTCGATGCTAGTATCGATATTCATTCATTCATTTATATCTTTCCTTCAAAGAATATATAATGAGGAGTATTAAAATAAATTTAAAAAACACTGTCACAAATAAGTTTCAAAACAATAAATAACAATTGATGTACTTTAAACAACACGCTGTGTTGGGGGGTTAGAAATACATTACAGAAATACATAGGGGTTAGAAATACATTCTAACTTCGACCGGGGAATTTCGAAAAGGTAGACAAAAGTATCCGGAATCGATCGAAGCGTCTAAATTGCGGTAAGAATGCGTGCTGCATCCGTATAGGATTCTTATTTGACGGTGCAAAACGGATAAGTCAGCTACATTTTATTAGAGCTATATTTCGGCCCTTCTTGGCAAGGGTCCTCAACGGCCCTCCAAGAAGGGCCGAAATATAGCTATAATAAAATGTAGCTGACTTATCCGTTTTGCACCGTCAAATATGATTCGCAGTCAGCTTGGGCTGAAGGAACATCTACCGTATAGGATTCTCGTCGGGCAAGCTTTTTGCCGGGCAAAAAGGAAATTTGTAAAAGTAAAATTAGTTGAGTTGTGCTTTGAGATGAAAGTAAGAAACATTAGTAATTTGGAGGTAAGAGTTCTTATTTTGAAATGGGGCTCCGAAATCTAGGGGCACGCAAATCCTCCTGAAATCGCACTTATAGCGAGATAAGGTGGGGTGATCCTCCTGTAGAGATTAATTCCTACAAATTTAGTTGGAAAACTTTAGCGTAACCGTGCCCGGGATTCGGCAAAAGTCGAACCTGTGCAAGACCTTCTTGTCTAGATCTCACATCAAAACCCATGTCGCTGCTACTATTATGGATTGCAGTTTCCGTTTGTCAATCAATCAATCAATCTTTATCATTCGAAAAACTTTCCTTACGGTATTAAGAAAAAAACGAATATGTGTTCTCTCGTCAAACATAACTACATACAATGGCGCTTTTACATAGTCAAATATTCAATAATTACACAAGAACAAGAATTGCAACAAATTAAGGCGCTAAACTTCAATAACTAACACAACAAGACCAAACTTTTCGATGGGATCCCAAAAATTCAATATCTGATCCAGACAACTGGGTCTTGTCTTCGCCAAATCCAGTCATCGTCAGAATCCTTGAACATTCTTACAATTAAAATTCAGAAACAGATTAAGGCTAAATGGCTAATCATCTGAGAAAACCAAGTTCAGATATGGATTCAGCATGTGTGTTTACCCGTATAAGTCATATCTGTTTTGACGAAAAGTTCCTGCCACTTCTGCCAATTTTCCGGTTTCGGCCGAACTCTAGAAGTACTTGTCCGGCGAAAAAAGAAAGCTCAAAAACGAACTCAGGGTATCTTCTTTCCCCAATAATGAACATCTAATCAACTTCAAATAAAAATTTAACTTATAACAAATTTTCCGACTCCAGCCGGATTCCGGTCGAACTATATGTCCGGGTAAAATATGATTGTCACACACGGATTCAGCGTCTCTTCTTACCCCTAAATCGGTTATCTAATCAGCTAGAAATAAAACTTTAACTTCTAACAATTTTCCGCTTTTGGCCGGATTCCGGGCGAACTACATGTCCGGGAAGAAAATTGTTTTCACATAAAAGTTCAGCATGTCTTGTTGCCCTAAATCGGACATCTGATCAACTCCAAATAAAACTTTTAATTTTAACAAACTTTCCGGTTTGGGCCGGACTCCGATTACAACTACTTGTCCGATTACAAAATGGTTTTCACCATCGTGTTCAGCATGTCTTCTTACCCTATAATCGACTATCACATTAGCTGTTTCAAAATATTTTGTTTGCCCCTTAATTTGAACCCCCTCCCCCACCCCTAAATGTAGGGCTACAAAGCCCATTTACGAACTCGACTGGTCCGCCGACCCAACGAATCCTCACACCAAGTTTCATCAAAATATCTCATTCCCTTCGAGAGTTATCGTGCTTACAGACGGACGGACGGACGGACGGACGGACGGACAGACGGACAACTTTTGCGAAGTCATAGGTATCCCTCAACTTACGTTTTGGGATCCCAAAAAACAGGAAAGGAATTTAAAATACCGATATAGCAGTATCCTACGAAATTCTTCCCTTAAAATGGAATTTCTTAATGGCCTGATTAACATTCAATGCAAGCCAGCTAAAACATCTTAGATCTCAAGAACCCCAGCTGGGTCTTATTATACAGAGATGAACAAAGCAAGAAATCCGTGTATATGTTTTCCTTGAGTTATGGCGTGTGAGAACCAAAAATTTTAACCCCGGTTTCACGGTGTGCGCACAACTAAGGGTTTGGTATGTCAAAAGGGCAATATTTTCACCGAAAGACCAAAGCACGTTATCCTGGTATTTTGTGTCGATATTTGAAGGTTTTATGGTGATCCCCCGGTCTGATTTACGGCTGTTTCGTGAGACAATCAACGGCTTTCTGACAGAAATTAGGAAATTCTCGATTGGTTTTCGTGATTTCTGGGGGATCTCGGTTAGCACATTGAGATAAAAATACCATTGTGACGTATGTTTTACTTCTTTGTCAAGTTGAGCGAGATAGGAGGCAGGCCCATCAGCCGTTTTGGCGTTCTACTCCATTTCGTCACACTCTATTGCTCGTTTCTTACTTGCACAAAACGTTCAATTTTTGTTGTTGAATGTGTTTTAATAACTTTACGATTTTCCAAAAACAGATACTTCGGATGTCTGACTTCGGCGCCTGATCCAGCCCATGCTCCTCGTAATCATCAATATTTCCAAAACGTACAAGCTTTCCGTTAAATCTGGGACATTCAATGTGGTTGTTATTCCCCCCCCCCCCCCCCCCCCTCTTGAGTAATGGTCCTGCTTTGTCAGAATCTTATGCGTAGGTTCAGGTTCATTTAATTTTTAAAAATTTTATTTTCAAATGATCAAAACAAATAATCTCACATCACTTCACGGCAGAGAGCAGACTCGATGGCCTGGTTTACAGTCTAAAGTCTTAGAAAATTACCAGAAGGTTGCTGGTTTGACAGTGTCTGCACTTCTGAAGAAGCAACCGTATCCTAAGCAGATCTTTCCCAGGTAGGGACTGACTAGAATTGCCCCACATTCAACAACTTGTGCCTCTGCGTGCTCGGACAAATCGCTACCAGAACTCTTTCGTGTCCTTTTTTACGTCCTTGTATAATAGTGTATAATAACATATTTTGTAGTACAACATAAAATTAGCCATTGAGGTACGATTGTTGTGTAAATAAACCTTTCTCTCTCTCTCTCTCTCGAACAGAGTCCTTCCGCTTTTTTGCTGTCTGTGGAATATGACATTTCACTATCTTATCAATAAATAAGTCAACAAGTTATATTGTTACAGCTCAGACTGGAACCAGACATGAGCCCGATTCCCCTCTTAGGAATGACACTGTTTCTGCGACCGTTGCTTCGGTCTTGCTGCTTCCATAATCGTACGGGCAATGATTTTCATTATCCAAGCTCCCTTTAAATTCACGTATAGACGAGCATTTGACAATGGAGCACTGTTCCAGGCCGCAGCTGCCGGTCCGTCGCACGCGCGAAGACGTTAGAAATACCTTCCGGTAGATAAGCACTAATCGATGATAATTAGAATCGACGACAAAAGGAAACCACGTAGACCTAAGAGTCAGCTGGCGTTGGTGCGCCAAGGCCTTACCAGATGACTAGTTTACTATTCGCTTGATGGTGTTCATTATTTGTTTTCTTTTGTATTTGTCCATTTGTTTACTCCTACAGTGGATATTTGCCGAAGTCTTCTAAGCACGTTTGTATGGTCAGTTTCCAGAGGGCTGCTGATCACTGATTACGTCAACAAACAAAAATAGCAAGCACACGTGTGGATGAGTAGTCTTGTATTTTACCTGGGATTTTATCTTTCCGTCTAAAGATCCTTAAAGAAAACTAAAGAAAGTACGCAAAAAGAAAACCTAGCAAGAGCTCTGGATAATTAATACCTAATAAGGAACCACTCTCAATATCCACGTACTACATTGTTACAAAAGAAACGAAACGCTGACCGTTTATAGCTGGAATATTCACTCATTTCCCTCCTCATCAGTTTCCTCCTACTGCTCCCCACCCGAACAAAAAAGTGCGAGAAAAAAGCATAAATTCTTTAGTACGGTACAACCGTACTACAATACTATGCTGAGTTCCATACTATGGGCAGTGTCCAGGGGGAGTGTGTGGCTCCCCCTCCCTCGCATCAATATTTTCTGAGTCGAAAAATAAGCGGAATAACTGTGCGGATGGCAGTTTCTGCCTCAGCGGCTGGAAAACTTCGATGAAACTCAAATGTATTTTGCGTTCCTTCGACTGGATAAGACGAGTTCTGGAAAAATTTCTTTCCATTTCGAGCATTGTAACGGTTGCTTCGTTTGCTACGTCTTTCCTGTCTAACTTTCTTGATATTTTTTTTTCACTCCTCGAGCCAAGCTAAGCACTTCGCCCTTGCTTTCCAAACTTTTTCCAGGTCAGTATCAGACGTTTCGCAAGGGAGTGTACAGAGAGGGGCTGGAGGCTGTTTCTTAGCTGGTTCCTCAGAGACTGGCGCAAGTCTTTTTATTTTTTGAGCGATAACTAAGGCTTTGAGCCTCTTCTTCTCTTTTGCTGCCGCTTCAGTTTTCTCTCTTTTTGCGACAGCTTTAAGCTTGGAGATGAGGTCGTTGCCGCTGAAGCCGGCGCCGGCCCCGACCTTGGTCATGCGTTTCCAGGGAGTCGCACCTCCGAAAGGGGGCTTTTCTGCAAAACAATGAACCAATTAGTCCTTTTATTCAGATTTTCCTTGAATTTTGAAGGGATCGACTAAAAAGAGGCACGGCACGGCACGCCATGGCGCAGGAGGCACAAGTAATAAAAAGAGATTAGCAAGTAGTAGAAGAAGACAAGTAAGTGAGAGTTTGTAACTCCAGAGCCTAAAAGAAGGCATGTTAGAAAATTGTACCTGCCTCTCACTCTGAAGCCTGAAAGGGCCCTTTTAGTTTGTTTGCCTCTTTTTAGTACTCGTGCCTATGTCGTGCCGTGCCGTGCCGTGCCTCTTTTTAGTCGATCCCATTGACGTAATGAACACGCTGGTTTCTCAATTTCGCCATGATAATCTTTGATTTGTCATAATGAACACTGGTTCCAATCGAATTTGCCAGAAGAAGAGGCAGTTTTCCCAAACTTTATTGTTATACATTGTGCAAATGCCGTTCTGTATTTATTTTTAAGGTTTCATTTTTTTTTTCATATACTGTGCAAATGCCTAAATACTAGGATGCGCGTAATAAATTCATTCATTCACTCAAATGTTAAATGTTGTAAGGTTTTACAAGAGTAGAGACAAGGCAAGAAATCATACAACTTTGGTATATCCTGTTAAGTCCCGAACCTTCCGACCTAAAGTTAAGAAATATGTATTGGACTCTCCTCTGCTGGCGAGTGCTTTGAGGCTTGAGCACTACTTACTCAAAGATTGACTAGGAAAAGAAAATCGTCTTATGGTTCAGGGATCCTATAACAAGTATTAGTTAATTTGTTGTTAATAATTTTTAATTTGTGTGGCACTTGCAGCTTCGCTCAAGTGCCATATAACGATCACTTTTCGGTCGGTCTGTCGGTCCACTGTTCTCGTGTAGGATACTTCCAGAACTGCTAGGATGATGAAACTTGGCAGGCAAATCAGGGACCAGACCAAACTAACTTGGAAATAGTCACTTCCACGATCCGATCACCCTGGGGGAATGGAGGGAGGGGTAATACGGTATCTTGAGGCAGGCCCGTATCCAGGATTTTTTTTTCGGGGGGGGGGGGGGTTGCCTGCGGGTCGGACAAAAAAGTACAAAAAAGACACAGATCAGACGGAAAAACCTATAAAAATGATTATTTTTGTACGTTTTTTGGGGGGGGGTCAACCCCCTAACCCCCCTCCCCCCCCCTGGATACGGCCTTGTCTTGAGGTATGCATAACTTTCGAAGGAGTGATCGGATCTTAACGAAACTTGATATTTGGTAAGACCTCGTTTCAGACGTCTTATTTCAAATTCGGACCGGATCCGATGACTGTGGGGGTGGGGGGAGGAGAAAACCGGAAATCTTGTGACACGCTTAGAGTGGAGCGATCGACATGATACCCGGTGGCAAGAACAAGCACAAGAACTAGGTACACCAGTGACAGAAGCGGACTGGATTTGGGCATTGTGGGTTGAGTTGGAGGGATCGGTTCCGGAATGTAGGATTTAATGTGGCTTACAACCCAAATCTCGAGCTCAAAACCGCACACTTCAACTAAATAGAAATAGGGTAGGACTACGAAAGAGCCGCAGGCAAAATTTGTTAAATCGGCCTTTATTCGGCAATCTTCGACTACTTCCCACACAAACTGTTGCTTTTAACATGGCTTAGATCCTAAGCAGCAACTTTTACTGTATGTACCCAAGACAAATGTAAATTCAGCGCCGCAGTCGATTTTTTTGTGATCCGACCTTTTCTGGCATTTCTAGCTTTTAAGGAGGCTGAAATCTTAGTCCTAACACCTCACCATTCCACAACGGTCCATTTCAACCAGATAGCGAGTTGGCTACTATGAAAGACGACGGAGGTAAAGTTTTGCGAAACATTTTAAAGGCTGCTTACGATATCACATATCTGTCCGTGTCCCGATAACTCCCAGGGATATTTTCCCGGAAGTTGGTACGTGATAGTGCTTCCACTTTGAATTTAGACTACAAAGAAATAGTGCAATCACCAGGCCCGTCATACAGAGCTTACAAAGCCTGTTTATGTGCAAACCTTACTCGGCAAGCCATTTAAAAAAAAAGTAACCTGTGATAAGTAGATTTTTGAACAAAACCAGATAGGTTTTGAACCAGAAAAACAGAAAAGTCGTCCCGCAGGCGAAATTTTCGAAAACCAGCCTGTTTTCAGCCCCACAGAGTGAAAATCACGATTTTGTAACGGCATTTATGTCACTCTGACAAATTCGAAACATACTACTATCATTCTAACAAGCTCTATACAACCATACGACCAGAAATAGGTCATTTGCTGTCGAAATTCATCTAATTGGCTCATATGGCGAGCTCAAAACTTACGACTGTCATTTTCAGGGAAAATTCGCGGTTGGTGTCATTCTGGCAAGCTCCATACGACTGTGGTTCTGACAAACTGAGAACACAAAACTGTGAATCTGACAAGCTTAAAACATACTACTAAAATCTCTATGGAAAAATACAACCAGAAACAGGTCATTTGAAGGCGAAGTTCACGCTTAGCTAACTGCTTTTCCTGCCTTTATCTGGCTAAGTCAAAACTTACGACTGTCTCTAATTTACGACTAGAAAATCCCTTTGTAAAGTACGACAAGATACGGGTCTTTTCAGGCGAAATTCACAGTTGATGTCATTCTGGCAAGCACAAACATACGACTTTCATTCTGGAAAACTCAGAACACACAACTGTGAATCTGGAAACATACAAATAGAAATTTCGTCGTAGCCATACGACTAAAAAATGTAATTTATGGGTGAAATTTACGTTTGGTAACTGCCTGTATGTCATTCTGAAAAGCTCAAAACATACGACTGTCATACAGACAAGCTCATAACATACGACTGAGAGTAGATTCTCTGGAGCATAGGGGGGTGAGCCACCCCCCCCCCCCCCCCACGCCCCCCTTCGAACCGCCGCTGCCTAGGTTCTCAGTCTCGCTATCTTTCCAGCTAGTTTACACCTGAGGTGGACAGTTCGGGTGGTTCCCAAAGTCACCACGATCTTTTTGCCCACTCTTACAACGCCCACGCTCAGAATACCCACGATTAAAATGCCCACGGTTCAAAATGCCCACGATCAAAATGCCCACGATTAAAATGCCCACGACTCAAAATGCCCACGACTTCAAAATGCTATCATCAAAATGACCAGTTAACTTGCATCACGAAGCTAAGAGTGATTCCTTGGTTAACAAGAGCTGGAAGCTCATATGGCACTTGCAAGGCTGGGTCGGTAGGATGAAAGTAGGAATCCGTCAATTCGTGTGTTGGTTTAATTGCAATCAATAGTAAGCAAAACCCTTGAGATAAGAATGATCATGGGTCCTTAGAAACTATTTTATTTGTGCATTTGGCCGTGATGATGCGCACTTGAAGGGCGCTAGAGATTCATCTGTAATGAACACTCTTGAAGCACAAATGATGATCAGCTCATTGGAATCATGAAAATGTATATTTTGTTCAAATTATTATTTGTACAGAAATTACAAAAGATGTAAATAATAATAAACCAGTGTTATATTTATAATTGAGATTATACAAGTTCATCAAACGATTATCGTCATTCTGATACTCGGTCTACTCCTCCCGTCACTCAATCACGTCTAATTACGGACTGAAACCTCAAAGTTATCCAATCGTGGGTATTTTGGTCGTGGGCATTTTGAGCCGTGGGCGTTTTGAGTTGTTTCATTTTTAGTGGGCATTTTGAGTCGTGGGCATTATGATCGTGGGCATATTGAGTGTTAGCCGACAGTCAGGGGCGGTTCGAAGGGCTTCGACATGGGGGGATGAGCACTTCAAAATATACGACTGGCTATAAACACAGCACCTGCAGGCTCAAGAAATATTAACGTTATAAGTTCTAAAACGTTACGGAAAATGCCACTGTAGTAATAAAATAATAAACAAATAAGTAGCAGGAATAGATGATGCCGTTCATATCAAATTTCTCTGGAGAGAAGAAAAGTCTCGGTACCAGCTTCTGACATATTTACTCAAGACAAACTAAAGTGAGCGCCGCAGGCGAAATTTTTTTAATCCGAGCAAAATCCAACTTCTACCGGAGAATCTAGCTTCTACTTTAGCAAAATCCAACTTCTACTTTACAACCTCTACCTTTTAATGTAGCTTAGACCCCAAATCTCAAGCTTAAAACCGCACATAAATTATGCACACTTCAACTAAATAGAAATAGGGTAGGACTATACGAAAGAGCCGTAGGCAAAATTTGTTAAATTGGCTTTTATTCGGGAATATTTGACTGCTTCCCACACAAACTCTTGGTTTTATTGTGGCTCAGATCCCAAGCAGCAGCTTTTACTTTGTGTACCCAAGACAATTTCAACTCAGCGCCGCAGGCGATTTTTTGGGAATCCGACCTTTCTCTGGTATTTCTAGCTTTTAAGATGGCTGAAATCTTAGGCCTAATACCTCACCTAAATTACGGGCCATTCAACCAGATAGCGAGTAGGCGACTATGGAAAGACGGCGCAGGGAAAGTTTTGCGAAACATTTTAAAGGCTGCCTACTATATCACATATCTGTCCGTACCCCGATAATTCGAAAACGGAGTGGGATATTATCCCGGAAGTTGGTACGTGGTAGTGCTTCCACTTTGAATTTAGACTACACAAAAATTGTGCAATGATCAGGCCCGTCATACAGTGTTTACAAAGCCTGTTTATGTGCAAACTTCACTCCGCAAGCCATTTAAAAGAAAAAACGTGTTACTTTTTAAGATAAGGAGATTTTTGCACAAAACCAGATAAGATAATGTTGAAACGTCACGCCACAGGCGAAATTTTCGAAAATCAAGGTTTGGTACCACATTTATGTCACTATGACAAGTTCGAAACTTACTAATGTCATTCTAACAAGCTCAAAACACAGGATATTTCGTAACGTAATGACTTATTGGAAATCTCTATACGACCAGAAACAGGTCATTTCCTGTCGAAATTCACCAACTGCCTCATATGGCAAGGTCAAAACTTATGACTGTCTCCAATTTACGACTAGAAAATCCCTTCGTAAAGTACGACAAGAAACGGGTCTTTTCAGGCTAAATTCGGGGTTGATGTCATTCTGGCAAGCTGAAACATACGTCATTCATTCTCGAAAACTCAGAACACACAACTGTGAATCTGAAAACATACGAATAGAAATTTCTTCGTAGCCATACAACTAAAAAATATGATTTGTGGGTGAAATTCACGTTTGGCAACTGCCTGTGTGTCATTCTGAAAAGCGAACATACAACTGTCACACAGACAAGCTCGAAACATACGACTGAGAGTAGATTCTCTGGAGCATGGGGGGTGAGTCACCCCCCCCCCCCCCATGACCCCCCTTCGAACCGCCCCTGCCGACAGTTCAGCAGGAATGTATCGTCTTGTTCTGCCCCCCAATATCAGATTCGCTAGACAATGTTGTTTCCTCTAGTCTCCTTTTGCTTATCTAATGTATCACATCAGATTCGCCGTGGGCGATTTTATTTACTCTCCTGTCACTGGTTTTCGTCGAAATGGGGTTGACGTCCATTTCAGGTAAAAACTCGCAACATGTACTATTAAAACTCAACTCAACATTAACTTGTCGTTTATTTTTGTTCTCAATTTTCTCAAGTCCCTCCACGAATTTGACCTTATTGTTAACTTCCTATTATTGTTTGCTGAGTTCTAATCAAAATATCTCAAATCGTTCAAAACGAACGCACAATCTACCCAGTATCCCAGGAACTGGGTTCCCCTCGTGATCTGTGGGCTCCAGGAACTGGAAGAGATATTGGAAAATGGACCAACATGAAAGCGATATATAAATAGACAGCTGACCGATCCAACTTAGGAATTCGTCATTCTTGTTCATTCGCCGAATTCCTCATTTCTGTTCATTCGTATTGTCGTAGGTTTAGCTTTCTAGTAGTATACTCTGATTTGGAAACTTGTAGATTTCTAACTACTGTTGAACCCGCCTACCGAAGTGTGACTGGGGCATTGACTGTCCCTTGACCAGATTCGGGACATCAAGCAAAACATTGGATTCATGAGAGAGGAAAAAATGTCCTTTCGCGGGATAATACAATTCGCATTACACAGCATGTTCTCTCAACCCCAATACAGGAACCCCTACTGGGACTTATCGCAACGCTGGTAGTAATTGAAGCTTATCAGCATATCTTGATAGACGACACACAAAGCAATATTTTGATCAGCCGTCAGCTGCGTGTCGAGAATGTAGCTTGAATTGCGTAATTCTGTCTCAGAATATCGGGAATCTCGACCGCAAGTTCTTATGACCTTCCGAGTTTCTTAATGAGGGGGTCAACCCTTTTTCTAAACAAAATCAAACTTGTAGAACCAGGAGTGCCATTGGGGGGGGGAGCAGGGGGGCTATACTTCAAATTATTCCTCCTTGGTGGTATTTTTGGTCGCTAAATAAGTTTAATAGGAAACAAGACCAAACTTTTCGATGGGATCCCGAAAATTCAATATCTGATCCAGACAACTGGGTCTTGTCTTAGCCAGATCCAGTCATCGCCAGAATCCTTGAACATTCTTACAATTAAAATTCAGAAACAGATTAAGGCCAAATAGCTAATCATCTGAGAAAACCAAGTTCAGATATGGATTCAGCATGTGTGTTTACCCGTATAAGTCATATCTGTTTTGACGAAAAGTTCCTGCCACTTCTGCCAATTTCCCGGTTTCGGCCGAACTCTAGAACTACTTGTCCGGCGAAAAAAGAAAGCTCAAAAACGATCTCAGGGTATCTTCTATCCCCAATAATGAACATATAATCAACTTCAAATAAAAATTTAACTTATAACAAATTTTCCGACTCCAGCCGGATTCCGGTCGAACTATCTGTCCGGGTAAAATACGATTGTCACACACGGATTCAGCGTCTCTTCTTACCCCTAAATCGGTTATCTAATCAGCTAGAAATAAAACTTTAACTTCTAACAATTTTCCGGTTTTGGCCGGATTCCGGGCGAACTACATGTCCAAGAAGAAAATTGTTTTCACATAAAAGTTCAGCATGTCTTCTTGCCCTAAATCGGACATCTGATCAACTCCAAATAAAACTTTTAATTTTAACAAACTTTCCGGTTTGGGCCGTATTCCGGGCGAACTACATGTCCGATTACAAAATGGTTTTCACCATCGTGTTCAGCATGTCTTCTTACCCCATAATCGACTATCACATTAGCTTTTTCAAAATATTTTGTTTGCCCCTTAATTTGAACCCCCTCCCCCACCCCTAAATGTAGGGCTACAAAGTCCATTTACGAACTCGACTGGTCCGCCGACCCAACGAATCCTCACACCAAGTTTCATCAAAATATCTCATTCCCTTCGAGAGTTATTGTGCTTACAGACGGACGGACGGACAGACGGACAACTTTTGCGAAGTCATAGGTATCCCTCAACTTACGTTTTGGGATCCCAAAAACTAAAAAGCAATGACTTTAAGGTATATTCCAAAATTACTTTCCATTTACCCCAAAGCGATGGCATCCCCTATGCATCAGCAATGGAGAGCTAGTTTCTCCTATCCTCGAAAACATCCTTTTCTTGAGTTACACGGGAATGTTTTGTCATGGGGGACGTTTTCTCGATCACGTTTCAGACGTTCCGCAGTCAACATCCTTCCCATCGGCTTAATTGTTAAATGTCCCTGATACGTCCCCGTAACAAGGACAAACTTCTCCATGAAAAAATGTTTTTAAGCAGACGTCCCTTCGGTCTCCAGGCGTACCATCTGGGTAAAAAAGACCAAAGCTTTCGACAGGATCCCAAAAATTTAATAATCTGATCCAGACAATTGGGTATTGTAGATGTGCGGTCTTGACCAGAAACCCTTAAACGTCATATCTACTTTGACGAAACTGATCAAAATCCTGCCTTACTTCTACCGAATTTCCGGTTTCGGCCGGATCCCGGGCAAACTATATGTCCGGCAAAAAACTAACGCTCAAAAATGAATTCAGCAAGCCTCCTTCCTTACCCCTATATCCAACCTCTAATCAACTTCAGATAAAACTTTTGCTTTAAAAAAAATTTTACGGTTTTAACCGGAATCCGGGGTGAACTGTTTGTCCGACGAGAAAGCTAATTTCATACAGGGACTGAGCATACCTCCTTACCAGTGCATCGAACCTCTAATCAACTTCTGATAAAACTTTTACTTACGGCAAATTTTCCGGTTTTGGCCGGATTCTACGCGAACCAAATGTCCAGGTAGAAAACAATTGCCATATACGGATTCGACATGTGTTCTTATTCCTAAATCGAACATCTAATCAACTTCAAATATTATTTTTACTTTTAACAAATTTTCCAGTTTCGGCTGGATTCCGGGCGAACTTTTGGCCGGTGAGAAAATGAAGTTCAGTTTTGGATTCAGCATGTCTCGACTCTCGCATCAGCTCCTAAAAAAATATTTTCTTCATTCCCTAAATCAACCCCCCTTCCCCCGCCCGTAAAAATTGGGCTACAGGGTCCATCTACGAACTTGACTTGTACTTCAACCCAATGGATCCTCTCACCAAGTTTGAACAGAATGTCTCAACCACTTCGAGAGATATCATGCTGACAGACGGACAGACAGACAGACGGACGGACAGACGGACAACTGTTACGAAGTCATAGGTATCCCTCGGCTTACGTTTTGGGATCCCAAAGACAAATGTGTTACAGACACAGGACGGGCCAGTAGCTTAGGATATTAATGGGGTTGTCGGCGAAACGTCCTCTGGCGAAACATCCCGATGACAAAATGCCCCCGTGGCGAAACGTCCCTGACAAAAATAGACCAATAAAAAAATATGGTGTCCATCCTTCAAAACATCACCTAATGACTCTGCATGAGCTATACCATCTCACAATATACTTACAACCAACACCACCCCTATACTGACCACCCCCTACTTACATTTTACCGTCCTACCATATCCACCCACACGGTAATATTCCTAATTTCCACTTGTGCTTAAAAGCGTCTGCATACAACACTATCTGCAGAAAATATTTATTCTCGTGTCCTACATCCAGATTAAGGGCTAACTTTTGTGTTCTTACACATAATTTAATAGGCATTGAGCCTCCCCCTTCCCCGAGTTAACAACGGGGTCTCGTCATCCACACGTCAGTTCTTACAAACGTCAGTTCGCCTGAAAATCCGCCACTACCCCCACATTTTCCGACAGTTCGTCCACACATCAGTTGACTCGCGAAAAATATGTCAGTTCATCCACACGTCACATCATCCATACGTCAGTTCGCCTACACATCAGTTGACCCCCGTCAGTAAGCCAGTTCGCCGACACGTCAGTTAACCAAACCCTAAAAATCCAACAGTTCACCCACAGTCGGTTCGCTCTGTTTATCTACCGGGAGTTCGTCCACACGTCAGTTCACGCAAACGTTACTAGGTCAAAACTTTGGAAATAAATAGCTATTCTTCCCGCCGCCGTCACGTGCTTACATTTACCTCGCGAGTCTTGGGAAAGTCCTTAAGTGCTTTGGCGAACAATCTGTGGGCGTAGTGACGGATTTTGCAGGCGAACTGACGTGTGGACGAACTGACGTATTTATGAGTGGATGAAATGATGGTGGTTTACCTGGCGGTGATCGAACTGACGTGTGGACGAATTGACCTGTACCTGAACTGACGTGTGGATGAACTGATATGTGGGAGAACTGCTGGATTTTGTGGTGCGGGCAAACTGACCGTTTCTACGAACTGACGTGACAACCACATTCGGTTGTTACACATCTTGAGAAACTTGTCTCCCACAAGCTCTTTCCCCGCAATGAACTACTTTGAAATTGTGTCATCTTGTATCATTCGCCTGAAGACAAAGGCGAACTTCAAAATCGATGCTTTCGGAACATTTCGCGATTGGACGTTCTGCCACTGGGGATGTTTCTCCACAGTGACGTTTCGCCGGGGATTTCTAGCCATGTGAGCGTTTCGTCGGTTGGCCTATTAACGAGTTGCCCACCAGTTGGTTAGATCTGGATCATTAGACTCCACTTTTTGGGTAGGCATCAACCTGTAACGTGTTCTGAAGCAACCGTAACGAGTGTAGCCCACGTGACCTTGTAGTTAACGGAGTAGAATGTCTGTACCTAGGCGATTTTAATATCTTAATCCCATGGCGTGTTCTTAAACTAATTTGCTTAGAAAGAACGTGAGATCTACCGAGAAGCTTGAAATCCAAAAACTGCCTATTCTTAGAGTTTCGGGGGGAAGTTCTGGTTGGGGACGTCTTTTAGTGGGGACCTTTCGTCGTAAACGTTGTGTTAAAGGATGTTTTGGCAGTTGACTTTATGGAGACAATTATGTTCTTGAATGACCTTGGTAGCAATTCATATAGCAACAGTCAAGAAGGAAGATGAAACGTTTTAGACTTTGCCGACACGTCAAACATACAGCACAACTCAGAAAGGCTGTGCGCGTTTCCACACTTTTGTTTTGTAAAGACAGGAATTCCTTTCATTACCAAAAATGTCAGTTTACTTTCCTCGTCACGTAACTAAAATCGGAATGACGGTCAAGTTTCTAGGGTAATGATGACTTGGAGACGTTGCACATTACTTTTGAGTCAAAATTCTTCCATTCAGTTGCGTCGGCATATTGATTTCACGGTATCTTAATTTTCAACATTAGTCTTGTAAATTATTCTCTGCGATTCGCAACAGAAACACCCTCCTTGACGAACAAAGGCGTCTGCCAATGGACCACCAACTCTGGAGGAACGGTGTACGGTCTCAACGTTCTCGACACCAAAGTCTTGTCCATCTGTCTTGTGCGTGAACACTCATTCTCGTCCAATTGTTGCTCTTCCGTTTTATTCCTTCGCTCTATTCTTTTTCGCATACAAATACTTATCTACTTTCAAACATAGACAGGCATTAGTTGGGTTTTTATGGAACTTGCTTTGCGGGCAGTTCCGGCCAAGTGACATATATCGATCACTTTTCCGTCGGTCGGTCGGTCTGTCTGTCGGTTGGTCGGTCCGGTGATCGTGAGTTAGGGTTCTTCCAGATGTACTAGGCTGATGAAACTTGGCAGGCATATCAGGGACCCGACTAAACAGACTTGGAAATAGTCATTTCCCCGATTCGACCATCGTGGGGGGGGGGGGGGTGGAGGGAGGGGGAATCCAGAATATTGAGGCATGCGTAACTTTCGAACGGGTGATCGGATCTGAATGAAACTTCATATGTGGAAATAACACACGCCTCAAATGTCCCGTTTTACGTCTGGACCGGATCCAACAACTGTGGGGGGAGTTGGAGGGGGGTACCGGAAATGTCGTGACACGCTTAGAGTGAAGGAAAGGGATGAATCTTGGTGGGAAGAATAAGCACATATCCTTGGTACATCGTTGACATGACCGAATCGGATCCGGGCACTGTGGGGGGGGGGGGGTGCTGGGTCCCGGATTTTCGGTTACCACGGGTTAAGGTTCTTCCAGATGTGCTAGGACGATGAAAATTGGCAGACTTATCAGGGACCCGGCCACATTGACTTACAAAAAGTCATTTCCCCGATCCGACCATCAGGCATAACTTTCGAACGGAGAATCGGACACGAACGAAACTTGACAGTTTGAAAGAGCTCGTGTCACGGATGTACCATTTCGTGTCCGGACCGGATCCCACAACTCTGGGGGGGGGGGGAATTGGAGGAGGATCGGAAATGTCGGAACAGGATTGGAGTGGAAGGACCAGGATTTGGTGAGAAGAACGAAGATAAGTTGTAAATACATTTATTACAGAAATGGACAGGATCGGCGCTCTATGGGGGTCTTGGAAGAAGTTTTCTGGAAATCCGATGATCGCGAGTTAAGGTACTTCCAGAGGCACTTGGACGATGAAATTCGTCTGGTGTACTGGAGACACGATCAGATTGACTTGGAAGCAGTCTTTTCTTCGATCCGAATATCTTCGGGGGAGTGGAGGGAACTGGAATCCGGATTACCAGAATTTCGTGCATAACTTTTGAACGGTTTGTCGGATCCGAAGGAAACTTGAGAGTTGAAAAAAGGATGTGTTTCTGACCTCACGAATACGTTCGTAGCCCCCCAAGGGCCCATGATCATTTGTACATCAAGAACATGAATTTTAGCCCCCTTAAATTGCGTATCTGAACTGCAGAGAGATAAAATACTTTTGACGAAAAGATCCATTTTTGTGTTTCCCAAGGGCCCGTGATAGGTTTTGCCTCAAGGGTTTTGCTTACAGATGGATTTCCCACATACTTAAAGCACCAATGTTACCGCAAAGTTGAAAAAAAAACATTTTTAAAGAAACTAAACATTTTTAAGATCCCCAAGGGTCCACGATCATACCACGGTCAAAGGCGTTTTTGCAGTCGTTGTGGTATATGGCCAGTTCCCGTGGTAAGAGATTCTGGTTTCTCTCACTTACATCATCATCAACACAAGAGCCTCAGTTTGTGTAAAATTGGCGGGAAAGAAGTATGACATTTTCGATGTGAGAGGATATCAGTTTTGGGGATCCCAAACGTAAGTGGAGGGATACCTATGACTTCGTAAAAGTTGTCCGTCCAACTGTCTGTCCGTCCGTCGGTCTATCAGCACGATAACTCTCGAATGGAATGAGATATTTTGATGAAGCTTGGTGTGATGATCTATTGGTCAAGGGACAGGTCGAGTTCATAGATGAGCTCTGTAACCCTACATTTAGGGGTGGGTGAGGGGGGTTCAAATTAAGGGGCGTACAAAATATTTTTAACAGTTAATGAGATAGTCGATATAGGGTAATACGACATGCTGAACTCATATATGACAATCATTGTCTAACCGGACATATAGTTCACCCAGGATCCGGCTGAAACCGGAAAATTTGTTAAAAGTAGAAGTTTTATCTGATTCGAGGATAATGGTAAGGAGATATGCTGAATTCGTATTTTAGCTTTAGCAGGAAATTTGGCAGTAGTAAGGCAGGAAGTTCTGATTTTTTTTCTCATATATTCAATATTCAAGGAGTCTGGCGAAGACTGGTTATCTACAAGACTGAATTGTCTGGATCAAATATTAAATTTTTGGGATCCGATCAAAACCTTTGCTCTTCTTCTTTTGGGATGACTTCTAAAAGCCCACATTCCGGAATTTTCGTTTTCGCAGAGTAACCGTAGTATCAGCTACCGCGATAAAATATATACTTTTCAACAAAGTATACGAGCAGTTTTTGACATCGTGATTGAAAGGTCATATCCTCGAAGTTATTGACACAAGGCAATTCGGAAAAATACCCCGGAGATCTACAGCCCATTATTTGGTAAGTTTGGTCGACAAGATCCTTCGAAATCTCGACCTGCCTGATCGATGGCTTAACGTTACTGATATTGACCTGAAAAAGGCTTTTGACCTGATCAGGCACAGTAAACTTTTGAAAAACTGATGGATCAGTTCAAAGTAGACCCATTTTTGGCGGGAATTGTGGCTAGTTTCCTTTCCGATAGGACCCAACAAACTAAGTATAAATCGACGTATTCGGCCAAACTCCCTATTTTCTGCGGAATGTCTCAAGAAACCCTGCTTGGGCCACTATTCTTCTTGGTGATGGTTAATGACCTTGCACTTCTTTACCTGATCGCTGGAAATACGTCGATGACCTGTCCCTTATTGAAATACGTTTTAGGAAAATTAAAAATAGCGCTGAATCTCATATAGACGATATTTGCGAGGAAGCAGCGTCTGAGGATGTGAGTTACAGTTAACATGGATAAAACAATTGTTCTTACAGTAAACTTCCTGAAGACCAGACCTGAGTTCACTCTCTGAAGAACAGTTCGTCGAAAAAAAAAAACTTCTGGGGGTATGGATCTCGACGGACATTAAACGGCACGATTAGGTAGAAGTGATGCTCAAAAGAGGTAACTTGGCACTTTTGTACCAGAAAGTGCTGGCAAGGTATGGCGTCCCCCTGAGGATCTACTGCGAGTTTATATTTCGTTTATCCGACCGGTACTGGAGTACTGTTGTTCCGTCTTGCATTTTGGGCTGACGCTTGAGCAGTCGGGCGCGTTGGAGAGGATTCAATATCGAGCCCTTTTGATTGCTTGTAAATCCCCAAAGGTGCCATATTTAACCCTTCTTAATAGGTTTCATCCAAAAACCCTTTCGCAACGCCGCGAAATCCTGTCATTTAACCTTGGAAAACAAATCCTACAAGACCCAACCCTACGCCCCATCCTGCCCCCTGATTTCGCCGCGACTCGAGTCAGGCCTATCAGAGCAGCTTCGCAACCGATTCCGATAATACAACCGGTCACATGCTCTCATGCTCGGTATCAGCGTAGCTTCGTAGTTCGTGACCTCATGTGTGGGCCGGCATTAATTCCGAAGCAGTCTGATCAACTACTAAGATATAAACATGTGTCTTAAATTTTCTTTTGGTTCTTTAGATTTTACTTAACCTATATTGCAGTCTGAGTACCTTGTTTTGTTGTTGTTGTTGTATTTATTGATTTTACGTTTGACGTCATTTTATCTCGATACAGTTTTTTATTGAGAAGAAAACGAAAATTAGGCTAGTCCGTGAACGGTTTGAAAACAAATTGAACTGAATTGAACTAACGGCGAAAACAACAAAATGCAGATCGAGTTACCGTGGTATCTGATACCACGGTATCTGCGAAAATGCAACTATTGAATGGCAATTGGAACTCGTCCATTTGTTTCTCTTCCGTTTTATCCCTTTGCTCTATCAATTGTCGCATACAAATGCCTATTTATGTCCAAACATACACAGACCTTGAATTGCGGGAGTAACGGATTGCCTTGAAAACATATATTTATTCATTTAGTCATAACGGAGTTAGTCGTAGCCGTTCCATCAACACAGTCATGTCTGAATATTGTAATCTCGAGTGGCAACCCGTTGCTCCACAGTACGAAGCTTATCAATTTATGTACAGTATGTATTTGTCTGCGAAAGCCCCAAAGGACCACGGTGCACGATCCGACATACCAAGTAAACAAAACAACTATATCTTCTTCTAGAAAATGGAACCTAGAGAGCTGGGAGAGCTAGCAGAGGAGGAACATTTTTACTGAAAGTTGGGAAAGTCTAAACTTAGCGACCCCACAATATAACCCCCACAATATAGCCCCCACAATATAACAAAAACACACTCAACAAACAAACAAATGTAAGTACCAGGTCACTTACGTGACTCCCGTCAAAAGCCCCGCGTACAACTCGAGTCCACGCAAGCCATACAGGCAGAGAGAGCCGCATCTGAGGCCCACAAAGGATCCTAAGAAGTGCTAGGGGGATCGGAGGATCCTGGTTTGAAGGGAAAGATTTGACCAAAAGATGGAAGCCCTTCACCAACAAACATTTTATCAGTCAAACATTTTATCAGTTTTATCAGTCCATTATGCTCGCGAAAACGTTCGTTTGGAAGTTTCATTTCAGACCAAAACTAAACATTTTTTTTTGTTCACTACTCATCTTCTCTTCTGGACAATTGACAGATTCTGGTATAGAGAAGTTGCTAAGCCCTTAGTCCAATCTTGTGGTAGGCCGTTGGGGCAGAGCCACTTCCGAAAAGGTTGTAATGTGATAAGCACGGGTGTAACTTTAGAACCAAATGGGGGTGTATGGGACTTTTTCGGGACAGCTCCATGAATGGATCGTTGGCCCCCGGGTAGGACTTGGGGGGCTTCTTGACTCCTGTTGGACATCAGAATGTCAAGTGGATCGATTTGCTGTGCCGAACCGCAAACTCGAGAGGATTTTCTGGTTTGGTGAAGATCTTGCTTGGGGCTGGGTTGGATGAATTCAACATATTTCGTTTAAATGGCCTGCTCCATTTGGGATCCACGGGTCCCACAGTGGCACCGCTATAACTGAGTCTGCCATCCTGCTCCCCTCCCTCGGAACGATATTTGATTACAACTCTCGTTATTTTTTAATTTCTTATTTAAATTCTATTACTGTAAAATCAAAAAGTCTCAACTATAAAGACTAAAGAACAAATGTTAATTTTCGGACCCCTTTATGTCGTTCTTCGTTTATTCACAGAAGGGAACGTGATTTCATTTGTCAGCTTTTGCGCACTATTCCTACATCTCTCTATTTTTGCCAAACTTTTTCGAGACAAGGGCGAGACTGCTGACCAATCTGCTAGGGATACGTGATTAATTCAGTGGAGGAGGGGTTTCAGAAGCTGGAAAGGAAATCCGGGATCGCTTTTCTTGATTTTCGCTCTCCTATGCACAGCTGCAATGCAAAGCCGAACTTTCCGCTGCAATTTTGGGGCCAGACGGATCGCAAAGAGAGCCTCGTGGAAAGGCGAACTAAGTAAAAATTATTTGGGTTATATAACTTTCCGTGCCCCTCATCAAACCCAAGGGGGCCGAGCGTGGCTAAAAACGGACGGGAAATCTTCTGTTCCTCAGGAACCCAGCAGAGTTTCAAAGGAATCACGAAAACTTGAAGACTGGAATTGTAGAAACCAGATTGAAACTGTGAATATACTGTAAAAAGTCCCTCCGTATAAAGATTAAACTTAACTGCAGTATTTGCTACTCAGATTCATCTTATCTCTATTATTATCCGGGTAGCAAATACTGCAGTTAACTTTAATCTTTATACGGAAAAACTTTTTACAGTGATATCCTGGAGCTTTTGTTTTCAGAAGCACTAGTACGGTACGAATATTATTTATGATTGTACGAATATCTTTGGCTCCAGTATTTCATACATCCAATGCAAACAGTATTGCATGAGTTTTTGCGGTAACTTAAAATTGCAAATTTACGAACATTCCTGAGGAAGTGAAAATTTGTTGCACTCGAACACGTTCAGCGATGACTTCTGCGTCCCAAATAAATGCAGGTTGGGTTCTTGGAAAAACCTTGAATCCAGTAGGCTACTTTATATTTCCAATACAAACAGTATTTCGTGCGTTTTCGTGTCTTGTATTAAAATAATTAGTGGTAAATATTCAGTTTGTAAATAGGGTTGCTAGTATGTTCAAGTTTAATGAGGACTGTAGGTTCAAGTTCAGTAAGGGTCAATTTAAATATTAAGTAGTTTCGGAAGTTTGTTAAATATGTAAAAATGTAAAGTGTCCGTGCTTTAGTGTACCTTGTGATTTTGAGTTTAGTTAGCATTCAGACTTTGTTGGAGTATAGTGAAAATAAAGTAGTGTTAGTCTGTATATAAAGTTTGAAGCCAAGCTGACCATTCATTACAAAAAAAAATAGAAAACTGTGATTTTCGTCTTTTCTTGATCAGCTTTGAGGACGGTTTGCCGGAAGTGCAACCGAAATATCCGAAATTATATTTATCCCACGCACATTATCTTACAGGGAAACCTAGCTGATCAAGAAAAAAAAAAAGAAAATCATGCTTTTCTGTTCCTTGTGTTAGGCTGTCCAAGTATATATGACACGTGGCAGATAAACAAGAGCTGGAAGCTCATATGGCACTTGCAAGACTGGGTCAGATGGAAGTGATGGTCAAAAGTATTTGTTGTTTTTTTTGTATTTGTTAATTTCTAAGCAAAACCCTTGAGGCAAAAAGGATCATGTGCTCATGGAGACCGTGAGAAAGTACATTCTGCTTAATTTTTTTTTTTTTTTTACTTTGCGGTTAAGATGAGTTCTTTAAAGGATGGTCGGATCAGAGAGTGACGATGTCTAATACCCAATGATGTCAAGTTTCTAATGATCCAGCATAGTTTTATCGTCCTAGCACATCTGGAAATACCTTAACTCACGATCACCGGAATTCCGTACACCCCCTACAGCGCTCCCCCCCCCCCTCGGTACCCAAATCCGGACCGATTCTGTCACTGATGCACCTAGGACTTGTGCCTGTACTTTCCACCAAGTTTCATCCTGATCGCTCCACTCTATGCGTGTCACAAGATGTCCGGTTATCCCCTCCGACCCCCCCCCCCCCCCAGTTCAGCGGATCCGGTCCGGACTTGAAATAGGACATGCTGAGACATGAGGTCTTTCAAGATATCAAGTCTCGTTAAGATCCGCTAACCCATTCTTAAGTTATGCATGCTACTAACTTCCGGATTCTGCCGTCTTCCCCTCCCCCCACGATAGTCAGATCGGGCAAGCGACTATTTCCAAGTTAATCTGGTAGGGTCCCTGAGATGTCTGCCAAGTTTTTTCGTCCTAGCCCAACTGGAAGTACAATAGCTACGGATCGCTGGACTTCTGGAACCCCCCTCCACCTCCCCCCACAGTGTCCGAATCCGGTCTAGTCCTGTCAGTGATGTATCTAGAGCATGAGCTTGTTCTTGGCACCAAGTTTCATCTCGATCGCTTCACTCTAAGAGTTTCACACGATTTCCGGTTCTCCCCTCCGACTCCCCCCCCCCCCCCAGATCTGTTGGATCCGGTCCAAACTTGAAATGAGACATTTGAGACAAGAGATCTTTCCAGATATCAAGTTTCATTAAGATCCGGTCACCCGTTGGAAAGTTATGCATGTCCCTATTTTCCGGTTCCGCCACCTCCCCCTCCCCCCACGATGGTCGTATCGGGCAAGTGACTATTTCCAAGTTAGTTTGTTCGGGTCCCTGATATGCCTGCCAAGTTTTATCGTCCTAGCCAACCTGGAAGTACATTAACTACGGATCGCCGGAATTCCGGAACCCCCCTCCAACTCCCCCCACAGTGTCCGAATCCGGTCCAGTTCGGTCAGTGATGTATTTAGAGCTTGTGCTTGTTCTCACCACCAAGTTTCATCCCGATCGCTCCACTCTGAGAGTTTCACACGATTTCCGGTTCCCCGTCCGACTACCCCCAAGATTCATCGGATCCGGTCAGGACCTGAAATGAGACATCTGAGACACGAGATCTTTCCAGATATTAAGTTTCATTATGATCCGATCACCCGTTCGAAAGTTATGAATGTCCCTATTTTCCGGATTCCACCACATCCCCCTCCCCCACGATGGTCGGATCGGGCAAGGGCAAGTGACTATTTCCAAGCTCGTTTGATCGGGTCCCTGATATGCCTGCCAAGTTTCATCGTCCTAGCATATCTGGAAGTACCCTAACTCGTAAACACCGGACTAACCGACCGACCGACCGACCGACCGACCGACCGACTGACCGACCGACCGACTGACCGACCGACCGACCAACCGACCGACGGAAATGTGATCGGTATATGGCACTTGGCCGGAAGGCAAGTGCCATAAAAATCGACTCTGGGTAAAGATCTCCATCTATTTTCTAACGGCGCTTTGTTCGCTGGAAAGTGAATCTGGGAACTTCGCGAATCCCTCCTTAGTTCTACCGCGATCAATGTATACGAAAAATACTGGATTGGATGACAACAACAAAACCCGAAGACTTCAGGCCCTCCGATACATAAAGGAATGCTCGGTCTTGTCATCATAAAACATAGCTGGAAGAAAAAGTGGTTCTGGGAGTTCAGTAATTGGACGGAATCTTGTAAAACAGCATTGCGAAATTGAGGTGTTTGCCCATGTGGAGCATGCTTCAAACTCATTAAAACGTCTCTTCGTTTGTTAGTTTAGGAAAAGAGCTGCGTATTGTCAAGACTTGGGGGACCTAATAAATCCCCTTAGATCCAGGGGGGTCCGTCCTACACAGTGTCATAGGACGAAAAATGATACTACCACAAACCGTAGTTTCACACGAATGTAAATGAGGGGTGTGAAGGTATGGGTACCCAAGAATGCTTGATTATATGGTAGTAGTTTTATATCGTAGTATGGACAAGAAAAGGACAGTGGTTGAAATACTTTATGGATTAGAACTGGTTCCTTTTTACTGGGAAAAACAAGCCGATGTTTCTTTCGACTCGTGGGGTGGGTTATGTAAATTTGAAAACGGTTTATTCGACACGGCAAGAGGAAAAGAAGACTAGTAGTCGAATTATAATGGTAGATCAAATCGAACTTGTAGAATTGGAATGTGTCTGTCGTATGTGTATGCCATAGAGAAAGTCGTTCTCGGATTTACTCTGATTATGTTTTGTATGTTTGCTTAAAGGACCCCTCTTGCTTATTCTGCCTTTTATAATATACTTAGCTCCCATTTGGAATTATAAGCTTCTAAAATTCCCACCTTTCTCCATTGTTTCGTTTCGTAACTGCGAATTTTTAGCGCTTTTTCAGCATTGCCGAGTTTTCCCTTCACCCAACGAAAAGTTTGCTGGAATCTTCAACTTCCGATGACAATTCTTTCACCCACAAGGATGAGACAATCTTCTGTTTATTACTTCTTTTATTTGCTTAGTTTTCCCACTTTTTAACCAAGGCACGTTCAGTTTTCAAATGTTTTGCGCCCAGCCGCCGCGTCGGGGGCCAGGAAGGCTGGATGTAGTCGACAAGCGCTAACAAGAGAATCGCTAGTTTTAGGTAGAAAGTAATGGTATTTCCAAAAACGTTTTCTCTGAATCATTTCATAGGGAAAGGATCATTTCTAGTAAGAGTTCTGCTTTAACTCTCGCAAGCCACATATATCCTATGGCATCAACGGTTTTTCCATTAGTCCGTCTGTCTGCAAGCACGCTAACTAACGAAGGTTTGAGCTATTTCAACAGAACTTGACACAGAGGGCTTGAAGGTCAGCAATAAGGTAAAGTTTTCAGATGAGTTTCATAACACTACATTTAGGGCCAGGGAAAGGGTTAGAGGTTTAAGATGACAAACAAATTCCAGGCTGAAGTGGCTAGAAAAATATGGCACACGTTGAAAAAGGGGACGACTGGAATTCAAGTAGAGCCGGAAATAAAATAAACAAAATTGCCGACCAATGCTCAAGTTCAACTGAAAAGCCAGCTTATTTTTCTATGTTCGATTTGATTAAACTCTTTCGGTTTTCATCTTGGGCTCTAGTGACGTTCAGAATAATTATGCACTGCTCGCCGACGAGACAAAGCTCATCCCGATTCGTGGAATCTAAATTTCAATACAAACATGCATATCAATGGCTAATGAAGCAAAAATCAGATGTTCAATTTCAGATTGTAAGGTCGCTTCAGAAGAAATACCACTTTTGCGTGTGACACAACAAATATAAATTTTTCGGCAATCATTTACCACTGAAGTGCTATATATTTGAAGCATAGAGGAACAAGCACACAGATGCAACACATATACGTAAGAAAAAGTTCATTCGATGAAAATCAATTATGTCAATTGCGGAGCGGAGCAACGAAGTAACGAATTTTCATCGGGTCTTCATGTCTATGTAAGTGAATAATCGATGAGTACAGTCATTTCTCAGACCTATACGGTTAAGCTTTAAGGGGTCGACATAGGGGTGAAACTGCAAGCTAAATAAAATATAGTGTTAGTTTTCCCCTCGTGCTGATATTCGGTTGGATCCGGCGAAAACCGGACATTTTCAAACGGACGGTGTGACACTTACGTCGGGGATTCGAATAGGGGTAAGGCAATATATGAAAGCAGGTTCGACAAGACTCCATCGCATGCTAACTCTAATTTTTTGGATCTATCCTTTAAAGTCTAGTAACTCGAGCCAGGCAACAAGGACTAGGGATGCGTTGGTCATGATCAGGATTTCTGGTAATCTTCTTCCCCTCTTTTACGTGAAAAAACAAAAAAAAACACAGATGGAGCTCTCTGTTCTACAATTTTCAGAGACTGAAAACTAACTGCGGTCTTGTTGGAATAAAAACATCAACCTTCGTCAAAGAAAAAGGGATCTTCGGCGCCATACCATGCACTGGACAAAAGCTAGCCTGAACAAAGTCATGATGACTTGAAAGGCTCTTGTGAATACCTAAGCTATGCACAGCTGAATAAAGTCCGTTAAAAAAAAAGTAACTGATGATTCAAATGATATAGTATCGAACCTGTGATGCGGTACTCAGACTTCTAAGGGGAAACCCTCCTTACCCTGTGAATCTCGAAAAAATATAAAGTCCGAGGGGTCATCTATTCAGATGCTGCGAATTTGCTGATCCATTCTTTGACCAACAATAACCATTTCCACGATTGGTATAATCACCACAATCCGACAGTATTGTTGACTGCGCTCTAATATTATACACAGGTGACAACCCCCATTGTACCATTATTTGGGTCCAGACACCCCAGTTCTCCTCCTTGGGTCGCTTCTCACGTTTTTAAGCCTTGGGAGTTTTTATGGGATAAAATGGTAGGCCTTGTTTCCGACTGTGTGGTAGGGACGGATTTCTAAGGAGACTGCTCTCTCTGCAACGGAAATCTTCAAAATATGGAAATTTTTTCAAAGCTTTGCCTCTGTCTGGTGCCGAGTAGGAGTGCCCGGACAAGATTATCATCCGTGAAATTCTTCGTCGTTTCATTTCGGTGAAATGTCCTTAAAGCACAACTCTTACTAGAAATGATCTTATTCACGATGAAATGGCTCAGAAATATCATTTTTCGAAAATAACCTTCACTTTCCATGTGAAGTTACCAATTTTCTTGATAGCACTTGCCGATTCTATCCACCCTTCCTACTCTCCGACGAGGCGGCTGGATGCAAAATATTTGAAAACAGAACGTGCCGTGGTTAAAAAGTGGAAAACCAAGCGAAACAAAAGAAGTCGAAAACAGAAGGTGCACCTGATGGTCTACCATGTCTTCAAAAAAGAAAAGCAAAATTTCTAAGCTTCTCAAGTCCGTATTTGTGAAAGAATCGTCGACGGACCTCAAAGCTTTTGGCAAAGTTTGTGTAGTGTGACTGTCAAAACTCGGCTACCCGATGAAAAATTTGTAGCCTGCGTAGTTGTATGATAGTTGTACGAAAAAGTTGCATGTATTGATATGTAATAGTACAGAATACTATTATTTAATGTGACTCAGACTGGGCAAATCTTATGCAGTAGTATCCAGTAGCATCCTGTCTTGCTAATAATAGCATGAAGTATAATGCAGTAACACGGTAGCCTTGACATAGAAGCATGTAGTAGCATCAGTTCGACTGCCTGCTACTTTTTCGTACAACTTCATACTACTATTCTGAGATAAATTTTTCATCGGGTAGGCAGAAAGAGTGCTAAAAAGCCGTAGGTACAAAACAAAACAATGACGAAAGGCAGGGATATGAGAAGCCTATAATCCCATAAGGGAGCTAGGGATAAAATAAAAGGCCGGAGGAGTCCTTTAAAATGCGAAAACGATCAGGTCGGGTGCTCCCGAACTGGGATTCCTCCCCAGATTTTCGGCACCATCATTACTTCCTTATGGAAAAGTTGATATTTTTCAACTTTATGGTGAAAGTGAAGGTGAATTGAAGTACTGTCTAACTTTCCCGATCTGATTAATGGACATGAATTGAACTTCGATCGCTGATCTTGACGAAAGTGCGGACATTCTTTCCCGTATTTTATCTCTCATGAACTGAGACTAGTGAGACAACGAGATACTCTAAGTTATCGCAGTCAAAAATGTCCGTCTCGACTCATTCACTGTCAATATTATCACATCCTCACTATGAACAAAAATAAATGAAAAAAAAAGGATGGATATCCTATCAGAAGTTTGATAACAGTTAATCCTTGTTTTTAACGTTATACTGGATACAAAGGGTATTTCTGTTATGCCGCTTCTAAGTGTTATGTTTCTAGAAGAAAATTCTGTTATGAGTCTTTTAAATGTTTTGTTTCGCGAAAATATAACATTTAAAAGGTTCACAACATATATATTCTTATAACGCTGAACACGGGGATGCGCAAACAAGTTACCAAGCTTCTAAAAATATACTGTAGAAAGAAAATCTTGCAATATTTGCTACTGGGATTAATCTTGTCTCTAAAAAGATAATCTTATCTCTAATTCGGAGTAATCTTATCTCATTAGAGATAAGAATAATCCCAGTAGCAAATACTGCAGTTAACTGTAATCCTTACTCAGAGAAACTTGCTACAGTGTATACACAACGCCATGTTAACAGCACCCCGTTAGAGGTTTTGACACAAATGAAGTACATCTATGGACAGATTCAAAATATGATAATTTCCGGATCCAAACAGGTTAAGCTTTTTTTCTTTCCGTTAACTTCAGGTAAGATTACGGCTGACATCCGACAGCCGGAAGCTGTGGTTATTAAGCCGCTGGATGGTTTGACCCCTTCCCGTGTATTTAATCTCAGTCAGACGGGTTCCGGCGTTTTATATCAGAAGTAACCAAAGAAGAATCAGAGGATTTTTGGTCGGCAGGTGAAACCGAAACCATTCAGACAGTTTCCGTCTTCAATCTCAACTGTCGCTGGTCAGTGCACGTTGAAAATGTTAGTTCTTTTCATAAAGAGGCGCGGTTTCGGGATGCGTGAATTTTTGTGTCAATGGGTTTGCAATTCTTTCTGGACGGGCATCGTTACCCACCTGCCTAAATTTGAAAATAAATGTAGCCCGTGAGAAAGGCTGACATTAAAGTTTAACTGAAAAGCAAACTTATTTCTGTATCATTGAACTGAACAAACGACATTATTTGACTTGTTTTAAGGATGTTTTTGTATTTACACTATTTACTCTAGTATGATGTTCAGAATATCTACGGCCGTCCTCACAAAGGAAAATTCTACTATGACGCGGAAAATTTGAATCTCATTACATAAGCGCCTTTTCGGTGGCCAGTGATCAGCTCGCGGAGATAGCTCACTGTGTGAACACTTTATTTCTCGTAAATCGTTTCTGTCAAGCATATAAAACAGGTACAATCGCGTAGAGGTACCA
Organism: Branchinecta sandiegonensis; assembly: GCA_030848855.1. NCBI lineage: Eukaryota > Metazoa > Arthropoda > Branchiopoda > Anostraca > Branchinectidae > Branchinecta > Branchinecta sandiegonensis. The sequence continues at coordinate 10,905,191 of JAUPMV010000003.1, read as the reverse complement.
CAATCTTGCAGGAAATTCCACTATTTGAAAATCGGCAATTCGTGAATAGCGCAGCAACAAAGTAACGCATTTTCATCGGGTCTTCGAGCCTCTTTACGAGAATAAGGGATGGGTAACTAGATTGTGCTATCTCAGCCCTTTTCAGTTAAACTTTAAAAGTTTGTCACAAAAAATCAACGATGAAACTAACGAAAATGGGGTTTATATAGGCCAACAAGTATACTAAAATAAAAGGCGAATATTTCGGGAGGATAACCGCCTCCCTTCTTCAGCGAATACAGAAAATTTCGAGAAAAAATGCCAAAACGAGGATGAAAATCAACAGCCAAGAAAACTAAAACAAACCAAAAAACCAACAAGAAACCAAAGATTAAAATAAAACTGAAAGAACTGAAAGCCAAAAAATAAAAACAGCGAGCCACTCACCAATACCTGCGACTGACAGTTATGATTGTTCTCGCTCGATACTAGCAAATGAGCAAATGATTTTTTGTGATATGTCAGGCCACGAAATTATCTTAGTTTGAAATGGGCTTTTCTGTTCTGGCGTTTGGAAGCGAAGAAGGATGAAGAGCAAGCAAGGTCTTTCCCAGCTAGGACAACACCCCTGCTTCCAGAGAAGTTGATTTGGACGGATAAACGTAGAAGATGTGGAAGGGTCGAAACTGCATGAGGAAGAAGCTGAAATGTCTGTCGTACTACCGTGCGTCGATCCCAAGGCCAACGTCAGATGAATGTTGGATATGGAGGTAGACATTGTCGATTGACACAAGTCGTGCCGCTTGGCGTCATAAGTGCGACAGATTTTCACCAGCTGTATACAGGGGGGGGGTAAGGGGTTATAATCGTTTTTATATAAGCTTTAGCCTGTCCTTATTTTAGTTTATGGTATGGATTAGGTCCCAACGGCGTGGAGAAACCCACGAAATGAATTCCTGGACACGGCTCTGCCCCGAGTCCGAGGAAAGCGTCCGGATACGAATACGGACGAAAAATCGCGATTAAATGAATCCAAGGTTTTCCCTTTCTAGTCTGAATTTGCTGTTACTATATAGTAGGCCGCCAGCGGAAAGTTTCCAGCATTTCTGTCTTACCTTGGCAAGGGTGTAATTAAGGATGTAATAGGATAATTTCCCATCTGCAGTCAATTCTTTACTTCAGCTTTACTTTTCGGTAGGATGAAAACGAAAGAAGAAGGCTGATGATGCGGGCAAATTGACGGTTGGAAAACATCTGGATTGTGTTTGTAATGTAATGCAAGTGATATCTTTTGTCACGAAGGTCTCATCGAAGCCTTTTTCTTTCTGCCTTTTCTTTCAGTAAGAGACTGGCGCCTAGACCGAAGACAAACAGAAAGGGCTAAGCGGTCTCCATGACGCTGATGTACCAAGAATTTATATGATCGGATAATTCATCCGCTTTTATCTGTGGGTTGTCTGCTTAACGTCTAAAACGTCCCCGTGATAAAATGCCCCCAACCAAAACGTCCTCTAGAAAGTCTAAGAATATTTAAGTAGTAGTAAATAGTTAAAGGACACCTCTTGCTTGCTCCGCCTTTTCTGATATACCTAGCTCCTTTGCTTCGAAAATCTCCGCCTTTCTCCATTGTTTCATCTCGTCCCTACGAATTTTTAGCGCTTTTTCGGCCGTGCCGAGTTTTGCCCGTCACAAACACAAAGTTTGCCGAAATCCTCAACGAACTCTTTCACGCAGTGTTCAAACGTTTTGCGCTCAGCGTCGGAGAGCAGGAAGGCTGATTGGGTCGACAAGCACTAACAAGAAGATCGCTAGATTTAGGTGGAAAGTAATGGTATTTTCGAGAACGTTTTGTCTGACCCCGTTCATAGTGACAAGATCATTTCTAGTAAGAGCAGTGCTTTAAAAGCGCAGAATTTCTGTGTCTTTCGTGCTCTACTTTACTTAGTGATTTTTGTGCTATAGTATTAACTGATCTGAGCAATGGACCTGCAGTTTCTAATCGTTAGTTAGCTCAAGGATGCTCAGTAAAAGACTCCGGGACCACATTACCTTCTTTTGTGATATAGATACTAGTTTTTATCTGTTTTTGGGGGATCGAGTAAAAACGGGAATGGCACGGAATAAGACGGTGCAGGAGGAACGCGTACTAAAAACGGGAACGCATACTAAACGGGAACAGCGTCTCAAATCTGGAACACTGTACCAGGAGGAACACTACTAAAGGGGGAACGATGTGCCATCCTTCCTTCTTTTAGTTGCTTGTTTGGGCACTAGTTCCAGATCATTCCCGTCTTTTACTGAAAATATATTTTGACCCCTTAAAGCAAAAGAGAAGACCCCAGGATTTTTTTTTATTTATTTACTGAATTGCCAGCACCGTGAACAGCAATCTTAGCCTCCATCTACTTTGTAGGGTCAAAAGATTTGGGTGTGTCGACAGGAGTTCTTCTCAATCTTACTCATAATAGACAGCTTACTGTTACAGTTGCACATTCTCGCAATGGGAAGGCAGTAAGTAAAGGCAAGGGCAAAGATTCATCTTCTGTTCCTGGGGATTTCAATTAAAATGAGGCGATTATGTGCCAATTAGCGGAAAACGTCTTAATGAGCTCTTCAGTTGCGAGGAATTCCGCTTGATCAAAATCTTGTGATGAAATGTTTACATACTTCAGTATTGTAGAGGTATGCTTCTTTACACGAATCCAACTTGAGAGAGTATTATTTTCTTTAATGTCTTGGAACATGAGTCAATTATTGCTAAGTCAAGATTAGTTCTTTGGAGATTGCAAAGAACACTTGAATTCGTATTTTTAGCCGAAAACTACACCGTAGCTTATACGAAGTGCAATAACCGTCGCAAACAGCTACCTTTACTCTAGATTGAAAATGCGCTACTCAGTTACCGCTTCTCTAGAATAAGCTTCTAGTCTTGACCACTCATGGTTAATCCTCCCAGCGTATCTGGGAAGAAAATTACTTACCGTCCGTTCTTAGGTTGGCCCCTTTCGTCTTCTTACTTCTGTGGGCGAGTACTAATCTGCCAATTACGGATTCGGGTGTCGTCTTTCCTTTTTTCTTCGACAAAAGAGCGATCACTTTGCTGATCGGACTGCCTCCTTCCGGTTGATTGTTTGCCTCTTTGGCGATCTTGAGCGCAGTTTTGAAGTACTCGCTGAAGTCGGTGACGAAGAGGTTACCGCTTTCGTCCAGACGGTTACTCCTAGCGGCGTTGTCAGGTTTTCGGCAGTAAAGATATACAGCCGATTATTAAACAGCAAAGTTGTTGCACAGCAAAGGGTACTAGATGATAGAGATATGGTCTGCGATTTACTTTGTCACTAAACTCTTTACAGCCATGTCCGAATAACAGACATAATGAGTCTACAAAAACTTTCAACTTTAAGTAGCAGTGCTGTATTACTGACAAGTAAGGTGTCCATTCAAATGAGACATTTTTGGGACGTTTCCGCGTGGATGGCTCTGGTCCCGTCGACCTCCCGTCGAGCTCGACGGACTTTTTTGCGTGGATGCCGTCGATCTTTTTGTCATTTTCGCGAAAACGGATGAACAGGTAAACGGGCCATCTAGCTCGATGTAAGCCTCCCGTTCAACACCGCTCCGAGGGCAGCGTTGAGTTGAACGGGGATATTGTGTGGACCTCCCCACTCATATGCTCCCATCCAGCTGAACGCGCCTAGGGTTTATCTTTAATGAGCACTTGCTTGATGATGCTCACAGTCGCCATGCTCTGAGGTCAGTGTACCTCAGAGTTAACCTCCTGATCCGTCGGTTCTGTGATTGCTCAGGTGAGGTTAAGAACTTTCCTTTTCGGGCTTATTGCACTATTATTTTCGGGCTGTCTATTGTTTGTTATCACACTATCCGTGGTTTATGTGAAATTAAAGTGGCGTACAATGATACCCTACGTTTCCTGCATAAGCTGCCTCGTTATGTTAGTGCTACTGAGCTGTGTACTGATTTTCGGTTGCCAACGTTTGATCAGCTCCACGTTTCTGCTCGTTGTTCTTTGCGTGAGCGTCTCCTGGCATCTGATCATGAGCTTGTTGAAGTATTATGTGCCCGTCTCTTACGCCTTTCATTGCCAATATGTCAAAAGTTGTATGAGCCTCATGATATCGGCTAGACTATAGCTGTACTTTGCTTAACTTGTTGTAGTTTCTTCTGTTCCTTTTGTGTTATGAGTTGCGTTTTTGCTGATACCATGGTATCTGTTACCACGGTCTAAAGTCGTTTTTGCAGTTATCGTGGTATCTGATACTACGGTCAAAAGGCGTTTTTGCAGTTATCGTGGTATCTGGCCAGTTATCGTGGTATCAGATATTCAGATACTACGGTCAGATCGTGGTAACTGGTCTTGGTATGTGAAGAGTCATCTCACTTTCATCAGATTTTGTCAGATTGGTGAGAAAGAAGTTTAGCACTTAGTGATGTAACTGGATATCTGTTTTTCTTTTGTGACGACTTCGAAAACTGCAACTTCGGCAATAGTCGTTTTTGCAGAGCACCGTGTATCAGATACCATGATAACTGCAAAAACGACTAATTGCAGATCCAGTTACCGTGGTAACAGATACCATGGTATCAGCAAAAACGCAACTATTTTTTCTATAGTCGTTTGGCTAGATTAAAATTATTGTATTGTATTGACGTGTCAGCCGTTCAACGCCCGATCGATGTTCTCATTTTGCGTTGACGGGGTTACCCGTTCAGCTCTACAGCCATCCATCCGAAAACGTCCCCTTTGCTGCTGGAAACGAAAGCAGCCCAGTACACAGAAAATTGCGTGACGTAATGACGAGACGGGATTCTTGGCAAATAAATTTATCTACTGAGGAAACTGTCGGTGCTGGGATACCTTATCCAAAGTTTTCTGAATTTCAGCCAAACTAATAGGGCCAATATAACCGCATAGTTTGATAACTTGCTCTTTTATCCCATACTCATGTCCTTCAACAAACCGTATCGAAAAACATATACATATGAAATAAACAATGCAATTCTGGAATCAGTATGTTTCTTTCCCTTATATCGGCAATACTAAGTTCTCCGGACTCCATCAAATTATTTGAGAAGCCGTTGAGATAAAGAAACAAGACCAAAGGTTTCGATGGAATCCCAAAAATGTCATATCTGATCGAGACAATTGGATCTTGTAGATATCCGGTCTTCGCCAGACTCCTTGAAGATTTTTAATATTGAAATTCAGAAACAGGTTAAGGCCAATGACTAATCATCTGAGAAAATTAAGTTCAGACGTGGATTCAGCGCGCGTGTTTACCCCTATACGTCATCTATACTTTGACGAAATTGATCAAAAGTTCCAGCTACCTTTACTTCTGCCAAATTTCCGGTTCTGCCGGATTCTGGGCGAAATACTTGTCCGTTAAAAAAAGCTGAAAAACGAATTCAGCATATCTCATTACCCCCCTTTATCGAACCTCTAATCAAATTCAGATAAAACTCAGGTTTTGACCGGATTCCGGACGGACTATTTTTCCGGCGAGAAAATAATTTACATATATGGAATCAGCATGAATCCTTACCACTACATCGAACCTAATCAACTTCAGATAGAGCTTTTACCTATAACAAATTTTCCCGTTTTCAGCCAGATTGCGGGCGAACTATATCTCCGTGAGGAAAATGGTTGTCATATTAGGATTCAGCATGTCTTATCAAACATCTAATCAAGTTCTAATAAAACTTTTTCTTTGAACAAGTTTTCCGGTTTCGGCCGGATTCCGGGCGAATACTTGTCCGGCGAAAATATAACTGTCATACACGTGTTCAGCGTGTCTCCTTATACCTAGATTGAACATCTAATCAACTTCAGATTAAACTTATATTTTTCACAAATTTTCCGGTTTTTGCCGGATTCTGGGTGAACTACTTGTCCGACAAGACAATTATTTTCATCTTCAGATTCAGCATGTCTCTTTACACTTAAATCAACAATCTCATTAGCTTTTGAAAATATTTTTTGTTCGTCCCTTATTTTGACCCCCCCCCCCATCCCTAAATGTAAGGCTACAGAGCCCATCTTCGAACTCGACCTGTACTTTGACCCAAAGAGTCCTCATGCCAAATTTGAACAGACGGAAGGACAGACGGGCAACTTTTACGAAATCATAATTATCCCTCCACTTACGTTTTTGGATCCCAACAAGACCAAAGGTTTCGATGGGATCCAAAAATCTAACATTTGATTCAAACAATTGGGTCATGTCTTCGCCATTCAGTCTTCGTCAGATTCCTTGGAGATTTTTACTGTTAAAATAAAGTTCAAAAACGGATTCAGCATGTCTCCTTGCCCCGATACCGAATCTCTAATCGATTTCAGAAAAAAATTTGAGCTTCAACCAAATTTCCAGTTTCAGCCGAATTCGTGATGAACCATTTGTCCAGCAAGAAAACTAAGTTCAGATATGGATTCAGCGGACCTCCTTACCCCCTCAATGAATATCTTATTAGCTTATAAAACATACATGTTTTTACCGTAAATTCGAAACCCCTCCTCTGCCTCTATAAAGATAGGACTAAAGAACCCATCTACGAACTTGACCTGTACTTTACCAGTGAATCCTCATAGAACAACATCCTCGCTTGAACAACATATTTCCTCGTTTGAACATTATATATCAGCCCCTTCGACCTTCGATTACACTAGATCTCTCCGACGTCGACAGAAAAACAAATGAATATCGTCATCCACGCGCAGAGCTATACTGGTTTGAGAATAATGGGGTAGGGACTGCTATAGCCAAAAATTGGTTGACAAATTTTGTGTCCGGTTTTCGCCGGATTACGGGTGAACTACTTGCCCGGCGATAATTATTTCGGAATCAGCATATCTACTTACCCCGAAATCAACTATCTCAATAGCTTTAAAAAAAATTGTTGCCCCTTAATTTAAAACCCCTCCCTCACCCGTAAATGTAGGCCTAAAGAGCCCATCTACGAACTCTACCTTACTCTTGACCCAAAGAACCCTCAAACCAAGTTTCATCAAATATCTCATTCCCTTCGAGAGTTATCGTGCTCACATACAGATAGACAGACGGACAACTTTTGCGATGTAACAGGTATCCCTCCACTTACGTTTTGGAACCCCAAAAACGAGCAGGCATGAACCGAGATGCAGGCTAGTACTCCCTACTAGAAACGTGGAATGAGGTTATTATTGAGAAAATTTAAGCCTCGGTCCCTTATTAATGACAAAACCGAAGTTGACAAAAATGCAGGAAAAAAAACTTTCCTGTTACCGTCCCAATCAAACAACAAAAAAAGCCGTGTTAAAAATTAAATCCCCGCACTAGTTCTTCCGTACAGTGGCATTTAAAAAGTAATAGATACAGGCGAGTACTCCCTAAGAAACGTGGAACGGATCAAAATCCAGAAAATAATCTTTCCTGTCATCACTCCAATCGAGCAGCAAAAGCAACCGCCGTGTCAAAATGTAAATCTCGGCACTAGCTTTTCACTACAGTGGTATCTAAAAGTAATTTCCCCGAATAGAATATTTATAGTCGGTCGAAGCTTCAGTTATTCTTACAGGTTCGTTCTTTCTCCAATGTTGTCCCTGAAGTTCGACAGCCTGACTGCCTAGGATCCTTGCCAAGAAGACCAAAAAGGGCCGAATTACCCGGCCAGATTAATCTGGGAATAGTCACTTCTCCGATCCGACCATCGTGGAGGGAGTGAAGGGTGGGGAAATCCTGAATCTTGAGTTACGTATACCTTTCGAACGGGTGATCGGATCTTAATGAAAATTGATATTTGGAAAGACCTCGTGTTTCAGATGTCCTGTTTCAAGCCCAGACCGGATCCGATGAATGTGGGTGGAGGGAAAAAAGCGGAAATTTTGTGACATGCTTAGAGTGGAGCCATCGGGAAGAAAAATGTTGGGAAGAACAAGAACTAGTATATCAGTGACACCGGATTCGGGCACTTCGAGGGGAGTTTGAGCGGGTCCGGAATTCCAGTGATCGCGAGTTAAGGTAATTCCAGATGTACTAGGACGATGAAACTTGGCTGGAACATTAGAGACTCAACAAGATTGGCTTAGAAATTGTCACTTCCCAGATTCGACCATCCCTTAAAGTACTCATCTTAACCGCAAAGTACAAAAAATACAGTAAAATATACATTTTCACGATCCCCATTAGCCCAGGATAATGTTTGCCTCAAGGGTTTTGCTAAGAAACGAATTCCCTTAAAGTGCACATCTTAACCGCAAATGGAAAAAAATACTTTTGACCAACTGATATATACATGATTCCCCAAGGGCCCATGATTATTTCTGCCTCAAGGGTTTTGCTTACAAGTGAATTCTTTAAAATGCAAATGATCAGAACAAACCAACGAACTGGCAAATTCCTACTTACATCCTCTGACTCAGCCTTGCAAGTGCCACATAGGGCATGAGAAGCTTCAAGATGTTGTTTTTATTTTATAATTCTTGGTCCTCCTGTATTTCCGACTACTTTCCTTTTGCTTGTATTTATTCAGAAAAATTTCGTTTTGCGGCCGACTTGGGGAGCAAGTACTCTAAACTCTTGATAGAGTTTACAGGCGGCAGCAAGAAAACCGGTGATTTCACGACATTTCTGAACCTTTTTATCCTGACAAGATCGTTCCTAGTAAGAGTTGTGCTTTAAGTGAAGGAGTGATCTGATAGATGAGATACAAAGCCCACCTGTGAACTTGACCTTCCTACTAACCTGGAAAATTCCCGTGTCAAGTTCCATCAAAAATATCTCAGCTGTTCGAAAATGGTATTGCGTACAGACAGGCAGACGAAAGGAATAACAGACGGACGAGCCGACAAGTACACGATAACATGCCTGTCCCTTACTTCCTGCTTTGGGTCCAAAAAACAAGTTTTTGGGATCCCAAAACGTAAGTGGAGGGATATCTATGACATCGCAAAAGTTGTCCGTCCGTCCGTATGTCCGTCCGTCCGTCTGTCTGTAAGCACAATAACTCTCGAAGGGAATGAGATATTTTGATGAAACTTGATGTGAGGATTCTTTGGGTCAAGAGTAAGGTCAAGTTCGTAGATGGGCTTTGTAGCCCTACAATTAAGGGTGGGAGAGGGGTTTAAAAGAAGGGGCAAGCAAAATATTTTTTAAACAGCTAATATGATAGTCTATCATGGGGTAAGAAGACATGCTGAACACGATGGTGAAAACCATTTATTCGCCAGACAAGTAGTTCGACCGGAATCCGGCCGAAACCGGGAAGTTCGTTAAAAGTAAAAGTTCTATTTGAAGTTGATTAGATGTTTGATTTAGGGATAAAAAGACATGCTGAACACGATTGTGAAAACCATTTTCTCGCAGGACAAGTAGTTCGCCCGGAATCCGGCAAAAAACGGAAAATTTGTTAAAAGCAAAAGTTTTATTTGAAGTTGATTAGATGTTCCAGTTAGGTGTAAAAGAAAAGACATACTGAACGCGATTATTAAAACCATTTTCTCGCCGGACAAGTAGTTCGCCCGGAATCCGGCCAAACCCGGAAAATTTGTTAAAAGCAAAAGTATTATTTGTAGTTGATTAGATTCCGATTTAGGGGTAAGAAGAGATGCTGAATCCGTATATGACAATCGTTTTTGATCTCGGACGCATAGTTCGCCCGGAATCCGGCTGAAACCGGAAAATTTGTCATGAGTTAAAGCTTTATTTGAAGTTGATTAGATGTTCGATATAGGGGTAAGGAGATACGCTGAATTCGGTTTTGAGTTATGTTATTTTGTCGGATAAGTAGTTCCCGAAAGTTTCGATCAGTTTCGTCGAAACAAATATGACTTCTAGGGGTAAACACACATGCTGAATCCATTTCTGAACTTGGTTTTCTCAGATGGTTAGCTATTTGGCCTTAATCTGTTTCTGAATGTTTGTAGTAAAAATGCTCAAGGAGTCTGGAGAAGACAGGACCAAATCGTCTGGATGAGATATTAAATTTTTGGGATCCCATCGAAACCTTTGGTCTTGTTTTTTTAAAGACATACATTACTTGAACACCTTGAATACAAAGGTGATTTCCGGCGAAAGCCTTGATAATCAGCAGAAAAGTAATATTGAGGTCCTGGATGGTTAGAAGCATACACCATTACCAAAGAAGAACGGTGTGAACAATGAGTGGATTCATCACCCCCTCGATTTAAAGTCTTCATTGTTTCCATGTGTTATGTCTAGGTCGTTCGATAAGACATATTTACGACGGTCTTCTCACGTCATGATGCGCCATCCAACGCCGCTAATCTCGGGAAATAATGTCTAAAAGCCTGTCGCTAAGGCCGTCGAAATCAAAGTGCAAATAATTGAGTTATGCTCTATCTTACACTCGAATCGGCGAGGGACTTTCATAACGAGTTTTATTCTTCTTTCAACAATATTTAAAAGAGTTCTGGGGTAAGTCAGCTAACGCTTTGTCAAAAGGTTAGATTTCGGCCCTGTTACTTAGAATCTTCGTCAGGTCGATCGAAAAAGACAAGTCGGACTGGCTGTGAACAACCAGCATGGTGTCAACCAATATTAATTTTCTGTTCACTGCATAAAAGGAAATAGGGGAATGTGGGATATCAGTCGCTCCGCGCCTTTATCCCGTAGGTCCTGACCCAAAGGGGGAAGCCTAGAACCATCTGTTACGTATCCTGTTTGGAATTCCTCGTTAGAAATGCGGGAATAGCGGTGAGTGCCACTTGTGTGTTGTCTTCTAGCGGAAATACTGGGTGGGACTTTCAGCAGCATCCAGTTATGCGGCTTCCTTTATGATGTGCTGGATTTCCTTCCGTCTCTTGACCCCTTTCGAACACATGTATGCGGTCACGAATGGTGGTATCGATCTCTGTGTTTTGGAGGGAAAGACACTGATTGGAGCTCGCTGATGAGGGTGGCGGTACATCGGCGGGCCAGCTTAAAACGCGATTTCCAAGCCGAGCCAACCTTTCACTGAAAAAAAACAAACAGGGGACCCCCCCCCCTCCAAGATTTGAAACCAAAAATGGGAGCCCCGTTATGAGGGGGGGGGGGGACTGTCCGCCCCTAAATACTACATGACTAATTTTCCGGTGAAACAAAATGATGCATTGCAAAACCTCACGTTTTCAGGACATACAACTTGGATCATGGCTAGGTATAAGACAATTCAAACCCATTGGAAAAAAGGCCGAATTTATTTCCGGCCAAAAATCAACCGGAAAATTCGCAGAGAGAAGTTTTAATGATAGGCTTAATGAGAGGCTTTTTCTATATTTTCTATTTTTCCTATGGATTTGCATTCTGGGGGGGGGGGGGGCTGTCCGGTTTCTTTAACGAGAGGCTTTTTAATGATAGGAAATTGTTCTTAACATTTTCTACTCAGTCACAGCAGCGAACCATGTTCTTTGAAAAGCTTGACATGCTAATATTACCAAGATTTTATTTCTTGTACCCCTTTACTCGTTCACCCTTTCATTTAGGTGAACCTATGTCCACTAGTTGGTTTGGCCCTGAGGGTAATTTTTCGGGTGAGACAACTTGGTTCATGAAAGTACAAACTCCCTGGTAGCTGAGCGGAAATCACGAAAACTTTCAACGTGAGATGGAAGACCGCCGACAAAACCCCGCTGGTGGAATTCCCTTTCTAACAACTAACAGAGCATAATGCGGGCCTTTGGGTATAGTGGTCATCGTTCCGGCTCCCCCTCCACCCCGGACATAACCTCGTGGGTCCATCCGTACAGTTTAACCGAATAGGGCTGGGATAGGGCAATCTAGCTACCCATCACTTATTCACTTAATGGTGGGTTTACACACTGCGTAAAATCCGAGCGTATTTTACGCACGTTTTGAGCTTGAAAAGATTTCTAGCAATACGGACGTATTTAGATACAAAACGACCGATTTCTCAAATACGTCCGTATTGCTAGAATTGTTTTCAAGCTCAACATGTGCGTAAAATACACTCGGATTTCAAAATACGCTCGGATTTTACGCAGTGTGTAAATGGACCATAAGTTGGCTTGAAGACCCGCTGAAAATGCGCTACTTCGTTGTTCCGCTATTCACGAATAATCGATTTTCAAATAGTGAAGTTTCCGTGGGATTTGTGGTACCTCTAGGCGCTTGTATTTTTGTTGCATGCCGTACGAGAAAGATTTATGATTTTTTTTTTCAGGCACTAGGTAATCTTCACCAATCTCACCATTGTCCACTGAAAAGCCGCGTTTATGTTGAGATTAAAATTTCCCGCTTCATAGAAGAATTTAAGCGACGGGGACGGCCGCAGACATTCTGAACGCCATAACTAGAGCAGATTGTGGAAAATGAAAAAATAACTTTGCCGAATCCAAAAAATTCAGTGTATTCAATTAAATGACACAAAAATAAGTTGGCTTTTCAGTTAAACTAAGATTTTCTATATTTCCCATATATTTGCATTCAGGGGGGGGGGAGGGGCTGCCCGTTGTCTTTTCGTACCCAAGGGGAAGCTGGTGCGGGTGGGTTTTCGCCGTAGTTTTTTTTCAGTACCGGAAGGGTCGCCGGGGAGGTTCTGGGGGGGGGGCGGGTAGGTTTTAGCAGGGGGTATGCCCAGGGGAATTTTCGCCTAGACCCAAGAGCCATGGTCCCGACTCCCGAAGTCTGTGATTTCAATTGGTTTCTGTTGAATACTGAGGTGGTCAGCAATATGACCACGTTGAACTCCTACTATCTACCTTCTGGTGCAATGCGATATACATTCTCACCTGTCCAGTCCAAATTAATCCCTTGCAGATGACCCGCAGTATTTTTTCGTAATATGGCTTTACAGTGCCAGCTGTGCCAATGACTGATTAGCCAACTGTGCTAATCGAATTCATGTCAGTGACCAAGAAAACTCGATCCTTATCAAGTATACAGACCTGACCGATGTTTTGCTTCAAAAAAATAAATATCGACCTCAGAACAGAAAATATTTGTATACATTTGTGCCACAAAAGCCTGAAGAGAATCCCTATCCTAGAATCTCTACCCTTTCGACGACCCAATCGAACAGCAAAAACAGCAGCGGTGTCCAGAATGATATAGAACCAATTTTCAGAGAAAAGTTAAGAAACTCAGACATTTAAGGAAGAATCTTTAATTGTTTTTCCACAATTCCAGTTTGACTTATCCGTTTTGCACCGTCAAATATGATTCGCAGTCAGCTTGGGCTGAAGGACTATCTACCTTTCCTAGGGAATCCCTAGATGGTTTGGTGGGTAGATAGTAGGCTACTGGAAACCGATCAAAATAGATTCAATACAGAAGAAAATAAAACTGAAAGAATACAAGTGGCTGTGTAATTCCATCTTTGAATTTAGATGTAGTTGTTGAAAGAAAATTGGGTTTGTCTAAAAAAAAATAAAGAACAGAAAATGGTTTTAAGTTAGACAGGATCAGAGACGATACTTTTTGAAGAAAAATTTGATGACATAACAATCAAGTTCGGTTTCAACTCCTAAGCAATCCATTCGCTTTTGTAGAAAAAGCAGCTGTGAACAGGTTAATTACACATTTTCGAATACATATTTGCTACAGTAAGCAGGGGCGTCACAGTAGGGGGAACGCCCGCCCCCCAATATTGTCGGCCAGTCGGTAAGAAAATAGTCGAGTCGGCACGAAGCACCGCGATTTTTCGTCGAAACAGTCGGTATTTTCGTAAAAATAGTCGATTTTTTCTTAACAAGAGCTATAAGCTCATATGGCTCCTGCAAGCATATGTAGTAGGTAAGGGTATCACCTAAGATTTACGCTGTGGTGAGGCACAGACAATTATGGGCCTTTTCAGATTAATGAAAACGTATGGTTTGGTAAAGAATATGCCTTGAACTTTGCGGTTACAATGCGCACTTTAAGGAAACTGAACCGAATTTGGAAGCAAAATACTTGGGGCACAGATGAGCATGCGCCCTTGGGGACCATAAAAATGTCTAGTTTCTTAGAAATGTTTAGAAAAATTATCACGGGCCCATGGGAATCACAAAAATGGATCTTTTGGTCTAAAGTATTTTTTCACTTTGGAGTTAAGATAGTGGCGCGGGGTTGATCCAGACACTAATTTTCCTTTTCTCGCTAGGCCGCCATTTTAACCAACCCCGTACCCATGGGGTTGATTAGGAAAGGCCCCGAGTTGGTTCGGACATTATTTTCAATGTACTATTTGTCACTCAACTTTGTTTAAAGTTTAACTGAAAAGGTCTTACATACGACAATCTAGTTACCCATCACTTATTCACTTAAAGAAGCTTGAAAACCCGTCGAAAATGCGTTACTCCGTTGCTCCGCTATTCAGGAATAATCGATTTTCAAATAGTGGAATCTCCTTGTCTGATCTGTATGCTCTATGCGCTTGTATCTGTGTTGAACGCTCGACGAAAACGATTTACGAAAAATAAATGTTCACGCAGTGAGCTACCTTCCGTAAGCTGATCACTGGCCACTGAAACGCCGCGTATGTATTTATATTCAATTTTTCTGCGTCATAGTAGAAATTTGTGTTGTGAGGACAACCGTAGATATTCTGAACGTCATTCTAGAGCAAATAGTGAAAACGATCCAAAAATAAGTTGGCTTTTCAGTTAAACTTTAAATATGTAAAAAAGTGAAAAAGAAAAGTAAACATAAAACTGAAAAAAAGTTTTCGAGATCAGCGGACAATGCAGAAGTAGCATTAAAATTAAAATCCTTTATTTGCCCTTTCAGTCCACCAGCAATTCCAGGGGATGGTAACTTCAAACTTAAGTCCCACTATTCGATTCTCCGCAAAAACGATTTTTGTCCCACTCTGGATAGAAAGAATATTTTCTGCTCCTTTTCTTCTTCGACTTTCCCACACACGAAACGTTAGACCTTTTCCCAAACTGAACTTCACAAGGACGAATTCGTCATTTTTCGTCCCTCCTTGAAAATATCGTAAGCAAAGTTAATTACATTAAATTCATTAATCATAAACATTTCTAATTTTTTACTTTATTATTGCGAATTTTACTAGCTAATTTTCTTCGGTTATGGCCGTCTCTTTTAGTGCTCATCTTTTTTTATTTTGATAATTAATCTGTTAACAAACAACACGATAGAGATTCTGATAATATATTTTTTGTATTTTTTTAACTCAATTTCGGGTTTTCTGGGGTATCAATAAGCAAAGTCTGTCCGAATCAACCCTACCCTGATCGAAATAACAAATTGGCGTACCACAGGAGAACCAAGTCATATATGTCGAAAATACTAAGCAGGCTATAAACCCTGATCACTATGCTGTATATTACAATTTAATTGCCTTCCAAGTTCCAACTACCACTAATCTTCGGGGTACGGCTTTCTAACCTACCATGAGCTAAAAACTTCTACCTCGAGAAAACAATTTTTTTCAACGGTTTGTCAAAACCAGAAAAGAAAGGGCCATGAACCTTTTTCTGCGAAGTTTGATCTCGAGAAGGCAGACGTTATGTATTTTTTCAAAATTTTTGCTTTTTTTAATATTTATTTCGCGGGTGTTCAGACTAACCCCGTGCCCGATCCAACTCCGAGCTCACCTACGCACTTTAAGGGGGCTAGAAACTCATTTGTAAGCATATACTTGAGGAATAAACGATCAGGGGACCTTGGGGATCATGAAAGTGTTTGTTAGATCAGAAACGCGTCCTCTTGTAAATTGTCAAGTCCCTTCACTCTAAGCCTGTCTCGAGATTTCCGGTCCCCCTCCGATCCTTCCCCCCAGAGTAGTCAGATCCGGTCCGGACACGAAATGGACATCCGCGACCCAAGCTCTTTCCAAATGTCAAGTTTCATTTGTGTCCGATGACCCGTTCAAAAGTTATGCTTGCCTCAAGATCCCGGGTTTCTCCTCAGGTCAAGTCAATATGGTCGGATCCCTGATACGCCTGCCAAGTTTCATCGTTCTACCACATCTGGAAGTACCTTAACCCGTGATAACCAGAAATCCGCCCCCCCCCCCCACGGTGCCAGGATCCGATCCGGTTCACGATATTTCCGATACCCCCCTCCAAGCTCCTCCCACAGTTGTCGGGTCCAGTCCCGACATAAAAGGGGAGATGTGAGGCTTGTTTTCTTTCCACTTAACAAGTTTCATTCAGATCCAATCACCTATTCGAAAGTTACGCATGCCTCAATATTCCGGATTCCCCCTCCCTCCATTTCCCCCACGATGGTCGAATCGAGGAAGTGACTATTTCCAAGTCAGTTTGGTCGGACCTGGGTCCCTTATATGCCTACCAAGTTCCATCGTCCTAGCACATTTGGAAGTGCCCTAACTCGCGATCACCGGACAAACCCACGGAAAAGTGATCGGTATATGGCACTTGGCCGGAAGGCAAGTGCCATAAAAACAGTCGGTAAATAGGCTACCTTGCCCTCCCCCCAAATATTTGGCTAGTAACGACTCGATATAAGTAAGCACTATAGTCGGTTACTTCACAGTTGTGGCTCGTTTCCGGAACGGAACAGCGCTTTGTCAAACGGTCGTCTTTGAACAACACACTTTTTAATTCTGTTCACATTTCTGTTCACATTCTGTACATTGGCATGGAAACACGAACTTTTTTCCCTTTTATTATACTTGTTGTTCCCTCCAGTTCGATTACTTTGTTGCTTAGAATTGTTTAACACGGCCTGTCTAACCTAGAACTTTTTTATAGGTTACTTTTTGTTTATAGGGAAACTTGCTCATAGGGAAGCTTGGTCTCTCTACTCTCTCTGATAGACGAGACAAACTGACTATGGACTTTGGACGCAAATGCCTGACCTCAGACCTTCATAGAACTATATTACCGGACTTTGAAGTACCAAACCCAAACCGACCGAACACCAGACACGAAGTAGCAACAGTAAATTGTCCGAAACTTATTCGCTCAAATACACATTCTACGGACAGGAACCTCAAGTCCTTTGTACCCTATTTCGTACACCACTTCAATTCTATGTAGTAATTAATAAGGTAAATTGTATATATTAAGTGTCGACTGTGAATTTCTAAACTTATTGTCAAAATGTCTTATACAGTGTTCAGGCCCGTATCCAGGAATTTATTTCGGGGGGGGGGGGTTGCCTGCGGGTCGGACAGAAAAGCACAAAAAAGACATAGATCAGAGGGAAAAGCCTGTAAAAAGGTTATTTTTGTATGTTTGGGGGGGGGGGGGGTTCAACCCCCTAAAGCCCCCCTCTGGATACGGCCTTGACAGTGTTATTATATGTATCGGTGGTAAACTGTCCGACAACCCAATGCTAGCGAGTGAATTGTACGAGCTATTAAGAAAATTAAAGATTATTATTATTAACATTTCATATCTTTAGTCTGGTGTATTCATCCTCAGAAGGATTAAATATTTCATAGCTGGCGATTCAATGCTACATGGACGTCTCTGGGAGCGTCTGTGACAGGGGTGGCGGCTTACAAATTATCAACAAATATACTTATGCTGCATCGCATAGCCAAGCCTGAACGAGTTAAGACCTGCTACATCAAGCGTATTTCAGGTGTCACACATTCCCCAGTAGTTCAGTGTGTCATTAGCCGAACACTTGCCAATAAAACGGATCCGCACTGTCAGAGTCATTAATGAATTACCGTTTCCGGCAAAATCAATCGCACGCGTGCGGCCTGGCAGACATCCGGCTTCATCGTATTCCATATGTTCGGTGAAATTGAGACTTACTTTTTCTTAATCTTCTTCTTTTCCTGTTGAGTGAGACCCAGTCGCCAGTGTTCAGGCGTTTCGGGGACGCCTCGAACTGCACGACCGCCCCAAATGTCGAACAGAAGTGACACGTCGGAATCGGTCGACTGTGACAAGAAAGTTCGCCGGGCCCCAGGAAGAGCGTTGAGCGTCATTCTGTAAAAGGTATCTCAGATAGACTGTCGGGTATCCAACCCACCTGGGTGGCCGCTCATGCTGGCGTGGGTATGAAGGCTCATCATCTGCTTGTAGGGTATATCGAGTTCTTTACTAACCGGAAGGCAAGCTACCGTTGGTTTTTCTTCCACGTTATGGGAAGTGTGCACCTTAATTACGAACCTTAGGAACTCTTGTTGTCGGGAAAATAGTGTTGCATGAAAAAGGCTATGCCCCTAAAACTCCCAAATAAATCTGACAAACGCACCCTCAATCAGGCTAAAAAAAATATTTAAATTCACACTTTAAGCCGGTCGATAGTTCCTGCTCAGGGCAATTCTTCTGACAAGTCTCTCCCTTGGCAGACGCACGGCTCCGTTTGGTCGCATCGCTATTGATAAGCTTTTGTAAGTTCGCACTGATATCCTATGAACTGAGTTAATAGTTGAGTTTTTACAGATACCATGATATCTGATCTGATACCACGGTCTAAAGTCGTTTTCGCAGTTACCGTGGTATCTGATACCACGGTCAAAAGGTGTTTCGCCGGACAAGTAGTTCGCCCGGAATCGGGCCAAAACCGGAAAATGTTTTAAAAGTAAAAGCTTTATTTTGAATTTGATTAGATACTCGATTTAACGGTATGAAAACATCCTGAATCCGTATATGACAATCAGCTTCTCGCCGGACGTATCGTTTGCTCGGAATCCGACTGAAACCAGAAAATTTGTAAAAAATTATCTGAAGTTGATTAGAGGTTCCATATAGGGGTAAGTAGACATGCTGAATTTGTTTCTGAACTTTAATCTTTTGCCAGACTGGCAAGTAGTTCGCCTGGAATGCGGCCGAAACCGAAAATTTGGCAGAAGTAAGGAAGGAAGTTTCGATCGATTTCGTCAAAGTAGATATGACGTAGGCTACAGGGGTAAACACGCATGGTGAATCCAAGTCTGAAATTGATCTTCTCAGATGATTATCACTGGCCTTAATCTGTTTCTAAATTTCAATAGTAAAAATATTTAAGGAGTCTGGCGAAGACCGGATATCTACAAGACCCAATTTTCTGGATCAAATGTTAAATTTGGGATCCCATCGAAACCTTTGGTCTTGTTCTTTTGGGACGACTTTGAAAAGCGCAATTCCGGCAATTGTCGTTTTTGCACAGCAGCCGATCAGATACCACGGTAACTGCAAAAACAACAAAATGCAGATCCAGTTGCCGTGGCATCAGATACCATGGGATCTACAAAAACGCAAATAATGACCTGAAAGCGAGTCTGTACCTCGCTTCATCGTGTCAGGGAAAAACAAAATGACGTCGTTTTGACGAATCTGAAAGCGGGCAAACAAAGCTTACGAACTGTCAAAGTGACACACATATTTTTTCCTTGATACTGAGAAAGACTGTGCTAATATTATCATTAATCTCAAGCGGGACTTTAAAGTCCCAGACCGGCCGTTGGAAAAACGCACTTGAATTTTATCGCTTTTTTATTATCTCCCTCGTAACCGCAATTTGAAATCCTTCCATTCGAAAAGGGCAATTCCAATCCCGGGACAAGCTATCTGAAAGATCTTGAGTCAATACATCCGAAAGGTTGATAATATTGTAATCAGTCCCTTTCGAGGCTGAACAACATTTAAAGTTCAACCGAAAAGGACCAAGACCCGAAAGTCTAGTTAAACATCACGCATTCATTTAAAGGGGCCTGAGAATCCGATAAAAATGCGTTACTCCGTTTGTCTACTGTCAAAATGCAGGCTTGTTTCCAGGTTTAAAATCTACGCGTCTGGATGAATTTTGGGTTGTAGTTCAAGCAGCGCACATTCTGAGCGCCATTATTAGAGAAAAATGTAAAATCCCCTAGATGGGTGAAAATACTTCAAGATGTAAAAACAAGCTGCCGTTTTAGGTAAACTTTAAGCAGATTCGCTGACGTCCTGAGGGATTTCATCATCATCCACTCAAAGCTTGATCATTTTATGTTATTGATGTCGCTAAGCCGATAATTCAATGGAGATTTGTTCTCGCAGTATTTCGGCCCTACTTGGCAAGGGTTCTCTACAGGCAGAGGCGTTACGAACCTGCAGACGTTTGGTTGCAGGTTTGTACTCTTCGATGACATGTTGAATCGACCTATCTGCTTTGCTTCCTGATTGGTTGATTCTAAGAACAAATCCCGGCGAAAACCGGAAACTTTGCAAGCATTTCCCGTTGTCCGGTCGGAGTTTTTGATCTCAGGTTTTAAAAGACTTCGAAATTCGATCTTCCAGCTTCGTTTTCCTACGTGGTTAACTGTTTGATAACGGCGATAACGGTATATTCATTAGTTCTAATAAATGTACTTTTCCAGCCGTAAATGTACTTGTCCAGCCGTTCGTGTCAGTTCAGGGACAACAAAAGCGAGCCCATCTATCTGATTTGATTCTCAAATAGTTGAAATATCACTGAAAAAATCCCACCTGACTTATCCCTTTAGTGGCATCAAATACGAGCAAAGGTTTCGACGGGATCACAACTGGGAACAGTTTTACCTACACTCGAGGACAATCCAAACCACAGAAAATTATGTACTATCGAATATTCCAGATTTGCCGGATTCCAGCCCAATATCTGTCCGACAGGAAATGAAATAAAGGATACTGATTGATCCAGCGTGTTTTCTTACCCTACTAACGGACTTGAAAAAAAATTGACTGGTGCAAAAAAATACTTCCTCCTTGCATAAATACTTCTACAACCGAAGCTGGCTGGGAATCATATAGAACAAGATCAAAGGTTTCGAAGGGATCCAAAAGGAGAATATTTGTCGAACTTTTAGTGAAGATATATAGGTTTTGTAGTTTACGTAGTAGTACGGGTGGACAAACTCTACGAAATCAGATCCCGTCGCGAGAAAACTTGGAAGAAAAGCGAGGAAGGCATATTATTAATAATGGTCGTAACTGCCAGCTAGGGCCACTCATTCAGGACACGCGAGAACAAAAACAAGAAAAGATTTTAATGTTAGAAATCTAAATCTAATTTAAAAGCACCAAAAATCTCTCCTAAATTTGTGCCAAAGAAGTTGGTCTAAGACGGCGAAAGCGGAAGGAGCAAAAGGAAAATCACCGCAGAAGAGCGGATTACCAGAAGCAAGTATCCAGTCGTCGCAAAGGACGAAGTTCCACGCAATTCTGGTTAAGAAGAAAACCACGAAGCCACTCAAAAGAACTATTATAGAGCAGGAACAAAATGCAAGAAATTAAGCATGAAATACAATTTTCTAAAACATGCTACTCTATTTACCCTCCACAAACATCCTGCCCTGTCAGCCCACAAAATTATTAGCAAGTTTTTAAGTCCTGAACCCATTTAATGTGCTTGTCACTGTGTTTTTAAGTCTATTTGGTGTGCTTTTAAACTATATGAAAATAATTTAGTCATGTTTATGCTTAGTGTTTTAATATATGTCTTTTATTCTTGTGTATTTTACTCATACTCCGCTGTTATACAAAAAGCGGGTCACAAATAAATAAATAAATACATAAATAAAGAGGCTCGAGCTGGTATGCCCATTGGAGAAAAAAAACCGCTCTGTTGCGTCCGGCTGGAAAGCTAACCATGATACCGCAGATGAGATTGCGAGACAGTGCTTTCTCAATTTGAAAACCCCCTACTTGCCACATATTGATTTCAGGATTTCCAATTACCATGGTAACAAGTGGTGTCTAGCCCGTATTTCCAGCTGCTCTGGACTGTCATCGATTTGCCCTATACTCACCCCCTAGAGCATGCAGCTGTACCTCCACCGCTCCGTTCTAAGCTATTTTTACGTCACGCATTAAGTGCACTTTTCTAACAATGCCGTAACGGTGTTCCCCTCCGGTGGCATTGGGGGGCACGTGCCTACTTCGCAGGATCCATTATTATTCATAAGAAGTTAGTTAAGAAGTACGCAACGGATTCTTGTTCTTTAGAGCTCAACTCGGAAAAAACATGGATGTTAAGCTGACAATTTAGGAACTTGTGAAGACGAGCTTAAATATGATAGATTTAGCCGTCGTGAACGAGTAATGAAACATGATCAGAAAAAACATGGTGATTGAACCTGGTATCTGCCTCCATTTTCTCAAAATACCAAACTTTTGTCAAGTGCAGTATACGTACAGACGTATTATAGAGATAAACTGGACGAGTTTCATACTACGAGTAGCGTTCTAATTCCCCCAAGTGTTAACAGTCGTCTCTGATTTTGTTCAGTTTGTGCCCTATCTTGTTTACTCTTTTTCTTTTCTTTACTCCGATTAAAGTAATGAAGTTAGTAAGTTATTTATTTGTTAATTTTTGAACCAGGGCCACTCGCAAACACACAAAAAACAACGAGGTTCAAGGTTTTTTCATTCTTAACTCTACACTGTAAAAGTTTCTCCGAGTAAGGATTAAAGTTAACTGCAGTATTTGTTACTGGGATTCCCGATGAAAAATTTGTAGCCTGCGTAGTTGTATGGTAGTTGTACGAAAAAGTTGCATGTAATACTATGTAATAGCAAATAATACTATCATTTAATGTGCCTCAGACTGGCCCAATCTTATGCAGTAGTATCCAGTAGCATCCTGTCTTGCCATAATAGCATCCAGTCTTGCTAATAGTAGCATGCAGTAGTATGGTGTAACACGGTAGCCTTGAAGTAGAAGCATGTAGTAGCATCAGAAAATACTGCATGCTACTTTTTCGTACAAATTCGTACTACTATTTTGAGATAAATTTTCATCGGGTTGATCTTATCTCTACTGGGATAAGATTAATCCGAATTAGAGATGATCTTATCTCAGTACAGACAAGATTAATCCCAGTAGCAAATACTGCAAGATTATTTTTTACAGTGTAATTAATACACAAACATTAATAACACAATACTCGGCACTTACAATTATTTCAGGGCTTGAACCGGAGAAAGAAACACATCAAATGGTTCAAACCCTTCCAACAACAAGATAAATCAATAGCAAAACAAAGGGAGAAAAACACAAACAACAAAAATGGTGCTTGAACATCAGGTTTGTTGTGTGCAGATCTCCCCAGACTAAGTTCGCCAAAGCGGCCAAGACAGGCGAAAAAGCGGCCCCGAAAGCACAAAAGAAGCTGTTTGTCCGAAGCAAGTATCCTTGTCTGGATTGAGAGCAGGTCCGTATCCAGGGGGGGGGGGGCTTGGGGTTACCCCCCCCCCCCCCGAAACATACAGAAATAATCATTTTTATAGGCTTTTCCCTCTGTTCTATGTGTTCTTTGTCCGACCCGCGGGACCCCCCCACCCCCACAAAAGGCCCCCCCCCCCGAAATAATTCCTGGATACGGGCCTGATTGAGAGGGATGATGTCCTACGCAGTTCTGGAAAACATGTGAGGGCAATAAAAAAAATGTGATTAAGAACCTGTGATTTTTTTGGGATCCCAAAACGTAAGTGGAGGGATAACTATGACATCGCAAAAATGACCGTCTGTCTGTCTGTGAGCACGATAACTCTCGAAGGGAATGATATATTTTGATGAAACTTGGTGTGAGGATTCATTGAGTCAAGGGTAAGGTCAAGTTCGTAGATGGGCTATGTAGCTGTACATTTAGGGGTGGGGGAGGGGGTGCAAATGAAGGGACAAACAAAATATTTTAGAACAGCTAATCTGATAGTCAATTATGGGGTAAGAAGGCATGCTGAGCACGATATCGAAAACCATTTTCTCGCTGGGTAAGTAGTTCGTCCGGAATCCGGCAAAAACCGGAAAGTTGGTTAGAAGTAAAAGTTTTATTTGAAGTTGATTAAATGGTCGGTTTAGGGGTAAGAAGACGTGCTGAACACGACGGTGAAAACCATTTTTTCGTCGAACAAGTAGTTCGTCCGGAATCCGGTGAAACCCGGAAAGTTGGTTAAAAGTAAAAGTTTCATCTGAAGTTGATTAAACGTTCGATTTGGGGTAAAAAGACATGTTGAACAAGATGGTGAAAACCATTTTCTCGTCGGGCAACTAGTTCGCCCGGAATCCGGCCAAAACCGGAAAATTTGTTAAAAGCAAAAGTTGGATTAGATGACAGGCCTGTATATGACAATCAGTTTTTACCCGGACATACAATTAGTCCAAAATCCGGTTGTAACCGGATTTTTTTTTAGTCAAACTTTTATTCAAAATTGATTATATGTTCTTTATATGGATAAGGAGATACGCTGGATTTGTTTCTGAATTTTCTTTTTTTGCTGGACTAGTAGTTCGTCGGAATTCGGGCGAAACCGGAAACTTGGTAGAAGTAAAGTCTCGGTCAGTATCGTCAAAATAGATATGACTTATATCTGAACTTGGTTTTCTCTGATGATTAGCCTGGCAAAGACTGAATCTGGCGAAGACAAGACCCGATTGCCTGAATCAAACATTAGATTTTTGGGATCCCATCGACACCTTTGGTCTTGTTTCGACTTGTTGACTAGTTATTGACTGTAAATGTCTTGACAAGGTCGGTGCTATTTTTTATGTCATGAAACATATCTGGACTAAAGTGAATTTGAATCTGGAACAATCGGACTGGTGTCAGTTTGGTTAGCATTACTAAGCTCTGCAAAATGGCGGAACTTTCACGTTTACATATTACCTCCTCAAAGAAAACATGCCAAAAAAATAAAAACTGTCCCTTCTTATGCCTGTCTTTTTAGCGGAAAGTAAAAACATTAATTCATTCAATACAAAAGAAAACGCATCCAATGCGCAGTGGAGTTAGAAAAAACATTCAGTGTTCAAGGTGTGTGCTTCAAGCAACTCCCAGACTACCACGAAAGCGGCGGTCACGCGAGTTAGGATCCACTAAAACCGTCTCAAGTAAAATCACCGTAACGTTTGATGGTGGGTTTACACACTACGTAAAATCCGAGCGTATTTTACGCACGTATTTGAGCTTGAAAAGATTTCTAGCAATACGGACGTATTTGGATACAAAACGGGCCTTTTTCCCAAATGCGTCCGTACTGCTAGAGATCTTTTCAAGCCCAAATACCTGCGTAAAATACGCTCGGATTTCAAATACGCTCTGATTTACGCAGTGTGTAAATGCACCATGACTCGTTGTTCTGTTCGCCTTGTCCCTAATGTCTTACGAACGCCTAGTACAGCTTACTGTAAGCTTGGATACGAATCGAATAGTCGACGACGTCACGTTACTGAAAGCCATTGCATACTCGCCAGTTTGAGGACCGCTTAAGTGGTGTTTCTTTTCCTGAGGGGGTCTCAGTTTGGGGAGCAAAAGGTCTCTTTACATTATACCTCGCTCAAGGAAAGAAAAACTGATGAATGCGGCTTTGACCATATAAGGGGACTCGGGTAATAAGTCAAAACCCACATACCTTTCCCGCGGTAAGAATTACCGGCGAACATAGACCGGTTTCTTTCCTTGTTTGTTGTACTGCTGATCCGTATATTTTAGACCTAGCACTTCATAAATAATAATTACAGCACT
The DNA here is from genome assembly GCA_030848855.1 of Branchinecta sandiegonensis. Taxonomy (NCBI): domain Eukaryota; kingdom Metazoa; phylum Arthropoda; class Branchiopoda; order Anostraca; family Branchinectidae; genus Branchinecta; species Branchinecta sandiegonensis. The sequence goes on along the minus strand of JAUPMV010000003.1, from coordinate 10,879,859 downwards.
TACAGAATAGGCCAAAAGGTATTAGGATCGAAAAAGGAAATGTGCAACGTCTCAACATGGTCGTACAAATGAGCAGGACTACTTATTACGAGGCCTACCGCTAATGACCATGCTTAGCTTGTAACCTCGGCTTCTGCCGGCCGAACGGAAAGTTTTCAAATTAAAGAGACAAGGAGAGCACCGAAGTCGGGGGTCGGTGACGTCAACAAATCTCAGTTTTAGAAATCCACAGAAGTGACGGTTTGCTACCAACAATCCCCAAAAAAAACCTCAAAGGACGTCTTGCAGCAAATTTTTTTTGTTGTTTCTCGTATTCTAAGACAGTTGTGTCTAGACCATGCCTAGTCAAAACAAGAGCTAGAAACTCATATGGCACTTGTAAGGCTGGTTCAGAAGATGAAATATAAAACTTGCCTTTTCGTGGGTTTGTTCTGATCATCCGCAGGCAAAACCCTTGAAATAAGAATGATAATGGATTTGGAAATCCCGAGAATGTATCGTTTGGAAAAAAGTATTTTATTTTTGAACTTGGTTGTAATGACGCACACTTTAAAGGCGCTAGAAATTCATCTGCAAGCAAACCATTGAGGCTAAAACGATAACAGGCCCTTGGGTGATCATTAATATGTACCGTCTGGTCAAAACTATTTTTTCACTTTTCAGTTAAGATGCGCACTTTAAGGGTGCTAGAAATAAATTTCTAAGCAAAACCCTTGTGTTAGAAATGATCATGGGTTGATTTAAGATCAAAAGTTTGATCAATTTGAAAGTTTGATCAAAAGTACTTTGCGGTTAAGATGCGCACTTTAAGGGGGCTAGAACTTCATTTGTAAGCAAAACCCTTGAGGCAAACACGATAATGGGCTCATGGGTATCATGAAAATGTATATTTTGTTTAAAGGTTTTTTCTTACTTTGCGGTCAAGATTGGTAAACGTACTTGAAGGACCACTCGGATTTGGAAAGTGGCGATTTCGAAGCCAATCTTGTCGAATCTCTAATATTCCAGCCAAGTTTCATCGTCCTAGCACATCTGGAAGTACCTTAACTCGCGATCACCAGAACTCCGGACCCCCCCCCCCCCCCACCCGCTCCAGCTGCCCTCCACAGTGTCCGGAGCCAATCCGGTTCTGTAAATGATTTATCCAGAGCATCTGTTTGTTATCCCACAAAGTTCCATCCCGACCTCTCCAGTCTAAGCCGGTCACCTATCCCCCCCCCCCCCCCCCCAATAGTTGTCGGATCCGGTCCGCGCATGAGAAAGATCACCGGAGACATGTCCTCTGTTCAAGTATTAAATTTCACTCGAATCCGATCACCAGTTCCAAAGTTACGCATGACTCAATATTCCGGATTCTCCCTACCTCACCTCCCCCCCACGATTATCGTATCGGGGATTTTTTTTTTATTTCCAGGTCAGTTTGATCGGGTCCCTGATATGCCTGCCACGTTTCGTCGTGAAAATCCCCAAAACCGCCATCACCGGAATTCCGGGAAACTCCCATCCACCCCCGTGTCCGGATCCAGTCCAACTGTGCAAACGATTATCTAGAGCAGCCTCAGATTATCTCAGAGCCTCCACTCCCCCCGGATGGTGGATCGGGAAACTGATTATTTCCAAGTTAGTTTGGTCGGGTCCCTGATAGGCCTGCCAAGTTTCAATTGCCTAGCACATCTGGAAGTACCCTAACTCGAAAAAGTATGACAGACCGCCCGCCCGACAGACCGACAGACAGAATTGCGATCGTTATATGGCACTTGGCTGCAAGTGCCATAAAAATAACAAATGGCTTCGCCTCCAAGCAGCAATTCTCCTCATCAGCTTGGCCCCAGATGGGAAGTCGTGAAGTTTGCCAAAATAGTTTCCTCGCCCAGTCCGCTTGCCAAAAACGATAATCAAGAGACCAAAAGATGGCGAAATGAGAAGATCGTCTCCAAAATGGTCCAAATACCGTACGTTATTTACGTTTTCGGAATAAGAATGTGTGAAGTTATTAAGGACGTGAATATGTATTTACGTGAGACGGAACAGACGAACTCAGGCGACAAGCACATGGGAGAAACGTAGCTACTAAAATGTCAAGTTTCTAAAGGGTTAGAAAAGGTATTCTAAATTCTAGGTAAGTGATGCACGTCATCCCTTTCGATACATTTTAGACAAAACTGAAAACGTGTTCTAGCCCGCTTGTTCTTTGTCGTGAACCGGTAGCTCACAGGAAGTAGCATAGCGTTAACGGAGGACACTCGGCCACCAACACTCGACGATTAAATCCAACAGCCTTTGTTCGGCTACGGGGGCTGTTCTAAAATAGCAGCGGGACTGATCCTTAAAGGCCAGCTGGCAATCAGCGCAAAAGGATTGAAACGAAACTAGTGGTTGTTTTCAAGCCTACCTTCTTTCGCACCTGCTCCTGGTCACTGAGGCTCGTGCCTACAGCAAAAAACAGGGTCTTTCAGTCTTAGCGGTCAGTTTTGCTGACCTCTTCGTGAACTGATCCTGAGCAGACTGGCCTGGAACAGAATGGCTTCCTGTTTGCGTGACTGGCTTTCAAAAGACGATTCATAACAGCACTTCGATCTTCAAACATGCGACGCGTTTGCACTAAGACTAAGCAGTCACGATTCCGTGACTACATAAAGGGGTTCCACTCAAAATGAAAGCAGAACTGAGATTGGGAGAAAACTGGACGACGTCGTGGGGAAAGGATGCACTTTCTATCGTTTGTCAGACAAATAACAGAAGTCGGATAGGAGGAGATATTTTTACCCTGGGTCATTCCTTACCGGGTATGTTTACAACAGAAGACTTTCACAAGTAAGCGATATTCAAAACGATGGGTCTTCAGAAGAGAGCCGAAGGTAGGAATGTGAGGTTGTGCACTTTATAATGTGCTATGTAAATGGAAGATTGAATCTCTGAATGAAATATACAAACAAGGTTAAGAAGAGATAGCATTGCTGTACAAATACAGATCGTATATGCAAATACTTGACGATAATTATGTCATCAATCCCGACGCTGGTAATAGCGGATCAGCCTGGAACGTCAAACCCTTTGCAAACTAACCGGATGTCTCTAATCAATGACCGGAATTCCTTACTGGATTCCACGAAAGAGAGGACACACGGCAGTCGGGACTGGATTCCGTGTCTAGATTTCACCATTATAGCCTACGGGATGTACGGAAAGTGGAGACTTTCATCAAACTAGGATATAGAATTGGACAGAAGTCGGTTGCAACATTGTGTTTGTGATTTGATGTTAAACGTTTATGCGTCGTCTGTCATGCTTAGAGCTCTGATTTCCAGGTCCGTCTGCCGGTGGCTGCAGCTATTAACAAATGGCCGTTTAAGGGAAGCAAACTCGAATGTACATTATTCCTTGGAAAGACTTTATCTCGATTTTGCAGATTTCCAGATCGTCCTTGCCGCCTTTTCGCTACGTTGAAACAGGTATTCGGCATTCAAGGCAGCAAATACTTCAGCTATTATTTTCAAACAAAGAACTGCTGCTTGTTGGTGGGCATTTAAACTTTACGACACGAAAACTTGAATTATCAACTTTACCTTTCTGGTCAAAGGAAGTTCTTTTTGTACTGTGCCGCTCTTGTCCAGGACTCGAAGTGAACCAATCAGCAGCTTTGCCGCCTTCCAGAGCACGTCCGCTCTTTCGGTGCTAACGCTTGCGCCGTTGAACCTGGAAGAAGAAAGGACTAGAGGAAAGATGAATGAGATGTGGATGTGGAAGAGATTGTGAATGACATAGAAGAAATTATGCTGTATTAGCACAGACAAGGCTTGTGATTTCGGTGGACTTTTGAGGATATCTGACGGTTAAAGGCATGCTCTTGAGAGGGTAAGTTCATCCGTTAAATGGCTAGGTTATGTATTGTGTTTATCAAACAGTGCCCTTCCTCTGTGTTCCTAGTTGAAATGTCTATTTGTTGTCTGTGCTTTATTTTAATTATCCAGTTTGTCACAATGTATGATTTAGATAGGCATATCAAAGATATTTGACAGTGCAAAACGGATAAGTCCGCTACATTTTATCAGAGCTATATTTCGGCCCTTCTTGGCAAGGGTCCTCTTCAGGCTCAAGCCCCGGCTGGGGACTCTATATCAGCATATCAAAGATATTTGACGGTGCAAAACTGATAAGTCAGCTACATTTTATTAGAGCTATATATTTGGCCCTTCTTGGCAAGGGTCCTCTTCAGGGTCAAGCCGAAATATAGCTCTAATAATATGTAGCTGACTTATCTGTTTTGCACCGTCAAACTGATTGGGAGTCAGCTTGGGCTGAAGGAACATCAAACATACCAAAGATATTGCTTGTTCCTGGTTGGCTGGTATATAGCACTGCTTAAGCAAGTTAAGCTGTTAAGCCTAGGCCATTCTACCACAAACCCCTGATTTTGGGAAAGCCTATGCCAAAAGCTTGGTGTATTTAGTGTTTGGTTTATCATATGCCTAACGCTGGATACACTAGGCTATGCCAAATACTGGATACTGGGACTCGGTAAAATATTGATGATTTGAATGAAGCTCAGAAATTAACCAATCAGAATTCTTCTGTTGTGAGGTAGGTCAGGATTGGGGTACCAACAGCTATCCTACGTTTGGCACAGGGTATCCAGTGTTAGGCATAGGCTATACCAAAATGCTAGGTATACCCAGCGTTTGGCATAGGGTATTCAAAAATCAGGGTGAGTGGTTGACTGGCTTAGGCCTAGAGTAGGGTCGGCTAAGGTTAAAGCTTGGACACACTAACCAGTCAAACTCAAATCCTGACTTTATGGGCACAGTCTTCCAATGTCAGGGCATGTTCGAATATTCTTTTAGCCCAAGCTGACTTTGAAACATTTATTCAAACAATGTTTACAACGGATATGTCTATCTGTTGTAAATATTGATGTATCCATTGTAAACATTGATGACGTATCTGTTGTAAACATTGTTTGAATACATGCTCAAACCTTAAGAGCACCAATGCAGTCTACCAAAACCCCCTCTTCTTCCGGTAGCCTAGCCTACCCTATGCTGAATGCTGTGTAAACGTGATGTTTGACATATCTTCTGCCCAATGCTGGATGCCCTAGGCTGTGCCTAATGCTGGGTGTTGATGGTTTGAGTGCAGCTCAGAAATCAACCAATCAGAATTCATTTGTATTGCAGTATGATCAGAGTTATTGTACCCTAGGGCACTTCAGGTATCAAGCGTTTGGCTTAGGTTAGGGATATTCCCTAACCCCTAATTTAGACATTCCCGTATTTGGCATAGGGTATCCAACAACCAAGGGTTTGTGGTAGACTGTAACAGTGCTCCTGGAGCATACCCCTATAAAAATCTGTTTAAAAAAAAATCAAACAATGCAGTTCATTATCATGGGGGTATTGTTTCCTAGCTCCAGGTCATGGTACCCGAGAGTACCTTTCATGCACCAGTGCTCATACCTTGGGACATACAAACGATATTAATAGTTGTGAAATTTTCACTCAAACTGTCAGTTTTTGGTTAGGTTAGCATAACCCTACCGCAAATGCCTGATTTTGGGATAGTGTTGGTTACCATTGTGTTACCCTATGTCAAATCTGGATACCCTACCTAGTAAAATATTAAAGATCATAGTAAAGTTCAGAACTCAAGAATCTCAGTTCCTTTGTAGTGGGGTAGGTAATGGTCAGGGTAACTAGCATTAGGCACAGGCTATTCTAAATTAGCTAGGTTTGATGATGGGCCTACTGTAGCCTGGTACCCAACCTTTTCCCCTAATCTGCTGGCAATATAATTTACATCATTTCATCCACCCTAAGCCAGCTGTAATCAGATTTATCTTTCTCCTGTATCAATCAAGATAGATTCTTTTGAAAACCTTTTGGTAACCTAAATCAGAAGGCACATCAGGTTTGTATGCTGCTGTGCTATTGCCATTGGTGTCAGCTGATTTGTGGAGCATATCATTTGGGTGTCTTTAAGTTTTGAAGCTGTAAGAAAGAAGGTCTTAGAACGTTGGACGAGAAAAATTGTAGTTAGTTCTGTAATACTTAAGTTGCTTCTCTTACACGATGCAGTGAAAAGGAAATAGCATTTGCACATAGACTACTTTGCACATTTGTTTTGGAAAAAATCAAGCTCTATTTGAATGTATTTGTTTATATGAAAACCTTCTGTTATAAAAACATGTTTTGTTCAGGTTGGCAGCCAGAACATAATTATGAGTTAAGAAAGAAGGCATACATTTATTAACTAAATTCCAGCATAATAGCAACAAACTAATTGGATATAATCAGTGATAGACTCCAAGGTAATCAGATGAAAGGCGTCACTAGCCACATTTTTTTTTGGGGGGGGGACAATGTATTTACCGACTGGCTGGTAATTTTTACCGACTTTTTTCAAGAAAAAAAAAGGGGAGTTTTGAATAAAAGTCGACTGATTTTTTCAGAAAAACTGTTTGTTTTGACAAAAATCGAAGGATTTCTGAAAAAACGACTGTTTTCATGAAAAAATCCACTGTTCTGACGAAAAATAGCGGCGCTTCGCGCCGACTCGGTTATTTTTTACCGACTGGCCGACAACATTGGGGAGGGGGGGGGGTCCCCCATCCCCCCCCCCCCCTCCCAGTCGTGACGACCCTGATGAGATGTCTTGTTAACGAGTATTCACTCATGTATTACCCTGATCGTTTAGGGAGGAAGATAGGTAAATAGTACATAAGAGGTAGCCTATGATGTGCCCAAAATCTGTTTTGTTACTTCGTTTACCATATTGTCTAGTGCTTTAACCTAGGTTACATTTTGGTTTGACGTGGTCCTAGTTTAGTTTCAGCCCATATTTGCTTTAGGTTTGCACCTAATGAACAGACCTTCCATAAACTCAGTTGATTTGTAATGTTGGATTAGCTCACTGCCAAATGTAGGTTAGGGTTTAAGTGTGTTTGGCGAGTCTCGCTGTAGAGTATCCTTCCTGTCATCTCGAAAATCTATGCTAGACTAGCTAGTGGGATATAGATGTAAAATTTCAGTACCTCCATTCTATCTTGCGAATATTCGTCGAAAAATTGTGAAAAATTGCGAAAAATAATAAGCAAAGCTGAAAAATAAGATGGGTAACAAGCTAGAGTTTGTTGTTTCTACAAATTTTCATGTGTCAGGTGACAACTGAGGAACTCAATCAAGATTATCTTCTTATCCCCCTCTCTCACCCAGTGTCACCGACCAGAAGCATCTCCAACAAGTAGGAACATTTCCAGACTTGCCACAATTAAAACTTTCATCTCGAAGTGACGCTCTAATTGGCTCTAAATGCAAGCCTTGACTATGACTTTGCTCCCTCCTGATATGACTGAGTAGTATGGGAGGCCCTATCGCCGGAAAATTGCAGTTTTCTTGCGAAGATTCGCCATATTTTTAAATTTTTCTCTATTTTTCAGTTTAGCGAAATATTTCAGTTTTTCGTAAAACTCGCAATTTTCGACAGGCTTCCGAATATTTCAGTTTTCCGAATATTCGACTGAGTTTTTTAGTTGCAACTCGACAAAAGTAATATTGCTGTGTTCTATCGCAAGGAATTGCACACAGAATAGGAAGATAGCCACTGATTCTGTCTGATCAAATGTTGGTTTGGTCAGTTTTAAGCAGAGCTCATTTGTCTAATCTGGGGGAAAATGATAATACGACATAATAAGTGCCAGTGTACGCCTTTGCCCCTTTGTCAGTGCCTTTGTCAGTGTACCAAACTGTGGACTTAGATATTCCTTCAGCCCAAGCTGACTGCGAATCGTATTTGACACCGAAAACGGATACGTCAGCTACATTTTATTAGAGCTGTGTTTCTGCCCTTCTTGGCAAGGTTCCTCTTCTCTACATTTTATTAGAGCTATATAATTCGGCCCTTCTTGGCAAGGGTCCTCTTGGAACCTTGCCAAGAAGGGCCGAATTATTAGCTCTAATTAAATTTAGCTGACGTATCCGTTGTGGGCTTGGTCAGGTTGTTGTTTTGGCTGTGGTTCGGAGTTTCTTTTTAACATAGAATCTTTATTTTAGGTGATAGAAGATAGTAAATACAGTCACCACTCTTGTGGTGAAATTTCTATCTGGTCTACACAGCTTTCGATTGCAAGCCACATTTGTGAAGAAGAATGTCTTCTGACCAAAGATTCTGTGATGCGACGTTTCTGGAGCCTAGGCAGATTCTACTGGCTAAACATCAAGCATCTTTTGATATTGGAAGTCCCATCTTAATGGGTAAGTATCATGACATCTGCATGTTTTGTGTACGTCTTTGTGTTGTGTTGTACTGTGTGACATTTGTATGGTCTGATCCAAGTACCAGCAGTTCGTTTTGCTCACCCTTAGATTGTGGCAGTCGGCATGTCGAGTCAGAAACAACGTAGTGAAATTTGGTGGATATGCCCTTGTGTTGGAGTGAAGGGTTAGGTTAGATACGATAGTGTTGGTTCTTTGAAAGAGTTAAAGCAAGCCTCACAGTGTTTGCATAGCGCATCCAAAAATCAAGTTTCGTGGTAGACTGGAGCGTTCCTGAAGTGTGAAACTGGTCTTACCGTCATCTGCATGTCTTACAAACGATATCGATCGTCTTTGTTCTCGTATTTGGACTTGAGACATGTGGACTTTTTGGAGATTCCATCTGCGGAAAAACTATAGCCTAGGAGGGGATATTGGCTTTGGAGTAGTCAAGTTGAAGAAATCCAAGAAGAACGGGGAAGAGAAGATTTGCTTCCACTCGTGGTTAGCCAGCATGCGGAGTGAAATCAGTAACTTCGTAATTGATCCATGTGAACTTGTTCGTATCATTTCCCTCTCTGTACCCATTTAAAGTGATCATGTTTAGGCTGTGTGTCCTATCAGTTCCGACAAGTCTGGCAACCGGTACCCCTGTTTTCGACCTGGCTTTGTTATTTTGAAACGCGTTGGCGGTTAAACGAGGCGCCTCACCCGTTTTGAACTCCCAGGCCAGGGTTTAAATTTGGGATCAACAGCTTTTTGCTGCCAGTCAGCGTTCGCTGTCTTTCCTGTAAAGATGTGACCCTATAAGTGTAGAGTAAGACAACGCGGAGCTTGTCTGGATCTTTATGTTATACCATTGGTGATACCCTTACCCAGATCATGCTGGGGATAGTTAGGACAAATATGGACTCTCCCTCAGTGAACTTGCAGGGACTGAAGCTACTTACAAATGATAAGCTGCTACCACTGAGCCCATTTGTTGATATTAAGCTTGTTCTCATAGGTCAGTTTCTTCCTCGTGTTTTCAGGATACCGTTACGCGGCTGGGTTTTAATCCGAGATTTGTAGAGCAGAAAATTCCTTTGGGTTCCCGGGCCTATCGGGAGATATTACTACCATTAGAGGCGGACTGCGGCAAAAAGCCTGAGATAAACACCTTTTAAGTACAGGAAGTGAAGCTCGAACTGAGCTTCTTGCTTATTGTTAATTGGCTGTAAACAGCTAGTCAGCTACCCCGCTATGGGTTGATGTACTTGGTAATAATAAATCATGACATTAAAGGAGCAGACGTGAGACTGTTAGGAGCGAGGTCTAGTTGAGGCAGAAAATACCGTATATTTACCGAACTGTCAGGTGCCAATAGATGCTTTCAGCCGGGCCGGTTGTTATATACATTGTCAACATTGTTAGTAGCTAGCTTATGTTTTTACCTTGCGCATAGGCAATCGAACTTAGTTCTAAGCCAACGTTTTCCTTAAGACTTAATCATGCCACAAGTGTGGTATACGAGACTTGCAATTTTGCCATCTTTTGGTTAATTTATGTGTTCGGAAGTAGGCCAGTTGGAAGGAATCTGATTAGAGCTTAGCCGGAAAGTAATTTTTGATATTTTGTAGATTTCTGTAGCCTAATATTAACTTTTTCGCTACGACTCAGCCTACTTGTGCGTTTACAGTCTAGCAGTTTTACGCTACCGTGTATTCGTTCCCTCGTTAATCCTGTGGTTTGAGTGGCGCGACAGAAATACTCTATAGCTAGAATGGGATAAGAACTTTGGCATCCCCAGCGCGTATTTATTAGTTGACGGGAGATCCATCTGGTAATGATAAAAGAGTGAAATCTAGGAACGTGTTATCACTGAAATTCGCTGGAAATAGAAATGCCAACCGCCCCTCGTCGCCCCAGGTGTTCCAGCGTTAGGGTTAGAAAGGCTTGCTCTGATTGAGAAAGTCAAACTGCAACGAAAGGGAAGTTCCTGAGTTTCCTCACTGGTGTTGTTTTGGCATTGGTGGCATTAGTCCTGATCCTGAAGGGAGGGGGGGGGGGGGGTAAAAGTAGATATATCATTAAGCGTTACGCTTTTTCTGGTTGGAGTTTCTGAAAATTCCGAGATTGCCCTGTAGTAATACAGCCGAACTGCCATATAACAGAGAACGTGTAATACCTAGTAGTAAAAAAAACAACAACTGACAGTTAAGGGCTTTCTATACAAATTTCGGAAATTCAAGGGTAATGTCAAGATTCTTAGATGTCAACATGGGCTAGCCTACCGGGGAGTAAAACCAAACCACCCAACTAATTGTATGCTATATGGGTAGTGCGCGCCGGAAGAAGCTGATCTAGTGGGATATTAATCCCTAAGGACATACATTTCTCTAAGCGTCTAGCAGGTCAGTGGGAGAAGGATTTTCTGTCGTTGCTAAGCTTTGAAGACGTGTAAACCCCTGACTGAGCATACTGCGTAAGCCATGCGTGTCGTACAGAAACAGTAATATTTGCTTATTATAGCCTACTTTAATGCGTGGTTCCTTAATGGGGGGCTAGGTATCCAGGCGTATCGCGTTGAGTCAATATTATCTTCGTCCGGATTGGCAGGTAGTCTGGCCCGGGCGACACGGCCTAACGGTAGGACTAAAAAGGCCGGATCCATTACGAACAGTTCTTAGTGCTAGTTCATGTGCTAACATTGAATGTTCTAACCCGATATGCCTTTTCAGAAAGCATGACCAATGTTTGTCACTAAACCTCCCTGCTGCCAGAGAATTTCGTGTGTAGTTCACGGCCTATTTTTACAGGCTTTGAGCCGAGCGTCATGTCTCCGGTGAGCTCCTTGGCGCACGATTTCCATAGTGCCAGCATGCTAGACACACCTCGTAAGCGTCTGTCCCTGTCCAGTAATTGTAGCAGCACTTACAACTCACCGAATGCGGAGCCATCTAGTGACGACCTTTGCGAGTCCGCCGCTAAGCGGATAGCGCTACCATTCAGTGACAAAGAAAATCTAAAAGGTATGTGCATCCATTGTGCTTTTTGTAAGACTGGTCATACTGTGCTTTTGTTTAGCTCTAGACCTTTACATGTAGTCCGTAGCGCATCTCATGGGGGGCTTGAAGGATACTGACGAGACCCGTTCTTTTGAGCGGAAATTTCTGTACTAGCTGATGTCGCCACTTCCACTGTGGCGTTCAGGATCTTTAATGGTAGATAGGAAGTAGGCTTGTGAGATTGTCTGGCCCTGGGAGGTCCGGCGATTCGGTTCGGATGGTTTCGCTCTGTTTATTGTCAACCTGCCACTAACATTCGTTTTGTGGATTGAAGAACTCGGACAAGGGATTACACCTGTAGTTTAAATTGGGCGGTGGCAACTTCGAACTCTTGCATTCCAAAACTTTTCTGTTTATGCGTGGATAGCTTTTAGAGCCCTTTCTGCCGTTGGATTGAATTTTTTTTAGGTCACTGAACTCCTTATAGCGTTCGGAATCCACGGGAAAATTTCTTAGTCTATAAGTTTATGCCCTCTTCTTCGTTAAGACATACGCGCTGATCACTTTGACTTGGAATTGGTTTCTACACGTCCCTCCTTTGTTGGATCCTCTCCGAATTGCCGGATGTCCAGATATCTGACATGCCTTTTCTCCATGCTTGGGCCGAGAACTACTCTCCAAAGTATATCGTTAGTTCATTGTTCAGGTAGTAGATTACGTTACGGTTTTCTGGAAAAGGGTACAGCATATTGGCAAATAGCTTTCTGCCTTTTTGGCGGGAACGGGGGCAAGTTGTTTTCCTTTTCGGTCTGGACTGGCGGGCGAGTCTCGCCCTGAATTTTAACGAGCTTTTCGAGGGTGTTGATCTTTCCAGTACCGAGAACTCAGGTTAGACCAAGGCGTCGGACTGGTCTGTCTATCTCACGTAACATTCCTTGTTTTGCTCTTCGAGCATTGATAATCAGTTTCTCACGGGGTTATTTTGGGTTTCGAGGCCCGCCTCTCTACCCACTTGAGATGGAAGCACATCCGGAAAGTGTCCCAGTGTAATTATTGCCGACTACACCTCAAAGTGATAGTGCCGTGGCGGGTGAATTAACCACGAATTTCCGGTTCCGGAGGGAATTTTACTCTTTCCATCCAGTGCCTTTGGCAGTCACAGGCAAGTGCTAACGGTCCGGACGGATTATCAGAGTCGTGCACTGGAGTTAATGTCAAGTTTTTCACCTTCATCATTAATTCTGTACAGAATATTTGTGATTTTATGATGAAAGTGCAGAAGATGCGGTCGATAGAACCTGATCTCCCCTTACCATGAATGTTTTGCAGTCATTGAATTAGTTGTAGGCGAATTTCTGGCGGGTTCCGGCGACCCCCGCCCCTCCAAATCCCGCGCGCGTTTACGTATTTACTGTCTAGGGAAAATCCTTAAGGGCTTGCAGCAGGGCCGTAACCCGTGGGGGGGGGGGGGGGTAGGGGGGTTCACACTCCCGAAACATACAAAAATAATACATTTTTTACAGGCTTTATTCTCTGATCTATGTCTTTTTGTACTTCATGGTCCGACCCACGGACCCCCCCCCCCCCGAAATAAATATCTGGATAGGGACCTGGCTTGCAGTCATAACTGCAGCTGTAATACGATTTTCTAATTTCCTATATGCCTGTATTGGGTGGGTGGGGGGTCGCCTAGCCTCCTTCTGGCGAGGAATATATGAACAAATCGCGAAGCTGAAGCCGTAAGACCTCGTTAGTATAGCAACGACAACCTCGATCTTTGTCAGGGTCAATTTTCCTTAACGTTACCAAGAATTCCGTATGCTATCAGAATTCGCATTCACGTATTAGGAATTTTCAGTAAAGTCTCTGATATGTTGATACTAAAACGGACTTTCCTTATCTTGACTAGATCGAACTACTAATCGTACGAGAAGGTAAATTGTTTTGTTTATCTCGGCCAGGCGCGCTCTCAATAAATGAGGTAATGTTCCTCGTCATTTTTTTGGGATCCCAAAACGTAAGTTGAGGGATACCTATGACATCGCAAAAGTTGTCCGTCTGTCCGTCCGTCCGTCTGTAAGCACGATAACTCTCGAAGGGAATGAGATATTTTGATGAAACTTGGTGTGAGGATTCGTTGGGTCGGCGGACCAGTCGAGTTCGTAAATGGGCTTTGTAGCCCTACATTTAGGGGTGGGAGAGGGGGGGCAAACAAAATATTTTGAAACAGCTAATGTGATAGTCGATTATGGGGTTAGAAGACATGCTGAACACGATGGTGAAAACCATTTTGTAATCGGACAAGTAGTTCGGCCGGAATCCGGCCAAAACCGGAAAATTTGTTAAAAGTAAAAGTTTTATTTGAAGTTGATTAGATGTTCGATTTAGAGGTAGGAAGACATGCTGAAGACGATGGTGAAAACCATTTTCTCGACGGACAAGTAGTTCGCCCGGAATCCGGCCCAAACCGGAAAGTTTGTTAAAATTAAAAGTTTTATTTGGGGTTGATCAGATGTCCGATTTAGGGCAAGAAGACATGCTGAACTTTTATGTGAAAACAATTTTCTACCCGGACATGTAGTTCGCCCGGAATCCGGCCAAAACCGGAAAATTGTTAGAAGTTAAAGTTTTATTTCTAGCTGATTAGATAACCGATTTAGGGGTAAGAAGAGACGGTGAATCCCTGTGTGACAATCATATTTTACCCGGACATATAGTTCGACCGGAATCCGGCTGGAAGCGGAAAATGTGTTATAAGTTAAATTTTTATTTGAAGTTAGTTAGATGTTCATTATTGGGGAAAGAAGATGCCCTGAGTTCGATTGTTAGCTTTCTTTGTTCGCCGGACAAGTAGTTCTAGAGTTCGGCCGAAACCGGGAAATTGGCAGAAGTGGCAGGAACTTTTCGTATAAAACAGATATGACTTATACGGGTAAACACACATGCTGAATCCATATCTGAACTTGGTTTTCTCAGATGATTAGCTATTTGGCCTTAATCTATTTCTGAATTTTAATTGTAAGAATGTTCAAGGATTCTGGCGATGATTGGATCTGGCTAAGACAAGACCCAGTTGTCTGGATCAGATATTGAATTTTTGGGATCCCATCGAAAACTTTGGTCTTGTTTAAGAGGAGAAAGAGAAAGAGTTCATCCTTTCGCCTTATTTCGGTTGATTGTGACTCTTCTGGAAATGGCCGAAAATGGATTGATAACCATTCGAGTCAATGGAATTTCCTGCATGCCCATTGTTTTTTCGGTTCGGTATGCCTTAACGGCATCGCCGGCTCTATTCCATTTGAGAACTTGCCATTCAGGAATATTTTGTGCTGGAGACGTGCCTTTGAAGAATATTTTCGCCTGATTAATGCTCATGCTTCGAGCTAGCTTGTCTTCTCTCCTCTCTCTTGTCGACCACGAACTTGGCAGTCTCTACTTGTTACTTGGTTTCGTTTGTGGGACAGTCTGGTTGGCGTACGATTGTGGTGAAAATGTGAAAAAAGTTGAAGAACTAGAGGTAAAGTATTTTCTCGTTTTCTGCGGGGGCAAGCAGGTCATGTTTCTCGTGTCTCAGATCTTAGTGTCGGGCGGCGACTATATAAAAGGCTCCAGTATTTTGGTAGGATTTTGAGGATGTTGTGCCAGATGTGACCGCGTCATACACAAGGTACTTGTCGCACTGAATGCCCAGCGAAGTGTACCTGTTGACCCCGTTGACGCTAGTCAACAAGTGGTCCAAGTGCGTCGAGTGTAAGTACCTCATGTATGTATGGAACGCTCTGTAAAGCTGTACGTAGCCAGACTATTTAAGCTGTGTATGTACAGCTATACGGGAATTAGAAAATAAAGGGGTCCCAGAGCTAGTGTTCGACGATTGTATCATCATCAGCTCTGGAATGTTGATATACTCTCCGCTTCCTATGTACCAAAGGTGAAAAGGATTCCCGCCTTCCCGGTTTGTTTTGGCGCTAAATTAAAATTAGGCCCGCATTCATGTCGGATGGAAAGTTAGCCTTGGGTTGGCCATTGAGTGGACTGAGTTATTGGCCAACATTGGGGCATTTTGATATATTTTTCTTTGGTGATTACTTGATGGCTTATACTGGGATGGAAATTTGGTTTTGGAGCTTTACAGCAAAAGTTCTTCCTAATTTCAGTTGGTTGAATACCTGAAATTATCTTTCACATTTTTACTCATTTTTAGGCATTTGTATGTCCTAAATTATAGTCCCGAAAAACAGGCGAGGTTTTGGGGCCTAGACTGACGCTTGAGGTGCTTATCTTTTCGTATGTGTGTCAGGAAAAAGATTCTTCTCGTATTCAACATGTTGAGTTCCGCGACTAAGGTTGAAAACAAGATTCTGATTTAAAAGAACTCTTAGGTCTGATTTGGCTTGGTTACTTCATAGCAGCCCTTGGGTCTTCCAGTTGATCCGATTGTTCGTGGTAACCAAAAGATAACCTTCTATGTCAGATTGGCTGCTAATTCGTGCATCAGATTACTCATTTACTATCTTAATGAGAGTTGCTCGAGGCCTCATGTTTGGAGTCTTCTGACACTTCCACTTCGGATTCAAACACCTGTTATGCTATAATCGAAGGTCCTTGCAGATCGCCGATTGAACATTAAAGTTATGATGCGATGTGGGTGCTGTGCGTGGCCTACTTGTTTATGCCCCCGTTCTTTATTTCTGTACCTTAACCATCTGAATTCACCGGAGTGGTACCTGTAAGTTCTGCTTTTCATGGACGCATGGTTTTTCCGGATTTTGATCGTCTAGACTACCGGAATGAAGTTGTAGGTTCGGCAGTTGTATCTCTAAATCCAATTGCATTCTTGTTAACAAGTATACGACACTCAAATCGCTCAGTTGGAAAAGCGAAAACGCTCAATCTTCAAGAATCATTTATTTAAGGCGTGGTTGCGTTCTTGATCATTTAGGGCGTATTGTTTTTACTTGGTCCGGTATTTCAACTTTCTTACAACGGTTCTTGATGTATTCGTTGCCTAGACAGGGTGATTGGCGGACGACTGTCGAAGCGGACGAGCCGTCCTACCGCGGTTTGCGTATTTTGGAGACAGTCCACTATCTGTGTACTTCGAGTGGACTGCCAACCATTTGTAGGCTTCTTAAGCTTGACTAATAGGAAATTAATCTATCAATTGTTTTATGCCCTCGCCACACAAGGCCCCTTTGTTCAAGGATTGCCAACTAAGAAATAACCAGGATGTTTTTTTCCAGCTTCGGCCACCTCAACCGCAAATGCTGGGCTCACATTCAGTCCTGCAAAGAATGTTGTCCTCTTAGGGAGCCCCACCCGTCGCGGGACCCCGACAACGAGCAGTCCGTCCCGACGGGGCCTGTCCCTCCTAAGTCCGAGCAAATCCAACATCATGCTCAACTGTAGTCCCGTAAGGGGAAGTCCTGTGAAGTCCCTGTTTAGTCCTCCAAAGAGCCCCAGCTCCCAAGACAGTGGGTATTTGGGTGAGGATTGCGAAGGTCTGGAGTTCAAGCAGCCGGCGTTGTCGAAGAAGTCCCCCAAGACGCTGAGAGAGAAGAGGGGGCAGCTCACATTTTTGAGCAGAAAGTTCTCTTCGGTAAGCCGGTTTCTATTCTTTTTGATCCTCAGAAAAGATTTTCGCTATATCTGCCTCATGCCTACGCGGGGCAGTGGGTAGACGAACCTGCTCATTGCGGTTGCTGTTTAAGCGATCCTACGATAGAGACACTGTTGTTCTTTTTCTAGAGCAATAGTTGCGTTTTTGCTGATACCATGGTATCTGTTACCACGGTCTAAAGTCGTTTTTGCAGTTATCATGGTATCTGATACCACGGTCAAAAGGCGTTTTTGCAGTTATCGTGGTATCTGGCCAGTTATCGTGGTATCAGAAATTCAGATACTACGGTCCGACCGTGGTAACTGGTCGTGGTATCTGAAGAGTCATCTTACTTTCATAGAGTTCCTAACAAGTAATCTTTTTTCGCGGTTCACCCTTTTACCCTTATCTATATTTCACTGGAAATACGTGGCTGCCACTTTGACTTATAATGTTTAAAGTTTAGGCTCAGGAACGAAATCTGGCAGTCTAGCTACATACCACTTATTCACTTAAATAGGCTTTAAAACCCTGTGTAACGTCGTTTCTTCGCTATCCACAGATAATCTATTTCATCGAATGAAATTATTGCTTCGCATTTGTGGTACGTCCATGCGCCTGTCTCTCTAAAAATGCAAGATTCCTTTCAAGACTTATCTTGACAGCCTTTTCGTACTTTCTACAGGCGTAAATTTTCCCAGCTTAGCAGCTTTACCCCTGAAAATGCAGGCCTTTGATGAAATTCAAATTCTTCGCGTCTGAATGAATTTTGGGTTGTCGTGCAAGCAGCGCACGTTTTGAACGTTATTATTGAAGCCTCGAGTGAAAAAAAGGCGAAACCCCTTACATGAGTATTTTAGTGTATTCGAATGTCAGCTATAAAAATAAACTGCCTTTTCAGTTGAACTTTAAAGTATGTTATGTGTAATGTACCAGTTCAGACGATTTTTTTGTTCCTCTAGGTAATTTACTCCCACAAAAGCCCCTCTGCAACTCTCTCTTCACTTTTGAAAGCAGACACGCGATTCAAGAGACTTGTTTGTGTACGGATAGATTTTTCCAGAGTTTTGGAAGGTTGCGAGACCCTCCCCTCCCGAGTTGTATTTCTGTATTAATGAGTGAATAGTTTAATAGCCAATTGGCCGTTTAAAATACATTCACATAGCCTAGTGAAAACAATACACTTTACATCTCACAAAATATCCCTTTATAAGCTAAAGTACTCTCCAGAAATTGGCATATCTTGATTATTTTAGCTCTTATTTCTGGTGTCGAGGACGTCAGGGAACTTGCCATAATACCCATTAAGAAAATGTCCCGTGGGATCTTAGACTTGCTCACACTCGACCAGAATTCTTCCAGAACTTTAATTTCAAATTTCCGCTCCAGGTGTCAAGTGAAGATGAGGATGGCTTCTCGGTTATCCTTGAAAGCGACGAAGAAACAGTCGCCGACCCTTCAGACAAGTTCAACTCCCTCATGTCTGCACCTATAAATGTTTCCCAGGCCGATGTCGTGGAACCAGTACACGATGCCGCGTCGGTGCTGCCCCCAATTGGTGCTGACAAGTTTACGATTAAAACATCTTCACGAACTATCGGATTTCCTTCGAGACAATCTATAAGAAGGTAATTAGTTTTCTGAATCCCCGGCCCCCTACATATCTACGATGACCACTCAGCCGAGTTTCCTATTTTTTTCTATGATCGCGTGTAAGAATGTAGTTGACGATTTAGGTAAAGAACGAATGAGGGGAGAACAGCTGTTTTCTAAATTCGTACGCCGAATTTCCCGACGGTCGCGCGACGCTTACAAACGTTTTTTTTTCTTCCGTCGTCTGTGACTCAAGCTGTTAAAACGTCACGTCGGTTGCAATTCAAATTCACTTTATTCCTCCAGAAATTCTTCATTGCGAAAAATAGCATAGGAAAATTTCAATAAAAATTCACCAACATACAAGTACATAATAATCTTCATGCAATATACAATTTTGGTTTCTTAATTTGGTCCATAATAAAGTATTACTAATAGTATATACAATTTGTTTGTGTTACAATAATATTCCATCATCGGATCAAATACTTATGACTACGTATAGAAACAACACACTGAAATCACTATTAATAAAACAAACATAAACTTGGTCACGTCACAACTGATAAAATAACAACAATATAGTCAAACGGAGTTAAAATGAATTTGCAAATGCAAAAGATTTCAGCTATCGTTCAGATGATTGAGCTGGGGGAGCTTCAGCTGGGTTTACTAACAAGTTTAACCGCTTTTCTTGTGGCCCTTGCGTCTTCCTGCTTTATGAAATCCGGCAGTATGTCCCTGTGATCATCGGAGTTTAGAATTTTTTCCCGAAATTTATGACTCGTTCGTGACGTCTTTCCTTTAACGTTTGTAGTTTGAGGACTTTGAGGCTTGCCTGGTACTCGACGAACTCTCCCATAATAATTTTCCCAAATTAATACCTCTGCATTTACGCCCGGGTGATGTTTGTACCGCTCCCCGCGTTAAAAGTATTATATATGGTTGAAGAACGGGTTCGGGTTTACCAGTTTGGTAAATGTAAAACCTTGCAGTGTTTAGGGGCACGGCGCATAGAGCTCTTTCTTTATGTCGTTCCTAGATAAGTGATTTACATACAGACACACATATCGCATTGTAGTTCAGACCCAACGAATCAGACCCATGGATTAGCTATGTTTTTGCGCAAAAGCGTCATTCAAAAAGGATCATACCGTCGAAAGAACGGATAACACATGGATGTGCTGTTTCAACGGATAACACTTGTGATGTTGTCAGCTATGTTTTTCAAACATTAAAGGACACCTCTTGCTCATTCTGCCTTTTATAGTATACTTAGCTCCCATATGGATTTGTAAGCTTCTAAAATCCCTACCTTTGTCCATTGTTTCGTTTCGGAACTACGAATTTTTAGCGCTTTTTCAGCCTTGTCGAGTTTTCCCTACACCCAACGAAAAGTTTGCCGGAATCTTCAATCAATGACAACTTTTTCACACACAAGGATGTGATAATCTTCCGTTTATTACTTCTTTTATTTGCTTAGTTTTCCAACTTTTTAACCAAGGCACGTTCAGTTTTCAAATGTTTTGCGACCAGCCGCCGCGTCGGAGAGCAGGAAGGCTGGATCTAGTCGACAAGCGCTAACAAGAGAATCGCTAGTTTTAGGTGGAAAGTAATGGTATTTCCAGAAACATTTTGTCTGATTCATTTCATAGGGAAAAGATCATTCCTAGTAAGAGTTGTGCTTTAAGTGTTAAAGCCTTATTCTTACAAAGAAATACTGACTTTATGTGTGTCAGCATATTATCGGAACAGTCACACTGTCAGAAGTTTCATAACAGATAACACGAGGATGCGCGGTTTCAACAGATAACATTTCGGATGTTGTCTGTTGTGTTTCAAAATGTTATGCACAATAAGTGTTACCATTAGGAAGAACCGAAAAACCGTCAAAAAGTATCTGCTGAGTTTTCGGACATCATGACGGTAAGAAGTAAAGTCAGTAGATGCTATTTTGGCTCTTCCTAACAAAGCTTGTTATGGATAACATATCATGCATAACGTTTTCAAACGCAACAGATAACATCCGAAGTGTTATCTGTTACGCATTATCTGTTGAAACCGCGCATCCTCGTGTTATCTGTTACGAAACTACTGACAGTGCAGCAGATGCTGTTTCGGCGGTTTTTCGGCTCTTCTTGGCAATGCTTGTTGTGCGTAACGTTTAATGCATAATCCTTGCAGAATCGTAACAGATAAGTATTATCTGTTGAAACCGTTAATCCTTGTGTTATCTGTTGTGAAACTTCTGTCAATTTAGCTGTTAATCAAACGTGAGACTACGAATGGAACTAACCGTCAACGAAAACATATGGACCGGATCGTCCTTCTACGAAACTAGTCTTGCGCCGGAGATGTGTAGAGGTTTCCTGACGTAGCATCACCGGGGAAGGACACATTCGAAATTTTGTTGCAAATTTGGGGGCAGTGACTCTCTCCTTTCCGCGCCTCAAACTTTTCTTCTTGAAACGGCGTAATCTGTAGTTATCTGTAGAATTAGGCGAAATTAGGCGTTCACGATCTAAAGACAGAAAGAAACAGCAAATTTATCAGAGTTATGGAGTTCACGGAACCGGAACCAGAGCATTTAAAAGATTCATTTAAAAAAAAAGTAAAAAATCATTTATTAGCATTACAGAAGAACAATTAAATAAGGTCTGGTAAAATAAAATAAATAAAAAAATAAAAAAAAATATACTTATTAATAAAATAATAATAAAAAAAAAATTATGATGGGGTGGCTTCCCCTGGGGTAAGGTGCAGGAAGGTAATTGGTTATTTTTTTTGTTTTTCGAGAGGCAAGGTTGTGTCTGAGAGTAGGAACAGTGACCACTCTGCGTTTTATGTCTAAAATGTAAAGATTGTGGTACTCGGCGTCCAGAAATGGACTGAGTGTTTTTGTTATGTATGATTTATTTTGTATTTGTTAATAAACCCATTGAACTTGAACTTGAACTTGATGCCTGGGTAAACATCGTTTGAAGTAGTCTCAGCCCTTTGAATGCGGTTTCGGCTTCACAGACCTGAACTTTTTCAAGTTCTTCTTTAGTAATTGGACTGGAAATGAGCCTTCGCGCATATTTAAACTAAACGGTCCTCATAATCACGTTTGTTTCAGATGCTTGTCCATGGTTGAGACGCATTCGCCCATGCTCAACTCACCTCTGAGCAGTCGTACCCTCGAAGCCATCGATGAATCCCCGCAAGCATCAGCCTGCTTTAAGCGTCCCGACCCACCGTGCAATCAGCCGTCGCCGGTACATAGCAAACGACGAAAGTCCGACACGCAAGAGAATGAAGAACCTGAGAGGGCCCAGTCCGTAGCCCCCCCTTGCGAGCCCCACGTCAAGAAACTCTTCAGAAGTCACTCCGAAGCGAATTTTTCTCACCACACAATAATGCGTGCAGTGCAAGACTTTTCCGACAACAGCGATCTCATTGGGGATTGTACGCGTCCCTACATTCTCCCCCTTGTCGCCGGAAAGCACCCCGAACTCAAATCCGTCACATGTCACACCTTAGCTGACCTGGTTAAAGGACGATATGCTGATAGTGTCAATAGTTACGCGGTGGTTGATTGTCGCTTCCCCTACGAATTTGAAGGAGGGCACGTCGTGGACGCCAAAAACCTGTGGAGTAAGGACATGGTGTACGCCGAGTTCCTTGAGAGTAAGGGGGTTGCACGCGTGACGCCCCAAGCCAGTCCAGAGCTTGCCAGTGAGAAGCGGGATATAATCATCTTCCACTGCGAATTCTCATCCGAACGAGGACCGAACCTGTCTCGATTTTTAAGAAACAAAGACCGTGATGCCAATAAGGAACACTACCCCGCCCTACACTGGCCGGAAATATACCTTCTCGAAGGCGGTTATAAAGAGTTTTATACCCATTACCCGGAGATGTGTGTCCCGAACACCTACCTGCCTATGCTCACAGAGGGCTACGAGGTAGAGTTAAAGACATGCCGAGCCAGAGCGAAGACCTTTAGTAACGATACTGGTCGACAGTCGCGAACCGGTCAAGTAAGACTCAAGCGACTTGGACTCTAAAGAAGTGCTGTGTTCGATTCCCGTTACAGACAAATTCTTAGGTGAAGTCGGGCTGACTCGTATCGACGTATAGGTGACGTTGCAATCTTTGCAATATTTTAGCGTTTTTTAGTATGGTACCTGAATCCACATTTCGTAGCGACATGATCCCAAATTTCCGTCTAAGTGTAGGGTATTCCGGACATGAGAGTGTGGTGCCAAATTTTCTGGTAAGAGGAAGTTTGCGTGCTTTCGGTATGGAAACGGAAACCCTTGGTTCGGGTTGAGAAATCGTAGCGTAGCTCTCGCATGGAAACGGTCCGGTTATGTAAATTGATTAGAAGGGAAAACTGCCGAAGGTACCAGGTGCTTATTTTTATGCCTTGTTTGATTTTTGGCGCGCATAAAATATTTTTAGTTTTATTACTTTGTTGAGCGAAGGGAGTTGCCGATGCGAAACGTTCGCACGTCCGATAATCACGTCGAAGAGATTTAGGTGTAAATAGTACGCATACGTTTCATGTCCAGTTGTATGGACGCCTTAAATAGGGTGTCCTTCCATCACGAGGTTTCTACCGTACCTCTGGTACGGATCCTTTGACTAGACGGTTTGTCATCACACATGCCCAGCAATGGGCAAACCGTGTTTATGATAACCGAATTTCAGTTAATTGACCATTCCCCGCCCTCCACGTACACCCTTTAGTCATTAAGGGACATTGCAATATATTCTTATCCTTAAAGCACCACTGGATCTCACCAGAGAACCGAACATAGACATTTAGGAGATGATTGTTCACTAGCTGTTGTGTGGCACGTAAGGGGTAAAGCAAGTAGGCTAGTAGTTGGAATTGCACGAGGCTGAACTTGGGCTTACTGAGAAGGATGTTGTAAAAATGTATTTAATGAAGTTTGGTGTTTTCCTATTCTCTTTGCCACTTCCGTTTGCTGTCCTGTGAGTATCTGTCCTGTGCGTAGCCCCGTTTTTGCACTGAATGTTTCGTTTGGTTTTCGTCGTTCAAATCTGCTATGAAAAGTCGGTAAATATTGTTGGGTGTTTTACTAACGGGAGAATAAAATTTCAGTTTTTAACTTTCTGTGTCTGTGTACAGACAGGGTAGGTTGCCAAAGTGGTGGCGCTACGGTTGCCAGCTTGAAGTGTTTTTTTGCTCTGTAACCGAGCTACAGGTTCAGTAGTTTCATTCGCTTCCGTTTGTTCAGTGCATTAGCATCGGGTTAATGGAAAATTACGACGACATGATGTAAATATTCCTTGAGCCGAAGCTGACTTTGAAACATATATTCAAATAATGCATAAAGCGGATATGTCAGCTACGATTCTTTGGCAGCGATATTTTGGCCCTTCTTGGCAAGGGTCCTTGTCAAGCTGCTCTTGCCAAGAAGGGCCGAAATATCGCTGCCAAAGCATCGTAGCTGACATATCCGTTTTATGCATTATTTGAATATACGACATGACGTGGTGTGTTCATGAAGAACTGGAATCCGATGAAAATAGCTTTTTTTTTATCGAAGCCCTCAAGGAAGAAGGTCAAGTCGCTTATCCTACAGTCTTTAGCTAAAGCAATTTCACATTAACTAGAACAACATGGACAGTTCCCACTCCCTACTGAAGCGAAGCTCAGTAGGAATCCGGCTTCATTCATTGGTTGTCTAGCAACCGGCCCATATTAATTTGTTTACATAAGTTATTTTCAAAGGCCTTCATCGTCTGACCTTATTAGCACGAGCTTCGGTTTTGTCTGGTATGGCGCTGGACGACACCTTTCTTGCGAGGGGTTGCCCACTGGTGCCTAATGGTGTACAAGGTCCCTTCCTCATGCCTGCCTCTGCCTCATGGTGTACACGAAGTCGGCCAGTGTGCAACCCCTCGCTTTCTTGTGAAATGGAAGAAAGAAATTCACATTTTGCTGTTTAGCAAACCATTTTTCGATTTGTCCATGGGTCAGCACACGAACAACACTTACTCGTTCGTAGCTGCGCGTAGTCTCTCGGGAACCAAGGAAACTTTAGCAGGGAGAGGGGGGGGTGGTGTCGCGAAGAAATCATGCTAGCCGAAGGCTTTTGTGAATAACTATGAACAGTATATCATTACACTGTCAGAAGTTTCTTAACACGAGGATGCGCGGTTTCGACAGATAATGCGTAACAGATAATCCTTCGAATGTTATCTGCTGTGTTTGAAAACGTTATGCATGACATTTTATGCATAACAAGCTTTGTTACGAAGAGCCAAAAAAGCACCTACTGACTTTACTCCTTATCGTCATGATGTCGGAAAACTCAGCAGATACTTTTTGGCGGTTTTTCGGGTCTTCCTGATAACCTGGTAACGCTTATTATGCATAACATTTTGAAACGCAACAGATCCGAAGTGTTATCTATTACGCAATATCTGTTGAAACCGCGCATCCTCGTGTTATCTGTTATGAAACTCCTGACAGGATAGCCCTTGGTCTTCGCCAATTTGACTGGTACCTTGAAGATAGCAGCCTATTACGCGGGAGAACAAGGAACCTGTATTGTATGGACAGCGAACTATTACCAGTACTACCATCATCTCCAACTAAGGGCCCATCAATTTTGGACATCGCTTGCTAATTTAAAGATATTGGTGCTATGATCTATCCTCAACCTTCTTCCCCTCAACTCAATCAGCTTCTTTTTGTGACGGTAGATGGCTCCTTTGAGCGTGTGCCACAGTTTACAAAGTTCCGTCTGTAAGTGCAGCGCGAAGGAACAGAACCATAAGAGACTAGTGTGCAAAGTCAAGTCCGACTGGGTCGAAGAATACTGAAACACTGAGGGATAGGGGGCGACATACCTTAAACGACCCATCGTTCCTATGGGTCAAGGCGACCTCCCCGGCGAAAAAAAACGGATATCAAGCACTCACCCCCCGAATGCATATATACAGGAAATTAGAAAATCTGGTTAAAAACCGCAGTTTGGACTGCAAGACCCCCTCGCTTGGCTGGCCGCTCGCCTCTATGTACTTTTCATAAAAATATATTTTTATTTCCAAAACTTTGTCAGTACGTCTTGACATGTCGATAAGGGGCTATTGACTGTGCGTGCTTGTATGTGGGGGGAGGGGGTACCACGAGGGGGGGGGGGCCGTAACCCCGTACCTATGACCGTACCGGTGCGCATATACCACAACAAAAACCGCAGGATGCCTGCAGGGGTAGAGAACCCGGTCTGCAGCGATTTAGACGTGATGTCACAATGGTAGACAACCAATCAGCTGTAAAGGACAACTCAGACGGCGTTCGCATTCTTCTGCGGGGTTCTGCTGCGATGTAGCTGTTTGTAGCGGTAAGAAATTATGGTGTTCTGCATAACTCCTCCTCCGCTCGTTTGCATCGGGTAGGGTATCAGAATATATTCGACTCCGCATGGTCGTATTAGATTATTTGTTCTTGGTATTATGCTCCCCGTGCTGGTTTGACAAAAGCTCCGTCGTGAGAAAAACTAGTTCTACAAATTTATCCTTGTATCTGCTAGAAGTCAGCGGGCCTGAACATAGGCCTAAAACAGCCAATGCCGTCGGTGATTTGTTGAAAGCGAAGCCTAGCTTTAAAATTATTCAACTATTTTAAAATACTGTAACATAGACACGGCGTTTTCCACCCTACTTACCGTATTACTACGCATGACGCCACGGATTTGGGCTTCAAGGATGGAACAAAGTTTTCTATTTTCGGCAAAATATCATGCCACGGGCTAGCCGGGTCAATCACGTCACAGAGACCGTAGTTACAACGCTCCCGAGCGTGGTAAGCAAATAGTTACTCTTAGTTACTATTTCGAGAAGGTTGGAGCGGTCAGCGCAGTGAATTTTCACCAGGTTGGAAACGAAAATAGTAACTAATAGTTACTATTGTTAGAAGGGTGGAACACTCTCACAGTCAACAGTGCGAGCGGTGCATCAAGAACCGCGTTCGAAAATAGAAAAAGCATGGGTCCTTTGTGCGACTGGCTACCTGATCAGCAGGTATGACTAAACCTTAACTAGAGGTAATCTGCCGAGAATTTGTGAATCTATACTATATTTCTAAGCACGTGACTCATTATAACAAATACAGGTACATCACACAACAATAACTATGCAATCTCTACCTAGAACCAACCAACTAAACGCAAAACGAAACAAGAGAACCGAAAACACTATCACATCGGAGTGTATCAAGTTTCAAGAACAGAAAGTAAGGAAAAAGAGTAAAAAGAAAGAGTCTTTTGGTATGTATGAATCACATGCAGTAAATGCCAGTGTGGTAGCGAAATGCCGAAGAGACAGGCAAGCCCTTTCATGTAGATTATCATGCATGGTAAAACTTACGGGGACAGTCCCGCACATGTCAATTGCGGAAAAACTGTTCAGAACATGCATCGCCTGTTTCCTGTAGCAACTACCAGCATTTACAATAAAAGACGGAATGTCTAACAACATAAAAGCTTGTAAATTACCCACATGGTTTTATTTCTCAGTGCCCCTAAAACGTAGAACAACATGCGCTCAGACGAACACGGTTCAGGGTTTCAGCAAGCCAAATTCGCGCTGGACAATTCAGACCGGTCAAGGAACTCTGGCACACTAAAACCTATATGTGTGTCCCCAAGGACGTGCAAGTGCAGTTTAGACACATAGTTGGGAGCAGCTTCTCTTGGAACAGCCTTACGGGGGGTGCTGATGCGGCGTCATTAACAGCTTCAAGGGATTATTTTTTATCTGATCAATAGGACTATTCCAATTCTTGGCGATATGCACATGCGAAAGCCTCATTCTAGTGTAATATATTATTACGTCCTACGTCCATTGGATCTAGGAGCGGAAAGACGATCGGTTTTTCGGTCGGATTTCCTACATTTTCATCGTTCTGACCGTAAAGTTAAAAAAAATCAAAATTTCGGAACCAATGATAGTGATCGAGATAGTGGCGGGAATTTTAGTTCTCGACCGCAAGATCCTGACCGTTGTCGGCTCCGTGAGCGTTCGCCATACGCTAAGGAATTAAGGTTAGTTCCAATAGTAGCACATAACATGACATATGATTCGTTATTTTCGAGTTATTATCCGCGCTCTGGAGGCACTTAGCTAACCGAGCTTAAATTTTTGTTTTACAGCAGTAGCTACATATATCACATATGCTCACATAAGATGCCTTCGGAATAAGAAACACAATACAAGAAAAAGAAGTGTAAGGCTAATACCCGAATCAAACCCATACGACATAACGGTCTGCATTACAAGCCAATGAAAAATTACCACGACCTCCAAAAGAAGGTCAAACCCGTTAACATGTCTCTCAACATTTTCCATCACTACCGGAGCTTGTAAAACTACCGGATCCGGTCCCGGCTCAACCGGATTCAGGGCGAGGGCAAGTTTTATCCGGTCGGATTCAGTCGCCCGTGTCCCAAGGGTTGGCTGTCTCCTTGGCCTCTTCGCATGTATTCCGGTAGCTCGATTATGTTTGATCCACCCTGACCTACAACGAAAGAGTCATCACCGTCAGCGAAAGGGGAAGTGGTAGTTGCTCCTTCTAAGTAAGTAAGTAATTTATTGACGACCCGCCATTCTGAAAAGCGGAGTAAACGAAGAAAATAAATAAAACACATAAACACACAGAAAAAGACAATTAATTTTCAATCTGCGGCCATGAAGCAGTGGATAACGTCGTGCTTCTGCCACCTCACAAGCCTGATTCTTTGGGACAGGATGGAGGAATATGCCCTAGCGAAATTCAAATGGGTTTACGTTTCTATTTGTAATATTTTTAACCTTTGGTGTTTCTGTTTTAGCAGTGTTTTAGCAAACCGCGGACCAGAGACACAGAGCACGACTCGAGACTTTCAGGATGAACGCCCAAAGGAAACTTTTTGACAGTTAACTTGTATAAAAAGATCTTGAACCTTCTACAAGTTCAAATATTCCTTCAGCCCAAGCTGACTGCGAATCATATTTGACAGTGCAAAACGGATACATCAGCTGCACTTTAATGAGTTCTATTTCGGCCCTTCTTGGCAAGGGTCTCCTTTAGGCTTAAGCTGGAAAACGAACTTGTGGAAAAACTAACTTGTTGAACTTGTTTTCAACATTAAAAAGTTCACACATAAGAGAGCTTTCAATCGAAGAACACTTTTAACTGTGCTCCTCTGACACGCCAACAGCTTGTCCGAAAGTATTCGGATTGTAGAAGTGTTTAGGAAGTGTCCGAAAAGTTGTACAGCGTATGTTCCGAAATTTCCGGATTCCGATCGAATTGTTCCTTCAAGGCAACAGCAAAAGGCCCACTTTCTCCTAAACCCATCCTCAGTTCAGTTCAGTTCAGTTTATTCATAAAAATAAAAAACACCATTAACTGTTTATGGCCCCACCATAAGGCCTAACATAAGGCCTGGCAATGGGCGGGGCTTAATGATCAGTTAGGCCAGGACACTTTTTCCATCCTGAGTTATTCTCTACCCATAAACCTTCATACTGATTAGATGGATCCCTTCTCCATGTTTCGCTCAAATATCCAGGACCATCTGAAATTGTCGCATACCGGTGCGGAAAGACTTATTCACGGTATCATACGTACTCCTATTTGTCGTTTGCGATTCCTAACGTACACTTCACTGAGAAAAGTTGTCGCCCATTGCCTAGGGCTTCCCTTCTGCCCTTGACCATTTTCCGCCATTCCATCTTGGAAGGAGATTTTGTAGACCCGATTAGTCTCTTTTTCTATGTTTCATTTTTTATCTTATGCATTTACTCCGTTATTACAAGGATCCCTGTCGCTTTTCACTCTTCTCATACCCCCAATGACGTGGTCTGTTCACCTACGAAATTTCCCTCTTTACAAAATCTGTCCGAGTCGCTCTTTTTGAAATTTTTCGCATTTCGGTGCTTGTCAAGACTTTCCATGGTTGCCAGACAATAACTTTCGTTTTGTCTTGAGGCGCCACCGAACAGGCGATAAAGCAGGATTAGAGGCGTAAGCCTAATTTATCTGCTTTGGCCGTGGGTCTTCAGCGTTTGGCCCCGTCGCGCACGTTTTGCCAAAAAACGAATATTTTTGCGTGAAATCCGGCCAGATACGACAATCGCTAACAAGAGAATCCCTAATTTCACGGAGCAAGTATGAATACTTACAAAAACAATATTCCGGACAATTTTATTATGAAAACGCCGTTTCTAGTAAGAGGTATGCTTTAAAGCTCAGTGTATTTTTTCCTCTGTACTGCGCTATTTCCCTTTACTTAGGAGGGTTTTCACGAGATCTAGGAATCACTTTCCGGCGAGCGAAGCGCATCGCGAAAACTGCGGGAAAGCGATTCCTGGAATAGCTTTCCACTTTCCCGCTCGACTGATCGCGAAAAAAAATAGAAAGCTGACACCGCCGTGAAAATGTTAAATTACAAACTATTTCTAATAAATATGGTTCACTTAACGGTTCTTTTATTCTCATATATTCCATCTAAGCCACCCTAATAACGGTTGGCATTTTTCTGTATTCATTAGTGATACTTACACCGTTTTTTCCCACACTTTTGAAATTCCCGCCGATGCATTCAACTTTCCGCGGAGCTTACCACTATCCTCGTGGAATCACTTTCCGAGAAAGCTGCTTCGGTTTTCGAAGCGCGAAAACCGGGTTGGAAAGTTCGGTAACTTGCCGAAGTAGCGCGAAAACCATTGGAAAGTGATTCCGACTTTGCTTTCCAGTTCGCGAAAACCCTCCTGTTGTCTAGTGCGTAAATGCAATTTCATCATCATCATCACACTTCCTAGAAGCCTGTTTTGGACATGTTTCCTACAACCCGGGCCAAGCATCACGGGGCTAGCGCTTACCTGGGATCAGGGGGACCACTCCTTCGTTTTTTGGACCGGTT
Source organism: Branchinecta sandiegonensis (assembly GCA_030848855.1). Classification (NCBI taxonomy): domain Eukaryota; kingdom Metazoa; phylum Arthropoda; class Branchiopoda; order Anostraca; family Branchinectidae; genus Branchinecta; species Branchinecta sandiegonensis. The sequence continues at coordinate 10,849,507 of JAUPMV010000003.1, read as the reverse complement.
CCAAAAGTCTTCTGCGCAAAGTCCAGAGCAGAGGCTGAGAGTTTAAAGCAAGTTGATGTTCCAAGGTAGAAGAAGGCCAAGAATATTGCCACTGGGAGGGCAATGCAGGCCATAACGACTAGGGCAATCGCGAGCATGAAAGCACCAAAGCCAATCACAGATCCTACAAAGACGGGTAATTTATTGGAGGATATAATGGTGATAATTTTGTTGCCCACTCAACCCCATGAGAACTAATGGTGTATATAAAGAAAATCACAAAAGCACAGGCGGGTGGTCAGAGGCGACAGCTCGAATTAAGGATTTTCATCTGCGGTCACAAGTTGCGGGCCAAGCCTGCTGATTAACTAGGAACGTGTTTCGCTCATCCAACAATAGTAATATTTGATACTATTTTCGTTCCAACAACGAGAAAAGTTACTACGCTGACCGTTCCAACCTTCTGTAAATAACCATAACAGTAACTATTTGCTACCACGCTCGGGAGCGCAGTTAGCGTGGTAACTACGATCTCTGTGACGTGATTGGCCCGATCAGCCCGCGGAACGATATTCTGATGAAAATAGGAAATTGTGTTCCAGCCTTGAGGCCAAGAAAGCAGCATTCGTGGCGTCATGCGTAGTAACTACGGCAAGTAGGGTGGAACACGCTCTAGGCCAGTGGTTCCCAACCTTTTCCGTACCGCGTACCCCTAATCAAGGGTCGAAAAGGTTGCGTACCCCCTTTTTCAGAACGTGAAAAGAAGATATTTATTATCATAAACAATATATATATACAAAAAAATGACGCACGTGAGGCTGCTTTGTAGCTAAAATTTTGTCAAATCTCGGCTCGATGTCAGTAACTGCCTCGGCAACGGCAATATTTTTTCCAGTCAACCTGATTCTGTGTTTGGATTTTGATGTCTTTCATGCTTTTATCAAGCTGCATCGCAAACATTTTCGTGAGCTTAACTCGTAACCCTGAACAGCACCAAAGTGGTCGGCCATGGACGGTTAAGAAGGAACGAGTCGGCGCGAAGCGCCGCGATTTTTCGCAAAAGAAAAATTTGGTAAAAATGACCAACCAGCAGTCAGTAAAAATACCGTGTCCCGCAAAAAACATTATGGCTACTGATGCCTCTGCCTTCTACTGTTAATACTAGACTTTCGGCAATCAAAAGTGAGTTAGGCAAGTTTTAAAGCTACAGACTAAACTGATTTTGTTACCTTCGCGTACCCCTTGAAAGGGTCTCGCGTACCCCTTTGGGTACGCGTACCACCGGTTGGGAACCACTGCTCTAGGCGTTCTGCGTCCACAGTCGCACTTCGCACTGTTGGCAAGAATTTTAGGTCATGGAAGAAAAGAGGGCGGTTGTCTCTATAAGTCAAGACATGGTAAACATCTTCAGAACGGGGTAAGGTAAATAACGTGAGGAAGGGCTACACAGTTCTACAACATGGCAAGATCTTTACGACAAAATTGCTGCTTATTTGCCAATAGGGACAAGTACACAATTCGAAGCTTTTCCCAAATATGCCCAATAAGAAGACAACATATTCAGTCCTATCAGTAACTTGAACATGGCTATAGCTAATTCCTGCACAGCATGATCTTTTGCAGAGGATGATCGTGACCATATACTCTGACACATATTCCAAACGAAAATGTAGCAAAAAGACACGAGAGAAATTTGTGTCCTCTGTCATCTTCAGATTAATATATCTGTCATTTGTATCCTCATATCTGAGGTGTTTGAAAAATAACATATAATAAGTTCATCTTGACGAATATTCTGGATGTCTCATTTCAATTTTATTTCTGTGCTTGCTTGAAACTGTGGCTATGTAGGAGAAGAACGCTTCATGTCTGCAATCTTGTCTGGTATTGACGGTGACCCAAAAGAGACGGCACGCTGTAGCCTGTCAAGTAGAAGCTGAAGATTAGATTAGGAAGTACACCCAGGTTTAGATGCGGACTTGAAAGGCTTTTAATCTTTCCAATCTGTGTAGTTTCTGACACAGCAACAGCAACGATGCAAAAACGGCGGATTTGATAGAGACAGTGAAGTGACATATTTATTTCAAATTCCCCTGTCTGGTCTAGAATATATCTCAGACGATTATCCGATACTCGTGAGGTCACTGTGACATCATGAAAAAATAGGGATGTTTGATTAAATACATATTGTTGAATATATTTTTGGTGTATATATATACAGCCGAGCGGCAGGCATGGCGCCGGTCACGTTTAAATTTATATACGGTTCTAGGGAAAAATCAATAAGGTCCGGAAATTGAACTCGTATCAGGATTTGTTTTTGATTTTCTGTAAATGATTTGAAGATAGACTAAGATTAACATTATATTGTCTTTTGGACGATTAGACATTCCCGAGTTCAATAATGTTTTTCGAACCGAAAACTTTGTTCTTACAGTGACTATCTATGGCTGTCAAAATTGCTTAAAAAAAAAAAAAATAAGGTTCGGAAATGGAAAATGTGGAATTCTTATGTAACTAGACGTTATGTTAGCTAGCTTCAGGAATCTACCCAGCCTTCGGAGCTCACCAAAACACTTACTTCCCATATTTGAAACCAAATCCCTTTCCTCGCATGTATTGGATGCAGTTATATTGTTGCTGCTATGATGCTGAAACTATGCTCAATGAAAATATTTTAAAAATGTTTTTTTGGCGTCGCAGGGACGATTAAGCAGTGCGCACTGACCATTTCAATATTTGTAATACTTCCGAGTGAGATCAGGGGAAAGTTCCTACGCGGAGATTGCCTGGTCTTGACCCCTCTTCGGTTGGAGCGTCGGAGGAACAAGCAATGGTTCCCGAGTTCAAGCCAAGCTCGTACCTTCACTTTCCGGTTCAAGTTTTGGCTCAGGGCGTGAGATTCCATACAGATTCCATTTAATTCCATTCCATACACCACAAGAGCTTACTGAGGGGTAGATAGGAAAGGGGGGGGGGGCTAAAAGAAAGAAGGGGGAGGGGGCTAAAAGAAAGAAAGGGAGGACAGTTAGAGAGCTCACCTGCCACGACGACAAAACCAAAAAATGCCGTGGCTAAAGTGATCACCATGAAGATCAAAAACGTACCAACGGGGACAATTGAAAACGCGCCAACCGATGTTGTGCAGATGAAGAGAACTGGGTGTTCCTGGGCGAACTTCTTAACGTCGTCGACAACTTTGTCAGAGTCCCAGCCGAGTGTTTTCGTCATTTCGGAGATCCTTCCACCTAGAAAACGGAAGCGTTCGGTCTCAGCATAACTCTTCATGCAGACAAACTGAGACGTTGTACTTAGAATAATAATCTGCTCTACATCCCTGGTCGTTTCATCTTTTCTTTTTCAATGGTCCATACTGTCCATATTCTATGTTTGCCGTTCGGGTCTTTTTGAAACGCTGTCGTCTTTCCCAATTTCTTTCATTTCGTTCTATGCGACGAAACAGGACCTGGGTCAAACTAAATGATAAGATGGTGCACGTTTTGACTCGTTCAATTAAATGTCGAGCAACAGGGTCGATACTTTTTACTATCCCTTTATCTGCACTACCACCTTGCTGTTTATACAACTACTAGAGGCAATGGAAGAAACAACTCACAAGATCGACATGCAACAGCTTTGAACAACTTCAGAACGACTCCTGTCTGAGCTAGCATAGCCCAGTGATCTGCCATACGTAAATAAGATACACCAATTTACTGTTTATCTAAGCAGCCGAGGGGCTAAACTGAGTAAAACGAAGAGGGAACAAAACACTCTCTCGATGCTAAAGGTAATCTGCTGAAATATGACACTCCGCACTCTAGTGTCCCGAATTCCTTAGAATTAAGCTTAAGGAAGCCCAATCGTTTTTCGATGAGATGAACCGGAAGTAATTGAAACTGACCCTATTGTGAGGATACTGTTGTATTTCCCATTTGGCCATGTCATGTCTATTCCATACGTCATGACCACGAAAAGAATATAGATCATAGCTAATAGATTTTTATTCAATCACCTCTGTCAGGTAGTCAAGGATCGAGCCCAAAAAAATGATATCCTACTGAGAGGAATAGCATTTTAATTTGAGTTAAAAGACTCGCACTATTTACTGTTCATGTTCCAATATTTTAGGACAGCTTAATCCTTTTAAACTAGGCCCTGCCTTCAACAAATTACCCACGGCTTGGCTGTTTTAACAGTTTTTCCATGCCCACTGACTTCGAACAAAACCCTAATAATTTCACATAACCGGTATTTCTGAGGGATAATTTTCTCGCAAACAACCGTCGACAGCCTGATACGTAAGTAAGTAAGTATATTTATAACCCACAGAATGTTTTACAACAAAGGAGAGTGGAGTAGAAATAAGTAGAAAAAGGAAAAGAACAAAACACAATAGGATAATAACATACGAAACATACAATAATCCTCCAACGCATCGAAGGTATTGAAACAAGGCAAGTGAGGTGAGGTGTCGTTAGAGGGGTTTAAATGTATCGTTGTCTCCAGGTTTAAGAACGGGCGGAGCCTGGATGGAGCAATTAAGGAAGTTCGGCTGTATTAGTATTACAGGCAAGGCAGGTCCTGTAACATTCTGACACAGGCCTAGGCCAATTTGACCTTAGAGCGCAGATCGTCCAAATCCCATATTCTAAGGTTTTAAGCCAAGCTGATCATTCATAGTACAGAATAAAACGAGATTTCGGGGGTTTTGTTGATCCACATCACATCTTCTGTGGTTTTAAGGCAAGCTGATCATCATACTCTTTTCTTATTGATGCTGGTTAGCTTGTTCATGTTGTTTTGTTATTATTTGTTCGTTATTTATCGTTTGTTTGTTTTTATCCTCCGTATTTTGTGTTTTACACTTTAAGCATACAGACAATAAAGTTTATTCATTCATTCATAGTACAGAACAACATGAGCTAGAAGCTCATATGGCACTTGCAAGGCTAGTTCAGAGGATGAAAGTAGGAATTTGTCAATTCATCGGTTTGTTCTCATCGTTTGTAACCAAAACTCTTGAGATAAGAATGATCATGGGCTCTTGGAAATCCCGAAAATATATCGACTGGTAAAAAGTATTTTCTTTCTACACTTGGGTGTAATGATCCGCACTGTAAGGGTGCTAAAATTCATCTGTGACCAAAACCTCTGAGGTAAAGACGATAAAGGGCCCTTGGGGATCATTAATATGCATCGTTTTGTCGATTTTTCTTTTCACTTTCCGGTTAAGATGCGCACTTTAAGGGTGCTAGAAATTCATTTTTAAACAAAACCCTTGTGGCATGATCTTCGGACGAAATGAATCGTTTGCTCAAAAGCATTTTTTTACTTTGCGGTTAAGATGCGCACTTGAAGTGAGCTAGAAAGTGATTTGTAAGCAAAACCCTTGAGGCGAAATGTATCGTTTGCTCAAAAGCACTTTTTCGACTTCGTGGGTAAAGATGCTCACTTTAAGGGAGCTAGAAATTTATTTGTAAGCCAAATACTTGAGGCAAAATGATCAAAGGCTCATGGGGATCATGAAAATATCTAGTTTGCTTGAAAGTATTTTTTTTACTTTGCGGTTAAGATTAGTACTTCAAGAAATGGTTAGATTTGGGAAGTGACAATTTCTAAGCCATTCTTGTCGAATCTCTATGTTCCCAAGTTTCATCGTCCTAGCACATCTGGAAGTACCTGAACTCGCCATCACCGGAATCCCCCCCCCCCTTCAACTCCCCCGCAGTGCCCGGATCCAATTCAGTTCTGTAAAGGATTTATCTAAAGCATTTGTTTGTTATTCTCGCAAATCTATCCCGATCTTCTAAAACCCGGGGGAGCAGAAGGGATTGACGGCTCCTCTACCCGACTATTAAAAATGATTATTGCAAATGTCGGGGACCTCCTTGTGCATATCGTGAACGTTTGTTTCAAGAGTGGGAAGTTTATTGTCCTTCACAAAGGAGGAGACCCCAAAGACACATCAAACTATAGACATATTTCTATCCTTTCAGCGTTTGGGAAAGTTATAGAACGGCGGATTTACAAGAGAGTTAATAATTTCCTGGAAAAACACAAATATTTTAGTAAGTCACAGTTCGGTTTTCGGAAAAGCCATTCAACAGAGCAAGCTATATTGGCTGTCACGCAATTTATTCATGATGCTCTTGATCGAGGTGACATTCCAGCATCCATATTTGTCGACATAAAAAAGGCGTTTGATACAATTTGTCATAAGATTTTACGGAGAAAAAATTGCGGCATACGAGGCCCGGCCAACAACCTGCTCATGTCATTCCTATCTGGGAGCAGCCAATATGTGGATGGTGATACTGAGAGATCTGAACTGATTTCTTTGGATGGACAAGTCGGAGTTCCCCAAGGGTCAATCCTCGGCCCACTTTTATTTTTAATTTATATTAATGATCTTGATAATTCTGTCAAAACTTTCGGTCTTACGGTCCTGTTTGCTGATGATACAGCCCTCAATGTTTGTGGTCCTACTGAACTTGTTCTACGTTCAAAAATGAATGATGTTTTTATACGTTGCTTGAATGGTTTGAAGCCAACAAATTGTGTATTAATGCATCGAAAACAAAAATTGTGTATTAATGCATCGAAAACAAAATTCCTCATTTTCTCTCGGATTTCTAAACTACTGCCTACTTTTAATTCTCTAACAGTTGAAAAGTATGGTAGAACAATCAGTCGAGTCCACCATCTTCGGTATTTAGGGGTAGTAGTTGACTCGAATTTAAGTTGGAAGGAACACATAACTTACCTGAGGGTTATGGTTGCACGGAACGTCGGTATGATCAGGCTTCTTCAGTATTATCTCCCTTATGATGCCCTACGGTGTATTTATTTTGCATTAATCCATTCTTACTTAAATTCTTGCCCTCATGTGTATTTAAATACGTTTCGATCAAATAAATTACCATTGGTAAGGCAGCAGAATAAACCGTCTCCTGATTCTTGCCCTAAGAAGTCACCACCTAATAGTCTTCCTCTATTTTTGAATATATTGCCCCTCGAATTTTCGTCATTTTCCATTCTTATTCAAGAAAAAACATCACTCTAATTCCCTACCGGAACATTTTTATGAACCCGATTTATTTTCTGGAATTAAATCTAATCACGACCATAACTCGCGCGATCCTCTTAAAACCCGGCATTTCCGAAATCTGAAGATTTTCACTGAGAAATACTATATTGAGGGTATGGCATAATTATCATAATGAAGTTAAACTTGGACTTTCTCTAAATGTTCTCAAAAATGAAGTTAAATCAATGCTCATTGAAAAAAACTTAAAGAAAAATAAATAATAATAAAAAAAAAGATTAAAGGTAATGTCGGGGGTGAATGGTTTCTCGCGGTTAGTCCCAACTCCTCTTGGTCGTTTGAAACTGGATGGATTATGGTTTATTTATAACTTGTGAGTTGACGTTATTACAGTCTGTAGTAGAAGAAAATGTCCGCGATTTGGCCTCGAGCCTTCTCTCTGCCAAATTGGCTCTTTCTGTTGAATTTAATTTGAAATAAACAGAATTTGAACTTGAACTTGATCTCTCCAGTCAAAGCGGGTCACGTATTTTCCGCCCCCCCCCCCGCCCCTAACAGTTGTCGGATTCGGTCCGGACATAAAAAGAACATCAAAGACATAGATCTGTTAAACCGTCACACTTCGCTGGAATCCGATCACCCGTTCCAAAGTTACGCATGACTCAATATTCCGGATTCCCCTTCCCCCCACTCCTCCTACGATGATCGGGTCGAGAAAATTAGTCAGTCGGGTCCCTCATATGCCTGAAAAGTTTCGTCGTGAAAATTCCCAAAAGCGCCATCACCGGAATTCTGCGACCCCCCCCCCCCCTTCCACCCCCAAAGTGTCCGGATCCAGTCCGATTGTGTAAACGATTTATCTAGAGCAGATGCTTGTTCTTCCCAGCAAGTTCCACTCCGATCCCTCAAATCTAACCGTTTCACGAGATTTCCAATCCCCCCCTCCGACAATTCCCCCACAGCTGTCAATCCGGTCCAGAACTTAAATGGGATATCAGAGACATGTCTTTATTCAATTACCACTCTCCCCCAGATGGTCGGATCGGGAAACTGATTATTTGAAAGTTAGTTTGGTCGGGTCCCTGATATGCCCGCCAAGTTTCATTCCTAGCACATCTGGAAGTACCCTAACTCGCGATCACCGAACCGACCGACCGACCGACCGACGGACGGAAAAGTGATCGGTATACGGTATATTCAAATAATGCATAAAACGGATATGTCAGCTACGATGCTTTGGCAGCGATATTTCGGCCCTTCTTGGCAAGGGTCCTCGTATGGTACTTGGCCGGAAGACAAGTACCATAAAACACGATTTTCGGGGGTTTCGTTGATCAGCTATTATTAATCAGGAAGTCCAATATTTGTCGGCCTAACTGTTATTATCCCTCTCATCTTCGGGGGATAATTAGCTGAGCCTCAAGAACCCCGGAAATCTCGTTGTTGGGATCCCAAAACATCAGTGACGGGATACCTATGACATCGCAAAGTTTGTCCGTCCGTCCGTCTGTCTGTTAGCACGACAACTCTCAAAAGGATTGAGATATTTTGTTTAAACCTGGTGTGGGGATCCTTTGGGTCAAAGTACAGGTCAAGTTTGTAGATGGGCTCCGTAGCCTTTTATTTAGGGGGAGAGGAGGGATATCAAATTAAGGGGCGAGAATTTTTTCCAAACCTAATGGGATAGTCGATTTATGGGCAAGAAGAAATGCTGAACCCGAATATGAAAATTATTTCCTCGCCTGACGAGTAATTCATCGGGAATACGGCCAAAACAGAAAAAATTTGTCAAAAGAAGAAGTTTTATCTGAAGTAGATTAGAGGTTCGATGAAGAGGCAAGGAGACGTGCTGAATTCGTTTATGAACTTTACTTTCTTGCAACAGGAAGAAGCCTACTTCTTGCAACACAAGTAGTTCGCCCGGAATCCGGCAGAAACCGGAAATTTATCAGGAGGTTTTTTCTCACCAGACAAAAAGTTTACCGGGAATCCGGCCAAACCGGAAATTTGGTAAACAATAAAATTTCATTCTTAATTCGATTAGAGGTTAATTTTCTGGTCAGACAAGTAATTCTGCTGAAATTTACCAAAGTACGGAAAATCGGTAGACAAAGTGAAACTTTCGACTACTGTTACTGTTTATCGTCTCAACGTGACACAAAGAAGGTTAGCTCAACTGTTAGAGCGTCTGACTTCAGATCGAGAGGTTCTTAGTTCGCATCACGATGGCACCAGCTCTTTTACTCTGCACGCAACTTGCGCGGACTACAGATAAAACGAGGAGTTTGGCCAAAGTAAAAGACTTTACAAAAGTAAAGGGCCGGATTGTCTGGATCAAGAACATATCCAATTTTCGGGATCCCATCGAAACCTTTGGTCTTGTTGTTCTTGTAATTAATCACACATTAATGCAGGTGCGGAAGCCGTGGATTGCTGCTTGTCCGAGAGGACAAAAGAGGGAAGGCTGAAGATAATTGATTCAGCCTACTTTCCTTCACCAAAAAGCAGACTATTACCCAGCGCACCACATACATATACCCGGATCCAAATTTGACTACAGTTACACTTTTGACGGCCACTTACCTACTCTCTTCGGTATTCCATCTAAATCCATCTGACCCGGCTCGGAAATCTGTTTGGTCATCAGCTCGGAGCACACAGGCTTTTGATGATTCTGGAACGAAGAAAATGTAGCTTCCACGAGCTTCGACAAGGAAGAGTAATTTATCTACTCTGCTCTAGTAAGTTAGCTTTTCTGATTTAACATTTTTTTTTTTTTACAGAAACAATGAATGAGTCACGGAAACAAAACTTGATTTTTTTTTGCAGCCTACATGTTTAGACAGTGTAGGCTATCCAAGAGGGGGGTATGGAGGGGCAATCAACTGATAGGCTACCTATGGTTTGTGAAAATTAGACATGCCAACAGTACACTCACTTCGGCTATACAAAATTTGACACCCTACTGTTAGAACAAAATGAATGCTAGCATACAATAGAATCATGTTTCTTTGACAGTTCTCTAAATTTTAAACGCCTTGGTTTAAATTTCTTCTCAAACAGTCAAATGGACAATCAAGGAAGACATACAAACCTGCTGGATGACATATCTGGCCGTTCGAGGTTGCAAAAGTATCTGAGCAAAATATTCAAAAGAACAGAAATTGGTGGCTTTAATTTATTTCATTACAAATATTTCATCACTGCTATCCAACGTTCAGATTTCATCCTCTTCTTCAGCGCCCTCAAAGTTCGGCGACAACCGAAGTAACATACCACTACTATGTCATTCTTTCTGTACCAAAGAAAGAAAAGGGATAGCATCCTGATCACAGCAACAGAGCTCAGGGGCATCACTAACCTTTTACCTTTCCAGGGGGGGGGGGGATGTCCAGTTTTATGATGGGACTTGAAAATGTACTGAAAAAAGCTCAGACTGTACCCAGAACAAATCAAGTAAGTGCAGCAGATGAAATTTTTTAAATACTATTTTTTTCTGGCAAAATCTTACTATTTCACACTTTAATGTGGCTTTTATAATGTCCGCAGGCAAAATTTTGTGGAAACACTGATGATCAGAGTGTCTTTTTGCGAGCCCAAATGAATGATGAAATCATAGATCTGTTCATCAAAAAAAGTAGCTGACACCAAAAATAAAATAGTCACAAAGTAGATTTATTTTGAATGTACAGCAAAACAAGGAGTTTCGACGTCAGAAGACATACTTATTGCTGGAGTAGGCTATTCAAATCATTAGGCCCATCATTTCACCTTCTAGTTTTATTAATCACACTGAAAAGTAAGCAAAAAACAAAACATATCTAAACCCAATTTGTCAAGATCAACCAAAAAGGGCACTTAAAGTTTGAACAGAGACAAAAAAAAAGAAAATATCTGTCTCAGTGGCAAACATGTAAAAATATAAATAAATCTTAATTTAACGAGACTGAAAATATATGAGAAATATACCATAGTGCTCTAACTTCAGTGAAGAAACCTTAGGCTACTCATCAAAAATTCTCTAGAACTAACAAATCTAGGATACTTTGATCGAAGATGCATAATTATTTTATTGACAAAACGGTTACACAGCCATTGCACAGTCAGTGGCAAAATGGAATGGATGCTTGGTTTGAACTGAACCATGAGTAGGCTACATCTTCTGTCACTCAAAATAAAATGATTAGTCTTGACACAAAGAATAGTGTTGGCTAATCTCTAACTTTCTAGGATAAGAAAATTAAAGTAAAACTGAACTTGAATGAGACACAAATTAATGTTGGCGACATTACTTTTGGCTTTTAAAATAAATGCGAGAGGTATGGAGAAGGTAAGAATAATCCCAATTTCATGATGAGAATGAAAATATATCAGAAACCTACCTCAGCGCTCTAACTTGACTAAGGCAAAGGCAAGAAAGCTTATTCATCTAAAGTGCTATGCAGGTCCTGAACACTACAGAACTGGTAGTTCTCACAGAAACAATACCCTACATGCAACCATTCCGGGATCTGACGTCACTGACTAACAGTCATAACAGAAACTTGTATGTGTTGGCTCCCGTACAGGTAGGAAACAGAAATAGCTCACAGAAACATGTGCTTCCTGTTGTTGATTCTTTCCCATGTTATATTTCTAAGTCAGTGAAAGTGCCGGCATCCTAGCTCTCATCCAAACTATTCCATGAGTTCTATTTGAATGTAGACACTACTGGAACACAAGCTCAAATTATATACAATTATATAGGGTAGTTTCCGGTATCACCTACGGCCTCCCTAGCTTCTGAGTACACAATTCTGTGAGACTACCGAACGAGCAAGCTGGTGCGATGAAGTTTCTGTGCTATGTCCATTTACTACCAGAGCACATGCAAGTTTCTGTTAGTCAGTGATATAAAATCTCGGAATCATAGCTTGTGTGGTACAGATGTGGTTTGGATTCTGTGATAACTAACAGGTCCGTAGCATAGCCCCAGCCGTAGGACTGTCACTGTCAGCATAGCCTAAGGCTGAAGGCTGATTTTGTGTCCTACAGCGTAGTACACAAAATACGGCCAGTTACCTAGACCTGACCTAGACAGTGCCAACTAAAAAATCTAGGATATTTTGATTGAAGACGCACAACTACTTTACTGACAATAAAAATACACAGAGATTACAGAGTTAGTGGTGAAACTAGAATGGGTATTTGGACTGACTGAACCATGCATGAGTACACCCGTCACATGAAATAAAATGATTCGTCCTGATACAAATAATAGTTTTGGCCAATCTCCAATTTTCTAGGATAAGAAAACGAAAGAAAAACAGCACTTACGTGAGAAACAAAGAAACTAACGTTGGCCGCGTTACTTTCGACTTTTAAATCACACGCGTGAAAGACTACAGAGGTAAAAGAAAGCTTGAACAAGTGATCAACGGCAAGACTTTCAAAAAATAAAGTTGTTGTGTCTCAGGCCGAAAGGGTTCCGAAGGGTCGGAGCCCAAGAGCCAGAAGTTTTTGGATTGGATTGTGTTTAGTTCAGTCAGTGCCAAAGACCATTTACGTGTTTATTACGTATTCCTCAGGTATTCCTTATTACATACTCCCGTATATAACATTTCCTTTGGTTAGTACTTCTGGCCGACTTGCTTTACGATTTACGACGATGATTCAGATCCTAAAGGAAACAGTGGATTTGGATTGCTAAACCTTGGAAAATACCAACTTGAGTCTTGCTGGCTGTTGCTGGAAGTGAAGTCTTCACAAAAAAAAGGTATGAAAGGACTAAAGTGTAGTACACATACCCTCTCATCGTTTGGAATTCAAATTGGTCATCTATCTGTTCTACTCTTTTCTATTCTTCCGACCTTCTTCCTGCCTGCTCTCTACATACTTCCTACACAGCCTACCACAACATACCACAAAGCCCTGATTTTGGAAAAGCCTATGGCAAATGCTGGGTATATCTAGCATTTGCTATACCCAATGTCTAATGCTGGGCACACTATGCCAGATGCTGGATATGTGAACCCAGCAAAATATTGATGATTTGAGTGAAGCTCAGAAACCAATCAATCATAGTTCATCTATAGTGAGGTAGGTCAGGGCAGAGGGGTTATTATACAAAATGTTTGGGGGGGGGACGAGGCATTTACAGACTGGCTGGTAATTTTTACCAACTTTTTCTGCAGAAAAAACGACTTTTTCAACAGCAAAAATGACATTATTGAAAAAATCGACTGATTTTCAAGAAAACCAACTAGTTTGACAAAAATCAACCAATTTTCAGAAAAAACGGCTGTTTTCATGAAAAAAATTAACTGTTTTGACGAAAAATCGTGGTGCTTCGCGCCGCCTCAGTTATTTTTTACCGACTGGCCGACAGCATTGTGGGGGAGGGGCACCCCCCCCCCTAGTCATGATGCCCCTGGGTCAGGGTTAGGGTACCAACAGCTATCCAGCAATTTGGGAGAGTAAGTAAGTAAGTAATAGGCAAGTTAAGTATTTATTACCCGTATTTTTCACTTAGAACAAAATGGAGTAAAGAAGAAAATAAAGAAAAAGAAAAAGAAGAGAAATTTAAAGCACAACACAAATACAGACCCATGACATTGACATAACAGTTACGCAATCAAGAACTATGAAAGTGTCGAAGCCAGGGGTGGTTCCAATTCCCCTGGAAATTTGAAATTACCCGATCCACAGCGATACTAGGGTCCGCAATCTGGTGTTTTTCAATCATGTAAGGGCAGAATACTGCCTTACTTTGCTTGCATTATGCTATTAGTGTTGCGTTTGTAATGTGCCGTTAGTGCTTGCTTGCTTGTTGTAGCCTATATATTGCATTCTCTCTTGTAGGTGCTTGGGTTTAAAATAAACAACAGTCAGAAGTAGCCAAGTAAACATGGATTCAACTCATCGCTCTACACCATCGATCGACTGGAATTCCCAAAACTTGAAACATGCATGGACTAGACTTTAGCAGCATGCAAAAGAAATGTTCAGTGGTCCCCTAAGTGGTAAAACAGAGACTGTGAAATGCTGATATCTGCTATATTTGTTGGCAGGCAGGGACATATTCAATACATTCACTATCACTGACTCAGAACAGAATGGAACTGCATACCTGGCAAAATTTTTATGCTTACCTGGAACCAATCGCAAATCCGATTTTTGCCAGACATAAATTTCACAAAAGAACCAGGATGCAGTAGAGACAGTTGAACATTATTTGACAAGTCTGAAGATTTTAGCAAAGGAATGTTTGTTCTGGATTCAGAAGGTGAAGTGGTCAGGGACAGGCTCATTTTCGGTACAAGAAATGACAGAATCCGAGAGAAGCTACTCACACAAGGATCAACACTTACTCTCACGCCAGCTCCGTTCCGTGCTACCGTTGCTTTCATCACAGCTCGTACCAAAAACAGTGCCTTACGCTTTGTTTGAATGCAACAAACAAAAGAAACAGGAGTTCAGAAATCATTCTGTGACTGAACAGCAAAATCATTAAATGTACTTAATGAAAGGCAACCAGTTTGGGTCAAACTTAGTGACAAAAAGAGGTGGGAAAGAGCATTGTTAAATAAAAAAATTTGGAGATACTCCCCGTTCATATCTGGTGAAAACTCAAAATGGCTCTACTTACCAGAGGAATCGACGACACATGAGGCCCAGAACGAGTCACCGAATGAGAACCCTTCTACGACAGTAACAGACAATGCTCTTAACTTCTCACCAAGACCCACCTTCGATAGTCCATCGTCCGGAGCCGGGCAGAACCAGGAGTCGCCGGGAAATGTCTCGCCATTGGAACATCACCTTCGCGACGAACACCCTCGGTGCCGACCTCACCGGAGCAAGCATTCACGTCTCCTCTTGCCCTTACAACTCCAGGGCCTATAGCCGTACCACCACAGAGCAAAGAGAGTACATTTACCAGATGTCGAGGGATACCAGATATACCACTCCTTCTGGTCGGGTAGTTAAACCTGTCATTCCCTTGGATCTCTGAAGTAGTGGCTTATAAAAGAGAGGAGATGCAGAATATTGCCTTGCTTTGCTTGCAGTATGCTATTAGTGTTGCGTTTGTAATGTGCCGTTAGTGCTTGCTTGCTTGTTGTATATATTGCATTTTCTCTTGTAGGTACTTGGGTTTAAAATAAACAATCAAACTTCTACAGATAGGGTATCCAGTGATAGGCATAGGCTATGCCAAACGCTAGATGTAACCTCCGTTTGTCATAGGGTATCCTAAAATCAGGGGTTTGTGGCCCTAGGCAGGTCCTACCGTTATGTGGAATTACTTCAGTTCAATTCAGTTCAGAATATTCTAAAACACATAACGGACAAGCCGATGGGTTGTTTTTATGCCAAAACATAACTTCATAACATAACAGTCCACAGGTATAAACAACTTTGCGACATTTATACCGACGTCTTATCATAAACATGGTCAATAACATAATAGACTACAGTTAATAAAATAAAATAATATAAAAATTAATGTTCAGATGCGCTCAGTGTTGTATGAACGAACAAACGAGGAGAGAAACTCCGTTCGCAAGGGCCTGACGTCAAAGACCTGAAATTAGTGTGAGTTCCACTCACTCTATCCTAGTATTTGATTTAGTCTGCTCTAGGTCTATAGGCTTAAACATTATGTGATAGTAAAGGAAGGTTAAATCCAGGCTTCATTTTTTTCAGATATCAGGCACTTCTGCACAGTCAAGGCGACCCACTGGATTTTAATGATAATCTGGCAAAATTCCCTTTTTTGTAGTTTCTTTTCAGTTCATATTTTGTTGATTATCAAAACCACAGCTCGGAATAAGCTCTTTGTGCCGCGTATCTAATCTCTGATGAAAACGAAGTTTCCAGGTCATGATTGAAAGAACAGCCGAAGTCATCGGAATTTGATGGGTCAGTTTTCACGTGGCTGTGTCACATTATAAATTCACATTATAAATACATTATAAAATAGTAGAAGAAGACGATGTCTTAGAAAAATCAGAATTTTTGTAAAAAAAAAAGTTGTCACTAAAAAACAACAACAAGAACTACGAGCTCACACGCCAGTTGTTAGGAGTAAGTGGTACAAGAAAGTAAATGACGACGTCATCATATACTCCCTCACAACTACCGTCGCCGAATGCGGTTCTAACCTTAGAAATGGGACATCTAGGGCATCGCTGCCCTTATCACCCTTCAAGTCTCACACGAATCTGAGCATTTCTGGGAAATGTCCGCCTCCCCCATTCGAACTCACCCAACCTAGGTCTGGTTCGGGACGCGACCCAGAAATGGATCATCTAAGGATATGAACTTTGTATCACCTAGTTTTCATCCAAACTTCTCTACTCGTTTGGTTCCAAGTGCACCATAACATTTCTGGGACCCCCGTCAACCAGGGGCGTCCCGATACACCTTCCTGATGGCGGGGGGGGGGGGGCGGCTTCAGAATTTGCCGGATATTTTCGAAGTTTGACCGAAGTTTTTTAGGCTTTACCGAAAATTCTCCGTAGTGACCATCTCTGCAGAAACTCTAGAATACTGTTGTGTTCTAAATTTGATTATGTGTTACAAACAACAATAAAATAGGCTCGTTAAAGGACACCTGAATGAAGAGTACCAAGTATCATCCCTATCTGTATGACTTCCGTTAAGATTGCCTGCAGAAAACCGAATCCCAATACGAAATAGTGTTTCCAAGCTATGACTTTTGCTCCATTTTGTATCTGTCCTCATTTCAGTACCGAACAATTTTAGAAATGAACAGATGTCTCCAATCAACCCTTCTTCTGGAATATTCTTTAACCAGTTAAGCCCAAACGTATATCTAGAAGAAATTCCAATACGATCCGGCCAGCGCTGTACAAGATTTGAATGAATTGCGCTTTTTGTCTTGGAGTCTGCATGTGCAAACCTCCAGAAACGAACATCCTTATTTTGCAAACGTCACGCTCAGGAGAAGAATTCTCTGCGTGGCCATGTGTGTTCAAGTATCGTCTCATTGTTCAGGTGTCCTTTAAAGTTTAACTGAAATGGCAGCTTATTTTTAAATTGATATCTGAATACACTGAAATATTTTGACACATCTGAGGGATTTTGTATTTTTCCAACCGGGGCTCTTGTAATAACGTTCATTGTGCGCTGCTTGCACGACAAACCAAAATTCATCCAGACGCGGAGAATTTTAATTTGAACAAAATCCTGCATTTTCAGGGCTAATGTTGCGACATCTTAGAAGTTACGCCTGTTTGGAAAATGCTTTTCGGATATGTCTTGCAATGAATCTGACATTTTTATTTTATTTTTCGGCATTCGCTTACATTTCTACGGTAGTTGGTAAATATGTCAAGCGTAGAGGGAGCGTAGAGGCACTACAAATCCGAAAGAAAAATTATGAAATCGATCACCCCTGGATAACGGAGAAACGAAGTAACGCATTTTTAAACGGGTTTTCGGGAAAATTTAAGGGAATAAGAGATATGTTACTAGACTGTTGGATTCTCAGCCCTATTCAGTTAAACAGGATTGTCAGTCCAATCCAAAAACTCTTCGACCTTCAACCCATCCTACACATTTATTTGTCGCGTTTTTAGTGTTCGGTTTTCCATTTGTTCACAACACATCCAATTTCACATTCGTCAACTAGATCGATGCGATTAGTAACAGACGCTGGCTGGTCAGCCATTGTTGAACGCAAAGTGGTTTTAACCAACTTCACTTTGCTAAAAAGTCTTTCCCCTTTTGCTGAAGTAACAGGGATTGTCTGGGCGAGCTTGAACGCTTTCCGTACTAGTGGTAAGACATCTTTCAGTTTACGAAAGGCTTCGAATGTATCTTCTAACTTTTTGTTTGTTTCGAGACTCTCCTGGCGACTTTGGAGATCGTGTCAGAACAAAGCTTGTTTTTGAACTCTTCTCGGCTTATCACTGGAAAAGAGTCGAGAAAGCTGTCAAAACTGGAGTAGACGGTACCGTGATATTATTCCTGGAACAGTATTCGTACTTGGAAATTTCGGTAGGTTGCCTAATTCTTGAAAGCTTCAGAAACTTAGGTGATTACCGGAATCACCCGCTGAATGTTCCGGTACGCTGTGTCGTCTGTCTGCAAGAATCACTCTGGTAAAGTTGTGAGCCGGTGTCATCCTGCTAAGCTGTGAATTTACACTTATCCGGTAAGCAGTAAAATTCCGGTAGATTTCCTGAGACAAATTCTGGTAGATTCCCTGATCCAGCCTCCAGTAAATTCCCAGGACAAGTTCCGGTAGATTCTTTGAGCAAGATTTCGGTAGATTCCTTGAGCAAAATTCCGGTAGATTCCAAAATTCTAGTAGATTCCGTGGTGCAAAGTCCGGTAGATTCCCTGGTCCATCCTCCAGTAAATTCCTTGAGACAAGTTCCGGTAGATTCCTTGAGCAAGATTTCAGTAGATCCCCCCTGAGCAAAATTCCGGTAGGTTCCCTGAGCAATAGTCCGATAGATTCCCTAAAAATCATCAAGTTCAGGTGAAAATTTACCGGATTTTTTTTCCACAGACCTTATGGAGGGGGGCAACCCCCCCCCCCCCCCACACACACACACACATCCCCCTTCGGGACGCCCCTGCCTTCAATCTCCCCACTGTGACCGGATTCAGATTCGTTCGTTGATCCCTCGGCGTGCCACAGAATTTCCGGGACCCACCTCCGACTCCCCCCACTGCGGTCGAGTACGTTTTGGACACATAAAAGGATACTAGAGGAAATCTGCTCTAACCACCTATCAAGTTTCACTCGAATTCAAGTATTTTTAGGGAAATGTCCGCTACCCATTCTCCGCCAAGGTCGGATCCGATCCGGATTCCAAAATCGGTCATGTAGGGCATATGACCTTTCTCTATTCGAGGGTTCATTCCAGTCGCTCCACTCGCTTGACCCATAGGCGTTTCACCCCAATCGGATTACCCTTCCGCAACTTACACATGCCTCAAGGTTCGGGATCCCCCCCTCCCTCCTCCACTATCTATGGGTAAGTGGACTTGGAAAACGATGGTTTCCTCAATCATTTCATATCTTTTATATGCGTGCCAAGTTTCATCCTCCTAACTTATTTGGAAGTACCCGGATTAGCAGGTGTGTGACCGACAGATATTCGGTGTAGAGGTATGAAGACCGGCTGAACCCATGTTTGAACCATAATTTATTGCTGGATAACTAGTTCACCCGGAATCCGTCCAAAACCGGAAATTTGTCAAAAGAAAAAGTTTTTCTGAAGTCAATGAGAGACTCGGTATAGGCGTTAAGAGACCTGCTGAATTCATTTTTAACCATATTCTCATGCCTGGCTATTAGTTCGCCCGGAATCCGACCAAAACCGCAAATTGGCAGAAGTAAAAGTTTTTTCCTGAAGCCGATTAGAAATTCGAAATAGGGTAAAAATAAATGCTGAATCAATACCCAAATTTTTTTTTCAACGGGCACGAAATTTGTCTGGAATCCTGCAGAACCCGGAAATTAGGTAGAATTGAAGTTAATCCTGAAATCTTGTAGACCTTGGATTTAAGGGCAAATGTGTGTTACGTAAATACTCCTTGAGCCCAAGCTCACTGGGAAACCATATATTAAAACCATTACTAAAAACGAGTGTCAAAGCATCGTAACTGGCGTACCCGTTTTTAGCAATCGTTTTAATATATGCATGCTAAATCCAAATCTGATCTTAAGCGCAACTCTTGCTAAAAAAAGGCCTCCCACGGTGAAATGTCCCAGAGAATTTTTTTTTCGAAAATACCATTAGCATACCTCAGGCCTACCTTCCACATGAAACTAGTGATTTTTCGTTAGCGCTTGTCGAGTCTATCCAGCCCTTTGCTCTCTTCGAAGCGGCGGCTCAACCCAAAATGTTTGAAAAGGGAATGTGCCGTGGTTAAAAATGAGAAAACCAAGCAAAACAAAAGAAGTCAAAAATAAAGGATATGCCTGGTGATCTACCATGTCCAGAGGCGTTACTAGCCAAAATGTTTTTTTTCTGGGGGGGGGGGGGGCAAAGCATTTACCGTCTGGCTGGTAATTTTTACCGACTGTTTTTGCAGAAAAAACTATTTTCACGGAAAAAACGACTGTTTTCAAGAAAAAATGACAGTTTTGAAAAAAAAGTTGGCTAATTTTCAGAAAAACCGGCTGTTTTGACAAAAATCAACTGATTTTCAGAAAAACAATAATCAACTGTTTTGAAACAACTGTTTTTTCCTTTTACAGACTGGCCGACAACATTGGGGGGGGGGGGGCGTCACCTCCCAGTCGGGACGCCCCTGACCATGTCTTCCAAAATGAGAAACAATTATGTCTACGTTTGTTCGGCTTCGCCGACTAAGTTTTGCGAGAGCAATACTTTGGTTCTGTTTCTTCGCTATCGGTTAAATGAGTGATCGTCAGTAATCATATGATCAAAGGCTATTTCTCAGCGATGAAAAAACAACAACAAAAGAATATGGGAAGAAGGGACTAAAGTACCTTTGCAGCCAGTTTAACTATATCCTTTTCAATCGTAGACGTCGTCACCGATGAAAACTTGGAACATTATCTTATATAATCTAGTAGTAAAGCAATCCGCAACTTTTCAGGGTCAAAATACCATAGACGAAACTACGTCATTGTTTTAGATTATCATTTGCACCCGTTGCGTAAAGACTTAATTCTAGGTTACAGCGATATACCACCGAGACGAACTTTCTTACCCTCAGATTTACAGAGATCGAGTACAATATGCGCCAATTTGCAAAAATTTCTAGACCCTCATGAACCCACTCTAGCAACCGATTCTTACTTACGAGTCCCTCTCCCCACGATAAACATCAAGTTCACCGGAAACAAATAATAGGTCCACCAACTAGCCAAAGTTACAAGCCCCTCATCGCTGAAGATGTTTATAGCCTAACGGCCGATTATTACTTACAAGTCCCCTACATGGCTTACAATTGGGAACCAAACAGTTCTTGCCATCAAATACGCCGGAAACAAATAACAGGTACACCAACTAACACAAGTTACAAACCCCTCATTGGCGAAGATGATTATGATCTAACAGCCAGCTGTTGCTTACAAGTCCCCTATATGTCTCAAAATTGGTGTCGGCCTTTGGTTTCAGTGTGTACCTTACTACTGAAATTGTCAACCCCTTGCATTTTTCAAACTGGTGTGTCTCATGGAGGAATTTTTCTACCAAAAAATGGACGACATATACTTTGATCGGCTTATCAAGGGCTATTGGCTAAAAAAAATCTATCTGATTTAGTTCCCAAGTTGACTTTTTTGCCGTAGGCCAACTTTCAAACATCACCACTTAGAAAGGAGCAAAGGCAATTTCTTTAGCAATGAGAGAACTTTTAAAGTTTAAGAGGCACATCTGATACCATTTCTCTATCGCAATCCTAAGTGCACAAAAACGAACGATAAACTCAGCTGAAATCACGAATAGAAATGGCTAGAAACAATAGATGGCAGCACTTTCAGACCCGTGGGAAAATGCTACTTTTTTCTTTCTGTAAATTTTTCTATTTATCACTCAAAGAAGATACATTGGCTGTGGGGCCGGGTAACTGCCCGCACAGCTTAGACCCTTACCACTAGGGATGCAGGGATAGCTGAAATCAGCGGCAGAGGAAAATAAAACAACAACAAAAAAAACGGGGACTGTGTTGCTCTCGCAACACAATACTTAGAAACTTCTAATATACTTATGTGTGAAAAAGTAGTCGGCTGACTTGAAGCTTTCGGCGAATTTTGCGGGCGTGAATGGCAGAAATCGGCGCAGGCGAAAAAACGCTGTAAGTCGTTATAGGTACAAAACGGAACAGTGGGAAAGGCGGGAAAAGCTCATAATTCCATCAGGGAGCTAAGGATGATATATAAGGAAGAATAAGCATGAGGTGTCCTTTAAGTTTCCTCAGTAGATCATTCGTTTAGCCTTGATCGGCGTCGGCGACCAGCAGTATCACTCGTTTGTTCCCTGCCAGGTATTCCTGTGGATATAAAGATTATAAGACTGAATCAATGTAACTGCTTTGTATTATTGTGGTACGGAACAACCAGAATTAGATTTGAACCAGAAATTTCGGAAAGAACAAAATCCTCCGATAAAATTTGTAATCTAATGTAGCATATATATAGATAACAAACATGTTCGATTACAATATTACATGGGTTTTCAATTAGTCTTGATATTCTTGTCGTGATCTAACCTGGGGACAAATAACACGTTTACGGAATTCGGCGAAGACAGAAAATCTGCAAGACCCAATTGTCTTGATGATGAAGTCCAATAAATATCCAACTTTGGGATCCCGTCGAAACATTTGGTCTTCTTTAACCTAAGTTTGCGTTTGACGAGTGGAAGACAGTTAGCAGGCTTTGGTGGGAGAACCTTACCCTTTCACTAGGTAATAACTGAGACTTTCCATCATTTCGGGGCCAGCAAGTTTTTTTTTTTTATTCGCCATCTTCTGGCAGAACCTTAAAACT
The DNA here is from genome assembly GCA_030848855.1 of Branchinecta sandiegonensis. NCBI lineage: Eukaryota > Metazoa > Arthropoda > Branchiopoda > Anostraca > Branchinectidae > Branchinecta > Branchinecta sandiegonensis. The sequence continues at coordinate 10,826,996 of JAUPMV010000003.1, read as the reverse complement.
CGGCAATAACCCAAAATATTGAATACGTCAGTAGCCGAGAGGCTTTTTCGTCCTCGTTTAGCTCCACAACGGGAAAGTTCTGATCACAATATGACGTGGACTCAAAACGAGTTTTTATCTCCCTACTAGCTGACTCCACACTGAGGAAAATAAGCCATATTTTTATCTTTACGATGCTTATCATTCCAGCTGTATTTTGAAGGATCGGCAATTGAACCTTTCCCCTTCCACTTCAGAACCTTCCGACGTTGCAGGCTATCGTCCTCTTTATCTCAGTCTTTGTTTTTCAGGAATCAAATTTGCTGGTTTCTAGAAAATCTTTCGCCCGTCTATGTGATAAAACAAGAGGGAGTGCTAGAATATTGGAATGGACTTTCTGGGTGGATCTCCGAGTCCGAAAGATGGCAGTTATAACAGCGATAGGTAAGTAAAGATTCTCGGGACGTTTTCGCGTCGATTTTGTTATTCAAGCCGTCATCGTGCTATGCGTTTTCTCGTGGATGTCATCCCCCTCAGTTCGCGTGAATAGCTTGATGGGTGACGTCAGAATTGAGCTTTTGCAGCGTTTGTTCAGCAGTGCTCGGGTAGCACTGCGTCTTCCTGAAGCTCTCCAATAGCGTTCGGTAGCAAGTGTCTGGCATCACATGCTCATCGTGCCATTCTACCTGGCTTTGAGACTACAGCAAATAGCAGGCCCAATACGCGACAGAGACAGAGGGACGCTGATTCCCAGAGGCTAGAAAGACCACCCATAAACTCGACAGATCGTTACCTGAAATCTTTTGTATCGTATTTTACCCAATATTTTAATTCTAGTTAAGTCAAATTATATTTTCAAGTTGTACGTGTAGATAAAATGTCTACTTATGTAATTGTCAAATGTTATTTGCGTGATAATACAAGCTATTAAGGAAATAAAGTACATCATTATTATCTGCGACTAAAACAAATCGGAATGAATTACACTGACTAGTCAGTCGATAATAATGAGTCACGACGACGAGCGCGAGGGGTTAGTGCCTTCTGCAAATCGCAAGAAAGGCAAAAGTTGTGCTAGGCGCAACAGTGGCTTTTACCTTTCCCAACTTCTGTCCCTCACTTCTCGTCAAGATATGAGGCACGTGGCATGACGTCAGCACGAATGACCACACAAATAACAAACTGTTTCTGAATGTAAATGATTCTCAAGGCATAGCTCGCAAGAAAAACATGCTTCGTTAACACGTTTATTACAGTCGGCAAAACGTACAAATGAATCATATAAGACTTTCGCGTCGAGGCGGAGAAGGCAGTCCCTTATCAGGGTGATACACATTATAATATACTACCATACTAATAATTCCTGCGACGAAAAGAGCAGGTACACACACTACTGAAGGGATGACATACCATGTTATTTCACGTAAGGAATAAACACTGAGGAACCATAGCACAATCATAGCAACATTTTCGATTCCATAGATGGCGTAATAGACAATGTATTTCAAGCGTCCAGGGGTAGATTTGAGATTGATCATAGAAAACACGTACACCCAGGACATCATAGCGTTGAATAGGAATTCGGCAAAGCAGTTTTTCTTGCCATCTTTGCCGGCGCACACTGAAGTCCTCTGAAACAGAAAATGCCAGATTCACTGAAAAAAAATCTTGCAGTATTGGCTACTGGGATTAATCTTGTCTCTAAAAAGACAATCTTGTCTCTAAATTTTGTTAATCTTGTCTCTAAAAAGACAATCTTACCTCTAGTTTGGATTAATCTTATCTCAGTGGAGATAGGATTAATCCCAGTAGCAAATACTGCATTTAACTTTAATCCTTACTCGGAGAAACTTTTTACAGTGTGTTTTGAGAATATCTTGTTACCATTTTACGGAGTTGAATAAGAGAAATTGACTTGGATCATCCTAGAAAGCACTGTCTTACCTGGTGGCTGGAATAATACCAATAAATACCGCACTTACGCAGCCGATATTGTTTACTAATGTTTCATATTCCTTGATATCATTATCCTTATGTTTATGGCACTTGCAGCCTTCGACTTGTGCCTTATACCGATCACTTTTCCGTCTGTCTGTTGGTCCGGTGATCGCGACTTAGGGTATTTCCAGATTGACTAGGACGATGAAACTTGTCAGTCGTATCAGGAGACATTACCAGATTGACTTGAAAGTTGTCACGTCCCGCGTCTGACCATCCGGGGGAGTGGAGGGATCCGCGGGAGGTCGAATCCGATCTTGCTGCAAGCTTAATTCACGAGCGAGTTATCCGGTCAGGGATGAGCGGGTAGAGTTGGAAGCCCGAAACTTGCGGCATCCAAACTTTCGAACGAGTTATCCGGGCTGGAAACTTGGTAGTTGACAAGAGCACATGTCCCAGACGTTCCGTTTCAGGTCCTGACTAGTTGGAGGGGGGTCGTCCTAGCAGATGAGCTAGGACGATGAAACTTGTCAGGCATGTTAGGACCTCACCAGATTGACGTAGAAAGTGTCGCTTCGCGGCCGACCATCTAGGGGGAATGGGGGTGCGGAATTTTGTTGCATTTCGATTTGGATGAAATGTGATAGTCGGGTAGACTACACGGCTTACATGTCCCATTTCAGTTCCGGACTGGATCCAGCAACTGGGGGTCTGGGGTGGAGGGGGTAGCGCAAATCTTGTGGCACGCTTAGAGTGCAGGGAGTACGAAGGGACACAGAGTACAACAATCAGCCCTTGTTATTATTTTTGGTAAACTGGGATATTCTTCTCCGCCAGATCCTTAAAGGACACCTGAATGAAGAGTACCAAGTATCATCCCTATCTGTATGACTTCCGTTGACATTGCCTGCAGAAAACCCAATCCAAATACGAAATAGTGTTTCCAAGCTATGTTTTTTGCTCCATTTTGCATCTGTCCTTATTTCAGTACCGAACAATTTTAGAAATGAACACATGTCTCCATTCAACCCTTCTTCTGGAATATTTTTTAACCAGTTAAGCCCAAACGTATATCTAGAAGAAATTCCAATACGATCCGGCCAGCGCTGTACAAGATTTGAATGAATTGCGCGTTTTGTCTTGGAGTCTGCATGTGCAAACCTCCGGAAACAAACATCCCTATTTTGAAAACGTCACGCTCACGAGAAGAATGCTCTCCGTGGCCATGTCTGCAAATGCATTCTCCATGGTGTGTTCAACTATGGTTTCATTGTTCAGGTGTCCTTTAAGAGCTGCCGTGAAAGTTCCATACATCTGTTCACTTAATTCAGAATTCGCGAACTTCTCTGACCAATCGATATTTGCGGCAGCATTTCGCATCGCGCTGTAATCCCCCTTGGCGTAGTTTTTCCGAATTCGATAATATTCATTTTTCACGGTGACGTCAACTTAAAAAATGATCGTCATGTGAACAAACATAACATGTATTACTCTTCAACGAATAATCCCTATTCTGTGAAAACTGGTATTTGGCAAGACAACATGTCTTAGGCGCAGGTCCAAACCTATCAGTTTTGCATACGGGCGTACTGTGGGGGGAATTACAGAGGTGTCCCAGAAATTCTTGTGATATGCTTTTGGTGGAGAGATCGGGACGGAACTTAGTGGTGAGGGCTATCGTATATTTCGTGGTAGCTGGAGGGGATGTCTCGGAAGAGCCATTCGACCTCGAGAGCGCGGACCTTAACTGATTTACGTGCTAAAATCTAAATTACTCTTTTTTTAAGTTCCATCTGAAATTCCAGTTCTATTGTCTGAGCTCAGAATATTTCCATGATCTAGTTCCCTGGTAAAGAACCGGAAAGCTTGCACTGGAAGTAACATTACTCGGAGCAATAAGGTTACTAACTGAGCGGGGATCTGTCCTTGCTGGTATATTGGTCGTCGTTGCAAGACGTTAGATTCGCCATACACACAACAGGATGGCGACTGCTCTGTTTTGAGTGGAAAACGGAAACGTTCCGCAGCAGGTAGGATTTTGAGGCTAGGGTACGGAGCTAACATATAAACACGGTAATGAATACCACTCACAAACCTAGACTCATGATTGTGAACGACACATATTAGGCTACTCGTACTAATCGATAAGTTGAGATAAAAGTTGCCAACCGAATAACGCTACTATAATTGACTGCTATGCCTCATCTACAGTGTTCCCTAGTGTTTTACCTGTGAAGTCCCGACAACGATTTAGGCTGCCCATAACCTTAAAACTAGCCAATCACGTTTTTGTTGACGAATGTAGAATATAAGAACGCCAAGTGAATCTGAAGACTTAAGGTAAACGGCAGCCATCTTTCGCCACTGGGCGACTAAGGATCCCGAGTTTCCCCTCCGAAAATGTACGACATCACCAAATTTGGACTCAATGTCCTTTTCATGCAATGCATGCAATTAAATGCGATTATGTCATGCATATGTCACTGAAAGGAAGAGCAATTAATTGGCTGGGCATCTTGTTAGGGCACTACTTGTTAGACTAACGTACTATCTCAAAGCACCCGGCCTATAGCAACTTTAATGACAGTCCTGATAATCAAAACACTGACCTGCGTGAGGATCCATAGCATCATCACACCGCAGTGAACAAACATCACAATGAAAACGGCCGTTTTGAACTGAGTTGCAAAGAGAGCAAGTGCAACGACCCTGGAAGCAATCGCCAGGCTTTGCCAGAGGAAGTAGAACAGGTGACCCCCAAAACTGAGATTCGGTTTGTCCAGCATGGCGAAACGTAGGACTCTTTGGTATGAGGTGAGAGATAAGGCGAGAGATCCGAGTGAAATGAGACAAGACCCGACCGGAATGAGAACTAAAAGAGAAGAGTGTTTCTTTACTGATCACGATAATACTGATTTAATGAAAGAAGTACGCCATTGGCCTTTACAGAAACTGGCTTCCTGTATATTTTGGCGAACATACGAGGGCGACTATTTCTATGGCGCTTTTCGTAACATCGTAAATATTTGTATGGAAGGCACGGGATTGAGACACGTGGCTCAAAAAGGTTAAACTACTGTCCTAAGATTGCCTACAAAGATCTGCAATGCAACATACCATTGTATGCTAGGGTCTTCTCTTCGTTTCCATCAAGTATAGGCGGACGAACGGTCAAAATGTAAATCTGGAGTACGAGTTGCGGAGCATCTTGCGTGAAGCTTTGCAATAAGTTCAGCATAGACACGTCACGCTCAGAGTGAAGCAGCAAGCTGTAATAATCCGCCTGTTCTGCCAGTTCTCTCTTCCTCCTCGGCCAGGGACAATACAGGCCATGGATATTCACCCGCTGGACGCGACTTATCCGGCTTTTCAGACCATAATAAAGGATTTCAAAGTACCTGGAAAGGATTGACGGGTAGTTTTCTGCTACTTCGTTCGTTTGGCGCCTATCGTTCCTTCTATTTCTCAGATATTTATAGCTTATCAGCCGTCTGAAATGAACGGGCGGTATGGATTTTCAAATACTATAGGATTATCTTCTACTGTGTATTTGCGTTTGGTCCACTTGTTCAGACACATAGATTTGATCCCGGTTACCTGAAAAGGGGTCCCACTTGAAGAATATGCATCAAAATGCGGACAATCTTCCAGCTCGTAGATATCTCAGATCGTTTTTTGAAGACGCTGTTGTGCGTTGCACACTTGTGGTCACTGAGCCAGTACCAGTACATACTGCAAAAAAAGAGACCTTGGTCAGTTCTCTAAGTGGTAAAACAAAATAAGACCCGCCACTACAACATATTTCCAGGGTTATCTCTATTCAGATCAAGCCAACTAGCTGCATGATTCTCCGAATGGCAGTGAAACACGCGAGCGGGCTTTAAGATGTTGTTTGGAAACTGATATCACTTCATAGTTTCTTTCTGAACCAAAACAGTAAACACCACATTACGTGCAACTATCAACCTATCATTACACCAGAATTCAAGAAGGGAGCGTAAATACCTGTTAAGATTTGTCAGCACCTGCGGCACGACAATGAGTCCCACCGTCATCCAAAACCACCAGACAGCACCATCTTTGTAATGTACGTATGCCACAGAAAAATCGAATCCCATGACAGCCATGTACACGACAACGTCAAATAATGTGAAAAGCAGACGGAAGTCCGTATACTCAGGCATAGGTAAAGGTGTACGCAGATAGATGTCTCCTTTATCGATGAACTAAAATATATGTTTATGATTAAACTGGGTAGCATGCATACTGACCTGGGCTGAAGGAAACTAAATATGTGGAGAGCCACACATTTCTTGGCTAAGTTGTGGTGCTATATATAAGTTGTAGGGGATAGATGACATAAAACATAACATCTTTTCCTCTGATACATTCCTCACAAGATCTAGAATCCATGTGGGGTCGACAAAACTGCCATAGGTAAGGGTTGTTTAACCCTATTAAGACAGCGCATGCGAGAACCTCGGCTTGTAATTTATCGTACCATCAGCAACGTCACCAGTCGAAACTCATAGTTGTCTCTTTCTGGATAGCCTATATTTTTCTCTTGATTCATTGTTTACAAGGGGCCTAGTCGTGTTTAAACCACATTTTTCACTTATGACTGCGACTCCGCTTTCAGCTTTGAAACCTGAAAGGTAAAACTGATTTTAGATATACGAAAGGCAGAAAGCAAAAAAGTTTCCTTAAAATTACATAACTTAAAAACAATTACCTTGTTGATCTTTTTTCCAGCTTTCACAACTTTTTTTGGAACTGTCTTTATGTCCTTTAGGAAGGGTGGAGGTTGAGGTGAAGTCCAAGTGAGACTCTGCATACTCCCCCATTGCTGTGGGTTCAAGCGATCTATATGTCTCCGGATATACATGGGGCTGTCTCTTACTGGGTGGTGACCTGAAATACAAACATCGGATAACGATGGTACGCGTACGTTGGAAAGATGAAACAGCCCCATGAACTGTTTGGGCATAACGGAAATTCAAGATTCTACATGAAACGAACAATACCGTAAAATTGTGCCCAGTTCTTATCATGAATCGGTCAGCTTATCGCAGATTAGCAGCCTACTATACGTCAGGGCATTTGGGAATTCGGTTTTAGGTTACGATTCCGAATCATGTAACTAACACCTTGACCACTAGCAATCCTAACAGTGAACTGTGAACTGGACTAAGTCCTCATGTAGTTGACGAACAAAAGTTAATGCTAGAAGCTGAATGCAAAATGCAATGCATAACAACGCTACAGCTAAACATCCCGTAGCTTGTCTGTAGCACCACACTCGTTTGGTCAGAGTAGCAGTGCCTCTTTTAAACAATAAACCACGAACCCTGTGAAGATGTCCTATTTTCCGAGGGACTTTCTGGCCTCCAAGTTGGACTTTGCAACTCCATTCCACCATCAGGCTCATCCGCATCATTGCTGCCAGCTGCTATAGGAACAATCACATTCCTGGGCATACTGCCGATTGTTGATATTCTAGTTAATTCCTTTCATCCCATGACCCTAAAAAAGATTTAGAATAACATAATATGGCAGCAAATAATGTCATATAGCAGAATGCATAAGAAACAGGGCAACATTGTTTGTAATTCAGGAGTTTAAAATGGTCGTACTCAGAAGAGAGAAGAGCAACAATTTATCCAAAGAACCAGTTAGAGATGAACTTGTGGTCATCAGCCTAGACAAATGTGAACGCTACATAGAAGGCTCCGAAAAAATTTACTAAGTGGTTATATATAATGGACATGTTTGATCGGAATCGAGAAGCGTTGGTATTATATATTTGATAGTGCAAAACGGATACGTCTGCTGAACGTATCCGTTTTTCACTATATTTATATATAACTTTTCTCGAACAGGTATGCAATGCATATCTTCCTATGTCCCAAAGAAAGTTATTTTATGACAGTTACTTTCGTGGAGGTTGTTTAAGACCTCGTATCATCCTCCAGAGAGGCTGATACGAAGCTGTAACAGCCTCCACAGATGTTCATCGAGCACTTTTCCTCAAATACTCAATTCATCGAGCACTTTTCCTCAAATACTGAGAAGTAGAAGCTGACCTCCAACAATTAAATTAAAAAAATACTTTGAGTGAAAAAACACAAAAAAATACCTAAAATATATAAGAAAAAAATAAATGTTGAAAAATGACAGAAACATTTTACTCTATTAGATAACCAATATATGCCCAAGGTCATAGCTTGTCACAGTCAGATTACCACTCAAAATACAGCTTGTCAACTGAACTGCTGAAACAACATCCTACTATCCCTTGCTTTCCAAAAGCTAGTTATTCAGCATTGAAAAAATTACAGAACATCTTAACAACCAGACTATTCTCCAGGTCATACCTTAACACAATCAGATTGCCACTGAACATACAGCTTGTCAACTAAAATCCTACTATCCCTTTACTTCCAAAGGAAAGGCTAGTTATTCAGCATTGATCAAAGTCTTTGTTATGGAATTACCAACACGTGGCGTTTGTTATTGTTTACTTTTTACTTCCACGACCCCTAGAAAAGTCATTTTAGAATATTTAGAGTAGGTTTTCACGACCGCTAGATGGCATCTGAATCGCCGAATAAGTAAAAGACTTTATTTGTAGAAACTAAAGTACTTGGGTCCCTACAGTAGTCATTTTAGTAGGTCTACAGTAGGCTTGGGTTGTTACTTTATTAAAACAAAATTCCCTACCCCATTGGAAAAGAAGAGTAAGACCTACATATAAAAATATTCTGTTCGAAAAAGGTATAATAGTTAACATACCTCCATCTCGGTTCATATTGGTATAACAAACTCTACGGCCATTGAAAAATATCAGCCTTCGGCTCGGACAGGTTATTTTCAATGGCCGTCTTGTTGTTATTTTCCGATATCAACCTCGATGTCTGAAGTTAACCTTTATATATATATATATATATATTTATATATATATATATATAAATATTCCTTCAGCCCAAGCTGACTGCGAATCATATTTGATGGTGCAAAACGGATACGTCAGCTGAATTTTATTGGAGCTATATTTCGGCCCTTCTTGGCAAGGGTCCTCTTCAGGCTCAAAACCGCTCAAGTTGGAAAAAACGAACTTGTGGGAAACACGTTTTTGTGAGCCTGAAGAGGACCCTTGCCAAGAAAGGCCGAAATATAGCTCCAATAAAATTCAGCTGACGTATCCGTTTTGCACCATCAAATATATATCTATCTATATATGTATTTTATTTGTAACCCGCACGAAAACGAAGAACAAAAAACAACATAAGAAAACAGTGTAAACGCACAAAATTTAGACATAATTTCTAACTGGGCCTAAAAAAAATCATGTATTCGATGACCAGGATGACGAGATGTACATATTAGTGACGCTGATGTTTTCTCTAGTGAACGAATGACATCTTGGACGCCGAACTTCTGAACTAATTTGTGGTTGCGGCAGGAACGAGGAAGGTACATCAAAAATTTACATGATTATAATAACTCGTCTTCAAAGCTTTAGGCTAATGTCTTTTTTTGGCAGAATATGATTAACACCGGAACAATACAAGACGTACGAAGTGCAGAAAATGCTGCAAATTCGCCCAAGTGCCTTCCGGTTGTAGCGACCTTTGTTTCGACATAAACGAAAATATGCAATACGAATCAAACTGGAAAGCGTTTTTCTGAAAGTGACGCCAAGCCACTTAAATATGATTCGCAGTCAGCTTGGGCTGAAGGAATATTTATTGATATTCTGGTCATATTTCTGGTCGTAATGTGGCCCCAGTCTGGGTAATGTCGGCTGGGGAAAAACAACTTGCTTACGGGATCTGGCGAAGACAGAAAATTCTACAAGAACCGACTGTCTGGGCGAAGAAGTCAAATTTACATTCACTTTTGGGATCCCATCGAAGCCTTTGGTCTTGTTCTGTCATCACTTCATCCAGGTATTTTGCTAAGAAAGACAAATTCAAACAGAACAGTCAAACACGAATAGCTTTATCGACCCCAGAAATATTGGCAATGGCATTTCTTTTATGTGTGTGGTACAAGGAAGCCAGTTCATGTGGAAATAAATCGGTAACCTAGTGTCTAATACCAAGACAAATAATTATATACTGACCTAACAAAACTTAAACCCGTTTAATAATCGAAAAAAGCACACAGGCCATCACAAACTGATCATCAACATCTGTTTTTCTTTATATCTAGTATCAAGTAGGCTACCTAGAAGCTCCGAAAAATTTACAAAGTGGTTTAGATATATTGAACATTTTCGACAACCATTGGTATTCTGGTCAGATTTCTTCGCAATCTAACCCAAGTCTGGGTAATCATGGCTGGGGAAAAACAACATGCTTACGGGATCTGGCGAAGACAGATAATCTACCAAGACCCGATTGTCTGGATGAAGAAGTCCAGTTTATATTTACTTTTGGGATCCCATCGAAACTGTTGGTTAATTTGGTAATTTTTTTTCGGAGGATTTTGTTCATTCTCGCCATTTTTGATTCTGATCGTCCACATTTCCGGTTTTGGAAGAATTCCGGGTGAACTAATTGTCCGGCAAGAAAAAAAGTTCGGATATGGATTCAGCATTAAACGACTATCTCATTAGCTTGAAAACATATTTTATCTCAGTCCTTAACTTAAAAGTCCCCTCCCCCACCCGTAAATATAGGGCTACATTGCCCATCTACAAAACTTCACTTGTACTTTGACCCAATGGATCCTCATTCCAGGTTTGAACAAAATATCTCCGTCGCTTCGAGAGTTACCGTGCCGACAGACGGAAAACTTTTACGAAGTCATAGGTATCCCGTCCCAAAAACATGAATTTTTTTCATAACTGATTCTTTTTTATTTTTTATTTTGGTAAAGAGGCCCGTGACCAATTCCTTTATCCCCCAGCATTGCAAGTACAATCCTGTTGTCAAAGTCAAGTAAACCCAAAGCGTAAGCCAACAGGTCAACTTTTAAGACAGGCAGTGCCGTCTTTTACTTTTGGTGTTACCTAGGCCACCCGTGGGTTTTAGGCCCGTTTTTCGCGAGTCAAAAACGTAAAAACGTCAGCACAACCACACACGCGATTCTTGGTCGAGCAGCACTATGGTCACATTTGAGCATAATTTCGCTAACGTAAACGTAGCTGGTCACACCTGGATTGTAATAAACAAGGTAATACAGCTAGCAACCGTAGCCTGATTTCTCAACAATTGCCAACGGCCGCTTGGCCTCCGTTTCCCCAGCCCCCCCAGCGCCGGCGTAAGGCTAAAAACGGCACTGAAGACAGGGAACATAGTCAACATACGTGCCAAGGAAAGAAATGCACATTACAATAGAAGAAAGCAGGCATAGCTGGCAAACCAGATTGCAAATATTTGTATTGGTCAGCATAGGGTTATGGCTACTGATTTTATTAAGTATCTTGGTCTTATTTACGGGACGACACTTTCTTCAACTCGTGCTTTTATTGTAAAGGCTGTAGATGCACGAATTTCTTGCTCTTTTGGTGCTCTCGTTTCTCTCCAAGAGCTTTTCACAAGGAATTTTTTGTCGCGAATTTTTAATACAGCTGTTTTTCCTCAAATTTTAATTGCTTCTCCCCTTTTACCGTATTTTACACTTAGCAATTTAACGCATATGAAAACGTCATTTTTTAAATGTGGAAAGTTTTTATGCAGATTTTCTCGTTATTTTTCTAACACGCAAATAATGGAATACTATAATCTTAAAGATCCACTTATTATAATGAATAAAAAACTTCAACAGGTTGTATCAAATTTTTCAGGTCTCCAACATAACCTGTGCAGGTTTTTTCGTGAATGATATTTTTCCTTTTTTTTTTTTTTTCAATTTGTCAGTTATAATTAAACTGTAATTAAATTGTAGATAAGTTTTAAGTATTTTCGGCAGTGTAGTTAGGCTATCTTTTGGCAGTTCACGAGTTATAGTGTTTTAGCCGAAATTTGTCAGTGTCTACTAATTTCTTTTTTACTCATTATTTTGGGCGGAAATAAAATATTGACTGATTGATTGATTGAGCCAAGTCCAGCAATTGAGACGAAGGTCTGTAGAAAGGGTGTAAGGAAAGAAAATGAAGTGCTGTGAGTTTTTTTGGTTTGCACAAACAAGGCGTGTTATTCTGAAGATCAAAGAAAAATGGAACATAAGGGGATGAGGGTAGTGCTCACATTGGCCTGCTCTTACATAACCCTGTATCCCTTCAAATATAATACTAGCTATTATTGAGCGAGAACAAGTTAGCTGCAGGTATTGGTGAGTGGCTTGCTGTCTTTATTTTAGGCTTTCAATTCTTTTAATTTTCGGTTTCCTTGTTTTGGCATTTTTCCTCTAATTTTTCTGTCTGCGCTGAAGATGGGAGGCGGTTGTCCTCCCGAAATATTTGCCTTTTACTTCAGTATATTTGTTGGCCTATACAAACCCCATTTTCGTTGGTTTCTTCGTTGATTTTTGTTATGAAAGGAAAAAATGCACATCAGCCAGGATTTTAGTCCAAGGCATTCTGCTCTGCCACTAAGCTACAGAGGGGCTCGTGAACAACAATTCATGAGGTCCATCAGGTATTCCCGGGTTTGTATTCAAATCTAGGATATTCAGGTCATAGAGTTCTGACTTTTACTCCAAATATTTGCCACAGTAAAATTCCCTTGTTCCATGTTTACATAATATCTGCTGATAAAGAAATTTTATTTCTGTGAAATTCAGTAAATATATTACTGAGATTGGGTACCCAGCATTTGGTGTCAAGTAAGCAGTATTTGCAATCAGGGTCATCACTTATTGCCCCCCCCCCCCCCAAATGTTGTTGGCCAGTCTGTAATCAACAGCCGGATTTTTTCTTGGAAACCATAGATTTTTCTCCATCACAGTCTGTTGTTCGTAGATATAGTTGATTATTTTTCTAGAAACGGTCGATTTTTCTTCAAAACAGTTGATTTTTCATCAGAATAGTTGTTTTTTCTTAAAAACTGTCGTTTTTTCTGCAAAAGCAGTCGGTTATAATGACCAGCCAGTTGGTAAATACCTTGCCATCCCCCCAAAAACATTTTTGCTAGTAACGCCTAATGCCTCTGTTTGCTATTGAATTAAAAATGTGGGTATGCCTAGCCCTAACATGTGGCTTAGCCTATCCAAAAGTCAGGGATTTGTTTTATTGTAGGTTACCGGATCCACCTTCCCTTCAGCATTGGTAGAGTGCAGGACAAACTTTCTAGTAACCAAACTAGCTACCCAAGAACCTCATGCCGAGTTTGTGGTTTCCTACCTAGCCCAAAGATCCCGCACGGTCGTCTGATTTCAAAATTTCCGCGGTTCTGTGCATAGAGCTAAAAGTAATGTGCGCGTAAAGTGTAAAAACCTTAAATTGAGATAAGTATACGTCCTTCATAAAATCCGATGAAGAATTGCCGCCAGACGCGCTAGAGGAACAATAACAATCACACGTGAGATCGGGGGACAAGTCATCTGACGGGTGAATAAGCGATTAGGCTTCGCTTCATACCTAGTCGCGCATTAGCCCCGTTGAAAAATCAGCCAGCACTCGGCACTGAAGTCGGAAGCCAGAAATGACAAACTGATGACGCTTGACAGAACAGAGTTGGGTAAAGCAAAAAGAGGGGAAGAGTCCTTTTAAATAGTTTTAAACATGGTTAGGCCTAAGAGGAATTGAAAATAGCAAAACAAACCTGGATAAACGTACACGAAGAAGTAACTTGCATTGTTTTCTTTACGATAGCGCACCTAGCGGCCAAAAAAGAACTAATCTGAGAGGAATTTTATGAGGGGCGTATACCCGCCGTTCCCCGAGTAGTTTCCGAAGCTGCGCCGAATCTAAATTCGGTGGCGGCGGAGAGAATTTGGGTCGGTGGCGGCAGACGCTGATTTATCGGCGTTTGCTCTAATTACAGCATTTTGGGGGTTTATTTTTTCATTTTCCAACAAATTCTTGAAATTTTTCTACCATAAATCGTCAGCGTTGTATGGTACTTGCAGTCTTCGGTGTGAAGTGCCATATAGCGATCGTAGTGGGTATCAATCTGTCTCACTTTTCGGTACATCCACTGCACGTAAGCTAAGACGATGAAACTTGACATGCTTAATGCGAAACCGTGTTTTCCCGGATTACATAAAGTCATCTGTGTGGCGGTGGAGGGAGGGGGAATACGGAAACTTGTGACCCGCGTGACCCGATTCACAGGAGCAGAGCACCACGGGGGCGAGGGGGACTCCGGGAATTTTGGAAGGTTGCGACGGAATATAAGGATTCCATATTTGGAACATGCGAACAATTTGGGAATATTCGTTGCAAAGGAATATAGGGACTTTAATGAAACTAGAACGGTACAAAGATTATAGTTGCGTTTTTGTAGATACCATTCTATCTGATACTACGGTCTAAAGTCGTTTTTGCAGTTATCGTGGTATCTGATACCACGGTCAAAAAGCGTTTTTGCAGTTATCGTGGTATCTGGCCAGTTATCGTGGTACCAGATATTCAGATACCACGGTCCGACCGTGGTAACTGGTCGTGGTATCTGAAAAAGTCATCTCACTTTCATCAGTTTTAGTCAAATTGGTGGGAAAGAAGTTTGGTACTTCGTGACGTGACTGAATTCAGTTTTTCTTCTGGGATGACTTCGAAATGCGCAATTTTGGCAATTGTCATTTTTGCAGAGCAACTGTAGATCAGATACCACGGTTACTGCAAAAACGACTAATTGCAGATCCAGTTACCGTGGTAACAGATACCATGGTATCTGTAAAAATGCAACTTATAGGTGTCAGATGTGTGATTTGGAAGTGCGGACCGAATACGACCTTGGTGCGGGGAGCTGGAAGGGGCGTACTTCGATTTCGGTAGAAACTTGGTGGTTGCTCGAGATGCGACATGATTTTTTCGAATCACGTCCGACTTCGGGGGGGGGGGGGGGGGCGAGGCCCGGAAATCGTTTAATATATATGTTAAACCCAAAGGTCAAGGAGCCTAGATATGCCATTTTGAGGTCGAGACCGGATCCGGTCTCGTCGGGGGGAGTTGGGTTTCAGCGAAAATTTTGCGGATGTTCTCCGATTCAAGGGTGAATAAGTAAGTGCCGTAGATGCAACATTTACGTATCCGAATCGCATTCTACTACGGTGGTGGGATGGACGGAGAGGCTCGGTAACATTCGTAGGAACCAGTTGGATGGAGGGATTGGGATGAAGCTTGGATTATGGAAAGGTAACAGGTCCAAGGTCCGGAAGGGCTTCCATCCAAGTGACCCGGTGGTTGATAGGAGCAGTTTCCCTAGATATGATATTTATGTGTCCGAATCACATGTGGACACGGTGGTGATAGAGGGAGGTTCCGTAAATTTTTTGATGCGCATACGGACCAAAAAAAGAGAGTAAGAAACTTGGAAGGCACACATGCTATGGACCCGGATGTGCCATTTGAGGTCTGTAGGCTGGACCGGATGCGACCTGATATGTAGAAGGAATACTACTTAAGTTGCTTTACCGTGACAAATCAGCTGGTTTATTTGTCACAGAACAAGTCCCTTGTGCAAAATTCCATGTACTATCTAATCCCGTGAAATTGGGATGCGAAGTGTTTAGATAGATTTGTCTTCGGCGTGCTCACCGCTCCTTTGGTGTGCTTCTTCGTGACCCTTATAGTGGTTTGCGAACCAAGTTCAAAAGCCCCTCTGTACTTCAGTGGTAGAGCAGGGGCCTTGAAAGCCGAAGGTCCTAGGTTCAAATCCCGGATGTCTAGGACCCTCGACCGTTTTCGCGAAACACGCAGGTCACACGGTCCCGGATTCCCCTCCCGCCACCCACACACGGATGGTCGGATCCGAAAAAGAAGGTTTCGTTGAGTATCAGTCAGGTCCTTTTTAGTCGTTCATAGTCCTAGCTTATACGAAAATGCCGGAACTAGCAAAGCTAGACATAGGGATAGACGAACCGACAGAGAGACATCATGGCCGCTACATGGCGCTTGAGCCGAAGGCTGCGAGTGCCATACAATCCTTGAATATTCAAGCTATACCTGCTGTGGTACTATAAATAGAATTTGTTCAACGGAGGAATCTCCAGTAATCGAGGGCATCTCTGGGGAATTTGGAATCTACCAGCAATTCAGGTTTTGAAGGGAATTCCAAAGTTTGCCAACGTTCAGTGAAACTACGCTGTCGCCCAGAAGGAATGACAAGTTTCACCATCCTAGCTTGTCCGGAAGTGTCTGAACTAGCAAAAGTTGGACAGAGTGACGAACCGACAGGCAGCACGAACGCTATTTGGCACTTTGTTTACACGGTTTGGAGCCAACATACAGTTTTTGGTAGAAATTGTCATTCCTGCACTAGTCACAACCGAAAACTTTTCTGGTAGTGCACTTGCTGATGATCAAAAACAGAACAGCAACCTGGAGGCTAGGGAAGATAAAGTTCAATGGAAAGAATATCTGATACGTATCACCTAAAAAGATTCGGCTCCGACCTCAACGGTGGCCCGCTTAGCTATTTTTGGCGGCGCAGCTTCGGGGACTATCCCCGAGGACTCCTTTTGAGGAGTCCCCGCGTTTTTATGGCACTTGCCCTTCGGCCAAGTGCCAAATAGCGATTGCAATTTCTGTCCGTCCGTCGGTCGGTTGGTCGGTCCAGGCTTTTACGGCCAAGTGCCATATAGCGATCGCAATTTATGTCCGTCCGTCGGTCTGTCGGTCGGTCTGTCTGTTGGTCTGTCCAGGTTTTGCTAGTTCGGGCACTTCCACATAAGCTAGTACGATGAAACTTGGCAGGCATATCAGGGACCCCAAAAGATTAGGTTGGAAATAGTCACTTCACCGATCTGATTCATCGTGGGGGGAGTGGAGGGAGGGGGAATCCGGAATCTAGAGGTATTTATAACTTTTGAACGGGTGATCGGATCTTAATGAAACTTGATATTTGGAAAGACCCCATGTTTTCCGACGACCCGCTTAAATTACGGACCGGATCTGGCGACTTCGGGGGGAGCTGGAGGGGGGGGACCGGAAATCTTGGAAAACCCTTACAGTGGACGGATCGGGATGAAACTTGGTGGGTAGAACGAGCACAAGTCCTAGATATGTTGTTGACATAACCGGACTGGATTCGAGCACTGTGGGGGGCCGAGGGGGGGGGCGGAATTCCGGTGATCCCGCTAGTTCGTACTTCCGGATGTGCTAGGACAATGAAACTTGGCAGGCATATCAGGGATATGTTCATATGTTGGGATATGTTGTGATATGTTCAGAGTGGATCTTGTGCCTCAGACGACCCATTTAACATCCGGACCGGATCCGGTGACTTTTAGGGGGGGGGGATGGAGAGGGAAACCGGAAATTTTAGGAAACGCTTAGAGTGGAGGGATTGGGACGAAAATTGGTGGGAAGAACTTGCTCAAGTCCTAGATACATCGTTGACATAAGCGGGCCGGATTTGGGCACTGTGGGGGGAGTTTGGGGGGGGGGGCGGAATTCGGTGATCCCGCGAGTTTGGTACTAGGACGATGAAATTTGGTAGGCATATCAGGGACCCGAACAGACTGCCTTGAGAATAGTTGTTTCCCCGATCCGACCATTGTGGGGGGCGTGGAGTGATAGGGAATCCGGAATCTAGTGGCATGCATAACTTTTGAACGGGAGATCGGATTTGAATGAAGTTGAAAGAGCTATCGTCTCAGATGTTCCACGTGAAGTTCGGACCGGATCCGATACTTGTGGGGGGAGTTGGAGGGGGCCACCGGAAATCTCGTGTAACGCTTGGAGTCGAGGGATTGGGATAGAATTTGGTAAGAATAAAAAGCATAAGCCCTGTCGACACGTTCTTGATAGAACCAGATCTTACCCCGGCTCTTCGGGGGGAGTTGGAGGAGGTTTCCCGGAATTCCAGTGATCGCGAGTTATGAAGATACATATGCCCTAGATGACATATTTTAGGGTTCGGACCGAATCCGAGCACGGTGCTCGAGCAATTTCCCGAAAAATGCTCATATTCGAGTGAAACTTGATAGGCGGTAAGAGAAGATGCTTTAGATGATTAATTTATGTGTCCGAACCAGATTCGGCCGTGGCAGGGGGAGTTGGAGGGGGGGGGGGGTACCGGAAATTGTGTGGCACGTTTAGGAATCAAACGAGTGGATCTAAACTTAAAAGGTAGAAAATTAATATGCCCTAGATCAGGCCCGTATCCAGGAATTTTTTTCGGGGGGGGGGATTTGCTTTTCGGGGGGGGGGGGGTTGCCTGCGGGTCGGACAAAAAAGTACAAAAAAGACATAGGCCAGAGGGAAAAGCCTATAAAAATGACAATTTTCGTATTTTTCGGGGGGGGGGGGGTTCAACCCCCTAACCCCCCCCCCCCTGGATACGGCCTTGACCTAGATGATCCGACGCAATGCCAGAAATATTCAGACTAGAGTGAGACTATTTCTAGGTATTTTGTGACATTCTCATCTACTTTCTTGAATCACCTTCTCGGAACAAGTGCCATATGAGCTCGTAGCTCTTGTTTTGTCCCGGGGACTCACTCCCCGTGTTCTCGCGACTCCCCACGGATAGGGAATGCTCCTATTATCATCACCATCATAAAAAAGGACTTCCTTGTTTTGTTTTTTGAAAAGACAAATATTAGATAAGAATTAATACGAATTTCTGAGATCAATATTGAGCAGATATTGAGCAGATATTGAGTTTGGTTATGGTTTAAAAGGGATTTTGAAAGAAAACTATATTTTTCATTAAGGTTACGATTTTTTGTTTCTAAGCCATAACTACATAAAAGTAAGTAAAAACAATTAGAATAAACAAAACCAAAAATAGATGGTATCTAGACTAATTCCATCACCTGAGTATTTTTTGTTTGTTTTTGAACAAAATCCATTCTCGATGTTTCCCGTGCGAGGAGTGACTCCCTCTATTTTCGCCGTTCCCCTTGATTCCCCGAGGAGGTCTTGGGGACCGGCGAGAATATGCCTCAGGCTTACCTGTGGTACCATAGAGGTAATCGCTTTGAGAGACAGAAAAAATATGCAAATATAGGAAGAAAAGGGAAAGGGATTGGCAGTTGTGACTGCTATGCAACAGATATTTGTAATACGAAGGGGAGATCAAGGAATGCTGAAGAGTAGCAAAATTAGCGGTCTTCATTATCATGAAAATCTGGAAGGACTGGCTTGACTATAACCCGATGGAAAATTTATCTCAGAATATTAGTATGAAGTTGTACGAAAAAGTAGCATGCAGTACTAACTGATGATACTACATGCTTCTGCTTCAAGGCTACCGTGTTACTGCATACTACTGCATGCTACTATTAGCAAGACTGGATGCTACTATGGCAAGACAGGGTGCTACTGGATACTACTACATAAGACTGGACCAGTCTGAGGCACATTAAATGATAGTATTCTTTGCTTCTACATAGTTTTACATGCAACTTTTTCGTACAACTACCATACAACTACGCAGGCTACAAATTTTTCATCGGGAAGCCAGGCTTCACCTTCCAGATTACCAGACTTCCGGGGCTTCCGCTTAGTCAAGGCAACCCTTCCAGATTTCATGATAATGATGATCGCTAGGTGTGCTACTCTTCAACATTTCCTAGAACTGTAAATCACTTTCCCTTTTCTTCTTAAATTTGCATATTTGTACTGTCTCTCGAATGGATTGACTCTATGGTACCTTAATTCCAGCCATCCGGAATCCGGGTTGTCCAACACTCCGGACTTCCAGACGTTTTTGGCCTGGCTTCACCTTCCAGATCCGTCTCGACGAACGGCTGTCTGGAATCCGAAAGAAAATCTGAAAGGTGAAGCCTGGCTCTATGCGAAAGCCTCGGACGTCTAGTAAACTGAATGGTGAAGCCTGGCTTTTATGAGACCCCAGATCGAAATCATCGAATCACTTATGAGAATCAGAGATTACCGTGTCTCCCAGTCTCGCAGAGCGCGATAAAATCAGAATGCCATGTGTTTTCTTTGTCTGCGATAAGTTGTCAGTAACAATAAATATGAGCACCGAGGTCTGCGGGCATTGCATGTCCGGAAAAGTAGAACCTGCCTAGAATGCTAGAACCAAGAAAAAAAATATTGGTCGTTGTGGTATGAAGGAGCAAAAGGGGACAGTAGACTAAACTTTAAAATTTAGTATTTAGATCTCAGGTTTTATGGCACTTGCAGCTTCGCTCAAGTGCAATATACCCATCACTTTTCGGTCTGTCGGTCGGTCAGGCCACTGTTCTTGAGTTAGGGTACTTTCAGAAGCGCTAGGACGATGAAACTAGGCAGGCATACTAGGCCCCCGGCCAAACTTATTTGGAAATTGTCACTTCCCCGATTCGACCACCGGGGGGGAGAGTAGAGGGAGGGGGAATCCGGAATATTAACGTATTTATATCTTTTGAACGGGGAATCAGACGTTTATGAAACTTGATATTGGAAAGACCTCTTGTCTCAGATGTCACACTTCAAGTCTGGAATGGATCCGGTAACTTTGGGGGGAGTTGTAGGGAGGGGGGGGGACCGGAAATCGTGTGATATGTTCAGAGTGGACGGATAAGGATGAAACTTGGTGGGAGTGGGAAGAACAGCACAAGCCCTAGATACATAGTTGACGAGACCGGACCGGATCCAAGCACTGTGGGGGGAGTTAGAGGGAGGGTTCTGGAATTACCATGATCCCGACTTAAGATGCTTACACATGTGCTAGGATGATGAAACTTGACAGGAATATCAGGGATTCAACAATTTTAACTAAAGAACAGTCGTTTCTCCGATTTGAACATCGTGGGGGGAGTGGAGGGAGGGTTAATCCGGTATCTTGAGGTATGTCCAATTTTTGAATGGATGATCGGATCTTTAGTGAAACTTGATATTCAGAAGTCCCATTTCAAGTGCGGACAGTATCCGGTCAATGTGAGGGAGTCAGGGGGGGGGGGGATTTTGTACAGTGGACGGATCGGGATGAAACTTGGTGGGGAGGACAAGTACAAGCCCTAGATAAATAGTTGAAAAGACCGGACCGGGCCCGAGAACTGTGGGGGGAGGTGGAGGGAGTGTTTCGAAATTACGGTCATCCCGACTTAAGATGCTTATACATGTGCGATGACGATGAAACTTGGCAGGCGTATCAGTGACTTTGTTTAACTTAAGAACAGTCGTTTCTCCGATTTGACCATCGTGGGGGGAGTGGACGTAGGGGGAATCCGTAATCTTGAGGTCTGTCCAATTTGGGTGAGTCGGGGGGGGGGAGAAATTGTGTGACTCGCTTAGAGTGTAGCGTCGTAGAAAAAAATTAACGAATGGTATAGTAGCAAACTCATCGGCAGTGCTTGAACTTGAGATCGGACAAGTTATGTCGATATTAATCTTCGCGAAATTGTCTGGGTCTTTGAAAACGAATTTGCATGCCCTGTAGAAAGATCGATAGGTAGATATTAACACTAAAAGCCCTAATGCTCCATGAGTAATACAAATATACAACAAAATAAATAACTTTCTATGGAATAAATTTCAAATAAATCTATTAAATAGATTTTCTATAATATACACAAAATCAACCATTTCTTCAAACTCACCTTAACATAACTAATTTTTTTTCAACTCTTGCTCGCCAATTTTGGCATGTTGGTGTTTACTTATATTGACTTGAAAAGTTTTAATTGTCAAATAAGTGTCATTGTACCAGTGGATACCCACATCCGTTTCATGAGTTTTTGTTTTGGGCTTTTTCTCACACTCGATTTTTTGGCGGAACTAAATACTTTTTTCGGCTATGCTTCATTTTATGAGTAGGAGCGTGCGCCAAAGTACCGGTACAGGTTGGTCAGTACCGAGTTAACGTTTGTGGGTGCGTCAGATGTATTGGATATTTTTATGTCACGATGGAGAAAACGGAGTAACTGCGGATCGCATGACCCGGGGTAGGTCGGTCTGGGATTTTGCTTTGATCAGCCTTTTGAGTCCTGTTTTATTTTAGTGTTGAGTAGATCCAGTTTTGGAAGAATTGGAAACCCCGAGTTCCTATTGTGAAGCCCAGAGGCGTAACTAGCAAAAATGTTTGGGGGGGGCAAGGTATTTACTGACTGGCTAGTCATATTACCGACTGTTTTTGTAGGTAAAAACGACTGTTACTGAGAAAATACGACTGTGTTGACAAAAAATCGGCTGAATTTAAGAAAAACTACTAGTTTTAAGGAAAGATCGACTATTTTAATGAGAAACCGACTGTTTTTAAAAAAATCGACTGTTTCCAAGAAAACAAGACCAAATGTTTCGATGGGATCCCAAAAATCTAATATTTGATCTAGACAATTGGGTCTTGTCTTTGCCAGATCCAGTCTTCGCCGGGCGAATCAGCAGAGAAAGCCATGTTCAGATATACCTCTGTAAGCCATATCTGTTTTGACTTCACTGACCGAAACTTCCTGCTTTACTTCTGCCAAATTTCCTGTTTCGGCCGAATTCCGAGTGAACTAATTGTCCAGCAAAAAGAGAAAATTAAGAAACGAATTCAGCGTATATCCTTATCTCTATAAAGAACATCTAATCAACTTCAGATAAACCTTTAACTTCTAAAAAAAATTCCGGTTACAACCGGATTCTGGACGAATTATATGTCCGGGTAAACAATTATTGTCATATACAGACTCAGCGTCTCTTCTTACCCCTAAATCTGTCATCTAATCAACTTTAAATAAAACTTTTGCTTTTAACAAATTTTCCGGTTTTGGCCAGATTCCGTACTAACTAGTCGTCCGGGTATAAATTGCTTTCCACACAAGTGTTCAGCATGTCTTCTTACCCCTAAACCGAACATTTAATCAACTTCAAATGAAACTTTTACTTTTAACCAACTTTCCGTTCTTTTCCGGACGAACTCCTTGTCCGACAAGAAAATGGTTTCCACCATCGTGCTCAGCATGTCTTTTTACCCCTTAATCGGCTGTCACATTAGCTGTTTAAAAATATTTTGTTTGCCCCTTAATTTGAAACCCCTTCCCCACACCTAAATATAGGGATACAAAGCCGGTCTACGAACTTGACCTTACCCTTGACCCAAAGAATCCTTATACCAAGTTTCATCAAAATATCTCATTCCCTTCGAGAGTTATCGTGCTCACAGACAGATAGACAGACGAACAGACGGACAACTTTTGCGATGTCATAGGTATCCCTCCACTTACGTTTTGGATCCCAAAAATCGACTATTTATACGAAAAATCGTGGCGCTTCGCGCCGACTCGGTTATTTTTTACCGACTGGCCGACAACATTCGGGGGGGGGGGGGGGGTCACTCCTAGTCGTGACGCCCCTGGTGGAGCCTAGTTTATACATCCGTTGAGGCTAATTAGTATCTGCCCATATTAATATAATGTGGAAGTTTTACAACTGACTTAGAAGTCGACCATCTTGTGCTTGAACTTTGATCTCCTAACATGGAACTTTCGGGAAACTTCGTGTGGGGTATATTCACTTTGTGGCAATGGGCGTACACGAGTCCTGACAAACGCGAGTTACTGTCGGGTAACTGTTGCTTAGCTCATGAACCTCGGGCCTATTGATATAATTAACCCACAGTCAATGGATCTAGGGTGACGTTTGCGTAGAAAAATGTCCAGTTCCTATCCTGTCATACGGGAACCTTTGTATAAGTAATTCGGATTGACCCCTAAAGAAAAACAAAATCATTTTTTTTTCCTTGGCCTACCGGCTTCCTACATGCCTGTCTGCTTTTTTTTTTTTTTTTTACACCACTACTTCGTGGTTGTTGCTTGTATCTTCTTCCGTTCCGATTGTGAAACGACTGAGGGCGAGGTAAGAACAATAATTTCTTCTCACCTCTCCTATCGTGGGTCAGCTGAAAAGGATTGGGGCAAACCTCAAGCTTGCTCTTTCTTCCTAATCCGGGTAATTTTTACTAGCCCAAGCCTACTATTGATAAAATCGGAAAGGCTACCTCGAAACCAATCAGCTTTCCTTGCAGGTTCTCAACCCTAGATGCCCTTTCCTCTATCATGGAATCCCTAGGCCAAAGCCAGGGGGAGTATACGGAAGGAGTGGCAGCCCTCCAGGCCGAGTTGAAGAACTTCCTTGAAAATGCTCATGGAAAGCCTGATGCGGAGGCTACTGACTTAGGAAAGTTCTTGAAAGCCACTGCTGTCTATTTCAGTCAGGATGTTGGTTCACTCAGGTATGTGCGCTACGTTTCTTCGTGTAAACTAATCACGCGGACATACTGCAATAACATACTGGGTTCGTGCTTGGATTTTTTATACTGTCATTGATTCGGCACGGGACAAAAATGTTAGATTTTGCTTCAACATTCTTGGCAATGTCTAATAATAATAATAATTTATTTTTAACCCACAAATCCTACAAGACGAAAACAGTGGAGCAAAAACGAAAATATGAAGGCATAATTAGGGAAAGCAATACAAACAAAATCTACTCAAGAGTCAAACAGACGAATAAGCCCACGAGAGGGCGACAGACGCGCGTACGCCGTTTCGGACAGTTTCCCGTGGAGAACAGACAATTTCTCCGTGATATCCGGTAGCGAGTACTTACTAATAATTTTAGAGTTTCTTTGCCAAGGAGGGAGAAAAAGAAGAAATTTACAAAAACGAAAGTAAGAGGATCGCATAGATTTAATAACCTTTTTCTTTAAAATGTTCGGCCCCATGTTTACGGCCAACATGTTTTTCGTACATACAGCCATGAAACCTGCATAACACAAAATTTACTTGGTGTACGGATCTTCAGACGATCTGGGTAAAATGTGTCATCGGTTGTGTCTCAAATATATCGAAGATATCAAATTCGCAGAGTAAGATGTGTTCGAGCATGGCCCGTAAAACATTCTGTAAGTCTTAGAATTTAGTCATATGTTTAGTTTCATGGTAACACCCAACGTCTTGTATCTGTCGATATATCCACTGAAGCCTATCGTCGTGGCACCCAAATTCGTCTTCATACTTGATTTTGGGTTAAGCTAGGACGATGAAAATTGGAAGGCGTATCAGAGACCCAACCAGATTAACTTGCAAATAATCACTTCCCCGACCCGGCCGTGAAGGGGTGGGGATTCCAGAAACTAGTAGCATGCATTACTTTGCAGCGGGTAATCTGACATGCAAGAAACTTGACGTGTGTTAAAAATAGATCTCTCGGATGTTCAGTTTCAAGTCCGGACCGGATCCGATAACTGGGGGGAGGGGGAGGCTGGAGGGTGGCACCGGAAATCTCGTTATATGCTTCCGCATAAGTTAGACGATGAAAATTGGCAGGGGTATCAAGGACCCCACCAGATTATCTTGGAAATAAACCAGCTTTATGCTGGTTAGCTTTACTTGGTAGCTTTTTTGTTTACGACCAGATTAACTTAGAAATAATTACTTCCCCGATTCGGCCATCGTGGGGGGAGTGGAGGGATAGGAATACGGAAACTAGTACCCGTATACTAGTAACTAGTAACTTGCATTTGGAACGGGTTATCGGGCATGCATAAAACTTGACAAGTGTCAAGAACAAGTGTCTCAGATTCTTAGCTCAAATCCGGACCGGATCCGGTAACTGGGGGGAGCTGGAGGGGGGCACCGGAAATCTTGTGGAACGCTTAGCATCGAGGGATCGGAATGGGAGTTGGAGGGACGAACAAGCATAAATCCTAGATAAATTATTGACAAAACAGGACCGGATCGTGTCACAGTGGGGGGAGTTGGAGGAGGTTTCCCGAAATTACGGTGATCACTAGTTAGAGTACTTCCGGATGTGCTAGGACCATGCAAATTGACAGGCATATTAGCTACCCTACCAGATTGACTTGAAAATAGTCCCTTCTCCGATCCGATGACTGTGGGGGGAGTGGAGGGATGGGCAATCTGGAATCTAGTGACAAGCCAAAATTTTGTACGGTTGATCGGACGCGCATGAGACTTAACAAATGTCAAGAACAAGTGTGTCAGATGTTCAGTTTCAAATCTGAACCGGATCTGATAACTGGGGGAAGCTGGAGGGAGGGCACTGGAAATCTCATGAAACGCTTAGAGTCGAGGGATCGGAATGAGACTTGGTTGGAAGAACATGCGTACACCCTAGATACATTATTGACAAAACAGGACCGGGGCGTGTCACACTGGGGGGAATTTGAGACGGTTTCCCGGAATTCAGGTGATCGCGAATTGAGATACTTCCAGATATGCTAAGTCGACGAAAACTGGCACGCGTATTAGGGACCCGACCGGATTGACTTGGAAACAGTCCCTTGCCCGACTCGTTCATCATGGAGGAAGTGGAGGGATTGGGAATCTTGAGTCTAGTGAAATTCATAACTTTGGAACGGGTGATCATATGTGAACGAAACTTGACAAGACTCGAGAACATTTGTCTCAGATTTTCAGTTTCAAGTCTAGACCGGATCCGAAAACTGGTGGGGGCTGCGGAGGGGTACCGGAAACCTCGTGAAACATTTAGAGCCGATGGATCGGGATGGAACTTGGTGAGGGAAATAAGCATAAGTATTATTGACAGAACAGGACCGGACCGGGGCATTGTGGGGGGAGCTGCAGTTGGTTTCGCGGAGTGTCGGTGATAGCGGCTTGGGGTACTTATGGCGATAATATTTATATAATATTTATGACGAAGAAAATTTGCAGTCGTATCAGGGACCGGACCACATTGACTTGGAAATAGTCACATTTCCCGATTCGATCATCGTGGGGGATGGAGGGTATTGGATCCGGAATCTAGTTGCATGAATATCTTTCGAATGGGTTATCGGATGGGAAAAGAACAAGTGGCAAGAGCTAATGTCTCAGATCTCCCGTTTCAAGTCCTGACCAATTTGGATAACGATTTGCGGATCTCGAAGGGGGCCGCTGGAAATCTCGTGAAATGGCTCCAGTTCGGGCACAGAATGGTTGCAGCTAGAGTATTTGCTTCTACCATCGATTGAGTTATACGCGAATCGGAACCAGAGTACGACAAAGCTTCTATTCTGAAACGGTTGTCAATGAGTGGAACCATTTCAGATTTACTAGATCAAGCCGTCTTCTGATGAAAGGGATATCGGGAGAGAGATCCAGCGATGACAACTGCAAACCATATTTGACAAACACTCTAACTGTTCTTACAAGCACCATGTGAGCTTTCAGCTCTTGTTTCTATCTTTCAGGAAGCAGCACGAACAGTTCCTTCCACTGTTCTTCATTGTGATGAAAATTTAATAATTGACCAGTATAATTAGTACTTTCGTTTATCAAGCCTTGATTACAAGATCAGATATACACTTTCCATGCTCAAGATCTACGTCTTCCGACTAGCCGCAGTAATTATACTTCTTTCGCTAGGTTGGCACTTGAACAAACAACAGCGGAGCGTGACAAACTGCACAGTGATCTCTTGGATGCTAACAATCGGGCCCAGATTTTGGCTCAGGAAATAGACGATCGCCATGCCAATTTAGAGAGAGAATCACATAACCTTATTAGGTACGTATTTTGTCTTAACTGCCACTGCACCACGTGGATGTCTGTACGTGATTCGACAATGTAATTTTGGGATCCCAGAACGTCCTATGACTTCGTAAAGTTTGTCCGTCTGTTAGCACGATAACTCTCGAAGGGATTGAGATATTTTCATGAAACTTTGTAGGATGATCCGTTTGGTCAAAGTACGCTTCGTAGCCCTATATTTAGGGGTGGGGAGGGATTTCAAGTTTGGGGGCGAACTATTTTTTTAAAAGCTAATGGAGAGTCGAAGACATGCTGAATCCGACTATGAAAATTATTTTCTCGTCGGACATGTAGTTTATCCGGAATCCGGCAAAAATCGGAAAGTTCTTAAAAGTGTATTATCTGAAGTTGATTAGAGGCTCGATTTAGGGCTATAAGTGCCCAAACTAGCAAAACCCTGACAGACCGACAGACATTACGGTCGCTATATGGCATAGGTATTGGGGAGTGACTAGTGTTCAATTTAGTTGTTTTCTTAGTTCTTCCAGTTTTGGTTTTTCATTTTCGGTTGTTTGTTGGTTCTCCGCTTTGTTTTGATTCGTCTCGTTTGATGATCTTCATCCACTTTTTGGCATTTTTCCTCGAAATCTTCCGTCTGCGCTGAAGAAGGGAGGCGGTTGTCCCACCGAAATATTCCTTGGAGGGACGAACTAGCATAAATCCTAGATATATTATTGATCGGATATACATTACTGAGGAAACAGGGTCGGATTCGTGTCACAGTGGGGGGCGGAGTTGGAGGGGTTTCCCGGAATTCGTGATTAGGGTACTTCCAGATGTGCTAGGACCATGAAGCTTGAAGGGACTCTACCAGATTGACTGATCCGATGATTTTGGGGGGAGAGAAGGGATGGGGAATCCGAAACGTAGTGACATGCATAACTTTGGAACGGGTGATCGGACATGCATGAGACTTGACGAGTGTTAAGAACAAGTGTCTCAGATGTTCATTTTCAAATCTAAACTGGATCCGGTCTTCAGCTCAAAGTCCATGTGTGTGCCTCTTAACTTGTTCCTGAACGCTTTCAACCATAACAACTCGACCAAAGTTTACACGATCGTACGCTCGTCTGATTCACAATTTGTACATTTACCAAAGATGCTACCGAGGCTTCTCGCTCTTTTTCCAATACGCCAGACGTTCTTGCGACTTAAGCAAAATCTCTGAATTTCTCTGTAGCATCGTTAGAATCCTAAGTAAGTTCTAAGTTAAAACCCGAGGAGTACGGAGATGACCATAGAAATTTGTATGGCTGGAATCGCTTTCCATGAATTCTTGAACGTGGCGGGATTTCGGCTATTTTCTTGTCATGGGAAGGAATTCATTTCAAGTAGACCGGAATTAATTTCTACTCGACCGGAATTCCTGTCCGTACAAACGCTATAGAAGGCGTTCTGAAAAACCACCTTTGATTTAAAAGCCACACGTTCTTGCGACTTACGCTAAATCTCTGGATTCCTCTCAGTCGGTAGAATCCTAGGAAAGTAAAACCACGACGAGTATTGAGAAGACCCTAGAAATTCATATGACTGGAATCGCTTTAAATGAATTCTTGAGCGTTGCGGATATCTGCTGTGTTCTTGAAAGGTAACTTATCGTAACTCCAGATTTTCCCCGCGAGATAATTCTGACTGGCGGCAAATGGTCAGTCAGAGCTTGGTCACACTGGGCTCAAAAACCAGCCTATTCCACAAACAACTGAGAATCCCTAGGGGACGTGAGATTTGATGGGCTTTGTGGCAGCTCGGGGATAATGAGTAGACTGCAATTAGGAGTCAAGTAGGGCTCCTGTAACATAATTATACACGCTGTTTTGCTCTAATAGATCTCCTGAATTTAAAACGACAACATTCAGAATTAGTTGTATCTTGTTCTTTTTCTTTTTTCTACTTTTGCAACCCAAAAAGTAAGGAAATTAGCCCAGTTCGACCAAGCTCTCAGGCACCGCGTATTTTCGTTAGATTTTCAGATCTACGACCTTCAAATTTTAAATGATTTGAATGTTTAACTCAGCTTAAGAAGTGGCTTTAGATGGAAACACTAGGAGTAAGCGGTACTGTGTGCGTGCGTCTGGCAAAACAAAAATACCGCAACTGTCAGCATTTGTTTATGCCTACGACTTCTTCGTGCGCGTTGCGCTAATGATGCTGATTACTCGTACCTGTTTGTCGTAACGGTCGTTCAGAAAAAAAAGACGAATGAAAAGGGAAACCGATTACGGCTTTGTTGGCGACGTACTTTTAAAGTTTAGTTTAACTGAAAGCCGATTCTTCTATCGGATATGAATAGCCTATACTGAATAATTTCGACTCCCCTAAAGGCGAGTTCTCGCCGTTCCCCGAGGAGTCCTCGGGGAATCGAAGGGAACGGCGAGAATAGAGGGAGCAACTCCACGCGGACTCCGCGTACGTAAACAGCGAGAACAGGGGAATGCTTCCAAAATGGATTTTGTTCCAAAAATAAATATGCAGTTGACGAAATTAGTCTGGATCCACTTTATTTTTGGTTTTGTTTGTTCTGATTGTTTTTAATTAATTTTACATTGCATCAACACCAGCAAAAATTGATTCCCCTCTGAATCTGAAAGGGAGTCCTCTTTGATGATGGTTCTGATAATCGGCGCATTCCTCGTCCGTGGGGACTCGCGAGAATACGGGGAGTGAGTCCCGGGACAAACAAAAACGCGGGGACTCCTCAAGTGGAGTCCTCGGGGAACGGCGAGAATACGCCTTAAGAGATTTTTTATTTCTTCACTGTGGG
Source organism: Branchinecta sandiegonensis (assembly GCA_030848855.1). Taxonomy (NCBI): domain Eukaryota; kingdom Metazoa; phylum Arthropoda; class Branchiopoda; order Anostraca; family Branchinectidae; genus Branchinecta; species Branchinecta sandiegonensis. Next base: position 10,796,776 of record JAUPMV010000003.1, on the reverse strand, counting down.
CTTCAGTCGTAGCGTCCAGAATATGCATTGCTGGCGCGACAAGGCAAGATTCATCCAGAGGTGGAGAATTTGAATTTCAACGAAAGCCTGCATTTCAATGGGTAGTGAATGAATGAATGAATGAACTTATTACGTGCAGCCTAGTAATAAGGCATTTGCACAGTATATACAGAAAAAAAAGGTAAATGAACGCTTAACAATAAATACACAGGGTAGGCTACACAAAATCTACAGCGACAGCAAAATATAAATAAAGTAGTAGTGAAGTAAAGTAGGAGTATCTACAGCGACAGCAAAAGATACATAAAGTAGTAGTGAAGTGAAGTAGTAGTAGTAGTAGTGAAGTGAAAGGAAATGTTTAGGTCACTTATGAAGAAAGCCGGTTTGGCGCATGGCCACAAAAAGATTAATCTTTTGGCAATCGTTTACCGTTGTAGTTGCTAAATATTTCAAGCATAGTGGTAAAAAGCACACTGGTTTGACTCTTGGTAAAAGAAGACAAAATTTCGGTAAATATAGGGGTAGGCTACTGCTAACACGTTACTACTAAAGCCCAAATTAAAGGAACAGAAAACTTGACTCAAACTTGACTCGGGAAGCTAGCTGACGTATCAAGAATGTACCCTGAGTCGATATTGAGAGTAAGAAAAATACTCGTTACGACTATTGCAGTTTCCGGGCAGTTTCCGAGAATTCGACTTTTAAGTTAGCAGAAAAAAAAGCAAAAGGTTTGTGTGCCGGGAGTAGGAATCGAACGCACGACCTCTTGACTACTATCCCGATCTGTTAGTCAACACGGCCAAAGGCGAACTTTTACAGTGCATAACTGCATAGTGACAGTGCATAAGGGGCAAGGGCCTGCCAGCTAGCTATGGGAACACTAGGAGGGGGTTCGAGGTAACAAAGAAGAGGGGTCCTGCCGACAATAAGTCCCTGTATCTTTATCTAAGCCCCCAAGGTCGGTTTGATGGCCGAAAGTTGCGTAGTCAAGTTTTCTGTGCCTTTAAGAAATACAAAATTTCTTAGCGGAGTCAAAAGGATTCAGTGTAGGTTATTCGTATCCGAGAGAAGAATTAGCTGGCTTTAAAACTGGTTAAAACTGGTCCTTACTTTTACCGCATGTGTGGATGCGAGAAAGAAAGTTTGAGTCATTTTGTGAGAGAGTGTGCAGAAATGAATGGGTTGAGACAGGAGTTGCTTGTAGTGAGAGTGTGTGGGAGTGAGTGGCTCATTGAGGAAATTAACGAGAAAAGTTTCCAGGCTATTCAGCTGCTTGGAAGGCTCCTCCAGATATGATTAGCACACAGGGAAAATTGTATGTACCTGTAGTTTCAAATATAGGCATAGTGTCCATGTTTTATATGTTGTTGTTTTTTTCTTGTTGTTTTTGGTGCGATGGCCATTGTTGGCTTTTATGCATTAGGTCTATCTGTCTATTTGCCTGTCATAGAGGCACCACAAACCAAAAAGAAACAGTTCGTTCGATGAGAATCGTTTATAGGAATCGGAACAACGAAGTATCGTATTTTCATTGGGTCTTCAAGCAGATTTAAATTAATAAGTGGCGAGTAATAGATTTTAATATATCAGCCCTTTTCCGTCAAACTTTATAATGTGTGACTAATTGACATACGTCGTGCGATGTCAAAGTGCATATGAGTGCGCACGTTCAAAACTCGAGTCATAACTTTCAGTTATTTATTTATTTATTATTACATTTGGCATTAAGCTTTTAGCTTGTCGCCAAAATAAACACCAATTGTCAAAACGCCAATGTCGCCGCAATAATAACAAATAAACTCATTCATAAATAGTTCAAAACTCAAGTCATAACTTTCACAACGCATCATCACGCGTTTGGTCCCCTTCCCCACTGGTGGGAAGTCCCTTTAATGTGGCCCGAATCTTACCAAATTTTGTTACAGGGGCTTGGAAGCCAAACATGCAGAGCAGCTACGATTTTTACAAGAGCAGCTCGAGTCTGAACGGGAAACTGCTGCGGCTAGATGGCAGCTGGGCCAGGACGATTTTGCACGGCAGTTAAACCTGGCGAAAGAAGCGGAACATCAGCTGAAGATCACAGTCGATGGCCTTCAGAAAGACAACGATAAGCTACTGAAAGAACTGGCTACCATGAATGACCTGATCAATAACCTTGAACTGGCGAAAGTGGAATTGGAAAAGGAGCTAGAAGCCTCTGTAGCATCTTTGGTAAATGTACAAATAATCAATCAAGTGAGGACGGGGGTAGGGTCGTGTCTACTTTGGTCGAGTTGTTGTTGTTGAAAGCGTTCAGGAACAAGCTAAGAAGAACACACATGAGCTGCGTTTGTTGCACTCCGGGCTGGCTCTGGTGTTTATTCAAACAATGTTTACAACGGATACGTCAGCTACGATTCTTCATCAGCGATATTTCGGCCCTTCTTCGCAAGGGTCCTCGTCAAGCTGTCAGTCCTCTGGGTCAACGTCGGGGAAGGAAACAAACCTGTAATCACAGGTTTTACCTGTAATCACAGGTTTTACAAGTTTGTTTCCTTCCCCGACGTTGACCCAGAGGACTGACAGCCTGACGAGGACCCTTGCCAAGAAGGGCCGAAATATCGCTGATGAAGAATCTTAGCTGACGTATCCGTTGTAAACATTGTTTGAACAAATGGTTCAAAGTCAGCTTAGGCTTAAAGAATATTTGGCTCTTGTGTTTTGTCACCAGTGTCCGTTCTTCTCTTATAACGCGTTTTTTGGTTCACCGGTGAGTTGATGAAAATTTGCTAACTCCTCGCTAAAGCCGGGCTCCCGAGCAGGTTTTGGTTAGTCCGCACTGGTGAGGTAAAATCTGACAGCGGTTAGATCAGAAACGGGTTATAAGACTGTTGAGCACTCGCCGGGGGATGCAAAAACGGCTTATAAGAAAAACCGGAGACCACCGGTGAGAACTCCCGTGACAAAGAACGCAGCTATGGACTTTGAGATGAAGACGCTAAATTCAGATGCATGTATTGTCGTTCACAACGGTACCTTTACATTTATTCTGTTCCGGACATTACAAGAACTAGACACGACTCTGATCTCTCTTATAGCATGAAGCTGCCCATTCGCTGTTGTTCTGTTGTTAATCATTTTGCATGGTGAATTAGTCAAGCTTAAATTTCTTGGAAAGTTGATGTTGAATCCGGTTTTGCGAAGACAGTTGAGAGGTTGTTTATGGGGCCAATTTGTACAAATTAAAAGCAAAGCAGTCTACCACAAATCCCTGATTTTGGGAAAGCCTATGCAAAACGTTTTGGTATGCCCTATGCCTAACGCTGGATACACCATGCTAAATGCTGGATACTGGGACCCAATAAAATATTGATGATTTGAGTGAAACTCAGAAATCAACCAATCAGATTTCATCTATAGTGAGGTAGGTCAGGGTTAGGGTGCCAACAGCTATCTAGTGTTAGAATATGGTATCCAGCGTTAGGCATAGGCTACGCCAAACGCTAGAAATACCCAGCGTTTGGCGTAGGGTATCCAAAAATCAGGGGTTTCTGGTTGACTGAAGCGAAGCCTGTCTGAGGCTGCATTTGAATCTTCATGAAAGTCAACCGAAAAGCATAAGAAAGAAAACAAGGATTAAAGAAACTTCCTCAGCGTCACTCACCTTCCCGTATTGACTGCCTTTTCCCACGCATAAAACCTTCACCTTCTTTTGGCTGCTGCTTGATTTATTTTGTTCCAGTGGCCAACGCTTTTTGATTGGAATTATTTATCTTCCGAAGGAAATCATCTCTCCCTTCAAAAGTGAACAGCGCAAACCCTTGGTGCATCTGTCGGGTGGGGAGATACCCCTCCTTTTTGTGACAAAGGTGAATTTAAAGTTTTGAAACCCTAAATTTAAAGTTATTCAGCTATGCCCACAGCTGGACGAATACGAATTTAGTTTTTCTCTGAACTTCAGTTTGGTTGAGTGAACGATGCCGTAATACAAATTTAAAACTTGTTTAATCCCGTCAGAAAAAGTCAAGATCGATCAAAGTTGTTACAACCGGAAGAAAACGGAATGAAAACAATTTCAAATAAGGAAAGCTCTATATACCTATTGCAAGAGAGTTGGTTTCCCATTGTGCCTTCAATCATACTTGAAACCAAGGCCATATTCAGGGGTGGGGGGGCTAGGGGGGTCGACCCCCCCCCCCGAAACCCACAAAAGTAATCGTTTTTTGCAGGCTTTAAAATCTGATCTGTGTTTTTTTGGTACTTTTTGGTCCGAGCCGCGCGCATAAAACCTTCACCTTCTTTTGGCTGCTGCTTGATTTATTTTGTTCCAGTGGCCAACGCTTTTTGACTGGAATTATTTATCTTCCGAAGGAAATCATCTCTCCCTTCAAAAGTGAACAGCGCAAACCCTTGGTGCATCTGTCGGGTGGGGAGATACCCCTCCTTTTTGTGACAAAGGTGAATTTAAAGTTTTGGAACCCTAAATTTAAAGTTATTCAGCTATGCCCACAGCTGGACGAATACGAATTTAGTTTTTCTCTGAACTTCAGTTTGGTTGAGTGAACGATGCCGTAATACAAATTTAAAACTTGTTTAATCCCGTCAGAAAAAGCCAAGATCGATCAAAGTTGTTACAACCGGAAGAAAACGGAATGAAAACAATTTCAAATAAGGAAAGCTCTATATACCTATTGCAAGAGAGTTGGTTTCCCATTGTGCGTTCAATCATACTTGAAACCAAGGCCATATTCAGGGGTGGGGGGGTTAGGGGGGTCGACCCCCCCCCCCGAAAGCCACAAAAGCAATCGTTTTTTGCAGGCTTTAAAATCTGATCTGTGTTTTTTTGGTACTTTTTGGTCCGAGCCGCGCGCATAAAACCTTCACCTTCTTTTGGCTGCTGCTTGATTTATTTTGTTCCAGTGGCCAACGCTTTTTGACTGGAATTATTTATCTTCCGAAGGAAATCATCTCTCCCTTCAAAAGTGAACAGCGCAAACCCTTGGTGCATCTGTCGGGTGGGGAGATACCCCTCCTTTTTGTGACAAAGGTGAATTTAAAGTTTTGGAACCCTAAATTTAAAGTTATTCAGCTATGCCCACAGCTGGACGAATACGAATTTAGTTTTTCTCTGAACTTCAGTTTGGTTGAGTGAACGATGCCGTAATACAAATTTAAAACTTGTTTAATCCCGTCAGAAAAAGCCAAGATCGATCAAAGTTGTTACAACCGGAAGAAAACGGAATGAAAACAATTTCAAATAAGGAAAGCTCTATATACCTATTGCAAGAGAGTTGGTTTCCCATTGTGCGTTCAATCATACTTGAAACCAAGGCCATATTCAGGGGTGGGGGGGTTAGGGGGGTCGACCCCCCCCCCCCCCGAAAGCCACAAAAGAAAGCCACGCATAAAACCTTCACCTTCTTTTGGCTGCTGCTTGATTTATTTTGTTCCAGTGGCCAACGCTTTTTGATTGGAATTATTTATCTTCCGAAGGAAATCATCTCTCCCTTCAAAAGTGAACAGCGCAAACCCTTGGTGCATCTGTCGGGTGGGGAGATACCCCTCCTTTTTGTGACAAAGGTGAATTTAAAGTTTTGAAACCCTAAATTTAAAGTTATTCAGCTATGCCCACAGCTGGACGAATACGAATTTAGTTTTTCTCTGAACTTCAGTTTGGTTGAGTGAACGATGCCGTAATACAAATTTAAAACTTGTTTAATCCCGTCAGAAAAAGTCAAGATCGATCAAAGTTGTTACAACCGGAAGAAAACGGAATGAAAACAATTTCAAATAAGGAAAGCTCTATATACCTATTGCAAGAGAGTTGGTTTCCCATTGTGCCTTCAATCATACTTGAAACCAAGGCCATATTCAGGGGTGGGGGGGCTAGGGGGGTCGACCCCCCCCCGAAACCCACAAAAGTAATCGTTTTTTGCAGGCTTTAAAATCTGATCTGTGTTTTTTTGGTACTTTTTGGTCCGAGCCGCGCGCATAAAACCTTCACCTTCTTTTGGCTGCTGCTTGATTTATTTTGTTCCAGTGGCCAACGCTTTTTGACTGGAATTATTTATCTTCCGAAGGAAATCATCTCTCCCTTCAAAAGTGAACAGCGCAAACCCTTGGTGCATCTGTCGGGTGGGGAGATACCCCTCCTTTTTGTGACAAAGGTGAATTTAAAGTTTTGGAACCCTAAATTTAAAGTTATTCAGCTATGCCCACAGCTGGACGAATACGAATTTAGTTTTACTCTGAACTTCAGTTTGGTTGAGTGAACGATGCCGTAATACAAATTTAAAACTTGTTTAATCCCGTCAGAAAAAGCCAAGATCGATCAAAGTTGTTACAACCGGAAGAAAACGGAATGAAAACAATTTCAAATAAGGAAAGCTCTATATACCTATTGCAAGAGAGTTGGTTTCCCATTGTGCGTTCAATCATACTTGAAACCAAGGCCATATTCAGGGGTGGGGGGGCTAGGGGGGTCGACCCCCCCCCCCGAAAGCCACAAAAGCAATCGTTTTTTGCAGGCTTTAAAATCTGATCTGTGTTTTTTTGGTACTTTTTGGTCCGAGCCGCGGGCACCCCCCCCCCCCCCCCCCCCCCGAAATAAATTCCTGGATACGGGCCTGCTTGAAACTCTTGCCTTAGCTGTTCGACTCACTGTTAAAGACTGTTTTATTGAATGACTTTGCTTGTCCCTACGAATATCGGGGGGGGGGGGGGGATCAGGAACAGAGAGTGTGCCAAACAGAACGATTTTGTTTACATCAGAATTAGTTAGCATCCTCCGAAGGCTTTTAACTGTTCTAACCGATAGGTCGTACGAGACAAAATGACTAGAAGTGACATGGCAGACGGCAGAACTTCACCGTCGGTGCTGGCATACTTCAGGGAAGAGAACCGACGACTTCGGGACATCAACGACGAGCTACAAGCGGATCTTGAGTCTAATCGAGCTAGAGCCTCAAGGTAGTGTTTTCTGTTTAAAGTTTAACTGAAAAGCCAACTTATTTGAATGAAAGAATGGGATTTATTTCACAATTTTAAGACAAGAACACACAACATGTAACACATAGATTTTGATACTCTTCTTTACACATGGGGCAACATAGCCCTATACAAAGTGTGGCTAGCATCAAGCTAACGAGTGAAACCTGCAAGTCGGTCAGATACTGCAATAAGTGGATCGGTGACATTATACTTTGCTATGATTATGATAGTTTGTGTATCACATAACTGAATACACTGAATTATTTGGATTCTGCTGATGGATTTTTTATTTTTCACTATCTTCTCTAGTATGTGACGCTCAGAATATCGCAAATTCTACTATGACGCGGAAGATTTGAATCTCAACACAAACGCGGATTTTCATTTGCTGGTGGTGAAATTGGTGAAGATTGCTTGGTGCCTGAACACAAATTTTTCGTAAATCTTTTTCGTCAAGTATACATCACAGGTACAAGCGTGAATAGTGAATAGAGTGAGATTCGTGAATAGCGGAGAAACGAAGTAACGCATTTATCGGGTCTTCAAGCCAGTCTGACAAACCCCTGATTTTTGGATAACGCTGTGTATATTTAGCGTTTGTTATTGCCTATGCCCAACGCTGGATAGCTGTTGGTAGCCTAGCCCTGACCTACCCCACTATAGATGAATTCTGATTGGTTGATTTCTGAGCTTCACTCAAATCATCAGTATTCTATTGGGTCCAAGTATCCAGCATTTGGCATAGTGTGTCCAGCGTTAGGCATAGGGTATACCAAATGCTAGGTGTACTCAGCGTTCGGCATAGACTTTCCCAAAATCATGGGATTGTGGTAGACTGCTTCAAGCCTATTTGAGTAAATAAGTGATGGGTAACTAGATTGAGCCCTTTTCAGTTAAACTTTAATCGTAAGTTTATGTAGTTACGCCCCCGTAAATACCTGAATCTTGAAGGACGCAAACCAAGTGTGATAAAGGTACGCCACGTAATCCAACCAAGTTTTCGGCACTGTTCCGCGTTTGTGGTTAGAACACACAGATCACCACCTGCTAAGCGGGAACCCGAGATAAAAAGACAAGGAAGTAAGTTGGCTTTTCAGTAAGGTCCGGAAATGGCGTGCCGAGCAGTTAAGGCCTAAAAGAGCTAGATTATGATAGATCGATTATGTGGATATTTTGGGGATTCCATGCCATGTCTAGTCGTTTTAGATCGCTATGTATGTCGCCTTTCCGCTATTGAAACGCAAATTAGAACGACTATTAAATCTCTTCAAAGTGGCCCGTGATCTTCTTTTTCTCTGCCTGTCCCTTATCCTCCTCTTAGCGCGTTTGGTCAAAGTAAGGCTAAGGGGAATGTCCACGGCTTCCGACAACGAAAAGTGAGACGAAAAAGAAAATTGAGGGACAAGCACAGTCAACGCCATTAGATTGTTGAGCCTTCTCTTTTTTTGCCGTTTCTGGCGAGGTCGTTAGTTCCGGCGTTAATACTGGTTCAGTTTCAAGATTTTTATTTCAACAAAATAAAAATCTTGCAAGAACCGAAACCGGCCAAATTTTAGTGTTCCGAATAAGGTCTGAGTTAAAACATTATGTTTCCGTTCTATTTTATGAATCTGTCCAGATATTTTTTTCTATCGTGAAGATATCAAATAGATTTGGTGGAAATACGACATTATACACTTATCATTTGCAGGTCCAACACTTCCGAACTATCACATTCTAATCATTCAGTAAAGCGCCGAGGGAGTTCGACGGACTATGATTCTGACTCGGAAATGCGTATTTCGGGTTCTCGGAAAATGTCTAGAAACGATCTTCGGAAAGCTGAAAGTTGCGGCGACCTGCAAAGCGGTGATGACGATGACGCTTTTACGAAGGTAAGCCTATTGGGTCTGATATTGCTTTTGTTGCATTTGTATACTAGGAAACTAACCTCACCAAAGAGATATAAACAAAACGAAAAAAAAAAAAAATTGTGAGTGTTGGAAACTGGGGAAAAGTCATGGGTTACAAGATATGGAAAGTTTATCAGACCCAATTCTTCCTATTTAATGGAAATTTGAACTTTTTTGCGGCGAGGACTAACAGAGTTTATGATCATTTGAGTTTGGGTTGTGACATAAAAAGTTTAAGAATTGCGTAGTAATCTCTTTTGTGGCTGGTATCAAGGAACATTCTTTTCAGTTTCTACATGCGTGCTTATATGGGGATTCCCCACATTCGAGGATGATGTAGCCCGCCATTCCTTCGTCTCAGTCAGGGAATACAGAAAATCGCGCCTTAAATTTGAAAGGTTGAGTTTGTTGTGGTTTGGACTCGAGGAAAAGAATTAGCTTCTGAGGTCACGGTAATTGTCGCCTAATTACGCAGCATGGACTTAGCTATGTCAGGCTGATCTGGTTGAATCCCGGATAAAAACAGTCCTCAAAGAAAACCTACTGGTAACTTTCGATGAGCAGGTTACGACGCAATAACATAATGACGTCTCTTTGTGTAACCGCACTGACTAGAAGTTCGGGGTTTGGTAGAATTCCATAATTTTAACATGTTCTGTGCTTGCTAACCTTTTTGAGTCACCTGGTAACTAATTTCTAACTGACATAGTCTAACGACACTTTTATTACCAATAGTTGCGTTTTTGCAGATACCATGGTATCTGTTACCACGGTAACTGGATCTGCAATTAGTCGTTTTTGCAGTTACCGTGGTATCTGATACACGGTTGCTCTGCAAAAACGACTATTGCCAAAATTGCACTTTTCGAAGTCATCCCAAAAGAAAAACTGATAAATATTCTATGAGCCCAAGCTGACTTTGAAACATTTATTCAAACAATGTTTACAACGGGTACGTCAGCTACGATTCTTTATCAGCTTGATGACGAATCTTCAAGCTGATGAAGAATCGTAGCTGAAAAACTGATATCCATTTGCATCACTAAGTGCTAAACTTATTTCTCACCAATTTGACAAAATTTGATGAAAGTGAGATCACTTTTCAGAGACCACGATAACTGGCCAGATACCACGATAAGTGCAAAGACGCCTTTTGACCGTGGTATCAGATACCACGATAACTGCGAAAACGACTTTAGACCGTGGTATCAGATACCATGGTATGTACACAAACGCAACTAATATGTCGCTGTAGCTTTCTAGCGCCTAACATCGCATGGAGCTTTATAGCATGCTTTCCTTCTTTCAAGTCGGACGGTCAGAGCATTGCGACGCAACTTCTGATGGCAAAACGTAGCAACAGCTTTGAAAGTATCTCAAAATTCAAGGGGAAACTGATGAAAGTGTTGGAAAAATGGCGGGCGCAGTTCGTCAATGAAATACTAGATGGCTCCGGTGCAAGCGAAGCCTTGAGGGGGAAGCACGAGTCGCTATTGCTTGACCTGGAAGAAAAGCTGATTGAAGCTGCAACGACTGAGTCTGCTCTTGTTGCACAGCTTGATGAGATGAAGCAGAAGTATGAGCAGCTGCAAGAAATACAGCAGGTATGAGGGGATTTCGGTCGTTCGGATGTACCATGCTGACCCTCTATACTCTTTTAAATTATCATGGGAATTAATCGTCTCCTTAGGAGCTGTTGGGTGGGATCAGGAAAGAATGCAACTTCGCTTGCTCCTTATTTATCCATTAGTCAACAAGTGACAACAATGTTGTCGCTGCCGCTCTCGAAGCAAGCACCACCATCAGATCGTGCTGGCACTAGCTCTTTAATCATGTTATTTGCATGAAGTCTGTATTTTATGTTTTGACTACACGCTTCTAGCAGCAAGGTTAGATTAGCTGATGCTCGCTTTTTGCGGAGTGACAGCTTGCACTACGATGCCGTTGCATATATTACCTAATCAGAAAATATCTCCTTTCGGAATGTTTGTCGTCAAGGACTAAATGGCCAGAGGAAGTTAGATCAAATGGAGTTACGAACTCCAAAAAATATATAAAATAGTTAATTTGATTTGAAGGGGAAAGGTACGAATGTCGAGTCTGTCGTATGGCCACAGCCTGTTTATACAAAAGCGGTTACGTCAAATCCTTTGACTCTATATGTATATATATTCGTATTATATATATTATAAATTACATATATGTAATCTGCTGGAAACGTTGGATCGACAATGATTTTGTTGTGACTTTCGATAATGTATATATAAAGGCAACCAAACTATAAAAATTGAAATGGAAAAAAAAAAATTTAGTCTTGAGAATTAAAAAGTGTCCCGAAAAACGGAACGAAGCTTTTTAAGTATCCCTCGTGACAGCAAATTGCTGGTGTTGGTTTTCCTCGGGGGGTCTCCTTCTGGGAGAATGAGATCACGGAACGTAGGGTCATAAAAAGACGATAATCAAGTAGGAGAAAGGTTATATCAAATATAAGGTTTGAAGCCAATCTGACTATTCATTACAAAAGAAATGGAAAACCGTGATTTTTTTTTTTTTTCTTGATCAGCTAGTTATCCCTCTAAGATGATGTGCGAGAGATAAATATAATTTCGGATATTTCGGTTGCACTTCGGGCAAACCGTCCTCACTTATCTCTCGCACATCATCTTAGAGGGATAACTAGCTGATCAAGAAAAACCCCGAAAATCACGGTTTTCTATTTCTTTTGTAAGGTTATATCAGGATTAGGATCGAGCGCGACTGTTCCGGCGGGGCTGGTGTGTGAGTCACATACGCTCTGAGTTCCAGCTGTGGCACGTTTTCTGGAATGAGTAGTGCTCCTATCTCATCCATCTCCTGACGCCATTGTAGAAGTGCATACGTTTTATTATTTTCTTCGATTTACCTTAATTGACAACCGGGAGATGATGATAGATGTTCCTTTAGCCCAAGCTGACTGCGAATCGTATTTGACGGTGCAAAACGGATAAGTCAGCTACATATATATACTACATACATATACATGCCCATACATATACATATATATATATACTACTACATACATACATATGTAGCTGACTTATCCGTTTTGCACCGTCAAATCCGGGAGATTATGTCCAAAGTATAGGCGAATGTGAAAAGGAAATCTATATTCCAACGATGACCTAAAACGGATACGTCAGCTACGATGCTTTGGCAGCGATCTTTTGGCCCTTTTTGGCAAGGATCCTCGTCAGGGTGTTGAACTTGGGACAACGTCGTGGACTGGAAGAAACGAACCCGACGAAAAATTTATCTCAAAATAGTAGTATGAAGTTGTAAGAAAAAGTAGCATACAGTACACTGATGCTACTACATGTTTCTACTTCAAGGCTACTGTGTTACTGTATACTACTGCATGCCACTATTAGCAAGACTGGATGCTACTATGGCAAGACAGGATGCTACTGGATACTACTGCTTAACATTGGACAAGTCTGAGGCAAATTAAATGATAGTATCCTTTGCTATTACATAGTATTACATGCAACTTTTTCGTACTACTGATACAACTACGCAGGCTACAAATTTTTCATCGGGAACATGCAATAAATAACTTCTACCAGCTATAAATATTCTATTTTGGGCAGTTACTTTTGGGAAATCGCCATTCAAGGTTCATTTCTTCCAATCCGGGACGTTATCCCAGAAATTCAACAGCCTGACGAGGATCCTTGCCAAGAAGGGCCGATATATCGCTCAAAAATCATCGTCATCCGTTTTTAGCAATTGTTTGAATATAGGTTTCCAGTCAGCTTGGGCTCAAGGAGTATTTAAAGTTTAACTGAAAAGCCAACTTATTTTTGCGTCATTTAATTGAGTACACTGAATAATTAGAATTCTGCGAAGAGATTTCTTATTTTCCACTATCTGCTCTAGTTATGAGGTTCAGAATATCTGCGGCCGTACCGACAACATAAATTCTACCATGACCCTGGAAATTTTAATCTCAACACAAAAGCGGCTTTTCAGGGGGCAGTGGTGAGCTTGGTGATGACTGCTTAGTGCCTGAACCAAAACAAAAATCATAAATCTTTCTTGTAAGGCATACAACACATATAAAAGCGCATAGTGGTACCACAAATCACACGGAAATTCCACAATTTTAAAATCGGTTATTCGTGAATAACGGAACAACGAAGTAACGCATTTTCAGCGGGTCTCCAAGCCAGTTTAATTGAATAAGTGATGAGTAGAGATTGTCCTATCCCAGCCCTTTTCAGTTAAACTTCAAAAGGAAAATTCCCTTTTCAACTTCTTAGATACAGTAGAGGTATGTTTATTTAACGAACTGTGCCATTTTCATGCACTTGCATTAACGTAAGTCAACTACCAGTTAGCCAAAGTCGCTTGTTAAGGGCCCCTGAGGACACCTGAAGTGAATATTCCTTCAGCCCAAGCTGACTGCAAATCATTTAAAAGTGCAAAACGGGTACGTCAGCAGAATTCTGTTATTAGAGCTATATTTTTTTCCACAAGTTCATCTTCCAGCTTGGAGGACCCTTGCCTAGAAGTGCTGAAATATCGCTCAAAAATCATCGTTACCCGTTTTTAGCAATCGTTTGAATATATGTTTCCCAGATAGCATGGGCTCAAGGAGTATTTAAAAGGAAATTTCCTTTTTCAGCTTCTTAGATACAGTAGAGGTATGTTCATTTAACGAACTGTGCCATTTTCATGCACTTGCAGTGACGTAATTCAACTACCAGTTAGCCAAAGTAGCTTGTTAAGGGCTCCTAAGGACACCTGAAATGAATATTTCTTCAGCCCAAGCTGACTGCGAATCATATTTGACATTGCAAAACGTATACGTCAGCAGAATTCTATTATTAGATCTATATTTTTTTCCACAAGCTCATCTTCCAGCTAGAGCCTGGTGGACCCTTGCCAAGAAGGCCCTGAATGTAGCTCTAATAAAACTGACGTATTGTCAAATATCACCTGAAATAAGTATTTGGGATCTTCATTATGTCATTTAACCCAAAACTGTACTGTTCAAATTTAAGTAACTGTTCAAATAAGTAGGCCTACCTCTACTGTACATGAGTTCATGAAGTAGAAGATTTAAGATTTTCCTTCATACAGGTCTTCGAAGCAGAAACAGTCATGAGTTCTAAGCGAACTGAGGAGCAGTATCAGTGTCTTGAATCGGCTTTGAATTCAGCAACTGACAGGCTAAAACAGAAAGAGGTAGTTTCGCATGTGTGAGGGACAGTTTAAGCGCCTTCGGTGTGCAGGAGCTTTTGCAATGTTTTTTTTTTCAAAGGGAGGATGGTCGTGTAAGTCACAAAATAAGGTCTGTGGTGAGGTAGCACTTAAGAGAAAATATTGTGAGTTTTCATTTGGTGTTTGTGTATCTACTGTCAAGAATAAGCGTACAAACTCCTGCGAGTCAGCCGATTCAGAAGAGTGCACCCGTTATTAACGGCGTGACAGCACTGTCAGAAGTTCGATAACTGATAACATATGTTTGCGCATCCTCGTTTTGAGCGCTATTACAATTTTACAATTACAATTCAGTTTATTTATCCATAAATATCTTTTTACAAACAGAAAATAGTGCTGGACATGTCAATACAGTTAAAAGATGAAGCAAGGGATATATTTACAACTGTAACCTATGATTTATATAGACAGATAGACAGATAGATCAGTGTATTTCAAAAGCCCAAGGGCCATATACACAAACAAACAAAAGCAAAAATATAACTTAAACAATCAGACTCCTTCTTAATTCTAAACATTTGTCTATATACACGCCCACTCGAGTAATAACAGTAGGGTTAGTATTACTCAAAATTTCGGGAAGTGACAAAATTACACCATCTCGATAAATTTTTCTTAAATCAGAAAGCTTCGGGCATCTACGGAGGAACTGGTCCAAATCTTCTTCCTCCTTCTCGCAAAATGGGCAAGCATACCTCCCATCAGGAACCACACTACCTCTCTCGAAAACCTTCTTCCTGCTCTGAATTGGAAGGCAGTTTGCCCTTTGTTGGATCCAACGACTTAAAACTTTCCCTGCTAGATTAAATTTAAAATAAACTTCCTCTCCAAAACAACCTTTAACCACTTGATAAGTTCAAGGTTTACGGTTTACGGTACAGTTCACGGTTTAAAATACAGTTCATCAAAATACGAACGCGAATTAAAATGACAAGTCTTGAAAACAATTACAAAAATAATTCGTGATAAGTGTCATTACTATTCTAATATTAAAACAAAACAAAAAATGATTGAGAAAGAAAAAGTTAATCAAACATGAAATATTCAAACTATTTATGTCACAACAAAAATAAAGAAACGCGCTGAAAAGAAATAGACGACAACAGCTTTTAAAGAGCGTTGAAATGTAATAAAATATGGCAAAAAAAAAATATAAATAAAATATGGCACGAAAGAATTGAGGAATGAGACCACATCTGTTGTAACTCTTTTAAATGTTATCTTTTCGCGATACGTGACACTTAAAAGGGTCATAACAGAAGTTTTGTCTCGAAACATACCACTAAAAAGGGTTATTACAGATATATTCTCATAACGTTTAAAGGACCTCTCTTGGTTCTGCCGTTCATTGTCCTTAGCTCCCTTCTGGAAATACAAGATTCTGGAATCCCTGCCTTCCGCCACTGTTTCGATTTGTGCACATGGCTTTTTAGCGCTTTTTCAATCGAGCCGAGTTTTGTCAGTCGCGCAACTCAAACTTGCAGCAAGCTTCAGGATCCGCCGACAACTTTTTTCCACATAAGGACATGAGAAGCTTTAAAGTATTGTTCTTTAGTATGGAAGAAATGGTAGAGCATCAGGTCTATTTTCTGTGTTGGGATTTCTTTTATTTTGCTTGGTTTTCCTATTTTTTTTAACCACGGCTCCTTCAGTTTTAAATTATTTTCTGTCCAGCCGCGGGAATCTTAAGAAAGACAAGGCTGAATAGAGTAGACAAGCGTTAACAAGAAAATGGCTACTTTCATGTAGAAAGTAATGATATTGTCTGAAAACGGGATTTCTGAGCATTTCATCGTGAGAAGATCATTTCTAGTAAGAGTTGTGCTTTAACACAAAAATGCCTGAACGTATGTTATAGGATATAAAACTTCTGACAGTGTCTGGCAAGTAAAGGCGTGCCAAGCAGCTTTTTCGCTTGTGACGTTGCCCTATTCACTACATTTCGTCTACCTTTTCCGGAAGCAATTGAAGACAGCCGAACGAATCTGCGTGTGGCATAAACAAACAGAAAGTACGAATCGCGCGTCATATTAGTTCCGTTTATTGGTTCTTAACCCTCCTTACAATTCTCATTTTTCGCGGTTTTTACTGTTAAGATGAAGGCAATGCTCCTTTCTTGCGTCTTTATGAACAAGGCCAAAGGTTGCGATGGGACCCCAAAAATCAGTATTTATTGGACTTCTTGTAGGTTCCTGAGTCTTCGCGCGACCCCTTTAACATTTTGCTCTTTATCCATAATCACCACTTGAATATGGTAAAAAGAAAATTTGTTACCGTTTCTTAGATTTTTGACAGCTTACGGCAAAAAAACTAATCAAACGAGAAAACCAAGTTCAGATATGGATGAGGAAGCATGTTTACTCTTGTATATCATCTCTAATCGACTTCAGAAAAGGTCTTTTAGAAAGATCTTTTACCGTAATTCCTCGTGTTTTAGCAGCATTCCCGGCGAACTGCATGCAGAGCATAAGAGCTAGTAACACTGAGAGCCAAACCTTTCAATCCAGGTTTCCGGGTTTTGGCAAATTTTGCCAGCTTATCCGTCATGGAAATAAAAGTTCAAAATTCGATTCAACATGTCTCCTTACCCCGATACCGAATCTGCAGTCGACTTCAGAAACAACTTTGAACTTCAACCAGATTCCAGTTTCGGCCGAATTCCGGGTGAATCATTTGTCTGGCAAGAAAACTAAGTTCAGATATGGATTCAGCGGGTCTCCTTACCCCTTAGACGACTATCTTATTAGCTTATACAACATAATTTTGTACCCTTATTTCGAAACCTCCTCCTCTGCCTCTAAATATAGGACCCATCTACGAACTTGGCCGAGACTCACAGCGTGGATCGATCCGTATCAATATCACTGGAGAGTATCCTACGACGTGCGGTATTGTCTCACACCTTCCTCACTTTCACAATTGTAGTCATCCACTAGATTGTCCAAGACCAAGACCCCAAGCCGAGAATCATCCAGGGTCCGAGAGCTATGTCGAACATGGAACCATCGGGGCTAATAGGGCCATGCTTCGTGGATCGATCCGTATCACTATCACTGGAGAGTATCCTACCACGTGCGATACTACCTACCACTGGTGTTATGGATGGTCGGTCAACCTAGGCGATCGCGGACGTCTATCTCGGTTTAACTCGAAAGTGGAACTAGGGCGCTCCGCTTTGGAGGAGAATTAAACCCAAGAAACATTGAGCATGTGTACCCGCGATTATCCTATGTCAGTATCCTTCCGGCGTCCATAGATTAAACTAAGAGTGTCGTCACCGACGCGCAGAGCTTTCGCATGGGCAAAGGGGTAGGGTAGGGACTGATAGGTTTTTTTCCGAAAACTAGTCGACAAATTTTATTAAATTGTTCACCAGACAGTTGATGGATGCATTCTGCCTTTTTGACCCAGTAAATCCCGGTTGGGACTTTGGAGATGTTTATCTTTAGTATATTTGAAAGCTGCAACAGCAGTTAATATGTTAATATGGATGAGAACCACCAAATCGGCTTGACCGTTGTATCGGTTTTGAAAATAAAATTGAATTGAATAAGGTCTCCTCACCCTATATCATTGGGTTTTAAAACTTCATGCTACATTTCCGGATTCTGGGTGAACTACTGTCCGGCGAGAAAACAATTTTCATATTCGAATTCAGCATGTGTCCTTACCCCTAAATCGATCTCATTAGCTTTTAAAATATGTTTTTGTTCGCCCCTTAATTTGAAACCCCCCTTCACCCCTCAATATACAGCTATGGGGCCGATCTACGAACTTGACCTATACTTTGGCAATAATAGCTCAATCCCTTCGAGAGTTATCATGCTAACAGACAGACAGACGGACTCCTTTACTAAGTCATAGGTATCCCGTCACTTACGTTTTGGGATCCCAAAAACTAGAATGGGGAAAGCTTTGCGATTCTGGAGAATCGAGGAGTTGCTTCGACAGTCACTTCTCAGTTCTCGTTCTCGTGAGTCCTTCCTTATTGTCAACAAAGGGGGGATGTTCAGTTCGTATTAACAAGTAGGTACTAACGTGTGGCTAAATTGGTGTTTTGATGTGTACGAAAATTGAGAAATGAGAAGCAAGAGCAGAGAACTAAGAATTCAGAAAAACGCAACTGTTGTCAGATAGTTGCATGAATGTCGCTGCAATATATTTGATGGTACAAAACGGAGAAGTCAGCTACATTTTATTCGAGCTATATTTTCTATAATTAATTTTCCAGCTTGAGCGGCTTGAGCCTGAAGTGGACCCTTGCCAAGAAGGGCTGAAATATAGCTCGAATAAAATGTAGCTGACTTATCCGTTTTGCACCATCAAATATGATTCGCAGTCAGCTTGGGCTGAAGGACTATCAAGTGGCTGCAATACTGGAGTCTTGTACATTCTTGCTGTGATTTGAGTCAACTATGGTACCAGTTCTCCATTTTAAATATTTTAAGTAGGTATTGTTGCTTACATGTTTTTCTCCGTAGGCTGAGTGCATTTCACTTGTCTCTGAAATGGAACACAATCGAAGTAAGCTGGAGAACCTGGAGGCATCAATAGATGCTGCAATCCAAGAGGAAATGCTGCCTTTCAAGAGATGTCTCGACGACCATCGAAATCTAGTCGAAGCTAAGTGTGCCGTAAGTATCTTTTCGACAAGTCTTTTCTGAAAATTCAGGTTGATGTCCCCCCCCCCCCATCCCTATATTGTAAAAAAAAATACTTGCAGTATTTGCTACCGGGATTAATCTTGTCTGTGAAAAGATAATCTTTTCGATTAATCCCAGTAGCAAATATTGCACTTAACTTTAATCCTTTCTCGGAAAAACTTTTTACAGTGTATTTGTTTACTCAGCTATTCGATATCTAGGCAAACAAACAAATAGTGGCTTGTTAATGTAAATGTCTTTCCACTGATGCGGTGACCCTAAACTTGGTATTTCCCTTGCTTGCAGCAGCCGAAAAAACAATAAAACAGAGTGCGAAAGGTTTGCGGTGAAGACTTTGCACGCTATGGCTGCCCTATCGCTGAAAATATAATATAAAATGTAACAGGATACTCTTTTATCAACATCGAAATCGTTGATAGGTCATATATGGGAGACTCGTCCAACAGTAATAACAGATAATAACAACAAATGTCATCGAACAAATTAACATTGATAAATGTTTAAAAATGGACAAATGTAAAATAAATACACTACTTATCTTTATAATGAACTGAAATGTGAACAGATATAAAATATATAGTGTAGAACTATCTATCTAGCCCGGACCGGATCAGTTTTAGGGACTTTTACGTCGTTGTGTCGCTCTTCGGTCTCTCACTAGCTGCGTTCTTTGTCACGGGAGTTCTCACCGGTGGTCTCCGCTTATTCAGGCGTTTTTGCATCCACCGATGACTACTCACCAGTCTTATAACCCATTTTTGAACTAACCGGTGTCCGGTTTTATCTCACGCGGACTAACCAGAACCTGCTCGGGAGCCCGGCTTTACCGAGAAGTTAGCAACTTTTCGTCAGTTTGACGGGGTTTTGCGCAAAACCCAGAATTTAGGCCGTTTTTGGACTCACCGGTGAACCAAAAATCGCGTTACAAGAGAAGAACCGGACACCAGCGACAAAACACCAGAGACAGCCCGGTGTGTGACGATCGCAACTACTGAGCGTGTTCCACCCTCGTACCAATAGTAACTATTAGTTACTATTTCCGTTCCAACCTCACGAAAAGTTACTACGCCGACCGTTCCAGCCTTCTCGAAATAGTAACTAATACTAACTATTTGCTTACCACGCTCGGGAGCGTAGTAAGTGTAGTAACTACGGATCTCTGTCACGTGATTGGTCGGATTCACCCGCGGCATGATATTCTGCTGGAAAATAGAAAAATCGTTCCAGCCTTGACGACAGAAAGGCAGAATTTGTGACGTCATGCGTAGTAACTACGGTAAGTAGGATGGAACGCAACTACTGTCTCTGGAGTACAGAGGGGTAGGAGTTGACGTTGCAAGGGGAGTGGCCATTGCCGATCTCCGCTTCTGAAGAGAAATAAGTTTATAAGTAGAAAGAAGGAGGGATTAAAGCTACGTGCACACACATTCCGATAAGATATCGCATGCAAAAAGACACATGCGAAAAGATGATGATGATGAAATTTTATTTACGCACTTAAGAAGAGGAAAATAGGGGAGTATAGACAAATAAAAGGAAAAAAAAACACTGAGCTTTCAATAATGTAGTAAATGTACAAGATCATGAAATAAACATTTAAAAAAAGAAATAAAAGGTACTAATCGGGTCTCTTCTTCCTAGATGGAATGCGGAGAAATGGCCAAGGGCAGAAACGTGAAGGTCCTGGGTAATCGAAGATAAGTGTGCACACGGGTCAGATGGCAAAAAAATTCGTTTCACTATGGGGAGTTTTTGGAGGAATCCTCTGAAAATAGAAGGGGAAATACTCTTGTTGATCAGAATGAACACACCTTCAGGGCTATGTCCCCTCCTTCTAAACAAGCTCTTATTTGAGTCATGAAAGTTACTGGACGCCTCAGTTGAGTAGCTTAAAACGGATAGTAAATCAGTGACCCCCCCCCCCCCTCCCTTGATTTACTGCACATCAGTCATTTGACGAAAGCCTGAGTGATAATGACAAAATGTAGCCAACTATTTACTCGTTTGAAGAAAAAATGTGCGCTTCGATCTTGGCTAAGTACTAGAAGGGGCTAGAGGCAGCCAGACTAGATGAGGCCGACCTTGACGCTGAATAAAGCCGCAGGCTAGACTCACATACCATTAGATTATTCTTTTAATTGTATATTCGAATACTTATTTGACGGAACTTTTGATTTTTTTCTTTCAGAATTGGAAGAGATGAATTGGTGATTGATTTTTCTATGCCTGTTAAAAATATATGGTATTTCAGTTTCTAAGCTTGTTGTGCATGAGGTGAATCAAGGAGATCTTAAAATCATTCTGAAGTAAGTATAGATAGGTAGATAGATCAGTGTATTTCAAAAGCCCAAGGGCCAATACACAAATACACAAAAATATAACTTAAACAATCAGACTCCTTCTCAATTCTAAACATTTATCTATATACACGCCCACTCGAGCAATAACAGTAGGGTTAGTATTACTCAAAATTTCGGGAAGTGACAAAATTACACCATCTAGATAAATTTTTCTTAAATCAGAAAGCTTCGGGCATCTACGGAGGAAATGGTCCAAATTTTCTTCCTCCTTCTCACAAAATGGGCAAGCATACCTCCCATCAGGAACCACACTACCTCTCTCAAAAACCTTCTGCCTGCTCTGAATTGGAAGGCAGTTTGCCCTTAGTTGGATCCAACGACTTACAACTTTCCCGGGTAGATTAAACTTAAATACACTTCCTCTCCAAAACAGACTTTAACCACTTGATAATGACTTAATATATAGAACTATTAACAATACTCTGCCAACACTGGATTTCCTGTCCTTCTAAAACCACTCTAATCTGACGTTCTAGATCTTTTGGCAGACCAACAAAACCAAGACCTTCATTCCATATATATGGCATTCCTACTCGTTCCATTAATGGCTTTACCTGGAATGATGTCTGGATATGATGAACTGACTAAAAAATAATAATCAGTGGCACGCCGCCGCTGACCTTATTTCACCCTAGTCACCGCCTTGTTCCTCAATGGCGTCGACGGTTGGTCTTGATACCATTCCTGGTGACCTCCAGAAGTATCGAACATCATTCGTTCATTCATTGAGACAGGTCTTCACCGTAGGAGTAACCTGGTCCGTAATTTTTCTAGGAAATAACTGCTCGCGTCGATGAAGCTGCCAACGTCGTTGTTGGTGTCCTCGAAGCTGAACGATCACTGTCTGACGTACGTCGCGAGAAAGCCGAAGTACTTGTGAAAATTAGTGAACTGGAAAATAATTTAAATGTCTTGTTGAACTCCTTCACAGGAGAGGTCTCCGATGCTCTTGGGGCTAATCCAAAATGCCTGTGTGGTAATTCGAAGTGCAGCGAGATGAAAAGTGAGTTAGATTGCGTAAAAGCTGAAATACTGAAGATCTTAGATGAGAAAGAACAGTTGAGTAAGGAGAAAGACACTTTAAATGAGAGGCCAGACATTGAGCGAAAGATTGAGGAACGCGTCAATTTCGAAACCGCACTTTTGCAGAAACGAATAAAGGATTTGAATCAGACCCTTGTGGACACCAAAGACAAGCATGAGAAAGAAGTCAGTGAGCTTGAAAACGGGCTTGAGCTCATGAGAAACGAATTTGACTCACTTGACGATTACTGGCAGCAGAAGTTAGATGAAGACCGGGCGTTGTTTGATAAAGAGCGAGACACTATGGATGGAAAGTTTGATGAGCTTCAAGAGAAGATCAAAGAGCTTGAGGAGTTGCTGAGTAAGTCGGAGGAAAAGCTGGAGACGAGCTCGTTGTCGACGATCGACGAACGTGGGACCTTTGAGAAGCAGGTAAGTGCTCGAGCTTTCTCTGCATCGTAGTGCCTCTACATACAAAAGATCTTATAATTGCTGCAATCGGCAATGCTGTCTTGTGTTTGACGGACGTGTCTCTGGTTAAAAGGATCCCTCTTGCTTTTCATTGTTTTCGCACTCCAGTGGCAAATTACGTAGTCCACTGACCTCTGAAATCTCCGTCTTTACAAACTGCTTGTAAACTGCTTTGTTTGAATTTTCCGCTTTTCGGTGCTAGCCGAGATTTTCCCTGGTCGCCAGACAATAACTTTGTTTTTGTCTTGAGATGTGAACTAGCATGCGCTGCCAAACCTGATGTTGCCGCTCCTCGTGGAAAAAAGCACCATGGCTAGCTATGATTGCCCAGCTTTTAACCACGGCGCGTTCAGTTTTCAAATATTTTCCGTCCAGCCGCCGCGTCGGAGAGCAGGAAGGCTGGATAGAGTCGACAAGTGTTAACAAGAAAGTAATGTTTTTTTCGAAAACGATCTTTGTGTTCCATTTCGCCGTGGAAAGACCATTTCTAGTAAGAGTTGCGCTTTAAGGAATCTTCTGTAAGGATCGAGCAGATTCACAGGGCTGCCTGGTATAATGATAAAAAAATGACGAAGCTATGTAGGTTTTCTAGCTATTTGATAAAGCACAGGTCTTAATAAAAATAACTTCTCCACAATACAATAATAATAAGAATTTGTTTAACTCACTGCACAAGAACAATGTGAAGATAGTGCAATAAAAAAAGAGAAAGAAACAAAATAAACAACAGAAAAGAAACAACATCAGTACAACAAAATAGACAACAAAAATCAACAGAACAAACGGATGCGCCCGTGATATGGAGTAAGCCGTTGACAAGCTTTTGCTGTCAAATTATCGTGAAGCTCTTGGAGTTTTGCAGTTACATCGGAAGCTATTGTATTTACGGATTATGGTTGGGAAACATTAGTTGCGTATTTGTAGATACCATGTTATCTGATACCACGGTTTAAAATTGGTTTTGCAGTTATCGTGGTATCTGGCCAGTTATCGTGGTATCTGATATTCAGATACCACGTTCCGACCGTGGTAACTGATCACAGTATCTGAAAAGTTCATATCATTTTCATCAGTTTTTGTCAAATTGGTAGGAAAGAAGTTCGGCACTTAGTGATGTAACTGAATATCAGTTTTTCTTTTGGGATGACTTCGAAAAGCACAATTTCGGCAATTGTCGTAACTGAAAAAACGACTAATTGCAGATCCAGTTACCGTGGTATCTGCAAAAACGCAACTATTGTTTTTCAAAAGTATTGATACTTGCCTCGTGAAATTAAGATTCTCTTGTCAGCCCTTGCCGACTCTGACAGGGCTTCGCGCAAAATACTTGTTTTTTTCACGAAAATTTTAAAACAAATGCGCGCCGCGGTTAAATGCTGGGAAATCAGAGAAATTCGAGAGAAATGACGTTTCTTCGAGGACGTCTGAAGACAAAGAAAAGTTGTTAACCGGCAACCCTAGAAAATCTAGCGTTTGAAAAATTCAAATAAAGTGATTCACAAGGATTTTGTAAGGAGGGAAATGTCAGAGGTTGCTAGACTACGCACGTCGTCACTGGGGGTATGAAAACATTGAAAAGGAACATGGGTCCTTTAACATATTGCTAGTGGCTATAGAGGGTCGCTCGCTGTTGCAGACGAGATTCTTAGGCATGGAAATACTTCCCTTCATGTTGCTTGAACTTTGTATTTCCTGCAGGTAGTTGACCTCGAGGAGGAGAACCTTGAGCTCCGGCGTCAGCTTGCCTTTTACCACTCGGAATCATCACGGACTCAGTTCGAAGAAATACTCACAACAGTCGAACTGCAAGAAGAGCTCGAGTCTCTCAAGTCCGAAACGCAGTACGATCGTTTCAACTATGAAACGGAGCTCGAGTCGTATCGGACTCAGATTAGAGAACTCCTACAAAGGCTAGAGACTCTTGAGTCGCAGAAGGTTGCGCGAAATCAGTGTGAAGCTCGAATAGTCGAACTTGAGTCCGAGTTGAGTGCTCTGGAATCGAAGCATAGACTGGAGATAAAGAATGTGGAAAACAAGTACAAGCAGAAGTTGGAAGCCCAGGCAAAACTATCGGGAAACAGTTTCAACTCTGGACATCAAAGATTGCCAGTGGAACACAACTCAGATACAAATCTGTGTAGGAGAGCTGCTAGTCCCTTGCCAGTTTCTTTCCCCAGTAACAGGCTTTCAGCGATTTTTCATGGCCCTCCGCCAACCTTGTGCAACAAGCTAGTCAAGGTAAGATATTTTTCTTTTCGCTTATACCTCTGTTCCCCCAGCTGGTGTGCTCGACTCCTTAAAGCACAGATGACAATATTTTTCAACATCTCTCAAGATGTGAAAGCCTGAAGGGGACCTGTGCCAAGAAGGGCCAAAATATCGATGGGGAATATCCTAACGGACTTATCTGTTTTGAGTCATCTTTTACTCTTGCTTTTCCGAAACCTATCTGTTACAAAAACTAAAAAATAAAATAACACTTTTCCCATCGTGAAACACCAACTTCATAGCACATTCTAAGTAGCTCCAGGAGTCTCCACCTTGAACGAATGTTATGAATTACAGTAGAAACCAGACAGTTTTTCAGTGCCAATGCAAACCCTGTAAGGGATCTACTGGAAATGCGCTGGTTCTATAAAATAGCGTCTTGCATTTAAAATTTCCGAAAAGGGCAAGTATAAATCATCGGAAAGAGAAAAGATTATGCCATGAGTGCTTGAACGAGTAACGACGCACTAAAGGATCTTCTTTGGCCATGTTTTTTAAATCAAGGATCAATGTGTTGGGTTAATCATCGTAGTCGTTGGGCTTACTTTCTGATCATGTACTCGACATTTATTCGGTAATGCGAGAATTAAAGATGCAAATCCGGTAGAGTTTATAAGTCCTAATGACTTACTATGTTTATTACAGCCAATGTCGGACAACCGTAGCGCCTGCAGAATTGAGCTGTCAGTTTTACAGACCCTGAACAACCGATTGCGGCACCAAGACGAACGGGTCAAGCAGCTGGAGCTAGCGCTCAAGTTCCAGCAGCAGGCAACTGATAAAATACTAGAAGGTATGTGACATGCCTTGGTCCTGTTCCAAATAAGTCTCGATAGAAAACACTCAAATCGCGGATAGGAAAGCATCCTTCGGATAGCAATGAGCTTGCGTAAGCTTAATGTTTCAGAGTTGCATGATCGTGTCGCTTGACGAAAACCGTGACAAAGCCGTGACAAGGCAAAGAACATAAGCTGCGTTTTTGCAGGTACCATGGTTTCTGATAATACGATCTAAAGTCGTTTTCGCAGTTACCGTGGTATCTGATACCACGGTCAAAAGGTGTTTTTGCAGTTATCATGGTATCTGGCCAGTTATCGTGGTTCTGATATTCAGATACCATGGTCCGACCGTGGTAACTGATCGTGGTATATGAAAGTCATCTCACTTTCATCAAATTTTGTCAAATTGGTGGGCACTTAGTGATGTAACTGTATATCAGTTTTTCTTTTGGGATGACTTCGAAAAGTGCAATTTTGGCAATAGTCGTTTTTGCAGAGCAACCGTGTATCAGATACCACGGTAACTGAGAAAATGACTAATTGCACATTCAGTTACCGTGGTGACAGATACCATGGTATCTACAGAAACGCAACTATAGCCTTCCAGAGCTGCGGTTACGTTGCCCTGGAAATTGTAGTTGTAGGCGGTACATATTGTATGTAAAACTGGGTATGAGGGCAGAGGATATTAAGTGGACTATTCGCTAAGGGAAATTTTTTACCATGGGGTGAAAGAAGAAAGTATCTGGGAGGGTTAAGGTAAGAGATATTAAGGCCTGTATTTTTGCATGATGTGTGGAGTGAAAGATGAAGATTTGTTTCATTTTCTTGTTGATTGGGAGTTGGGAGGGTTAAGAAAAGAGATTTTTGGAGTTGAGAAAGGGGATGAGGATTGGTTTATGGGGATTTTAAACAATAAGAACTCTGTTACAATAAAGAGTTGTGCTAGGCACATCCGTGTGGGTATGGCACATCGTGAAGATTTTTTGTGTTGGTAGATTTGCGTATTTATTGTGATGGCACATGCCCTTCGGCCAAGTGCCATATAGCGATCGCAATTTCTGTCCGTCCGTCGGTCTGTCGGTCGGTCCGGGTTTTGCTAGTTTGGGCGCTTCCACATAAGCTAGGACGATGAAACTTGGCAGGCATATCAGGGACCGCAGATGATTAAGTTGGAAATAGTCACTTCCCCGGTCCGAGCATCGTAGGGGGAGTGGAGGGAGGGGAATCCGGAATCTTGAGGTATTTATAACTTTGGGACGGGTGATCGGATCTTAATGAAACTTGATATTTGGAAAGATCTCGTGTCTCAGACTACCCACTTCAAATCCGAACTGTATCCGGTGACTTTGGGGGGAGTTGGAGGGGGGGATTCTGGTGATCCAGCGAGTTCGGTACTTCATGATGATGTAATAAGATGATGAAACTCGGCAGGAATATGAGAGATCCTAATAGACCGACTTGAGAATAGTCGGTCGCACGATTATAATATCGTCGGGGGAGTGGAGGGATGGGGAATCCGGAATCTAGTGGCATTTATAACTTTTGAACAGGCGATCGGATTTGAATGAAACTTGGCAAGTGGAAAGATCTATTGTCTCAGATGTTCCATGTCAAGTTGGATACTGGGGGGGGGGGGGAGTTGGAAGGGGGCACCGACATTTTGTGAAACGCTTAGTGTCGAGGGATCGGGATGGAATTTGGTGGGAAGAACAAGCATAAGGATTAGATACGTTCTTGGCGGAACCAGATAATGTCGGGGCTTTTGGGGGGGAGTTGGAGTGGATTTCCCGGAATTCCGGTGATCGCGAGATAGGATACTTCCAGATGTGCGAAGGACGATAAAACTAGGCAGGCGTATTAGTGACCCAATCAAATAGACTTAATGGCCCGACACAGGAAGCCTTAGGAAGACTTCCGGTCCTGGGTCCGACCATTTTTCGGGGAGGAAAGGGAGGGGTAATCCGGAAATTACTTACTTACATACAATGCGAAAAAATGGTCCGACTCGAGTGAAACTTTATGGGTGATAAGAACTGACGACCTAGATATGCAAAGCTTGTGTACGAATCCATGCGGCCATGGTTGGGGGAGTTGGGGTGGGGGTCCGGAAACTTTGTGACATGCACAAAAACCAAACGGATGGGCAGAATGGAATGCAACTTGGACAGTACCAAGTTTATGCGGCCTAGGTTTGTCATTTGGCGTCCGAACCGGATCCGACCAAGGTAGGAGGAGGATGAAATGGGAACCGGAAATTTTCAGATATACTCCGATTCGAGTTAAACTTGATGGACGGGAAGAAGAGATGTTAGTATGTGTCCGAGTCGCATTCGGCCACAGTAAGAGGGAGTCCCATAAATGTTGTTGCTCGCATAGCGGTTAACGAGTGAAGTGATTGGAATGAAACTTGGAGAGTAGACAGATTGTCTGCCTTAGACGAAATATTTTAGGGTCTGGACCGGATCCGAGCACGGTGGGGAGGGATATCAGAATTCCCGGAAAAATGCTCAGATTCACTTACTCGCTTCTCACACCACCTACTCGTTACAAGTGCCATATGAGCTCGTAGCTCTTGTTTGTTTTGTGTGTTCTTTTGTTTGCATGCGGGGACTCCTCAAGTGGAGTCCTCGGGGAACGGCGAGAATACGCCTTTACTCGGATTTCATTCTTTTAGATTCAAGACAGCGGCATGAGTCAGAAATCGTCCAGCTCGAGCGTATTCTCAGTGCTAGTCAAGAACTACTGAACCAGCAGATAGCCAGGTCCCAAGTTCAGG
This sequence comes from Branchinecta sandiegonensis, assembly GCA_030848855.1. Taxonomy (NCBI): domain Eukaryota; kingdom Metazoa; phylum Arthropoda; class Branchiopoda; order Anostraca; family Branchinectidae; genus Branchinecta; species Branchinecta sandiegonensis. The sequence goes on along the minus strand of JAUPMV010000003.1, from coordinate 10,768,309 downwards.
TATGTCTGTCACGCGAAAACAATCACTAGTTGCGTTTTTGACCCGAATTCCCCTTGCGATTCTCCTCGCAATTCTCCTATTTCGCGTTTTTGGACTATTCAGATGAAGCGAATTCTTCTTTTCTTGCATTTTTGTCAGAATCGAAAACTGGGAAAGCCTCGCGATTCTGCAGAATCGAGAAGTTGCTCCGACGGTGAATTCTCGACTCTCCTCTCTCCGTTCTCCTCCCTGATTGGTCAACAGAGTGCGAATGTTGATATGCATAAAACGCTTATACCGGGTTGCGAACTGTAGCAGTGCTTTAGCGCCTCCGGGATTTTTTGCCACTGGGTATTTTTCGCCACTGTAGGTGTTGACCCATATCCTAATGACACTCTGAGCCTTGCGTAGTTACCTGAAGGCTTAGTGGGATTAGTAACCTAGGATTTTTCGCCACTCTCATAACTCATTGAACAGAAATTTTTTTGAAGATAAGCATTTAATTTATATTTACAGAAACTGCAATACAGTAAACACATGAAAACTGGCAAAGCACCCTTAAAGCACAACTCTTACTAGAAATGATCTTTTCCCTATAAAATGGATTAGATAAAGGTTTTCGAAAATACCATTACTCTACACCTGAAACTAGCGGTTTTCTTGTTAGCGCTTGTCGATTATATCCAGCCTTTCTGCTCTCCGACGCGGCGGCTGGGCGCAAAAGATTTGAAAACTGCACGTGCCTTGGTTGAAAAGTGGGAAAACTAAGCAAATAAAAGAAGTAATAAGCAGAAGATTATCACATCCTCTTGTCGTCAACCTTTTTGTTTGGTGACGTGAAAACTCGGCAAGGCCGAAAAAGCGCTAAAAATTCGCAGTTACGAAACGAAACAATGGAGAAAGCTGGGGATTTCAGAAGCTTATAATTCCATATGGGAGCTAAGTATATTATAAAAGGCAGAATAAGCAAGAGGGGGCCTTTAAAAAAAAATATGCAAGTGTACTAGATGAGACACTGCCCCGCGAAAGGTTATTCTAGTTGTTGACCCACTTCAACGCGGCCTGCTCACTTTTCGAAGGCGCTTTTAAAGCAAAGTACGTCAAACTACAGTGAAGCTACACCCGAAAAAAAACCCTAGCTTAATGTCGTATTTTCTTTGCAGCTCGTAGTTTAATTAAGTTCCACCCTTATTGGTTAGACGAGAAGACAGAGCAGGATCTAGTACCAAATCAGCAGTGTTTCTTTTATACTTTTCCTGAGTTAATCCTTAATACGTAGTAGTGAGAAGTGGCGCAAAATCCTTCTGAGATTTTTTTCGCTAATCCCACCACCTATCTGCAATCTGTTTTTGCCCTTCTTTACCTGTTGTGTTACCTGGAGGAGCGAAAAATACCCAGTGGCGAAAAATCACGGTGGCGCTGAAGCACGTATCTCTTGCGAACGAGCTGCCAAATTAGTGTTCAAGTTCAAATTCAAGTTCAAGTTTTTTAATTTTACACAAAAATACAAATACATTATACAAGCACTGTGGAGAACAAAAATTCGAACATGCAATGCTTGTTAAAAATTTTACTATAATAACAACAACTACGTACCCTATAAATCTAACAAAAATAATAGAACTTATTTTATCTGACCTGTATAAAATGACCTGCTATCTTCCAAATAAATAAATAAAAACTACCCTCTTGTGAAAAATAAACAAAAATGACAAACCATTTGACATTCGTAAGCGAGAATGCGTACATCATAAACCAACCACACACGAAACAATCATTCAGTTAACCATCCACACTCTAATAAACAAATTCTCATGTAATAAATTTCATAATCAATTATATTGCAAACATAACTATTATAATTTTTTTTAAATTAAGAAGCACTAGTCCTTTAAGTCGGGACCGGATTGTTTTTGTCAAAAGCGAGAATGGAGTCAAATGGAGAAGCCAGAGGAGCAAAAACGGTAATTTGTACGAGAATCGAGAATTCAGAAGCGAGAATTCGGAACGGAGAATTCGGATCAAAAATGCAACTACTAAATATATAGCCTATAGTCAAACGCTGTCCCAGACTTCATTTTCACATAGATCTCCTGGCCACTACATCTTTATCCTACTTATTCCGCTCTATGAGCTAAATGCAGCAGTCGGGAACGGCTTACCGACGAAACGTCCCCTGGTGAAACGACCTCATGACATCACGTCCCCATGAAAAAACGTCACCGTGACAAAACGTCCCCATGACAAAACGTCCCCGTTTCAAAACGTCCCCGTTTCAAAACGTCCCCACGGCAAAACGTCCCCAAGTATAGATTTTTAAATTCGCCTCGATCTTCAGGGGCATGATAGAGGTAAAATAACTTCAGAGTGGGCATTACATATGTGGGAACAGTCCTTACAAGCACGAAAGACCGGACATAGGACCGGTTGCTTCAGAAATGTATTGTTTTCAGTTAAAATATATAGTGTAATATACCTTGCAATTGACTCGTAACTGATCAGTTCTAGGTTATTTGGAGCAACATGCACAATCTGAAGAGCACCAATATGCTCTTCAGAGAAAGCGGAAGCCCGCTGTGGCTCAAAGAGAGTCAAACAAGGAAGATGCAAAAATAAGCGTAGTGCCGTTATGCTGGATAAAAATGACATGGAAAGCGAGTAAACGAAAGTGGATGGAACGATTACTTAGGTAGAGAGACATAGTAAATCTAGGCTAGTCCGGTTTGAGTCCGGTAATAATAAACATCACCAAGTTAAATCTCGAACAAAAGCGAGATCAAGGAATTATATCGCAGCGTAAACTAACCCAGAAAATAAAACAATCAAATAAGAGATAAACCGAAAACTGACAAACTTCTAAATCTTTGCACATTCTTTAAGAAATGGCTATAGCCGGGAGCAACACTTTGGTTCGTTTCTGTATGTTGAAATGTGTCGTGGTTTTCAAAAGTTTATATTCCAGAAACATATTTTGTCTGAACCGATGATGCAGTCAGTAGTCTCATAGGCCTAGTATCCCTCAGAGATGAAAAACAAAATTCTATAGCGGGGACGTTTCGCCATGGGGACGTTTCGCCATGGGGACGTTTCGCCAGGGGACGTTTTGATCGGGGACGTTTCGCAACGGGGACGTTCTGTCGTGGGGACGTTTTGTCATGGGTACGTTTTGTCACGGGGACGATTCGTCAGGGGACGTTTCGAATGGGGACGTTTTGTCGACAACCCGTCGGGAACGGCCGCTCTGGTCGTGCCAGGAACCTATTCGTGCAAATTACTGCTTTAGTGGCAGATCCGACATTCTCTAAGAAAGGCACAAGATTTTCTATCATTATGACTGAAAGTCTCCAAGCTCCGTCCTTTTCGTCGAAACTTCTTCACTGCCTTTCTGAAAAAAATGTGTAATAGTTTAGCAATGGTGTCTTTCATGAAGCAGAATCGTTTATCAGCGCGGTTTGAGGCCGCCTGTCAGAGAACTGGAACTGGGCCGAGCGCTACTCAGCGAGAACTTCGGATTCAAAAACTTCGGGCAGTTTGGCGGTGTCATTACAGGATTGTCAAATGTCGCACGATAGTGTGAATTGTCACTCTGTTTTGTTATTGTCACTCTTGTCCTACGTAGGACATGAAAATCACTCTATTCCAAAAAATTACCAAATGTGTTATTTTTGCAGCAGGGATTCTGACCTATTTCAAGTTTTTTTTATGAAAATAGATTTCACTCCTAATTCACTCTCTGTTTTGGGCCTGTGTCATTAGTTGGACCCTGTGCCATTAGTGTAGCTAACAAGTAGGACAACAGTATTATGAGGTCAACTGAAGGATTGATTATTCTGGATTTATTCCATTCTGGGATTATTCCCGACAACTAGTCGGCTTACCGCCATTTCACGATTTTTGACAAATAATCTAAATTGAGTTGACTCGGCAAGAGGCCGAACGCGACAGCCTGCAACGACTAGAACTTTCTTAAAAACACAAATCGTTTCTCTTATTTTTGCTCTGCCTCTTTTGTCTGAGTCTCTGCAAATAAGATGTTCCACATCACTGGTGATAAAGCCTCTTCAGCAACTGACTTGTTAGTGCAGTTGCAAGGCAAGGACTGTTAAAACCAATCTGATAATGGCGTAAATAGACAGTTTTGGCAGAGCTCGAGGACATATGAGAATGGAATTTTTCAATCGGGCTTTTCCTATAGGAAGTTTCTTACAGTAGCCAACTAACTGGCTAGTGACCGCGAGGTGTATAGGTATGATTGGATATTTAGACTTTGTATATTTATACGACAATTTCTTGTATTATCCAAATAGAGGTGTCCCAAGGGAGGGACGACAAGCTGATCTCATTTTCGGAGATTGTGCCTTGTCCTACGACAGAGTTTGACAGAAGCAGGGGTGGCCCGAAGATTTCAGATCCTTGCATGCGTTGTAGGTGTCAGCATTATTCCCTGTTTGTAACGCACCTGTTGGTCCGTAGCGGTTGCATCCCAATACTCTATAGCCCTATTCTCGCCGTTCCCCGAGGACTCCACTTGAGGAGTCCCCGCGTTTTTGTTTGTCCCGGGGACTCACTCCCCGTATTCTCGCGAGTCCCCACGGACGGGGAATGCTCCGATTATCATCACCATCATCAAAAAGGACTCCCTTTCAAATTCGGAGGGGAATCAATTTTTGCTGTTGTAGGTGCTATGTAAAATTAATTAAAAAGAAACAGAATAAGCAAAAACAAAAATAAAGTGGATCTAGACTAATTTTTTCAGCTGCATATTCATTTTTCGAGCAAAATCCATTTTATAAGCATTCCCCAAATTCTCGCTGTTTCTGTACGTGGAGTCCGCGTGGAGTGACTCCCTCTATTCTCGCCGTTCCCTTCGATTCCCCGAGGAGTCCTCGGGGAACGGCGAGAATACGCCTTATGAGCGTGTTCCACCCTTCTAACAATAGTTACTATTAGTTACTATTTCCGTTCCATCCTCACGAAAAGTACTACGCTGACCGTCCCAACCTTCTCGAAATAGTAACTAATAGTTACTATTTGCTTACCATGCTCGGGAGCGTGGTAAGCGTAGTAACTACGCATCTCTGCAACGTGATTGGCCGGATTCGCCCGTGGCATGATATCCTGCTGAAAAATCGTCCCAGTCTGGCGGGAAAAAAACAGAATTAATGCGTAGTAAGTAGGATGGAACACGCTCTATATGACTAAGTCAAAAACACGCCATTGATCCTCAGGAAGAAGGAGTAAGCGTCTCCGTAACGACTCAAACCCTGTGTCAAGCAATCACGGCGATCGTTGGGAGCAGCTGTGACACCACTTCTGCCTTTCTTCCGCTAGGTACCCGGAGAGGCCGGAGATTTTGCATCGGCAAGGAGAGATAGTCATCAAGAGCATACTCCCGAATGTGACTGGCAGATTGAAATTGCGTAGTCGCGGGAACATTGCTGCCGGTCTGTAAGGAATTGCCTCATACGGGCATCCGGACTCAAATGACTTCCCTTTTTCAGGCTGATCGTCTGATAACAGCGGACACGGTGATTCAGCAGCTATTTACAGAAAACTCAATGCTCACTCAAGCACTAGACTCCGTGCGACGTTCTTTGTCAGTATCGGCCAGCATGTGATACCTGTAAACCTGCTTATCACGAGTCAACTAGTTAACTGCTGCCAGCATTACTGAGTGTTTCTGTGTCCAGTGGAAGATCTGCTCCTTCTTCCACGAATGGAAGGATACGGGGTGATAAACTTGGCGTGAACGCGACAATCACGGATACAATGTGATCACTTCTGCGTTTTTTGGTAGCCTCACCAATTTCTCGGAGCAGCTCAGATGACACTTCTTTAACGTAGAAAAATAGCGTCGATACGAATCCGCATGCATTACGAGACGCACGTTTTGATGTAATTCTTTTTTTCTTTTCAAACAGGGCGGTTTGTTTTCCCGGGCACGGGATTCCCGTTTTGCTGCCGGGTGGGACGGAAACCTCCTTCTGTGCGAATCGTATCGTGTCTTTTAGCATTCCCTTGACTGTGCTTTCAGATTGCTAACCTGACAGATGGTAAACTTCTTTTTGTTGTGATTTTTATGTTATTTGATAATATATCGAACTGACCGGATCTTTTTAATTTCCACCTTGCTTATGTTGGTTATTAGACCTATTCTAGGCCATTTTCGGTCGTTTCTCGGCCCTTTAGAACCAAATTGCGACATTATCCGTAACCTGTGCTATGGCAGTTGAAGTCCCGGGCTGAAGTGCCATACATCGACTGCTTTTCTATTGGGCTACTGTTGTCAGGGGTTAGGGTACTTTCAGCTAGGATAACAAAATTTGGGGGATCAGGAGCCTCACCCCTTAGATATCGTTATTTTCTGCTTTGACTATCAGCTGTAGGTGGAGAGGGAGGAGCATGTCAGGGGCATCCGACTGGTTGGATATTTTCTATAATCCCTATACGAGTGTGAAATATATACAACTAGTTGGATATAAAGGTTTCTCCTATACGATTTCTCGTCGTAGCCAACTAGTTGGCAATGTGTGATTTCCCATACGAAATTTTTTACTGTAGCGAACTAGTTGGGTACAAACTTTTCTCCTATATGATTTCTTATCGTAGCCAACTAGTCGGCAACGCGGGATTTCCTATACGAAGTTTCTTACAGTGGCGAACTAGTTAGAAAACAAACAAAAATCCTATATGAATTTTTCTCGTAGCCAACTAGTCGGCAACGCGGGATTTCCTGTACGAAGCTTCTTGCAGTGGTGAACTAGTTGGAAAACAAACAAAAATACTATACGAATTTTTCTCGTAGCCATCTAGTCGGCAACGCGGGATTTCCTATACGAAATTTCTTACAGTGGCGAACTAGTTGGAAAACAAACAAAAATTCTTTACGAATTTTTCTCGTGGCCAACTAGTCGGCAACGCGGGATTTCCTATACGAAATTTCTTACAGTGGCGAACTAGTTGGAAAACAAACAAAAATCCTATACGAATTTTTATCCTAGTAAACAAGTCGGCAACGCCGGCTTTTCCTATAGGAAATTCCTTACAGTAGCCAACTAATTGGCTAGTGACCGCGACGTGTATAGGTATGATTGAATGTTTAGATTTTATATATTTATACGACAGTTTCTTGTATTATCCAAATAGAGGTGTCCCCAGGGAGGGACGATAAGCTGATCTCATTTTCGGAGACTGTGCTTGTCCTACGACAGAGTTTGACAGAAGCAGGGGTGGCCCGAAGCACTCAGGCCTGGGGGGGGTGAGACCCCTCATTTCAACGACTCCTGGATAGGAAAAACGACTCGCCCATACCAAAAAAAATGAACTGTTGCGACTACTCAGCAATGGCGCACATTCCCCACCAGCAAATAATAGAGCCGGTGCAAAACTAGCTGCAATGTTTCAGTTGAAACTATTCTTGTAATCAAAATTTTTGTATACATACCATCATGGCCTCAGCTTTATATTTCAACTTTCGCTAAACAGGAAAGTTTTCAACGCCTGTACCCGGGACAAATTAAAGCAAGCGCCGCAGGCGAAATTTTGTTAATCTGCCTTTTTCTAGAAAGATTCTAGTCAGCCTTAAATGTATTTCAAATCTAAAAAGTTCCAAGCCTAATTGCCAAGTAAAACCCTTAATAGAGAATACTATGGAATGCGCCGCATGCGAAGTTCTGTGAAACGCCGAGGAGCAGACCGTCTTTTTGCGATCCCATTGAAAAGGAAAAAATAGCTTTGAAACCACAAATCTGACCGTCGAAAAAAGTGACAAAATAGTGGCCATAGAAAACAAAGTAGACACAAAGTGGATTTGTTCCGAATTAAAGCAAAAAAAGGTATTTTCACTTTAAAGACACACATATTCAGAAACAAAACGGGGAAGTTTACCAGTGCATTAAAAGAAAAAAAAAAGGATTTATGAACGTAAACGCCGAGGAGCAGAGCGTCTTTTTGCGATCCGAATGAAAAGTTAAGAATAGCTATGAAATCACGACTCGGCCCATCGAAAAAAGTGACAAACAGTGCCCATAGAAAAGAAAGTAGATTTGCTCCGAACTAATAGAAAAAGTAATTTTCACGTTCAAGACACACTTCGTCGAAAAGAAACGAGGAAAACAGGTTTGCCAGTGCATCAAAAAAAAAAGAAGCGGATTTACGGACGTAACGAACTTTTGGTCTTGGCCTGACAGGAGTTTACAGATAGAAAAAGACGCCGGTTCGCCGACGAGACTTGAGTTGCTTTTTTTCCGGATGATTTTTTGTACTTCTGTTTCATTATGAAAGTACCGTGTACCGTTTTATTTGTCATTCGACACACTGTGCTTTCATGTCGAAAACTAGAGCAGGTAAAGCTACAGTGAGCTACATCTGAAGAATTGCAACTTAAAACTGGTTTGCAGAATTTGATTCTACGCGACAGAAGATGGTATACACAGGGTCGGTTCGAGAGGGGGGCGTGGGGGGGGGGGGGGGGTGACTCCCCCCCCCCCCGCCATGATCCAGAGAATCTACTCTCAGTCGTATATTCTGAACTTGTCTGTATGACCGTCGTGTGTTTGAGCTTTTCAGAATGACATACAAGCAGTTACCAAACGTGAATCAAATCACACTTTTTTAGTCGCATGGCTACGAAGAAATTTCTATTCGTATGTTTTCATATTCACAGTTGTGTGTTCCGAGTTTTCCGGAATGAAAGTCGTATGTTTGAGCTTGCCAGAATGACATCAACCGCGAATTTCGCCTGAAAAAAGACCCGTTTCTTGCCGTACTTTACGAAGGGATTTTCTGGTCGTAAATTAGAGACAGTCGTAAGTTTTGACCTTGCCAGAGCAGACAAAGTAGTTAGCTAATCGTGAATTTAGCCTTCAAATGACCTGGTTCTGGTCGTATTGTTCCATAGAGATTTTAGTAGTATGTTTTAAGCTTGTCAGATTGACAGTTTTTTGTTCTCAGTTTGTCAGAATCTCAGCCGTATGGAACTTGCCAGAATGACATCAACCGCGAATTTTCCCTGAAAATGACCCGTTTCTTGTCGTATTTTACGAAGAGATTTTCTAGTTGTATTTTAGAGAAAGTCGTAAGTTTTGAGCTTGCCATATGAGGCAGTTAGGTGAATTTCGACAGCAAACGACCTATTTTTGGTCTTATGGTTGTATAGTTTTCTACAAGGCATTACGTTACGGGATATCGTGTGTTTTGAGCTTGTTAGAATGACAGTCGTACGTTTCTAACTTGTCAGAGTGACAAAAATGCCATTCCCAAGTCGTGATCTTCACTCTTTGGCGCTGAAAACAGGCTGATTGTCGAAAATTTCGCCTGCGGCGCGACGTTTCAACATTATCCTATCAGGTTTTCTGCAAAAATCTCCTTCTCTTAAAAAGAAACAGTTTTTTTTCCCTGCGGCGCTCACCTTAGTTTGTCTTGGGTAGACATGTCAGAAGCTGGTACCGAGGCTTGTCTTCTCTCCAGCGAAATTTGATATGAACGGCATCGTCTAATTCCTGTCAATTATTTGTTTATTATTTTATTACAACAATGGCATTTTCCGTAACGTTTTAGAACTTTCGATTGACAATAACGTTAATATTTCTTGAGCCTGCTGTTGCTGTAGCCAGTCGTATATTTTGAAGTCCTCAACCCCCCCCCCCCCCCCCCATGCCCAAGCCCTTCGAACCGCCCCTGGCTATACACAGCAAATGAAGACGAGAAGTTCGCTTTTAGAATAACTTAAACACAAAAGAGTTGAATGACTGTCCTGAATTTTAAGAAGTCTATTCAGATGTGCTTTAACCCTAGCATACAGGGGCGTCACGGATGCATCCCCCCCCCCCCGATGTTGTCGGCCAGCCGGTAAAAAATAGCTGAATTGGCGGGAAGCGCCGCGATTTTTCGTATTTTTTTTGGAAATGGTCGATTTTTCTTCAAAACAGTCAGTTTTTCGTAAGTCGATTTTTTTAAAAAATGGTCGATTTTTCTTTAAATCAGTCGATTTTTCGTCTGTCTTGTCCTACTGTCTGTCTGTCTTGACTGACTGACTGTCTGTCTGTATGTCTTGACTGACAGTCTGTCTGTTTGTCAATCTGTCTTGACTGACTCTCTGTCTGTCCGTCTTGACTGACTGTCTGTCTGTTTGTCTGTCTGTCTCGACTGTCTGTCTGTCTCGACTGACTGTCTGTCTGTCTCGACTGACTGTCTGTCTTGACTGATTGTCTGTCTGTCTAAAACAGTCGTTTTTTCCGCAAAAAAAGTCGGTAAAAATTACCAGCCAGTCGGTAGATACCTTGATCCTCCCATATTTGATAGTGCTATGATTCGCAGTCAGCTTGGGCTGAAGGAATATTTTTGCTCCTCCCCCCCCCAAAAAAAAAAATATTTTGGATAGTAACGCCTCTGCTAGCATAGAGGCCAAAAACTTACCTCCCGACTAGAATGAGCTATTCCAGCGTCTGCAGAACCCCTCCTGTCCTGGAAAACGAATTTCGGGTGTATATTAAAATGTTCCTTGTCCTTTTCAAGCGTTTGTTCCCACCTCAACCTCTTTTTGTAACCGACATTTTTCCATCTATTCTGGGCAGTGGGCACATTTGTTTCGCGGGTCTCACGTCATTTGATTTCTGATGGCTTTTCCATTCTGTTTAAAAATTCTATTCCTTCTTTTTTCACTTATAGCCAACGATGACCAACAATCAATGCACATAACCTTCTCTCGCTTTTGGTCTATAAGGTATATCAGTGTTACCCTCAGACTTCACTTTAACAACTAACCTATTGAATTCTGACCGGCTAAATTCTGAAAGACCTAAGTGAGGCAGATCCAAATCCAATGCGAGTAGAACAGGTAGCCGCATTGCTGCCCCCATGAATCATGTCCCCGACCTATCGGGGTTACTAAACCTGGTTTAAACGACTCGACTTGTCTTTAGGGACTGGCTTACGACTGAATCTGTGCAGAGACAAAATTAACAAGTTTTCTTGAAACGACTCGGATTATTTTTGATTAAAATGAATGCCCGGGACCTCAGCGAGGCCAAAATAAACGATTGATACGACTTAGCAAAAGGCCAAAATAAACGACTGATACCCCCTCCCCTCACCACCCTTCGGGCCACCCCCGGGCAGAAGAAGAAGAGGAAATCCTCTAACTTGGGAACTGGACGGGACTTGGGGTTCTAAGTTGTATCGTAATTCCATACAAGCGGGACGTCACACCCAACCCAATTGATCTTTTACCTGAGAAGCCGAAAACTGCACATTCCTATCGGTGAGTATTTTAATATATATATATATATATAGCCGAGAGCGTTTATATTTATAAAACAGCCTAGGGACAGTCAGATTCTATGCTGGGTCCTCAACCACGTGACGTCACCACTGTATGGAATTTTGAAATAGCTTAGTTGACACCGAGTCGGGAGCTTTTATGGATTTGATGTGGTCAAACCAACCAGGGGCAAATTTGTTATTTGTTAGTCAGTGACCCAGGAGTTTAGTCACGAACTCATGAGGTGCAGCTGTACATTTCCAGTGCAGTACTTTCTGTGCCCCAGTGCTAGGGGTGGCAGATGCTGAAGGTTTGTTACATTAATAGTAGGCTAGAGGAAGGCTAAACTGTAGCCTAGGGAGAAGTTCCTTGGAGTTTGTAAACTTAGGACAGTTTAATTTTTATCAAATTGCTGTTAAAAAATTTGGCTGAAAAAACATGCCAATCTTGGGCCTTGATTTTAGGATAGGCTACCATCTATCAGGGGTGTCACTATGGGGGGGAGGGGGGACTCCCCCCCCCCAAAGGTCTTGAGAAAGTACTTTTGTCGGGCGAACACAGAAGAAATAAAATTTCGTATGATTTTGTAAGGCGTCGGTCAGGCTCTTTTTATATGCAAGAAATGAAATTCTGCATGCTTTTGTCGTGCCTCAGTATTCTTGTCAACACATTGGTTTTTTTATACATAGGGAATCCAAAAGAAATACATTTTGATATGCTTTTCTCGAGCGTCAGTCAGCGCGTCGGCACATCGGGTTCTACTTATACGTAAGAAATCAAATTTTGCAAACTTTGTTGGGCACACCCGCGAAGTTCAAGTTTCATTGGCACAAGGGGTTATTTTTACACTCCTGAAATCAAGTTCTGTACAGTCTAGTCGAGCAAAACAAAGAGCAAATCAAATGCTCAATGGTTCTGTCTGGCATCGGTATTCTCGTCGGCACATCGGGTTCTTTTTACCAGAAAATATAATCTAATTCTTCAAATTTTTATTGGACGCATGCCGAAAGTTCAAGTCTCGTCTGTACATCGGCTTCTATTTACACATAAAGAAATAAAGTTTTTTACAGTTTTGTCGGTCAAAACACAGATCGAATTCTGAATGCTTTTGTCGGGCATCAGTATTTTTGTCCACACATCGGGTCTTTTATACGTTAGAAATCAAAGCAAACATTTGTCGGCAAAATTTTTCCAAAATTTTTTCCTTTTTTTTGCTTAGTTCAACTTGTTTTGGGTGCAGTCGTTGTAAGTTTCGCTTTTTAGCAAAAGTTGAAACGAAAAGCCAAAAATGTGAAATTAAATATATGAATTTACATCAAAGGAACAATCTCAACTGATGCATTACAGTAAGTTTTACAAAAAATCTCGCCTGCACCGCATTGTTTAGTATTCTCTATTTGGAAGAACGGTGTATCATTTAGTTTTTGTTTTAGGATAGAAATTCTTGGGGTTTTAAACACGTGAAAAGCCGGAAATTGTATGGTACCAGCTAAATTTTTCCTGAAAAAGGCAGACTTAAAAAATTTAGCCTGCGGCACTTGGTTTAACTTGTTTTGGTACAGTCGTTGGAAGCTTCGCTTTTCAGCGAAAGTTGATTGGAAAGCCGAATATGTGAACTTCAAAATACAAAATTGTACTAAAGGAATAACCTCAACTGATGCAATACAGTTTGTTTACACAAAATTTCGCATGCGGTGCAATTTGCAGTATTCTTTATTTTTAAGAACAGTGTTTCATTTAGTTTGGCGTTATAGGACTGAAATTCCTGGGGCTCTGAAACGCGTTAAAAGCTAGAACCTGTATGGTAGGTATAGCTAAATTTTTACAACAAAAAGGCAGATTTAAAACAAATCGCCTGCACCGCTTAGTTTAACTTGTTCTTGGTACAGTCGTTGGAAGCTTCAATTTTAACGAAAGTTAAACTGAAAAGCCAATATGTGAACTTTAAAATACGAAATCACATCAAATGAATAATCTCAACTGATGCATTACAGTTAGTTTTACCCTGGTTTTAGTATGTGCTGGCGGGAAATGTACGCCGTTGCCGCGAATCGGCAGCGGCGTGTTTTGTCGGCCCATTTTTGAGTCCGTCGGCACAAACTGGACGTCCCCCCCCCCCAAAGGTAAAAGGCTAGCGACGCCCCTACCCTCTATAGTCAGACTATGCCAAACGCTGGATATTGGATATATCTAGCGTTTGGTATTATTTGGTATAGCGTAGGCTATGCCTATTTTTAGGATAACCTATGCCAAATGCTGGATATATCTAGCCTTTGGCATAGCCTATGCCTAACAATGGATTCCATTATGCCAAATGCTGGATATGTGTTGTTACCCTAACCCTGACCTACAGGCTGCCTATGGGAGGGGTACCCAACCTTAAGTTTATATATAACCTCGAACTTGGTCTGAAAATACTACAAGCAAAATGTACAGTCCTAAATTTATCCTAGGTCATTCAGGGTGTCTTTCTTGACAGTTTGTGAATGTGATGCACCTAGCACAACTCTTTATCGTAACAAAGTTCTTATTGTTTAAAATCCTGTTAAACCAATCCTCATCCCCTTTCTCAACTCCAAAAAATTCTTGACAGGACCTTGTTAAGACTGCACCAGTCTAGTATACTCAAGTACACTAAGCCCTTTTTTGATAACCATTCACAAATAGGGTGCCAGCGGGGTGCATGCCACCAGGGGTGAGTAGGGCAGAGGCACCACGGCTAGGGTGGAGGGGGGGGGGGCACCCCTCCTGATTATTGTTGGCCAGTTCGTAAAAGATAGCCGAGTTGGCGCATAGCACTGCATTTTTTTTTTTAAATAGTCAAATTCTTTTCTTGGAAATAATAGTAGTTCTTCTTAAAATCAGCTGGTTTTTCGTCAACACAGTCATGTTTTCTCAATATTAGTCATTTTTATCTGCAAAAACAGTCGTTAAAAATGACCAGCCAGTCGGTGAACACCTTGCCCCCCCCCTCCCTAAAAAACATTTTGGCTAGTAACGCCTCTGGAGTAAGGTACTCATATGTATGTGTACCCCTTCTTCTCCAGAGGTGGCAGAGGTATACCAGTCTGCTACACTTTATAAATCAGAATTAATTACTGCTTACCCACTGCTGCGTCTGGTCCAAGGATTACAGCAATAAATAGCCCTGCTTCAGAGCATATTTGATGTCTGTTGCCTGTTTTTTAAATCCTGTAACCAAGTAAAAGGGACCAGGGGCATATTTGACGGTGCAAAATGGATAAGTCAGCTGCATTTTATTAGAGCTATATTTCGGCCCTTCTTGGCAAGGGTCCTCTTCAGGCTCAAGACGCTCTAGCTGGAAAATTAACTTGCGAAAAAGGGAAAAACAAAAAAGACTCCTCCTAAAATATCTGAGTTGGGTAAAAAATAGCCGAAGTTTCGTAAAAACAGTTGATTTTTTGGGGGGAAACAGTCGGTTTTTCGTAAAAATAGTCGAGTCTTTTCTAAGAACACCGCTTTTTTTCTTAAAAACAGTTGATTTTTTGTCAAAACAGTCATTTCTTTCATTAAAACAGTTTTTAAAAATGACCAGCCAGTCGTTAAATACCTTGCCGCCCCAAAAACATTTTGGCCAGTAACGCCTCTGAAAGGGGCCATCAGAACAGTGACACCAACTTCTACGAACTGCAGTGCACACTACCTGGCGTCGATATGTGCACTTTTGCCACATGTCTTTTTTGATCGAAGTTTTGTTTGCTGTTGGCTTTGCTTGTGAACTTGCTAGCTCAGAAAGTTCGACAGTCAGAGTTTGAAGGGCAAATAAACTGTGACCGGCGACCAAAACAGTATTTAAATAAGTTGCGTTTTTATTGGAGTTTTGTTCGCCATTAGCATAGCCTTCATCTTCTATTCATTAATGGCATCGGCACAGCTGGGGAGCGCGACCCTTTCTGCCTTCCGGTTAATCTTCTTCTGAGATGTTGATGGGCCGGTCTATGGCACCTCAACTGGGATCGCCGCCCAGGAGGAATTATCCTCTTCTTGGTTGAGCTTGCAGAGTGGATAATGGAACCTCGACTGGGATCGAAGCCCAGGAGGAATTACCCTGTTCTTACTGATGGTGGGGCTGATGATGGAACCTCTACTGGGATCAGAGCCCAGGAGGAACTATCCTCTTCGTGCGGATGGTTGGCAGGCAATGGCACCTCGACTGGGATCAGAGCTCAGGAGGAATTACCCACTTGATTGAGCTGGTTGATCTGTCGCGGTTGCAAGTGCTTTCATCATCGCTCGATAGACGGCTTCTTCAGTTTTTTTGCTGAGCTCCATTCGCGTGATTGCTTCAAAGTTGAAAGGAAGCTTTTCTTTGGTGCAGAGTTGGCGCAGTTGGTCCCGGAGAGGGTTTTGGCTGCATTCCATCAGTAGGTGCTGAGGGGTTTCATCCGTTCGTTTGCAAATTCTTCATAGAGGGCTGGGTGAGAGTTTCCACTCGAATAATGTCTTGTTCAGCATCAAGGTACAACTCTTTAGTCTGTAATAGAGACACTGCTCCCGTCTGGATTTGAAGGGTGTGTTGTTACGTCTGCTGCTCGATCTGGGAGTTCTTTTCCTCAGAATGTCTCTCAACTTCCTTATATTCCAGAGGTCCGTGTCCTCAGCTTTTCTTTATGAGGTCAAGAGAGGATCTAGAGTCGGTGAGAAGGACGACTTTCCGAGTAGATGGCGGTTTCTTCGAGATGACTTCTAGTGCTTATCAGATCGCTGTTAGCTCTGCCGTCAAGGTGGACGAACCGTCAGCAATTTTAGTCAGGATATGCAGGTTATATTGTGGTATAGTCGATGCCGATCCTGCCTTGTTGTCCTTTACCGATCCGTCTGTAAAGACTTGTAGGTAGTCAGGGTATTTCTGATGTATCTCCAGTGAGAACAGCTGCTGAATTTCTGTGTCGGAATATTCGTGCTTTCTAAGTGGTATGATCTGTAACTTGACTTCTAGGGCTGTCATTTCCCAGGGTGGGTCCTCCGGGAACGGACGGGCTGTTGCGGCTTCGTTCTTCCAGTCACATATGTGCTCCTTGTAGGTCTCCCAGCAGGTGCCCTTCTTGTTGGTGTCGTTGTTGTCTTTCATCACCTCTTTTTGCACGACGTGGGTTCGTCCATAGCTTTGAATTTTTGTGAAGTTCTCTTTCTTTAATTGTGGGGAGATTAGCTAGCTGACGAAGCTTCGTTGTTGGGGTGTGCTTGTGCAAGCCGAGGGCGATCCTGATAGCTGTGTTCTCAACTGTTTCGAGGGACGACATGAGCTGTTTTGAACGTCGGGTTGTTAGCATTGCTCCATATTCTATTTTTGACCTGATGTAAGTCTTATAGAAGTCAATCAGCGTCTTTGGCGATGAGCCCCAATCAGTCCCGGCAAGCCTCTTCATCAGGGACAGCCTTTTCATGCATGATGTCCGGGTGGCTTCTATCTGCCTATTCCATCTTAGCTTGCTGTCCACGATCACTCCCAAGATCATTGCCTCCTGAACATAGGGGACTTCTCTCCCACCCATTGTTAATGGTTTCAGAGTGGGTGAGGATCTTTGCTTGTGGAAGAGTATCGCTTTTGATTTTGAACTCGACGCTGTCAGTCCCAAGTACTCTGAATACTGAAGCAGGTGGCGTAGTGTGGATTGCATTATTTGCTGTAGTTGATCGACATCTTTCCCATCTTCCCACACTCCTAAATCGTCCGCGAACTTACCTTTGCTAGTTTCATCTCTTGGAGTAGTTAACTCACAGGTGTAAATCAGAAATAGCAGCGGGGTGAGAATAGCACATTGAGGGAGACCAATCAGGATTTCCCGCTTATTCGAGCTGACTCCATTAGCTTCGACTTCATAATATCTTTCTTGCAAGTAGTGTCCTATGAACTCCGTTAATTCTAGCGGAAAATCTTGGTTGATCATGATCTCTTGTAGTTTTCTCCAGATTACGTGGTCGAAGGCGCCGTCGTAGTCGATCAGGACAGCAAAAGTGATTTCCCGTCAACCCATGCTGTTCTAACGGCATCTTCCAAACGAATGAGCGTGTCCATTGTGCTGTGTCTTTTTCGAAATCCAGTATGAAATTCTGGTATTATCTTGTTATGTTCGACGAACCGTTCAATTCGTTTGTATATCATTCTTTCCATTATTTTGCCCAAAGTTGGTAGCAGCGATATGGGCCTGTATGATCGTGGATCTTATTTTGGTTTCCCCGGTTTCAGAACTGGTTTGGTTATTGCTGTTTTCCATATCCTGGGGAATTTCTTTGCTTTCCAAGCTGAATTAAAGGTTTTCAAAATTTCTAAAAGTTTTTCTTGAAACTGTTCTGTCGATTCTTTGATCCATTTTGCGTTTATTTCGTCGTATCCTTGGGCTGTATCTTACTTTGATTTCTCTATGGCTTCCAGCATTTCGGTCATTGTGAGTTCCATTGTCAGCGAGGACTTGTATGCTGACTTTCTTGTGAGGGTGCAAGCGGGGGGGGGGGGGGGTGTCTGAGAACTGTTTCCCGTGGCAGCGTTTGGTACTGGTCAGCTAGTATTTCTACTTTTTGCTTCTCGTCCCTGATAGCATGCCCTCCGACTTTCAAGTCGACTCGCATGTCGTCGAATGCAGACTGCTTACCATTTATATTGCTGATGGCCTTGTGGATTTTTGACGAGGGAATGTGAAGTCTAATTTATCGGAAAAATTTGGCCATGACATTTTTTTCGCTGATGAGCACTCTTTTCTTACTTTTGCCTCAGCTCGAAGCAGTTCCAAGTTGGTTCTTGGGCTGGGATTTGTCTGGAAGGCTTTCCTTGTTGATTTCTTGGCCTTGACAGCAGCGGCACATGCTGCAGTCCACCAGGTTTTTGGGGTCTTGTTGGGATTTGGATGAGAAGGTTGGTCGGAAGATTTGCGGATAGCAACATCTGCGGCGTCAAGTAGGATTCTTGTGATTAGCTCTGCTTTCATCTGTGGATCCTTTTCTTCAGTTATGATTCCATAGTCTGCATGCTCGAGTTGGCGTCGGAAGAGCTCCCAGTTAGCTTTCCTGGTGTTGAACCTGTAGGTAGGGGGGATTTTACACGTAGTGGTGTCACCTATTATGGTAAGGATTCCTGTGTGGTCAGTCTGTAGTTCTTCGACGAGCTGGATGGTAGTGCTGTCGAGCATGTCTTCTGGTACTAGCTGTAGATCTATTGTTGATGTTTTTCCGGTTCTGAGGTCGAAGTGCGTCGATAGGTCATATGGGGTAAGGACGCATAGTTCATTGGATTCATTAGTGATTTTCTCAACAGACTTCCCGATTCGTTACTTCTTATACATGTCTCCCAGAGCGGGCTGTGGGCGTTTAGGTCTCCTACAAACAGTGACCTCTGCCCATGCGTTTCCTGACTGACCTCTTCATGAATGTCGTTGTTCCCGTCTGGGTTGTAGATGTTTAATACTTTGAGGTTTCTTCCAGAGTCCATTGCGATTTCCACCCCGAGAATGTCTATGTCATTCGTGTGGATTTTGGAGGGATAGGGTTGTGGTCTACACAGTTCTTGACTAGTGTAGCGACGCCTCCGCCTTTTCCGCCTGACGATCTGTCCTTACGTTAAATTCTGAAGCCAGGAACTTTTATTATTGTTGTTTCTTGCAGGCTTGTCTCCTGTAAACATACAACTTCGCGTTGGTACTTATTTATTGCTACCCTTAATTCATCCAGTTTAGATTTGTGCATCGATACTATGTTCCACTGTAATATTTTTAAGGTATTCACCCTTGTTGCTTTTGCTGCTCGGTTCATCTAAGGTGTCTCCATTGTTGATCTGAAGCTTGCCTCGCTTTGTGAATTCTTTCTCTGGGAGCTAAGGGAGTTGCTGGTTGAGTTTTTGCTTTTCTGCTGTTCATCCTGGGCTATTGGTAGGGGTGCTTCCATCATGATGCTTGTGAAGACTGTGTGGGCTACCTTCCAGATATCTCCGCCAAGTAGCTGCTGTATGGCTTTTCTATTTACAAGTGCTTTTGTGGGTTCGTTTATCTGGCTATTTGCGATCAGATGCGATACCGCTAGGTATGTAGCGATGTTCTTCCATGTTTCGTTTGGTTTTTGATCGGGTATGCTAGTCCTATTTCTCAGTGGCTGATGTATCAGGGTGGGAGCGGGGTTATCATTCTGGGGTCGTGGTGTCCTCTGATTTCGTTCGACCATCTTAGCATAAGTTGGTCTGCTGGGGGGATCCCTCTCACTGGATATTTGGATGCTTCTTGTTGTGGTTTGGGGGTTCCTTATGCTTGGTGTGGGAGTTTCAGTCACAGTATCTGTGTTGTTCCTAGCTGGAGTAGGGAATTTTTTCCTTAATTCATCCATCTTCGATTCCACCATGCCAAATGGTAGGTTTGCCTCTGTGGCTATCCTTAGGATTCTTGCTCTTTGTTGGTGGGCTGGACATCTGTTCTTTTCAGCAGCAGAGTGGCCCCACTGTTTACAGTTTTTGCAGTAGGGAGCTTCTTCAGGACACTCGTCGATGTTGTGTCCTTTACTGTTGCAGTAAAGGCATATTGGCTCAGTGACTGTACACTTATTGGCAGAGTGCCCATGGGAATAGCACCTGGAGCAGTGTAGAGGCTTGGGTTTGTACTTTTTGAACTGAACGCTCCCCCGTAAAGGTAAATCTTAGCAGGTATGGCTTTTCTTGTGATCAGGACGGACGATGTGAATCTTTGACCTTCCTCATTCCTCTTTTTGAGCCTCGCTACAGTTTCTACAGTTAGTGTCTTGTTGTCTCCATCAACAAGTTCTTCTTTCAGCTCTGCTTCGCTGATTCGTTGCTGATTCTATACATGACAATTTTGATTAGCTTTTCTCGGAGAATTTTTGTTGCAACTATTTCTTTGCTCAGAATCGAACGTGGATGCATGTGGTCGAATTTGTTTGCTGCGTCAGCATCATAAAAAAACACTTCCAATCCACCTGAAATCGATAGGTGGATTTCAAAGTTGGTTCTTCTTGCTTTGTAGACTGCCGCTCTAATTTTATGGATGTCATTTGGTTCAAACTTGGACCCATCCTTTGCTTCTATTTTAATTATTGTGAAGCTTTGTTCGGCTTCTTCTCGTTCTTCACTGCTTCCAGTAGACTCAGTTCTCATGCGCTTGCCAGGGGTGGCTGAGTTGGCCGGCTTCGGTAGAAAACCTGATTTCTTTACCGGCTTGGCTGCTTGAAACATCTGGTTGGTTAATGTGCCTGGAGATTCCCCAGGTTTGGGTTTTATAGGACTAATTCCTCTGATCATTACGGATCTTTGTTATAAGGCAGGTGGCTCACTCACGGGGTGTTCTCCCTGAATAGGGGAGCACTAGCTGATTGGGACAACTTTCCTGGCCAATCCAAATTCCGGCTTTCCTATGGTTAAGGCAGCCGAATTCTATGGCTCTTCCTGAGATCCTTTCATCAATGTAAAAATTGCACAAAAAGCGTCGTGTTGACTACTTTTTGAATTTCCCCTAGCCGGTTGCTTAATTTCCATGTTCAAACGCCGTCGAAGTTCACTGTTTGCTCAATTAGTCTTTTTAGGACTCCGGCGATCTTTGCCCGGTTGCCATTTTTTCCATGTTTCAAGCAAATGTCGAACTTGCTAGCTCACGAAGTTTGTTGGTTAGAGTTTGAAGGACAAAGAAACTGTGACCGGTTACCAAAAACGGTATTTAAACAGAGATCTTGGAGTTTGAAGGCAACTTCTAACTTCGATTAACAAGAGCTATAAGCTCATATGGCACTTGCAAGGCTGGGTCGGAGGATGGAAGTAGGAATTTGCCAATTCGTGGGGTTTGTTATGATCATTTGTAAGCAATTCCCGTAAGATAAGAATGATCATGTGCTCTTGGAAATCATGAGAACGGATAGTTTTGTAAAAAGTATTTCATTTTTGAACTTGGCTGTGATTATGCGCACTTTAAGGGCTTTAGAAATTGATCTGTAACCAAAACTCTCGAGGCAAAAATGATTATGGGCCATATATATATATCTTCGGTTAAAAGTTTTTTTTTTTTACTTTTCGGTTAAGACGCACACTTGAAGGGAGATAGAAATTCATTTCTAAGCAGAACCCTTGAGGCATAAGTGATCATGGGCTCATGGGGACTATGAAAATGTATACTTTGCTTAAAAGTATCAATTTGCATCTGGGAAGTGACAAATCCTAAGCCAATCTTGTCAAGTCTAATGTTCAAGTCAAGTTTCATCGCCCTAGCACATCTGGAAGTACCTCAACTCGCGATAGACGGAATTCCGGATCCCCCCCCCCCCCCTACAACTCTCCCACAGTGCCGGAATACCGTCAGGTTCTGTCACTGATCTATCTATGGCTTGTGCTTGTTCTTCCAACCAAGTTTCATCCCGATCGCTTCACTCTAAGCGTGTCACAAGATTTCCGCCCCCCCCCCTCCGACTCCCTCCACGTTCATCAGATCCGGTCCGGACTTGAAATAGGACATCTGAGACAACAAGGTCTTTCCAAATATAAAGTTTCATCAAGGTCCGATCATCTGTTCGAAAGACTCCGATTCCCATACCCTCCACTCCCCCCACGGTTATCAGATCGTGGAAGTGACTTTTTCCAAGTTAGTTTGGTCCGATCCCGATACGCCTGCCAAGTTTCATCGTCCTAGCACTTCTGAAACTACCCTAACTCTCATTTGGGATCAGCTTGTGAAGTGTGGAATTTCAGGAAACTTACAGGAGGTTGGCTTAAAGAGTGACTACCTTGACCTTAGACCAAGAAACATCAGTTCTTTAGGCTTTAATTAATGGTTTATTTTCTGTTTAGTTTTTAGATTGAGAGTTAGACTTTCCTGCTGTGGACATGTCAAAGGTAGATGGCTCCATTCTCAAGGGGAACTCCAGTGATAGATCTCCAGTAGAACGCTGCACATACCTCGATTACGACTATGACTTAGCTCTCAGCATTATCTGTGGTACATATCTGATATTTGGTATGGTGTACAGTTTATTTGGTAAGTAGCCCGTAACTCTGTTGAAGTAAGTAGCTTATCATAACTAGCTCTGTGTCTATCTGGAGCTTATCTCAGCACAAGGCTAGTTTGTATTTATTTGTAGAAGCAACTTGTTGATTCTACAGTTTGTGTGGGTGGCCCTTATTGGCCGTTAGTTCAATAAATAAATATTATCCTCTCAGGAAGGTCAACTTCTCAAAGATAGTCTTGCCTAAGATCAGGTCCTTCGGGAGTGACATTAGTCGCGTTTTTTGCCAAAAGAGATCGAAGGCCTCTCTCCCAAGTCCTCTGTTCTTTCTGCTAACTTGGCCGTTTTCTGGCAAGGAGTGTGGCGCCCTTCTCCTGAGCAGATTGGTCAACTCACCTCGGAGTTGCCAATCTCCTTTCTCCGCAGGCCTGAGCAGAAAGGTGAAAGGCCTTGGTCCAAAAACGGTCAAAAGAGCAGTGAGGAGTAACGCTTGGTGCCAAAAACGAGCAAACGAACCAAGGTCTTGGTTAAACGCGACTATTGCTTGTCATGTTGATGGCTGCCACAAAAGGTTATAGACGCAGACCCAGAAACGCATGCATATCCTGGTTAATGTAAGGCATGGTAGGGTGCCATGTAGCCACAGAGTGGATTGGAATGTCCCGGGTTCTATGTGTGTAGGTGAGCACAGTTGCGCCTCTGAGGGTTCAGTTGCTGCGTCTGCGTGTAGTTGTTTGACAAAGCCGGTCCCTTCAGAAAGGGCTGTCTTCGGATTTTGTGTTACAATTTGATACAGTATACAAAGGCCATCACAGTTCTATGCTCAGTTTTCCTTGAGAATACAGAAGAGATATGTTGCTTCGGTTCGGCTTCGGACTTTAGATGGTCCAGTTTTATTGTGACATAAAGGAAAGATCCCAAAATACCCACTCAGGTGTTCCTAGGAGTCCTCAAGGAACTATGGTGACCCACCAGTATTATTTGTTATTGAACCAGTGGATAAGTAAGTAAGTAAGTAATTTATGTATGGCCCGCCATTTTCAAAAAGCGGAGAAGATGAAGAAATAAATAAAACACATAAACACACTAATGATAAGAATGTTTCTGCCTAAGCTAATTAACGTTTAAAGAAGCATGCCTCCACCAACTATGTAGATTTTATCTCTTGAAACATTCTATAATTTCCAGGTTACCGGTGTTTCCGTGCGATCATGTTCCTGACAGGTTTCATCTTTTCATCTGTGATTGTCTATCTTATTTGTCAAGGAGAGCCACGTCTTCCGTTGTTGGCCAAGATAGGTAAACATTGTTTTGAATATATTCTGTATTTTCGGAGCCTACGTACGCCAAGGGACGGGATACCTATAGTTGCATTTTTGCAGATACCATGGTATCTGTTACCACGGCAACTGGATCTGCAATTAGTCGTTTTTGCAGTTACCGTGGTATATACGGTTGCTCTGCAAAAACGACAGTTGCCAAAATTGCGCTTTTCGAAGTCATCAGAAAAGAAAAACTGATATCCAGTCACATCACTAAGTGCCTAACTTCTTTCCCAACAATTTGACAAAAAATGATGAAAGTGAGATGACTTTTTCAGACAACACGATCAGTTACCGACCGTGGTATCTGAATATCAGATACCACGATAACTGGCCAGATACCACGATAACTGCAAAAACGACTTCAGACCGTTGCATCAGATACCATGGATCTGCAAAAACGCAACTTATGACTTTAGAAAGTTTGTCCGGCCGTCTGTTGGCACGTTAACTCTTGGACGTTTTGAAATATATTGTTCAAACTTGGTGAAAGTATGCTTTGACCTTTGGGTCAAAATGCGGTTCAAGTTCGTAGATAAGCCTCGTAACCGGAAATTTGGTAAAGGTTTGATTAGTGGTTAGGAGGCACGGTGAAATGAAATTTCCGAACTTTATTTCCTTGCCGGGGAAGTAGTTCTCCCGGACTCCGTTCATACCCGGGAATTCAGGGAAAATTTTGAGGTTTGACACATGGAAAAGAAGACATGCTCAATCCATTTTATAACTGTATTTTCTTGGCGGACAAGTATAGTTAGCACGAAATCCAACGAAAACGGGAAATTTGGTAACAGTTTTTGAAAGGTCGATTAGTTCGACATAGCCTAGAGATATCTGAAATTTATTGTCTCACTGGGTGTAGCCTGTTCATAGAAAGACGAGAACCCAGCCGGCGGCTGTGTCTAATAAATGATTCAGTGATCGAGTATCAAACAGATATCTGATGAAAAATAATTCTGAAAACGATTGAAGCCTTGGTTAAATGAATGCTGAACCCACATCTTTTTGTATTACTAATAGCGGATCAGTCGTGTGATCCAGTACAACTCTGGTCTGTAAGGGTACATTGCAAGTTTACGGGTTCCATCTGTTAGACCCGATCTCTGCATCAGGAAGTCCAAACAAATATTCCCCTTTGATATCGCATCCAGACCTTTGGTATTTGCTATGGCCAGTTGACTTTTTATGGCACTTGCCTTCCGGCCAAGTGCCATATACCGATCACTTTTCCGTCGGTCTGTCGGTCGGTCAGTCCGGTGTTTGCGAGTTCGGGTACTTCCAGATGTACTAGGACGATGACACTTGGCAGGTGTGTTAGGGACCCGACCAAACTAACTTGGAAATAGTCACTTGCCCGATCCGACCATGGTGGGGGGAGGGGGAGGTGGCGGAATCCGGAAAATAGGGGCATGCATAACTTTCGAATGGGTGATCGGATCTTAATGAAACTTGATATCTGGAAAGACCTCCTTTCTCAGATGTCTCATTCAAGTCCGGATTGGATCCGATGAAAATGGGGGGGGAGTCGGAGGGGGGAACCGGAAATCATGTGAAACTCTCAGAGTGGAGCGATTGGGATGAAACTTGGTGGAAAGAACAAGCACAAGCTCTAAATAAATACATGACAGAACTGGACCGGATTCTAACACTGTGGGGGGGGAGTAGGAGGGGGGGGGTCCGGAATTCCGGCGATACGTAGTTAATGTACTTCCAGGTGGGATAGGACGTTAAAACTTGGCAGGCATATCAGGGAACCGACCAGGTTAACTTGGAAACAGTCACTTGCCCCATCCGACCATCGCGGGGGGAGGGGGAGACGGCGGAATCCGGAAATAAGTGGCATGCATAACTTTCGAACGGGTTATCGGATCTTAATGAAACTTGATATCTTGAAAGAATTCATGTCTCAGCTGTCCCATTTCAAGTCCGGACCGGATCCGATGAACTAGGGGGGGGGGTCGGAGGGGAGAACCGGAAATCTTGTGACACGCCTAGAGTGGAGAGATTAGGATGAAACTTGGTGGGACGTACAGGCACAAGTCCTAGGTGCATCAGTGACAGAATCGGACCAGATTCGGGTACCAAGGGGGGCTGTAGGGGGGTGTCCGGAATTCCGGTGATCGTGAGTTAAGGTACGTCTAGATGTGCTAGGACGATGAAACTTCGCTGGAACATTATTAACTTGACATCATTGGGTTAGACATCGTCACTTCTCCGATCCCACCATCCCTTGAAGAGCTCATCTTGACCGCAAAATACAAAGAATACGTTTAAGCAAAATTTCCTTTTTTCACGACGCACTGAGTACATGATCCTTTTTGCCTCAAGGGTTTTGTTTAGAAATTAATTTTTAGCACCCTTAATGTGCGCATCTTAACCGAAAAGTGAAAAAAAACTGTTGACCATCACTTCCATCCTCTGACCCAGCCTTCAAGTTTGGCGCATCTTAACCAAAAAGGAAAAACAATGCTTTTGACCGTCACTTCCATCTGACCCAGCCTTACAAGTGCCATATGAGCTTTCAGCTCTTGTTGCAATACATATCTATCTAGTGTTTCTTTATAACGTCCTAGATTAAACGAATTGGACGAGTAAAAATACCCGTTTACAGTTGCCCCGACACTGACCTGACGCTTTCTTCAGCGCATCTATAGGGCTATAAATGCACACATATATATAATATAGAAAGGGCTATAAATGCGTACACTATCAGAATGTTTTTCCCAAAAGAGGAGAGGGCAGGTTCATTCTGACCGCTTAGGGGGGGGGGGGGGGGGACAGATTAAAAAAAAATAGATTTGGACACCGACGCTATTGTCAACGCATTTATAGGGCTATAAATGCAGACATACGGTATATAAAGTATAGACGCATATATAATATAGAAAGGGCTGTAAATGCGTACACTATAATGTTTTTCCCAAAAGAGGAGGGGCCATGGTTCATTCTGATCGCCTAGGGGTGAGGGGGGGGGGGGTGAAAAAAAAAAGATTTGGACCCCTTATGTAGTTGAGTAGTTATATTCTCAGGATTACTTAAAGTGCTCGATGAATAGATAACAAGTTCCCCCTTGCTATGCTATATTATAGTTTGTTTGCAGGTATATCATTGTCAGCTGGACTGCTCTTCGGACTCATCTGTATGCTCGTATACCACGTCGGTCTGTTTATGACAGGGTTGCACACAGGGTTCCTGCTTGGTGTTGTAACGATGATGCTTTATCCTCTTTTCGGAGAACCTGACTCAGGATGGATCTCATTTGGTATCCTGTTGGGGTTCTCACTAGTTGGTGCGATATTCAACTTAATTTTTCAGCGATCTCTGACGATTATAGGTAAGATCAAGGGCATATAATTTATAATAATAATAATAATTGATTTATGACCCATCATATACTCACAAAGAAGAAGACGGAGTATAAATACAAAAAAGAGGAAAAAGTTATGTACTGAAAGACATAAAACCATACAAAAAACTACACGAAACTAACTTCTAACAAATTAACCTAATAATGAACCAAAAAATATAAAGAAAGCACAACAACAACGGCAACAACAACAGAACCAGAACTAGAACAGAAAACCCTTCCAGGGGTGGTTCGAAGGATTTTCTGACATCTTAGAAAAAAGTTTATCCTCATAGTTTGTATTTATTAATCGTGGTACTCACAAAAGCATTTCGGTGTTGTTTCTTCATTGTCTTCTTTTCCCTTAAGAGTAAAACGATTCCTAGCAAAGCATACGTAGATAGATAGATAGAAAGTTTATCGTAAAATTCGACTTTCGTGGTTACAAACGAAATTTGCGATTATTGTCAAAAACAGAAGAAATTAAATATATGTGTCATACGTTAGTACACTTTAAAATCTGTCACGCTTCATTAAAAAATTTCACGTACGGGGTACAATTAAAAATCTGTCACGTTTCATTACAAAATTTCACGTAGGGGGTAGGGGGAGCTCTGCCCGTTCTGTTGCGGACAGGTACGACATTGATTCGGCCGTTTTGAAAACTAAACAAAGTGGGCTGTGAATGAAGTACACTGGTTCGTCTGGCCAAAACATGTGATCTTCATCCCCATAGCATTCGACGGACAACCGCGATCTTGATTTGAAACGGGAAAAAATCCGTCTATCAAAGTTCCGGTCTTACCTATTTTGCTGCTTGGTTCAACGTCCCTAACGTTTCGTCAGTTCTCGTTTCCAAAATTTTGAACTGCCTATTTCATTTTATCTACTCGTACACTTTTAATTTTTTTCGTCTTTCTCATTACAACCAAGCTGAACGAGTGAGGCTGAAACTAGCCGAGTTTCAAAGCAGTCACGTGTGTTAGAATATTGCAATCTACTGCCACATGTGCTTTAAAGGATAGATTTTTACGCACAAGTTATTACAGGCCCTTGCCAAGGCAAGATTTGTTTTATCCGAGCAGTACGAATGAGACAATAATCTCAGCTCGAGCTGAGAACAAGTACGCAAGCGCTCAGACGTGGAGTGTGAAAGAAAAATCTGTATCACATCTTATAAGCAAACAGCGTTAGAACCAAGACATTTTACATCGCCAATAACCAAAAGAATATCGAAATAACATATTTTGAAATCATCCCAGTTTGAGAGCTTTTAAAGGACCTGTCTCACCTATAATACTAATGCAACCTACTTCCATAATCACTCCATATATTTCTAAACCCGGAGACCCCAATTTCGTACGGTATATTCAAACCCTCTAACAAGACCACGCTGATTTTCTCGATTGCCGTGTTTTGCTGCCTTCGATGTGGTTCACGCTGTCGACGGTTATCGGCGAGAAGTTTTTTATCAACAAAACTGGTTATGTAAATTGTTTCCCTGTTTTCGCTACAAGTCAATGGGTCTCGGAAAAGGCTTAAAACAGCCAAAACCATGGGTTGTTTGTTGAAAGCACAGCCTAGTTTTAAAGTATTCAAATATATTAAAATACTGTAAATTGAAGAGTAATTAGTGCGATGGACCTTTAATGTAAACAAGCCGCATTTAGAAATCCAAAGAAGATCTTCAGGATCTTGCAAGAACGATTTCACTTTCCATACTGAATGTCTTGCTAGCCAGTCCGACCCTTTAAACCTCTTTCCCAATAACAAATGCAATAAACCAAATCGTAGCAGCCTATTACCCCCTTTGTCACAACTTCATTAACAACGGCATAGCATCGATCATACGACAAAACTGTCTAGTTTCCAACTGATCATTAAGGAATGAGGTACGCCTCGTGGTGTTATTTGTTGCTGTTACACCAAAATCCGCATCTTTACATACATATCCACAAGTATACAAGAGTGAACTCGAGAGACGTCATAGACGAACGTAACTCAGAGGAAATATTTGCCCAGTTACCCATAAACGGGAGGGGGGGGGGGGGGGGGGGTCGGAACCCATTATATGCATATCTAGACCTAAAAATCCCTCGACTATATCAGCTTAGAGTTTGACTCTGGTCACGGGTCAAAAACTTAACTCATGATAAATGATGTACTCAATGAATAACTCATGGCCCAATCAAGTGGGCCCACTTGCCCATCAACAGGGAGGGTGGGGGGTGATTCAACTCCACTCAAATATCCCCAGCCCCTATGATCCAAATGCACAAAGAAATTTCATCGTCATATCCAGTTATTATCAGTTAAAATCATAAAAAAATGAGCAGTCTGTGCCCAATTGCCCCTGAACCAAGTAAGGGTGGGGTAGCAAAAAGGGCAAAAAGGAAAAAGAGACTCCAATGCTCACAAACTTACCAAGTTTCAACTTGATACCTGTTGATTCCTGTCACGGTTAACGAACTTTACTCCTAGGCAGTCTGGGACCAGTTGCCCATGAACGGGGTGGGGGGAGGGGAGGTGCAATTTTAAAAGCAATTTTCCAGCCATAGGATCTACAGGTACAAGGAATTTCATCATCTTATATCCAGGTCTTGTCAAGTTATGAACATTATTCACTGGGCAATCTGGGCCCATTTGCCCCTGAACCTGGTGGGGGTGGGGGGACCAGACCTCAAAAAGGCACAACTAGACCCCATTAACCACAAGTGTACCAAGTTTGAACTTGCACTGGTTCACGATTAATGAGCTCCACAAAATACGGTGAAAACCGAAAGCCGAAAGCTGCTACATCGCTCGCCATAGTGGATTGTTCTAAGGACCACTCCACTAAAAGCGGTATGTAAAAAATGTAACACAAATGTCCCACCGTGGGTTTGAAACTGAGCAGTAAAATAGGATTGCTCTTAAGGCATCATAGGTGATTGTAGAAACAACGCCCTCTGTGTCTTGTCAACATTGCTTGCGTTTGTTTCGCCGTTAAACCGTCGCCTTGACTGTGAACGGTATCGGTAGAGTCTGAGGCTGTGGAACTTCTTCTGCGTCCTATTTTCCGTTCGTGACGGAATAAACTTGTTCCAAACACATGGGTAGCAGAACGCAGCGGTCGAGCACCTTGTAGTTTGCCGGGAGTTTTGATTTCCGTTTACGCGGTAGATTTCTATCATTCAAGAAAAACAAGCACAAACTCGAACTCCCAAATGCCAGGGTCCAAAGATGAGCGTCGAATAGAAAACATTGAGCGTGTTCCATCCTACTTACCGTAGTTACCACGCATGACGTCACAAATTCTGCCTTTTTGTCGTCAAGGCTGGAACGATTTTTCTGTTTTCCAGCGGAATAGCATGCCACGGGCGAATCCGACCAATCACGTGACAGAGATTCGTGGTTACTACGCTTACCACGCTCCCGAGCGTGGTAAGCAAACAGTTACTATTAGTTACTATTCCGAGAAGGCTGGAACGGTCAGCGTAGTAACTTTTCGTGAGGTTGGAACGGATTTAGTAACTAATAGTTACTATTGGTACGAGGGTGGAACACGCTGATTGTCTACTAAATATTAGTATTTGACCCAACAAGGTCTTGAGACCTCAACTCGTTTTGTTTACAGGGACTGCCATCTACGGTGGTATTTTGCTTGCTGCTGCGATTGACTACTTTGTTGAGAAATGTCTCATTATGTTATGGATGTGGGACCGGGTTCGGCTGGTCCCGAGCGAGAAGCCATGCTGGTTTTCCTGGCTCATTTTAGCAATCTGGCCCTTTTTGGCCATAACGGGAAGCTTTACTCAGTTCTTCATGACGGCAGGGCCGTCTCACACGATGAAATACGGTAAGTTGACCAACCAGGCTGTAACAGTACATAAGGCGTATTCTCGCCGTTCCCCGAGGACTCCACTTGAGGAGTCCCCGCGTTTTTGTTTGTCCCAGGGACTCACTCCCCGTATTCTCGCGAGTCCCCACGGACGGGGAATGCTCCGATTATCATCACCATCATCAAAAAGGACTCCTTTTCAAATTCGGAGGGGAATCAATTTTTGCTGTTGTAGATGCTATGTAAAATTAATTAAAAAGAATCGGAATAAACAAAACCAAAAATAAAGTGGATCTAGACTAATTTTTTCAGCTGCATATTCATTTTTCGAACAAAATTCATTTTAGAAGCATTCCCCGTATTCTCGCTGTTTCTGTATGCGGAGTCCGCGTGGAGTGACTCCCTCTATTTTCGCCGTTCCCTTCGATTCCCCGAGGAGTCCTCGGGGAACGGCGAGAATACGCCTATAGTAGAGTTCCGTATGGACAAGATCAAATAAGGAGATAGAACTGCCCATGTCAATGTCCCGAAGAGGAAATCTAGCAGTCAAATCTGATTAATTCTATGGACGCGCTCCAGAGCGGGTCGGCGCGCGGAGTACGCCTCCTACTAGCCACCATCAGTATGTCTTGTGTGATAAGCAACGGTAAGACGGAAGAGGAGTAAACAGGTATCAACAGCAGCTCAAAGCTAGAGTAAATACCTCTAGGTCCGCTCAGTTTTGTCGGGGTTTTCGTAGTCGCTGCATGCGACTAACTAAAGACATAAAGTTCTATCTGATTATTTGTTATTGGTATCATAACGTTGATAAAGTCGAGCTAGGTGTTTTCTTGTAATTTCCAAGGTGAGAGCCTACCTAACAATGCTCAAGAAGGGGCTGTTCCTTGCGTTTAGAAAATGGGTGTGCAGCAGCATATGAACTCTGGTAGCAGATAGCGCATGGTTACGCATCCATATCTTATTTTGAATGCCAAGGATATATTTATTATGACCATTTGCAGTGTTATGTTTCGCGAAAAGATTAAAAGGATCATGACAGATATACTCTCACAAGATTTGATACAAGGCTACGTAGACCTGTGTTATATGTTACCAAACTTCCGACATTGAATCAGAATCATTTATTTACCCAAGCCATCATAGTCAAGAAGAGAACTCGACTAAATAGCGTTTGGGCTTGCAAACTAAAAGAAACTAAAAGACGAACATTGTTGTTGATAGCCTATTTTATTATACAGGCGTAGAATTTCGAGGTGAACAGGGAGACTGACATTAACCCAGAATCTCGAGAACCGAAATCAAGTCTACTTCAGTTTCAAATGAGTTATGAATTCTAAGTCAGTGAATTTATGGTCAAATGTGATTTTGTTTTGCTCCTTGAATCCGCCTTGGGCTAAGTGTATGTTTTTTTTTTTTTTTTTTTTTTTTGACGGACTGGCCGAACGAGAAACCTTTAGTGATGTTCTTTTAGCCCAGTTGGCATGGAAGAACGGGCGAGTTTCCTGTGGGCAGATTTTCATTGCCAACGATGTCCTAACTTGTAGCTAAAATGCCAGTTCGCAAAATGCTTATGAAATCACTTATTTTCTCCAAGCTTTCCTAGCTACGCATCTTTTCCGTGTTTGATAGTAAGAATTCTGATAAACCAGTAGCTCTTTTGGTACTAACAGCCTGTTCTGCGATCTCAACAAATCGGGCCCCTGAAAAATTTGCTTTTTTCCCAGAAGGGTGGATAACTACCTGCCCCACCGTGCAAGATCGAAAACGTCGTTAATAGAATGGTTTCACGATGATTTAAAGGCGGTGTAACACTTCTAGAACTGATCCACTCTTTTCTCTTAATTGCCTGGAACATTTTACAGTTTCGAATTTCGGGTCACCGATCCGACCCGCCCTAGTGACATTTGGGTCATTTTGGCTCAGCCAGGATTCATTCAGTTTGATACCATTTGTCATCTTCGTGAAAGCTATTGGGCTTAAGTAAATTGGTTGATTGATCCACAATTTTTGGGTACAGGGCTTAAATTTGGGAGTGTCCAATTCAATAGTTGCGTTTTTGCAGATACTATGGTATCTGATAACACGGTCTAAAGTCGTTTTTGCGGTTATCGTGATATCTGATACCACGGTCAAAAGGCATTTTTGCAGTTATCGTGGTATCTGGGCAGTTATCGTGGTATCTGATATTCAGATACCACGGTCCGACCGTGGTAACTGATCGTGGTATCTGAAAAAGTCGTCTCACTTTCATCAATTTGTGTCAAATTGGTGGGAAAGAAATTTGGCACTTAGTGATGTGACTGAATATCAGCTTTTCTTTTGGGATGACTTCAAAAAGCGCAATTTCGGCAATTGTCATTTTTGCAGAGCAACCGTATAACAGATGCCATTGCTGCAAAAACGACTAATTGCAGATCCAGTTACCGTGGTCACAGATACCATGGTATCTGCAAAAACGCAACTAGTGACTAGTCATGCACAAATCCTCAAATTTGGGCACGGTTCTCGAACGGTGGGGCACTATGTCCAGCAGCAAGGGCATGGTACCCACATACAAATCTATTGAGTTGAGAATCTGAAATGGAAATTTGCTTTTCAGGCAGATTTTCATGGGGGCACCATGCCCTTGCTGCAAGGTATTGTGCCCTAACGTACGAGGACCATGTCCATACGTTAGGGCATGCCCAGACTGGGGCACTGTGTCTAAGAATTGATGATTTGTGTATGACCTAAGTGTCCCAGTAAAAGGACAAGCCCAAGCGTTGGTGCCTAGCTGCCAGGTTTTTGAGCCGCCATGAGAACTGTTCCAAAGAAAGTTCTAATGCGTTTGATACATGGCCTTATCGGTTAGACAGCACACACGACGCTTCTGGAGAGAAAAGCTAACGAAGAAAATAAATATAGTCTGGGCTATCGCCGAAGCAACTGTATTGTATTGCATGGTAGTGCCAGTATCTTCTTTCATCTTCTTCTCTAGCCTATACGCGTGCCTCTCGACGGCAGGCGGCAGAGCGGCGTCCGGCGGAGAGTGTCGCGGCGGCACAGCAGCGTCCTGACCGGACGAGGCGGTATAGGTACCTTTATCAAGTGAGAACGGCTCACGGAGATGTAATTAGCCAGGTAGACAGCGCTTTCTTCTTTCTGCTTTCTACTTCTACAACTCTTTGGCTTATTTCTTGCTTTGTGCGAGTCGTGTGCTTTGAGCCTTACGATTAATTATTCAATGTACTACACTGTAAAAAGTCCCTCCGTATAAAGATTAAAGTTAACTGCAGTATTTTCTACTCAGATTCATCTTATCTCTATTTGGTATTAATCTTATCTGCGTAGAGATAAGACTAATCCGAGTAGCAAATACTGCCGTTAGCTTTAATCTTTATACGGAAAAACTTTTTATAGTGTAGGAACTGTTTGAGTGTGTTGTCACCCTTGCAACTGTCTTGTTTTAAAAATTAACCCTCCGAACCCAAATAGAGTTCCCAGCAGCACGACCGCAACTCGAATGCATTCGAAGAGTTGGCAGATGTTCTTCCGTTTCTCACCCCCTGGAGGTAGTTTTGTATAGGTGTGCATGTACACGCAAAAATCCCGCAGGCGTTGATAGGATCTATTATTGTTGGCATCAGTATAAAGCCGCAGGATTTTTTATTTTTGTTCGTTGTAAGTCTGTATCTTCCTGTAATCCTGCATAAAAGTCCGCTAACCCGCTAGAATTCATTCAGAAATATGATTTTTTCAGTTTTTAAATCAAAATCTCGGCATTTGAATTTTGAGAAGAAAGAAACGGATTCGTAATGAAATGCTGGCTTCTTAGTCCCAACTCATCGTCTTTCATTAGCAATTGCACCTTTTTTCTGTTTACGATCTTTAAGCAAAAAGCGTAATTGGGAAAGAAACCAGACCAAAGGTTTCGATGGGATCCCAAAAGTTCAGTATTTAGTCCAGACAGTTGGGTCTTTTCTTCGCCAGACTCCTTGAACATTTTTACTATTAAAATTTAGAAGCAGATTAAGGCCAAATAGCTAATCATCCGAGAAAACCAAGTTCAGATATGGATTCAGCATGTACGTTTACCCCTGCAAGTCATATCTATTTTGACGAAACAGGTCGAAACTTCCTGCCTTACTTCTGCCAATTTTCCGGTTTCGGCGGAATTCCGGAACAACTTGTCCGGCGAAAAAATAAATCATCCTCGCTTCGGCGAGGTTCACAGCAGTTACCTGGTTGCTCCTGCCAGTAGCATATGCTTGTCTCAGAGATTAAGCCATGCATGTCAGGTACAAGCTGCTGTGTTCATTTTTTGTGGCACGTCGATCGGTCGGTCGCGAGTTAGGATTATTCCAGATGTGCTAGGACGATGAAACGTGGCAGGTATATCAGGGACCCGACAAAACTAACTTGGAAATAGTCTCTTCCCCGGTTCGACCATCGTGGGGGAGTGGAGAAAGGAGGAATCCGGAATATTGAGGCATGCGTAACTTTTGAACGAGTGATTGGATCTGAATGAAACATGATGAGTTAGAAGAACACATGCCCCATATGTCCCTTTCTACGTCCGGACCGGATCCTCAACTGGGGGGGGGGGGTGATGGAGGGGGATATCGGAAAAATCTTGACACGCTTAGAGTGGATGGATCGGGATGAAACTTGAAGGGAAGAATAAGCACAGATCCTTGATACGTCATTGACACAACCGGATCGGATCTGGGCAGTGTGGGGGGAGTGGAGGGTGGGTCCCGGAATATCTATTATCGTGGGTTAAGGTACTTCCAGATGTGCTAGGATCCGACCACCGGGGGGGGAGGGGAAATCTGGAATCTTGAGGCAAGCATAACTTTCGAACAGGGAATCGGACACGAATTGAAAGAGCTCGGGTCGCGGATGTCACATTTCGCGTCTTGGCCAAATGCGATAACTCTGGGGGGGGGGCGGATTGGAGGGGGACCGGAAATCTCGGGACAGGCTAAGAGTTGAGGGATCGGGATGAGGCTCGGTGAGAAGAACAACGACAAGTTGTAAATGCATTTTTGATAGAAACGGACCGGATCGGCGCACTGTGAAGGGGGGAGGTTAAAGGGGTTTCCCGGAATTCCGGTGCGCGCGAGTTCAGGTACTTACAGATGCACTTGCACGATAAAATTCGCCAGGTGTATTAGAGACCCGAACAGATTGACTTGGAAGCAATCATTTCCCTGATCTGACCATCTTCGGGGGAGTGGGGGGAATTGGAATCCGAATTACCAGAATTTTTTGCCATGCATTACTTTTGAACGGTTGGTCGGATCCGAAGGAAACTGATAGTTTACAAGAGGATGTGATTCTGATCTAAACATGTACTTTCATAATCCCCAAGGGTCCATGGCCATTTTTGCCTCAAGGGTCTTGCTTACAAATTCAGCTCTGGCCCTCCTAAAGTGCGCATCTTAGCCGCAAAAAGCAAAAAAAATTACTTTCAAGCAAATGATGCACTTTTCATGGCCCAAGGGCCCATGATCATTTGTGTACCATTGCCTTTGCTTACAAATGGATTACTAGCCCCTTTTAAGTGCACATTGTAACCGCAAAGTGCATGGCATATTTTTAACTGAACCATACATTTTCATGCATCCTAAACAGGGGCGGTTCGAGGGGCTTGGGCATGGGGCGGGGGCAGGCTCAAGAAATATTAACGTTAAAATTCTAAAATGTTACAGAAAATGCCATTGTAGTAATAAAATAATAAACAAATAAGTAACAGGAATTAGGCGATGCCATTCATATCAAATTTCCCTGAGAGAAGACAAACCTCGGTAGCAGCTTCTGAAATTTAAACTAAAGTGAGCGCCGCAGGCGAAATTTTTTAAATCCGAGCAAAATTCAACTACTCCTTTATAACTTCTACCTTTTAATGTAGCTTAGACCCCATACCTTAAGCTTAAAACCGCACATAAATGGTAAACACTTCAACTAAATAGAAATAGGGTAGGACTACGAAAGAGCCGCAGGCAAAATTTGTTAAATCGGCCTTTATTCGGCAGTATTCGACTACTTACCACACAAACTCTTGCTTTTAAAGTGGCTCAGATCCCAAGCAATAGCTTTTACGTCTGTACCCAAGACAGATTTAAACTCAGCGCCGAATGCGATTTTTTTTTAATCCGACCTTTTTCTGGCATTTCTAGCTTTTAAGGTGGCTGAAGTCTTAGGCCTAACACCTCACCTAAATAACGGTCCATTGAACCAGATAGCGAGTAGGCTACTATGAAAGACGGCGCAGGTAAAGTGTTGCGGAATATCTTTAAGGCTGCCTACAATATCACATATCTGTCCGTGCCCCGATAACTCGCGAACGGAGTTTTTCCCGGAAGTGGGTACGTGGTAGTGCTTCCACTTTGAATTTAGACTACAAAAAAATAGTGCACTCATCAGGCCTGTCACACAGTGCTTACAAAGCCTGTTTATGTGCAAACCTTACTCCGGAAGCCGTTTAAAAAAAAAAAAAACTGTTTCTTTTTAAGATAAGGAGATTTTTGCACAGAAGCACATAGGGTAATGTTGAAACGTCGCGCCGCAGGCGAAATTTTCGAAAATCAGCCTGTTTTCAGCGCCACAGAGGGAAAACCACGGTTTGGTAATGGCATTTATGTCACTCTGACAAGTTCGAAACATTCGACTGTCATTCTAACAAGCTCAAAACACACGATATTAACTAACGTCACATCCCCATCCCCATTAAGTCACATCCCCAATAACCAAACAAGTATTGAAATAACCTAGTTTGTAATCATCCCACTTTAAAAGCTCTGAAGATCTTGCACGAATAGCTTGAGTTACAACAATGGTCTGCCAGCCAGTCTGACCCTTTAAACCTTTTTTCCATTAGCCAGGTAATAACAAGTGCAATAAACCAAATGGTAGCAGCCCAAAAAACCCTTTGTTATTATACAATTCATTAAGAACGGCATATCATCAATCATATGACAAAACAGTCCTGTTTCCAACTGTTCATTAAAGATTAAAGTACGTCGCCTCGTCTTATTTGTTGCTGTTAAACCAAAATCCTCATCCATAGATATATCTCCCCAAATATACAAGAGTTGACCGTGAGACCTGTCATAGACAAACTTAACTCATGGGAAATCTGGGCCCAGCTGCCCATGAACGGGAGGGGGGGGGGGGGGTCGGGATCCATAAAATGCGTATTTGCACCTCTTTTTCCTCAAGTATACCAGCTTAGAGTTTAGAGAACTTTTTTCATGGGCAATTTGGGCCCACTTGCCCATGAACGGGGAGGGTGGTTCAGCTCCACATATACATCCCCAACCCCTATGACTCAAAAGCACATTGAATTTCATCGCCTTATCTCCAGTTATTGTCAAGTTAAAAACAATCTGGGCCCAATTGCCCCTGAACCAAGTGGGGGTGTAGTTTGGGACCCGCAAAAAGTAAAAAGAGACCCCAATGCTGACAAACCTACCAAGTTTCAACTTGATACCTGTTGATTCCTGTCATGGGTAACGAACTTTACTCCTGGGCAATCTGGGCCCAGTTGCCCATGAACGGGATGGGTGGGGGAGGTGCAACTGTAAAAGCAATTTCCCAGCCCCAGGATCTACATGTACAAGGAATTTCATCGTCCTATGTCCAGTTCTGGTCAAGTTATGAACATTATTAACTGGGAATCAGGGCCCATTTGCCCCCTGAACCGGGTTGGGGTGGGGGTGGGACCCCCAAAAGGCACAACTAGGCCCCAATACCCATTAGTTTACCGAGTTTGAACTTGGTACTTGCACTGGTTCACAAGTTATGAGCTCTACAAAATACGGTGAAAACCGGGAACCGAAAACCGAAGGCCGAAAGCTGCTACAGCGCTCGCAATAGTCAAATGGAACACTCCACAAAAAATGTGATTTTTGGCTGAAATTCACGTTTGGTAACCGCCTGTGTGTCATTCTGAAAAGCTCAAACATACGACTGTCATACAGACAAGCTCGAAAGATACGACTGAGAGTAGATTCTCTGGAGCATGGGGGTGGATCCCCCCCCCCCGTCGGACCGCCCCTGATCCTAAATGCCCATAATCGGTTGTGCCTCAAGACAGCGCAAATCTTAGCTGATACCTTTAGCTATTAGTATGCTTGCAAGTGCCATCTGAGCTTACAGCTCTTGTTTTTTTTTCTATAGCGAGAACTCTAGTGAGACTTCACGACTAGTCACCATCGTAATAACCTATTATTTTCAGAATTACATCGACAACGTGCAACAAAAACTACTGCGCGGTGACAAAACTTTCACCATGCAGTCCAACTCAACTCATCAGTCAACACTTCCCCTCCCTCCACCTGATCTCGACTCCTACTGAATGCTCACACCGGATACCTCTGATGCTTGTATATTTATTCATGAACATATGGGACTAGAGCTGTGTTCTCGTGATGGCGAGTATCGCTTCGCCCTCTGGTTTTGGCTTCTCTTAGCTTGAAAGTGCGTGAGTGACAAACCAGCCTAGAGTATGTACTGGCACATGACAGGTTGCATATGTAATCCCTTGAATCTAGAAATTAATATTATATAATAAAGAGAAATCTCTGAAATTTTGCTTCTTCATATTATCAGGGACCCATAAATCTCCTGCAATGACTCGCCATTCAGGGGGCTTGTCAATAAGAGATTTTTGATGCGCTCTTGACCGAGCGTCAGATAGTTCGAGAAATACCCACGGGGATAAAATACCCGACTATCCAGATAGACAAATTTTTTTGCAGCTGTTGTGCTTAATTAGGAATATTTCTCTGTAATGGAAAAGTATCCTGGATCTTTTGTCCTAGCTTAGGTACCTGGGGGCATGCTGAATAGTCCCAACAATTTTTTTCTATCTGAGCAAGAACGCCGATTCGACCCAAGCGGAATTTTTGGAAACTAGGTGAGGCTCGGGCAACATAGCAACATAGAAGCATGGAAATGACAAGCCCCCTGAATGGCGAGTCATTACAGGAAATTTATGGGTCCCTGATATTATTTATAACTCGTCACTGCGTAGAGTCGAGCGTGTCGTGTGATAAGGCTGTGCTTATTTTGAAGCTGAATTGAGGCGGCAATCATTCTTCCTACGGGACATAGTCAAGAATGACTTTGCGGCTTCAAATCGACCTCTAGTGAAGCGCAGCCTCGTTACATCGGACGCTCGACTCTACGAAGTGAACTGCCCTAATTACTATATCAAAGCCGAATCTTTAGATATTTCCTTATTATAATATGTTTAATTCCTAGATTCAAGGCGCAACCTGACAGGTGCCAATACGTACTCTAAAGGTAAGTTCTCTTAGGATTCAAGTCATTTCGCTCGGGTGAAATTGTCGAGGGACCGCTAGTGGGAGGATCGCGTGGCAATACTCTTGATGACTATCTCTCCCTGCCGATGTAGAATATCCGGGTACCTCCGGAAGAAAGCAAGAAGCGGTGTCACAGCTGCTCCCAAAGATCGCCGTGATTGTTTGACCCAAGATTCGAGTCGTTACGCACACGTTTACTCCTTCTTCCTGAGGATCACTGGCGTGTTTTGGACTTAGTCATATAGAGCGTGTTCCATCCTACTTACCGTAGTTACCACTCATGACGTCACAAATTCTGCCTTTTTGTCGTCAAGGCTAGAACGATTTTTCTATTTTCCAGCGGAATATCATGCCACGGGTGAATCCGACCAATCACGTGACAGAGATTCGTGGTTACTACGCTTAGCAAATAGCAAATAGTTACTATTAGTTACTATTTCGAGAAGGCTGGAACGGTCAGCGTAGTAACTTTTCGTGAGGCTGGAACGGAAATAGTAACTAATAGTTACTATTGGTACGAGGGTGGAACACGCTCATACAGTATCGAGCTTGGATCAAAACTCACAGCAAATGGAAACTATAAAGAAAGTAAATTCAAATGTGATGACTTATGAATAAGAACATTTGGGTGCAACGATATTCTTTCTTGTCACTCGGTGACCATTCGGCGGCGCGACCTTTATCGGAACAGAGACAAACGTTGATCGTCGTGAAATTTCGGTCTAGCGAAATATTTATTGTGTCACGTCCATGCAACCGGTAAAGAAACATAAATTCTGTCAGAAGAGAGCCTATGACCTGGATTCATTAAGCGTGCGGAATTTGCGCAGGAGCCGGAAATCGCAGTCGCATCCGGAAAATCGGTTGTCGGTCCCCTAACAGCAGCTTTATCCAGCCGGATTGCCTCCCCTCTGTTTGATATTTGGGTGTGTCATTTCCTGGCTATGGATTTGATGGCTAGAAGGGTTAAAAAATCTCCGACATTGTGTCGTCATTTATTTGTGATATTTTGAACTCGTATGAGGGCTGTTTCAAACCATGTTTTACTATTAGGTTTCGCTCAAAAGTTGATTACTACGTTTGTCTTTTGGAGTTTTAATATTAGGATTGCCGTAGACGACATGCTTTCTTTTTTACGAAAAGTGTAGGGTTTGGAACTAGATAAGATTGAGGACTCATAATTAGTTGTTACGAGTTTTATTTTACCGTAGCATCCCGTAGTTCTTGCCAATAGTAGTTACGTTTAGAGACGGTTTTCAAATCCTCGGTTTTAGTATCTAGTCAGTTGGTTTGCCGACCACCTGGCTCTGTCCAGTGTAACCTAAAGCAACTTATGTCCTGGAATTCAGGTGTAGGAATGGTTTTAGCGTTTCTCTGTTGCATAATACCTTAAGCTTATCTCGTTTGACTGATCTTTCAAAGGCATTCCGTCTTTCACCGCTTTAGTTGATTTCACGGGTGTTGCGTGTTCACATTTAACATTTTTCCTTGTATCTCGTTAAAAAATAAGACACAGCTACAAGTAAAAAACATACCGTTCTTTTGACAGGCGGTAGGGGAAAGGAATCCCATGCAAATCGCCAGATCTGTATCACCTTACCACAGAATAATGAGTAATGGTACTAGTAGATATTCGAGACCCTGCGACAGGGCCGTGTCAAGGGATTTATTTGGGGGAGGGGCTCGATGAAAAATTTATCTCAAAATAGTACTATGAAGTAGTACGAAAAAGTTGCATGCAGTACTAACGATGCTACTACATACTTCTACTTCAAGGCTACCGTGTTACTGCATACTACTCGGGGGTGTACTATTAGCAAGACTGGATGTTACTATGGCAAGACAGGATGCTACTGGATACTACTACATAAGATTGGACCAGTCTGAGGCACATTAAATGATAGTATTCTTTGCTATTACATAGTATTACATGCAACGTTTTCGTACTACTACCATACTACTACGCAGGCTACAAATTTTTCATCGGGGGGTCTCCCCGCGAGTCGGACCTAATCTGTACCTAACAGTAAGACAGAAACGTAGACCTAGTGCCGTTGTGTCAAGGGATTTATTTGGGGGAGGGGCCCGATGAAAAATTTATCTCAAAATAGTACTATAATGTTATTTATAACATACTGTTATTATACAAAAATTTTATTTTGAAGTTTCATAACAGATAACACAAGGATGTGCAGTTTCAATAGACAACACTTGGGATGTAATCAGTTATGATTTTTAAACATTATGCTTGGCATTTATTTGGGGGAAGGGGTCTCCCCGGGGGTTGGACCTAATCCATACCTGTCAGTAAGACAGGAACATAAATCAGATGTTATAGCCTGTATAAAAACGTTTCGGGTTTGTTTATCACGACTAATGAGTAATGGCACAAGTAGATTATCAAGACCCTGCAACAGGGCCGTGTCAAGGAATTTATTTCGGGGAAGGGGTCTCCCCGCTAGTCGGACCTGATCTATACATAAAAGTAAGACAGAAACATAGAACATAGGCTAAAGCCTTTCAAAAATATTATTTTGAAGTTTCATAACAGATAACACAAGGATTTGGAGTTTCAACAACACTTGGGATGTAATCTGTTATGACTTCTAAATATTATGCATGACATTCTATACATACCAAGCATTGCCGAAGAGAAAAAAATGACGAAAAAGCATCTGCTGACATTTTTGTTTGTCGTCATAATATCGGAAAAATCAGCTGATGCTTTTTTGGCGGTTTTTCGGCTCTTCCTGGCAATGCTTACTATGCATAACATTTCATGCATAATGTGGCACAATCACAACAGATTACATCACAAGGGTTATCTGTTGAAACTGCGTATCCTTGTGTTACACTTTATGAAACTTCTGACAGTGTAGGTAGGTCAAGCTTGAGCAGAGGGGTTCCATGTGACATTAGGTATTCCTCCCGTTCTGCAAAAAAGCAGATCTTTGGTAATCTTACGCCTTGCATCATATTGGAGGGAAGGCTTCTAGTCATGGTTTGGCAGAAGTATTTCCGTTTCGGTCTTCCATTTGCTATTATTTGAGGATGAATATTGTCGTACTGAAACTTCGGACCTCCTCCAGTAGTCTACCATACTGTAAAAAGTTTCTCCGAGTAAGGATCAAAGTTAACTGCAGTATTTGGTACTGGGATTAATCTTATCTCTACTGGGATAAGATTAATCTGAATTAGAGAAAATCTTATCTCAAAGGGACAAGATTAATCCCAGTAGTAAATACTGCAAGATTCTTTTTGACGTTGTATTATAATTCCGGACCATTTGTTGTTTTTTTCTGCATGTGAAATACAACAAAAATTGGGTTGAACCGTGTTTTATCTCTTTTCGATGGACTGTGGCTGAATAATATTTGGATGGAAGTCTGGGATATCCTCTAACAGCCTAGAATATAACCATTTTTTCTGCATGCAAATACACGAGCGAAAGTAGATGGATACTGTTTTGTCTTACACTGTTGACTTTAGTAATATGTATTATCTCTGTTACCTCTGTTATCTGTTTCTCTAGCCTCAAAGGTATTCAGAATTTTATTTGTATTATTGGGATATTATATTCCTGTAATTTGTAATTCCGTGTTAACCGTTTTGGCGAGTTGTGCGAGTGGTGCTGAAAAGAATTGCTGGTTCTATGTTAAATAGGTTTTTTTAAAGAATAAACGGCTCTATTTTAAAACTGTAACAATAAAAGCGCTTAAAAGAATATATCGAAATTTCTCATACCAGATCACACATTCGGC
Organism: Branchinecta sandiegonensis; assembly: GCA_030848855.1. Lineage (NCBI taxonomy): Eukaryota > Metazoa > Arthropoda > Branchiopoda > Anostraca > Branchinectidae > Branchinecta > Branchinecta sandiegonensis. Next base: position 10,724,569 of record JAUPMV010000003.1, on the reverse strand, counting down.
ACTGATATACCGCGCTCTCAGTTGGTGCCAGTTGTCTGATCACTTACTAATTAGTTCTGTTACGTTTTGCGAGTCTCAAAATGTCTATCTGCCGTAGCCGCCGGAAGACGCGGATAGATGTGAATTTGCAGCGGCACCGGCAACTGCGAAGCCACCGAATCCGGCGCTTTGTCCTTGATGGGCGAAGGGAACACCTGCTAGGTAGTTGCCGCCGCTGACGCCAAAACCGGATGCCGCCAGTGGAGACACGACGCTACTGCAAGATACGGAGACTGAGAATAATTGTATAACCTGCGTTACATCACTCCACCATGCGAACTTGCGTCTTAAAGCACCTGAAGGGTTGCATATGTAATCACTTGAACCTACAAATTAAAATAATAGCTGCGTTTTTACAGATACCATGGTATCTGTTACCACGGTAACTGGATCTGCAATTAGTCGTTTTTGCAGTAACAGTGGTATCTGATATACGGTTGCTCTGCAAAAACGACAGTTGCCGAAATTGCGCTTTTCACAGTCATCCCAAAAGAAAAACTGATGTCCAGTCACATCACTAAAGGCGTATTCTCGCCGTTCCCCGAGGACTCCACTTGAGGAGTCCCCGCGTTTTTGTTTGTCCCGGGGACTCACTCCCCGTATTCTCGCGAGTCCCCACGGACGGGGAATGCTCTGATTATCATCACCATCATCAAAAAGGACTCCCTTTCAAATTCGGAGGGGAATCAATTTTGCTAAAATTAATTATAAATAATCAGAATAAACAAAACCAAAAATAAAGTGGATCTAGACTAATTTTTTCAGCTGCATATTCATTTTTCGAACAAAATTCGTTTTAGAAGCATTCCCCGTATTCTCGCTGTGTCTGTACGCGGAGTCCGCGTGGAGTGACTCCCTTTATTCTCGCCGTTCCCTTCGATTCCCCGAGGAGTCCTCGGGGAACGGCGAGAATACGCCTTAAGTGCCAGACTTCTTTCCCACCAATTTGACAAAAATTGATGAAAGTGAGATGACTTTTCGAGATACCACGGTCGGACCGTGGTATCTGAATATCAGATACCACTGGCCAGATACCATGATAACTGCAAATACGCCTTTTAACCATGGTATCTGCAGAAACGCAACTAATATAACGAAGACTCGTAGCGTTGTCAAAGCGTTATTGTTTTCGGGTCAGATGGGAACGATCGCGCTCTGTGGGCGGTGATAAATCACGCCGGATTCTACACAGTGAAACAAGTAAGTACATATGAATCCTGACAAGTGCGGATACGCGCAGGTTCCGAATACAGTTGCTTTTTTCTAGAGTGCGTTTTCTGAAGGGTAATAGAGAGCTGAAGTTGAGTTATAGCAAAAAAAAAGAAAATGTAGAAAGTTTAGAAAAGCTTCATGTTCTAAGAACGGAAAAATTCAGATATAACCCAACTGGTATCAGTTTAGGAAAAAAAGAAAATCATATCTTGACAATAAAATGAAGAAAGATTTAGCTCAGTTTGGAAGCCTGGGACGCCCACAGTCGGAACCTCGTTGACTGTAGACAGGTAGATCCTTAAAGCTTAACTGAAAAGACAACTTATTTTTGCATTACTTAACTGGATAAACTGCATTAACTATATTGAGGGATTTTTTCACTATTTGCTCGAGCATGACGCTCAGAATACCTACGGCCGTCCTCACAACGCAAAATTCTGCTATGACGTGGAAAATTTGAATCTAAAGACAAACGTGACTTTTCAGTGGCCAGTGATCAGCTTACGAAAAGTAAATCGACCTCACAGCGTGAACACTTATTTTTCGTAAAACATTTTCGCGGCTCTTCAGGCCTCTTTAAGTGAATAAGTGACGGGTAACTAGATTGTCCTATCTCAGCCCTTTTCGGTTAAACTTTAAGAAGAAATTCGTTATTGGACCGTATCTTCAAAAGAGGCGTTTTTTTCGCCTTCTAATAAAGAGTCGGTAGCTGGAAAAAGGTATTTCCGCGGTTGTTTGGTTTGGCCTACAGGTATGTTTCTGCGACCAACAGAGTTTTCGTTGCTCGAATTTGACGAACAACTGTCGAGGTGATTTTCTATTTTGTGGCTCAGATCTGGCGGGATTTCCCGCCAGATTTATCTATAGACCCACTCGTCTGAAATTGACAAGAAGACCAACCGTAAGTAAATCTTACAGGAAGGCAAAAAGGGTCACTCTCACGCTACCCGGCTGTCTGGATCCATGACCCAGTGGAAGAAGAAGCTGCTTTATCAAGCAGATGTACATAAAAGGGGGGATTCTTTTAAGGCGTGATCTCGCCGTTCCCCGGGGAATCAAAGGGAACGGCGAGAATAGAGGAAGTCACTCCACGCGGACCCACGTACAGAAACAGCGAGAACACGGGGAATGCTTCCAAAATGGATTTTGTTCAAAAAAGAAATATGCAGTTGACGAAATTAGTCTGGGTCCACTTTATTTTTGGTTTTGTTTATTCTGATTGTTTTTAATTAATTTTACACTGCACCAACACCAGCAAAAGTTGATTCCCCTCCGAATCTGAAAGGGAGTTCTTTTTGATGATGGTGATGAAAACTGGAGCATTCGCCGCGCGTGGGGACTCGCGAGAATATGGGGAGTGAGTCCTTGGCGGCCTGGGCCAAAAAAAAGGTGGGTGGTTTTGTGTATTCTGATTGTTTTTCATTGATTTCCTCCTCAAGAAACGGCGAGAATACGCCTTTAGTAAAGAATGGCAAGAACATCAGTCTGAAGTTTCTTTATTGAGGTTATTAAAGGCCTTTGAAACCACCGTCAAAACCAAAGACAAACGGTGTTTCCACCAGTTTTAACTTGCGACTCGAATTTTTTTTTGTACACACTTTGGTTTCCGTGAAAAAACAGTAAGAAATGTGTGGCACACAGATATTTCGCGGAAAATTGTTTGAGCGACTTCGTTCATCGCTCATGAAATTTAGCCATCTTCTGGAGAATCTAGAAAGCAATGGACGTTTTCTCAAGAAGTCAAGAACCGTTCTTCACCGTCATCACCTGGCCACTTTGAAGTTTTGAAAAGGCTGAGACGCATGGTTTTAAGACTTTTAAGTTCAAGTCACTGCCTTTGTTGACCATTGGCCAGGCTACTTATTCTTAACAAACGAAATAAGTGCTTATTCCTTGCTGATGCTTACAGAATATCCAGGTGAGCAGTCTATACCACTGTTGCAGTTTGCTGTTGCACCTTGGAGGTTTCTCCTTATCTGGCCACTGTTGTAGCCATGGTACCTGGGAAACCAGAGCCTGTCCTGTGAGACAGGCTAAGGCGTATTCTCACCGTTCCCCAAGGACTCCTTGGGGAATCGAAGGGAATGGCAAGAATAGAGTGAGTCACTCTATGTGGACACCGCGCACGGAAAACAACGAGTACACGGGGAATGCTTCCAAAATGAATTTTGTTATAAAAATAAATATGCAGTTGATGAAATTAGTCTGGATCCACTTTATTTTTGGTTTTGTTTGTTCTGATTGTTTTTAATTAATTTTACATCCCACCAACACCAGCAAAAATTGATTCCCCTCTGAATCTGAAAGGGAGTCCTCTTTGATGATGGTGATGATAATCAGAGAATTCCCCATCCGCAGGGACTTTCGAGAATATGGGGAGTGAGTCCCTGGGACAAACAAAAACGCGGGGACTCCTCAAGTGGAGTCCTCGGGAACAGCGAGAATACGCTTCTAGTGCAAGTACAAACTATTTCCTGAACTAGGCTAGTCTAGGCCTAGGCTAGTTCAGGAAATAGTTTGGACTTGCATTAGCCTAATCAGTCAACCACAAATCCCTGTTTTTTGGATACCCTATGCCAAATGCTAGGTATATCTACTGTTTGGCATAGCCTATGCATAATGCTTGTTATGCTATGCCAAACACTGGATAGCTGTTGCCACCCTAACCCTGACTGACCCTGACCGACCTCACTATTGATGAGTTCTGATTGGTTGATTTCTGAGCTTCACTCAAATCATCAGTATTTTATTGGGTCTCAGTACCCAGCATTTGGCATAGTGTATCCAGTGACCAAGTTAGGCATAGGGTATACCAGATGCTAGATACACCCAGCATTTGACATAGTCTTTCCCAAAATAATGGGTTTGTGGTAGACTGAGCCCAATTGCCTCACAGGATAGGCTCTCATTGATTTCTAACATTTGATTATCCATCTTAGCTGGAAAGTAGGGACAGGTGATACCTCGACCCAAAAAATCAGATACTTTAGCAAGAACCTTTAGTTGTTTTCTATAAGTTCATTTTCCAGCTTTTTGGGCTCAGGGTTTCTGTAAATCCATGAGCCCCATTCCCGTTTAGCTCCAGTTTGGCTATGTCATTTCAAATTGATGGGCAATTAAGCAAATTAAAAATAGGACTTTGGAATAGGTGACAGAGTACTTACGCTCCAGCATATCCTCCTGCCCCTGAGTCTCTTCCATACCAAGCTGCTCCCTGAAAGGCAGTGGGAGCAGGGACTCCAGCGTGGCCTCCGACTCCAGCCCCAGCATACGGGCTAAAATGCAACAACAGAGTTAGAGGTAAGCCTCATTTTCTGTTTGAGCCTTTTTCATTTTATAGCCTGCAATCGGCTCTTTGGCAAGAGACTAGATGGCCCGTATACGGCAAGAAATCTTAGAGAATAAAGTGTACATGGCTCTGTACTTACTTGCCAGCTCTTGCTCCAGTCAAAGTTGTGGCTAACATGGCCAGAGTTAGCACCTGGAACAGTATAAGAAAATATCAGTATTGTCTGTAGTGCTTCTTCTTGCAGTCTATTGGCATTCCTTGTCCTGTTTCTGATTTGAATACAGTAGCTTACATACATTGACAGTAATTCTAAACCTGTTTACAGGATTGAGACTTAGACATTCTTGTTGTTCAAACTGTCCTGAGTAGAAAACTGTTTCTGTCCTACTCTTATAGGACTAATTGGGAATAGGCAGATATAAGCACAACCCTCAAGGATGTCCAACTATAGGGGTCTCGCCAGTCCTCCGAAGACCGCTCATGTCCTTGAATACATTGATGATTTTCTACTATTTGTCTTTAGAGATGTGCATGTGCATACTTGAGGGGGGGGGGGGCGTAATTTGCTATGGGGCAGGGGGGCAACTGCCCCCCCCCCCCCAGACCCCAGCTTGACGTTTGCCCCCCCCCCCCCCCAGCTGAAATTTAGCGTCTTTGAAACTCTCGTCGAAACTAAGATAGGCCTACAGAATTCAAGCATCCACAGAAACAGTTCGGTTTTCTTTAGTATACCTTTGAGCGTGTTCCATCCTACTTACCGTAGTTACCACGCATGACGTCACAAATTCTGCCTTTTTGTCCTCAAGGCTGGGACGATTTTTCTATTTTCCAGCGGAATATCATGTCACGGGTGAATCCGACCAATCACGTGACAGAGATTCGTGGTTACTACGCTTACCACGATCCCGAGCGTGGTAAGCAAATAGTTACTATTTCGAGAAGGCTGGAACGGTCAGCGTAGTAACTTTTCGTGAGGATGGAACGGATTTAGTAACTAATAGTTACTATTGGTACGAGGGTGGAACACGCTCTTTGTCTTTGTGGTAAGATTGAAACAAGGAAGCCTTGAAACTTTTATAGTGATATGCATGCGCTATGCAGGGTTAGACACGTTAAACACGTCTATGTCAGACGCAGAGGCATTACTAGCCAAAATGTTTGGGGGGGGGGGGCAAGGAATTTACCGACCGGCTGGTAATTTTTACCGACTGTTTTTCAGAAAAATCAACTTTTTTATTGAAAAAATCAACTGTTCTGTCGAAAAATCGCGGCACTTCGCGCCGACTCAGTTATTTTTTTTACCGACTGGCCGACAACATTGGGGGGGGGGGGGAGGGCTAACCCCCCCCCCCCCCCCAGTCGTGACACCCCAGGTCAGACGACTGACTAAGTGATCTTTTGGTCATTGGTACCCAACCTGAAAAAGCGAAGAAGCTTGACGTCAATCGCGCAGTGGACAGTTTCGCGAATTTGAAGAAGCGTCGTTTCGCCTTGGTCAGTTAGTCAAATATCTCTTTGTTTTTTTGTTCTTATTACGTTTTTCTTCTTGAAATAAAACTGCTCATTTTCACTTGACTTGGGAAATTCGGCTCCAACTTTGCCCCCCCCCCCAGGATTCTGACGAAATTACGCCCCTGGGGGGGGGGGGGGGGGGGAGCGAGTATAAACATTACATTATGTTGTATCGCCGAACGTAGGTTTGCAGGTTGCTTCAGATCTAAATTCTATGCGCATAGGTTGATTTCAGATCTATCTGTCGAAAAACGGATGATATGCTAAACAGGCGCGGGTGCACTTCAACCAACTGATTTCAGGCCACCTTTATACCGCTCTACTTATTCCACATATTCTCGCTCTACCGTCGTCTTGGGTAGGCTACTTTTACATTGAAGGAAAAGATAGCCATAAGAGTTGTATATTTCAAGTTTGCAAAGTTTCTGCTTGAAGTAGCCTACCTCTTTGGACGAGAAATACTTCAGTTTGTGTTAAATATGGTGTTCTTGATCTCATGGATGTCATTAGCATCCGTAGGGAAAAGTTTATTCAGTGGCTGGATCCCCAGTACAGCCTGTACCAGGCATTTCTAAAGTAGGCTATTTGTTCCGGTTTTTTTTTATAGGCTAGTGTCATCTCCAGCAGGCAAGCAGCAATCATTGAAGACATACAAAATGAAGCTTCGTTGTCCGATATGCAAGTTAACCAAGAAAAAAGCGCTGTTTTAACTTTCTTTCTTTCGTATGGGGGGGGGGGGACGCCCCCCTCCCAATGTTGTCGGCCATTCGGTAAAAAATAGCCGAGTCCCCACGAAGCGCCGCGATTTTTCGTAAAAACAGTCGATTTTTTTCTTGGAAACAGTTTATTTTTCTTCAAAACAGTCGGTTTTTCGTAAAAATAGTCGATATTTTCTTAAAAACAGTCGTTTTCATAAAATCAGTCGTTTTCATAAAATCAGTCGATTTTTCGTCAAAATAGTCGTTTTTTTTCTTGAAAACAGTCGTTTTTCTGCAAAAACAGTCGGTAAAAGGACAAGCCAGTCGGTAAATACCTTGCCCCCCAAAAAAACCTTTTAGCTAGTAAAGCTTATGCCTTGGAATATATTACTGAAACTTTAGATTCTGAAGATAATACAATAGAAATACTATGTAAGCCAAACTCAAGCCTGTGCATGTTGAAGCTTTTATCAAAGCATAATGTCTCAAGTCTTCACTTCCTCAGGATTTATACCTCTTTCATAAGACCATTAATGGAGTACACATGCATAGTGTGGCATTTTGGTCTAACTGCAGAGCAAAAACTTACGTATTGAAAAATCCAAAAACGCGCTCTCATTATTATCCATAAAGGCCCAAAAGTACCCTACTCCCTTCTTCCAAGCACGTACAAAATTGATAACTTTGAGAAACGGAGACTGAACCTATGCTTCGATTGGTAAAAAACTTATTTCGCACCCTATCTACAATGAGTTTCTACCTCCCCCATAAAGCAATGTAAGGGAAAGGCAAGAGCGAGCAGTCTCTATGAAGGTCCCAAATTCCAACCAATAGTGGCCAAACACAGCCGTTGCCAAAATAGTTTTGTACCAAAGATTGTTGAAATTTTAAGTAGCTTTTGACCATTTGTACGTACTATTAAGTGTATATGTTATATTGATAAATTTGTGCATGACAGAACTCACCAATTTTGTTTTTGTCACCGTGGAAGTGTGAGCGAATAAATTACTATTCTATTCCATCCCTCTTTTTTTCGATTTAGCCTACTCCGTTTGCAATATTCCTGTGTTTGAAAGGGGTAAATAAAACATGCATTCAGATCCTTCAAGAAATTTTATAGTCTTGGAAATTAGGGTAAAAATTAGGGAAATAAGTCGAATCCGATATGGTTAGAATACCCACGGACACGAACTAAGGCTTTCTTCGAACATCCTACCCGTGGTAACTAAAAGCTACCACCATCAGTCCAGTCTCTGTGAATCGATATGTAAGTTTGAACGACGGCGGTAGTATAAGAATAGCCTACCCACGAATACGAACTTAGGGTGTCTTTCTACCCATGGTGACTAAAAGCTACCATCATCGTTCCTGTCACGGTGAATCGTAAATATAAGTTTGAACGACGGTGATAGCTTTCAATAAGTAGGGTAGTGAGGAGGTTGGAATGTGGCATACCTAAGTGTTACCAAGGATTGATAACATAGAATATTCAGTTGGAACTACGACGCACGTCGCCCAAATCTGGACGAGAACCAGCTCCAGCTGTGTGCATCGCTAATACTATCTTGGAAAATATTAGAAGCTGTCAGAAAAACAGCAGTAAAACCAGCTTCCTCATAGATATTCTCATTTGTTTACTGAGATTGAGCGTTAACAACCATTCATACCTTTTTAGGATCCCAAAACGTAAGTGGAGGGATACCTATGACCTATGACATCACAAAAGTTGTCCGTCTGTTAGCACGACAACTCTCGAAGGGAATGAGATATTTTGATGAAACTTGGTGTGAGGATTCTTTGTGTCAAGGGTAAGGTCAAGTTCGTAGATGGGCTTTGTAGCAATACATTTAGGGGATGGACGAGGGGGTTCAAATTAAGGGGGCGAACAAAATATTTTTGAACAGCTAATGTGATAGTCAATTATGGGGTAAGAAGACATTCTGAACCCGATGGTGAAACCATTTTCTCGCCGGACAAGTAGTTCGTCCGGAATCCGGCAAAACCGGAAAGTTGGTTAAAAGTAAAAGTTTCATTTGAAGTTGATTAAATGTTCGATTTATGGGGAAGAAGACATGCTGAACACTTATGTGAAAACCTTTTTCTTCCAATCCCTCCAAAACCGGGAAATTTGTTAAAAGCAAAAGTTTTATTTGAAGTCGATTAGATGTTCTTAATAAAGATAAGGATATACCCTACGCTGAATTCGTTTCTGAATTTTCTGTTTTTGCTGGACAATTAGTTCGCTCAGAATTCGGCCGAAACCGGAAATTTTGCAGAAGTAAAGCAGGAAGTCTCGGTCAATCGTCAAAATAGATATGGCTTATAGAGGTATATCTGATTTTGGTTTTCTCTTATGATTAGCCTGGCGAAGACTGGATCTGGCGAAGACAAGACCCAATTGTCTGGACCAAATATTAGATTTTTGAGATCCCATCGATACCTTTGTTCTTGTTCGAATGGTAGTTAGTAAGGCGTTCATTCTCTTGAAAATTTATATGTTCGATGTCACTATTATGCGAAGACAAGGCCCAATTGTCTGGACCAAATATTAGATTTTTGGCATCCCATGGATACCTTTGTTCTTTTTCGAATGGTATAGTTAGTAAGGCGTCCGTTCTCTTGAAAATTTATATGTTATCGATGTCACAAATACTATACTCACCATAAAGTATTGCGACAGCATTTTTATGACACTTTCCGTTTCTACTAACGTGAAATACTGACTTTTCAGCCCCGGCTGAACCGCCTTATAATAGTATCGCAGTCGATTCGAGATGCGTCGCGTCGAATCCGATCATGCTTCAACCTTTTGTCTTTTTCGTGTCCTTGTGATCGAAAACCTTTGTCTCATGAAGGCCTCAATCCTCGTCAGAATTTGTTTCGTACGCTTTTTATTTCGAGACACAAGCAAGAGTAAACAAAGGGACTTAGCTGAGCAACGTCAGGCGCGTCGTGGCGTCACGATTGAACAGGGTTTTTAAAGATTAGTCGATAAATTAAATAGGTGGTTCGGTTATTTTTAGATTGTTTTTTTTTCCTGCGCTTTGTTTGGTAGTAAAGGACGTGCAACCTGAAAAGGACATCGATTGCAGCTTGTAACCGAGTTTGAAGTTGAGTGCTTTTTCTAATATAATGAGCCAATGAATGGTGTCTTACAAGCTTTTTGTTTACGAGATTGTTTACGCCAGCAAAGCGGTGACAGAGCAGATTTCTTCTGCAAATATGGAAATGAAGGAATTAATAATAACCTTTAATTTCCTTAAAGCATAACTCTTACTAGAAATGATCTTTTCTCTATATGACCAAGTCCAAAACACGCCAGCGATCCTCAGGAAGAAGGAGTAAGCGTTCCCGTACCGACTCAAACCCAACAACTCAAATCATGTGTCAACCAATCACGGCGATCTTTGGGAGGAGCTGTGACACCACTTCTGCCTTTCTTCCGCTAGGTACCAGGAGAGGCCGGAGATTTTGCATCGGCAAGGAGAGACAGTCATCACGTGGCAAGCATTACTTGCCACTTGAAGCGAGCGATTTTCTTGTTAGCGTTTGTCGACTCTGTCCAGCCTTCCTGCTCTCCGACGCGGCGGCTGGAGGCAAAGTATTTGAAAAGTGGATGCGCACTCTTCCAAAACAGAAGGTAGACCTGCTGTCTACCAACTTCCGGTACCCCCCCCCCCCCCCCCACCGGGGTCGGATCCGGTTCGATCCTTAAAATATGTCATATAAGGCATATAATCTCTGTACGGTACCTTCCAAGTTTCAATCAAATCACTCCAATTGTTTGACCCTTAAGTGAGCCACAAATTTCCGGGCTCCCCTTCCAACTCCACCCACCGTGGCTGAATACGACTCGAAAACATAAATGTCGCATCTCTGACTTATCCTCTTCCTGTCCTTCAAGTTTGACTGGAATCGGAACAGAGCCTATCTGCAAATATTCGAGTCCCGCCCCCCCCCCCCCCCCCCTACCTTGGCCGAATCCTGTCCGGAGGCCAAATAACAAATCAAGGTCGCATAAACTCGGCACTGTCGAACTTGCATCTTATTTTGTCCATCCGTTTGGTTTTTGTGCATGTCAAAAGCTTTTCACAACCCCAGTGATGGTCGGATCGGGGAAACGACTATTCTCAAGTCAGTCTGTTCGGGTCCTTGATACATCTTCCAAGTTTCGTCCTAGAACATCAGGAGGTCTCGAACTTGCGGGAATGCCAGAATTAAGCCCCCTCCCCCAACTCCCCCAGAGTGTCCGAATCTGGTCCGGTTATGTCGACGATGTATCTATGACTTGAGCTTGTTCTTCGCACCAAGCTTCATCCCGATCCCTCCACTCTAAGCGTTTCCCAAGATTTCCGGTTCACCCCTCAGGCTCCCGCCAAAGTCACCGGATCCGATCTGGATCTGAACTGGGTCGTCTGAGACTTGGCGTCTTTCCAAATATCAAGTTTCATTAAGATCCGATCAACCGTTGGAAAGTTATAAATACCTCAAGATTCCGTATTCCCCTTCCTCCATTCCTCCCCGGACCTGACATGGAACACCTGAGACGATAGCTCTTTCCACTTGCCAAGTCTCATTCAGATCCGACCACCCGTTCAAAAACTACCCGTGCCACTAGATTGCCTGTTCCCAATTCCTCCACTCCTCCCACGATGATCGGATCGAGGAAATCACTATTCTCAAGTCAATTTATCTGGTCCCTCACACGCCTACCAAGTTTCATCGTCATAGCACATCACGAAGTACAGACTCCGCGCGCTTACTAGAAATCCGCCCCCCCCCCAACTCACCCACAGTGACCGAATCCCATCCTGTTATGTCAAGGACGTATCTAGAACATGTGCTTGTTTCCCAACAAGTTTCATCCCGACCCTCCACTCCAAGCGTTTCCAAAGATTTCCGGTTCCCCCCTCCAGCTCTTCCCAATATTACCGGATCCGGTCCGGATTTAAAATGGGGCATCTGAGGCGCCAGGTCTTTCTAAATATCAAGTTTCATCTAAATCCGATAAAGCATTCAATAGCTGAGCTTGCCACTAGATTCCGGATTCCCCATCCCTACACTCCAACACGATCGTCGGATCGGGGAAACGACATTATCAAGTCAATCTCTTCGGGCACCTGACGAGCCTGCCAAGTTTCATCGTCCTAGCACATTAGGAAGTTCCGAACTCGTGGAATCACTACAAACTCGCCCCCCCCTCAACTCCCCCACAGTGACCGGATCCGTTCCGTTAGGTCAGTCACGTATGTAGGACTTGTGCTTGTTCCTGCTACCAAGATTTATCTCGAGCCCTCCACTCTGAGCGTTTCCCAAGATTTCCGGTCCCCCCCCCCCTCCGACTCCCCCCAATATCACCGGGTCCGGTCTGGATCTAAAATGAGACGTCCGAGACATGAGGTCTTTCTACATAATAAGTTTCATTAAGGTCAGATCACCTGTTCGCAAGTTAAAAATACCTCACTTTCCGGAATCCCCCCCCCCCCCAGATGGTCGGATCGGGAAAACGAATATTCTCAAGTCAACCTGTTCGGGTCCCTTACGCTCAAATTGTCGGATGGGGGTCAATCTGTTCGGGTCCCTGCCATAACTGCCAATTTTCATCGTCCTAGCACCACAGGAAGCACCGAACACGCGGGATCACTAAAAACTCGGACCCCCCCCCCACTTTTTTTCCCACCACCTTACTAAAATTGTTCGGTTTTTTTCGATAGCAGGACTGTTTGATACATTTACGGGGATTCGGTAGTTCTGCAGAATCCTAAATAGGCTATCTATACAAATCTCTTTGGTATAATGATCGAGATTCGGTATAATTGCCAGTATTCGGTAGTTATCACGAATTTGGTGAGAGAATTTACTGAAATCATTTGGTAATTTTTCGATGCCACAACTATTCGGTATATTTAGGGAGGTTCCGTAGTTACACAGAATCCCGAATAAGCTATTGGTTCAAAATTATTCGGTATCATGAATGGGATTCGGTAATCTATTCAGCATAATTTCCACGATTAGGAAGTTAACCACGAATCCTGACTTTGTTCCAGTTTCAACAAAAGTATACCGAATATGAATATTGTTCGGTACTCTTTCGATACCAAAACAATTCGGTATAATAACCTGGATACGGTAGTTATACAGAATCCCGAACATGCTATCGGTCTAAACTTATTCGGTATAATAACTAGGATTCAACTTCACGAACCTCAAAACTCAGAAGAGGTCGAGTGAAGCACTGGCCGCAGACAAAAGGGATGATCTGTGATATAATCGATAGTCCTTACTTTTATTTTGTATCCCCAAAAGAATATATAATCATAAATATTTCGAAGATTCCGCCTGCAGCACTTTTCTCTCTATTTTGTGGAAGGGCCCGTCATTTGACGGGGGTTTTAAGCCAGTTTTAGGATTGAGATTTCGAAACATTAAAAGCTAGAATTTGGATGGAAATTAAATTTGGCAGGAAAAAGCAAAATAAAAATTACGCCTGCGGCGCTCACTTTACGTGATTATGGGTAGTATATTGACTAGACTACAGTTGCTGCTGCTTCCAGAATGTCGCTCCATCCGGTTTCTAGAACTTGTTAGAGTCTCGGTATTTAATCAACGGTAAATGATAGAATTTGTAAGAGAAGCAGTTAAATTCTAGCAAAATGGATTTCGAAAAAAATGGATTTCGAACATTTTCGCCTGTGGCGCTCGGTTTAATTTTCTATTGGCTATAATAAATAGAAGCAGTTACTGCAATCATGTCCGTCAATATATTGTCCATGTGGGCATAATTTAAGGCTCGAATTCTTAGTTCTAGGATTGGGTAAAATTTTGGAAAGATTTGGTAAAATTTTGGCTCTGCACCCCCCCCCCCACTGAAAATGCACTTGCGACACCCCTGCCCCCCCCCCCCCAACACCCCCAAAGTGAGCGGATTCGTTCTGGTTATGTCAATCATGTATCTACGACTTGTGCTTGTTCTTTCCACCAAGTTTCATCCGGATCTCTCCACTCTAAGCGTTTTCCAATATTTCCGGTTTCTCCCTCCAACTCCCCCAATGTCACCGGATCCGGTCTGGACTTAAAATGGGACGTCTGAGACACGAGGTCCTTCCATATATCAAGTTTCATTAAGATCCGATCACCTGTTCGTCCGTTAAGAATACCTCATTTTTCCCATTTTTTCCGGATTCCCGCTCCCTCCACTCCCCCCCCCCCCAGATGGTCGTATCGGGAAAGCGACTATTTTAAATTTAATCTGGTCAGGTCCCTGATATACCTGCCGAGTTTCATCGTCCTAGCTTATCTGGAAGTGCCCGAACTAGCAAAACCGGGACAGATAGACCGACCGACGGACAGAGCGACCGACGGACAGAAATTGCGATCGCTATATGGCACTTGGCAGAAAGGCAAGTGCCGTAGCAACACTTTAGTCGGCGTAGCCGAACAAAGGTTGCTGCAACGCTTCACGTTGCCAAGGCAGCGCGGGCGTAAATGGTTTTATACACCAAGAATCGTGATTGCTAATTTGCTGGCGTTTTTACGTTTTTGACTCGTGAAAAGGGGCCAAAATCCATGGATGGTTTACGGTCTACACAAATTAAAAAATGGCACTGTTAAAGCACAGCTCTTACTGGAACGGTCTTTTCACAATGAAATAGCTCAGAAATATCGTTTTTCGTAAATTCCTTTACTTGTCACGTCAAATTAGCAATTTTCTTGTTATAGTCCGGGATTCAGACCGCGAAATCGTTCAAAAACAGGGGGGGGGGGGGGGCAGCACACGAGATGCAGAAGGTCTGAAGAACTTTTCTAGACCAAATTTTCGTGCTGAGAACAAAAATCGTACCGCACTACTCCGCACCAATGTATGTCACCGACTTTTTATAATTATGAAGACCAACTGCAGAAAAACAATTTTCCTAGCAGGACCGCATAAACTAAATCAAACAAACTATACATATTCTGAATCCTCGTTTTACAGACTATTGAATGGTGTATTTTTATATTTTTTAAACTTTCATATTTTTCCTAGAAACGTCTTAGAAACCAAGAAAAAGCGAAAATTCCTTAACTTTTCGAAATAAATTGTCCTTTTTTTCGGAAAAACTTACTGCAAACTACATAATTTTGTTATTTTTATTAGAAATTAAGCTCCTTAGCAATCGTTTGAGCTATTAAAACTTCAAAAATATTTAGTTTTAAAAATTTCTGGAATTTTTTAAAGCAGAGCATCAACGTTTTCATCAGTGGGCAAATGTGGATATTTCAAACTAAATATATTAGTTTGGCGGTAACTTAAGAGCCAGTTTTTTACGTGGAGTCCTATTATGACATTAGTTTTTCCTTTAGGATACGTATAAGTCATGTAGGCTAGATAGCCTATAGGCTGAATAGCCTATAAATCCTATAATGATCTTTTTTTGGAAAAGACAAGTTCTGAATTGTCTTACCATACCTACTTTTTGAGCCGAGGACGAAAAGTCGGATAACACAGCACCTGTTTAGGTGACCGACATTTTGGCCTATAAGGGCAATTTAGGCCTAAAAAGACCAGCTCTATGAAAACATCACCCCGTGCACAACGAAGCAAGCAAAACACAGTAAACTCGAAAAACTATGTATATATATTCTTGTTGTCGGCTATCGAATTAAATATTTCATATTTTTCTAAACTTATTAACATTTCTAAGAGATGCCTTAGAAAACGTGTGGTCCTTAGATTTTTTTTTTTTGTTAAGTTTAATAACTCGTCGAATACCGGTTGGCAAGGACCTTCTCTTTCTAGTAAAATAATTTAAAAAAACGCAGTTTTCGGGATTTTCTTCCGAAATTTATCTGGGAGATTTGGTCATTATAGGCTATTAAGACTTTATGTTATATAGCCTATATGACCTAAATGCATCCCAAGAGAGAAACTAATGTCACAACTGGATTTCATTCGGATCTCAATGAAACTTAATATAAAGAAAGACCTCGTGTCTCACCTTCAAACTAATATCAAGAATAAACAAGGGAAGAATTGAGAACTCACATAACCTCGATGTCAGCATCCTGGATCTCTTTTGGTCCGATCTTATGTATCGGGGGGTGGAGCCTGGGTGGAGGTT
The DNA here is from genome assembly GCA_030848855.1 of Branchinecta sandiegonensis. Lineage (NCBI taxonomy): Eukaryota > Metazoa > Arthropoda > Branchiopoda > Anostraca > Branchinectidae > Branchinecta > Branchinecta sandiegonensis. The sequence goes on along the minus strand of JAUPMV010000003.1, from coordinate 10,708,718 downwards.
CGCGTGTTGCCTCTTGCAGTATTAAGTGTTACCTCCAGAGCAAAAGTGATGAAGCAGTCAGAAAAGGCGGGAAGTTCAAACAGTGCTGATTCTGAGGATTATATGAATGGAAACTAATTTTCAATCTCGGGTCAGATTTGCAATATGAAGCTTATGTTATCACGACACTTCACAAAGACGGTGAAGCCCAAGGGAATGCGGCATTTGATGACTCGAGGGAGCAATTAAGCAACTTGGACGTTGAAGGGTAGACCTAACCTGCATGCATTTAGTTCAGATTCAGTAGGATCTGTGTGAACATTAGTAATTTTATTTTGGTCTTCTCAGGACTGTACAGAATCGCTTCTAGAAAAGGCATTACTCTTAGACAGTTTAAGATATTTAGCTGTCGAAATGTACTCAATGAGTTACTATGTCTTGTTTTTAAGTTGTACTCTCGTGTAGTTGCGAAAAACAGTAGGCTATAAAGTCCTAATTTTAAACTAATGATTGCTGAGTGTAAGATATCTTTCAAGACGTATCAGTTTGTGATAACAAACAACTTATTATTCTTGGTCAAAAATGTATATCGTTATCTTGGATAGTTGCACTTTACATCTGCCTAGATTTGTCGTTGTCTATGCTATTAACAGTCCGCCTTTTCGTCATGTTTTTTTTTTCATTATCATGTTTTTACATTAATTCAAATTTGAATTTGGGCATAGCTGGCGAACTGTACTCAAAGAGTTGTAATGTTTTGTTTTTAAGTTGTACTCTGTACACAAAATTCAGTTCCTAACAGTTCTCGGTTAGTTGCGAAAAACAGTTGGCTTGAAGGATTTCCTAATTTAGTTGTTGTGTTTTGTTTTTAAGTTGTACTCTGTACTCAAAATTCAGTTCCTAACAGTTCTCGGTTAGTTGCGAAAAACAGTTGGCTTGAAGGACTTCCTAATTTTAAATTTTAATTGATTACTAAAACAGATAATTGTATGGTATCATTCAAAACGTCTACATTTGAGATAACAACTTATTAATTTTGGTCAAAATGTATATCATTATCTCGGGTAGCTGGCTAAATGTTTCACTATCTATCCTATTAACATTTTTTTTTCATCACTAACAATCTCCCATACGTATTACACGAATGTTTTTGTGTGAAAAAAAGTAAATCTTTCTTCCCACTTCTCCAGAGACGGATATTCTAACTGACTTTCTAAGCCTATAGTAAAAACATTTGGAAGCATGTCCCTTCCTTCTTTAAACATTTTTGTGTTCAGTCGTCGTCATCCTTGAATGTAGGATTGCACGACTTCTATCATCTCACTGTACTTTAGCCCCTTCTCTTGTCTTTTAAACTAGTGGTAGCTGCGATTTGTTGGAGGGAGAAGGGCAAAATGTTGGCCTCTTTCTGTTTAATTTGAATTCGGCGCACTTTCTTGACGCGAAGTACGGCGATCAGAAGAAATAGCGCCAATAATTACTCTGTGGTCGGGACAGGCGCCGAATAGGCTCCACCCCCGCTACTTGAGAATCGGGTAGAAAACAACGTCGCATGATTCAAGTCTTCTCAATTCTTCCCTTATTTATTCTTGCTAATATATTTAGCTCAAAATTTCCACTGTCGCTTGTTGATGAAAACGTGGATGCCCTGCTTTCAGAAAATCCAGAAATTCTTAAATCTAAATATTTTTGAAGTTTTAGATTGGTGAGGAGCTTATCTTTCTAATGAAATAATACAAATATGTAGTTTGCTAGATGTTTTTTTCCGAGAAAAATGACAATTTAGTTAAAAAAGTTGACGAATTTTCGATTTTCTTGGTTTCCAAGGCATTTCTAAGAAAAATAAGTAGGTAAAAAAAAAAAAATACACCATTCGAATACACCACAAAAAGAGGATTCAGAATATGTATAGTTTGTTTGATTTAGTTTATGCTGTCCCACTAGGAAAATTATTTTTCTACAGTTGGTCTTTATAGGCCTAATCTGCCTTTGGTCATAGCGGTTGGTCATAAGCTCCTCCACCATTCTGTTCTATCCGATATCCTTCCTCCTCCTTATGAAAACACAAGAAACCGACAGGAAAGGGTCGCAAGTTCAAAGGTTCCAAAGTTGTCCCCCGTACCTGCAACACATACGCGATACCAGAAAAGCTTCGTTCCAAGTTTCACAAAAATTTATAATGATGGTGGTAGCTGTCTGTGATATTATTCCAACGTCCGTGTTCTGTTTTTGGTTTTCATTTATGTATTATAACAGGTCTGTGATGACGAATTGATGATTAACTGTATAGATTTTAAAATGTGCATTATGCTTGACGTAATACCCAAATTTGGCATTGCCATGATAGTGGTTGTTTGAAATAAATTCGTTATGTATGTTATGTATGTATGTAAAGACTAAAAAGTCGGTGACGTACATTGGTGCGGAGTGGTGCGGTACGATTTTAGTCCTCAGCACAAAAAGTTGGTCTAGAAAAGTTCTCGTGCTACCCCCCTTGAATGATAGAGGTGCCTGGATCCCTGACTATTAGATATTAGTGCTGGTCGACTCTGTCCAGCCTTCCTGCCCTCCGCAGCATATTTGAAAACAGAACGCGCCGTGGTCAAAAAGTCAAAAACAGAAGGTATACCTGATGGTCCACCACATCTTTGAAAAAGAAAACAATACTTTTAGAGCGTGTTCCATCCTACTTACCGTAGTTACTACGCATGGCGTCACGAATTCTGTTTTTTTTCCGTCAAGGCTGGAACGATTTTTCTATTTTCCAGCAGGATATCATGCCACGGGCGAATCCGACCAATCACGTTGCAGAGATGCGTAGTTACTACGCTTACCACGCTCCCGAGCATGGTAAGCAAATAGTAACTATTAGTTACTATTTCGAGAAGGTTGGAACGGTCAGCGTAGTAACTTTTCGTGAGGATGGAACGGAAATAGTAACTAATAGTTACTATTGGTACGAGGGTGGAACACGCTCTTAAGCTTATCATGTCCGTATGTGTGAAAGAGTTGTCGGCGGACTTTAAAGCTTCGGCAAAGTTTCTGTCGTGTTACTGTCAAAACTCGGTTAGGCCGAAAAAGCGCTAAAAAGTCGTAGGCATAAAACGAAACAGTGCCTAAAGGCGGGGATCTCAAAAGCGTATAATCCCATAAGGGAGCTAGGGAGAATAATTGAAGGCAGAATAAGCAAGACACACGGAAAACACAGCAAAACACACAAGGTAAAACCAAGGGGAAAAGATTGCGGCATGTCAAGATTACCGCAGCTTTTAGTAAAACAAACCAAGTTTCTTCCAAAGCGTCGTCATCGTACTTTGACTTCAATATGGCAGCATAACAACCTCAAATCCGCAACGATATATTGGAGGAAGCAGGGGCGTCACGACCGGGGGGGGGGGGGGGGCGCCCCCCTAATGTTGTCGGCCAGTCGGTTAAAAATAAGCGAGTCGGCGCGATTGGCGCGAAGCGCCGCGATTTTTCGCCAAAACAGTCGGTTTTTGTTCAATTTTTCTGAAAAACAGTCTATTTTTCTGAAAATCAGTCAATTTTTCTGAAAATCAGTCGATTTTTCGTCAAAACAGTCTTTTTTTCTGAAAATCAGTCGATTTTTTCGAAACTGTCGTTTCTTTCTTGAAAACAGCCGTTTTTTCTGCAAAAACAGTCGGTAAAATTACCAGCCAGTCGGTAAATTCCTTGGCCCCCCCCCCAAAAAAAAACATTTTGGCTAGTAACGCCTCTGGGAGGAAGGTTATGTCTGTCTTTGTTATTTTATTTAGATAACCGACGTTATTTCCCTGTAAAAAACATATCGTCGAAAAAATGAAATATAAAACAGGGTTACGAACCTGCCAACAAATCGGCAGAAAAGTTTATCATTTGTATTATATTTTTCTTGCAAGGTAGGCAATGGGTTACAAAAGGATTTACAAATTATCCATCTTTTCAAAACTGCGCTATTATTTGCCTGCTAGCCTAGTGTTTGTTATGCAAGTCTGTTCTCATGGTATAGCTGTCTTCAAAAGTTTCTTCTTTAAAGTTTAACCGAAAAGGGCTTAGATCCGACTGTCTAGTTACATATCATGCATGACTTAAAAAGGCCTGAAAACCCGATAAAAATGTGTTACTTCGTTTGTTCGCTGTCCAGAAATAAATGATTTCATCGAAAGAACTTAATATTTCGTATTTGTGGTCTCTCTACTCGCCTGTCCCGCTGAAAAATAATAATAAAAAAAAGCAAAACTCCCTTAGATTTGTCAAAATGTTCCAGTTTATTCAAATATCAGATGTAAAAATAAGCTGCCTTTTCAGTTAAACCTTAAAATCTTAAAACCCTACCGGTAACATGCAGAGCATTTTTTGTTGTTGTTGGTATAACTCTCCGGATTTGAAACTGCTACTGCGGATTCGGCTTTCCGACTGCTCTCATGAACAGTTCGCTGACGCATTCTACGAACTCTTCTTTCCTCACACTCTTCTGTTCTAGCTTTCTCCGCCCCCTAACACTTCGTCTGAGCCACCTCCTACTCCCTCTGAATTCAAGGACATGTCGGCAGGTGGAAATGCAGTCTCACCTGTACTTTAAAGTGTGGAGAAGGGATGCAGCTTCTGAGCTGAAAATGGGAGTTCTGAACCGCCCGTACACTTCTTATTGATCGTCATTCTTGCTGGAAAAGAAAAGAGACGACTGGACTTGGGAACCCGGCAGTTATCCCACAACGCTGGAACCAAAAGGATCCCCTAGGATTTCTCGTCTGCAGCGCCGACGCGTCATGAAGGTAGGGGCTATTCTAAGTTAAAAGGGCCTTTGGTTTAAATGAATGAAAATGGCCTCGTGGTGGGGCCATAAAAGAGTAAATGGTGTCACTATTTTTATTTTATAAATAGAACTGCATGAACCTAGAACCTATCACCGCTCATCAAGAATTCATAAAGCATATTTGATAGTGCAAAACGGATAGGTCAGGTGAATTTTATTAGAGCTATGTTTCGGCCCTTCTTGGCAAGGGTTCTCTTCAGGCTCAAAGCCGCTCAAGTTGGAAATACGAACTTGCGGGAAAACAAACTAAAGATTCTAGCTTAGCTTTGGGCATTAGGCAACTTGAGCGGCTTTGAGCCTGAAGAGGACCCTTGCCAAGAAGGGCCGAAATATAGCTCTAATAAAAATCAGCTGACGTATACCGAAATATAGCTCTAATAAAATTCAGCTGACGGATCCGTTTTGCACTATCAAATATGATTCACAGTCAGCTTGGGCTGAAGGAATATTTAATATCGAAAGCGGAGCAAGTGAACGAAAAACAAAGGGAATCATCGTGGAGGCACAACTGAAACATACCAGACATTATGGTACTTCAAAGTAAAGGAACTCTATATCCGGCATATAAGCTATTACATATAGTACGTTATAAATAGATACTTTATTACGAAACGAACTTTCACAACATTATTCTGCTGAACTTGTCGTTTTTGTCAGGTAAATAACATTGTAAGGCAATGGTTAGAGAATAACCCGTCAAAATAAAAAACTGAAGAGCCAGTACATTAATACTCAACGATTAGGTTGCGGGAGGATTCCTGTTTAAATGAATAATTTTATTTCCAACCAGCCTTGAGGCCGATGACGAAGTCGACAGTAAAAAATAAAATAAAAAAAAACGAAAAAGTTTTGTTTCACTATTGCATTTGATTGAGAGCTTGTTTGTTGTCTTTTAAATGCAGTGTGATCTGTTTCTGTGTTCAGATTGTTTGACGTTTATACGTGCGACCTTAGGCCCCACCCATTGCTAGGCGGGAGCCTTATGGTGTGGCCATAAAAGTTTAAGTTCACCTCGCACTATCTACTCCTTATGTTTCAATATTCAAAACTATCTTAATGCTTTAAAACCAAGGTCTGCTTTAAACAAACTCTCCACGGATTTGGCTGTTTTAAGCCTTTTCCCAGACCCATTGACTTCTGGCAAAAAGATAGCCGGTTTTACGCATCAACACTCGCCAGAAGCATGGCAAGTTCAAAGATTTGTGAGGGGATCTTGGCGGGTTCAGAATGTAATGTGTGAATTTTGTGTCTCCGTGTTTAAGAATTAACGAATGCAGCCAGGGAAATAGGTTGCATTGGCATTACAGGTGCGACGGTTCCTTTAATGATGTTTGTATGGCAGTTGCCCTTCGGCCAAGTGCCATATTGCGATCGGAATTTCTGTCCGTCCGTCGGTCTGTCGGTCGGTCTGGGTTTTGCTAGTTCGGGCACTCCCACATAAGCTAGGACGATGAAACTTGGCAGGCGCATCAGGGACCCGAAAAGATTAACTTGGAAACTGTCGTTTTCCCGATCTGGCTATCGTCGGGGAGTGGAGGAAGGGGGAATCCGGAACCTTGAGGTATTTACAACTTTTGAACGGGTGATCGGATGTTCATGAAACTTGATATTTGGGAAGAAGTCGTGTCTCAGACGACCCACTTCTAATCCGAACCGGATCCGGTGACTTTCGGGTGAGTTGGAGGGGGGGGGGGATAAATATTCCTTCAGCCCAAGCTGACTGCGAATCATATTTGATGGTGCAAAACGGATACGTCAACTGAATTTTATTCGAGCTATGTTTTGGCCCTTCTTGGCAAGGGTCCTCTTCAGGCTCAAACCCGCTCAAGTTGGAAATACGAACTTGTGGGAAAACCTCCAATAAAATTCAGCTGAAGTTTCCGTTTTGCTCTATCAAATAGGGGGGGGGGGGTCTTGGGAAACGCTTAGAGTGGAGGGATAGGGATGAAACTTGGTGGGTAGAACAAGCACAAGTCCTAGATACATCGTTGACATAACTGGACCCGATTCGGGCACTGTGTAGGGGAGTTGGGGGGAGGGGGGGATTCTGGTGATCCAGCGACTTCGATACTTCTCGATGTACTAGGATGATGAAAATTGGCAGGAAAATGAGGGATCCGAATAGACCGAATTGAAAACAGTCGTTTGCACGATCCGAACATCAATGGGGGGAGTGGGGGGATGGCGAATCCGGAATCTTGTGGCATATGTAACTTTTGAACGGCCACTCAGATTCGGATGAAACTTGGCTAGTAGAAAGAGCTATTGTCTCAGATTTCCCATGCCAAGTCCCGACCGGATCCGATAATGGGGGAGGGGGAGTTGGAAGGGGGCACCGGAATTTTTGTAGAACGCTTAGCGTCGAGGGATCGGGATGGAATTTGGTGGGAAGACAAGCATAAGCACTAGATACGTTCTTGACAGAACCAGATCATATCGGGGCTCTTTGGGGGGAATGATCTCGAGTTAGGATACTTCCAGATGTGCTAAGCAGGATAAAACTTGGCAGGATTAGTGACCCAACCAAATAGACCTAAGGACCCGACACAATGCCCTATGATGACTTCCCTTCCTGGATCTGACCATTTTTCGTGGAGTTGAGGGAGGGGGAATCCGGAAGTTACTGTATTCAAATAATGCATAAAACAGATGCGTCAGCTACGATGCTTTAGCAGCGATATTCCGCCCTTCTTGGCAAGCTACTGACTTCCGTAGGTTGCGAACAATGGTTCGATTCAAGTGAAACCCTATGAGTGATAAGAACTAACGACCTAGATATACAAAGCATGTGTCCGAACCCCATGCGGCCGTGGTTGGGGGGAAGGGAGGGGGGGTCCCGAAATTTTGTGACAGGCACAAAAACCAAACGGATGGGCCGAATGGAATGCAATTTAGACAGTACCAAATTTATGCGGCCTAGATTTGTCATTCGGTGTCCGAACGGGATCCAACCAAGGTAGAGGATGATGAATCGGGAACAGAAAATTTGCTGATATGCTCCGATTCGAGCGAAACTTGAGGGACGGGAAGAGGAGATGTTAGAGATGCGAAGTTTATGTGCCCGAATCTTATTCGGTCACAGTCGGGGGAGTTGGACGTGGAGTACCGGAAATGTTGTGGCTCGCATAGGGGTTGAGCGAGTGGAGCGATTTGAATGAAACTTGGAAAGTAGAGAGATTGTATGCCTTAGATGACATATTTTAGGGTCCGGATCGGATCCGAGCACGGTGGGGAAGGGTACCGGACCTACTCCTGACAAGTGCCAAATGAGCTCGTGGCTATTGTTCTTTGTGAATAAACTAGGCTATAAGGAATAAGGAAATGAAGGCATACAGATAACAAGGAAATGAAGGCACACAGGTAACAAGGAAATGAAGGCAGACAGGTAACAGGGAAATGAAGGCACATCCTGTTCATTTGTAACAAGAAACAGCTGCCGATTTTCTCCCTAGTTATATTTGCGGGCCGAAGATCGGGTTTTCCCTGCCAGAATTTCTGCACTTTTATCCAGTTATTGTCTGTGTTCCGTGAGGAATCGATGACGGTGCCGATAATCGTGACAGGAAGTTCGAGTCTGCAACCGCCCGACCTGATTTTCTGTAGGCTATGGCTGGGCCATGTTCTCTTGAGGTGCGAGGAGCTTTCTAATATAAGGGGTACTCTTTTTCAAAATGGGGGTGGTTGGGCTACTTGTAGGTATCCTTAAGTCTACGACTCCTAGGTCTATAGTGTGTTTTGACAACATGGTAGAAAAAGTTATTAGTTTAGTAGAAAGTCGATAGGTCGTTAGGATATTAAGTGAGGTTGTGAATGGTTGTTTATCATTTGAGATCGTTTTTTATAATATAAAAACACTAAAAGTGTCTTTGTCCCTCCGACCACGAAAAAGAGGTGGCCTGGGAGGATTCTGTTTGAAATCCCCCTTTGAAAAGACGTGGTGACAGACAGTATCAGTAATCGATGCTTTGCTTCTTTCCTGTCAGAGCTTGCATCACTCATCTTCAGCTCTTTTTAAGTTCAAGTGCTGTAGAATATTATTTTCTGTTTGTGTTTTCCACATGAAATGAAATGTGTCCCAGAGGCAAAAGTTAGCTTGTCTATCTCTTGATAAGTTTTTGTGAAGCGAATTAATAGGTTTCTTCGGAGTAGCGCAGCGACCGTGACAAAAGCTAATGTGATAGTAGCTTTTCCAACAGCTTTTGTACGAGGGGATAACGGGGTCGCACGTCGGTCCCGCCTCCCTACCTTTTGGTGTCCACAAGTTCCAGAGATCGTGTCAGTGTGATCTTAATATCTTTGCACCAGGATCTCTGCACTGGATCTCAGGAGGGTTTTCGCGAGCTGGAAAGCAAAGTCGGAATCACTTTCCAAAGGTTTTCGCGCTACTTCAGAAAGCTGCCGAACTTTCCAACCCGGTTTTCACGCTTTGGAACCAGGGTTGGTCACCAAGAACCAGTCTGTACGAGTTACTTCAGGATACTTTGAGTTACTTAGGGTTACTTTGGGTTATTGTTGGTTACATCGGGTTACTTTGGGTTTCATTGCATTGGGTTACTTTGGGTTACATTAGGTTACATTGGGTTACTTTGAGATACTTTTGGGTTACTTTCCAGGGTGCATGAAGTTACTTTTGGTGACCAACCCTGGCTTTGGAAACCGAAGCAGCTTTCCCGGAAGTGGTTCCACGAGGTTAGTGGAAAGCTCCGCGGAAAGTTGAATGTTTCGGCGGGAATTTCATAGGTGTGGAGAAAAAAGAGTGCAAGTGTCACTAATAAATAAAGAAAATGGCAATCGCAATTAAGGTGACTTCGATGGAATATATAGAATCAAAGAACCAAAACCATATTTATTCGAAAAAGTTTGTAATTCAACATTTTCTCGGCGATATCAGCTTTCCATACGTTTTCGCGATCATTCCAGCGGGAAAGTGGAAAGTTATTCCAGGAATCGCTTTCCAACAGTTTTCGTAATGTACTTCGCTCGTCGGAAAGTGATTCCGAGATCTCGCGAAAACCCTCCCCTTAGTATCTTTGCTCCAATTCAGCCAGCGAGCAATCCCGACAGAGTGTTGGTTGTACGGTTGTGGCGTGATCGAATATGCGAGACCTTTGGTCCCCTGTGACATGTCTTCGTAGCCATTGCCGGGAAAATCGGTTTGGCTTTCCGCTATGAAGGTCGGAAAGTTTGACAAAAGGAAAGATCGGGTACTTACTACTTCTGCCCTATGTGTGGAGAAATGAATGAGGATATATGCCACCTTTTGTGTGATTGTAGAGAGTTACGGGGGGGGGGGGATTAAGGGAGGAGATTTTCAGGGTGGGAGGAACTGATATGAAATGGATTGTTAAAATGATGGGAAGTAAAGATTTTTAAGAAATAAGAAATGTTGGGAAGTTCCTCAAGTTAGCTTTTAAACACCGGAAAGATTTCTTTTGATGGTGAAGTTGTGTTTTTAGTGTTAATAAAGTATTTAGAGCAAATTAAAAATATTAAAGCACAACTCTTACTAGAAATGATCTTTTCCCTATGAAATGAATCAGAAAAAAAGGTTTTGAAAATACCACTACTTTCCACCTAAAACTAGCGATTCTCTTGTTAGCGCTTGTCGACTATATCCAGCCTTCCTGCTCGCCGACGCGGCGGCTGGGCGCAAAACATTTTGAAAATTGAACATGCCTTGGTTGAAAAGTGGGAAAACTAAGCAAATAATAGAAGTAATAAACAGGAGACTATCACATCATTATGCTGAAAGAGTTGTCAGTGGACGTTGAAGATTCCGGCAAACTTTTCGTTGTTTGACGGGAAAACTCGGCAGTGCTGGAAAAGCGCTAAAGGTTCGTAGTTACGAAACGAAACAATGGAGAAAGGTGGGGATTTTAGAAGCTTATAATTCCATATGGGAGCTAAGTATATTATAAAAGGCAGAATAAGCAAGAGGGGTCCTTTAAGAGTATGTTAGTGTGTATCTACGCATGTAAGATTGTTCACTTTTTGTTTTGTTTTGTTGCATGATGGCCTGATGGCTTTGATGTGCAAATAAATCATACATTCATTCATTTAAAGTATGGAAAAAAGGTTGCTTATTTTTTTAAGTTGTAGAATGAATATGGCGGAGGAAAATATTTCTGTTAAACAATGTTATGGTAACATCCTAGCCGACTTTTTCCGTTTTGAACCAGTGTTTAATTTATGTTTTCCAGTCAGCTTAGGCTGAATATTTGGAAAGAATCAGTATCGAGTGCTGCATTTCCTTTCCACAATGATGCCTTTTAATCTTCACCGTAAACCAGGCATACCCTGTGCTATGATTGCCCAGTTAGTTTTTTTTTTTTTTTTTCATTATTGAATCCAAAAAGAACAGAGCTGATAATCCTCCGGTAGAGCCTACATCTTCCCGACCTTTTCCCGATGATCGTGAACAGATTATCAGCCATCTCTTATCGTTCCTTCGTAAAACTTAAGGTATTTTTTTTTCGTCTTATTAAATTATTCACAGTGTTCTCCTGTTCCCGATCCTGCAAAAAATCATTCTTCGGACAACGGGTCAGTTTTCGACGCTTTCGTACCATAAGGCACTACGACAATTTTTTCTGAAAATGAGTTCTTGATTTACTTCATACCTAGTGCCCAAGCACACATTTGGCATTGGGGGAGGGGTTTCAAATCAAAGGGCGGAACGAAATATTTTTAAAAGCTAATGAGATAGTCGATTTAGGGGTAAGATGACATGCTGAATCCAAATGTGCAAATTAGTTTCCGGCCAAAACCGGAAAATTTGTAAAAACTAAAAGTTTAATCAAAAGTTGATTAAATGTTTGATTAAGGGGTAAGGAGACATAGAATCCGACCATGAAAGTCATGTTCTCGCCGGACAAGTAGTTCACCCGTAATCCGGCCAAAACCGGAAAATTTGTAAAATATAGAAGTTATGTTTAAATTTTATCAGATATTCGATTTAAGGGTGAGAAGACATGCTGAATCTGTATAGATAGATAGATAGATAGATACTTTAATTTAGCCGTTAGGCCATACACAAAATCATACATTTTTAAACACTTCGAGAGAGCGATTATATAAACTCACATGTAAAACGCTTTAAACTCCCACCACCAATAACTATTTGCATCTCTTTAACGCTTCTTTGACAAAACCTGTAACTGCCATTATCGCTGACCGTGAAGACCAGGAAAGAGCAACCCATCTTCACCAAAAAATCTTACTCTCAAATCCGAGAGCCCCTTGCATCTTGACAGGAAGTGGGGCAGATTCTCCTCTTCCAAACCACATAACGAGCAAGTATAACATGACTTCGGGTTTCGGGAATTTCTTTCAAATAATTTAACCCTACTCTTAAGAGGGAGACTGTTCGCTCGTACAGTTTGCTCGGGATCCGGGTGAAACCGGAAAATTTGTTTTAAAGTATTTTTTTCTGAAGTTGATTAGATGTTCGGTGTAGGGGTAAGAAGGCATGCTGAATTCTTTTTTGAGCTGCAGTTTTTGCCATACACGTAGTTTGCCAAGGCAGGCATTTGGCAAGGCAAGAAGTCTTGCTCAGTTTCGACAAAGTAGATACGACGTAGAATATAGGGGTAAACACACATGCGAATCCATATCTGAACTTGGTCTTTTCAAATGATTACCATTGGCCTTAATCTGTTAAAGTCTGGATCAAATACTAAGTTTTTGGGATCCTATCGAAACCTTTGGTCTTGTTTTTCTCGCCAGACAAGTTGTTCACACGGAATCCGGCCAAAACCGGAAAATTTGTTAAAAGTGGAAGTTTTATCTGATGCTGAATAGAGGTTCGATGATACTTCGATGACTTCGATGAGACATGCTGAATTCGTTTTTAACTCTATTTTCTTTCCGGACAAGTAGTTTGCCTGGAATCCGGCCGAAATCGGAAATCTGCCAGGAAGTGTTAAAACCTAATGAGATAGTCGTGAGGAGATTAGACGTTCGTATTGGGGGAAGAACACTCGATAATCCAATCTCTAGCCTACTTCTGGCATAATTTGACAAAACCGGAAAATTTGGAAAGAAAGGCTCTTGGCCAGGCTCTCAATGTCACCAGCTGTTTTGTCTGCATGCAGTTCGCCCGAAATACTGCTAAAACGATGAATGTGGTTGAAGTAAAAGACTTTCCTGAAGTGCACTAGAGATGAGATATAGGGCCAAACATGCATGCTGTTTCCATATCTGAACTTGGTTCCCTCATCTGATTAGTTGTTTGCCGTAATCTGTCAAAAATACCAAAACGGTGTCGTTTTTTATGGCACTTGCCCTTCGGCCAAGTGCCATATAGTGGTCGCAATTTCTGTCCGTCCGTCGGTCTGTCTGTCGGTCTGGCCAGGTTTTGCTAGTTCGGGCACTTCCACATAAGCTAGGACGATGAAACTTGGCAGGCATATCAGGGACCCCAAACGATTAAGTTGGAAATAGTCACTTCACCGATCTGAGCATCGTGGGGGGAGTGGAGGGAGGGGGAATCCGGAATCTAGAGGTATTTATAACTTTTGAACGGGTGATCGGATCTTAATGAAACTTGATATTTGGAAAGACCCCGTGTTTCCGACGACCCGCTTAAAGTATGGACCGGATCCAACGACTTTGGGGGGAGCTGGAGGGGGGGGGGGGCGGAAATCTTGGAAAACCCTTAGAGTGGACGGATCGGGATGACACTTGATGGGTAGAACGAGCACAAGTCCTAGATATGTTGGTGACATAACCGGGCTGGATTCGAGCACTGTAGGGGGTCGAGGGGGGGGGGGAATTCCGGTGATCCCGCTAGTTCATACTTCCGGATGTACTAGGACAACGAAACTTGGCAGGCATATCAGGGACCTTAAATGATTAAGCTGGAAATAGTCACTTCCCCGATCCGAGCATTGTAGGGGAGTGGAGGGAGGGGGAATCCGGAATCTTGAGGTATTTATAACTTTCGAACGGGTGATCGGATAGCAATGAAATTGGATATTTGGAGAGATCTTGTGCCTCAGACGACCCATTTAAAATCCGGACTGGATCCGGTGACTTTGGGGGGGGGGGGGCTGGAGGGGCAAACCGAAAATTTTGGGAAACGGTTAGAGTGGAGGGATTGGCACGAAACTTCGTGGGAAGAACTTGCTCAAGTCCTAGATACATCGTTGACATACCCAGGCCCGATTTGGGCACTGTGGGGGGAGTTGGGGGGGGGAATTCGGTGATCCCGCGAGTTTGGTACTAGGACGATGAAATTTGGTAGGCATATCAGGGGCCCGAACAGACTGCCTTGAGATTAGTTGTTTCCCAGATCAGACCATCGTGGGGGGAGTGGAGTGATGGGGAATCCGGAATCTAGTGGCATGCATAACTTTTGAACGGGAGATCGGATTTGAATGAAACTTAGCAAGTGGAAAGAGATATCGTCTCAGATGTTCCACGTGAAGTCCGGACCGGATCCGATACTTGTGGGGGAGTTGGAGGGGGTCACCGGAAATCTCGTGAAACTCTTGGAGTCGAGGGATTGGGGTAGAATTTGGTAAGAAAAACAAGCATAAGCCCTGTAGACACGTTCTTGATAGAACCAGATCTTACCGGGGCTCTTTGGGGGGAGTTGGAGGAGGTTTTCCGGAATTCCAGTGATCGCGAGTTATGATGAGTCGTATGCCCTAGATGACATATTTTAGGGTTCGGGCCGAATCCGAGCACGGTGCTCGAGCAATTTCCCGAAAAATGCTCAGATTCGAGTGAAACTTGATGGGCGGTAAGAGAAGAGAAGATGAATTTATGTGTCCGATGATTAATTTATGTGTCCGAACCAGATTCGGCCGTTGCAGGGGGAGTTGGAGGGGGGGGGGGTACCGGAAATAGTGTGGCACGTTTAGGAATCAAACGACTGGATCTAAACTTAAAAGTTAGAAAATTAAAATGCCCTAGGTGATCTGACGCAATGCCAGAAATACTCAGACTCGAGTGAAACTAGATATCCTATTTCTAGGTATTTTGTGACATTCTCATCTACTTTCTTGCATCACCTACTCGTAACAAGTGCCATATGAGCTCGTAGCTCTTGTTGTAAATTTTCAAGCGAAATAGTAACATGTTAAAGGGGTCGGGGGAGGACTGGAAATCTACAAGACACAATTGTCTGAAGTCTGGACTAGAAAGTCCAATAAATATTCAGTTTTTGGTATATTACAAGCAAAACGAACTGGTACCTGTCAGTGGACAGGTACAAGGTTCATGAACTCGTTTATGGCCTTTTCTATAGAGATTTTTAACAAAGTGAATAATTAGTGTAATATATTTTTATTTTATTAATTATTATTATTAATAAATATATTAATAATATATTATTTTAGTAATTTAGCATCTTCTGACGAAGAAAGCTACGAAGTTGGTTTGTCAATAAACGATTTTGATTTGATATTATCGAAACCTTTGGGCTTTGGTCTTGATAACGAAAAGATAGCCGAATCTGGCCGCTCGTTCTCTATCCTAACCGGTCGGTTCGCTGTAAATAAGGGCACTTCCCCCACATGCGTTTTGTTACTTGTTGCTTTTGTAATTATGCTAAGAGCATAATCCTGTTCCTCACCAAGAATACTTCTTTTCAGGCGCGGAAGTAGTCGTCGGAGTTCTGTCCTCTTGTCTAGACCTGATGGCCTCGTAATGCCTATGCAGGTAGGATGTCCATTTGCTTCTTTTTGTGATCCTCCAAAGTGTTGTAGGCAGTAAAAGTGCTCTTGGTACTTCTGAAGAAAAAAAACTCGCTGCAGGACCTTAAAGCACAACTCTTACTAGAAATGATCTTTTCTATATAAAATGGATCAGTAACAACGTTTTCAAAAATACCATTACTTTCTACCTGAAACTAGCGACTCTCTTGTTAGCGCTTGTCGATTATATCCAGCCTTCCTGCTCTCTGACGCGGCGGCTGGGCGCAAAAGATTTGAAAACTGGATGTGCCTTGGTTAAAAAGTAAGAAAACTAAGCAAATAAAAGACGTAATTAACAGAAGATTATCACATCCTTATGTGTGAAAGAGTTGTCAGCGAACAATGAAGATTCCGGCAAACTATTCGTTGGGTGACGGGAAAATTCGACAAGGCCGAAAAAGCGCCAAAAAATCCGTAGTTCCGAAACGAAACAATGGAGAAAGGTGGGGATTTTAGGAGCTTATAATTCCATATGGGAGCTAAGTATGTTGTAAAAGGCAGAATAAGCAAGAGGGGTCCTTTAAGATTCAACAGAATATGGAGAAAATAAGAATGAGAAAGCAGTGTACAAAGGAATGTTTGCGTAAAGGGTAAAAGCAGGAAAAGGCCTGGAGCTGTTTATATACATGCTTAGCTGTGTAAATAATCTTAATCTCTGTGCTAGTGCGTAATACATAGGGGTAGGCCCTTGATATTCTTTGAGCATATAAACAGATGGTAGGGCTTGGATAGGACTTCACTGTAAAAAGTTTCTCCGAATAAGGATGCAGTATTTGCTACTGGGATTAATCTTATCTCTATTGGGATAAAATTAATCCGAATTAGGGATAATCTTATCTCAATAAAGACAAGATTAATCCCAGTAGCAAATACTGCAAGATTTTTTTTTTACAGTGTTGGTAGGGAAGATCAGGCTGTGCCTTTATGAGGTCCAGACTGGATCCGGACCCGGTGGTGGAAGTTGGAAGGGTTCCGGAAATTTGGTATAGGGACATGACTAGCTTGAGTAAGATTCAAATTGCAGTCGGTACATAAAACCGGCTTGCGGTCTAGTTGTGCTTTTTCAGGTGCGACACTGGATCCACTTTGTTTGAGGCGTTAACAGGGAGGCTCCGAGATTTTTCGGAAGTGGGACGAGTGAGAAATTGAGTTAGAGCTTGGTAGGCGTCCAGAGTGTACTGCCTGTCCATACATTTTTGGGGTTTGGGCCAAAACCGACTTCGCTTGGGCGAGTTATCGGGGTCCTGCAATTTTTCGGAAAGGGTGGAGGAATTTAGTCAAAACTTGAGTATTATTCACTGGGGCGGGGGAAAGAATTTCTAGCGCGCAGTATAGCTGGTAGTTGTTAGGTTTATGTCCCTTAGTGGCCACGCAAGAGCGACTGCAAAATCATTCCGATTTATTAACAAGATACACATAAAACTGAGTCGCGAAAATAACATATTTACAGAAGATCCCGGGGCCAGCGATCGGCATGTGGCCAGATCGCTTGCCGACCCGCGACTAAAACAAAACGGAATGAATTACACTGGCTAGTCGGTCGATAATAATGAGTCACGACGGCGAGTGGGAGGGGTTAGTGCCTTCTGCAAGAAAGATTAGCGCCTTCGGCGGGGGGGGGGGGGGGGTACCGGAAAGAAAACACTCTCGACAAACCACCCCTCCACCCAGGAAAATAGCAGAACCTTATAAAAATAAAATCTACTGGCAAAGAGTTTTATTGATAAAACGAGAGGTTGAATAAAATACGAGAAAATAGAAAACACGGAAGTAAATTATTATTGTGGACTGTCGCCTATGTGGACAACCTTGTTAGGCACGTAGGATTGACACGTTCTAGTGAACCAGTATATCTGTGCCTAATAGATTCGAATGCTCCAGTGCTCCTAATGTCTTTCGGAAATGAGAGCACGTAACCACCGAGATCCCAGGGAACAAGGACACGTGTGCACGGTATAGGAGCTTCTGACCAAATACCTAGTAGTGATCGCATATGGTCCACTCTAACTGATGGTACTTGTTGCAGTTATAAGGTACACTATCCAGAAACGTAACGGAAAATCCCAACATTTATATAAACACGTGAGATACCTACCGAGAAAACACTATCGCATAGTTCTAAGAGAACACTGAATATGAATGAGGAATATTTACTGATCTGACTTAACTGAATTCACTGAATGACTTCTTAGCCCGGGATTTACGCGAGCTGTTTTTGAGATCCCAAAACGTAGGTGGAGGGATACCTATTATGACATAGCAAAAGTTGTCCGTCTGTCCGCCCGTCTGTGAGCACGGTAACTATCGAAGGAAATGATACATTTTGATGAAACTTGGCGTGAGGCTTCTTTGGTTCAAGGGTAAGGTCGAATTAGTAGATGGGCTCTTTAGCTCTACATTCAGGAGTGGGGGAGGGGGTTCAAATTAAGGGGCTAACAGAATACTTTTTAACAGCTAATGAGATAGTCGAGTTAGGGGAAAGAAGACATGCTGAACACGGATATGAAAACCATTTTCTTGCCGGACAAGTAGTTCGCCCGGAATCCGGTCAAAACCGGAAAGTTTGTTAAAAGTAAAAGTTTTATTTGAAGTTGATTGGATGTCCGATTTAGGGGTAAGGAGTCGTGCTGATAACACATGTGAAAATAATTTTCTACCCGGACAAGTAGTTCGTCCGGAATCCGGTCAGAACCGGAAAATTTGTTAAAAGCAAAAGTTTTACTTGTAGTTGATTAGATGTCCGATTTTTCCCTGCGAAGTTGCCATCACGTGATGGTGAAAGACTTTTCCTATAATACTTCGACTTTTGTTTCCCCTGACAAGGTAATTGACGAGATACAGAGGCAGTTGCATTTGGTGAGCAATGAGAAAGAATATTTGACGGTTCAAAACGATTAAGTCAGTTAAATTTTATTAGAGCTACCTTCTTGGCAAGCATCTCCTTCAGGCTCAAGCTGGAAAATGGACATCCATTTTTCAGCTCATTTTCCAGAATTTTCCATTTTCCAGGAAGTTAATTTTCCAGCTTGAGCGGCTTGAACCTGAAGAGATCTCTTGCCAAGAAAGGCCGAAATATAGCTCTAATAATATGTAGCTGACTTATCCGTTTTGCACCGTTAAATATGATTCGCAGTCAGCTCGGGCTGAAGGAACATCTATAATGAGAGAGAAACTACTTTCGAGCTTTACGTTTGCCAGAAACCTAGGAGCAAAGAGCAATCCAGTCCAATTTTATGTGTCACTATATTAATCAGATCCAATCTCCGCAGTATATGGTACCTTAGTTCCTAATTGCTTATTTCGAGACAGGAAAGCAAACTATTAATTGATAGAGCCACGGAAATGATTTAATTTAAACCCTGCCGTCTATAGTTTCGAAAATATGGCTATACTGTGAAGTTCAAAAAATTTCAGAAGCAGCTTCCGAGTTTGAACCATGTTCAGTGGTGCAAAAGCATCACCGGACAAATTTCGAGAGTTACTAGTCCTAAATGAATAATTTGGGGAAACATAGTTTTTTCTTCTGTATTTAGCATAATATTGGGTTCATCATTATTACTCCAGGACGAATCCGGCCCGAGGAACGACCCTAACTTGTTGTCCGCTGTCTGACACAGTTCACATTTCTATGATAGAGATCAATGGACACGAATTTTTGTTTCTGTACAAGGACAAGGCCGATTTTTACCAACATTATTTGGTGTCGACCTCGTGAATCGTGATGCTTACTGAGAAAACAGGGTCGTTATTGTGTCAAATGTACGAGGTGGCTTCGCTACCAAATGAGGCGAGAGTGAAAACGAAGTCAGTGTTTCCACTTCATGATGTCAGTTTTCCGTCCTGGTTGTCCAGATATCTGTAAAATTCCGACAAATGTGAACGAGAAATCTGTCAAATTTTCCGTTAAAAAAACGTCGAAAAAATGCAGCTACTTCCCATTCGAAGTCAAAACAAAATCCAAGCCTGAAAACGCCCTTCCACTAAGTGGAGAATAGGATACTATAAAGGCACCGCAAGAGAAATTTTTAGAACCATTTGTGGTCACGGCGTCTTTTTAGAAATAGCCTAGTATTAGATGAGAAAATGTTCATGAAATTCAATCTCCACAAATGATGAAAAATTCAGAATAACTAAATAGAATTTCCGATTTTACACAAGGTCTCAGAAATCCGACAGAACAAATTCTCATCCGTTAAGGACCCCCAAAAAATCCGTTTTTGACGGAACAATCCGTCAAAGTGGAAACGCTGAACGAGGTCGTTTCTGTTTCAAATGTACGAGGCCGTTTTGACCCAAATTTGAAGTTAAAAACGAGATCGAAAACGGCCGAGTTTGTGTTTCAAATGTACGAGGTCGTTTTGACCCAGAGTTGAGGTGAAAAACGAGAGCGAAAACGGCCTAGTTTGTGTTTCCATTGTACGAGGCCGTTTTGACCTAGATTCGAGGTATAGATTTTCCGTACGGGCGAAAGTGCAGATAATTTGTCCAGGAGGAGCTGAACGTCTCACGGCATTACTGTCATTACCGGGTGCTAGCCAGCTCACGTCAACCTCAGACATTCGAGTTACTCTTCAGAAGCACCGTAGGCCAATAGGCTTTCCACCCTATACATCACGAGATAGATTTTCCGTTCCGTCATTACCGGGTGCTAGCCAGCTCACGTCAACCTCAGACATTCGAGTTACTCCTCAGAAGCACCGTAGGCCAATAGGCTTTCCACCCTATACATCACGAGTACTACGTTACTTTTATCCATATTCGCTGTCATTTTGCCTTATCATTATGTTGTAATTTTAAAAGGGCAGAAAGGGAACAGACAGTTTGAGCCCTTGTTTGAATAGGGAAACATCCATTTTCCCTCTTCAACTGATGACATCTGAGAGTGGACAAAGATGCCAGGCCAGCCGGTTCTTTATAAAATAAAATTACAGATAATTCCACGCTATCCGCAGGGTCCACATCCTGCCATTGACCTCGACTGCCTCACAAAGCGTATTGAAGACAGAATTTGTTTTCGTTGGCGATACACAAAAAAATATCCTTGGGTCATTGTTCCCTGCTGTTGCTTTACCTATGTTTTTAGTCCTTTCGAATTTGCGACTTATCTGCTGCTACAAAATCATATTCCACATTTTCTAAATTTCCCTGCTTGTTTCAGTAATTTCCGACTCTAAAGTTAACAATCCGGTCTTAATCTCGTCCAATTTAATCCAGTTTTGATTCAGACAAAAAGCTGACAAACTTTTACAAAAAAGCTTCGGAAGCCCTCCGAACTCGCAACCTATACCCATTGTTTCGAAAGTAATTAATTTAACACACTAACAATCTTTATTTAGTATTTGAGACCTTGTGTATTTTTGTCTATAGTAATTATACTGTCATTAAATGAATCAGTTGATTTAGGTATAGTTTTGTTTATGTATTATATTCTGTTACTCCTGAGGTTCGAGGAAACCAAATGAATTAAAAAATAAATATAAAAAAATAAACACATCAGTTACATGTAGAACATGCAGTAGACAAGACCAAAGGTTTCGGTGGGGCCCCGGTAATGAAGAAATGTTTTGGACATTCGTGTAGCTATGGAAATATTAGGTAGTTTTCCGGGCAGTTAGCTAAGGACTGGGTAGCTGAAATTTCTAGTCATCGACTTAATGAGACAGATTGAATGTGGGCAAGCAAAATTGGAAAACAATCTTGTGTTGCTCTTTTTTTTCCGTGAGCGAGCCTTTCAAGTGTTCACCTGGTGCCCGTCGGGCCGGCCTCACGGAGGCGAAGCCGGGGTAATAATAATAGTAATTGTATTTGAAAGAAGCACACAAGCACGTAAATGTCCCTAAAACTAATGCTAACGCTCTTTATAAATCTACAACCTTGCTTATCCCGTGCGTTACGAATTTGTCTTCTCAGCCGGGCTCTGGACATTTTGTTATTTAGTTTGTTATTAAAAAGAACCTGAACCTTATCGATTGGCAGAAGAACACACCAGGGAGTACAGGGATACCCTTGCGGTAGTACAGATCAGGGAGTACAGGGATATACTTACTGAGAATCTCCCGACGAATTTACAAAAAGCTCTTGACAGCGGCTTGAAAAATGACCAGTATCCTCTTTTTCGAAACCGCAGAGTAGAAATTCATACTTCTCATTCGGATTCCTCTCATTCCTGTCAAAAACTTTACATGTAGAACATGAAAACAATGAATATCTTTGCGAGGTAGAAAGTTGATAACATCTTCTGAATAGCCGCATATCTTCCATACTCAGTCATTACAGCCATTTTTCGGAAATGACGGGATACTTAAAGACCTAATCCAAACATTCGGTTTACCTTCTCTTAGTGATCGCATGCCACGGTTTTTTTTAGATTTGAACTCGATTGCCGAGTTGCTCTTTTGGCTCGAGAAAAAACCCACGCACAACGTCTTCTTTTTCTAGATGGCGGAATTTTCCAGGATTGATTAGCAAAGAATTATAAGACCTAACTGATAATTTGTGTATGTCTTCAGAGGTACCGCACTGGTCTTGGTTTTATAATTTATTTGTATTTGTAATAAACAGTTGGAGCATTAGATGGAAATTATTATTTTGACCCTTGGCTCCCTACGTGCCATAACAGCTGTCCGGGATAATCGGCTGAGATTTGGTCCAGACAGAGTTATTTCAAACCTATGAATTTTTTTTTTTTTTATAATTTGCTCATTGTTTTACGGTATTTTTTAGTGGTTTTGACCATTCATAGTGACAGTAGGGATGGTTAGCATTGTGTGTGGTAGAAAGACCATTTTTTGTGGCCCGCTTTAAGACTTCTTAAAAGTTGTTCGTCTGTAAGCACGATAACTGTCGAAGAGAGTGCAAACTTGGTGTGGGGATTCTTTAGGTCGAAGTACAGGTCAAGTTCGTAGATGGGCTCCATAGCCCTATATTTAGGGGTGGGTGAGGCCCTTATTTGAAAGTAAGGGGCGAAGAAAATATTTGTTTTAAAAGCTAATGTGGTAGTCCGTTTAGGGTAAGGAGACATGCTGAATGCGGTGTATGACAATTATTTTGTCGCCGGACAAATAGTTCGCCCGGATCCGGCCCAAACCGGGATTTTTTTTTTAAAGGAAAGGTTTTATCTTAAGTTGCTTAGAGGTTAAATCCAGTGGTAAGGAGACATGCTGAATCCGAATGAAAATTATTTTCTCGTCGGACAAATAGTTCGCCCGGAATCCGACCAGAGCCGGAAAATTTGTCAAAAGTAAAAGTTGTAACTGAAGTTTACTGAATAGATATTCCTTCAGCCCAAGCTGACTGCGAATCATATTCGACGGTGCAAAACGGATAAGTCAGCTACATTTTATTAGAGCAACATTTCAGCCCTTCTTGGCAAGGGTCCTCTTCAGGCTCAAGCCGCTCAAGCTGGAACAACAAGTTCATTTTGGGGACCCTTGCCAAGAAGGGCCGAAATGTAGCTCTAATAAAATGTAGCTGACTTATCCGTTTTTCATGAAATCCGACACTCAACGAGGTCAGGTTTCGTTATTAGAAACATCGCTGTTTCAGTTTGGAATGGTTTCCCGGATAGTATTAGAGCGGCCGGTAACCTAATTTTGTTGAAAAGAAAGTGGTGAAGTAAAAAATATCTGAATCTGAATCCGTCAAATAAGTTTACTGAAGTTAATTAGAGGTTCGATGTAGAGTTACGAAGACATGCTGGATTCTTTTTTTAGCTTTATTTTCTTGCCGGGCAAGTGTTTCAGACCTATAAAGGCAGGAAGTTTTGAAACCCAATGAGGTATTCGACATAGGATTAGGAGACATGCTGATGCAGATTTGAAACTAATTTTCTCGCCAGACAAGTAGTTCGGCCTGAATCCGGCAATAACCGGAAATTGGTAAACATAAAAGTTCATTTTTATGTATCAGGGGTAAGAACGCGCGAATTCGTTTCTGAAGTTAATTTTTCTGTCAGACAAGTAATTTGACCGACATTTGCCAAAACCCAGAAATCTGGTAGACTCGAAATTTAAATTCTTCAAGGTTCAAGGTTTTAATTACACTTCTGTGTAAAATCATAATAGATAGAGGGTCAAGCCGGGGACACAAGGTCGATTGACAAAAACCCGGTACAATATAGAACAAACCTATTTTACATATAACTAATTAGATAAATAATTGTTAATAATTGCATGACTCACCACTAGAAGGGAACCCGCCCCACAAACCCACCGACACTCGGCAAGATTAACGCGAAATCCCACCAAAAAAATACCCAATGCGCAAGCGAGGGTAACCGATGGCCGGCAACTTATGTGGACCCCAACCAAAATTTGTAACCAATATAACAACATCAAACAAACAAAAAATTACTTTAAATTTTTAATTTATCGTGATTCCTGAATTTATTTATTAGTTAAGAATGAAGTTGCTTTTTTATGTTTGGAAGAGATGTGCTGCAATCAATATATGGTAGATAAAGATGCCATGAACCCGTGATCGAAAAACATGGTGAGAACCGCGATCTCTCAGTGGTTAATTTAAGGTGCTGCATTTCCATTTATGACGGGTTTTATAAGCATGGTCGGGTTGCTCAGGGGAAAAATTACTCGACGAAAGTACGAAGATAGTTCCGACAAGTCATATTTTACCTTAAATAAAAAAGAATGAAGAGAGAATAATTCTGAAACTGGCAAAATATTAGTTAACAAATATAGAGTTTCATTTTAGTTTTGTTAGGATAAGAAGAAGGGGACGGTAAATATTTTTGTAAAATTCGAAGAGCCCGGTTTTGAAGAGTCTGTATCGGTTTCACATGATATTTGAATGTTGCCAAATAAATCAGGGGACAATACGTAAGATGCGAATGTATCAAAGCAAAATAAATCCGGCGTAGAATTTCATACGGGAAATAGCTGAAGCCTCCGCATTATACCAACTCCTTGTGCAACTTTAACCCGTGATCTATTACAATGTTCTTTATACGATAGATTTTCATCAATAATTATTCCCAGATACCGGCAAGAACTAGGTAGCAGTGTTCTAACGCCACCGCGGTTTTCCGCCACCTTTTAATTCAGGTAGCGCAGGTAGCCTGTGGAGGTAGTTTCAAATTTAAATCTTTAAATGTGAAAAGGGTGTTTACCGCCACCCAGGAAATCTTACGTCCCCAAGAGGATTAGTTCTTCTAGAGGGGAGGGTCAAATCTTGTCAGACCTAATATTCTGATGGGGTGTCGAGCGCCAACCGGATTAAGTATCACAGCGATTAAGGGATTATCATTCAGAGGTGTCACTAGCCACAATGTTTGGGGGGGGGGGACAAGGCATTTACCGACTGGCTGGTAATTTTTACCGACTGTTTAAAAAAAATGACAGTTTGTAAAGAAATCGACTCGGTTATTTTGTACCGACTGGCGGGGCGTCCTCCCCCCCCCCCAGTCGTGACGGCCCTGACTGGTCTAAACGTATTTATAAGTGCAACTGTAACTGCGGAACCCGAACTAAGGGACAAGAGAAATAATCATGGAAATAGTTAAAACAAGAGTGTGAAAGAAAATGACATTTACATTGTTGACGGTTTCTCGTTTCGGCTCAAGAGCACGTAGAATGACAATATTTACTATGATATGATATGATATGATATGATATTTATTGCAAAAAGCCAACTGGCCATAGCAACTATCACAATAAATCACATACAATAAAAACAAGACAACAAGAACAAAAAAAGAAAATAGATATAGCTTAATAACACTTACAATAACACTTGCTTCAAAGAAATCTGTAAGGCCAGGGCCGTTTTACGTGGGAACGGAGAGTTAATCGTTACTAAGCCCCATGAAGGGCACGGGCCTGACCGCGCCCATAACCAGATTCTCCAAGCCAGGACCACCATTCGGAAACGAATTCTCGAAGAAATGTCCACTCCTCTTGCAAAAATCTTTCGCGAGGAATCACGGAAAGTTATTGACAAAGGTAAGTGCCTGAAAGAGGCTCTGTGCAACCTTTGGATAAGGTCGATAACTATTCGGTCTAGTAAGAATTAATCTCAAATTTAATGACTGGGTCTATGGTATCCGCAGCTTCTCCAGTTTGTATTAAGACCGTGTTCGTGACCTGCAGTTCCTCGCTAAACAGTTTCCGGGATCGCATATGTTATGGTTAGGACACATTGAGCAAGACCAAAGGTTTCGGTGGGATCCCAAAAATTCAATATTTGACCCAGACAATTGTGTCTTGTCTTCGCCAGATCTAGTCTTCATCAGATTCCTTGAACGTTTTACTATTAAAATTTAGAAACAGAGGCCAAATAGCCAATCATCCGAGGGAACCATGTTCAGATATGGATTCAGCATGTGCGTATAAGCGGACAAGTGCGTAACCCTATAAGTCATATCTGTTTTTTTACGAAACCGATCGAAACTTCCTGTCTTACTTCTGTCAGTTTTCGACCGGAACTACTTGTCCGGCGAAAAAGTAAAGCTAAAAAAACGAACTCAGCGTATCTCCTTACCCCTACACCCAACCTCTAATCTACTTAAAAAAAAAATCACTTAAAACAAATTTTCCCGTTTCAGCCGGATTCTGGGCGAACTATATGTCTGGGTAAAAGATGATTTTCATATACGGATTCAGCATTCTCTTCTTACCCCTATATCGGACATCCAACCAACTACAGATAAACATTTGCTTTTACCAAATTTTCTGGTTTTGACCGGTTTCCAGGCGAACTACTTGTCCGGGTAGAAACAAATTTTCACATCCTGTCAGAGCCCATGTCAGAAAAGTGGCAGTCAGCGCACACATCCCAGTAGCAGAAGTAGGGGATGCATGCCTTGACATGGAACAAGCACCAGAATCATCCGTCCACTTTAACAATTATTTTGTCGAGCAGTGGTTAGAGAATGAGAAGTTGCCTCCTGGAAATGCAGTGAGGTATCACATCATGTTACGAATAGTGTTGAAGGATGGCACAACCGTCTAAACAAGTGTATAGCCGAATTAACCCAAGTGTTTACAAACTGCTCATGTTTTTCCAAGAGGAAGAGAAAGCTGCTTACTCAACGCTTCTGTGTACTGAGACTGCCAAAGCTGCTCCAAAACGTCGCAAACTCTACAGAGAACTGGAGGAGAGGCTACTGAAAATTAAAATTACGTATCAAGAAGGAGGAAGAAGAAGGATAGTTCTTTGAAACGTTAAGCTCAGTCTCCGTATTAGCTAAGATTAACGTAGAGTTGGCGCTGGTGGCGATAAACCCCTCTTCGCTTTTAACGATTTAGATTTCGGATTACATGATTCAGCTACCTGCACTAATGAGTTGGCGGAAAACATACGGTGGCGGTGAACCTACCAAAATATTCGACCCTTTCGTCTGACCCAACTAATCTTTTGATGATGCAAGATTTCCTGGGTGGCGGAAAACATACGTTGGCGCTGGAGCACGGTGGAGTTAGGACACCCACTTCAAGAAATACCGGAGTGAAGTTACCCCTTGAATTTGAATATCTGTAGCCTGATCAGTTATTGTTGAAATTCCTTTTGCTTTGTGTCCAATTCTACTATAAATGATAAATTTCGTTTTTGCGGCATTTAATGACAAACGATTAGCTTTTAGCCATACAATCAGTTGGGAAAACAGGATTTGCAGCTTCTCTTTGACATCCTCTTCCGACTGTCCTGCAAGTGTTGATCCGGTATCATAAGCGAAAAGGACGTTCAGACTGTTGTTTTCTGTCGCTGATGAAAGGTCTTATGTATATTAGGAAAAGCAGTGGTCCCAGAATTGAAACCTGAGGGACACCAATATTTGATAATAAGCATCGATCTAAAACTGTCTTATCAATAATTGTTACTTGGGAGCGACCTTTTAGTAAGATGCGATAAAATCGTGCGCTGGTCCTCGTATCCCACCATGACTTAATTTATGTAAAAAAATTTCGTGACAAATCGTATCGAATGCCTTCTCAAGGTCCAAAAAAATACTCGCCGGAATCAGTTTTTTATCAAGACATTCGTGAAATTGGATCATAGTCAGGACTATTCTTTCGAACTAAGGAAATTATACACTCGATTATAAAAACATCGCTCCGTTAATTTGGAAAAACCCGAAAGAATAGATATTGGTCCATAATTTGTGCCGTTACTCCGGTCATCGCTTTTATACAGTGGTAAAACCTTTGCTTTCTTAAATGAATCTGGAAAAGCCCGATCTGAATGACAGATTTATTAAATGACACATTACTTTATTAATACTTGGTAAAATAGCTTTCACAATGTTCGTCGACGATTCATCGATCCCCGGGGAATTTCGACTCTTTAAAAGCTTACCAATATTAGCAAGGTCTTGCTCTGTTATCGGTGTTAAAAACACATACTTTTCAGAAGGCTTTCGGGGTATTTACGATACTCACATTGACCATGGGGCAGATTGTGTTGGAGCTTGTTGGCTACCGACTGTCCAATTGAGGCGAAATGCGAGTTCATGTAGTTAGCTATTTCTAGCTCCCTTTCCTAGCTCCCTTTACAATGAGCGTCCTTTATGTCGGATGGTGTAGAAGATGTTCGCGTTCAATTTAAGCGTGAATTTATTAGCTCCCAAGTTTTCTTTGGTGACTTACTTACTTCACTAAAAGAATCAAAATAAAATTTCATTTTAGCATTACGTATTATTCAGGTTTTAGTAATTATGGCACTTGACCTTACTCAAGTGCCATAGCGATCGTAATGTCTGTCTGTCGGTCTGTCCGCATTTTGCTAGTTTGGGCACTTTCACATGACCTAGGACGATAAAACATATCAGGGACCCAATCGGATTAACTTGGAAATAATCACTTCCCCGATCCGACCATCAATGGGGGAGTGGCAACATGGGGAATCCGGAAATTAGTAACATTCATAACTTTATAACGGATAATCGGGCGTGCATTAAACTTGACAGGTATCACGAAGAAGTGTCTTGGATGTTCATTGTCAAATTCGGATCGGATCCGATAACTGGGGAGGGGGCTCGAGGGGGACACCCGAATGCTTTTTCTAATTTCTGTCAAACCCCTACCCCTTTCTTCACACTAGTCTAACTCTGCGCGTTGATGTGTTGTTTTTTCTTCATATTAGTATGGCTCTGCTCGTGGCTGAGTCATTCTTTGCTTAAATTCGTTCGAGAGAGCTAGAGCAATCGAAGGTCGAAGAGGTTTGGAATAATATGGCAAGTGTCAGCGGCTTCTCTGACCAAACAAAACTACCAGGGTATATGCATTTCTGAAACGCTAGTTGGCCTCTATGCGGTCATACGCGCAGTTCTTATGACACGCCAGAACTCTTCCCTAGTCGTTACAACGCAATTACTATGTTTTCTTGCGACGAAATACTGGTGCGGTGTTTGTCTATTGTGTTATTTGTGTTTGATGGCAAAGCCTTTGTTCGAACAAGCAAGCAGTTAAAGCAAGTAGCCTAGTGATAAATCAATCATTGTAGAAAGATTGCGAATAATTGTGATATTGTCAAGCTGAAATACAGTGGAGTTGTAAATTCGACAAGATTGGCTTAGAAATCGCCACTTTCCAAATCCGACCATTCCTTAAAGTACCAATCATGACCGCAAATTAAGAAAAATTCTTTTAAGCAAAATATGCATTTTCATGATCCCCATGAGCCCATTACCATTTTTGCCTCAAGGGTTTTGCTTACAAATGAGGTTCTAGCTCCCTTGAAGTGCGCATCTTCACCGCAAGGTCGAAAAGTACTTTTTGGGATCCCAAAACGTAAGTTGAGGGATACCTATGACTTCGCAAAAGTTGTCCGTCCGTCTGTAAGCACGATAACTCTCGAAGGGAATGAGATATTTTGATGAAACTTGGTGTGAGGATTCGTTGGGTCGGCAGACCAGTCGAGTTCGTAAATGGGCTTTGTAGCCATACATTTAGGGGTGGGGGAGGGGTTTCAAATTAAGGGGCAAACAAAATATTTTGAAACAGTTAATGTGATAGTCGATTATGGGGTAAGAAGACATGCTGAACACGATGGTGAAAACCATTTTGTAATCGGACAAGTAGTTCGCCCGGAATCCGGCCAAAACCGGAAAGTTTGTTAAAAGTAAAAGTTTTATTAGAAGTTGATTAGATGTCTGATTTAGAGGTAGGAAGACATGCTGAAGACGATGGTCAAAACCATTTTCTCGACGGACAAGTAGTTCGCCCGGAATCCGGCCCAAACCGGAAAGTTTGTTAAAATTAAAAGTTTTATTTGGAGTTGATCAGATTCCGATTTGGGGCAAGAAGACATGCTGAACTTTTATGTGAAAACAATTTTCTTCCCGGACATGTAGTTCGCCCGGAATCCGGCCAAAACCGGAAAATTGTTAGAAGTTAAAGTTTTATTTCTAGCTGACTAGATAACCGATTTAGGGGTAAGAAGAGACGCTGAAGCCGTGTGTGACAATCATATTTTACCCGGACATATAGTTCGACCGGAATCCGGCTGGAGTCGGAAAATTTGTTATAAGTTAAATTTTTATTTGAAGTTGATTAGATGTTCATTATTGGGGAAAGAAGATATCCTGAGTTCGTTTTTGAGCTTTCTTTTTTCGCTGGACAAGTTGTTCTAGAGTTCGGCCGAAACCGGGAAATTGGCAGAAGTGGCAGGAACTTTTCGTCAAAACAGATATGACTTATACGGGTAAACACACATGCTGAATCCATATCTGAACTTAGTTTTCTCAGATGATTAGCTATTTGGCCTTAATCTGTTTCTAAATTTTAATTGTAAGAATGTTCAAGGATTCTGGCGATGACTGGATCTGGCTAAGACAAGACCCAGTTGTCTGGATCAGATATTGAATTTTTGGGATCCCATCGAAAAGTTTGGTCTTGTTATCAAACGATACATGGTCAACCCATGATCATTTGTGCCACAAGGGTTCTACTTTTGACCAAACGGTATGTATCAATGATCCCTAAGAACCTGCTATCGTTTTTGCCTCAAGGGTTTTGCTTACAGGTGCATTTCTAGTGCCTTTAAAGTCCGCATCATTACAGCCAAGTTCAACAGTAAAATATTTTCGGGATCCCAAAACCTAAGTGGCGGGATACCTATGACATCGCAAAAGTTGTCCATCTGTCCGTCCGTCCGTCTGTGCGCACTGTAACTCTCGAAGGGAATGAGATATTTTGATGAAACTTGGTGTGAGGATCCTTTGGGTCGAGAGTAAGGTCAAGTTCGTATGGGCTATGTAGCCCTACATTTAGGGGTGGGGAGGGGGTTTAAATTAAGGGGCAAATGAAATATATTTAAACAGATAATGTGATAGTCGATTACGGGGTAAAAAGACATGTTGAACACGATGGTCAAAACCATTTTGTCATCGGAAAAGTAGTTCGCCCAGAATCCGACCAAAACCGGAAATTTTGTTAAAGTAAAAGTTTTATTTGAAGTTGATTATAATTGGGGGTAAGAAGACATACTTAACACGATGGTGAAAACAGTTTTTTCGCCGGACAAGTAGTTAGCCCGGAATCCGGCCAAAACTGGAAAGTCTCTTTTTAAAGTTTTATTTGAAGTTTATTAGATGTTCGATTTAGGGGTAAGAAGGCATGCTGAACAGAATGGTGGAAACCATTTTCTCGCCGAACAAGTAGTTTGCCTGGAATCCGGCCAAAACCGGAAAGTTTGTTAAAAGTAAAAGTTTTATTTGGAGTTGATTAGATGTTCGATTTCGGAGTAAGAAGACATGTTGAACACTTATGTGAAAAAAATTTCTACCCAGACAATTAGTTCGCCCGGAATCCGGCCAAAACCGAAAATTGTTAAAAGTTAGAGTGGCAGGAAGTCTTCGTCAAAACATATGACTTATAGGGGTAAACACACATGCTGATTCAATATCTGAACTTGGTTTTCTCAGATGATTAATCTGTTTTTGAATTTGAATGGGAAAAATGTTCAAGGAGTCTACTTTTTACTTACTAATGTATAATAAAATAATATTCGACTCTGTACAAAGTTCCCAAACAAAAAACTCCTGCCAACATTTTGCCTATTCTTGCAAGTGCCATACGAGCTTTCAGCTATAGTTTTTGAAAGTATTTTTATTTTCTTCACTTGGGAATGATAAAAAAGTTTTATAGATACCGTTTTTTTGTTTTATTGACGTCAAAAGGGATGGTGATATCCAGGGTTGAATGGGCCTTAAAGTCGACTACTGAATCATTGTAAAGTCGGTAATGCTTAAATCAACACATATAAGGTTAACTCAACCGTTAGAGCGTCTGACTGCAGATCGAGAGGTTCTTGGTTTGCCTCTCGGTGTCATCAGAGCTGTTTTGGTCCTCATATATTTTGCGAAGTTTTAGAGCTGGTATGCTTCGCTTAAATAGTCAACATAAAATGCATACTGAACACATATCTGAACTTAATTTTTTGCCGGAAAAGAAGTTCCTGGAAAACAGCTAAAAAAAGGAATTTCGTCAAAGTAGATATGAGAGATAGGGGTAAATGTACATGCTGAATCCGTATCTGAACTTGGTTTTCTCAGATGATTAGAAGTTTGGCCGTAATTTGTCAATAAAATACCACTAAGGTATTGTTTATGTTTATTAACATATGTTTAAGGAGTCTGTCGAAGACCCGATATCTACAAGACCTGATTGTCTGGATCAAAAAGTCCAGTAAAATTTGAATTTTTGGGGTTCCGTCGAAACCTTTGGTCTTGTTAAATATGGACAGCCAAAGCAAGTGCGACGGGTTGTAATAACTCTTGTCGCAGGGATAATCTTACAACATGTTAATCACGTGAAGCTTTGGTCTGGAACTAGCTAGAATCACCATAGAAAGTTAGTGTCAACAAGGAGACTAGGAGGAAAATTGCCGAAATTCGGATCTTCTCGTCGTAGTGTGTTGGAATACAGATGCATTCTATCTCAGTCGCTGAAATGGCTGTGCAATGTTAGGAAACTCGTTCCTGGATAGTTAATTAAGAGAAGACGGGGCAGATTGCGACTGAGGTTACTAATTGAGCACTTATCATTGTGTTTTATTCAGTTAATACGTATGCTTCCTTCCGTAGATAGATCTGTAGATGGATGGTTGGTAGATTGCTGTATATGTGTCATAGTGGCGCGAAGATTCCTGAAGATAACTTTTATTTTCTTTCACTTACTTCGCTTTTTGGGATCCCGAAACGTAAGTGAGTGATACCTATGACATCGCAAGTTGTCCGTCTGTCCGTCTTTTAGCACGGTAACTCTTGAAGGGAATAAGATATTTTTATGAAACTTGGTTTGAGGATTCTTTGGGTCAAGGGTAAGGTCAAGTTCGTAGATGGGCTTTGTAGCCCTACATTTAGGGGTGGTGGAGGGGGTTCCAGTTAAGCGGCAAACAAAATATTTTTAAACAGCTAATGTGATAGTTGATTATGGGATAAGAAGACATGCTGAACACGATTGTTAAAATCATTTTCTCGCCGGACAAGTAGTTCATCCGGAATCCGGCGAAAACCGGAAAGTTGGTCAAAAATAAAAGTTTCATTTGAAGTTGATTCAATGTTCGTAAACGGGGTAAGAACACATGCTGAACATATATGTGAAAAGCATTTTCTACCCGGACAACTAGCTCGCCCGGAATCCAGCCAAAACCGGAAAACTTGTTAAAAGCAAAAGATAAAGTTTTATTTGAAGTAGATCAGAGGTTCTTTATAAACATATACGCTGAATTCGTTTGTGTATTTTCTTTTTTTGCTGGACAATTAGTTCGCTTGGAATTCGGCCGAAACCGGAAAATTGGCAGAAATAAAGCAGGAAGTTTCGGTCAGTAATCGTCAGAATAGATATGGCTTATAGATGGCTTAGAGCTTGGTTTTCTCTGATGGTTCGCCTGGCGAAGACTGGATCTGGCGAAGACAAAACCCAATTGTCTCGATCAAACATTAGATTTTCGGGATTCCATCGATACCTATGGTCTTGTTAAATGGCGGGTTACAAAGAAATTACTTACTTATTACTCACTTACTTACTTAAGATCCTGGAATGAAACCAATCAGGGTTAGTGTCAGTTTTCTCTGACGGAATCTGTGACATTTGGCCTCAAAAGCTAGCAACGTTCTGGCGTCTACGGGCATCATGTCCTTATGCCTGAAAGCAAAACTCGGCTAGGTGGAAAAAGCGCTAAAAGTCGTAGGTACAAAACGAAGCAATGGCAAAATTCGGGGATTTCAGAAGTTTATAATTCCATAAGGGAGCCATGATAAAATAAAACGCAGCGTGAGAAAAAGGGGTCCTTTAACAACCTAAGTTATTAAGCTGTGATTTATAAATTAAATATTAGATGGTACTAAACGGATAAAGTCAATAAGAAATGTTACTTGGGTTCTGAAAAAAATATTGTTACGACCATCAACCCCAAAGCAGAAAGGTGGCACGTATCAGACTGTAGCCCGGTTTGCAATGCATAATCAGTTGATGACATTTGACGGTGCAAAACGGATACGTCAGCTACATTTTATTAGAGCTATATTTCGGCCCTTCTTGGCAAGGGTCAAGCTGGAAAATGAACCTGTGGAAAGACAGTTAAAGATTCTTCCTTAAATATCTGATTTTGTGAATTTCGTCCTTGAAAATTGCTTGAAGTTGAAGCTGGTGCTGTGATTTCATTTTGTGCATCGCTGCTGTTTTTGCTGCTCTATTGGCTCGTTGAAAGGGTAGAGATTTTTTCTGCATTTTGTTTCTGGAATCACCTGTCTCTTCTTCTTCCTTCCAGCTACGATGGATACTTGTCGGCGGTATGTCTTGGCGATTTGAAGTTCCATACTTCGGTGATAGATATTCCTTCTGCCAAAGTTGACTGCGAATCATATTTGACAATGCAAAACGGATGCGTCAGCAACATTTTATTAGAGCTAAATTTCGGCCCTTCTTGGCAAGGGTCCTCTTCAGGCTCAAACTGGCTGAACTTGTGTTATGTGATACGCTTGTGTTATACGATTCGCTGGAAAATGAACTTGTGTTATATTATTCGCAGTCAGCTTGGGCTGAAGGAATATCAGTTGATGACAGTTTTCTTCTACCTGCTCGGAGAAATTTACAGTAGTTTTTTCAAAAAGAAATCTGCCGGGAAATGTGAAAATAGTTCGGGAACTAGGATAGCTACCCTAAGATTTTAAAAAAGGGTCAGCTGGCTTGTTCATCGCCAATAAGCTGGACTGAAGGAGTACGGAGGCTGTGTAAAAAAAAAATAAAAAAATAAAAATAATAATAAAAAAAATCAAATTTGTGGTTACTTTCATCAAGTAATTTCAGATCGATCTCTGTCTCAGTAGTATAAAACGTACTTTTATGAAGGCACACAAAACACGCCTCGTACAAACTTTTACGATACTCGGGTAGCCTACTGCTTCTGATGGCAGGAGATGATTTTGAAACAGGCTTCGTCCAAATTTTGGATGAAGGTTTTTCGGCGTTGTTGTCCTTCCGCTCGGACTCGACGCACCGAGAAGAAAAGCAGCAGTGTTTGTGATGGGGGACTAGGGGGGGGGGGGGGGGGGGGCTCGCAAAACGCTCTAAACGGGCCATTTCGTTGTTATTGCATTTGTGGCGTTGATTAATATGTAGGATTGATTGAGGTAGTTTTCTGTTTGCATATACATTTTGATTTGTCAGTTTCCGTGGGTACTAATAAACATACCTTGAACAGGACGGCTCACTTCCAAACCGCGTAAGCTTTTCCTTCCTGCTCTTGCGTTTGAAAGCTGAAGCGTCACTCTTTCCTTTCAGAGCAGCCAGCAGAGTCAGCAGCAGCAGCAGTTCGCTTACAACCAGTACGACAGTCTGCGTAGTCAGTCGCCTTGTGACTCTCTAAGCTCCTACTCATATGCGGAAGATCCCGGCCTCATCTCTGAGAGTGAAAGTCTGCAGGGAGACGTGAGAAAGTTTATCAAGCCAAGAGCGTCTGCCTTACCGGTTGTGAGGACTCCTTCGAAGACCATGGAAAGGCCACTTGGTAAGCTTATAAAGCGCGTTGATCCAGTTGTTTATGTCGATCACGTGCCTTGGAATCTTGCAAGGTAGTATCCTCGTTACTTTCGACTGTCTTATATCGAAAACTCTCGTTCTGTCGCTCTGTAGATTATTTTCCTCTTTGTCCTAGCATATCGCTCCGTGTAAAAACTGACTAAGAGGCTAGCATTGAGTAAATCATTGGATTCTTTGGTCTCGGGTTCTTATCATTGCTTATTTTGAAGAGGAATCCTCTATTTGATTGTTCGCAATTTAATGCTCTCATCCAGAGGCGTCACGTATGGGGGAAGGGGGGCCTGGTCAGGTAAAAGAAATTGAGTCGGCACGAAGCGCCGCGACTGTTCTAAACAAGACCAAAGGTTCCGATGGGATCCCAAAATTGCTAGTTCAGATCTATCCAGATATCCGTTTTGCGCTGTCAAATATTCAGATATGGATTCAGCAAATGGTTTACCCTATAGCCCACGTCGCATCCTTCCTTCCTTACTTCTGCCCAACTTCCGGTTTCGGCCGGACTCCGGACAAACTACTTCTCTGACATAAAACTAAAGCTCAAAAACGAATTCAGCATGTCTCCTTACCCCTACATCCAACCTCTCATCAACTTCAGATTAAACTTTAACTTTTAACAAATTTTGCAGTTTCAGCCGGATTCCGAGCGATCTATTCTTCCGGTCAGAAAATGATTGTCATATACGAATTCGGCATGTCTTTTTACCCGAAAATCGAACATCTTATCAAATTTAAATAAAACTTTTACTTTTAACAAATTCTCCGGTTTTGGCCGGATTCCGGCCGAACTAATTTGAAACCCCTCCCCCACCCTCAAATATAGGGCTACAGAGCCCATCTTCGAACTTGACCTGTACTTGGACCGAAAGGATCCTCCCACCAAGTTTCATCAAAATATCTCAATCCCCTCGAGAGTTATTGTGCCGACAGACGGGCAGCTTTTGCGATGTCATAGGTATCCCTTCACTTACGTTTTGGGATCCCAAAAACAGTAGATTTTTTCTTAAAAATAGTCGGTTTTTCTGAGAAACGGTCGATTTTTCATAGGAAAAGTCGATGTTTTCTTACAAACAGTCGTTTTTTTTTCCAGAAAAAGTCGGTAAAAACGTTTGGGGGAGTCGCGCAAGCGCGACGCAGAGGTTGCGTAACCCAGTGTGAATTGTTCAACGCGTCAATGTGAAAGCGGCTTAACCCTTACCACCTTTGAGCACTGAGATCGGCGGCAGAGGACAAATACGACGGGAAAAAATAATATTTTAGTAGGGTCTAGGCGGTAACTCCCAAAAGACCCCCCCCCCGAATGTCCCGGAGTCGTCGCGCTGGACCAGCTAATAACGTCTAGGCTTTGCTCTCATCCCCTATACTCTTCTGAGAACCCTCTCCAGGGAAAGTACTCTCGTTACTTTCGACCGTCTTGTGAAGTTGTATCGAAAACTCTCGCTCAGTCGCGCAGTAGATTATTTTCCTCTTTGTTCTAGCACAACATGCTTAGTGCTATATGATTTTCACCTAACCTTGTAAAAACTGACAAAAAAGAGACGACGAATAATTTGTCTCGGCCCTATCTTTGGATTCGAGCTTAGTTTGACGAGTTATTCTCTGTTTAAAGCACAACTCTTACTAGAAATGATATTTTCATGAATTGGCTTTGACATACCGTAAATGCCATTACTAGCTACATGAAATCAGCGATTTTCTTGTTACCGCTTGTCGACTCTATCGAGCGTTCCTGCTCTCCGACGCGGCTGGACGCAAAATATTTGAATACTGAAGGCGCCGTGGTTAACAAGACCAAAGGTGTCGATGAGATCCCAAAAATCTAATTTTTGATCCAGACAATTGGGTGTTGTCTTCGCCAGATCCAGTCTTCGCCAGGCTAATCATCAGAGAAAACCAAGTTCAGATGTACCTCTATAAGCCATATCTTTTTTTACTGTATTGACCGAAACTTACTGCTTTACTTCTGCCAAATTTCCGGTTTCGTCCGAATTTCGAGCGAACTACTAGTCCAGCAAGAAAAGAAAATTCAGAAACAAATCCAGCGTATCTCCTTATCCCTATAAAGATCATCTAATCAACTTTAAACAATACTTTGACTTAACAAAAATCCGATTACAACCGGATTCCGGACTAATTTTATGTCCGGGTGAAAAATGATTGATCTCAGCGTCTCTTCTTACCCCCAATTCTGTCATCTAATCAACTTCAGATAAAACTTTTGCTTTTAAAATATTTTCCGGTTTTGGCCGGATTCCAGGCGAACTAGTTGTCCGGTGAGAAAATGGTCTTCACCATCATGTTCAGCATGTCTTCTTACCCTGAAATTGAAGATTTAATCAACTTCAAATTAAACTTTTACTTTTAGCCAACTTTCCTTTTTTTGCCGGATTCCGGACGAACTACTTGTCCGGCGAGAAAATGGTGTTCACCATCGTGTTTAGCATGACTTCTTACCCTAAAATCGAACAATTAATCAACTTCAAATTAAACTTTTACTTTTAACCAACTTTCCGGTTTTTGCTGGATTCCGTACGAACTACTTGTCCTGCGAGAAAATGGTGTTCACCATCGTGTTCAGCGTTTCTTCTTACATCTAAATCAAACATTTAATCAACTTCAAATGAAACTTACTTTTAACAAACTTTTCGGTTTCGGCCGGATTCCAGACGAACTAGTTGTCCGGCAAGAAAATGGTTTTCACCATCGTGCTCAGCATGTCTTCTTACCCTATCACATTAGCTGTTTAAAAATATCTTGTTTGTCCCTTAATTTGAACCCCTCCCCCCCTAAATGTAGGGCTACAGAGTGTTACATTGGGTTGGTCATTAATACTTAATTATCGGAAGCATTTTATTCGTAGTTCAGAAAATATAAAAGACATAAAAGAATATTCCATTTCCTCTTGGAAACGCAGAGTTTGGGTAGAACTTCCTGGAAATGGTGGTTTTGAATATCCTGCTAAAAACATAGATTTTGGTAAAGCATCGTGGTTTCTGAGGGTTTTGGAAGAACCGCGATTGTGCAAGCTAACGGAAGTGGTGGTGGTGGAAGCAGGAACTGGAGAGCGGTTTTAGAAACAGATACGTACGAGAGGCGAAGGAGATACGAATTAGAAACAAGCCGAGAAAAAGCTGTTGTGCATTGGACTATTTTGTGACCAGCAATTTATAATACAGTAAGTCAGCTCGAACCACCGAACGAAAGACTACGATCCCAAATACGCCTTTGAAGAGTTGAACGATTCCCCCGTTCGCACGCTACCGTTATGTTCGCAAGTCGGGGTTAGCTCTCGGTCAGAGTATCGACATTGAACCAGCAACGAAAGGTCCATCGCGGGAACTCGGAAGTAAAGAGTAATAACACGAGTAATAACCTCTTCGGTTCACTGGTGACAGCGGTGCGATGACAGCGGGCGGTGGTTCACTGGTGGCGCGTTTGTCTTTCGTTTGGAAGGGAATCATAGGCTAGATATAGTGTTTTGAGTGTATTTTCCTTTAGACCGGGTTAGAATGTCTGAAGATGACACATCAAATATGTCCCTTGGCACACTTTGCAAAATCGCATCTCAAGTCTCCACTTTCTCTGGGAGCGAAGACGTTTTGATATTTATTGAGACGCTCGAAAATTTAAAATTCTGGGATAAGTCTATTCAGAGCGATGAACTTATCCGGTTGGCATTCATGAAAACGACAGGTCAGGCGGCTAATTTCCTAACCAGTCACGCGAAATTTGAGTCATTCGATGATTTGAAGAAAGCCCTTGCCAGGCAGTTTGAACACACGTCCCTTAGGGCACGGTTGGTCCACGAAACTCTTCGTCTGGAGGATGGCGAAGATCCGTTTCCGTTTTTCGAAAAATTGAAATTAAAAACTTTGAAACTTATGGGTTTGGATCAAGTTCCGTCGGCAACCGAAGGAAGCTTTGATGGCTATTCAAATCTTTTGAAAAACCTCCTCCTAGACAGCCTTTCCCCTCAACTAGGAATGCGGGTGGTCGCGAAGTGTCCCAAAGATTTTGAGGAAGCCACACAGTTTTTGATAAACGATTTTCGTGCACGTGAATTTGCTAAAGCCAAGTCGCCTCATGTGCTTTCTAATATTGCTTCCGCTTCAGTCGAAACTAGGCCTAGTATACTAGCAAATGGAGCCACACGAGATGGCAGGGTCTCAGAAAACATACCAGATAAGCGTACCGACGGCACTATTTTCCGGCGTTCAAGTCGCCCAACGTTTCGCCGTCGGGAACCGTCACAAAGTAACCGACTGTCAAATGACATAAGCAGCTTCAGGGGTAGATCTCGTGACATGAGAGGGGTTCGGGAAGGTTCCTATGGGAGGTCCGAGTCCCGGAAACCTGGCGGTTCGAATAAGAATTGTTTCAACTGCAACAAAACCGGTCATTTTGCTCGGGAATGTCGCGCACCCCGTACCATGCGTTGCTATAGTTGTCAAAGAGTAGGGCATTTGGCAAGACAATGTCGCAGCCAATCTGCCGGTCCTCGTCCCAAGGAATGTTTTAAATGTGGGAAACCGGGACATTTCTCAAGGGAATGCCATCTAGCTGAAAACTTCAGTCGTTTAAACATGTAAGGGGACGCGCACTTCGTCACGTTTCGGTAAATTCTGATGCGCATCCCGTCCCTTATCGTTCGACTAAAATTATGGGAGAAAATTTTATAGCGTCGTATTTTGCTAATTGCAGTGGAGTAAATTGTAAAGTTTTGCCGTATGTTAATGCTTCTGTGTGTGGTGTCTCTGTACGCGCGCTTGCCGATAGTGGCGCCTCGATATCGCTTTTAAGTTACGATATGTTTTTGCAGTTACCCGATTTAGTTAGGTCAAAGATAGTTAAAAACTATAATGATGTTAGCAGTGCTACCGGTCATTCCATGGAAATTATCGGGAGTATTTCAGAGAATGTTAATATTGACGAACATGAATACTTTGAGACGTTTTTGATAAGTGACAAATTGAAAATGCCGATGATATTAGGTTATGGATTCTTGAAGAAAAATGACCTATTAATTGATGCTAAGAATGACAAATTAATCCGTAGAGGCTCTAACGGGGAAAGTCTGCGGTCTGTTTGTGAATTTTCTGACCCGTCGGCAAATCTGGTCAACCTTAAAGAACAAATGAAACCAAATTGTTGTTGTGCTCGAAGCCAGTCCTGTGGTCCACAGTCGATTCCTTGTTCCTCCGTTAGTCCTGTAGTTAATTTACCCCATCCCAGCTACCCTTGTCCACCTCCTATCAATGAAAGTGATGGTTTAAAATCAGAAATTGGGTTAGGAAAACCGGAGGTCGAATCGGCGAAATCGCCGAAACGCATATATAGGCTTCAACTTGTGTCTAGGGCTAGTGTTAATGCCAAGACCAGTAAGCGGTGCGTGTTATCTACTAGTAGGGGGCCAGTAGATACGGACGGTTTATTTTTGGTTTCACCTACAAAAGAAATGAGCGAAAGATTCCCAGACTTAGTCCTACCGGAACTGCTTGTAACTACTCAGGATGGCATGTTTCAGGTGTTCATAGAGAACTATTCGGATAAAACTTTGAAAATTCCCCGGTTCTACATGGCAAATGCCGAAGCTTGGGTTCCGGAAGAAAACGTTT
Source organism: Branchinecta sandiegonensis (assembly GCA_030848855.1). Taxonomy (NCBI): domain Eukaryota; kingdom Metazoa; phylum Arthropoda; class Branchiopoda; order Anostraca; family Branchinectidae; genus Branchinecta; species Branchinecta sandiegonensis. Next base: position 10,667,614 of record JAUPMV010000003.1, on the reverse strand, counting down.
GCATGAGTATTTCTGAAACATTGAAACCCACAGAGGTCATTTCGGGTTCTGGTTTACTGCCGAACAATGAAGTGGATGGGTTTCTTAAAATGTTCAAATTAGATCATCTTGCAAAGAACCCAATCCGAAAACAAAATGTTGAGAAACTTCTTATTGATAATCATGACGTGTTTGCGAAAAACGATTTTGATTTGGGCACTTGTAATATTGAGCCGTTTGTAATTGACGTTGGTAATGCTCCCCCACAGAAAATCCATCCTTATCGCATCCCAGTCCACCTAGAACCAATTGCAAAGGCAGAAATAGACCGTATGTTGGCCTGTAAAGTCATAGAGCCAGCAGCTTCACCGTGGCTGGCTCCACTGCTGTTAGTAGGGAAAAAGGATGGATCTTATCGGGCCGTTACAGATTTTCGTCGACTGAATGATGTGACTGTCAGCGATGAGTTTCCCCTTCCCCATATTGCTGCTATTTTAGACAAACTGCATGGTAAAAAGATTTTTTCTGTTCTCGACTGTTTAAGTGGCTATTGGCAGATGACAGTTGACCCGGAAAGTCGAAAATATACAGGATTTTCAGCTCCCGGCTACGAGCAATTCGTATATGCGAAACTCGCGTTTGGTCTAAAAAACGCACCCGCCGCTTATAGTAGAATTATGCATCGAATTTTAAAACATCTGTTTGATGAAGGGGTCGCCGTTTATCTCGACGACGTGATAAACGCCTCCGATGACGACGATTCACACATGATTTTGTTGACTAAAGTTTTTGCAGCTTTTCGCAAAGCTGGTTTGAAGTTGAAAGCGCGGAAATGTGATTTTTTCAAGGAAGAAGTTATTTTCTTGGGTCACCGTGTCGATAAAAATGGAATTCGTCCCGATCCTAATAAGTTAAGTGCCGTACGTGACCTCGCGTATCCGAAAGACGTCAGTGAATTGCGATCCTGCATAGGTCTATTCTCATATTTCCGGAAATTTGTTCCCCAATTTTCGGCCATAGCGTCGCCCCTTATTAAACTCACGAAAAAGGAGGTATCTTTTGTTTTCGGTGATGAAGAAAAGAAGGCTTTTGAACAGCTTCGGTCTAAATTATTGGAAGAACCTATCCTTGGTCTTCCAGATCTTAGTCGAACAGCAAATCCGATGAAAATTTATTGCGATGCCAGCAACAAGGCGTGTGGGGGATTTTTGACACAAATTCAAAATGGGGTACAAAAGGTCTTGCAGTATACATCACGTACGTTCAATGACGCAGAGGTAAAACACGCCGCGGTTCAGAAGGAGGCCTTAGCCATTACGCACTGCATTAGGTCGTTTCGCCCTTACTTGCTTGGTAGAAAATTCATTGTCGCCTCAGATCATAAGCCTCTTCAGTGGTTGATGAAGAGCACAGGGAAGGATCTCACCGGGAAGTGGGCTAGAATGCAGATGGAACTGCAGGGGTACGATTTTGAGATTACACACATTCCGGGGGCTCAAAACGTTGTCGCAGACGCACTCAGTCGCCTTCCGACGGCTGATTCAAATCTCGATATAATGGCCGTGGTACCAGGGGCGGACAGCCAGTTCTCTTCACAGGAAATGCGTAATTTACAAGGGAAAGACGGGTTTTCGTCTGCGGTACGTAACTACCTTCAGCATGGTAGTGAGTTGCCCTCTCAAATCGAAAATCAAGTTTTGCGCGAAATCGAAATTTTGTACTAGATGATGGCTTACTTTGTTACGTTTACACCCCGTATCAAAACTGCCGTAGATCGGATCTGCGGGTAGTACCGGTTTTACCCCGCTCGCTTATTCCGGAAGTGCTATTTGATTGCCATGATTCTAAAATATCGGGTCATTTTGGGTTCCTCAAGACATATGAACGCGTGCGCAACCGTTTTTACTTCAGAAACATGTACAACGTTGTCAAACAATACGTTCAGTGTTGCCTTGACTGCTGTCAACGAAAAGGTCTTAACCATTTACCTAGGGCACCTTTGGGCACCATTCCCGAATCATCGAGACCACTCGATATGGTAGGCATTGATTTACTAGGTCCCTTACCTGTGTCCAGGCAAGGATCAAAGTATATAGTCGTTATCACTGATCACTTCACGAAATACATTGTTCTTACGGCCATAGCGGATAAAACAGCAAAAGCTGTTGCCAGAGCGTTCGTCGAGAATTTCATTCTGGTTTACGGAGCGTGTGAACGTTTAATTAGCGACCAGGGTTCAGAATTCATAAATGCGGTATTCAAAGGCATCCTTGAACTTCTAGACATTAAGCAGCTTCGTACATCTGCTTACCATCCAATGTGTAACGGGGCGGTAGAAAGACGGAATAGGGATATTGCAAACATTTTAAGCCTTTATGTCAAAGATAGGGGACACTCTGATTGGGAGGATCAACTTCGTTATGTCCAGTTTGCTATGAATACGGCTTTTCATGAATCCATCTCAGATAATCCGTTCTATGCTATGTTCCTTCGCGACGTCCGTTTCCCGACGGACACTGTCATAAACAGTAGAGTTTATTATAATCTGGACACCGATTACAAATCAGAGATGATTACCCGACAAAGAACTGCGTACCAAATGATCAGAGAAAACTCTGACATTGCTCGGGAGAGGCAACGGTTTTATTACAACAGAAATGAGAATCAGAAACCTATAAAGGTGGGCGTTCTCGTCCTGTTGCATACTCCACCCGACGCGCGGCTACGAAAATTAGACAAAATACGATGGGCGGGACCGTACCGGGTATCGGCAATTTTAGAGAATGGGTTAAATTTTGAAATCACACGACTATCAGACGGACGGGTGGAAGTTGTCCATTATAATCGTTTGAAGACGTACGTTCCCAGGAGTTTGTGGGAAAAAGACGTCGTCCAGGATGAACTGATCATACCCCCTGATTTTGACGAAATTCCGCTACCCACACCCATAAATCTCCCGTTATCCCCGCCCACTATTCTTCCGTTACCCACTCTCGCAAAAGAACCGGCCGGGGGAAAACCTGTAAGTTCGCGCACCGGGAAAACAGTTACTTGGTGGGACAACACACCTTCGGCTCAGAAAGCTATTTCAGGTTGCGATCCACCAAACCTGCTTACTGAGGAAATGTATGATATCGGCACGGGTAATTTTACTTCTAGACCGGAATCGCCGGTCTTGGGTTCTGAACCGGGTGAGGATTTTCAAAAATTTCGTAAAATTCCCCTATTGACCCGCCCTTTAACATTACAACCGTATCACACCGATCAACCAAATGAACATGGGGACTGTAAACGACGTTATTCGGTGGGTTCTGAAGATATGGCTTGGGATGACCCCTACACAGAAACGCCTCTTCGGCGTCAAGGTTTAGGAAGTTCTTCAAGCTTCGAGAGTGAGTCACTAGATGACGCACTAGTGAAAAGAGAGCTTTTCACACCGGCGAGAATTAGATGCTCCACGCCAACTTTTGGCGAGGAACCAATGTCAAGGCCAGGTATCACGCCATCTCATGATTACTACGAAAATCTGGAGGGTGCTTGGTTACCGTCACTAGATCCACCTAACTATCGCCTCCAGTTCGAGAGCCCAGTTGTTCCGGATCAGCGTAGTGATCCTGTTAATATTGAGGGTCCATCCGGGGTTATTAACTTTCCCCAGTCCAGTTCACGGGTTGACGGGTCCCCTAAATTTTCCCCTGTCCGACCGGAAGAAGAATCACCTAATCAGACGGTGATCGAGACACCTCAGTCTCGTAATAGTAAAGTGCCACGATTACAAGAAGCCGGAGGGACAAGCCCTCAGGACGAAGGTTCTGGTAAAGACTCGGGTCAGTCCGGACTCGAGTTAGAACCCGGCGTTAGGGTAAATAATGAGGGTAATTGTTCTGGGAGTATGCCTGAATTGAGGGGACCGTTCGGAGAACTGGAATCCGACCATCCAGTGTCGGAGTGCCCTATTGACCTTAATAGCCCCCCACCAATTTTAATTCGTGACAGAGCTTTAAGCCACCCTACGGTTCGTTCGGAAGCTCTCAGACTACGAACGCAAGCTGCACGTCGAGGTGCACTTCAAGGCGTTAGGTTTGATCTGGCTACGAGAGGTACCAGCCAAACGTCCAGAGAAATTCGCCCCCCAAATAGGTTAGGGTATGGTAAACTTGGAAGCCCTTATTTACCGGAAAATAATAGGCAATAAATAGAAGGGTAAATTAGTAAAAATGGATTCTACGTATAGTAGTTGCAGTGTTTTATTCTAAATTGAAAGAAAAATAAATACGATCAGACAAACATGGAAAGTTAACGAGAGGGATAAGATGGAGGCGCAGATAGCGCTTCAGAAGGAAAAGCTGGAAAACGCGTGAACAAAAGATCCAGTTAGCAATATCAGCAGAAAATCTTAGGTCTAAAATAAAATCTAATAAACGTTAGGCTGAATTAACCAATAGTTGAACTCCGGGGCGTAAAAGGTCACCTTGCAGACGTGCAAGAGCGGCTCTTTGAAGCCCAGGATAAACTCGTTGAGCTATTGCGATTTTTGTTCATATGAAAGATAATAGAATAGTCGTCAGTGGTTGCTAAATTAAATTAGTAATGTTGCTGTTTTACTGCGTAATCGCTTGGCTTTGTTTTGCTTCATATTGTGTTTGATGTAGCCAATAATACACGGACAAGAACGTTTATTGTATTGTTCCCTTGTTTCAGACAAATGGAACAAATCATAAAATTTAAGTTAGTTAGTAATAGACCCAGAGTTATAACATTAAAGGCCAAATTATGTTTTTACTATTGGTCTATTGTTATGCGACACCCTGGAAAAGTGTTTGAGACAGGCTCGAGCTGTCTCGGCACCGAAGACGGGTACAGTCTAAACTTTTCTAGTCGACCTAAAAATCTAAAAAATAATTTAGAAACAGTAGGCCTAATTAGTAGGAAGTTTCAAACTCTTTTAATCCGTTTCATCGACGTTAAGTTAATTAAATCCGTCAAGAAATTTGAAATTCATGTGTGACGTAGTATAGAGCATGACGAAGTGTGTATGACATAAAAGAAGACCTGTAGAGCTTGTGAAGCCAAGATTTTAAATATTGCTACTCCTGATGTAGATCTGCGGTTTGGTTTCAGCCAAACGACCTAGCGGTTTAACTGCATATCGCAACTTTAATTTAATTTCAACTCGATTCGTTTAATGGTCGATTGATCTTGCTTAATTTGTTGTTCTAGTTTTCAGTTTGAGACTAACAGAGAAAGCCCATTAAGTCTGAATGGATTACGTCACGAGTTGAACTATCAAAACTTGCGGTAGAGTTATCATTTGCGTTCTTTTAACGACAAACGAGAAGTCGAGAGAATTTTAAACTGCCACGTAATTTGCGGTCTTAACATTTGCTATATTTTAAATATCAAAGACGTGGAGTTTTAAATAATACCGAAACACGTGAACAAGTGAAACGTGAAGAAATGAGAAAAATTTGAAAGAAATATGGATTATGAAATTATCACAAAGAGAAGACGTGAGGATATCGCGAAGTAAGCGGTTAAATAACTGTTCTAGATATAATGCGTTTACTATTTTACAGATTTTAATTTAAAGTAGAAGTGAATCCAAGGATTATCAGTGTGTCGCCGTTGTAAGGCGTGATGGAGGAAAGACACAGTCCACATACAATACGGAGAAAGACGGACAAGCGGAATCACCACCCCTCATTGGATTGGGAGTCAACCTGTATGTGGACGAGGAGTTGTCTGCACCGCCAGAGGTTCTTAATGAAGAACCCAGGAGAAACGTAGCTATAAATCAATTTTATTACTATTTCATGTCAAAGTGCGTTTTTATCGCGTCCTTAGACTGATTACGTCATCGCGACACAGACGTCTATCGATCTAAAAGTACAAGTATCCGTTGACCAACTATTGACATTTTCTCGCACACTCCCAGGTAGACTAAGAACAACTGTTTAGAACCGTACCAAGGAGACTGCAATTGAGCAGTTAATCAAAATTCTGCCACTACCCGAAACAACTCAAGTTAAAAGGGAGATGATAGTGCGACTGTACCATTTTGGGACCTCGAATCATAGGTCACTCACAACAACAAGCCTAATGAAAATAAGAGGTTACGACAACGTATATTAAGAAATTGCGTATGAAGTATGAACTTCATCTGTGACATATTTGTCAAAATTGCCATAGAGTTCTAACGGCTAAGAGTAAGCCAACTTCTAAAGACGCCTGTGTGTACAGAAGCATGTATATAAGCGAAACTATTTATCCAGCGAAATTATCGAAATGGCCATACCATTATAATGGCCAAACGCCAGCCAACTATTATGCAGTCCCTTGTGGCTAAAATCGGGCGTCAGAGGACAGCCGATTCTAGCCAACGGCTAGTGAAGTCTTACTAGCCGGCTTTTATTGTATGCTAATTGCTTATTTGTTGCAGGAGCTGACATCTGGTGGTATAGAGAAAACGTCGTTGCAAACTCATTCAGCTACGCTGGCATAAAGGTCATGGAAGATGACCGCAAGGAGAGTTCACCATCATGGCCGAGCATCAAGAGCCAACGGAGGAGAATACGAAATTAAATATTGATGATTTTAAATTTGACAACTGCTTTGGCAAGGCGAATTTCAGAGTCGTGGTAATGTAGTTCTCGTTCCTTGCGTCGCGACCACAGCTTCTAAGTTTGCACATGGTTTAAGTAGAACTTTAAAAGAGAAAAAGTTTATTAAGTTTTTAATTCTGGGAGGTTGGTTCGAAAGCAAACTTTTCCAAATATTTGATATTTTAAAAAAAATAATTGTGTCGATTTTTGCAGTATATCTCATTTTAAATTTACTAAATTTATAAAGTAAAATGGAGTGACCAGACGTTAGTGATACTTATCCTTCTTTGTTGGTAGTTGTGATCGGAGAATCAAAACTTGATTTCGTCGAAATAAAAATAGACCCCACCCCGAACGAAATTTTTCGAAAGGGGGGAGGGATATAGAATTTATTTTATTGTTTTGAATATTTTTATAAAATATTACGCTTTGCCAGGAGAGTAGACAGCTAGTAGTGCTGGAGCACCGACTTCGGGTCCATAAAACCCGGTAGTCACCGCTATGAGAACCCTCAGGCAAAGCAAGAGTTGAGGCTTTTAAGAATTAAGAATCTTATTTTCACAAAGCCGATACTGAAACTAGGTTGACCTGTTGTAACCTCAGGTTAGGCAGATTGACCGATTGGTAGAGTTAAAAATAATTGAAATCAAAATTAAGTTTAAGCAGTAGAAAGCTAAGTAGAAGATATCAAGTTTTGACGTGGTTCTGTTTTGTCGGAGACAAAACTTTTCAGGGAAGGAAGGAGTGTTACATTGGGTTGGTCATTAATACTTAATTATCGGAAGCATTTTATTCGTAGTTCAGAAAATATAAAAGACATAAAAGAATATTCCATTTCCTCTTGGAAACGCAGAGTTTGGGTAGAACTTCCTGGAAATGGTGGTTTTGAATATCCTGCTAAAAACATAGATTTTGGTAAAGCATCGTGGTTTCTGAGGGTTTTGGAAGAACCGCGATTGTGCAAGCTAACGGAAGTGGTGGTGGTGGAAGCAGGAACTGGAGAGCGGTTTTAGAAACAGATACGTACGAGAGGCGAAGGAGATACGAATTAGAAACAAGCCGAGAAAAAGCTGTTGTGCATTGGACTATTTTGTGACCAGCAATTTATAATACAGTAAGTCAGCTCGAACCACCGAACGAAAGACTACGATCCCAAATACGCCTTTGAAGAGTTGAACGATTCCCCCGTTCGCACGCTACCGTTATGTTCGCAAGTCGGGGTTAGCTCTCGGTCAGAGTATCGACATTGAACCAGCAACGAAAGGTCCATCGCGGGAACTCGGAAGTAAAGAGTAATAACACGAGTAATAACCTCTTCGGTTCAAGAGCCCATCTACGAACTTGACCTTACCCTTGACCCAAACAATCCTCACACCAAGTTTCATCAAAATATCTCATTCCCTTCGAGAGTTATCGTGCTTACAGACGGACGGACGGACAACTTTTGCGATGTCATAGGTATCCCTCCACTTACGTTTTGGGATCCCAAAAAGTGGGAAAAGAAGTCCAGAACAGAAGATACACCTGATAGCTTACCATGTCTTCCAAAATGAAAAGCAACACTTAGAAGCATTTCATGTCCTTAGGTGTGAAATAGTAGTCAGCGGACCTTGAAGCTTTTGGCTAAGTTTGGTTTGTTTGACGAAAAATCACCAAGAAGTCGAAGGTACAAAACAAAACAATGACATGAACAAAAAAATGGCAACGGCAACGAAACAATGGAATAAGCAAGAGGTGCCCTTTAACTGCTTGCTGCTTGATGCCTCATCCCCTCGTGCTTATTTTGAAAAGACTCTCCAAGGAAGTATTCTCGTTAGCATCGGCTATCTTGTGACGTCTTGACGAAAACTCTCGCCTGGTCTTCCCTCTCTCTGCTGTCTGATACTCTTCGTCCCCTCATGCCAATTGCTCGAAGCATATTTCTGCTGTAACTGCTAGAAGCGTATTCTCGGAATTGAGTATGCATGTTTGGAAGAATAGGAAAAGGGGGAGAAAAGTGAATCGGGGAAAACTTAATGGCTGGTTGAAGGGTTTGTAAATGGAAAATGAAGAGTGAGTTGTTGATGAGGAACATGGAAATAGAATAGACACAAAAATATAATTGAGAAGCAGTTTTATATAACAATATAAGCTTTGTAACTTTTGTTTTGAAAGTAGCATGGTTGATGTTTTATATTTTTTTTTATGGCACTTGCATCCTCTGGCTCAAGCGCCATATACCGATCGCAATTCCGTCTGCTGTCGGTCGGGCGGTCTGTCCCGCGATAGCGAGTTAGGGTACTTCCAGATGTGCTAGGACGATACAACTTGGCAGGCGTATCAGGGACCTGACCAAACTAACTTGGAAATAATCAGTTTCTCGATCCGACCATCTGGGGGGAGGGGGGAGTGGAGGGAGGGGGAATCCGGAAAATTCAGCCGTGCGTAACTTTTGAACGGGTGATCGGATTCGAATGACACTTAATAACTGAATAGAAGACATGTCTCTGATTTCCTGGTTAAGGTCTGGACCGGATTTGACAGCTGTGGGGAATTGGGGGGGGGGGATAACGGAAATCTCTTGAAACAGTTAGATTGGAGGGATCGAAGTGAAACTTGCTGGAAAGAACAAGCATCGTTTCCACAGTCGGACTGGATCCGAACACTTTGGGGGGGGGGAGGTCCTGGAATTCCGGTGATGGCGGTTTTGGGGATTTTCACGACGAAACTTTGCAGGCACGTCAGGGACCCGACCAAACGGAATTGGAAATAACAGTTTTCTCGATCCGATCATCATGTGGGAGTAGAGGGAAGGGGAATCTGGAATGTTAAGTCATGCGTAACTTTGGAACGGGTGATCGGATGCCAGTGATGGAACGGGTGATCGGATGCCAGTGAAACTAAACTATTGAACAGAGATATTTCTTTAATGTTCTTTTTCATATCCGGACCGGATCGGAACTGTTGGGGGGGGGGGCATACGTGACCCGTTTAGACTGGAGATCGGGATGGAACTTTGTGTGAAAACGAGCAAATGCTCTAGATGAATCATTTACAGAACCGGATTGGATCCGGGCATTGTGGGGGGGGGGATTTGAAGGGGTGTGGTGGCGGATTTCCGGTGATTGCGAGTTAACGTACCTACCTTTAGATGTGCTAGGACGCTGAAACTTGGCTGGAACATTAGAGATTCGACAAGATTGGCTTAGAAATTGCCAGTTCCCAAATCCTGCAAGTCCTTAAAGGAATAATCTTAACCGCAAAATGAAAAGCATTTTATTGTTTATTTGTTGATATTTTTTTAATTTTTTAAATGTTTTTCCACGCTTTTCATAAAAAAGCGTGTATTTTTTGTCTTGGATATATGATTCTGGCAGCTGTATGCACTTAGCTACATCTGGCGTGCGGATAGTCGGCTCTTACGATCAAAATCCTTGAATGTTCTGTGTGGACAGAGGAAGTTAGAGGAGATTTTGCCACTTTTCTATGACGGAGCCTGTGAAATTCGGCTGCATAACCCTGTGACATTCTGGCGTCTATGAAACTTGGTCTTTTATAGTAATTATCAACGAGAAATCTCGCTTTTTATGCACTTGCAGCCTCTGGCTCAAGTGCCATATACCGATCACGATTCCGTCTGTCGGTCTGTCGGTCGGTCCGAGTTTTTTGTCCCACATATCCGAGTTAGAGTACTTCCAGATGTGCTAGGACAATGAAACTTGGCAGGCATATCAGGGACCCGACCAAACTAACCTGGAAATAATCAGTTTCCCGATCCGACCATATGGGGGGGAGTGCGGGGCGCTGGAAACTTGAAAATTTAGGGCATTTTGTCACTTTTTTCTGAGTTAGGGTACTTCTAGATGAGCTAGGACAATGAAACTTGGCAGGAATATCAGGGACCCCACCAAACGAACCTGGAAATAATCAGTTTCCCGATCCGACCATATGCGGGGGAGTGGGGGCGCTCGAAACTTGAAAATTTAGGGCATTTTATCACACTTTTTCGAGTTAGGGTACTTCCAGATGAGCTAGAACAATGAAACTTGGCAGGAATATCAGGGACCTGACCAAAGTAACCTGGAAATAATAAGTTTCCCGATCCGACCATAAGCGGGGGAGCTGGGGCGCTGGAAACTTGAAAATTTAGGGCATTTTGTCACACTTTTTCGAGTGAGGGTACTTCCCGATGAGCTAGGACAATGAACTTGGCAGGAATATCAGGGACCCGACCAAACTAACCTGGAAATAATCAGTTTCCCGATCCGACCATATGGGGGGGAGTGCGGGGCGCTGGAAACTTGAAAATTTAGGGCATTTTGTCACACTTTTTCGAGTTAGGGTACTTCAAGTTGTGCTAAGACCATGAAACTTGGCAGGCATATCAGAGACCCGACCAAACAAAATTAGGAATAATCAGTTTTCTGATCCGACCATTTTTTTTTGGGGGGGGTGGAGGGCAGGGGAATCCGGGAAACTGAGAAGTGTGTAACTTTCGAACGGATGATCGGATTGTAATGAAACTTCATAACTATAGAGAATATATATCTGTAATGTCCCGTTTAAAGTCTTGACCGGATTCGGTAGCCAGGGGGGGAGTTGGGGGGGGGGAAACCGGAAATTTCAAGAAACGGTTAGAATGGAGGGATCGGAGTGAAACTTGCTGGGAAGAATACGCATCTGCTCTAGATAAGTCCTTTAGACCATTGTACTGGATCCGGACACTTATGAGGGGGGGGGGAGGGGTCCCGGAATTCCGGTGATGGTGGTTTTGGGGATTTTCACGATGAAACTTGGCAGGCATATCAGGGGACCCAATCAAACTGACTTCAAAATAAAAATTTTGTCGATCAGATAATGGTGGGGGAGTGGAGGGAGGGGAATCAGCAGGGGAATCCGGGAAATTGAGAAGTGTGTAACTTTCGAACGGATGATCGGATTGTAATGAAACTTCATAACTGAACAGAATATATATCTGTAATTTAAAGTCTTGACCGGATTCGGTAGCCAGGGGGGAGTTGGGGGGGGGGAGACCGGAAATTTCAAGAAACGGTTAGAATGGAGGGATCGAAGTGAAACTTGCTGGGAAGAACAAGCATCTGCTCTAGATAAGTCCTTTAGACCATTGTACTGGATCCGGACACTTATTAGGGGGGGGGGGGGGCGTCCCGGAATTCCGGTGATGGTGGTTTTGGGGATTTTCACGATGAAACTTGGCAGGCATATCAGGGACCCAATCAAACTGACTTCAAAATAAAAATTTTGTCGATTAGATAATGGTGGGGGGAGTGGAGGCAGGGGAATCCGAAATTTTCAGTCATGCTTTATTTTGGAATGGTTGATCGGATTCGAGTGAAATTTAAGAATTCAACAGAGGACATTTCTCCGATGGTTTTTTTTCATATCCGGACCGGATCCGGCAACTATCGGGGGGGGGGGAATACGTGACCCGTTTAGAATGGAGGGATCGGGATGGAACTTTGTGGGAAGAACCAACAGATGCTCTAGGTAAGTCATTTGCTGAATCGGATTGGCTACGTGCACCGCGGGGGAGCTGGGGGGGTGGGTGGGGGGGTGGACTGGAAATCTCGAGAAACGGTTAGAATGATGGTATCGGGGTGAAACTTGCTGGGAAGAACAAACATCTGGTCCATGTAAATCTTTTACATAATTTGACTGGATCCGGACACTTGAGGGGGGGGGGGAGGAGGGGGTATCCCGGAATTCCGTTTTTTGGGGGATTTTCACGACGAAACTTGGAAGGCATATCAGGGACCCGGTCAAACTGACTTGGAATAAAAAAAAATCCTCGATATGATAATCTTGGGGGGGGGGAGTTGAGGGAGGGGAATCCGGAATATTGAGTCATGCGTAACTTTGGAACGGGTGATCGGATTCGAGTGAAATTTAATAATTAAACAGAGGACATTTTTCTCTTGTGACCTTTTTCATTTCCGGACCGAATCCGGCAATTACTGGGGGGAGGGCGGAAAATACTTGACCCGCTTAGACTGGTGTGATCTGGATCGAACTTGGTGGGAATGACAAACAGATGCTCTGGATTAATCATTTACAGAACCGGATTGGCTCCGGTTATTGTGGGTGGAGTTGGAGGAGGGGGAGGGGGTCTGGGATTCCGGTGATCGCGCGTTAAGGTACTTCCAGATGTGCTAGGACGATGAAACTTCGCTGGAATATTGGAGACTCAACAACATTTGCTTAGTAATTGCTACTTCCCAAATCCGATTATTCCTTAAAGTACCAATCTTGACCGCAAAGTAAAAAAAATACTTTTAAGCAATATATGCATTTTCGTGGATGCCCATCAGCCCATTAGCAGTTTTGCCTCAAGGGTTTTGCTTACAAATGAAGTTCCAGATCCCTTAGAGCGCGCATCTCAACCGCAAAGTCGAAACTTACTTTTGATCAATCAAATCATCTTGACACATGCAAGTGCCATATGAGCTTACAGCTCTTGTTCAGTTTTATCATCGTGTACTTTTGTTTTTACGGTCTTACCGGTCGCAGATTTCTGTCTCACTTTGTCGAAATCTGGGATTTCCTCTCACTTTCATCGTTTAAAGTTGGACAAACTACGAACGCTAGGTAGTGGGCAGCTCGATTTTCCGGGACTTTTTTCAGCGGAGCTTCTTAATTGTCTTTCCCACTGTTACGGTCTTTGATGTTCCTTAAGCCGCAAGCTTGTGAATACTGTTTTTTAAAAAGCTTTGCAAGCTTGTGAAGATGAGTGTTTTTACCCTAATGTTGTCGGTCAGTCGGTAAAAAATAACGGAGGAAGCGCCGCGATTTTTCGTCGAAACAGTTGATTTTTTTCATGAAAACAGTCGGTTTTTCTGAAAATCAGTCGATTTTTTGTCAAAACAGTCGGTTTTTCTGAAAATCAATCGAATTTTTGTTCAAAACTGCCGTTTTTTCTTGAAAACAGTCGGTAAAATTTACCAGCCAGTCGGTAAACTCATTGCCCCCCCCCCCTACAAAAAAAAAACAAAAAACATTTTGGCTAGTAACGCTTCTGGCTTCTGTAGTTGTGTGGGCTTTGAGAGACTTTTCGTCTTGAGATTGTAATTCGCCAGTGATGGTAAACTCTAAGGGGCTGTCCACTAGTTCAGCTAATTTCGTTTTCTGGATTGAATGCTTTGTCGACGGCTAACACCATATTCGGTATAGTATGCTTGTATTAAAGAAACATACCTAGCAATTTAACATATTATCGCAGTCTTCCCGTCGAACAGACTGCCTACCTCTAAGACAGTTGAGGAGCCCAGAAGTGTCAGAAAGCTCTGGTTGATGTGTTCTTGTAGGAGCTCTCAAAAATCCATCCTAATCCTAGAAATCCAGAAGAAATAGCATCTTGCGTAAAACCCCGTCTGACATGACTTCCCGGAAATGAAAGAGAGCATGATCGGGCTACACTTCAATCTTCGAGCACAGGAGGTCCCGTAATGATTGCGACTGCGAGTTTTTGACCAGTGTTCTAGATTTGTCTACAAATTTTGAATCCGCTTTGGACTCAGTCTGACCATTTACATTAGGCTACTACAAAGGATCTATTTACGAGAGGGATAAAGCGGCCGAACACATATTGACGCGGGGCTTCAACCCGGATTCGATCATTCTTATGTCACCTTACCTTAAATTTGTGTTTCAATTTAAAATTGTATCTATTTGAAAAAAAAACAGACAAAATCCCAAAACCCAGATGGAATCCAGTTTTGTCTTCGTTTCAACATCTAAAGACTGGTTTAGACTGGCCAAATTCTTTTCCAGACAGGAATAAAATCTGAACAGATTTGGTGTTGCTACTGAAACCCAGGTAAGAACATGAGGTTCGTTTCGTTTTGTTTTGTTTTGTTTTGTTTCCAGAACATTAATACTAATAATGGTAATAATAAACAAAGTATATTAAAAAGATTTGTATCATACAATGAAATAGTAATGAAGGCAAAATTAATGCTCTCCATAAGATGTTTTTAATCTTAGGATTTTTATCTCATTTTTTAAAAGCTATTTTTTCCAGGTCTCGTTTTTCTCCAGTTTCGGTCGGAAACCAAACGCTCAGTGTTGCCAAACGAGATCACAGCTATCGACACAGTCCGAGCCCTGTTCGTCCGGGCTTTTCAGAACCAGTTGACTATGGAGTACCTCGACTCGCCACGCGTTAGCATTTACATTCTTGACAGCAGTCGAGATGTGTTTTACGAACTGGAAGAACTTTCGTAAGTAACTGGCTCTAAATATTGCTCCAAAACGTAGTGTCAGAGATCAGTTTAGAGGTTGTTTAACGCGATAGTCCATACGGTATCTGGACCCGCGGTAAAAATGTTATCTCGTGCAGTGTCAGAAGTTTCATAATAGATAACACAAGGATAACACTTAGGATGTTAGCTGTTATGTTTTTCAAAGGTTAGGCATTACTACCTTATGCAAACAAGAAGAGCCGAAATACCGCCGAAAAAATCTGCTGACTTTTTTGTTTGTCATCGTGATATCGGAAAAGTCAGCAGATGCTTTTTCGATGGTTTTTGGGATCCCGAAACGTAAGTGGAGGGAGGGATACATATGACATCGCAAAAGTTGTCCGTCTGTCCGTCTGTCTGTCCGTCTGGAAGCGCGATAACTCTCGAAGGGAAAGAGATAGTTTGATGAAATTTGGTGTGAGGACTCTTTGGGTCAAGTTTGAGGTCAAGTTCGTAGATGGGCTCTGTAACTCAACATTTAGGGGTGCGGGAGGGGTTTCAAATTAAGGGGTGAACAATTTTTTTTTTAAACAGCTAATGAGATAGCCGATTTAGGGGTAAGGAGACATGCTGAACACGAATATGGAAACCATTTTCTCGCCGGACAAGTAGTTCGTCCGGAATCCGGCCAAAATCGGAAAGTTTGTTAAAAGTAAAAGTCTTACATAAAGTTGATTAGATGTTCGATTTAGGGGTAAGAAGACATGCTGAACATTTATATGAAAATCCTTTTCTTGTCGGACAAGTAGTTCGCGCGGAATCCGTCCGAAACCGGATTTTTTTTTTTAAAGTATAAGTTTTATCTGATGTTGATTAGATGTTCGATTCAGGGGTTAGAAGACATGCTGTATCCGCTTTTGGTAATCATTTTCCACCCGGACATATAGTTCGCCCGGAATCCGGCTGAAACCGGAACATTTGTTAAAAGTTAAAGTTTTATCTGAAGTTGATTAGATGTTCGATTTAGGGGTAAGAAGACATGCTGAATCCGCTTTTGACAATAATTTTCTACCTGGACATATAGTTCGCCCGGAATCCGGCTGAAACCGGAAAATTTGCTAAAATTTAAAGTTTTATCTGAAGTTGATTAGACGGTCGATATGAGGGTAAGGTGATACGCTTAATTCTTTAGATTTTGCCGGACAAGTAGTTCACCCGGAATCCGGTTGAACCCGGAGATTTGGCAGAAGTAAGGCAGGAAGATTTGATCAGTTTCTTCAAAATAGATGTGACGTATAGCCTAGGGGTAAATACACACATGGTGAATCCAAATCTGAACTTGGTTTTCTCAAATGATTAGCCTTTGACCTTCTTCTGATAGTAAAAATGTTCAAGGAGTCTGGCCAAGACCGGATATCTACAACACCGAATTGTCTGGATCAAATATTAAATTTTTGGAATCCCGTCTTTGGTCTTGTTCAGTTCGTCCTACGAATGATTGCTATGCATAACGTTTTAATGCGTTAGTTTGAAAACATAACAGCTAACGATCTAAGTGTTATCTGTTGAAACTGCGCATCCTTGCATTATCACAACAGGGCATCTGGTATGTTTAAGGTATACTAATTTACATTTGAAAAAAACTTCTGGTTTAATGGTCACGGTACAAGTCCCTTGTGTAAAGTGCCATCCATGTATTACTATTAATTTCCGAGACATGGGGATGTGAACTGGTTAGATGAATTTGCCTTCGGGCTGTATCACTGTTCCTATGGCCGGCTCCTACCAGACTATTGTAGTGGTTTGCGAACTATGTTCACAAGCACCTCGGTCGCTCAAATGGTAGAGCGCCCGCCTTGTAAGCAGAGGGTCCTGGGTTCGAATCCCGGCTGAGGAGCATTTTTGGCTTTCAGTTTACTACTTATAAAAGGTTTCCATCTCAAGGGCGTCTTCCCCACTAAAATTATCATTTGGTTTTATTTGGTTTTCACCATGAGACCCCGCCTTGTGGGTCCGGGTATGTCGACGTGGCTCCGACAATGGAGTCCTAGACTTCTAAATTACATTCGATAAAAACTGTTTCTGGTTTAATGGTCACGGTACAAGTCCCTTGTGTGGATTTCGGATTAAGATGTTAGTAGGAAGTTAACATTCACGAAATGTTATTTCCTGCTCTAACGCCCTGACACTCGGGCAGCAAAATCCTGTAACTCACAGCGTTGGTATCTGGCCTGCAAAAAAAAAAACAGCGCTTCAACTTTACCTATCTTGCGATCACGATATCAAACTGCAGAACTTGGTGCAGCGGCGCGGGGATCTTTCCGTAAAACGATAACTCTTTTTCGGCAGTTATGTTGAAATTTCCTGCTAGGTCCCTAGATAAGAGGTGTCTCGCCGGAACTTGCAGTATCGTTAGAACAGACGGGGGGGGGGGGGGTGTCAGGAGCGATGACTTATTTAAGCATCTGTTTACCGTAAAATCGATTTCGAATTTCGTCTTCCCCTGATTTTACGCAACTTGTCGGGATGATGGGAAGTGATAAAAGCCGCCTCTGGAGCTTTTGTAGCTGGGAATGGTGTTAGCGGAATTCCAGACTCTATTTATTTATTATTACATTTGGCGATAAGCTTTCAGCTTGTCACCATTACCACATAAGTACAAACGGATTAGATACACTTTACACATAGAAACTGACACACTACAAAAGTAAACAAATTTTCAAACTACAAAGCAACTGAGTAAAATGGGGTGTCGGCTATACCACGCTTAAACGTTTGGATACTGCCTGAATCAACTTCTGCTGGCAAACTGTTCCACGATTCAGTTACCCTATTGACGAATGAACACTGACCAATTTTCTTATGTGGTTTCGGAGGGTACAGTTTATATGGGTGTTGGCGGATTGCATGGTAGTGACTGAACTTGAATAATGAATTGGGGTCAAGATCACCTACTTCTTTAATTATCCGAAATGCGCGTGTGGAAAGTAAATCCCGAATGGAATTGATGCCGCAATCCGTCCGGGCCTGTCAGTAATGAGAGCAGAGGCAGTGCTCGTGTTCAAATTGATGGAATAAGCTGCGTAAGAGCTATACACGCCAGCTTATAATGCGAGAAGGACATGATGGGCACGAAGAATGGTGGGTTTACACAGTGCGTAAAATCCGAGCGTATTTTACTCACGTATTTGAGCTTGAAAAGATTTCGAGCAAAACGGACGTATTTATATACAAAACGGACCGATTTCTCAAATACGTCCGTATTGCTAGAGATCTTTTCAAGCCCAAATGCATGCGTAAAATATTCTCGGATTTACGCAGTGTGTAAACGTAGCATAAGAAAAAGAGAAATCGTTCGTATTTTTTTTTCATGAAGCTCTCCTCAATACGGTCCATAAGAAACAGATGGCGCTTTATACAGGAGACTTGTACCGTGTCAAATAAACCAGAAACAATTTGTTTGAATTTAATTTAGAAGTATGGGACTCCAGTGTCGAAGCAAAGTAGCCTTCTTGGGTTGCTGTAGCTGGTCAAGTAACGAGGACGCGGAAAATCGCTCAGCAGCTTGTTACACCGATCTGAACAACGCTTAACTCGGTGCTATGGCGAATCCGCCGTTTCAGTCCTGCCCGATGAAAAATTTATCTCAAAATAGTAGTATGAAGTTGTATGAAAAAGTAGCGTGCAGTACGAACTGATGCTACTACATGCTTCTATGTCGAAGCTACCGTGTTGCTGCATCCTACTGCATGCTACTATTAGCAAGACTGGATGCTACTAGATCTACTGCTTAAAACTGGCCCAGTCTCAGGCACATTAAATGATAGTATTCTTTACTATCACAAATCAATATATGCAACTTTTTTGTATAACTATCATACAACTACGCAGGCTACACATCGAGTACTCTCCCTTCAAATAGACAAACAATGTCGTTTGCTTGTTTCCCAGCCTGTTTCCATGGAATAGTAGCAGTGTCGCCGCTTGAAAAAGATCTGTTATTTAAGACTGAGCTAAACACAGTAGACACAAATTGCAAATTCCGTCTAGTCTTGGTTTCACAATCAATCACTGAACGTCCTGTACATTTATGCATTATATTCTTAGGGACTTCTGGCTTGACCGCAACGACCTGAATGTATAGCCTAAATACCTACAATAGCCTCGTCACGAGGAAGGACCCATCATCAACCATGATTTTCCTGTAAATTTATTCTTCCTCCCGAAGACACACACTCCGAGCCCTTAGACTAACAACCCATTATAAAACTTGCCGTTAAACTCGCCTACAAAAATGCCCTAGTCCCAAGACTCCTTTACTCTTCTGTAGACTCTTAAAGGACCTGTCTTACTTATAATACTAACTCAACCTACTTCCATAATTCACTCCAGTATATTTCTAAACTCGGAGACCCCAATTACGTATGGTACATTCTAACCACTCTAACAAAACCACGCTGATGTTCTCACTTGCCGTGTTTTGCTACCTTCGATGTGTATCACGCTGTCGACGGATGTCTGCTAGAAGTTTTTCCATCAGAAAAACCGGTTATGTAAATTGTTTCCCTGTTTTCGTCAACGGGTCTCGAAAAGGCCTAAAACAGCCAAAACCGGGGGTTATTTCTTAAAAGAACAGCCTTGTCTTAAAGTATTCAAATATTTTAAAATACTAGTTGAAGAGTAATTAGTGCGAGGGGTCCTTTAAAGGATCCCTCTGGCTTATTCTGCCTTTTATATTATCCCTAGCTCCCTTACGGGATTATAAGATTCTGAAATCCCCGCATTTCACCATTGTTTCGTTTTGTACCTGCGACTTCTTAGCGCTTTTTGGGCCTAGCCGAGTTTTGAAAGTCACTCAACGCAAACTTCGCTGAAAGCTTCAAGGTCCGTCAACAACTATTTCACAAATAAGGATATGCGAAGCTTCAAAGTATTAGTTTTCATTGTTTGAAGACATGGTAGACGATCAGGTCTACCTTCTGTTTTAGACTTCTTTTTAATAACAATAATAATAATATATTTAAAAAAAAAAGCCACAAATCCTCTACAAAGTTCTTTTGAAACATTTAGTGTCGCACATTCGGGAAAGAAACATTCCATCAATTTCTTTCTTGAACCGGCTTAGTGATGGAGAGTTTGCTCTTTCTTTGGGCAGTTGATTCCAATGGGGTGGCACGCGGTTTTTATGGCACTTGCAGCCTCTGGCTCAAGTGCCATATACCGATCACAATTCCGTCTGTCGGTCTGTCGGTCGGTCCGAGTTTTTTGTCCCACATATCCGAGTTAGGGTACTTCCAGATGTGCTAGGACACTGAAACTTGGCAGGCATATCAGGGACCCGACCAAACTAACCTGGACATAATCAGTTTCCCGATCCGACCATATGCGGGGGAGTGCGGGGCGCTGGAAACTTGAAAATTTAGGGCATTTTGTTACTTTTTTCCGAGCTAGGGTACTTCTAGATGAGCTAGGACAATGAAACTTGGCAGGAATATCAGGGACCCGACCAAACGAACCTGGAAATAATCAGTTTCCCGATCCGACCATATGCGGGGGAGTGGGGGCGCTCGAAACTTGAAAATTTAGGGCATTTTGTCACACTTTTTCGAATTAGGGTACTTCAGATGAGCTACAACTATGAAACTTTGCAGGAATATCAGGGACCTGACCAAAGTAACCTGGAAATAATAAGTTTCCCGATCCGACCATATGCGGGGGAGTTGGGGCGCTGGAAACTTGAAAATTTAGGGCATTTTGTCACACTTTTTCGAATGAGGGTACTTCCAGATGAGCTAGGACAATGAAATTCGGCAGGAATATCAGGGACCCGACCAAACTAACCTGGAAATAATCAGTTTCCTGATCCGACCATATGCGGGGAAGTGGGAGCGCTGGAAACTTGAAAATTTAGGGCATTGTGTCACACTTTTTCGAGTTAGGGTACTTCCAGTTGTGCTAGGACCATGAAACTTGGCAGGCATATCAGAGACCCGACCAAACAAACTTAAAAATAATCAGTTTTCTGATCAGACCATTTTTTTTTGGGGGGGGGGGGGTGGAGGGCAGGGGAATCCGGGAAATTGAGAAGTGTGTAACTTTCGAACGGATGATCGGATTGTAATGAAACTTCATAACTGAACAGAATATATATCTGTAATATCCCGTTTAAAGTCTTGACCGGAATCGGTAGCCAGGGGGGAGTTGGGGGGGGGGGGAGACCGGAAATTTCAAGAAACGGTTAGAATGGAGGGATCGGAGTGAAACTTGCTGGGAAGAACAAGCATCTGCTCTAGATAAGTCCTTTAGACCATTGTACTGGATCTGGACACTTTTTTTTTGGGGGGGGGGGGTCCCGGAATCCCGGTGATGGTGGTTTTGGGGATTTTCGCGATGAAACTTGGCAGGCATATCAGGGACCCAATCAAACTGACTTCAAAATAAAAATTTAGTCGATCAGATAATGGTGGGGGGAGTGGAGGGAGGGGAATCCGAAATGTTCAGTCCTGCGTAATTTTGGAATGGGTGATCGGATTCGAGTGAAATTTAAGAATTGAACAGATGACATTTCTCCGATGATTTTTTTCATATCCGGACCGGATCCGGCAACTATTGGGAGGGAGGGGGGGCGGAAAATACGTGACCCGTTTAGAATGGAGGGATCGGGATGGAACTTTTTGGGAAGAACAAACAGATGCTCTAGGTAAGTCATTTGCTGAATCGGATTGGCTACGTGCACCGCGGTGGAGCTGGGGGGGGGGACCGGAAATCTCGAGAAACGGTTAGAATGATGATATCGGAGTGAAACTTGCTGGAAGAACAAACATCTGGTCCATGTAAATCTTTTACATAATTTGACTGGATCCGGACACTTGAGGGGGGGGGGAGGAGGGGGTTTCCCGGAATTCCGTTTTTTGGGGGATTTTCACGACGAAACTTGGAAGGCATATCAGGGACCCGGTCAAACTGACTTGGAATAAAAAAAAATCCTCGATATGATAATCTTGGGGGGGGGGGAGTTGAGGGAGGGGAATCCGGAATATTGAGTCATGCGTAACTTCGGAACGGGTGATCGGATTCGAGTGAAATTTAAAATTAAACAGAGGACATTTTTCTCTGGTGACCTTTTTCATTTCCGGACCGAATCCGGCAATTATTGGGGGGAGGGCGGAAAATACTTGACCCGCTTAGACTGGTGTGATCTGGATCGAACTTCGTGGGAATGACAAACAGATGCTCTGGATTAATCATTTACAGAACCGGATTGGCTCCGGTTATTGTGGGTGGAGTTGGAGGAGGGGGGGGGTCTGGGATTCCGGTGATCGCGCGTTAAGGTACTTCCAGATGTGCTAGGACGATGAAACTTCGCTGGAATATTGGAGACTCAACAACATTTGCTTAGAAATTTATACTTCCGAAATCCGATTATTCCTTAAAGTACCAATCTTGACCGCAAAGTAAAAAAAAATACTTTTAAGCAATATATGCATTTTCGTGATGCCCATCAGTCCATTAGCAGTTGATCAATCAAATCATCTTGACCCATGCAAGTGCCATATGAGGTTACAGCTCTTGTTAAAATTCCACCGACCAATATATTTGCAGAACCTCTCTGCGGTGAGTTTGAGGCTATGACCGCGTAGGTTGTTCAAGTTGAAGTGGAGGATGTCGTCATCTTCGACGTTTTCGTACATACCGTGGCATAGCTTGTATTGCTTGGTTTTCCCACTTTTTAACCAGGCGTGTTCATTTTTCAAATATTTTGCGTCCAGCCGCCACGTCGGGGAGGCGGTGGCTGGATAGAGTCGAAACGCTAACAAGAACATCGCTAATTTCTCGCGGAAAGTAATGGTATTTTTGAAAACAAAATTTCTGAGCGATTTCATCATGAAAAGATCATTTCTAGTAAGAGTTTTGCTTTAATGACTAGCCAGTCTTCCTGGCAAACCAGCATATTGGGATCCTTCAGCTATCTTCAGTCCAGTGCCATCTTCTAGGTCTGTCTCTCATCCACTCCTTCCAAGCCCTTAAACCTGAGAAGTGGTAAAAAATCTTCAGTATACATGGAACTGAACTACTCGTGGAAACATGAAAGCTTCTGCAAATTTAAGAGCATCAGGTTCCATTAGATCCACCGTAGCTGTGTATCCCATTTTGAGTCTTAAGAAATTCCTTTTAGGCTTCGCTCAGTTTCGGAGGCCTAAATTTTGCAGGACGACTAGTCATAAGAGGAAATGGATCGAAAATTGAGTAGTGTGTGAAATGAAACTTAATAACTGGATAAAGGATATCTTTGATGTCCAGTTTGAAGTCTGGACCGGATTCGGTAGCCATGGGAGAGTGGGGGGGGGGGTACTGGAAATCTCGAGAAACGGTTAGAATCGAGGGATCGGAGTGAAACTGGCTGGGAAGAAGAAACATCTGCTCCAGATGAATCGTTTACACAATTGGACTCTATCCGGACACTTGGGGGGGGGGGAATTTCCCGGAATTCCGGTGATGTCAGTTTTGGGGATTTTCGCGACGAAACTTGGGAGGCATATCAGGGATCCGATCAAACTCACTTGTAAATACAAATTTACTCGATCCAATAGTCGTGGGGGGAGCGGAGGGAGGGGTAATATGGAATTTTGAGTCATGCGTAACTTTGGAACGACCGGATTTGAGTGAAATATAATAATTGAAAAGAGGACATGTCTCTGGTGATCTTGTTCATGTCCGGACCGGATCCGACAAGAATTGGGTGGAGGGAGACCGGATAATACGTGACAGGTTTATACTGGAGAGATCGGAATGGAACTTTGTGGGAATAACAACCCGATGCTCTGGATAAATCATTTACAGAACCGCATTGGATCCGGAGACTGTGTTGGGAGTTTGAGGGGGGGGGGGGGGTCTGGAATTCCGGTGATCACGAGTTAAGGTACTTCCAGATGTGCTAGAGAAGATGTGCGGAGAAATTGCCACTTTCCCAATCTGACTATTCCTCAAAAAAAAACATATATCATTTCTGCCTCCAAACAGAACCCTTACCTACTCCATACAGTTGTAAGAGCCACCTGAGCTTACAGCTCTTGTTTTTTGTGCGATTAGAGAAAGTTTATTTTTAGTGCTGCACACCGTGTGTTAAGACTGTATACTAGCTCGAAACTCCTATAACTTTAGTTTCTCCAGAACACTGAAAGAAGTCGACAATTAAAGCTGAACCCTAGTTTTGTGCGAGCAAGACTGAGAAAGAACTATGAACATTTGGCGCAAGTGCTAAGAATCCTGCTAGGACAAACTTGCGATAGAATTTTAGCCTTTGTTCAGACCATCGCACTGGTCCCTTAGGCTATGTTCCCGAAGCGTCCGGAATTGTAAAATCCGAAAAGCGATTAATTTAGTTTTAGGTAGGTTATGCGCCCACGCCACTAGGTGTGTAGAAGACACTCTGACTTTCACCATAATTTCGATCTATGTAGATGCTACATTCCCCTTTCCGACTCATCGAATCATTATTCCGATATCATTTTCACGAATTGTTTTGGTCACGCTTCCTGTATGAATGAATGAATTGGTTTCCCCCCAAAGCCAGAGGTGCCTTAAAATACGTAAAAAAAAAAGCTCACAAAGTATAATTATCATATTATAAACACCAACAAATAAATAGCCTACTATATTTCGCTAGTTACCCCAAAAAACGCCACAGTCTGTTTTAGAAACCTCCAAACCTGTCCCGAACCAACGTAGGTCACCAAAAATGTTCTCTCCCATATTCCCCCTCTTGCATCGTTTGTCAGCAGACATATTCATAATACAGGTTCATTTTTCTATGTTGAGACTGAAGAGGACCCTTCCTAAGAAGGGCCTAAATATCCCTAGAATAAAACTCTGCTGTCGTATCTGCTTAGTGCAGTCAAATGTAAGTTTTATTTTCCCAAGTAGTTGTGTTCTCTCTCGAGTGTTTCTTTGTCACGTGCAGGATGATCTTGACAGAAAAGTTCAGTTTCCTGTTGCGTATGCGTTGCGATGTGAACATTATAGCCGCTTTCACATTGACTCGTCGTTTCGATGCGCTGCGTATGCGTTTATCTTGCGCTGCGTACAGGTTGCGTAGCGTATCTTTCACACCTGCGCGACAGAGGATGGGTCAGAGGATGGAAGTGATCGGCAACATCTTTGTATCGCTTTTCGGTTAAGATGCGCACTTTAAGGGTGCTAAAAATTAATTTCTAAGCAAAACCCTTGAGGCAAAAAGGATCATGTGCTCATGGCGATCGTGAAAAAGTAAATTTTGCTGAAAGGCATTTTTTTGCACTTTGCGGTGAAGATGAGTTCTTTAAGAAATGGTCGGATCGGAGAAGTGACGATGTCTAACCCAATGATGTCAAGTTTCTAATGCTCCAGCAAATTGTCTTAGCACATGTGGAAGTACATTAACTCACGATCCCCCAAATTCCGGACACCCCCCTGCAGCTCCACCCCCTTGGTACCCGAATCCGGTCCGATTCAGTCATTGATGCACCTAGGACTTGTGCCTGTACTTCCCACCAAGTTTCATCCTGATCGCTCCACTCTATGCGTGTCACAAGATTTCCGGTTCTCCCCTCCGACCCCTTCCCCCCAGTTCATCGGATCCGGTCCTGAATTGAAATGGGACATCTGAGACATGAGGTCTTTCAAGATATCAAGTTTCATTAAGATCCGATAACCCGTTCGAAAGTTATGCATGCCACTAATTTCCGGATTCCGCCGTCTCCCCCTCCCCCCACGATGGTCGGATCGGGCAAGTGACTGTTTCCAAGTCAATCTGGTCGGGTTCCTGATGTGCCTGCCAAGTTTTATCGTCCTAACCCACCTGCAAGTACATTAACAACGGATCGCCGGAATTCCGGACCCCCTTCCAACTCCCCCCACAGTGTCCGAATCCGGTCCAGTTCTGTCAATGATTATCTAGAGCTTGTGCTTGTTCTTCCCACCAAGTTTCATCTCGATCGCTCCACTCTGAGAGTTTCACACGATTTCCGGTTTCCCTCTCCGACCCCTCCCCCCCCCAGATTCATCGTATCTGGTCCGGACTTGAAATGAGATATCTGAGACACGAGGTCTTTCCAGATATCAAGTTTCCCCAAGATCCGATCTCCCGTTCGAAAGTTATGCATGCCCCTATTTTCCGGATTCCGCCACCTCCTCCCCCCCCCCCCCCCACGATGGTCAGATCGGATAAGTGACTATGTCCAAGTTAGTTTGGTCGGGTCCCTAATATGCCTGCCAAGTTTCATCGTCCTAGCACTTCTGGAAGTACCCTAACTCGAGAAGAGTGGACCGACAGACCGACCGACCGAAAAGCAACCGGTATTTTGCACTTGAGCGGAGCTGCAAGTGCCATAAAAATCTGTTTGCTAAAGCGTCGTGTACGGAGGTAATTTGTATCGCTACCGACAAGTTCTCAATTTCTCACCAACATTGACACCGACTTCAGATAAATAAGAGCTGTAAGCTCACATGGCACTTGCAAGCATACGCAGTAGGTAATAGCAACAGCTAAGATTCTTGCTGTGTTGAGGAACAGACGATTATGGACCTTTCGGATTGATGAAAATGTATGGTTTAGTAAAAATATGCCATGCAATTTGCGGTTGCAATTGGCAATTTAAGGGGGCTAGGAATCCGTTTTTTAAGCAAATGTACTGGTACACAAAGGATCATTGGCCATTGACTCACGAAAGTATGTCATTCCCTCGATAGTGTTATTTTTTTTAATTTTGCGGCTAAGATGCGCACTATAAGGGGTTTGAACTGAATTTGGAAGCAAAATACTTGGGGCACAGATGATCATGGGCCCTTGGGGATCTTAAAAATGTAAAATTTTAGTAAAAATGTTTTTTTTTTTCAAATTTGCGGTAACATTGATGCTTTAAATATGCTGGAAAATCATTTGTAAGCAAAAGCCTTGAGGCAAAAATTATCACGGGCCCTTGGGAATCGGGAAAATGGATCTTTTGGTCAAAAGCATTTGTTCACTTTGCAGTTAAGATACGCACTTTAAGGGGGCTATTTTTTTCACTTTGCTGTCAAGATGCGCACTTTAAGGGAGCTAGAAATTCATCTCTGAGCAAAACCCTTGAGACAAAAGTGATCATGGGCTCATGGGGATCCTGGAAATGAATTTTGCTTAAAAGTTGTTTTTTTCTTCGCGGTTAAGATGAGCTCTTTAAGGGGTGGTCGGATCTGGTAAGTGACAATTTCTCAGCCAATCTTGTTAAGTCCCTGAAGCTCAAGTCAGGTTTCATCGTCCTAGCACATCTGGAAGTACCTTAGCTCGCGATCACCGGAATTCGGACCCTCCACCCCTGCAACTCCTCCCACATTGCCCGAATCCGGTCCGGTTCTGTCACATATGTGTATACGGCTTGTGCTTGTTCTTCCCACCAGTTTCATCCCAATCGCTCCACTCTAAGCGTGTCACAAGATTTCCGGCTCCCCATCCACCCCCCCCCCACACACACACATTCATCAGATCCGTTCCGGATTTGAGATTGGACATCTGAGACACGAATTCTTTCCAAATATTAAATTTCATCAAGATCCGATCACCCGTTCGAAAGTTAGACATGCCCCAAGATTCCGGCTTCCCCATCCCTCCCTCCCACCACGATGGTCGGATTGAGGAACTGACTATTTCTTAGTCAACCTTGTCAGGTCTCTAATGTTCAAGCCAATCTTCATGATCCTAGCACATCGGGAAGTATCTTTAAACGCGATCACCGGAATACCGCCCCCCCGTCAACTTCCCCCCAAGTGCCTGAATCCGGTCCGATTTTGTCACTGATGTATCTAGGGCTTGTGCTTGTTCTTCCCACCAAATTTCATCCCAATCGCTCCACTTTAAGCGCATCACAAGATTGCCCCCCCCCCAAATATAAAGTCCAAATATAAAGTTTCATCAAGATCCGATCACCCGTTCGAAAGTTATACATTGCTCAAGATTCCGAGTTCCTAATCCCTCCACTCCCCCCACGGAGGTCGGATCGGGGAAACGACTGCTTACAAGTTAGTTTGGTCGGGTCCCTGATATGCGTGCCAAATTTCATCGTCCTAGCGCTTCTGGAAGTACCCTAACTCGAGAAGAGTGGACCGACAGACCGATAGACCGACAGACCGAAAAGTGATCGGTATATATATATATATATACATATATATCTATATTGAAAAACCCAAAGGCCATATACAGGTTAAACAAACAACTCATAGGAAACTAAACAAAATAACAAACTAAGAAACAGCACTTCTCAACTCGAGTGCTTTTTGCACAAAATTACCAAAAGAAACAATCACTCTTGGTGACGTAGAACGCAAGATGCCAAGAAGCTGCCCACCATTCCGAGAAATATGGCACTTCAGCGAAGCTACAAGTGCCATAACAAGAGCTGTAAGCTCATATGGCACTTGCATGTGTCAAGATGATTTGATTGATCAAAAGTAAGTTTCGACTTTGAGGTTGAGATGCGCGCTATAAGGGAGCTGGAACTTCATTTGTAAGCAAAACCCTTGAGGCAAAACTGCTAATGGGCTGATGCGCATCACGAAAATGCATATATTGCTTAAAAGTATTTTTTTTACTTTGCGGTCAAGATTGGTACTTTAAGGAATAATCGGATTTGGGAAGTAGCAATTTCTAAGCAAATGTTGTTGAGTCTCCAATATTCCAGCGAAGTTTCATCGTCCTAGCACATCTGGAAGTACCTTAACGCGCGATCACCGGAATCCCAGACCCCCCTCCCCCTCCTCCAACTCCACCCACAATAACCGGAGCCAATCTGGTTCTGTAAATGATTAATCCAGAGCATCTGTTTGTCATTCCCACGAAGTTCGATCCAGATCACACCAGTCTAAGCGGGTCAAGTATTTTCCGCCCTCCCCCCAATAATTGCCGGATTCGGTCCGGAAATGAAAAAGGTCACAAGAGAAAAATGTCCTCTGTTTAATTATTAAATTTCACTCGAATCCGATCACCCGTTCCAAAGTTACGCATGACTCAATATTCCGGATTCCCCTCCCTCAACCCCCCCCCCCCCCAAGATTATCATATCGAGGATTTTTTTTTATTCCAAGTCAGTTTGACCGGGTCCCTGATATGCCTTCCAAGTTTCGTAGTGAAAATCCCCCCAAAAACGGAATTCCGGATACCCCCTCCCCCCCCCCTCAAGTGTCCGGATCCAGTCAAATTATGTAAAAGATTTACATGGACCAGATGTTTGTTCTTCCCAGCAAGTTTCACTCCGATACCATCATTCTAACCGTTTCTCGAGATTTCCGGTCCACCCCCACCCCCCCACCCCCAGCTCCCCCGCGGTGCACGTAGCCAATCCGATTCAGCAAATGACTTACCTAGAGCATCTGTTTGTTCTTCCCACAAAGTTCCATCCCGATCCTTCCATTCTAAACGGGTCACGTATTTTCCGCCCCCCCCCCAATAGTTGCCGGATCCGGTCCGGATATGAAAAAAATCATCGGAGAAATGTCCTCTGTTCAGTTCTTAAATTTCATTCGAATCCGATCACCCATTCCAAAATTACGCATGACTGAAAATTTCGGATTCCCCTCCCCCACTCCCCCACCATTATCTGATCGACAAAATTTTTATTTTGAAGTCAGTTTGATTGGGTCCCTGATATGCCTGCCAAGTTACATCGTGAAAATCCCCAAAACCACCATCACCGAAATTCCGGGACCCCCCCCCCCCCATAAGTGTCCGGATCCAGTACAATGGTCTAAAGGACTTATCTAGAGCAGATGCTTGCTCTTCCCAGCAAGTTTCACTCCGATCCCTCCATTCTAACCGTTTCTTGAAATTTCCGGTCTCCCCCCCCCCAACTCCCCCCTGGCTACCGAATCCGGTCAAGACTTTAAACGGGACATTACAGATATATATTCTCTTCAGTTATGAAGTTTCATTACAATCCGATCATCCGTTTGAAAGTTACACACTTCTCAGTTTCCTGGATTCCCCTGCCCTCCACCCCCCCCCCAAAATGGTCGGATCAGAAAACTGATTATTCCTAATTTTGTTTGGTCGGGTCTCTGATATGCCTGCCAAGTTTCATGGTCCTAGCACAACTGGAAGTACCCTAACTCGAAAAAGTGTGACAAAATGCCCTAAATTTTCAAGTTTCCAGCGCCCCCACTTCCCCGCATATGGTCGGATCGGGAAACTGATTATTTCCAGGTTAGTTTGGTCGGGTCCCTGATATGCCTGCCAAGTTTCATTGTCCTAGCACATCTGGAAGTACCCTAACTCGGATATGTGGGACAAAAAACTCGGACCGACCGACAGACCGACAGACGGAATTGTGATCGGTATATGGCACTTGAGCCAGAGGCTGCAAGTGCCATAAAAACTTGAGCAGAACAAGGCCTTCATGTTCCGTGTTCATTTCTGTCATCTTTACGACATAATTTTTACTGCCAATATACAGAGATTCATCGCCATTGTGAGTTCGGACAGCTTTAATTGGTGTCCGAACTCGCCCCATGAAACTCGTCTGGAGTCACCCCACTTGGACCAATTCTGATAACGTCCACCAAAAATAAATCGCTCAACGGAATCACTTGCGACTTGCACCAGCCTCGCACCAGCTCTTTTAGAGACACCCTTCTAAGCACCATTGAAACGAAGAACTTCTGTGGAATTCTTCTGCGAAAATATCTGCCCACTTGTGCTCCCAAAATTATTTCCAGAAATCATCCAGAATTTTATTTTATTTTTTTTTGTTCTCCGCTACTGTCATAACGTCTTGTGACAATTTTTTGGTGGAAATAATCACAGGCGTTTGACGCAAGAGCTCCATGTCGGGACTCGCCCCTGTCCGGTTTCGCCCCAGTCTCCCCTAAAATCCCTTTCTCTCAGTTAAAACAACGGTTTGAGAAGCGTCTAAGGAAATTGAAGCAGTATATATGACACGATATAAAGCTACAGAACAAAAACGAAGTTACACAGAAATACGCTTTTTGCGAGGTTCATAATTCAAAAATTCATAATTCGGGTGTCGACTTCAATGGTTTACCTTTTATTTTGAGTATGAAATCGATTTTGACAATTGTTGTATATATTACCTGACAAAGGTCAAACAATTTGGTTGGATAACCACGAAATTGTGCACCTGAGTTATGCAATAAATCAAATCAAATCAAAATATTGTTAATTTTTTGAGCGCACGTTGAAAAAGTCGGCTGCTGCAGGATAGTGAATATGCCGTTAAAGCATAACTTTTACTAGAAATGATCTTCTCACTATGAAGTGAGTCAGAAAAAATGTTTTCCGGAAATATCAGTACTTTCCACCAAAATTTTCGATTTTCTTGATATCACTTTTTCGACTCTATCCAGCGTTCCTGCTTTCCGACGCGGCGGCTGGGCGCCAAAAACATTTGAAAAACGAACGCGCCGTGTTTAAAAAGTGGGAAACTAAGCAAATAAAGCAGTCAAAAACAGTAGATTCTCATATCCTTTTGTGTGAAAGAGTTGTCAGCTGCCGTTGAACATTCCGCAAACTTTGCGCTGTGTGACGGGCAAAACTCGGCGCGGCCGAAAAAGCGCAAAAAAATCGTAGGCACAAAACGAAACAATGGAGAATGGTCGGGGTTTTAAAAGCTTAAAATTCCATAAGGGGGGTAGGTATATCATAAAAGGCAGAATAAGCAAGAGGGGTCCTTTAAATATTGCGAAAGCATATCCATTTGCTCAATTTAGTTAAATTGTCGTTCGATAACAGTAACAAATCGGATTATTTTCGTGTATCGATAGATCACGAGATCGTGAGATTTTTTTCGAATCGCGAGAACTGGAGAAAAATCGTGACATCTCGCAATAACTCGGTAGAAGTGAAAGCACTGGTCAGGAAAGCCAACTGCAGTCATACGACGGGCTTTTGTTTTTTGTAAATCTGTCAAGTTCTTCCTAGCCTCCTTCTAGCTCTGGGACATTCCGACTTCTCAAAAGTCGACGCTGACCGGGAACCCCTAGCTTCCTTCTAAGAAATTCTGGAAAAGGGTGTTTCTAAGGGAAAGTGGCTGACCTGCAAAAAGTCAGGACAAGCGGAAAACGGAGCAGATTTGCAACGATAAAGCACTGTCAGTAACAAAAGGCTCTCTGTACTGTTAAATTGAAGAAGTCGAAAATGTGATGTTTACTGTTGCTATTCTGTGGATTCCGTCCTGGAATGTTGCCGCCTAGATATTGTTCTCGGAAAAAATATCAAAGGAACGGCTTTAATTTAGTCAGAATAGGGCGGCTCGCCCTGCTTCTTTGTTGGAACCTGGGATTTGTAGAGCCTGTACCCGATTTTTTTGTTGAAGGCCTAACATAAGGGTGTTTTCCGCCAAAAGATAAAGAGCTAAAGAGAAGTCCCCTTGGCATCGAAACAGAATTATTGTTCTGAAGTTTAGGGTTCCAGATGTTTCAGCAAAAGTATTACTTTTACTCAGGAAGCTGTCGGGGTCAGTCTATTCCATTTTTTTGCAATACCACCCCCCTACCACCGTCTACACATCATAGCACTGTCAAGAGCGAGGCCTAAGAAGGCGGCGTATTTGGAGTCGTTGAGAGATACATCAAAGGAGTTATGGTCGCAGCAGGTCAAGGCAATTTTAGGTAGTACAGGCCTATCTAATATTTGGAATGAGGGAAAAGGGTGGTATAACATAGGAAGCATTGTGAAAAAAGTGGAGAGTAGGCGAAGAGAACAGGAGGTGCAAGATTGGCAGTGTAGGCTGGCTGTTTCGGATTCCCTAAGGTTTAATGCCGCAGCCAAGGAGACATGGGGGGAAGAATTTATTTTAAGGAGGGAATTCCTTTAGACCAAATTCAACTGATAATTAGCCTGAGGGCAGATTGTTTACCGGTAAGATTAAGAAGGAAATATTCGGGTAAGGTTAGAGTGCCTTCGTGGCCGATGTGCGGTAAAATATATGAATGTATTTTCCATTTAATGGGTGAGTGTCAGGAGTTAAAAGACCTGAGGAAGGAAATATTTGGGGAAATGATTTGGGGGAGGAAAAGTTTAAACAAATTTTGAAAAGTAGAAGTTTTATAGATATTAGAAATTTGGGAAGATTCCTAAAAGGAGCCATGATTCACAGGGGAAGTTTTTTGTAAACAGTTGTTGAGGTTATGGTTTCGTTTTGCTGTTGTTTTGTTGTTTCCGTGGCCCATTGTGCGAAATAAATCTTATCTTATAAATCTTATCTATCTTATCATAACAAACACTGAAATCCGACCTGCATAGTAACATCAGAGGCAATCAGCCAGCTTCTCGTCTCACGCATCACTACCTCCGAAGGGTTGCCCTCTCTCGATTTTAGTGTAGAGCAAGTGCCGGGTGCCGGCATCGGCTGCCATGTGTTAGCACATTTAAATCAGCATGTTCCCGATGCAAAATTTATCTCAAAATAGTACTATGAAGTAGTACGAAAAAGTTGCATGCAGTACTAACGATGCTACTACATGCTTCTACTTCAAGGCTATCGTGTTACTGCATACTACTATAAGGGACTATTAGCAAGACTGGATGTTACTATGGCAAGACAGGATGCTACTGGATACTACTACATGAGATTGGATCAGTCTGAGGCACATTAAAAGATAGTATTATTTGCTATTACATAGTATTACATGCAACGTTTCGTACTACTACCATACTACTACGCAGGCTACAAATTTTTCATCGGGTTTCGAAGCGAAGTCGCCTAATTTACGGCCGACACAGGTTCCAGCACCACTGTTGGTTTCGGCTGGTGCCGCGAAAGGGTGTACAGCAGGTGCAGGGTCTACCTACCTCTACCTCTTGAAACCTTGAAATCAAGATTCTCTGTTAGAGATAGTGTTGTAAAGTCATGGAACAAATATAAGTCTATTTTTGACCTGCAACTTTCTCCAAATGTTTAAAAAAAAAAAAATTAAAGCAAGTCTTCTGATTGAATATTGAGTGATAAATCACTAGACCTACGTTGCCTGGGCAACGTGAAGTGTTGCAGCAACCTTTGATCGGCTTCGCCGACTAAAGTATGGTTTTGTTTTTTCCCTAACGGTTAAATGCTGAATTTGTCAACTCACCGAGGTTTTCAAAATGGTATGTTCCAACCCAAGAACAACTGATAATACAATCTGAAATCACATGGCTATCCCTCAGCGTCAAAAAAAACAACATCAGAATATCGGAAGTAGGGACTAAATCGACTTTGCAGCCAGTTGAACTTTATCCTTTTCGATCGTAGACATCGTGACTGGTGAAAGCTTAGAACATTATCTTATGTAACCTGGTTGGTATTATAAAGCTATCCGTAACTTTTCAGGATCAAAATACCATAGATGCCACTCTACTAATTGTTGCGAAACTATGTCGTTGGTATAACAGCAGATTGTTACTTCCAACTCCCTCATGTGTCTCACAATTGGGTTCCACCTATTCTTTGTTTGAGTGTGTACCCTACCACTGAAGTTGTCAACCCCTTAAAGACTTAATTCTAAAGTTACAGTGAAAGACCATGGAGACTAATTTTCTTAACCTCAGATTTATAGAGATCAAATAAAATGAGCACTAATTTGCAGAAGTTTCTAGCCCCTCGTGAAGCCCTTCTAGCAATCGATTCTTACTTAAAAGTCCATCTCCACGTGATAGACATGGTACCAAGTTTTTTCTTACCCTCAAATACACCGCAAACAAATAATAGGTCGAAGATGATGATGGTCTAACAGCCGATTGTTGCTTAGATGTCCCCCAAATGTCTCACAATTAGATCGGCCTATTTCTGGTTTCGGTGTGTACCTTACTACTGAAGTTGTCAACCCCTCTAAACTTTCAAACTGTTGTATCTCATCAAGGAATTTTTGTACCAAAAAACGGTTGACATGTACTTTGATCAGCTCATCAAGGTCTGTCGATTGCCGTTGACAAAAAATTCTAGCTGCATTAGTTCAGAAGTTGACTTTTTTTTGCCGTTGGCCAACTTTCTAACATCACCACTTAGAAAGGAGCAAAGGATAGGCTCTAATTTCTTTAGCAATGAGAGAACTTCTAAAGTTTAAACAGAAATGGGCAGAAACAATAGATGGCAGCACTTTCGGACCCGTGGGTAAATGACACTTTTTTGTTTCTCTAAATTTTTCCATTTATCACTCAGAGAAGATATTTTGGCTGTGGGGTCGGGCAACTGCCTCACATATTTAGCACTTTTAGATTCTAGTCCATCTTCAATATGAAACTGTTGCCTCCCTGATTGCCTGCTAGGACGAAGCTTTCCACTCGAAAGCAGAAACATGGTTTGATGAAACGAAAGCTTGGCGGCACAACTTCAGATAGTCCTCTCTGACATAGGCTACACAGCTCCGCTTCACTTCACATACCGTAGGCTCTGAGTCGAGGACAAGCAAAAACCTCTGTACGGAGCTTTCCAAAACGTAAGGTCACATTCATCAATCCGTCCTAAGGTCCACACTTTCCGTAAAAACCGCAAAGGTTAAACCCTCACCACTTTCTAGTAATAAGCTGAAATCGAGCTACTAGGAAAAACAAAACAAGAGCTACGAGCTCATATGGCACTTGATGCGAGTAGGTGGTACAAAAAATTAGATGACAAACCAAAATACCTCGCCATCCAAAACTGCGGTTCGGACCTAGGAATACGATATCTAGTTTCACTCAAGTCTGAGCATTTCCGACATCGCCTCGGATCACCTAGAGCAAATGACTTTTCTACCTTCCATGTTTCAACCCAAAAGATCCACTCGTTTGGTCCCTACACATGCCTCACGGTTTCCGGTCCTCCCCCCTCCAACTTCCCCTACCGAGTCCGAATCTGGTTCGTACTACTAAATGGATCGTCTGAAGCATTTTCTGTTACCACCTATCAAGTTTCACTCAAATCTGAGAGTTTTTTGGGAACTTCCGGTAACTCCACCCCAGCGTGGTCGGATCCAGCTCGGACCTTAAAATATGTCATCTAGAGCATGTGATCTCTCTGCATTTTAAGTTTCATTAAAATCGCTTCACTTGTTTGACCCCTATGCGAGCCAAAACATTTCCGGGAATCCCCTTTAAACTCCCCCCACTGTGGCTCAATACGACTCGGGAACATCAACGTCGCATCTCTGACATCTCTTACTCCCGTCCATCAAGTTCGACTGGAACCGGAGCATAGCCTATCCACAAATTTCCAGTCCCCACTTCACCCTCTTCCCCTAGCGTGGCCAGATCCGATCCAGACACCAAAGAACAAATCAAGGCCACATTAACTCGGAGCTGTCCAACTTGCATCAATACTTCTTCTTCCCACCAAGTTCCATCCCAATCCCTCAACTTTAAGCGTTTCACGAGATTTCCGGTGCCCCCTTCACCCCCCCCCCCACATGTATCGGGTTCGACTAGGATTAGACATGGAACACTTCCACTTGCCAAGTTTCATTCAATTCTGATAACCGTTCAAAAGTTATGCGGGCCACCAGATTCCGGGCTCCCCATTCCTCGACTCCCCCCATGGTGGTCAGATCGGGGGTTCGGGTCCCTGACATGCCTTCCAAGTTTCGTCGTCCTAGCACATCCAGAAGTACCGAACTAGCGGAATCACTGGAATTCCGCCCTCCCCTCAACCCCCCCCACAGTGCCCGGATCCGGTCCGATTATGTCAACAATGTATCTAGGACTTGTGCTTGTTCTTCCCACCAAGTTTCATCCCGATCCCGATTCCAACTTAATATTTTGGGGTCCCTGATATACCTTCCAAGTTTCATCGTCCTAGCTTCTGTTGAAGCGCCCGAACTAGCTAAACCTGGACGGACAGACCGACCGACAGACCGACGGACGGACAGAAAATTGCGATCGCTATATGGCATTTGGCCGAAGGGCAAGTGCCATAAAAAACACGACAAAATCAAAGTGTTGCTCTCGCAACACAAATACATAATTTGTAAGAAGATTGATGGCTTGTCCGTTGAGTATTGAGAGTTTCTTGGTTGTCTCCTTTTCTTCTACTTTTCTTGCCCCTTTCTTGGGACCGGATGGTGGCTGTTATATTGTTCACAGTTGTGTATGATCATGATTGAGTGTCTCTGCCACGCAGAGGCGTCACTAGCCAAAAGTTTGGGGGGGGGGGACGAGTCATTTACCGACTGGCTGGTAATTTTTACCGACTGTTTCTGCAGAAAAAACGACTGTTTTCAACAACAAAAAATTACAGTTTCGAAAAAATCGACTGATTTTCAGAAAAATCCACTGATTTTCAGAGAAACCGCCTATTTTGACGAAAAATCGACCAATTTTCAGAAAAAATCAACTGTTTTCATGAAAAAAATCAACTATTTTGACGAAAAATCGAGGCGCTTCGCACCGACTCAGTTATTTTTTTACCGACTGGCCGACAGCATTGGGGAGGGGGGGGGGCGCCCCTGCTGCCACGAAGTTATGTAATTTATTACTTGTTTTCATTATTTGGAATTGAATGGACATGAACCTGAACCTTGACACAGATTTTAGTGGTTTTTGTGTTGGTGTGTTTCTAGCATTTTCCTTTCTTTATTTTTGCTTGTTTTCTCACTTGCCTTCTTTTGTGGAATTGTGGGTAACATGTAATTTATTATTAGGGGAGAGTTGGGTAGCATGACACACCATCTTGAACTATTGGTTCTGTTGGTTGTATTCATCTCTGCTCGCAACGGCTAAGGGACATCTTCTAT
Source organism: Branchinecta sandiegonensis (assembly GCA_030848855.1). NCBI lineage: Eukaryota > Metazoa > Arthropoda > Branchiopoda > Anostraca > Branchinectidae > Branchinecta > Branchinecta sandiegonensis. The sequence goes on along the minus strand of JAUPMV010000003.1, from coordinate 10,630,149 downwards.
ACAAACGAGAAAACGAGTTTTCAAAAAGAAATAATAACAGAATCGGAACTTATGCCAACAAATATATTTGTATCCTCAAAATAATTTTTTTGTTGTCTAACTGCGAACTCCCAGATAGACAAGGTGATATGACGTACAGCAACCTAGATAGATGCACAGCTATAAATAGATAAATAAATAAATATACAACTTTTATTACATAGTCATATTAATTGGTGATTTCATTGCAGATGGAGGAGTCGGGTAGTATGACACACTTTTTGTCGGCTTGTATGACACGTGTCATAGTACCGACTGATGTTAAGAATGTAAGATTTCTTTTTTATCTGGATGGATCTGTTATCTATTCAGTAATATAAGTACTGAGATTAATAATCTTCAATAGGCCATACAAAAAATGTATGAAACCTTCGTTTTCTGGATTCAATCCCCCATTCAATCACTCCAGGTATGTTTTCAGGATCCAAAACAGTAGTGAGGCCGTTTTGGAGCTTAGACATGCCATGACTCATCTTTTCAGCATCACCTTCATATTTATTTTTATTTTATTTCAAATAAGGCCAACATGGGCCACAATATAACAAAAACACACTCAACAAACAAACAAATGTAAATACCAGGTCACTTACGTGACTCCCGTCAAAAGCACCGCGTACAACTCACGAGTCCACGCAAGCCATACAGGCAGAGAAAGCCGCATCTGAGGCCCACAAAGGATCATAGCTTGACAAACATTTTTCAGGGATATCCGAGATAGGAGCGTTTTGAGGGTCCAAGAATCAGAAAGCAACGACTGTCTTCCCCCCAATCCCCGGTTAGCCCCAAAGCCAGTTCTCTATTGCCAAAGCAGCCAGGACACGGATCAATCCTACTTCAGTGAACCTGAGTATGACTCCGATTGCCAGAGAAAACACGTTCACAAAATAAAGGTAAGCTCCTAATTTGAAATTGTGAATTCAATTAATTGTATTCAGGTCTTGTATTAGCTGAGTTCGTTGCACTCCGGGCTGTCTCCGGTTCTTGCGATCCCAAAACGTAAGTGAGGGATACTTATGACATCGCAAAAGTTGTCCGTCTGTCTGTCACTCTGTAAGCACGATAACTCTCGAAGGGAATGATATATTTTGATGAAACTTTGTGTGAGGATTCTTTGGGTCAACGGAAAGGTCGAGTTCGTAGATGGGCTTTGTAGCCATACATTTAGGGGTGGGGGAGGGGGTTTCAAATTAAGGAAAAAAAATATTTTTTAAAAGCTATTGAGATAGTTGATTTAGGGGTAAGGAGACATGCTGAATCCGAAGAAAGTTATTTTCTTGCCGGACAAGTAGTTCACCCGGAATCCGGCGAAAACCGGACACACAATTTGTCGACCAGTTTTCGGCTATAGCAGTCCCTACCCCTTTATTCTCAAACCAGTATAGCTCTGCGCGTGGATTTCGACATTCATTTGTTTATCCTATGGACGTCGGAGAGATCTAGTGTAATCGAAGATCGAAGCGGTTGTTCAAACGAGGAAATATGTTGTTGAAGCGAAGATGTTGTTCAATGAGGGTTCACTGGTAAAGTACATGTCAAGTTCGTAGATGGGTCCTTTAGTCCTATCTTTAGAGGCAGAGGAGGGGTTTCGAATTTACGGTAAAAACATGAATGTTTTACAAGCTAATAGGATATTCATCGAGGGGGTAAGGAGGTCCGCTGAATCCATATCTGAACTTAGTTTTCTTACTGGACAAAGGGTTCTTCACGAATTCTGCTGAAACCGGAAATTTGGTTGAAGCTCAAAGTTGTTTCTGAAATCGATTGGAGATTCGGTATCGGGGCAAGGAGACATGCTGAATCCATTTTTGGGATCCCAAAACGTAAGTGGGGGGACACCTATGACATCGCAAAAGTTGTACGTCTGTCTGTCCGTCTGTAAGCACGATCACTCTCGAAGGGAATGCGATATTTTGATTAAACTTAGTATGAGGACTGTTTGGGTCAAGTTTGAGGTCAAGTTTGAGGTCAAGTTCGTAGATGGGCTCTGTAGCTCAACATTTAGGGGTGGGGGAGGGTTTCAAATTAACGGGCGAACAATTTTTTTTAAACAGCTAATGAGATAGTCGATTTAGGGGTAAGGAGACATGTTGAAAACGAATATGGAAACCATTTTCTCGCAGGACAAGTAGTTCGCTCGGAATCCGGCCAAAACCGGAAAGTTTTTTAAAAGTAAAAGTCTTATATAAAGTTGATTAGATGTTCGATTTAGAGGTATGAAGACATGCTGAACATTTATATGAAAATCATTTTCTTGTCGGACAAGTAGTTCGCCCGGAATCCGTCCGAAACCGGAAAATTTGTTAAAAGTAAAAGCTTTACCTGAAGTTGATTAGATGTTCGATTTAGGGTAAGAACAAATGCTGAATCGGCTTTTGACAATCATTTTCTGCCCGGACATACAGTTCGTTAAATTTGTTAAAAGTTAAAGTTTTATCTGAAGTTGATTAGATGTACGGTTTAGGGGTAAGAAGACATGCTGAATCCGCTTTTGACAATCATTTTCTATCTTGACATATAGTTCGCCCGGAAACCGACTGAAACAGGAAAATTTGTTAAAATTTAAAGTTGTTGATTAGATGATCGGTATAGGGGTAAGGTGATACGCTGAATCCTTTAATTTTGCCGGACAAGTAGTTCACCCGGAATCCGGTTGAAACCGGAGATTATGCAGAAGTAAGGCAGGAAGATTTGATCAGTTTCTTCAAAGTATAGATATGACGTATAGCCTAGGGGTAAAGACACACATGTTGAATTCATCTCTGCTACAGGACCGAATTGTCTGGATCAGATATTAAATTTTTGGGATCCCATTGAAACCTTGGTCTTGTTGAACTTTATTTTAACAGTAAAAATATTCAAGGAATCTGACGAAGACTGAATGGCGAAGACATGACCCAATTGTTTGAATCAAATGTTAGATTTTTGGGATCCCATCGAAACCTTCGGTCTTGTTCCTCAACCGTGCACGGTTCAGAGTTGCCACATCGAAAACATTTAGAGTGACTTTTGGCCCAAAACAGAGAGTGAGTTTTAAGTGAAATTTTATTTTCATGAAAAAACATAAAATGGTCACTTTTAGTCGGAATCGTGTCTGCAAAATGACAAACCTTCATTTTATTTTCATGAAAAAACTTGAAATAATCACTTCAGGTCGGAATCCCTGAAGCAAAATTTAACATTTGGACTTCATCTCAAATAGAGTGATTTTTATGTCCTGTGTAGGACAAGAGTCACAAAAACCAAATAGAGTGACAATTCACACTATCGTGCGACTTGTGGCAACCCTGGTACGATTTTTGTCCGATCGCGCTTTTTCATCTCACCGGTGACGTCACTACAACCTGCCTCCCGAGCAGGTTTTGGTTAGTCCGCACCAGAGCAAAATAACACTAGGGAATGCTTTTCCGTGCTTTGCAAATGGGCTATACTTGTAGCGCCGCCCAGTAGGCTTGCGGCATTTAAAGCGAGACAAACTTTCTGGTTTAGAAATGTCTAGTAAAGCAAAGGTGTTGTCTGCGCACACCAATGAAACAATGAAGGCTGTATCATTTTTTTGCAATGTTCAGAATATGAAGTTATCGGAGCAAGCATTGCATGGTGAACGACTGAACGAGTTTCAGTAGGGACATTCTCTATTGCTAGTGGTGCTAGTATCGCTGCTAATTGAGTGTGTGTCAATGTTGTCAAGTCTTGGCGCTACTCCCTAGTGCTATTTTGCTCTGGTCCGCACCGTTGAGCACTAACCAGACACTGGGCAGCAGTCACCGGTGAATTTGATAACGCCTTATAACAGTAGATCACCGGTGAGCACTCACCAGACAGCGAACGCAGCTATTGTAATCTTGTTTCTGGTATCTGCCTACTGTTTATTTCCTACGTGTTCAATTGGCAGGTGTGAACTGAATCCGGCCACTGCTGGGTCAGTGCGGAGTTGAGAGGAAGGGCCCGCAAAGCGTCGTCGTTCTACCGTCGAGTTTCGGTTTTCTGACTGGAATTCAAATAAATCTGGGAGTTGGAAACTAGGCAAAATCAGCAGAAGCGAATGTAGATCTCCTGACTGTTACTCAGATGAAACTACTGGGGGAAATTAGAATTTATAACTCTGTGTGCGTTCTTTCTGCAAATGTACTAATTTTCCTACTAATTGCACTCTTCTTCCGTAATTGCTCTGTTCTTTCTTATCTCCGAAGCTTGGAATTTCGGTATTTTCCGATCCGTGGGCTGCTAACGACATTCAAAAGCATTTATGGGGGGGGGGGGGGGTCGCCTGCAAAAACTTCCATATAGGAGGAAAATGTGGTACAAGTTAGCAATTACCCGTCAAAAGTTTCCTCGAAAAATGGCTGAAATCTTTCGAGAATCTTTAAGAAAAAATGCAACCTAATGGCTCATTCTTGTATTCCCGTTCGACGGAAAGTTTTGGTATATAAGATATACTGAAGTGAATTTTGCTGAATTTTTCCTGGGACCTTTAATATCCTTGGACAGGACTTCGTAGCCTTACGGTGGACCCGGTTTTGCAAAAAGTGCCTTAGTTTTGCATTCCAATGAGCAAAATTTGACTTTTTAAAATACGGTCAAAAGTTGAACAACGATTGGGTAGGAGGACGAATGTTAGAATACTGAGAAAGGGATATTAGGTGCGTTTTTGCAGATATCATGGTATTTGATACCAAGGTCTAAAGGTGTTTTTGCAGTTGCCGTGTTACCATTACTGGGTGTCTGGACAGTTACTGTGGTAGATGAGATTGAGGTACCACGGTCCCAACCGTTCTAGTGAATAAGCAGTTTGGCAATACGTTTTTGAAATGTCTCAGAACACTTCCTGCTGGAACCGAGATGGCGTTATCTCCGGTTCTCTGATTGGTCGTTGCTGTCTATTCTTAATTTCAAGGCTCAAGGTTTTTTATTCTCACCTCTAACTAATACACAAGCTCTAAGCGGTCTTTCTGAATGTGTATGTACATATTTGTTAATACGAAGTTTTCTTGTTAGTTTATTTATTTTCTTTTTTCTCATTGTTTATTTACTCCGCCCATTCCTCTTTTGTTGTTTGGCGGGCTATAAATAAAATTCATTCATTCATTAATAACATAATACTCTGCACTTGCTAAATTATTTCAGCGTTTGAACCGGAGAAAAAAATACATCGGATGGTTTAAACCCCCTTAGTTCCTTGTGGTCAATAGGCTGTTAAAACACAGGTCACAGAACACTGTAAAAAAATCTTGCAGTATTTGCTACTGGGATTACTCTTGTCTTTATTGAGATAAGATTATCCCTAATTTGGATTAATTTTATCCCAATAGAGATAAGATTGATCCCAGTAGCAAATACTGCATCCTTATTCGGAGAAACTTTTTACAGTGAAGGTACGGTTTCTGTCCTAGCATATCCTAACCTACGTGACTCCTTTGAAACTCGCTGTATTTGCTGTATTTCTTTTCTGCATTTCTTAAATATTACAAGCCGAACTCGGCTGTTTTCGGCCTCTCACGGCCCCCTTGGTTTTTGGGATCCCAAAACGTAAGTTGAGGGATACCTATGACTTCGCAAAAGTTGTCCGTCTGTCCGTCCGTCCGTCCGTCTGTAAGCACGATAACTCTCGAAGGGAATCAGATATTTTGATGAAACTTGGTGTGAGGATTCGTTGGGTCGGCGGACCAGTCGAGTTCGTAAATGGGCTTTGTAGCCCTACATTTAGGGGTGGGGGAGGGGTGTCAAATTAAGGGGCAAACAAAATATTTTGAAGCAGCTAATGTGATAGTCGATTATGGGGTAAGAAGACATGCTGAACACGATGGTGAAAACCATTTTGTAATCGTAGTTCGCCCGGAATCCGGCCAAAACCGGAAAGTTTGTTAAAAGTAAAAGTTTTATTTGAACTTGATTAGATGTTTGATTTAGAGGTAGGAAGACATGCTGAAGACGATGGTCAAAACCATTTTCTCGACGGACAAGTAGTTCGCCCGGAATCCGGCCCAAACCGGAAAGTTTGTTAAAATTAAAAGTTTTATTTGGAGTTGATCAGATGTCCGATTTAGGGCAAGAAGACATGCTGAACTCTTATGTGAAAACAATTTTCTTCCCGGACATGTAGTTCGCCCGGAATCCGGCCAAAACCGGAAAATTGTTAGAAGTTAAAGTTTTATTTCTAGCTGATTAGATAACCGATTAAGGGGTAAGAAGAGACGCTGAATCCGTGTGTGACAATCATATTTTACCCGGACATATAGTTCGACCGGAATCCGGCTGGAGTCGGAAAATTTGTTATAAGTTAAATTTTTGTTTGAAGTTGATTAGATGTTCATTATTGGGGAAAGAAGATACCCTGAGTTCGTTTTTGAGCTTTCTTTTTTCGCCGGACAAGTAGTTCTAGAGTTCGGCCGAAACCGGGAAATTGGCAGAAGTGGCAGGGACTTTTCGTCAAAACAGATATGACTTATACGGGTAAACACACATGCTGAATCCATATCTGAACTTGGTTTCTATTTGGCCTTAATCTGTTTCTGAATTTTAATTGTAAGAATGTTCAAGGATTCTGGCGATGACTAGGTCTGGCTAAGACAAGACCCAGTTGTCTTTTTTCTGTACATAGTTCGCTCGGAAGTCGGTCGAAACCGGAAACTTGGCAGAAGTAAAGCAGGAAGTCTCGGTCAGTATTGTCAAAATGGATATGGCTTATAGAGGTATATCTGAACATGGTTTTCTCTGATCATTAGCCTGGCGAAGACTGGATCTGGCGAACACAAGACCCGACTGTCGGAATCAAATATTAGATTTTTGGGATCCCATCGACACCTTTGGTCTTGTTGAAGAGAGACAAGGAAAAACTTCCATCACTGTTCTTCTGACCAATGATCTCTTAAAGGCCTGATCACCCCCGAAAAGAGCCAAACATGGAAAATCCAAAAAGCAGTGTAGGGTGATAAAACTGTTAAGGTAGTTCGAAATGAGAAAAAATGAAACCATTAGGGACGGCGAAACAGTAAAATGGGTAAGACCGGTGCTTTAATTTACTGTTCCCGTCGTTTAGGACTCTTTACTTCAAGGCCGGCAGCTATATATTGCCTGTTTGTCGTATCCAAGCGGTTTTACTGTCGTCACAATATACACTTTAATCTAAAAGAAGTAAAGTCAAGCCTGGCCCTCGAATCATGTTGTCTTCCTCTGTAGTTTGAAATGAGAAAGAATGGAACCATTATGGACGGCTAAACAGTAAAATGGGTAAGACCGGTGCTTTAATTTACTGTTCCCATCGTTTAGGACTCTTTGCTTTAAGGCCGGCAGCTATATTGCCTGTTTGTCGTATACAAGCGGTTTTACTTGTCGTCACAATATACACTTTAATCTAAAAGAAGTACAGTCAAGCCTGACCCTCGAATCATGTTGTCTTCCTCTAGCAGGAAAAGCCTGACTCTTTGAGCAATTGACACAGAAACTCCTGGAAATTAGATTGGGGAAAATTAGTCCCATTCTCTCTGAAGTTCTATAGTGGCGGCTTCCAAATTAATCTGTTAGGAAAACAAACAGTAACAAGATGCGGTGTTTCTGAAAATCAGGGGGGAAATTACCGGCAGATGTTGGTGTGAGGCTTTGTTTTATGTTTGCTTGGATTTTAAATATTACTGGCTCCAGTTCCGTTCCCAATTAACTCCGTTACCGTTACGTGCGCTCCTTGAATTTCTGGAACTCTAATTTTAACGGAAACTGCCGAGAAGCGAGAGAGGGCCGACGGGTTGCCCACTCAGTTTTGGGGTGCACAGCAGGTGCCCGGTGCCAAGCTGGTGCCAACTGGTGCCAGCCGGTGCCGAGACTCTCATATTGAACTTATCATGTTCGACTCTAATATTGAAAAAAAGGGGCGCGGCTTTTTAGAACGAGATCAATAATGCTCATTTTCATATCTCAAAAATGATTTTTATTCCGGAAGCTACACTGTAAAAAGTTTCTCCGAGTAAGGATTAAAGTTAACAGCCGTATTTGCTACTGGGATTAATCTTATCTCGACTGAGGTAAGAATAATCCGAATTAGAGATAAGATTATCTTTTTAGAGACAAGATTAATCCCAGTAGCAAATACTTCCAGGTTATTTTTTTTTCAGTGTAGTACGCCAGCCAGGCGGTGCCGGTCAGCATGGACAATCGTGAAATACGTGGCACCGGCAGGTTAAAAAACACAAACAAAACCTGGTACCGGCATTTTAAACAAGAACTAGAAGCTCATGACACTTGCAAGGTTTGGTCAGACGGTGGAAGTGGGAATTTGTAAAATCGTGGGTTCTTAATGTAATCGCTCGTAAGCAAATCCCTTATGGCACAAACGACCATAGGCCCTTGGGGATCGTGATAGTGTATCGTTTGGTCAAAATTATTTTGTATTTATTTTAGTACTTTAAAGGGGCTGTAAAGAATTTATTTGCAAGCAAAAGCCTTGAGGCATGAATGATCATGGGCACTTGCGGATCAAGAAAATGTATCGTTTGCTTAAAAGTATTTTTGTACTTTACAGTTAGGATTAAAACTTTAAGGAATTCATTTATAAGCAAAAAAAATCGTGAGTATTTACTTGATCTTCCCAACAATTTCCATCCCGATCCCTCCATTCTGAATTGTCATGAGATCCCCCCCCCCCTTGACTCCCCTCAAAGTAGTCTATCACCCGTTCGAAAGTTAGCTTTTGCGTGATAGAAGATTCCGAATTTCACCTCCCTCCACTCTCCCCTCCGATGGTTGGATCGGGGTAATGACTATTTCCAAATCATCCTGTCGGGTCCCTGATATATCTGCCAAGTTTCGCTGTCCTAGCATCGTCCTACTTGACTTGGGATCACCGGAGTTCTGGAACTCCCCCTCCAACTCCCCCACAGTGCGCAGATCCAGTCCGGTTTTGTCAACATGTCAAAATATCGCCGCCAAAGCATCGTAGCTGACAATTCCGGTTTACCCATCATTTAAATATAAGTAGAATTATTTAAAGGACACCTGAATGAAGATACCAAGTATCCTCCCTATCTGTATGACTTCCGTTAACATTGCCTGCAGAAAACCCAATCCAAATACGAAATAGTGTTTTCAAACTATGATTTTTGCTCCATTTTGCATCTTTCCTTATTTTAGTACCGACCAGTTTTAGAAATGAACAAATGTCCCCCATCAACCCTTCTTCTGGAATATTTTTTAACCAGTTAAGCCCAAACGTATATCTAGAAGAAATTCCAATACGATCCGGCCAGCGCTGTACAGGATTTGAATGAATTGCGCTTTTTGTCTTGGAGTCTGCATGTGCAAACCTCCAGAAACGAATATCCCTATTTTGAAAACATCACGCTCAGGAGAAGAATGCTCTACGTGGCCATGTCTGTAAATGCATTCTCTATGGTGTGTTCAAGTATGAGTTGCGTTTTCGCTGATACCATGGTATCTGTTACCACGGTAACTGGATCTGCAATTAGTCGTTTTTGCAGTTATCGTGGTATCTGATACACGGTGCTCTGCAAAAACGAGTATTGCAGAAATTGCACTTTTCGAAGTCATCCCAAAAGAAAAACAGATATCCAGTTACATCACTAAGTGCTAAACTTCTTTCTCACCAGTCTGACAAAATTTGATGAAAGTGAGATGACTTTTCAGATACCACGGCCAGTTACCACGGTCGGACCGTAGTATCTGAATATCTGATACCACGATAACTGGCCAGATACCACGATAACTGCAAAAACGCCTTTTGACCGTGGTATCAGATACCACGATAAAAACGACTTTAGACCGTGGTAACAGATACCATGGTATCAGCAAAAACGCAACTATGGTTTCATTGTTCAGGTGTCCTTTAAAGTACCAATGGAAGCAGTAGGTGCCACACTTTTTCCATTGAAAGGAGGAGGGGGAAAAGGTCTGAACAATAAGGATTGCGTGCGTAGCCTTGGTTCTAATAAGCCCATGGACTGGCTCCGCCGGAACTCCGCGATGCAGTCCTTAATCGACGCAGTACTGGACCGTAAGGAGTGCACCTGCATGATCCGTCTTTGTCCTGCGTATGTCTTCTTTCTTTTTGGGATCCCAAAACGCAAGTGACGGGATACCTATGACTTCGTAAAGTTGTTCATCCGTCCGTCCATCTGTCTGTTACCACGATAACTCTCGAAGGGGCAAGGGGCTCTTGGTGCAATCCGTTGTGTCAACAGGTCAAGTTCGTAGATGGGCCGAAAAAAAATAGTTTTAAAAAGCCAATGAGATAGTCGATCTAGGCGTAAGGAGACATGCTGAATACGTATCTGAAACTTATTTTCTCGTCGGATAATTAGTTCTTCCGGAATCCGGCCCGAACCGGAAAATTGGCTAAAAGTAAAAGTTTTATTTGAAGTAGATTAAATGTCCGATTTAGGGGTAAGAAGACATGGTGAACCCGTATATGACAGTCATATTCTACCCGAAAATATAGTTCGCCTGGAATCCGGCTGAAACCGGAAGATTTGTTAAAAGTAAAAGTTTTATCTGAAGTTGATTAGAGGTTTGATGTAATGGTAAGTAGGCATGCCGAATCCGTATATGAAAATTATTTTCTCACCGAACAATCAGTTCGCCCGGAATCCGGCCAAAACCTGAAAGTTTGTTAGAAGGTAAAAGTTTATCTGAAGTTGATTAGAGGTTCGATCTATATGCTAATTTGTTTTCAGCTTTAGTTTTTTGCCCGACAAGTAGTTCACCCGGAATCTGGCCGAAACCGGAAATTTGGCCAAAGGAAGGCAGGAAGTTTTGATCAGTTTCGTCAAAGTAGATATGACGTATAGGGGTAAACACATATTCTGAATCCATATCTGAATTTGGTTTTCTCAGATGATTAGCCATTGACCTTAACCTGTCTCTAAATTTTAATAGTAAGCATGTTCAAGGAATCTGGCGAAGATCTCTTCCTGATCTTACTTCTGTCCATCTACAAGACGGTATTGTCCAGATCAACTGTTAGATTTTTGAGATCCAATCGAACCTTTGGTCTTGTTTATCCAAGGCATTGTTGGAAGAACTATTCTGTACATACTGCCATATTAAATGTCGGAAGTTCATATCGTCCACTTCAGTGCAAGGTTCCTCATGAATAGAATTAGAATAGAATAGAATTTATTGCACAAAAAGCCTGAGGCCATGGCAAAAATTGTAACAAAAAAGAAAACACTTATTCGAAATAATAGAACTAAACTAAAGGATTCTCTCTGTGGGCTAAAGCTACCTTTAGGAACCTTACCAGCCTCTTCAAATCTTGAAAACACTTACTTCCAGTAACGTTCATCATCCATACTTCATCATTCATTGTAATTACATTCCCAAAAATCTCAATCCGCAGGTCATCTAGCTCACGGCATTCATACATCAGATGCAACAAATTCTCATTCTCACTACTACACATCTGGCAAAAATAGGGACCAGTACGTCCTAGTTTATTCCCCAAATATTTCCTCCGTTTTCCCGATGGCAAACAATCAGCCCTGCAACTAATTAAAATTCTTAGGTCCACCCACTTAATCCCAGCCTTAAAATAAACCTCTTCACCCCATGTCTCTTTGGCTGAATCATAAAACCTTAAAGAAGTTGTTAATTGTTGAGCATGTTAATTCTTCACTTGATGATCTGGCTCAGTAATTTGTCGGTTCTCCCTCGTAGCGCTTTCCTTGTTCGGCTATCCTGGCGAGGAAACTCATTTTTGAAGCAAGCACCTTGTCGGGAAAGTCTTCAGCCGTATTTATGATTCGTCCAGTGAACTGCTGGCACCTCAGAGAGAATCTGGGAAATCGTTGACCCAGTTCAAATTTGATTTACAAAGGAATAAGACCAAAGGTCTCGATGGGATCCCAAAAATTTAATGTTTGATCCAGACAATTGGGTGTTGTAGATATTCGGTCTTCGACAGACCTCTTACAGTTTTACTATTAAAATTTAGAATCTGATTCAGACCAATGAAAGTCATCTGAGAAGACCAGGTTCAGATATTGATTCAACATGTGTGTTTACCCTTTAGTCTACGTCGTATCTACTTTGACAAAATTGATCAAAACTTCTTTTTTGACTTCCAGGGCAAATACTAAAGCTCAAAAATGAATTCAGCGCGTCTTTTTACCCTAGATCGAACCTCTAATCAACTTGGTATAAAAAAATTTCTTTTAACGAATTTTCCAGCTTCAGCCGGATTCTGAGCTAACTATACGTCCGGTGAGAGGATGATTGTCATATACGTACTCAGCATGTCCCGCAAATCGAACATCTTATCAAATATAAACAAATCACAAAAATAATACCTCTGTTGTTCTCGAAGATGAGCCCAAAAAGTTGAATCACGAAACCAGATTATTGCCAATTTATTCCAAGCCAGGGATGGAAATGTGGCCTGATCGCGACTACATTTGAACCGAATAAAGTCAGTTGACTCTACCTTTTCGACTAGCGGGAGGCAACGCGGTGAGAGGTGGTTTAGTTGCTTCTTCAGACGGTAGGGACAACACATATTCCGCTGGGACACACTACGCGACAGAAAACGAATTCACGGTTTTGGTAAGACGTCGGAAAAAAGACAACAAACATTGCGTTTGAGCACACTACGAGACTGAGATTTAATCTATGATTCTGGTAAGGAGTCGGCATGAAAATAAATGGGCCAATGAAACTAGGTCAAAGCTGAAGCGTATGGTCAACAACCACTTCGTCTACCCACAACGCGTAAGAGACTAGCTAAATAGTTTAGCAGGTGTTCTCCAGTCATACACAAATCCTCAATTTTTATGGCACTTGCCCTTCGGTCAAGTGCCATATAGCGATTGTAATTTCTGTCCGTCAGTCGGTCTGTCGGTCCCGGTTTTGCTAGTTCGGGCAGTCCAGATAAGCTAGGACGATGAAACTTGGCAGGCGTATCAGGGACCGGACCAGATTAAATTAGAAATAGTCGATTCCCCGATCCGACCATCTGGAGGGGAGTGGAGGGAAGGAGATTCAGGAAAAATTAGGAAAAATGAGATATTTTTAGCTTGCGAACGGGTGATCGGATCTTAATGAAACTTGATATATGGAAGACCTCGTGTCTCAGACGTTCCATTTTAAAACCAGACCGGATCCGGTGACATTGGGGGAGTTGGAGGGGGAAACCGGAAATCTTGAAAAACATTTAGAGCGGAGAGATCCGGCTGAAACTTGGTGGAAGGAACAAGCACACATCCTAGATACGTGACTGACATAACCGGAACGGATCCGCTGACTCTGGGGCAGTTGGGGGGGGGGATCCGAATTTCTAGTGATCCCGCGAGTTCGGTGCTTCCTGATGTGCTAGGACGATGAAAATTGGCAGGCATGTCAGGGACCCGACCAGATTAGATAGGGAATAGTCACTTCCCCGATCCGACCATCTGGGGGGGGGGGAGTGGAGGAAGGGGGAAGCCAAAAATTTAGGTATTTTAACTTGCGAACGGGTGATCGGATCTTGATGAAAGTTGATATTTAGGATGACCTCGTGGCTCAGACGTCCCAATTTAAATCCGGACCGGATCCGATGACACTGGGGGGAGTTGGAGGTGGGAACCGGAAATCTTGAGAAACGCTTAGAGTGGAGGGATCGGGATGAAACTTGGTGGGAAGAATAAGCACAAGTCCTAGATACGTCATTGACATAACTGGAACAGATCCGCTCACTTGGGGGGAGCTGGGGGGGGGGCTCTGGATTTCTAGCGATCTCGCGAGTTCGGCATACTTCCTGATGTGCTAGGACGATGAAAATTGGCAGGTATGTCAGGGATCCGAACAGGTTGACTTGAGAATAGTCGTTTCCCCGATCCGACTATCGTGGGGGGAGTGGATGGATGGGGAGTCCGGAATCTAGCGACATGCATAACTTTTGAACAGGTGATCGGATTTGAATGAAACTTGTCAGGTAGAAAGAGCTCGCCGCATATGTTCAGTGTCAAGTCCGGGTCGGGTCCGATACCTGTGGGGGATGGGATGGGGGACCGGAAAACTTAAGAAACGCTTAAAGCAGAGGGATTGGGACGGAACTTAATCGAGAGAACAAGCATTAAGCCTACATGCGAAATTGACGGAGCCAGATGGTTTCGGTGCTCTGTGGGGGGAGTTGGAGGGTTTTCTAGGAATTCCAGTAGTCGCAAGTTAGAATAGTTCCACATGTACTAAGACAACGAAACTTTGCAGGCATATTAATGACCCGACTTAATTGACTTAAGAACCTGACACAACATACCCCCGGAAACTTCCGTTCCTAGATCCGACCATTTTTGGGGGAGCGAGGGAAGGGAAATATGGAAATTGACTTCTGCAAATTGTGAACGAGTGGTTTGATTCGAGTGAAGCTTAATGGGTGATAAGAACTGATGACCTAGACATGTAAAACATGCGTTCGCACTATGCACTATATGCGACAACGGTTGGGGGAATGGGGGGGGGGGGAACTGTTGACATGCACAAAAACCAAACGGCCATGGACCGAATGATATGCAAGTTCGATAGTGCCGAGTTTATGCGGCGTAAATTTGTTATTTGGCGTCTGGGCCGGATTCGGCCAAGGTAGGGGGGGGGGGGGGGTCACCGGAAATTTGCAGAGAGGCTATGCTCCGATTTCAGTAAAACTTGATGGACGGGAAGAGGGGATTAAGGAATACGAAGTTTATGTTTCCAAATCCTCTTCGGCCACAGTGGGGGGAGTTGGAGGGAGATTGCCGGAAACTTTGAGGCTCGCATAGGGGTCAAATGAGTGCATTAATCTGAATGAATGTAGAGAGAGCATATACCCTAGATAACATATTTTAGGGTCCGAACCGGATCCGACAACGGTGCTGGGGGGGGGATACCGGAATTTTCCAAAAATGCTGAGATTCGAGTGAAACTTGATAGATGGTATAAAAGAAGATGCTTTAGATCATCAGTTTTTGAGTCTAAACCAGATACGGCCACGGTAGGGAGAGATGGAGGGAGTACCGGAAATCGTGTAGCGCGTCTAGGGATCAAGGATCAAACGAGTGGATTTATTGGGCTGAAACTTGGAAGCTTGAACAGTCATGCGCATTTACTACAGATAATCCGAGACTATGCCGGGACTGCTCAGAATTGGGTGATATCCTATTTTTGTTTCCGAACCGCATTTTTGGATGGCGGGTGTATTTTGCGACGTTCTCCTTTACTTTCTTGTACCGCCTACTCGTAAGAAGTGCCATATGAGCTCGTAGCTCTTGTTTTTCACCGCGTTGCCTCCCGCTAGTTGAAAAGGTAGTCAACTGACTTTATTCCGTTCAAATGTAGTCGCGATCAGGTCACATGTCTATCCCTGGCTTGGAATAAATTGCCAATAATCTGGTTTCGTGACTTAACTTTTGGGCTCATCTTAAACTACAGCAGAGGTATTGTTATTTGAACGTTTGTTGACTCTGAACAGTGCCATTTTTTCATGCACATGCTGTTTTTTGTTTGCGTTTAGAGGTCTGCCAGAATCATAAATTCATTCTCAGTCTCGTAGTGTGCTTAGACGCAATGTTTGTTGTTTTTTTTCCGACGTATTCAGTACATCATCTTCAAGTACAGCAGAGGTATTCTTATTTGAATGTTTGTTGACTTTGAACAGTGCCTTTTTCATGCACATGCTGTTTTTTGTTTCCATTTAGAGGCCAACCAGAATCATAAATTCAGTGTCGTAGTGTCTTTTTTGTGTGTTTATGTGTTTATTTATTTTCTTCTTTTACTCCGCTTTTTGAAAATGGCGGATCATAAATAAATTACTTACTTACCTACTTAGACGCAATGTTTGTTGTCTTTTTTTCGACGTATTCAGTATACTCACCTTCAAGCACAGCAGAGGTATTCTTATTTGAACGTTTCGTATTTCGGATCTTTATTCTACCGTTTGGCCTAAAACTGCTCTGTTCAAATTTAAGTAACTGTTCAAGTAAGCATACCTCTATCTTAAATACACTCCAATATTTTTCTAACCGTGAATGCTCGGCTGCGAATAGCGTCGTTCCTTCTTTCCAAAATAATCTGTCAAGGATGTTTTCTGGAGATCGTTTTCTATGCACCATTTCTGCACCCACTTTCCTTCAACTTTATTCGTCCTTGTCTAGTCATCTTGAAGCGTAGTTGCTCTCTCTTCCAGAAAGCCGCTAACCGCGAACAAGAAGTTATTAGAAAGCTTTCCACAGAGCAAAAGTTGGGTTCTTTAGAGAAAAATAAGACGAAAATTGAGGAAGTGTTACAAGAGCTCAAGTGTTACAGCTCTAAGTCTTACTTCACGATTCTTGAGCTCTGAACGATGTGAACAGACGAAACGAAAAGTTAGGGCATGGTTTTAACAATAATAATAATAAATTGCAAAAAACAATAAGGCCACTGAGGGTCGTACGTTCGGTAATAAACATTTCATTAATTTCTTTCTTGAACTGCACTGTCAAAAGTTTCATAACAGATAACACGAGGATGCGCGGTTTCAACAGATAATGCGTAACAGATAACACTTCGAATGTTATCTGTTGTGTTTGAAAACGTTATGCATGAAATGTTTTGCGTAAACAAGCTTTGTTAGGAAGAGCCAAAAAAGCATCTACTGATTTTTTTTTCTTATCGCCATGTCAGAATATTCAGCAGATACTTTGCATAATAGTTTGAAACACAACAGATAACATCCAAAGTGTTATCTGTTACACATTATCTGTTGAAACCGTGCATCCTCGTGTTATCTGTTATGAAACTTCTGACAGTGTGGGTCATTGACGGGCAATTTAGTTTGTTTTTTATTATTTATTTTTGTTATTTCATTATATATATTATATATTATATATTTTGTTTGTTTGCGACTGTCCAGTCACACACTCGCGCACATCTCTTGTTGACGATGTCAGCACGAGAAAGATCAGTTTTCTCGTTAGATGGCAACTTATATATTGAATGTATTCTAGTGTAGTATAGAGTGTATTCTAAACCTAATACACTGTAAAAAAAATATCCCAGTAAGGATTGAAGTCGAGTGCAGTAATTTCTACTGGGAATAATCTTATCTCTACTGAGATACGATTAATACGAAGTAGAGACACTCCCAGTATCAAATCCTGCGGTTAACTGTAATCCTTACTTGGAGGTTTTTTTACAGTGTACCTCGTTTTTGGGATCCCAAAACGTAAGTGGAGGGATACCTATGACATCGTAAAAGTTGTCCGTCTGTTCGTCCGTCCGTCTGTTAGCACGATAACTCTCGAAGGGAATGAGATATTTTGATGAAACTTGGTGTGAGGACTCTTTGGGTCAAGGGTAAGGTCAAGTTCACAGATCGGCTCTGCAGCCCTACATTTTGGGATGGGGGAGGGGGTTCAAATTAAGGGGCAAACAAAATATTTTTATACAGCTAATGTGATAGTCGATTATGAGGTAAGAAGACATGCTGAACACGAATATGCAAAACAGTAGTTTGCCCGGAATCCGGCAAAAACCGGAAAGTTGGTTAAAAGTAAAGGTTTCTTTTGAAGTTGGTTAAATGTTCAATTAAGGGGTAAGAAGACATGCTGAACACGATGGTGTTCTAACTGGACACTAAACAACGTTAGCTAAAATAAACGAAGGAGCACAATCCACACTGACGGGTGCCCTAGGATAACTATTGTGGTGGCAAAAACAACTGCACCAAAGTACAAGATTCGAATTCCTTTACAGTAAAAACAACTACCTATGTAAGCAAGAATACCCCTTCTGACGGGTGCGATAGGGTAACTATTGTGGTGGCAAAAACAACTGCACCAAAGTACAAGATTCGAATTCCTTTACAGTAAAAACAACTACCTATGTAAGCAAGAATACCCCTTCTTGAGCGGATGAGAGCATAACAACGGCATGCCATTAAACCGCCATTCCGGTCGCGTTTACGCTTTCAGTCACCGCCTAAAAAACGGCGTTACAGTTACGGGGTAGTTGAGAACGCTTACATCTACGATAAAACGTTACGATGAAACGTTAAAACCTATGAATAAATGCTCGTCGCCGAAACGAGCAGTAAAAATACAGACGTGAATAAATGCCATATTTTAAAATACTTCGTCGGAAATGGCTGTAAAAAAAATGAAGCTTTTATGGTTTATGGAGAAAAGTATAAACAAGAATTGATCCATGATTGTTGAACAAATTTTATTCCTAGGGGCCGAAACCGGGACACCCCGCCTATTACCAGATGGTTCAACCGATGTCTACCGACTCGTTGCCGGGGCGAGGCTACTCCAGCTTTAACCAACCGATGCAAATGGGTCCCAGTAATGACGGAATTCGACCCTTCTCTCCAAATTTAGACCCTTCCCACCAAATATCTCAAAGAGGTAAGTGGATATCCCGCAAAGGATATCATGAGATCCCTTGCTCTGTGTGCGCGGGGAAAGAATTATTAATATCTGACAGGCCATGTATAACACTGGTAATTCGAGGTTTGTTAGAGCGTCAGGCAAGGTCTCAGATATCATTAGGTGAAGGAGATTGGGCTAATGACTCGGTTGGCTTTATCGCTTTTTGCTCTAAGGATAACTAGAAAGGTCAAATGGTCACCTCTACCAATCCTCCAAGGCGAAACCGGAGGGGGGTGGGGGGGGGGGATTGTGAATAGCCTAGTAGCTACGCGGGCTCTACCCCTTTCGGGAAAAATCCCGTACGGGAATTTCTCGGATCGACCGGAATTTTGACGTGGGGCGATTTGATGGGTCGATTTCCGGGGAAGAAACTAACTTGAAATCGGGTCGAATTCTGTTTCACTTTGTCTGAGTCGATTTCAGGCGGGAAATTTTCGTACTTTCTTTAGAAGAAGAGAAAAAAGACGTCCAGCGCTTTCACGATTATTAACTAATTAATAATTTTATTACCCATCATAATGTATAAGTACAAAAAAAATGGAGTAGGAAAAATATGGAAAAGCTACACAATACACAACACTACGCAATCAACAACACGTTATCAACTATTTCAGGAGTCTATACATATCGCTTGTCGGATCAAGGTCTTCCCTATGCCGCAGTAAACGTTTCTGCACAGCATTTACGCGCTGGGCTACTCGGTACTTCCTTGATATGCTGCTGTTACTTGACCAAGGCGGAAGTCTCATCAGATATTTTGCTAACTTATAAAAACACTTGCGTAATGCTTTAATATCTGACTCAGTGAAAATACACCAAAACGGTGCTAATGCAAGGAAGTGGGGAATAACGAACGCATTATACACTTTACCTAGAATGCTTCTACAAAACTTATAATATAATGCAATAAGAAGGCCATAAGCTTTTTTTTAACAACAGACGAGTAGCACGAACACTGGGTCCCCCAGGCAGCCCCAGATATGTCAGAGAATCCTTGGGCTTTAGCAACTCATCACCAATATCAATTTCGATAGGCTCTTTGGAACGAGGATTAAAAATCGTTATTTCAGTTTTACTTTTGTTGAAAGATAGACCAACTTCTCCATACTCAGCATCAAGAATGCAGAAATTTGATTCGATTCCTTTTACTGTACTGCTTATATTCATAATGTCGTCGGCGTAAATAGCCATCGAAACATCTATTCCATCTAATATACAAGTTTTTTTTTAATACTCTTGATGACTATCTCTCCCTGCCGATGCAGAATCTCAGGGTACCTGCAGAAGAAAGGAAGAAACGGTGTCACAGCTGCTCCGAAAGATCGCCCGTGATTATTTGACACAGGATTTGAGTCGTTGAGTTGAGTCGTTATAGAGACGTTTACTCCTTCTTCCTGAGGATCACTGGCGTTTTTTGGACTTAGCCATATAGAGTATAGGGATGGGAGGGGGTGAGATTTCCTAGTCCCTGACACTGTACCTTTACTCTTGCAGTCAGATTATTATACATATTTCGTAGCACTCGAATCACAGACGAACTAACTCCCTTACAGTAAGGACCCATGAATTTCCTGTAATGACTCGCCATTCAGGGGGCTTGTCATTTCCTATGCTTCTATGTTGCTATGTTGCCCGAGCCTCACCTAGTTTCCAAAAATTCCGATTGGGTCGAATCGGCATTCTTGCTCAGATAGACAAGATTTGTTGGGACTATTCAGCTTGCCACCAGGTACCTAAGCTAGGACAAAAGATCCAGGATACTCTTCCATTACAAAGAAATATTCCTAGTCCAGCACAACAGCTGCGAAAAATTTTGTTCCGGATAGTCGGGTATTTTATCCCCGTGGGTATTTCTCAAACTATCTGACGCTCGGTCAAGAGCGCATCAGAAATCTCTTACTGACAAGCCCCCTGAATGGCGTGTCATTACAGGAAATTTATGGGTCCCTGCTTACAGTAAGCACATTCTAGGATATGGGCGTGAATACCGGAGTCGAATGCTCTAGTCACGTCATGACCAGCCAACACCAGAGTTTCATCATTTTCATGGGCATGGGTTGTTAATTTTGCAATCAGGCAGTGCGCGTGCTCACGCCCTACACCTTTTTTGAATCCAAACTGATTCGTTGGTGCATAACACTTTATATTAATATCATCGATCACCAATAACTCGAGGATCTTACATAGAACAGGCGACACAGTTATTGGCCGATATGAACTGCAGATATTGGTGGGTTTTCTTTTCTTAATAACCGGGGTAATAATACCAACACAAAATAAATCTGGAACTAAACCCGAAGAAAAAATCATCTGATATAACAAGGTTAGATGCTCAAGAAGAAGAGACGAGGAGACGAACTGTAGGTGATTTCCGCAAACTTGATCAATACCCCTTGATTTCTTTTTCTTCACTTTTAAAAGACAAGCAGCCAGCATTGACCATGACACCAAAAAACCCAATTTGTTTGCAGAATTCGCAAGGCACTGATCAAGAATATTCTCATGTTTCTCTTCAGTAGGCTGATCAGGTGGGCCAAACTCGCAACTAAAATAATCATACCAATCATCCTTCGATATTACATCACTTTGGCAAGGTTGGTTTTTTGTCTCTCTTCTTGAGCCAAACCAGATTGGAATTAGTGACGGCACGTTCCGATAATATAATTCCGATATTATAAAGTTTCGCGTAACGGATACAGACGGATTGCATAAGCACGATTTGATGTGATTGATTATCAATTTAGGCAACTATCCAATGAAAGGTATAAGACGTTCGTCACTTAACCTGACACTGCGGTTGTTTTTATTCAAATGATACTGCTGGTGTACCCCTCATGGATTTGAGCATTCAGTATAGCCTATCAGGTGCCTCCATATTGCCCGATTGCCTGACCTTGAATCAAGAAAGGGTGGGCGGAATTGATCTGCACGCTGAAAATGGACAAGATAGACCTATTCATTCATCAGCTTTCTTGTGTAACAATCTGTCCGCCGTTTTATACGAGCTTGATCACT
Organism: Branchinecta sandiegonensis; assembly: GCA_030848855.1. NCBI lineage: Eukaryota > Metazoa > Arthropoda > Branchiopoda > Anostraca > Branchinectidae > Branchinecta > Branchinecta sandiegonensis. The sequence continues at coordinate 10,608,733 of JAUPMV010000003.1, read as the reverse complement.
ATCATTAGTCTCTCCCGAAGTCCCTCCCTCACACATTTGATCTGTGGGTAAGTTTTACACACTAATTCTCAATGATGGCCATTCGGATTACCCAGAAATCTTTCTGTTTATTGCTTGTGGGCTCTTCCCCTTCATTGCTTGTGTACCAGTAGTCTGAGCTCCGAATACAGGTTCGGTCCACCCCACCACCAATCGCGATTAACCTTTACCGAGGGCTTCCCCCCGGAAAATCCTGAACACACCCGCTCAATCTGTGACCAGAAAACCACTTGTTTATAGCCAGATTGGTGTTAAAAATTTGGGGTGAGAAATCCAATCTTATGGGTAGTATACGAATGTTCTCCGTTAAAATCGTGAGATCATGAAGACAGATCAAACCAGCAACCAAGGCGCTGAGTAAGGAAAATCTACCTTAACCCACGACCAAGGCGCATTACCATTCGACCCCCAGAAGACTCTGGCTGCGATCGTGCTAGGGGACGTTTTCGCGTGGATGGCGGCGCTCTGGTCCCGTCGACCTCCCGTCGAGCTTGACGGACATTTTCGCATGGATGCTGTCGATCTTCTTGTCATTTTCGCGTGTACGGATGAACAGGTGAACCAGCTCGATGGAAGCATCCCGTTCAACACCGCTCGAGGTCAGCGTTGAGCTGATCGGGGATAGTGTTTGGACCTTCCCACTCATAAGCTCCCATCCAGCTGAATGGGCATTTTCGCGTGGACGGAACCCATCTTCCTCAGTCGTTCAGGGTCCGATCGGTTTTCTCACGAAAACGTCCAATTATTTTGTGATCACTTTCCAAGGTGTAGACCAAACCGTTAAGGAAGACGTTGAGAAAGACAACGGTGGCACCGCAGCGAACGACGAAGCTACCTGGACCAATGACCAAGGTAGTACTAATGGCAACACTGACGCCCATAACACTACCACACACTCAGTGATTGTTGAACCCATTTTCACGAAAGAACCTTGTCGTGAAGTTAGGCACACCAGAGGTTTTCTTACGCTACTCACTATTGACAAGGTAACATATACTAGAGATCCCATACGTATCCTTCATGGTAGTCATCACCTTATGACTCCATATTGAGCTTGAAATTTAATCACTGTATTGGATGGATCCTTTAAAGCATATACGACACGCGCTGCCCTAGGGCATACGTACAGCACAAGAGTAAAAACAAACATAATAGAACACCAACAAAAATACACACACGAAGTACAAGAACACACAGTTTCAAAGAAATTTAATCACAAGTAAGAACTAAGCTAATGTGGTGGTGGGCAGGTAAACTGCCAATCCTAGGAGATGATTCCGAGGACAGATTTTTCTTTGTCATTAGTGGGTCCTGAATCGACATATTATGTTGGATGAAATGTCGATTTTGCGTGCGACGGGGTAAATATAGCAGGAAACGGAGGTATTTAAAAGACGTCGAACGTATGTGACGTAGGTCTTTTTAAGCATTATCGACAACACACAATTGTGTACACTCCGCAAATCTCGACTGGGTAATAACGTTTATTGTTTCGACAGCTTGATTACATGGCTTGCACCAGGAATGCTGATTTCTCTGCTTCAGCCGAAAATGTTCCTTGGGCCTCGGATGTTCTCGTGGGCACATAGGATTCTTTTTATACAGAAAAATTATATTTAATATGCTTTTGTCGGTCGACTCGTTGGCACATCGGGTTCTTCTATCGGTGAAAACACAAGAAATGCAAATGCTGTATGGTTTTGTCGGGCGTCGGTATCCTCGTCGGCACATCGGGTTCTTTTTACTCGTAAGAAGTGTGACGGGGAAGTCAGACCCGAGGAAAAATTTGTAGCCTGTGTAGTTGTATGGCAGTTGTACGAAAAAGTTGCATGTATTAATATGCAGTAGTACAGAACACTTTATTTTGATGTGCCTCACACTGGAACTAATCTTAAGCAGTAGTATTCAGTAGCATTCCGCCTTTCTTCAATAGAATCCAGGCTGTCTGTGGTAGCAAGTAGTGGCATCAGTTGGTACTGCATGCGACTTTTTCGTACAACTTTATACTACTATTTTGAGATAATTTTTCATCTGGGAAGACGCCTCATTGATGTTTATAGGTTCATAATCATACATTTTACTTTAGTGTATTTTACTCATACTCCGCGCTGTTATCCGAAAAGCGGGTCACAAATAAATAAATCAATACTACGATTCTTTTGTTGAATAGCACTCAAAGTAACGTGAATTGAGGAGAGAAATGACAGATTTGCAAAAGCAAACGTCTCTAGTCTCCAGTTTGCTTGTTTCTAGCTGGGAAGCTGCTTAGTATTCATATTACCCATTCCATTTTCTTTTCAAGAGTTTGAGAAATTTGATTCCCTCTATTTGCATCCCTCTCTCTCCGTCGCTATCTGGAAATTACTTCGTCCTGACGGGGATCCAGAGATTAGAAAGAATGCGGTTGGGTGTTAGAAAACTGGTTCCAGGCTTTAGAGAATAGCCTGACTAAGTGGAGGGGGTCAAGATGCAATGTGTTTCGTGTCACTTTTGAGACTGAGATCGGGTAATATTGAATATAGATGAAATGGACATCCCGCCATCTTGCTAGGAGATCTGAGATGCTTTGGGCGGGGGCTTGAAGTCCAGGCTTCGGGTGTTTGGGCGGAAATAAAAGTAGCCGTTTGATGCCATTAAGAGGGAGGATGTCTTGTGGTCGCATATAGGACACCCGCTCTTGAACTTTGTTTAAATTTTAACCGAAAAGGGCTGAGATAAGACAGTCTAGTTACCCATCACACATCACTTATTCATTTAAATAGGATTGGAGACCAGATGAAAATGTTTTACTTCGTTGCTCTGCTGTTCACGAATAATCGATTTTCGTATAGTGGACTTTCCCTGTCGGATTTGTGGTACCTCTGTGCGCTCGTACCTGTGTTTTATACACTGTAAAAAAAAAAGCTTGCAGTATTTGCTACTGGGATCAATCTTGTCTCTAATGAGATGTCTCTAATGAGATAAGATTATCTCTAATTCGGATTAATCTTATCCCAGTAGAGATAAGATTAATCCCAGTAGCAAATACTGCAGTTAACTTTAATCCTTACTCGGAGGAACTTTGTACAGTGTACTTGACGAAACGATTTTACGATAAATAAGTGTTCACGTCGTGAGCAGTAATCACCGAGCTCACCACTGGCCACTGAAAAGCCGCGTTTAAATTTTCCGCCTCAGAGTAGAACTTTGCTTTCTGAGGACGGCAGTAGATATTGTGAACGTCATAGTAGAACATATAGTGACACAAAAAAAATCCCTTGATACAATCCAAAAAATTCAGTGTATCAGTTAAATGATAAAAAATAATAAGTTGGCTTTTCAGCTAAACCTTAAGAAGATCTGGTGATTTTCCTCTCGCAGATGGCAATACTCTAAATGGCTAAGTCCAAAACACGCCAATGATCCTCACGAAGAACGAGAAAACGTCTCACTAACGACTCAAACTCAAAAACTCAGATCATGTGTCAACCAATCACGGCGCTCGTTCGGGACAGCTCTGGTGCCGCTTCCGGTTCTTCCGCTAGGTACACGGCGATTTTTGCATCGGCAAGGAGAGTTAGTATCAAGATTATTTGTATGGCATGCATCTCTCTATACTGAAGACCTTATGCTACATTTATATCCCATTCCTTAAAGGGGTGGATTAAGGTTGTATGGTAGGTGCTCCCTATGCTGTAGATCCTATTTTGTAGACTTGCTGTAGACCTTACTTTTGGCTCTCAATTATTTAGCACTAGTCGGGATTGGGTTTGTTCGAGCGGGATCGAATAAAAAGAGGCACGGCAGGGTACGACATAGTATAAGAGGCACGAGTTCTAAAAAGAGGCACCAAAACTAAAAGGTCTCTTTCATGCTTCACAGTGAGGGGCAGGAACCATGTTCTAACGTGCCTTCTTTTAGGCTATGGAGTTACGAATTCTCACGTACTTGCTAATATCTTTTTATTATGGTGCCTCCTGCGCCATGCCGTTCCTTGCCGTGCCTCTTTTTAGTCGATCCGTGTTGGAACACCATTCCATCTGAAGTAGTCCATCAACGCCTTCGAGAATTCCCTGGACAACCTGTACGCTGAAAAAATTTGTGATGACAAGTGTTTTAGGCGTACACTTTAAGAGGCAATAAGTTGCCTATTTTTTGCATTATATTATTATTTATATTTAAATGGCAATACTCTCCAACGCCTCACGTATATACCAAAAGCTTATCAGCTCTTCTGCACAGAAGTGAACACGGGAGTGGTAGAAGAAGAATTTGGTATCGCCATCGATGATCCACGAATATTAGGCCCTTCTGTCAATATCCGGTACATAGTTGTGTTCTATCCAGGGTTGCCAAGAGCTCGTCTCATAAAGTGTTAAAATTCCTGTTAAAAAGGTGTTTTCTGACACCTCACGTTTTTTAAATTTAAAATTGAGAGGTATAGGACTTTAAAAACTTCTGCAGAATAAACTTCCTTTGCGTAAACTTCTGACATGTGGTAATTATTCTGTATTTGTAAGAACGTTTCTTCAGTTCTGTGACAAAGTTTAATGTGCTTTAGAATGATTAAGCTCTTGTTGTGTACCCAATCAAAGTACGAAAAGGTGTAATTTTCAAAGAAAAAGTGTCATGGTGGCACCCAGATGAAACAAGGGCTGGGAGCTCATATAGCACTTGCAAGTGTCAGATGGAAGTGATGGTCAAAAGTACTTTTTCACTTTTCGGTTCAGATGCGCACTTTAAGGGTGCTAAAAATTAATTTCTAAGCAAAACTCCTGAGGCAAAAGGATCATGTGCTCATGGCGATCGTGAAAAAGTAAATTTTGCTTAAAAGTATTTTTTTGCACTTTGCGGTTAAGATGAGTTCTTTAAGGGATGGTCGGATCAGAGAAGTGACGATGTCTAACCCAGTGATGTCAAGTTTGTAATGCTCCAGCAAATCTTCCTAGCACACCTGGAAGTACCTTAACTAACGACCACCGGAATTCCGGACACCCCCAGACAGCTCCCCCCCTCGGTACCCGAATCCGGTCCGATTCTCTCACTGATGCACCTAGGACTTGTGACTGTACTCCCCACCAAGTTTCATCCTGATCGCTCCACTCTATGCGTGTCACGAGATTTTCGGTTCTCCCCTCTGCTCCCCTCTCATCAGTTCATCGGATCCGGTCCTGAATTGAAATGGGACATCTGAGACATGAGGTCTTTGAAGATATCAAGTTTCATTAAGATCCGAAAACCCGTTCGAAAGTTATGCATGCCACTAATTTCCAAATTCCGTCGTCTCCCCCTCCCCCCCCCCACGGTGGTTGGATCGGGCAAGTGACTGTTTCCAAGTTAATCCGGTCGGGTCCCTGATATGCCTGCCAAATTTTATCGTCCTAGCCCACCTGGAAGTACATTAACGACGGATCGCCGGAATTCTGGAACCCCCGTCGCAACTCCCCCTACAGTGCCCGAATCCAGTCCAGTTCTGTCAGTGGTGTATCTAGAGCCTGTGCTTGTTCTTATCACCAAGTTTCATCCCGATCTCTCGACTCTGAGAGTTTCACACGACTTCCGGTCCCCCCCCCTCCGACTCCCCCCAGATTCATCGGATCCGGTCCGGACTTGAAACGAGACATCTGAGACACGAGGTCTTTCCAGATATCAAGTTTCATTAAGATCCGATCACCCGTTCGAAAGTTATGCATGCCCCTATTTTCCGGATCCGCCACCTCCCCCCACGATGGTCGGATCGGGCAAGTGACTATTTCCAAGTTAGTTTGGTAGAGTCTCTAATATGCCTGCCAAGTTTCATCGCCCTAGCACTTCCGGAAGTACCCTAACTCGAGAAGAGTGGACCGACCGACCGACCGAAAAGTGATCGGTATATAGCACTTGAGCGGAGCTGCAAGTGCCATAAAAACTGTTAAAAAGCACCGAAAGTGTCACACTTGTCACCTGGTTCTATCATCTTCCTACTCTGAGACTAAGCTTTCCTTTACCATGCATCCACCCTTTCATGAGTTTAGGATCTTTGAGGAAATATAATTCTCGTTCGCGACAAGGCGAACTATTTCTGATGCTCGTATTTGTATTACCAATACTGTCGGCTCTTCAATACTCGACTAAGAATCGCAGTGTGCCCGTCGAAGAACCAGAAACGTCACGAAACAAACGTTGTTGATTGAGTTAGGCTGCATAATTTGAGGATTTGTTTGGGTGACGTTTCTTGTTCTTCCCTAGGATCACCGGCGTGATTTGTATGGCATTTGCCCGTCGGCCAAGTGCCATATAGCGATTGCAATATCTGTCCGTCCGTCGGTCTGACCGGGTTTTCGAGTTCGGGCACTTCCACTTCAGTTAGGACGATGCAACTTGGGAGGCATATCAGGGACCCGACCAGATTAACTTAGAATAGTCACTTCCCCGATCCGACCATGGGGGGCGGGGTGGAGGGAGAGGGAAGCCAGAAAATTGAGGTATGTATAACTTTCGGACGGGTGATCGGATCTTAATAAGTAAATAAGTAATTTATTTGTAACCCGCCATTTCGAAAAAGCGGAGTAACTGAAAGAAAATAAATGAAATGAAACTTGTTAATGAAACTTGTTATTTGGAATGACCTCGTGTCTCAGATTACCCACTTTGAATCCGGACCAGGAGGACCCGTGGACCCACTTCGAATCCAGTCACCCAGATCCGGTGACTGGGGGAGTTGGAGGGGGGAACCGGAAATCTTGGGGAACGCTTAGAGTGGAGGGGCCAGGATGAAACTTGGGGGGAAGAACAAGAACAAGTCCTAGATACATTATTGACATAACTGAAGTAGGGAGGCGGGGGGTCCGGAATTCTGATGATCCCGCGAGTTCGGTACTTCCGGATGTACTAGGACGATGAAAATTGGCAGGCATACAAGGGACCCGAGTAGACTGACTTGCGAATAGTTGTTTCCCCGATCCGACATTCGGAAGTTAGTGGCGCGCGTAACTTTTGACCGGTTGATTGGAATGAATCTTGGCAAGTGGAAAGAGCTTTAGTCTCAGATGTTCCATGTCAACTCCGGACAGGATCCGATACTTGTGGGGGGAGTTGAAGGGGGGCACCGAAAATCTCGTGAAATCGCGTAAGAATCGCGGGATTGTGATGGACTTTGGTGGGAACAACAAGCGTAACCCCTAGAAACGTTTTCGACAGAACCGGATCGTACCGGGGCCCTTTGATGGAGCTAGAGGGAGTTTCCTGGAATTCCGGTGATCGTGAGTAGGATTTTTCCAGATGTGCTATGGACGATGAAGCTTGGCAGGCACATTAGTTACCCGACCATATAGACTTAAGGACCCGACACAGTGCCCTCGGAAAACTTCCGTTCCTGGATCCGACCATTAGGGAAGGGGGATGCGGAAATTACTGACTTCCGTAGGTTGCGAACGGGTGGTCCGATTTGAGTGAAATTTGTGGGTGATGAGAACTGATAACCAAGATATGCAAAACATGTGTCCGAACCGCATGCTGCCATGGTTGGCGGAGTTTGAGGGGGGAGGGGGACTTCATGACATGCACAAAATCCGACCAAATAAAATTAAAGACTCGATACAGTGCCCTAGGAAAACTTCCGTTCCTGGATCTGACCATTAGGGAAGGGGAATCCTGAAATGATTGACTTTCGTAGGTTGCGAACGGGTGGCCCGATTCGAGTGAAATTATGGGTGATGAGAACTGATAACCTAGATATGCAAAACATATGTCCGAGACTCCGAACTACAAACGGCCATGGTTTGGGGGGGTTGGAGGGGAGGGGGGAGGCCCGGAAACTTCGTGACATGCACAAAATCCAAACGAATGGGCCTAATGGGATGCAAGTTGGACAGTACCTAGTTTATATGACCTAGATTTGTTGTTTGGCGTCTGGACCGGATCTGGCCACGGTAGGAGGAGGATGAAGCGGAAATTTGCAGATATTCTCCGATTCGAGTCAAACTTCATGGAGGGGGGAGAGGATATGTCAGACGAATTTTATGTGTCAGAGTCGTATTCGGCCACAGTGGGGGAGCTAGAGTGAGTCGTATTCGGCCACATTGGGGGGGGGAGGGGGGTCCCTAAATTTTCTGGCTGGCATAGGGGTCAAACGAGTGGAGCGATTTGAATGAAACGGAGGGGTAGGTCATATCCGAGAGAGACTGGATAGGCGGTAAGAACAGAGCAAGGAACAGTGATCGGTCCTTTATGCTTCCTCCTCATGATCAATGAAATAGCTGTCGGGCTGGAAGAAAGATGGAAGTATGTAGATGATCTTTCCCTAGCAGAGGTAGTATCTGGAGCGTGTAAAAGTCAAACTTTCAATTATATTGAACAAGTTACCTCTGAAGCAGCAAAATTAAATATGGTGGTAAATAAAGATAAATCTTCAGTAATGACATTTTCATTTCTCAAGAAAAGCCTACCGGAATTCGAACCACCTATAGACCCAAACCTCCTCAGTAACAGCACTACCCTGCTTGGGGTAGTGATCTCTTCTGATCTAACTTGGCATGAAAACACAAGATTGATTGTAAAAAAGGCAAATGGTGCTATCCAAATGCTGAAGACTCTAAAGAAATTCCGGGTTCCTAAGGATAAACGAAAATTAATTTTCTGCATGTTCATCCGCCCACTAGTAGAATATGCATGTCCTGTTCGGCATTTCGCTCTTACAAAAGAAGAAAGTGATAAAATTGAACGGGTTCAGAAGAGGTCTCTACAAATCATCTACGGAGGTTCCCCACTGCCTTACTCTTTTCATCTAAAAGAATACAAACTTGACCCCCTTTTTGTCCGTCGAGAGAAACTGTGCCTAAAATTTGGCTCAACCCTCCTCCTCCATCCCATCTACAAGAACTTCCTCCCGCCTCCCTTTGCAGATCCCGACTCCCCAGAGAGGCGGCTGCGAAAGTTCCAAAACTGACACCGGTTTACTCCAGGTCACAGCGTTATTCTCGAAGCTTTGTGCCGAGTTTTGTTCGTACTTTTAACAATTCGTAACTTGTGCGTTTTATCCTATTCTTTTTGTGTTTCTCGTTGACAAATCTTTCTTGTATTAACTGATTGACTAAAAGATACCATATTTGGGCTATGCCTATGAGAGACTGTATCTTGTTTACATTAAATGATTTGATTTGATTTGATTAGATCCTTTAGATGATCATTTATGTGTCCAAACCAGATTCAGCCGTGGTAGGGGGAGTTGGAGGGGATGGGGGTACCGGAAATAGTGTGGCACGTCTAGGGATCAAGCGAGTGGATCTAAACTTTGAAGGTAGGAACGTCATTTCTCCTAGACGATCGAGGCGATGCAGGAAATGCTTAGACTCGAGTGAAACTAGAAACTATTTGAAGGTCCGAACCTAGATGGGTTGAAAGGGGTGTTGTGTTTGTTACGTTCTAATGTACTTTCTTGCACCAGCTACTCGTAACAAGTTATGAGCTCCGAGCTCTTGTTATTCATAGAGAGTAATCTGAGCCTCAATTTGCTTTTTTCTCGCTTTTGTCGGAACGCCGAATTGAAATTTGCGGACCCTCTTCGAATCATTTTGCAACTTTCCTAATCATGCGAAAACTAAAGTTGTTCAAACGTAGAGCGAAAGTCAGAAATCAGACAAAAAAGTATCTAATTAAATCTTAACATCTTAAATCGCGACGGATCTGCCACTTATCCAAAAGCCGCCTTTTGAGAAGGGAATTGGCTTGGATTCACTCTTTGTTTGACTTCGAATCCCAGTCGAGACGTCAAGGAGCAAAAGAGCAATATAGGTGGATCAAAGGGATCGCATTATTTATTCGCTTTTCGTAGAAGGTATGACATCTCCAATAACGTAGAAGGTATGACATCTCCATATTCGTAGAAGGTATGACATCTCCAATAACGCCAATATACTCAGAGGCATACAGGGCAAAAGCACTGTGCAGATTCGTTCTGATTACGCAGTTTTTAGAACCGGAAATGAAATGATTGGATGAATCACCTCGATTAAAACGCAGTACTTTTTGCTGGAAATCAAACCACACTGTCAGAAGTTTTATAACAGGTAACACAAGGATGCGCTGTTCAAGATATAACACTTAGGATATTATCTGCTATGATTTAGTAAATGTTATGCATAATGAGCATTGCCAGGAAGATCCGAAATCCGATATCATGACGACAAACAAAAAAGTAAGCAGAAGTTTTTTCGGCGGTGTTTCGGCTCGTATATGCATAACTCTGTAAAGCGTAACATTTGAAAAAAAACATAAGAGCTGTTCTTTGTTCATACCGCGCGTCCTTGTGTATCTTTCATGAAACTCCTGATTGTGCAGCAGAAATATCTTCCGCATTATAGTAACGTTTCTAGATGGGGACCTTTTTGTACGGGACGAATTTAGATAAGGACCATTTCGTTCTGGGACCTTTTTTTTGGGGGGGGGGGTATTCTGCTAGGGTACGTTCTGGAAGTGGATGTTTTGCAGAATGTGGATTTTTTTCTGGGCGTAGATTTAAAGCTCCTGAATTTGGTTTGTTTTTCCCCTCAAAGTTTAAGGGTGAACACTGTGCAACTTCTAGCGGTTTACATAGGTTAAGCGTAATACGAAATGAAGCGGAGCTAACACTTTTGCTTTATGCTGTAAACTATTCTGCATGATATTGAGGCCATTTAGTGTATGGTGTAATCTATCTATTTATTTATTATTTCCAAATAACGGTAAACTAAAAGCTCGTCGCTATAATGTGATATGGCTGGGCAATGCGGATACATCAGCTGTATTCTATTAGTTATATTTCGTCCTTCTTGGCAAGGGTCCACTTTATACTCAAGCTGGAAAATGAAGTTGTGGAAAAACAACTAAAGCTTAAGTATCTGATTTTGTGAATTTCGTCGTGAAAATTGCTGAAATTAAAGCTGGTGCTGCGATTTCATTTTGGACACGGCTGCTGTTTTGCTGCTCGATTGGGTCGGTAGAGGGTAGGCCTAGAGATTTTGCCGCATTTTCGTTTTGGTGTATCCTGTCCCTTCCTTCCAGCTAAGATGTATACTTGTGGCATGTCTCGGCGATGGAATTCAAATTTCTAATTCACTTTCTTCATCCAAAAATTCTTCATTGCGAAAAAAAAGCATAGGAAAATGTCAATAAAAATTCACTAACATACAAGCACATACTTTACATAATCTTCGTGCAATATACAATTTTGGTTTCTTAATTTGGTCCATAATAAAGTATTACTAATATGCCGTACTTTACTTCCGTACTAAGAAGTTCCATAGTTTATACCTACAGCCCAAGCTATTCGCAGTCAGCTTGGGCGGACTTTTTGCGGCTTGTGCCTCAAGAGGACCCTTGCCAAGAAGGGCCAAAATATGTCTCTAATAAAATTCAGCTAACGTATCCGTTTTGCACAGTCAAATCTGATACGATTTTTGGGATCCCAAAACGTAAGTTGAGGGATACCTATGACTTCGCAAAAGTTGTCCGTCTGTCCGTCCGTCCGTCCGTCCGTTTGTAAGCACGATAACTCTCGAAGGGAATGAGATATTTTGATGAAACTTGGTGTGAGCATTCGTTGGGTCGGCGGACCAGTCGAGTTCGTAAATGGGCTTTGTAGCCCTACATTTAGGGGGTGGGGGAGGGGGTTCAAATTAAGGGGCAAACAAAATATTTTGAAACAGCTAATGTGATAGTCGGTTATGGGGTAAGAAGACATACTGAACACGATGGTGAAAACCATTTTGTAATCGGACAAGTAGTTCGCCCGCAATCCGGCCAAAACCGGAAAGTTTGTTAAAAGTAAAAGTTTTATTTGAAGTTGATTAGATGTTTGATTTAGAGGTAGGAAGACATGCTGAAGACGATGGTCAAAACCATTTTCTCGACGGACAAGTAGTTCGCCCAGAATCCGGCCCAAACCGGAAAGTTTGTTAAAATTAAAAGTTTTATTTGGAGTTGATCAGATGTCCGATTTAGGGCAAGAAGACATGCTGAACTTTTATGTGAAAACAATTTTCTTCCCGGACATGTAGTTCGCCCGGAATCCGGCCAAAACCGGAAAATTGTTAGAAGTTAAAGTTTTATTTCTACCTGATTAGATAACCGATTTAGGGGTAAGAAGAGACGCTGGATCCGTGTGAGACAATCATATTTTACCCGGAAATATAGTTCGACCGGAATCGGGCTGGAGTCGGAAAATTTGTTGTAAGTTAAATTTTTATTTGAAGTTGATTAGATGTTCATTATTGGGGAAAGAAGATACCCTGAGTTTCATTTTTGAGCTTTCTTTTTTCGCCGGACAAGTAGTTCTAGAGTTTGGCCGAAACCGGGAAATTGGCAGAAGTGGCAGGAACTTTTCGTCAAAACATATATGACTTGTACGGGTAACACACATGCTGAATCCATATCTGAACTTGGTTTTCTCAGATGATGAGCTATTTGGCCTTAATCTGTTTCTGAATTTTAATTGTAAGAATGTTCAAGGATTCTGGCGATGACTGGATCTGGCTAAGACAAGACCCAGTTGTCTGGATCAGATATTGAATTTTTGGGATCCCATCGAAAAGTTTGGTCTTGTTCTGATACGCAAGGACATCTTATTACAGACATTTCAGCGCGATCTTTAACATTAGTTGCGTTTTTGCTGTTACCATGGTATCTGTTACCACGGTAACTGAATCTGCAATTAGTCGTTTTTGCAGTTATCGTGGTATCTGATACACGGTGCTCTTCAAAAACGACTATTGCCGAAATTGCACTTTTCTAATTCATCCCAAAAGAAAAACAGATATCTAGTTACATCACTAAGTGCGAAACTTCTTTCTCACCAATCTGACAAAAATTGATGAAATCGAGAAGACTTTTCTGATACCACGACCAGTTACCACGGTCGGACCGTAGTATCTGAATATCTGATACCACGACAACTGGCCAGATACCACGATTACTGCAAAAACTCCTTTTGACCGTGGCATCAGATACCACGAAAACTGCAAAAACGACTTTAGACCGCGGTATCAGATACCATGGTATCTGTAAAACGCAACTATTAAAAGGTTTCTTAGAATCCCCATAGGTGACTAGTTTGAGCCCTACGTCGTCGCGAAGGTCAGTGAGTCGTCCGCGGTAACTGCCGGGAGGTTAGGGGACAGCCAAAAGCGATTTGAGGGGTCGCTGTCACTACCGCAACACGTCAGTTCGCATAAACGTCAGTTCGCATAAACCAAAAATCCGACAGTTCGTCTACACGTCAGTTGCGCTACACGTCAGTTCCCCTACACGTCAGTAGACCAACACGTCAGTTGATCAACACGTCAGTTCCCCTACACGTCAGTAGACCAACACGTCAGTTGATCAACACGTCAGTAGACCAACACGTCAGTTGACCAACACGTCAGTAGACCAACACGTCAGTAGACCTACACGTCAGTAGACCTATACGTCAGTTCACCTAATCCTAAAATCCGACAGTTCAGCTACACGTCAGTTCACCTACACGTCAGTTCACCTACACGTGAGTTCGCCTACCGTCAGTTGACATAAACGTCAGTTGGCATAAACGTCAGTTGGCATAAACGTCAGTTGACATAAACGTCAGTTCGCCTGCATAATCCGCCACTCCGCCTAAAGATTCATATCGGGCTATTAGTTCAAAGTCGACTAGGGCACCGAAAGCAATTAAGCAGAGGGACGTAAACACAGGGGATTAGTAAAAGGAAGCTGACATTTCTGCATATAAAATTGGTTCAGAATGGCCGGGAGCTTGCAATCAGGCGCGGCAGGTAAAGTCATTAAAGAAAGGACAGATGCAAAGTAATTCCATCAGTACAAGCTGTTGCGAAGGTTTTTACCGGGGCTAGTCATTCGGAAACTGAAAATATACAGTGAAACGTATAATTAAACGCATTTAAAGGACCCCTCGCACTATTTACTCTTCAACTTATAATATTTGAATACTTTAAGACTGGGCTGTGCTTTCAACAAATAACCCACGGTTTTTGCTGTTTTAAGCCTTTTCCGAGACCCGTTGACTGATAGCGAAAACAGGAAACAATTTACATAACCGTTTTTTCTGATGAAAAAAAGTCTCGCAGACAACCGTCGACAGAGTGATACACATTGAAGATAGCAAAACACGGCAAGTGGGAAAATCAGCGTGGTTTTGTTAGAGAAGTTTGAATGTAGCGTACGAAATTGGGGTCTTCGGGTTTAGAAATATATGGAGTGATTATGGAAGTAGGTTGCTTTAGTATTATAGGTAGGACAGGTCCTTTAAGGGCTTAACAACCATCCCAAGTTGAAGGACCAAAATGTGCCAGTGAATCTCAATCTTTGCCGAAAGGGTACCGGAAACAGTGTGGGACGAATTACTTCTCTCTTGGCCAGTGCTTCCACTAGATCTTCTTGAAACAAGAGCTACGAGCTCATATGGCACTTGTTACGAGTAGGTCGTGTGATAAACCAGAAAATAATTCTTGTGCGTTTTTTCCGGATATTCCGCTACCCGCTCCTCGCCTTGCTCGGATCCGGTCCGGACCCTAAAATATTTGATTTAAGGCATAGGATATCTCTACTTCCCAAGTTTCATTCAAATAACTCCACTCGTTTAACCCCTATGCGAGCCACAACATTTCCGGGACTCCCTCTCCAACTCCCCCCACTGTGGCCGAATACGACTTGGACCCATAAACTTCGCGTCTTTAACATCTCCTCTTCCCGTCCATCAAGTTTAACTCGATTCGGAGCATATCTGAAAATTTCCAGTTCCAGCTTCATCCTCCTCCTACCTTGGTCGGATCCGGTTCGGACGCCAAATGACAAATCTAGGCCGCATAAACTTGGTACTGCATATTCAAGCTGGCATCCCATTGGCCCTTACGTTTTGTTTTTGTGCCTGTCACAAAGTTTCCGCCCCCCCCCCCCCTCCCATGGCCGCATGGGGTTCAGACACATTCTTTGCATATCTAGGTTCGTATCACCGGTTTCAATTGAATCGGACCATCTGTTCGCAACCAATGGAAGTCATTTCCGGATTCCCCCTCCCTCAACTCCCCGAAAGATGGACGGAAGTCTTCCTAGAGCATTATGTCGGGTTCTTAAGACTATTTGGTCAGGTTACTAGGCCATGTCATGTGTCCATGTCAAATTTTGTCTTTCTATTTCACCGAATCCTCTAAGTTTTAGTCGAGGAAGACGAAAAGACAGAAGCTGGGACAGAATAAAACAAACTTAGCGGCGATAGGCCTCAGCTATAAGTGTAATCCACACGGGATGGCGGAAAGAAACCTCTTGGGACTTACGCGGTCGTCAATCATAGTAAAAATGGAAGCCCTTTTCGAGACTGAACCTCAAAGCCGATTAAAATGTGGTGCATGGATTAAGTGTATAATCCATAATCATGTGCAGGTTCATGTACCAGAAACTTCGTCTCAAGTACCATTCGTCGCATTGACCCCAGCATCTAGTCAGTCCTCCCTTGACTAGGTCCTCGTCGGCTGCCTCCTCAACCTCTTCAGTATCGACCCCGTCCGTAGTGTCTGCTACCTCATTGGCATCAGCTCCTTCTTCAGTGCCAATCAGTACCTCGGCGTCCCTCTCGTCGTCGAATCATTCTTTCATTTGCGGGCATAGACTATGCGCTGGATGTGCCGATGCCCTTCAAACATGAGGGTCTCAAACCCACTTTGCGGGGCCACACTTGATCGGCAGAGACCCTTTTTGTACCTATACTAATTAGTGCGTATCCTTAATTCCTCCGTTCTTTGAAGATAATTGTGTTCCGTGTTTTCATTGTCCATGTTCTTAAATTTCCAGTCACTGATTGTACGTATAAATATATTTGAAAATTTGTATTCGTGTGCTATTTGGAAATATGTCGTATTCATACCTGACTATTAATAATCGAAGCATTTTTTTAATATATTCTTGTGTTTTAGTTGCCCAGCAATTGGTATTTTTCTCTTGAAGTTGTAAACTAGCTCTCTTCAAAATACATTTATCAGAACCGAGTGTCTTCATTCGCTTTCCTGGTGTCTTCCAACCATCTTCTTTCTTTCGTAACGTAAATCAAAACTGTCAGATTTGACGAGACTCCTGACTTAATTTTTGCCCTCATTGAAATGGAAATTGTCGGCTTCTCTTATCAATCCCCTGGGTGAGCTTCCGTAATCATCCCATCGAGAACAATATGTGAGTGAACTGTCGGAAAATTTCTGTGAACTGACGTTTATGCGAACTGACGTTTATGCCAACTGACGTTTATGTCTACTATACAACTGACGCTTGTGTGAAGTGACGGTAGGTGAACTGACGGTTGGTGTACTGACGTGTAGATGAACTGTCGGATTTCAGGATTAGGTGAACTGACGTATAGGTCTACTGACGTGTTGGGCTACTGACGTGTTGGTCAACTGACGTGTTGGTCTACTGACGTGTCGGTCTACTGACGTGTTGGTGAACTGACGTGTTGGTCTACTGACATGTTGGTCAACTGACGTGTTGGTCTACTGACGGATTTTTGAGGGTAAACTGACGTGTAGGCGAACTGTCGGAAAATGTTGGCGTACTGACGGAATTCTGTGGCGAACTGACGTTTATGTCAACTGACGTGTTGCGGTACTGACGGGACCCCGATTTGAGTTCAGAAGAAAAACCTGGGGTGTAGGCAGTAATGGGTCTTTTGAATCGCGTCGTACGTCGAGAGTTCGTGACTCTTCGGGATGTTCAAGGGTGCTAAATACGTCCTTCATAAAATCCGATGAAGAATTGCCGCCAGACGCGCTAGAGGAACAATAACAATCACACGTGAGATCGGGGTATAAGTTATCTGACGGGTGAATAAGCGATTAGGCTTTTTATCTTCATATCGAGTCGCGCATCAGCCACGTTGAAAAGTCAGCCAGCACTCGGCACTGAAGTCGGAAGCCCGGAATGACAAACTTGATGACGCTTGAAAGAACAGAGTTGGGTAAAGCAAAATGAGGGGAAGATGCATTTTAAACAGTTTTAAACATGGTTAGGCCTAAGAGGAATTGAAAATAGCAAAACAAACCTGGATAAACGTACACAAAGAAGTAACGTGCATTGTTTTCTTTACGATAGCGCATCTAGCGGACAAAAAAAACTAATCTGAGAGGAATTTTATGAGGGGCGTATAGGCCTTTCTGAAGCCACTTATTCATCGTGGACCAAAAGTTCCATACTCCTACCTTCTAAAACGCTTTGAGCTCAAACCATTGCAGGAGCGCAGAAAGGAGCTTGGCAGCGACTTGGTTTCAGCCATAGTATCTTACCCTCTCCATTCCCAAATCCTCCCTCCAATCCATCCACAAATTCCCCCTACCAAAATTTCAGAAAGCGACCAGAACGAATGACAACTTCTAGGGTATCCGAATATCCCCATAAACACTATAAACACTAAACACGTCAGACGTAGAAAAAGTTTTATTCCAGAGTTCGTAAAACTTTTTAACGAAACATGATCGATTTTGAAGCGTATTGACACTAATATTGTAACTTTTTGTTTTTCATAGGTATGATATGATATGATATTTATTACTCTAAAAAGCCGGGGGGCCACGGCAATACAAAGAAAAACACACAAATAATTAGAACGATCATTTAAACTACAAAAATTTTTCTCTGTGAGTCATAGACAACTTGAGGAATGTACCCACCTTCCTTCTGGTGATAAAACATTATTCACTCTTCAGCATTTGCTCCATCCATTCCTGATCACACTCATTTACTCCAAATATTTCTCTCCTTAAATCATTCAATTCCCTACATTCACACATAATATGTCGCACACACTCATTCATATCTCCACACATCAGGCAGAAGTAAGGACCAATCCTCCCAACCGGCCTACCCGTGTACCTTCTCCGATCCCCCAGGGGTAAGGTGTCAGCATGCATACTAATTATTAATTTCAATTCCTCTCTGTCTAAACCCGCTTTAAAATAAACACATTCACCCCATGTCTCTCTCGCCTGTGTATAAAACCTCAGAAATTTCGATTTCTTTCTGTCAACCTGCCACCTCTGAATTTCCTGGTCCCTGATTATATTCTTTACTTCTTTAGCTACTTTCTCAAATTCTCTAATTTGGTTGTGTAACCTCGTTCGATTCGTATAATAAACTTGCAAACATTTGGCAACAATTGTGGTGACTAGGGTTAAGTTTATCGGCGGTGGCCTTTCCCCGAAAATTACTCGTAAAATGACGGCGTCGAACTTTTTTGGGGCGATCAGCAGAGCCCCAAACTGGCGGTGATGCCAAGGCCGAGGCCGAGTGGCAAAATGGTTATTTTTTCGACTATTTTATCCGAGCTTTTTTGTTGCAGAGCAAACGTCACAAAAGTACGTTAAAGCATATCTCAACGCCCCTCAGTACCTGAGTATGTCCGGGTCCGTATCGCCCCATAACTCCACCCCAAGTCCACGGCCACCAATCCCCGTACGACCAACTGCCGCCCGACCGTCAAGCCCCATGTACTACAACCAGCCAACATCCGACCGGCGGGAGTACTGCTCGGCACCGAAAAGTAAGTAAAACTTAATACATCGCAGTACTTTTCATAACTGCTGGAGTAATCTTATGTTTCTTCCTCGTGCGTTCCGCATTCCGACTGTGAACCAGGATTCTATTTTATTTTTTATAAATTCATCACCTCTCTTTTTAACAAAGACTAAGGACAAAGGAAACACAAAACAAAAGGAAAAGCTAAAACTTTCACACATAAATAAAACCAATCAACAATTATAAACTGAAACCTCTTTGATCATCAACTGAACATATTTTCTGCTTAAACTTAAACTCGTCATCGACAAACTTCGACAGCACTCTGTATTGTATCTATATCTTAATGGTAGTTCATGAAACTAATATCGTGAATGCATTAATGAATGAATTGATTTATAACATGTAGCCTAATAATAAGGCATTTGCACAGTCCAATTGCGCAGTACGACTGCAATTTGACCGACTCTCAATCGCCAAGACCTTCTATTACAATTACAATTACAATTGATTTATTCCCAAAATTCTGATAAAATAAAATGCACGGGATTGTCAAATTACAATTTGGTTAATTCACATTAAAAATTACGGATAAAATAATGCTCCTTTTCCTGAAAGATACTCAGTTGCTAAAGTGACGCGAGACAGTTTTCGTTGTAAAGGACGATTCTGCGAGCTCTTTAGCGTTCGAAAACCGTCGAGCATAGAAGGTGGTTCTGGCCGAAGACTTTTGCAATGGTGAAGCCGACCGAATCCCCATGAGTCCTACTGGTTGTCGTTAAGGTCATGGCGATGTTGATGTTTCGACCGATCGGTCTGGACTAGTTCAATTTCAAGTTCAAGTTCTGTTTATTTCAGACTAAATGCAACATAAAGAGCCAATTTGGCAGAGAGAAGGCTCGAGACAAAATGGCGGACATTTTCTTCTACTAGAAAAGTGTTGGGCGATGTTTGGATTCTTATATATCGGTACGTTTACTATTGATACCGATATTTCGGGGCCATGTTTCGCTCTCATATACGTCTCATTTCGCTAACATTAAAGAGTGAAAATTGTCGTCAAAGAGCATTTTGCATCATCTTTGTTCAAAATTCAAATAATACGAACATTTCGGATATACAAGGGTTATTTAGGTATGGTTATTTACAATAATGTTAGAATATATACAAATATAGTTTTCGAATTCGGTATTTACGTTTCGATATTTAATATAGATATTTGGTTCGATATGTCTCTGTCGAATATCGATACAAAACATCGCCAAACACAGTCTGCAATATCATCATCAGTTTACACGTTGTGTGACGTTTTTCTCAAGTTCAGTGGTGTAAGTAGTTTTTATGGCACTGGTCTTGCAGCTTAGCTCAGGTGCCATATACCGATCACTTTTCGGTCGGTCTGTCGGTCCACTGTTCTCGAGTTAGGGTACTTCCAGAAGTGCTTGGTCGATGAAACTTTGCAGGCGTATCACGGACCCGACCAAACTAACTTAGAAATAGTCACTTCCCCGATCCGACCACCGTGGGGGGAGTGGAGGGATGGGGTATCCGGAATCTTGAGGCAAGTTTAACTTTCGAATGGGTCATCGGATCTTAATGAAACTTTATATTTGGAAAGACCTCGTCTCAGATGTCCCATTTCAAGTCCGGACCGGATCTGATGAATGTGTGTGTGTGGGGGGGGGGGGGGGGGGGAGCTGGAGGGGGAGCCTGAAATCTTGTGACACGCTTATAATGGGCTGTGAAATGAATTTCTAGCTCCCTTAAAGTGCGCATCTTAATCGCAAAGTGAAAAAAAATTGACCAAATGATACATGCCACGAGGATTTTGATTAAAAATGAATTTCCAGCAGCCTTAAAGTGTACATCTTAACCGGAAAGTCGAATAAATACTTTTGACTAAACGATATATTGTTCATGAAGCCAAAGGGCTCATTATAATTTTTGCTTCGAGGGGTTTAAGATCATTAGTTTCTAGCGCTCTTAAACTGCGCATCGTCACAGCCAAGTGCAAAAAATAAATAAATTTTTAGCTTTAAAGTGCGCATCTTAACCGCAAAGTGAAAAAAGTACTTTTGACCAAAAGATACATTTCATGATCCACGAGGGCCCATGATCTTTGTGCCAAAAGGGTTTTGCTTAAAATGAATTTATAGCACCCTTAAAGTGCGAGCATCTTAACCGAAAAGTGAAAAAGAATATTTTGACCAAACGATATATATTCGTGCCCCAAGGGCCCATAATCCTTTTTTCCTCAAGGGTATTGCTTACTAGTGAATTCCTCAAAGTACAAAAAATACTTTTCAGCAAAATACACGTTTTCATGATCCCGGTGAGCCTATCATCGTTTTTGTCTCAAGGGTTTTGCTTATAGATGAATCTCCAGCGAACTCAAAGTGCACATCATCACAGCCAAGGGCAAGAATAGAATATTAAACGATACATTTTCTTTATTTACATGGGCCCATGATCATTTATATCTCAATAGTTTTGCTTACAAGTGATCACGACAAACCCACAAATCGGCAAATTTGTACTTTCATCCTGTGACCCATACTTGCAAGTGACATATGAGCTTCTAGCTCTTGTTAAATAGCTGTCTAATGCAGTCGGCGTTTCAGCTTCGGAGTTTAACGGAAAATTCAACTTATTTTACATATTGTATTTAAATATTCTGAATTCTCTCTTAGTGACGTTGGGTCCCGACCCGAGAAGATAAACTCGTAGTTAGTCCACGCAGTACTCGTGATGACTAACTCTCCTTGCCGATGCAAAATCGCCGTGTACCTAGCGGAAGAGCCGGAAGCGGCACCAGAGCTGTCCCAAGCGATCGCTTGACTGACGATCGCATTGACTGACCAGGATTTGAGTTGTTGTGTTTGAGTCGTTATTGAGACGTTTTCTCGTTCTTCCTGAGGATCACTGGCGTGCTTTGGACTTAGTCATATAGAGTATCAGAGTTTCATTGAGGGTGTGGTTTTTTTCTTCTGCAAAATCGAGAACCACAGAAAGTTAAAGACGCTATTAAATTCCTGGCCCAGAACTAAGCAGTCTAGCAAGGTTATTGATAGCAGGCAATTTGATGCTGTTGTAGATTCTAAATACTAAAATTACATTGAGCTATCGCAATTTTGAAAGATCTTTCTGGTGGACTCGGACTCTGAACTCTTCTCGAGACGCCTTTTTCAAGGACTATAAAACGAAGTCTCCAGATACCAATTAAAAAGATTGACCAATGAATGGTTATGTCGCACCTTTTCCAGCAGGACTAAATCTAGTAATACCTTGGAGGACTAAGTAATAAAACTCCCTCAACTCACATGCAGTGCAGAATCCGGTTCGAGCACATAAATACGTTATCGAGAGCGTCTGATCTTACCACCTATAAAATTTTAATCGAACCTGAGCATTTCAGGGAAATTTTCGGTACCTGTCACCCCCCCCCCCCCCCCCGGTGAGGTCAAATCCGCCTTGGATCCAAAATGGGTCATCCTGAGCATGAACTTTGCGCCTTCTAAATTTTATCCCAATCGTACGCCACTCGCCCTCACTCGCCACTCGCTCTCAAACTCCACCCACCGTGGTCATTTCCTGTTCCGACACGTATAAAAGTCATCGACGGTTTCATCTCTTGCCACGCATCAAGTTTCATTCAAATTTGGACATATTTCGGGAATTTCTGTGCCCACAACCGTGGTGGATCTGGTCTGAGCCCCAAAATATGTAATCTCGGTACTACTAGATTTAGAGAAGTTTCATGAATATCGCTCCACTCGCTCCCACTCCCATTACAGTTCCATTTCTTGCGACTGAACAGGATTTCATTTAGAGTGCACAGTTAATGGAAATCTTAAATAGATCATTATTTCCGCATCATAAATACGTCAGACCAGTGAGGACCTCTCGCAAACCGTCGTTTGGATGTTTCAAAAACCGAACAACGGGACCTTCTGCCTGGACGAACTTTTAAAGACCCGTGCCAGTCACTTTTCTCATTCCTTTGAGTATTTCGCAAATTTAATTTTTAAATTAATGCTATTTAAATTCTCCACAGATAATATATTTAAAAAATCCGTGTTCGGAAAAAGTCCACATCCGTCTTTCCTATTTCTCATTTCCTTAGCAAGATATTTTGCCGACAACGCTGTTATTTTCGGTTGTCGTTCGGATTTGGTTCAGTTGTTCAATGTACTTACTTAAGCTCTTATAATTGATTGTGACCTTTTTTTTTTATCAAATTATCTAGCTTTTAATGTGGAAAAATGTCGATGCATACATTTCTCCTGGTATGGTCAGTTTCGGCTTCTGTTAAAGCTCGTCTCTCTGATGCCGAACTTTAAGAACTTCTATTTTCAAATATGTTAGCCTTATCCTTGATGAAAATATCTCTTATAAACAGCACACTGTTTCTTTGGCACAGAAATTGATCCAAATAATGGTTTGCTCTTCTACCTCAAATATTTTCTTCCATAACCATACTCCGGTTGATTTATGCCTGGTTCATTCTCATATGAAGTCTCTGTATAGTTCATTATTTAAAGGACACCTGAATGAAGAGTACCAAGTATCATCCCTATCTGTATGACTTCCGTTAATATTGCCTGCAGAAAACCCAATCCAAATACGAAATAGTGTTTCCAAGCTATGATTTTGCTCCATTTTGCATCTGTCCTTATTTCAGTACCGAACAATTTTAGAAACAAACAAATGTCTCCAATCAACCGTTCTTCTAGAATATTTTTTAACCAGTTAATCTAGAAGAATTTTACCCGTATATCTAGAAGAAATTCCAATACGATCCGGCCAGCGCTGTAGAAGATTTGAATGAATTGCGCTTTTTGTCTTGGAGTCTGCATGTGCAAACCTCCAGAAATGAACATCCCTATTTTGAAAACGTCACGCTCAGGAGAAGAATGCTCCCCGTGGCCATGTCTGTAAATGCATTCTCCATGGTGTGATCAAGTATGGTTTCATTGTTCAGGTGTCCTTTAAAGAAAAAAAATATTGTTAGGTCTCGGGGCGTGACTCGGTCTCGAAACGCTTTTTTCAGGGACTCGGGTCTCGTCTCGTCTTGAACGATTATTGTCCAAGAGTCGGAATCGTCTTGGCTCGTGAGCGTGACTTCGGTCGGACTCGGATCTCCTGGACTCGCAACAGCTCTGTCTTTCACACTTAAAAAAAAAAAATCTTCATTCAGGACTAGCGGTCCAATGGACAGACGAATTTTCGTCAGGTTTTCAACCCTGTTTTTGTGGCAGTTGCAGACATCTTGGATTGTACATCGGCACAGATAATATGCATAGTGTGTAGATTTATTGATGGAGGAGTGAAGTTTCGTGACAATAGAAGCTGAATTTTTGTTATATTTTGTTTAATTCTGTTGCTTAATCAGTGTATAACCTGTTCATGTATATGGCCTCTGGCTTTGAATACAGATTATTATTATTATTATATCGGTAATTTTTCGGTCGGTCGGTCTGTCCACTCATCTCGAGTTCGGGCACTTCCAGATGTGCTAGGATGAAACTTGGTAGGCCTACAGGGACTCGACCAAATTGACTTGGAAATTATCCCTTCCCTGATCCGACCACCGTGGGGGAGTGGAGGACGGGGGAATCCGGAAAGTTGAGTATTGCTTAACTTTCGAACGGGTGATCGGATTGTAATGAAACTTAATAACTGAATAGATGACATATCCCCGATATCCGATTTGTAAGTCCGGACAGGATTCGACGGATATGAGCGAGTTGGGGGGGGGGGGAATCTGGAGAAACGGTTAGAATGGAGTGATTGGAGTAAAACTTGCTGGGAAAAACAAGCATCTGCTGTAGATAAATCATTTACACAATTGGACTGGATCCGGACACTTGGAGTGGAAGGGGTTGTCCGGAATTCCGATGATGGTGATTTTGGGATTTTCACGACGAAACTTGGCAGGCATATCAAGGACCCGGTCCAACTGACTTAAGAATGAATATTTCTTCGATCTGACCATCGCGGGGGTAGTGGAGGGAGGGGAATCCGGAATATTGAGTCATGCGTAACTTTGAACGGGTGATCGGGTTCCAGTGAAATTTTATACTTGTACAGAGGACATGTCTATGGTGATCTTTTCCATGCCCGGACCGGATCCGACAATTATTGCGGGGGGGGGGGGGACCGGAAAATACATGACCCGCTTAGACTGGAGAGATCGGGATGGAATCGTGTGGGAATATCAAAGAGATGCTCTAGATAAATCATTTACAGAACCGGATTGGCTCCGGGCACTGTGGGGGGAGTTGGAGGGGGGGTCTAGATTTCTGATGATCGCGAGTTAAGGTACTTCCAGATGTGCTAGGACGATGAAACTTGGCTGGAACATTAGAGATTTGACAAGATTGGCTTAGAAATCGCCACTTCACAAATCCAACCATTGCTTAAATTACCCATCTTGACCGCAAAGTAAGAAAAAAACTTTTAAGCAAAATATAAATTTTCATGATCCCCATGAGCCCATTATCATTTTTCCTGAAGGGTTAATTTGCTTACAAATGCAGTTCTAGCTCTCTTAAAGTGCGCATCTTGACCGCAAAACCGTATTTTGATAAAAGGATACATATCAGCCCATGATCATATGTGCCACAAGGGTTTTGCTTAAAAATTTGTTTCTAGCACCCTTAAAGTGGAATCTTAACCGAAAAGTGAAAAAAAATACTTTTGACCAGAAGATATATATTAAGGATTCCCAAGGGCCGGTTAGCGTTTTTGCCTCAGGGGTTTTGCTTATAGATGAATTTCTAGCGCCTGTAAAGTGCGGATCATTACAGCCAAGTTCAAAAATAAAATACTTTTTTACCAAACGATACATTCTCGTGATTTTCAAGTCCATGATCATTCTTATCTCAGGGGTTCTGCTTACATATGATCAGAACAAACCCACGAAAAGACAAATTCTATATTTCATCCTCTGAACCAGCCTTGCAAGTGCCATATGAGCTCCAAGCTCTTGGTTTTGTATTACACCCCTAGTCAGACCATCTTGACAGGCCTGCTTCAGGAAAGACATGTCAGTAAACGTTTAATATTCGAGGTATCTGCAAAATTGTGCCGAACCGTACCAGGTATAGCAGACCTGGGCTTGGGAAGTTATATACTGCCTTTTGCGCACCGTATGTTAACTTCCTTGCTGGATTGCATTCCATACTCAGAAGAAAGGACCTTCGACGCATACGCTCGACATACTTCAGATATCTGAGATTTCTTCTCTACCTACCACGGCGCACGCGGAACCGCTACCTGATCCGCCGTTTGTTGATTTCCGACCCATTGTTGACGCTCGAACCCCTCGCCTCTAATTTGTGTTCTCCGATTGGAAACTTACCTGTCCACGATCCCATCAGTTTGATTCTAAATTAGTGAAAATATTTTTGAGTGTTTTGTGATTATTTTATATTTCTTTGTCCTTTTTACTGCACTTAAGCCCTTGGGCAGTGCGTCATAAATCCTTCATTCATTGATATTCGAGGTATCCTGCGAATAGCCTTCATCTCCATAGAATTCCTCTTTCATTCCCAACCTAACATCGAACATGTGTGAGCTTTCCTGCAAATCCCACACTTCATAATTCTAAAGTTCCTCTTCAAGGACTTTCTCTTCAAGAACTTCCGCTTTCATCTTTTTTTACTTTCAAGGGTTCTAGCTTTGGCGATTTCGGCATCTTGGAAGCCTTTGTGATGTGAATAAATCAGCTTTTTCCTCTGGCAAAGTAGAGAATAATCTTGTACATACCTCAGGAGATGGATGAAAGGACTGTTGGTAAATTTCCTCGTCGGAAGTTTGGCCAAACAGCTGTGTAAACAGTATAGTCGATTCACCTGACGTGGCTGGATCCAAAGACAATAATAGTGGAAAAGACCGGTGACTTCGCTAAAATCGGGTCTCTGAAAATCGATCGGAACGCTGCCTGGCGTTTGGACTTTGTCCAATCTCGAGCGGTAGATGATTATTATAATCAAAGCAAGAGGGCGTAAGTAGGCAATGTCTGTCAACATTAATTGATTCGAAATCGTGAATTCAACCTTTTTTTTTCACAAAAAGCGATTGATTCTTTTCGTACTTGTTTTTTATTCCAATTAAAGAGGAAATCTGAATGGAGAGAGGATGCTCATCATAAAACGGAACGAAAAAAATCAACAAAACGTGCTGTGACGATGATTCTGCGGAAAGCGATCGAAGAAAATGTCAACAGAGCGAATTTTTAACGAAAGAACATCCGCTAAAAGGCGCTGATTGTTGTGACTCATGGGGCTTACGGGAGTTTCCGGTCTTTCCCACATTTACTGTCTTTGGCTGGATCTCTCTTCCTTAAACTCAGACTCCCAGACCGAGCTGCTGCTTTCGTGGAATAATTATCTTCCTTTGATATAATGAGAAAGCTGGATGTACAAATATATGCTTTGCTGTGTTCGTGGTGCAGTTCCCTTTGTTAATACAGATTGATCAGAATGCTCATACACATATACAGAATAGGTATAGAGAGAGAGAGAGCGACTGATACTATAGGGAATAAGATAACACTTCCGTCTTTGGAACCAAGCTATACATACAAATTGCAACAAGTTCAAGTGTTTCATTAATAAACTTTAACTGTGGGCCTGTCTAAGTATTATTTACAGAGTTCACGAACCATTTCATGGTACCCAACGCGGTGACATAATACACTGTAAAAAGTATCTCCAAGTAAGGATTAAAGTTAACTGCAGTATTTGCTACTCAATTATTCTTATCACTATTTTGTATCAATCATACTTCAGTATGCTTTGGAAGAGATTTTCCTGTTTTGGATTCAGAAGTTACATGAGCTAATTACTCGAGTTATAACTCGAACGATATGCAAGTCGAGACCCGAACCATAACGGTCAGTATGTATTTTAGAACAGGGGCACTGCAGGGGTACTTTAGAACAGGGGTACTGCTGCCTCTTTGGTATTTTGAACGGCACATGATTTGTTGTCCATTCTTCGACGACTCCCTACGGGCCTTTATCTAGCATTATTTCTGAAAGATCTTGTTCAAGCCATAAAAGCTTTCCGCGTTTCTTGGAAAATGATGTACAGCGGCAATATACTAAGTACAATATGCTTCCAGCAAATGGTTCTGCTCACCAACTCATATTTGTATACATGACCACTGTCTTCTGTGAGGGGGGGGGGCTCCTCCCTCCGAAATTTCCCTGGCTTGATCCTTTTCAAGGTATACACTTTCGGATGATTTTCATTAGTGTGTTCAAAGCACACAAAATGTATTTACAAAACAACAAGGTGATCCAGAATTTCATACGGAAAAGGGTTGAAGCGGCTCAACAAGCTTTTGGGATCCCAAAACGTAAGTGAGGCGATATCTGAGACGTATTAAGGCGTATCCGTCTGTCAGCGTGAAAACTCTGAAATTAGTTTAGAGCAAGGGTCGGTATGAAAATAATATCCAAAGGTTTTCCAGGGGACAACTACCGGGACCAATCACCAGTTGGTCAGTTCCAGCAGAACGTACTACAAAACCCGCTCCCGTCATCTGCCGGACAGTTTCAGATGGCCACCCAATTGATTGGAAGTGTTCCACCATCTTTACATCAGGGATTTTCCTTCGGTGACCCCCCACCAGCAATGGACCCCACAAGGTAAATCCGCCCTATAGGATGTCAGATCCAGGTAAATTCAGTCTCACGTACCTAGGGCTTCCGATCGGAGATTCATTCCAAACCACTAGAAAATTACTCATGGCTTATTTGCTGAAGCGCATCAGTGGAGCCTATGCACGAATCGTTTCCGGAAAGTTGCGATTCAGCCGTAAGATTCTAGCGTACTCCTACAACCCGATGAAAAATTTATCTCAAAGTAGTACTATGAAGTAGTACGAAAAAGTAGCATGCAGTACTAATGATGCTACTACATGCTTCTACTTCAAGGCTACCGTGTTACTGCATACTACTATATGCTACTATTAGCAAGACTGGATACTACTATGGCAAGACAGGATGCTACTACATACTACTACATAAGATTGGACCAGTCCGAGGCACATTAAATGATAGTATTCTTTGCTATTACATAGTATTACATGCAACTTTTTCGTACTACTACCATACTACTACCCAGGCTACAACGTTTTCATCGGGAATGCCACGGCTCTTCCCCGCGTTCTATATCTTTCCCCTTTCTGCACCATCTTCAGTAGTGAAAGTCTTCGACAAGTTCGTTAAATTTTCTTTCGGTTTGCCAAATAGTTGCTACGCCTCCCCCCTCCCCGGACTAGGACAGCCATCTCCTTGAAAAGTTTTGTATAGCTGATCCGTCTGCGGCTGTCCTGAGATCCATCAACAGAATGAAACAATATTGCAGTCACTCATTGAGCTCGTTGATGTTTCGGTATAATAGTTACGTTTCTGCAGATACCATGGTATCTGTTACCACGGTAACTGGATCTGCAATTAGTCGCTTTTGCAGTTATCGTGGTATCTGATACACGGTACTCTGCAAAAACGACTATTGCCGAAATTGCACTTTTCGAAGTCATCCCAAAAGAATAACAGATATCCAGTTACATCACTAAGTGCTAAACTTCTTTCTCACCAATCTGACAAAATTTGATGAAAGTGAGAAGACTTTTCAGATACCACGACCAGTTACCACGGTCGGACCGTAGTATCTGAATATCTGATACCACGATAACTGGTCAGATACCATGATAATTACAAAAACGCCTTTTGACCGTGGTATCAGATACCACGATAACTGCAAAAATGACTTTAGACTGTGGTATCAGATACCACGGTATCTGCAAAAACGCAACTAATTATTTTGGTTATTGTTGTTGTGTTTCTTTCTTTTTTTCTTTTTTTACCATACCGGTACTCCGTTTCTACCTAGACGGGTTTTAAATAAAATTCAATCCAACTCGGTGAGGATGCGAACAGAAGCCAAGACAGACTATTGCTACTTGAACTTAAAGGCATTTTATTATTACATTTGGTGTTAAGCTTTTAGATTGTCGCCATCACTACACGAACATTCATATAAGAAGATTAATATTTTGTTGCTTGTATATGGACCTAAGGCTTTAAATACATTATTATTATTATTATTATTATTATAGTGTACATACAGAAACTGACACACTACAAAAGTAAAAAAATTTTCATACGAGAAAATCTACTGAGTCAAATGGGGTGTCGACTATACCACGCTTAAACATTTGGACGCTACCTGAATCTACTACGTCTACTGGTAAATTGTTCCACGGCTCAGTTACCCTATTAACGATAATTATTATTTATTTTTAACCCACGTCACATCAGGCCACGAAAGAAAAGCTATGACACAAGTGAAGTAACAAAGGAGAAGAAAAAATAGGCCTACGCTTTAAAGCTTAACCGAAAAGGGCTGGGATAGGACAATCTAGTTACCCATCACTATTCACTTAAAATTGGCTTGAAGACCCACTGAAAATGCGTTACTTCGTTGTTCCGCTATTCGCGAATAATCGATTTTCAAATAGTGGAATTTCCGTGTGATTTGTGGTCCCTGTATGCGCTTGTATTTTTGTTGTATGCCTTACGAGAAAGATTTACGATTTTTTTTTGTTCATGCACTAATCAACCTTCACCAATCTCACCACTGCCCACTGAAAAGCCGCGTTGGTGTTGAGATTAAAATTTCCCGCGTCATATGTTAGAAAATTAAAAAGTAAACATTTTGGGGATTTAAAGAGATTTGGAAGATTCCTTCGGATCGCTCTGTCATATCGGGAAGGATTTTTGTAGGTTTGTTATTGTTGTTGTTTTGTTGTTATTATTTTTTTTGTATTTGCCATGGCCCTTGTGGCTTTTTAGCGCAAATAAATCTATCTATCTATCTATCTATCTATTATATTCTGAACGTCATAACTAGAGCAGATAGTGGAAAATAAAAAAATCCCTTTGCAGAATCCAGATAATTCGGTGTGTTCAGTTAAACGACAGAAAAATAAGTTGGCTTTTCAGTTAAATTTCAAATAAACAACCAAATGCAGAAACGTATTTAAAAACACGGACCAAAGGATGATGGGGGCAATTCAGGAGAACGCTGATTCTGACAGCCGCCGGTGGAGGACCGCAAGCTTAGCTGTAACATCGGGGACTTGAAAATTGCGAACTGTTTTACCGTTAACGGTCTTATCGTCGGTTAATCTTAACGGTAAAACTAGAAAAACGAGATTTTCGGGGTTTTTCTTGATCAGCTAGTTACCCCTCCAAGATGATGTGCGAGGGATAAATACAATTTCGGATATTTCGGTTGCACTTCCGGCAAAACCGTCCTCAGCGAAAGAAACAAAACTAAATCATAAAATCCACCACAATAACAACAGGAAAACGACGCGGAACCAATACACAATAAGATGACATGTAACTAAAAACCAGAAGAACGATGCGGACTGAATGACATGCGGATAAAAGTAAAATAACGAAAGATAAAATGTGCGTGTTCAAAGTGTATATGTACAAATCTGTGATTATTTACAATTCTGTTTATATTTACAATTTACCATCCGTCTGGGATCCGTCCACTCGAAAAATCCATAAATGTGTTCACTTTACACACTCAAAGTCACACAAAGTTACACACTCAAGGTCAGCTTGGCTTCAAACCTTATATTAATCTTAACGGTTAATCTTCGTGAATCTCTATGAACTATGCCAAGGCGGGAGATAAAGTAGGAATTTGCAGTACCTGAATAAGAGAACATTTGCTTAAGATCTTTTTACTTTAGAAGGAGGTAAAGAGCAGAAAGCTAAAAAAGAGCATGATCGAAGAAAGTGTACCACTCATTTCATTCCGGTTCCCATTCCCTTCCAACCCATTTCACGTCTGTTGTACTTTCCTTGATTAGCAACGATCTTAGAGTATATTATGTGTTATATAACTGTGTGTTTATGTGTTTTATTTATTTTATTTCATGTATTCCGCTTTTTCAGAATGGCGGGTTATAAATAAATTACTTACTTACGTACTTAATAGCCAATCTGGAGCGTCTTTAACATCCTGAACGGTAAAATGCCCAAGGATAGAAATATCAATTGAAGACCGAAGCGGCCTTTTTCTGGTGCTCCTAAGTTGTGTAAATGCTGCAAACTGCGTCACATCTTTTGGTCTCTTGGTCACGTAAAGATTTATGTCCCAGCGGATTGGCTGCCTTGATAGCTTTCAAAGAACTGCAGAAACACAGGAGTTGCAAAAAGACATGTTCCTTGTTTTTAGGCTAGCAAAGAAAGAGCAACAACTTCCGTCGCTCTTTCCTCTTGCGAAGTAAGTAGATAGAGAATTCCCAAAGGTTCGTTGCCGTTTGCACCACCGTATAAAGATTTAGTTGGAGAGCAAGTTTTGCCAAAATTTGACGTCTTTTTACAGTCGAGCTGGTGCAGTGAAAACCTCCTGCCACTTTCCAGTCGTTTATTTCTTTGAGCTTTGCATTTATGTACATTATCAGCACTATCGTCTAAGCCAGAAAGCGTTGTAGCTGTGCAAGGGACCTCAGAAGGGGTCTTGAATTCTCAAATAAAACTTTCTTAAGATCTGAGCAATAAGGGGCCTCAAAAGT
Source organism: Branchinecta sandiegonensis (assembly GCA_030848855.1). Classification (NCBI taxonomy): domain Eukaryota; kingdom Metazoa; phylum Arthropoda; class Branchiopoda; order Anostraca; family Branchinectidae; genus Branchinecta; species Branchinecta sandiegonensis. The sequence goes on along the minus strand of JAUPMV010000003.1, from coordinate 10,576,600 downwards.
TGGTATCTGGATTAGTTATATACCATTAGTTAATATATCATTTATATACACAAAGCAACAGAAAATGCTTTCGCGTCAAAGTCAGTAATGCACTTGAAACTATATTGATCGATTCAACATTAACCCCATCTTCGGTAAGGCTGTTCGAAGGTTAAAAAAAAACTTCCATCGGGAACTTTGATTCTGCAAGCTTGTACGCGTGCCCCCGATGATGAAGGTTAAAGCCGCTTTCACATTGACGCGTCGTTGCGATGCGCTGCGTATGCGTTTATCTTGCGCTGCGTACATTTTGCGTAGCGTATCTTTCACACCTGCGCGACAAGCTTTCACGCTGGATGTGTATTTGCGTAACATTTAACTTATTATTATTATAACATTTAGATAATTGTACATTTATATATACATTTAGATAATTATGAAATGACAAATCTGGGAACCACTGGAAACATAGATAACTCTGGGCGTGTGTCTCCTCATGGAACATGTTTTCAAAGTTTTCGGGGTATAGGGTGAGTCTCAGTCTTCCTACACTTGTAGCCAATGATTGTAGCCCTATGATTCATCGCGAAAATTAGACAAGGTTGGGGCAGCTATGGTAACTTCTCAATCCAAGTTCATGTTGGTAGTTTTACGAGCTTATGATTTGTTTCTTAAAATTGGTTAGTGAATTCTTTCTTGTACGCTTTTAGATCTGCGACATCTGCAGCTTCTATGCTGCGAAAGACGATCAGAGTCGAGCTGTCGCCGACTGTAATCTGTGCAGAATTGTCTGCACTATCATTATTTACGTGCGGAAAAGTTGAGATTTTTTTCAACTTTACTTTATTCAGAAAGGAAAACATGTTCGCAACATCAGTGGTCTGAAATATTTCAGTGCTGTTTTTCTTAACGAAGAATGGTAAAAGTAAAGCGCATTGAATTGAAATATGTATAAATAATATGTTGGTAGTAATTTCCTCCAGAATTTTCTTTATTGAGATTAGCTTCTCTAGGTTTCTCGGAACTAGGTTAGGTCTAAAGTTAGCTCAAAGATAACTCGGAAGACTCGTAACTTTATTTTTACTCGCATCATTAAGCTGGCAAATAAATGGTGTTAGAAAGGAAGAATAATAACTGATTCCAGTCGAAGTATTAACAGTTTAGCGTGCAAACGCGAGGTGCAAAAAGGGGGGGGGGGGTGACACAAAAGAATCATTACATCCTTCAGGCTTCTGTATTTGCAGCTGTGAATTTTCATGGTGCAGATGTATTGCTTATTAGCCCGTGGGCTCTTAAACTAGTAAACTGTAGGATGCCTGCTCGTTATGTCCCAGCCATCGCAAACTAGCATTAACCAGGGATTGACGTGTTGACCCTGCGTTGACCCATTTCCTGCATTGAATTTATTAGATCTTTTTCGGAAAAAAAGATCTTGCAGCACGGTATTCCGAGAAACCAAATTACTCCTGTCATTCAACCGGCGTAACTTCAAATAAGAGAATGTCGGAAGACGTTGGCTAAGACGGTGAGTGTAAAACGCATGAAAGATTTAACTGAGGCAGAAATTGCTTCAGCAGAGCTTTCTCTTTGTTAGCTTTTACTTCTTTCCTGTTCCTGTTCGATTAGAGATAAAAGGGAAAGATTTCCGAAGTTTTTGAGTTGGTTTTGGTCCGTATAGCTTTCCAAAAATCAAAATTAAACCAGTGCGAAGAAAAATAGGGCATTGACGGAATTGTCGTTGGACAGCGCGGCCAGATTTGAGATTTTTCTTTTCCTGAGACGGTTCCGGTTCACTTCCGTCAAATGGGTTACACCGGTTCACAGACTAGGAAACAAAAATTCTGTATGGATTTCAAACCGTTCGACGTGCCAGTCATTTGCAGGATAGTCACATAGAAAAAAATGTTGAGTGTCTTTGACCCAGAACAGAGAATGAATTGGGAGTGAATTTTTCTTTTCAAGAAAAAGACGTGAAATAGTCATTTTTTGTCGGAATCACTGCTGCAAAAATTGACGCAAAGTTCATAATTAAAATTCATTTTCTGAAGCGCATGTTATCGTAATAATGTAAGCAGGGGCGTCACGACCGGGGGGGGAGGGGGGACCCCCCCCCCCCCAATGTTGTCGGCCAGTCGGTAAAAATAACCGAGTCGGCGCGAAGCGCCGCGATGTTTCGCCAATACAGTTGATTTTTTTCACTAAAGTAGTCGATTTTCCTGAAAATCAGTCGATTTTTCGTCCAAACAGTGTTTTTTTATTAAAATCATTCGATTTTTCCGAAATTGTCCTTTTTTTTTCCTTGAAAACAGTCGTTTTTCTCCAAAAACAGTCGGTAAAAATTACCAGCCAGTCGGGAAAATTCCTTCCCCCCCCCCCCCCAAAAAAACGTTTTGGCTAGTAACGCCTCTGACTGTAAGGTGCATTTTCGTTGACACTGGTCAAAAACTCAAATGGCATAAAAGCAACAGACATGCCATCATACGAAAATGACGCTTCGTTTATTCTAATTGGTTTAAAAAAAAAAAACTAGCCTAAGACATTACAAATTACGGAAAAACAACCACACAATTTTGGGGCAAGATAAACAGACATGCCCAGTGGCATACGAAAATGACGCGTTGTTAATTCTAATTCGTTTGATATTTTATTTAATAAAACCATAGCTAAAGATTTAAAATTAAAACATCAATAACCATACATCAACGAGAATTTTCCGACAAGATATGCCAGTGGCATACCAAAATTACGCTTTCTTAATTCTAATTGATTTAAAAAAAAATAAAACCCTAGCCTATAAGGCATTAAAAACTAAAGCAAAAAGTTTATTCAAACAATGTTTCAAAGTCAGCTTGGGCTCAAAGAATATTTAAAGCAAAAAGGACCAGGGGCGTCACAACTGGGGGGGGGGGGGGAGGCCACCCCCCCAATGTTGTCGGCCAGCCGGTAAAAAATAACCGACTCGGCGCTTTTTCGCCAAAACAGTTGATTTTTTTTCATTAAAACAGTCGATTTTTCTGAAAATCCTTCGATTTTTCGTCAGAACAGTCGTTTTTTTCTTGAAAACAGCCGTTTTTCTGCAAAAACAGTCGGTAAAAATTACCAGCCACTCGGTAAATTCCTTGGCCCCTTCCCCCCAATAAATGTTTGTTGGCTAGTAACGCCTCTGGAAAGAACCACACGTCAGCACGAAAATTTTAGGACAACACACATTGGCCACAGTGTTAGACTAATGGTATTTCTCCATTTCAGGTATAGGATGGAGCAGATGGAACGGCAACTTGCGAATCTTACTGGATTGTTGCAGACCGCTTTGACCGCACAACCCCAACAAGGGATTCAATGTCAAATCCTCAATGATCAGGAAGAATATCCCGGTGAAGATGGCTTCTGTTTATCCAAAGCTGGTAAGTTATGTTCTTCTGTTTCAGTTTCGCTTATTGTCTGCATCGATTGGTTTTTGTGCGCACGTTCCGAATTTATGTCATTCCTAAAGGTATTTTCTGGCGGTTCTCCTGTTCATTAACAGTGCTGATCAACGATCGAATGTTAACCGGCAAAACATCCCTGTTGGCCAATAGAGGTGAATCTTCGCCAAAACGCTCTATTTGAAAAAATATGGCAGATTACTCCACAAGTTGACAAACAGAGTAATGCAATCAACAAAGCTGTCAGTAGCTGGTCGATTTCACCGACAATGCCACAGAGACGACAGGCCACAGAGAATTCGGTTGGCCGCTAGAACGCATTGTTGATCAAAATTAGCTCAATGTTGAACCGCTAAAAACGCCTCAAATTGAATTTCCGACAGAATTTTCTTAGTTTCGTCATTTCCGTACGGAAAAGTTAATTTTTTTTAGCTTCTTACCGAAAAAGATAAAATCTTCAGAGATTTTCCTCCATGGATAACAATACTCGATCGTGCGAAGATCGAAATCTTAGAAGAAGTAACAATCCAATAAAAAACTCTTTTGATAAATATTCCTTGAGCCCAAGCTGACTTTGAAACTTGCATTAAAATAATGCATAAAACGGATGTGTCAGCTACGATCCTTTAGCAGCGATATTTCGGCCCTTCTTGACAAGGGTCCTCGTCAGGCTGTCAATCTTCACCGTCAACTTTGGGGAAGGAAACAAACCTGCAATAAATAACTGAAACCTCTATCGACTAGAAATATCTTACTCGGAGAAATTACTTTTAAATACCACTGTAGGAAAAAAACTAGTCCTGAGATTTTGATTTTGACACGGCCGCGGTTTTTTTCAAAGTCAGCTTGGGCTCAAAGAATATTTATTTTCTTCTCTGCTTGTCGGAGGTCTGCTTTCATTATGGTAAAATACTATACTCATATCAAACACGTTTATTCACTTCGCACTTCTTTCTAGCTTCTTATGACGCATTTTTAGCTATTCGAAAACAACTATTTTTGTACATTTGGTTTTCAGTCGTTTATAATATTCCAGGTTATCCGGTGCATTCATAAATAAGAGGGATTTTCAACGAGATTTGATGAAGGTGGGAAGAGCTTTTGGGCCATTAGAAAGTGACTCTTGAAAACATTTATCTCCATGAGCCAACGATCCATCCACCGACTCTGTCAGCCTTCAAAAATTCCCTGGGCAACCTGTACGCTGCGAAAATTTATGGCGAAAAGTGTTTTAGACGTTCACTGTAGAGACCAACAGCCTAGTTTTTGCATCATATTATTATTATTACAAAAATGGAGATCGGAAATCAAGTCGTCCTCAATGTTAACGTTTTCCGTGTTCGGGGATGTTAATATAAGTATCGTCACGTCGTTCTTCAAAAGAGTTTTGCTCGGGTCCTTTCATTCCCGCGTCAATTTCCGAAAGTTACCAAAAGTCGGCTTGCGATGAACTGTGGAGTTCATAGGAAATATTCAGAACCTTCATCTCAACGTAGTGGAGTAAACTTTTAGTCGAGTACCTCTAGAGATATATCGTGTGTCTTTCTTTGCAGGCACTTCATCTTGATAGGACACTCAAAATTTATGTTATGGACTTTCGAATAAACCTTTATGGGAAAGAAAATGGGTATCAGTTATTTAAGGGGGTTCTAAAAATACGCTGCTTGACAATAAATTATCTCTCTTTTTTGTCATACTTGCAAGCTTTTTCTTCCACCACACTGTCGGTTATTAGAATCGCTTCGTGTAGATTGATAGGGTTTCCTGTTATCGACGCCAGGATTCCCAAATTACCTCAATTAGTGTAGTGAATGATCAGTGAGTAATTAGTAGTCTGTTGTTCACAGTCAGCCCTCTTTGCTCTATATTCAAAAGGAGTCAATCTGTCTGTTAATATCCGTACTTCAGTTTTGGTACACAAATTCTTATCTAAGAATTAAATGCTCTGGTTCACCCTTTACTGTTCCAGTACGTCGGGACGTCCGGCAGGGGGTTGAACTCTCTCCGAGTATTTTCAAAATTTCCATTTCCCATATCCTGTCAAATATAACTTCAACTTGTTTTATGTTTTTTTTCTGATATTTCTTGCATTGTATGTGCTGACGATTTGTTGCTTTTCTCAAGATCTAAACTCACTCTTTCTCGTATGGTTTCAAAAGTTTCATTGTCTTTGTCTCAAATCGGTCTGTCTCTAAATGTTAATAGATCTGAATTTCTCCCATTTGATTCGTCTTCCTCTAACAGTAAGCTCCTAAACTCTTTTTAATTTTTCTATCCCCTGTATGTCAATTGGCTCGGTATTTCCATTACAGAAAAATGTCAAATTTCGACATCTAGCAATTCTTGATACTAAAACAAAATTCGGTCTGGAAATGCTAAAATCATTGCAAACCGTGGAAAATATAACCGCAGAGCCCTTGCCAAGCTCTTCGCCACTTACTTCGACCACTCGGTCCTCTACCTTTCTGGGCTTTACCCCCTGCTGAAGAAAAAGTATGTAGCTGCTATTCGAATCGCATACTTCCACTACTGTAAATTCCTCCTCTACTTGCCAATTTGGTAAAAACGAAAAAAGATAAATAAATTTCCAGTAACAAATATAACTGGTAGACCTGACGAGCTGCATAGGAATCTATCGGTCGTGGCGTTTTCGCACCATCACGGTCTTGTCCGTTTGTTTGAAGTGTAATCATTTTCGAAGTGTAAATTAGTATTTTAATTTAAATTGTGTTCTTTCCTTTCTCTATGTACTCTACTATTTCTATTTTAGAGAAGTGGGTAAATAAAAAGATTCATTCATTCAGTAATGACGAATTGGTGAGTTTCAGATAAAATCTGGAAATATTTCATGCGTGCGAATATTTTGAACGTTGTCTTTCATTTTTAATATCTCTCTTGCTCAAAATTAGTGTTATTTACTAATTATGGGAATGTTCGGTGCCTGAAATCTGTCTGGTTTTGCTTTGTCCTCCAGATGGTCGGATCGGGAAACTGATTTTTTCCAAGTTAGCTTGTCGGGTCCTGGATATGCCTTCCAAGTTTCATCGTCTTAGTACATCTGGAAGTACCCTAACTCGCGATCACCTGACTGACCGACCGACGGAAAAGTGATCGGTATATGGCACGTGGCCGGAAGGCAAGTGCCATAAAAACTGAAACATCCGCACCTTCAGCTTATGAGCCATATTCTTGCGTTTTCGGACCACATGCGGTCCAGAAGTTGGACCCGAAGCTCACGTCCTGACTAAATAGGCCCTGAAGTGACACTTCCCATTATGCTCTGTTGGCTCGCATCGGATTTTGGAGCTAGAGCCTTGCCACCAGCTGACAAGCCGGCAGTAAGATTATTCGCTTTCCCATATTGCAAAATAATTACACAGTGAGATGGCCTGGGTAAGCACAAAAGTCTTATCTGTGGTGATAAGTTGCCTGGAATGAGTCATATGTGTTCACAACAAGTCCGGGAAATTTATATGCGAGCATTCGGATCAACGCTGCAAAGCAAAAACGCAATCGAATTTCTGGATGCGACTGAGCTTGTGTGTATCCTGTTGCGAAATTCATACACCTTTGTAACTAAGTCTGTAGCTCCTTCGCCGGTGGGATCGACTAAAAAGAGGCATGGCACGGCACGACATAGCGTACATAGGAGGCACGGATACTAAAAAGAGGCACGAAAACAAAAAGGCCCTTTCAGGCTTCAGAGTGAGGGGTAGAAACAATGTTCTAACGTGCGTTCTTTTAGGCTCTGGAGTTACGAGCTCTCACTTACTTGTCTACTTCTACTACGTGCTAATCACTTTTCATTACTCGTGCCTCCTGCGCCATGCCGTGCCATGTCGTGCCTCTTTTTAGTTGATCCCTTCGCCGGTCACTAACTGACAGGGGGCTTTATCATCTCGGGTCGAGAGGTATGCCTTTAAAGTATTAATATTAATAATAGTAGCCTAATAATTATAATACAACGCAGAAAATAGTCCATTGTCCTCTACAAATTGTTCAGTTCAGTTCAGTTTTATTAAATACAAATAAATGAACAAAATAGATGTCGACCCCTACTAACCTCCATGGCCCGTTACATAGCTGACAAGCCGTCTCACCACCCCTGGAGCGGCATTCTATTTTAGTATTTATCGAATTTGTTGTTGTTTTGTATTTGGGTATGAGTTTATTAGTTCCTTCTTTTTTTCTTTTCTTTTTCTGTACTGCGTCTCATGCTTTTGTAGCTGTTGTAGATGGGTTATAAATAAATACACACATACATACATACATACATAGGGGTGAAAGGAATACTTACAATATCATACTACAAGGAATTCTTGAAAGAATGGGTCTAATAGTTGCAATTTTGCAGATACCATGGTATCTGTTACCACGGTAACTGGATCTGCAATTAGTCGTTTTTGCAGTAACCGTGGTATCTGATATACGGTTGCTCTGCAAAAACGACAATTGCCGAAATTGCGCTTTTCGAAGTCATCCCAAAAGAAAAACTGATATTTAGTCACATCACTAAGTGCCAAACTTACTTCCCACCAATTTGACAAAAATTGATGAAAAAGAGATGACTTTTTCAGATACCATGACCAGTTACCACGGTCGGACCGTGGTATCTGAATATCAGATACCACGATAACTACAAATTACCATGGTATCTGCAAAAACGCAACTAATAAGTCGATACTACTTCAGAAAGAAGGGCTTTCCAACAATCCGTCACTGTGTTTTTGGAAAGAACACTTGCCAACGTCTTCTGTAGTAAGTAAGTAATTTATTTATAACTCGCCATTTTGAAAAAGCGGAGTAAATGAAAGAAAATAAATAAAACACATAAAAAAAGACAGTTAAGTTTCGGAATCTTCGGATCGGAGAGGATCTGTGAATTGCCAGCCATTCGGTTGCAACATTTCGCGTTTAACTCGTTTTATTCGCCCTTCTCTTGAACTGTCCGCTTTGGCAGGAAGCAGTCGGAACCAGGGTTGCCACATGTCGCACGATAGTCTATATTTTCACTCTATTTTGTTTTTGTTACTCTTGTCCTACATAGGACATAAAAATCACTCAATTTCAGAAAATAACCAAATGTGTCATTTTTGCAGCAGGGATTCCGACCAGAAGTAACTATTTCAAGTTTTTTTCATGAAAGTAAAATTAAGATGTGTCATTTTTATAGAGGCGATTCCGACCAAAAGCGAACATTTCATGAAAAATAGATTTCACTCCCAATTCACTCTCTGTTTTGGGCCAGAAGTCACTCTCTAAATATTTTTGAGGTGGCAACCCTGGTCGGAACACCTCGAGAGGATTCAATACTGGTCTTTACTAATAATATCGAAACCCCCTAAAATCTTATACATTTCCCTTCTGGACGAGTTCTGCCTGAAATCCTTGTCGGCACGTAGACACCAACTTTGCTCCAAGTTTTGTTACAAACCACTGGACAACCTCATTTATCGGCACATAGTCCCCCTTCCAATATTCCCGACCGATGCTGAAAATCGTGCCAGCAGGCCACTTATCGTACTTCCCTTCACAAATCTTAGTTGCGTTTTTGCAGATACCATGGTATCTGATACCACGGTCTAAAGTCGTTTTTGCAGTTATCGTGGTATCTTAAAAGTCATCTCACTTTCATCATTCTTTCATCAAAGAAGTTTTTCTTTTGGGATGACTTCGAAAAGTGTAACTTCGGTTAGTCGTTTTTGTAGAGCAACCGTGTATTAGTTACCACGTTAACTGCAAAAACGACTAATTGCAGATTCAGTTACCGTGGTAACAGATACCATGGTATCTGCAAAAACGCAACTCTTGTAACGTTTGATAAAAAGCGTGTATGCCTGCCGGACCCCAGTGATCGATTTATATTGTTTAGTTATTTTAAGTTTAAGAACCTAAACCTGCCACGTAGTATGGGTCACCTTTTTATGTAACTTGTATGTTTTTCCGTAAGTTAACTTCCTTTTGGCGGCAGTCATGCATGAGGCCGCAAACAATCTGCCATCAGTTTAGAGAGTTCGGGAAGGTATCTTCAGGTCCTAAAACACAGGTCGGGGAAGAAAAGGGTAAAGACGCTTTCACATTGACGCGTTATGCCTTTCACACTGAGTTACCCAACCTCTGCGTCACGCTTGCGTCGACGCAACGCAGACAAGTTAAACGCAACGCAAGAATAGAACCAGTTCTAATTTTGCATGGCGTCGACGCGTACGCATCAGATTTTTCAGTGAAAAATGGAAGTTTTTGAAGAATGACTGGAGAAAAACCTACTAATGACGAAGAAAAACTTACGAATGAGGAAAGAAACAAAAATTCAGCAGAAGAAACCGAGAATGGAAAACGTCAATACGCATCCAGCGTGAAAGCTTCTCGCGTAGGTGTGAAAGATACGCTACGCAACCTGTACGCAACGCAAGATAAACGCATACGCAGCGCATCGCAACGACGCGTCAATGTGAAAGCGGGTTAAAGTGTTTTTAGCTTTATTCTTCAGGAGCCCCCTCCGAAAGTTTCAGCAGAAAATGTTGACAAACAAGACCAAAGGTTTCGATGGGATCCCAAAAATCTAATATTTGATTCATACAATTGGGTCATGTCTTCGCCATTCAGTCTTCGTCAGATTCCTTGAATATTTTTACTGTTAAAATATAGTTCAAAAATGGATTCCACATGTCTCCTTGCCCGATACCGAATCGATTTCTAGTCGATTTCAGATACAACTTTGAGCTTCAACCAAATTTCCAGTTTCAGCCGAATTAGTGATGCACCATTTGTCCAGCAAGAAAACTAAGTTCAGATATGGATTCAGCGGACCTCCTTACCCCCAATGAATATTTTATTAGCCTATAAAACATACCTGTTTTTACCGTAAATTCGAAACCCCTCCTCTGACTCTAAAGATAAGAACTTGATCTGTACTTTACCAGTGAATCCTCATTGAACAACATCCTCGCTAGAACAACATTATTTCCTCGTTTGAACATTATATAAGATAAGAAAAGATATTTATTACCTCAAAAGCACGAGTGCCATGGCAATACAAACAAAGGAAACACAATGACAAACTTATTTCTAACTACCACTAAAACTAAAAAAAATGATCTCTATGAATCGTTGACAGCTTGAGGAATCTACCCACTTTTTTTATAGTACCATAACACTCGCTCTTAATTATTTGCTCCATCCATTCCTGATCACACTCATTTACTCCAAATATTTCACTTCTCAGATCATTCAATTCCCTACACTCACACATAAGATGTCGCACACACTCATTCATATCTCCACACATCGGGCAGAAGTAAGGACCAAAATTCTCCCAATCGGCCTACCCAGGTACCTCCTCCTATCTCCCAGCGGTAAAATATCAGCAAGAATACTAAGTAATAATTTCAATTCAATTCCTCCCTATCGAAACCCGCTTTAAAATAAACACATTCGCCCCATGTCTCTTTTGCCTCTGTATAAAACCTTAGAGAACCCCTTCGACCGTCGATTACACTAGGAGCGTGTTCCACCCTTCTAACAATAGTTACTATTAGTTACTGTTTCCGTTCCATCCTCACGAAAAGTTACCACGCTGACCGTTCCAACCTTCTCGAAATAGTAACTAATAGTTACTATTTGCTTACCATGCTCGGGAGAGTAGTAACTACGCATCTCTGTAACGTGATTGGTCAGTTTCGCCTGTGGCATGATATCCTGCTGCAAAATAGAAAAATCGTTCCAGCCTTGACGGCAAAAAGCCATAATTCGTGACGTCATGCGTAGTAACTACGGTAAGTAGGGTGGAACACACTCTAGGTCTCTCCGACGTCCAAAGCATAAACAAATGATTGTCGGCATCCACGTGCGCTAAGCTATAATCATTTGAGAATAAAGGGCTAGGACCGCTATAGCCGAAAACTGGTCGACAAGTTTTGTGTCCGGTTTTCACCGGATTCCGGGTGAACTACTTGTCCGGCAACAAAATAACTTTCATATTCGGATTCAGCATGTCTCCTTACCCCTAAATCAACTATCTCAGTAGCTTTAAAAAAATATTTTTGTTGCATTCAATTTGAAACCACCACCCCTATAAGTATAGCTACTGAGCCCATCTACGAACTTGACCTTACCCTTGACCCAAAGAATCCTCACACCAAGTTTCATCAAAATATCTCATTCCTTTCGAGAGTTATCGTGCTCACAGACAGATGGACATTTTTGCGATGTCATAGGTATCCCTCCACTTACGTTTTGGGATCCCAAAACGTGTTCCTCTCATCGGAGTGTTTACATCCGATGCGCATCCATATCTGATTGATTGATTTATTTATTCAGAACGTAGGCACTGATCGCAGCAAAGAGCAAAATAGCATGCTTGTACAGTTCGCATCCCTACGTTCAAGTTCAAGTTCAAATTTTTTTTTTCCAACATTCACAAATAAATAAATAAAAAACAACACTTTCGCGCTGGAGAAAAACCTATGAGGGTTTGCATTCGCGCGAATTTGTGTGAAGATCGGAGGGAGTCCCGGAAATATCGTCGCACGCTGAAAGTGTCGGTGAAAACACAGAAATTTACAAGTACGACGACCATGGGCCCTTGATGTGATAGGTGCAAATCCGCCCAGGGCCCAAACTTGATACCCATGTCGTTATGCATATGCCTGCAGTTTATATTTCTGGATCGTATCGACATATACGGGGAGTTGGAAGGGATAACTATCCGACCTTGACGGCGCCAACCTTAGCTGAAATACATAATAACTACCCTTACAAGTTCCATATTAGCTTTCAGCTCTTGTTATTGTAAATCGTGGCTTGGTGTGGCTGTTTTATGTGCTTCGGCTTTCAAATTGATTTCCGAAATCTTTTGCCTGATTTACCAATGGATTTCCTTGCATTTCTATTTAATTCTTTCCATGTTTATGCTGTTACTTATAAATTGGCTAATGCGTAAAAATACTTTTGTATCTTCTTTAGATAAAACTGTCTCCTTCGACAAGAAGGTTTCTTATAATGACGATTCGAGGAAATCTCTGTTGGTGGCGTCTTCGCGACAAGTCTCATTCGAAGGTTAGCCGTTTCTAAAAACTTTTAATGTTCGTTGCTAGAGCAAAGACGAGTGTCATATATTTTAACCGTACTCGATCAATAGGGTGGCAAGCGTCAGTGTGTATTGCTTGCAGTAATTGCCGGAAACGAGGAAATCGAAAACGTGGCAGCAGTAAATAAGACTGTATCAAAACAACGCGTTCTCCGAAAGTTGGCCAGCTAAATCTCTCATAATACGTCTGTAAGCTATGGAACTACAACCGTCAGAGCACTGATCATAAATACATTTATCTCGTTATTACGTTCAAACCACGAAACATGTATTTATATTTCTGTATATATATATATATATGTATCTTCTTCTTATTTTATATATATACGGAACGAACTGATAGATAAAAGTGTTCCTCGGGCGGGATTTCAGCCCGCGATAGAATTCTCTTCTATAACATTCCATCTTTACGTAATATACTGTTGATTTTAAAAATGCATAAACAGACAATAGTTGCGTTTTTGCAGATACCATGGTATCTGATACCACGGTAACCGGATTTGTATTTTGTCGTTTTTGCAGTTACCGTGGTATTTAATACTACGGTTGCTTTGCAAAAACGACAATTGCCAAATTTGTGCTTCTAGAAGTCATCCCAAAAGAAATACTAATACCCACTCACATCACAAGTGCCAAGCTTCTTTCGCATCAATTTGATGTGTATCTTCTTCTTATTTTATATATATACGTAACGAATTGATAGATAAAAGTGTTCCTCGGGCGGGATTTTAACCTGCGATAGAATTCTCTTCTATAACATTCCATCTTTACGTAACATACTGTTGATTTAAAAAATGCATAAACAGACAATAGTTGCGTTTTTGCAGATACCATGGTATCTGATACCACGGTAACCGGATTTGTATTTTGTCGTTTTTGCAGTTACCGTGGTATTTAATACTACGGTTGCTTTCAAAAACGACAATTGCCAAATTTGTGCTTCTAGAAGTCATCCCAAAAGAAATACTAATACCTACTCACATCACAAGTGCCAAGCTTCTTTCCCACCAATTTGACAAAAACCCAGGCTCTTGTGCTGGTAATGATGAAAGTGAGTTAATTTTTTAGATACCACTATAACTGGCTAGATACCACGGTAATTGCAAAAACGCCTTTGGACCGTGGTATCAGATGCCACGGTAACTGCGAAAACGACATTAGACCGTGGTATCAGATACCATGGTAGTTTGGAAATGCAACGAATGAATAGATCTTCGTAAGCCGACGCAATACTTTATGTGAGCATTGCATAACATCTTGCGTACTGGATCTTGCCAAACTGAAAATTGTGACAGATGAGAACACAAAATCTTTTTCCGGTACGGCCGTTCCGGGGCCAATAAACCGGCAGAGTGGAATGAAACTAAAGCAAGAATTACCTCAGTTTCTTGGCACGGTTTCAGAGAAATACTGAAAACTGTGCGCTGAAAAAAAGCTCGATTTCCATCCGAATTTCCCTGGGATCGTCTAAAAGAAGTAACGAAACCAAAGGGCATGTTTCAGGTGAAACGAATACTAAAAAGAGGAACGCTGCACCAGGAGCCAAGCTACCAAAAAGAGGAACAATGCACCCTCCCATTCTATTTTTAGTCGATTGTTTGGTTACGAGCACAAGACAAAGGTCAGGACCCCTCTTCTAGCAGTTCTCCTCCTTCTTTTAGTTGGTCGATTGACCACGAGTTTCGAGACGCCCCAGAGAAGGACGGACCTGGATCTTAGCGGAACTCAATCAATCAGTCAATATTTTATTTCCGCCAAAGATAGCGAGTAAAAAAGAAATTAATAGACACTGACAAATTTCGGCCAAAACACTATAACTCATGAACTGCCAAAAGATAGCCTAACTACACTTCCGAAAATACTTAAAACGTATCTACAATTTAATTACAGTTTAATTCTAACTGACAAATTGAAAATAATAAAAAAAAAAAATATCATTCACGAAACAACCTGCACAGGTTATGTTGGAGACCTGAAAAATTTGATACAACCCGTTGAAGTTTTTTATTCATTATAATAAGCGGATCTTAAGATTATAGTATTCCATCATTTGCGTATTAGAAAAATAACGAGCAAATCGGCATAAAAACTTTCCAAATTTAAAAAATGACGTTTTCATATGCGTTAAATTGCTAAGGGTAAATACGGTAAAAGGGGAGAAGCCATTAAAATTTGAGGTAAAACAGCTGTATTAAAAATTCGCGACAAAGATTTCCTTGTCAAAAGCTCTCGGAGAGAAACGAGAGCACCAAAAGAGCAAAAAGTTCGTGCATCTTTGAGCAGCCTTTACAATATCTACAGCCTTTACATCTACAGCCTTTACAAAACTTCAGATCTGGTTTCTAGAAAGCGTCGAACCGAGGTGTGAATGTGTCGCAGAAAGTTTTGGTTCGAAAGAACGTTAAAGAAAGGAGTCGGTATTTTCGCGCAAGGCCCGTTCACAACGGTTTAACTAAAACTCGGTACCGGTCAGCTCTGAATATCAATCTGACAGAGCTTGTGGACTCGGACACTGTACTCGTGTCGAGACGTTCTCGAAGATGCCTTTTTCTTGGACTCGGACTCGTCGTTCAGGTAGCAGGACTCGGACTCGTCTCGTCCGAAATCCGGCCGAGCCACGAGTCCATGTAAACGTCTCGGCCCGGCAATTTTAAAATAAAACGAAGTCTCCAGCGACCAGTGAAAGAGATTGGCCAATGGATGGTTACATCGCTCCATTGAATTGAATGAATGAATAAGGGTTAATCAGCAGGATTAAATCAAGTAATACCTTGCAGGACTAAGTAATAAAACTAAGAACCATAGGTAACAAGTGTGTAAAGGCTTCTGAAAAATCAAATTTGTGAAAATCAGTTCGGACTACAAAATTGTTTTAACACGGCAGTGGCAAGTGCAAATCTCGTGAGAAATTAAGTACTGAAACCTGAAGTTTAAGTAGACGCGCCCATGACAGCTGAGATACATTACATCGTAGGTACAAAACTAAAACCTAACTTTCTGCTTTGTTTCGTTATTTCAGTGCGTGACCTTCCTTTTGCTAAGATAGCACGAGTGTAACTACGGGAATTTTGTACAGAAGAAGCGTGTAAGTGTAACAGCTCTGAAAAACAATTTCACGTAATTTAAATTTCAACGGCGAGGTTTGCAGAGCCGATGTCCCGACCTGCCCCTGTGACGGACCTGCGTCTCCCCTACAAAGTCATCAATGGTTTCACCTCTTTCCACCCGTCAAGTTTCGTTTAAATTTGGACAGGTTTCGAGAAAATCCTTTGCCCCAACCGTGGTGGATCTGGTCTGAGCCTCAAAATATGTAATCTCCATACTTCCAGATAGGAAAGTTTCATTAATATCGCATTACTCGTTTGACCACCAATGCGAGCCACAAAATTCCCCGGGACTATCCCTCCAACTCCCTCCACTCTGGACGAATACGACTCGGACACATAAACGTCGCATCTCCGACATCCCTTTATCCATCCATAAAGTTTGGCTCGAATCGGAGCATATCCGCCAATTTCTGGTAACCTCCTTCATCCCTCTCACTGTTGCCGAATCCGGTCCGGACGCCGGACGCCATATCTAGGCAAATTATCTAGCTTTAAATTCGGAAAAATGTTGATGCATGCTCTTCTCCTGGTCTGGTCAGTTTCGGGTTCTGTTAAACCTCGTCTCTTTGATGCCAAACTTTTAAGATCATCGATCTTCAAATATGTTGGTCTTATTTTGATGAAAATCTCTTTTTTCTTGGATCCCAAAACGTAAGTGGAGGGATACCTATGACATCGCAAAAGTTGTCCGTCTGTCCGTCCGTCTGTCTGTTCGTCCATCTGTCAGCACGATAACTCTCGAAGGGAATGAGATATTTTGATGAAACTTGGTGTGAAGGTTCTTTGGGTCAAGTGTAAGGGCAAGTTCGTAGATGGGCTCTGTAGCCCTATATTTAGGGGTGGGGGTTCAAATTAAGGGACAAACAAAATATTTTTAAACAGCTAATGTGATAGTCGATTATGGAGTAAGAAGACATGCTGAACACGAATATGCAAAACTTTTTGGGATCGACTAAAACCAGGAAGGGAAGGGAACGCGAGAAAAGCAGGAAGGCGTACTAAAACCAGGAAGGGCATACTAAAACGAGGAAGGGCATCCTAAAACCAGGAAGGCTGTCGCCAGAATGCGCAGCACTGTTTCCTTCCTCTATTTAGTATTATTTGAGGGGTCGGCAACTTTTCAAATTCAAAGTTCACCATCCCTTCCTCGTTTTAGTATCCTGACATGTGTAGGCATTAAGTTCAGTGAGGGGACGGTAACTATAAAACTGTAATTCACCTTTTCATTTCTCGTTCTGGCGGTAGGCGACTAATCAGTACGGGCATACTAAAACGAGGAAGGGATGGTGAACTTTGAATTTGAAAAGTTGCCGACCCCTTAAATAATACTAAATAGAGGAAGGGAACGGTGCTGCGAATTCTGGCGACAGCCTTCCTGGTTTTCGGATGCCCTTCCTCGTTTTCGTATGCCCTTCCTGGTTTTAGTACGAAATCCTGCTTTTCTCGCGTTCCCTTCCCTTCCTGGTTTTAGTCGATCCCAAACATTTTCTCGTCCGACAAGTAGTTCGCCCGGAACCCGGCAAAAACCGGAAAGTTGGTTAAAAGTAAAATTTTCATTTGAAGTTGATTAAATGTTCGTTTCATGGGTAAGAAGACATGCTGACCCCGATGGTGAAAACCGTTTCCTCGCCGGACAAGTAGTTCGTCCGGAATCCGGCAAAAACCGGAAAGTTGGTTAAAAGTAAAAGTTTTATCTGAAGTTTATTAGATATTTGATTTATGGGTAAGAAGACATGCTGAACACGATGATAGAAACCATTATCTCGCCGGACAAGTCGCTCGTCCGGAATCCGGCAAAAACCGGAAAGTTGACTAAAATTAAAAGTTTTACCTGTAGTTGATTAGATGACAGATTTAGGAGTAAGAAGGCATGCTGAACACTTGTATGAAAAGCATTTTCTACCCGGTCAAATAGTTCGCCCGGAATCTGGCCAAAACCGGAAAATTCGTTAAAAGCAAAAGTTTAATTTGTAAGTTGATGACAGATTTCGCGCTAAGGAGACGCTGAGTCTGTATATGACAATAATTTTTCACCCTGTCAAGATGCAAGGGGCTCTCGGATCTGAGAGTAAGATTTTTTGGTGAAGATGGGTTGCTCTTTCCTGGTATCCTAAAGTCATCTTCACGGTCAGCGATAATGGCAGTTACAGGTTTTGTCAAAGAAGCGTTAAAGAGATGTAAATAGTTATTGGTGGTGGGAGTTTAAAGCGTTTTACATGTGAGTTTATATAATCGCTCTCTCGAAGTGTTTAAAAATGTATGATTTTGTGTATGGCCTAACGGCTAAATTGAAGCATCTATCTATCTATCTATAATTCGTCCGAAATCCGGTTGAAACCGGAAATTTCTTTGTGAGTTTAAGTTTTATTTGAAGTTGATTAAATATCCTTTATAGGGATAAGGAGATACGCTGAATTCGTTTCTAAGTTTTCTTTTTTGCTGGACAAGTAGTTCGCTTGAAATTCAGCCGAAACCGGAAATTTGGCAGAAGTAAAGCAGGAATTTTCGGTCAGTATCGTCAAAATAGATATGACTGATAGAGGTTAGGTGAACTATCTTCACTTGGTTTCCTCAGATGATTAGCCTGCGAATACTGGATCTGGTGAAGACAAGACCCATTTGTCTGGATCAAATACTAGATTTTTGGGATCCCATCGAAACCTTAGGTCTTGTTTTAACAGCACACAGATTCTTTGGCTCACTGATAGTTTGCTCTTCTACCTCAAACATTTTCTTCCATAAAACATCCTTCGGTTGATTTATTTGGTGGGGTTTGATCTCATGTGAATTCTCTGTATACTGAGAATATAGTTCAGTATTTTGAAGAACAAATTTACTGTTAGGACTCGGGGCGTGACTCGGTCTCGAGGCACTTTTTTCACGGACTCGGTCTCGTCTCGAACGATTCTTGTCCAGGACTCGGACTCGTCTTGACTCGTGGCTTCGGTCTCGGACTCGGATATGCTGGACTCTATGACTCCAGATTTCCTACCAACTGAGCCTGAAACCGGCTGAGATCGGAGTTCAGATGAATTCAACTAGCCAATCAGATTATTTTGCGGAATTTTCTGATCGGCTTGTTCCGAACCAAGTCAGATCGGAAAACGATGACCTAATTCACAATCGGTTTTTGAGACATAAAGGTGAGGAATTGATTTTGTCTATCGGACCTGGTTCGAAAGTAGCCGATCGGAATCTTCTGCAAAGTAATCTGATTTGCTAGTATCCTCACAAGTTGAACTGATTTCAACCTGAGTCTTAGACTAGCTGGTACCCGAACGGACGCAGTCTCAATTGCAGACGGCAGAAACCCTGCAAAGCCTTTATCTCGGAGCGATTTTCAGAACTAGCTGGTAGCGAGTAGTAGCTTAAAATCCGTTGTGAATGGGGCCAGAGGCGTCACTAGCCAAAATGTTTGGGGGGGGGGACGAGGAGTTTTTCCTACTGGCTGGTAATTTTTACCGACTGTTTCTGCAGAAAAACGACTCTTTTCAACAACAAAAAATTACAGTTTTGAAAAAAATCGACTGATTTTCAGAAAAATCCACTGATTTTCAGAAAAACCGACTCTTTCGACGAAAAATCGACCAATTTTCAGAAAAAACGACTGTTTTCATGAAAAAAATCAACTGTTTTGACGAAAAATCGCGGCGCTTCGCGCCGAATCGGTTATTTTTTACCGACTGGCCGACAGCATTGGGGGAGAGCGTCCCCTCTCTCCCCCCCCCCCCCAGTCGTGACGCCCCTGAATGGGGCTGCAGGCTATCATGGGTACAACTGAACGACTAAATGAACGTGTAACTAGAACAGGGGTCATGCCCCTTGTGCTGCGCGGACATGCTCTAGAACTCGTTACCAAGCGATCGACTAAAAGAAGGAAGCATCGTCCTATTTTAGTCACTCAACTCCTGGTCCAGAATTGGTGCTATTCCCTTTTATAACACTCATTCCCCTTTTAGTGCTCATTTCGCCTGCACTGTGCCCTTCCTTCTTTTATCGCTCCCACAGTTAGAACTGTGCAGCCTAGTCAGCGATATTGCCTTTCTCATGTTGGCCGTCCCGCTATTTTCCTTTGCTTCATAACTTTCCTTACTTCCAGCTTTGGATCAGCGACCCGTCAAATCTGCAATTAAAGTCGCCAGCATGCCACGCCTTCCCAGCTCTGGTAAGTAACAGACCAGGTTTTACAGATGAGCGAATCGGATTATAAAAGGATTCGAGTTCGAATCCAGGGCTAGGTACGAATCCGATGCCGGATCCGAATCCACCATTTCAGGCTGAGGATTCATATCCGGAATCGAATCCGACCTTAACAAAAATCAAATGATGTACACAGGTTATACATTAAAATCAGAGGTGATAGAAATTACTGATGTCTAAGGTAATCAGATGACCTGATATGTTACTGAGGATAGTTGGTGGTGGAGACAAAAAGTTGGATTGCCTAAGCCCACTATGTAAAAATTGGGAAACGGAAACTGCAAGGATGTAGACTAGAAATATGAGCGGATTCGTAAGACTAAAGATTTGGAATCCGAGTCCCAGTCCGCGTTCAGCCTGACAAGCAGAAGATTCGAATCCAGCTAAAAGGACGAATCCTGGATTCGAATCCGGATCCGGATTCGCCCATCTCTGCCAAGTTTGATGATTTACTGCATGCCACTTGATTACTTCGCCAAAAGCAAGGGAAAACATTTACATCCCGAGATTCGACACCAAATTAATAAAATGTACCCTGGGATACCAGATTTGCTCGCATTCTACTAGAAACGACCCACTTCCTCTGTATCGAGACAAAGGTGGCAATGACGCTTATTGTTTTCGCAACTGCTTCGTCCACGCACTGGCTGGGAGCTGGCTCGTAGCTGAAACCACAGGCGTAAGCTGCTCAGCTTTGAATTGAATTGAATTGTATATAGCCCGTCTGGGTAGAGAGGGGTATGAAGAAAAATATAGAAAGAGCATAACAACAACAACCAAAATTATTAAGAATCACTAAACCGAAACATTATGGAGCGCCATGGGTTGTGCTTCACTCGGTTGATGGATCTCAGGACAGCCGCAGATGGATTAGCTATAGAGAACTTATCAATGATATGGCTGTTCCTTGTCCAGGGGGAGGCGTAGCAAATATTTGGAAAACCGAAAGAAAATTGAACAAATTTGACGAAGATTTTCGTTACTGAAGAGGGTCCAGAAAGGGGAAAGATACAGAACGCGGGCAAGAGCCGTGGCATTTTAGGAGTACGCAGGAATCTTCCGGTTAAATCGCAACTTTCCGGAAACGATACGGAGATAGGCTCCACTGATGCGCTTTAGCAAATGGGCTATCAGTAATTTTCGAGTGGTTTTGACTGAATCTGCTGGATTTGCTCTGGACTTGGCATCCTATAAGGTCGATTACCGTTGGCTCACTCGAATGGTTATTAAACATCAAGAATTCCGTTTTTCCCCTGTTAAATTTAAGTCCAGTGCCTTCATATTCCGATACTAGTGACTGGAAAGCGCTTTGTATGACTCAGTAAGGATATTAAGTAAGTAAGTAAGCAATTCATTTCTGACGTGCCATGTGAAAAGCGGACAACATTGTGTATGAGCCAGAAAATTTGCATGCCAGTTGACCTATTCAGCCGAATATTCGGACTGTACACTCCACCCCCCTCCCCTCCAAGAACTGTTCGAAGTGAGGGGCTAGCTTAATCAGCGATCACCAATTGGGCTGGTATTCCGGGAAACTAGATGCTTTGCACGGGTTTTGTGTTTTAACCATCATATAACCAGTTCCTGAGGAGCAGGGGCGGCTCGAAGGGGGGTCATGGGGGGGGGGGGGTAACTCACCCCCCCCCCCCATGCTCCAGAGGATCTACTCTCAGTCGCATGTTTTGAGCTTGTCTGTATGACAGTCACATGTTTTGAGCTTTTCGGATGAATTTCAAACGTCAACTTCACCCGTAAATCAAATTTTTTAGTCATATGTACGACGAAGAAATTTCTATTCGTATGTTTTCAGATTCACAGTTGTGTGTTCTGAGTTTTCCATAATGAAAGTCGTATGTCTGAGCTTGCCAGAATGGCAACAACCGTGAATTTCGCCTGAAAAGACCCGTTTCTTGTCGTACTTCACGAAGGCATTCTCTAGTCGTAAATTAGAGACAGTCGTAAGTTTTGACCTTGCCAGATAAATGCAGACAAAGCAGTTGGCTAATCGTGGAATTGTCCTCCAAATGACCTGTTTCTGGTCGTATTGTTTCATAGCGATTTTAGTAGTATCTTTTAAGCTTGTCAGATTCACAGTTTTGTGTTCTCAATTTGTCAGAATCACAGTCGTATAGAACTTGCCAGAATGACATCAACCGCGAATTTTCCCTGAAAAATGACCCGTTTCTTGTCGTATTCTACGAAGACATTTTCTAGTCGTATATTAGTATATAACGCACCTCCGCTCTTTTCATGCTGAAATAGTCAGGGTTGCCACATGTCGTACGATAGTGTGAATTGTCACTCTCTTTTGTTTTTATGGCACTTGGAACCTCTGGCTCAAGTGCCATATACCGATCACAATTCCGTCTGTCGGTCTATCGGTCTGTCGGTCGGTCCGAGTTTTTTGTCACACTTATCCGAGTTAGGGTACTTCCAGATGTGCTAGGACAATGAAACTTGGCAGGCATATCAGGGACCCGACCAAACTAACCTGGAAATAATCCGTTTCCCGATCCTACCATATGCGGGGGAGTGCGGGGCGCTGGAAACTTGAAAATTTAGGGCATTTTGTCACTTTTTTCCGAGTTAGGGTACTTCTAGATGAGCTAGGACAATGAAACTTGGCAGGAATATCAGGGACCCGACCAAACGAACCTGGAAATAATCAGTTTCCCGATCTGACCATATGCGGGGGAGTGGGGGCGCTGGAAACTTGAAAATTTAGGGCATTTTGTCACACTTTTTCGAGTTAGGGTACTTCCAGATGAGCTAGGACAATGAAACTTGGCAGGAATATCAGAGACCTGACCAAAGTAACCAGGAAATAACAAGTTTCCCGATCCGACCATATGCGGGGGAGTTGGGGCGCTGGAAACTTGAAAATTTAGGGCATTTTGTCACACTTTTTCGAGTTAGGGTACTTCCAGATGAGCTAGGACAATGAAACTTGGCAGGAATATCAGGGACCCGACCAAACTAACCTGGAAATAATCAGTTTCCCGATCCGACCATATGCGGGGAAGTGGGGGTGCTGGAAACTTGAAAATTTAGGGCATTTTGTCACACTTTTTCGAGTTAGGGTACTTCCAGTTGTGCTAGGACCATGAAACTTGGCAGGCATATCAGAGACCCGACCAAACAAACTTAGAAATAATCAGTTTTCTGATCCGACCATTTGGGTGGGGGGGGGGTGGAGGGCAGGGGAATCCGGGAAATTGAGAAGTGTGTAACTTTCGAACGGGTGATCGGATTGTAATGAAACTTCATAACTGAATAGAATATATATCTGTAATGTCACGTTTAAAGTCTTGACCGGATTCGGTAGCCAGGGGGGAGTTGGGGGGGGGGGGAGACCGGAAATTTCAAGAAACGGTTAGAATGGAGGGATCGGAGTGAAACTTGCTGGGAAGAACAAGCATCTGCTCTAGACAAGTCCTTCAGACCATTGTACTGGATCCGGACACTTATGGGGGGGGGGCGGGGTTCCCGGAATTCCGGTGATGGTGGTTTTGGGGATTTTCACGATGAAACTTGGCAGGCATATCAAGGACCCAATCAAACTGACTTCAAAATAAAAATTTTGTCGATCAGATTATGGTGGGGGGAGTGCAGGGAGGGGAATCCGAAATTTTCAGTCATGTGTAATTTTGGAATGGGTGATCGGATTCGAGTGAAATTTAAGAATTGAACAGAGGACATTTCTCCGATGATTTTTTTCATATCCGGACCGGATCCGGCAACTATTGGGGGGGGGGGGGAATACGTGACCCGTTTAGAATGGAGGGATCGGGATGGAACTTTGTGGGAAGAACAAACAGATGCTCTAGGTAAGTCATTTGTTGAATCGGATTGGCTACGGGCACCGCGGGGGAGCTGGGGGGGGGGGGGGGGTGCACCGGAAATCTCGAGAAACGGTTAGAATGATGGTATCGGAGTGAAACTTGCTGGGAAGAACAAACATCTGGTCCATGTAAATCTTTTACATAATTTCACTGGATCCGGACACTTGAGGGGGGGGAGGGGGTTTCCCGGAGTTCCGTTTTTTGGGGGATTTTCACGACGAAACTTGGAAGGCATATCAAGGACCCGGTCAAACTGACTTGGAATAAAAATAAATCCTCGATATGATAATCTTGGGGGGAGGGAGCTGATAGAGGGGAATCCGGAATATTGAGTCATGCGTAACTTTGGAACGGAAGATCGGATTCGAGTGAAATTTAATAATTACACAGAGGAAATTTTTCTCTAGTGACCTTTTTCATTTCCGGACCGAATCCGGCAATTATTGGGGGGAGGGCGGAAAATACTTGACCCGCTTAGACTGGTGTGATCTGGATCGAACTTCGTGGGAATTACAAACAGATGCTCTGGATTAATCATTTACAGAACCGGATTGGCTCCGGTTATTGTGGGTGGAGTTGGAGGAGGGGGGGGGGGGGGGGTCTGGGATTCCGGTGATCGCGCGTTAAGGTACTTCCAGATGTGCTAGGACGATGAAACTTCGCTGGAATATTGGAGACTCAACAACATTTGCTTAGAAATTGCTACTTCCTAAATCCGATTATTCCTTAAAGTACCAATCTTGACCGCAAAGTAAAAAAAATACTTTTGAGCAATATATGCATTTTCGTGATGCCCATCAGCAGTTTTGCCTCAAGGGAAAGTCGAAACTTACTTTTGATCAATCAAATCATCTTGACCCATGCAAGTGCCATATGAGCTTACAGCTCTTGTTGTCACTCTTAAATTGTCCTACGTAGGACACTAAAATCACTCTATTTCACCTTACGCCCAAATGTGTTATTTTTGCAGCAGGGATTTCGATAAGAAGTGACTATTTCACGTTTTTTCATGGAAATAAAACTATGATACGGCGTTTTTGCAGAGGCGATTCCGACCAAAAGTGACTATTTCATGTTTTTTCGTGAAAATAAACTTTCACTTCCAGTTCACTCTCTGTTTTGGGCCAGAAGCCCCTCTCTAAATGTTTTTGATGTGGCAGCCCCGGAAATACTGCGAGTAGAGCTCTGACAAAGGGAAGGTGACCCTGGCTTTGTTTCGACTTTCTCAAGACCCATCTCTTTCAATTCTTGTCAAATGAGAAGAAAGGCTACAAGCTCGCGTCACTTTCTTCGTGGCAATCTAATAGTGTAGAATTGCTCTTTCGGGCAGTAGAATTGCCTGGTGGAAGGTCATGAGCTGGAAAGCTGCAAGATGAAATGAGTGCCCCTACTGGGTTTCTTTGTGGTTCCTCATAAAATTTTCCATAACAACCTTACGCGATGACGGTTCAACCTGGGTATGCCGCGTGGGTACTACTCTCTGTTGGATGAATGAAAGAATATTAATAGCCAATTGGCCGTACAAAATACATGATGGTTATAATACACTTTAAATCACTCAATACTTCTCCTAATTTCAAATCAAATCAAATCGGTTTAATTCTCCACAATAGCATGCAGCTAGGCTCGGATTGTCAACATTACAACGGATTACAATCACAATACAACACATTCAAAGATTTGTCGAGTTGAAATGCTTAATAAAATAAGGGAGAAATGAATTCAGGTACCTCTCGGATGATTTTGTTGGCTAAGTTGGCTCTTTAAAAATTGGCATATTTTAAGTATCTTAGCTTTGTTTTTATGGCACTTGCAGCCTCTGGCTCAAGTGCCATATACCGATCACAATTCCGTCTGTCGGTCTGTCGGTCGGTCCGAGTTTTTTGTCACACTTTTTCGAGTTAGGGTACTTCCAGATGTGCAGGACAATGAAACTTGGCAGGCGTATCAGGGACCCGACCAAACTAACCTGGAAATAATCATTTTCCCGATCCGACTATATGCGGGGGAATGCGGGGCACTGGAAACTTGAAAACTTAGGGCATTTTGTCACACTTTTCCGAGTTAGGGTACTTCTAGATGAGCTAGGACAATGAAACTTGGCAGGCATATCAGAGACCCGACCAAACAAACTTAGAAATAATCAGTTTTCTGATCCGACCATTTTGGGGGGGAGTGGAGGGCAGGGGAATCCGGTAAATTGAGAAGTGTGTAACTTTCGAACGGGTGATCGGATTTTAATGAAACTTCATAATTGAATAGAATATATATCTGTAATGTCCCGTTTAAAGTCTTGACCGGATTCGGTAGCCAGGGGGGAGTTGGGGGGGGGGGAGATCGGAAATTTAAAGAAACGGTTAGAATGGAGGGATCGGAGTGAAACTTGCTGGGAAGAACAAGCATCTGCTCTAGATAAGTCCTTTAGACCATTGTACTGGATCCGGACGCTTATGGTGGGGGGGAGGGGGTTTCCGGGAATTCCGTTGATGGTGGTTTTGGGGATTTTCACGATGAAACTTGGCAGGCATATCAGGGACCCGATCAAACTGACTTCAAAATAAAAATTTTATCGATCTGATAATGGTGGGGGAGTGGAGGGAGGGGAATCCGAAATTTTCAGTCATGCGGAATTTTGGAATGGGTGATCGGATTCGAGTGAAATTTAAGAATTGAACAGAGGACATTTCTCCGATGATCTTTTTCATATCCGGACCGGATCCGGCAACTATGGGGGGGGGGGCGGAAAATACGTTACCCGTTTAGAATGGAGGGATCGGGATGGAACTTTGTGGGAAGAACAAACAGATGCCTCTAGGTAAGTCATTTACTGAATTGGGTTGGCTACGGGCACCGTGGGGGAGCTGGGGGGGGGAGTGGACCGGAAATCTCGAGAAACGGTTAGAATGATGGTATCGGAGTGAAACTTGCTGGGAAGAACAAACATCTGATCCATGTATATCTTTTACATAATTTGACTGGATCCGACCACCTGAGGGGGGGGGGAGGAGGGGGTTTACCGGAATTCCGTTTTTTGGGGGATTTTCACGACGAAACTTGGAAGGCATATCAGGGACCCGGTCAAACTGACTTGGAATAAAAAAAATCCTCGATAAGATAATCTTGGGGGGGGGGGAGTTGAGGGAGGGGAATCCGGAATATTGAGTCATGCGTAACTTTGGAACGGGTGATCGGATTCGAGTGAATTTTAATAATTAAACAGAGGACATTTTTCTCTAGTGATATTTTTCATTTCCGGACCGAATCCGGCAATTGTTGGGGGGGGGGGCGGAAAATACTTGACCCGCTTAGACTGGTGTGATCTGGATCGAACTTCGTGGGAATGACAAACAGATGCTCTGGATTAATCATTTAAAGAATTGGGTTGGCTCCGGGTATTGTGGGTGGAGTTGGAGGAAGGGGGGGGGGGTCTGGAATTCCGGTGATCGCGCGTTAAGGTACTTCCAGATGTGCTAGGACGATGAAACTTCGCTGGAATATTGGAGACTCAACAACATTTGCTTAGAAATTGCTACTTCCCAAATCCGATTATTCCTTAAAGTACCAATCTTGACCGCAAAGTAAAAAAAAATACTTCTAAGCAATATATGCATTTTCATGATGCCCATCAGCCCATTAGCATTTTTGCCTCAAGGGTTTTGCTTACAAATGAAGTTCCAGTTTCCTTAGAGTGCGCATCTCAACCGCAAAGTCGAAACTTACTTTTGATCAATCAAATCATCTTAACCCTTGCAAGTGCCATATGAGCTTACAGCTCTTGTTTGTTAAGGAACATCGGGGAAATTGATAGTATACCCATTAAGAAAATGTCTCCTGGGGTCTGAGTTGCTCGCATTCAACCAGAAAATGGCCCTCGTCCTCTGTATTAAAGCACAGGGGGTGTGAAGCTAAGCATTGGCGATTTGAAAACCGGCCCCCGGCCCCGGAACCTGACCTGACCTGGGTCCGGGATCAGTTTATTCAATGAATATTATAGGCCATAGGAAAAACAATTAATTCCTAGTATCTTTAAAGTGTTGAAAAATAGCTTTGGATCTGTCAATTTTTAAATAAAGGTACTCAGTTCTCAGTAAATAAAATACACCAATCAGCAAAAGTCAGGTCAGAATGGTCAGGTTCAGTAACGCTTACCAAGAGTGAAACGCAGTTGTCCGAGGTCGGACAACTGCATTCGCACAACTGCAACTGCGTTTTCTACAGACTGTTTACGGCCAGTGTTGCCACTTTCCTGTGACGGAGCCTGTGACTTTTGGCCGCCAAAACCAGTGTTACTCTGGTGCATACGAAACTGTCTCCTTTTTAACAACTATTAACGAGAAATCTCGCTGGAACAACTTACCAGAGAGAGTAATCTGCTCCACAAACCTACTGACATTAAAGAAAGAAGTCGATGAATATTATTCAAGTGACATTTTTCCTTGTGCAAATTTAGAAGAAGCGTAAACTAAGAACTTTGTAGAGGCTTAACGGCCTGCCATCCAATTTGCGAGTAATTATTATTATTATAATTTATAATCTCCATAATTCAATGCCTCAACTTTTTTGCTTCAGTTTGTATTTGCTGGTAAGGAACCGGTGGCAGAATTCCTGCCCGCTTTGTCAAAGAAGCAGATATCCGTGACATATCGCACAATTCTGCTACAAGTGGCAACACTGCTTACGGCAGTATTGCTAGTGAAAATAATGACCACTGTCTTCTCTTCTAATTTCGTGCTTTCTTATTTTAGGCGTCCTGAGTCCGACAGAAATTAGTGGACGATTAAGGGTCCTTCAGAAGCGGACGCGGGATCTTAAAATGGATCTCAGGAGTCTCCGAAAGTTGTCCCTCCATCACACTGGAGTCGTGAAGAAGGAGTTTCAGGAGTTTATCGAGAGTATAAGGTAAGGGACGCTGAAAGCGTTCTCTACACTGTAAAAAGCCTCTTCTTTATCGGAGTTTAGTAGTTGTGCGTCAACGATTACGCACATTTTTATTCATAATTCGAAGAATTAAAATCCGAATTCGGAGAGTTATAATCTGATGCAGGATTAAAACGCTAGAATGCAAAATACTGCAGATGACACTGCAGTACTCTTTAAAAGTTTCTCCGAATAAGGATTAAAGTTAACTGCAGTATTTGCTACTGGGACTAATCCTATCTCTACTGAGATAAGATGAATTCGAATTAGAGATAAGATTATCTTTTTAGAGACAAGAGTAATCCCAGTAGTAAACACTGCAAGATTTTTTTTACAGTGTATTTGCATTCTTACCTTTTAGTCTTGCATCGGATTGTAACTCTCCGAATTCGGATTTAGATTCTCCGAATTCCGAATAAAAATTTCCGAAATCGGTGACGCACAACTCCTAAAGTCCGATAAGGGAGAGACTTTTTATAGTGTAGTGGAGTCCTAAGGATACATGACGCACGCATTTTGGGATAGAAGGTTAGGTTCAAGGTTTTAATGTACACTTCTGTACAAAATGATAATATAAAGAGGGTCAAGCCGGAGACACAAGGTCGATTGACAAAAACCCGGTACAGTGCAGAACAAACCTATTTGACATATAACTAATTATATAAATAAACATTAATGATTCCATGAATCACGATTAGATGGAATCCCGCCCCACAAACCCACCGACACTCGGCACGATCAGCCCGAAATCCCACAAAAAATACCCAATACGCGGTAACCGATGGCCGGCAACTTATGGGGAACCTAACCAAAATTTATAACCAGCATAACGACATGAAACAAATAACAATTTACTTTAAAATTTTAAAAAAGCATGAATTTGAAATTTCTATCACACATATTGAAGTCGACGTTTTTGAAATATACAACATGTAGTTTTGAGGAAATGGGCCATTTCACTTGACATGGGTACATTTTTTTCCCGTAAGGTTAATGTCTCGGAATCTATGCATACATTTTTGCGAACAGAACATGCTGGGACATAAATCCACATTAAAAATAAAAATGCTATCTGAAGCCTGTTTATTATAATTTTGGTAGGATTTGGTAGGTTTTGGTAGTTTTTGACTACCCTTCTCAGTTTTCGCACGCAAAATAGTACAGCCATGGTTTACGACTAGTACTGCCTATTTAAAAGATTCAAACAAATATGAAGAATTTTGTTTTTCGTACTGTGCGAGCGGAATTACTCCTCGATTGTCTAATGACTATATTTTATGCTTGCAGAATTGTACCCCAATGATACATAATAACCCTCCAAACACTTTGCACCTACTGTTAGGATCAACTTGACCGCAAGACTTGAACAATACAATACCTCCAGATGTATTATTCTCAGAAAATTCTTCGCTTCGGTTTTGCAGATGCGACCGTTTAGCTGCGAAGGTTGTAGCATTACAACCTCTCAGAAAGTTCAACGCTCGGTTGTCTATTCTTAACCATTTTAGTCTGACTAGAATATTCATTCATTCATTTATTCATACCACACAAACTACGTAACATAAATATAAGGCAAGAAACAAGAGACCCTGAAGCAATCTTGTTGGGGATAAGAAGTTATCTTTTTTAGTTTTAAGATTCGAGTCAGCTTGTTACCAGCGTTCAACTTCCTGGTTTGTCTACTTCGTTACTAGTAGTGCGAACACACGATCAGAATTTCTCGGATGATTGTCTGCAACGCTATCATCAAGTTTAAGAAATCTCAACTTTTCCGTGTGGAATTAATCATGGTGCGAAAATCCGGTCAGGAATTCCAGTCCGTGAGCATCCTTCCCTGATCGTCTTTCCCGGGCATAAGAGGGGTAACACCTTATTTAAGCAATATGCAGGTATGTATTTATGATCCATCACACAAAATTGAAAAAAAAAAGAGAGAAGAAAACACATTTTACAGTTCTAGACTCATGAAACTTTATCAAACTTTTTTAACTGAAAAGCCAGGTAAAAGATAAAGGTCTAGGTATCAGCATCATCCTACACAGGCCTAACTGACGGTGCTGATCTCCGATTTTCTGCCCTCAGCCAGAGGGCGCACACCCCTCCTGTCACCTTCCCCAGATTTCTCCCGGTACTCATTTGAAGCTGGGTGGACTTCTGCTTCTCTTACAGGCTACGCCACAAACCCCCGACCCAACGGTAGGCACCACCGAGACTCGAACCAGCGACCCTTCGCTTACGAGTTTAACTGAAAAGTAAAATTATTTGGAAAACTGAAAAGCCAACTTGTTTTTGTATCATTTAATTGAGCACACTGAATTAATTGGATTGTGTTAAGTTTTTTGTTTGTTTGTACATTGTACTCTAGTATGACGTTCAGAGCATCTACGGCCGTCCTCACAACGATACGTTCTACTGTGACGCAGAAAATTTGAATCTTGACACAAACGCGGCTTTTCAGTGGCCGTAATGGTGAGCTCGCTGAACGCCTATTGTCCGTGAATTGCTTTCGTCAAGCATACAGTATGCGTCTTTATGTGTTTTATTTATTTTCTTCATTTACTCCGCTTTTTTAAAATGGAGGGTTATAAATAAATTACTTACTTACTTACTTACTTAGCATATGTACAAGCGCGAATCCACAAATCCGACAGGGAAAGCCCACCATAGATTATTCGTGAATTGCGGAGCATCGATGTAAGATAATTTCATCAATAAGTGATGGGTAATTTGACTGCCGTATCTCAGGCCTTCTCGGTTAAACTTTAACCTAAAAAAAAATAATATTTGGCCATTCGTGACCAGTTTGTTAACTATTCTTTATTATTTCACGAACAGATATGTAGTGCATATCTTCCTAATACTTCCTATGTCCCACAGGTCGTTATATCATGACAATGAGTTTGTAGAGGTTGTTACGATATCGTATCAGCCTCCAGAGAGGATGATACGAAGCCGTATCAACCTCTGCAGAAGTTCATCGAGCACTTTTCCTCAACTACTGAAAAGTAGAACCTGACCTCCAGAAAAGAAGTAAAAGACAACACTTTCAGAAAGAAAAGCAAAAAAACCATTAAAAATAACCCAGAAAAAAACTGAAAAGCATTAGAGAAAAAATGTTCAAAAAAAGAAAAGAAAAAGAAAATGTTGCTCTCCTAGCCAACCACCCTGGGACATACCTTGTTACAATCCCATTCCAAATGAAAATGCAACTTGTCAACTAAAACAACATTACTTCCAGCTTACTTCAGCTTATCTCTTCTACTCTTCACAAGGCAGCTCTTGAGCAATTACCAGTCTTTTCTCTTGATGTTGCTCTGATTAAACAGTCCATTAATAATAACAAAGTTATTATTAATGGACTGTTTAATTGTCGCCACTTTTTTATGGAACCTATGACTTTTGGCTGAAAAAACAATGACATTCTGGCACCTATGAAACTTGGTCCTTTTCGCCAACTATCAACGAGAAATCTCGCTTGACCATCTTCATAATTATACGCCTCAGGTTTTATGCTTCGTTTTTGCATTTGCTGGTAAGGAACCGGTCGCAGAGTTCTTGATCGCTTTGTCGAAGACACGAAAATGTATGACAAATCACAGAATTCTGCAACCGGTGGTAATACCGGTTTAAGTCTGATTAATTCTATCGCTCTAAGAGTACGCCCTGATAAATTCTATCGACCGAGTCCGCCGCTAGATGGCATCTGCTTCGACACAAATGAAAAAGATGGTGTTCGATAAGGATTGTATTGTTATAAAATGAAATGCACGGGTCACAACAGTAGTCATTTTCACATTTCTCTAGTAGACTAGGGTTGACATTTCACCAAACGAAAATACCCTACAAAAGTAGCTAATAAGTACTACCAAGCAAAGAAGTTTGAGTAGGCTACTACCTAAACACAAATTCTGTTCGAAAAAGTTATAATAGTTAACATACCTCCATCTCGGCTCATATCAGAATAACAACCTCGCCTTCGGCTCAGATAGGTTATTTTCGATGACCGTCTCGGTGTTATTTTCCGATACCAACCTCGATGTCTTAAGTTAACCTTTGATAACAAGCTATAAATGTTAAACAAAATAATAAGATATACAAAGTAATTTCTACCGGAAGTCCTGTCATCTCACCCCTTTTGAACCATCGGATTAGAGACAAATGTCGAGACGCAAGTAGCTTTGAGCCGGAGACATCTAAGTAGCTTTTAGATTCATGAGGCTCTCAAGTCTTCCGAGAAGGAATTTGGTTTCTGTCAAAAATATGTTAAGGAGTCGTGACAGACTTCTTTATGGCCTTGGGCAGAAACGAAGCAGAGAAGGGAAAAGAGCTCCGAGTACCGTTGTCGGTTTAGTCGTGGTATCTCTCCCTTTTTAGTCCCAAATCCCTCCCCCTTAATTCCAAAAAGTCAGAAAATTACCAAATTGAATGACAAGTTCTAAGATACCCAAACTCTGGCATTTACCTACAAAACACGTCAGGTATACCAAAAGTTGTGTTAGTTTGTAAAACTTTTTATTATTATTAATATTTATTTGATTACTTCAAAACTGAAGATTGATGTATAAAACTCTAAACAACATAACAGTAAAACTCACACACACTTACATAATTATAAACAGCTGACGAAGCCACAACTTTGCCTACTAAATATACAGTCAAATAGGAAATAAAAATGAAATAAAAATAAAACAAACTCATCAAGGAACTTTTTTGTGAGAAAAAGAAAAAGGTTAAAAAGGTACATGTTTTAATGAAACATGATTGATATTAAGTGTCTTGAGGCGACATTGTAAATTTCTGTTTTAACCAGAAAGATCGAGTTGCACAATTTGTCTGTTGGGTTTCCGTGATCATTGTTTTAAGCGGTGTAATAAGCTGCATGCCAGCCCTGATGCCAGCTTATACTGCGAGAAGAACATGACAGGCGTGATTGTAAAACATGGGATATCGATCCTGTTTGAGCTCCAATCGAACCGCTTCCTGCTTGGGTTGCTGTGGTAATCAAGAATTTGTGACGCGGAAAGCCCTATGCTTCTTACACCGATTTGAACAATGCTTTAACAACATCTTCTCCGTCTTGCAGTTTCTTTTGTGTGTGGTTCCTGAAAATTATTCTAAGCAAACACCGTGCCGTCAGGGAACAGATTGCACTATGTTGACACACTTCCTAGCACTCGCTCAAAAGATGACCTAAATTCTGATGTCACACCCGCACATCGTGAAGCCTTGGACAATTCCCATATTTGACCCGATTAGGAGTAGGCCTACTTGGAGAATATGATTTACATTCACGTCAGCGTTTAAGAGAAAAATCTTGAACTTTTGTGTTCGTGTTCTGTAGTGTTCTTATCCCAATTCTCAGAAAAGGAGCAAGTCGCTTTTACATTACTATAGTTCAGAAAGACAAGAAGTCATGCCAGACTAGTACATGAGCAACAGACGAATGGTTCACCTGCTCGACCAATTGAATTTGCTAATAACACTACGGAGTAGCGCCAAGACCTTTTCTAGTTCCATGCATCAGAAACAGGTTTGTACTCTTAGTGCCGCCCACTACAGTCAGGACATTCAGAGGGAGGCAAACTTGCGGGTTAGAAAATTTCTAGTACAGCTAAGATGCGATCTGCGCACATCGAGGATATGGGAGGTTATATCTTTTTTTTTTGTGTTCAGAATCTAAAGTTATCGCAGCCGGCGCTGGTGCGCGACTGATTAGAGACGTTCTCTATCGCTAATTGTGCTAGTGCCGCTGCTATTCGAGTGTTTTAAAAAAAAAATCAAGTCTTGGCGCTACTCCCTAGTTTTGTTTTGCTCTGTATCAAACCAAACTAAGATACAATATCCCTTCAAATAGAAGGCACTTTTTCAGTCGCCTACTAAAATATGAAGTAACTGATTGTGAACCCTTTGGTCGATTTTTATTTTCAGAATGGTCTTGACGAACATCAATGAAGCCTCTACTTTTGGAAAAGATGATCTGATTAAGGAAGAGACTGCCTACAAGTCAAAAGTAGACACTCTCGAATCCGAACTAAGGTATGTATGTCTCCCAAGAACAACTAATATTCGTGAATGAACGATGAAGTTTTGACTGTTTGAAATTTAAAGGACCCCTATTGCCTATTCTACCTTTTATACTATCCTTAGGTCTCTTAGCTTCTGAAATCCCGCCTTTCGCCTTTGTTTCGTTTTATACCTACGAGATCATAGCGCTTTTCTGCCAGGCCGAGTTTTGCTCCTCACGCAATGTGAACTTGCAGCAAGCTTTCACACGTAAGGACATGAGAAGCTTCAAAGTGTTGTTATTCATTTTGGAAGACAGGATAGTCCATCATATCCATCTCTGTTTTGCACTTCTTTTGTTTTACTTGGTTTTTTTTTGCCTCTTTTTAGGACCCTTAAACGTAAGTGGAGGGATACCTATGACTTCGTAAAAGTTGTCCGTCGGTCAGTCTGTCCGTCTGTTAGCACGATAACTCTCGAAGGGGTTGAAATTTGAATCGTAATACAAACGCGGCTTTTCAGTGGCCAGTGATCAGCTTGCGGAAGGTAGCTCACTGCGTGACCACTAATTCTTCTTAAATTGTTTTCGTCAAGCATACAACACAGGTAAACGCTCATAGAGGTACCACAAATCAGACTGGGAAATTCCACTATATTAAAATCGATTATTCGTGAAGTAGTGCATTTTCATCGGGTCTTCGCGACTCTTTAAGTGAATAACTGATGGCTAACTAGATTCTCCAGTCTCAGCTCTTTTCAGTTAAACTTTAAGTAAAGAGTCGTGAGGGACTGGGATCTCCTTGACTTCCGGGCAGTTGTAGTAAGTTATACTTGGTAAAGTGAAGCAAGAAAAAGTTATCAAATAACCAGTATACCAAGCTAGGGACAGGCAGCCAGCACGAACCTCAATTGTCACTTTTGAATTTGAAAATTGCAGACTGAACCTGAATTGGCCGAGTCAGGGGCGTCACGACCGGGGGGGGGGGGGCAAGGGTGGAAGCCCCCACCCCCCAATGTTGTCGGCCAGTCGAAACAGTTGATTTTTTGCATTAAAACAGTCGATTTTTCTGAAAATCACTCGATTTTTCATCAAAACAATCGTTTTTTTTCTGAAAATCACTCGATTTTTTCCAGAATTTCATTTTCTTCTGCAAAAACAGCCGTTTTTTCTGCAAAAACAGTCGGAAAAATTAGCAGCCAGTCTGTAAATTCCTTGCCCCCAAAAAAACATTTTGGCTAGTAACGCCTCTGGGCCCAGTCCATCGCTTTCATTGAAATATCTTGATCCTCATCCTGCGAATTCTTCTGAATAGAAAGGGGGGGGGTGGCAGTCGGGCTTCTCCTGGCCTTCCTAATTTTCATTTGCTTTAATTTCATTTTGCTTTTCTTTCTAATTTATTTTGGTTTAATCACATTGTTTCCAGCTCCTTTCTTCCATGGATAATTCTTAAAGCTGGAACCTCGGCGTTTACCTCTTTTACCCGCGATTTGCCCCATGTTTCTGTATTTTGGGATCGAAGCTTTCATTTAGAGAGCCAGAATTTCTTCCCGGAAAATTCTGCATCAAGCCGTTAGGAGATATAGGGATACGAACCTCATTAGCCTGAACGACCTCTTCTAAAAACTTGGAAAGCAAGAGAGGCGTAGCGAACCTGTCCTTGAAAAGAAAGGAAGACAGACAAAAAAAAGGTCGGGAAAATAATGAGGAGTCAGAAAATGTCCTGGTGTCACGAAAACTGCGCGTGACTAAATGTTGAAAGCTTTTTGGAGGGATTATAGTAAAAGAAAAATAGATTGAAAGAGGCTAATTCTGGAAAGTGAAATCGGATGAGCACAGGATGAACAAGACCGAGATTTAGATGGGATCCCAAAGGGGACTTATTTCATGGAGGGGAATATTTAATCCAGACACTGGGATCTCGCGGACTTCTCGTTTTCGCTTAGTCACAAAAATGTTACAAATCCCTAATCAAACCCTTAACCAGATCCGATATGTTATGTCTTTAATCTGGTCTGCACCGCACATTACGGCCGCGATATCAGTACTATTTGAACACATCAGATTCTACTAAAGGCGTATTCTCGCCGTTCCCCGAGGACTCCTCGGGGAATCGAAGGGAACGGCGAGAATAAAGGGAGTCACTCCACGCGGACTCCGCGTACAGAAACAGCGAGAATACGGGGAATGCTTCTAAAATGGATTTTGATCGAAAAATGAATATGCAGCTAAAAAAATTAGTGTAGATAAACTTTATTTTTGGTTTTGTTTATTCTTTTTCTTTTTAATTAATTTTACATAGCACCTATAACAGCAAAAATGGATTTCCCTCCGAATTTGAAAGGGAGTTCTTTTTCATGATGGTGATGATAATCGGGGCATTTCCCGTCCGTGGGGACTCGCGAGAATTCGGGGAGTGAGTCCCCGGGACAAAAAATACGCGGGGACTCCTCAAGTGGAGTCCTCGGGGAACGGCGAGAGTACGCCTTAAGTACCATATATCTTGTAGGAATGCGTCAATCGTCTTATTGCCTCTATACCAATACGAACAATTTAACAAAGACATTACTAGAACTAACTACTTTCCCATTTTCGCCGTATTGTGGTCCGGCCGAAGTATCGAATGCTTATCCCGCCTTCGGCGCTCTAAACGATTTTATTAAGAGATTTAAGTATTACCGAAATTCCATTTTTCTGCCGGATTCCTGCCGAAGATCAGTTCGGAAAGATAACAGCGTCGTGACATCGATCCATCGTGTTTCACTACTCCTGTTTCAACATCAAATTGCACCCCTTAATTTGAAGCCCCCACCCCTAAATATAGAGCTACAGGGCCGATCTTCGAATTTTGACCAGTACTTAGACTCGAGTAATCCTCATTCCAAGTTCGAACAGAATATCTTAACTCCTTGACAGTGTTTGTGCAAATATAGGGTACGGTCGCAGAGGCGTTACTAGCCAAAATGCTTGGTGGGGGGGGGGGGGGGGAGATATTTACCGACAGACTGGTAATTTTAACGACTGTTTTGACGAAAAATCGATTGATGTTCAGAAAGACTACTATCTACTATTTCTACGAAAACCAATTGTTTTCAAGAAAACCAGGAAAAATTGCGGAGCGTCGCGCCGACTCGGTTATTTTCTACCGACTGGCCGGCAACTTTGGTGGGGGGGGGCATCCCTCTCCCCCCCCCCCTCCCCCCATACGTGACGCCCCTGACAGACAGACGGACGGCTTTTACGAAGTCTTATGTATCCCGTCATTAACCTTTTAGAATCCCGGGAAGACGTGGGTTCCATGGGTATGTATAGAAGACTAACAGTGACAGACGAAAGCAGGCTTGTGACTTCCCTCCCAATCCTGGAGCTGCAAGGTTGATATTGCGCAACGTACATTCTAATCACAAGTCTCGAGCGAATTCCCTGGGAAAATAGCCACATCGGGAATTCCTCATAGGAAAATAAAGAAAATCTTCCCCGTGCTGAAGAATTACTCCTCACTCTTCTGAAGGAAAACTCATTATGGGAAGCCATTAACACGATCCAGTAGTCTCTGATAACCAAAATCCAATAGTCTCTGATAACCCATTCTTGACTGTTAAAGCCTATGGCAAAGTGCTTTTTGCGACAGATTACAAACTTACAAGACACACATGCTTCCAGGCTGAATCTCGTATGAGACTCAAGGTTCGGTACTACGACTTTATGGGACGTCCCATTTCTCAAAGTATGTACTGCAGAAGTGTCTGATTTAGGCAACTAGCCTGAAGAATAGGTGGCCAAGTAAGAAATACGACCATTCCATTTTTTTCCTATGGTATATTTTTACCTGCAAACTTTCAGTTTCAGGCGAATAGGGTGTCTCATTATATACGCCTTGATCGGTTTTGCCTTTTTGGGCGACCGATCAAATCTCCACAGTTTGCCTGACCACTCCTGATCTAGTTGCTTTTTATGGCACTTCCGGCCAAGTGCCATATAGCGATCACTTTTCCGTCGGTCGGTCAGTTCGGTGATCGCGAGTTAGGGTACTTCCAGATGTGCTAGGACGATAAAAGTTGACAGGCATATCCGGGACCAGACCAAACTAATTTGGAAATAGCCACTTGTCCTATGATCCGACCATCGTGGGGGGTATGGAGTATAATCCGGAATCTTGAGGTATGATGACTTTGGAACGGGTGATCGGATCTTAATGAAACTTGATATTTGGAAAGAAGCCGTGTTACGGATGTCCCATTTCAAGTCCAGACCGGATCCGGTGAATGTGGGGGGGGGGGGTGGCAATCTTGTGATGCGCTTGGAGCGGAGCGATCGGGATGAAACTTGGTGAGAAGCACAAGCCCTAGATACACCAGTGACAGAACCGGACCGGATTCGGGCACTGTGAGGGGAGTGGGGGGGGGGCGGAATTCCGCGGTTATAGCGAGTAAATAGGTACCTCCGGATGTGCTGGGACGATGGAACTTGGCTTGAACGTTAGACACTTGACAAGATTGACTTGGAAAGATTCAGTTCCCCGATCCGACAATCGTGGGGGTAGTGGAGGGAGGAGGGAATCCAGAATCTTGAGGTATGTTTTTCGAGCGGGGTGCTCGGATCTTGATGAAAGTTGATATTGGGAAAGATTTCGTGTCCCAAATGTCCCATGTCAGGTCCAGACCGGATCCGATGAATGTGGGGGGTGGGGGGGGGGGGGGGTGTGGAGGGAAGAAACGGAAATCTTGTGACACGCTTAGAGTGGAGTTATTGGGATGAAATTGGGTGGTGAGAACAAGCACACGCTTTAGATACATCAGTGACAGAAGCGGACCGGATTCGGGCACTGTGGGGGGAGTCGGTTGGGGGTCCGAAATTGTGATCGCGATTTAAGGTACTTCCAGATATGCTAGGACGATGAAACTTGGCTTGAACATTAGAGACTTGACAAGATTGGCTTAGAAATTGTCACTTTCCAGATCCTACCTTCCCTTAAAGTACTCATCTTAACTGCAAAGTACAAACAATATTTTTAAGCTAAGTATACATTTCCGTAATCCCCATGAGCCCGTGGTTGCTTAGAAATTAATTTTTAGCTCCCTTAAAGTGTGCATCTTAACCACAAAGTAAAACAAAAACAAAAAAACTTTTCATCGAACAATACATTTCATGATCTCCGAGGGCCGATAATCTTTGTGTAATCTTTGAGGTTTGCTTACAAACAACTTTCGATAGCACCCTTAAAGTGCGCATCTTAACCGAAAAGTCAAAAAATACTTTTTAACAAACGATATATATTCGTCATCCCCAAGTGCCCATTTTTGCCTCAAGGGTTTTGCTTATACGAGTGAATTCGTTAAAGTGCAAACAGCAGCTTTTGAGAAAACTAGCCTATACATTTTAATGATCTCGATGAGCCTATGATCATTTTTGCTTAAGGCGTTTTGATTAGAGATGAATTTCTAGCTCTTTTAAAGTGCGCATCATCCCAGCCAAGTGCAAAAATAAAATACTTTTTACCAAACGATACATTCTTGTGATTTCCAAGGGCCCATGATCATTCTTATCTCAAGGATTTTGCTTACAAATGATCACAACAAACCCACGAACTGGGAGGTTCCTACTTTCATCCTCTGGCCCATCCTTGCAAGTGCCATATGAGCTTCTAGCTCTTGTTCGGACTATTTATTTTTTGGCAGGTAACAATAAATCTTTTAGTGAGTTATTCTCTACCTTTTTTTTTCAGTGATTTGGAGATTACAGTTGAAGACGTGCGTAACAATGTCATCAACAAGCGCCTTCGCGTTACGATGGCAGAAGTGGAGCGTCTGGCAACCATGCTCAGTTTGTCTAGGTAATTTTGCTAAATTTGCCAAAGAGGTATCATTACTAGTCCCTAAGCCAATGCGTGATATCAGGGACCGCCAGGCTTGCTGCGTTATGTTTCCTAAGGACTTACCTAGTCTGAAGCATCATGTATACCAGAGCTACATCTCCCTACCGATTCACTAATTTCACGATTAGTCGACATGCTTCGGTTAGCTTACTGACAATCTTAAAAAAATACAGTTGATTTCGTTTAAAAAAAGGAACATGGGCTTTGGAGTAACTGCTGGCTTCAGTCGAACCATTCCGATTTTTAGGTAAAATATGTAACCGCTTATTTGGGATTACGGTAAGGCTGCCCGCTTCGTAGTTATGCGTAAGAAATCAGCTATACGTAGTGAATTGCGGATGAAACTGTAGGACTCCGTTTTCTTCTACCCGGCGTTCCAGCCGCCATGCTTGATCGCGAAAACATTCGATTCCAGAAGGTAGTTAAGTGCTGGTGGAGCTCATTAGATACTGTGTAGCTTGCGGAATAATATTTTCTTGTTGCATATTGCTGAACGGCAAACAAAAGACAATTAAAAGCGCAATAAACGAACAAGAACAAAGACTGAATGGGAACATTGATAAAGAATCTTCCCCAGCGGCATGAAGTACGACAAGCGAAGAGGGAAGGCAGTCAATAACAAACGATGATGACGCACTGTAGCTCCGTTTAAAAGTATTTTTATACCATGTCCCCGCATAAAGGATAAGAGCTATTGTACAGAACGTAAAAATTTATGTTCCTGCCTGACAGTTCTGCTGCTACTTTGGCGCAGAATTGGGATGCCTCATATTTGGGACATATTTCCTTTTCTTTGTTAGTTCGCAGAATTTCCATTTCATTTACAAAAATGGAAGGAAGTGGCTGAAGATATGAATGAAGATACATTCTTTTCCCATTCTGTCGGTGAAAAGTTAATGGGAATGCCATAAGATTAAAACGCCACCACTTTTTTATGTGTCTAAGTTTGCTTCGAGATATTCTTTAAATGTTTTATCTCCGTCTGCAGCATATCATTGTCAATGTTCTTTATAATTTTGCATTCTTTTACAATAAAGAAGGAAGAAGAAGAAGTGCGCTAGAAGGGTGATTCGAAAAATGGTTTCGGTTTTCGTGAGAACCCCCTGGACCGGTCGCCTGGTCTTCGTTGTTTTCGCGCGGGCAGTAACGTTAACGAAATAATAGTTGCGTTTTTGGCAGATACCATGGTATCTGATACCACGGTCTAAAGTTGTTTTCGCAGTTGTGGTATCTGATACGACCGTCCAATCGTGTTAACTGATACTGGTATCTGAAAAGTTCATCTCACTTTCATCGTTACCAACAATAGAACTACGGTTCTGTAG
Source organism: Branchinecta sandiegonensis (assembly GCA_030848855.1). Lineage (NCBI taxonomy): Eukaryota > Metazoa > Arthropoda > Branchiopoda > Anostraca > Branchinectidae > Branchinecta > Branchinecta sandiegonensis. The sequence goes on along the minus strand of JAUPMV010000003.1, from coordinate 10,534,841 downwards.
AATTGGTGAGAAAGAAGTTTGGAACTTAGTAATGTAACTGGATATCAGTTTTTCTTTAGGGATGACAACCGTGGTATCAGATACCACGGTAACTGCAAAAACGACTAATTGTAGATCCAGTTACCGTGATAACAGGTACCATGGTATCTGCAAAAACGCAACTAATAGCAACCCTGACTCACCGCCACGGCTATTCAGTGGGACTTGTGCTTGAATCAGGGCACCGGCTCGGATCCTTCCCTGGCAAGAGTAGTTCCACAGTCGATTTTTATCCTTGTTGGTCTTGGTCCGTTCCTTTGTGAGTTTGAGCCAGCTTACGGTTAGGAGTTTCTTAACAGATAACGCAAGGATGCGCGGTTTCAACAGATAACACTTAGGACTGAAATATTACTAACTAAAACCTTGTATATACATGAAGAGCCGAAACAGCACCCAAAAACATCTGCTGACTTTCTTGTTTAATCATGATATCTGAAAAAGTTGGCAAATGCTTTTTTGGCGGCTTTCCGGCTCCTCTTGACAGTGCTTGTTGCGCATAACGCGTGCAAAATCGTAACAGTTACAGATCCAGTTACCGTGGTAACAGGTACCATGGTATCTGCAAAAACTCAACTAATGGCAACCCTGACTACCCCCCAAGGCTATTTAGTTGGACTTGTACTTGAATCAGGGCACCGGCTGGGATCCTTCCCTGGCAAGAGTAGTTCCACTTATCCTTGTTGGTCTTGGTCCGTTCCTTTGTGAGTTTGAGCCAGCTTACGGTTAGGAGTTTCATAACAGGTTGAAACTGCGTATACTTGTATTATATGTTATGAAACTTCTGACGGTGTTCTTGTCCCACCTTCTTTCAAAACGGCGGAACCCTCTTTTTGGCTCGAGATCGGCTTTGACGCAGGCGAGCCAGGTTTTGAGTTAGCCCCGTTGAATTTCTTCGGCCCGGGGGGAGGCTGGCCGTGGTGTGCTTTTTTGGTGAGAGAGTGGGAGGGTATATGAGAGCGAGAGAGAGAGAATTTAGTTTCAAAAACGGCTTTCACAGCGCGTGGCGCCGAATTAGCGCTTCACGTCATGTTATTTATACACTTATCAGATAAAAACCGATCGTCAACGAAAAACTGAGCCAACACAACAAAATAATACACAAATCACTGGTTAAAAAGGTTTAATGTGGGGTGGATTGTCTTGGCATAAGGTCGATCTATACACATGGGAGCTCTGAAGCTGGAAATGGAAGGGCAATGTCTCTGTGCTGGTCAGGATCTGGCAAGACGAAACAAATTTAAACAAGATTTTGCCCGGTTTTTATGGCACTTACCTTCCGGCCAAGTGCCATATACCGATCTCTTTTCCGTCAGTCCGGTGATCGCGTGTTAGGGCACTCCCAGACGTGCTAGGATGATTAAACTTGGCAGGCGTACTAGGAACCCGAACAAACTAACTTGGAAATAGTCACTTCCCCGATCCGACCACCGTGGGGTGCGGAGGGAGGGGAATCCGGAATATTCACGAATGTATAACTTTTGAGCGGGGAATCGGATCTTAAGAAAACTTGGTTTTTGGTGTGATTTCGTGTCTCAGATCTCACACTTCAAGTCCGGAACGGATCCGGTGACATTGGTGGGAGTTGGAGGGTGGGAACCGGAAATCGTGTGACATGTTCAGAATTGACGGATCGGGATGAAACTTGGTGGGAAGAACAAGCACAAGCCCTAGATACATAGTTCACAAGACCGGACTGGATCCGGGCACTGTGGGGGGAGTTGGAGGGAGGGATCCGAAATTCCGGTGATCCCGAGTTAAGATGCTTCCACATGAGCTAGGACGATGAAAATTGGCAGGCATATCAGGGACTCGATCATTTTAACTTAACAACAGTCCTTTCTCCGATTTGACCATCGTGGGGGGAGTGGAGGAGAGGGAATCTGGAATATTGAGGTGTGTCCAACTTTTGAACGGGTGATCGGATCTTAATGAAACTTGATATTCGGAAAGAACTCGTGTCTCAGACGTCTCATTTTAAGTGCGGACAGGATCCGATCAGGGTGGGAGGAGTCGGGGGGGGGGGGGGGGAAATTTGGTGACACGCTTAGAGTGTAGCAGCTGGGATGACACTTGGCATGAAGAATAAGCACAAGCCCTATATACATCACTGACAGAACCGGGCCGGATTCGGGCACTCTGGAGAAGGTGGAGGGGGTGTGCGGGATTCCGGTGATCGCGATTCGAGGTACTTCCAGATGTGCTAGGACAATGAAACTTGGCTTGAACATTAGAGACTTCAGAAGATTGGCTTAAAAATTGTCACTCCCCAGATCCAGACGCCCCTTAAAGTACTCATCTTAACCGCAAACTAAAAAAAAATATTTTTAAGCAAAATATACATTTTCATGATCCGAATGAGCCCATGATCCTTTTTGCCTCAAGGCTTTTGCTTAGAAATGAATTTCTAGCACCCTTAAATTCGCATCTTAACCGAAAAGTCAGAAAAATACTTTTGACCAAACCATATATATTCATGATCCTAAAGGTCCCACGATCATTTTTGTTTCACGGGTTTTTTATTCAGATTAATTTCTAGCGCCCTGAAAGTGCGCATCATCACAGCCAAGTGCAAAAATAAAGTACTTTTTACCAAACAATACATACTCATAATTTCCAAGGGCCCATGATCATTCTTATCTCATGGGTTTTGCTTACAAATTATCACAATAAACCCACGGGGCCCATGATCATTCTTATCTCATGGGTTTTGCTTACAAATTATCAAAATAAACCCACGAAGTGGCAAATTCCTATTTTAACCCTCTGGCCCAGCCTTGCAAGTGCCATATGAGCAGCTCTTGTTATTCTGTTTTTCGTGGTTTATCTTTGCACATTCTGTTTTTCAGCAAAAATGTCGCCGATGTCAAATGCGTATTTGACAGCCACCAAGACAAGTTTACAAAGGCCCTGGAGACCTGCATGGAGAGAATAGCAAGAGAAAAACGGCAAGTTTCTTTTAGTCCTTAATACCCTTTTCGCCCGTGTTCAGTATATAAGAAGTAGTACTACATGAACGTTGGAAATGAAAATTTATAGCTCAGGAAAAGAGTAGATAGATAAGTTTTGTTCAGAGCAAAATAACACTAGGGAGTAGCGTCAAGCAGGGGCGTCGCAAGGGGGGGGGGGGGCGGGGGGTGCAGCACCCCCCACCTTTTTGAGATTCGGTAAAAATTTTAGGCCGGAGGCCTAAAATTTTACTAAAATTGTTCGGTAGTATTTTTTCGATAGCAGAACTGTTCGATATATTTACGGGGATTCGGTAGTTATACAGAATCCTAAATAGGCTATCTGTACAAATCTCTTCGGTATAATGATCGGGATCAAGAATTTGGTGAGAGAATTTACTGAAATCATTTTGTAATTTTTCGATGCCGGAACTATTCGGTATATTTATGGACATTGGGTAGTTACACAGAATCCCGAATAAGCTATTGGTTCAAAATTATCCGGTATCATGAATGGGATTCGGTAATTTATTCAGTATAATTTTCTAGGATTAGGAAGTTAACCACGAATCCTGACTTTGTTCCAGTTTCGACGAAAGTATACCGAATATGAATATTGTTCGGTAGTCTTTCGATACAAAACAGTTCGGTATAATAACCGGGATACGGTAGTTATACAGAATCCCGAACATGCTATCAGCCTAAAGTTATTCGGTATAATAACTGGGATTCGGAAGTTACCACGAACCCCGAAACTCAGAAGAGGTCGAGCGAAGCACTGGTCGCAGAGAAAAGGGATGATCTATTGTATCATCGATAGTCCTTACTTTTATTTTGGATCCCAAAAAGAATATCTAATCATAAAGTTTTCGAAAATTCCGCCTGCAGCACTTTTCGTGGTATTCTCTATTTTGTGGAAGGGCTCGTCATTTGACGGGGGTTTTAAGCCTGTTTTAGGATTGAGATTTCGAAACATTAAAAGCTAGAATTTGGATGGAAATTAAATTTGGCAGGAAAAGCGAAAAAAAAAATATCGCCTGCGGCGCTCACTTTATATGATTATGAGTAGTATATTGACTAGACTACAGTTGCTGCTGCTGCCGGAACGTCTCTCCGTCCGTTTTCTGGAATTTCTTAGAGTCTCGGCATTTAATCAACGGTAAATGATAGAGTTTATAAGAGAAGCAGTTAAATTTTAGCCTACAGAAAAAAAAAAATTGATTTCGAAAATTTTCGCCTGCGGCGTCGATTTAATTTTCTATTGGCTATATTACATAAAAGCTGTTACTGCAATCATGCCCGGCAATGTATTCTCCGTGTGGGCTTCGCCAGAGCGCCATCTAATAGTTGGCTTATCGTCTTTCATGCTGCACTTTATTATTACTCTTCCTACGTAATCGTTTCTGTTCCATAATTTAAAGCTGGAATTCTTAGTTCTAGGATTCGGTAAAATTTTTGAAAGATTCGGTAAAATTTTGGCTCTGCACCCCCCCCCCCCTACCAAAAATGCACTTGCGACGCCCCTGGCGCCAATACCTATGCTTTCGATACTTTGCGAACGGGCCATACTCGTAGCGCTACCAACTATGCTTGCGGCATTTAAAGCGAGACAAACTTGCGGGTTTAGAAATTTCTAGTAAAGCAAAGGTGCGGTCTGCACACACCAAGGAAACAATGGAGGTTGTATGATTTTTTTTTGCAAAGTTCAGAGTATGAAATTATCGGAACCAGCGTTGGTGAACGACTAAATGAGTTTCAGTGGGGATGTTTCTATATCGCTAGTGTTACTAGTATCGCTGCTATTCGAGTGTGTGTCAATTTTGTCAAGTCTTGGCACTACTCCCTATAGTGCTATTTTGCTCTGGTTTTGTTTACTAGTTGGCATTTTGGCATTGACAAAGGCATTTGGCTTTCAGCTAACTATTTCAAACCTCTTCCCCCTCCCCCGATCTTTCTTCTCGCTACTCTTTCAAAGCAAAAAACGGACGGTCTTGCCGCTTACATGTCAGCTGTCAGTCGTCACTTGTGCCTCATAAATTTAATTAACAAACTCAGTACTTTTTGCTGGTACTTCCCATTTCCATGAAAATCCTTGCTAGTGTTGAACTGGTAATACGTGTTTCAAAGGCCATGATTTTCCAGGCTGCTTCGAACTTTAGTTTTAGTGTTAATCCCTCTTGAGCTTCTCCCAGATTAATTGAGAACAAAGGACTCATTTGAATTGTGCACGGCGCTTTGTAGTAATCCGAAAACTTTCTGTTCGATAGCGAGTAACTTCCCCTACTCGGGCTGTTCCGAAAGGTAATATCTCGAAAGCACTTTACTCAGCACAGCTTTACCCTCCCTCTGTACTTTGAAGTTGCTTTGAAGCCCCTGCGGAACGAAGAGGGACTTTTCAAAGTTTGTTTTCGACTCAGCTCTGTGATTTGCAATTCCAGCTCTGAACTTCTTTTTTCCTAACGAATTTCGCACAGAAGGGAATCGCGATTGGAAACGAATTGGCTAATTATGAACGTGGTTCGAAAGTTACTAAAGGGGGATTCTGGTGGTCTAGAAAGCTTCAATGGCGTTCCGAAGTGTGTTCTTGTGACTGCGGCTCAGAGTAAAATAACACTGGAGAGTAGCGCCAAGACTTGAAAAAACTGACACACACTAGAATAGCAGCAACACTAGCACCACTAGCGATAGTGAACGACCCAGTGAAACTCAATCAGTCGTTCACCAGCGCTGACTCCAATAATTTGAACTTCTGGACAGTGCAAAAAAAGATACAACCTCCCCTGTTTCTTCACCGCATCTTAGCTTTACTGGAAATTTCTAAACCAGCAATTTCGTCTCGCTTTAATTGCCACAAGCGTAGTGGTCGGCGCTACAAGTATGGCCTGATTGTGAAGTATGGAAAGTATAGGTCTTGGCGCTACTCCCTAGTGTTATTTTGCTCTGCTGCGGCTAAAAGTCGCTTCGCTTTCCGATACTGTTCTGGAGTTTGACTACTTTTGGAAAGTGAATCCACTGCGTACTTGGAACGCAGATTCGCCAAGCCAGCGAGAGGTTGTAAAGGCGCAACGACTTTCCGCTTGTTCTGGCTCTCGGTAGATTCCCCCTGTGCATTTTTGAAATTGAATCCGTGAGATCACCAGAACCACCCTTAAAGTACATTGGGTGGATCAAAATATCATGATGTCATATTACCACCCCCGAAAATACAATATTACATCAGACCGATTCCTAGACAGTTTGTTTCGGCAAGTGTTTAGTTACAGCATTTTTATTTTCTGACGGCCATCCTCCAGTGACTAGTTGTGACAATAAAGGAGTCATTTTTATGGCACTTGCAGCCTCTGGCTCAAGTGCCATATACCGATCACAATTCCGTCTGTCGGTCTGTCGGTCTGTCGGTCTGTCGGTCGGTCCGAGTTTTTTTGTCCCACATATCCGAGTTAGGGTACTTCCAGATGTGCTAGGACAATGAAACTTGGCAGGCATATCAGGGACCCGACCAAACTAACCTGGAAATAATCAGTTTCCCGATCCGACCATATGGGGGGGAGTGCGGGGCGCTGGAAACTTGCAAATTTAGGGCATTTTGTCACTTTTTTTCTGAGTTAGGGTACTTCTAGATGAGCTAGGACAATGAAACTTGGTAGGAATATCAGGGACCCGACCAAACGAACCTGGAAATAATCAGTTTCCCGATCCGACCATATGCGGGGGAGTGGGGGCGCTCGAAACTTGAAAATTTAGGGCATTTTGTCACACTTTTTCGAGTTAGGGTACTTCCAGATGAGCTAGGACAATGAAACTTGGCAGGAATATCAGGGACCTGACCAAAGTAACCTGGAAATAATAAGTTTACCGATCCGACCATATGCGGGGGAGCTGGGGCGCTGGAAACTTGAAAATTTAGGGCATTTTGTCACACTTTTTCGAGTGAGGGTACTTCCAGATGAGCTAGGACAATGAAACTTGGCAGGAATATCACGGACCCGACCAAACTAACCTGGAAATAATCAGTTTCCCGATCCGACCATATGGGGGGGAGTGCGGGGCGCTGGAAACTTGAAAATTTAGGGCATTTTGTCACACTTTTTCGAGTTAGGGTACTTCCAGTTGTGCTAGGACCATGAAACTTGGCAGGCGTATCAGAGACCCGACCAAACAAAATTAGGAATAATCAGTTTTCTGATCCGACCATTTTGGGGGGGGGGGGTGGAGGGCAGGGGAATCCGGGAAACTGAGAAGTGTGTAACTTTCGAACGGATGATCGGATTGTAATGAAACTTCATAACTGAAGAGAATATATATCTGTAATGTCCCGTTTAAAGTCTTGACCGGATTCGGTAGCCAGGGGGGAGTTGGGGGGGGGGGAGACCGGAAATTTCAAGAAACGGTTAGAATGGAGGGATCGGAGTGAAACTTGCTGGGAAGAACAAGCATCTGCTCTAGATAAGTCCTTTAGACCATTGTACTGGATCCGGACACTTATGGGGGGGGGGGGCCGGAATTCCGGTGATGGTGGTTTTTTGGATTTTCACGATGAAACTTGGCAGGCATATCAGGGACCCAATCAAACTGACTTCAAAATAAAAATATTGTCGATCAGATAATGGTGGGGGAGTGGAGGGAGGGGAATCCGCAGGGGAATCCGGGAAATTGAGAAGTGTGTAACTTTCGAACGGATGATCGGATTGTAATGAAACTTCATAACTGAACAGAATATATATCTGTAATGTCCCGTTTAAAGTCTTGACCGGATTCGGTAGCCAGGGGGGAGTTGGGGGGGGGGGAGACCGGAAATTTCAAGAAACGGTTAGAATGGAGGGATCGGAGTGAAACTTAATGGGAAGAACAAGCATCTGCTCTAGATAAGTCCTTTAGGCCATTGTACTTGATCCGGACACTTATGGGGGGGGGGGGTCCGGAATTCCGGTGATGGTGGTTTAGGGGATTTTCACGATGAAACTTGGCAGGCATATCAGGGACCCAATCAAACTGACTTCAAAATAAAAATTTTGTCGATCAGATAATGGTGGGGGGAGTGGAGGGAGGGGAATCCGAAATTTTCAGTCATGCGTAATTTTGGAATGGTTGATCGGATTCGAGTGAAATTTAAGAATTCAACAGAGGACATTTCTCCGATGATTTTTTTCATATCCGGACCGGATCCGGCAACTATTGGGGGGGGGGGGGGAAATACGTGCCCCGTTTAGAATGGAGGGATCGGGATGGAACTTTGTGGGAAGAACAAACAGATGCTCTAGGTAAGTCATTTGCTGAATCGGATTGGCTACGTGCACCGCGGGGGAGCTGGGCCGCGGGTGGGGGGGGGGGGTGGACCGGAAATCTCGAGAAACGGTTAGAATGATGGTATCGGAGTGAAACTTGCTGGGAAGAACAAACATCTGGTCCATATAAATCTTTTACATAATTTGACTGGATCCGGACACTTGAGGGGGGGGGGGGGGAGGGGTCTCCCGGAATTCCGTTTTTGGGGGATTTTCACGACGAAACTTGGAAGGCATATCAGGGACCCGGTCAAACTGACTTGGAATAAAAAAAAAATCCTCCATATGATAATCTTGGGGGGGGGGGGGAGTTGAGGGAGGGGAATCCGGAATATTGAGTCATGCGTAACTTTGGAACGGGTGATCGGATTCGAGTGAAATTTAATAATTAAACAGAGGACATTTTTCTCTTGTGACCTTTTTCATTTCCGGACCGAATCCGGCAATTATCGAGGGGAGGGTGGAAAATACTTGACCCGCTTAGACTGGTGTCCCCGGGGTCTGGGATTCCGGTGATAGCGCGTTAAGGTACTTCCTGATGTGCTAGGACGATGAAACTTCGCTGGAATATTGGAGACTCAACAACATTTGCTTAGAAATTGCTACTTCCCAAATCCGATTATTCCTTAAAGTACCAATCTTGACCGCAAAGTAAAAAAAATACTTTTAAGCAATATATGCATTTTCGTGATGCCCATCAGCCCATTAGCAGTTTTGCCTCAAGGGTTTTGCTTACAAATGAAGTTCCAGCTCCCTTATAGCGCGCATCTCAACCGCAAAGTCGTAACTTACTCTTGATCAATCAAATCATCTTGACACATGCAAGTGCCATATGAGCTTACAGCTCTTGTTTTCGTATCCATTCGTTCTGAATCCGGATGAAAAATTTGTATCCTGCGTAGTTGTATGATAGTTGTACGAAAAAGTTGCATGTATTGATATGTAATAGTAAAGAATACTATCATTTAATGTGCCTCAGACTGGGCCAATCTTAAGCAGTAGTGTCAGTAGCATCCAGTCTTGCTAATAGTAGCATGCAGGACAATGCAGTAACACGGTAGCCTTGAAGTAGAAGCATGTAGAAGCATCAGTTAGTACTGCATGCCACTTTTTCGTACAACTTCATGCTACTATTTTGAGATAAATTTTTCATCGGGATGTTCAGCTTCCATAACCTTCCATAACCGATATCAGTCACCAAATTCGCTGGTGATACTGATGGCTTCATGATGTGAGCCGGAAGAGGAAACTATATCAAATCCCGCTACTTTTATCTTTGCCACCATTTCAGCGAAGTTCAGGCACTTGCAGTTATTGCCCTTTTTGTATTACTATTCTTTGTATTTTTGAATTTTCCGTTTGTTATGTTATATTTTTTGATGATGTGGATTTGTTTTAAGCTCAACAACTTCTTCGACTCACCAATAGTTACTTTTAGTACAGCAAATGGATAAAAGTGACACTGTGCAAAGTTAATTATCTATGCTATTAGAAGTTTCATAACAGATAATACTGGAATGCGCAGTTTCAACAAATAACAGTCAACAGACAACACTTAGGATTTAATCTGTTGCGACTTTGAAACGTTATGCGTGAACAGTTATGCATAACAAGCATTGCCAAGAAGAGCCGAAAGACCGCCAAAAAAGCATCTGCTGAATTTTCCGATATCATGACGACAATAAAAAAGTCAGCAGATGCTTTTTCGGCTCTTCAGCAATGCTTGTTAAGCATTACTTTTTAAAAATCACACCAGATTACAGCCCAAGTGTTGTCTATTGAAACTGCGCATCCTTGTGTTCAGGGGTGTCATGGTTGGGGGGGGGGGACGCCCCCCTAATCTTGTCGGCCAGTTGGTAAAAAATAACCGAGTCGGCGCGAAACGCCGCGACTTTTCGTCAAAAAGTTGATTTTTTTTTTGAAAACATTAGGTTTTTATGGCACTTGCAGCTGGCTCAAGTGCCATATACCGATCACAATTCCGTCTGTCGGTCGGTCCGAGTTTTTTGTCACACTTTTTCGAGTTAGGGTACTTCCAGATGTGCTAGGACAATGAAACTTGGCAGGCATATCAGGGACCCGACCAAACTAACCTGGAAATAATCAGTTTCTCGACCCGACCATATGCAGGGGAGTGCGGGGCGCTGGAAACTTGAAAATTTAGGGCATTTTGTCACACTTTTCCGAGTTAGGGTACTTCTAGATGAGCTAGGATAATGAAACTTGGCAGGAATATCAGGGACCCGACCAAACGAACCTGGAAATAATCAGTTTCCCGATACGACCCTATGTGGGGGAGTGGGGGTGCTGGAAACTTGAAAATTTAGGGCATTTTGTCACACTTTTTCGAGTTAGGGTACTTCCAGATGAGCTAGGACAATGAAACTTGGCAGGAATATCAGGGACCCGACCAACTAACCTGGAAATAATGAGTTTTCCGATCCGACCATATGCGGGGGAGTGGGGGCGCTGGAAACTTGAAAATTTAGGGCATTTTGTCACACTTTTTCGAGTTAGGGTACTTCCAGTTGTGCTAGGACCATGAAACTTGGCAGGCATATCAGAGACCCGACTAACCAAACTTAGAAATAATCAGTTTTCTGATCCGACCATTTTTGGGGGGGGGGGTAGTGGAGGGCAGGGGAATCCGGGAAATTGAGAAGTGTGTAACTTTCGAACGGGTGATCGGATTGTAATGAAACTTTATAACTGAATAGAATATATATCTGTAATGTCCCGTTTAAAGTCTTGCCCGGATTCGGTAGCCAGGGGGAGGGGGGCGGAAATTTCAAGATCGGTTAGAATGGAGGGATCGGAGTGAAACTTGCTGGGAAGAACAAGCATCTGCTCTAGATAAGTCTTTTAGACCGTTGTACTGGATCCGGACACTTATGGGGGGGGGGAGGGGGTTTCCCGGAATTCCGGTGATGGCGGTTTTGGGGATTTTCACGATGAAACTTGGCAGGCATATCAGGGACCCGATCAAACTGACTTCAAAATGAAAATTTTGTCGATCTGATAATGGTGGGGGTGTGGAGGGAGGGGAATCCGAAATTTTCAGTCATGCGTAATCTTGGAATGGGTGATCGGATTCGAGTGAAATTTAAGAATTGAACAGAGGACATTTCTCCGATGATCTTTTTCATATCCGGACCGGATCCGGCAACTATTGGGGGGGGGGGGAATACGTGACCCGTTTAGAATGGAGGGATCGGGATGGAACTTTGTGGGAAGAACAAACAGATGCTCTAGGTAAGTCATTTACTGAATCGGATTGGCTACGGGCACCGTGGGGGAGCTGGGGGGGGGGGGTGCACCGGAAATCTGGAGAAACGATTAGAATGATGGTATCGGAGTGAAACTTGCTGGGAAGAACAAACATCTGATCCATGTAAATCTTTTACATAACTTGACTGGATCCGGACACTAGAGGAGGGGGTTTCCCGGAATTCTGTTTTTGGGGGGATTTTCACGACAAAACTTGGAAGGCATATCAGGGACCCGGTCAAACTGACTTGGAATAAAAAAAAATTCTCGATATGATAATCTTAGGTGGGGGGAGTTGAGGGAGGGGAATCCGGAATATTGAGTCATGCGTAACTTTGGTACGGGTGATCGGATTCGAGTGAAATTTAATAATTAAACCAGAGGACATTTTTCTCTGGTGATCTTTTTCATTTCCGGGCCGAATCCGGCAATTATTGTGGGGAGGGTGGAAAATACTTGACCCGCTTAGACTGGTGTGATCTGGATCGAACTTCGTGGGAATGACAAACAGATGATCTGGATTAATCATTTACAGAACCGGATTGGCTTCGGGTATTGTGGGTGGAGTTGGAGGAGGGGGGGGGGTCTGGGATTCCGGTGATCGCGCGTTAAGGTACTTCCAGATGTGCTAGGACGGTGAAACTTCGCTGGAATATTTGAGACTCAACAACATTTGCTTAGAAATTGCTACTTCCCAAATCCGATTATTCCTTAAAGTACCAATCTTGACCGCAAAGTAAAAAATACTTTTAAGCAATATATGCATTTTCGTGATGCCCATCAGCCCATTAGCATTTTTGCCTCAAGGGTTTTGCTTACAAATGAAGTTCCAGCTCCCTTAGAGTGCGCATCTCAACCGCAAAGTCGAAACTTACTTTTGATCAATCAAATCGTGTGTGACACTTAGTTACTAAATCCGTTACTAAATGACAATTAGTTACTAAATCCGTTCCAACCTCACAAAAAGTTACTACGCTGACCGTTCCAGCCTTCACGATATAGTAACTAATAGTAACTATTTGCTTACCACGCTCGGGAGCGTGGTAGGCGTAGTAACCACGAATCTCTGTCACGTGATTGGTCGGATTCACCCGTGGCATGATGTTCCGCTGGAAAATAGAAAAATCGTTCCAGCCTTGACGACAAAAAGGCAGAATTTGTGACGTCATGCGTGGTAACTACGGTAAGTAGGATGGAACACGCTCTTAATAGTGGCACGCTAGTACAGTTTTATCTAGACGTTTTTCTTTCAGGTTCCTGACGGAAGAGCCAGATAGGGTTGACAGTCTCATTCGAAGATGTAAGAAACTTACAGGGACGTTATTGACTCTGAAAAGGTATGCCTGTCAACTAATTGATCGTCAGTATGATTCCGAAAGTTTAAGTGGGAGCTTAAACCAGTATATTTATCATATCCTTCCTTTTCGGGGTCACACGCAACATTTTGAAGGCTTCTTGTTTTTTACGATAACGTCTTCAGTTTCGGGATTTTAGCTAGTACTCTCATAAATGGGTCATTTGGGTCCAAAAGTGGACTGGCTGAAACAATCACGGGTCTGACGCAAAAAAAAATCTAAGTAGGGCCCATATCCTTGTTTATTCGTCCCACGTTCTCTGTCACCAAAACCAATTTCGAACTAACCTTCTGTCTTTCGAGTCAAAGTTAAAACTTTTTCGCCAGACGCCAGACTACTTGTCTCCTGTGTTCATTCTCACTCAGCCTGTGTTCATTCTCACTCAGCCTGTGTCCATTCTCACTCAGGTCAAAGTTAAAACTTGTTGGCCTGACTATAATTTCCTTCCCTCCATCTTTCCTTGTCTCCTGCGTCTATTCTCACTCAGCTTACACTTTCTCCCTCCATCTTCACTAAGATCATTCACATGGTTAACCACCTGATACCCGTGCGGAAAAAAGTCAAAATCTTTTCAAAAACACAAACCAATTGGGGGTGGTAAACCCCTGGCTCCGCTCTTATTCACGAACCACGTCGCCAATCGCTGAATCGGAAACAACGCCATCCAAAAAGGAAACTTCTCGGACACTCATTCGCGGGATAAGTGCACTCTCTTCTTGAGTACAAATTAGTTGCGTTTTTGCAGATACCATGATATCTGATACCACGGTCTTAAGTCCTTTTTGCAGTTATTGTCGTGGTATCTGGTACCACGGCAAAAGGTGTTTTTGTAGTTATCGTGGTATCTGGCCAGTTGTCGTGGTATCGGTCCTACCGGGGTAACTGATCGTGGTATCTGAAAAGTCATCTCACTTTCATTTCATCAAATTTTGTCAAATTGATGGGAAAGAAGTTGGGAACTAAGTGCTGTAACGGGATATCAGTTTTCTTTTGGGATGACTTCGAGTGCCGGCAATTGTCGTTTTTGCATAGCAGCCGTGTATCAGATACCACGGTAACTGCAAAAACGACTAATTGCAGATCTAGTTACCGTGGTATCAGATACCATGGTATCTGTAAAAACGCAACTATTGTTCAGAATAACAGAAACTAGTCCGCTTGGAAGCGCTGAACTGGGGTACAGCGAACTGGGACACGCCAGTTCTCAGACAACTTATTCAGTTTAGTCGAGGAAAAAACGGTCGATATGCCTAACAGAAAGTAACAAAAAATGTACACGTGCAAACCAGTCAACCCGCTAAGGTAATTGATCAGTTATCCTTCATCTTATCTGTTCTGGTGCCGGACAGGGGCGTCACGACGGGGGGGGGGGGGCCCCCCCCCCCCGCCAATGTTGTCGGCCAGTCGGTAAAAAATAACTGAGTTGGCGCGAAGCGCCGCGATTTTTCGGCAAAACAGTTGATTTTTTTTCATTAAAACAGTCGATTTTTCTGAAAATCAGTCGATATTTTCGAAACTGTCGTTTTTTTTATTTTAATAACCAGCCAGTCGGCAAATTCCTTGACCCCCCCCCCCCCCCAAACGTTTTGGCTAGTGACGCCTCTGGTGCCGGATGCTATGGATAGATAGATAGATAGATTTATTAATTGCTAAGCAGCCCGAGGGCCATGGCAACAAGAAATCACAAAAATATATCACATACTAGAAGAAAACGCACAAAACAAAATAAGAACACAAAAAAGAGAAAAAGCTCCTCCTTAATCTTAATCTTTCTCTTCTCTAATAACCATTTTCAGTATTTCTTTGTTATTTCCCTAATCCAAAAATCTACTTCTATGTTCCATCGCTGTCCTCAGGAATCTCCCCAATCTCTTAATCGTAGTAAAAAATTCATTCCTAACAACTCTGATTAACCATTCTTCATCAAACTCACTCACACCGTACTGTTCTTTCCTCCATCCACTCAGCTCCATGCACTCGCAAACCATGTGAACCAAACTCTCATTCTCGCATCCACACATCGGACAGAAGTAAGGACCGGATTTCTGCCTAAAATTACCAATATAACGTCTTCTAGCACCAATTGGCAGTGTGTCCGCCAACATTTCAATAATTATTGTTAATTCCTCCCGCTTAAGACCCGCTTTAAACATTATACTCTCACCCCATGTCTCTCTTACCGTGGCATAAAGCCTCAGGGATTCGGATTGATCCTTTTGGACGTGCCAAACCTGTATTTCTTGGCTCTTAAGTATTTCCTGTACTAGCTTGCTAACTCCTTCCTCATTTCCTACTCCATTGTTCCACATTTCACCAATTCCACGATCATCCAATATCTTTTTTACCAAATAAGGCCACGAATTAG
Organism: Branchinecta sandiegonensis; assembly: GCA_030848855.1. Taxonomy (NCBI): domain Eukaryota; kingdom Metazoa; phylum Arthropoda; class Branchiopoda; order Anostraca; family Branchinectidae; genus Branchinecta; species Branchinecta sandiegonensis. The sequence goes on along the minus strand of JAUPMV010000003.1, from coordinate 10,519,585 downwards.
ACGAATATCTTTCAACGCTTCTAAGTATGCTGATTTTATTATTCTAACACGTGGCAAACTAACAATCTTTTCCCAAAGTCTAACCATATTCACTAATCTTACATTTCTCAACGATGTTAGACCTAACTCACCCTTAATCACTACACTATTTGTAAATTTACTAACCCCTAACCACCTTTTAAAATACCCTAACTGCAAAACTTCTATTTTATCTATTTTCTCATAACCCCATACTTCAGACCCGTAATGCATTACCCCAACTACCTTAGACCTAAATATTTCTTTATGGGCCCGGAGATTCCTAATTTTCTTCAGTTCACTCCTCAAAATCAAATTTGAACACAATCTTCCTATCTCTACGCTCTTTTCAATATGTTTACTAAATGTCTTACCTTTAGCTCTAAACCTTATTCCTAAATACGTCCATTCTTCTTTCACTTCAATTTCTCTTCCTGCGTATTTGAACTTATCCTCGGACCTCGAATTCCCTCCTTTCCTAAATACTAACACTACCGTCTTACCTGTGTTTAGCTCCAGTTTCTTGCCTTCCAAAGACACCCTTAACAAATCAAGTAAAACTTGCAAATTATTTCCACTATCACTTACCAAAACAGTATCATCAGCGAAAAGGAGCATACATAACACAGATAAGTCTAATGAAACTGTAGGTGCTCCTTGTTTTAACATAACTCAACAACATCATTTATAAAAATTCCGAACAGTTTTGGCGACAGAATACATCCTTGTTTAACCCCCAAATTGTAACTTATTATTCTTGACTGGTCATCCGGGAGTCTAGTTTAAAAAAAAAAAAAAAGTGAGCTGCGAAGTGGGTCCCAATACAGCACATATTCCAATTGAATCCCAATTTCGCTTTATTGAAGAAAAAAAAACCTGCCCCTGGGAAATGCCGTGTATTATTTTCTTGCTGTCCAGCATCAGTAGCTACAAAAAACTGAGCAATCACTACACATGGAGGTAACACACAAAAAAGTAACAAAAAGCAAAAACACACACGACTACAAAAAAGTAAGCAATCACTATATATGGAGGTAAGATATTTACACTGGACGGATTGAAAATTAAAGAATCACTAGACAATAAATTGACAAATTATAATCTAGACTAAGCTATGGTCCTGGCCTTAAAACACTTAACAAATGAAGGCATAAGGCTCATATCGAGCATACGAAACAATCACATGACGAGGCATAAGGGTTGTTCCAGCGTTATAGTTGGGTATTGTTGAAATAAGCTGCACACCAGTTATTCACGTCAGCTTATACTGCGAGCAGGACGTGATCCAGAAAAATAGAAATCGGTCATATTTCTCTTGTGCAGCTGTAATCAAATCGCCGCCTGCTTGGGTTCCTTTTGAAATCTCGCCTTTCGCCATTGTAGCGTTTTGTACCTCGGCCTAGCCGAGTTGTGAAAGTCACTCAAGGCAAACTTCGCTGAAAGCTTAAAAGTCGGCCGACAACTCTTTCAAACATAAGGACATGAGAAGCTTCAAAGTATTGTTTTCCGTTTTGCAAGACATTTCCTGTTTTGGACTTCTTTACTTCGCTTGGTTTTCTCATTCCTTAACAACGGCGTGTTCGGTTTTCGAATAGTTTGCGTCCAGCCGCCACGTCGGCGAGCAGAGCCTCGTTTGTGTTGCAATAGTGCTGCCGCATCGCTTCTGGAGCACTACTTTGCTTCTGCACAAGATGCTTTTTCGGATTCACTGCCTGCACCATTTCTTCTTAGTTGAAGCAGCACCTTGCAGGGAAGCACGGACTTGTTCGGTAAGCAAGTCCGCGATTCTCGAGACGCGCTGCCGTGTTCCTCGGAAGCACTGCAGTACGAAAATAAATGTAGAAAGAATCAGTCCGGAAGCTGCCGAGAAGTGGACCCGCAGCGTGCAACAAAAACGAGGCTCGGGAAGGCTGGTCGACAAGTGCTACCAAAAAATCGCTGATTTCACCTGGAAAGTAATGGTATTTTTGAAAATCTATATATTCTGAACCATTTCATCGTGAAAGGATCACGTAAGTGCTGCCTTTTAAGAGCGTGTTCCATCCTACTTACCGTAGTTACCACGCATGACGTCACAAATTCTGCCTTTTTGTCGTCAAGGCTGGAACGATTTTTCTATTTCCCAGCGGAATATCATGCCACGGGTGAATCCGACCAATCACGTGACAGAGATTCGTGGTTACTACGCTTACCATGCTCCCGAGCGTGGTAAGCAAATAGTTACTATTAGTTACTATTTCGAGAAGGCTGGAACGGTCAGCGTAGTAACTTTTCGTGAGGTTGGAACGGATTTAGTAACTAATAGTTACTATTGGTACGAGGGTGGAACACGCTCTAAGACCCATCGGGTTTGGAACATCGATCATGGTAACAGCCTGTCATTTAGGGGCTTCTTTAAATACACTGCACTTTTTCCCAGCAGCTAACAAAATAAATGGTTTCAAAAGTTCAGCCCTTCATTTCAAGAACAGTTCGACACTAAAGAAAATAGGAAGTGCGCCGTCTGTCCGACCAGAGAAGCCAATAAACAGCGTGTTCCACCCCTCTAACAATAGTTACTATTAGTTACTATTTCCGTTCCATCCTCACGAAAAGTTACTACGCTGACCGTTCCAACCTTCTCAAAATAGTAACTAATAGTTACTATTTGCTTACCATGCTCGGGAGCGTGGTAAGCGTAGTAACTACGCATCTCTGCAACGTGATTGGCCGGATTCGCCCGTGGTATGATATTCTGCTGAAAAATAGAAAAATCGTTCCAGCCTTGACGGAAAAAACCCAGAATTTGTGACGTCATGCGTGGTAACTACGGTAAGTAGGATGGAACACGCTCAAAAACGGTTTTATAGGTACTCGACGTGATGCAAAAATCTTTACGGCCCTTTTGCTTCCTTTTAGAGTTAAACTCTGAAGAGTGACACATTATTTTTCTAGATTGACGAAGCCATGGAAACACAAAACCTGCCAAGGCATTTTTGGGATTCTACTGTTCACTGTTACCTCCATTGCCATGTAGCAACAACGCTGGGATTTATCCCGATGACAAATTTTCGTGACTTAGTCGTATCAGGGACCCATAAATTTCCTGTAATGACTCGCCATTCAGGGGGCTTGTCAATAAGAGATTTCTGATGCGCCCTTGACCGAGCGTTAGATAGTTCGAGAAATACCCACGGGGATAGAAAACGCGACTATCCGCATAGACAAAATTTTCGCAGCTGTTATGCTGAACTAGGAGTATTTCTCTGTAATGGAAAAGTATCCTGGATCGTTTGTCCTAGCTTAGGTACCTGGTGGCATGCTGAATAGTCCCAACAAATTTTGTCTATCTGAGCAAGAACGCCGATTCGACCCAAGCGGAATTTTTGGAAACTAGGTGAGGCTCGGGCAACATAGCAACACAGAAGCATAGGAAATGACAAGCCCCCTGAATGGCGAGTCATTGCAGGAAATTTATGGGTCCCTGGTCGTATGGAGTTGTACGAAAAAGTAGTATGCATTAGTAACTGTTGCCACTGCATGCTACTACTAGCAAACTGGATGATATTAAAGCAAGCTTGGATGCTAGATACTACTACTTAAGATTAACCCAGTCGGAGGCATTTTAAATCGAAGTATTCCATACTACTATATATCAATACATGCAACTTTTTCGTACAACTACCATACAACTACACAGTCAAAGAATTTTTCATCGGGATGAATATAAATGAAAGGAAGTCTTTAACAACGCTCCAACACTTTCCTCGGTGAATCCAGCTTCGCGGAAATACTTTCTACCCTGTGAGTTTTATTGCAGCTTTAGCTAGAGTGACCCGTCTACCTTTTCTTTTACCGATTTTTTTTTATTTTACGATAGGCTTGCATCCGTTCAGGAGCAGCGTCATTTCAACTTCCCGGACGGCCAGGAATCGGACTCTTCCCATCCCGCAGCCCCAAATGCTGTACTCAAAGTAAGTCACACACTGCCCAGTTGCACGAAGCCACGTGAACCTTGAATCCGATGTCCTGACATTGTGGCATCTCTGCGCATGCGCTAAGCTACGCTGCCACCGCTGAGGGGACCAGTGGCGATACAGATTAATGTAGATAGTAAGCTGAGCAGAGGCAGTGAGGTCACTCGTCCTTTCCGCTTGAATAAGGAGGGTGGGATTCTTGAGCGCCCTTCCTTCCCATTTCACCTTGTCAAGCTTCGTCTATTTCTGAGAATAACCTTCTGTCACCGGTCCATAGGCCTAGGTCAACTTTCCAGCTAAGCTCCGAGTGAGAGCGATTTTCCTTTTGCTCTGCGGTTTTCACTCCGTTGCAAAGGCTTAAGGCGTATTCTTGCCGTTCCCCGAGGACTCCTCGGGAATCGATGGGAAAGGCGAGAATAGAGGGAGTCACTCCACGCGGACTCCGCGTACAGAAACAGCGAGAACACGGGGAATGCTTCCAAAATGGATTTGTTCGAAAAAAAATATGCAGTTGACGAAATTAGTCTGGATCCACTTCGTTTTTGGTTTTGTTTATTCTGATTGTTTTTAATTAATTCTACATTGCACCAACACCAGTAAAATTTGATTCGCCTCCGAATCTGAAAGGGAGTCCTTTTTGATGATGGTGATGATAATCGAAGCATTCCCCTTCCGTGGGGACTCGCGAGGATACGGGGAGTGAGTCCCCAGGACAAACAAAAACGCGGGGACTCCTCAAGTGGAGTCCTCGAGGAGCGGCGAGTATACGCCTTGACATTTTTCTGCATAAGCGGAGCGAAATTCGCAGCGGCAAGCGGTATTCGCCATCATTGAACTTTAGCGGGATGGATGGATTTTGATGCAAGAATGTGAACTGAAAAAAATATGACTGGATTCTCTGTCTTTACGTACTGTGAGCTGTAGAAATCAGTCCGAAGCTTTGCGAATGGCAAGCACGAAGAGGTAAGATTTGAAAGTGCTACTTTGTCACGGCTACACGTCACGGCGGGGGTCCTGCCGTTGGAGCTGAGTGCGTGAAAACACTAATTCAGAAGCCCTCGAGAGAGAGCACGGTTGTTGTATTGTTAGTAGAGTAGTGATGTGTGCGTCTTGTGTGAGTGTGCTGCAGTTTATTTCTTGTCAAGTCTGACTGGGGCCACCTTTCCTTTTCTAGAGGAACAAGCACATGTGGCGCTGGAGTTCGAACTTCAAGTCGGTCGTCAATAGCCACGAGTAATTTTGATTTTTGAATTTTTGGAAAAACTCTTTGTAATATTTTTGTATTTTTCTGCATCAGTACTCTTTGGAAGTCCTTGGCCCCTCTGTACTCTTTAAACATGCATGGACATCAGCTCTGCTGCCTGGCTTGCTTATCCTCACTTTTTAAATGTTTTTCTTCAGCGCCTATCTCGATTTTCAAATGCATCCGACCAGGGCTCGAGCTTCGCCGGCCGGCCAATCAGTATCAAGTACTAACTTTTCCCGAAAAGCTGATTGGCAGGCCTCAAGGAAATGCAATATTTTTTCTATTAGTTTACTTTTCATCTCTGATAAATCACAATTTCTATCCTAGACACTTTGAACTTCTACCTCTTTCCTGTGTATGCAAACGACATTTTAACGATTTTTTCTTGTACCATGTTCGGTACCACTTTCGAGGCCCTTTTGCCTCCTATGTCATAGAGTAAAACCGGCGAAGCAGAACAGCCTCCCTGCATTAAATCAAACGAAATACAATCTTGAAAGGCCGGTCAAACCGATTACGTTCTTTTTTTTTAAGGTTAGAGAATGATAGAAATGAGAAACACATTTTAGAACACTGAAAAAGAAACAGTGTCACATTCCGCAACCCATATCATCGCTTCTGTTACAAACCACTCTCTTTCTGTGCACCTCTCGTTCCGCTGGAGCACAAGCAGCGCCATCTGTTGCATTTCTTTTAGTTTTCTTCTTACTTTTTCGTATAGCTTTGTGGCGTTAGTGTCGTAAGAAAGATTTCAGGATTTGCCCTGCGAATGACAAGAGCTCAGAATACTCTGAGCGTGTTCCATCCTACTTACCGTAGTTACTACGCATGACGTCACGAATTCTGACTTTTTGCAGTCAAGGCTGGAACGATTTTTCCAGTTTCCAGCGGAATAATATGCCACGGGTGAATCCGACCAATCACGTGACGGAGATTCGTGGTTACTACGCTTACCACGCTCGGGAGCGTTGTAAGCAAATAGTTACTGTTGAATTAGATTAGAAGGCTGGAACGGTCAGCGTAGTAACTTTTCGTGAGGTTGGAACGGATTTAGTAACCAATAGTTACTATTGGTACGAGGGTGGAACACGCTCTCTATATGACTTAGTCCAAAACACGCCAGTGATCCTCGGGAAGAACAAGAAAACGTAGCACTAGCAACTCAATCCTGTGGCTATGTTTGGGAGCAGCTGTGATACCGCTTCCGGCTCTTCCGCTAGGTACAGGGCGATTTTGCATCGGCAAGAAGAGTTGGTCATCAAGAGTATTCGGATTAGTCGGTTTGTCTGTGAAGGGTTTACCGACCAATTGAGCTAAGAACATTGGGAGTAGATCTATCTACATTTCTTCGTCCTCCCCTTGCCCTTAAGAGATGGAATTCGAATTATATGCCGGAAAGAAAACCATATCGTGTAAATAAATAGTGGCCTGTCTACTTTTGGAAGTTGAGGTTTTGTTATTTGGGACTGTAACTCAACTTTGGACGGCGTTGTTGGCTAAACGGTATTCAAAAAGCTGACACCCACTCTGATGTTTTTAGGAGAAGTACTTTCGAGTCACGAATTTTATTAGATGACTGGGTCCAAAGTTAATCAGCCTCAAAAGAATCATAACTCTACTGTGCCTCTGCCTCAATGGTATCATTAACATTATATTTTTATAGGGAGGTCCTTCGTCCCGGAGTGGCGAGAGCCGACAGTATTGGAAATCCGAAGCCGATGCTCGGACTCGGGCTCAGAACACGCTCGATGATCTACTGAATCAACTCAAAGATATAAGCACCGATAATGACGAAACCCCCTGTTCATCACCTAAGCTGCCCCAGAAAGGCGATCTGCGTTACCCACCCCCTCCCCCTCCTAGGGGTGCCAAGTTTCAGCCTGAGAGAACCTCCAGCCCAACATCCGCCGCTATGATGCCGAAGAAAGTAGTCATGACGGGAATTCGTGTCCTACCCAATGTTGCCTCGTCGCGGCCATCCGAATCCCGTGAGCCCCTCTCCAGTACCAGTTCGAGCACAGAAAGTATAGATTCTCAGAAGGGAGTTACAACGCCCATGCCATCTAGGCGAATTTCAGTTAGGGACAGTGACAGACGCCGGAACCGAGAGCCTGAGATATATGATTTTGGAAAGGAGCCAATGCAGGGTGGAAAGCCGGTCTTGGCTGTTGAGCCGAAGCTTTCGAAACCGGCTGAAGGAAAGCCTTGGGCAGAGACTGATATACTGTGAAAACGGAACGATGATTTTTAGTGACTTGGTAGCCGACTGATGCATATCGCGTGTAACAATTTTTGCTATTTTACGTATCAAGCACGTATTCTTTGATAGGATCAAGCACGCATTTTCACATATTATTGCTTTGTCTAGTTCATTCAAAGAGAGTTGGCGCTATTTTGTCTCAGATTCTCGACTCCGAACGGATACGTCAGGCCTGGAAGTTTAGCAGACGTGTGCCGGTCATCGTGAAAGATATCGATGGTGTATCGATGGAAGACCCGACTAGATTAACATGTTTAAAAGAATGATCTTAGTTTTGTTTTGTTTCTATGGCACTTGCCCTTCGGCCAAGTGCCATATAGCGATCGCAATTTCTGTCCGTCCGTTGGTCGGTCCGGGTTTTGCTAGTTCGGGCACTTCCACATAAGCTATTAAGACGACGAAACTTGGCAGGCATATCAGGGACCCGATAAGATTAAGTTGGAGACAGTCACTTCCCCGATCCGACCATCGTGGAGGGAGGGGGATCCGGAATCTTGAGGTATTTATAACGGGTGATCGGATCTTAATGAAACTTGATATTTGGAAAGACCTCGTATCTCAGACGACCCACGTAAAATCCGGATCGGACCCGGTGACTTCGGGGGGAGATGAAGGGGGAACCGGAAATCTTGGGAAACGCTTAGAGTGGAAGGATCGGGATGCGACTTGGTGGAAAGAGCAAGCATAAGTCCTAGGTACATCATAAAAATAAATGAACCGGATTCGGGCGCCATGTGGGAGTATGTTGGGGGGAGGGGGTCCGGAATTCTGATGATCCCGCGGATGCCGTACTTCCTGAATCTGATGTACTAGGACGATGAAACTGGGCTGGCATATCAAGGACTCCAATAAACTGACTTGAGAATAGTCGTTTGTCTGATCCGACTATCGTGGGGGGAGTGGAGGGATGGGGAATCCGGAATCTTCTGACATTCAGAACTTTTGAACTGTTGATCGGATTTGAATGAAACTTGGCAAGTGGAAAGAGGTGTCGTCCTCGATGTTCCATGTCAAGTCCGGACCGGATCCAAAAACTTGTGGGGGGGATGAAGGGGGGCACCGAAATTTTCGTGAAACCTTTAGCGTCGAGGTATCGGGATGGAATTTAGTGGGAAGAATGAGCATAAGCCTAGATACGTTCTTGACTGAAACAGATCATATCGGGGCTCTTTGGGGGGAGTCGAAGGGGGTTTCCCGGAAGTCCGGTGATCGCGAGTTACGATACTTCCACATGTGCTAAAGACGATGAAACTTGGCAGGCATTAGCGGCCCGACCAAATAGGATTAAGGATCTGACAAAATGCTCTAGAAAACATCCGTTCCTGGATCCGACCATTTCTGGGTTGTTTGCGAACGGGTGGTCCGATTCGAGTGAAACTTTATTGGTGATCAGAACTAATAACTTGGATATGCAAAACATGTCTAACCACAAGCGGCAACTGCTGGGGGGTCCGGAAACTTTTGTGATATGCACAAAAAACAGACGAAATGGCCTAATGGGCTGCAAGTTGGACAGTACCGATTTTATGCGGCCTAGTTTGTTATTTGGCGTCCGGACCGGGTGCGGTCACGGTAGGAGGAGGATGAAGCGGAAATCGGAAATTTCCAGAGATGCTCCGATTTGAGTCAAACTTCAAGGACGAGAAGAGAAGATGTCAGAGCTGCGAAGGCTTATGTGTCCTAGTCTTACTGGGCCACAGTGGGAAGAGTTGGAGGGGGAAATTTTGTGGCTCGCATAGGGGTCAAACGAGTGGAGTGATTTGAATGAAAATTGGAAAGTAGAGAGACCATGTGCCCTAGATGACGTATTTTAGGGTCCGGATCGGATCCGAGCACGGAGGGAGGGGGTGAACATGATAGCCAGTAAGAGAAGATGCTTTAGAAAATCTGTGCATTCGGCTGAACCAGATTCGGCCGTGGTAGGGGGAGTTTGAGGGGGATGGGTACTGGAAATAGTATGGCCCTCGTAGGGATCAAACTTGCGTGATGAAACATTTGCCCTAGATATCCTATTTCTAGGTCCGATCCTAGCGGGGTTGAAGGGGGTATTCTGTTACATTCTCATCTGCTTTCTTGTACCATCTACCCGTAACAAGTGCCATACGAGCTCGTAACTCTTGTTTGTATCTATCTGTCTAATGGTGAATGGCAATGAGAATTGGCATGGAAAGTGGCAATGTATTCTTCAGGATTGAGTAGTTCTAGTATCGCTAGATCTGCAAAGTATTTACTTACTTACTCAAGGGTTGATCAACCAAAGTAGTTGCAATGTATCCTGCAGGATTTGGGCAGTTCTAGTCTAACTAGATCTGCAAAGTATTTGCCTATTGGTTTTACCTTTACGGATGTAACTTTGTCGCTGCTCAAGTACTTGTTAAATATATATTTTACTCGAATAAAATAAATTACACTTGGAAAGCCGAACAGCAACTTTTGCCACAGATCGCAGTTGTGTTCAAGCAAAAAGCAATAATTTAGCCGGCAAAAGGTTAGACAGAAGCAAATGAAAAAGTAAGAAAGTCGATCCGGCTAGTTAGCGCCAGGAAGGGGACAGAGTTTCAAGGAACATTGCTGTGGAACACACGTGTGGCCTTGCTACGTTCTGAGCATTTTGTATTGCGCCTGTCTGAGCCTCCCGCGCCTCAAAATTACGCCAATGCCGTGGGCGTGGGGTCCGGGCACAGGTGCTTAACCAAATTCCAAGATTTAGGGATGCCTATGCACACTTTCAGTTGAAAGATGGTAGATTTTCTGAGCTACGTAAAATTTCATCGTGCCACATCCACAAAATAAAAAATGTTTAACCTCTCAGAAGCCAATCACTCGCAGTTTTAATGAGAAACGATTAGGCAGAAGTTTCTGCATATTTGTCGGTTAGGATATAGGACTCGGCAAGGTTGAATCGAGAAATATCGAAATAATCGTTGCTTCTGTTTTTAGGAGTTGAGTTTTTGCAGATACCATGGTACCTGATACCACGATAACTGGACCTGCGTGGTGTCGTATTCCCAATTACCATAGTATCTGATACTACAGCTTCTTTGCAAAGACACTATACAGTGCCAGACTTCTTTCTCATCAATTTGACAAAAACCTAGGCTCTTGTGGGGGTGATGATGAAAGTGAGATGACATCCGACCGCATTACCACGGTCCGGACCGTCGTATCTGAATAATAATAATAATAACTTTATTGCTTTGAAAGCCCGAGGGCCATAGAAAAGAACAATTAGGCAAAAAACAAACAACAGAATCACTGATAAGCTACTAAATTTCACAAAAGTATTTGATCCAACTCCAAAAGCTGTTTCGGTGCTCCATTGCCAGCCTGAGGAAACGATCAAACCTTTCCATGCTTACAAAGCATGTCACCAATCGTCAGAAGTATCCATGTCTAATCAAACAGGCATGTACCAAACACTTCCGTTTGCAATTCATTAAGTCCAACATCACGCATTAGATGACTCACACTTTCATTCATACTTCCATATATAGGGCAAAAATAAGAACCTTCTTCCCATGCCCCTTCCCTTTATATTGACTTCTTTTCCCAAGTGATCAGATATATAATCTGAATATCAGATACCACGATAACTGGCCAAATACTCAGTAACTGCAAAAACTTTTGATCGGGGTGTCAGATACCATATGGCATCTGCAAACACGCAAGTAATAGCATCGACATACTCGACACCAGAATGTGATCACTCACCTCTGCTGCGTCCATGGCTATGAGATCTTATTCATAGTTTTTACTTATGCCTGTTACCTCCGCCCCTCCTCCCCCCATGGATTGGTTCATTCATTTAGTGCGTAATGACTGTTCGAAGATGTCATACAGTCCCAAATCACGAAGGACCTCTGGTAATTTTGTTGCGTAGAAGCGAGAAGGTAAGGTTCACTCAACCTCACTTCTCCTGTAAATAACGGATGGCCGTGTGGCACCAGGACAGTCCTGGGACATTAACCTTGTCCATTGACTATTGCTGCACACGACTATTACAAACCTTCAGACCAGCCAAAATGTCATAGAAGCTGTCGTGCGAGAACTGCTTCGGATTCTCTCCACGGAGGCATCGATCGCTTCCTCAGCACGGCTTATTTTACTAGAGCCATGCGCGTCTTCCAAATGTTCTATCGATTCCAACAGAAGAACCAATCGGGAGCCTCGATAGCAGAGACTGCTTCCTTGGAAGTTCGAATGAAATGTTTTGCGAACAGATATCTAAAAGAAACCTGGTGCGGTGAGGATATTGTGAATGTAATCTTAGAAGCTTCAGTGAAACAAGATATACAATCTGGATTTATTCAGTGGTGATAAGATGGGCACCGTGCTCAGTTTTAATCCTAAGGATTATCCGGACAGGGATGTAACTATACTGAACAACCAGCTGATCGAACTGAACCTGAATAACAACTCAAAGCCAAGGATACGGTCTGTCACGGAAGAGAATCTCTATAACTCGAACTATGACAAAAAGATGGTTGACAATCGGCTGAAGAAATCCTCATTTTTCATCAACACGCTAAGCTGGAAGAAACTCTCAAGCGTGACCAAAAAGAAATTTGAGAATAATGCGCAAAAAATGCCAAACCAGAACAATTCCAAGAAGATTCCTATCCCTGTCACAATCAAACCCACCCTGGACACGATTTTCCAAGTGCAGGAGCCATACAAGCGCTCGAAAACCATGAACTGTCTCCTACAGCCAAATGGCAAAACTCTATCCCTCGACTCGACCGTCCAAGCAAATATGCGACCTTCGAGCGTCATTTTAAACAAGACCGTTTCGAAGCCGACGATCTCGCTTGTTTCCCCATCAACGGCTGACCCGCCCGGGCGGCGAACTGTCATTCAGGCCTCCACCTCTGAGCTCCTACGTTGCTTAGGTGTTTTCCTTTTCAAGCGCTGCAGGAAGCTGAAGGACTTCCAGGTCGGAGACGCGGTCATGTGGTTACGAGCAGTCGACCGAAGTTTGCTCCTCCAAGGATGGCAGGTAAATGACTGTTTGGCATTTTACCATAATTAAGAAGATGCGATTAGAGAGGTGGAGAAAGCACAAATGCCATTACCCCATGTCGGTTGGCATGAGATGACTCGAAAGGGAGATTACGGCTGCGAGTGCTAGCCTGTTAGATACGCCTCGTAATTTGTTCTCTAGCCAAATTTCAACCATTTGATTGGTCAAAAGATATTCACGACACTCAGACAGTACGCACAAACAATACATAATATATGCTACGTATTGCGTCACACTGGACTTCCAAAGACGATTTTTGCGCTTCAGCAAAATATTAAAGAGGAAACAAGCTTAACCTGGGTTAAGATTGTTTTGCTTCTATCGCCCGCACTTTTTCAACCAATCTGGCTAGGCTGCAAAGTTGCACAGAAAGATTTAGCGTAGTTCAACTTGAATCAGCTCGATTTTTGTTTATTCAGTAGAACTTTTGATCCCCTGTAACTTTCCAACCTGGAAAACACGTACCATGATCAACCTTCAAAGGTTTCCTGGGAGCACCATCAGAATTTTTTTTACACAGATTCGGACCCTGGCGGGAATGCCGTATTAAGAATGGCTAGCCTACAGAATACAGTGGATTGTGCCACGTTTTCAACCTTTTTTTGTATTTCAGGACATCGCATTCGTTAATCCTGCCAATGTCGTCTTTGTCTACCTGCTAGTAAGAGAGCTTGTTCACGAGTCAGTAGAAACGGAAACAGAGCTTCAAGCAATTGTTCTCACTTGCTTGTACCTCTCCTACTCTTACATGGGAAATGAGATCTCTTACCCACTGAAGCCATTCTTGGTTGACTCCGATCGTAACAAGTTCTGGAATCGCTGTGTCAAAGCTATCAACCTCCTCTCTTCAGATATGCTTCGGCTGAATGCCGAGCCCGCGTTCTTCACAGAGGTGTTCACAGAGCTTAAAGGTCACGGATCACCTCTCTACTAGGACTATCGGACAAAAATGCTCACTTCTAGAAAAAAAATATTTTCGTACCCGACCCGTGACGGATAAGATGTGATGATCTCTGGAGTGGCAATGCATAAACGGTTGCAGTTCTCCATAAGTCAGTGACGTGAGTAGTTAAGTGACCACACGCAACTAAATACAGAAGTTTTTTTTTTAAAGAAACTTTTGCCATATTCTTATAACACACACCTAGAAGTCATGAAAATGCGCACCTGGGTGAAACAAGTCTTGTCCTACGTTCCCATTCGATACATGAAAGTAAAATGTCAATTTGAATGTTGTTGCTGACAGCCGCGTATGCCTGTGTTACCATACACAGAATGTACCGTATTTCCCAGGAAGAAAGGGGTTTGATGGGGGGAGTATGTACTGTGGTCGAATAATTTACTGACGTTACGTTTTCGTAATCGAATGGGACTGTAGCGCGAAACTTATTTTAATTACTTGGCTGAACAAAGGTTGGAGCTTTTTAGTTTGGGCGTGGGCGTGTCGATAATAGAGTAAAAGCGACCTCATAATCAAATTCCTGTCGATCCCGGTTTATCGTCTAGTGATTATCTCATAGCGAACATGTGAGTTTTGTTGTTACAGTTTTCCGTTGATCTCATTGGCAGTTCCGTTTTGAGCTCTTAGAAAAGTTAATCGATAGGAAGTTTTTTGTTGCCATAGTGACATCTATGTTGCGTGACGCTGTGAAGCCGGTGTGGATCCCGGCTATCTTTACGTATTCTATGTTCCGAGCGTAAGTTTCGTTGACTTTGTCTAATGTTGTGTAGGTATCGAATCTGAATGCCCGTGATACTGTTGACTTTACTATCAGTAACGTAAACTGTTAATAAAAATGTTTTTGTATAATCTCGGTTTCTTCTTAGTGGAACAAACTGAAGTGCACACAAATGACCCTTAAAATATTGTGAAAAGATGGAATGTTTTGCATGGGACTTTTACGGTGACAAAATAAACCAGAAGTCAATTAAACTTAAGAAGTTAGGGCTCCATTATCGGAGCGTCGTTGAAAGTACTGGGCCATATGGCGGGGCCTCATGGAGTAAACCGAAAATTTAGTTTGATGGGGAAGCCGCCCTTGAGATGAAAACATTATAAGTAGTTAACTGAAACAGGAAATTGCTCCTCAGGCGGAATGTGAACCCACGATCTTCGGCTTTCATTACCAGCGCTCTACAACTGAGCTACCGAGGCTCTTGTGAACATTGTTCGTAAACTATTACAATCGCCTATAGGAAGAGTGATCCCGCTGAAGGCAAATTTCTCCAAGCAGGTCACATCCCCATGTCAGGAAATATTGCGTAAAGATGGAATGTTAAACAAAGGACTCATACCGTGACATACGCCTATAAGCCAAGAGTGGAATTTTTAAATTAAATTGAGGAGCCTTGTAGAAAGTCCAGGGCAAACATTACCCTGACACTAAACCAGATGACGCTTAAAACAAAAACTGTGGAGAGGTGTGTGTGCGGGGCGGGGGGATTTCGGCAGTATTTTTCAGTACACTTGCTTGAACAGCACTGAGAAAATGCATTTCGATCTTGCGTTCCCTTTAAAAAAAAAATGTGGTCTTCATTTAAAATCGAATAATAGTACGAATGTGTAATATTCGGACACAGCAAACGACGGACTGACTTATGAAGCAATCTTACACAGGTGGTATAACGCTTCTTGCGACTGACACAATCGTTTTAAAGCACACCTCGCACTATTTACTTCCAATACTGAATACTGTAAAACTAAGCTCTGCTTTAACAATTTTTCCACGGCTTTGGCTCTTTTAAGCCTTTCCCGAGACCCATTTACTCCTAGTAAAAACTTGGCAAAATTAAGAAAACAGATTTAATGCATCAATAGCATGGTACTCGAACACTCGTCGGTGGCATAATGCGATTGGAAACTAGTGAATCGTGGCAAATGCAAAGATTAGTGAGGTGTGGTTATCGGGTTCAGAATGTAACACATGATTTTTTTTTAATTAAGGAATGCAGTTACGGAAGTAGGTTGCATTGGCATTATAGGTACGACGGGTCCTTTAAGAGATCTTCTTAGAAATTGGTTGTAAATTTCGTAATTTCTGTTGAATAGGTACATTTCTGTCAATCGCGTAGGTCTCATAATACAAGATGAATCTTTGTGAAACAACAGCTAGCAGATATTCATTTTCGAGAAATGATCACGTGAAAAATATATTTCGTTTGTCACTCTCACTCTCATTTTCTCATCAACCTTTTTGGAAAATATTAGTTTCAGGTTCGCCTCGTTTGTTGCCTGGAAACCCGGGCGAGATGAGGCGAGCTCCTAGGAAACATGTTAGGCGGGCGTTCCGCCATCCTACGCTTCGCTATTGAAGCTTAATTGGATGACGGAAATCTGGTTTGGAAGCGAAAAGTTCAGGCACGAGGCTTCCAGGTTGATGACTGGAAAGGTCGAACTGATGTTACTGCGATTAAGGGCTAAACGCTGAATGTTCCAGCTGGCATATACTGGATAAGCGTCGAGGAGAATAACGCGATTCTTGGCGAGTATAATAAGGTATCATAGACAAAGACGTTAGCAGCAGGAACGACTGGAAACTCCCTTAAAAGTGGTTCGAGGAAAACTGAGCTTCTCGAGGTCACCCGCCACCCAGCGTTTGGATCCCGAACTGCAAACGCTACCGCGTTACCACGTGAATGCAAACAAAGAGTAATGACAGACAAAAGTTATCGAAAGTAGCCTGACAGCTTGTTGGAATCAATGACTACTGTCTACAAGTCATTTACAGAATGTCACCTATTAATTTTGAAAAAAAAACGAGACACAAAGTGTAGTGCGATGGTGATTTTGCAGAAAGATCGGTCGAAATATAAACAGAACGGTGATTCTAATAAATTACAAATACTAAATGGCTCTGATCGTTGCTACTACTCGAGTTTCCTCTCTTTCAATCTTTTCAGTCTTTCCCACTGTTAAAGTCTTGGATGCTGTTCGAGTTTCTTTCTTCATATGTTTTACATAATTATTCTGATCTTCTGCATATAAAGATTAGACTAGATTATTTTATTGCTGAATTACATAATAACCCATCATGATAGGTAACCGACAATGAGAAGACATAAATGCACTGGCACTGGGCGGTTACCACAAACTACTTCAACTTAACTTAAACAATAACTTAATTTCATTTCAACACTAATTAATCATTTTTTTTCCGTATAACACCCAAAGAAAAAAAAAGAAGAAGAAAGAAAACATAAATAAATAAAGGTAATAAAAAAAGAAATAATAACTTACACCTTCATTCTCTGAATCGTGACTCCTCACCCCTCCAACAAAAAATTCGTTACTCCTTTTTTAAACAGTTGTTGGTGTTCAGCCGCCTTAACACTATCTGGGAGTGAATTCCATACCGCCTGGCTCAAATGTTTAATTAAAAAGCCAGTTCGTCTACCACTCCTATACTCCGTCACCAGATTAGTAGCATTCCTTTTAAAACAATCATGCAAATCATTATTTTGTCTATAAAAATCTAAAAACACAGACGGAAAAACACACAGAGTATTGTGGAATGTCAACGTAATATTTGCCCTTTCTTGTCCCAACTCACAATTGATGCCATATTCCCCACGATTCAGACTGAATGTATTCGCATAAGGATATACAGATTTGTGACTATATTTATTAAAAAGAAAAGAAAAAATACAACCGATGAAAAAGTAGGCTAGAGAGTTCGAATCGACAACTGCAAATCATCAAAGCAGATCCTTGCTGAGTGTTCGTATATGGCATTATGCATAATGCGACTCATAGTAAAATAACCCAGACGGACATGGGTATCTTCCTTGACACCGGCTTTGCTGCCTGAAGGCCCCCGCACAAAATAAAGCACTTTAGTTCGAAGGCCTCACGTGCTCCTGAGATACTTTCACCACGTTCACTACCACACACCTCCGTGTTCCAGTCGACGACATCGTCGACAACCACCTCGTCCCCCAGTACTTTACTGTAAGACTTCATTTCGAAACTATCCGGACGAATCTGATTGTAAGTCCGGATTCCCAACCTCGTGGAAATTACGTTAGGAATCGAGGAAAGGCTGCGAGGGCGGTCGATGGACCTGGAACTGCTGATGGTCTCCAACGACGGTGGCGATCGGCTAAACTGGACAAGTGGCACTTGCATGAAAACACTGGGCGAATGTAAGGCTTCCAGAACGGACGAAATGTGCTTTGATGGGATTTCAAGTAAGGATGGAAGAGCACGAGCGCTGGGTGTGTCCAAAGGGCTGAGGACCTTCTCCCAAGTGAGAGAGTCTGCCAAAGAGAGACACGATAAAAGTCAGGGCTACGGACAACTGAGGGGGGCAGGGATCTAAAATGCCACGCTCTACACTAAAATCCCACTTTGCCTCTTAGTCCAGAAAGGGGGGGGAGGGGTAAACTTTGACAGCCTTCTGCGAAACTTCAAATGGCAACATGGCGTGACCATCAGGGAAGGAGAAGATCTGCCTTCAGATCATCACCGAAACTCAAATTGCTTGCCTAAGTGCTTAGTTGATTCCGTGACGTGATCGTTACTGCTGTGAAAGGTGAATTCTGTGGAAGCATTGAATTTTGTAGTGTTTTTTTTTTTGTTTTTTTAGTGCTACTGTATCTAGGAACTTAGAAAATAGTTCGATTTGGTCTGGATTTCCTTTTCCAAATGTGAGTGCTCATTCGTTTATTTACTAACAGTTTTTTTTTTTAATAACCAATAAATAAAAAAAAATGCTGGATTTTTCTGCCAACCAAGAATTACACTTTATATAATATCCAATTCGTAATTTTAAAATATGAGTTGGGGTATCTTTCCGATAAATGTTAATAATGGGATTTGTTTTCCAGTTTCAGGTACATTTAGCCTAGTGTCGCGGTGGCTGACGTTACTTGAAACATGTCCCTATGGAGATTTTACGCTAGTATCTTCCTGTCAATAGTTGCCACAGCTCATGTCCAGCGTTTCTAGGCTCTTCTCATAGTATTCGACAGTGCAAAACGGATACGTCAGCTACATGAAATTAGAGCTATATTTTGTCCGTTCTTGGCACGGGTCCTTTTGAGGCTCAAGCCGCTTGATCTGGGAAATCAAGTTGATTTTCCAGCTAAAGAGGACCTTGCCAAGAAACGCCGAAATATAGCTCTAATAAAATGTAGCTGACGTTAGGGGCGTCACGACTGAGGTGGGGGAGGGGGGACCCCCCCCCCCCCAATGTTGTCGGCCAGTCGGTAAAAAATAACCGAGTCAACGCGAAGCGCCGCGATTTTTTTTCAAAACAGTTGATTTTTTTCATGAAAACAGTCGCTTTTTCTGAAAATCTGTCGACTTTTTTTCAAACTGTCGTTTTTTCTGCAAAAACAGTCGGTAAAAATTACCAGCCAGTCGGTAAATGCCTTGCCCCCCCCCCCTCCCAAACATTTTGGCTAGTAACGCCTCTGCTGACGTATCCCTTTTGCACTGTCAAATATGATTAGCAGTCAGCTTTGGGCTGAAGGAATATCTATCTTCTCATAGTCTTTGTAACCAGGCCCAGGTATTATTTTACATGTACGTTTTTGGATCTTTTCAGTTTGGTAATCAGAGGTAGCAACTGTGCTACACCGTGCATGCATATTTCGTTAGTGGTCAAACGTATGATTTATGGCAGTTTAGGAGGGAATTTCGGCTGAAGGCCAACCTTCTTAAACAGGAAAAAGATTATAACAAAACAGCTATTTTGGTGACTAGATCATTTTCGTGAGTATGCCACCTAGGATTTCGGCGATGTCCGGAATTTCGATTTTCCAATTTCAATTTTACGAAAACTGAATCGGAACAGAATATTTCTTTTTTTCTGTGTCGAGTTGTTTGTAGGCTACCTATTGCTTGATGAATTTGGCAACTACAAGAAATATGAGGCTTGAAGCCAAGCTAACCATCCATTGAAAAACAAAACGAGATTTTCGGAATTTTTCTTGATCAGATATTTATCCCTCTAAGATATAGATATGCGAGGGATAAATGTAATTTTGAATATTTCGGTTACGCTTCCGGCAAATCGCCCTCAGTGAAAAACAAACTAAATCATAAAATCTACAACAGTGCCAACAGAACAAGAGCTACGAGCTCATATGGCACTTGTTAAGAGTAGTTGTGAGAAACTAGAAAGTAAATACGAGCATTTTTCCAGAAATTCCGGTACCCTCCCCACCGTGCTCGGATCCGAACCGGACCCTAGAATATGCAGTCTAAGGCATGCGATCTCTCTACTTTCCAAGTTTCATTCAAATAACACCACTCTTTTAACACCCATGCGAGCCACAACATTCCCGGTACTTCGACCCCCCCCCCCCCCACTGTGGCCGAATATGACTCGGACACATAAACTTCGCATCTCTAACATCTCCTCTCCCGTCCATCGAGCTGAACTGGAATCGGAGCATACCTTCAAATTTCCGGTTCCCGCTTCATCCTCCTCCTGCTTTGGTCGGATCCGGTTCGGACGCCAAATGACAAATCTAGGCAGGATAAACTTGGTACTTTCCAACTTGCACCCCACTCTGCCCATTCGTTTGGTTTTTGTGCATGCCACAAAATTTTCGGACCCCCCCCCCCCAACTCCCCCAACCATGGCCGCATGGGGTTCGGACACATGCTTTACATATCTAGGTCATCTCTTATCCTCCATAAAGTTTCCCTTGAATCGGACCATTTGCTCGCAACCTACGGAAGTCAGTAATTCTCGGATTCCCCCTCCCTCAACTCCATGAAAAATGGTCTGATCCAGGAACGGAAGTCTTCCTAGGGCATTGTCTCGGGTTTTTAAGTATATTTGGTTTGGTCACTAATCTGCCTGCCAACTTTTATCGTCCTTAGCACATCTGGAAGTATCCTAACTCGCGATCACCCGAATTCCGGGAAACCACTTCCAACTCCCCCCAAAGAGCTAAGTATTTCACGAAAATTCCGGTGCGCCCCTCCCCCCCCCCAAATTGGCGTGGAACATCTGAGACAATAGCTCTTTCCACTTGCCAAGTTTCATTCAAATCCGATCGCCGGAAATTCCGGAAAAAAACCCTCTAACTCCCCCAAAAGAGCCCGATATGATCTGGTTCTATCAAGAACATATCTAATGCTTATTACAATTACAATTCGGTTTATTTATTCATAGATATCTTTTATAGACAAAAAATAGTGCTGGACATGTCATTACGAATAAAAAGATCACCCAAGGGATATATTTACAATGGTAACCTATGATTTATATATACAATTCACGGTTTAAAATACAATTCATCAGAATACGAACGCGAATTACAATGACAAGTACAAAAATAATTCGTCATAAGTGTCACTACTATTATACAATTCACTGTTTAAAATACATTTCATAAAAATACGGACAAGAATTAAAATGACAAGTACAAAAATAATTCATCATAAGTGTCACTACTTATGCTTGTTATTCCATTCCGATCCTCGACGGTAAGCGTTTCACAAAAATTCCGGTGCGCCCTTCCAGCTCCCTCCCCTCAAACTTGACATACTGAGACAATAGTTCTTTCCATTTGCCAAGTTTCATTCAAATCTGATCGCCCGTTCAAAAGTTATAAATGCTATAGATTCTGGATCCCCCATCCCTACACTCCCCCCACGATGTTCGGATCGTGCAAACAACTATTCTCAAGTCGGTCTATTCGGATCCCTCATAGTCCTGCCGAGATTCATCATCGTAGTACATCGGGAAGTACCGAACTCGCTGGATCACCAGAATCTCCCCCCCCCCCCCCAACTCCCCATAGTTCCCGAGTCCGGTCCGGTTATGTTAATGATGTACCTAGGACTTGTGCTTGTCCTTACCACCAAATTTCATCCCGATCCCTGCACTCTAAGCGTTTCCCAAGATTTCCAGTTCCCCCTCCAACTCCCCCCAAAGTCACCGGATCCGGTTCTGATTTGAAGTGGGTCGTCTGAGACACGAGGTCTTTCCAAATACCAAGTTTCATTAAGAGCCGATCAGCCGTTCAAAATGTATAAATACCTCAAGATTCCGGATTCCCCCTCCCTCCACTCCCTCCACTATGGTCGAATCGGGAAAATGACTGTTTTTAAGTTAATCCTTTCGGGTCCCTGATATGCCTGCCATGTTTCATCGTCCTAGCTTATGTGGAAGTGCCCGAACTAGCAAAAACCGGAGGAACCGACAGACCGACTGACGGACAGAAATTGCGAGCGCTATATTTAAAACGATGCGGAACCAACTCAATCGCCAACCAAACAAGAAGCAATGACGGGCGGCTCGGCGACGCGGAGCGTAAAAAAACAGCCATAGCGTGCTTTTTCCAACTGTCATCCCATTTCCTTCTCTCTGGCGCCTTAAATCTTTTATTTGTTCCTAACATCTGAACTTCCTCGGCTTAATCCCACTAGAAGCTCTAAATCAATACCAGGACAACTCTTCTGTTGGGAACACAAATATAATTACCCTCCCCCCCCCCACACACACACAAAAAAAAGTTCCCTTGCTGGCAGTTTCGTAAATCCCTGGGAATGCTCCAAGCCCCTTGATTGTTTTAATGAGAAAATGCCGTGTCCTTAGAAGATACAGAACGTGGAGTCTTTTCGGTTAGCCTTGCTATTTCTCTGGACAACCATGGGAAGGGGGGAATGAACTGTCTAGGTAACAGATTTGGGACGTAGAAGCAGAAAGATTGGGCTCTCGCAACATGGCATGTCAAGGAGTGAAAGAAAGAGGGATGGACCTGAAACGAGCTCATTCGGATAGCAATCCATCGAAGAGAAACGTATCAAGGCTTCGAAATTTCTAGCCTACATGAGTTGTCAAGTACTCAAACCCAGTAAAACCCCTAGCCCGTAACGATCCAAAACTGTTGTCGACACGCCAAATCAGATCTAGCCACTCGTTCGATTTTTGTTTCAGAAAATCGTAAACCTAATTAGCGCTCTCCGCACAAACCGTTTTCGCCAAATTGTTTGTTTAGCAGCACGCTTCCAGCTTTCCAGATTTATTTTCTCTTTATCCAGAGATGGGCAGTAAGCTATAGGTAACACTTATTTTGACACTTCATTGATGTGGCTCTTGCGCCCTAAGACCGGAATCGCGTAAAAAGACCGGATTGTAAGCAACAGCAATCTCACCGGATTTACTCGTCTAGCGGCATCGACCATGAATCGCAGTCAGCTTCGGCAGAAAGAATACTGAGGTAGGGTCTTGTATTAAAATAATCAGTGATAAATATTCAGTTTGTAAATAGGGTTGTCAGTATATTCAAGTTTAATAAGGTTTATAAATCTCAAGTTCATATGGGTCAATGTAAATATTAAGTAGTTTCGGGGATTTGTTAAATATATAAAATGTAAATAAGTGTCCGTGCTTTCGTATATCTTGTGATTTTGAATTCAGTTAGTATCCAGACTTTGTAGCGAATAGTGAAATAAAAGTAGTATTAGTCTATCCATGTTTATATGACCGAGGGTGACAGGATAAATTTCCGACTCAGTAGAACACGGAAGGTGAAGTATTTGCTGATCCGAAATTGCTTCCTGCTAACGAAAATAATTTATGTTTTGTCTGAAACGCGTACACTGTGTGGTACTTTCAGCCTAGCAACAACCCCACTGGCGGCTGGGTTAGAAAATACTCGAATACCGCCTAATTACCGTCAGCTGAACGACCCTTCTGAAATCTTTTTTTATATTATTTTTGTTTCAAGCCTTTTGGCCAATACCCATTGGACATTAAATCCACCTCAAACTGCACGTCTAACACAATTCCCTGATTTTCCCGATGAAAAATTTGTAGCCTGCGTAGTAGTATGGTAGTAGTACGAAAACGTTGCACGTAATACTATGAAATAGCAAAGAATACTATCATTTAATGTTCCTCAGACTGGTCTAATCTTATGTAGTAGTATCCAGTAGCATCCTGTCTTGCCATAGAAGCATCCAGTCTTGCTAATCAATTCAATTCAATTATATTCAAGAAACCCATAACACGGACAAGCCGACTAGTAGGTTTCGTGTCACATCAACATAATACAAAAGAATAAGGAACAGATATAAAAATTCAGCTGCCAACAGCTCGGTCAGTAAATATGTCCACTTGCAATGGTTATATGGTTAAATAGTATAAATATAGCATAAAAATACATAGTCGTGCAATAAAACTACGAAAACTTTATTATTACGAAAACTAACAAACAACAACACTAAAGTCATTTACAATTCATTCTTGTTATTACACAGTTTTACGAAACTAGGCACAAAGCTGTTCACGTAACGAGTGTGGCTGTGCGTGTGCGGCTGTAATTTCGGTACTGGCAAAGCGACCGCTCTTGCTGGCCTTACCCTCTCAGCGCTGAAATAGTAGCACATACTAGTATGCAGTAACACGGTAGACTTGAAGTAGAAGCATGTAGTAGCATCGTTAGTACGGCATGCAACTTTTTCGTACTACTTCATAGTACTATTTTGAGATAAATTTTTCATCGAGTTGGGATTTCCTGTGCCAAATGCTGGATACCCTTTACAAAATAAAAACATTGATAGTTTGAGTGAACTTCAGAAATTAACCAATCTGGAATTCTGTACTTTCAATTTCTTCATAGGTCTGGGTTAGAACACCCACAGGTACCCAACGTTTGACGTATGGTATTGAGCGTTAGGCATAGGGTATCCAAGATAAACTGGGTAGTCTGGTATAAAAGCTGCGTACTTAGCTGTAGCTTCCAAGATTCCTCTTCAAACTCTCCATCTTTAATGCCACCAAATATGAATAAATACCCATCAATCAGGGCAGCCACGTGGCTATGTAGAACTCGTGGACCCCCTCGATGATGGAGCTGACTCCATCTTTTGGTTCCTAAACAATTTTTACCTGGTAAATAAAAAAATTTCCATCGAAGCTACACCACAGAAACTTGCTATAAACAAGCACTAACCTTTCTGCAGTTCGGACAATGTACGGATATCTCACCGAGGTAGAACGTTTCTAGGAAATCTTGTGAAAACTTCGGTTATTTCTTTTTTTGCCGGACAAGGCTCATTGAAGCCACACTAGAGACATTTCTTACGGAGCACAGCCTAGATTTAACAGAGAGATTTCTTGGAAATCTTGTCAGTAGGATTACTTTATACTCAGGCCGAATAGCGGGCCATACTGCAAAACTGGGCTTAGAAAAGCTGGAGAGAATAGCTCCTCCGATTTGCTGCTTATTAGTATTTATATTTATTTCCCTCGGAACTGAGCAGTACAAAATAATGTGTAAAACAGACGATGCCTAAACCATCTGGTCTATTCAATGACACATAAATACTATGAAAAATACACGTTATATCGTCATACTTTTATTTCATGGATCATGGCTAGTGCAGTACTATGACTTTATTCTCGGATGTGATTTATCCATTCCAGCATAACCTCTGCATTGCGTGGGGCGCAGATACTAATTTAATAGATAGGCCATGGCCAGATATATAAACTAAATATAATAAAGAATAGGACATGGTGTTCTGAATCTCTATATCGTTTATCGGTCGTTATTTTGTAGTTTCAAAATTATATTACGTTTTTATCGCGACATAGGAGTTTTTTTCTAGTTCCAGTTTCAAACTGACTCCGATTGCGACCATAGAGTTAATTGCCGTAATTTGCATGTGGTAATAATCACTTTTTCGTTCTATTCACACGGCCAATATTAAATCTGTGTACAAGATTGCTGTGGAACAAAGATTTTTAACTTTGATTTTACAAACTAAAACTGAAATCATTGTACTGAGCTAAGTTTCAAACACACATGAAGCTGTTGACCGGTTGGGAATGAACCGCATTTCGGTAATGTTGTTACAGGGCCATATAAAACTTCACCAATACTCTAGATAACTAAGTCCAAAACACGCCAGAGATCCTCGGGAAGAACGAGGAAACGTAGCACTAGCGACTCAAACTCAACAACTCAATCCTGTGTTAACCAATCACGGCGATGTTTGGGAGCAGCTGTGATACCCCTTCCGGCTCTTCCGCTCTCCGGCTCTTCGGCAAGAATATCTTCGAAAGTAGTATGTTTCACAACTCTAGAGGAAACTGTCGATCGACACCTTGAGTCGTGATTTCGTTAAAGCACAACTCTTACTAGAAATGATCTTTCCCCTATGAAAGGGATCGGAAGAAACGTTTTTCAAAAATACCATTACTTTTATTTTACAATTAGCGATTTTCTTGTTAGCGCTTGTCACCACTATCCAGCCTTCCTGCCCTCCGACGCGGCGGCTGGGAGCAAAACGTTTGAAAACTGAACATGCCGTGGTTCAAAAGTTGGAAAACTAAGCAAGTAAAAGAAGTTAAAAACAGAAGATTAACATATCCTTTTGTTTGAATGAATTGTCAGCGCACACTAAATATTTCGACAAACTTTGCGTTCTATGACGGGGGAAACTCGGCAAGGCCGAAAAAGCGCTAAAAATTCGTAGGCAGAAAACAAAACAATGGAAAAAGGTGGGGATTGTAGAAGCTTATTATTCGACAAGGGAGCTAGGTATATTATAAAAGGCAGAATAAGCAAGAGGGGTCCTTTAACATTACGCATTTCGGTAATGCTGTTCCCGGGCCATGTAAAACTTCACCAATACTCTATATGACCAAGTCCAAAACAGGCCAGTGATCCACGGGAAGAACGAGAAAACGTAGCACTAACGACTCAAACTCAACAACTCAATCCTGTGTTACCAATCACGGTGATGTTTGGTAGCAGCTGTGATACCGCTTCCGGCTCTTCCGCTAGGTACCGGGCGATTTTGAATCAGCAAGAAGAGTTAGTCATCAAGAGTACCTTCAGCTCAGGCGCCTGGGTGTCCCGTCTAATTATTCTGTGACTAAAATGTCCGTCATTCTATTGGCGTAGTCTAATCTTATTTCCACAACGTGATTGAATCGGGAAGCCAATTTCGAACCAAAAGCACTTACATGCTTCTTAGAATTCGGAGAGGAAGCTCAAATTACTCAGTACGCTACAGAAAGACAAGAAGGAAAGCTGGGACTGAAGTTCAAACTTACGGTAATCAAATTTCCAAAGGTCCCCCAATTCCACGAGATTTGACATCCCTCCGTGAACGTACATGGCATCTTCCGAGGAAACGGCAACGTGTAAGTGACGAGGAAGCGGAGACTTACCGAAGCCATCTATCGGCGACCAAATTTCGTTTTCTAGAAGGAAAAGCTATTATTCTTCTTATGTCCTACAAAAGTGGGTCGGAAATCCTAAGCTGTTATGCAGTAAAAGGTTACTGGGCTGGTCCCAGTTACTACTGGGATTAATATTGTCTCTACTGAGATAAGATTATTTTTAATTCGGATTAATCTTATCCCAGTAGAGATAAGGTTTTTCCCAGTAGCAAATACTACAGTTAACTTTAATCCTTTCTCGGAGAAACTTTTTACAGTGTATGTGTTCAGAGGATCTAACCATACTGTAAAAAACAATGTTGCAGTATTTGCTACTGGGATTAATCTTATCTCTACTGAGAAAAGATTGTCTCTATTTCGGATTAATCTTATCCCAGTAGAGATAAGATTAATCCCAGTAGCAAATACTGCAGTTAACTTTAATCCTTACTCGTAGAAACTTTTTACAGTGCACCCGGTCATAGTTTTGATAGAAAGATATATTTTTATTGATAGAGAAGAACGAACACGTATGAGCCAGGGCCGCCACGCGTGGACTTCCGCGGGGCTTTCAGTAACGAAACGAACATCAAACTAACTAAGCGAATTCATCGCAAACAGCAAGGCAGACGAAGATAGATACCACAGTACCGAGATTTTTAATCGTTAAAGGCTTGTGTCACTGCGAGGAGCAGCAGGAATTTACAAAATTCTATAAATGTCTTGTTCTGTTTTTATTTTCTTCCTTGTTCGAAATCTCTTGCTTAACAGACCAAGAATGTCTGAACCCTGAAAGCTTGTCTTGCCTTCACAAGAGAAGGTGGGTTTCGTAAAAAGCGAAAGCTGGAGACTGGGTTTGGATTAAAAATGAATAAGGACATTAACTGATGAGTCATGTTAGATGCAACTGCAAATGTTGGTGAGACACGGAAATTCTGGATCGCTTCTCTTCTTCAAGCACGCATGGCATAATTTTTTGTTCTTCATCAGATTCGTGCTTGGCTTATTTACGACCTGGAAGCCGCGCCATTTCATACAAATTGCAAATTCCGCAGTAAACCACACTGAGAGCTCACATTCGCTCATAAAACTCAATCCGTGCTCCAGTGGAGGATTTTTCATAACACTCGGTCTAGACAGATCTTCTTGGACAACTTTTGTTGCGCGAAAACCATCTAATGGTAACATGGTCTTTCTTGTTAAGGCGTATTCTCGAAGTTCCCCGAGCGATTAAATGCCTCTTAAATAGATATTTTATGGCACTTACCCTTCGGTCAAGTGCCATATAACGATCGCAATTTCTGTCGGTCGGTCGGTCGGTCGGTCGGTCCGGGTTTTGCTAGTTCGGGCACATAAGCTAGGACGATGAAACTTGGCAGGCATATCAGGGACCCGAAAAGATTAACTTGGGAAAAGTCCCTTTTCCGATCCGAGCATCATGGGGGGAGTGAAGGGAGGGGAAATCCGGAATCTTGAGGTATCTAAAACTTTTGAACGGGTGATCGGATCTTAATGAAACTTGAAATTTGGAAAGACCTCGTGTCCCAGACGACCCAATTAAAATCCGAATCGGGTCCTGCGGGGGAGGGGGGGGGGGGGGCAGAAATCCCAGGGAGGTGGAAATCTTGGGAAACGAGTGGAGGGATCGGGATGAAACGTGGTGGGAAGAGCAAGCACAAGTCCTATATAGATACATCACTGACATAACCGGTTCGGATACGGGCACTGTGGGAGGAGGTGGGGAGGGGTGGGGGTCCGTAATTCTGGTGATCCCACGAGTTCGGTACTTCCTTCTGTACTTGGACGATGAAGCTCGGCTGGACTCGAACAAATCAGGGACTCGAACAAACTGACTTGAGAATAGTCGTTTGCATGACCCGATCCCGATGAAAAATGTATCTCAAAATAGTACTATGAAGTAGTACGAAAAAGTTGCATGCAGTACTAACGATGCTACTACATGCTTCTACTTCAAGGCTACCGTGTTACTGCATACTACTATATGGTACTATTAGCAAGACTGGATTTTACTATGGCAAGACAGGATGCTACTGGATACTACTACATACGATTGGACCAGTCTGAGGCACATTAAATGATAGTATTCTTTGCTATTACATAGTATTAAATGCAACCCCGATGAAAATTTGTAGCCTGCGTAGTAGTATGGTAGTAGTACGAAAACGTTGCACGTAATACTATGTAATAGCAAAGAATACGATCATTTAATGTGCCTCAGACTGGTCCAATCTTATGTAGTAGTATCCAGTAGCATCCTGTCTTGCCACAGAAGCATCCAGTCTTGCTAATAGTAGCATATAGTAGTATGCGTAACACGGTAGACTTGAAGTAGAAGCATGTAGTAGCATCGTTAGTACTGTATGCAACTTTTTCGTACTACTTCATAGTACTATTTAGAGATAAATTTTTCATCGGGACGTTTTTGTACTACTACGCAGGCTACAAATTTTCCATCGGGATGATCGTGGGAAGAGTGGAGGGATGGAGAATCCAAATTCTAGTGTCATTAATAACTTTTGAACGGGCCATCGGAAATGATGAATCTTGGCAAGTGGAAAGAGCTGTCGTCTAAGATGTTCCATGTCAACTCCCTGCCGGATCCGATACTTGTCGGGGGAGTTGGAGGGGGGCACCGGAATTTTCGTGAAACGGTGAGCGTCGAGGGAATTTGGTGGGAAGAACAAGCATAAGCCCTTCATACATGACATAACCAGATCATATCGGGGCTCTTTGACTGGAGTTGGAGGGGTTTCTCGGAATTCCGCTGATCGTGAGTTAGGAAAGGAATGCAAGTTGGACAGTACCGAGTTTATACGGCCTAGATTTTTTGTCTGGCGTCCCGGCCGGATCCGGCCACGGTAGGGGGAGGATGAAACGGAAACCTGAAATTTGCAGATATGCTCGGCTTCGAGTCAAACTTGAGGGGCTAGAAGAGGAGATGTCAGAGATGCGAAGTTTATGTTTCCTAGTCGTATTCGCCCACAGTGGGGGGAGTTGGAGGGGGAGTCCCGGAAATTTTGTGGCTCGTATAGGGGTCAAACGAGTGGAGTGATTTGAATGACACTACATGCTCTAGATGACACATTTTAGGGTCCAGACCGGATCCGAGCACGGTGTGTGGGGGGGGGGGGCCTCGGAGTTTCCCGAAGAATGCTCAGATTCGAGTGAAACTTGATAGGCAGTAAGATCATCTACTAATAAGTCCGAACCAGATTCCGTCACGGTAGGAGGAGTTTTTTTTTGTTTGGGGGGGGGGGTACCGGAAATATTACGTCAGTCCTAGGGATACAAAAACTAGTGGATGTGAACTTAGAAGGTGGAAAAGTCATTTGCCCTAGATGATCCGAGGCGATGCTGGAAATGCTCAGACTCAAGCGAGACTAGATATCCGATTTCTAGGTCCGATCCTAGGGGGGGGGGGAAGCGGGTATTTTGTGACGTTCTCATCTACTTTCTTGCACCACCTACTCGTAACAAGTTACATATGAGCTCGTAACTCGTGTAATTGAAAATGAAACATCCATGCGAGGGAATTAGTCTGGGTCCATTTTATTTTCACTTTTGTCCTTTTTGATTGTATTTAACTTAGTTGTATATTGTTAATATTTACAAGCAAAATATCGTAAGCACAATGAAATAATTTTTTTTCTTAATTCAGTTCTAAACCGTAATTAAATTAAATACTGATCTCAGAAGAAATTCTTTTTTACCACCCCTAACATTTGTTCTTCATAAAAACAATACGAGCAACTCCCCAAATCAATTCCCCACTGAATCTGAAAGGGAGTTCTTTTTGAAGATAGTGACGATAATCGGAGCATTCCCCGACAGTGGACTCGCGAGAACACGGGAGGGGGAGTCCCCGGGACAAACAAAACGCGGGAGCTCCTCAAAAGGACCCCTCGGGAAAGGGCGAGAATATGCCTTTTAGCTAAATTTTCTTGGGGAAGTGAGTGGCAATACAGTTCAAAAATTGGCGACTTGGACCGAATTACTTGTATGGTCCGAATCGTTCTTGTCATTTTTTTAATGTCCGAAACTCAAACGACAAAGTAAGCATGGTCCATTAGGGCTTTTAGTGTAAACAAATATCTATCTGTCTATCTATATAACCATGACTTATAAAGAAAATTGTTGCTGTTTTGACGTCATTTGCTTCCAGATTCTCAACTTTGTTCCGGAGTAGAAATTTAAGTCCTCCTCAGGTGAACATATTTTGCATAACTACGTGTATAGCTAAAACAAAATTCTGGATAGAAAAGATATTCTGTGAAAATGAGAGGTTAGTGACTGAAAACACGCACTAGGGTCTGAGAAAAATAGTAAATGAGCAACATTACTGGCATGGATCATCTGGCCATCAACCTTCCATATATTCGAGTGTTATTATTATGCGGGGTAGGCCAAAACTACGGCCGAAACTCAGGCCACAAATGGCCCACCGTCTCAATCCCCTAATATACAACTGATGTTAAACCATCACTCTAAATACAACTGATCGTGAACCATCACTCTAAACACAGTTCATGAAAACACCACACGTTTATTGGGGATTTTCCCTCAAAATTCTTATTGCTTGATTTGCGGGTTCTGCCTGTATCTTTTGGACAATTTGCTTGGCCATTTTCCTGGGTTCCAGCTCAATCTCGTCAATAAATTGACTCTTCATCAATTGATTCTAACTGCCTTGAGCCTGAGACCCCTGAGACGCATGCAAGTCATATTCAGCTGACAAGCCTCATTGCCTTGGACTGAAATAACCTTGCAGGCAACTGTTTCCGTCACTGATGACTTCGACTCAAGGGGTGGACCACGTACAGCCACACCAGCTGCCAGCTTGGCCTACAACTCCGGCTGGCAGGGGCGTCACGACCGGGGGGAGACGCCCCCCCTCCCAATGTTGTCGGCCAGTCGGTAAAAAAGAACCGAGTCGGCGCGAAGCGTGGCGATTTTTCGCGAAAACAGTTGATTTTTTTTTCATTAAAACAGTCGATTTTTCTGAAAATTATTCGATTTTTCGTCAAAACAGTCGTTTTTTTCTAAAAATCAGTCGATTTTTTCGAAACTATCGTTTTTTTCTTGAAAACAGTCGTTTTTTCTGCAACAACAGTCGGTAAAAATTACCAGCCAGTCGGTAAATTCCTTGGACCAACCCCCCCAAACATTTTGGCTAGTAACGCCTCTGCCCGCTGGAGGGGGGTAAGTTTAGGTTAGCAGGCTGAGAGTGGCATTCATGGGCATGAAACCATTATGTAAGCTGTCCGGGGTCATCGGAGACTTCATGTTCCTTTTCCAGGGGGGCTAAAGCTTAGTGCAAACCACGCCACAAATGCGAGCAAACTGAAGCAAAGAAAACACAACAAAAGCAAAAGCCGAAAAGTACCATGCATATCTCCCAACCCCCCAGGGGCGACGTCACTCCCCCCCCCCCTCCTACCCGATGAAAAATTTAGCTCAAAATAGTAGTCTGAGGTTGTACGAAAAAATAGCATGCAATATGAACTGATGCTACTACATGCTCTATGTCAAGGCCACCGTGTTACTGCATTCTACTGCATGCTGTTATTAGCAAGACAGGATGCTACTGGATACTACTGCTTAAGATTAGCCCAATCTAAGGCACATTAAATGATAATATTCTGTACGATTACATATCATTACATACAACTTTTTCGTACAACTATCATACAACTACGCAGGCTATAAATTTGTCATCGGGTATTCGACTAGCAGTTCAATGCTTCCGGTATTTGCAAGCAGAAACCCACAACATAGCGGAGCAGTCAAAAACTTCTACCAGACTCAGCCTATCCATATGAAATTTTTTTTTTCCCTGTGTTTAGAAAATAGTTACCCTGGGTTTAGAAAATAGTTAGGATTGGGTGTGAGATTCCTCATACAGGAGAAATATTGCAATAACGCCAGCCAAACTTACGCAAGTCAAAGGTCCAGAGGTCTCCAACTGAGCCTCTGAGATCTTGATATCCGCCAAAGATAAACATGTGATTTCCGTGAACCACTGCTGAATGGCCGCGCCGACTACCGGGGCAAACGCTTTTCTTTCCTGGATCAATGCAGCGCCATCTAAGCTTCTGAAAGACACGATATATGAATGAATGTTGATTCAAGATGTCGATCTCTAGTTTGCTCTAGACTTCTGAAGCATACTTTTTTTTTTTTTTTTTTTTTTTTTTTTCCCGCGTAGCTTCTTTTTCATTTGTCCTTGCTTTAGATCGAACTAAACCAAGTGGCTACGTCTCCACCTCCAACTCAGTGACGTTAATAAAAAATTTACCCTACAGTTTACCCTACTTTAACGTCACTTACACTTTCGCCTTAAACCTATTATCTTTTTATACTTTATCAACTCAAAATTTAACTTCTCTTTTCAAACTTTTCATTTTTCTATTAAATATTCTCAAATAAACTCACTCCCTCTTTCAAAAAAACACTTCCTCCATAAAGTCTAAATCTACCCTTTTTTATTTTTTAACAATAAAAAGTTTTTCTTACGATATTTTACAACCATTAAAAATCTTTTCTTCTTTACCATTAATCCAATCATATTTTTAAAACCTGGCAAACCTCCAAAACATATACTATTTTTTCACTTCGAATCAAGCAGTCAAATTTTATAGGTTCGACAAGGAATAACTACCAACAAAAAAACAAAAATTTTAACTCACGCACTAGCTGTTTCAAGATGCTCTACCGTCCTTAGAGAATCTCTCTTACAGTGGCAAAAAAATTACTTTCATGAAAAACCAACAAAAACCTTAAAACTTATTCCTTCACTCACCTATAAAAAAAACAACCAAAAACCAACAACCACACTCCCGAAGCATACTTCTTTCCAAGTTGTCTTTGTTTGGAAAACATAGTTGCGTTTTTGCAGATACCATGGTATCTGTTACCATGGCAACTGGATCTGCAATTAGTCGTTTTTGCAGATACCGTGGTATCTGATATACGGTTGCTCGGCAAAAACGACAATTGCGAAATTGTGCTTTTCGAAGTCATTACAAAAGAAAAACTGATATTAAGTGCCTAACTTCTTTCCCAACCATTTGACAAAAATCGATGGAAGTGAGATGATTTTTTCAGATACCACGGTCGGACCCTGGTATCTGAATATAAGATACCACGATAACTGGCCAGATACCACGATAACTGCACAAACGCCTTTTGACCATGGTATCAGATACCACGATAACCGCAAAAACGACTTTAGACCGCAGTATCAGATACTATGGTATCTGCATAAACGCAACTCATGAGATTTCCCTGAATCACTGCTGAATGGTCGCGCCGACTAGCGGGGCAAACATTTATTTTTCCCGGTTCAATGGAACGCCATCTAAGACACGATCATGTTAAATAAATCTCGACTCAAGGTGTCCGACAGTTTCCTCCAGAGTTGTGAAAGATACTACTTTCGAAGATTGTCTTCATTATTCATCCAGGTTCTTGCTGTTTACTTGCTCGAATCTCGTGTTTTTCCGACTACACGGTTAGGGCACTCCGACGTATGTAGTGTTTTCTCGCTCCCCACATCATTCCGTAAAGATACGGGAATCGGAATTTAACAGTATAGCTACTTGAGGATTGTGTTTTTAAGGCATGGCACCAGTGTGTCTCCAAAGACTTTCTGGGGCACTAAGTAGGACAGCTACTATAGGATTCTTACCTGCAACGTAATTAGTTGCCACACTACGGCAACTGAAATAGTTGCCACACTTTTTAGAGTCAATATTGGCGCGGGAAGTCAAGATTCCAAAAAAAGAAAACTGTGATGAGAAATGAATGTTTGCTAAGTTTGCCACTTCCGTAAAATATACCGAATGCTTAAAGGACCTGTCTTACCCATAATACTAACGCAACCTACTTCCATAATCACTCCATATATTTCTAAACCCGGAGACCCCAATTTCGTACGGTACATTCTAACCCCTCTAACAAAACCCCAATGATTTTCTCACTTGCCGTGTTTTGCTACCTTCTATGTGTATCACGCTGTCGACGGTTGTATGCGTGAAGTTTTTCCATCAGAAAATCCGGTTATGTAAATTGTTTCACTGTTTTGAAGAGTAAATAGTGCGAGGGGCCCTTTAAAATAATGCTCACAGTAACAAAAATGTTTTTTTGTGAAAGCTCCATAGGTGTTCCAAGAGAACGCATTGAGAGATACGTTAGAGTGACCTGCTTAAAGCGGGCCACAAAAAATGATCTTTCTATCACACACACAATGCTAACCATCCCTACTGTCACTATGAATGTTCAAAACCACTAACAACACCGTAAAACAATGAGCAAATTTAAAAAAAAAACAAATTTCCTAGGTATTAACTCTTTCTGGACTAAATCTCAGCCGATTATCCCGGACAGCTGTTATGGCAGGTAGGGAGCCAAGGGTCAAAATAATAATTTCCATCTAATGCTCCGACTGTTTATTACAAATACAAATAAATTATAAAACCAAGACCAGTGTGGTACCTCTGAAGACATACATAAATTATCAGTTAGGTCTTATAATTCTTTGCTAATCAATCCTGGAAAATTCCGCCATCTAGAAAAGAAGACGTTGTGCGTGGATTTTTTCTCGAGCCAAAACAGCAACTCGGCAATCGAGTTCAAATCTAAACAAACCCGTGGCATACGATCCCTAAGAGAAGGTAAACAGAATGTTTGGATTAGGTCTTTAAGGATAAATCCTGATAGTCCTCAGGAAGGATAACATACTTTCAGAGAAAATATCCAAAGAACCGCAGGGCCAAAGCTGAAGGTCTCTCCACCAAATACGTAGAGAGAGTTGTTCCAGGCACACATGGTGTGTTCTTGGAGGCATGGAGGTGCAGCTGAGTTTACCTGCACTTCTTCCCATGAAACGATATCTGCAACAAAGAGTGTCCTCAGTGTTTGTTCTGTCGCCACCACTGAGTAGCAAAGTAAATTCTAGCCATCCAGTGAAGTCCTCTGGCCACGTTCAGAATCCCAGTGACGTAGTAAGTAAGTAATTTATTTCTGACCCCCATTTGAAAAGCGGAGTACGTAAAATAAAATAAAAGAATTAAACAAAACACAACAAATACAATATACAATATTTCATTCATATTTGTATGGCACTTGCAGTCGTCGGCTCAGGTGCATTTACCGCTTGCTTTTCCGCCGGTCCGGTAATTGCGATGGGTATTACCAAACGGGCTAGGACACTGAAACTTGTCCGGCATATTAGGACCTGAACAGACTGATTTGGAATTGCCAACTTCTTAGATCCGATCATCCAGGGGGACTGGAAGGACGGGGATCCGGAATCTTGTAACATAAAATAGTCTTTCGAACGATCCATCCGATCAGGATGAAACTTGATACGCCCAAGATCTTCCATATATGGGCCGGACTGAATCCGACAAGTGTGGAGGGAGTGGGGGGAGGGGTACGGTAAATTTTGTGGCAAGCGAGTTAGGGTACATGCAGATCCGAGGGGCTAGGACGATGAAACTTGTCAGGCTTACGAGGGACCCAGCCCGATTGACCTGAACATTGTCAATTTCTGGATTCGACCATCCAACAGGAGTGGACTCAGGGGTAATCCGGAATCTTGTGGCACGTATAATTGAAATTAAGAAAATTTTAGTGGAAATAGTTAGATGAAGTCGTTGCTAAGCGTGTTTCTTATGTTTAGTGGGATATCCCTACAAGCTATACTTCAGGAGTGATCTGACTGATCCCTCCTGGGACTTCCCGTGCCTTAAAAATTGTAGTGTATACATGTCGTATTAACAGATGGAAGGGAATGGACAAGAGCATATGTCCCAGACATTCCATTTTGTTGCATACACAACTCGTCGGGAAGGCTCGGGGCGCCCCTGCTTTGACCCAACGGATCCTCACACCAAATTTCAACAAAATATCTCCATCCCTTTCGTTAGTTATCGTGCTAACAGACAGACGGATGCACGGGTGGACGGACAGGCGGGCGGACGGACAAGTTTACGAAGTCATAGGTACCCCGTCACTTGCGGTTTGGGATCCCAAAAAGAAACGCGTTGATCAACTTCTTTGTTCAGATTACGCCCTTTTTTATTAACTGGCCGGCCAACCACTACTGAAATATTTGTTGGATTTGTGCACTTGTTGAGGTGAAGGTTGTTCTAGGTCTTGACAGAGTTCTGGAGGATCATACCTCCGACAGTGGCGTCAGGCGCGAGTTAATAAAGCCTAAGACGTGGATTCTTACCAAGATCGAATCTCCAAAGGTCGCTAAGAGTTCTGTTCGAGTCTCTCCCACCAAAGAGGTACAGTGCATTCCCACATATAGCTGTGGCGTGCTTCCATCGATGGGATGGCAAAGCAAGATGCGGGTTCTCTTGCAGAATGACTTGACTCAGTCTAGGTAATTCAAACCACATTCGGGGTTCTTCTTCCGTTTCTAAGAAAAAAGAGGGGAGGTCAACTTCCAGTGTTGCGTACACCACGAGGCCTGGGCCATGCTATGTAAGTGACAGATTTACACTGGAGACCTGGTACTACCAAGAACAAATAATCACAAGAACTTCCATCTCCATATCTCTGTAATACGACCATGCGGAGTCGAATATATTCCCGGTACCCTGCCCGATAAAAACGAGTGGAGGGTAGGAGCTACGCACATTTGTTACCTCTATAAATAGCTATATCGCAGCAAAGCCCCGGAGAATAATTTTCTAAGGTGACAGCCGATTGGTTGTTTACCATGGTGCCGTCCCACGTGACGCTCTGCAGAGCGGGTCCTCCGCGCCTACTACAGTTTTCCTCTGATATGTGCCGCGGCGAAGAGGGAAGTAGACGGGTATCAACTCAAGCTCAGCAATTACCTCTAGCTCGGTTCGATTTTGTTCGTGTTTCCTTAGTCGCTGCATGGGACCAAATACGGAGATTGTATTGGATAATATGTTCTTAGTCGTACCGAACACCTACCTTAAAATCCGTACACAAACATAGAATTCTCAGTCCCAACCCGACCTCCAGCTATTGATTCACTCAAACCCACCATTTGTTGCGATCCGAACGCACGCACCGTCAAGGCGAGACAAGACATACATTCCGGTCCTCAATGTCAAACATTTCGATTAAGAGAGAAAAAATTAGTGCGCAAGCGCTCAAACGTGGAGTTTTAAAGTAAAATGTTTACCACATCTTATGTACAAACAGCGTTAGAACCAAGACATTTCACATCTTCAAAAGCTTTAATGTGAACAAACTGAATGTAGAATTCAAAAGAGATCTTGAAGACCTTGCAAGAACAATTCTATACTGAATGTCTTGCCAGCCAGTCCGACCCTTTAAACTTCTTTTCCATTAGCAAGGTAATAGCAAGTGCAACAAACCAAATCTTAGCAGCCTAATTCAGCAGCCTTTGTTACAGCTTCATCAAGAACGGCATATCATCGATCATACGACAAAACCGTCCAGAATCCAACTTTTCATTAAGGATTGAAGCTCGTCGCGTCATCGTATTTGTTACTGTTCCACCAAAATCCACATCTATACATACATCTCCCCACCTGTACAAGCGTTGAACGTAAGACCTGTTATATATGAACTTAACTCATGGGAAATCTGCCAGCTGCCCATGAACGGGAGGGGGGGGGGGGGGGTCAAAATGCGTATCGAGATCTATATATCCTCAAGTATACCAGCTTAGAGTTTGATTCCATCACGGATCCAACATTTACTCATGGGCAATTTGGGCCCACTTACCCATGAGCGTGGAGCGTGGTTCAACTCAATATATATAATCTCAACCCTAAGAGCTAAAAGCGCAAGGAATTTCATCGCCCTATCTCCAGTTATCGTCAAGTTAAAAACAATAAAAGAAACGGGCAATCTGGGCCCAATTGCCCCTGAACCAAGTGGGAGTGGATGGACCCCCAAAAAGCAAAAAAGAGACCCCAATGCTTACAAGCCTGCCAAGTTTCAACTTGGTACCTGCTGATTCCTGTTACGGGTCACGAACAGTCCTCTTGAAACTTCTACCTCTCTAACATCTCCTCTTCTCGTCCATCAAGTTTAACTCGAACCGGAGTATATATTCAAATTTATGGTTCCGCTTCATCCTCCTCCTGCTTTGGTCGGATCCAGTTCGGGACGCCAAATGACAAATCTAGGCCGCATAAACTTGGTACTCTCCAGCTTGCATCCCATTCGGCCCATCCGTTGGTTTTTGTGCATGTTACACAGTTTTCGGAACCTCCCCCCCCCCCCCCAACTCCCTCAACCATGGCCGCATGGGGTTCGGACACATGCTTTGCATATCTAGGTCATCAATTTTTATCACCCATAAAGTTTCACTTGAATCGGACAATTTGTTCGAAACCTACGGAACTCAGTAATTTCCGGATTCCCTCTCCTCAACTCCCCGAAAATGGTTTGATCCAGGAACGGAAGTCTTCCTGTTCCTAGGGCAATGTGTCGGGTCCTTACGTCTATTTAGTCGCTAATATGCTGCCAAGTTTTATCGTCCTTAGCACATCTGGAAGTATCCTAACTCGCGATCATCGGAATTCCGGAAACCCCCTCTAACTCCCCCAAAGAGCCCCGATATGATCGGGTTCTATCAAGAACGTAACTAATGCTTCCGATCCGATCATGAAAGGATTCGAATCCGAATCCGAATCCAGGGCTAGGCACGAATCCGAATCCGAATCCACCATTTTAGGCTGAGGATTCCAATCCGGATTCGAATCCAGCTTTAAGAAAGCGAGTCGAATATACAGGTAAAACAGGTTATAGTTTCTTAATGAAGGGTGACAAAAAAAGAAAGAATAGGCTACACTAATAAACAAGGCACGAATTACTTTGTTACTGAACCAACTCCCTCTTGGAAAGAAGATCTTCAAACGTAGTGGGATCGCTTTTGGCTCTTCTTGTTCGGCCGATGGCCCCAGCAATCGAGAAAAGTTTTTCCACATCAGAACTTGAACAAGGAACTGCCGAAAAACTTTAAGCGAGGGAATTGTCCAGTTAGTTGTTTTAAACTGCACTTGTTTATTTTCCTATTTTATAACCATATGACCCGTACCCACATCAAATGAAACAGACAAAGTAAATAGGCTCAAGCTGGAAAATAAACTTCATTTTCCAGCTGAATGGAGCGGCTTCTGGCCTGAAGAGGACCGTTACCAAGAAGGGATGAATCTAGCTCTCATAAAAATGCAGCTAATGTATCTGTTTTGCACTGCCAATATGATTCGCAGTCAGCTTCGACTTTATAAGTATATAATTTTATAAACTCCACTTTCAAGAAAATCCACTGGTTGTCATTTGTTTTCATATTTTCATATTTCGATTCGGGTTCGATCCTGATCAGGTCCAAATGTTTAGCTAATCTGCAAACACAAGAAAAAAGACCGATTGCGATTACGGATAACAGGAATTCTGTGAAATGAATTTTTCTGACTGAAAAATCAGAACGGAAGGACAGAGCACTTACTGGTACGGATGCTTCAACAGAAAACATGCGCGCAAAAAACAGAAATGAAAGAATAAATCCAAAATATTCCCAAGGAACAGCTTTTCCAAAGATGGTGTCCGGACTTCCGCTAATTTAACATTGCGAATGGTCTAGGGGATATCCACTCTCGGGCACTTGCTGTGCACCCTTCCCTGGCACCCGTCAAAATCAGCGATGCTGGTCATAAATTAAGCGATTTATCTTCAAACGTGCTGATTTTAATATTCTAACAAGTGGCAACCGGTGCCGGCGTTGACTGGGCACCGAAAACTTGCCTTATTCGAAACTCGAAGAATGGGTAACCCCTGTCAAATTAGTCATCCTATTGACGGAAGGATTTTAGGAATACCGTCATAGCCGACTCGGGCGTAAAGAGAGGGAGGCAATGAGCAAGGGGGTTAGAGACTGCAGTTACAAACCGACGGAGGGATTCTAATGCTGTATGACAGTTTTACTAATCGAAAACTTGTGAGTGCAACAGAGATAGAAATGGTTAGTGGTTGTGAGCTAGATACAGTATGTTTTGAGTCGGTACAATACTTAAAAATGTTCGGCTCGCAAACTATGCGTGGTCAACAAACACCACGGCCGAGCCAATTTGACAAACAGGACGCTTCGACTGAGTGACTTTACGCGGTGCCTACGCAGAGAAAAGTCATACTGCAATACCGAGTCAAAATGTTACAACAGTTTGACAAATCTTTTCTGGATTCGAGTGAACTTAAAATTGCAACCAAGGTGAAGAAATCTGCTTTAGCAAAGTCAGATATTTAACACACAAAGTTTCCTTTGAAATAACGTTGTTTGAACGCCAAAAGTAAAATCCAAAAGACAAATGGCGACTAATCTAACATAATAACGCTAACCTTCAAATTGCGGTGGAAATTGGATGTTGTTGTTCCCAAAGTGCTGATCTTGGTTACTTCGACACACAGACGACACTTCATTCTGCCGGATACCTTCCCCGACGAGCTAGTTCCAGAGCTCAACTTGTCAATCAATACCATACTGGTTATCATTTAGCTGTTGCTTTGCTGGATTCAGCGGTGGGGCTGCCCGGTTAGAAACTACAGTTTGACCTTCAACGTCTGTATCTGAAACCATAGCCTTCACCTCACTATTATCTGCCATACTCCAATATACTTCTAACAAACCAAGCCAGTCACAATGCTAGTTCACGGCTTAATGCCTGCACTCCCGATCTTTGTTTCCGTTTTTGACTACCTGATCTTGGTTGGGCACTAGCGCTAATGAATTCTATAAAACAATGCAAATTAGCCTTGAAAACGGAATGCGTTTGAACCTTCAAGTATGCCTTTCTCCATTGGGAATTGCAAAACCCGAGCGGATTACTGAGGTTGTCAGTTTGTACGAAAATACTAGGAATGCACAATTTTTTAAAACTCGAGCGGATTCGGGATTTTGAAGGTTTGGAATCCGAATCCGAATCCTGCCTGAGAAGCTAAGGATTCGAATCCAGCTAAAAGGACGAATCCTGGATTCGAATCCGAATCCGGATTCGGATTCGCCCATCTCTGGTCAGGACTAGAAATGGGACATTTCATCCCGATCCGTCCATTTTGAACATGTCACCTGATTTCCGGTTCCCCCCTGCAACTCCCCCCAAAGTAACCGGATCCGTTCCGCACTTGAACTATGACATCTGAGACAGGAGGTCTTTCCAAATATCAAGTTTCATTAAGACCCGATTCCCCGTTCAAAAGTTGAACATATGTCAATATTCCCGATTCCCCCTCCCTCCACTTCCCCCACGGTGGTCGGATGAGGGAAAGGATAATTTCCAAGTCAGCTTGGCGGGGTCCCTAATATGCCTACCAAGTTTCATCCTCCTAGCACATCTGGAAGTCCCCTTACTCGAGATGAGTGGACCGACTGACCGAAAATGATCGGTATATGGCACTTGAGCGGAGCTGCAAGTGCCATAAAAACACAGGGAAATATACTAAAATACAAAAGAACCAGCTCTGTAAACTTCCGAGGTCTATAACATTATTTACGCTAATTATTTTTTTAATCGAATTGTCATTGGCAGATTCCAAAGAGAAGGAAAACAAATAATTTCTTACGACCGCTACGTTGATTTGCTGCAAAGATATACTTTGAGCTCCGGCCTCTGGTTGCCAGACGTTCGGGCTGACAATGAAAATTACACCCAAATCGCAAACTTTGTCATCACTCTAAAGCGGTGAAGCCTGCAAACCCCCCCCCACCCCTCCACCACCACCACCACCACTTATCCGTCCACCAAACTGTATCCAAAGACTACATCTGCATTGTTACCTCAGAAGTCCCAGAGCATCAGGGTGAAAATTTAAAATTCTGGTTACAACTCGTTCAACGAACACAAATCCGGTTTTCTCACATATTTTACTTGCACATACCGGCGTTAGGCCAGATTCGTTAGTCCTTCTTGAGTATACAAGGTATGCGCGAATTTTTGTTTTCGCGCTGGATTATTTAATTTGTCCATCTGGTTCAACTGAGTTGCCTTCTTCAAGCTGAAGTAAGTTAGTTTAGCTGTAAACAGTAACCACACACACACGCGGATAGAATAGTCACGACTCTTACCGACCGCATTAATTTGAACGACTAAATAAAACAAGACGTTACTTGTACTGAACAAAATCGCTGTTGACACTGCTCAATGGTGAACTACAATAAAGTAGCCCCTGCGGGAACATGTCCTTATCTTTCTTATTGACCGAAGAAGCCTAGCAACTCCACTGTAGCAAATTTCAGCCGGTTCCATTTCATTTTTCCGAACGTGGTTGGACTAGTTTTTAGTGGAGTGTTCCTTGGAACAATCCACTCTTGCGAGCGCTGTAGCAGTTCGGTATAATAACCAGGATACAGAATCCCGAACATGCTATCGGTCTAAACGTCGTCCAACGAGCCATATTTGAAGAAGAAGAAGAATAGACTACAGTTGCTGCTGCAGACGGAACGTCGCTCCATCCGGTTCCAGGAACTTCTTAGAGTCTCGGTATTTAATCCACGGTAAATGATAGAATTTGTAAGAGAAGCATTCAATTTTAGCCTACAGGAAAACAAAAATGGATTTAAAAAATTTTCGCCTCCGGCGCTCGATTTAATTTTCTATTGTCTATAATCGATAGAAGCTGTTACTGCAATCTTGCTGCAATCATGCCCGGCAATACATTCTCCAAGTGGGCTTCGCCAGAACGCCGCCTAATAGTTGGCTTATCGTCTTTCATGCTGCCCTTTAATGTTAATCTTCCTACGTAATCCTTTCTGTTCCATTACTTAAAGCTCGAATTCTCAGTTTCTAGGATTCGGCATAATTTTTGAGAGATTCGGTAAAATTTTGGGTCTGCACCCCCCCCCCCCCAACGAAAATGCACTGGAGATGCCCCTGCTTATAGACCCTAGAATCTATATCCCTTTCGGAGTTACCCCCCCCCCCCCCCCCCTCTCACTTCGCAACAGGGCCCACATTGGCCAGTAGCTTGAGTCGCACTACTTGTCAAAAGTTTGATTAGGACAAAGAAATGCGCTCTGTTGATTTAACCAATGGGAGCAACATCCCAACGACCCCCCTTCATCTTTTCGTTCTTTGACAATTCGGACCAAGTTGCCATTTTACTGAATCGTGCCGCGCAAGTTAATTTAAAGGACCTGTCTTACCTATAATACTAAGGCAACCTACTTCAATAATCACTTTACATATTTCTAAACCCGGAGACCCCAATTTCGTACGGTACATTCTAACCCCTCGAACAAAACCACGCTGATTTTTTCACTTGCCGTGTTTTGCTACAGTAGAGGTATGCTTAAGCATTGTCCTAATAGGTGTTGTAAGGTGTATTACGGCGTATAAAGCTTATTACAGATTCCTCTTTTCCTCGGAGCGCGCTGTAATAAGGTGAATAAAGGAAAATAGACTAGCGCTCTATTCTGGCTTATGCAGGACCAATCAGATCGCTTGGTTGCTTCCGCCAGCGGGCCGAGGAAAGAGCAGCGTCGTCAGGGTTGCCA
This sequence comes from Branchinecta sandiegonensis, assembly GCA_030848855.1. Classification (NCBI taxonomy): domain Eukaryota; kingdom Metazoa; phylum Arthropoda; class Branchiopoda; order Anostraca; family Branchinectidae; genus Branchinecta; species Branchinecta sandiegonensis. The sequence continues at coordinate 10,475,417 of JAUPMV010000003.1, read as the reverse complement.
CGGGAAGCACTAAAGTTCTACTTTGGTGGAAGCTGAAGAAACAACTTTTCTAAAAAATAACACGTTTTGTTCTGTTGCGACTGCTTACTGCTAGTTCAAGGACTTGTGCTGTCCATCCGTAGATTTACTTGCTTTTTACAATATATTGGGTGTCAAATTGTACTGGTGTACTTCAAGTAACACTAAGAGCACTTTTCTGATCTTCAGAAACTTGAAAAACTGTATGAGCGTGGCAACACTGCACGCTGCATTGATAAGAACCTCTCTGGTTCGTATTTGAACGGGCGTGTGTATTAAGACGTAAATATCGTGTATAGCGTTATTCAGCTTATTACACCTATTAGGACAATGCTTTATGTGAACACTTTTTTAACTGTTACACTACCTTGCTTTTGTCAATTGCATATAAAAAAGTAAAATGGAAAAGAAAAAATACAAACTTAATATCAGTTAATAGCCAAGTATTTCAGGGTTATCCTAGCACAAAGTTGTAATAGAAATTCAATACACTTTCTTTGATTTTGAATTTCAAAAAAATCTTCTTCCTCTTTTGACTGCATCTGGAGGTTCGGACCGCCATGGTTTCCATTGAAGTTGCGTTCCACTTGGCAAAATTTTCAAATTAACAAAGAAAATCAGCTGATAGTTCAGTCACTTTCATCAGTGAATTAGCAAAATATTCAAAAAGTGCAAAGGGCATGACTGTTTATCATCAGTATTTATTGAAAAAAATTCCTTTGTCTTCGGCGATCGTTCACATTTACCAGACGTTCAAAAAAAGGAAAAGACCCGGTCTCTTGCAGTTCTTATCGGCCCATAACGGTAGCATGTACTCTTAGCAAGCTATTTGAATACCTCCTACTACCTTATATCACTAAGCTTGCTCTAAATGATGATAATCAATTTGGTTTTAGATCTGGGCTAGGTTGTCAGCATGCTCACCGTGCTTTGACCTCTTTGTTAAAAGATGCCCATCGCACTCGTCGCGTACTTCATTTCGCAACCCTCGACTTGTCTAAAGCATTTGACAGTGTTTGTCATACTCAAGCATGGACAGCGTTATGCCAGAGAGGAGTAAATCCGTCGGTAATTCACGTGCTTCGTTTTTGGTACTCCCATTCTTACCTTCGCCTTAAGTCTTTAGATAATTCTTATTTTGGTCATATCCCTGTTCGTTGCGGAGTAAGACAAGGGGGAGTTCTTTCCCCGTATATTTTTAATGCTTGTATTGAAGATGTGTTGTCAAAAATATCGACTACGTGCCTACTAGGACTATCTGATATTTCATATCTGGCATATGCGGATGACCTTCTTCTGATTAGTCAAACTGAGTCTGGTCTTGCCCGCTCAGTGAACTCAGTTACTTCTTCTTTCCGCGATATCGGCCTGTACCTAAATATTGACAAGTGCGAGTTTCTTGTCTTCAACGGTAATAGTTGTTCAGAATCACTATACTGCGGTGGTTTTAGTATTCCCCGTGTTAAATCGTTTCGTTGGCTTGGCATAACAGTCTGCGATTCTATGAATGCTCTCCGGTCGCGTGCTGTAAAAGATATTAGTGATAAGCTGAGGCTCGGTTACTCTAAGATTGTTGCAAATCGTGGACACTATAGAAGAAGAGCGCTAACTCGGCTTTACTCAAATTTTTGTGATCATTCTGTACTGTTCTGTACTGGTATTCGGCCACTTCTGTTGACTGGTGATCTAAAACGTATTCGCATAAATTATTACCGGTACTGCAAATTTCTCCTATATCTGCCTCGTTCTTACCGGAATACAAAACTGATAAAGAAGTATTGTGCGACAGATATTACTGGTGTTTTCGAAAAATTATGTTCCAAGCTAGAGAGTGAAGCGCCTTATAGGCTAGGGTGTTTTCATCGCCTTATCCGTCTTTTTTCTGTATGTGATTAACTTTGTTTCTTGTTTTCTCTTGTTGTTTTTCTTTTTGTATTTACTCCACTTAACCTCTGTTCTGTAAAGTGGGTGATAAATAAATTATTATTATTATTATTATACCTCTACTGTACCTTCCATGTGATCACGCTGTCGACGGTTATCTGCGAGAAGTTTTTCCATCAGAAAAACGGTTATGTAAATTGTTTCCCTGTCGTCGCTACAAGTCAACGGGTCTCGGAAAAGGGTTAAAACAGCCAAAACCTTGGGTGATTTGTTGAAAGCACAGCCTAGTTTTAAAGTATTCAAACATTTTAAATACAGTAGCTGAGGAGTAAATACTACGAGGGGTCCTTTTATACTTTTATCTAGGTTGATACAGATATACTTACTCGTTTTAGTACTGGCTGTTAGCGAAACATACATCTTCTTTCTCTGCCAGGTTGACCTACAAATTGGAACCACCTGTGCCTTAAATTACAGGTTGCGTTCTTACGTGTTAACCCGTGCATTGTCATATAGATGCTCCTAGTTTTGTGGCTATGTCATTAGTTTTCCCTGTCGAGATATAGCGTGTACAAACAAATTGACAGTCAGGATTTTCATGATTGACTCAAATACAACCATCAGTATGTAGAACCAAACCAAACGACTTGTTTGTGGCAGAACAGGAAACTAAGAAGATGAGGAAAATTGAACTTAGAGACTGAGAACTCGTGGCGAGATTTCTTTGGCCTGGGAACTTGTTGGCTTAACATGTGTCCCCGGGTCTGAGGTGTTACAAAGGATTTGAGATTTTATTGGTTGATCATTAGTTCGTCTGGACAACATTTAATGACATTTTTTTCTAGTTTCTTTAAACCTTTTTTTCTTAGACATTTAAGGCGTAACACAAATAATGATTAATGAGAAAACTCGCGTAAATAGCGTATAGCGTAAACCCTGATGGCAGGGCCGTCCCGAGGGTGGTGGGGGGTGCAACCCCCCCCCCCCACCCTCCCCAGAAGGTATGCGAGAAAGAATCCGGTAAATTTTGTCTGGTGCGGCGAAGTACGAAGTTCGTCGCGTGGTCTTATTTGTTGCTTTTACACCAAAATCCACATCTATACATATAGAGATGAACTTGAGACCTTTCATGGAACAGCTTAACTCATGGAAAATCTGGGCTCAGCTGCCCATGAACCGGAGTGTGAGTGGGAGGTCGGGGCCTATCAATATGCGTATCTAGACCATATATCCTCAAATTTACCAACTTAGAGTTTGACTCCAGTCACGGATTAAAAACTTACTCATGGGCAATTGGGGCCCATTGCCCATGAACATGGAGGATGGGAGGGTGGTTCAACTCCATATATATATTCCCAACCCTAAGATCTAAAAGCACAAGGAAATTCGTCGTCCCATTTCCTGTTATTGTCAAGTTAAACGCATTAAAAATGGGCAATCTGGGCCCAGTTGCCCTGAGCCAAGTGGGAGTGGGGTTGTTGACCCCTAAAAAGCAAAAAGAGACCCCGATGCTCACAAGCCTACCAAGCTACAAGTTGATACCTGTTGATTCCTTTCACGGGTTACGAACTTTACTCTTGGACAATCTGGGCCCAGTTGCCCGTGAACGGGAGGAGTGGGGGAGGTGCAACATGAAAAGTAATTTCTCAGCCCTAGGATCTACAAGTACAAGGAATTTCATCCTCCTACGTCCAGTTCTGGTAAAGTTTATGAACATTATTCACTGGGCAATCTGGGCCCAATTGCCCCTGACCCGGTTGGGTGTGGGGGATTGGACCCTCAGAAGCCACAGTTAAACCCCAATACTCGCAAGTTCACAAAGTTTGGACTTGATACCTACACTGGTTCGCGAGTTATGAGCTCCACAAAAATTACCGAATCCCAACCATGATACGAATAATTTTGAACCGATAGCTTATTCGGGATTCTGTGTAACTACCGAATCTCCGTAAATATACTGAATAGTTCTCGCATCGAAAAATTACCAAATGATAGCAGTAAACTCTCTCACCAAATTCATGATAACAACCGAATACTGGCAATTATACCGAATCCCGATCATCATACCGAATAGATTTGTACCGATAGCCTATTTAGAATTCAAACAGTCGCATTTTCTGAATATTGGTCGATTTTTCGTCAAAGCAGTCGTTTTGTTATAAAAAAAAGTTGTTTTTCTGTAAAAAAAAATACTCGGTAAAAATGATCAGCCAGTCGGTAAATATCTTGCCCCGCCCACCAAAAGTTTTTGCTAGTAACGCCTCTGTTCATCACATAAATTTTTGACCCTTCCTCCACCCAAAATCGAAAAAATCGAGTCTTTTGAGAATTTCGCGCATGACCCGAATTTTACCGCATTTTGGTTGAAAGATACCGCGGAAATGCCGCTTTTTGACGAGGCCGGCCCCGCGAAGCGGAGCCTGTCGAGTGGCAACACTGATTAGTTATGAACTTCATACAAATGGTGAAAAAGGAAAACCGGCTAGTGCGGCCGCGATAGTGGAATGCCCATAAAGGAACACTGATGCCATGGGCGCTATAAGAACGGGTGTATTCGTGTCAAGCAAAAAAAAAGAAGATAGCAAGAGAAACAGGAGAAACTTATCTAATCCTTCTGATCTTTCCCTCCGATTACGGACAGGAATTGCGTCTTCGATAGTGAACGACAAACCAATACGCATCGTGAAAATAACGCTGATTTTGGACTTGTGTGTATAGCAACATAGTTGCTCCGTACAGGGAGTGAATGGTTCGATTTCCCTTTGATAATCAATTCGTAACCGTCATTGTATGCTTTGTCAGCTTGGTGTGCACTGTAAAAAGTTTCTCCGAGCAAGGATTAAAGTTGACTGCAGCATTTGCTACTCTGATTAATATTATCTCTCCTGAGATAAGATTAATCCGAATTAGAGGAAAGATTATCTCGATAGAGACAAGATTATTCCGCAAAGTAGCAAATACTGCAAGGTTTTTTTTTACAGTGTGATCCCATCTTCACTGTAAAAAGTTCCTCCGAGTAAGCATTAAAGGTAACTGCAGTATTTAAGGTTTAAGGTTTAATGGAAAAATTGCCACAATAGCAAAAGCTAAACAATAGGCAACAAGGAGAAAATAAATAAACACACAGTAATAACTATCAACATCTAAATAATAAACCACCAACACAAAACTTAAGACAAAATACAAAACAAATCAAGAACCGAACAGGCACAAATGAACAACAAACGTGAAATTTTATTGGTTATTAAAATAATTAGTAACAAGGGGGGAGAATGAGTGGAGCCGACGTGCGGTACTTGATGCTGGAAACGGCTTGAGTAAATTGGAGTGTCTCGTTGGGTAAGTCGGTTCAGGGAGTTTTTCGGGAAGGAGGTGGCGGAATCTGTTTGACTGCAGAATTTTCTTACCAAAATCTGTTGTTAAATTTAGGCGTCTTTTCTTTAATGGTTCAAGCCGGAGAGTTTTAAGCGCCTGGTCATAATTAGTGTATTCGTGAGAAAGTATGATTTTAACCACCCGCGTCTGGATTGATTCAATTAAATCGTGCAATTCAGACGTAAGCACGGGGTGCCAGGCGGCACAAGCGTATTCAGTGTGGGGGATTACATATGTCTTATAACAGTAAACGAGACTTTGACGGTCAAAACCAAACTTTTTGAGTTGACATAAAGTTTTAATTGGTGCATGGGCTTTTTTTAGTCTCGTAGTTTTAGTAGTTTTACTGGGATTAATCTTATCTCAGTAGAGTTAGTTTAGAGATATCTCCGAATTAGAGATAAGATTATTCTTTTAGAGACAAGATTAATCCCAGTAGCAAATACCGTACTGCAAGACTTTTTGTATACAGTGTTGGTTTTCAAAGAAAGCCTATCAATTCCTTTACTGTACTAAACTATTCCACTTTGGGTTTGTTCCAATCGATCCGCATTGAACCAGTGGACCCACGAACAGAAACAATCGAAATCAAATAATCTTTTTCGATCACGGTATCAACGAAGATTCACTCTCTGGTTCACGGAAAGCCAAATAAACTTTGTTCTCACTAGGCGCCGCGTGTTTATGTTAATTCAGCATTCCCATTGAAATGTCTTATTGCAGTCTCCAGCCCGCCTCAGTCTGTCTGTACAATAGTTCGCTCCCAAGAGGAAGCGTCCCGTAAATCGAAAGGCCAGAAAACAAGGAAAGTGTTCGTCAGAGTGACAACAGATCATCTCAAGGAGAGATAAAACAACTGAACAAAACAAAGGCCTACCCTGCATGTTGACTGGCGATGGCACAAGGAGTGCAAATAACGGTGAGATGTCTACTTACACATTCTTACTTTCACCATTTTTCGTGAGGTTACTCCTAAAAGTATCAGGAAGAACCTTTCTCCGGCCGACAACGGTTCTTGTCACTTTCTATGGAAAGCTTTCTGTACGAAGGACAGGGACAAAACCAAGAATCGGTAGGCCTGTGAAGAGAATCAAGTAGGCTATTCGGAATAAAAAGACTTGCGCAGAAAGTAGAGGGAATGCGTAAGCAGTGGTCTTACAGAGTAAAATAATACGGTGGTACCACATTTCTTGATTGATTGATTGATTTATTTATTGTATAATTCAGGTACAAAATTTCGTGGTTGTCCAACCAAATTGTTTGACCTTTGTCAGGTAATATATACAATAATTGTTGAAATCAAATTCGTAATCAAAATAAGAGGTAAACCATTGAAGTCAACACCCGAAATAAAATTTCTAACAAAATAACTAAGACAAAACAACATTATTGTAAAAATCCACAAATTTCGGAATGAAGCTATTACAATATCTTTCCCGGTTACATGCCATCGGCATGAGCTTCGGGACTTTGGTGGATACTTGCCTTGGTGGCCTTGGGCGTTCAACGTCAAAATCAGGGGGTAAAAGGGATCGGAGAGTTGGGTGTTCAAGGAGTTTTAGTCCAAAATTTTGACACAACTTCTGCCTCCTATTAGACAGCGCATCCAGTCCAAATAAAGAAAGAAGGCCAGAGTACGGGGTTTTAGGGCCCCTGTGCACAATTCTTAGGGCACGTTTCTGAATATTCTCTATACGATCAGAATCATCCTTCGTAATACCATAGTGCCAAACCGGACAAGCATAATGATCGTTGATCGTTGAGGGGCTACTAGACTTGTTGATAGGCTACCAGACTTCTGGCTAGAGGGGATCCTAGAGGGGCTAATAGACTTCTCGATCCTGAGAGTCATAGGTCATAGTCTTCATTTTCAAAATCCTTTTCACGTACTTTTCAGTGTAAACAAGTCCACTTGCATAATTTTCAATTTTGTGTCAAGCAGAGTCGAGGGAACCGCTTATTTACCGTTTCCTCGACACGTAAGGAAGCGCTTTTTCAGTGTCTACCCTCAGCATTTAAGGTCCTATCGAAAGACCTCAGCTTTACATATATCCACTGTAGTGGTTCTGTCTCAAATTTGGACCACTGTATCTGCTCTCCTTCATTACTAACTTCAGCAATTCATGTCGATGAAGATGAGAGAGATTATGACCATTTACCTCTGTATTTCGATATTACGGTTACTTCTGACGTATACTCGGGCCAACCATCACTGTCGCATAAGTGGTTTGAAAAACGTGATTGGTCTAGTGCGAACATGCCTCTTTACCTTGCTACACTTGGAGCTCTACTGTCCACCGTACGTGTCCCTTTCCATCTTCTTTGCACAAACGCGTACCCCACTATTGACAGAGCTCGTGCTGATTTAAACCGCTATTATCGTGACATTATTTCATGTATAAAGCAAGCTGAAGATGTGGCCGTCCCGCTGATCCGTGTCAGGCGGAATACCCAAAAACCAATCTGGAAGTGTGATCCTATGCTGAAAAAAGTTAAGAATAAGGCCAAATTCTGGTTAAGAATCTGGTCTGCATGTGGTCGACCGTCTCGGGGTACTGTGTTCGATCTAAAACAAAAGACGAAACTTGAATATAAGCGCCACCTTCGCGCCGTTCGTTATTCCGGTGAAACTTTTCCGAAAAGTAAAAGTGAGTGGCGAAAAGTGATAAATTGTGCCAAGTTTCCGGATACAAGTTCTAGTGATATTATACCTCGTCCATCTTGGATCGAACATTATTCAAAAATATTTTCAAAAGTTAATTATGCAGTGCATAAGCGTTTCTCATGTTTGCTCGAAAAAAATTTGCCGTCACGTATAAGTCAGAGACATGTGATTCCAGTTGAAAAGTCGGCTATTGTTAAAGGTATTAAGGGTTTAAAATCAAAATCCGTGGATCTTGATGGGATTAGTGTTTCGAATCTCGTTCCTAGTTCTTTTGAATTGGTATCTCATCTCCAACTGTTTTTTCAAATGTGTCTCAGTAGTTCGTGTGTGCCCGATTCGTTCTTATGCGGTAGCGTCACGTCACTTCTAAAAAAGGAAAAGACCCGGTTTCTTGCAGTTCTTATCGGCCCATAACGGTAGCATGTACTCTTAGCAAGCTATTTGAATACCTCCTACTACCTTATATCACTAAGCTTGCTCTAAATGATGATAATCAATTTGGTTTTAGATCTGGGCTAGGTTGTCAGCATGCTCACCGTGTTTTGACCTCTTTGTTAAAAGATGCCCATCGCACTCGTCGCGTACTTCATTTCGCAACCCTCGACTTGTCTAAAGCATTTGACAGTGTTTGTCATACTCAAGCATGGACAGCGTTATGCCAGAGAGGAGTAAATCCGTCGGTAATTCACGTGCTTCGTTTTTGGTACTCCCATTCTTACCTTCGCCTTAAGTCTTTAGATAATTCTTATTTTGGTCATATCCCTGTTCGTTGCGGAGTAAGACAAGGGGGAGTTCTTTCCCCGTATATTTTTAATGCTTGTATTGAAGATGTGTTGTCAAAAATATCGACTACGTGCCTACTAGGACTATCTGATATTTCATATCTGGCATATGCGGATGACCTTCTTCTGATTAGTCAAACTGAGTCTGGTCTTGCCCGTTCAGTGAACTCAGTTACTTCTTCTTTCCGCGATATCGGCCTGTACCTAAATATTGACAAGTGCGAGTTTCTTGTCTTCAACGGTAATAGTTGTTCAGAATCACTATACTGCGGTGGTTTTAGTATTCCCCGTGTTAAATCGTTTCGTTGGCTTGGCATAACAGTCTGCGATTCTATGAATGCTCTCCGGTCGCGTGCTGTAAAAGATATTAGTGATAAGCTGAGGCTCGGTTACTCTAAGATTGTTGCAAATCGTGGACACTATAGAAGAAGAGCGCTAACTCGGCTTTACTCAAATTTTTGTGATCATTCTGTACTGTTCTGTACTGGTATTCGGCCACTTCTGTTGACTGGTGATCTAAAACGTATTCGCATAAATTATTACCGGTACTGCAAATTTCTCCTAGATCTGCCTCATTCTTACCGGAATACAAAACTGATAAAGAAGTATTGTGCGACAGATATTACTGGTGTTTTCGAAAAATTATGTTCCAAGCTAGCCAGTGAAGCGCCTTATAGGCTAGGGTGTTTTCATCGCCTTATCCGTCTTTTTTCTGTATGTGATTAACTTTGTTTCTTGTTTTCTCTTGTTGTTTTTCTTTTTGTATTTACTCCACTTAACCTCTGTTCTGTAAAGTGGGTGATAAATAAATTATTATTATTATTATTATTATACAAAGGGCGGTAACTTCAACTTCAATGGGCTGATCAGACCATCACGATTTCACATTACCACCTCCTAGAATGTAATGTTACGTCAGAAAACAGCCATTTCCTAGACAATTTATTTTCGGTAATCTATCGTTGCGGCGATTTTGCTGCTGCCCATCCTCCAATTTACTAGCTTTGACAAAATAAATGAAAGTTAACACTTTTTCATCATTACATTTCCAGTAGTGAGCAGCCCAGTCGATCCGGATATACTTCCGGTAGACGACTGGAAATCTTTTCCACGAAGTCTTGGTACTATTTGTATAGTTATAACAAGACCATAAAAGGTCCCGCGGTCGTGCTACTCTTAAAACGGTATCTGGTTCGAGACATAGGCTAAATTGCACACATTCTTCTTCACTGTTCACTCTAACATCGAATATGTAACGTGAGAACCATCGCCGCGCTCGTCGTGCCTCCGTAACAAAACTGATAAAGAAGTATTGTGCGACAGATATTACTGGTGTTTTCGAAAAATTATGTTCCAAGCTAGCCAGTGAAGCGCCTTATAGGCTAGGGTGTTTTCATCGCCTTATCCGTCTTTTTTCTGTATGTGATTAACTTTGTTTCTTGTTTTCTCTTGTTGTTTTTCTTTTTGTATTTACTCCACTTAACCTCTGTTCTGTAAAGTGGGTGATAAATAAATTATTATTATTATTATTATTATACAAAGGGCGGTAACTTCAACTTCAATGGGCTGATCAGACCATCACGATTTCACATTACCACCTCCTAGAATGTAATGTTACGTCAGAAAACAGCCATTTCCTAGACAATTTATTTTCGGTAATCTATCGTTGCGGCGATTTTGCTGCTGCCCATCCTCCAATTTACTAGCTTTGACAAAATAAATGAAAGTTAACACTTTTTCATCATTACATTTCCAGTAGTGAGCAGCCCAGTCGATCCGGATATACTTCCGGTAGACGACTGGAAATCTTTTCCACGAAGTCTTGGTACTATTTGTATAGTTATAACAAGACCATAAAAGGTCCCGCGGTCGTGCTACTCTTAAAACGGTATCTGGTTCGAGACATAGGCTAAATTGCACACATTCTTCTTCACTGTTCACTCTAACATCGAATATGTAACGTGAGAACCATCGCCGCGCTCGTCGTGCCTCCGTAACGTTAAAGGACCCCTCTTGCTTATTCTGCCTTTTATAGTATACTTAGCTCCCATATGGAATTATAAGCTTTTAAAATCCCCACCTTTCTATACTGTTTCTTTTCGTCACTACGAATTTTTAGCGCTTTTTCGGCCCTGCCGAGTTTTCCCGTCACCCAACGAAAAGTTTGCCGGAATCCTCAACGTCCGCTGACAACTCTTTCACACATAAGGATGTGATAATCTTCTGTTTATTACTACTTTTATTTTGCTTAGTTTTCCCACTTTAACCAAGGCACATGCAGGAAGGCTGGATATAGTTAACAAGCTCTAACAAGAGAATCGCTAGTTCCAGGTGGAAAGTAATGGTATTTTCGAAAACGTAAAGATCATTTCTAGTAAGAATTGTGCTTTAACTGAGATCTAGAATGAATAAGGGAATAAATAATTATTTGTTCTTGCTGAGAGCTTGGTCACACTTGGCTTATTTCTGCGCAGAACTTAGGCGCCGAAGTGGTCACACTGGGTCCAAGAAAAGGCAGCTTTTTGGGTTGCTAAATTAGAAAAAAGAAAAAGAACAAGATACACCTAATTCCGAATGTTGTTGTTCTAAATTCAGGAGATCAATTAGAACAGAACAGCATATCTGATTATGTTACAAGAAACAGAATGGCATTTTTAGTGCTCTTAAATATTTAAACTATGTAAATAAGATTTTTTTTCACTTAAAAAAAAAGGAACAAGACCAAAGGTGTCGATGGGATCCCAAAAATCTAATATTTGATTCCGACAGTCGGGTCTTGTGTTCGCCAGATCCAGTCTTCGCCAGGCTAATGATCAGAGAAAACCATGTTCAGATATACCTCTATAAGCCATATCCATTTTGACAATACTGACCGAGACTTCCTGCTTTACTTCTGCCAAGTTTCCGGTTTCGACCGACTTCCGAGCGAACTATGTACAGAAAAAAGACAACTGGGTCTTGTCTTAGCCAGATCTAGTCATCGCCAGAATCCTTGAACGTTCTTACAATTAAAATTCAGAAGCAGATTAAGGCCAAATAGCTAATCATCTGAGAAAACCAAGTTCAGATATGGATTCAGCATGTGTGTTTACCCTTATAAGTCATATCTGTTTTGACGAAAAGTCCCTGCCACTTCTGCCAATTTCCCGGTTTCGGCCGAACTCTAGAACTACTTGTCCGGCGAAAAAAGAAAGCTCAAAAACGAAGTCAGGGTATCTTCTTTCCCCAATAATGAACATCTAATCAACTTCAAATAAAAATATAACTTATAACAAATTTTCCGACTCCAGCCGGATTCCGGTCGAACTATATGTCCGGGTAAAATATGATTGTCACACACGGATTCAGCGTCTCTTCTTACCCCTAAATCGGTTATCTAATCAGCTAGAAATAAAACTTTAACTTCTAACAATTTTCCGGTTTTGGCCGGATTCCGGGCGAACTACATTTCCGGGAAGAAAATTGTTTTCACATAAGAGTTCAGCATGTCTTCTTGCCCTAAATCGGACATCTGATCAACTCCGAATAAAATTTTTAATTTTAACAAACTTTCCGGTTTGGGTCGGATTCCGGGCGAACTACTTGTCCGTCGAGAAAATGGTTTTGACCATCGTCTTCAGCATGTCTTCCTACCTCTAAATCAAACATCTAATCAACTTCAAATAAAACTTTTACTTTTAACAAACTTTCCGGTTTTGGCCGGATTCCGGGCGAACTACTTGTCCGATTACAAAATTGTTTTCACCATCGTGTTCAGCATGTCTTCTAACCCCATAATCGACTATCACATTAGCTGTTTCAAAATATTGTGTTTGCCCCTTAATTTGAACCCCCTCCCCCACCCCTAAATGTAGGGCTACAAAGCCCATTTACGAACTCGACTGGTCCGCCGACCCAACGAATCCTCACACCAAGTTTCATCAAAATATCTCATTCCCTTCGAGAGTTATCGTGCTTACAGACGGACGGACGGACAGACGGACAACTTTTGCGAAGTCATAGGTATCCCTCAACTTACGTTTTGGGATCCCAAAAAGACGTCAAACATGTGATTCGTTATTATTCTTTAGTAGAAAACCAACAATAGCCATGAAATGGATGTGACTGATGACATTTTGGTATCTAGAAACTCTTTACCTTTCTCCCCAAATAACCTAGCTTAATCCTGGGATGATGAAAACAAAATTGTGATAGTTCACAACAGTTCAACATAACTGAAACTGAATTGTTGCAAAACTGGTCCACTTTTTATTTTATAACCCTAATCACAGTCTGCTCGTTATCCCCAAAGCTGCCCCAAGCCATCAAACGTCACGTCCCCAAGGGTTTTCTGAATCCTCCCGGCGATCGCACCAACCTGCGCAAATTTGTAGACTCAGTTTCAGAGCTTGGTCACACTTGGCTCATTTCCTGGCTTTTTGGGTTGCAAAAATAAAAAAAATAAAAAGAACAAGACACAACTAATTCTGATCAATTGGAGCAAAACAGTGTGATAATTATGTTACAGGAACCCTAATTGACCCCTAATTGCAGTCTGTCCATTATCCCCAAGCTGCCACAAAGTCCATCAAATCTCACGTTCTTTAGGGATTTTCAGTTGTTTGTCGAATAGGCGGCTTTTTGAGCCCTGTACGACCAGGCTCATCTCTCTAGATATACGACAGAGAGCTACTCTTTCCTTGAAAAGTGTAATCACTCACCTTAGTGGCAGACACTTTTCACAAACCGTCCTCTGCCGTCCACGTTGTGCAAAAATAAAAAAATAAAAAGAACAAGACACAACTAATTCTGATCAATTGGAGCAAAACAGTGTGATAATTATGTTACAGGAACCCTAATTGACCCCTAATTGCAGTCTGTCCATTATCCCCAAGCTGCCACAAAGTCCATCAAATCTCACGTTCTTTAGGGATTTTCAGTTGTTTGTCGAATAGGCGGCTTTTTGAGCCCTGTACGACCAGGCTCATCTCTCTAGATATACGACAGAGAGCTACTCTTTCCTTGAAAAGTGTAATCACTCACCTTAGTGGCAGACACTTTTCACAAACCGTCCTCTGCCGTCCACGTTGTGCAAAAATAAAAAAATAAAAAGAACAAGACACAACTAATTCTGATCAATTGGAGCAAAACAGTGTGATAATTATGTTACAGGAACCCTAATTGACCCCTAATTGCAGTCTGTCCATTATCCCCAAGCTGCCACAAAGTCCATCAAATCTCACGTTCTTTAGGGATTTTCAGTTGTTTGTCGAATAGGCGGCTTTTTGAGCCCTGTACGACCAGGCTCATCTCTCTAGATATACGACAGAGAGCTACTCTTTCCTTGAAAAGTGTAATCACTCACCTTAGTGGCAGACACTTTTCACAAACCGTCCTCTGCCGTCCACGTTGTGCAAAAATAAAAAAATAAAAAGAACAAGACACAACTAATTCTGATCAATTGGAGCAAAACAGTGTGATAATTATGTTACAGGAACCCTAATTGACCCCTAATTGCAGTCTGTCCATTATCCCCAAGCTGCCACAAAGTCCATCAAATCTCACGTTCTTTAGGGATTTTCAGTTGTTTGTCGAATAGGCGGCTTTTTGAGCCCTGTACGACCAGGCTCATCTCTCTAGATATACGACAGAGAGCTACTCTTTCCTTGAAAAGTGTAATCACTCACCTTAGTGGCAGACACTTTTCACAAACCGTCCTCTGCCGTCCACGTTGTGCAAAAATAAAAAAATAAAAAGAACAAGACACAACTAATTCTGATCAATTGGAGCAAAACAGTGTGATAATTATGTTACAGGAACCCTAATTGACCCCTAATTGCAGTCTGTCCATTATCCCCAAGCTGCCACAAAGTCCATCAAATCTCACGTTCTTTAGGGATTTTCAGTTGTTTGTCGAATAGGCGGCTTTTTGAGCCCTGTACGACCAGGCTCATCTCTCTAGATATACGACAGAGAGCTACTCTTTCCTTGAAAAGTGTAATCACTCACCTTAGTGGCAGACACTTTTCACAAACCGTCCTCTGCCGTCCACGTTGTGCAAAAATAAAAAAATAAAAAGAACAAGACACAACTAATTCTGATCAATTGGAGCAAAACAGTGTGATAATTATGTTACAGGAACCCTAATTGACCCCTAATTGCAGTCTGTCCATTATCCCCAAGCTGCCACAAAGTCCATCAAATCTCACGTTCTTTAGGGATTTTCAGTTGTTTGTCGAATAGGCGGCTTTTTGAGCCCTGTACGACCAGGCTCATCTCTCTAGATATACGACAGAGAGCTACTCTTTCCTTGAAAAGTGTAATCACTCACCTTAGTGGCAGACACTTTTCACAAACCGTCCTCTGCCGTCCACGTTGTGCAAAAATAAAAAAATAAAAAGAACAAGACACAACTAATTCTGATCAATTGGAGCAAAACAGTGTGATAATTATGTTACAGGAACCCTAATTGACCCCTAATTGCAGTCTGTCCATTATCCCCAAGCTGCCACAAAGTCCATCAAATCTCACGTTCTTTAGGGATTTTCAGTTGTTTGTCGAATAGGCGGCTTTTTGAGCCCTGTACGACCAGGCTCATCTCTCTAGATATACGACAGAGAGCTACTCTTTCCTTGAAAAGTGTAATCACTCACCTTAGTGGCAGACACTTTTCACAAACCGTCCTCTGCCGTCCACGTTGTGCAAAAATAAAAAAATAAAAAGAACAAGACACAACTAATTCTGATCAATTGGAGCAAAACAGTGTGATAATTATGTTACAGGAACCCTAATTGACCCCTAATTGCAGTCTGTCCATTATCCCCAAGCTGCCACAAAGTCCATCAAATCTCACGTTCTTTAGGGATTTTCAGTTGTTTGTCGAATAGGCGGCTTTTTGAGCCCTGTACGACCAGGCTCATCTCTCTAGATATACGACAGAGAGCTACTCTTTCCTTGAAAAGTGTAATCACTCACCTTAGTGGCAGACACTTTTCACAAACCGTCCTCTGCCGTCCACGTTGTGCAAAAATAAAAAAATAAAAAGAACAAGACACAACTAATTCTGATCAATTGGAGCAAAACAGTGTGATAATTATGTTACAGGAACCCTAATTGACCCCTAATTGCAGTCTGTCCATTATCCCCAAGCTGCCACAAAGTCCATCAAATCTCACGTTCTTTAGGGATTTTCAGTTGTTTGTCGAATAGGCGGCTTTTTGAGCCCTGTACGACCAGGCTCATCTCTCTAGATATACGACAGAGAGCTACTCTTTCCTTGAAAAGTGTAATCACTCACCTTAGTGGCAGACACTTTTCACAAACCGTCCTCTGCCGTCCACGTTGTGCAAAAATAAAAAAATAAAAAGAACAAGACACAACTAATTCTGATCAATTGGAGCAAAACAGTGTGATAATTATGTTACAGGAACCCTAATTGACCCCTAATTGCAGTCTGTCCATTATCCCCAAGCTGCCACAAAGTCCATCAAATCTCACGTTCTTTAGGGATTTTCAGTTGTTTGTCGAATAGGCGGCTTTTTGAGCCCTGTACGACCAGGCTCATCTCTCTAGATATACGACAGAGAGCTACTCTTTCCTTGAAAAGTGTAATCACTCACCTTAGTGGCAGACACTTTTCACAAACCGTCCTCTGCCGTCCACGTTGTGCAAAAATAAAAAAATAAAAAGAACAAGACACAACTAATTCTGATCAATTGGAGCAAAACAGTGTGATAATTATGTTACAGGAACCCTAATTGACCCCTAATTGCAGTCTGTCCATTATCCCCAAGCTGCCACAAAGTCCATCAAATCTCACGTTCTTTAGGGATTTTCAGTTGTTTGTCGAATAGGCGGCTTTTTGAGCCCTGTACGACCAGGCTCATCTCTCTAGATATACGACAGAGAGCTACTCTTTCCTTGAAAAGTGTAATCACTCACCTTAGTGGCAGACACTTTTCACAAACCGTCCTCTGCCGTCCACGTTGTGCAAAAATAAAAAAATAAAAAGAACAAGACACAACTAATTCTGATCAATTGGAGCAAAACAGTGTGATAATTATGTTACAGGAACCCTAATTGACCCCTAATTGCAGTCTGTCCATTATCCCCAAGCTGCCACAAAGTCCATCAAATCTCACGTTCTTTAGGGATTTTCAGTTGTTTGTCGAATAGGCGGCTTTTTGAGCCCTGTACGACCAGGCTCATCTCTCTAGATATACGACAGAGAGCTACTCTTTCCTTGAAAAGTGTAATCACTCACCTTAGTGGCAGACACTTTTCACAAACCGTCCTCTGCCGTCCACGTTGTGCAAAAATAAAAAAATAAAAAGAACAAGACACAACTAATTCTGATCAATTGGAGCAAAACAGTGTGATAATTATGTTACAGGAACCCTAATTGACCCCTAATTGCAGTCTGTCCATTATCCCCAAGCTGCCACAAAGTCCATCAAATCTCACGTTCTTTAGGGATTTTCAGTTGTTTGTCGAATAGGCGGCTTTTTGAGCCCTGTACGACCAGGCTCATCTCTCTAGATATACGACAGAGAGCTACTCTTTCCTTGAAAAGTGTAATCACTCACCTTAGTGGCAGACACTTTTCACAAACCGTCCTCTGCCGTCCACGTTGTGCAAAAATAAAAAAATAAAAAGAACAAGACACAACTAATTCTGATCAATTGGAGCAAAACAGTGTGATAATTATGTTACAGGAACCCTAATTGACCCCTAATTGCAGTCTGTCCATTATCCCCAAGCTGCCACAAAGTCCATCAAATCTCACGTTCTTTAGGGATTTTCAGTTGTTTGTCGAATAGGCGGCTTTTTGAGCCCTGTACGACCAGGCTCATCTCTCTAGATATACGACAGAGAGCTACTCTTTCCTTGAAAAGTGTAATCACTCACCTTAGTGGCAGACACTTTTCACAAACCGTCCTCTGCCGTCCACGTTGTGCAAAAATAAAAAAATAAAAAGAACAAGACACAACTGATTCTGATCAATTGGAGCAAAACAGTGTGATAATTATGTTACAGGAACCCTAATTGACCCCTAATTGCAGTCTGTCCATTATCCCCAAGCTGCCACAAAGTCCATCAAATCTCACGTTCTTTAGGGATTTTCAGTTGTTTGTCGAATAGGCGGCTTTTTGAGCCCTGTACGACCAGGCTCATCTCTCTAGATATACGACAGAGAGCTACTCTTTCCTTGAAAAGTGTAATCACTCACCTTAGTGGCAGACACTTTTCACAAACCGTCCTCTGCCGTCCACGTTGTGCAAAAATAAAAAAATAAAAAGAACAAGACACAACTAATTCTGATCAATTGGAGCAAAACAGTGTGATAATTATGTTACAGGAACCCTAATTGACCCCTAATTGCAGTCTGTCCATTATCCCCAAGCTGCCACAAAGTCCATCAAATCTCACGTTCTTTAGGGATTTTCAGTTGTTTGTCGAATAGGCGGCTTTTTGAGCCCTGTACGACCAGGCTCATCTCTCTAGATATACGACAGAGAGCTACTCTTTCCTTGAAAAGTGTAATCACTCACCTTAGTGGCAGACACTTTTCACAAACCGTCCTCTGCCGTCCACGTTGTGCAAAAATAAAAAAATAAAAAGAACAAGACACAACTAATTCTGATCAATTGGAGCAAAACAGTGTGATAATTATGTTACAGGAACCCTAATTGACCCCTAATTGCAGTCTGTCCATTATCCCCAAGCTGCCACAAAGTCCATCAAATCTCACGTTCTTTAGGGATTTTCAGTTGTTTGTCGAATAGGCGGCTTTTTGAGCCCTGTACGACCAGGCTCATCTCTCTAGATATACGACAGAGAGCTACTCTTTCCTTGAAAAGTGTAATCACTCACCTTAGTGGCAGACACTTTTCACAAACCGTCCTCTGCCGTCCACGTTGTGCAAAAATAAAAAAATAAAAAGAACAAGACACAACTAATTCTGATCAATTGGAGCAAAACAGTGTGATAATTATGTTACAGGAACCCTAATTGACCCCTAATTGCAGTCTGTCCATTATCCCCAAGCTGCCACAAAGTCCATCAAATCTCACGTTCTTTAGGGATTTTCAGTTGTTTGTCGAATAGGCGGCTTTTTGAGCCCTGTACGACCAGGCTCATCTCTCTAGATATACGACAGAGAGCTACTCTTTCCTTGAAAAGTGTAATCACTCACCTTAGTGGCAGACACTTTTCACAAACCGTCCTCTGCCGTCCACGTTGTGCAAAAATAAAAAAATAAAAAGAACAAGACACAACTAATTCTGATCAATTGGAGCAAAACAGTGTGATAATTATGTTACAGGAACCCTAATTGACCCCTAATTGCAGTCTGTCCATTATCCCCAAGCTGCCACAAAGTCCATCAAATCTCACGTTCTTTAGGGATTTTCAGTTGTTTGTCGAATAGGCGGCTTTTTGAGCCCTGTACGACCAGGCTCATCTCTCTAGATATACGACAGAGAGCTACTCTTTCCTTGAAAAGTGTAATCACTCACCTTAGTGGCAGACACTTTTCACAAACCGTCCTCTGCCGTCCACGTTGTGCAAAAATAAAAAAATAAAAAGAACAAGACACAACTAATTCTGATCAATTGGAGCAAAACAGTGTGATAATTATGTTACAGGAACCCTAATTGACCCCTAATTGCAGTCTGTCCATTATCCCCAAGCTGCCACAAAGTCCATCAAATCTCACGTTCTTTAGGGATTTTCAGTTGTTTGTCGAATAGGCGGCTTTTTGAGCCCTGTACGACCAGGCTCATCTCTCTAGATATACGACAGAGAGCTACTCTTTCCTTGAAAAGTGTAATCACTCACCTTAGTGGCAGACACTTTTCACAAACCGTCCTCTGCCGTCCACGTTGTGCAAAAATAAAAAAATAAAAAGAACAAGACACAACTAATTCTGATCAATTGGAGCAAAACAGTGTGATAATTATGTTACAGGAACCCTAATTGACCCCTAATTGCAGTCTGTCCATTATCCCCAAGCTGCCACAAAGTCCATCAAATCTCACGTTCTTTAGGGATTTTCAGTTGTTTGTCGAATAGGCGGCTTTTTGAGCCCTGTACGACCAGGCTCATCTCTCTAGATATACGACAGAGAGCTACTCTTTCCTTGAAAAGTGTAATCACTCACCTTAGTGGCAGACACTTTTCACAAACCGTCCTCTGCCGTCCACGTTGTGCAAAAATAAAAAAATAAAAAGAACAAGACACAACTAATTCTGATCAATTGGAGCAAAACAGTGTGATAATTATGTTACAGGAACCCTAATTGACCCCTAATTGCAGTCTGTCCATTATCCCCAAGCTGCCACAAAGTCCATCAAATCTCACGTTCTTTAGGGATTTTCAGTTGTTTGTCGAATAGGCGGCTTTTTGAGCCCTGTACGACCAGGCTCATCTCTCTAGATATACGACAGAGAGCTACTCTTTCCTTGAAAAGTGTAATCACTCACCTTAGTGGCAGACACTTTTCACAAACCGTCCTCTGCCGTCCACGTTGTGCAAAAATAAAAAAATAAAAAGAACAAGACACAACTAATTCTGATCAATTGGAGCAAAACAGTGTGATAATTATGTTACAGGAACCCTAATTGACCCCTAATTGCAGTCTGTCCATTATCCCCAAGCTGCCACAAAGTCCATCAAATCTCACGTTCTTTAGGGATTTTCAGTTGTTTGTCGAATAGGCGGCTTTTTGAGCCCTGTACGACCAGGCTCATCTCTCTAGATATACGACAGAGAGCTACTCTTTCCTTGAAAAGTGTAATCACTCACCTTAGTGGCAGACACTTTTCACAAACCGTCCTCTGCCGTCCACGTTGTGCAAAAATAAAAAAATAAAAAGAACAAGACACAACTAATTCTGATCAATTGGAGCAAAACAGTGTGATAATTATGTTACAGGAACCCTAATTGACCCCTAATTGCAGTCTGTCCATTATCCCCAAGCTGCCACAAAGTCCATCAAATCTCACGTTCTTTAGGGATTTTCAGTTGTTTGTCGAATAGGCGGCTTTTTGAGCCCTGTACGACCAGGCTCATCTCTCTAGATATACGACAGAGAGCTACTCTTTCCTTGAAAAGTGTAATCACTCACCTTAGTGGCAGACACTTTTCACAAACCGTCCTCTGCCGTCCACGTTGTGCAAAAATAAAAAAATAAAAAGAACAAGACACAACTAATTCTGATCAATTGGAGCAAAACAGTGTGATAATTATGTTACAGGAACCCTAATTGACCCCTAATTGCAGTCTGTCCATTATCCCCAAGCTGCCACAAAGTCCATCAAATCTCACGTTCTTTAGGGATTTTCAGTTGTTTGTCGAATAGGCGGCTTTTTGAGCCCTGTACGACCAGGCTCATCTCTCTAGATATACGACAGAGAGCTACTCTTTCCTTGAAAAGTGTAATCACTCACCTTAGTGGCAGACACTTTTCACAAACCGTCCTCTGCCGTCCACGTTGTGCAAAAATAAAAAAATAAAAAGAACAAGACACAACTAATTCTGATCAATTGGAGCAAAACAGTGTGATAATTATGTTACAGGAACCCTAATTGACCCCTAATTGCAGTCTGTCCATTATCCCCAAGCTGCCACAAAGTCCATCAAATCTCACGTTCTTTAGGGATTTTCAGTTGTTTGTCGAATAGGCGGCTTTTTGAGCCCTGTACGACCAGGCTCATCTCTCTAGATATACGACAGAGAGCTACTCTTTCCTTGAAAAGTGTAATCACTCACCTTAGTGGCAGACACTTTTCACAAACCGTCCTCTGCCGTCCACGTTGTGCAAAAATAAAAAAAATAAAAAGAACAAGACACAACTAATTCTGATCAATTGGAGCAAAACAGTGTGATAATTATGTTACAGGAACCCTAATTGACCCCTAATTGCAGTCTGTCCATTATCCCCAAGCTGCCACAAAGTCCATCAAATCTCACGTTCTTTAGGGATTTTCAGTTGTTTGTCGAATAGGCGGCTTTTTGAGCCCTGTACGACCAGGCTCATCTCTCTAGATATACGACAGAGAGCTACTCTTTCCTTGAAAAGTGTAATCACTCACCTTAGTGGCAGACACTTTTCACAAACCGTCCTCTGCCGTCCACGTTGTGCAAAAATAAAAAAAAATAAAAAGAACAAGACACAACTAATTCTGATCAATTGGAGCAAAACAGTGTGATAATTATGTTACAGGAACCCTAATTGACCCCTAATTGCAGTCTGTCCATTATCCCCAAGCTGCCACAAAGTCCATCAAATCTCACGTTCTTTAGGGATTTTCAGTTGTTTGTCGAATAGGCGGCTTTTTGAGCCCTGTACGACCAGGCTCATCTCTCTAGATATACGACAGAGAGCTACTCTTTCCTTGAAAAGTGTAATCACTCACCTTAGTGGCAGACACTTTTCACAAACCGTCCTCTGCCGTCCACGTTGTGCAAAAATAAAAAAAAATAAAAAGAACAAGACACAACTAATTCTGATCAATTGGAGCAAAACAGTGTGATAATTATGTTACAGGAACCCTAATTGACCCCTAATTGCAGTCTGTCCATTATCCCCAAGCTGCCACAAAGTCCATCAAATCTCACGTTCTTTAGGGATTTTCAGTTGTTTGTCGAATAGGCGGCTTTTTGAGCCCTGTACGACCAGGCTCATCTCTCTAGATATACGACAGAGAGCTACTCTTTCCTTGAAAAGTGTAATCACTCACCTTAGTGGCAGACACTTTTCACAAACCGTCCTCTGCCGTCCACGTTGTGCAAAAATAAAAAAAAATAAAAAGAACAAGACACAACTAATTCTGATCAATTGGAGCAAAACAGTGTGATAATTATGTTACAGGAACCCTAATTGACCCCTAATTGCAGTCTGTCCATTATCCCCAAGCTGCCACAAAGTCCATCAAATCTCACGTTCTTTAGGGATTTTCAGTTGTTTGTCGAATAGGCGGCTTTTTGAGCCCTGTACGACCAGGCTCATCTCTCTAGATATACGACAGAGAGCTACTCTTTCCTTGAAAAGTGTAATCACTCACCTTAGTGGCAGACACTTTTCACAAACCGTCCTCTGCCGTCCACGTTGTGCAAAAATAAAAAAAAATAAAAAGAACAAGACACAACTAATTCTGATCAATTGGAGCAAAACAGTGTGATAATTATGTTACAGGAACCCTAATTGACCCCTAATTGCAGTCTGTCCATTATCCCCAAGCTGCCACAAAGTCCATCAAATCTCACGTTCTTTAGGGATTTTCAGTTGTTTGTCGAATAGGCGGCTTTTTGAGCCCTGTACGACCAGGCTCATCTCTCTAGATATACGACAGAGAGCTACTCTTTCCTTGAAAAGTGTAATCACTCACCTTAGTGGCAGACACTTTTCACAAACCGTCCTCTGCCGTCCACGTTGTGCAAAAATAAAAAAATAAAAAGAACAAGACACAACTAATTCTGATCAATTGGAGCAAAACAGTGTGATAATTATGTTACAGGAACCCTAATTGACCCCTAATTGCAGTCTGTCCATTATCCCCAAGCTGCCACAAAGTCCATCAAATCTCACGTTCTTTAGGGATTTTCAGTTGTTTGTCGAATAGGCGGCTTTTTGAGCCCTGTACGACCAGGCTCATCTCTCTAGATATACGACAGAGAGCTACTCTTTCCTTGAAAAGTGTAATCACTCACCTTAGTGGCAGACACTTTTCACAAACCGTCCTCTGCCGTCCACGTTGTGCAAAAATAAAAAAAAATAAAAAGAACAAGACACAACTAATTCTGATCAATTGGAGCAAAACAGTGTGATAATTATGTTACAGGAACCCTAATTGACCCCTAATTGCAGTCTGTCCATTATCCCCAAGCTGCCACAAAGTCCATCAAATCTCACGTTCTTTAGGGATTTTCAGTTGTTTGTCGAATAGGCGGCTTTTTGAGCCCTGTACGACCAGGCTCATCTCTCTAGATATACGACAGAGAGCTACTCTTTCCTTGAAAAGTGTAATCACTCACCTTAGTGGCAGACACTTTTCACAAACCGTCCTCTGCCGTCCACGTTGTGCAAAAATAAAAAAAAATAAAAAGAACAAGACACAACTAATTCTGATCAATTGGAGCAAAACAGTGTGATAATTATGTTACAGGAACCCTAATTGACCCCTAATTGCAGTCTGTCCATTATCCCCAAGCTGCCACAAAGTCCATCAAATCTCACGTTCTTTAGGGATTTTCAGTTGTTTGTCGAATAGGCGGCTTTTTGAGCCCTGTACGACCAGGCTCATCTCTCTAGATATACGACAGAGAGCTACTCTTTCCTTGAAAAGTGTAATCACTCACCTTAGTGGCAGACACTTTTCACAAACCGTCCTCTGCCGTCCACGTTGTGCAAAAATAAAAAAAAATAAAAAGAACAAGACACAACTAATTCTGATCAATTGGAGCAAAACAGTGTGATAATTATGTTACAGGAACCCTAATTGACCCCTAATTGCAGTCTGTCCATTATCCCCAAGCTGCCACAAAGTCCATCAAATCTCACGTTCTTTAGGGATTTTCAGTTGTTTGTCGAATAGGCGGCTTTTTGAGCCCTGTACGACCAGGCTCATCTCTCTAGATATACGACAGAGAGCTACTCTTTCCTTGAAAAGTGTAATCACTCACCTTAGTGGCAGACACTTTTCACAAACCGTCCTCTGCCGTCCACGTTGTGCAAAAATAAAAAAAAATAAAAAGAACAAGACACAACTAATTCTGATCAATTGGAGCAAAACAGTGTGATAATTATGTTACAGGAACCCTAATTGACCCCGTCTGTCCATTATCCCCAAGCTGCCACAAAGTCCATCAAATCTCACGTTCTTTAGGGATTTTCAGTTGTTTGTCGAATAGGCGGCTTTTTGAGCCCTGTACGACCAGGCTCATCTCTCTAGATATACGACAGAGAGCTACTCTTTCCTTGAAAAGTGTAATCACTCACCTTAGTGGCAGACACTTTTCACAAACCGTCCTCTGCCGTCCACGTTGTGCAAAAATAAAAAAAAATAAAAAGAACAAGACACAACTAATTCTGATCAATTGGAGCAAAACAGTGTGATAATTATGTTACAGGAACCCTAATTGACCCCTAATTGCAGTCTGTCCATTATCCCCAAGCTGCCACAAAGTCCATCAAATCTCACGTTCTTTAGGGATTTTCAGTTGTTTGTCGAATAGGCGGCTTTTTGAGCCCTGTACGACCAGGCTCATCTCTCTAGATATACGACAGAGAGCTACTCTTTCCTTGAAAAGTGTAATCACTCACCTTAGTGGCAGACACTTTTCACAAACCGTCCTCTGCCGTCCACGTTGTGCAAAAATAAAAAAATAAAAAGAACAAGACACAACTAATTCTGATCAATTGGAGCAAAACAGTGTGATAATTATGTTACAGGAACCCTAATTGACCCCTAATTGCAGTCTGTCCATTATCCCCAAGCTGCCACAAAGTCCATCAAATCTCACGTTCTTTAGGGATTTTCAGTTGTTTGTCGAATAGGCGGCTTTTTGAGCCCTGTACGACCAGGCTCATCTCTCTAGATATACGACAGAGAGCTACTCTTTCCTTGAAAAGTGTAATCACTCACCTTAGTGGCAGACACTTTTCACAAACCGTCCTCTGCCGTCCACGTTGTGCAAAAATAAAAAAAAATAAAAAGAACAAGACACAACTAATTCTGATCAATTGGAGCAAAACAGTGTGATAATTATGTTACAGGAACCCTAATTGACCCCTAATTGCAGTCTGTCCATTATCCCCAAGCTGCCACAAAGTCCATCAAATCTCACGTTCTTTAGGGATTTTCAGTTGTTTGTCGAATAGGCGGCTTTTTGAGCCCTGTACGACCAGGCTCATCTCTCTAGATATACGACAGAGAGCTACTCTTTCCTTGAAAAGTGTAATCACTCACCTTAGTGGCAGACACTTTTCACAAACCGTCCTCTGCCGTCCACGTTGTGCAAAAATAAAAAAAAATAAAAAGAACAAGACACAACTAATTCTGATCAATTGGAGCAAAACAGTGTGATAATTATGTTACAGGAACCCTAATTGACCCCTAATTGCAGTCTGTCCATTATCCCCAAGCTGCCACAAAGTCCATCAAATCTCACGTTCTTTAGGGATTTTCAGTTGTTTGTCGAATAGGCGGCTTTTTGAGCCCTGTACGACCAGGCTCATCTCTCTAGATATACGACAGAGAGCTACTCTTTCCTTGAAAAGTGTAATCACTCACCTTAGTGGCAGACACTTTTCACAAACCGTCCTCTGCCGTCCACGTTGTGCAAAAATAAAAAAAAATAAAAAGAACAAGACACAACTAATTCTGATCAATTGGAGCAAAACAGTGTGATAATTATGTTACAGGAACCCTAATTGACCCCTAATTGCAGTCTGTCCATTATCCCCAAGCTGCCACAAAGTCCATCAAATCTCACGTTCTTTAGGGATTTTCAGTTGTTTGTCGAATAGGCGGCTTTTTGAGCCCTGTACGACCAGGCTCATCTCTCTAGATATACGACAGAGAGCTACTCTTTCCTTGAAAAGTGTAATCACTCACCTTAGTGGCAGACACTTTTCACAAACCGTCCTCTGCCGTCCACGTTGTGCAAAAATAAAAAAAAATAAAAAGAACAAGACACAACTAATTCTGATCAATTGGAGCAAAACAGTGTGATAATTATGTTACAGGAACCCTAATTGACCCCTAATTGCAGTCTGTCCATTATCCCCAAGCTGCCACAAAGTCCATCAAATCTCACGTTCTTTAGGGATTTTCAGTTGTTTGTCGAATAGGCGGCTTTTTGAGCCCAGTGTGACCAAGCTCTCAGCCTAGAAATCTGCGCAGATCCAGGTTTCTGCGTAGACTGTCAAATCGGGGGTTCAATTGTTTCTGAGAAAGTAGATTAATATAGAGGATTCCTTTTAGTAAACCTTTGAACGTTTAGTGAGCAAGGTGGTTAAACGACATAGAAATACACATCCCCGTTCGTCATCTCTTCCAGATTCCAGACAACTTCACTGGATATGGCCTAGAATCCCTATCAGTACCCCGGCATTATGAAGAAGACCTGGATTCCGTCATGATACCCTACGGGCTAATTCAAGACAGGTTAGATCTAATTCTTTCTATCGCCTCGGTCAAATTATGCAAGGTTTTAGCCCTCACAAGCGGAATTAGAACGCAGGTGGTCCACATTAGCTTTTAAGACCAGCCTTTGTAGACCTACTGCGATTTCTCGAAGATCGATAGATAGGACGATTAAGTTGGGTTCAAAATGTCAGGTCACGCTGAGACCCGCTTCACCCGCTTTTCTGCCGTGAAACAGCTTTGCGCGCGTCGCCAACACCTGATCAGACAAATAATTAAACTAGAGCAAAGGTTTTGATGGGATTCCAAAAAGGTAATATTTGATCCAGAAAATTGTGTCTTGTAGATATCCGGTCTTCGCCAGCGGAGCTTTCCAGACCGTCAGAATCACCCTTATTTGCGATGATCAAACAACAGCTTGATGCAGTGTTTTGAACGGTAGCAACGATGAACCACCTCGAAGATATATCTTACAACGTCACATCGAAGAGCTCTTCGATCTTTCTATAGAGTTATGGTCCCTAAAAACTCGATTCTTTTCTTGCTTTGACATAAACCGTCTGCAGCATCAGTATTTACAGGATAGAGAGGATGGCCAAAGACATATTCACGGACTTCGGAAATGAGCCCATGATCGCCATCTGTGTTCTCAAAGGAGGTTACAAATTCTATGCTGACCTCCTAGACAAGATTAACACCATCAACAGGACTCAAGCCAACAGTTCAGTTCCTATCAAAATTGACTTCATTCGACTGCGGAGTTATATGGTAGGTCGTAAAATGAACTTCCCCTGTCCCTTTTGTCCCACTTTCTTAACGGTCAAATTATAATGATAAGGCCATCTATACGTTTGTTGGTTCTGTTTCCTCACGGGAAAAACTCAGGCGCTAGATGACACTGCATTTTAAGGGGACGTTTTCGCATCGATGGCTCTGATCCCGTCGAGCTCGACGGACATTTTTGTGTGGATGCCGTTGATCTTTTTGTCATTTTCGCGTGTACGGATGACAGGTGAACGGGCATCTAGCTCGATGGACGCCTTCCGTTCAACACCGCTCCGAGGGCAGCGTAGAGCTGAAAGTGGATAGAAAAAAAGGTCTGCATAGATTGAAGACCGAAAAAATGCGGAATTTCCCACTCATATGCTCCCATCCAGCTGAATGGTCATTTTCGCGTGGACGGAACCCATCTTCCTCAGCCGTTTAACCCCCGATCGATTTTCTCATTTCCGCGTGGATGGGGTCACCCATTCAGCTCTACAGCCATCAACGCTAAAAACGTCACCTGAGTCCCTCGAAGACACGCCGAATTCGCAGTAGTTGTATAAACGGTTATATAAGTAAGTAAGCAAGTAATTTATTGCTGACCCGCCATTTGAAAAGCGGAGTGTGTAAAATAAATAACTATATCAACTGGTGCGCTGAAAACAGATGTGCAACAGGGAGTGGACCATAATTGCTTCAGTTTAGAGTTTCTACGGTATAACTTGCCTGGTCCTACCCCATCTTCTGTATTCCTACTTATCCAACTCACTGCGAATATGCTATGTGTCTACTCAGAAGAAATCTTATGCCCGGGCCCCACTGCGGACACACCTGTTCGTAAATCGGTCTTGACCCGTTTTTAAGAACGGTTTTTAGCGGTTTTAGACGTTCCTGCTTCAGCCCGTTCAAAAAATCTGAGATGGATAAATCCATCTCCCGTTTTGAATTTGTTATGAACTACCAATGAGAGAGGAGCGTCCTAAAACGTATTAAAAACCGGTTTTAAATACGTCTAAAAACCGAATTACGAACAGGTTTGTCCGTAGTGGGGCCCGGGCTTTAGTGGAAATTCCATGTGCTGAGTATGATACCTCACTTTTAGCAATCATGCAGCTCCAGCTCACGGACCCGTTTCCGTGCGCGATGCTGACACCAATGGAAAATGGTGAAATAACTGAAAATTTAAACACGACAACTCAACTCGCATAACCAGATCTTCGTTTGAAGACAGTTGGAACCGAGGCTTTGGAGTTCCTTTGCTTTTACCAGAGCTGGTGGATTTGGACTCTGGACTCGTCTCGAGACGCCTTTTTCAAGGACTATCGGACTCGTCTTTCACGGAGCTGTCCGTCCGCCAGAGTTGTGGACTCGGAGTCTGGACTCTTCTCGAGACGGTCTCGAGACGCCTTTTTCAAGGACTCGGACTTGTCTTCGCTAGACTCGCATCAGCTCTGGCTTTTATATTCTGCATTTGTAATGCTTCACGCCTGTTATTTCGCAGAACGAAAGATCAACCGGAACGATAGAAGTCCTTGGCGGCGACAACCTTGATGGTATCAAAGACAAGAACGTCTTAGTTGTGGAGGACATCATAGACACAGGAAAGACAATGGAAAAGCTTCTTGGCCTGATGGCTGAACACTCGCCTAGACGAGTTCGGGTAGCTTCGCTACTGAGAAAGCGGCAGCCTAATTCTAACGGATACATACCAGACTGTAAGTATATCTAATCGTGCTCCGAGGTTAGGATTAAGTTGAGGGAATGAATTGATATCACACATTCTAAAAAAAAATAGTGCAGTACAGTAGAGGTATGCTTCTTTGAACTGCTACTTAACTTTAAACCGTAAAACGAAGACTTAAAATACCCATTCAGGTGCTCTTAGCTCTCAGGTGCTTTTAAATTAGCTACTTTAGCTGACTGGTAGCTGACTTTCGTCACAGCAAGTAGACCAACTGGCACTGTTCGTTAAGTAGGCTAACTTCTGCAGTGGCCTACCTCTACTGTAAACCAAGAGAAAACTAAAATCATAAACAAGAAGAACAAAACAAGAATTGCAGAACAAAAGCTGAAGGCTCGCATGGCCCTTGCAAGGGTATTATCATGTAAATCAGCTTAGGTTTGCGCTGTCAAGATCGGATGGGTCTCCCGAGACTCCCCCCCCCCCAGCTCCCCCGAACCTGTCTGCCAAGTTCTATCCCGATGTGTGTAGCCTAAGCGTGTTACAAGATTTCCATGCCCCCCCCCCCTCCCTCCAGCTCCACAAAATAGTAGCGAATTCCGGTACGGATGTGTAAATGGAACGTTTAGGACTGCCCCCTCTCTCCCCCTCTTCCAGAATGGTCGGATCCCGGAAGTGAGAGTTTCCCGGCCAATCTGGTTAGGTCAGTCTGTCCAGGCACCTAATATACCTGTCTGTTTCATCGTCCTAGCCCATCTGGAAGTATCCTAAATCGTGTGTCATAAAATTCAGGCACCTCCCAAACCTCCAACTCCCCACACATTGGCTGGATCTCGTAAGGACCTGTATACATCCGAATCGGACTACTCCTTCGAGAATGCATGTCACAAGGTTTTCGGGCTCTCCCTCCACCGCATATCAGTATCAAACCATAAGGTACGCCGTCTTACTGGTCAGCCAGTGATAACGGACGTTATCAGAACAAGTAAATAGCGATACTTGGGCCACGTCCTCCGCATGGACGAATCCAGGTTGCCAAACAACATCCTGAATTGACTACCAAAACGAAGACGTCGACGAGCAAGACCGAGAAACACGGTCCGTCGCATCTACAAGAGGGATCTTGCAAACTTCCACGCAAGTCCGCAACCTCAGTGGAAGATGCTGCCAGACTGCCGCCTATTCGGGGATGCCGTGGGTGTCTCTGGTGGCACAGGAGGATCTAAGGTCTCCACCTCCTCCCCCACAGTGAAGGATCTGGTCTGGTTTTATAAATGGTGAACTTGTCCTTCCCGCCAGGCCCCGTCTCGAAAGCGTGCCACAAGACATCCGGTACTCCCCTTAAAGCACAACTCTTACTAGAAATGATCTTTTCCCTATGAAATGAATCAGAAAAAAAGGTTTTGGAAATACCATTACTTTCCACCTAAAACTAGCGATTCTCTTGTTAGCGCTTATCGACTGTGTCCAGCCTTCCTGCTCTCCGACGCGGCGGCTGGGCGCAAAACATTTGAAAACGCATCGGGCCTTGGTTAAAAAGTGGGGAAACTACAAATAAAAGAAGTAATTAATAGAAGATTATCACATCCTTATGTGTGAAAGAGTTGTCAGCGGACATTGAAGAATCCGGCATACTTTTCGTTGGGTGACGGGAAAACTCGGCAAGGCCGAAAAAGCGCTAAGAATTCGTAGTTACGAAACGAAACAATGGAGAAAGGTGTGGATTTAAGAAGCTTATAATTCTATATGGGAGCTAAGTATAGTATAAAAGGCAGAATAAGCAAGAGGGGTCCTTTAAAGCACAACTCTTACTAGAAATGATCTTTTCCCGATGAAATGGAGAAGAAAAAACGTTCTCAAATATGCCATTATTTTCCACCTGAAATTAGCGATTTTCTTCTTAGCGCTTGTCGATTATCTCCAGCCTTCCTGCTCTCAAAACATTTGAAAACTGAACGCGCCGTGGTTAAAAAGTGGGAAAACTAAGCAAATAAAAGAAGTAATTAACAGATGGCTCTGAGATCGTTATGTGTGAAAGAGTTGTCAGCGCTACGTTGAAGATCCGGCAAAAGTTTCGTTGTGTGACGGGAAAAACTCGGCAAGGCCAAAAAAGCGCTAAAAATTCATAGGCACAAAACGAGACAGTGGAGAAAGGTGGGGATTTTAGAAGCTTGTAATTCTGTATGGGAGCTAGGTATCTTATAAAAAGCAGAATAAGCAAGAGGGGTCCTTTAAACCGCACACAATGGCCAGATCTGTAAACAAGACATCTAGAGCGTGTGCTCTTGCCATCTATCAAGTTCCATCCATATCGTACCACTAGTTCGAGAATTGTGCATGCTGTGACATTCACAACTCTGGAACAGATTTCCGGGACCCCCTCCAACTCCCCACTTTGTGCCCGGATCCGGTCCGGTTCTACAAATGGTACGCTCGTTCCGTCCAGATCCCTCCACTCGAAGCCATTTCCGATACCCCTCTTAGTCCTCCAAAGTTGCTCGATCCAGTCCAACCTAAAACAAAATATCTGGGACATTTACTCTTGCCACTTATCAAGTTTTATCCAGATCGGATAACACGTTCGAAAGTTACGTGTGCTAAAAAATTCCTGACCCCGCCTCCTCACACTCCCACTTGGATGGTCGGATAGATGAAGTGACAGTTTCCTGGTCAATCTGGTTAGGTTCCTAATATGCTTGACAAGTTCCATCCTCCGAGCACATCTTTAAGTACCCTAACTTGTGATCAGCGGACCGACCGACCGACAGAAAAGCGATCAGTATATGGCACTTGGGCCAAAGGTTGCAAAGAAAGCTCGGGGCTAGAAGACTGAAGTTCTAAAAGCCGTCTTCCTAAATTGGGTGCAGAAAGTGGTCAAGTGCGGAAACTTGAATGTCCCGAGCAGTTGCTGACGACTTTGCACATTGACCAACAGGTAAAATTCGAAGTAACGCGGAAGTTTTTGTAACGATGATGGAGTAGATGAAAGTGAATAGTCAGAGATACGGCCCCAGAAATAAGCCCAATAATGTTGAAACGGCATTTTTTTTAAGATGATTCATTGCAGATTGTGGATTCGAGATCCCTGACCACTTCGTCGTTGGCTACGCTTTGGATTACAATGAGCATTTCCGAGATCTGAACGTAAGTATGATTTTCCTTAAATCCCGGAATTGAAAAGAACCGCAACGGTGGTGTGGCGACTAATTTACCATATCGCCTTCGAAAAAAGCAGAATCTACAAAACACTTGTGCTGTACGACAAAAGTTGTACAAAGCCTGTACGCGACGTTCATCCCACTTTCAAGAGATTTTGTAAAAGTGCTTTCACTTTAGTTTGTTCACGGTTCAAGCTTTATTAGATTCACAAAATGCAGAGAAAAATGAGAGAATCGATCAATAACAATTGCCTAGCTTTTTCGTCCTGGAAATACTGCTACTTCTCCGAAGATTGAAATGTTTAAGATATATTCTTGAAAGGTAAAATATATGAAGCTTTGAGAAGTGACGTCACAGTAAACATTTCCTTGCATCCGGGTCTTCCATCTATTCAAAAGCTCAGTGAATGGCCGACATTACACTTTGGCTCACGCTCATTTTCTCCTAAGCCGAAATACCGCGTTGAACTGTCAAGAACATGCGGCTTCCAATGATGTTTATCCACTATCTGGGAAACGATATTATGGTCCTTAAGCTGTCCTTAATGGTTATAGTGAGAGCCGTTACTAGCCAAAATGTTCCGGGGGCGGGGGGCAAGGTATTTACCGACTGGCTGGTCATTTTACCGACTGTTTTTGCAGATAAAAACGGTTAATATTGAGAAAAAACGAGAAAAAACTATTTTTACGAAAAATCGACCATTTTTACAAGAAACCGACTGTTTTACGAAAAATCGAGGCGCTTCGCGCCGACTCGGCTGTTTTTACCGACTGGCCGACAACATTCACCCCCCCCCCCCTAGTCGTGACGCCCCTGATAGTGAGTACGCGGTGAGTACGCGTGTCCGGTGTTGGGTCCATCTGCAATCCGCGCAGAGTACCTTTTACGGTACATCCAGTCCGTCAAGAAAAGAGCAACAAGGTTCATACTCCGAAGCCGCGACATACCCTACGAACAAGCCCTTGCAAAATTGAATTTATCACCACTTCAGGTCCGGCTTGAAAACCTGATATTGCAGTTTGGCAAATCCATCCTCGCCAGTAAGAACCACCGGTCACTGTTACCGGAAACAGCCCCTCCCAATCGCCGAACCCGGCTACGAAATAAACTTCAACTTCCAAAAGTCCGGACAAATCTTTTTGAAAAATCGTTTGTGCCGTTTTTCACTTTGGTTTCAATGCATAACCATAGTGTGTGTTTGTTATTTATATGTAAGAAATTGAATTTAGCTTTGCTACGATAGTTTCGAAATATACCGATCTCTCTCTCTCTCTGCTACAAACTGGTAATGCAACGCTCTTATGGAGGCTACACCTGCATAGCCTAGACAGTTTAGGACGCGGTATCATACGACAAGTGTTAAAGGACCTGTCTTACCTATAAGACTAACGCAACCTACTTCCATAATCACTCCATATATTTCTAAGCCCGGAGACCCCAATTTCTTACGGTACATTCTAAACACTCTAACAAAACCCCGCTGATTTTCCCACTTGCCGTGTTTTGCTACCTTCGATGTGTATCGCGCTGTCGACGGTTGTCTGCGAGAAGTTTTTCCATCAGAAAAAACGGTTATGTAAATTGTTTTCCTGTTTTTGCTATCAGTCAACGGGCCTCGGAAAAGGCTTAAAACAGCCAAAACCGGTGGGCTATTTGTTGAAAGCACAGCTTAGTTTTAAAGTATTCAAACATTTTAAAATACTGCAAGCTGAAGAGCAAATAGTGCGAGGGGTCCTTTAAGATGTGACTGGCAGCCATAAGTAGATGCCTATTACTCAGTGAGGTCGCACTAATCTGTTATTTTGCAGCATATCTGTGTCATCAACGAAAACGGAATCAAGAAGTACTCTGTATGACCAAATCTGTCAAGACTATAGGAACCACTTTTCCATTTTGCGATGTTAATGAACAATCTGTGTTTATACCTTGTTGGTAATTTATGTATGAAGAAAAATACAGTTGTTATTTTCTCATCGAAACACTGTGAACCGACCGTAGCTCGACGTAGCGGACTAAATAACAACCACAAAAAAGTATAGATGTCGTTCACTCCGTACCGACAATATAAACATGTGAGTCTCTTCCGTGGTGACGCTACTTAGCGACAAACCAACAGAGAAAAAGAACGATAGAACATGGGTGAAGACTTGAAAACGAGTTTAAGCAACCTAGTGCAGAGTCTAGAGGTAGTGTATGCTTTTTGATTGTGTCAAATATCAGTACTTTAGTCGGTTTGCCCGTAATTTGGTTCTTCACAAGGTCTGAAGGACCTGTCTTATCTATAATATTAACGCAAATACTTCCATAATCAGTCCACATATTTCTAAACCCGGAGACCCCAGTTTCGGACAGTACATTCCTACCCTTATAACAAAACCACGCTGATTTTCTCACTAGCCGTGTTTTGCTACCTTCGATGTGTATCACGCTCTCGACGGTTGTCTGCAAGAAGTTTTTCCATGAAGAAAACGGTTTTGTAAATTGTTTCCCTGTTTTCGCTACAAGTCAATGGATTTCGGAAAAAGCTTAAAACGGCAAAAACCGTGGGTTATCTGTTGAAAGCATTACCTAGTTTTAAAGTATTCAAATATTTTAAAATACTGTAAGTTGAAGAGTATATAGTGCTAGGAGTCCTTTAAGGTATAAGTACTCAGTGCCCTGATTTTTGTTTGTGACCGGAGTTTTTCTTTCTGGCCAGAAAATTCTGCGAATTCTGAATGTTTTGACCAGAATCTGATGACGACATTCACAACGAGGAAAGGAGTCTTGCATCCTATTGGTCGCTTATGCCTGACGATGCAAAACCGACAATAGGGTGCGAAGTGTCATTTTGTAGTAAAAGTTTAATACACCCTAGATCTCCTTTCCGAGTGAACTTGGCTTCGAAACTGTTATTAAACAATCAAGAAAGGCCCGTAATAACGTTTTTAATAATTTGTGTTCGGGAATAGTTACCAACCACCGATATTTCAGTCTCAAAATTGAAAGCTATATGCCTCGCAATTTTCTATTCTTTGATTGTCCTTCTTCCGTTTTCGTCGGGTAGGCTGCAACCTTTCTATCTTGGTATCCCTAGATAAATGAATCACATTGGTCGAAAATATTGCCAGTAAACGTAAAAATCCGGGGAAAAAATGCTTTGTTTATGTTGGAAACTCAACCAAGAACTCGAGAAACGCATCCTTGGATTCGAAAATATCTGTCTTCGATCAGCGTGCAACAGAAAGTTACGAACGAGACAAAAAAGTAATCAGCCTATACTGTCCGAAATAATGAAGAAACGAAAATAGACTATTTGGGCATCACATGAATGGCGTTTTTGCACTGCAGTGCTTCCAAGGAAGACGGCAGCGCTTCTCGAGAATCACGGACTTGCTCACCGACCAAGTCCGTGCTTCCCTGCAAGGTGCTGCTTCAATCGAGAAGAAATCTTGCAGGCAGTGATTCCAAAAACGCATCTTGTGAGGAAGCAAAGCAGTGCTGCAGAAGCGATGCGGCAGCACTGTTGCAACAAAAAGGAGGCTATGTTCTGCGCATGCCAAAAGACAGACCTTCAAAAGTGTATCAGTGGCAGCCTGAACGAAGAAGAAGACGAGGCCGACCGAGGCACACACAGTGGATGTTGTATGACTGGGGCCTGAAGGAGGCCAACATTTCCCTCACAGCTTCGTGATAAATGGAGAGGCTTCGTCGACGTTTCTAACCCGCAATTCTGTCTCGCTTTGAATGTCCCGAGCGTTGTGGGCGGCGCTACGAGTAAGGCCCGTTTCTGACGAATGGAAAGCAAAGGACTTGGTGCTCCGTATACGGATATTTTTGTATATGTGATATTTTTCTATGCGCCAGTCATCACTGATGGCTCCGGAGGATTGAAGGTCCAAGGCGAATCTGGCCAGATTTCCGGTTAGTGAGAACCAGAGCAAATATCACTAGGGAGCGCCAAATCCTATGCTTTCCATGCATCAGAAACGGGCCTTACTCGTAGCGCCGCCCACTATACGCTCGGGACATTGAAAACGAGATGAAATTTCGGGTTAGAAAATTTCTAGTACAGCTAAGATACGGTCTGTAACATCAACGAAACAGGGGAGGTTGTATCTTTTGTTTGCTGTGTTTAGGAGCTGAAGTTATCCGAGCCAGCGCTGGTGCACAACTGACTGAGTTTCAGTAGGGACGTTCGCGAGTGGTGCTAGTGTCGCTGCTATTCGAGTGTGTGTCACTTTTCTCAAGTCTTGGCGGTACTCCATGGTGTTATTTTACTCTTGCTCTTACTGCACAGGACTTGGTGCTACTCTCTAGTGTTATTTTGTTCTGGTGAGAGCATAGCATTAGTCCAGCTGTCCACTTTATTCAGGTTTACTTTTAACCACTACCAGGTGTGGCACTGAAGGGCACCTTCTCGGTCAGGTGGAATATTTAGTTATGGAAGCCCATTTGTTTGTTGAGCTTAAAGTCTGTACCAAGGCCTGTACATACACTTATTCTAAGCCTATCTTCAGCCTGCTTCACATAAACCAAGAACAAATACTATGGATACCCCCGACAAAACTGAGCGAGGATAGAGGTACTTGCCGTGAGCTTTGAGTTGATACCCGTCTACTTCCCTCTTCGCCGCTGCGCATACCAGATGAGAAACTGTAGGGGGCCTACAGGCGTGGAGAGCCTTATTCCTTAAGCCCAAGCTGACTGTGAATCATATTTGACGATACAAAACGGATACGTCAGCTATATTCGGCCCTTCTTGGCAAGGGTCATCTTCAGGCTCAAGCTGCGAGCCTGAAGAGGCCCCTTGCCATGAAGGGCCGAAATTTGGCTCTAACAAAGTGTAGCTGACGTATCCGTTTAGCGTCGTCAAACTTTGCAGCACGTCACATGTGAGGTCACAATGTTAGACAACCAATCAGCAGTAAAGGACGGCTCAGACGGCGTTCGCAATGAAATTTCTTCTGCGGGGCTGTACTGCGGTACATAGCTGTTTGTAGAGGTAACGAATTATGATGTTCCGCGTAGCTCCTACCCTCCACTCGTTTGCATCGGACACGATATTCGACTCCGCATGGTCCTTACAGAGATAGGGCGACGGAGGTTCTTGTGATTAACTGTTCTTGCGTAAACGTACAATTTACACTTACAATTCATTTTCTCAAAATTCTGATAATACAAAATGCACGGGATTGTCAAATTACTATTTGGTTAATTCACATTAGAATTGCGGATAAAATAAGGCACAAATGAGTTGAAATAGCGTTCATTGCTATGAGCGGGCGGGTTCATTAGCTGAGCTTTCTTAGCTGCCCTTGAGATACTCCTTGTTGGGCGAGTATCCATTCTTTTTTTCATCTTCGGGTGGCAGGATCTCACGGCGCATTTCCGTCTCTTGCGTGTCATCAACAACACACCTTGAAAGCAGAAGCTGCGACGACCTGTCTTCTAACTCATAGGATCAAGCTGCCTAATTTTTCCAGCGGGGACACTGACGATAGCCTCCCACAGGTGGTATGTCTCACCATGATAATCAAGTTAAAAAATAAGACGAGGACCGATGAGCGGACAGGTGCCTTGAATGAAAAGCAAAGGTCTGGTGTGAATTGGCGGGTAAACGCTGACTCCCCCTTTCTCTATTGTGGACCCTGGGTCAAAATGAATTTGGATCTCATCGGTCCAGCTATGCTTTAGCTGGTTAGCCATGGGGACTGATCCTGGGTCCTTTCAGGATCCTCTCTGGTGGGTTCCTTTCTTTATTTTTTTTAATTTAATTTGCGAAGGTTCTTTAACTGTCAAGATTGCAGGCAGGAAACATCCTTGTCCTCCAGCAACCAATTGTTAAAGAATAAAACAAAAACGAAAGAATACATTGGAAACGTTCGAAAGGATGCTGTTATAGATGCTGATATTAAAACATCATAGATGTTACATTGTAAATTATTCGGTGATGACTCATTATGAATCGCATCCAGGTGGTGAGCAATGATGTTAGCCACTTGCGAGTCGCAACCCGAAGGAAGTGTAAAGTATGTACGGTTTTCTAAGGTTGGTTTAGCTGGTAAGCAGAATTTGTTTGTGTGTCCCCCTTTAAAATAAGACTAAGTCAACGTTATATCAAAGCAGTGTGTGAAGATAGCGTCATCTAGCGAAAACTTTAAACCACAACTCTTACTATAAATGGTATTTTCAAGATGAAATGGCCCATAAACATCGTATTCGAAAATACCATGACTTTCCATGTGGAATTAGCGATTTTCTTGTTAGTGCTGCCGAGTCTAAAAGGCAGTTTATTTTTACATCTGATATTTGAATACACTTAAATATTTTGACTCAGCTAAGTGATTTCTTATTTTTTTTCACCCGGGGCTCTAGTAATAACGTTCAGAGTGTGAGCTGCTCGCACGCCAACCCAAAATTCACCCGGGCGCGGAAAATTTGAATTTCAGCATATGCCTACATTTCCAGGGCTTAAGATGCTTAACTTCGGAAAATTTATGGGTTAAGTAAGTTAAGAAAAATTATTTTAAGATGGGTTGTCGGCAAAACGTCCCCTGCCAAAACGTTCCCAATCGAAGCTTCCCCATGGCAAAACGTCCCCGGCTACAGATTTATTTTGTTCACTGATGGATAGCTAGTCCTGTGAGATTACTGATTGCGTCATCAGTTCAGACAAAGAATGTTCTTGGAATATAGCCTAACATTTTGAAAACCACGATGGGTTGGCTACTTCAGCATTAAACTGATATGGAAGAAACAATCCAAAGTCTTGCTCCCGGTTATAGCCATTACTTAAAGAAAACGCAAAGATTTAGTAGTTTGTCAGTTTTCCTTTCATCCTTTGTTTAATTGGTTTGTTTGTGTGTTAGTTTATGATGCGATATAACTCATTGATCTCGCTTTTGTTCGATATTTAGTTTGGTTATATTTATAATTAATATATTAATTTATTACTAATTAATTTAGTATTAAAGAATTAAGCCCGTCTTACCTAAATTTACTGTGTCTCTCCACCTAACTAATCGTTCTATCCACTTCCGCTTTCGTTTCCTCGCTTCCCATGTCACTTTTATCCACCATAATGGCACTACGCAAATTTAGCGGGCTTCCTCTTTTTCTGAGGAGCATATTGGTGCTCCTCAGATTGTGTATGTTGCTTCAAACGAACTAGAACTGATCAGTTACGAGTCCATCGCAAGGCATATTACACGATATATTCGAATTGGAAACAATACATTTATGAACAACCAGCCCCATGTCCGATCTTTCCTGATTATAAAGAGTGATCCCACATCGGTAATGCACACTCTGAAGTTGTTTTACCTCGATCATGAACTTGATGATCCATGCAAACTTCAAAATCTATGCTTGGGGACGTTTTGCCGTGGAGACGTTTTGCCATGGGGATGTTTCGTCATGGGGACGTTTTCTCATGGGGGCTTTTTGTCACGGGAGCGTTTTGTCACGGGGATGTTTCGCTGGGGACGTTTCGGCGGTAAGCCAATATTGCAAGCGTAAAGGGACAAGCACATGGAGGTACCACAAATCCAAAAGAAGAAGTTGTTTCGATGAAATCGATTATCTGGGTTGTCAGTGAAACGTTGAGAGTAACATCCCCATGACAAAACGTCCACATGGCAAAACGTCCCCGTGGCGAAACGTCCCCATGACAAAACGTCCCCATGTAAAACGTCCCCATGGCGAAATGTCTCCGGCTAAAATGAACCAATAACCAAAATATGATAACATTTTTTTTTTTTGGGGGGGGGGGGGGATTTCATGATTTAGACCATAGCCTGGATTCTTTCAAAGCGGATTAATTTAAAACCAGAGCATGAAAATAAGAGATAAAATTTGCCTAGGTGTACAATTTAAATATTATCTCAAACAATAAAAAGGATCTTGAACTTCCCATCCCATTTTGTCCACCATAACGGAACCACGCCGATTTTTGCATTATCCTTGTTTGACTCT
Source organism: Branchinecta sandiegonensis (assembly GCA_030848855.1). NCBI lineage: Eukaryota > Metazoa > Arthropoda > Branchiopoda > Anostraca > Branchinectidae > Branchinecta > Branchinecta sandiegonensis. Next base: position 10,435,004 of record JAUPMV010000003.1, on the reverse strand, counting down.
GTTCGTGTTTTGTTGGCACATGTTATAGTCCGTCGGCACAAACCTGACCCCCCCCCTCCCCCCAAGGGTGAAAGGCTAGTGACGCCCCTGCTGCTGACAGGAGCCTCTGCAACTTTTTACGTTGTAGCTTCATGACGGCAAATCGCTGTGTTTTTACAATTTTTTTTAATAAATTCAGTAAGAATCAGGTACCGATTCTGTCAATTTTACCAGGTGCGCCCCCCCCCCCCATTGAAGAGAGGTTCGGGACGCCCCTGTCAGGAGGTTCTCAGGCGTGTTGAGAGCTTAAGTAGCATAGATTTTTCAAAAAGCTTGAACAGGAATATTGCCAATGCTATGGGTCTGTAATTATCAGAAGAACTGATATCACCGGCCCTATTCTTTGGGATTGGAACAAGGACTACATGCATAAGTGAAGAAGGCAGGAAACCGTGCGAAATAAAAGCATTAAAAAGCAAAGCTAGGACAACATTACTAAGGTCAGAACCATACTTCAGATGTTTAGCTGAAACACAATCGTCATCACCGCTTTTATTTATGTCAAGTTTTATAATCATTTCTTGAATTTCTGAAGCGCTTAATTCGGGAACCTTCTCCGACACTCACCTAGGAAGTTTATCTAGGAATTTGCAAGAAAGTTAAAACACAATCCTGACCACCGCTTTTATTTCTGTCAAGTTTTCTAATCATTTCTTGAATTTCTGAAGGGCTTCGGGAAGGGCCGCGATTTTTCGCCAAAATAGTTGTTTGTTTAATGAAAACAGTCGATTTTTTTGAAACTGTCGTTTTTTTCTTGAAAACAGTCGTTTTTTCTGCAAAAACAGTCGTTAAAAATTACCAGCCAGTCGGTAAATTCCTTGACCCCCCCCCCCCCTCCCAAACATCTTGGCTAGTAACGCTTCTGCCCAAGACTCGGCTATATTTTCCGCCTCCATAACTCAGTTCAGAGGTGGCGCTCGTTTAGTAAACACAGTTCTTTGTCACATTACAAATTTAATTATTCAAACAGGAGTTTTTCCGGATTCTTTTAAATCAGCTAGAATAGTTCCCCTGCACAAGGGTGAAGATTCTCGGCTTTGCACCAATTACCGACCAATATCGATACTCTCTGCATTTTCAAAGATAGTAGAAAGAGCCCTTTATAATAGAATTTATGGATTTCTTGATAGATTCAAATTTTTTTCAACACTTCAGTTCGGATTCCGCAAAAATCATAATACGATTCACCCAATGACTGTTATCGTGCAACACGTTCAGGATTGTCTGGACCGTGGCGAGACTCCTTCAACAATTTTTCTTGATATTCAAAAAGGATTTGACACGATATCGCATGAGATTCTGTATTGTAAACTTAACAACGCGGGTATTCGTGGAAATGCACTGGATCTAATAAAATCTTATTTGTCGGATAGAAGACAAGTGGTTGTTCTAGATAATGACTCGTCTGATGATTTATCGCAATCAAGAACAGTAGGGTTCCACAGGGATCGGTACTTGGACCACTATTGTTCTTGATATATATCAATGATTTGAGTTTCTGTACGGGTGAATCTTCACTGAATACTCAGTTTGCCGATGACACAGCAGCAACACTATCGGCTACGGACGAGCATGCTATGGTATTAAATCTGAAGGCTACATTTTGCCGACTAATAGAATGGATGTCTGACAATAAATTAGCCTTAAACAAGAAAAAGACAACATTTTTAATTTATAGTAGAGCTGGATGTAAGTTTGACAGTGTAAGGAGAAATTGAATCAGGTGAAGGTGTAATTGTTTTTGAGCGCGCTGACTCTATTCATTATTTGGGTGTTATTTTCGACCAGAATCTGTCATGGAAAGAGCACATTAATTTGGTCAGGACTAAGGCTTCTCGTGGTGTTGGACTTATGTTTAGACTTAAGCATCTTCTCCCGTATTCAGCTCTGAGATCCCTTTATTTTTCTTTGGTGCATTGCCATTTTGATTATGCGTCAATAATATATCTTAATACGTTTATAAGTCATATCAAACCAATCAAAATCATACAGAATAAAGCTTTGCGCGTTTTGAAATTGTTTCTTCCAGCCCCGTCCAAGTTCCCCAATAAAACTTCAACCGAGACCCTGTTTACATTACATAATATTCTTCCAGTAAGAAGTGCAATGCAATATTTAGTAATACTTTTTAAAATTAAGCTTGATCGATCATTGCTACCAGAATACTTTTCATCAATGAATCTTTTGTGTCTTTCTGATTCGTCTCAGACTGAAACGAGATCCAAACATAAATTACGAATGCCTCGGGTTGTTACCGAAAGGTCCAGGTTCTGTCTTCGGTATCTCATTCCTCTTCACTGGGAGAGTGTCAAGTTAATTATGGATTTAACGGTAGGAATAGCTGCTATAAAATCACGGCTTAGAAGAATGCTGATCGAGAATTACAGAAGTTAGGTAAGTGATTCTCACTTTCCGGTTGTCTCTTCTTTTGTTATTTATATAAAGTCTATCGATATTCCCATCCTTGTTTAATTTTAATTATTATTTATATATTTATTTTTGTTTAATTGTGACTGTGCCTTGGCCTTGCTCTCGGTTAGCTGTATGATTATATAGCGGATGGATGTTATTGGGTATGATTCTTCATGTTTAAGTTAATTTGGTTTTGTTTATTTTTTCTGTGTGCGCTCGAGCTCTGCTCTCAGCAGCGGAAAGTGAAACTGCAAGATTTTTTTTGCAAATAAAGATAACCTTGAACCTTGAACCTTGAACCATATTATCATACAAAGTAAATATATAAACATATAATAAAGATATAAAGAATGTTAATACATCTCTAACCTCTAATGTAAACTCTGAAGTTGTTTTACCTCGGTCATGCGTCTGAAGACCAAGGCGAACTTAAAAATCTTGGGGACTTTTCGCTACGGGGACGTTTTGCCATGGGGGCGTTTTATCGTTGGGACGTTTCGCATGGAGACGTTTTGTCATGGGAAGGTTTTGCCACGGGAACGTTTCGCTGGGGACATTTTGCCACGGGGAAGTTTCACCACGGGAACGTTTCGCCGGGGACATTTTGCCATTGGGACGTTTCGTCGGTAAGCCGATTATCTGTGGGTTGCGGACAAACGAAGTAACGCCTTTTTTTTGGATTTTCAGGCCTATATAAGTGAATAAGTGATGAGTGTATAGACTGTCGGATCTCAGCCCTATGCAGTTAATCTTTAAGAGGGGGAGGGGGCGAGATCCTCGCGAAACCATGCTCATGGATAGCCTGTGGAAATAATTACGAACGACAGACCATGAGGCCTTGACAGCCGTCATTTCGTACACGGAAAATAACAAAAGGGTTTTCCATTGAAAAATATCAGTCAACAGACATACTGAAACGAGTATTGTTTTAGGGTATCAACAGCAAAATGAGTATCTAGATATATACATGAGACTAATGCCAGGACAACACTTAGAAGGCTTTTCAGAGTGCAAGTTTTTTTCACGTTTGAGTTTCAAGTTTCTTTTTTCAAGAAACTATTTATCTTGCTTTTCATCTCAAATCAGTCGTTTTATCTTACAGGTCCACATGGTGCTGCAGTCAGTAGCGACACAAATTTTTGTACGGCAGAATACAGAACTAGTCAAGCTGATTACCACGTACAAAGAAAACATTCGAAAGCTGGAAGATAGACTGGAGTATTTGAAAGTTAAAGAGGTAGTCTACTGTAAATTCACAAGAGCATTCCGTCATTTCAATGCTACATCCGTTCCGACCACCATAGTGTTTAATAAACGTTAAAAGAGGCCAAACAGTAAACAAGTTGTCGACAAATTGAGCAAAAATCTATAATTACTAGCATGTGTTTGTTTTGAAGCTGTTCTTTGCGTTCCGAAGTTTTAGCTTTGCGTTTGGGGCATTACGTCTTTCTGTCAACGCAAAAAGGCCACAAAACCAGGGTCTTGATAGGCTTCAAACGAAGCAGGGTCTATTTTTCTGAAGACTGGAGAAACAAGTATGTTCTCAGTTCCTAGGAACTTCGGTGCGAACCAGTAGGCTACATGATTGTTTAGGAAACTCGGAAACCTTCAGTGGCCTCAATACGGAATAAACCGTAGGTATATCGGAAACTGAGAACGCACAGATAATTACTATTTCACAAAAAGATACCCTGCTTAATCTTTGGCCTACATTGAAGGGATCGACTAAAACCAAGAAGGGAAGGGAGGAAGCAGGAAGGCATACTAAAACGAGGAAGGGCCGACTAAAACGAGGAAGGCTGTCGCCAGAATTCGCCGCGCCGTTCCCTTCCTCTGTTTAGTATTCTTCGAGGGGCTGGCTACTTTTCAAACTCAAAGTACACCATCCCTTCCTCGTTTTAGTATCCTGACAGGGGTAGGCATTAAGTTCAGTGAGGGGTCGGCAACTATCAAAATTGTAATTTACCTTTTCATTTCCCTGTTCTGACGGTAGGCGACCAAATTTCTCGCAGTCTCGCGAGGGGTCGGCAACTCAGATATTTCAAGTCCCCCATTTCCTTCCTCGTTTTAGTACTTGAAAGTACTAGCACGAAGAAGGAAATTTCACCTTTTCATTTCTCGTGCTGACGGTAGGCGACGAAAATCCTCCGAGTCCTGCGAGGGTTCGGCAACTAAGATATTTCAAGTCCACCATTTCCTTCCTCGTATTCCTTCTACCGTCAGAACAGGGAATTGAAAAGGTGAATTAGAATTTTTATAGTAGCAGACCCCTCGCTGGTCTCCGAGAATTTTAGTTGCCGACCCCTCAAAGAAGAGTAATTTCCTTCCTGGTTTTAGTACTTTCAACCTACTAAAAGGAGAAGGGAATGGTGGACTTGACATATCTTAGTTACCAACCCCTCGCTGGACTTGGGGGATTAGTCGCCTACCGTCAGAACTACAAATGAAAAGGTGAATTACAATTTTGATAGTTGCTGACCCCTCACTGATCTTAATGCCTACCCCTGTCAGGATAGTAAAACGAGGAAGGGATGGTGTACTTTGGGTTTGAAAAGTTGCCAACCCCTCGAAGAAAACTAAACAGAGGAAGGGAACGGCGCGGCGAATTCTGGTGGCAGCCTTCCTCGTTTCGGCATGTCCTTCCTGGTTTTAGTATGCCTTCCTGCTTTTCTCGCGTTCCAATTCCCTTCCTGGTTTTAGTCGATCCCTACATTGAATCCGACACTGACAGCTTTGTCTTGAAATAATAAAAAAAGGACGGTTTCCCACACTGTTTTTTGGCACACAACAGCTTTTCGCTTGTTAATAGTGCGGACAAAGTTTTCCAGAATGCGAAGGGTAAATCGAAATGTTCTTGTGAACAGAACTGCTTCCTGGCTGAAGACTGAGAGTTGCGTTTCTTTTTATGAGTCTTTTACGCGTTCTATTTCTTTTCTTTAACTTACTCCGCTTTTTTCCAAATGGCGGGTTACAAATACATTACTTACTTACGTATTCCTTAGAACTAAAGAAGGCAGAAAACTTGCCGTCTTAACGATACAGAGAGAAGAAGTCTGTCAAGTAGCACCAATAAAGAGAGGCCAAGAATTCCTGTCTTTTGGAACAACGTCATATCTTCGTTTACACATTTGCTTAAAAAGCTTCGAAAGTCATCCTTATTTAACTCAGCAGCTAACGTTGAGCATGTTCCTCCCTACTTAGCGTAATTACGACACATCACGTCACGGAGCCTGGCTTCTTGGTGTCAAGGCTGGAACACATTTTTTTTTTTTTGTAGAATATAGTGCAACGGGGTAGTCGGGCCAATCACGTCACAGAGATCGTAGTTACCACGCTTACTACGCTCCCGATCTACGTTGCAAGTAAATAGTTAGTAATAGTTACTATTTTAAGAAGGTTGGAACGGTCAGCGTAGTAACTTTTCACGAGGTTGGAACGAAAATAGGAACTAATATTTACTGTTGTTAGAAGGGTAGAACACGCTCGCATTTGCTTAAAAGGCTTCTAAAGTCATCCTAGTTTAACTCAGCCGCTAACGTATATTATCTCCTCTCGCGGACGCTTCTCTTATCTCTCCCGTCTCTTTTCCAGAAGAGTCTCCAAGAAAAGCCATTGCCGTACGAGAGGAACGACTTGGATGCGATGATGACCGTTATCAAATCACAAGAAATGGAAATTGTAGCCATGAGGCGAGAAATTAAGTACTTATCCCGCAAAAATCCTGATAGTAAACAAAAGAGAGCAAGAACCGTCAGAGTTGTCTCCTTTAAATAACGGAGTCCCTTGAGATCTTGGCGGAGAGAGATAGCAGAGTGAAAAATTCTCTCCAGGTCGGCTTAATCGCTGCTTCATCCGCCTTGAATTTCCATGCTAAATAGACGACGAGCGGGATCAATGGCTCACATTTGAAATACATGGAACGCCACTCAGTGCGACGTACTTCTGTGGAAAATTCCTTTCTTGGCCAGAATGTGGCTGTGTTCCAAGAAAATAAAAAGAAAGTGAAAAGCACCGAGGCCTAAAATGACGACCAGATCAAGACGGAAAAAGCAAAACAGTGAAGGTAGCTTCGGAGCTTCCGTCCGAGGCAGAGGCGTCACTACAGGGGGGGGAGGGGGGAGACGCCCCCCCCAAAGCTGTCGGCCAGTCGGTAAAAAATAAACGAGTCGGCGCGAAACGCCGCGAATTTTTGTCAAAACGTTTGATTTTTTTCATGAAAACAGTCTTTTTTTCTGAAAATTGGTCGATTTTTCGTCAAAATAGTCGGTTTTTCTGAAAATTAGTGGATTTTTCTGAAGATCAGTCGATTTTTTTCGAAAATTTCATTTATGTTGTTGAAAACAGTCGTTTTTTCTGCAGAAAAAGTCGGTACAAATTACCAGCCAGTCGGTAAATGCCTCGTCCCCCCCCCCCCAAACATTTTGGCTAGTAACGCCTCTGGTCCGAGGGTTGATCGGAGGCAATTCTTAAAGGACACCTGAACTGAAACCATACTTGAACACACCATGGAGAATGCATTTACAGACATGGCCACAAAGAGCATGCTTCTCCTGAGCGTGAAGTTTCAAAAAAGGGACGTCCGTTTCTGGAGGTTTGCACATGCAGTCTCCAAGACAAAAAGCGCAATTCATTCAAATCTTGTACAGCGCTGGCCGGATAGTATTGGAATTTCTTCTAGATACACGTTTGGGCTTAACTGGTTAAAAACTATTCCAGAAGAAGGGTTTATTGGAGACATTTGTTCATTTCTAAAATTGTTCGGTACTGAAATAGGACAGATGCAAAATGGAGCAAAAATCATAGCTTGGAAATACTATTTCGTATTTGGATTGGGTTTTCTGCAAGCAATGTTAACGGAAGTCACACAGATAGGGATGATACTTGGTACTCTTCATTCAGGTGTTCTTTAATACGAAGGTCCTCAACAAACGATTTGGACTAAATAAACTGAAGAAATTCGAGCGGCGTGATTTCTTTTCAGAAAGTAACGATGCCTTTCTGGAGTCAAGGTGCCCTGAATCCCAAAGCAAGTAGGGGGGAGGGGGCAGGTCCGTCACAAGGGCAGGTCCGGACATCGGCTCTGCAAACCTCGCTACTGAAGTTTAAATTACGGGAAATTGTTTTTCAGAACTTGCAAGCATCTTCTGCAAAAAATTCCCGCAGTTGCACTCTTGCTATCATAGCAAACCGATGTTAGTGTCACTTATTTTGTGCGAGAAGTAATTTCTACATCATGAGGTTGGCACTTATTTTGGTAGTTCTGAACCCACTTAGATCGTCGATGAGTTTTATTTAGGTAGTTTCAGATTGGCTCTACCATGTCGAAAAGAATTTCCTTGATTGGTACAACAGTTTGAGAGCTACAAATTTATTTCTGTGAAAACAACACCAGGGTCAGGTCCGGACAAAAACACTTAAGGCAGGTTCGGACAGCAAAGACAAGGGAAAAAAACGAAAAAAATACTGAAAGAACAGAAAATAGAAAGAGGGAAGGAAAAAAGTCATCAAAAAGGCTCAGAAAGCCTTTCAGTCCCGTTCCGGAAGACAACAAGTCATATTCAGCGGTAACAGCATATCCGGATGATAATAACATATGTTGATAAATATTCTTTGAGCTCAAGCTGACTTTGAAACATTTATTCAAACAATGTTTACAACGGATGCGTCAGCTACGATTCTTTATCAGCGATATTTCGGCCCTTCTTGGCAAAGGTACTCGTCAGGCTGTCAATCCTCTGGGTCAACGTCGGGGAAGGAAAAAAACCTGTAATCTACAGGTATGTTTCCTTCCTCCGACGAGGACCCTTGCCAAGAAGGGCCGAATCGCTGATGAAGAATCGTAGCTGACGCATCCGCTGTTAACATTGTTTGAATAGATGTTGATAAAGTGACTGTAGCCTACATTTGTACAGTTTTCCCGAACGTAAGCAAACGAACGAAACGGAATTGAGGCAATGAAAGCAAATGAAGAATGTATATACAACTTCTTGAAAGTCATTCCGGGGATAAAAAAAATGATGTCCGGAGCTGTCCGGACAAATGTAGCTAACAGGAAAAATGAAATTCGCAAAGGAAATTTTGAAGGTAATAAGATTCTATAAAGTAACAATAGCAGCCAAGACATGATTCTAGACAGTCGGAAAAAATGGAATCAACAGAACCTAAAAGGAAACATTGGTATGCAAAAAAGCAAAAACGTAACGAACCCGCCCCCCTCTCCTCCTTTGATTTTCCATGTGCGATTAGAAAATTTGTTCTAAGGTCAACTTTAATGTATATGCAGTGGTAGGTTTCTCTACCATCATTCTAAGATCTTTCCCTCCCTTCTGATCATTATTAAAGACCTGTCTTACCTAGAATACTAATACAACCTAATTCCATAATCACTCCATATTTTTCTAATCCCGGAGACCCCAATTTCGTACGGTACATTCTAACCCCTCTAACAAAACCACGCTGGTTTTCTCACTTGCCGTATTTTGCTAACTTCGATGTGTATCAAGCTGTCTACGGTTGTCTGGGAGAAGTTTGTCCATCAGAGAAACCGGCTATGTTAACTGTGTCCCGGTTTTCGCTACAAGTTAACGGGTCTCGGGAAAGGCTTAACACAGCCAAAAACGTGGGTTATTTGTTGAAAGCACAGACTAGTTTTAAAGAATTAAAAAATATTTAAAATACTGTAAGTTGAAGAATAAATAGTGCGAGGGGTCGTTTAAGCTTCCGGTTCGCTGAAAAAGATGTGTTGGTTTTTCTCACGTTCATTGCTAAGCTTTAAATACGTTTACAATGGCAAAAGTTGGTTTGGTCCTTATCCATCCATCCGTTTTGCACTTATGCATGCCACAAGAGTTTCGGGCCCCCCCCCCCCCAGAAGTAGTCGTATACGGTCCGAAGGAAACTGCACGTTCTGACGCACGTTTATGACGTTCTGTTTGCCGACCAGCGCTGTAGAGCCTACGACACACAAACCAGGGATTAGTTGACATGACTCCGCATTATGTCCCATCATATTCATATGTTCTATGGATATTTTTGGATAGAATGTTTGTGTGTAAATATTGTCACTTCAAGTTTAACATGCTGTTAATAACTTGTCTATCTCCAGTCTCAACCATGTAAAGGATTCAATGTAAAATGCGAAGGGGGACCGGGACAACTCCTTGCACTACGACCACCAGCCCAGGTTTCCAAGAAGTGACACCACGGATAGGACAACTCGCTGGTTGCAGGCACAGCTCGCGCAGGTGCAGTGACAAGTGCTTGAAGGGGGGAGGACCTTAAGCCTTGATCGGACTCGAAACCCACTCCTGCAGGCTGTTCACCAGAACGAGGTTTGTCGTTCGGGGCAGTTTTATCGTCTGTACCGCAGACTATGCTACTGCCCTGAACTGCCAGATGGTTAATGTGTATATAGGCTATATTGTCCATTTCTTTTATTTATGTGACATATAATGTCATGAATTAAACTATATTGATTGATTGATTAAGCTATAAGGCTGGATAAAGCCCGGCAAGGACATAATTACACTGATCAGAAACAATCGACGAGAAATACGGACGAGAGGCAAAAGTTAGTCCGAATTTCAAGAGACATTAACATCGATGCTTGGAAGATTAAGCAATTCGTAATCCGTCCATCGTAACAACAGCAGGCCCGTCGCTTAGCTTTCAATGGAGTGCATAAAGCAACGGCAACAGCTCCTAACCACTGTGCTCAAGACAAAGCTAACCTGAACGCCGCAGACAGAATTTGGGAAAGCGTCTTTTTTGGCAAAATTCAACTACTTTCTACGTAAAGCTTGACGCGCCCGTCCTATCACGACGTTATCCACTGCTTCCTGGCCGAAGATTGAAAACTAAAAATTAAGTGTTTTTTAAGTGTGTTAATATTTTTTTGTTTATTTTCTTTATTTACTTCGCTTTTCTAAATGGCGAGTTATAAATAAATTACCTACTTACTTACTTATAATTAACATGAATACTACAAAAGGCACCACAAAACTTTAGAGACATTTATGATCAGAGTTTCTTTTGGGACCCCAAATGAAAGTAAGAGGTGAATGTACTATGCTAGATTTTGTGTGAGTTGACAACGATGTTTCATGAACGGAGTAAAATTCAGACGGAAGTTTGTGCATGGAGTGGACTCTTAATGACACAGTTGAGGTCGAGACGAAATCTGGAAATACGAGTGGAGAATATCCAACCCACACACAAATATACCGTTTTCGGCCTCTTCATAAAAAGCGCCTAAAATTGATCAATTACGGTCAAACTTCCCGATTTCGTAACTGCCAGGCAGGCTCAGAACATAAATTCTTTCAAGCTGAAAACATACGACTGCTATCCTTACCATCTCAAAACATGTGACCAAGAGTAGGATTCTGAAGCTTGGGGGTTAATCCTCCCCCCCCCCCCCCCACGACCCGCCCCTGAGCTCCCGCTGGATACCACTGGGACCACTGCAAAATTCCCCACTCGTTGTCATTGTTCAACCATCTTGACGTTAAGATGCAAATCAAGCCCTTGCAACGACTTTTTGTCTCTCCCAAAAGTGGCTTCCACAAAGACGTCTAACTGACGCTCTTCCTTCTGTCGTGGAAAAGGACCTTGATTGTCTTAAAGGAGTACTTCTTTCCGAGTTCCTTTCTTGAATATGGCCATGGGAAGCATTGTGAGAACTTCCAGTTACGCTCCGAGAAGATATAGAACTTTCTAATGGAAGGAGTTCCAGAAACAATGCAGTCAGTAGACCTGTGCTTTGCGTGCAAATTCGGTAATGAAAAGTTTCTCTTTTGTATGAAGTTGAAAACTCTTTCAGCAGTCGACAGAGTTGGCTTTTGTTCCAAAGAAATGAGAAGAGTTATCTAAGAGGAGTCAGAAAGACCACTAACTGCTTTGGCACTGTATGCTGCATACAAATTAGCTACAACTAGTGCAGCCGAGAGTAGGCAAAGCAGGACGGCGGCTGCGGATATCTACTCTTCGCATTATTCTTGTTGTAAAACAACAAACATTTATGTCAATTGAGATATGCCCCGCCATCTATGTGTATTTAGTTAGAGTAACAATTACCAATTTCCGAATGATCCGTAGAAGAAGACGAAGAAAAATAAATACATTAAAATAAGTATTGAGAAACCCGGATAGGATTGTTTGTTTTGAGGTATTGTTAGTGTTGGTGTCGTGAGCGAAAAACGATCGTCAGTGTGTCTCCCCGACGTCTTGTGAAAACCTCTGTCTATATTAGTGATTTAAAACGTTTTCTTTGACAGTTGGTGTGTCATTGAAAATCGAGTGGCTCAGTCATTGAAATCGAGTCATTGAAAATCGAGTGGCCCCGTGCGTGCCCGAGCTGTAAGCTCTTATACGCCAACTTTCAACGACAACAACAACAACAACCCGGATAGGTTAGTATATTTAATATTTAAGTTAGAATTCGGATATTGGTTTAAGTGAATTTAAATAAGATAAGATATTTATGTTGTGAAGTGGTCAAACTGAAAGAGGTATGAATATTATGTTTGTGTTCGTCTTTCAGGGTTTTTATGTTTGGGTTTGAAGATTAAAGGTCGTTCTACTTACCTAGATACTCACGCTAGCTAACAACAGGCTCACTATCCTAACAAGTCTATGGTAAGGTACCAGTTAAAACTAGATGGCGAATTGTCTCGCTGTCGTCTACAGACCTCGTAAGTTACGCCCCAGTATCAGCTATCTTTACAAGGAGGTTCATGCTCTACCACACAGGGTAGCTGTCTTGTGACCATCTTCCTAGCCTATACCCATGTACGCATATAGCTTTGTGAGGGCATCTGTTCTGGGTGGTTCCCAAAATCACCACGATCTTTTTGCCCACTCTCACAATGCCAATGCTCAGAATGCCCCCGATCAAGATACCCTCGGTTTAAAATGCACATGGTTCAGAATGCCCACGATCTAAATGCCCCACGGCTCAAAATGCCCAGGGTTCAAAATGCCCACGACACAAAATGCCCACAAGTGAGGTCGAAGACCCCACAATCGAAATCGTCCAAAATGCCGACGGCCCAAATGCCGACATTTTAAAATGCTCACAGGGGAGGCTAAAATCGTCCTGGTATGCCAATGGCTCAAACTGTCGACAGGGAGGCCAACATCTCCTGGGACAACGTGATTACAAGAGACAGGATCACCACGGAAAGATATTGAAAGGGATGGGTGGTTCCCAAAATCACCGTGATCTTATTGCCCACTCTCACAATGCCCACGCTCAAAATGCCCACAATTGAAAATGCCAAGAATGTCGAATTTTATTATGACAATAGAACTGCACCTACTGCGACTTGTCTATTAGCTCTCTTCTGTAGCTGCTCTAGACTAAGCCACATGCGTTTCGTTCCTGAATAACAGAAGAAATCCAGCGACACGAGAACGCACCGGTTTCTAAGAAACAGCATGTACTAGCTGTAATGCTTAAATCCATGCTGTAGTTTATAAATTTATTCGAGGGAACTGACAGGGAACAGCAAACACCTATAAGAAGAGAATATTTTCTTCGGTCCTGTCCGTTGTATTCCAATTTGACACAGCAAACTAGTCGATGGTTGGTAAATGATCAGGATGATGACAGCAGGGATAGGATATTTTTATGAGAGACGGTTCTGAGGCTCTTAAGGTCAATAGCGAAGTCAAGTGCGTTGATAGTATTTGCACATGAAATGTAAGGATAGTTACAAGGGGATCCTTACATACTTCACAGTTAGGGGTTGAGGAGGGGCTTCAAAATAAAATGGCAGAGAAAGTTACAGAACTGCTAAAGAATGAAATGCTAGAGCTTCATGGTTCAGTGGATTGTTCGGTAAGTAATTGTAGGGTGAATCTGATTACGGGCGTCAACGTAAGGGGAATGGTGCAGGAATCCGGTGAAGACCGGAAAATTTCGAAACAGACCAAATTGACCGAGGAAGGTGCGCCTACGAGTTGAAAAAGGGTTATATACTAGTAGTTTTCGACTCGGACCGGAATCAAACGATTGATAGCAGATTCCTTAAAGGGGTTAGTTGTAGATGGCTGGATCACCCAACTTCAAGCGGGCGGTAGTGTTGGCCGATATTTCGAGTTTTCGAATTATATTTTCAATTTCGACATTCGATTTATCGGTACTGATAATTTGGGACCGTTTTTCGCTCTCACATACCCCTCGTTTCGATTCAATATAATGATCGTTAAATGATCAAAATGCTCATTCCTGTCGATTGATAATTGTTTCTCCCCTGTTTTACAACCGATCAGTCAACTCTTTTTACTACACTACCTAACTTGAATAGCAAACTCAGGGCTTTCACGTTATCACGGATTTCTGGTTGGCTCATACAAGTTACATGGCTTAAAGGACACCTCGCACTACAAAGTGTGTCTGCTCAGATGTTCTGGAATTGTTGACCACTTTACAACTATGCTATGCTTACAGAAATTACATGCTTTCGGCTGCTTTTAGCCTCTTTCCAGTTTTCTCCCCTTGGGTGACAATCTTGGCAAAATTTGCATAATGGGTCTCCGGACGAATAATCTCTTCGGAAACAATGATCGGGCGCATGATACGTCACGTAAAGAGAACAAAGGTGGCAAGGGTGATAATCAGTGTACTGCAAATAGAGGAGATGGGATACAATAATGAAGTCAAGAATCTCAGGAACGAGAACTGATGGAAATACTACTGAAGTAGAGTGATTTACTATTTTAAGTACGAGGTATCCTTTTAGATTCTGAATTGTTCAGTCACAAACCTTTTCTTCCAAATATGAAAAGATTTCGGCCTCGGGGTCAACCAAAATGGCTGTCCTTCAACCGCTTCCCAACGTTCGGCTCATCTGCAACCAGAACCAGTAGAGCGAGCCTGCTAATCATTTCTACGTCCTTGTATTGTCTCAGTGACGGTAATTCCTTTTAGAAAAGACGCCTCTAAAAAACTAAAAAGAACTCCGGACCCTGGGCTAGCAGGAGTGCCAAAGTAATTTCGTGACATCCCAAGGGATCGTTTTCCTACGGAACGGTGTGACAGAACTCTAATCTGACATCTGATGTGGGCAATCACTTGAAGTATACGTTAGGAGAATACAGCATTTTTCTTTCCCCGCGCACTCAAGAAGACGACCCACACTCTCCTAGGTCCTTGCGATAGCCGAACAAGTCCCATTATCTCCCGAGGGCGTAAAGAACCCTTCCTGGTAATGGAGTAGTCGTGTATTACAGGGAATCACTCGGTTTCTTCTTACTGCATCAGGCAGAATAGGCTTATCCTTTCCCACAAATCTGGGGTCGGAATAGAGCCGACGTGAAGAGGTAGTAATTGGGAATTAATTAATAGCTTCAATTAAAGCGGAGTATTGAAAGGAACAAATGTTTCACGGACAAGACAATGAAAGACGGCATCACAACCAATTCTTTGTGCCTAAATCGTTTAGGCAAGAGGTTAAGCATTGCACTAGCGCACTGAGAAAGATTTGGCATACTTGTCGTAAGGGGTCCAGTACAACTCTGAACGAAGTTTCGTTCGAACAACTCTGAACGAACTCCGAACGAGCTTTAGTTCAGCTCAGCTCAGCCAATTGAAGGTGTTGTTGGAGATCTAGGCACGAAATAGTGTAAACTTAATTGGTGTTATTCTTGAAAGTGTTATGCGCAATCTGTTATGAAACTTCTGACAGTGTGCACAAGGCCATAACCCGATGAAAAATTTGTAGTCTGTATAGTCGTATGGTAGTTGTACGAAAAAGTTGCATGTATTGATATGCAGTAAGATTCTGTCAAACCGGTCTAAGTATAACCGTAAGGCTTTGGTTTCTTTGTATTCAGTTTTTTGCGATCACTCTATACTCTATCTTTCTGGCACTTTTATTCTATCGAAAAACAGTGACATACGTAAACTTCGTTCATGTTACTACAAATACTGTGAATACCTGCTTTATTTGCCTATATCGTATCGAAATCGGAGAATAATCCGAAAATACAAAGCCCCCGAAATAACGGCAAAACTCCAGGAGCTTCACAAAAATTTATCTGGACAAGCATATGAACGGCTTACTCCCTATTATGGGCTCATCCGTTTGTTCTGTTGATTTTTTGTGTTAATTTTGTTGTATTAGTGTTTCTTCAGTTGTTTATTTGTTTCTTTCTCTTTTCTACTCCACTATCTTCACATTGTTTTTGTGCAGTGGGTTACAAATAAATTATTTTTATTATTATTATTATAATACTTTAATTTAATGTGCCTCACACTGGGCTAATCTCAAGCATCAGTATTCAGTAGCATCCCGCCTTGCTCCAGTAGCATCCAGTCTTGCTGTAGTAACATGTAGTAGCATCAGTTGGTACTGCATGCATGCTACTTTTTCGGGGTCGCTGTCACTACCGCAACACGTCAGTTCACAGAAACGTCAGTTCACCTAAACAAAAAATGCGACAGTTCGTCAACACGTCAGTTCCTCTACACGTCAGTTCAACTACACGTCAGTTCCTCTACACGTCAGTTGAACTACACGTCAGTTCGCCTACCGTCAGTTGACATAAACGTCAGTTCACTCGCCTCAGTTCGCCTATTTTAGAAATCCGTCAGTTCTGCAACACGTCAGTTCATCTACACGTCAGTTGCCCTACAGGTCAGTTGACTTGCCGTCAGTTGACATAAACGTCAGTTGACATAAACGTCAGTTGACATAAACGTCAGTAGACATAAACGTCAGTTGACATAAACGTCAGTTGACATAAACGTCAGTTTACATAAACGTCAGTTCGCCTACAAAATCCGTCACCACTCGCAAAGGTTCATACCACCCTATTAGTTCGAAGTCGACTGGGTCACCGAAAGCAATTAAGCAGAGGAAATAAAACCCAGGGGATTAATAAAAGCCGACGTTTGCGCAAGTTGATGAGGGTAAAATTAGTTCAGAATCGCCGGGAGCTTGCAATCAGATGCGGCAGGTAAAGTCAAAAAAGAAAGAACAGATGCAACGTATTCAATCAGTACAGGCTGTTGCGAAGGTTTTTAACGGGGCTAGTCAAACGGAAACTGAAAAATATGAGGTGAACGTATAATTAAACACACATAAGGGCTTAACAACCATCGCAAAGTGAAGGACCAAAATGTGCCAGTGATTCTCTATCTTTACCGAAAGGGTCCCGGAAACAATGAGGGACGAATTACTTTTCTCTTGGCCAATGCTTCCGCTATTATCTTCAAACAAGACCAAAAGTTCCGACGGGATCCCAAAAATTTCATATCTGATCCAGATCTTGTAGATAAATATCCAGTCTTCACCAAAGTTCTTGAAAATTTTAACTGTTGAAATTTAGAAACAGATTAAGGTCAATGGCTGACCATCTGAGCAAATCAAGTACAGATATGGATTCAGCGTGTGTGTTTACTCCAGTGTTGGGAAATACTTAAGTAAAAGTACTTAAATAGTTACTTAAGTAAAAAATTCGAATACTTGTACTCTACTTAAGTAAAAAGTTCAGAAGTCCTTAATACTCGTACTTAAGTAAAAAATAGAAGTAGTTATACTCAAGTACTTTGGTGAAAAGTTCGATTAGCAAGATTTTCATTACCATGTTTATCATTTTCGCTGAAACTGAATGGACATTAGGGATCTAAGGATTTTTTGTGCGAGCCTGAAGTGGTTTTGAAGAATAGCTAACTATGCAGCTTTTCTTCATCAGGTATGTAGCCTAGAGCTGATAATATCTCAATTCGAAAAATTGACGCTCTGTCATATTCCGTTCCGTAGATTTGCGGGAAGTTCCGGTCCATCCCCTCCCCCTCAAAACATACAAATATAAACGTTTATTTATGGGCTCTAACCTCTGATCTTCTTTTATTGTTAGAAATGGAGTAGCCCCCCCCCCCCCGCAACAAACTACTGGATCCGGAACTTACCATTAAGAACAAGACGAAAGGTTTCAGTGTGTATATTTGTGTTACTTCTTCATCCTCAAAATCGGGTAATATACAATCCCGGTCTTTGCCAGATCGCGTAGACTAACTGTTTTTTATCTGCACTCAACCCCTTAATCAAATCCCTTAGGCAATCGTTTTCTCTCTTGATTGTTTGATTAATTTAAAACACAGGCACGTTCTGTACATCGAAATAAACTATCTAATAAGTTTGGTCAGATGATGTTGGTCGAACCCCCTATCCGCCCTCACTGAATACGGCCGTGGTCCATGCTGCTTGAATACTATTTTCTAGAAAATGTAGTAAATCAAGAAAGGCTGGGAATATTGGTTGTCCTTTTGACCTGTTCTGTTTGGAATTGAGGGATTTCCATTTATTAGAACCAAAAAAACTAACCAGTTAGTTTTCCTGCATTCTCTGCCAGTGTCAAACAAAGTGGTGACACATTCACCAACAGTCAGCGTTGGCCCAAGCCTTTTCCCATTAGTGGGCGAAAACTACCCACATATTTACGGAACAGGCTATAACGGAGCGGCAATTTTCAGTCTAAAAATTTTAACTGAATTGAGATGTTGTCAGCTCTAGGCTACATAGCTGGTGAAGAAAAGCTATACATAGTTATCTAAAGGGGCGTCACAACTGGGGGGGAGCCCCCCCCCCCCCCCAATGCTATCGGCCAGTCGTTAAAAAAACCGAGTCGGCGCAAAGCGCCGCGATTTTTCGTCAAAACAGTTGGTTTTTTCACGAAAACAGTTGGCTTTTCTGAAAATTGGTTGATTTTTCGTCATAATAGTCTGTTTTTCTGAAAATATAGTTGGTTTTCTGAAAATCAGTAGATTTTTTTCATAAATTTAATTTTTGTTGTTGAAAACCGTCGTTTTTTCTGCAGAAGAAGTCGGTAAAAATTACCAGCCAGTCGGTAAATGTCTCGTCCCCCCCCCCCCCCAAACATTTTGGCTCATACAAAGAATCACTAGATCCCTAATGTCCATTCAGTATTAGCGAAAATGATAAACACGGTACTGAAAATTGTGATAATCGAACTTTTCACCGTTATGAAAGTACTTGATTACTTAAGTACCCTTAAGTACTTCTTTTTTTTTACTTAAGTACGAGTATCAAGTACTTCTGAAGTTTTTTACTTAAGTAGAGGATAAGTACTCGAGTTTTTTACTTAAAAATTACTTGAGTACTTTTACTTAAGTATTTCCCAACACTGCACCTGACAAGGCGATCCTTCTTGCAGGTCTATTGCCAGAATATTCATCAATTTTATACTGTCTTTCGAAAACACGTACCCATTCACAACGTCCCCGTGACAAAACGTCCCCAAGACAAAACGTCCCCGATCAAAACGTCGACCGGCTACAGATGTTTTGTTTCATCGCCGAGGGATAGCTAGGCCTATGAGATTAGTGACTGCATCATCCGTTCAGGCAAAACATGTTTTCGGAATATAAACTTTTCAAAACCACGATGGGTTGACTACTTCAGCATTTAATCGATAAGGCCTACTCAAGGAAGTCCCAAAAGGCCTACTCAACACTCAGAAAGTGTTGCTCCCGGCTATAGCCATTTCTTAAAGAAAGCGCAAATATTTAGTAGTTTGTCAGTTTTCGTTTTATCTTGTATTTAATTGGTTTATGTTTTGTGTTAGTTTACGCTTCGATATAACTCATTGATCTCGATTTTGTTCGATTTTTAATCTGGTGATATTTATTACTAAAAGATTTTATTAAAGGATCAAACCCATCCAACTGAGAACAATACATTTATGAAGCGATTAATTATTAAAAGATTTTAAAGGATCAAACCAGTCCAACTGAAAACAGTACATTGATAAAGCAACCGGTGCTATGTCCGATCTTTCCTGCTTATAAAGAATGTTCCCGCATCTGTAATGCAAACTTTGAAGTTATTTTACGTCGATCATGCACCTGAAGACCGAGGCGAACTTAAAAATCGATGCGTGGGGACGTTTTGAGTTTTGACACGGGGACGTTTCGCCAGGGGACGTTTTGTCATGGGGACGTTTCGTCGGGAAGCCATTTTATACATCATTATTAATTATTGTTGCTACTTTTCCGTGAAAAAAAAAAGAAAATTAGACATGATTTGACTGAGGCACCAAGATTAATTTTCTGTTTTACTCAAAGAGTAGTCAGTTTGCGTACCATGAAAGACTTTGACTTTCGAAATTTTTGCCTGCGGCATAAAGTTTTAAAACAGTCTGGTTCAGTCTTTGTTAAAACTTGCATGTATTTAAGTAGAAAAATATTCATTTTCCATTTTTTTTTTTAAACACTGCATACAACGGGTACGTCAGCTACGATGCTTTAGCAGACAAACGGACGTACAGACGGACAGATCGACATTTTTGCGATGTCATAGGTATCCCTACACGAAACTCACACGAAATATCGCTGCCAAAGCATCGTAGCTGACGTACTTCGGTGACTGCGAATCATATTTGCCTTGGTTTACTGACAAAATTTCGAAAGACCAACATCATCTGATGTTGGTCAGCTGGTAACATCTAATATTGACTTATTAGATAGTTTATTTCGAGGTACAGAACGTGCCTATGTTTTAAATTAATCAATCAATCAAGAGAGAAAACGATTGCCTAAGGGATTTGATTAAGGGGTTGAGTGCAGATAAAAAAAAAACAGTTAGGCTACGCGATCTGGCAAAGACCGGAAGTATATATTACCCGATTTTGTGGACGAAGAGTAACACAAAAATTTTCTCTTTGCGATCTCACTGAAACCTTTTGTCTTGTTCTTAATGGTAAGCTCCGGATCGAGTAGTTTGTTGCGGGCGGGGGGGGGGGGGGGGGGGGGGGTGCTACTCCATTTCTAACAATTAAACAAGATCGGACGTTAGAGCCCATAAATAAACGTTTATATTTGTATGTTTTGATAGGGAGGGGGGTGGTGGATCGGAATTTCCTGCAAATTTACGGAACGGAATATAACAATATAACAACGTCAATTTTCAGTTTTAAATTTTTAATCGAATTTAGATGTTACCAGCTCTAGGCTACATACCTGATGAAGAAAAGCTGCATAGTTAGCTATTCTTCAAAACCACTTCAGGCTCGCACAAAGAATCACTAGATCCCTAATGTCCATTCAGTTTCAGCGAAAATGATAAACACGGTACTGAAAATCGTGTTAAGCGAACTTTTCACTAAAGTACTTGAGTACCTAAGTACCATTAAATACTTCTATTTTTTACTTAAGTACGAGAATTAAGGACTTCTGAAATTTTTTACTTAAGTAGAGTACAAGTACTTAAGTAATTATTTTAGTACTTTTATTTAAGTATTTCCCAACACTGGAGTAAACACACACGCTGAATCCATATCTGGACTTGGTTTTCTAAGATGGTCAGCCTCTGTTTCTAAATTTCAACAGTTCAAATTTTCAAGAACTTTGGCGAAGACCGGATATTTATCTACAAGATCCAATTGTCTGGATCAGATATCAAATTTTTGGGATCCCGTCGGAGCCTTTGGTCTTGTTTGAACATAATAGCGGAAGCATTGGCCAAGAGAAAATTAATTCGTCCCTCATTGTTTCCGTGACCCTTTCGGCAAAGATAGAGAATCACTTCCACATTTTGGTCCTTCACCTTGCGATGGTTGTTAAGCCCTTATATGCGTTTAATTATACGTTCACCTCATATTTTTCAGTTTCCGTTTGACTAGCCCCGTTCAAAACCTTCGCAACATCTTGTACTGATTGAATACTTTGCATCTGTTCTTTCTTTTTTGACTTTACCTGCCGCATCTGATTGCAAGCTCCCGGCGATACTGAACTAAGTTTACCCTTTCAGCTTGCGCAAACGTCGGCTTCTTTTTATTAATCCCCTGGGTTTATTCCCTCTGCTTAATTGCTTTCGGTGACCCAGCCGACTTCGAACTAATAGGCTGGTCTGAACCTTTGCGCGTGGTGACGGATTTTGTAGGCGAACTGACGTTCATGTCAACTGACGTTTATGCCAACTGACGTTTATGCCAACTGACGTTTATGCCAACTGACGTTTATGTCAACTGACGTTTATACCAACTGACGCATATGTGAAGTGACGGTAGACGAACTGACGGTGGACTGACGTGTAGTTCAACTGTCGGATTTTAGGATTAGGTGAACTGACGTGTAGGTCTACTGACGTTTATGTCTACTGACAGTAGACGAACTGACGTTTGGTCAACTGACGTGTAGGTCAACTGACGTGTTGACCAACTGACGTGTTGCTAAAGTGACGTGTTGGTCAACTGACGGATTTTCGGGGGTCAACTGACGTGTAGGTGAACTGTCGGAAAATGTTGGCGTACTGACGGAATTCTGTGGCGAACTGACGTTTATGTCAACTGACGTGTTGCAGTACTGACGGGACCCCCTTTTTCGCACAGCTTCACGGCAAGTGATAAAATCAGCGTGATTTGTTAGAGGGATTAGAATGTACTGTACGAAATTGGGGTCTCCGGGTTTAGAAAAATATGGAGCAATTATGGAAGTAGGTTGCATTAGTATTAAAGGTAAGACAGGTGCTTTAATAATAATATCAATGATACAGGTAGAACCTTCAAAATTGTACAGTAGATTGCTTGTAATTGATCCACAGGTGAGCTTTTCAAAATTATGTCACGCATGTCCTTTCGCCTTCTCAGGGATAGCATTCCCGAGTCAGTCCGGCAGCCTTTACATCCGCCTGTACTTTTTACTGTATATCATACAATGTTCTCGAGCTTCAATAAGGTCATGTCAATGAACGCTAACTCTTTCCAAAATATCCACTAGTATATCAGCTAGCGCCAACGCAGGTTAGTCTGCAGTCGGTAGCAGGTTAATTAGTCTACAAAACAGGTATCATTCGTTTCTTTCCTGCAGCTAGTTCCAACTCTGTTTAGCCAATAGCTAGATAGATTCACAAGTTCAAATGGAGAGCGACTGCGGACCAGTAATAGTTCCAACGGGACTCTTAAATGAAGATTAATAGGGCCGATCCGATTTCCCCAATGAGTACGGAAGTAGATAAAACGAGATCGAACACGGCAAAGGCCTCACGGAAATAATTCGGGGAAGAATATCAATAATCGAGAATAACAGACAATAAATCAACAAAATGCAGCGTAAGTTCACCAAAGTCCTATCAGTCAACCAGTACCATGTTTACCGATATAAAGAGCAGTATTTGCCGGTTGGGACTTTATAAAAAAAGGTTTACTGCTTACAGCAAACCGGACTGGCGGATACACCGCAACGGGATCGACTAAAATGAGGCTAGGCACGGCATGGCACAGGAGCCAGGAGGCACTAGTAATAAAAAGTGATTAGCAAGTAGTAGAAGTAGACAAGTACGTGAGAGTTCGTAACTCAAGAGTCTAAAAGAAGGCACGTTAAAACAAGGTTCCTGTCGCTCACTCTGAACCCTGAAAGAGACCTTTCAGTTTTGGTGCCTCTTTTTAGTACTTGTGCCTCATATACTATGTAGTGCCGTGTCGTGCCACTTTTTAGTCGATACCCACCGCCACACGTTCTTTAAAGGGGCATTATTAGTTTATAGCTGCGTTCGTCTACTCCATGCTGTCTCTTGTCCTACTGCGCGTTTACTGACTGGTTTCACCGGTGACGAAACCAGAACCTGCCTCCCGAGCAGATTCTGGTTAGTCCGCAAGTGAGCGCTAACCAGACTCAGCCTTGCAAGTGCCATATGAGCTTCCAGCTCTTGTTTATTTTTTGGTTAAGATGTGCACTTTGCCAGACCCTGGTTCGTCCGAAACGGGCTATAAGACCGGGGAGCAGTCACCGGCGAATACAAAAACGCGTTGCAAGAAGAACCAATGAGCAGTCACCGGAAAACGAACGCCGCCAATAAGTTTATGTCGGAAATCCCCACCTCTAGGTCCGTATGACAAGTGACCATATGTGTGGCTGAAACATCAAGCAAGCAAGTTGTAAAGACTATAGGCGTATTCTTGCCGTTCCCCGAGGACTCCTCGAGGAACCGAAGGGAACGGCGAGAACAGTGGGAGTCACTCCACACGGACTTCGCGTACGAAAAACAAAGAGAACACGGGAATGCTTCCAAAATGGATTTTGCAGTTGACAAAATTAGTCTGGATCCACTTTATTTTTGGTTTTGTTTATTCTGATCGTTTTTAATTAATTTTACATTACACCAACACCAGCAAAAATTTATTCCCCTCTGGATTTGAAAGGGAGTCCTTTTCTGGTGATGATAATCGGAGCATTCCCCGTCCGTGGGGGGGGGGGGAATGAGTCCCGGGACAAACAAAAACGCGGGGACTCCTCGAGTGGAGTCCTCGGGGAATGGCGAGAATACGTCTTCTGTTCAAAGGAGAGACAGGAAAAAAACAAATTTACCGACATTAACCACTCGCACAATTGCGTTAGTTGAAGACAGCCATCCGGCGTAACCCGATTCTTCTCCAAAGTGCCAGTTTATTGCCTTATCCATACAACTATCGATGGCTCCGCTCGTAACAACTCCCATCGACCTATTCCGCAACCTGTTTTGATCCTACTTTGCTGTCCATTTATATCACCCTTCTACTACATAGCCGTATTTTTCAATCCCTCCTACTACTCGTAGTAACCAAAGTGTGGCATCTATTCTCCATTTGTTTTCCAAAATATTTCCTTCAAATATTCTCTTCTATTCACCTGCATATTTTTCAACTTTCTCTTCAGGAACTTCATTTTTAAGGAAGCCGATGAAAGAAGCAATGAAGGACATTTAGACATTGCTGTGCGGACACAAATGAGTCAAACAAGTCGTCACACATTATCAACTTCCAAACAGCAAAAACTAAAAGTAGGCTCAGCCCCAAGTCTATGCTCAAGAACCTTAAAAACGTCCTCGACGCAGTTATTCAGATACGCTGAGAGCTTCATCAGTTTTGATAATATCTGAGTATGTAAACACTGTACAAGTTTCTCCGAGAAAGGATTAAAGTTAACTGCAGTATTTGCTACTGGGATTAATCTTACTCTACTGGGACAAGATTAATCCGAATTAGAAATAATCTTATCTCAGCAGAGACAATATTAATAATTATCCCAGTAGCAAATACTGCAAGATTTGATTTTTACAATGAAGGTGCGTTTTTTTGGATGTAGTTTCGGTGTAGTTTCACTGTAGTTTGACGTACTTTTGTTTCAGTTATGAAAGAACAGTATGTGTACCATTTTATTTGTATATTCCACATACTGTACTTTCGTAACTGAAACAAAAGTACGTCAAACTACACCGAAACTACATCCAAAAAACGCAACTATAACTTCTCGTTACGATTGTGCGTCTGAACGATTCTGACATCATCAGATGCAATAGGGAATACATTCTCTTTGTGGCCCCCCACTTAGGTATTCAAGGACAGTCTCCTTAGCCCTTTTCATAACCCTTCTATGTCTCGAAAGGGCTATCGTGCAACCTCGACTCAATTTGTCGCAGTGACGGAATAACTGTCCTCTGTTTTATTCATAATTGCATGTGCACCGCAATGACACTCAAGATTAATAATCCGATAGCATGGGAAGCCGTAGGGTTTTCTTGCTGATAAAGTGTCAATTGCTTCTCACCCTATGAAGGATCGATTTCAAGCAATTTCTTGTTTCTCCTCCAAGCATCATCCATCACAGGCCATAGCCTATATCCCGTGTCGACACCTGTCTGAGGCACACCTTAAAGCCGTGCCCTTGGTGAACGAAATAATTAAATGGAAATCGGCAATTCATTCGAGTTAAAATGGACAGAGTGAAAAGGGCGGGTGAAGCGTTATCAAGAGAAGTTGTCTTTGACTATGGAGAGATTGCACCATATCCGCCGAAAACAGACGGGATCGTAACGAAAAAATTTAACATTAGGAAGTATAGGACTTTCAACTTTGAAATTAAATTATCGGCGTTTTATCATCATTCTGAGCCAGGGACTTGCTGGAAATGTTAACTGGGCTATTCCTTAACCGTATAGTTTTATTTTTGCAAAAGAGTTTCCATGGAAGTAAGAGTTCCTATTGGTCGATTATGACACATTTTTTCAAATCCACGTCATCTCCGACCAATAGGATTCGAGACTCCGTTTTTGTGTTCAAACTTCGAAGCCTTCAAGCTCTTATTTCCATGGAAACTCTTTTGCAAAAATACAATTATACGGTTAAGTAATAGCCCAATTAACATTTCCAGCAAGTCCCTGGCTCAGAATGATGATAAAATGCCGATAATTTAATTTCAAAGTTGAAAGTCCTATACCTCCCAATGTTAAATTTTGTTCTTATGATCCCGTTACGATGAGTTCAGTTCAGTTCAGTTCAGTTTTATTAAAATCAAAATAAAGGAACAAAATAAATTTCGACCCCTACAAAGCTCCATGGCCCGGATATGTACCAATATCGGTTTTCATCCGGTAGGGTGCTATCTCTCTATAGCTTTGAGTACAGATCTATCTGGCGCTTGTCAACTCCCTTTCAGAAATGGAGGTTTGACAAAAGAAACTTGAAAACCGTGCGCGCTGTGGCAAATTCGACTTGTTTCAAACAAATTCAACTTGTAGGTGCAAAACAAAACAATTACGAAGATACATGATTCCTGATGCTTATAATTCTGTAGGAGAGCTAGGGCCAGCGTAGCCTAAAATGCAGACTAAGTACGAGGGGTCCTTTACTCTTTCCTCTAAGTCCTGTCAAATGTCCACGGAACTCCAGCCTTCAAC
This sequence comes from Branchinecta sandiegonensis, assembly GCA_030848855.1. NCBI lineage: Eukaryota > Metazoa > Arthropoda > Branchiopoda > Anostraca > Branchinectidae > Branchinecta > Branchinecta sandiegonensis. The sequence continues at coordinate 10,408,875 of JAUPMV010000003.1, read as the reverse complement.
TTCAATATCTGTCGGTCGCCGCGTTTTCTCCGCATCATGGTCTTGTCCGTTTGTTTGAAGTATAATCTGTTCGAAGTGTAAATTTGTATCCTAATTTAAATTGTGTTTCTTTCTTTTTCTATGTACTATTTCTATTTTGTAGAAGTGGGTAAAGAAAAAGATTCATTCATTCATTCATAGCTGTTTCCGGCTCGGAGTTGTAAATCCCCGTCTTCTCATGTGAGCTCTTGGTTTTGTATTTCTTTTTACAATTGACTGTCAATATTAACACGATTAATAATTTTACAAGGTTTGATAACTAAATTGTCTCCAGGGATTTCCTAAGAGGTTAGGATTCAGAAAGTTTTTAGTTTGAATGAAAAGTATAGTAGAGGAATTTTGGAAGGGATTTCAATACGGATTGTTGAAAGAAAAAATGGTTCACTTGGGCTTTCGAAGTCCCCAACTTACTGAACGTCACTGATGGATAAAGTATCATGACCTTCAAAAAAGAACAATCAAGAGAGATGAAGGCGTAAATTATTTTGTTCGGTTACTTCCCAAGATTAACTGCTTTTCCCGGTTCAACTAGTGCAGTTGATAACTGCCAAAGCCGCCCTCGTGCAAAAGCAGAATAAAATCCGTTGGGTCGAGGCCTGATACAGATATGTAAACATGGACCTCTCTCAGAGAGCGTTTCGGAACCGTCGCCAAGACAAGGTCAGAAAGACAGTTTACTTTCTGCTGCGGTGAAACTCGCAAGAGAAAATAAGAAATGAATATGTATTTTGCTCGGTGCGAGAAAATCTTGGAATATTTAAGACTGAAAAAATTAACTTTAAATGCTGATAAAACAATAATGATGGTTTTTCGTAAGGGGGGGAAAATTAACACTAGGGATAGGGTAAGTTTGGATGGTAAAGAAATTGAGATTAAGGAATCATTTATTTATTTGGGGGTTAAATTAACATCGAATGGAAAGTTTGGTAAGCATGTGGATAGTGTATTGGTGAAGGGTAACAGATGTGTGAATGGTATTCTGCGTAGTAATTTGAAAAATATTAAAGATATGAAGTTCCATAAAGAAATTTTTAATACGAAAGTGAAATCGGTTATGCATTATGGGGCAGAGTTGTGGGGTTTTAATGCAGGGGCTAGGCTAGAAGTGGTACAAAATAGATATTTCAAAAGAGTGCTAGGGTTATCACAGAAGAGTTGTAATTTAGTCCTAAAGGGTGATCTAGGATTATTTTCATTACGTAGTAGTAGGCTAGTCCAAATGGTAAGATTTTGGGAAAAAATTATTAGTTTACCTAGAATAAGACCTCTGAAAGCTGCGTATTTAGAAGCTTTAAGAGACCCTTCAGGTGATTCATGGCCACTCCAGATAAAAAATATCCTTGATCTATGCGGGTTGTCTGACCAGTGGCGTGACGGCCAGGGTCCGGGTGCCTCCCAAGGCGAGGTAAGTAAAGTGGTCCAGCGGATCCTACAAGATCAGGAAATCCAGAAATGGCATCATGAAAAGGATTCGAAGCCGTCGATGTACTTTTACGCTAAGGCCAAAGAGTGTTGGGGATTAGAAATGTTTTTCAAGGGAGGGTTATCTTCTGAGGAGTTAAAATTAATGGCATGCGCTCGTAGTGATAGCCTTCCTTTGGGAATTCGTAGAAATTATATGGGTAGTGTTAAGGGGCGGTCGAGTGGTCTTTACTTTTGTCCAATGTGTGGTTGTATGGATGAAAATTTGTTTCATTTTATGTGTGAATGTGTGGAGTTGAATGACTTAAGAGTGGAAATATTTGGGGAGCGAATTTTTGAGGAAGGTTGGTTGGTTGAAAAGTTTAAGGATAAAAGTGTTTTTGGGGTTAGACAACTTGGAAGGTTTTTGCGGTTAGGGTGGAACCACAGGGAAGAGTTTCTGTAATTAGGATTTGTGGGGGGAGAGATTTGTTTATTTGTTGGTGTTTTTGTTTTTTTTGTTTTTGTATGCGATGGCCCTTGGGCTTTAAGCAAATAAATCATATCATATCATAGCTGCCGTAAGGTACCTTCCCTTAGGATCTTCCCGAATGGGCAGATCGATCTCACATGTTATTTCTCTACGTTCGAATTGAAGAGGAAAACAATGACTGTGGCAAAAACGAAGCTCAGGGGAACTGAGGGAGATCGAAACATTACCCTTGAAGTCCTTATCAAATCTGTAATTCGTAACCCTAACCTAGTTTTCAGCTTTGATATGTTATTCCTATTTATTGATGAACATCATGGTACATGACTATGTACACAAAAAACCGGGTAATAGACTAAGAAAAAGAAACAAGACCTAGAAGCTCATATGGCACTTGCAAGGCTGGGTAAGAGGATGAAAGTAGGAATTTGCTTATTCACGGGTTTGCTGTGATCATTTGTAAGAAAACCCTTGAGACAAGAATGATGATAGACCCTTGGAAATCACGATATGTATCATTTGGTAGAAATTTTTATTTTCTGTACTTGACGGTGACGATGCGCACTATAAGGGCGCTAGAAGTTCATCTGTAATTAAAACCCTTGAGGCAAAAATGATCCTGGGCCCTTTAGGATCATAAATATATAAGTTTGGTCAACAGTATTTTTTGGGATCCCAAAACGTAAGACTTCGTAAAAGTTGTCTGTCAGTCTGTCCGTCCGTCTGTGAGCACGATAACTCTCGAAGGGAATGGTATGTTTTGATGAAACTTGGTGTGAGGATTCTTTGGGTCGAGGGAAAGGTGGAGTTCCTAGATGGGCTTCATAGCTATATATTTAGGGGAGGGGGAAGGGATTCAAATTAAGGGGCGAATAAGATGTTTTTTAAAAGCTAATAAAATAGTTGATTTAGGGGTAAGGAGACATGCTGAATCCGAATATGAAAATTATTTTTTGGCCGGACAAGTATTTCGCCCGAAATCCCGAAATTTAGAATGAAATTTTAAAACCCAATGATATAGTCGATATATAGTGAGGAGACACGCTGGTGCAACTTTCGAACATACTAAAGATAAACAAAAACTGTATGCGATCAGTTTAATTTTCTTCAAAGTCCCAACCGGTATGCCGATTTACTGGGTCAAAAAGGCAGAAATGCACTCCGACAAGTGTCTGGTGAGCAATTTAATGAAAATTTGTCGACGAATTTTTGGAAAACACCAGTCCCTACCCTACCCATTTATCCATAGAAGCGAAAGCTCTATGTTGTTGACGACATGTCATATCGATGACGAAGTTAGACACATGGAAGTCGATCGTGTCGTGTCGGGGGGTTGAAGGGGTTGAGATTATGCTGTTCAAACTTACGTATGAGGATTCACTGGCAAAGTACAAGCCAAGCTGTAGATGGGTCCTTTGGATATTTAGAGGCAGTGGAGGGCGTTTCGAATTAAGGGTAAACAAAGTATGTTTCATAAGCTAATGAGATTGAAGGGCCGCTGAGGAGGCCCGCTGAATCCATATCTGAACTTAGTTTTCTTGCCGGAAAAACGATTCACACCAAATTTGGCCGAAACTGGAAATTTGGTTGAAGCTCAAGTTGTTTCTGAAGTCGATTAGAGATTCGGTATCGGGGTAAGGAAACATGCTTAACTGAATTTTTGAACTTTATTTCCAGGACAGATGAGATGGCGAAAATCTGCCAAAACCCGGAAATTTGGACTGAAAGGTTCTCTCGATGTCACAATATAGCTCTTTTGCTTTGCATGCAGTTCGCCGGGAATGCTGCTAAAATACGAAGAATTTTGTCAAAGTAAAGGACCTTTCTAAAGGCGATTAGGATGATATATCGGAGTAAACGTCCTTGCTGAATCCATATTTGGACTTGGTTTTCTCATCTGATTAGTTGTTTGGCCGTAAGCTGCCAAAAACGCCAAAACGGTAACATTTTTTTTTGTACATATTCAAGCGATGGGTAATGGATAAATAGCAAAATGTTAAAGGGGTCTCGAGAAGAGCCAGAAATCTGCAAAACCCGATTGTCTGGATCAAGAAGTCAAAATAAACATTACACTATATTTGACGGTACAAAACGGATAAGTCAGCTACATTTTAAATATTACACATTACAAAAATGTAGCTGACTTACCCGTTTTGCACCGTCAAATATGATTCGCAGTCAGCTTGGGCTGAAGGAATATCAAAATATTACATTTTTGGGATCCCATCGAAACCTTTGGTCTTCTTTATTTTTCGGCTAAGATGCGCACTAGTTTCGTCGTCCTGGTACATCTGGAAGTACCTGAAATCGCGATCGCCGGAATTCCGGACCCCCCCCCCCCAGAGTGCCCGAATCCTATCCGGTTCTGTCACCGATGTATCTAGGGCGTATGCTTGTTCTTCCCACCAAGTGTCATCCCAAAAGTCCTAAGATCCCCCCCCCCCCTTGACTCCCCCACATTGATCGGATCCTGTCGCACTTGAAATGAGACATCCGAGACATGAGTTCTTTCCGACCCGTTCAAAAGTTGGACATACATCAAGATTCCGGATCCCCCCCTATCTCCACTCCCCCCACGATGGTCAAATCGAAGAAACGACTATTCTTAAGTTAAAATTGTCGAGTCCCTTATATGCCTGCCAAGTTTCATCATCCTAGCACATGTGTAAGCAGTTTAACTCGGGATCACCGGAATTTCGGAACCCTCCCTCCAACTCCCCCCACAGTCCTCGGGTCCGGTCCGGTTTTTTCAGCTATGCATCTAGGGGTGTGCTTCTTCTTCCCACCAAGTCTCATCCCGATTCACCCACTCTGAACATTTCACAAGATTTCCGGTCTCTCCCTCCAGCTCCCCCAAAGTCACCGGATCCATTCCGGACTTGAAGTGTGAAACCTGAGACACGAAGTCTTTCCAAATATCAAGTTTCATTAAGATCCGGTACCCCGCTCAAAAGTTTTACATACGTCAATATTCCGGATTCCCCCTCCCCCCATGGTGGTCGGATCGGGGAAGTGATTCTTTCAAAAGTTTCAAAGTTGATTTCGCCGGATCCCTAATATGCCTGCCAAGTTTCATCGTCCTAGCACTTCTGGAAGTACCCTCACTCGCGAACAGTGGCCTGACAGACTGACCGACAGACATACCGAAAATTGATCGTTATATGGCACTTGAAGCTGCAAGTGCCATGTAGCTTATATGGCACTTGCAAGGTTGGTTCAGAGGATGAAAGAAAGAATTCGCTGATCATTTGTAAGCAAACCCTTGAGATAGAATGATCATGGACCCTTGGAAACCACGAGAATGTTAAGTTTGGTAAAAAGTATTTATTTTTATGGCACTTGCAGCTTCGCTCAAGTGCCATATACCGACCACTTTTCGGTCGGTCTGTCAGTCTGTCTGTCGGTCCAATCTTCTCGAATTAGGGTACTTCCAGAAGTGCTAGGACGATTAAACTTGGCATGTATATCAGGGACCCGACCAAACTAATTTTGGAAATAGTCATTTGCCCGATCCGACCATCGTGGGAGGAGGGGGAGGCGGCGGAATCCGGAATTTAGGGGCATGTATAACTTTCGAACAGGTGATCGGATCTTAATGAAACTTGATATCTGGAAAGACGTCATGCCTCAGATGTCCCATTTCAAGTCCGGACCAAATCCGACATCGGAATCCAGACTACAAATTAAAATGAGTACGCAGCGACTACGCATCTCCGGCACGCCTTTCTGAAAGGAACCTTCTTGCGTATTTTGCCTTTTACAATAGACCTAGCTATCTATGGTTTTACAGGCTCAAAATCTCCATGTTTCTCTATTGCTTCGTTTTGTGCCGGGATCGACTAAAAAGAGACACGGCTCGGCTTGGCGCAGGACCCGCGAATAACAACAAGTGCGCAAGCGCTCAAACGCGGAGTGTGAAAGTAAAATGTTTATCACAACTTATATACAAACAGCGTTAGAACCAAGACATTTTACATCCCCAATAACCAAACAAGTAGCCTATTGAAATAACCTAATTAGAAATCATCCCACTTTAAAAGCTTTAAATGTAAACAAACCGCATGTGTAAATCGAGACCTTGAAGATTTTGCAAGAAAAGTTTTTCAACACTGAATGTCTTGCCAGCCAGTCCGACCCTTTATACCTCTTTTCCATTAGCAAGGAAATAACAAGTGCAATAAACTAAATCGTAGCAACCTAATACCCCCTTCGTCACAACTTCATTGAAGGACCTGTCTTACCTATAATACTAACGCAACCTACTTCTGTAACCGCACCGTCCTTTTCTAAACCCGGAGACTCATTTCGGACGGCACATTCTAACCCCTCTAACAAAACTACGCTGATTTTCTCAGTTGCCGTGTTTTGCTACCTTCTATGTGTATCACACTGTCGACGGTTGTCTGCGAGAAGTTTTCCCATCAGAAAAACCTTTTATGTAAACTTTTCCCTGTTTTTGCTGTAAGTCAACGGGTCTCGGAAGAGGCTTAAAACAGCCAAAACCGTGGGTTATTTGTTAAAAGGACAACATAGTTTTAAAGTATTCAAATATTTTAAAATACTGTAAGTTGATTAGTAAATAGTGCGAGCGGTCCTTTAAGAACGGCATATCATCGATCAATGACAAAACCGTCTAGTTTCCAACTTTTCATTAGGGACTGAGAAAGTCGCGTGGTCTTCTTTTTTGCTGTTAAATCCAAACAAATTAGCCTACCTACACAATAAAAAGCCAAAAAAAGTTTGTCACTGAGATCTATGATCAGTCTCGACTACAGTTCAAAATTCGCTAGCCTTAAAAAGATGCTCAAGGGGTTTCACGCTCAAATTACGGCACTGGAAAACCGCATCGAGATTTTAGAATACCGCAGCGACGATTTGGAAACGAAACAGGAAAGAAGATCGAATGTTCTTCTAATCCACGGACTGTCTCAGATAGGTGGAGAAAAGCTGCCGAATAGCGTCCTAGACCTCTTCGGTACTAAGATGGGAATCCGTATGCATCAAGTCAACTGAGCGCTTACGTACTCGAGTTAGTTCAGCGGATAATGTTCTCCCGCCCGTTCTTGTCACTTTTCATTCATCCGATTGCGCAAAGCGCGTGTTCACGAACATGAAGAAACTGGCCCGATCGAAAGTATTATAGTTTGAGATTCTGAGTATTTAACGCCATTGTGTAAACTACTGCTGAATCTGGCACGTGACAAATTTGGAGTTATGAATTGTGGACTGAGGGCGGCCGCGTACTAGCCAAAACGGAAAACAGCTCAGCCATCTTGAAAATTAGGTCACTGAATGACCTGATCAGTAATCCATTGTACTGATACATTGAGTCCCATCTTCAGCTTTTCGTTTACTTGGAATTGCTAGTTTTCTTTCCATAATTTCTTGTCCTTAATTTTTTTGTTTGTTTCGTTCTTGAGATATCAAAGAGTTCTCATTATCGAGTGTTTTAGAGTGTTATCATGAATATTATGACATGCAGGATCTCAGGTTAGAAAGTAATCGGCTGTATGTTGATCAATTATTATCTATGGCATTGCAAATGATAATTCAAAGGAGTTATATCATAAGCATTCTAGCACTTGTTAATTAGCAATGGCGGATTGGCTTTCAGGAGTGAATTGTGTTCAAGGAATTCGTGGATAACGTTGGCTACCGTGAGGATTTTGGGAAAAACAAAGGTAAAAGTGTGTTCTTAAAAGTCCAACCCATCGAAAAATGATGGTGTCGCCCACCTTCTCGGCCCACATGAATCAATGACTTTAAGTGAAGGAAATAATACGCAAGCTATGAAAGCAAGTAATTATGTGGATAATCAGTCCCTGAAGAAATGGTCGGTCAAAGATGATATTGTTTTTACTTTTTGGAACTGTCAACGCCTTAGGACAGCGTACCCTACCCTGTGTAATGTATTAAGCGATATGTAAGAAACACCGTTGGTAATAGGACTATGTGAGAAGTTTGTGTCGAATATGGATAATTATTCAGTGTGAGATTTCCAGTTTCCAGCATATGTTAGTGAAAGAAAAGAACGACAAGTTCTGGAGCGAGGCGGTTTAGCTTTGTTGATAAAGGAAGGAGTTTCATATTTGGTAAGGGAGGATCTCTCGCTGTGGCTTGAAGGAAGGCTTGAGACTCCTTTTATTGAAATAGAAGATAAATCTGATAAAAATATAGGTGTTGGTTTAGTATATAAAACACCATCATATAATGAGGAAGTTTTTACTGAGAAGATGGAGACTTTAATGAAGAAATTTAATAATGATCATAAATATAAAGCAATAATGGGGGATTTCAATATTGACCTCCTTCAAAGTTCAAGCCGTCTAGATTTTCTTAATTCAATGATTTCTTCTGTACAATACCCCCTGGTAAATATTCCTACACGAGTGACTGATAAGTCTGCGACGCTGATCGATAATATATTTGAGGATGGAAAGCTGCTGTTCGTCTGCGGATGTTTTACTTACGGATGGATCCGACCATCTCTTTCCTTAGTAAAATAAAAAATTCTTACGGGATTATAAATAAGAACGATCAAATAAATAAAACATTCTTACGTGATTTAAAGGACCTGTCTTACCTATAACACTAATTCAACCTAATTCCATAATCCCTCTGTATTATTCTGAACCTGGAGACCCCGATTTCGTACGATGCATTTTAACCCCTCTAACAAAACCACGCTGATTTTCTCACTTGCCGTATTTTGCTACCCTCGATGTGTATCACGCTGTCGACGTTGTCTGCGAGAAGTTTTTCCATCAGAAGAACCGGTTATGTAAATTGTTTCCCTGTTTTCGCTACAAGTCAACGGGTCTCGGAAAAGGCTTAAAACAGCCAAAACTGTGGGTTATTTGTTGAAAGCACAGCACAGTTTTAAAGTATTCAAATATTTTAAAATACGATAAACTGAAGAGTAAATAGTGCGAGGGGTCCTTGAAGAAAAGATAATTTGAAAAAAAAATTTAGAAAGAAATGGGCGATGCAGATTTAACTCCAGTATTTGAAGAAGATAACCCGCCGGTTGCGTATGATATTTTTGTTGCAATGCTTACAAAGGTATTGAATGAGACTCTCTTAGGAGACTTAAAAGGGGTAGTACAGAGTTCTCAAAGAAACCATGGATTACTCAGGGTATTCGAAATTCTATAAGTCGGAAAAATTAATTATATAAAATATACTTCGGTGAACCCCCCATGGTCGTCGGATCGGGGAAGTGACTATTTCCAAGTTGATTTGGTCGGGTCCCTAATATGCCTGCCAAGTTTCATCGTCCTAGCACTTCTGGAAGTACCCTCACTCGCGAACAGTAGCCTGACAGACTGACCGACAGACAGCCCGAAAATTGATCGGTACAGGGCACTTGAAGCTGCAAGTGCAAAAATTCGAAAAAGAAATGGGCGATGCAGATTTAACTCCAGTATTTGAAGAAGATAACCCGTCGGTTGCGTATGATATTTTTGTTGCAATGCTTACAAAGGTATTGAATGAGACGTGCCCTCTTGGGAGACTAAAAAGGGGTAGCACAAAATTCCCAAAGAAACCATGGATTACTCAGGGTATTCTAAATTCTAGAAGTCTGAAAAAAGAATTATATAAAATATACTTAGGTGAACCATCGGTCATTAATTTTCAGCATATTAAAAATTACCGGAATATTTAAACGGACTGAAACAGAAAGTTGAAAAAATGTATTTGCAAGATGAATTTATTTGAAGCATAAATGTGATATGAAAAACATGGAAAACGGCAAATTCACTCCTGGGAAAAAGGGTAAAATCGAAGTTATTAATAAATTACAAACGAAGAGGGTTAATTTGACCACCCCAAAGGATGTTGCGAATTATTTATGCGAATATTTTTCTAGTGAGGGTACGAAACTCTGTGATGATGCTCGGAAAAGAATTAACCGGGCTCCCAAAATAGTTCAGTCGGAAGTTCCAGTAGATTGTCAGTTGGTTCTTAATGCTTGCGATATAAATGAAGTGGGAAAAATTATCAGTGGAATGCAATCAAATTCAAGTGGTGTAGATGGGATTTCTCTTAAGATTGCTAAATCAGTTAAACCAGTAATAACACCAATTATATGTAAACTGATTAACAAATCCATGGGATTTTCTCGGAAGGTTTGAAGGTCGCTAAAATATTGCATTTGCATACAGGAGGTAAGAGAGACGACCTTCAAACAAAAGACCCATTTCTATCCTCCCTTTTTTTCAAAAATATTTGAAAAGGTGATAGGATCCAGTCCAACTGATTACTTTGAAAATAATAAAATTCTTATAAATGCTCAGTTTGGTTTTAGGAAAAAACTGTCAACCGAAATGGCTACTATTAAACTTGTTGACTGGGTAAATACGGCGTTTGAAGCGGTTATGGTTTCAGCTGCTATATTCCTGGATTTGAAGAAGGCGTTTGACACGATTGACCATACACAGTTATTACGTGTGCTGGAAAAATCGGTCTTATGGTAGATTGTGGTGAATGGGTGTTCTACGCCTGTAGCTAGTGAGATAACTTGCGGAGTACCCCAGGGGTCTATACTAGGTCCTCTTTTATTTTTAATTTTTATAGATAAGATTAAGCATTTGTCACCGGCTGGTATAATCCATTTTGCAGACGATACTCTTTTACTTGTTGCTGCTCTATCAGTTGATCTACTTTTTGATAAAATGAGAAAGGTATTGACCGAGTTTATTGAGTGGGCAGATTTCAATCTTTCGACTATACTATAACTTATTACATACTATAAATAATTATACTTTATTTTCTCGGATATCTAGTATTGAAACTAAATTATAATTAATAGTAAACGGAAATCAAATAAAAAGAGTAAAGGTAACAAAGTACTTGGGTTTTATGATTGATGAGAATCTATCATGGAAAACATATTCAAATATTATAGCTTCAAAATTCTTCGATTGCTTTATTTCGCTATTTCTTACAGGTTTGTTTCCTTCCCCGAAGTTGAACCAGAGGATTGACAGCCTGACGAGGACCCTTGCCAAAAAAGGCCGAAATATCGCTGATGAAGAATCGTAGCTGACGTACCCGTTGTAAACATTGTTTGAATAAATGTTTCAAAGTCAGCTTGGGCTCAAAGAATATTTATTTTTTACCCGTACATTTGCTATGATAAATATTCTTTGAGCCCAAGCTGACTTTGGAACATTTATTCAAACAATGTTTACAACAGATACGTCAGCTACGATTCTTCATCAGCGATATTTCGGCCCTTCATGACAAGGGACCTCGTCAGGCTGTCAATCCTCTGGGTCAACCAGTGCTTCCACTCCAGAATTTTGAAAAAACGTAGACATCGTTCAAAAATCAGGAGAAATCAGGAGATTCAGTAATACAAAAAATCAGGAGATTTATAAGCAGAAGTTCTAGAAATCGGAAGTTTATAAGGAGATATTAGGAGGAAATTTGTATTTATGGTTTACATGTCAATGAGGGGAATATTCAAAGTATAGGTATAGCGTGCAGGGGCGTCGCAAGTGCATTTTCCTTGGGGGGGGGGGGGGGGGGGGAGACAGACCCAAATTTTACCAAATCCCTCAAAAATTTTACCGGATCCTAGAAACTGAGAATTCGAGCTTTAAATTATGGAACAGAGAGGATTTACAGTGGATAAATACCGAGACTCTAAGAAGTTCCAGAAGCCGGATTGAGCGACGTTCCGGCAGCAGCAGCTACTGTAGTCTAGTCTTTACTACCTAGGATCACATAAAGTGAGAACCGCAGGCGAGATTTTTTTAAGTTAGCTTTTTCCTGTCAAATTTAAGTATTTTCATCCAGATTCATCCTAGCTTCGGTGATGAGTTCCAGCTTCCAAGCCATGCTCGACAAAAGAATAATTAAGGATGTATAGCCGTTCGTAAAAGTCAGGAGAAAATTAGGTAGAATAGCGAAATATCAGTAGAAAATTAGTAGATCAGGAGACTCAAAAATAAATCAGTAGGAGACCTAAAAAAACTTAAATCTCCTGATAAATCAGGAGAAGTGGAAGCCCTGGGGTCAACGTCGGGGAAGGAAACAAACCTGTAATAAATAACTGACCGCTTCTACCGACTATAAATATCTTACTAAGTAAATTACCTTCAAATACCAATTTAATGAAAAACTAGTCCTGAGATTTAATTTTTTACACGGACGCTGTTTTTTCTGCACGATTTGGGCTATGACAGGAAAGATTTTTTTTCTGCATTTTGATCAACTTCAGTTTTCTTATAAACAAGGGGCTGAAAACTTAAATATTAGTTCATTAATAACCTCGTTCTACGTTTCTATTATGGAGTACTCGCCTGTACCTGTCACTTTGAATAATTACTGCACGGAAAAACTAGTGCTGAGATTTAATTTCTGACACGGCTGCTGTTTTTGCTGCACGATTGGGGCGACGGCAGGAAACATTTTTTTCTGCATTTGATCGACTTCGGTTTTGTTGTTAATAAGGGAATGAGGCTTAAATTTTCTTCCCTTAATAACCCCGTTCCACGTTTCCGGTAGGGAGTACTCGCCTGTATCTCGGTTAATGCCTGCTCGGTTTTCGGGATCCCAAAACGTAAGTGGAGGGATACCTATGACATCGCAAAAGTTGTCCGTCTGTCCGTCCGTCCGTCTGTAAGCACGATAACTCTCGAAGGGAATGAGATATTTAGATGAAACTTGGTGTGAGGATTCGTTGGGTCGGCGGACCAGTCGAGTTCGTAAATGGGCTTTGTAGCCCTACATTTAGGGGTGGGGGAGGGGGTTCAAATTAAAGGGCAAACAAAATGTTTTGAAACAGCTAATGTGATAGTCGATTATGGGGTAAGAAGACATGCTGAACACGATGGTGAAAACCATTTTGTAATCGAACGAGTAGTTCGCCCGGAATACGGTCAAAACCGGAAAGTTTGTAAAAAATTAAATTTTATTTGGAGTTGATCAGATGTCGGATTTAGGGCAAGAAGACATGCTGCTTTTATGTTAAAACAATTTTCTACCCGGACATGTAGTTCGCCCGGAATCCGGCCGAAACCGGAAAATTGTTAGAAGTTAAAGTTTTATTTCTAGCTGATTAGATAATTTTAGTGGTAAGAAGAGACGCTGAATCCGTGTGTGAAAATCATATTTTACCCGGACATATAGTTCGACCGGAATCCGGCTGGAGTCGGAAAATTTGTTATAAGTTAAATTTTTATTTGAAGTTGATTAGATGTTCATTATTGGGGAAAGAAGATACCCTGAGTTCGTTTTTGAGCTTTCTTTTTTCGCCGGACAAGTAGTTCGAGAGTTCGGCCGAAACCGGGAAATTGGCAGAAGTGGCAGGAACTTTTCGTCAAAACAGATATGACTTATACGGGTAAACACACATGCTGAATCCATATATGAACTTGGTTTTCTCAGATGATTAGCTATTTGGCCTTAATCTGTTTCTGAATTTTAATTGTAAGAATGTTCAAGGATTCTGGCGATGACTGGATCTGGCTAAGACAAGACCCAGTTGTCTGGATCAGATATTGAATTTTTGGGATCCCATCGAAAACTTTGGTCTTGTTCTTTATCTCAACGGCTTCTCGAATGGATTGATGGAGTCCGGTGCACGTTGCAAGAATTTGGGCTTTTTCAAAATATACTGAATGGGATGGGTTTTCAAAAATATGTTCTGCAAGTGCAGATTTGAAAGTATAGTTGTGACGGTGTCCGCTGCAGAGGGCGTGGTCAATTTCTTGCTTATGCTCTGCAAGTCGTTTCCCGAAAGTTCTCTCTGTCCTTCCTGCGTAACGCTTTCCGCAATCACAAGGTAATCCCAATCGTGCAGCAAAAACAGCGTTAGTGTCAAAAATTAAATCTCAGGACTAGTTTTTTCATTAAATTGGTATTTGAAGGTAATTTACTTTAATAAGATATTTATAGTCGGTAGAAGCTTCTGTTATTTATTACAGGTTTGTTTCCTTCCCCGACGTTGACCCAGAGGATCGACAGCCTGACGAGGACCCTTGCCAAGAAGGGCCGAAATATCGCTGATGAAGAATCGTAGCTGACCGTATCCGTTGTAAACATTGTTTGAATAAACATTTGCAAGTAGTTTTGTGTCCTGCTATTAAAAATCCAAAAAATCCCAAATAAAGCCGTTAAACTTTTGTCACCTAAAACTTCGATTACTCATAATATAAATGAACTTTACATTAAGAATCAACTACCCGATATTTAAAAAAACTAGAGATTATCAAGTTAGTATTTTCACATGTGAATTTCACAATAATATACTTCCCTCTTCTTTCGAATTTTTTTTTCTCCATTTATAGTGATCTCCGTAGTCATGATACACGATGGACATCAAATCTGGTACACCCATTCAGAAATACGACTAGAGCCTCTTTCGTGATTAGACATCCTCTGTATGGGATATAATTCCAGTTGAAATTAGAAATTCGAGTCAACTGGCATCCTTCAAGGCTACAGCGAAGATATTTTTCCTTGCAAACGAATAGTAATGATGCGTGAGTATTTTTTGTAAGCAGAATGTTTGTTGTAAATGTATGAACCGTGTATGAATGGCATGTAGAATATTGTAAAAATAGTGCTACCGGAATATGTAGAGTAGAGAAGACTGCCCCTGAGGCCAACAAGCCCTTTGGGGCTTTCTCAGCAGATGCTGCAAAATGTTTTGTACACATGTGTAAAATAAAGTTTAATCTAATATAATCTAAAGTCCACATATGTGCATGTATCTCCTCAAGTATACTAGAGTTGAACTTGAGACCTGTCATAGTGAAACTTAAACACAGGGGAAATCTGGGCCCAGCTGCCGACGAACGGGAGGGGGGGGGGGGGGTCGGGACCAGTCAAAATGCGTATCTAAACCTATATATCCTCAGGTATACCAGGTTAGAGTTTGATTCCAGTCACGGGTCAAAAACTTAACTTATGGGCAATGCGGGCCCACTTGCCCATGAGTGGGGAGGGTTGGAGGGGGTAACGCCACATACATATTCCCAAACCTGAGGTATAAGAGCAGAAGAAATTTCATCGCCCTGTCTCTAATTATTGTCAAGTAAAAACATTAAGAAATGGGCAATCTGGGCCCGATTGCCCCTGAACCAAGTGGGAGTGAGGAGTGGGGTTTGGGACCACCAAAAAGCAAAAAAAGTCCCCAATGCTCACAAGCCAACCAAGCTTCAACTTGATACCTGTTGATTCCTGTCACGGTTCACGAACTTTACTCTTGGGCAATCTGGGCCCAGCTACCCACGAACTGGGTGGGTGGGGGATGATGGGAGAGGTTCAATTTTAAAAGTAATTTCCCAGCCGTAGAATCTGCAAGTACAAGGAATTTCATCGTCCTATGTCCAGGTCTGGTCAAGTTATGTGCATTACCCACTGGGCAATCTGGGCCTATTTGCCCCTGAACTGGGTGGGTGTGAGGGGCGGGACCCTCGAAAGGCAAAACTAGGCCCCAGTAGCCACTAGCGTACCAAGTTTGAACATGATATCTGCACTGGTTCACGATTTATGAGCTCCGCAAAAAACGGTGAAAACCGGAATCCGAAAGCTGCTACAGCGCTCGCAACAGTGGATTTTTCCAAGGAACACTCCACTAAAAAGAGATTAGCAATTAGTAGAAGTAGACAAGTAAGTGAGAGTTCGTAACTACAGAGATTAAAAAAAGGTACGTTAGAACATTGTTCCATCCCCTGGCTCTGAAGCCTGAAAGGGCCCTTTTTGTTTTCGTGCCTCTTTCTAGTACTCGTGCCTCCTACGCTATGTCGTGCCGTGCCTCTTTTTAGTCGATCCCTTTGTACCTACGAGTTCACTGTCAGAAGTTTCATAACAGACAACACAAGGATGCGCGCGGTTTCAAGAGACAATGTGTAACAGATAACACTAGGGATGTTATCTGTTGTGTTTGAAAACGTTATCCATGAAATGTTATGCATAACAAGCTTTGCCAGGAAGAGCCAAAAAACAGCCCAAAAAGCATCTGCACTGTCAGAAGTTTCATAACAGATTGCGCAAAACACTTTCAAGAATAACACCTTTTCTTTCTTTTTTCGAAACACCACATGCTCGAAATATCAGGAGTAAGAACGAACGCACAGAGCAGACTAGTATTTTGGCAAGTGATAAGACTACCAGAGGTGTTACTAGCCAAAATGTTTGTCAGCTTGGGCTCAAAGAATATTTAACACCTTTTCACTTAGAAAAAAAGTGTTATGACCAATTAAGTTTATACTATTTCGTGCCCAGGTCTCCAACAACACCTTCAACAGGTAAAAATACTACACTGTCAGAAGTTACATAACGACAACAGCAGGATGCGCGGTTTCAACAGATAACACTTTGGGATGTTATATGTTATGTTTCTTTCGTTCCCGTTAGTATTTTCACCAACTGAAGGTGTTGTTGGAGATCTAGGCACGGAATAGTGTAAACTTAATTGGTCATTACACTGTATTTCTAAGTGAAAAGGTGTTATTCTTGAAAGTGTTATGCGCAATCTGTTATGAAACTTCTGACAGTGTACGGACTAACATTTTGAAAAATAACAGAAAACATCCGAAGTGTTATCTGTTATGCATTATCTTTTGAAACAGCGCATCCTCGTGTTATCTGTTATGACACTTCTGACAGTGTTTTTAGCGCTTTTTCGGCCATGCCGAGTTTTGCCCGTTACGGAACGCAAACTTCGCCGGAATCTTCAGCGTCCGCTGACAGCTCTTTCACACATAAGGCCAATGAGAAGCAAAATCTCGAACGTTTTAACCACGGCGCGTTCAGTTTTCAAATGCTTATCGCCCAGCCGCCGCATTGGAGAGCAGGAAGGCTGGGCAGACTCGATAAGTGCTAACAAGAAATCGCTTATTGAACCTCAGAAGTAATGTTATTTTCGAAAAACGTTGTTTCCGACCCATTTCATAGCGAAAATATATTTTCGAATAAGAGTTGTGCTTGAAGAAAATGTATCGTAGGCCTTTGAGCGGCACCGTCCAAGAGGAGTTCTAACCTCCTCCAAGGTCGTCTCTAAACCTCTCACTCTGTTGGGCCGCTCCCATCACTGACTTTGCCGTCCCTTTCACCGCTGGCAATTCGAAAGAAGTGCCTCTTCATTGGCCTCTTGAGCTAACCAAAGAGCCTCAGATTCCATTTAGAGGAGCAGCGCATGATTCTGAAGAGACCACGAAACAAGTCCTAGGTCGTTCAAGATGAGCTACCGGACGGGCAGGCAGTTCATTTCGAGTCTACAAACCTTCCGATTTGGATAAGGAGGATGGCTTGGCTGGGACTGACTTGCCTGGTTTTTATCGTGGCAAAGTATGATGGTAAGTTGTACTTAGTTTTATATGGGCATACTGGGTAATCATCTGGGGTGTGGCGAAAAGGTAAATTAGGAAGGATTTGGATGCCGGCAAAGAACAGTGGGAGGGAGTGGAAGGAAGGGGTTCTCGCTGGCTTCCTTCTCCGCATATACTCAAACACCTCGGCCGAGTTGGTCCTGGGTCGGAATATATTACTATTCCTATAAGGTTGAATTGATAGAGTGAGAATGTTTAGCTGAGTTTCGGCATGAGGAGACGCACACGTGTCACCAGTTCTCACCAGTCCATAAATATAACGTGGAGAAAGACGAAAATCTCTTTTGCATCTTTTTGGGCAAAAGCTGTAGAAAGCTAGAATACTAGTTACATTCCCTAGTCAGGGTGATTTGTTGCAGAAATCTTGGATCGGCATCGCCGATAAAACTGTTGCAGAGCAACACCTTCGTTTAGTTCCTTCGCTGTTGTTTATTAGGTTCCGGTAGCGATCCTCCGCAACTTGAAAGTCGAATGGGTTTCCAGAGATTACCGTAGCTCTTTTTACTTCTTTTCCATTTTCTCAAGACAATCACACACGAAATCGAATTAGACTACGGCCACACTGTCAGAAGTTTCATAAGAGATAACACGAGGATGCTATCTGTTGTGTTTCAAAATGTTATGCATGATAGCGTTACCATTAGGAAGAACCGAAAAACCGCCAAAAAGTATGTGTTGAGTTTTCGGACATTTTGCCGATAAGGATTAAAGTCAGTAGATGCTTTTTTGGCTCTTCCTAACAAAGCCTGTTATGCATAACATTTTCAAATATAACAGATAACATCCGAAGTGTTATCTATTACGCATTATCTGTTGAAACCGCACATCCTCGTGTTATCTGTTATGAAACTTCTGACAGTGCAGTTTATCCTGTTCGATCGCGGACTTAAAGCTCACCTCGCACTATTTACTGTTTATGTCCCAGTATTCAATCCTGTTTGAATACTATAAACCTAGGCTCTGCTTTTATCAAATTATACAAGGCTTTGGCTGTTTTAAGTCTTTTCCCAGGCCCATCGACTTCTAGTAACAACTCAGAAAAAATCAGATAACCGGTTTCACGTAGGCTATCAGTTAGCATGATACGCCGACGATCTTTGGGAGCATAATGCGCATGGAAAATAGTGAATCGTGGTAAGCGCAAAGATTAGTGAGGTTTAGTTAGCGGGTTTAGAGTGTAAGATATGAAATTTGAGTTTCCGGGTGTAGGAATTACTGAATGCAATTACGGAAGTAGATTGCATTGGCGTTATAGGTACGACGGGTTCTTTAACGTTTATTAGCACATCTCGTGTTCCCAAATGGACTATTGAAAACTACAAACACGACTAGCTCGTGCTAAAATACGAAACTCATAACTTTATAGGACCCCTTTTGCTTTTCACTGTTCTCGCACCCCGTGGCGACTTGCGTGGTGCGTGGCGCTACCCGAGATTTCCATGGGTTCCCAGATAATAACTTTGTTCTTCGCTTGAGACGTGAGCGAGCATGAACTTTGCTCGCCGTGGTTCGCTATGATTTCTAGGCATTTAACCACGGCGCGCTTTTGGCTATTCCTATAGTAAGAGATGTGCTTTAAGTTTTCAACCCCTTGAAACTTGTACAACACAACATCGGAAGAAGTAATTTAACAAAAATATACCGATTTTGCAGCCAGTTGAACATGTATCCTCTCCGATCGTCCCCATCGTGACTAATGAAAACTTGCTATATGATCTTGCAAAAGCTAGTTAAAAGCTAGTATAAAGCCATTCGTAGCTTTTCGTAGCTGTTCACTTACGGCTACAGATAGACTAATTCCGAAACAATGTCTTTGAGTTGCATATATTATTTATTACCTGTAAATCGTTGCATAAACAGTTTATTCTTGTTGACAGTGACAGACGTCACTGTCAAATCACAAACGAATTTTCTCACTATCAAGTGCATTGGAAACAAATAATAGATACATAACTAGCACAAGTTGCTAACCCTTCAACACCAAAGATGATCGTGGTCCAAGAATCGAATCTTGCTCTCTTGTACCAAACTTTTATCCTAATTTGTTTTTCAAAATGTACCATACCACTGGAGTAAGTCCTTCAAACTTCAAAAATTGGATATCTCGAGAAGGATTTAAAAAAAAAATTGGTGACACATACGTTTATCAAACCATGAAGGGCTATCGTGGGCGTTGAGAAAATTCCACGGCACTTAGTTCACGTTAATTTTCTTGCTGTAGGCCAACTTTCTAATAATCCCCATTTAGAAAGGTGCTCCAAACGAAGCTTCAGTTTCTTTAGCAGTGAAAGAACTTTTAAGTTTAGTAGCCACATATGATGCCATTTTCGTCTCAATCTCAGACGCAGAAACGGAATGATAAGCTCAAGAGAAATCACGAATATAAATAGCTAATAACTTTTTCCGAACAGGTAGGTATTGCATATCTTCCTATGACACACGGTCAGTTATTTTACGATAATCTTCACACAGAAAGTTAGCGGTAGATATGAGAGGATGATATAAGTCATATCAGCCTCCAGAGAGGATGTTATAAGTCATATCAGCCTCCAGAGAGGATGTTATAAGTCATATCAGCCTCCAGAGAGGATGATATAAGTCATATCAGCCTCCAGAGATGATTTCTGTTCGAAAAAGTTATAACAGTTAACACACCTCCATCTCGGTTGATATCTGAATGACAACCTCGATGGCCATTTAAAAATATCAACCTCGCCTTCGGCTCGGTAGATATTTTTTATAACCTACCTCGCCTTCGGCTCGGATAGGTTATTTTCAATGACCGTCTCGGTGTTAATTTCCGATACTAACCTCGATGTCTGAAGTTAACCTTTAATAACAGTTGATAGTAGCACTTCTGACCCGTCGGAAAATGCTACTTTTTTCTTCCTGTAAATTTTCTAATCATTGTTTGAAGGAGATGTTTCAAGAACGGAGCTAGGGAACTGTCGTACATCTTGAGCACTTTCACATTTTAGTCCACCTTTAACTTGAAAATAGTGCCTGCCTGTTTGCCCGCCCGCTAGCACGGACATTTCACCCGGAAGACACAAACAAGGTTTGAAGAAATTGAAGCTTGGCTGCAAAACTTAGTGCAGCCCAATCCGTCTTACCCTTCAAGGTTCAAGGTTCAAGGTTTAATTTACACTTCTTTATAAAATCAAAATAAATAGAGGGTCAAGCCGGGGACACAAGGTCGATTGACAAAAACCCGGTACAATATATAACACACATATTTTACATATAACTAATTATATAAATAAATGTTAATAATTCCATGACTCACCACCATAGAGGAACCCGCCCCACAAACCCACCGACACTCGGTACGATCAACCCGAAATCCCACAAAACAAGACCAAACTTTTCTATGGGATCCCAAATATTCAATATCTGATCCAGACAACTGGGTCTTGTCTTAGCCAGATCCAGTCATCGCCAGAATCCTTGAACATTCTTACAATTAAAATTCAGAAACAGATTAAGGCCAAATAGCTAATCATCTGAGAAAACCAAGTTCAGATATGGATTCAGCATGTGTGTTTACCCGTATAAGTCATATCTGTTTTGACGAAAAGGTCCTGCCACTTCTGCCAATTTCCCGGTTTCGGCCGAACTCTAGAACTACTTTTCCGGCGAAAAAAGAAAGCTCAAAAACGAACTCAGGGTATCTTCTTTCCCCAATAATGAACATCTAATCAACTTCAAATAAAAATTTAACTTATAACAAATTTTCCGACTCCAGCTGGATTCCGGTCGAACTATATGTCCGGGTAAAATATGATTGTCACACACGGATTCAGCGTCTCTTCTTGCCCCTAAATCGGTTATCTAATCAGCTAGAAATAAAACTTTAACTTCTAACAAATTTCCGGTTTTGGCCGGATTCCGGGCAAACTACATGTCCGGGAAGAAAATTGTTTTCACACAAAAGTTCAGCATGTCTTCTTGCCCTAAATCGGACATCTGATCAACTCCAAATAAAACTTTTAATTTTAACAAACTTTCCGGTTTGGGCCGGATCCGGGCGAACTACTTGTCCGATTACGAAATGGTTTTCACCATCGTGTTCAGCATGTCTTCTTACCCCATAATCGACTATCACATTAGATGTTTCAAAATATTTTGTTTGCCACTTAATTTGAACCCCCTCCCCCACCCCTAAATGTAGGGCTACGAAGCCCATTTACGAACTCGACTGGTCCGCCGACCCAACGAATCCTCACACCAAGTTTCATCAAAATATCTCATTCCCTTCGAGAGTTATCGTGCTTACAGACGGACGGACGGACGGACGGACGGACGGACAGACGGACAACTTTTGCGAAGTCATAGGTATCCCTCAACTTACGTTTTGGGATCCCAAAAAAACCAATGCGCAAGCAAGGGTTACCGATGGCCGGCAACTTATATAGACCCCAACCAAAACATATCAACATCATACAAATAAGAATTTACTTTATTTTTATTTTTTTTATCGATGATTCTTGGTTCACATTGCTGCTTCGTATGCGACACGATTTTTTCTTTGATGTTCCGACGTGCGACAGAGTCGCATGAACCTTCCCACTACCACGCAGACGCAAATGGAAAACGAAACCTTTTGTCGAGATTCTTCTGCAAAAGGACAAAGAAACCCTTCGGGAAACAACCTCTGAAGATGCTGGGAGATTAACCATCTGCATACAACCCACCATTAGGAAATTTTCAGTCAAACCCCATATGTCATCTTGCTCAAAACAGGTTAATACAAGTTTATTCAGAAGATATTTTGCATTCAGCCATCCTAGGATTACAGCCAGAACAAGGTTGAGCAATTTTTAGTCTTGAAAATTAACTAGTCTTTGTTTTTTTTTTCTTTCCCTCAAGAATCGCATGACGTATGTCGGATCAGTTGAAATATTTCAACGCATCCGACACTGCGACAAAACAAAGTTCTGCGTTGCTTGTCGCACGAGTTGTGTCGTATGTCGCATGACGCAAAATTTTGCGCGAAATCGTAGCAGTGTGAACCAGGGGTTAGACTATAGAACTCCATGTTGCTCCGGTGTTGCCACTGGTCACAGAATTCTGGGATTTGACACAGGTTTTCGACTTTCCCCGGATTCGCAGCTGTGAACAATTTGCCACAGGAAATCACACTTATGGCAAAAATGTCGCTAAACCTGCGATTTCAAAGAATTTGGCCACTTTGAAGGCAGCTTTTTTCCGAAAAAGGGATCTATTTGCATCACGAATATTAGCTCCTGTTCTGGGAAGCTCAGAATCCACGATTTGTTTTTTTACTGAAAACTGAAAAAAGGACTGAATTTTTTAGGCTCAAGAATGTCACAGATTTTTGCGGCAGAAAGTCACAGGTTCCGTCAGAAAAAGTGGCAATACTGGTGGGCTTTGTGTCTCCCACAAGCGAAAACCATACTTTGTTTTCAATTTTTCGTCCGTTTTCTAGCAGTTCAGAGACTGTTCGTTTTCTGTTAAATGCAGTGGCAGTTGATAGAAAGTTCGTTTTCCATTAACTACAGTGGCAGTTGACAGACGCTATTAAAAAAAAGAAAAGACAAAAATGTGTGGCAACCCGTTTTTAAAAGACCGCGTTTCTTTATTCTAAGCCAGCGATCATTCGGCAAAGAGATTGTATCTTCAATCGGAGCGGAAAATCAAGGGAAAGGAATATTACGTCGGTAAAGCATAGTTTTGTCGACAGCTGACGTGAAATCCAGCTAGTGACGGGAAATTCGGCTCGTGTCAGAACTAAGGTACACAGATTTTATATCTAACACAAACATCCTGAATTCTTCACTGACACCCGATCACAAGTGAAACGTGGCATATTTTGGTATGGCAAAAGAGCCTAAAGTTGAACTGAAAAGCCTGATTATTTTTATATCTTGGATTTGCATGCACTGAATTATTTTGACTCTGCCAAGGCAATTTGAACTGTTTACCTTGGGTTCTAGTAGTTACTTTTAGAATATGCACTGCTAGTCCGATAAGACAAAGTTCATAAGGACGCTAAGAATTTGAATTTCAACAAAAGTCTGCACTTCAGTAAATAACGGAGCCAAGGTCAGGAAATATTCAGTTCCAGATTGTAAGGTCACTTCTGAAGAAATCCCGCTATTGCATGTGACTAAAAAAAAATTTGAAGACGATAAAAATCGATTAAATGAACAGCGGAGTAACGAAGTAACAAATTTTTATCGGGTCTTCACGCCTGTTTAAGTGAATAAGTGATGGGTAACTAGACTGGCGTATAAGTCCTATTTAGTTAAACTCAAAGTGCCTAGATTGTTGGGTAACTATGCCCTTGTCCATTTCTCCGCATTCCATCTAGAAAGAAGATTTTTTAAACCCGATTCGTCCCTTTTATTTTTAATGTTTATTTTTTGATCTTGTGCATTGACTACATTATTGAAAGCTCAGTGTATTTTTTCCTTTTATTTGTCTGTACTGCACTATTTTCCTCTTCTTAAGTGCGTAAATAGAATTTCATGGTAATCATCATCATCACTGTCGTATCTCAATCCTATTCGGTTAAACTCGAAGTGCCTCAAAGTGCGGTGTTTCTGTCCTTTGTTTATCGTAATGCCAGCAACGTTTTCCTTTCCGAAAGTGCCATAAACACAGAAAAACTGCATATATTCATTTTCTTCAGGATGCTACTCGCAAGTGGCTAACCCCTTTGCTCACCACCCAGGGGTGCGAATCGGCGACGGACGCAGTTCCACGAGCATAATTAGTCCTCAATGAACAATTTGCCATCTGTGGTCTCTAAATATCGGCATGTGATAAGTTTATCCTTTCGAATGTTTCTGTTTCTCTTTTCATTTTTATTTCTGTTATTGCACGAAAATGGATACTACAGGACTAGAGTTTTTCGTGCATGAAAATTTGGTTGGTATTGGCGGTGATCCAGAAATGAGGGTAAGTTTAATATTTAGTGAAAGATTGCCATAAAAGCAAAAACTAAACAATAGGCAACAAAAAGAAAATAAAAATACACAGTGAATACACAATAACAGACAATAACACAAAATAATTTAACATCGACAACGCTAACTTGATAACAAAATACACAAATGAAACAAGGAACCGGACGGGCACAAATGAACTGAATAAAGGGCGGCTTCAGAGGCTGAAGATTGGATCAGGGCTTGATACGGATGTCCATGATTTGAGACGGATTTAAAAGAGCGTCACAGTATTTGAATCAGCCATGTGTAAAATAGATGGCTAACTTATATTCTTTTGTGTGATCGATGCCTCCAAAAGATCGCCGCTGTAACTCAGCTAACAAAGCAGGACCGCCGCCGTGTTGGTTTCCCGTGAAGTTCTTCGGTCAATTATGCAACAGTCCCATATGGAATGGATTTGAGGCTAAATGCGTCGAAAATGTATTCGAAAATCCTCAAAAATATTCGAGAATTCCTTAAAGAGGAATCGGTGTTTGTGTTCGAGAATCAACATAAAGTTTTCGAGATTTTTTTAGGTCTTCGAGAAACTACAAAAGCAAAAAGCAAAAAGTGTTTGAGAATTTCTAAATTGTACTTGACATTAAATAAGGAACTCAAGAATGACACAAATGTATTCGAGAATGACAAAAATTCATTTGAGAATTAACAAAATTAAAATTCCCTAACAGATTTTTGTCATTATCGAAAATATTTATGTCATTCTCGAATACCTAATTTCAATTTAAATGTCCTAATATTTTTAAAACATTCTCGAATACTTTTATCTTTTCTCGAATACTTTTGTAGTATCTCGAAGACTTAAATAAAATCTCGAAGACTTTTCATCGATTCTCAAATACAGGCCCCGATTCATGGACGACATTTGAGGTATTCTCAAATACATTTTCGACGTATTTAGCCTCAAATGCATTCCGTAGTCCCTCAGTAGACCGGTCAACAGTCCATCAAATACTTATCCAAGCAAATGAACGCTGAATCCGGCCATCGTTTGCGATATTCAGGTGACCTCCAACAGTAGCCTAGTACGACATAATATCCTGTGGACAAGACATCGATGACTTGGATCGTCAGCGACGCCAAATTGTTTCCAATTATCAAAGAGGAATGAGGAAACAGGAACCGGAATTCCTACGGAGTTCCAGCAATCCTAACTAAACACCCGCTATTGTCGGATACTTACGATACTTAGGCAGATGGAGTGACAGAGAAACTGAAGGAATAAAACTTCTATCATATGAAGACGATGAAGACACACAGTTTGTTGGTAGCAGCTCAAGGCCATCGCGCCCAATCCCTTTCTTTACATCAATAATCTTATTCTACCTCAACAAGGCATTGTCTCTAAAAATAGACGACAAAATCATTATCAAAACTTCGACAAACTACACTCTCAGAAGTTTAATAACAGATAACAGAAGGATGCACGGTTTCAAAAGACAATGCCTAACAGACAACACTTTTGATGTTATCTGTTGTGTTTGAAAACGTTATGCATTAAATGTTATGCATAACAAGCATTGCCAGGAAGAGCCGAAAACAGAAAAAAAAACATCTGAAAATTCAGCAGATACTTTTTTGGCGGTTTTTCAACTCTTCCGGGGATGCCCATATATATATAAGATTTTATCCATAACGTTTTCAGATACAGCAGATAACATGCCAAGCGTTGTTTGTTACGCATTGTCTGCTGAAACCGCGCATGTTATCTGCTATGAAACTTCGGACAGTGTAGTACTACTCCAATCTACATACCAATCTCAATGTCGACCAAGAACATAAATAAAAATGAAAGAAGACACTGAACAGTCTGTTGTGTGGGAAAAAGAGTCGTAAACGACAGTTGTTAAGCTTCCAGCGGCTAGCGGTGGAACACAGAAGTAAATTTTTGGAATAAGAAAATATGAGTGAAATGAATATTATAATGCCCGTGAATAGAGTAGAGACAAATTCTGCAGGAGACTTTTGTGCTTTAGTTTTGTTTTTGTGATTAATTCCTGCCATGGCCCTCGGTCTGCTCAGTAATAAATATATCAGAGGCGATAATCAAACCATGTATATATTCGGAAGGATAAACTTATTGCTTGCTGATCCTAGAAAAAAAAACAAAGATACCATATTGACAATCATGCACTGATGAAACAATGCTCATGGAAGGAAATTAAGATTCCCGCGTCGCCGAATTGAGTTCAGGTAGTGAGCAATGAGGTTGGAAGTTTGAGAATAGCAGACTAATTCAGGTGAATGTATGTGCGGTTATTTTGCGATATTCAGAGAGGAGTTGATTTGCAGCAAAAATAGTTTATTTTCATGCAGTCTTTAACATGTCCCTGTAAATGGTTGGATTTAAAACAACTGAATTATTGCTGTCTGGTAAAAAGTCGGAACAAAAAAAATTCCTGATCGTCTTAAAAACGTTGTCGGTACAAATGCGCCAAATGAACTGTTACAAATTTCGAATCGATACGATCGTAAAAGCATATTACGATTCGAAATGCGCCGGCACAGGTATTTTTCGATCCAGGTATCAAATACAGACTATTCTGTTAATAGTCTCAAAAATAAAGTTAAATCAATGCTCATTGAAAACACTTAAAGAAAAATAAATAAAAATAAAAAAATAGATTAAAGGGAAAAAATACCTTTTTTTGCTTTGTCGCGGTTCCCAGCTCATCTTGGTCGTTTAAATCTGGAAACTGGATGGATTATGGTTTATGTATAACTTGTGAGTTGATGTTCCTATAGTTTGAAGTAGAAGAAAATGTCTGCCATTTGGCCTCGAGCCTTCTCTCTGCCAAATTGGCTCTTTATGTTGAATTTAGTTTGGAATAAACAGAACTTGAACTTGAACTTGAAAAGCATATTACGATTCGAAATGCGCCACCACAGGTATCTTTCAATCCCGGTATGACCCCTCTGATACAGCACCGGCTTCCTTGCCACTGTGAGTGAGACTACTGAGCAGTCGAAAATGAAACCAGATAGGGGTGGAGGATTGCACTAATTCGACATACGAATTGATATACTTGGAATCACCGGCGATATTCAAAAATCTTTGATCACATGCATATTTGTGGTCCCATATTTATCTAATTAGTTTCATAACCTGAATCCTACAGCGAATAGCCGAGTATGAGTAGCACATTGATAAAACAATAAAATCACTTACCTAAGGTGTCAAGGCCGTATCCAGGGGGGAGGGCGAGGGGGTTGACCCCCCCCCCCCGAAATACACAAAAATAATCATATTAATAGGCTTTTCCCTCTGATCTATGTGTTTCTTGTGTCCGACGGGCAGGCAAAAAAAAACCCGAAAGACACCCCCCCCCCCAAAAAAAAAAAAAAATTCCTGGATACGGGCCTGTAAGGTGTCCTTTGGTGCCTGGAAAATTTCTTCATCCCGACACTGTTGCCGCTGCAATTGGGGTAACCTGGAGAAAAGAGCATTTTTATTTTTCGCGCAAAATCCGCCTTCTTTATTTCTCTCCTGAAAAGCACACAATTGCGAAAAAAAAACATGAATGGTTTTGCAACCCAGGGCGAAAATCCCAGCTCATGTGTTCAAGCTACTGTTGTTTACGGTACGACCCCCTACTCGGAGGATGAGGAATATGATGGAATATGCGAAATAAATCAAGTTCACGAGTAGAAGTCTTTGTGCCTGGATTCATTCGTCCTTCTTCTTGTTGACATTTCCAGAACTTGCTATATATAGCCCTGAATTATGCCCTGGCACAAACGACAGGCGAAAATCAAACATCTCAGATGCAATTTACAATCCGGGTGCAAGATTCGGAAGCAGGAAGGAAAGAAGGTTAGCAACGATTCGAATCCGGTCCGGTTCGCCTATCAGTCGGTACCAGTTATTTATTCTCCGAGCAAACGCGGCGCCTCTGTTGTGGCGGATCTCTGCGTCTCCTTTGTTTCCTCTGTTTATTTTCCGTTGCTTCTCATCGTCGAGGATTACCTTTTCCCGAAGATGAATTCACTCCATTTACTCGACTGAAATGTGCTCCAGATTACGGTTGCCTCGGCTTGATACACTTTACTCTCTGTATCCGGTGTCGTTTGGTATTCATCTATATGCATGGAGAAAGGATTTGCATAGTGATTGAAAAAGAAGCAAAGAAAGCATCCTGTCGGCATATTTTGGGAAAGTCATTTCCCAGGCGAGAAAGAATAGCCCGCGGAGCGGCTACTGCATATAGGACATGAAAGTGAGACGATCGCCACAAGCTGACTGATGGGAAAAGATACGTCAAGCAGTGGACGGCTCAAAGGAATCCTTGTCAGTTCTAAAGAGCTCAGGTGGTTGCCGGCTTCATTTAAAACAAAAAATATGGGAAACCAAAGGGTTCAATGTTTGAAGAAGCTTTATCTGACCATCTGTTTCCGTCTAATTTTCTCTCATCTCAACGAAAACACCGTTGTACTTCCAGCGTTTATCATTTTATAGCAGCGGAGCAAATAAATATGTGTATTGTTTCACCTTTAAAAAATAAAAAAAGCTCAAGCCGCAGGAGATACTGTCACCGGTCGGGACCAGCCGAAGTCAGCGGTGCCGGTAAAATTAGACGACTCTGCTTCCTAACATGCTGGTTTAATGTTCTAACACGTGGCATTCGGTACCGGTATCGCACGGGCAGCGGGCCCTTGCTGTTTACCAAAATCGAGAGTGGGCAACCCTTCGACAGTTGCTGTCCCCATGTTCTACCATAGGCCTAGCTGACTCCTTTGAAAAATTGCCGTATTTATAAATGAATTACAGACTCATCCCGGCTGTTTTAGACACGCACGGAACACTTCGAGCGTGTTCCATCCTACTTACTGTAGTTACTACGC
The DNA here is from genome assembly GCA_030848855.1 of Branchinecta sandiegonensis. Classification (NCBI taxonomy): domain Eukaryota; kingdom Metazoa; phylum Arthropoda; class Branchiopoda; order Anostraca; family Branchinectidae; genus Branchinecta; species Branchinecta sandiegonensis. The sequence continues at coordinate 10,379,785 of JAUPMV010000003.1, read as the reverse complement.
ATGGTGTCACAAATTCTGGCTTTTTTCCGTCAAGGCTGGAACGATGTTTCTATTTTCCAGCAGAATATCATGCCACGGGCGAATCCGCCCAATCACGTTACAGAGATGCGTAGTTACCACGCTTACTACGCTACCGAGCATGGTAAGCAAATAGTTACTGTTAGCCAGAACAAATAACGAGATAGAACTGCTGTCTCCCTATCTCGGTCATACAAACATGCTGAGTCGAGTAAAATACGGCCGACTCCCCACGCAAACGAGCGGGATTACTAGCTTTGCGCCACATCACGTTTTGTTACCTCTACAAACAGCTTTATTGCTGTTAAGTCGCTGAAGAGGAAATCTAGCATTGAAAGCTGATTGGTTCTATGGACGCGCTCCAGAGAGGGTCGGCGCGCAGAGTACGCCTCCTGCTGGCCTCCTTCAATATTTCTTGTGGGATAAGCAACGGTGATGACGGAAGAGGAGTAAACGGGTATCAACATAAGCTCAGAGCTAGAGTAAATACCTCTAGGTCCGCTCAATTTTGTCGGGGTTTTCATAGTCGCTGCATGCGACTAAAGACATAAGTTGTATCTGATTATTTGTTCTTGCTGTTAGTTACTATTTCGAGAAGGTTGGAACGGTCAGCGTAGTAACTTTCTACGAGGTTGGAACGAAAATAGTAACTATTGTTAGAAAGGTGGAACACGCTCTTAGCTTTGCCAAGAACACGGAAAAAACTGCACAAACGGCTTTTCCGACAACAAGTCAGAGCCCGATCAGTTACGGTGGATAAAAAGTAGTTTCGAAAATCTGAAGTCTCAGAAATGAGGACCGACGGAACGATTCGGATTTAGAGTTAATCAGTAATATGTATGTATATTCTTTATAACCCGTTACATTCAAACCGAACAAGAACGGAGTAAATGAAAGAGAAAATAAAGAACAATAAAGTGAAGATAGTTAGCGATCAATGTCAAAATATATATCATTACAAATGAAGAAAGACACAAAGGGCGAGTTACTCAGTGGTCATCCATTGGGCACAAATGTAGCCTATTAGTCGTTTACAGGAATACGATTTTGACTTTCTCGGTCTTGCAAAATATGCTTGTCGTTTTACAACATTTTAATATAAAGTATTACATTTGATTATATTATATACGAAATATCAAACACTATTCGTCTGTTACGCAGCTTATTTCTTCGTAATGTATTGCGGTGCACGACGGATTCCAGACAAGCCTTTCATCTGAGGATGAAAAAGCAAAGTGATCCAGCATGATTTTTTGCCTTTAAACTTTCTTATTTGATAAAGGCTGAGTTAGTGAGTTCCAGCTATTCGCCGGGTTCCGGCTAAACTACGATCCTACAAATTTTCATAGAAATATCTCAAGCTCTTCGCGACATCTCGTGATCACGAATAGAATTTGCCGACGGACCGATAAACTGAATAAGTCATACGTATCCCTCACTTTGTGCTGGATCCCAAAAAGATGGTTTAGGTGAATGAGGACTGGACTGGACTAAAGGCCGACTATAACCCATACCAGCAAACTTTGACTGCAAAATATTTGCAAAAACGTTTATTTCACGTCCAGATTATGTTAGCCGGGGTTTGAAATATTTGCCCTTTTTTCTGTTTCTTCTTTTGTCCACTTTTGTTGTGCTATGATTAAACAATATTTACTTTCAATAGAACTATACTGCTACTACTTTAACAAAAATTATTTCTTGCTAGTGGCGCGTAGGCTACTGCCACCCGGTAGATGGCGTCCAAACTGAACAGCATATACCAATAGAAGAAGAAGCATAATTAAATGTCAACAAAATTGAATTTGCAAGAAAGTATTTGTACCTGAAGAAAGCTGAAACAGTTGGCTGTTTCATGATATCAAGTTTTTTTTTATTTTTCCTTTGCATTCGATGTTTTATAAGCAAGACCAAAACCAAGGTGGTGAAGTGTTCAAATAAGCATACATCCAGCACACATCTACTGTATAAGAACTTCAAACCCACAGCCGCCATCGCACACCCCTGGCAATGCAACGATCAGCTCTAAACTGACACGACAGAACTATTCTAAGGTTATAGACGGAAAGTCAGTTCAATGACACGTATCTATGCGCATTGGAATTTCGCAATGATATCTCGGGAGGGGTTTAGACCTAATTGCGTATAAGCTAAAGATATCGACGATTGTTTTTTATGGCACTTGCAGCCTCTGGCTCAAGTGCCATATACCGATCACAATTCCATCTGTCGGTCTGTCGGTCTGTCGGTCGGTCCGAGTTTTTTGTCCCACTTATCCGAGTTAGGGTACTTCCAGATGTGCTAGGACAATGAAACTTGGCAGGCATATCAGGGACCCGACCAAACTAACCTGGAAGTAATCAGTTTCCCGATTCGACCATATGCGGGGGAGTGCGGGGCGCTGGAAACTTGAAAAATTTAGGGCATTTTGTCACTTTTTTCCGAGTTAGGGTACTTCTAGATGAGCTAGGACAATGAAACTTGGCAGGAATATCAGGGACCCGACCAAACGAACCTGGAAATAATCAGTTTCCCGATCCGACCATATGCGGGGGAGTGGGGGCGCTCGAAACTTGAAAATTTAGGGCATTTTGTCACACTTTTTCGAGTTAGGGTACTTCCAGTTGTGCTAGGACCATGAAACTTGGAAGGCATTTCAGAGACCCGACCAAACAAACTTAGAAATAATCAGTTTTCTGATCCGACCATTTTTTTTGGGGGGGGGGGGTGGAGGGCAGGGGAATCCGGGAAATTGAGAAGTGTGTAACTTTCGAACGGATGATCGGATTGTAATGAAACTTCATAACTGAATAGAATATATATCTGTAATGTCCCGTTTAAAGTCTTGACCGGATTCGGTAGCCAGGGGGGAGTTGGGGGGGGGGGGAGACCGGAAATTTCAAGAAACGGTTAGAATGGAGGGATTAGAATGGAAGAACAAGCATCTGCTCTAGATAAGTCCTTTAGACCATTGTACTGGATCTGGACACTTATGGGGGGGGGGGGTCCCGGAATTCCGGTGATGGTGGTTTTGGGGATTTTCACGATGAAACTTGGCAGGCATATCAGGGACCCAATCAAACTGACTTCAAAATAAAAAATTTTTCGATCAGATAATGGTGGGGGGAGTGGAGGGAGGGAAATCCGAAATTTTCAGTCATGCGTAATTTTGGAATGGATGATCGGATTCGAGTGAAATTTAAGAATTGAACAGAGGACATTTCTTCGATGATTTTTTTCATATCCGGACCGGATCTGGCAACTATTGGGGGAGGGGGGGGGGGGGGAAATAAGTGACCCGTTTGGAAACTTGAAAATTTAGGGCATTTTGTCACTTTTTTCCGAGTTAGGGTACTTTCAGATGAGCTAGGACAATGAAACTTGGCATGCGTAATTTTGGAATGGGTGATCGGATTCGAATGAAATTTAAGAATTGAACAGAGGACATTTCTCCGATGATTTTTTTCATATCCGGACCGGATCCGGCAACTATTGGGGGGGGGGTGGAAAATACGTGACCCATTTAGAACGGAGGGATCGGGATGGAACTTTGTGGGAAGAACAAACAGATGCTCTAGGTAAGTCATTTGCTGAATCGGATTGGCTACGTGCACCGCGGGGGAGCTGGAGGGGGGGGGGGGGTGGACCGGAAATTTCGAGAAACGGTTAGAATGATGGTATCGGAGTGAAACTTGCTGGGAAGAACAAAGATCTGGTCCATGTAAATCTTTTACATAATTTGACTGGATCCGGACACTTGAGGGGGGGAGGAGGGGGTTTCCCGGAATTCCGTTTTTTGGGGGATTTTCACGACGAAACTTGGAAGGCATATCAGGGACCCGGTCAAACTGACTTGGAATAAAAAAAAATCCTCGATATGATAATCGTGGGGGGGGGGGAGTTGAGGGAGGGGAATCCGGAATATTGAGTAATGCGTAACTTTGGAACGGGTGATCGGATTCGAGTGAAATTTAATAATTAAACAGAGGACGTTTTTCTCTGGTGACCTTTTTCATTTCCGGACCGAATCCGGCAATTATTGGGGGGAGGGCGGAAAATATTTGACCCGCTTAGACTGGTGTGATCTGGATCGAACTTCGTGGGAATGACAAACAGATGCTCTGGATTAATCATTTACAGAACCGGATTGGCTCCGGTTATTGTGGGTGGAGTTGGAGGAGGGGGGGGGGGTCTGGGATTCCGGTGATCGCGCGTTAAGGTACTTCCAGATGTGCTAGGACGATGAAACTTCGCTGGAATATTGGAGACTCAACAACATTTGCTTAGAAATTGCTACTTCCCAAATCCGATTATTCCTTAAAGTACCAATCTTGACCACAAAGTAAAATAAATACTTTTAAGCAATATATGCATTTTCGTGATGCCCATCAGCCCATTAGCAGTTTTGCCCCAAGGGTTTTGCTTACAAATGAAGTTCCAGCTCCCTTAGAGTGCGCATCTCAACCGCAAAGTCGAAACTTACTTTTGATCAATCAAATCATCTTGACCCATGCAAGTGCCATATGAGCTTACAGCTCTTGTTCTTTTCATCTGGCGAGTTGAGACCACCTCGCACTAGACACGCCAAAAATCTCAGCTATTATTCCATCAGTCACAGTTCCGAATGTTGACTACGACCATTTATGGTTCAAGGTCTACTATAATCCTCTTCAGGCCAATTCGAATTTCAGTTTGGAAAACAATTGCCCGAGGGGCTGCCCACTCTCGATTTTAGTGTACAGCACTTGCCTGGTGCCGCGGTCCTCGGCCGTTGTTAGAACATCAAAATCAGCATGTTAAGAAGCACCGGAATTGCCTAATGCCAAAGTTCCCTATTCTGCTCACCTAAAAAAGTTTAAGATGGAAACCCTTGAGAGTCGAAGACTGCGGCTGAGCTTAGCGGTTGGTCATAAGCTCCTCCACCATCCTGTTCTATCCGATATCCTTCCTCCTCCTTATGAAAACACAAGAAACCGACAGGAAAGGGTCGCAAGTTCAAAGGTTCCAAAGTTGTCCCCCGTACCTGCAACACATACGCGGTACCAGAAAAGCTTCGTTCCGAGTTTCACAAAAATTTATAATGATGGTGGTAGCTGTCTGTGATATTACTCCAACGTCCGTGTTCTGTTTTTGGTTTTCATTTATATATTATAACAGGTCTGTGATGACGAATTGATGATTAACTGTATAGATTTTAAAATGTGCATTATGCTTGACGTAATACCCAAATTTGGCATTGCCATGACAGTGGTTGTTTGAAATAAATTCGTTATGTTATGTTATGTACAACAGGTGCCGGGGAGTCGGTAACCCCTTGCAATCGCCTAGGACGCTGGCGAGGCACGGATCACTCACAGATGTGACAATGTTGGCTCAGGTACAGATTATGATCATGGGAAGATTAACCTATTTATGTAGACACAGATTGCTCAGGAACCCCTCCAATGACATGCCCTCGTTATCACGAATAACTTCGAGAAATCATCTAAGTAAGTAACTTATTTCTGGCCCGCCATTTGAAAAGGGGAGTATGTAAAATAAAATAAAATAATTAAATAAGACCCTCGATAAAACACAACAAATACAATATACAATTTTTCATTCATCGGCCAGAAAAGTGTCATGTGCTGATGGGCCCTGTTGTCCATGATTTTTGGCAGAGGCGCCGAAATTTCCAAAAATGTGACGCTCCGTTAGCATGTGGCTGTGGCTTTACTGTGTGTGTGTGCTTTACTTTGGCAAATAAAGCAGGTACTTCGCATACTTAAAATAGCATCTTCTAATATGCCTTTGTTGGTATTAATTCTGGGATATCTTTAGTTCGCTTACGTAACAGCTTTTAGCTTTGTCTACTATGAGGGGCGTCATTTAGGGGGGCAGCTGCCCCACTGGCTTCCCAAACGGGCCCAGGGCTACCCAAGAAATACCATTACAAAGTCTAGTTTGTTCCAGCATTCGCTGAGTTGTACAATAGCCGATAAGTTAGTCCTTTTAGTGTTATTTTTTTCTTTCGTGGCAAGACTATAAAGTGATGGAGTTGTTATTCATGTTATTCATCATTTTGCTGTCACGCTGTGACAGCTGCCTTTGAAAAATAAAATTCTATTCTACTCTAGTTGACGGGGCGGAAAACGGAAATGCACAAACTCTTTATACAAAATATTTTTTTCCATAGTCTTCTTAAATGTATTGTTAATTCACTTTAATATTTTCGGTCGCACCTATTTAAGATTTAAGTTAAAGAACGTACATCACCGCTGCCTCCCCCCTTTAGGTTTCCGCGAAATGACGAGTATGACTACGAGTATGACGAGTATGCTACAGAAGCAGCCTTGACAGCAATCAACCTGTAAAGCTCCAATTTCACCAATATAATCGCCACCCTGTTCACTCGCTTTCGCTTTGGAAATCGCTTTCTCGGAAAGTTGATTCGCGTTTCAGCATTATTTTTCTTGTTACGGTTAAGGCTACGAAGCCAATGACAGCTTTAAAGAAGATTGGGGAGAAGAATTTCCGTTCCCCAATCATGAATGGTTGATTTCACGCTAATGGAAAATAGAAACACTATTCATAGATGGAATAAATCGCTGGCGTCTGCTTGGAACAGATAAAAAACAATTGAATAGTGGTGACTGACGTGTCCCTTTTCGCTAGATCTCACCCTGTCGAAGGATTAAGCCTCCCCAGATCTAGAAAATCCCCCAGAAATTGGATTTCTTTTTATGCTTTAGTCTTCAAGACAGGGGGAATGATAATTAAATAAATGATAACATTCGATAATAAAAACAGTATAGCAATTTTTATAACACTAGGCTATCATTCTGGAAAAATGTGTTTCCAGCCAATTACATGTAGGCTACAAATTGGGGAAGAGTGAACTAGAAAGCACGTCTAGAGGAAACAGACCGAAAGGTTTCGATGGGATCCCAAAGGGAGATTTTTATTGGACTTCTTGGTCCAGCCAATTGGGTCTTGTAGATTTTTGGTCTTGCCAGACAACTTACTTGTGTTATTTATCCCTAATCAGTCGCTCCACCAGAAAATCCTTTCTGTCTTTAATTTCCAGTACAGCCCAGATCACGACCGGATCTGATTCAATCGGATCGGATCGGATTCAAAATCCCCGAAAGTACCATACATATGCCTCCTTATTCAGTCTCAACTACAAGCCCTTCAATCCTATCGTTTGGAAATACAATATTGTCGTCCTATTCATCGTCCTATTCATCCTCCCGCCCCGACATGAACCGGCTCGGGTAAGGCCAAGCAGGTCCATTGCAGAGCGTGTACCGAAACTTCAACCCGTGACTGCTTCACATGCTCGATATGAGGTTAGTTTATTGCCCTCGTTTGTTAAGATGTATAATGCCGGGTCGATTTTTTAGTCTGCAAAATATTTATTAACTGTATATACTGTACTTTGGCGTATGTTAATTTTGGCTCGTCGATTGCATACATTTTTAGTTTATGACAACAAAAACTAATCATCGGCTATGTCCGTCGCATGTTTTTTCGAATAAAGGGAATTGAATTCAATAAGACGTTGACATATTTCGTGCTTTCCTGGCATGAATATTATGTTAGTTGTGTTTTTTGTCTTGAAATGTAGTCCAGTGAAAATGAAATACCAATGCTAGTCGAGAACTCATAAAATATACATGCTTTGAGATCTTGACTCTAGTATAACTCATAGAATATATATTCTATATATAACTCATAGAATATATATTCTATGAGTCTATGATAGATTGTCTATTATAGATTCTGATAGAAAATGTTCTCTGTGAGTTTATCTGAATCTTATCCTTTCCATTTTATCTGAAGATTTTGTTTTTTCGGAAGTTACCCTACATATTTATTTCAGATTCCGATCTTACCATTCGCCTGGTAGTAAAACAAAGCAAATAGAGGCATTCATTCTTATTGTCTTTACTACAATGACAGGAAAAACAATTTTCACTTTACCAATCCTCGTTAAAGGGTGGGAAGTCTCTTCTTCTTCTTTTTTCTTTACAGTTGTTCGGGGGGAGGGGGGGGGGGTTGAGACTGGCATTTATTAGATGGACTTCGTATTAGTAAATTGCGGCACAAGTCCTTAGGACTTTCTCTTTGCTGCAACAGAATATTAGTTATGTTAAGTCTTATTTGATCTTCAATGTTTTGGGGAAAAATAAAAAAAACCCTACTTACCTACCTAAAAATAGATTTATTAGAGCTAATGAATTTCCTGTTGTCACTGGATTCCGGTCAAACGGTCAACTTCGTGGGAACAGAGGCGTTACTAGCCAAAATTGTTCGGGGGGGGGGGGGGGCAAGGAATTTACCGACTGTTTTTGCAGAAAAAACGATTGTTTTCAAGAAAAAAACAACAGTTCGAAAAATGGACCGATTTTCAGAAAAAACTACTGTTTTGACGAAAAATCGACTGATTTTCAGAAAAATCGACTGTTTTAATGAAAAAAATCAACTGTTTTGGCGAAAAATCGCGGCGCTTCGCGACGACTCGGTTATTTTTTTACCGACTGGCCGACAACACTGGGGGGGGGGGTCCCCCCCGGTCGTGACGCCCCTGCGTGGGATAACGAAGCTGAAAGATCGATTTCTGTTTCATCGTACCGCTGGATTGAACTTTCAAAACAACCGAAAAAGATATAAAAAAAAAACCATCGAATTTCTAGTTTTCACTGGATTCCTCCCGGAGTATCAACCAAGCAGGAAAACAAGTCAAACAAATCAATTCACATGGCATCTTGCCCTATTTCGACCGGAATACCAATGCTGGTCGAAAACTCATAGAAAAAAAAACCCCACCAAAATAAAGAAATAAAAAACCCAAGGAATATTCACCACTTGATCAAGAGATTACATATACTGCTGAAATTCCGGTTTTTGCTGGATTCAGGTCGAACATTGCTCCCTCTGGGAAAGGCGAAGTATTCTTGTTTTTTTGTCTCCAGATTGACATTCTCTAACCAACTTCAGACAAAGACGTTGAATCTTCGTTTTCTTCCGGATTCCGGAAGAACTACTGGCCTGGCAGTTGAATTCTTTTTCTTTTTGGCAAATATCCGGTTTGAGCCGGACGAACTACTTCTCTAGCAAGAAAAAAAAGCCCAGACATGGGTTCTTCATGTCCGACTATCTCATTAGCTTTTAAGAATTAACTGTTCACGCTTTAATCCGAGATCCCGTCCTCTACCATCAACCTCTAGGAAATATGAATGGATTGAAAGTTTAAATCTGGCATCTTCGTGTCTCCAGCAGTCACAATACTACCTATCATCGCAGTCACGACGAAGTTGTTCTCCCGATCTCCAGGATAAAACTGTTCAGCAGCTCAAAATTTCGAAATGTGCGAAGAACGAAAGCGATAACTTTTGGAGGAAAAAATTGTTGGTTAAACATATAGCCTTACCCCAATATAACAATTTAGCTGAAATTGACAATTAACTTTCATGTTTTACGAGATTTTCGGTCTAAAACTTTTACTTCTAACAAATATCCGTTATTTACTGGATTTCGGTCTTGCTACTTGTCCGTCAAAAAAATTAAGTTAAGATTTGGATTCAGCATGTTTCTTTACCTCTAAATCAACAATCGCATTGGCTTGAAATAAATATTGGTTTCACCCCTTAATTTGAACCTTCCTCCCCACCCCTAAATATTTTTCTATGCGGCCCATCTAGGAACGTAACCTGTACTTTGACCCAAAAGATCCCCCCACCAAGTTTGAACAAATATCTCTCTCCTTTCGAGGTTATAATGCTAACAGACAGACGGGAAATTTTTACTAAGTTATCCCATCATTATGATTTTGGACGGAAAAGGTTTTGCTAAGTATTAGCTTGGTCACTAGGTAGGCTGTCTCATCGTTACGGTTTTGGATCTCAAGAAAACGAGAAAGCTAACAAGTAGCAACCTCTTCCGTGGTACAAGCGAATAAGCTTGCAAAAAGAAAGAAGTTTGGCGTAAGTTAGTTAGAAGTAAGATGTTGCGACGAGAAACCAGAGAAAATAAATCAAATCAGTATGTCTTCTTGTGCTCCAACCAATTTGATCAAGAAGTTTCCACTGTAGTTCCCGGCTGTTACCGGATTCCAATGGAGACGTTGGTCTGTTGAGAAGGAAGGACGAGATGGCACGTCCTCTTGTAACTTTATTAATACTCCACTTTAATGAGTAATATCCGTTAGATTGAATTTCAGTGCCCTATCGGAATCCGGTTGAGAAATTTGTCCGGCTTGAGCCAAAAGCAGAGACATGGAATCACCATCCACTCCAGCTTTTGGCTTTTTGGGATCCCAAAACGTAAGTGGAGGGATACCTATGACATCGCAAAAGTTGTCCGTCCGTCCGTCTGTCCGTCTGTCCGTCCGTCCGTCCGTCCGTCCGTCTGTAAGCACGATAACTCTCGAAGGGAATGAGATATTTGATGAAACTTGGTGTGGGGATTATTTGGGTCAAGAGTAAGGTCGAGTTCGTAGATGGGCTTTGTAGCCCTATATTTAGGGGTGGGGGAGGGGGTTGAAATTAAGGGGTAAGCAAAATATTTTTTAAACAGCTAATGTGATAGTCGATTATGGGGTAAGAAGACATGCTGAACACGACGGGGGAAACCATTTTCTTGCCGGGCAAGTAGTTCGCCCGGAATCCGGCCGAAACCGGAAAGTTTGTTAGAAGTAAAAGTTTTATTTGAAGTTGATTGGATGTTCGATTTAGGGGTAAGAAGACATGCTGAAGACGATGTTGAAAATCATTTTCTCGCCGGGCAAGTAGTTCGCCCGGATCCCGGCCAAAACCGGAAAATCTGTTAAAAGTAAAAGTTTTATGTGAAGTTAATTATATGTTCGGTTTAGGGGTAGTAAGACATGCTGAACACGATGGTGAAACTCATTGAAAATCATTTTCTCGCTGGGAAAGTAGTTCGCCCGGAATCCGGCCAAAACCGGAAAATTGTTAAAAGTCTTCGTAGTTGATTAGATCTCCGATTTAGGGGTAAGAAGAGATGCTGAATCCGTGTATGGCAGATATTTTGTACACGGACATATAGTTTGCCCGGAATCCGGCTGGAACCGGAAAATTTGCTTTAAGTTGAATTTTAATTTGAAGCGGATTAGATGTTCGATATAGGGGAAAGAAGAAGATAGGGAAGAAAGAAGTTCGATTTTAGCTTCTTTTTTTGCCGGACAGGTAGTTCTAGAATTCGGCCGAAACTGGGAAATTCGAAGAAGTAAGGCAGGAAGTTTTCGTCCAAACAGATATGACTTATAGGGGTAAACACAAACATGCTGAATCCATATCTGAACTTGGTTTTTTCAGATGATTAGCTTTTTGACCTTAATCTGTTTCTAAATTTTAGTATTAAAAATGTTCAAGGAGTCTGGCGAAGACTCGATCTAGCGCAGACAAGACCCAATTGTCTGGATCAAATATTGGATTTTTGGGATCCCATCGACACCTTTGGTCTTGTTGGTAGGGATCGACTAAAAGGAGGCGCGGCACGGCACAGCTCATTGTAGGAGGCACGAGTACTAAAAAGAGGCACACAAATTAAAATGGCCCTTTCAGGCTGCAGAGTGAGCGACAGGAACAATGTTCTAGCGTGCCTTCTTTTAGGCTCTGGAGTTACAAACTCTCACTTACTTTTCTACTTTTGCTACTTGCTAATCTCTTTTTATTACTCGTGCCTCCTGCACCGTGCCGTGCCTTGCCGTGCCTCTTTTTAGTCGACCCTTTTTTGGGACCCCAAACGTAAGTGTCCCGTCCGCCCGTAGCACGATAACCCTCAAAGGGGTTGATAAATTTTGGATCCTTAATTCAAATTACAGGTTAAATTTGGGGATGGGCACCGTAACCCTATACTTAGGGGTGGGGAAGGGGGTTTCAAAGAGGCGATGAATACAAATTTCAAACCAATAAAATTAAAGATTTCGGGGTAAGCGGAGTCGCTTGGGGTGTCTAGATAAAAGTGAATCGGTATTTTTACTTGTCTTAGAAAGAAAACTCTCTAGACAAACTGTATAAGAAAATTCTATAATTCTTTTTTCAGTACTGCTTCTAATTTTTCAACTGATACTACAGACAGAATCCGGCAAAAGCCAGAATATGCTGTACGGCTTCCTCGAGTATCAGCAGTTTTGGTCGAGGGCTGGGATGGCAGAACCGCAGAAGATAGAAGCCTATACTCCAGTCTTGTTTTCCTACTAAGGTTCGCCGGAAACCGGCGAAAACGGACGAATCGTTAGTTCTAATAATGTCCCGGACCAGTTATTCTTGTTGGGAAAGGGATAACAAGACCAGATGCTTCTACCTGCTTTATTTTCCTACACAATACAAGGTGCAAAGGGAATCTGATTTATAGCGAAAATTTTGGAAATGACGAAACGCTCTTACACATTGTAGTGTATGTAGAGATAAAGATTAGGTTGGATCAGAATGCTGTATTGGTTGTCGACTAACGCCGTGTTTTAACATTGGCCTAGATCTTAGCCAGTTCAAGAGTTATCGTGAGAATAAATGGACAGAAAAACTACTCTGTCATTAGCATCCCTACTAAAAAGCTCCCTTCTAAGATCCGATTGATTCTATTTCCTCCTGTAGTCAGCAAAAGATATCAGAAGTCTGAAGTTCGGCCGGTACGCCCACGAATCCGTTTAAAAATTTGTGACCAGAGATAGGGTTTTAATACGAAAAAAAAAAGTCCTTTTACCTCTTTTAACTTATTCATACCAGTGGTTCAGCAGATTAACCTAATGCAATTTAAGCCTTTTAACGAAATGAATATACTCATTCAAATGCTTCATCTATTGATGTTAATTCGACCGGATTTTCCTCTACTTTTCGCTGAGGGACTCGTAGACATTCTGCTCTGATGCAGTTCCCGGTTCTTATTTTAGGCAAATCTGAATGAGACGTTAGGACTAGTTATGAAGTATGAAAATGAAACCTTCGGAATCAAAATACGATAGTCCTCAATCTTCATCCATTATGAAAGATAAACAATTTTTTTTACACTGTAAGTTTAATGGAATAGGTCTTAGATACTGACAGTCTGGTTATTATCACTTGTTCACTTAAATAGGCCTGAAAACCCGATAAAAATGAATTGCTTCGTTTGTCCGTTATCCAAAGATAATACTAATATTCCTTCAGCCCAAGCTTACTGCGAATCATATTTGATGGCGCAAAACGGATACGTCAGCTGAATTTTGTTGGAGCTATATTTCGGCCTTTCTTAGCAAGGGTCCTCTTCAGGCTCATAACCACTCAAGTTGGAAAACGAACTTGTGGGAAACACAAAATTAAAGATTCTAGCCTAGCGTTAAATATTGAACTTCGTAAATTCCTTCGTGAGTCTTGCTTGGAGTTAAAAAGGTTGCTGTGATTTCATTTTGGACACGGCTGCTGTTTTTGCTGCTCGATTGGGTCGTTGGTCGGGTAGAGATTTTTCTGCATTTGGGTTGAATTTCGTTTTGTTGTAGAGAAGAGCTTGGGGTCTGAATTTCCTTTCACTGATGATGCCTTTCCATGTTTCTGGTAGTGAGTATTCGCCTGTGTCTCTGTTGATCCCTGAACGGTTTTTCATAATTTCAACGGCTTCTCCCATACCCTGATGAAGCCCGGTGCATGTTGCAAGAATCAGGGCTTTTCCAAAATGTACAACGTGGGATGGGTTTTCGAAAACATGTTCCGCCAGTGCTGATTTGAAGATGTAATTTGGACGGTGTCCACTGGAAAGGGAATGAAGGAATTTACGAAGTTAAATATTTAACGCTAGGCTAGAATCTTTAGTTTTGTGTTTCCCACAAGTTCGTTTTCCAACTTGAGCGGTTTTGAGCCTGAAGAGGAACCTTGCCAAGAAGGGCCGAAATATAGCTCCAATAAAATTCACCTGACATTTTCACCTCACCTCAAATTTGCGGTATTTCTATGCACCTGTCCCTCGACGCTTGAAACATTTACCAACTACAAGTGTAAGCCATTGCCGTAAACCAAACTAAAAATGTGTGATGCCTTGCAAGACATATCTTAATATCATTTTCCTACTTAAGACTACAGGAACAACTTCTGAAAGCTTAGCATCTTTAACCCTGGAAATCCAGGCCTTTGTTAAAATTCAAATTCTCGCGCCCGGTTGTTGGGTTGTCGTGCAAGCAGCGCACACTCTGAACGTTATTACAAGAGGCGTATTCTCGCCGTTCACCGAGGACTCCCTTTGAGGAGTCCCTGCGTTTTTTGTCCCAGGGGCTCACTCCCCCTATTCTCGCGAGTCCCCACGGACGGGGAATGCTCCGATTATCATCAACATCATCAAAAAGGACTCCCTTTCAGATTCGGAGGGGAATCAATTTTTGCTTGTGTAGTGCAACGAAAAATTAGTTAAAAACAATCAGAATAAAGAAAACCAAAAATAAAGGGGATCAAGACTAATTTCATCAACTGCATATTATTTTTCGAATTTTGGAAGCATTCCCCGTTTTCTACCCCCGATGAAAAATTTATCTCAAAATAGCAGTACGAAGTTGTACGAAAAAGTAGCATGCAGTACTAACTGATGCTACTACATGCTTCTACTTCAAGGCTACCGTGTTACTGCATATTACTGGATGCTACTATGAGAAAAACTGGATGCTACTATGGCAAGACAGGATGCTATTGGATACTACTATATAAGATTGGACTAGTCTGAGGCACATTAAATGATAGTATTCTTTGCTACTACATAGTATTACATGCAGCTTTTTCGTACAAGTACCATACAACTACGCAGGCTACACATTTTTCATCGGGCCTGTTTTCCGTACGCGGAGTCCGCGTGGAGTGACTCCCTCTATTCTCGCCGTTCCCCATGATTCCCCGAGGTGTCCTCGGGGAACGGCGAGAATACGCCTTAGATCCTCGGGTCCTTTAGATCAGACAAAGCGTTTTAGTGTATTCAAATATCAGATGTAAAAATGAGCTGCCTTTTCAGTGAAATCTTGTTATAGAGATAGATATAGCATTCCCTTAGGCATGTCTCCTTTCGCGGTATTTCCTGTTCGAACTGTTCTGACGAACAGAGGAACAACCATGATAACTAAGAAAAGAAGGTCTTTCACAGGCTGGATTTGACACAAATCACAAATATTGACTTTGAAGACAGGTTTCCAAATACAATCTCTTTCCAGTGGCTACATGCATACGGCTACTACAAGTTACGGTTCCGAGCGTCATACAAGCAGGAGAAACGGCGATACTACAGTGTCTCTACGACCTTGAACAGGAAAAGCTCTACTCCGTGAAATGGTACAAGGACAACGTCGAGCTGTTCCGATTTATCCCAGCGATCAACCCACCCATTGCCACATACGTGGTCGACGGAATTCTCGTAGACGTAAGAGCTTTCTGCTACCAAAAGATAAATCTCCCTCTTGTACAAAAAATGGTCCATGTCCCTGCCGCCCCATACGTTAATTAAATAGTAGCCGTGAGCGTCCAGTTATTGGACATTATTATTTGTATATTATAGCTTGAAGACTGCGTACGACAGCCACCAGTGGTGCGGGAAAAGATGGAACCGTGTCAGATCCAAATCAGAATGTTGTCGTTTTCTAGCTGGTCATCAACTCGGTTTTCGGTCATTAAGACGTAGACTTCTGCACCTTTCTGACCAATCTGGGTTTCTTAAATTTTTTCTTTCTGTGCGTATATGGGCTCTAGCTCAAGCTCTCACTATTGCTATCGCTGGGGTACCCGAGGAATGTTAGATCCAACTTAGATCCTGGTCTGTATACAACAGGACCACAGGTTTCGACGGGAAAAATTGAATCTTTATTGTACTTCTTGAACCACAATCGAACCTTGTAGATTTCCGGTTTTCGCCAGACCCCATTAACATTTTGCTATTTATCCACAATCAGCCGCTTGAATGTTAAAAAAAAAAATGTTACCATTTTTGGTGTTTTTCTACAACTTACGGCCAAATAACTATCAGATGAGAAAAGTAAGTTCGGATATGGATGCAGCTTGCATGCTTACTCCAATTTCTCTCAACTTCAGGCGTCCATCAAATTTCCGGTTTCAGTCGGATTCTGGGCGAACCACTTGTCCGGGAAGAAAACAAAGTTCAGGTATGGATTCAGCGTGCCTCCTTGCCGCTTAAACGAATATCTCATTTGCTAAAAAAAACATACTTTTACCCTTTATTTGAAACCCCCTCCCCACATCTAAATACAGGGCTACAGGACCCACCTATAAACTTGACCTGTACTTTGATCCAGTGGATCCTCAGACCAAGTTTCAACAAAATATCTCAACCCCTTCGAGCCCACGAGGCGACTGCCAAGACTAAGACCTAAGAGACATTGCAGACACAAACGGCCCCCACTCTCCCTTTGTAAGTTTGAACAAAACATCTTAAAGAACCTGTCTTACCTAGAATACTAATGCAACCTACTTCCATAATCTTTCCGTATACTTCTAAACCCGGAGACCCCAATTTCGTATGGTACATTCTAACCCCTCTAACAAAACCACCCCGTTTTTCTCACTTGCCGTGTTTTGCTACCTTCGATGTGTATCACGCTGTCGACGGTTTTCTGCGAGAAGTTTTTCCATCAGAAAAACCGGTTATGTACATTGTTTCCCTGTTTTCGCTACAAGTCAACGGGTCTCAGAAAAGGCTTAAAAAAGCCAGAACCGTGGGTTATTTGTTGTAAATATTTTAAAAACCAGTAAGTTGAAGAGTAAATAGTACGAGGGGTCCTTTAACACCTTCGAGCTCACGAGACGACTGCCAACCAGGGTTGCCGCTCGACCGTCACCGCTCCGTGGTACCGGCCTCGTGAAAACGCTGTATTTTCGCAGTATCCTCGAACCAAAATGCCTGTAAATTTGCGATATTTGACGCGAATTTTATATTTTGGGGAGAGTAGCTAAAATCTGTTCGTATTATACGACAAGAAAAAGGTCATTCCCAGGTGAAATTCACGATTTGATGTCATTATGGCAAGCTGCCTCCCGTCCTCCCCTTCTGTTTCTGAAGCCACATACGTGGATTCCTAAACACGCCCAACCTGACTGAGAAATATATATTCAAACAATGTGTGCATAAATCGGACACGTCAGCTACGATGCTTTGGCAGCAATATTTATGTGGATTACTTCAAGCGAAATGCTGTAAAATATGCCGTAAATGCGGAATCACACATGCTAGCTAGCGCGTTTGCGGAACCAGCGGTTGTTTGTTTGTTCTATGCTCTCAACTTCCAACATTCATAGAAATAAAGTTTGCATGAACAGCTACATCCTGATGAAAACGGAACTTTTACCGCGGAACTTATATGGTTTCGCTGTGATCCACATCTTAAAATCTATCTTCCTATACTATTCTTATAAAGTCGAATCACCGACACTGGGATTCCCTTCTCGCCATTTTGCGGTATAATTGTGGTATGTGGTATAATCAGAATTTTATGCGGCATTTCCCTGAGCGCTGTATTATACCGCATTTAAAGTGGCAACACTGCTGCCAACGGCCGAGACTAATGGTGGGTTTACACACTGCGTAAAATCCGAGCGTATTTTGAAATAGATCTGCCAGTCGCGGCAAATTCTTCGCATCACGGTCTTGTCCGTTTGTTTGAAGTGTAATTTGTTCGAAGTGTGAATTTGTATTATAATTTAAGATGTGTTCTGTCTTTTCTCTATGTACTCCACTATTTCTATTTTATAGAAGTGGGTAAATAAAAATATTCATTCATTCATGCATTTCCTTGATTGCCATCTGGGGACTAGTACCTTTCTTTTGCATAGACTGTGAATTTAGCAAATTCTGTTATTTCGACATCAAACCATACTGACGTCGCCCCCAGCATTAGTAAATCTTGTCTGTAAACGGAAATAGCATTTATCGAATGAGAAGCAGTGACAAAACTTTCAACAAGAACGCCAATAAAGTAATCTCTGGACCCTTGCATCCACTGGAACACTAAGCCGTATCGTTCTCATTATTCTATCCGCCTGTTAAGGATTATTACCTTTCTTTTCCGGTAGCCTACCCGTACTGGGAGTTTACCTATTTCGATATCAAACCGTACTTACGTCGCTACCTACGTTTGAAGCAAAAGTTTCAATCACTAATTTTATGCAAATAGGCACTCCAAACTTCGCTAATGTCCCGTTTCTGGGGTAATGCTCGTCAATGGACAAAAGTTACTGGAAATTTCAAATGCAAACCAGGTTTCTCAGGTCGTTATGCTTCCAGGCAGATAACCTGGCCAATTTCTTTCTTAGGAGAGATCTTCCACGCACCACAAAGTTGTTCTTCCAAACGTGGCCCTCCCCAGCACGGGGCATTACAAATGTGAGGTCTCGGCTGAGCGACCTAATTTCGCGTCCGCTTCTGGCGGAGGATTTATGGAAGTAAGTAATTTGCTAGGGAATGAGGGTTTCGAATGAGGAGGTACACCATTGATTTTGACAAATACCTTTGTGTCCAATATTCAGCCCAACACTGATAACTTAGACTAGAACATAATATATTTACACAAAAGCACGAAGGCCATGGCAAAAAAAATAGTGTTAAGACTGGATTGGATAAACATAATAATGACATACAAAAAAAACAACAACAAAATACAAAATAAGACTAGTTAACTCACTGAAGCTAATTAGTGAGAGACTGGAGGAATCGAGTCAAGTCCCCGTGACTGGGGATACCCGAGCACGACGAAGACTGAATATTTGCTGCTAAACGAACAGATGAAGTAACAGGTCGGATAATATTACTCACTAATTCAATGATCACCATAAATGGTATTAGAACTGGATATTCAATCCACGGGCGCCATTTTTTTTTTGGGGGGGGGGGGGGGGTTGTAATGGCAAATGCACAACAATCATTCATATCGAATACTTTAAAATTATTCCAAAAGGAGAAAACAAATTTTTATTTTGTGTTATGAACCTGGGGTTGAGGCCCAAATTTGGGCTTTGTCCCCTAAAGGTTCATTGAAAAGGCGGCTCTGAATTTCAAGCCCAGACTGAAGGAAGACACAAAATCACCAAACAATCTTCCGCCGTATCAGCCTGTAAACTCTTGATGACTAACTCTTTGATTCGACGAAGGATCGCCGTGCGCCAGCGAAGAGCCAGAAACGTTACTGGCGCGAAAAGCAACGAACGCTGTTGATTGGTTGACGTAATAATAATAATGTGATTAAAGCATGAAGGTGTCCGATAAAGTCGCCAATAGAGATCGAAAATCAAGGTCCAATCTGGTCTAGCTTTTGGTATACAAAATTCCACTCAGAGAAGACTGACTGCCATCAGACCCTTCGGTACTCAGCGGAGCCCCCCCCCCCCCCCTCCCATGTCCGGGGCAAAACATGGAACATGGAGTTTATTGTAGAAAAATGCCACACAAATTTCCGCCACAAGAACGCGGAGAAGTACACTGTAAAAAGTTTTTCCGTATAAATATTAAAGTTAACTGCAGTATTTGCTACTCGGATTACTCTTATCTCTACGCAGATAAGATCAATACCAAATAGAGATAAGATGAATCTGAGTAGCAAATACTGCAGTTAACTTTAATCTTTGTACGGAGGGACTTTTTACAGTGTAGAACCAAATGGAACAATCTGGTAGCTGTCAAACCCCTGTAATTATTTGGCTTTTGTTAAGAATAACTAGACCTCGGCATCGCCTTCATAGCTAGACCAGTACAAAAAAATTTAAAAAGATCAAAATCCCCCCTCCCCCATCGCGAGCATGGTCTGAGAAGGGAATCCGTCAGCCCAACTTTTGTCAAAAATATGCTTTTGTCGGCGTGAAACGCCGAGAATAGGTCATACTTATTACACGAGCAGCAAAATTATAATTTTTGTCGGTACGTTTTTGTACACATATCAGCTCTTAAAAAGTTTGTAATGTTACCATTTTAGTAATCGTATTCTGCTCCAACTTATCAGTAAAAATTTCAATTACAACTTTCTATTCAAACTTATCGAAATGCTTCTGAGCAAATTTTTCCTCAAATTTCGCCCAAAATTAACTTTTGATTGCGCTTCGCGTCTATTACACAAGTAGCTGAAGTACACCGACATTTTTTTTGTCGGCAAGTTTATACAAAAATCAACTCCTGACAAAAGTTTGTTATGTCAATCTAATTAAGCGTATTCTTCTTCGAAATCCAACTTATCGGCAAAATAAACAGAACTATTCTCGCAGTATTCAAAACATTTCAGTCTCAACTTTCTACTTAAACTGATCGGAATATCTACTGCTGAGGAAATCCGTCGGCACGATTTGGATCCAAAACAAGCTTTTGTCCAGCGCTCATGCGTATTATAATAGCAGCAAAATATACCGATTTTGTCTGGCTCCGATAGTTTCATATTCTGAACATAGTACAAAAATGATGCAGCCTCCGTTATTTCCTTGGTGTGTGCAGACCGCACCTCTGCTTTACTAGATATTTCTAAACCCGCAAGTTTGTCTGCTTTAATTGCCGCAAGCGTAGTGGGCGGCGCTACGAATATGGCCGTTTGCAAAGCATGGAAACCATAGGTCTTGACGCTACTCCCTAGTGTTATTTTGCTCTGTTATTTTAGATAGCGTCTTATGTTTCGAAATCCAACTTGCCGACAAAAGAAATATAAGTGATCCCCCATTATACATAGGATTTCAATACTCTATACGACTAAGTCCAAAACACGCCACTGATCCTCAGGAAGAACGAGAAAAACGTCTCTCTAACGACTGAGACTCAACAACTCAAATCATGTGTCAACCAATCACGGCACTCGTTCGGGACGGCTGTGGCTTCTTGAGAATCGCGGACTTGCTTACCGACCAAGTCCGTGCTTCTCTGCAAGGTGCTGCATCAACTAAGAAGAAATCGTGTGGGCAGTGAGTCCAAGAACGCATCTTGTGCGAAAGCAAAGAAGTGCTGCAGCAGCGAAGCGGCAGCACTATTGCAACAAAACGAGGCTCTGTTTCAGTGGAACGGCACGTCATTTAAGTTGGCCTGTAGGTTCAGGATATTCGGGCTTTAACGACATAAAAACTAAATTTTCAATAGAAAGTAGTTGAATTTTGAGGGAAAAAAATGGCGAATCTAAGACATTTCGCCCGCGTCATTCTGTTTAATTTTCCCTTCTGCACAGTAGTTAGTAGCTATCTGTCATGGCTTCGTTCCCTCCAAGGAAAGCTGACCTATCGGGCCTGCAGGCACTGCTGCCTTTCCGTTGTTTTTAATCTGAAATATCGGTGTTAGTTGAAATTCGTATAATTTTTCGCAGGTATAGTTTTATTTCTCGTCCTTATTTCTGATCGGTATAAATCTTGAGTCTATTGTCAGTCTTACCTTGTAAGTTCGCGCCCCTCCCTTTACCCCAAGCTCTTGGATCCACCCCTGTTCGTAAGGTTCTACGTTACGTAAGTTCTGTGCCCTCACGATTGCGATAACAACCCCCCCCCCCCCCCCCCAGCCTTAAGGATGGTAAAGGCTGGCCACATGGCCAGAAATGGAGTGCACCTGGGACTAAGTTTCGTAACTCTATTTTCACGAACAGTCTAGCATATGTAACAGTCTAGCATAAGTAAACATTTTGCAACATGAAAGGATTTCTTAATGAAGTGTCCCTAGCAAACTTTAACCTGCACATCAGTGATAAAACCCACAAACCTAAGCAACCTTTCCTGAATATTGAAACTCAGCGTGGGAAAATAGTTTCGTGTCTCAAAAGCTGATTTGCATGCAACGAACTGAAAATTAATCTAGGGCTTCTGTTAATCTTGCCACTTGCCTTCAACCAGTCCAGCACTATTAATTTTTTTAATTTCCACGTCTAGCTTAGAGGCTAGAATGCCAATTATGCTGCATCTTAACGACTCTTCTTATTCCAGTCTGGAAAATTTGGAGGCAATTGCCAAACTTAATCTGATGAAAATCCGTCACAAATGTTTACATTTCCAGGTAATCGTGCTGCCACAGGGCAAGCCAGTAATTACTGGCGGACAGCCAAGGTACAAAGTGGGAGATTATGTTGGTGTCAACTGCACATCTGCAGCATCCAAGCCACCAGCACAGCTATCTTGGCACGTAAATGGAAAAAAGGTAACTTGTTTTGCAAATGCGCCTAATTACCAGCAGCCCCAAGGACCTCCAAATATTTTCGCAACTAAAACTATCCTCAGGGACATTTTCGCAGTTACCATGGTATCTGATGCAACGGTCAAAAGGGACTTTTGCAGTTAGGGTCGTCGAAAGGGTAGAGATTCTTCTGCATTTTGGTTTTAGAGTCACCTGTCAAAAAGAGACAGGGTCGTCGAAAGGGTAGAGATTCTTCTGCAATTTGGTTTTAGAGTCACCTGTCAAGAAGAGACAGGTGACTCTAAAACCAAAATGCAGAAGAATCTCTACCCTTTCGACGACCGAATCGAACAACAAAAACAGTAGCCGAGTCCAGAATCAAATCACAGCACCAGCTTTTACTTCATCCAACTTTCAGAGAAGAAGTTCACAAAAGCAGATATTTAAGGAAGAATCTTTAATTGTTTTTCCACAAGTTTATTTTCCAGCTTGAGCGGCTTGAGCTGGAGAGGACCCTTGCCAAGAAGGGCCGAAATATAGCTCGAATAAAATGTAGCTGACTCATCCGTTTTGCCCCGTCAAATATGATTCGCAGTCAGCTTGGGCTGAAGGAACATCTATCTAGCTCTTCTCACTTTCGTAATCAACATCACTAGAGTTTAGGTTCTTGTCAAATTGTTGGGAAAGAAGTATGGAACTTGTGGTGTGAGAGGATACAAGTAGGCTATTTCTTTTGGGACCATTTCTAAAAGGACAGATTCGGAGACAGATTCAACTGTAGTATCAGATACCACGGTAACTGCAAAAACGACAGAATACAGTTACAGTTACAGATACCATGGTATCTGCAAACACGCAACTATTATATACTCTTGATGACTAACTCTTCGTGCTGATGAAGAATCGCCGTGCGCCTAGCAAAGAGTGGGAAACGTCACCACAGCTGTCCCAACAAAACGCTGTTGATTGGTTGACATAGGAATTGAATCATCGTTCGGGTGACGTTTCTCGTTCTTCCCCAGGCTCACTGGCGTGTTTTGGACTTAGTTATATAGAGTATAGTGTGACGATGACTTGGTTAGCTTGGCTAACGCATATCACAGACGCAGACTCAAACGAAACAAACCTATCTGATTTGGACTATAGGCATTAATGAACCCCACGAAGTATAATAGGTTTAATTTTGGGGCTTTACCACCTGGATGCATGCGTTCTGAGTGTAGAATTAGCAGCTTTGAAAACAAAATGTTTTAATCTTATACAATGCAGTGATTTTAGTCATCGCCGCAACAAGATCAGTCTTTAAACTGGGGGGTTCACACTAGTCTTATTGCTAGGCGGTTTGTGATGGACTAAAAAGAGGCACGGCACGGCACGGCATAGTGTAGGAGGCGGAGTACTAAAAAGAGGCACGAAAACTAAAAGGGCCGTTTCTGGCTTCAGAGTGCGGGGCAGGAAAAATCTTCTAACGAGCGTTCTTTTGGCTCTGGAGTTGCGAAATCGCACATACTTCTACTACTTGCTAATCTCTTTTTATTACTCGTGCCTCCTCCGCCATGTCGTGCCGTGCCGTGCCTCTTTTTAGTCGATCCCTAGGATTTTTACTGCTTTTGGTATATGCGATCCCATCCCAGAACTTCAGGAGAGACCACCACGACACTGTTGTCCTTGTACTTGTTCCCTTTTGTCCCTTGGACAAGAACCAGTCCAGCATGATGATCTGATGAAAAATGGGCAACAATGGCCTCAAACTGGCTTCTTTGATAATCTACAGTTTTTTGTCTTCGTTTAATTTATTGTTGCAACAAAATCGACAGGAGCTAAAAACAAAACTTAGTACAAGACATAGGCTTGCTCATGTTTTAAACTTTATTGCCGTTCGAATTCGCGCCAATAAGATTGCTGAATGCCAGTTCATACTTATTCCTACAACACAGGCAACAACATTTTTGAAAGAGACCATTTTTCAGGCTTCCGTCGGTCATCTGAGGCAATACAAGACAGTAGTCGGAACGAACAATCTGGAATCCACTGTTCTCGGTCTATCTTTTCGAGTTGATGAACAACATGTTTCAAATTCTCCACTGGTGCTCAAGTGCTTGGCTTCTGTTGGGGCACTTCATCAAGGTAAACCTTCTCTTAGTCCCGACAACGTATTTCTTCTGTGAATATTTGTTCAAATTTAATATCCTGCAGGTAGTCTCAAGGCACCATAGACTACGTGCATAAGAATATACTTTCGTCCCTTTTCAAAATTTTAAATTCAGAGTTTTTATTTGTTGCAATTTTTGTTTTTGTCTGATTATTTAATTACTTGACTATGTAAAGCAGGATTGTAGCCTATATATTATACCTGACGAGAGGACAGACATTCGGGAAAAAATATTCTTTCAGCCCAAGCTGACTGCAAATCATAATTGACAGTGCTAAACGGATATGTCAGCTGAATTTTATTAGAGCGATATTTGCCAAGAAGGGCCGAAATATCGCTCTAGTAAAGTTCAGCTGAAGTGTCCGTATAGTGCAGCCGATTATGATATCCGGGGTTTTTGTTATCACCGTACGAAAGGGTTTTGGACAATAAAGATTCATTGATTGAGAAGCTAATCTGGCTTCAAACCAAGACTAATCGAAAGAAGCCGACCCGTTAAAGGAGATGACTCAACATCACCCAAAAGTAACAGATACCGAATTAACCCTTTAACTTCCTAGCCTTCACTAGCTAACTAATAATTCACTGGCTCTGTAGCATTCAAACAAATTTGTCGACACACCTTTCCTTCTAGAAATTACATGGATTTTTAAGCCGAAATGATAACTTCTAAAAACATCTTTCAAAGAAATGATATCTTCCAAAAATACATGTTTTTCCACTTTTTATGCATACATCGACTGAATGTTTTTCAGTTCTTTGCTAGAAGCTATTTTGCCGGGGCTCGGTCACGTGCTTTGAAGGGATCGCCTAAAAAGAGGCACGGCACGCCATAGTAAAGGAGGCACGAGTACTAAAAAGAGGCACGAAAACTAAAAGTGCCCCTTCAGAGTTCAGAGTGAGGGCCAGGAACAATGTTCTAACGTGCCTTCTTTTAGGCTCTGGAGTTACGAACTGCTACTTTGGTAATATCTGTTTATTACTCGTGCCTCCTGGGCCATGCCGTGCCTTTTTTAGTCAATCCCTCTTTTGAACCTCGCAGATACCATGGCACATCCCAATTCCTTATTTTGACTAGTGACTTGAGTGTGAGTAATTTGGACATGCAAACGGGAGAATGTTTCAGTAACCTATTGGCCCCTATAACTGTGTATGTTTTAGGAGCGGTCACATCAGAAAACTCGAGGGATACCTTCTCAGATCTTGTGAATCATGAAAAGATAGAGGCTCAAGTAGGGTGGCCTTCGTTATCAGAAAGCAGCATGGAAGTTTTACATATTGGTAAGTGGGAGAGAAAGAGTTTTAATGTATATATATATATACATATATAGTCAGTCAATTCATCATTGCAACAATAATCATAACAGAATGCATAAAATATGCCATTGGCCTCTGCAAATCTCATCTAAAACAATGCTTAAAGTAAACTCTTCGGGAATTCAAATTGTCATGGAGTCCTTGAAAACATTAATAAAATCACTTATTAGTAAACTGCTTTAGCTGCTTTTGGTTTAGTCTCGAGAATTAACAAGACCAAAGATTTCGATGGGATCCCAAAATTTTAACATTTGCTCCAAACAATTCGGTCTTGTAGATATTCGGTCTTGAATAGATTTCTTAAACATTTTTACTTTTAAAATTTAGAAACAGATTAAGGCCAATGGTAATAATCGGAGAAGACCAAGTTTGTATTTGCCAGTACAAATACGCCAGCTGAGTTTCACCAAGTTACGCTGTCAAATATTCAGATATGGATTCAGCATATGGTTTATCCTGTAGCCTACGTCGTATCTCCTTCCTTCCTTACGGTACTTCTGCCCAACTTCCGGTTTCGGCCGGATTCTGGACAAACTACTTTTCTGGCAAAAAACTTAAAGCTCAACAAGAGCTTAAAGCTCATATGGCACTTGTAAGAACAGTTAGCATGTTTGTCAGATACCGTTTGCAGTTGTCAAGGATGCATCTCTCTCCCGATACTCATTTCATCACAAAATCGGCTTGATCTACTAAATCTGAAATGGTTATTCCACTCACTGATAACTGTTTCTCCCACAACGATGATCGGATCGGGGAAGGGACTATTTTTAAGCCAATCTGATAGAGTCCCTAACTTGCCTGAAAAAATTCATGGTCATAGCACAGCCTGCCAAGTTTCATGTTCGTAGCCTATTTGGAAGTACCCCAGCTCGCGATGACCAGAATTGTGGAAAACCTTCTCAAACTCCCCCAACAGTGACATGATCCGTCCTGTTTTGTCAGTATTGTCTCGTATTGTCTCTATGGCTTATGCTTGTTCTTTCCTCCAAGTCCCATCCCGATCTCTCGACTCTAAGCGTTTCACGAGATTTCTTGCACCCCCCTCCAGCTCCCTCCCCACAGTTATCGGATTCGTTCCGGACTTGAAATTGATCATCTGAGACACTTGTTCTTGACACTTGTCAAGTTTCATTCACGTCCGATCATCCGTTCTAAAGTAATGCATGTCACTAGATCCTGAATTACCCATCCCTCCACTCCCCCAATCACAGTATCGGGGAAGGAACCTATGTTTGTTTCTAGTTTCCGGATTCACCATCCCTCCACTCCCCCGCGATGGCTGGATCGGGGAAGTGATTATTTCCAAGTGAATCTGGTCGGTTCCCTCATTTATTGTGCTAGCTTATGTGGAAGCGTTTCAGGGGGTTTCCGGTGTCCCCCTCCAGCCCCCCCCCACAGGTATTGAATCTGGTCCGGGTTTGAAACTGAATATCAGAAACACTTGTTCTTGACACGCGTCAAATTTCACGCATGTTATGCATGTTAATAGTTTCCGGATTCTTCATCCCTCCACTCCCCCCACTATGGTCGGCTCTGGAAAGTGGTTACTTCCAAGTTAATCTGGCCGGTTCCCTGATATGCGTGCCAAGTTTCATTGTCCTAGCTTATGTGGAAGCGTTTCACGAGATTTGTTTAGTTTAAGTTTAGTTAGCATCAGAGCAAAATAGCTCTAGTTATTTTGCTCTGGTTAGCACTTGGTCTTACTTTAATCTTTAAACCGTACATGTTCCCACATTCGCTTGTAATACAACCGAGCGTAGCGCAGCGGTAGAACGCTGGGCCTCTACCACAGAGAAGTTGGATCGATATCACCTTTGGACATTTGGCTCTTCTGCTCCCTTTTTGCTGCCGTTGTTCCTAGTTTCCGGACTCCCGGTTCTGGGGAAAGTCGGATTGGGGAAGTTATTATTTGTAAGTTAATCTGGTCGGGTCCCTGATATGCCTGCGAAGTTTCATCGTCCTAGCTTGTGTGGAAGTGCCCGAACTAGAAAAGCCTGGACCGACCACCAGACCATCAGACCGACAGACCGACGGACAGACAGAAATTGCGATCGCTATATGGCACTTGGCCGGAGGGCAAGTGCCATAAAAACGAATTCAGCATGTGTCCTTGCCCCTACATCGAACCTCTAATCATCTTCATATTAAACTATCACTTTTAACAAATTTTCCGGTTTCAGCCGGATTCCGAGCGATCTGTACGTCCGGTGAGAAAATGATTGTCATATACGAATTCAGCATGTCTTCTTACCCGCAAATCGAACATCTTATCAAATTTAACTAAGACTTTTACTTTAAACAAAATCTCCGGTTTTGGCCGGATTCCGGCCGAACTAATTGTCCGGCGAGAAAACAATTTGCACATCCGGACTCAACACTTCTCCTTGTCCCTAAACTGAACCTCCGATCAACTTCAGATTAAACTTTTACTTTTCACAAATTTTCCGGCTTTCGCCGGATTCCGGGTGAACTATTTGTCCGGCGAGAAAATATATATTCGGATTCAGCATGTCTCCTTACCCCTAATTCGACTATTTCATTAGGTTTAAAAAAAAAATTCCCTTAATTTCAAACCCCTCCCCCACCCCTAAATATAGAGCTACATAGCCTATCTTCGAACTTGACCTGTACTTTGACCTAAAGAGTCCTCATGCCAAGTTTCATTGGAATATCTCAACCTCTTCGAGAGTTATCGTGATAACAGACGGACGGACGGACAGACGGACAACTTTTGCGATGTCATAGGTATCCCTCCACCTACGTTTTGGGATCGCAAAAAGTGTCACGAAAGATGGAACGAAGCTTTTCCTGTACCATTCATGTATGCAATTTACGGGTGTAAGCAACCTACAACAATTTTATCCAAACAACAAATAGTAGCCTATTTCTCCTGATCCACCTTACCGTATGTTGTATTGATAAGCTACCGCGCCTGCAATTAATTTGACTTTTATTTACAGCTAACGGCATATCAAGAACTGCAGACTCAACATTGGTCGCTATCACACTTAGTTGTATCCTTCTCCTTTTTAGCTGCCTAGTAGTACAACAGTGAATCAATTTAAAATTTTATATCTTTTAAGTTTTTGAAGTTTGTAAATAATGTAAAATATGTATAAACTGTCATTACCAAAAACGATGGTTATGTTGAAATCAATCAGGGGTGTAATAACCATCTTAGTGCTGGGCAGGGGCGTCACTAGCCTTTTTGGGGGAGGGGGGGACGTCCAGTTTGTGCGGACGGACTAAAAAATGTGCCGACACGGCGTAATATCCCACCAGCATAGAATAGAACCAGTGTAAAACAAACTGTAATGCATCAGCTGAGATATTCCTTTAATGTAGTTTCGTATATTAAAGTTCACATATTCGGCTTTTCATTTCAGCTTTCGCTAAAAAGCGAAGCTTCCAACGACTGAACCCAGAACAAGTTAAAGTAAGTGCCGCCGGCGAATTTTTTTAAATCTGCCTTTTCTCCGATCTTTTTTTTTCTATACCTACCAGACAAGTTCTAGCTTTTAACGTGTTTTAAACCCCCAAGAATGTCAATCCTAAAACGCCAACCAAATGAAACACCGATACTACGGAGAATACTACAAAACTACTGAAACTATATACTGCAGAGAATACTACAAATGCGCCGCAGGCGAAATTTTGTTTAAAACTAATTGTAATGCATCAGTTGAGTTTATTCCTTTAATGTAATTTGGTCTGTTAAAGTTCACATACTCGGCTTTTCATTTCATCTTTCGCTAAAAAGCGAAGCTTCCAACGACAACAACAACAAGCCCAGAACAAGTTAAAGTAAGCGCCGCAGGCGAAATTTTTTTAATCTGCCTTTTCTCCGAAATTATTTTTCTATACCTACCTTACAAGTTCTAGCTTGTAACGTGTTTCAAACCCCCAAGAATGTCAACCTAAAACGCCAACTAAATGAAACACCGATCTTCCAAATTGAGAATACTACAAAATGCGCCGTAGGCGAAATTTTGTGTAAAAATAGTTTTAATGCATCAGTTGAGATTGTTACTTTAATGTAAATTCGAATATTTGGATTCACACATTCGCCTTTTCGTTTCAGCTTTAGCGAAAAAGCGAAGCTTCCAACGATTATACCCAGAATAATTTGAACTAAGTGCCGCATGTGAAATTTTTGCAGTATTTAATTTCTTACCTATAAAACGAACCCGATGTGCCGAAAGAACATTGACGCCCGACTGAACCATTCAGAATTCGATTTCTTCTGTGTTTTGCCCGACAAGACTGTAAAGATCTTTATTTCTTACATGTAAATAGAAGCCAATGTGCCCGACGAAACTTAAAAGTTTTGGGATGTGCCCGATAAACCTTCACAGAATTTGATTTCTTACGTGTAAAAAATCCCCGATGAGCCGACGAGAATACCGACGCCCGGAAAAACCATACAGCATTTGATTTCTTATGTGTTTTGCCCGACTGTTTTGTACAGAAGTTGATTTCTGACGTGTAAAAATAACCCGTTGTGCCGACGAGACTGGGTGCGCACGACAAAGTTTGCAGAATCTGATTTCTGACAATTAAATAGAACCCGATGTGCCGACGAGTCGACCGACGCCCAACATAAGCATACAAAGTTTTATTTCTTCTGTATTCCTTATGTATAAAAAGAACCCGATGTGCCGACGACAATACCGCGGCATGCCGAATTCGATTTCTTCCGTGTTTTGCCCGACAAACATTTGCAGGATTTTATTTCTTGCGTATACAAAGAACCCGAGGTGCCGACGAGTAGACGACACCCGACACAAGCATCCAAGTTTGATTTTTTCTGTATTCCTTATGTATAAAAAGAACCCGATATGCCGTACAGAATACCGAAGCCCGACTAAAAACATGCAGAATTCGGTTTCTTCTTTGTTGTGCCCGCCAAATGCTTGCAGGATTTTATTTCTTGCGTATAAAAAGAACTCGATGTGCCGACTAGTCGAACCACGCTCGACAAAAGCATAGAAAATTCTATTTCTTCTGCGTTTGCCGGGCTTCGTCCAACGATAGTACTTTCTCAAGACCTTTGGGGGGGGGGTCCCCCCCTCCCCCCCATAGTGACGCCCATGGGGCTGGGGGGGGAGGAGTCCAAAATGTGCCGAAAAATCTCCTGGTGTGTCGCCGCAATACCAGAATAGTGAGAGAAGCCGAACTTTCGCTTGACGTCAGATATTGTATGCTATATATATAATATAAATATATAGCCTCATACTTTTCACTGGAAAGAGTAGGTGACGTTAAAGAGGATAGTGAACGAAGGTCACCAAATGGAGAATTCGAAACGAAACAAGACCAAAGGTTTCGATGGGATCCCAAAAATCTAATATTTGATCCAGACCATTGGATCTTGTCTTCGCCAGATCCAGTCGGCAGGCTAATCATCGGAGAAAATCAAGTTCAGATATACCGCTATAAGCCATCTCTATTTTCACGAAACTGACCGAAACTTCCTGCTATCCTTCTGCCAAATTTCGACCAAATTCCGAGCGAACTAATTGTCCAGCAAAAGAGAAAATTCAGAACCGAATTCAGTGTAAATCCTTATAAACAACATCTAATCAACTTCAAATAAAACTTTAACTTATAAAAAAAATTCCGGTTACAACCAGATTCCGGACGAATTATATGTCCGGTTGAAAAATGATTGTCAGATACAGAAATAATTTTGAAAAAGGTGAAGTTGGTTAAGACCACCTTGCGTTCGACAATGGCTGACCAGCGTCTTGAAAGTCTGTTACTAATCGCATGTGAAACTGGATATATTGTCGGCAAATGGAAAACGCTTAACGCGACGAATAAATGTGTAGGGTGGGTTGAAGGTCGAAGACTTTTTAGTTTTAAGTAACAATCTTGGAGTTTAACCGAATACGGCTAAGATCCAACAGTCTAATAACATAACACTTACTTAAGTATTCCTGAAAACCCCATGAACATGCGTGACTTCATTTGTCAGTTATCCAGGGATAATCGGTTTCATAGAATTAACCCATTCTTCCGGATTTGTGATACCTCTATGTGCTTGTCCTTCTACGCTTGAAATATTTACCAATTAGAAATGTAAGCCATTGCCGAAAAATAAAATATCAGAAATCAGAAAATATTTATCCTATAATCATTTTCCTACTTTTCTACAGGTGCAATAGGGTGCTCGGAATGGTGGGCAGCTTCTTGGTATCTTACGTTCTGCGTCACCAAGAGTGATTGTTTCTTTTGGTGATTTTGTGCAAAAAGCACTAGAGTTGAGAAGTGCTGTTTCTTAGTATGTTATTTTGTTTAGTTTCCTATGAGTTTGTTTAACCTGTATATGGCCTTTGGGTTTTTCAATACAGATACATATATGTATACATCTTCTATGTCGCATCTTTAGCCCTGGAAATACGTGCCTTTGTTTAAGTTCAAATTCTCCGTTTCTGGATGAATTTTGATATGTTCTGCAAGCAGCACAAACTCTGAACGATATTACTAGAGCTCCGGGTGGAAAAATATAAAATCCCTCAGATGAATAAAAAAAAATCAGTGTATTTAAATATCAGATGTAAAAATAAGCTGCCGTAAAAATAACCTTGATCCTCGTTTCAGTTAAACTTTAATGTGCATGTCATTTGCTTACTGTCGTTTGTTAACGCATAATCGAAGTCAGAACACAACAGTATTCTAGAGTTTCTGCAGAAATAGTCACTGCCGAGAATTTCCGGTAAAAAAGGTAACCGTTGCAAATAATTTCCGGTGGTATCTGAATATCAGATACCACGGTACCTTTCGAAATACCACGGTAAGTGCAAAAACGCCTTTTGTCCGTAGTAGCAGATACCACGGTAACTGCGAAAACGCCTTTTTACCGTGGTATCAGATACCATAGTATTTACAAAAACGCAACTATTATATATTCTGGCTTCGCTTATTTAATTTTACATTTGAGTTTTTGTACAAAACCTGCGAAATTTTTTTGATATCAGGTCTAATTGGTGACAATTCCAAAAAGCGACTGGCCTTCGAATCTGAAGGTGAGGCTTCACCTTCCAGGTTTTTGGGATCCCAAAAAATAAGTGGAGGGATACCTATGACATCGCAAAAGTTGTCCGTCTGTCCGTCCGTCTGCCTGTCCGTCTGTAGGCACGATAACTCTCGAAGGGAACCAGATATTTTGATGAAACTTGGTGTGAGCACTCTTTGGGTCAGGGGAAAAGCCGAGTTCGTAGATGCGCTATGTAGCTCAACACTTAGGGCTGGGTGAGGGGTTTCAAATTAAGGGGCGAACAAGTTTTTTTTAAAAAACTAATGAGATAGTCGATTTAGGGGTAAGAAGACATGCTGAACATGGATATGAAAACCATTTATCGCCGGACAAGTAGTTCGCCCGGAATCCGGCCAAACCGGAAAGTTTGTTGAAAGTAAAAGTTTTGTATAAAGTTGATTAGATGTTCGATTCAGGGGTAAGAAGACATGCTGAAAATTTATATGATGATCTTTTTCTTGTCGGACAAGTAGTTCGCCCGGAGTCCGTCCGAAGCCGAAAAATTTGTAAGAGTCACAGTTTTATCTGAAGTTGATTAGAGGTTCGATTAAGGGGTAAGAAGACATGCTGAATCCGCTTGTGGCAATCAATTTCTACCCGGATAAATAGTTCACCCGGAATCCGGCTGAAACAGGACAGTTTGTTAAAAGTTAAAGTTTTATCAGAAGTTGATTAAATGTTCGATATAAGGGTAAGGTGATACGCTGAATTCGTTTTTGAGCTTTAGTTTTTGAAGGACAAGTAGTTCGCCCGGAATCATGTCGATACCGGAGATTTGGCAAAAGTTAGGCAGGAAGATTTGATCAGTTTCGTCAAAGTAGATATAACGTATAGCCTATAGGGGAGAGACACAACGTGAATCCATATCTGAACTTGGTTTTCTAAGATGATTAACCATTGGCCTTTTTCTGTTTCTAAATCTTAATAGTAAAAATGTTCAAGGAGTATGGCGAAGACCATATATCTACAAAACCAAATTGTCTGGATAAAATATTAAAGTTTTGGGATCCCATCGAAACCTTTGGTTATGTTCTTTCGGATTTCAGACATCCGTTTTTGTCGAGACGGATCTGGAAGGTGAAGCCAGGCCAAAAACTTATTGAAGTCCGGGGTGTTGGACACCCCAGATTCCGGTTGTCTGGAAGGTGCCATAGAGGCAACCCGTTCGAGAGATATACCAAATATGCAAATGAAGGAAGAAAAGGGAAAGTGATTGGCAGTTGTGATTGGGATGCAAGAGATATTTGAAATGTAAAGGGGACATCAATGTTGAAGAACAGCAAATTTAGCTGTCATCATTATCATCATGAAAATCTGGAAAGGTTGGCTTGACTGTGCGGAAGCCCTGGACGTCTGCGAATTTGGAAGGTAAAGCCTGGCCTTGAAAGTGAGTCCCTTTCCGATCATGGTGATGACATTTGAGCTTTTCACCATCCATGGGGACTCGCAAGAGTACGAGGAGGGAGTCTTTGGAACAGCGTAGCTCCCCATGTAACGGCTTAGCAAACTGAATTCTGGTGGGTGGCACCACCGCTTATCGTGCGCACCACGTACAGCGTTCCGAGCTGGTCCGCCTTTTGGGTGGCTTTTAGAGGCGACTAAGCTAGGAATTGTCAGGTGTGCGCGTGTGCGCATTGCGTCACATTTGTGCATTTCCCTAAATCTCGGCGCAAACTGGGTGATTAAAACGCAAAAAAAAACCGATAGGTCGTTCTTCTTACTATTTCTCCATTATCCTGCTATCATCTCTTGGTTCTTCCACGTCCTCGTATTTCTTTGCTGTGTTCTGCTAATTAAAAATCGACTAGAGACGCAACTATCATTCCCGGGTGATTCCGCGTTTTTTCAAATCCTGGCAAGAACTGGCAAGAACAAAACTAAACGTTCTAAATTCCATCCAAAAAGAAAAATGGCGGAAGTAGCGCTT
The DNA here is from genome assembly GCA_030848855.1 of Branchinecta sandiegonensis. NCBI lineage: Eukaryota > Metazoa > Arthropoda > Branchiopoda > Anostraca > Branchinectidae > Branchinecta > Branchinecta sandiegonensis. The sequence goes on along the minus strand of JAUPMV010000003.1, from coordinate 10,345,258 downwards.
CCTTGCTTCTCGATATGTCAAGCATCTGGCAACACCGACTGTGAAATACAAAAGCGCGAAAGTCAAATATCGATAGCGTGGCTCTGTGGCACTGTGGTGTGGCTACCAAATTAGCTGCAACTGAGAAAGAAAAGCCGATTCTAGGCTGTAGCCTCCCTTAGGAAAAAAAATTAGGTATGATTCTTACGACCACGGTTGCTTGGATGGGGTGGCATGACCTCAAAATATAAGACAGGACAACCCTTGTGACATACAGGATACAGGAGGGGTATTTAACCTTGAATAGGCTTGAATTTAGGCTAGTAAAAAACAGGTCCTAGGCAGGTCCGGTCTACCACAAATCCCTGATTTTTAAAAACCCTATGCCAAATGCTGGATATATCTAGCATTTGGCATAGCCTATGCCTAACGCTGGATACCCTATGCCAAATGTTGGATACCTGTTGATAACCTAAATGTGACCTAACTCAATATAAAGGAGATCTGATTGGTTGATTTTTTTAGCTTCACTCAAATCATCAATATTTTACTGGGTTACAGTATCCAGACCAGGTTAGGTCTACAACTGCACTGAAATATAATTGCAACCTTTTTAGGCCAGGTTCGAGGTTGTGGGAATTCGAGGTTGGATACCCCACCTGTACATATCAGATAATACAAGGTAGGTGTTATCTGTCATGAACTTCTGACAGTGCAGCAAATACTTATTCATAATGTGAATGCAAGCTGTAAAAACGAGCAGCAAAAAGTTTGAGCCATTAGCCTAACCTTGGGACAACGCATGTCACAGTAGAGTGATATTACTTTGGATGTAACTGAATGATTATCAAGAATATTATCAAATCTGGACCTACACTGTCAGAAGTTTCATAACAGATAACACATGACACAAGGATGTACAGTTTCAACAGACAACACTTGGGATATAATCTGTTGTAATTTTGAAAATGTTATTCATTAACTGTTGTGATTAAAAAGCATTACCAGGAAGAGCTGAAAAACCACGCAAAAAGCATCTGCTGATTTTTTTGGTATCATGACGACAAACAAAAACTAAGCAGATACTTTTCCAGCATTTTTCAGCTCTTTCTGGCAATGCTTTTTATGCATAACATTTAATGATTTTTTTTTTCAAAATTGCAGCAGATAAAATAACATCCCAAGTGTTGTCTGTTGAAACTGCTCATCCTTCTGTTATGTGTTATGAAACTTCTGACAGTGTTGTCTAGATTTGATAATATTCTTGATAATCATTCAGTGACATCCAAAGTGCTGCTGAAAATGCTGTCTCCAGCATTGCATAACACATTCAACATTCTACGTAGTAAAAAAAAAGGTGCAGAGTCAATTTACTTGGCGGTGGAGTGAGATAATGCAACCATACTGCTACAGTGCAACGTTTTCCATGTTGTCTATTAGGCTTAAGAATGTTCGATTTTTTCTACTTATGTTAAAGACCTAATCCAAACATTCTGTTTACCTTCTCTTAGTGATCACATGCCACAGGTTTGTTTAGATTTGAACTCGATTGCCGACTAGTTGTTTTGGCTCAAGAAAAAACCCACGCACAATGCCTTCTTTCCTAGATGGCAAAATTTTCCGGGATTGATTAGCAAAGAGTTATTAAACCTAACTGATAGTTTTTGTATGTCTTCAGAGGTACCACTCTGGATGATTTATTTGTATACGTAATAAACAGTTGGAGCATTAGATGGAAATTATTATTTTGACCCTCGCTCCCTATGTGCCGCAACAGCTTCATTTCAGTATACAGTGCATACATCAAAAACACAGTTTCTGTCATAACAACTGAGCACCAGCTCGGACAGGGCTGAAATTACTACCACGAATTAGAGAAGTCAAAGACAATCCTTTATATATTTTTCACAACAAAAACAAAAGGGCTCGGCTGATGACAGATGTGAAAAACCTCATTTCCTTTTCTGCATAGTCAAGGGTTTTGCATGCAAAGTGTCCTGTGCCTCAGCTTTTTCTACCTAGCAGCCAACCAGAATATTGGCTCTTGGGGAATAGATAGGGAAAATACATGGAAAATAGATAGGGTGCTGTTAGGTTCCATCATCAGTAGAGCCCTTTTGTTTTTGTTGTGAAAAATGTATGACGGATTGTCTTTGATTTCTCCAATTCATAGTAGTAATTTCAGCCCTGTCCGAGCCGGTGCTCAGTTGTGATGACAGAAACTGTGTTTTTCCTGTATGCAGGGGCGTCACGACTGGGGGGGGGGGGGAGGCCCCCCCCCCTAATGCTGCCGGCGAGTCGGTAAAAATATACGAATCGGCGCGAAGCGCCGCGATTTTTCGTCAAAACAGTCGATTTTTTTTCCTGAAAAAAGTCGTTTTTTCTGAAAAATGGTCGATTTTTCGTCAAAATAGTCGTTTTTTTCGAAAATCAGTCGATTTTTTGCAAAAATGTCATTTTTGTTGCTGAAAACAGTCGTTTTTTCTGTAGGAAAAGCTTGTAAAAATTACCAGCCAGTCGGTAAATGCCTCGTCCCCCCCCCCCAAGCATTTTGGCTAGTAACGCCTCTGCCTGTATGCACTGTATACTAAAATCCATGCACCATACATGAAATCCAAGGTACAGTGCTTGAACGTCTAGCACCCAGGCATGGTGCTAGACGTTTGACCACCGTGCCTGAAATGGGGCTAGTGTACTAGACTGGGGCGGGATGGTTAGCATTGTGTGTGTGTGGTAGAAAGACCATTTTTGTGGCACACATTAACCTTTTTGGGATCCCAAAACGTAAGTGACTGTCTGTTAGCACGATTGCTCTCCAAGGGGTTTAGACATCTTATTCTAACTTGGCATGAGGACTTTTAGGGTCAAAGTACAGGTCATGTTCGTAGATGAGCCCTGTAGCCCCATATTTAGGGGTGGGCAAGGGGTTCCAAATTAAGGGACGAAAGCAAATGTCTTAAAAGGCAATGAAGTAGTGGATCAAGAGGTAAGAAGACATGATGAATCCATATCCGAAATTTATTTTCTTGCCAGACAATTAGTTCGTCCGGAATCCGGCGAAACCCGGAAAATTTGTTAAAAGCAAAAGTTTTATTTTAAGTTGATTAAACGTAAGAAAACATGCTGAATCCATATATGACAAACATTTTCTACCCGGACATATAGTCCGCTCGGAATCCGGCCCAAACCGGAAAATCTTAAAAAGTTTTATCTGAAGTTGATTACAGATTCGATGTAGTGGTAAGGAGGCATGCTGAATCTGTACATGAACATTATTTTCTCGCAGGACAAATAGTTTGCCCAGACTCTGGCCAAAGCCTGAAAATTTGTTAAAAGTTACAGTTTATCGTTAGTAAATATGCTGAATTGCTTTTGACCTTTAGTTTTTTGCCGGACAAGTAGTACATCCGGAATCCAGCAGAAACCCGGTATTTAAAAGACAAGAAGTTCAACCAATTTCGTCAAAGTAGATATGATATATAGGGGTAAACACACATGCTGAATCCATACGTGAACTTGGTTTTCTCAGGTGACTAACCATTGACATTAATCTGTTTCTAAATTTTAATAGTAGGCTACAAATGTTAAAGGACCCCTCTTGCTTATTTTACCTTTTATAATATACCTAGCTCCTTTATGGCATTATAAGCTTCTGAAAGTCCCACCTTTCTCCATTGTTTCGTTTTGTGCCTATGAATTTTTAACGCTTTTTCGGCCGTGCCGAGTTGTACTCGTCACACAACGTAAAGTTTGCCGGAATCTTCAACGTCCACAGACAACTCTCTCACACATAAGGATATGAGAATCTTCTATTTGTGAGTTTTTTATTTGCTTAGTTTCCGTTTTTTTAACAACGACGCGTTCAGTTTTAAAGTTTGGGCCCAGCCGCCGCGTCAGAGATCAAGAAGGCTGGATAGAGTGGACAAGCGCTAACAAGAAACTCGCTACATTCAGGCGGAAAGTAATGGTATTTTCGAAAAAGCTTTTTCTGATCCATTTCATAGTGAAAAGGTCATTTCTAGTAAGAGTTGTGCTTTAATAGGTAAAAGTAAAAAAAATTAAATCTCCCGGATACATTTTGGGATCCTATCGAAAATCGGGACCTTTGGTCTTGTTTCTTTTGTTGTCCGGAGTTACCCCGACGGAGTGGAGTGATTCCGAACACCCGTGGGTCTCCAGAGTCTGGATTTTACACCCATAAGAGTATCAGACTCGCCATGTTTCGATATTCAAAGTGGTAGCTGCCAGCTACGTCATCGCATCAAAATTTTGTAGCTCAGTGCAGTAGCCTACCTACTTAAGGGGGATTTTTCTAAAAAAAAAGATAATCGTCAGAAGTGTCCGGAATAACCCTGGTTCACCCTATTGTATATTATTTTGCTATTATATTCCCTAGTCGGTACTGTTCCTGGACAAATGGCAGCAAAACTTAGTCATTTGTCTAGGATAATAGGGGTTACTTGCATATCTTACATGCCCAGTTGTTATGTCAGCTAAGTACATCTGATGTAGTAGTTTCTTGCTCTTACAGTAGAAAACAGACATCCAAAGCATTTTGTCACCATGCTGGAACGTAGTGGTACCATCCGTGAAAAAAAAAGTTTTGTATCTTTGATTGCATTGAACTTTCAGAAATGCCAGTATCTCATTATGAATGTTGTTGCAAATACCATTTTTTTCTGTCACCAGTGACACTAGAAAGGATGTTAAACAAAATGCTGATACTAGAAATCTAATACTATTCAATGCTTATACAAGATCCAAAATGACTTGTTTGCTGGTTAATGATTGATTAATGATTGATGCTCCTTTTCCTATGTGACATTTTATCTGGAAATAGTGCTGAAAGTAGTAAATGCGCATAAAAGTAATTGCGGCCTTATTATTCAGGGTAGTGAGGGGAGGGATAGTCCTGGAATACCTACAGGAAATATAATAGACTACCATACTTGACGGTGCGAAACGGATAAGTCAGCTACTTTTTATTAGAGCTATATTTTTGGCCCTTCTTGGCAAGGGTCCTCTTCATCCTTGCCAAGAAGAGCCGAAATATAGCTCTAGTAAAATGTAGCCGACTTATCCGTTTTGCACCTCAAATATGATTCACAGTCAGCTTGGGCTAAAGTAATATCTAGACTACCATTCATCTTCAAGCTACTTCAGCACGCAGCCTATCATGCTCTAAATGGCTCTGTTACGGCTATCTGTGTTTTCATTGACATTAGCCTATATTAATCATAAAGAAGCTTAATAATTCCTCAAAGGAGAAGGAAATAATAAGCTAGGTCTAACGGAAGTGCTTATACAGTCATTTTAATATACTTGGCGCTGTGCTTATCTCTGCCTCTGGGGTGTAGTTCAAAAGTTAGGGCTCATATTAGTTGCTGAGCATGGGGTCATTTTCAAGGGTTTTCCGTCACCTATCCTCAAATATTCCCTTTATTTAGGGATCGCAGTTTCTGTCCGCCCGTCGGTCTGTCGGTCGGTCCAGGTTTTTCTAGTTCGGGCACTTCCACACAAGCTAGGACGATGAAACTTCGCAGGCATATCAGGGACCCGACCAGATTAACTTGGAAATAATCACTTTCCAAATCTGATCATAGTGGGGGGAGTGGAGGGATGGGAAATCCGTGGGGGAAACTATATGGGAAACTATTAACATGCATAACTTTGGAAAGGGTAATCGGACATGCGTGAAACTTGACATGTGTCAAGAACAAGTGTTTCGGATATTCAGTTTCAAAGGCGGACCAGATTCGATACCTGTGGTGGTGTGTGGGGGGGGGGGGGAGGCTGGAGGGGGGCATCGGAAAACTCCTGAAACGCTTCGACATAAGCTAGGACAATAAAACTTGGAAGGCATATGAGGGAACCGACCATATTAACTTGGAAATAATCACTTCCCTGATCCAGCCATCGCGGAGGGATTGGAGGGATGGGGAATCCGGAAACTAGAAACATACATAACTTTGGAACGGGTAATCGGACATGCATGAAACTTGACAACTGTGAAGAACATTTCTCAGATTTTAAATTTCAGATCTCGCCCGAATCCGATAACTGGGGGTGGGAGGTACAGGGGGGACGGGAAATCTTTTGAAATCTTAGGATCGAGGGATCGTGATGGAACTTGAAGGGAAGAACGAGCATTAACCCTAGATACTTTATTGACAAAATAGGACCAGATCGTGTCGCAGTGGAGGATGTCGTAGGGGGTTTCTTGGATTTCCGCGGTGATCACGAGTTAGGGTACTTCCAGATGTACTATGACCATGAAATTTGGCAGACATATTAGGTACTCTCCCAGGTCGACTTGAAAATAGTTCCTTGCGCGATACGGTGATGTTGGGGGGAGTAGAGGGATGGGGAACCCAGCATTTAGTGACATGCATAACCTAAGAACGGGTGATCGGACGTGAATGAAACTTGACAAGCGTCAAGAACAAGTATCTCAGATGATCCATTTCAAGTTCGGAACGAATCCAATAACTGGGGGGGGGGGGAGCCAGAGGGGGGTGCAAGAAATCTCGTGAAACGTTTAGAGTCGAGAGATCGGGATGGGACTTAGAGGAAAGAACAAGCATAAGCCGTAGAGACAATACTGACAAAACAGGACTGGATCTTTTCACAGTTGGGGGAGTTCGAGAGGGTTTTCCGCAATTCTGGTCATCACGAGCTGGGGTACTTCCTAATGTGCTATGACCATGAAACTTGGCAGGCTGTGCTATGACCATGAAACTTGGCAGGCATGTTAGGCTTAAAAAATAGTCTCTCCCCCGATCCGATCATCGTTGTGGGAGAAACAGTTATCATTGAGTGGAATAACCATTTCAGATTTAGTAGATCAAGCCGATTTTGTGATGAAATGAATATCGGGAGAGAGATCCAGCCTTGACAACTGCAAACCGTATCCGACAAACAAGCTAACTGTTCTACAAGTGCCATATGAGCTTTCAGCTCTTGTTTTGGATTAGCTGGAATAAAATACTTAATTGATGCAAGTCTATCTGGTTTTGCTTTGTTTTATTAAGGCTGAATTAGTTTTTGAACTGTCCAAAAGAGTGCGCATAGAGCACAATAAGAAGATCAGCAATGAGCGAACTCTCGTGTGAACGACCACGATTTTCCAGGCCTCGGCTCCCTGCAGCAGGACATTGTGACGTCAAAAGGTATACCTAACACATTTACTGATTAGATATGAAAGTCAAGCGGCAAGCTGTTGGGAGACCCAACTTCAACTATCCCGAGAAACCAAAATCAAGGAGGGCATCACGCAAAGATGAAAGGAAAGAGAAGAAGCAAAAAAAGAACAATTTTCATATGAAAAGAAGTGCTGGAAAGTTGTTATCTGCTCTTGGAATTGAAGACCCAGGACTAGACAAAGAAGTTCAACCTGGTATAGCTGAGAAACGAAAAGGAAGCAGTGATAGCTTAAAGTGCTTAAAGGGAGAGCCAGCAAAAAAGAAAAAGAAAGATGCAGCAGTGAAAATGAAAGCTCCTGATTCAGATGAAGAAGATTTTTCAGATGCCGAAAGCCCAAAGAAAAAGAAGAAAAAGAAAGCTCAGAAAATGCCAAAAGATAAATATGAAGCTCACCTGAAAGAAATGGAGAGAACGAGAAGAAAGCAACTTCGCGATGAAAATAAGCGTGAAGAAAAAGTGATTAAACAGTTAGAAAAGAGATTGCACTTAAACAAGCGGAAGTCAAAAACTCTTCCTCAGTCATACCTTGATGATGGAATGGACTACATTCTTGACATTTGCGATCCGGAAAAACGGGAAACTCTTGCGAAAGAAGAAAGTGCATTCTTCGGAGGCGACTCTGGGTCAGAGGCAGAGTCCGATAAAGAAGATCAACCAAAAAGCAAAAAAGACAAAAAGGCAGCAGCAAAACCGAAAGTTGCTGAAGAGAGTGAGGATGATGAAGAGGCTTTAATGAGTGACGGTAGAGAAGATTCTGAATTTGCTGATAGCGATGATGAAGAAGTGGGGTCTGAGAAGACTGGTGAAGAAGCTGAAGACTTTGAAGGTAAGCTCATAGCTTTGGATGGGTGTTGCGGAAGTTAGCCTACTTATTGGTAGCCTATAATGTTGGGCGTGGTTCTGTTATTAGGAGCTTCGCTTTGGATCCTCCCTTGAAAAATTTTGTTTTGTCAGATGCATGGGCATTGCAGCAGTGCAGATCCAGAATGGGGTCCAGCAGTTGTGTTAGTCGTCAATCATAAGTGGTGGAATTTGCCAAAAACAATAAAAAAGCTATGTTTATTTTTTTGAACTGTTGGGGAAGACCTGGCTGCAGCCTGGATGCACTTGGGCTCTCTTCCTTTCTATCAGTAGTTTGTCATATGCTATGTAGGACCAGAAATCAATGGCCAACCCTTTTTATGGCACTTGGTCGAAGGGCCTTGGCCATATAGCGATCGCAATTTCTGTCCGTCCGTCGGCCTGTCGGTCCGGGTTTTGCTAGTTCGGGCACTTCTACATAAGCTAGAACGATGAAACTTGGCAGGCATATCAGGGACCCGAAATCATTAAAGTTGGAAATAGTCATTTCCCCGATCCGACCATCGTTGGAGGAGTGGAGGGAGGGGGAATCCGGAATCTTGAGGAATTTATAACTTTTGAACGGGTGAATGGATACCAATGAAATTTTTTATTTGGAGAGATCTCGTGCCTCAGACGACCCACTTAAAATCCGGACCGGATCCGGTGACTTTTGGGGAGAGCTGGAGGGGGGAACCGGAATTCTTGGGAAACGCTTAGAGTTGAGGGATCGGCACGAAACTTGGTAGGAAGAACAAGCGCAAGTCCTAGATACATCATTGACATAACCGGACCGGATTGGGCACTGTGGGGGGAGTTGGGGGGGGGGGAATTCTTGTGATCCCGCGAGTTCGGTACTAGGACGATGAAATTTGGTAGGCATATCAGGGACCCGAACAGACTGCCTTAATAATAGTCGTTTCCCCGATCCGACCATCGTAGGGGGAGTGCAGGGATGGGGAATCCAGAAATTAGTAACATGCATAACTTTGGAAGGGGTAATCGGACGTGCATGAAACTTGACAAGTGTCAAGAAAAAGTGCCTCAGATGTTCCTTTTCAAATCCAGATCGAATACGATACCTGGGGGGGGGGGGGGTTGGAAGGGGGCACCGGAAATTCTCTGAAAGGCTCAGATTCGAGGGATCGGGATGGAAATTGGTGGGAAGAACAAGCTTAAACCCTAGATACATTACGGACAAAACAGGACTCTATCGTGCCACGGTGGGGGGAGTTGGAGGGTGTTTACTGGAATTCCGGTGATCTCGAGTTAGGGTACTTCCAGATGTGCTAGGTCCATTAAACTTGGCAGGCATTTTAGGAATTCTACAATATTGACTTGAAAATTGTCCCTTCCCCGATCCGATCATCGTGGGAGGAGTAGAGGGGTGGGGAATCCGGAATCTAGTGACATTCACAACTTTGGAATGGGTGATCGGACGTGTATGAAACTTGGTAAGTATTAAGAACAAGTGTCTTCGATGTTCAATTTCTAGTCTGGACCGGATCCGATCACTGGGAGGGGGGGGGGAGCTGGAGGGGGCACCCGAAATCTCGTGAATCGCTTAAAGTCGAGGCATCGGAGTTGGACTTGGGTGCTTCCAGATGTGCTAGGACCATGGAACTTGGCAGGCCAGTTAGGGACTCTAACATATTGACTTGAAAATAGTCCCTTCCCCGATCCCCGGATGGGGAATCCGGAATCAGGTGGCATTCATAACTTAGGAACGGGTGATCGGACGTGCATGAAATTTGACAAGTTTCAAGAACGAGTGTCTCAAATGTTCAGTTTCAAGTCCGGTGTGGGTCTGATCACTGGGGGGGGGGGGGGGGGGTAGCTGCAGGAGGACAAACATGCAAACTGTTCCGACAAGTGCCATATGGGCTTTCAGCTCTTGTTTTATTTCATACGGAATCGGGGCAGCTCGGTAGCACTACCCTTCGTCATCCTGTTTGCTTTTTTCTTCTTGGTTTTCTCAAACAAGTCTGTGACAGTTGCAGTACGACCGGGATTGTTGCCTGCCTAGGAGTAATAAGCCTCTTTCTCCTTTGGACCTGGTCGACGAGTAATTTTTTTGTTTTGTTTGCGGATTAGCTTTAATCTTGCTGTTTATCTTCAGTTCATCCTGGTAGGTTCGAATCGAGCAGGGTTATTAAGTTGTTCAGCATCAAGGCACCATTTTTGGCCTGTTGAACAGGCAGTGCTACCGACTGGATTCAGAGGATGCCCTGTAAAGTCTGCGGTTTGATCTAGGAATCCTTGAAGTTGGAGTGTCTCGAAAAGTGCCGACACTAGTTGCGTTTTTGATCCGAATTCTCCGTTCCGAATTCTCGCTTCTGAATTCTCGATTCTCATACAAATTACCGTTTTTGCTCCTCTGACTTCTCCATTCTCGCTTTTGACAAAAACACTAATTTTGCATCTCGTCCGCAACCCGGTATACGTGTATATGGATATTGAACATCCGAACTCTGTTGACCAATCAGGGAGGAGAACGGAGAGAGGAGAATCGACAATTCACCATCGGAGCAAATTCTCGATTCTGCAGAATCGCGAGGCTTTCCCGGTTCTCGATTCTGACAAAAACGCAAGAAAAGGAGAATTCACTTCGTCTGAATAGTCCGAAATTGCGAAATAGGAGAATTCGGAGGAGAATTGCGAGGAGAATTCGGATCAAAAACGCAACTACTATTTCACCACGTTTGATTCACCGTCAAGTAATCTGAAATCGTCATTAAATTCTTTATTTGCAGCTCTCGGTTAACCGGCGTTCAAATCTTACTGTTCAAGCAATATTTTAGATGTTGAATTGCATTACTATTGGCAGCGGTTACGCGAATTATTCTCTTTTATCTTAAAATGTAAAATCTTCAACATAAGACGCATCTGAAATTGTACGAAGCCATTTCGAAGATAACGGAGACGTGGAAGTCTCATTCTGCCTTCAGAATCCAAGAAGAGAACACGAGTCTGTTTCTTTCTGGCGTCCTTGGCTTTGGGCAGTTGCTCAGTCTATGCGTTGGCTCTTTTGCCACTGTCGAAAAATGGCGTTCCTCCATCTGCAGTCATTCACTTAAAAAAAAAAATCTTGCAGTATTTGCTGCTGGGATTAATCTTGTCTCTAAAAAGATAATCTTATCTGTAATTCGGATTAATCTTATCTCAGTAGAGATAAGATTTATCCCAGTAGCAAATACGGCAGTTCACTTTAATCCTTAGCCTACTCGGAGAAACTTTTTACAGCGTTATTCTGAAAAATTTCTATAATAATACACTCCTATGAGTTTTCTGGAAAGGAAAATTTTTCTTGGTAAATGGAACATTTGTTTCATTTTCGTTTTTATTTCACTTTAGCAGTGCGTTTGAACCAGCAGAAAACGACGATTATTCGCTCTATCTGTAGGAATTTTGTTCCACGGATTGCTTAGAGCCTGGCCACACTGGGCTCAAAACGCGGCCAGTTCGACAATCAACTGAAAATCCCAAGGGTACGTGAGATTTGATAAGTTCTGTGGCAGCTTGGGCATAATGAGCAGACTGCATTCAGGGGTCAGTTAGGGTTCCTGTAACATAATTATACACGCTATTTTGCTCTAATTGATCTCCTGAATTTTAAACGACAACAGTCAGAATCAGTTGTATCTTGTTATTTTTCTTTTTTCTACTTTTGCAACCCGAAAAGCCAGGAAATGAGCCCAGTGTGACCAAGCTCTTTGGACGTCATTTTACTTATAAGCCGGTCTTTTACTGTACTACTTTACGTTCTTAAAAACATATCTAATACCTGCGGATAACCTTACAGTTACAAGTTCCTGGTGTTAGCCAGTGGACAACGTCTTATTTTATTTTGGGCTTCGAATTGAATTTAGAAGTCTAGTTCTTTTCCGGTTTTAACCGATGTCATTCAAAGTCAGGAAAGTAAGTAAATTTAGTAGCACAATAAGGAAATTTACTTAATTATGCTCGGCCTAGGCTATGTTTCGTACGAGGATGGCCTGGTCAAGCTTGACCTGCGAAGCCTTGCTGATAGACGGCATCATTTGACAATAGCGCTTAGGAGCAAATGCCTGGCATCATGGAAATTTAATTAATTATGCTCGGCCTAGGCTATGTTTCGTACGAGGATGGCCTGGTCAAGCTTGACCTGCGAAGCCTTGCTGATAGACGGCATCATTTGACAATAGCGCTTAGGAGCAAATGCCTGGCATCAAATGCGCGCCGTGCCATTTTACTTGATTGTGAGACCATAACAAGTAGCAGGCCCAATACGCGACAAAGACAAGAGGGATGCTGCTTCCCAGAGACTATTAAAACCACCCAGAAACTCGACTGGCCCTTATCTAAAATCTTTTCTACTCTATTTCACCCAGCATGTTAACTCTGGTTGAGTTAAACGATTTTGTTCGTATGGTCAGGGGCGTCACGTATGAGGGGTGGGTGGGGGGGGGGGGGACGCTCCCCCCAATGTTATCGGCCAGTCAGTAAAAAATAGCAGAGTTGGCACATTAGCGCCACTGTATTGAAACATAGTTCGCCATTGTTAATATATTGTCTTAGGGTACAAGTAACATAAGTATGTTGGGAATTCTCTTCCTTGAATGCGATTCATTTCTACCGTTAAGTGTAGGGTATATGTCCAGTTTCCGCCTTTGCAGTCTGTATTTTCTGACTCACCTTCTATTAATTAGCCGATTCAGACGTCGAAGAAGATGACCTCGATCAAGCAGTAGAGGAAGAAGATGATGGTGACGGGGAGGCAGCTGTTGAATCGGACGAATCTCCCGACGGCTCCGCAGAGGAACAATTGGGAACAGACGATCAAGACTCCGACCAAGATGAACCGAGCGAGAAAAAGAAGCCAGATGTCTGGGAGGACATCTATGGTCGGACGAGAGACAAAGAAGGCAACGTCATCACAAACCCGACTGCCTCTGCAGGTGGAAAATACGTCCCTCCTGCCCTAAGGGGTAAGATAGAGGACGGGGATAGTTTCAACAAGCAAGAGAAGGCTCGACTGATGAGGACATTGAAGGGGCTACTAAATCGACTATCCGATGCCAATCTTCAGTCTATCGCAGACCAGGTAAGAAACCTTTTTATCTTGGAGCGCCAACAGGAGAGCTTGGGATATTTTAGTGAACACTGCTTGCCGACGCGTTTTTACAGAAACCATGGTTCTTGATAGCACTGTACCCGGATCTGCATTTTGTCGTTTTTGCAGTTACAAAGCGACGCAAACTGCTGATACTATGACAAGAGGTTCGTTTGTGTAGATACCATGGTTCCTGATACCACTGTACCTGGATCTGCATTTTGTCGTTTTTGCAGATACCACGACAGTGGCTTTGCAAAAACGGCAAGGGCCAAATTCGTGCTTTTAAGGAGTCACTCCAAAAGAAACACTTACATCCAATCACATCACAAGTACCAAACTTCTTTACCACCAGTTTTGACAAAATCTTAGGCTCTTGTTCTGGTGATGGTGAAAATGAGATGATCTTTTTAGACCGTGTTCCACCCTTCTAACAATAGTAACTATTAGTTACTATTTTCGGTCCAACCTCGTGAAAAGCTACTACGCTGACCGTTCCAACATTCTCGAAATAGTAACTATTTGCTTACCATGCTCGGGAGCGTAGTAAGCATGGCACGTCATGCGTAGTAACTACGATAAGTAGGGTGGAACACGCTCTTAGATCCCACGGTCAGATACTACGGTCGGGACTGTGATATCTGAATATCGGATAATATCATGGTATTTATAAAAGCGCAACTAAGGGGTACCTTGCCCGGGAAACCCTACTGAACTAGGGGCATCTCATGAAGCCTTCAATGGACCGGGGAGGGGGGGGGGGGCACCATCTTCCTTTAGCGATACTTCAGTGAGGATCCCGCTTCGATCGGACCCTGCCCGCCCAGTCCGTGTCTCCATCACTGGAGAACTGGGCGTGCCCCCTTTTTCCCAAATGGGAATCTGGGTTCAACCTCCGAGCTTGGAAACGAACATCGGGAACCTTGTAGACTTAAAACACGGGACCACTTTGTTGTCATCGTACTGACTCCGTTCTCATCGCAGAACCCAAGCCTGAATAATTCGTGTTATCAACTGTAAGCAATGAGAGTCGAACGTTGAGGCCGATGTGATGATAAAATCCGTTGCTTTCTTATTCCCTATCAACTATCCTAATCGGATTACGCCGTTAGCAGGCTACGTAGTTAAAGTTGAACTGAAAAGCCAGCTTGTTTTTGCATATATTTTACAAACACACTGGATTTTAGATTTTTATGGCACTTGAGCTTACTCAAGTGCCATATAGCTATCGTAATGTCTGTCTGTCTGTCGGTCTGTCCGCATTTTGCTAGTTTGGGCACTTCCACACGACCTACGGCGATAAAACTTGGCAGGCGTATCAGGGACCCAACCGGATTAACTTGGAAATAATCACTTCCCCGATCCGACCATCAATGGGGGAGTGGCAAGATGGGGAATCTGGAAATTAGTAACATTCATAACTTTGGAACGAATAATCGGACGTGCATTAAACTTGACAGTTATCAAGAACAAGTGTCTTGGATGTTCATTGTCAAATTCGGATTGGATCCGATAACTGGGGGGGGGGGGGGGCTGGAGGGAGACACCCAAAATCTTTTGAAACGCTTTTTCTAGTTTTTGTCAAACCCCTACCCCTTTCTTCACACTAGTATAACTCTGCGCGTGGATGAGTCATTATTTCTTCACAGTAGTATAGCTATGCTCGTGGATGAGTCATTCTTTGCTTAAATTCGTTCGGATAGAGCTAAACCAATCGAAGGTCGAAGGGGTTGGTGTAATATGCTATTGAACCTTAGTAGGGGTTGATATAGATTAAGGACTTCCACACAAGCTAGGACGATGAAACTTTGCAGGCATACCAGGGACCCGACCTAACTTATAAATAATCACTTCCCCAATCCGACTTTCCCCGGATCCGGGAGTCCGGAAACTAGGTAGGAACACGGTAGCAAAAGGAGAGCAGGCAAACAGAGCGATGCCGAAATGCGGTATCGATCCGCGAACCTCTGTGTCAAAGGTCCAGTTTTCTACCACTGCGCTACGACATGATGTATTTAGAAGCGAATGCGGGAAGAGATACGGTTTAAAGATTAAAGTCAGACTAAGTGGTCTGACCCCATAGTCTGACCTCATAGTGGGGGGAGTGGAGGGATTGGAAATCCGGAAACTATTAACATGCATAACTTTGGAGAGGGTAATCGGACATGCGTGAAACTTGACGTGTGTCAAGAACAAGTGTTTCGGATATTCAATTTCAAATCCGGACTAGATTCGATACCTGTGGGGGGGGGGGGGCTGGAGGGGGCCACTGGAATTTTCTGAAACGCTTCCATATAAGCCAGGACAATAAAACTTGGAAGGCATATGAGGAACCGACCAGGTTAACTTGGAAATAATTACTTCCCCGATCCAGCCATCGCGGGGGGGGAGTGGAGGGATGGGGAATCCGGAAACTAGAATCATAAATAACTCTGGAACGGGTAATCGGACATGCATGAAACTTGACAAGTGTGAAGAACAAGTGTCTCAGATTTTCAATTTCAAATCTGGCCCGAATCCGATAACTGGGGGTGGGGATAGAGGGGGGACCGGAAATCTTTTGAAACGCTTAGGGTCGAGGGATCGGGATGGACCTTGAAGGGAAGAACGAGCATTAAGCCTAGATACTTTATTGACACAATAGGACCGGATCATGTCGCAGTGGAGGGTGTCGGAGGGGTTTCTTGGATATCCGCGGTGATCACGAGTTAGGATACTTCCAGATGTACTATGAACATGAAATTTGGCAGACATATTAGGTACTCTCCTAGGTCGACTTGAAAATAGTTTCTTCCCCGATACAGTCATGTTTGGGGGAGTGGAAGGATGGGGAATCCAGCATCTAGTGACATGCATAACTTTAGAACGGGTGATCGGACGTGAATGAAACTTGACAAGTGTCAAGAACAAGTGTCTCAGATGATCAGTTTCAAGTTCGGAACGAATCCAATAACTGGGGGGGGGGGGAGCTGGAGGGGGTGCAAGAAATCTCGTGAAACGCTTAGAGTCGAGAGATCGGGATGGGACTTGGAGGAAAGAACGGGCAAAAGCCGTAGAGACAATACGAGACAATACTGACAAAACAGGACCGGATCTTGTCACAGCTGGGGGAGCTTGAGAGGGCTTTCCACAATTCTGGTCATCACGAGCTGGGGTACTTCCAAATGTGCTATGACCATGAAACTTGGCAGTCTGTGCTGTGACCATGAAACTTGGCAGGCGTGTTCGGGACTCTGTAAGATTGGCTTAAAAATAGTCCCTCCCCCGATCCGATCATCGTTGTGGGAGAAACAGTTATCAGTGAGTGGAATAACCATTTCAGATTTAGTAGATCAAGCCGATTTTCTGATGAAATGAATATCGGGAGAGACATGCAGCCTTGACAACTGCAAACCGTATCTGACAAACATGCTATCTGTTCTTACAAGTGCCATATGAGCTTTCAGCTCTTGTTCTACAATAGGCTCTGGTAGGGATGTTGAGAATTTGGACGGCCTCCCGACAAGACTGGCTTCACAACTGAACCGCGAAATTCAAGTGAGAGATGAAACGTGATTTTTCGATATCGAGTTTCGTGGCTAAAGAACCAAACATGTTTATAAACGGAAAAAACGGAAATAGCAGTAGAGTTACGGTAAGCGCCAGTCATCCCAGTGCCATTCAAAAACGGCACTCAGGTAATGATGTGATTTTTGGGATCCCAAAACGTAAGTTGAGGGATACCTATGACATCGCAAAAGTTGTCCGTCCGTCCGTCTGTAAGCACGATAACTCTCGAAGGGAATGAGATATTTTGATGAAACTTGGTGCGAGGATTCGTTGGGTCGGCGGACCAGTCGAGTTCGTAAATGGGCTTTGCAGCCCTACATTTAGGGGTGGGGGAGGGGGATCAAATTAAGGGGCAAACAAAATATTTTGAAACAGCTAATGTGATAGTCGATTACGGGGTAAGAAGACATGCTGAACACGATGGTGAAAACCATTTTGTAATCGGACAAGTCGTTTTGTAATCGGACCCGGAATCCGGCCAAAACCGGAAAGTATGTTAAAAGTAAAACTTTTATTTGAAGTTGATTAGATGTTCGATTTAGAGGTAGGAAGACATGCTGAAAACGATGGTGAAAACCATTTTCTCGACGGACAAATAGTTCGCCCGGAATCCGGCCCAAACCGGAAAGTTTGTTAAAATTAAAAGTTTTATTTGGAGTTGATCAGATGTCCGATTTAGGGCAAGAAGACATGCTGAACTTTTATGTGAAAACAATTTTCTACCCGGACATGTAGTTCGCCCGGAATCCGGCCAAAACCGGAAAATTGTTAGAAGTTAAAGTTTTATTTCTAGCTGATTAGATAACCGATTTAGGGGTAAGAAGAGACGCTGAATCCGTATGTGACAATGATATTTTACCCGGACATATAGTTCGACCGGAATCCGGCTGGAGTCGGAAAATTTGTTACAAGTTAAATTTTTATTTGAAGTTGATTAGATGTTCATTATTGGGGAAAGAAGATACCCTGAGTTCGTTTTTGAGCTTTCTTTTTTCGCCGGACAAGTAGTTCTAGAGTTCGGCCGAAACCGGGAAATTAGCAGAAGTGGCAGGAACTTTTCGTCAAAACAGATATGACTTATACGGGTAAACACACACGCTGAGTCCAAATCTGAACTTGGTTTTCTCAGATGACTAGCTATTTGGCCTTTATCTGTTTCTGAATTTTAATTGTAAGAATGTTCAAGGATTCTGGCGATGACTGGATCTGGCTAAGACAAGACCCAGTTGTCTGGATCAGATATTGAATTTTTGGGATCCCATCGAAAACTTTGGTCTTGTTGTAAATAGACAATAAAATACTTTAAGCCTCAAGTTTTGACTATCGAACAAAAACAAGCAAATATACACTAAAGAACGATCATTTTTGCATCATACCAGAACATAAACAGTAAAAAATGCGAGAGGTGCTTTTAAAGTTTCATCGAAAAGGGCTGTGATAGGACAGTCTAGTTACTAATCATTTATTCAAATAGGCTTGAATCCGATGAAAATAGTTGTGTTTTTGCAGATACCATGGTATCTGATACCACGGTCTAAAGTCTTTTTGCAGTTATCGTGGTATCTGATACCACGGTCAAAAGCCGTTTTTGCAGTTATCATGGTATCTGGCCAGTTATCGTGGTATCTGATATTCAGATACCACGGTCCGACCGTGGTAAATGATCGCAGTATCTACAGCCATTCCACTTTCATCAGTTTTTGTCAAATTGGTGGGAAAGAAGTTTGGCACTTAGTGATGTGACTGAATATCAGTTTTTCTTTTGGGATGGCTTCGAAAAGCGCAATTTCGGCAATTGTCGTTTTTGCAGAGTAACCGTATATCTGATACCACGGGACTGCAAAAACGACTAATTGCAGATTCAGTTACCGTGGTAACAGATACCATGGTATCTGCAAGAACGCAACTAATACTTTACTTCATGCTTCACTATTCAAAGAATAATCACTTTTCATATAGTGGACTTTCCCTGTCGGATTTGTGGTACCTCTATGTGCCTGTACTTATGCTGTGAGCTTGACGAAAACAGTTTACGAAAAATAAAAATAATATGGCAAATGAAATCGATTGGCCGACAGGCGAAAGTGACGATGAAGTGCTTGGCAGTCGTCAATATATGTTTGAGCCACACTCTTCAACCAACCGCGTTTGTGATGCGATTCAAATTTTCCGCGTCATAGTAGAACTTTGCGTTGTGGGGACGGCCGTAGAGATTCTGAACGTCAATACTATGGCAAAGGCTATAGGCTAGTGAAGAAAAGATGCATGAAGCACAACTCTTACTAGAAATGATCTTTTCACTATAAAACGGATCAGAAAAACGTTTCTCGAAAGTACTGTTGCTTTCCATCTGAATTTAGCGATTTTCTTGTTAGCGATTTTGTTGTCGATCCTATCCAGCCTTTCTGCTCTCCGACGCGGTGGCTGGGCACAAAACATTTGAAAACTGAACGCACCGTGGTTAAAAAGTAGGAAAAATTAAGCAAACAAAAGAAGTAAAAAACAGAAGATTCTCATATCTTTGTATGTGAAAGAGTTGCCAGCGGACATTCAAGATTCTGGCAAGCTTTGCGTTGTGTAACCGGCAAAACTCGGCACGGCCGAAAAAGCGCTAAAAATCCGTAGGTACCGAACGAAAGCATGGAAAAAGGTGGGGTTTTTAGAAGTTTATAATTCTAAGCAGAGTAACACACAAATAATTCATTATGTTCTTTTAAATAAACAAAAATAAGTTGGCTTTTCAGTTAAAGTTTAAAATGCCCCCCCCCCCTCTTGCTCTGCATCCCATGATAATTTTTTATCAACGCTTATCCTTAAGCCACTTCTGTTGGTTTCCCTGATCGCTATTCAAACATCTTGTTTTGGCTAGAGAAGTCAAGTTGGTTCCCAGGGGCGCGTGAAGTTCTGCAGATTTGTGTTTAAATTTTGGTTGATTTGCAGATTGAAACGCTTTACGGAAGTCACAGTCGGAGTCTGGTGAATGGGTCAATTTTCGAACTAACTTTCGAGTCGCTGGTGTCCCCTGTGCTATCTCCGGAGAGGCTAATTATGGTACATTGTCTCCTGATTGCAGCTCTCCATGCTAATGTTGGACCGGAATTGGGTGAGTTTTTGACGCCAAATTCATTTCTTTGTGGTAATAGTTGCGTTTTTATCCGAATTCTCCTTTCGATTCTCCTCGAAATTCTCCTATTTCGCGTTTTGCACTATCCGGATCCGGCACTATCCGGCAGAATCGAGAAGTTACTCTGATGGTGAGTTCTCGATTCTCCTCTCTCCGTTCTCCTCCCTGATTGGTCAACATAGTGCGGGTGTTCAATATGCATAAACACGTATACCGGGTTGCGGACGAGCTGCCAAGTTAGTGTTTTTGTCAAAATGAGAATGGAGAAGCCAGAGGAGCAAAAACGGTAATTTGTACGAGAATTCAGAAGCGAGAACGGAGAACTGAGAATTCAGATCAAAACTAATGCCTTCTAAAAAGGGAAAAAGGCACATTTTGAGTTTAAAATATTGAAATAAGTATGATAATAAGGTTGCTGAACGGTTTGAAAAATTAAAATAGTAGGGTTGACGATGATGAAAAATTGGATTTGCGAATGGTAAAAGAGGTGATCGGGGAGATCCGTTGGTTCGTGTGAACATTCGGTAAGTTAATATCTTATTTATTTCTGTCGTATGAATATATTTATCATTAACTGGTTCCCATTTTGTTACTGGTTCCCATTTACCTTTAAAAAGAGCCGTTTTGGATTTGGTTAGAATTTAGATTTTGATTTGTCTCCTTATGCAAGAAGAAAAAAAAAAAAAAATAATTCAGTCGAATTCTTAAATAATTTAGTTCACATTGAGTTAATTAAGGTTTACTCAATAAATAGTTTTCTGTTCAACCATACTAGCATTACAAGGTTTTCTTTCAGGAAAAGGTAAAGGAACTTTTAGCCTTTGAAAGTTAACTAATCTTTTTTTCTTTCTCTTCCTCCAGAATCGCCTGTTTCGTATACGACAAGTTGAAATTTTCAACGCATCCGACACAGCGACAAAACGCAATCTGTTTGTCGATTTGAGTCTGATGTCGCAGAATGTAGAATTTTGCGCGTTATCGCAGCAGCATTGTGATGAAGATGATGATGAAACTTTATTTACGCACACAAGAAGAGGAAAATTGCGCAGTACAGACAAAGAAATGGAAAACGTACACTAAGCTTTCAATAACGTAGTAAATGCGCAAAATAAAAATAAAAACATTAAAAAAAGAAAGAACAGGGACTAATCGGGTCTAAAAAATCTTCTTCCTAGATGGAATGCGGAGAAATTGTGAATCAGGAGTTACGCAACATTGTTGCAAACTTAAAGTTTAACTGAAAAGCCAACTTATGTTTGTATCATTTAACTGAATACACTGCATTTTTTGGATTGTGTTAAGGGATTTTTATTTTCACTATTTGCTCTAGAGACGGTCAGAATATCTACGGTCGTCCTCACAACGCAATTTCTACTATGACGCAGACAAATTGAATCTCAATACATACGCGGTGTTTCAGTGGCCAGTGATTAGCTTACGGAAGGTAGCCCACTGTGTGAACACTTATTTTTCGTAAGTCGTTTTTGTCGAGCATACAACACAGATACAAGCGCATAGAGCATACAAATCGGACAAAGAAACTGCACTATTTGAAAATCGATTGTTCGTGAATAGCGGAGCAACGAATTAACACATTTTCGCCGGGTTTTCAAGCTTCTTTAAGTGAATAAGTGATAGGTAACTAAACTGTCGTATCTAAGCCCTTTTCAGTTAAAACTTTCACCTTGGCTCTACGCAGTAGTCAGACAGGAAAACTAAACAAAAAACTATCGTTATCAAAAACAGTCGAGTCAAATCATTGGTACACAGTCCCATTGAGAGTCACGCTCTAGTCACCCGTTACTTCTTGCCCGCAAGTACAGTAGAACATACACGATATATCATAACAGGGAAGGGAGAGTTCTACCAACAGAAAAGGAGTACTGCCCTTCCTCGATTTTCGCGGCGGCTTGCCGCGGAGGGGAGCGGGAACACATAAAGTAAAGAAGAAGACATTGTCGAATTATAAAATCAAAATCACTGTGTCATTTCCGTAAAGAATAAAATAAAAAAAATTTAAGTATAAATTCAGTTTACTTAATGTCTAACCCGAAATCCGACTTAATTTTGTGTCATTTATTGAATACACTGAATTATTTGGATTCGGCAAAGGGATTTTTTTATTTTCCACTATCTGCTCTAATTATTACGTTCAGAATATCTGCGGCCGTCCCCACAGCGTAAATTCTACTATGACGCGGGAAATTTTAATCTCAACACAAACGCGGCTTTTTAGTGGTCAGTGGTGAGATTGGTCAAGCTCGCTAAGTGCCGGAACAAAAAACAAAATCATAAATTTTATCTGTACAAGCGCATAGAGGTACCACGAATCCCACGGAAGTGCCACTATTTGAAAATCGATTATTCGTGAATAGCGGAACAACGAAGTAGCGCATTTTCAGCGGGTCTTCAAGCCAATTTATGTGAATAAGTGATGGGTAATTAGATTGACCTTTCCCAGCCCTTTTCGGTTAAACTTGAATAAGCATGTTTCCTATCTGTTTATTTTTTTTCAGTTGGTATAAAACAATCGTAAACAAGTAGGCTTGCACTGAAGTAAACGTCCTTGGATTTCAGGTGCCAAGTTCCTGGAGGAGTCTGCGGAACGAATTCAGCAGGGATTGGCTTCACCAGACATCTCTGCTGTGGAAAACAAAACCCTTGAGAATCTCCTTTGGATATTAACAAGTCTCTACACATACAAGGTAGGCCTTGTTTTTCTAAGATGTTTCGGAATAGCACAGTTACGTGTCAAAACTTGGATCAACAGCTGGGAGTCCATGTGAGTCAAAGTTGTCGGGGTCGTCAAGGAGTAGAGGAAGTCTTACATGAGAAGATAAGGGAGGGGAAACCCTCGTGAACTCCCTCCGATACTTAACCCTTGGTTGGGTTGACCGCGGGTTAGAATAATATACTATTATCAATAATTTGGAAGTGGGTTGCCGGGAAATTTAAAAAAAAAAAAATACGAGACTCTTCTGGAAAGGTCTTAGCAGTTGCTGGGTATTCGGACAAAGTCATATGCCCTGTCCGGGCTCTTGATGACTACATCAGTTTTACAAAAAGTGACCAGAATTTTACTATCAGTGGAAATTACTTATTCCCAAGTTTCAAGCATGACACGGTTCTTCCTTCCTCGGTACAATACGACGAAATCCGGTTGGCCCCGAGGCGGACCTTGGTGGCAACCGGGATATTCGCCGGTGAAACACCCCATAGTTTGAGAGCGGGAGCGGTTATAACCATGCTTGAGGGAGGGGTGGACGAGGAGACGGTCAGGAGATACGTCGGCTGGAAGTCAAACACAATGATTGAACGATATACTTCGCGTGCAAAATTAGCACAACCAACAACTGCTAAGATAGTATGGTCCCAGCCTATCCCCGGGGAGCAGCCAATTCAAGTTCACAGTTCCTCTGAATATGTGCAAGTTCTGTAAAAAAAAAAAAAAAAAAAAAAAATTATAGTAAGCATGAATAAATGATTGTGATAATCGGAACGTCTTTTTGTTTGGAAATGGGTTGGGTGGTTGTCGGGGTCGTCAAGGAGTAGAGGAAGTCTTACATGAGAAGATAAGGGAGGGGAAACCCTCGTGAACTCCCTCCGATACTTAACCCTTGGTTGGGTTGACCGCGGGTTAGAATAATATACTATTCTTAGCCGCGGGAGCACCCGACCAACAGATCAGTTGGTTGACGACGCGGGGTGGGGGTAGCAGAGATCGTAGAACGATGTTTGGAAGTGGGTTGCCGGGAAATTTGAAAAAAAGAAAAAAAAGGACAAGAAGAGGAAACAGAAAGAGAGAAAAAAGGGAGTGACAGAAATGCGGTCGGCCTAACTGAGGAAACTAAGCCCAGAACACACGTCTTAAAAATATTTAGGACTGGTATAGAAAAGCTCGTTTATACCAAACAGCTACTACATACTTCTTGAGCCCAAGCTGACTGGAAACATATATTCAAACAATATATAAAACGGATCGCCAGCTACGATACGATGCTTTGGCGCGATATTTCGGCCCTTGTTGGCAAGGGCCCTGACAGACTGTCGAACGTCAGGGACAACACTGTAAAAAAAAATCTTGCAGTATAATTTGCTACTGGGATTAATCTTGTCTCTACTGAGATAAGATTATTTCTAATTCGGATTATCCCAGTAGAGATAAGATTAATCCCAGTAGCAAATACTGCAGTTAACTTTAATCCTTACTCGGAGAAACTTTTTACAGTGAACGTTGGGGAACAATTGGACCTGCAGTCTTGACAAACATACAAAATATCCTGCAATCAATCAATTTCAGGTTCGTTTCTCCCCCAATGGTGTCCGTGACGTTCGACAGCCTCGCCAGGATCCTTGCCAACAAGGGCCGAAATATCTTTGCTGTTTGAATATACAAACAGCTACCCAGCCACAACTTTGCGAGTTATGCATCATGTCCGAGGCGAGGCGAACTTTTCGAAATACATAGGAAAGAAAAACTGTGCTCCGCCACTTCTCTCGTGGGATCCAGAGTGGGGTTCTTGACAGAAATGATGGAAAAATCATCAGCATTTCTGGACAGCTTGTTCCTAAAAGCACCTCGCACCACACAGATGTTCTAAGATAGCTAACCATTAACTTGCCTCAGAATTCTACCCGCTACATGACAAATTAAAGTTGAAAATGGAAACCCCATTAGAGTAGCAACCACCGGGTTGTTTTTAGCAGTTTAACGCTGAATTTAGATGGCACAGGGATTTCCGTGCCAAAATAACATCACGCTGGGTTCCGCGCCTTTTTGCATGACGGTTGCGTCGTTAAAAGTTTGAGCACTCGAGGTACAAACGTCCAAAGTAAAGCAACAGAGAATAGTGAGCTTACCCCCTTCTCTCTCTCCCGCCCATGCAGACTGTGCGTGTGTCTGGGAATGGATGCAAACAGACATAGTGTCTTTTATATATCTTTATTTTTACCCCATAGTTTCTGATTTGTTGGGATGGGTTTGAGAAGAAAATTAATAAAAACAGGTGCATAGCAATGCATCTAATCTTATAAAACTCAATATCAAAAGCGGGCTCCGTTTCGTGGTTTTATTATTCCAGAATATTTTGAGCCTAGTGGATGGCGATGCAGTCGATCGACGAGGTCGATAAGTCATGATTCGAAGCACAAAATAGAAAATGAAGAAGAAAATGCTACATATAATGGGAATTAGCGATATTTGACGGTGCAAAACGGATACGTCAGATACATTTAAAAATGTATCGGACGTATCCTTTTTGCACCGTCAAATATGATTCGCAGTCAGCTTGGGCTGAAGGAAAATCTATAAGCGATATTGTAATTACTAATTACATAGTGTAAATTTCGTCAAGTATAAAGTTTTCGGCATGCTAAAGGTTGCTTAGTATAAAGTTCGAAGTATTTAGTGTTTCAAATTCAAATTCACTTTATTTTACCTTAATATTCTTGTCGATGACAAAAATAACAGCGGAAGACACTTACACAATCAAATTATTCACACATGATTTATTGACGATTTTTCCAGGTCACCAATTATAATGTTTTACGATGTGCGAACCAAATGACTTCAGTGACATTGTGACATGTGTTTCCTGTGACATTGCCAGTTTTGGAGTCGGTAGCACAGACATGATCTACGCGAAAGTTTGAACGATGCTCTTTCCAGGTTATTGGCTCATCTTGCATCTACTCCCTACTTCGGATCCTCGTCGAGAGGTTCACTGTCAAAGAGGTTGAATTGATCCTGCTAACTTTGAGGAATGTCGGGTTCATGCTTCGGAAGGATGACCCGTTGGCACTAAAAGAACTGATTGCTGTAATTCAGGTGAAAGCTGCTCAGTCAGAAACCATGAAGGAAGAGTAAGTAGCCTACCTTGAAACGAAAAATAAACAACATTTGAATATAATAGTAATATAGTCGCTGCAAAGAGGCTTTCGCCTCAGCAAATTTAGCCGGACTCTGTTGGTCGCCTACTAAAGTGAACGTCAGCCGTTCGGTGATTCAGTGGTGATCCCAAAACTCCACCACGTAAAATGTGACCATGTACGGTATGAAAAGACGTTTGAACCGTCTTTCGTTAAAATTTTTTAATCTTATTTAATGTTTACTTTTATATATTTATTTATTTATTCAGTTATTTCCCTCAGAACTGAGGAGTACAAAATAATGTATAAAACAGAACTATGACGTTGACATATTTATATTGACAGATTTATATGAGTGTTACATGGATAAATGACGATTTATTTGGACATATTTGGATTTCACCATGATATTTTGAAAAGAATAAAAGCGATATCTATCTAGATCTATCACGTTCTATACCTGCTTTAAATTGATTTGTGGTTTCACAACACTTTCATGAATATGGTTCTTTCTAATGATCCACTTTTTGGTTTTGGAAACTCCACATTTCAGTGTCTTTTCGAATTCGTTCACGGCCGCCCAATTTTCATCTGTTTCCTCTGAGACTGTTGTGGTGGCAGACGAGGACATCTATGGGTCCTGAGCTAAATAACGCTAAGGAATAGCGCCAAGACCTGTGCTGTCCATGCTTCGCAAACGGGCCATATTCGTAGTGCCGCCCATTACGCTCGCGGCATTTAAAGTGAGAGAAACTTCCGGGCTTAGAGATTTCAGTAAAGCTAAGGAGCGGTCTCCGCACATCGTGGAAACAGGGGAGGTTGTATATTTTTATTTGCTGAGAATATCAAGTTTTCGAGCCAGTGCTGGTGCACGACTGATTGAGTTTCAGCAGGGACGTTCTTTATCGCTAGCAGTGCTAGCATAGCTGCTATTCAATCAAGCAATCAATCGAATCTATTTCCAAATAGCTCAAAGCTAGAAGAGGAATAAAATATCTACGAAATACACAAAAACAACAACAAATTAACTAATACACCTTCAAGATATGACCAGAGATAAATGTTGGAATGAAAGTGTGTTAAAAATTGGGCTGAAGAATTAGCAGGATGCGGAGAAAACTGATTGTCAGAAAACTATTTGATTATTATTATTATTAGAAAACTATTCGAGTGTTTGTCACTTTTTTTTCAAGTCTTGGCTCTACTCCCTAGTGTTATCCTGCTCTGGTCGGGTCTTCTGTTGGAAATAATCTTCTATGTTTTATATAATTGCTCGATTTTGAGGCCGCTACTATAATGAAGCTGCTGGCTGATTAGTTCGATTGACGATAAAACTGGTGGCTGTAATTAGTGTAACATAAACATGTCTTGAAGAATTGTATAGTTCAAAGCGGACCAAGAGAATACAAGAACACCATTCTTTGTCCGCCTGCTAAATTCATATCCTGGAAGCGTGTATTTATTACTAAGGAGAAGAACAACAAAGCATTATATACAACAACCAAAAGTGGCAGACAAATGCGTATTTTTATTATGTTTAACTCAGCAGTCCATTTTATCAGACTATTGGGGAAAGGCATGGAGAATCTAGAAACTTATGGCATGCATATGCTCGGCGTGATTGGATTGGAATGAAACTTGATAAGTGGTAAGAGAAGATGCCCTTGATCATGCATTTATGTGCCTGAACCGGATTCGGCCACTGCGAGGGGAGTTGGGGGGGGGGGGGGGGGCACAGAAATGTTGTAGCTCTCCTATGGTCAAACGAGTGGAGCTATTGGAATGAAACTAGGAGTGTAGAACCGTCATTTGCCGTAGGTGATCCATTTTGGGGTCTGGACCGGATCCGACCGACAACTGTGGGGGTGGGGGTACCGGCATTTCTCGAAAATGCTCAGAGTTGAGTGAAACTGTACAGGTGGTAAGAGAAGATGCCTTAGGTGATACATTTATATGTCCGAATCGGATTCGACTACACTTGTGGGAGCTGAAGGGTCCCGGAAATTGTGTGGCACGTCTAGCAATCCAACGAGTGGAGCAATTGGGATGAAACGTGGAAGCCTCAAAGTTGATATGCCCTAGTTGGTCTGTATATGTGTCCGAACTGGATTCGGTCGTTGTGGGGGGAGTTGGA
This sequence comes from Branchinecta sandiegonensis, assembly GCA_030848855.1. NCBI lineage: Eukaryota > Metazoa > Arthropoda > Branchiopoda > Anostraca > Branchinectidae > Branchinecta > Branchinecta sandiegonensis. The sequence continues at coordinate 10,317,469 of JAUPMV010000003.1, read as the reverse complement.
GAGCGGTCTGTGAAATTTGTTTGCTTGCCTCGTGGTCAAACGAGAAGTGCAATACGAGAAGAAGTCCTAAGATGATCGATTTGTGTGTTCGAACCAGGGATTAAACGCCTAGGAATTAAACGAGTGAATTGGTTGGGTTGAAACTTGCAAGGTACAAAGGTCATTTCCACTAGATGATTCATTTTGGGGTCCCGGGACGTTTTGGCCTTGGCGGGGGGAGTTTTAGGGAGATATCTGGTATTTCCCGGAAGTGCTCTGACTCGTGTGAAACTTGAGGGGCTGTACGAGCAAATGCCCTAGATATCCCATTTCTAGGTCCGAACCGCGCCTTTCGACCGTAGGGGGTGGAAGGGGGGACTTTCTCTTACCTAAACTGTACCTACTAGCAAGCCCCACCTCTCACTTCTCAGTTAGCTTAACATTTCAGTGTTTACATGTGACTTATATTTGTCAGGCCTCGAGTGCGATTCATGCTCGAGTCGTTGAATGCTATCAAGAATAACAACATGGCCAAGATTAAACAGCACGATCCGGAGCAAATTGAGCACTTCCGGAAAATCCTGCGGTTGGCGACAAGGAAAGGATCCTCCGTGACGACCCTCAACGTAACCTACGATGAACTACTGACCAGTATGTCCAGTTCAGAGCAAAATAACACTAGGGAGTAGGGCCAAGACTTGACAAAATTGTCACGCACTCGAATGGCAGAGATACCACCACCATTAGCGACAGAGAACGTCCCTACTGAACTCATTCAGTCGTTCATCAGAGCCGGCTCCGAAAGTTCATATTCTGAACACAGCAAAAAAATGATACAGCCTCCATTGTTTCCTTGGTGTGTGCAGACCGCACCTTTACTTTACTAGAAATTTAAAAATCTGCAAGTTTGTCTCGCTTTAGATGCAGCAAGCGTAGTGGGCGCCGTTTGCAAAGCATGGAAAGCATAGGTCTTGGCGCTACTCCCTAGTGCTATTTTGCTCTGGTCCAATTCTTAATTAGAGATGGCACAGGTCACGAGGCTGAGTGAAATTGGAATTTCAGTTAGACAGTTGTCGTTGCGCGGTAGTTGGAGCGGTCTCGCTAGCTTCTTCGTAGATTATGACAGAAGGAGTTAATTCAGCTGACGGATATTTTGGTAGGAACCATTAAAATTCTACAGGAATAACTTCAGACGGACAGACTTACGAGTTTACGAACTCGCAATCCTTGCGTGTTTACGGAGCAATCGTTGGCTTCTCTCGATCAAGGTATATAAGTGAGAGATGAACCATGGTCATTTATTATCAGCCCATGCCTACCTAATGATTTGAAGTTCAAGTTCGTTTTATTGATGCACTAAATTAATAAATAATTGGCTAGTACCATAGAGAGGAACACTCGAAGATACTAGGTCTTAGAAGGTTCAAGTCAAGGTTCGGTGCACAGGACGGTCCCCCAGTTCTGTGTTAGTGTTGACTTTTGCAAAACCTTGCCATCTATGGTCTGTGACTTACATATATCTTCGTTTCATCACTCTTGACTTCTAGGTGGCAATCGAGGCAGATGGTGGCTTGTCGGGAGCGCTTGGACGAACGCCGCGAAAGATGAAGCGGATAAGAACGCGGCTAAGGAGCCTACAGTCAGTGAAGCAAATGTGTTCAGTCAGAAGCTTCTGGATCTGGCAGCTAAGATGCGCATGAACACTGATGTTCGGCGAAATATATTCTGCGTTCTAATGTCAGCAGAGGTAAGTTAAGGTCCGTTCACATCGGGTTTTAGCTAGCAGAGACGCCACTAGTTCAAGGTTATCTTTATTTACATCAATTTCACATTTCACTTTCCGCTGCTGAGAGCAGAGCTCGAGCGCACACGAAAAAAAAATAAAACCAAATTAACTTAAATATGACGAATCCTACCCAATAACATCCATCCACTAAATAATCATATAGCTGACGGAAAGCAAGGCCAAGGCACAGTCACAATTAAACAAAAATAAATATATCATACCCAACGTTTTTTTTTTGGGGGGGGGGGGGGGCAAGGTATTTACCGACTGGCTGGTCATTTTTACAGTAAAAACTTTTCCTTTAGCCCAAGCTGACTGCGAATCATATTTGACAGTGCAAAACGGTTACATCAGCTGAGTTTTATTAGAGCTATATTTCAGCCCTTCTTGCCAAGGGTCCTCTTCAGGCTCAAGCCGCTCAGACTGGAGAATGAACTTGTGAACCAATTTTTTGGGTCCACCCTTGTCAAGAAGGGCCCGAAATATAGCTCTAATAAAATTCAGCTGACACATCCGTTTTGCACTGTCAAATATGAAAAAATGACGATAGTTTTAACCAAAAATCTACCGATTTTCAGAAAAATCGACTGTTGTCAAGAAAAACCTACTGTTTGATGAAAAATCAACTGTTCTTAAGAAAAACTGGCGCTTCAGTTTCCGTTTTATTGATAAAAATAAAGAAGACTGGTAACTCTTTATGGCCCCACCATAAGGCCTGGCAATGGGCGGGGCTTATTCTTAATTTATATTAGTGTTAAGGGAACAAACCAAAACAAATCAGAAGAAGAGCTAGAAGCTCATATGGCACTTGCAACGTGATAATTTATAAGCAAAACCCTTGAGATAAGAATGATCATGGGCCCTTGAAAATCAGAATTGGAATCGTCGTGGGTTTATTGTGATAATTTGTAAGCAAAACCCTTGAGTTAGGATTGATCATGGGCCCTTGGAGATTATGAGAATGTATCGTTTGGTAAGTATTTTATTATAGATGTTCCTACGGCCCAAGCTGACTGCGAATCATATTTGACGGTGCAAAACGGATAAGTCAGCTACAGTTAATTCGAGCAATATTTCGGCCCTTCTTGGCAAGGGTCCTCTTCAGGCTCAAGCCCCTCAAGCTGGAAAATAAACTTGTGGAAAAACAATTTAAGATTCTTCCTTAAATATCTGCTTTTGAGAACTTCTTCTCTGAAAGTTGTTGGGGTTAAAGCTGGTGCTGTGATTTTATTCTGGACTCGGCGACTGTTTTTGTTGTTCGATTGGGTCGTCGAAAGGGTACAGGTTCTTCTGCATTTTGGTTTTAGAGTCTCCTGTCTCTTCTTCTTCTTTCCATCTAAGATGGATACTTGTTGGCGGCATGTATGGGCGATTAGTTCCGTACTTCGGTGATAGATGTTCCTACGGCCCAAGCTGACTGCGAATCATATTTGACGGTGCAAAACGGATAAGTCAGCTACATCTTATTCGAGCAATATTTCGGCCCTTCTTGGCAAGGGTCCTCTTCAGGCTCAAGCCGCTCAAGCTGGAAAATAAACTTGTCAGAGAGACAGGAGACTCTAAAACCAAAATGCAGAAGAATCTGTACCCTTTCGACGACCCAATCGAACAACAAAAACAGTCCAGCTTTAACCCCAACAACTTTCAGAGAAGAAGTTCTCAAAAGCAGATATTTAAGGAAGAATCTTAAATTGTTTTTCCACAAGTTTATTTTCCAGCTTGAGCGGCTTGAGCCTGAAGAGGACCCTTGCCAAGAAGGGCCGAAATATTGCTCGAATAAAATGTAGCTGACTTATCCGTTTTGCACCGTCAAATAAGTATTTTATTTTTGCACTTGGCTGTGATGATGCGCACTTAAGTGTGCTAGAAATTCCTCTGTAATCAAAATCCTTGAGACAAAAATGATCGTGGGATCTTTAGGATCATGAATATATATCGTTTGGCCAAAAATATTTTTCTGACTTTTCGGTTAAGATGCACACTTGAAGGGTTCTAGAAATTCATTTCTAAGCAAAACCCTTGTGGCAGAAATGATCATGAGCTCGTGGGAATCATGAAAATGTATATTTTGCTTAAAAGTATTTTTTTTTACTTCGCGGTTAAGATGTGTACTTTAAGAGATGTTTGGATCTGGGAAGTGCCCCGATAGAAAATTTGTAGCCTGCGTAGTAAAGTTGCATGTGTTGATATGTAATAGCACAGAATACTATCATAATGGACCTCAGACTGGGCCAATCTTAAGCAGTAGTATCCAGTAGAATGCAGTTACACGGTAGCCTTGACATAGAAGAATGTAGTAGGCACTGTAGGCAGTAGCATCAGTTGGTAGTGCATGCTTACTATTTTGAAAGAAAAAAAAATTATCGGGTGGCTAAGCCAGTCATATCAAATCTGTAATGTTCAAGCCAAGTTTCATCGGCTAGCACAGTTGGAAGTACCTTAAATCATGATCACCGGAATTCCCCCCTCGCCCTCCGAATGCGGTCCGATTCTGTCACTGATGTATCTAGGGCTTATGCTTGTTCTTCCCACCCAGTGTCATCCCAGTCGCTACACTCTAAGCGTGTCACAAAATTTCCGGTCTACCCCCTTCTCCGATTCCCTCTACATTGATCGGATCCTGTCCGCACTTGAGATGGGACATCTGAGACATGAATTCTTTCCGAATTCAAGTTTAATTAAGATCCGGTCACCCGTTCAAAAGTTTGACATACCTCAATATTCCGGATTCCCTCTCCCTCCACTCCCCCCACGATGGTCAAATCGTAGCAAAGACTGCTCTTAAGCTAAAATGGTCGAGTCCTTAACATGCCTGCCAATTTTCATCGTCCTAGCACATCTGGAAGCATCTTAACTCGGGATCACCGGAATTTCGGGACCCTCCCTCCAACTCCCCCCACAGTGCCCGGATCCGCTCCGATCTTGTCAACTATGTATCTAGGGCTTGTGCTTGTTCTTCCCACCAAGTTTCATCCCGATCTTTCCATTCTGAACATGTCACACGATTTCCGGTTCCCCCCTCCAACTCTCCCAAAGTCACCGGATCTGTTCCTGACTTGAAGTGTGACATCTGAGACACGAGGTCTTTCCAAGTATCAAGTTTCATTAAGATCCGATTCCGCCGTTCATAAGTTATACATACGTCAATATTCCGGATTCCCCCTCCCTCCACTCCCCCCCACGGCGGTAGGATCGGGGAAGTGACTGTTTCCAATTTAAGTTTTGGTCAGGTCCCTAATATGCCTGCCAAGTTTCGTCGTCCCAGCGTATCTGGAAGTACCCTAACTCGCGATCGCGGACTGACCGACGGAAATGTGATCGGTATATGGCACTTGGCCGGAAGGCAAGTGCCACAGAAAGGAAATAAAGAAAAAAGAATCGGGACAGAACAAAATGACAAAAAAAATCTACTAACGAACGATCTCGAGACTTCCGACCGTCTGGCCGACAACATTGGGAGGGGGGGGGGGGGGTCCGTAATGGAGACTGGCACCAGCTTCGTGTACCAGCTAGACCCAAGTTGGACGTTGATCCAACTTTCAAGGGTACTAGCAAGGCGCAATATTTTGCGGAAGCTTCGGATTAAGTCAGATAGAATATATCTAAATAAGTCGAATAGACAAAAACCACATCCTTACCTTGCTCTTTTGAAGACTGAATATGAGTCGGGACTTTGTTTTCCTATGTGTCCAGTAGGTCAGACGCAATCTGGTAAAAATCCTTGGTTCAATTGATCTGAGTTTGGCAAGACACACAGGTGAAGTAGATTACTTCGTTTTCTCACCGAGCAAGTAGTTCTACCCGAATAAAGCGAAGAGACTTGTTAATCTTCACCCCACTTCTTTTCTCGTTACAAAGGAATCCGGCAAAATAGTCCCGGATCAAGAATGTCAAAACATCCTCTGGTTCGAACCCGACCGAAGCCTGTTCTTGTTAAGTGGCTTGGAAATTGAACGGTGTTTTCTTTTATAGGATTACGTTGAAGCCTTCGAACAGTTACTAAAAGTGAACCTCTCATCGGAGCAGCGAAAAGAAATCATTTACGTCATCATGGAGTGTTGTATACGAGAAAAAGCGTTCAACCCGTATTACCCCACCCTAGCTTTGAAATTTGCCACTTATGACAGAACGTATCAGATGACCCTTCAGTTCGCCCTGTGGGACAAGTTGAAGGAGCTTCATTCCATTGACGCCCAACAGATGGCAAACCTAGCGAAGTTCTTCTGTATGGTATTGTCCGAGAAGGGACTGCATATTTCGGCACTAAAAGTAAGTACTCGTTTTCAAAATAAATCAGTCGAGGGATGCCAAGCGAAGCAAGCGCTTGGAAAAATCGGAAAATTTTCTCGGAAGCGAGGAGAAAATGTTGTTACATGTCAGTTTTATTCGTGGTGGCAAGAACAAATAATCAAGAACCTGCGTCTCCCTATCTCTGTTATACGACCACGCGGAGTCGAATAGTGTCAGGAGTTAAAAGACCTGAGAAAAGAAATATTTGGGGAAATGATCTGGGGGGAGGAAAAGTTTAAACAAATTTTGAAAAGTAGAAGTTTTAGAGATATTAGAAATTTGGGAAGATTCCTAAAGGTAGCCATGATTCACAGGGAAAGTTTTTTGTAAATAGTGGTTGAGGTTATGGTTTTGTTTTTGTGTTGTTTTGTTGTTTCCATGGCCCTTTGTGCTTTTCCGGAAATAAATCTTATCTTATATTCTGATACTCTTCCCGATGCAAACGAGCGGAGGAGGAGCTACGCAGAACATCATAATTTGTCACCTCTACAAACAGCTGTATCGCAGCCCGCAAAATAATACGAACGCCGTCTGAGTCGTCTTTTACAATTGATTGGTTGTCCACCATGATGACATCACGTCTAACTCGCTGCAAACCGGGTTCTCAACCCCTGGAGGCATCCTACGGTATTTTCATCTGGTATGCGCAGCGGCGAAGAGGGAAGTAGACGGGTATCAACTTAAACCTCACAGCAGGGACCGCTAGCTGCGCTCAGTTTTGTCAGGGTATCCATAGTCGCTGCATGGGACCAAAGACGGAGGTTCTATTAGACTATTTGTTCTTGGTGATGGGGTTGCTTGACTTATAAGTTTTACTGGATACTGGAAATAATGTCAGAAAGAGAAGATGGGGTAACAGAAGTATGTGGAACACCGTTGAAAAAAGAGATAAAAATACTGGGATTGAAATTTAATAAATCGTGGAAAGATACAGAAAAAAAGAATTGGTCGGAAACAATATCAAAAATGATAGCGTCGAATAATTACGGACGGAATTGGAAGCTCACGGTTTTTCAGAAAGCGGAATACATAAATATTTACAGCCTTCCAATAATATGGTATTTGGCTAATGTTTCGTACCCTTCGAAAGCGACATTAAAAAAATTAACAAAATAATATACAACTTCATATGGGAAGGAAAAGAACCGCCAAAACTCAGGATTACAGATATGTACCAGCAGAAGATAAAAGGAGGACTTCAGAAAATTAACCCTGAGCTAAGTCAAGAGAGCTTTTCGTCAGGACAGCTCTGGAAAATATGACCGAGAAAAAATACTCGGTATTAAATTCGTGGATGCTAATGAGAACAAGTGGAAAAAAAAAATACCCACAAAGCCTAGAAATCGCGTTTATGGACATAGAAGAGATGAGAAAAGAAGAAATTGTTGACCCTGGTGTAAGAGAAACACCAAAAGAAGAGATACGAAATTTTTACCGAGAAAAGATGAGTCTACCGGATATAAAATTAATTGAAGAGAAACGGATAGACGAAGAGCAAGCAAACCGAGCTTTCAATCTCCTCCATACATCGATGCTTTCGCCGAAAGTAAAACAGCATCTGTTTTACCAAATACATAACCTTCTCCCAACAGAAGAAAGAAAGCATCGAATTCTCCCTGAACATAACACGGGAAAATGTAAAAATTGTAATGAAATCGAAGATGTAAATCATTTTCTCATTAAATGCGAGAGAAAAATTCGAAAATATAATACGTTTTTTAATGGAATATGGGACAAATGGCATTTCAGCGAAGAAATGAGCCTTATAAACGTTAAAAGTAACCATGGATTAAAAAGAGAAAGAACAATGACATTCATGATATCGACATATTGTTATTATGCGTGGAAAGACAGAGAAAAAGGTGAGAATGATAATGTAATAATGAAAGTAAAAAAATGTTGGGAAATGATAAAAGGTTGTAATGATAAAGTAGGAAATTTTTTGGAATTAAAATTTAATATTGAAAATTTAATTTGAAATTTAATTTAAAAAAAAATAAAAAAAATAATTTATGTAAACGGTTAATTTTAGTGTTTTAAGAAAGGGACACATTTTTAAAGGTTTTTTTTTTTTTTCTTTGGCAACCAAAGTAGTTTTATATTAAGAAAATTGGTAATTGTTAAAAGTTTTTCATTTAATCGTACTAATTAATTTTGTGTGTAAAGTACGATCAAATGACCGTTTATTTATATCTAATTTTTTGAGTGTATTTGTTTTATAGATTAAAAAAAAAAAAAGGGTTTTGGTATCGGAGACGGAAATGAAAAAGATTATAATAAATGCCACTGCAAAAGGGATTCCCTATGACGGAAGGGCATCCTTTGACGCAGGAAGAGCGAAGAGGTAAAACAAATTTTGTGTTGTTAATGTCTCCAGGATAAAACTCCCCTTTTGGTTTGGTTGCGAAAAAAAACAAGAGCTGTAAGCTCATATGGCACTTGCATGTGTCAAGATGATTTGATTGATCAAAAGTAAGTTTCGACTTTGCGGTTGAGATGCGCGCTCTAAGGGAGCTGGAACTTCATTTGTAAGCAAAACCCTTGAGGCAAAACTGCTAATGGGCTGATGGGCATCACGAAAATGCATATATTGCTTAAAAGTATTTTTTTTACTTTGCGGTCAAGATTGGTACTTTAAGGAATAATCGGATTTGGGAAGTAGCAATTTCTAAGCAAATGTTGTTGAGTCTCCAATATTCCAGCGAAGTTTCATCGTCCTAGCACATCTGGAAGTACCTTAACGCGCGATCACCGGAATCCCAGACCCCCCTCCCCCTCCTCCAACTCCACCCACAATAACCGGAGCCAATCCGGTTCTGTAAATGATTAATCCAGAGCATCTGTTTTTCCTTCCCACGAAGTTCGATCCAGATCACACCAGTCTAAGCGGGTCAAGTATTTTCCGCCCTCCCCCCAATAATTGCCGGATTCAGTCCGGAAATGAAAAAGTTCACAAGAGAAAAATGTCCTCTGTTTAATTATTAAATTTCACTCGAATCCGATCACCCGTTCCAAAGTTACGCATGACTCAATATTCCGGATTCCCCTCCCTCAACCCCCCCCCCCAAGATTATCATATCGAGGATTTTTTTTTATTCCAAGTCAGTTTGACCGGGTCCCTGATATGCCTTCCAAGTTTCGTCGTGAAAATCCCCCAAAAAACGGAATTCCGGGATACCCCCTCCTCCCCCCCCCCCCTCAAGTGTCCGGATCCAGTCAAATTATGTAAAAGATTTACATGGACCAGATGTTTGTTCTTCCCAGCAAGTTTCACTCCGATACCATCATTCTAACCGTTTCTCGAGATTTCCGGTCCACCCCCCCCCCCCCCCCAGCTCCCCCGCGGTGCACGTAGCCAATCCGATTCAGCAAATGACTTACCTAGAGCATCTGTTTGTTCTTCCCACAAAGTTCCATCCCGATCCCTCCATTCTAAACGGGTCACGTATTTTCCGCCCCCCCCCCCCCCCCAATAGTTGCCGGATCCGGTCCGGATATGAAAAAAATCATCGGAGAAATGTCCTCTGTTGAATTCTTAAATTTCACTCGAATCCGATCACCCATTCCAAAATTACACATGACTGAAAATTTCGGATTCCCCTCCCTCCACTCCCCCCACCATTATCTGATCGACGAATTTTTTATTTTGAAGTCAGTTTGATTGGGTCCTTGATATGCCTGCCAAGTTTCATCGTGAAAATCCCCAAAACCACCATCATCGGAATTCCGGGACCCCCCCCCCCCCCCCCATAAGTGTCCGGATCCAGTACAATGGTCTAAAGGACTTATCTAGAGCAGATGCTTGTTCTTCCCAGCAAGTTTCACTCCGATCCCTCCATTCTAACCGTTTCTTGAAATTTCCGGTCTCCCCCCCCCCCCAACTCCCCCCTGGCTACCGAATCCGGTCAAGACTTTAAACGGGACATTACAGATATATATTCTGTTCAGTTATGAAGTTTCATTACAATCCGATCATCCGTTCGAAAGTTACACACTTCTCAATTTCCCGGATTCCCCTGCGGATTCCCCTCCCTCCACTCCCCCACCATTATCTGATCGACAAAATTTTTATTTTGAAGTCAGTTTGATTGGGTCCCTGATATGCCTGCCAAGTTTCATCGTGAAAATCCCCAAAACCACCATCACCGGAATTCCCCCCCCCCCCCCATAAGTGTCCGGATCCAGTACAATGGTCTAAAGGACTTATCTAGAGCAGATGCTTGTTCTTCCCAGCAAGTTTCACTCCGATCCCTCCATTCTAACCGTTTCTTGAAATTTCCGGTCTCCCCCCCCCCAACTCCCCCCTGGCTACCGAATCCGGTCAAGACTTTAAACGGGACATTACAGATATATATTCTCTTCAGTTATGAAGTTTCATTACAATCCGATCATCCGTTCGAAAGTTACACACTTCTCAGTTTCCCGGATTCCCCTGCCCTCCACCCCCCCCCCCCCCAAAATGGTCGGATCAGAAAACTGATTATTCCTAATTTTGTTTGGTCGGGTCTCTAATATGCCTGCCAAGTTTCATGGTCCTAGCACAACTGGAAGTACCCTAACTCGAAAAAGTGTGACAAAATGCCCTAAATTTTCAAGTTTCCAGCGCCCCCACTTCCCCGCATATGGTCGGATCGGGAAACTGATTATTTCCAGGTTAGTTTGGTCGGGTCCCTGATATTCCTGCCAAGTTTCATTGTCCTAGCTCATCTGGAAGTACCCTCACTCGAAAAAGTGTGACAAAATGCCCTAAATTTTCAAGTTTCCAGCGCCCCAACTCCCCCGCATATGGTCGGATCGGGAAACTTATTATTTCCAGGTTACTTTGGTCAGGTCCCTGATATTCCTGCCAAGCTTCATTGTCCTAGCTCATCTGGAAGTACCCTAACTCGAAAAAGTGTGACAAAATGCCCTAAATTTTCTAGTTTCGAGCGCCCCCACTCCCCCGCATATGGTCGGATCGGGAAACTGATTATTTCCAGGTTCGTTTGGTTGGGTCCCTGATATTCCTGCCAAGTTTCATTGTCCTAGCTCATCTAGAAATACCCTAACTCAGAAAAAAGTGACAAAATGCCCTAAATTTTCAAGTTTCCAGCGCCCCGCACTCCCCCCCCCCCCCCATATGGTCGGATCGGGAAATTGATTATTTCCAGGTTAGTTTGGTCGGGTCCCTGATATGCCTGCCAAGTTTCATTGTCCTAGCACATCTGGAAGTACCCTAACTCGGATATGTGGGACAAAAAACTCGGACCGACCGACAGACCGACCGACGGAATTGTGATCGGTATATGGCACTTGAGCCAGAGGCTGCAAGTGCCATAAAAATAAACAAATAAATAATGAGAGATAATATTTTTATAAATAACAAGTTCTAATTGAAAAAAAAGAAAATTAGGAAAGGAGATTTTAAGAAAGGAAAAAGGAAAGAAAATTTTAAGGTTTTAAACATGAAAATGGTAAAATGAGAAATAAGTGATAAAAGAGGAAATAAGAAAGAATATTAAAAAATTAAATGTAGAGATAGAGGAAAGTGTAGGTGACGCTAAATATATAGGTCGGTCATTGATAATAATTGATAAAATAATAATTTAAAATATGAGATGTTAGGACCGTTGGCGTCACCGAGGGAAAGTGGAAGCGTAGTCACCTGGCCAAATCATATTGGACAGGAAGAACCGAAAAGATACTACGTGGCAATTTAAAAAAAATAAAAAAAGTTTTTCCTGACGTACCAACCAAAGGCGCTTACCAATGGCGTACCAACCAGTAACCCGGCCTTATTTTTCTGTAAAGCCTCTGGCTTTTCAAGGGGGCCCACAGCTGCCCATGAAAAAAACACCGTAAACATGCTTGACGAGGCGCAATACCAAATATGTTATTAGTCTTTATTTAAAGTTATTTTAACATCAGTCGTTGTGGATCTATTTTTTACTTTACGTTCATACGTGGTTAATCACTTCAGTATTGCGGTCTCACCTGTGTATGATTTATGGTAAAGAATGTGAAGGGAGCCAGGAACGACGGCGTTCTCGAACGACGGTCTCGGCCGCAGGCCGCTACATCACTTTCTCATGGGATAGCTCCTCCCACTGGCGGGGCATAACATTTGGCAAATGTCAGATGTTACAGGGTTTAGGTTTTCGCGAAATGAAGCCTCTGGCTGTTAGGATACAACAGGCCTGTTTTAGTGAAAGACTTTTAGTTTGACTTCGGCATATGGTAATCCGACTTCCGATTAAATAAGTAATTATCATTCCAGGCTGTGAACTTCGCCGAGATTGACAAGACGACTGTCAGATTCTTGAAGGATATGATCATCCCACTCTTAGTCAACACTCCCGAACTTGCAGTAAAGGAAATATTCGGTCGTTTATTGACCCAGAATAAGCTGAAACTATTCAAAGAGGGTTTGAAGCTGTTCCTTAGTCATTTTGTTGGAAGGGAAGCCCTAAAGAGGCCCGAAAATGAGAAGGCAAAGTTACTGCAGCGGATACGGATAGCGGAAGAAGCAATGTATGGTTCCTCCGTTATGTGATCTCTGGAATTAATAAAAAGAAAAATCTAAGAAAGCATAAAAAGTCTGAGACTAGGGAACTGACGAGAGGTAAGTTTTTTGTTTTTTTTAATATCTCATAACTAATAGAAACGCCATTGCTTTTATCCAGTGATGTTTCGTTGTGTTTCAGGAGGGAATCTGAGATTACCGGTTGCCAGCTCAGTCAAGATTGACAGGCTATGAGTATTTGACCGAAACGACGGCTCAGATTTCGTTCTTAAAGTGCACGAAATTCCTTTACGGCAGTTGGCAGAAGTTCAACCTCAGTTAACTTTTTCTGTGAAGTTCGCAAAGCTGACCAATAGGAGAAGAGATCCAAGGCATAATTTTATAATAAATTTGGAAACATATGGAATCAGGAAACTAAGAATATGGTGATAGGCTACGATGATAAGGTCGAATAGTTTGAAGCGTTTTATTTGTTAAAGGACCCCTCTTGCTTATTCTGCTTTTTATAATATACTTAGCTCCCATATGGAATTATAAGCTTCTAAAATCCCCACCCTTCTCCACTCTTTCGTTTCGTAACTACGAATTTTTAGCACTTTTTCGGCCTTTCCGAGTTTTCCCGTCACCCAACGAAAAGTTTACCGTAATATTCGAAGTCCGCTGACAACTCTTTCACATATAAGGATGTGATACTCGTCTGTCAATTACTTCTTTTATTTGCTTGGTTTTCCACTTTTTAACCAAGGTACGTTCAGTTTTCAAATATTTTGCGCCCAGCCGCCGCGTCGGAAAGCAGGAAGGCTGGATAAAGTCGACAAGCGCCAACAAGAGAATCGCTAGTTTTAGGTGGAAAGTAATGGTATTTCCAAAAACGTTTTTTCTGATTCATTTCATAGGGAAAAGATCATTTCTAGTAAGAGTTGTGCTTTAAAGTTCAACTGAAAAGCCAACTTATTATTGTATCATTAAACTGAACACACTGCTTTATTTGGATTGTGTTAAAGGACACCTGAATGAAGAGTACCAAGTATCATCCCTATCTGTATGACTTCCGTTAATATTGCCTGCAGAAAACCCAATCCAAATACGAAATAGTGTTTCCAAGCTATGATTTTTGCTCCATTTTGCATCTGTCCTTATTTCAGTACCGACCAATTTTAGAAATGAACAAATGTCTCCAATCAACCCTTCTTCTGGAATATTTTTTTAACCAGTTAAGCCCAAATGTATATCTAGAAGAAATTCCGATACGATCCGGTCAGCGCTGTAAAAGATTTGAATGAATTGCGCTTTTTGTCTTGGAGTCTGCATGTGCAAACCTCCGAAAACGAGCATACCTATTTTGATGACGTCACGCTCAGGAGAAGAATGCTCTCCGTGGCCATGTCTGTAAATGCATTCTCCATGGTGTGTTCAAGTATGGTTTCATTGTTTAGGTGTCCTTTAAGGTATTTTTTTTTTTTTTTTCACTATTTGCTCTAGTATGACATTCAGAATATCTCCGGCCGTCCTTACAGCGCGAAATTCTACTTTGACGCGGAAAATTTGACTCTCAACACAAACTTGGCTTTTCAGTAGTCAGTGATCAGCTCGCAGAGGGTAGCTCACTTATTTTTCGTAAAACGTTTTCCTCAAGCATACAACACTGGTAAACGCCCAGAGAGACACCTAGTTGGAAGGGTTGTCACGAGATTTCGAGCGGCCACCTTCTTGCTCCGCACATCGTTATCCGAATTGGTCCGGACTTGAGACGGGAGATCTGAGACATTAGCTCTTGCCACTTGTCAAGTTCTGTTCACATCCGATAACCCATTCGAGAGTTCCCTACATCGCCCACGATGATTGAATCGGGGAATATGACTATTTCCAAGTCAATGTCGTCCTGTCTCTGATACGACTGCAAAGTTTCCTTGTCATAGATGATCCGGAAGCAACCCAAGTCGTGATCACCGGTATTCCGGTATACCCCCTCCAGCTCCACCCAAAACGTCCCGGTTCGATCCTGCTCTGTCGATATGTATCTAGGGTTAAGGCTTATTGTCCCCACCAATTTCCATCCCGACTCACCGGCTCTAAGTGTTTCACGGGATTTCCGGTATCCTGAGACATCTGAGAAAATTTTTCTTGAGTCTTGTAAAGTTTCATTCACATACGATCACCCGTTCCAAAGTTATGAGTTTCACTAGATTCCTGAATCCCCATCCCTCCACGTCCTCCACGATGAACGAGTTGGGGAAGGGACTATTTCCAAGTCAATCTGATCGGGTCTCTAATATAATAATAATACTAATAACGTTTGTTTATTAAGCAAAAAGTCCATACAAAATCCAGTAAATGTGTCACTTCACAAACAAACTGTTCCACCTCTAAAGCTATTATGGTACACAACCGAGGCTAAACTTTCTTTCCTGAATCTAAACGCTTTAGTAACATATTTAGATACTTCTACGATGCATTTGGGTCAGGTTTCGTCGTCTTAGCAGATCTGGAAGTACCTTAAATTTGCGATCACTAATATGTGATCATGTACGTTATATTGCGTACATGTCCGATTACCCGTTCCAAAGCTATGTATGTTACTAGTTTCCGAATTCCCCATCCCTCCACTCCCCCTATGATGGCCGGATCAAGAAGTGATTATTTCTAAGTTAATTTGGCCGTGTCCCTGATATACCTGACAAGTTTCATCGTCCTAGCTCATGTGGAACCGTTTAACGAGATTTCCAGGACATTGGACAAAAACTTGCTATCGAACTAATTTGAAATACGTTCGGGTCCTAAGCCCGAGTTATTTAAAATACTCGGAATACGCCGCAATGGTCGACCAGTAGACGATATTGAAGACAAGGCAAGCAAGCATGAACGTCCCTGGTGCGGAAATATTGCAGAGGATTTTTCGCATCTTCCGTTGTTTCTTCACGACAATCGCTTTCTTCCCAGAAGAATTAGGGTCAATGTTGGCTACCTTCGACTGTCGAATATGTGCTGCAAAATAAGATACAGTTTTTAGTGCCCCTGCAAAATGAGATGAGGGAATCTCAGAATATGTGTCAATCAACTTCCAGCTAGCGAGCTCATCCCGAAAACGGCGGAACTATTATTCCGGAAATCGCTTTCCACTCCCCGTTTTATCTACCGTGAATATGCTACCGTGGTAAGTCGAGGTTCCAAAACTAGACGGCTTATGCACCTACTGTACCTCAATTAATTTCTTGCATCACAGATTACTTATTTATTTTAACTCATCAAGGGCATTCAACAACAACTCAACCGAGGGAAAAGGTACAGAACAGCAGCTTCCCCCTCGACATCTAAACTGGAAGCGATTGGATTGGTTTTTCGTTGTTGTCATCCAAATACTAGTTTCTTAATTTATTTTTGTTGTCCAGAAAATTTGTTCCGTAGACCTTCTCACTAGCCTTCGGGAAGCCTATTCCAGGAACGAGGCTTCCGAACGCAGTAGGTTTGGCATCTTGAGTGGAGTAGAGTAGACTTTTATTCAGAAAAGGTATCTTACACAGCCCATGCGCCGAGTCTGACCTTTACGTTAAACATAATCACACTAAAATATAAATATGTGTAATTCGTCGTTTCACTAGTAATCGTAACACACAATGCATAAAATATGCCAATGGTCTCTGCAAAGCTCATTGAAAACAGTGTTCACTGCAAAACAAAACAAACTGCTGAGGAATTCTTAAAAACATTAATAGAATCACTTAGTACTAAAATTGATTTAAAAATAAGGAAGAGAAAGATTTATTCTTTCACGTCGTGTTGTCTGAATTTAATCTTTACGTCAAACGTAATTCCACTGGAATACATACATAAAATAAATCAAACATAGTTAAAAGGGTCAAAGTGTAAACTTTCTTAGATTATGTATCTGTTGTCAGGCGCTGGGCGTCTCTTCTCTGTAATTCCGCGATTTGAATTGCTTCTAGCCCTAACACGTCTGTTAAAGGCACAGAAAACTTGACTACGCAACTTTCGGCCATCAAACCGACCTGGGGGGCTTAGATAAAGATACAGGGACTTACTGTCGACAGGACCCCCCTTCTTTGTTATCTCGAACCCCCTCCTTAGTGTTTCCAAAGCTAGCTGGCAGGCCCTTGCCCCTTATGCACTGTAATTATGCACTTGTGCATTGTAAAAGTTCGCCTTTGGCCGTGTTGACTAAAACGTCGGGATAGTAGTCAAGAGGTCGTGCGTTCGATTCCTACTCCCGGCACACAAACTTTTTGTGTTTTTTTCCTACTAACTCAAAAGTCGAATTCTCGGAAACTGCCCGGAAACTGCAATGGTCATAACGAGAATTTTTCTTACCCTCAATATCGACTCAGGGTACATTCTTGATATGTCAGCTAGCTCCCCGAGTCAAGTTTGAGTCAAGTTTTCTGTTCCTTTAAGCATAAAGAACAAGCTCCCGCGGCAGTTCTTCTTCATTCATTTTCATTTCCCGACTATCTTCAATGGTTTCCTTCGCAGGTCGCGAAAGCATATCTGCTGGCTGAATTGTCCCGGGTAATGATGGAAACGGACTGTACAGCTCAACAAAACTTGAAACAAAACTCCTTCGGCATCTTTCGTGCTTTTTCGGGACGGGAGTAAATTTGGGAACTTTTTGGGGCGTTCTGGTCTGTTGCTGATGGGTGAGTAGGGTTCGGGGGGGATGGGACGTGATCGGGGAACAGACTGAAGTGAAGGCACACAAGGTTTCTTCTCGCGTCCAATTTGGTGAGCTTGAACTTACCAAGCAGATAGTGGTAAGGAACCTTCCCTTCACCATTTAGGATTCCAAGCGCTCGTTTTTGGATATTTTTTACCTTATAAACATGCTCAGAAGTAAATCCCGAAATGCCATACTGGAAATGCATACTCCAGTATTGGCCGGATAAACGAATAATGAAGTTGGAGGAGATCATGGGGGGGGGCAAGAATTTTTTCCGTAAGTTTCAAGAGGGAAGCTTGTTTGATGATGTTTTGAACACCTCATAGCAGGTGTAATAGTTACTTCAAGTAATTTATTAAGTCTAACGGAGATTTCGGGCGAAATGGGGTTTGTAAAAGTGGGCGATGATTAAAAAAAGAAGAAATTGACTAGTGAATGGTCGGTTCGAATATTCAGAAACTGAGTAATTTGCTTTAAAAACTTTCGTAGTTTCAGTTGTGGCATTAAGTGACAGTTACCACCAAGGTGTGGGGGGTGGGAGCTGAAGGATTGTAAAAGGTTTCAAGGTTAGTGCAAACAATATCCAAACTGATTCCACCTTGTGTAGCTGGAAATCTACAATTTGCTTAAGCTTTTGGTCTTTACACAACGCAAATAATCAAGGCGTATTCTTTTGCGTCTCCTGCCATGAGTATACCAACATTTTGGTACTTCGTCGTCAAAAAGTAGAGGCTTGCTTGCAGCCTGTCATGAAACGCACGAGAACAAACGTTCTCTCCGGGGGAATAATAAAACGAAAAAATTATTAAATTAGTGTATGGTCGTGGGAGGCATATGGGTTTTGCAGAGATCTAGATGATCTCATCGCAATCACAGACCTGGCACATGGATAAGGGTAGGAGATAGAGATTCCTTGGCCAAAATCATTACGCCCCCTCCTTGCTTTCCTATAGTGGATTATCAGCCGGGCGTAGTTTTATAAACTCCTAAAAAAACGTCATTTTAAGGAAATCTGGATTTTGTGTCTGGACTTAACTGTGGTTAAGTTTTGCTGTAAGTAAGTAAGTAAGTAATTTTTTATGACCCACCATTTTGAAAAGGCGGAGTAAATGACAAAAGTAAAGAAAATAAACAAAACACATATATACACACAGAAAAAGACACTTAATTTTTAATCTTCGGTCAGGAAGCAGTGGACGACATCGTGTGCTGGTTGGGCCTTGTTGTCCATGAGTTTTGAAAGTGATGACGAAACATCCAAAAGGGTAACACTTGCGTCTTGAATTTTGAATTTCTCCGTCAATGTATGGTCATGACATAATTTCGACAAGTGGAGCAGGTGCTTTGCATATTTTAAATAACATGATCTCATCTTTTTAATCTCCTTCTTTCGCAGAACATGAGTGACGCCAGAACGAAATAGTATAGAAGGAGCGCAGAAGGTGCTGTACAAATTTCCCAAAGCTTTACGATTATAGCGCCCCCGGTTGGGGAATTGAGTCTAACTCAACTAACATTTCAAAATTCGAACTTCCGGCATTCGTAAGGAAGAAACAGGGGATACTATAACGATGTATGCTTTTTCGACGTTCTTTTTATAAAAAAATAAGAAATAAAATCCTGCTAATATTTGTTGGGCAAACACAGAAGAAATCGAATTATGCATGCTTTTTGTCGGGCCTCGGTATTTTATGGCATATTGGGTTCTTTTTATATATAGGGAATACATAATAAAAAAAAATTGTATGCTTTTGTCGGGCGTAGTCGACTCGTCAGCACCTCAGGTTCTTTTATACACAAGAAATAATATCCTGCAGATATTTGTCGGGCAAAACAAATGTTTGCTGGATTTTATTTCTTGAGTATAAAAAGAACTCGATGTGCCGACGAGTCGACCGACGCTCGACAAATGCGTGCAAAATTATATTTCTTCTGTGTTTGCCGGCGCTCCGCGCAGACAAACAAACACTTTCTCAAGACCTTTGGGGGGGAGTCCTCCCCCCATAGTGACGCCCCTGAGTGGACTAAGTTTTACGTTAACATATACATACATTTGTTTAAGACTGTAGTGTAATCATGTAATGTAAATCCCAATCCGGGTAAATACGAGTGACGAATATCGAATGCCTTATAAACAATGAATGACCAAGTGGTAAGACTGGAACGAGCTTATATACCTTTCTTGAATCTCAGCTTCCGAAATGCTAGTTCAGTTACAAACTTGGAAAGCTAGAACCACAACTTCAAAAGTCAGAAAGGTTAGTTATCATTTACAAACTAATTTATGACCGGACGTTTATTAAGACTTGAAAAGCTAAGACTACGACTTCGAAAGTCAGAAATGCTAGTTGTCACTTAGAAACTCAAACCTAACTTCTGGGATGATTTATGACCGAACTTCGAAAGAGATTTTGTACTGTACTTAGAACTATAACGATACCTGATGCAAGGAGCACTTGTGCCTTTCTCATCTTAATTTCTGCAGTTGAGTTATAGGAGGAAAGATTCAAGAGAAGGTCACTTTGGTATGTACAGTTATTATTTTGATACTCGACATAGAGACCCGCACAACACTTACTCGTGGGAAAAAAATGGTTCTGTAAATTTCTCCCTGTTTCTGCTTGAAGTCAATGGGGCCTGACAGACTTAAGCAGCAAAACTCTTGATAATTTGTTAAAGCAGAACTTGATTCTAACAGTTTTAAAATAGTGAAATGGAAACAGTAAATAGTGTTTAAGATGTCCGGGCAGTGCCCCATCTTGGCGCGGTGGAAGCTACTGGTGACTCAGGTTACTGGATGCTCCAAATGACTCTGGAGATTAAGGGGGAACTAAGGTCTAAGCTAGAGTCTTACCAAGAAGAGTCGCAAATACCATTGTGAAGGAGTATGCAAAGAAGAGGTCATGACCCTTGACGTAAGGCGCCACTGGCTGCTGTGTTTCAGCAAAGGATGCAAACGTCACCAGAGCTAGGAGTGATGTCAAGCCGATTGCGAGTTTCGCCGAAGTCTCTTTCGGAGGGAGGTAGAAAGGGAGCCAAGAGGAGGCCACGATTATCCAAGCCGGGAGGTAGATAGCAAAAATGGTTTCGCTCACTGAGCGATGCAGTTTTACTTCCATCCGAAGAAGAGAAAACGTCGAGTTTGAGGATATAGTCGTAGCTAGAAAAATGGTAGTGTTAATGGTGGCCGATAGCCTATCATCTTTTTTTATGTTTTAGCTTCCTCCAACCGACTTCCAGTCACTTGAAAAGCCTTTGTCAATGGAAACTTACTTACTTCACCACATGTATGAGATTGCCGTTATTTGTTCTATTTGTATTCGCCAGAAGCTATTCGTTTCTTTTCCTTTTCTTTTCTTTCTTTATTACTCCATCAGCGTTGTATTCTTACATTTATTACGGGCAATACATATATAAATACATACATACATACAGCATGTCGTACCGACATTTGGATAGACTAAAAAGAGGCACGACGTTTGGATAGACTAAAAAGAGGCACGTCACTGCATGGGAGAGGAGGCACGAGCACTAAAAGAGATTAGCAAGTAGTAGAATAGACAAGTAAGTCTGAGTTCGTAACTCCAGAGCGTAAAAGAAGGCACGTTAGAACATTGTTCGTGCCCCTCAATATGAGGCCTGAAAGCCTTTTGGTTTTCGTGCCTCTTTTTAGTACTCATGTCTCCTACAATAAGTCGTGCCATGCCGCGCCTCTTTTTAGTCGATCGTACCGACGTTAACATTTTTCAGTGGTGAAGGAGATAAAAAGAAGGATGGAACAGGTCGTACTCTGCTTTGTTCGTGCTAATTCTCTTAGGTTTCTTACTTAACCGAGGTAGCAAGTATCAGATACTTCTGAAAAGTGTCTTATTTTTTGTGTCTGTGTTTTATTTCCATCATTCTCCGAATAAGAGCGGTTCTTGGACGAAATAATAGCGAAAGTAATAAGCAGTTATATAAGTAAGGACTGTCTCAGAGTGAAGCCGGATTAGTGATTTATCTGTTCTTAGTTCCGCCATTCTGTTACGGGAGAGAAACCTTCATAGGGCGTATTCTCGCCGTTCCCCGAGGACTCCTCGGGGAATCGAAGGGAACGGCGAGAATAGAGGGAGTCACGCCGCGCGGACTCCGCATACAGAAACAGCGAGAATACGGGGAATGCTTCTAAAATGGATTTTGTTCGAAAAATGAATATGCAGCTGAAAAAATTAGTCTAGATCCACTTTATTTTTGGTTTTCTTTATTCTGATTCTTTTTAATTAATTTTACATAGCACCTACAACAGCAAAAACTGATTCCCCTCCGAATTTGAAAGGGAGTCCTTTTTGATGATGGTCATGCTAATCGGAGCATTCCCCGTCCGTGGGGACTCGCGAGAATACGGGGAGTGAGTCCCCGGGACAAACAAAAAGGCGGGGACTCCTCAAGTGGAGTCCTCGGGGAACGGCGAGAATACGCCTATAGTCGTGACTAGCTAATGGATCGTGACGATCGTGAGAAGTGCGTTGATCCAGCTCCTGGGAATACTCTATATGACTAAGTCCAAAACACGCCAGTGATTCTCAGGAAGAAGGAGTAAACGTGTCCGCAACGACTCAAACTCAACGACTCAAATCCTGTGTCAAACAGTCACGGCGATCTTTGGGAGCAGCTGTGATACCGCTTTTTGCTTTCTTCCGCAGGTACCCGGAGATTCTGCATTGGCAGGGAGAGATATTCGATGCTGGCCGTGAAAATACGTATTCGTTGTTCGGTTTAGGTGACTGTATCACTGTTAAACATATGTTGCATTTAATAAATAAAGACCACCGACATGGAAAGTCGAAATTTGAAAAAAATGGTTTGTGTTCAGATGGCCTTACATCTATGAAAAAGATGAACATCTTACTTTCTGAGGAATTTAATCTTAAAACTGTTTTATCACTTTACATTCCTTGTTGTGGTAGACAACGATAATAACAATAAATAATCATAAATAAAGACCACCAACTTGGAAAGCTGAAATTTGAACACAAAAATGGTTTGTGTTCAGATGGCCTCAGAGTCGTTACTAGCCAAATTTTTTTTTTTTGGGGGGGGGGCAAAGGCATTTACCGACTGGCTGGTAATTTTTATCGACTGTTTTTGCAGAGAAAATGACTGTTTTCAAAAAAACGACAGTCTTGAAAAAATTTGACTGAAAAAACGACTCGTTTATTTTTTACCGACTGGCCGACAACATTGGGGCGGGGGCGTCCCCCCCCCCCCTCCCCACCCTATAGTCGTGACGCCCCTGGATGGCCTTGCATCTATGAAAAAAATTAGCACTTTACTTTCTGAGGAATAATTCAATTTTAAACTGTATTTATCACTTTACCTTCCTCGTTGTGGTAGACTATGTCACGTACTTCAAACTGATTTGATCTCAAGGGCTTCCGCGAATGTTGAACACCAGGACGTCCTACCGGCCAGTCGATTCTGAGCTCATCACGGGAGTAGCCGTCTACAAGTAATTACATCATTGGGTAGATCTCCAGGTATGCCGTCAGTAGCGGACCAAATAGCGTTTTCCTCGTAGTTTTGCTTTTGCCTGAAGCCAGGTTGTCACAGGACGCAACCAGATTCGCGCGGCAAAGATTTCGAGCAATTTCGCCAGGTGATGAAAATCGCAGGACAGGGACTGGATCAAATGGAAATAGAACAAAGAATTATATTACCTCGACTGTACCTTCTGAAAACTGTGAACAACCCGGCTGAAGCTGAGCATAACATAATAAAGTGATTTTTGACCAACGATTAGTTCTGAAAACTTGTTTTTGTGAAATGTTTCCTTATTTCCTCTTACTCCGAAACAGACTAAAATGAATTACGTGCTGAAGATTACTACCAATAAAGTGGCGGCAGCTTCCATGACGGCTGTCTTAAAAGGACTGACTCAGAGATGATAGTTTTTTTCTGCTTCTGCTCTATGTCCGTCTTTGTCCAAACCGGAAGGCGCTTAGGTGAATTTATAATCCATTTTGCGCGCCCTGCATATTATACTGTTCTGATGTGTACAAAAAGACATTAAAGTATTGAAGACATCCTAGTTTAATTAATGTAAATTTGTAATGTATCTCCCTCGTTATTGTCGTAACCGTAAGTTAGTTGTGCAAAAAGTTATTCAGTCACTGGACAGGACGTCGACGTCTCTACGAAAAATATCTAATCATCGAGCTCATCATCGACATGTTTTTCATGAATTTGGTAGGCCCAGTTAGTATAATTGTCGTGCTTTATGTTGATTTTTACTGATGTTGTATTTTCCCTTTTCCCTTTTACTACACTGTCGCCTTGTGCATTCGGTGGGTCATAAATAATTTATATATATATATCTATCAAAGTGTTGTCTTGAACGCCTAACACCGCACTTCCTGTCCTAGCATTAAACGAAAAACAACTTACAGCTTTCAATTCCGATTTCTACCGTCATGACGTCGAATGGAAACACTTTCAGATTGTCCTCGAAAGGAAGCGTTACTGATAGCCTGTAATTTTGTAACGAATCAGCCTCTTGTTCGTGAGATCATCTTCACGCCGTCTGCGGTGGTAAATCCTCACGCGCCGTCAGTTGCTATTTCACTTTCTGAAAGTCCGCCTCAACACCTGACTGAGTGTACTATAGTCCTAACCAATCTTCAGCTTCGACTTGACTTAAACCTAACCTTTCTTGTCGTTCGCCCTCAGTACAAGCTACTCTTGTCCCAAACAACAACCAGTTTAAAAGCGAGAAACCCGAAAAAGGGAAGAGACAGCGAACCTGTTAACAAGTTTGTAACTTATTCCATGCTCATGTTTAACAAGACCTAAGGTTACGATGGGATCCCAAAAACCTAATATTTGATCCAGACAACTGGGTCTTCTCTTCGCCAGATCCAGTCTTCGCCGGCTAATCATTAGAGAAAACCAGTTTCAGATATACCTATATAAGCCATATCTATCTTGACGATACTGACCGAAACTTCCTGCTTCACTTCTGCCAAATTTCCGGTTTCGGCCGAATTCCAAGCGAACTACTTGTCCAGCAAAAAAAGAAAATTCAGAATCGAATTCAGCGTACGGCCTCTCCTTATCCCTATAAAGAACATCTAATCAATTTCAAATAGAACTTTAGCTTCTAAAAAAAACCGGTTACAACCGGATTCCGGACGAATTATATGTCGGGTTAAAAAACGATTGTCATATACCGACTCAACGTCTATTCTTACCCCTAAATCTGTCATCTAATCAACTTCAAACAAACTTATTACTTTTAACAAATTTTCCGGTTTTGGCTCGATTCCGGACGAACTAGTTGTCCGGGTAGAAAATGGTTTTCACCATCGTGTTCAGCATGTCTTCTTACCCCTAAATCGAACATTTAATCAACTTCGAATCAAACTTTTACTTTTAACCAACTTTCCGGTTTTTGCCGGATTCCGGACAAACTACTCGTCCGGCGAGAAAATGGTTTTCACCATCGTGTTCAGTATGTCCTCTTACCCCGAAAGTGAACATTTAGTCAATTTAAAAAGAAACTTCTGCTTTTAACCAACTTTCCGGTTTTTGCCGGATTCCGGGCCAACTACTTGTCGGACGAGAAAATGTTTTGCATATTCGTTCAGCATGTCTTCTTAACCCATAATCGAATATCACATTAACTGTTTAAAAATATTTTGTTTGCCCCTTAATTTGTAGCCCCTCCCCCACCCCTAAATGTAGGGCTACAGAGCCCATCCACGAACTTGACCTTTTTTGGCAAGGGTCCTCGTCAGGCTGTCAATCCTCTGGTTCAACTTCAGGGAAGGAAACAAACCTGCAACATTCCCTTGACCCAAAGAGTCCTCACACCAAGTTTCATCAAAATATCTCACTCCCTTCGAGAGTTATCGTGCTAACAGACGGACAGACGGACAACTTTTACGATGTCATAGGTATCCCTCCACTTACGTTTTGGGATCCCAAAAATCACAGTTGCTAATTTCATTGCTAATTATTCAATGGGTGGTTCATGATGCTTATGGAATGATGCTAAGAATCCGGTTGTTGGCGCACCAGAGAGAAATGTGTGCAATTTGCACTTTCGTGGAAGGAAAGGGATGCAGGTATATGACGATATACTGGGAGAAATTGGTTGCAAGTATAAAAAGTGTAGGCTATTTGAGGCCCTTCTTAATCAGACTTGAGAGTCAGGAGTTTAAATACGTGTTAGAAGTAGAAGTATTATTTTTAGTGAAGTTTAAAAAAAAATCTAATTCTGGCAAATGTGCTTAATTAAACTTAGTCCTCTTGTAAGCAAGGGGTAATTTGTAACCAGGAGCGTCCCGAGGGGGGGTGCAGCTCCCCCCCCCCCAGAAAGCCTGTAGGAAAAAAATCCGGTAAATTTTGACTGGTGCGGCGAAGCCGCGCCAGTTAAAATTTGACAAACTCACCCGAACTTGATGATTTTTAGGGAATCTGCCGGATTATTGCTCAGGGAACCTACCGGATTTTGCTCATGGAATCTACGCTAAATCTTTCACAAGGAATCTACCGGAACTTGTCTCAGGGAATCAACCGGAATTTACCCCTCGGAATCTACGAAATTCGGCTCAGGGAATCTACCGGAATTTGTGCGAAATCTTTCATAAGGAATCTACCGGAACTTGTCTCAGGGAATCTACCGGAATTTACCCCTCGGAATCCACGAAATTCGGCTCAGGGAATCTACCGGAATTTCTGCGACATCTTTCACAAGAAATCTTCCGGAACTTGTCTCAGGGAATCTACTGGAATTCACCCCACGAAATCTACCAGAATTCGGCTCAGGGAAGCTAGCGGATTTTGCTCATGGAATCTACGCTAAATCTTTCACAAGGAATCTACCGGAATTTGTCTGAGGGGCTCTACCTGAATTTACCCCACGGAATCTACCAGAATTCAGCTAAGGGAAGCTGCTAGAATTTGTGCGATATCTTTCACAAGGAATCTATCGGAACTTGTCTCAGGGAATCTAACGGAATTCACCACACGAAATCTACCAGAATTCAGCTCAGGGAAGTAACGGATTTTGCTCACGGAATCTACGCTAAATCTTTCGCAAGGAATCAACCGGGATTTGTCTGAGGGAGTCTACCGGAATTTACCCCACGTAATCTACCAGAATTCGGCTCAGGGAATCTATCCGAATTTACCCCACAGAATCTACCGGAATTCGGCTGAATGTGAATCCAAAATCGCTGACAGCTTTCTCGACTCCTTTCCGGTGATACCGGTGAACCAAGAAGAGTTCAACAATAGCTGTAAGCTCATATGGTAGGCTACTTGCAACTGTATGTAGTAGGCAAGGGCTCTGTCAGATTCAACGGGTCCCTGATATGCCTGCCTGCCAAGTGTCGTCTTGAAAAACGCCATCACCGGAATTCCGGAAGGCCCCCCTCCACCTCCAGCCCCCGGTGTCCGGATCCAGTCCAACTGTGCGAACGATTTATCTAGAATAAATGCTTTTTCTTCCCAGGAAGTTAAACTCCGATTCCTCCATTCTAACCATTTCTGGAGATTTCCGATCACCCCCTCCCAACTCCACCATAGCTGTTGGATCCGCTATTATAAGTTGAGATGAATCATTTGATAAAAAGTACTTTTCGATTTTGAAGTTAACATGCGCACTTTAAGGGAGCTGGAGCTTCATTTGTAAGCAAAACCCTTGAGGCAAAAATGATAATGAGCTCATGGAGATCATGAAAATGCAAATTTCGCTTAAAAGTATTTTTCTTACTTTGCGGTCAAGATTGGCACTTTACGGAAGTCGGTTTTGGAAAGTGGCGATTTCTTGAAAGTCTAATATTGCAGCCAAGTTGCTTCGTCCTAGCACATGTGGAAGTGCGTTAACTCGTGATCACCGGAATTATCCAGAGCATCTGTTTGTTATTCCCACGAAGTTCCATCCCGATCTCTCCAGTATAAACTGACATCACCGAAATTCAGTGAAACTCCCCTCTACCCCCCCCCCCCCCAAAGGGTGCAGATCTAGTCCAACTGTGTAAACGACTTATTTGGGGCAGATACTTGTTCCAGCAAGTTTCACTCCGATCCCTCCATTCTAACCGTTTCTCGAGATTTCCGGTCTCCCCCCCCCCCCCAACTCCCCCATAGCTACCGAATCCGGTCCGGACTTCAAATTGGACATCAAAGTTATGTCCTTAATTAAGTTATCAAGTTTCATCTCAATCCGATCACCAGTTCAAACGTTACACACTACTCGATTTTCCAGATTCCCCCGCCTTCACCCCTCCTCCCTAGATGATCGGATCAAAAAACTGATTATTTCCAAGTTAGTTTATTCAGGACCTTGGTATGCCTGCCAAGTTTCATCATCCTAGCACATCTGGAAGTACCCTAACTCGAAAAAGTGTGACCAGCTGCCCTGAATTTCCCCGCCCTCCACTCCCCCGCAGATGACTGGATCGGGTAACTGATTATTCAAGGTTAGTTGGGTCGGGTCCCTGATATGCCTGCTAAGTTTCATTGTCCTAGCACATCTGGAAGAACCCTAAAGTAGCGTGCACACACAGTCCGAATTTCGCAGTCCGGTGCGAATTTCTTTCTCCGCTCCGGAATTTTTACGCATCGCATGCGGATTCGGTCCGATAATTTCGTTCCGGTTTGAGTAGAAAATATTCTACTTTTACCTGAGCGAATTTTAAACGCATGCGAAATTGTGCCCTGAGAATTGAAAAATTAGAAGCTGTGTTTGAAATTTCAACTGTTTATACGACCTACTTAATGTCAGCTGCATTCATTCATTCGGCAATCAATCAGCATCATCTGACTGTAGGCTAAGCAGTGGATTTTTCAAACCTGGGGCCAAGTTTCACGTCTGAATTTCGTTTTAGCTGAAAAACCTGTCGGGCATCGTGACGCGAATTTCGTATGCGCGTTTTCGCGTGCGGAATCTTACCGGACTGTGTATGCACTTAGCTTAACTCGGAAAAGTGTGACAAAAAAACCGGACCGACCGACAGACGGAATTGCGACGGTATATGGCACTTGAGCCAGAGGCTGCAAGTGCCATAAAAACGAATTAGCCTTGTTTCGACGTGATGTAGAAAGTCGCCGGGAGAGCCTAGCTCGAAACAAACAACAAGTTTGAAGATATATTCGAGGTCGCTCGTCAACTGAAAAACGTCTTACCACTAGTATGGAAAACGTTCAAGCTGGCTAAGACAATCCCTGTTACCTCAGAAAAAGGGAAACGAATTTTTAGCAAGATGAAGCTGGTTAACACCACCTTGCGTTCAACAGTGGCTGACCAGCGTCTTGAAATTCTGCTATTAATAGCATGTGAAACAGATCTAGTTGATGAGGGTGAAATTGGATGTGTTGAGGATAAATGGAAAATGGTTAAAATGCGTCGAATAAATGTGTAGGGTGTGTTGAATGTCAATTTTTCTTTTGTTTTAAGTGTTAACGAGCCTTTTTTTGTTTACTATTGTTTACAATACGTAATCGAAGTCAGAACACGACAGTATTCAAGACTATCTGCAGAGATTGTCACTGCGAAAATTTTCGGTAAAAGCTCGAAAAATTCCGGTAAAAGCTCGAAAAATTCCGGTAAACATCTGAAGCTGCACCCCCCCCCCCCCCCCCCGATCAGGAAGGTATCGGGACGCCCCTGCTTGTGACTAAGGGGTCTTAGTCTAACAGTGTCTGAGAAGGAAATCCCTTGGCAACATTTTGCAAGAAGAAGGTTTTTTCAGCCAAAGAAATGTTTTGTCTTCACACATCTTTGTACAAAACTCATCTTTGTCAACTCTGTCCTAGTAGGCGCATCGTACTCTGCTTCGAAACCCGACTTGTAGAATAGCGAATAAAAGTCAGGCTTCACCTTCCAGATTCCCAGACGTCCGGGGCTTCCGCATAGTCAAGCCAACCCTTCCAGATTTTCACTATAATGATGACAGCTAAATTTGCTGTTCTTCAAAATTTCCTAGATGTCCCCTTTACATTTCAAATATCTCTTGCATCCCAGTCACAACTGTCAATCACTTTCCCTTTTCTTCCCCCATTTGCATATTTTTAGTGTCTCTCGAACGGGTTGCCTCTATGGCACCTTCCAGACATCCGGAATCTGGGGTGTCCAACACCCCGGACTTCCAGACGGTTTTGGCCTGGCTTTACCTTCCAGATCCGCCTCGACGAAAACGGCTGTCTGGAATCCGGAAGAAAAATCTGGAAGGTGAACCCTCACCTTAACACCGACAAAAGCTCAGGTCCTACACGAGCAGCGGAAGTAGGCTATACCGATATTTTCTGTCAGCACGTTTTTGAAACAAAAAATAATCACCTCCCGACAAAACCTTGTTATGTCAATTCTGTTGCAATAAGGGTATTCTGCTTCGAAATCCAACCTGTCAGGAAGATAGATAGAATTTCAAACATAATATGTAAAATAGGACTATCAACTTTTTAATCCAACAGATCGAAATCTTTCTATGCACAACTTAGCCCCTCTAAATAACCCTAAATGTTGAGGCACTATCCCATCTAATCGTATGGCTTCATCTTTGTAATTGTAATTACCTTATTTGTTGTAGACAGAGATGGGCAAATCCGACCATGAAAGGATTCGAATCGGAATCCACCATTTCATGCTGAGGATTCGAATCCGGATTCGAATTCGACGTTTAAAAACAAATCATATAAATAGGTTATAGTTTAGAAATGAGAGCTGACAAAAAGCACTGATATCTAAGGTAATCGGATAACGTGATAAATTATTGAGGATGGCTGGTGGCGAAGATAAAAAAGTTGACTTGCCTAAGGCCAGCGTGTAAAAACTGGGAAACGGAAACTGGAAGGATGTAGACTAGAAATTTGAGTGGATTCGTAAGATCGAGGGTTTGGAATCCGAGTCCGAATCCGATTCCAGCCTGACTAGCAGAAGATTCGAATCCGGCCAAAAGGCCGAATCCTGGATTCGAGTCCTAATCCAGATTTGGATTCACCCATCTCTGGTTGTAGATTCACTTCACTGAATGAGTTAATCAGATGATTATAATTTGGCCCCACTAGCATTTGACTAACGGGCGAAAATTCGAAAAAAAAATGATTGGTTCTTGCATTAATTTTTGTGTTTTCTGAATTTTTCGGCTGTCGTCAACTTAACATTTATGGAAGTCATTAGGCAACGGTGATGGCGACGACTAGCGTAGGGCGTAGGTGAATTTGGCTCGGGACCTATAACACTTGGTTGACTCGTTGAGACTTTGGTGGTTTGGAATCAGCACTCTATAGACTTACATTCGACTCCAGAACAGAAACCCTCCGGGTCGGATTTGCAGTAACTCTTCAGACGTACGCTTTTTTACCTGGGCGTCAGGGAAGAAGAGATCTGGCATCCAGAAGCATTCCGTCCTGGCCGGATTGATCCTCAGCGTACGACCTTTCGTCACCAGTCGTCTGTCCGTCCATTTTTCCCGGAAGTAGATGGTCAGCGATATTTCCTAGAAGGAAATCCCACCGAAAACCCTGGTTGTATTTGCATGATATGACTCATAGTCGATAGCTTCCGTAAAACAGCCCGAGGAGTTCGTGAAAATATGATATTAAAAGGGAGGACTAGGCGCGTTTCTTGCCATGTTTCCATAGTGGCATGGGCTCATTATTTTGCCATCATCGCTTTCCCCGGGAACTATTCTTCTGTACGGCTATGTACTGTACTCTTAACAAATGGGGTTTAACCCTCGAAGTCAGGAAATCTGAGTAAACAAGACCTAAGGTTTCGATGGGATCCCAAAAATCTAATATTTGATCCAAACAATTGGGTCTTCTCTTCGCCAGATCCAGTCTTCGCCACGCTAATCATCTGAGAAAACCAAGTTCTGATATACCTCTATAAGCCATATCTGTTTTGACGATACTGATCGAAACTTGCTCCTTTACTTCTGCCAAATTTCCGGTTTCGTCCGAATTCCGAGCGAACTACTTGTCCAGCAAAAAAAGAACAATTCAGAAACTAATTCAGCGTATCTCCTTATCCCTATAAAAAACATCTAATCAACTTCAAATAAAACTTTAACTTATAAAAAATTTCCGGTTTCAACCGGATTCCGGACGTATTATACGTCCGGGTAAAAAATGGTTGTCCTATTCAGACTCAGACTCATCTAATCAACTTCAAATAAAACTTTTGCTTTTAAAAAAATTTCCAGTTTGGCCGGATTCCGGGCGAACTAGTTGTCCGGAGAGAAAATGGTTTTCATCATCGTCTTCAGCATGTCTTCTTACCCCATAATCGAACATCTAATCAACTTCAAATAAAACTTTCAATTTTAACCAACTTTCCGGTTTTGCCGGATTCCGGACGAACTACTTGTCCGGCGAGGAAATGGTTTTCATCAACGTGTTCAGCATGTCTTCTTACTCCATAATCTACTATCACATTAGCTGTTTAAAAATATTTTGTTTGCCCCTAAATTTGAACCCCCGCCCCTAAATGTAGGGCTACAGAGCCCATCTACGAACTTGACCTTACCCTTGACCCAAAGAATACTCACACCAAGTTTCATCAAAATATCTCATTCCCTTCGGGAGTTATCGTGCTGACAGACGGACGGACAACTTTTGGGATGTCATGGGTATCCCTCCACTTACGTTTTGGGATCCCAAAAAGCATGCCATTGAAAAGAGCTTGAAAACATTGGATTTTTGGAGCTTAGTCACACCACGGACCCATAAATTTCCTGTAGTGACTCGCTATTCAGGGGGCTTGTCATTTCCTATGCTTCTATGTTGCTATGTTGCCCGAGCCTCACCTAGTTTCCAAAAATTCCGCTTGGGTCGAATCGGCGTTCTTGCTCAGATAGACAAAATTTGTTGGGACTATTCAGCATGCCACCAGGTACCTAAGCTAAGACAAAAGATCCAGGATACTCTTCCATTACAGAGAAATTTTCCTAATTAAGCACAACAGCTGCGAAAAATTTTGTCTATCTGGATAGTCGGGTATTTTATCCCCGTGGGTATTTCTCGAACTATCTGACGCTCGGTCAAGAGCGCATCAAAAATCTCTTATTGACAAGCCCCCTGAATGGCGAGTCATTGCAGGAAATTTATGGGTCCCTGGTCACACGCATTGAAATGCTAAAATGGGTTGCAAGTGATAACCGTAAACAATTGGCGCTTGATAGGGTAAAATACACAGTACGAGCTTTCCTTGGATGATGTAGTACTTCAGTTAAAAAAAAAGACACACTACCTTTTCTAGTTCAGCAATCTTCTCGACACGAGTGACGACGATGCCTATGCCCACAATGAGCGTAGCATTCGGTACAGGACCTAAAAATACCTTGAGAAGCTACAGGATATGGCTCAACCAAGTCTTTTCGTAATTTATCAGGTGAAAAGCGTCAAGCTCATCGCCTCCTATACCTCGAAAACCCGTGCAAGAATACATTCTCCGGAATACTTCCGGGAAACCTGCTTTTGCCATAGTGCCTTAGGGGTGGGCTGGTTTGACCCTAGAATGGAACTTGGGATGCATATGACCGTTCTGCTTGCCAGATTTCTTCTCAATCTCTTTCCGCATTTAGGCGCATCAGAATATGTCCAAGGCCTTCTTCCTCAGTTGCCCCACACAGTGGCCGTATCCGTTCTAAATCTGCACATGGGAAATTTATGACTTGCGCCCATTCTGCCAATCGAACTTCGCACCGATTCTTTGCTCTTTTGGCACTTCTGGTTCACACAATTGTTTGGGTTCCCTCCAGCTTCCGTCGCATAGTTGCCGGATGCGGATCCTTGCTGGAAGAATTTCATCTTTTGACCGATTTATGGCATTAGGTTAGGTATCATTTGTAGTTTAACCTAGCACTTGCTCCCTGACGATATGTATGCGAATCTCCGATCTCCCTGCGAAAGTACCATAACTCGTGACTATCGGATCAACCGTCAGAAATACGATTTGAAAATGGGCTGTGTAGCCGAAGACCCTTAAAGCATTGTCCAAATAGGTGTAATAAGAAGAATAGCTGTTATAGATGTTTACGTCTTAATACACACCCTAGTTCAAATAGGAGTTATTTCAATGCAGTGTTCGGTGTTGCCACGTAGATACAATTTTTCAAAGCTTCTAAAGATCAGAGAAAATACAATTTGACGCACATTATTCAAAGGTTTCGATCGGATCCCAAAAATTCAGTATTGATCCAGACAATTGGGACTTGTCTTCGCCAGATCCAGTCTTCGCCAGACTCCTTGAACATTTTACTTTAAAATTCAGAAACCGATTAAGGCCAAATAGCTAATCATCTTTGAAAACCAAGTTCAGATACGGATTCAGCATGTGTGTTTACCCCTATAAGTCATTTCTATTTTGACGAAAACTTCCTGCCTTACTTTCTGCCAATTTTTCGGCCAACTACTTGTCCGACGAAAAAAAGAAAGCTAAAAAATGAATTCAGCCTATCTTCTTTCCCCTATATCGAACCTTTAATCAGCTTCAAATACAAATTTAACTTACAACAAATTTTCCGGTTCCGGACGGATTCCAGGTGAACAATATTTCCGGGTAAAAAATGATTGTCATATCGGATTCAGCATCTCTTCTTACCCCTAAATCGTATATCTAATCAACTATAAATAAAACTTTAATTTTAACAAATCCGGTTTTGGCCGGGTTCCAGGCGAACTACTTGTCAGGGTAGAAAATGATTTTCACATGATTTTTCAGCATGTCTTCTTACCCCTAAATCGAAAATCTAATCAAAATCAAATAAAACTTTTACTTTTAGCAAACTTTCCGGTTTTAGCCGGATTCCGGACGAACTACTTGTCCGGCTAGAAAAGGGTTTTCATCATCGTGTTCATTGTGTCTTCTTACCACATAACGGACTATCACTTTAGCTGTTTAAAAACATTTGTTTCCCTCTTAATTTCAACCCCCACCCCTAAATGTAGGGCTACAGAGTCCATCCACGAACTTGATCTTACCCCTAGAATCCTCACACCAAGTTTCATCAAAATATCTCATTCCCTTTGAGAGTTATCGTGCTCAGAGACGGACGGACGGACAGACGGACAAATAATGTATACAACGGATACGTCAGCTACGATTCTTCATCAGCGATATCTTCGGCCCTTCTTGGTAAGGGTCTTCGTCAGGCTGTCAATCTGCAGGGTCAACGTCGGGGAAAGAAACAAATCTGTAACAAATAACTGAAGCTTCTACCGACTATAAATATCTTATTCGAGCAAATTACTTTCAAATACCACTGTAAAGAAAAAACTAGTCCTGAAATTTAATTTTTGACACAGCCGCTGATTTTGCTGCACGATTGGGGGATGACAGGAAAGGTCTCATCAAATATCTCATTCCCTTCGAGTTATCGTGCTCACAGACGGACGGACAGACGGAAAAATAATGTATAGAACGGATACGTCAGCTACGATTCTTCATCAGCGATATTTCGGCCCTTCTTCGCAAGGGTCCTCGTCGGGCTGTCAATCTTCAGGGTCAACGTCGGGGAAAGAAACAAACCTGTAATAAATAACTGAAGCTTTCTACCGACTATAATTATCTTATTCGGGCAAATTACTTTCAAATACCACTGTAAAGAAAAAACTAGTCCTGAGATTTAATTTTTGACACGGCCGCTGTTTTTGCTTCACGATTGGGGGATGACAGGAAAGGTTTTTTTTCTGTATTTTGATCAACTTCGGTTTTGTTATTAATAAGGGACTGAAAGCTTAAATATTATTTCATTAATAACCTAGTTCCACGTTTCTATTATGGAGTACTCGCCTGTATCTATTACTTTTAATAATCACTGCACAGAAAGACTAGTGCTGAAATTTAATTTTTGACACGGCTGCTGTTTTTGTTGCACGGTTGGGGCGACGACAGGAAATGTTTGTTTCTACATTTTGATCGACTTCGGTTTTGTTGTTAATAAGGGGCTGAGGCTCAAATTTTCTTCCCTTAATAACCCCGTTCCCCGTTTCCGGTTATCTCAACGGCTTCTCTAATAGTTTGATGGAGTCCGGTGCACGTTGCAAGAATTTGGGCTTTTTCAAAATATACTGAATGGGATGGGTTTTCGAAAATATGTTCTGCAAGTGCAGATTTGAAAGTATAGCTAGGACGGTGTCCGTTGGAGAGGGCGTGGTCAATTTCTTGCTCATGCTCTGCAGGTCGTTTTCCGAAAGTTCTCTCTGTCCTTCCTACGTGACGCTTTCTGCAATCACAGAGTATTGAATAAATGCCTCTTTGCTACTGATTTGGGACTTTATCTTTTCCGGAGTTTAGGGAACATATAATATATGTTTCAAAGTCAGCTTGAGCTAAAAGAATATTTACAGACGGACAACTTTTGCGATGTCACAGGTATCCCTCCACTTACGTTTTGGGATCCCAAAAAGCTACTAAATTAACAGATAGACAGCATTGGTCCTTGAACTAACAATAAGCAGTCGTAACAGAACAAAACGTGGCCTTTTCGAAAGTTGTTGCTTCAACTTCCAACAAAGAAGTACTTTAGTGCTTCCCGTGGGAACCCTGACGATGCTGCTCCTGTCCTCGGCCCGCTGGCGGAACCAACCAAGCGATCTGATCGGCTCTGGAAAAGCGAAGATAGGACCAGGATCTATTCTCCTTATTCGCCTTATTACAGTGCGCCCGAGGAAGAGAAGGAATCTGTAATACACCTTATACGCCGTAATACACCATATTACAACTATTTAAACAATGCTCAAGTGCCTTAAAAAAGCGACAGTCCTGAGCTCCTGCAGCAGAAGCTTTGGGGTAGAGCTGTTCGGAATAGTCTTACCTGAGGAAGTTGGAATAACGTCCGGGTCGTACGAGTTGTCCGCCAAATCAAGTTTACGCATGTAGTCGTAGCAATCCTCGCTGGAAGAAGTTCAGCTTTAGTCCGATTTATGGTGTTTGATTAGGTCTCATTTGCAGTGTCATCTAGCACCCGCTCCCTTTTATAGAGCAAGACATTGGCACCCGTCGATTCACTCTTACTAGCGACCATACTTCTTATGAGACCCAAATGATGCCCTGGTTAATTCGTGCTGCATGATCATGAAAATGTAATCTCCAGTTTAGTAGTCTCCATCATCCCTAAGAAACAGCTCAAAGCGAGCTCTTGCTGGATGATGAGGTCTAGTACCCAAAGTATTCTATAGATTCCAGTACTACATTCAACAGATTACTATACTATAAATTACTTACTACGATAGATACTATATCTGTATTTTCCAATGCTATATACAATACTATATTCTATAGATCCCAATACTATATAGATTCCATTCTATAGTACCCAATAGATTCTACAACTGACGGTATACAGCCCATTTACCTGGAATGCGCATGGTCGAGACTTGTTACTAATTGGAATAGTCCGACTATGACCAGCAATGTTATCGTCCTCATTCCACTTGTCTTGTAACACTGACAAATTCCGTGAAGAAGTTTGCACATCGATCGTTAGCTTTTCATTCAGTAATCAGCCAAAGTGTAGGTTTTTGGGTACGGGCCAATAAAGTTCAGTTCAAACACATCAGTCAGGCCGACCCCCCCCCCCCCCTGCCCTATGTCACAAATTCAAACCGCAGTCCCTCCCTAACCACTCACCTCGAAGCGTATTGATTCTTCGAATGGTGAACGTAAGTCTCAAGGCAAATAGATCACGCCTATGATCTGACGCCTATATGACCAGAGTTGAACTATATTGCAAAGATCAATAGTATCGACAGTCATGACGGAAGTTTTCCGTGGGATTTCTTGGCTTATATTCTCCCAGCTCCTGGCGGTGAATAAATTTAGCAGCAGTAGTCCCCCGTTTCGATCGATTTTTAAAATCGTTAAATTCCGTCTTCAGCCTCGTTTTGGGATCCCAAAACGTAAGTGGAGGAATACCTATGACATCGCAAAAGTTGTCCGTCCGTCCTTCTGTAAGCTCGATAACTCTCGAAGGGAATGAGATATTTTGATGAAACTTGGTGTGAGGATTGTCTGGGTCAAGAGAAGGTCGAGTTTGTAGATGGGCTTTGTAGCCCTATATTTAGGGGTGGGGGAGGGGGTTTAAATTAAGGGGAAAGCAAAATATTTTTAAACAGCTAATGGGACAGTCGATTATGGGGTAAGAAAACATGCTGAACACGATGGTGGAAACCATTTTCTCGCCGGACAAGTAGTTAGCCCGGAATCCGGCCAAAACCCGAAAGTTTGTTAAAAGTAAAAGTTTTATTTGAAGTTGATTGGATGTTCGATTTCGGGGTAAGAAAACATGCTGAACACGATGGTGAAAACCATTTTTTCGCCGGACAAGTAGTTAGCCCGAAATCCGGCAAAAACCGGAAAATCTGTTAAAAGTAAAAGTTTTATTTTAAGTTATTTATATGTTCGGTTTAGGGGTAGGAAGACATGCTGAACACGATGGTGAAAATCATTTTCTCGCCGGGCAAGTAGTTCGCCCGGGATCCGGCCAAAACCGGGAAATTGTTAAAAGTCTTTTGTAGTTGATTAGATATCCGATTTAGGGGTAAGAAGAGATGCTGAATCCGTGTATGACAGTCGTTTTGTACCCGGACATATAGTTCGCCCGGAATCCGGCTGGAACCGGAGAATTTGTTCTAAGTTAAATTTTAATTTGAAGTTGATTAGATGTTCGATATAGGGGAAAGAAGATGAGCTGAGTTCGATTTTAGCTTCTTTTTTTGCCGGACAGGTAGTTCCGGAATTCGGCCGAAACCGGGAACTTCGCAGAAGTAAGGCAGGAAGTTTTCGTCAAAACAGATATGACTTATAGGGGTAAACACAAACATGCTGAATCCATATCTGAACTTGGTTTTCTCAGATGATTAGCTTTCTGGCCTTAATCTTTTTTCTGAATTTTAATAGTAAAAATGTTCAAGGAGTCTGGCGAAGACTGGATCTGGCGTAGACAAGACCCAATTGTCTGGATCAAATAGTGAATTTATTCAAACAATGTTTACAACGGGTACGTCAGCTACGATTCTTCATCAGCGATATTTCGGCCCTTTTTGGCAAGGGTCCTCGTCAGGCTGTCAATCTTCTGGTTCAACTTCGGGGAAGGAAACAAACCTGTAATCAACAGGTTTACAGGTTTGTTTCCTTCCCCGAAGTTGAACCAGAAGATTGACAGCCTGACGAGGACCCTTGCCAAAAAGGGCCGAAATATCGCTGATGAAGAATCGTAGCTGACGTACCCGTTGTAAACATTGTTTGAATAAATGTTTCAAAGTCAGCTTGGGCTCAAAGAATATCAAATAGTGAATTTTTGGGATCCCATCGAAACCTTTGTTCTTGTTCCGAACAAACATTCACGCGCTATGCCTTCTTACGCGTAGACCTGTGTGGTCCAACATTATACCGGCGGCTCCGTCATTGAGTGAGACGAGCTCCATGTTAAGACGCTGTCACGTTCGCTGTGCTGCAGGGCTAACTTACTCATTCGGAAGTTCGGGAAATGCGACCCTGCCGTGAGGTGTTTTCTTTCAGAGCTTACAGCAATCCGTTTTGCGGTCTACCGCAATCTTTATCTGTTAAATGTGAGAACTCTCTTCGGGTCCTTTATAATAATTCCTTTTGGTGTCTTCTCGGTCTTTACCTAAATTGCAGTGCTTCCGGAATGTTTGTTGGCCGTGGCCTCCCATCTTTTCCTGAACGTGTAGGAAATCATCATTTTCAACCCAGACAAGGATACTTGCGTCGGATAATCCGCTCCTTCTAGTGCTTTCCGGGCCGCTTTTTCGCCTATCTCTGCCGCTTTGGCGGGCTTGGTCTGGTGAGACCTACACACAACAAATTTGATGTTCAGGCACCATTGTTAGTGGAGTGTTCCTTGGAACAATCCACTATTGTGAGCGCTGTAGTAGCTTTCGGTTTCCGGTTTTCACCCTATTTTGTGGAGTTCATAACTCGTGAACCAGCTCCAGTATCAAGTTCAGACTTGGTACACTTGTGGGTATTGGGGTCTAGTTGTGCGTTTTGGGGGTCCCACACCCCTCCCGGTTCAGGGGCAAATGCGACAAGATTGTCCAGTGAATAATGTTCATAGCTTGACCAGACCTGGACATAGGACGATGAAATTCCTTATACTTGTAGATCCGAGGGCTGGAAAATTACTTTTAAAGATGTAGCTCCCCCAGCCCGTTCATGGGCAACTAGGCCCAGATTGCCCAGGAGGAAAGTTCGTTACCCGTGTCAGGAATCAACAGCTATCAAGTAGAAACCCAGTAGGTTTGTGAGCATTGGGGTTTCTTTTTCCTTTTTACGGGCCCAAACCCCACCCCCACTTGGTTCAGGGGCAATCGGGCCCAGATTGCCCGTTTTTCAATGTTTTTAACTAGACAGTAACTGGAGAACCTCCGTTCTGTAATTTCATTGGAATTAACGTATAAGAAAAAATTAGAAAGCATGACAAAGTCTGAGACAAGATAGCCGACAAGAGGTAAGTTTTTGCCTCGGTTTCTTAGTACTGTGGTTGGTTAATATGGTTTAAGGGGGAAGAAATCGGTGTATTGACTTAGTCCTTGGCTGGCTTCTACGAATTCTTGGGTAGGAGGACGGCCTGATGCTAGTCAAGACACCAACCTGGGCGATCGGATTTTTTCCGAA
This sequence comes from Branchinecta sandiegonensis, assembly GCA_030848855.1. Classification (NCBI taxonomy): domain Eukaryota; kingdom Metazoa; phylum Arthropoda; class Branchiopoda; order Anostraca; family Branchinectidae; genus Branchinecta; species Branchinecta sandiegonensis. The sequence goes on along the minus strand of JAUPMV010000003.1, from coordinate 10,277,613 downwards.
ACTCAGGTAGTTCTGAGGCTCAGGATTGGCTGTTTGATGAGCTGGCTCCTCCTTATGGGGGGAGTCAACTAGTGACAAGTTGGAGGGCATACACAAATGCCATTGCTTTGTTCCATGATGCTTCTTCATTTTCTTGGAGGAAATTTCAGGGTCATTTCAGTGAAACGAGGTTCATGATTTTTCATTTGTCGACTCTGATGGGTTTGATTGAGTTTTCAGTGAGAGTGTCCTACATCGGTATTTTTCTTGAAAAAAAACTCGTGTATCCAGTAATCAATCGAACATCTATTGATCAAATCCTTTATCCTAATTAGACAGTTTATACATAATGTGTGCCAACATTTAATTATTTAAAATACTCGGAATGTGCTGCAATGGTCGTCCAGTAGACGATGTTGAAGGTAAGGCTAGCAAGAATGAAAGAGGCTGGTGCGGAGAGGCTGCACATTTTCCCGAACAAGATTTTCTGTATCTTTGGTTGTTTCTTCTCGGTTGGTGCTGCCATCCCGGAAGAATAAGGTTCAACGTTCGTAAGCTTCGACTGTCGAATATGTACTAGAAAAAAGAGACGGATTTAGTGCTTCTGCAATGCTCAGTTCATCAGGGATTTTGAGAGATTCCTGTATAAGATTTCAGCGACCAAGCACATAGCCAAAACCCGCGGGAATGTTGTTCTGGAATACTATTTCCATTTTCATTTCCTGTGGCAACGGCAATTTCAGGTTCTAAAAGTAAGCGGTTTCTTTTTGGTACTATATTCCGTCATAAAGGCTTTAATCTCTAAACTTTACGAAGAAACTGGGTATCAACGTATTGAGCAGAATTTAAAATTGTGTGTAGGCTATATTGGTTTATTGATGAAGCGTCCCCAATCAAAACGTCCACATGACAAAACGTCCCCATGGCAAAACGTCCCCGTGGCAAAACGTCTCCATGACAAGGCGTCCCCGCGGCTAAACGTCCCCCTCCGAAACTTTACCGGCTAAAATGGATCAGTAACAAAAAATGTACTAATAAATTTAAGACCAGTGCATGGGAATAAGAGATCAATATCGTCCTGGTATAGTCTACAAATATTATCCCGGGTAATACGATGTTCACTAAACAAGATCTTGAACTTCCCAGGCCATTTTTGTCAACCATAACGGAACTACATTGATTTTTACATTCTCCTTGTTTGACTCTTTTTAGCTAGATCAAGCTTCCACTTGTTTCGTCTAAGGAGCTTACCCTACTGGTAAGCACAATACCGGTTTTGCATGTTGAATTCGAGGTAGTTTATTGTTATGCCAGTGTTTGTTATGTATTTTGTCATTTTTGACCCTAGTTGGTCGTTTTTTTTTTTAGTTTATATAAATAAATATTCAGGGATCATAAAGTTGAAAGATTTTGAGGGACTCTGCCAGGGAAACTTTAATTTGAGACATTCTGTTAAGTGAGAAATTAATAAATTGTGTGTTTCATCCTCTTGTGAATATTTGGGATGTATGTTAAAGACCCACTCTTACCTAGCAGACTTGCGAAGACCATTGTGAATGAATATGCAAAGAATACGTCATGGCCCTTGACGTACGTCGACACAGGTTGCTTTGTTGCGGCAAAGGAGGCAAACGTCACCAGAGCTAAGAGAGAAGTCAAACCGATTCCGAGTTTCGCCGAAGTCTCTTTTGGAGAGAGGTACAAAGGGAGCCAGGACGAAGCAACGATTATCCAAGCCGGAAGGTAGATAGCAGAGATTGCCTCGGTCGCTGAACGATGCAGTTTTAGTTCCAACCGAAGAAAAGAAAACGTATAGTTTGAGAACAAAGTGACAGCTAGAAAAGAGAATCTTTCAGTAATTGGTTATTCCGGATGAACAGTAACGATTCTCGATACGCCCCTCATAGAATTCCTCTCAGATTAGTTCTTTTTTGGACGCTAGGTGCGCTATCGTAACGAAAACAATGACACGTTACTTCTTGGTGTACGTTTATCCGGGTTTGTTTTGCTATTTTCAATTCCTCTTAGGCCTAACCATGTTTAAACTGTTTAAAATGTCTCTTCCCCTCTTTTTGCTTTACCCAACTCTGTTCTGTCAAGCGTCATCAAGTTTGTCATTTCTGGCTTCCGACTTCAGTGCTGAGTGCTGGCTGACTTTTCAACGGGGCTAATGCGCGACTTGATATGAAGCGAAAGCCTAATCGCTTATTCACCCGTCAGATAACTTATCCCAGATCTCACGTGTGATTGTTATTGTTCCTCTAGCGCGTCTGGCGGCAATTCGTCATCGGATTTTATGAAGGACGTATTGCCGAGACCGGCCACTTATTTTTTTCCACGGTACAATAGTTCTCAAATAACGCAACCGAGCTCATTTGACACAAACAACACTTCGATTGACCACGCTGTTTCAAATTGTGCCGCGGTATTTGTGTTAAACGAGGCTCGGCCGTGATCTTAAGGACCGTTCAAGGTTACATTATTAAAGGACCCGTCGTCTCAGTAATGTCAATGCAACTTACCTCCGCAATTGCATTAATTAATTCTTAAGCCTGTAGACCCAACATCCATATGTTACATTCTAAGCTCGCTAACGATACCTCACTAATCTTTGCATTTGCCACGTCTCAATATTTTCGATGCGCACACTGTCAGAAGTTTCATAACAGACTACGCATAACACTTTCAAGAATAACACCTTTTCACGTAGAAATAAAGTGTTATGACCGATTAAGTTTACACTATTTCGTGCCTAGATCTCCAAAAACACCTTCAATTGGTAAAAATACTAACGGGAACGAAAGAAACATAACATAGAATATCCCAAAGTGTTATCTGTTGAAACCGCGCATCCTGCTGTTGTCGTTATGTAACTTCTGACAGTGTAGTATTTTTACCTATTGAAGGTGTTGTTGGAGATCTGGGCACGAAATAGTATAAACTTAATTGGTCATAACACTTTTTTTCTAAGTGAAAAGGTGTTATGCGCAATCTATTATGAAACTTGTGACAGTGCATTATGCTCCCGGCAAGTGTTCGCGTCTCATGCTATTGATGTATAAAACCGGTTATCTGAATTTTGCCGACTTTTTGCAAGAAGTCAATGGGCCTGGTAAAAGGCTTAAAACACTGAAAGCAGTGGGTTACAAGCCTATATGTTAAAAGCGAGCCTAGTTTTACAGTATTCAAAAAGTTTTGAATAGAAAAGTTTGAAGTAATGGAACTTAAACAGTAAATAGTACGAGGTCTGCTTTGAGTCGCAGAATTTCTGAACTAGACGCGCTATTGACGAATAGCTGTGGTAAGACTTTAATCCCGCCGAGACTTGCTGAGGTAACAAGACCAATGGTTTCGATGGGATGCCTAAATTTAACATTTGATCCAGACAATTGCGTCTTGTAGATAACCAGTCTTCGCCAGACTACTTGAACAGTACTACTAAAATTTGATTAATAGTAAAACAATGGCTGATCATAGGGGAAAACCAATTTCAGATATGGATTCAGCATGTGCATTTGCCCATATACGTCAAATCTACTTTAACGAACTTGATCGAAACTTTCTGCCAAATTTCTGGTTTCGGCCGGATTCCGGGTGAACTAGTTGTCCGGCAAAAAATAAAGCTCAAGACGAATCCAGCATATCTTCTTACCCCTATATCGAATTTCCAATCAGCTTCAAATAAACTTAAAGCTTTAATAAATTTTCAGGTTTTGGCCGAGTTCCGGGCGAACTATTTGTCCGGCTATTATGTAATTTTCATATACGGATTCAGCATGCCTCCTTACCATTACATCGATTCTCTAATCAACTTCAGATACAACTTTTACTTATAACGAATCTTCCGGTTTCAGCCGGATTCCAGGCGCGCTTTATGTCCGGGTAGAAAATGACTGTCGTATACGGATTCAGCATGTCTAATTACCCCAGAATCAAACATTTCATGAACTAAATAAAACTTTTACTTTTGGCAAATTCTCCGGTTTTGGCCGGATTCCGAAATTGACTGTCAAATACGGTTTCGGCATGTCTTCTTACTCCAAAATCGAACATTTAATCAACTCCAAATAAACTTTAACTTTTATCAAATTGTCAGGTTTTGGCCGGGTTCCGGACGAACTAATTGTCCGTCTAGAAAATAAGTTTCAGATATGGGTTCAGTATGTCGCCTTACCCCTAGTAAGGTAAAAGGTAAGGTAAGGTACAATTTTAATAGCAAATACGAATAAACCTGGAGTTTCTCAAAAGCATCAGACATGCCAGTGGCATAAAAAGCGACGCTTCACTAATTCTGATGGGTTTTAAAAAATTATTAATACAATTCTAGCCTAAGGCACTGTAAAGAAAAAACAAACAAACAACTATCACACATCAACACTAAGATCAACTATCTCATTAGCTTAATAAAACTATTTGTTTCGTCTCTTAAACTGAAACGCCTCCCCCACCCTTAAACATAAAGCGATTGGGCCCCTCTACGAACCTGACCTGTACTTTGAATCAATGGACCCTCACACCAAGTTTCAACAAAATATCTCAATCCTTTCGGGAGCTATCGTGCTAACAGACTTACGTCACGTTACTTACGTTTTGGGATACCAGAAATGATTAGGGGTCCATTTTGTGTGCTATACGTATCAAGTTATACGTGACCCATGACAGCACGAGCCTCCATGACGAGACTGTTGAAGGAGGGTGAGATCCAGATACCGATAACTGTCCAGATACCACGAAAACCGCAAAAAAACCTTTTGACAGTGGTATCAGATACCACGGTTACTGCGAAAATGACTTGAAACCGTTGTATCAGATACCATGGTATGTGCAACAAGATCAATGGTTTCGATGGGACCCCGAAAATTTAATATTTAATCCAGATAATTGGGTCTTGTTATCGCCAGATCCAGTCTTCGCCAGAATCCTTGAACATGTGTACTATTGAAATTTGGAAACAGATTAATTTAGCAAATAGCTAGTCTCTGAGACAACCAAGTTCCGATATACCTCTATAAACCATATCTGTTTTGACGATACTGATCGATACTTCCTGCATTACTTCTTCCAAATTTGCTGTTTCGGCCGAATTCCGAGCGAACTACTTGTCCAGCAAAAACAAGAGCTGAGAAACAAGAGCAAGAGATTGGTACTTTAAGGAATAATCGGATTTGGGAAGTAGCAATTTTTAAGCAAATGTTGTTGAGTCTCCAATATTCCAGCGAAGTTTCATCGTCCTAGCACATCTGGAAGTACCTTAACGCGCGATCACCGGAATCCCAGACCCCCCTCCCCCTCCTCCAACTCCACCCACAATAACCGGAGCCAATCCGGTTCTGTAAATGATTAATCCAGAGCATCTGTTTGTCATTCCCACGAAGTTCGATCCAGATCACACCAGTCTAAGCGGGTCAAGTATTTTCCGCCCTCCCCCCGATAATTGCCGGATTCGGTCCGGAAATGAAAAAGGTCACAAGAGAAAAATGTCCTCTGTTTAATTATTAAATTTCACTCGAATCCGATCACCCGTTCCAAAGTTACGCATGACTCAATATTCCGGATTCCCCTCCCTCAACTCCCCCCCCCCCAAGATTATCATATCGAGGATTTTTTTTTTTATTCCAAGTCAGTTTGACCGGGTCCCTGATATGCCATCCAAGTTTCGTCGTGAAAATCCCCCAAAAAACGGAATTCCGGGATACCCCTCCTCCCCCCCCCTCAAGTGTCCGGATCCAGTCAAATGTAAAAGATTTACATGGACCAGATGTTTGTTCTTCCCAGCAAGTTTCACTCCGATACCATCATTCTAACCGTTTCTCGAGTTTTCCGGTCCACCACCCCCCCACCCCCACCCAGCTCCCCCGCGGTGCACGTAGCCAATCCGATTCAGCAAATGACTTACCTAGAGCATCTGTTTGTTCTTCCCACAAAGTTCCATCCCGATCCCTCCATTCTAAACGGGGCAGGGCACGTATTTTCCGCCCCCCCCCCCAATAGTTGCCGGATCCGGTCCGGATATGAAAAAAATCATCGGAGAAATGTCCTCTGTTGAATTCTTAAATTTCACTCGAATCCGATCACCCATTCCAAAATTACGCATGACAGAAAATTTCGGATTCCCCTCCCTCCACTCCCCCCACCATTATCTGATCGACAAAATTTTTATTTTGAAGTCAGTTTGATTGGGTCCCTGATATGCCTGCCAAGTTTCATCGTGAAAATCCCCAAAACCACCATCACCGGAATTCCGGGACCCCCCCCCCCCATAAGTGTCCGGATCAAGTACAATGGTCTAAAGGACTTATCTAGAGCAGATGCTTGTTCTTCCCAGCAAGTTTCACTCCGATCCCTCCATTCTAACCGTTTCTTGAAATTTCCGGTCTCCCCCCCCCAACTCCCACCTGGCTACCGAATCCGGTCAAGACTTTAAACGGGACATTACAGATATATATTCTGTTCAGTTATGAAGTTTCATTACAATCCGATCATCCGTTCGAAAGTTACACACTTCTCAATTTCCCGGATTCCCCTGCGGATTCCCCTCCCTCCACTCCCCCACCATTATCTGATCGACAATATTTTTATTTTGAAGTCAGTTTGATTGGGTCCCTGATATGCCTGCCAAGTTTCATCGTGAAAATCCAAAAAACCACCATCACCGTAATTCCGGGACCCCCCCCCCCCCCCCATAAGTGTCCGGATCCAGTACAATGGTCTAAAGGACTTATCTAGAGCAGATGCTTGTTCTTCCCAGCAAGTTTCACTCCGATCCCTCCATTCTAACCGTTTCTTGAAATTTCCGGTCTCCCCCCCCCCCAACTCCCCCCTGGCTACCGAATCCGGTCAAGCCTTTAAACGGGACATTACAGATATATATTCTCTTCAGTTATGAAGTTTCATTACAATCCGATCATCCGTTCGAAAGTTACACACTTCTCAGTTTCACGGATTCCCCTGCCCTCCACCCCCCCCCCCAAAATGGTCGGATCAGAAAAATGATTATTCCTAATTTTGTTTGGTCGGGTCTCTGATATGCCTGCCAAGTTTCATGGTCCTAGCACAACTGGAAGTACCCTAACTAGAAAAAGTGTGACAAAATGCCCTAAATTTTCAAGTTTCTAGCGCCCCCACTTCCCCGCACATGGTCGGATCGGGAAACTGATTATTTCCAGGTTAGTTTGGTCGGGTCCCTGATATTCCTGCCAAGTTTCATTGTCCTAGCTCATCTGGAAGTACCCTCACTCGAAAAAGTGTGACAAAATGCCCTAAATTTTCAAGTTTCCAGCGCCCCAACTCCCCCGCATATGGTCGGATCGGGAAACTTATTATTTCCAGGTTACTTTGGTCAGGTCCCTGATATTCCTGCCAAGTTTCATTGTCCTAGCTCATCTGGAAGTACCCTAACTCGGAAAAGTGTGACAAAATGCCCTAAATTTTCAAGTTTCGAGCGCCCCCACTCCCCCGCATATGGTCGGATCGGGAAACTGATTATTTCCAGGTTCGTTTGGTCGGGTCTCTGATATTCCTGCCAAGTTCCATTGTCCTAGCTCATCTAGAAGTACCCTAACTCAGAAAAAAGTGACAAAATGCCCTAAATTTGCAAGTTTCCAGCGCCCCGCACTCCCCCCCATATGGTCGGATCGAGAAACTGATTATTTCCAGGTTAGTTTGGTCGGGTCCCTGATATGCCTGCCAAGTTTCATTGTCCTAGCACATCTGGAAGTACCCTAACTCGGATATTTGGGACAAAAAAACTCGGACCGACCGACAGACCGACAGACCGACAGACGGAATTGTGATCGGTATATGGCACTTGAGCCAGAGGCTGCAAGTGCCATAAAAAGAAATTTCAGAAACAGATTCAGCGTATCTCCTCATCCCTATAAAGAACATCTAATCAAGTTCAAATAAAACTTGAACTTATGACAAATTTTCCGGTTTCAGCCGGATTCTGGACGAACTACACGTTCGGGTAAAAAAAGATTGTCAGATGCGGATTCAACGTCTCTTCTTACCCCTCAGTCTGTCATCTAATCATCTTCAAATAAAACTTTTGCTCTTAACAAACTTTCCGGTTTTCGCCGGATTCCAGACGAACTACTTGTCCGGCGAGAAAATGGTTTACATCATCGTGTTCAGCATGTCTTCTTACTCCATAATCGACTATAATATTAGCTGTTTATAAATATTGTATTTGCCCCTTAACCTGAACCCCCACCCCTAAATGTAGGGCTACAAAGCCCATCTACGAACTCGACCTTACTCTTGACCAAAGAACCCTCACACCAGGTTTCATCAAAATATCTCATTCCCTTCGAGAGTTATTGTGCTCACAGACGGACGGACAGACTGACAGACGGACAACTTTTGCGACGTCATAGGTATCCCTCCACTTACGTTTTGGGATCCCAAAAACGGACCTATTAACGTTGTTTACCTTCCTCGTCATGGTAGACTATGCTAAGTACTTCAAACTGATTTGAGCTCAAGGGCTTCCGCGGTTGTGGAGCACCAGGATGATTCATAAACCAGTCGATTCTGAGCTGATCGCGGTAGTAGCTATCTACAAGAGATTAACAGGATTGATTGAGTAGGCCTCATGTAAACTCATGGTGAAGAATAAATGGCGGACCAACAACATTTTCCTGGTGATTTACCTTTCACCGGAAGTAAGGTTCTGATACGCCGCGACAGGCAGCGACCAAACTCGAGTGGTGAAAATTTTCGAGTAACGTCGCCGTGAGATCGGAGGACAGGGAGTGAATCCTTAACAGAGACGGAAATAGAAGGAAAGTGTCATGAAACAATTGTGCCATTTTCTTTGGTTTAGATGGCACTTTCTTTTAAAAGGACCCCACGTATCTACCTAAAAACTTTAGAAATCCAATCCCTTCACCATCGTTTCGTTTTGCACCTACGACTTTACAGCACTTATTCGACCGAGCCGAGTTTGCATGTCAATCAGCTTAAACCTCGCAGATAATTTTAAGGTCCGCCGACAACACTTCAAAATTAATGGCATGAGAAGTTTCAAAAATTTGTGTTTTTATTTTGAAAAACTTGGTTTTCAAATATTTTGTGTCAAACATCCATGTCGTAAAGTGGGAAGTCAGGACAGAGTCCGCAAGTACCAACAACAAATAACGATTCACGTGACAAGTATTGGTATTTTCGAAAACGATGTTACTGAACCATTTTGTCATGAAAAGATCTTTCTAGAAATAGTTGTGCTTCAACGCGCTGTCCTGGAAATCTAACTTGCCTTGTAGCGTGAAAGGGAAAAACTACTTACAGCTTTCAACTTCAATTTCTACGACCATGACGTCGAACGGAAACACTTTCAGGTCATCCTCGTACGGAAGCGTTACTGACAACCTGCAATATTGCAAACCATCAATCTTTGGAAGTCACTAGAGAACAGAGCAAAATAACTCTAGGGAGCAGCGCCAGGACTTGACAAAATTGACACACTCGAATAGCATGGACACTAGCGATACAGAACGTCCCTACTGAAACTCAATCAATCTTTCACCAGCGCTGGTTCCGATAACTTCATATTCTGAAAAAGGATACAGCCTCCATTGTTTCTTTGTGTGTGCAGACCGCACCTTTGCTTTACTAGAAATTTCTGAACCCGAAAATTTGTCTCGCTTTAAATGCCGCAAGGCGCGCTGCGCTTAGAGTATTGCCCGTTTGAAAAGCATGGAAAGCATAGGAATTGGTGCTACTCCCTAGTACAAGATGACCAGCGTAGCTAAACTGGATTCAGAATCCAGACGTAAGTGAGACTTGGTGTAGAGGGTTAGAATTGGCAGTGGAACTTACAGTCGGCTCCAGAACAGAGTCCCTCCGGGCCCGATTTGTAGTAGCTCTTCCGAAGTGTGCTTTTTGACTTGAGCGTCTGGGAAGAAAATATCCGGCTTCCAAAAGCACTCTGCCATGGCTGGATTGACCCTCAGCGTTTGCCCTTTCGTCCCCAGTCGTCCGTCCGTCCATTGTTCACGGAAGAACATGGTCAACGAGATTTCCTAGAAAGATTCAATACAAAAGTCTTCTTGTATCTGCACCAAAACGCCGATAAACTGGATTTGGTGATTTCCATAATGTCATCTGCAGAGTTCGTCATCGTCAAAAGATGTTGTTGAAATTTTAGACATTTTTTGCCATGAGCCTGTAGCATCAAGGGCTCATCATTTTCCAATCATACGCATAATCTATTCTTCTGCACTGCTGTCCAAAACCTGGATATTTCTCTTAAAGGACACCTCGCACTACATTGTGTTTCACCTAAGATGTTTTGAGTTTGACTAAGTCCAACTTGGAGTCAGGATCCGAGTTCGTTGAAGGAAATTTAACCAATTCCAAGGAGGCCACTGATTGGCTGCTGGATTCCAATTGGGGAGGAGTTAAGGGTTGACGAGTGACAGTTTTTAGCTAAGCCCCGCCCTGTGGGAGGAGCTACACAGTCGATGAGTGATGCTGCAGCCTGCGGACTATAGCAAATTACAGAAGGCTTCGGCTACTTTTGCCTCTTTCCATGTCCCCTGCCTCAGATGAGAAACTTGGCAAAATTTGCATAACCGGTCTGCTGCCTAATTAGCTTATGGGAAACAACGATAGGTAGCCTGAAACGTCCCGTAAAGAGAACAAACGTGGCAAACGGGACAAATAGTGTGTTGCCATTAGAGGAGATATGATACCCTTATGAAGTGTAGAATCTTTGGAACGAGAATGGGTGGAAATGCTACTGAAGTAAAATGAATTAGGGTCAAAAGTACGACGTGTGAGTACTACCGTGTGAGGTTTGACCCTCAAGAATCAGGAACACTCGGACAAAAATATATATCATAACAAGAGCTGGAAGCTCATATGGCACTTGCAAGGGTCGGAGGAGTAGGAATTCGTCAATTCATGGGTTTGTTGTGATCAATTGTAAGCGAAACCCTTGAGATAGCAATGGTCATGGGTACTTGGAAATCACGAGAAAGTATTGTTCGTAAAAACTATTTTATTTGTGCATTCGGCCGTGATGATGCGCACTTTAAGGGCGCTAGAGATCCATCTGTAATGAACACACTTGAAGCACAAATGATGATAAGCTCATTAAAATCATGAAAATGTATATTTTGCTCAAAATTATTGTTTGTATTTTAAGCAATTCAGTTGTAAGCAAAACCCTTGAGGCAAAAAATGGATCATGGGCCCTTTTGGATCATGAATATGTATCGTTTGGTTAAAGTATTTTTTTGACTTCTCGGTTAAGAAATGCACTTTAACGGTGCTAAAAATTAGTTTTTGAGCAACACCCCTCCCCCCCATCCAACTCCCTTCACAGTGCCCGAACCCGGTCCGGTTTTGTCACTGATGTATCTAGTTCTTGTCCTTGTTCTTCCCACCAAGTTTCATCCAAATCGCTCCACTCTAAGCGTGTCACAAGATTTCTGCCCCCCCCCCACGCTCATCGGATCCGGCCCGGACTTAAAATGGGACATCCGAGACACGAGGTTTTTCCAAATATCAAGTTTCGTTAAGATTCGACCACTCGTTCAAAAGTTATACATACCTCAAGATTCCAGATTCCCCCTCCCTCCAGTCCCCCACGATGGTTGGGTCGGACAACTGACTATTTCTAAGCCAATCATGTCAAGTCTCTAATGTTCAAGCCAAGTTTAACCGTCCTAGCACATCTGGAAATAGCTCAACTCACGATAGCCGGAATTCCGAACTCCCCCCCCCCCCTCTAGCTCCCCCACAGTGCCCAAATCCGATCCTGTTCTATCACTGACGTATCTAGTTCTTGTGCTTGTCCTTCCCACCAAGTTTGATCCCAATCGCTCTACTCTAAGCGTATCACAAGATTCCGGTTCCCTCTCCGATTCCCCCCCCCCCCCTACATTCACCGGATCCGAGACACGAGGTCTTTCCAAATATCAAGTTTCGTTAAGATCCGATCATCCGTTCCAGTGTTATACATTCATCAAGATTCCGGGTTCCCCCTCCCTACACTCCCCCCACGGTGGTCGGATCGGGAAGTTGACTATTTCCAGGTTAATCTGGTCGGAGCTCTGGCTTGCCTGCCAAGTTTCATTGTCCTAGACCACCTGGAACTAACTTAACTCCGTATCGTCGGAATTCCTGAACCCCCCTCCAACTCCCCCCAAAGTGCACGAATCCGGTCCAGTTCTGTCAATAATGTAACTAGGGCTTGTGCTTGTTCCTCCCAAGTTTCATCCCGATCGCTCCACTCTAAGCGTGTCACATGATTTCCGGTTCCCTGCTCCGACTCCCCCCCCCCCCCCACATTCATCGGATTCGGTCCGGACTTGAAATGGGGCATCTGAAACATTACGTCTTTCCAAATATCAAGTTTAATAAAGATCATGTCACTAAAATCCGGAATCCGACTCCCCTCTCTCCCCCCACGATGGTCGGATCGAGCAAGTGACTATTTCCAAGTTAGTTTGGTCGGGTCCCCATATACCTGCCAAGTTTCATCGTCCTAGCAAATCTGGAAGTACCCTAACTCGCAAACACCGGACTGACCGACCGACTGACAGACCGACGGAAAAGTGATCGGTATATGGCACTTGGCCGGAAGGCAAGTGCCATAAAATATCAACGAAGAAACCAACGAAAATGGGGTTTGTATATGCCAATGAATATACTGAAATAAAAGTTTAAAAGGACAAAAAACTTTTATTTCAGTATATTCGTTGGCCTATGCAAACCCCATTTTCGTTGGTTTCTTCGTTGATTTTTCGGACAAAAATTCGTACCATCACAGGAGAGCGGCAGCCACGAGTGGAAAGACATTGCATTATTGAAGCATACTCATCGAAATGCCCTAGCGAATTGCAGGCGACAAGCAAAAAGCTAGCAAAAAGCTACTAGCTTTCGTTGAATGATCTAATATTTCAGTCATACAAAAAAGATACACTACCTTTTCTAGTTCAGCAATCTTCTCAACCCGAATGACGCTGATGCTTATGCCCACAACGAGCGTAACATTCGGTAGCAGACCTAAAAGTACAGTTAGCGTTAGTGGTTACAAGCAAAGACGTAACTGAGCCTTTCATATTTTTATTAAATAAGTTGTTCCCTCAAAACTGAATGAGTGAATTTAGCTTGGTCATTGTTTCATACCGTCTCTAGAACCGCGCAGAAATGTTGTTTTCGTAAACTTGCAGGGAACTTTCCGTCCGGTCCCTTGGGGGTGGGGATGGGTTGTCCAATGTCCAAGTACCCTAACTTGTGACCCTCGGATGAACCGACGGCAGAGCGGTTGGTTGGCAATAGATTTTCCTTGAGCCTAAGCTGACTGCGAGTCATATTTGACAGTGCAAAACGGATAAATCAGCTACATTTTATTAGAGCTATACTGAGCGGCTTGAGCCTGAAGAGGACCCTTGCCAAAAAGGGCCGAAATATAGCGCTAATAAAATGTAGCTGGCCGTTTTGTACCGTCAAATATGGTTGGTTGGCTTTAGCCGAAAAGGCTTCACACACAAGTGCCATAATAACAAGACCAAGGTATCGATGGGTTAGTGTATCGATCCCCTAGAGGGGAATATGTATTGATCTCACTAATACAGACAATCGGATCTTGCATATTCGGTCTTTGCCGAATGCCGAACCCCGTACACATTTCATATCATCATAATAGGATGGAATAGGATAGGGCTATCCATCCGAGAGGAGAACGAATGCTATTTCCCGATTCAATCCTTGTCTTTTTCGGTTACAATGAGCTTTTCCAGCTCAAATTTATCGGATTCCGAGCCCCTTCTCCCGAAATGTCAAGGTGGAAAGCCCGTCGACAGCTCAGTCCCGTTCGTGGGCTGCCCAGGCACGACTCTTTTACCTCCGCTCCCCATCTTGATGTTACACTCGGATCGGGTTGTTATAGATCAAGTGATAGGCCCACTGAAAATAAACACAGACATTGATTCGACATGTCTAAATTCGTGCCTAGGTGTATATGTATCTATATCAAATGTACTCGATGGACGTAATAGTTATCTTTGGCTTTGGCCGCATTCCGATTTCGGCTGGATTCTGAGCGAACTACTTGCCCAGCGAGAAGATAAAGTTATATGTGAATTCAGCATGTATTCTTACCTGCATATCGACACTCTCATCGACCAACCTCACACACAAATATTTCTGGCCGGATTCCGGTAAAACTATTTGTCCGGTGTACTGACGTAGATTGTTATGATTCTTAATCCACTGAACAAACGCGCACCCGCACACTTCCCAACTCTCAGCACAGCGAGCTGGCAGACACGAGTCACAGCAGTGTGACTGCGACCTGGCCAGCTGACCGTGTTCGCGGACTTACCGACTTCAAGAATAGCAAGTCGACTTTTTTATCGATGACGGGTGCAAAATTGGCAAGTGCGCAGGTGGGCTAGTACCAATTGTGTAGAGCGGTGAATTGTTTATATAAGTAAGAATTTCCACGTTTAATGAGATAGAGACTTAGATCAGACCATCAGACGACTACTGTACAGTTGGTAGCATTTGCCATATTGTTAAAGTGAGGATTATCTATGGATTAACGTCACCTTGGAATCACCTTGGAATTTATAACTATGTTGATTAATAAAGTACATTGTGACCCTAGTTTGTTCAACTCTACATGCCCTAGGAGATAGACCCACGAGCCCCCTCCACGCTACCGAATCGACTATACACTTCTCTCTTTTACCGTATTACACTAAAACCCTTATTTGTTTAACTCTTCTCTTCTCTATTACACCGGTGAAAAAAATAAAATTCAAATACGAATTCAGCATGTATTCTAGCAGATGTATTGACACTTTAATCAATTTCAGAAGAAACTTTTATTTCGTAAAAATTTCAGGATTTTTACCAGATTCCGGACGAACTACTTGTCCGGTTGAAAAAAAAGAGGTTCAGATCTGAATTCCTCCTTAACCCTACCCACCACCTCCTCTTTAACTTCCTTCTTAACTCTGAATCGGCTTTCACAATAGCTTAAAAAAAACATTTTGTTCATCCCTTAATCTGAACCCCTCATCCCTTCTAGAGGGCCTACTGGGCCCATTTAATTGGACCTCACTTTGATCTAAATGAATACCAAGTTTGAAAAAAAATATCTCTATCCCTTCGAGAATTATCGTGCTAACAGACAGAGAGTCAGACAGACCGATAAAGTTTACGAAGTCGCATGTATTCCGTCCTTAATATTTTGGGATCGCAAAAAGCAAATAACATGGCCTCCAGAAACAGGAGGTTCGGGATTAGAGTTCTTTGGGATGCTATGCACAGTCTTACCCGAGAAAGCTGGAATAACGTCCGGGTCGTACGAGTTGTTCGCCACATCAAGTTTACGTAGGTAGGCGTTGCAACCATCGCTAAAAGAAAATCAGCTTTACTACTAGTGCTAGCATTTGGTTAGGTCTAATCTTTTGTGGTGTCATCTACCGCATCGCACTTGCTCTCTTCTATTACGTAGAGGCATATACGCCCTTTCAGTAGCAACCGCCACTACTGACGAAACCTCTGGGATGTCGTGGTAAGTTCATGCTCTCTTCTATTAGGGAGAGGCATATACGCCCTTTCAGTAGCAACCCCTACTGACGAAACCTCTGGAATGTCGTGGTTAAGTTCATGGTTCGTTGTTTAAGTTCGAGATAATGAAAATGTGGCCTCCAATTCAGCCGCTCGGGGGAAGTCGGCCGAGAAATGTGGATCAGTTCATTGCGTTTTTGTGCTGATCTCCCATTTGAACATCTAACCTACGAAACAGTGCTGATGCATACACCGCAGACCAGGTGGTCTGCCCAGGGGCGTCACTAGGGGAGGGGGGACTCTCCCCCAAAGGTCTTGAGAAATTACTTTCGTCGGCACATCGGGTTCTTTTTATACATAAGGAATCAAGAAGAAACAAATTTTTGTGATTTTGTCGGTAGACTCGTCGGCACATCGGTTTCTTTTTACACGCAAGAAATGAAAACCTGCAAACACTTGTCGGGCAAAACACTGAAGAAATCAAATTCTGCATGCTTTTCTCGTGCCTCAGTATTCTCGCCGGCACATCCGGTTCTTTTTACACAAAATAAAAATCAAATTCTGTAAATTTTTATCGGACGCATGTCGAAGGTTCAAGTCTCGTCGGTACCTCGGCTTCTATTTACACGTAAAAAATGAAGTTCTTTATAGTCTTGTCGGGCGAAACACAGAAGAAAGCGAATTCTGAATGCTTTTGTCGGGTGTTGGTATTCTTGTCGGCACACGGGTCTTTTTATACGTAAGAAATCAAATTCTGCAAACATTTGTCGGGCGCAAATTTTTCCGGAAAAAATACAGATTTAAAAAAATTTCGCCGGCGTTGCTTAGTTCAACTTGTTCTGGGTACAGTCGTTGGAAGCTTCGCTTTTTGGCGAAACTTGAAACGAAAAACCGAATATGTGAATTTAAATATATGAATTTACATCGAAGGAACAATCTCAACTGATGCATTACAGTTAGTTTTACACAAAATTTCACCTGCGGCGCATTTTTCAGTATACTCTATTTGGAAGAACGGTTTATCGTTTAGTTTTCGTTTTAGGATAGAAATTCTTGGGGTTTGAAACAAGCTAAAAGCCGGAAATTGTATGGTACTATAGCTAAATTTTTCCGGAAAAAAAGCAGAGCGAAGACCGAAAGCATAAATTTCTTCGTTGAACAGTGTTTTGTTTTTACATTTTTATGGCTACTGCATAAGAAATCAGATTCTTTTTTAGATGCACGTCTAACACTTTCACCGACAAACTTTGTTTCGCTTCTGGGCAAGCATGTCTTTTTACCTTTTAACTACTTTTTTGCTTTAAATTCAGACGACGGATAGATTTGTTATTTGGGATCGCAAAAAAAGAGGAGTGAAACGGAAACGGAGTTTCTACAAAATTTCGCCTGTCGCGCATTTATTTGGTGTTATAGGCCTGGAACTTTTGGGGGTTCGAAAACATAAGAGACTAGAATGTTTATAGTAAGCACTGTACAAATTTTGCCTGCGGCACTTAGTCTAATTTTTCCTGGGTACCGTCGTTGGAAGCATGACTCTTTAGCGAAAGCTGAAATGAAAAGCTGAAGGGGTGAGTTTAATTTTCATTATAGAATAGTTCTAACTGATACATTACAGTTAGTTTTACACCGGTTTCATTCTGCGTTGTCGGGGAATGTGCGCCGTTGCCGCGAAGCGCGTTGCTGAACGCACATTTTCGGTACAGTTTCAAGTGCGTCGACACAAACTGCCCCCCTAAAAGTAAAAGGCTAGTGACGCTCCTGCCTCCTGGATCGCGAGGTGTAATTACTGCAACAATATGGATTCTACCAATAATGGTAACCCTTCGATTTACCTGGAATGCGCATGGTTAAGACTTGTTACTAATTGTAACAGGCCGACCATGACCAGCGACGTCATCACCATTCCACCTATGTTGTAACACTGGGAAGACTTCTTGAAGGAGTTGGCACGTCTATTGTTTGTATTTCGTTCACTAATCAGCTAATGTGTATTTTCCACATCTTTGCTGTTAAAATGGTCGTGGACAGTACCACAATTGTTTATTCACGAGTCAATAAAGTTCAGTTCAAATATGTCCGCCAGGCCGAAATTCTCTAGTGCCATGTGTAAACCACAGTCCCTTCCCAAGGCCAAGAATACCTTAAGAGTTTCAAACTAAAATAAGAAGGGTATTGGTTCTTCACAACTAAACAGGACATGGCTGTTACCTGGACCAGCAGCATGTGTGGAAAGTAAATCCCGAATGGAAGGAGCTAGCGCTCCTTGCTAATGGGTTCCATGTGTGGAAAGTAAATCCCGAATGGATTTGGATGTTAGTTTGGATGTTACCTGCACCGTCCCCCATTGCCCATCGGAACCAATACACAAACACAGGTCCTCGAACGAATAACTACCTGGAAGCCTATCACCGGTCATGAATGTGAAGGTTGAACGTGTCCACTCACACATCTTCAAGCTGCTCACAATCATCGTAAAAACCGCGAAACAAGCGAAATTATCCTTGCAGGGTCGCTCTCACTGCCCTTAAACCTCAGTTCGCACAAACGTCAGTTCGCACACACCAAAAATCCGACAGTTCGTTCACACGTCAGTTCGCCCACACGTCAATTCACCCACTTCAGAAATCCGTCAGTTCCTCCACACGTCAGCTCCTACCATCAGTACATCCACGCGCCAGTTCGCCTACCGTCAATTCACACGAACATCAGGAGACACGAACGTCAGTTCGCCTGGAAAATCAGTCACTACGCCCACATATTGTTTTCCCTAGACACGCGAGCTAAATGTAAACGCGTGTCGATAAACGAGTCGATAAACGAGTCGATAACACGAGAAAATTATAACAAGATATTCGACCAGTTTTATGACAATGTTAAAGAAAAGTTTCTGGAACATTGTAAAATAGCCCCTTCATGCCGGTCTAAAAGATTAACACCTATAGCTCCGTGGACAACATCCGGAATTCTCAAGTCAATTAAAAGGAAGCAGAATCTATGGAAAGCACATAAGAAAAGACCCACCAACTTTAAGCTAGAAGAATATAAAGTATACCGTAATATGCTAAAATCCCTGATACGCAAAGCTAAAACGAAATATTTTACCCAGAGGTTTGCAGATTGTGGGAAAAATGTAAAAAAGACATGGGATGTAATTAAGGAAGCGACGCGACCGTCGCCAAAATCAGTAAGTCTCCCTAAGTCTCTTAAGGTAGAAGATCAGATGATCACGGATGAAGGCCAAGTGCGGCATCAGTTGACAAAATTTTTTGCTGAGGTCGGAAAAAAAACAGCGGATGGTGTGTCTAAGCCTTCTACGCCCCAGTCATGGAAGCAGTTTCTTGGTCCTCCATGCTCTAAATCAATGGCTCTTGAATCAGTAACGGAGCAGGAGCTAACAAATATAATTTCATCCCTGAAGAATTCTTCCGCAGGATTTGATCAAATTCCTGCAAAATTAATTAAGCATATCCTTCCATCGGTAATAACACCGCTTTGCCATTTGGTAAACCAGTCTTTCCAACTAGGAATATTTTCCCAGCGCCTCAAGTTGGCACGGGTGATAGCACTGTTTAAAGGAGGTTGCCGGGAGGACCCAGGAAACTACAGGCCTATCTCCCTTTTGTCTGTATTTTCAAAAATATTCGAAAAGCCCATGCTAAAGCGCCTAGTCGGTTTTCTAGACGCTAAACACTTTTTCCATCAGCACCAGTTTGGTTTTCGTGCGAAACATTCAACTGAGCATGCGTGTAATAAGCTTCTACAGTTTATAAGACATTCGCTGGATTCGGGACTTATACCCGCAGCTATTTTTCTTGATGTTAAAAAAGCTTTTGACAGTCTGACCCACGAGATCTTAATCAGTAAATTATCTCATCATGGAGTGCGTGGGTACCAGCTGTCATGGTTTTCTTCATACCTCAGCGGACGGACTATCGCCGCTGAAGCTTTTGATGAGCATGTTCCTGTTGGATATGGAGTACCCCAAGGATCAATACTTGGGCCAACTCTTTTCCTCATTTATGTTAATGACCTACACCGGCTTTTTAGTAAGACAGTGCCCAATGTATGCTGCAGATTGTGCCAGGATGGTGCTTCCCAGACAACAACAACCACTACAACGAACCAACATGAAGAAATGGTAGCATTTGCGGATGACAGCACGATAAGTGCCGCGGCTCCAGACGAACCTTCCCTTATATTGCAGCTTCAGATGATGACTGAGAAAATTTATCAATGGTTTGATGGCAACTCACTAGCTTTAAATGTAAAAAAGTCGTTTCTTCTTATTTTTTCCCGTACTGGTAAGAGTTGCCCGACAGTGGCTGAGCTACCTACTTCAAGAGGTCGTATATGCCGATCGCCTGAACGGTACGTCCGGTTCCTGGGAATACTCCTGGATGAAAATCTAAGTTTCAAGTGGCACATTGAGATGATAAGAGTCAAAATTTCGCGAGGAGTGGGAACAGTACGGAAGCTTAAAAGAATTTTCCATTTTCTACTCTCCGATTATTATATTTCTCTCTTATATACCCATATATTTATTATTGCTCATCTACATGGATGTCTACTTTTCCGTCGCTACTTTCCCCCATCCATAATCTACAACGGAACGCAGTTAAAATTCTCCAGTCAACAACAAGTGCTCCTGTTCATCTATTACAACTAAGAGACATTTACACTCTTTCTTTATGTTCATTTGCATTTCAGTATTTTCGTAGTGACCTCCCGTCATGTTTTTCTGGGATGTTTCGACTTGTTAATGAAGTTACCCCTTATGCATTAAGAAACCGAGATGACATACTGGTTCCTTCCACTCCCTCAGTGCGTTCAGACTTTGGTCTGGAAGTGGTTGTAGGGCGTGCATGGAATTCGATTCCCGCAGAGATCCGGAAGTCCCTGAGTCTTGGTTCGTTCAAAAAACACCTTAAAAGATTATTGTTGGAAAATATTAATTAATGGTTTGAAATTTGGAGAAGAAAATTAAATTTACTGAAAAAAAAGCCACAACGTTTGAATATGGGTGTTTATTTTCTTTTATTAGTTTAGAAAAATGAGACGTTTTAGTGTTGGCTCTCGATGAATTTGTCTGTTTGTCTATTTATTTTTTATTTTGTCGCGTGGTGATGTGGAGGTCGGTTGCATTCGCGAGAACACCTGGTGAATTGTTTGGTTTTAATGCAAAGATAGATGTTTCCCAACCAACGGGCCATAGAGCCCTTGGGATTCTGTTAATAAATAAATTTTGTTTTTGGGCTATGTTAGTATTACGTTAGTTGTGTATATATAAGTTTGTCAATAAAAATAACTTGAACTTGAACTTGAACTTGACGACGGCTCGCTTTCCGCTCGTCTCAGTATACGCTTTTCATAAAAGTACATTTTTATTTCCAAATTTTGTTTAAACTGACGTACCACGTGACATTTGTGTGTACTGTTGTGTCGGTGAACTGTCGGTGGATGAACCTACACTGGCCGAACTGACGTGTGGACGAACTGTTGGGTTTTAGGATCGGGTGAACTGACGTGTCGACGAAGTGACGGGTGGATGCACAGGCGGTAAGAAAACTGACGGTGGGCTAAGTCACGTGCGGACCAACTGACGTGTAGGGCCAACTAACGCGTGGGCGATCTGACGTGTGGATGAAGTGACATGTGAATGAATTGACGGATTTTGTCATCAACTGACGTGTGGTCAAACTGTCGGAAAATTTGGACGTAGTGACGAATTTTCCAGGCGTGACAGTGGCAGAACCGGACCGGATTTAGGCACTGTGAGGGAGTTAGGGGGGGGGGGTGGATCCAGAATTCCGGTGATCGCGAGTTAAGGTACTTCCAGATGCGCTACCCGTATGGAAATGATTCAAGTCATTGTATTATGGGGCATTTGTCCAATCGTAAACAGTTGGAAACAACTGGAAACAATCGTAAACAATTGTTTTTTTACGATTGGAAACAGTTGTTCACGACAGTTATTTACGATTGTAAACAGTTGTTTCCAATTATTTCCAATCGTTTGCGATTGTAAACAGTTGTTAACGATTGTAAAATTACGATTGTAAACAATCGGTTACAATCGTAAAAATACAATCGTTAACAACTGTTTACAATCGCAAACGATCGGAACCAATTGGAAACAACTGTTTACAATCGTAAATAACTGTTTCCAGTCGTAAACAACTGTTTCCAATCGTAATAAAACAACTTTTTACGTTTCCAATCGTAAAAAAACAACTGTTTACGTTTCCAATCGTAAATAAAACAATTGTTGACGTTTCCAATCGTAAACAAGTGTTTCCAATCGTAAACAACTGTTTCCAGTCGTAAAAAAATATTTTTTTATGATCATTTCCAATTGTTTACGGTCGGAAATGATTACATCAATTGTTTACGATTGGAAAAATGCCCCATAATACAGTGACTTGAATTATTGCCATACGGGTAGGATGATAGAACTTGGCTTGAGCATTCGAGACTTGACAAGATTGGCTTAGAAAGAATCAGTTCTCCAATCCGACCATTGTGGGGGGAGTGGAGGGAGGGGGAATCCGGAATCTTGAGATATGTATAAATTTCCGACGGATGAATGGATATTAATGAAACTTGATATTTGGAAAGACTTCGTCTCTCAAAAGTCCCGTTTCAGGTCCGGCGGATCCGACTAATTTGGGGGGACGGAGCTTGTGACACGCTTAAGGCGGCTTCACATTGCCACTTAAGAACTAAGTTAAGTAGCAAAAGTTACGTTAAGTTAAGTAAGCCTTTCACACTGTACTTAGGCCTTTCACACCAAGGAGCTGAAGCTAAGTAATTTTCTTCATTTCTTCCTAGATTTTCACCCTTTTCATCGTCAGCGAATAATTCATCAGCGAATAACTTTTCTCCTCTCTTCCTTGAGTCAGCCTTAAGTGCACTTAACTTTGAGTGTAAAAAGTTGAAAAATTGTCAACTTTGAAAAATACTACAGTTAAGTGAGATTTCTTACGTTAAGTGCGACTTTAGACGCATAAAGTACACTTAAGAGGCCTAAGTACTCCAGTGTGAAAGGGGTCTTAAGTCAGTGTGAAGCCGCCTTTAGAGTGGAGCGATCGGGCTGATGCTTGGTTGGAAGAACAAGCACAGGCCTTAGGTCCGTCAGTGACGGAACATGACCAGATTCGGGCACTGTGTGGGGAGTTGAAGGGGGTACAGATTTCCGGTGATCACAAGTTAAGGTATGTACTTCCAGATGGGCTAGGACGGTGAAACTTGGCTTGACTTCTTCACAAGATTGGCTTAGGAATTGTCACTTTCCAGATCCGACCTTCCCTTAAGGTACTCATCATAACCAGGGGCGTCACGACTGGGGGGGGGGAGGGGGGACGCCCCCCCCCCCAATGCTGCCGGCGAGTCGGTAAAAAAAATACGAATCGGCGCGAAGCGCCGCGATTTTTCGTCAAAACAGTCGATTTTTTTTCATGAAAAATGTCGTTTTTTCTGAAAAATGGTCGATTTTTCGTCAAAATACTCGGTTTTTTCGAAAATCAGTCGATTTTTTTTCAAAAATGTCATTTTGTTGCTGAAAACAGTCGTTTTTTCTGTAGGAAAAGTCGATAAAAATTACCAGCCAGTCGGTAAATGCCTCGTCCCCCCCCCAAGCATTTTGGCTAGTAACGCCTCTGGTCATAACCGCAAAGTACAAAAAATGTTCATGATCCTAGCCCATGGTTGCTCAGAAATTAATTTAATAAGAAAAAAAACTTTTCACCAAACGATACATTTCACGATCTCCAAGGGACCATGCTCTTTGCGCCACAAGGGTTTTGCGTACAAATGAATTTCTGTTCATTTTTAATGGGAGGTACTCCGCGCTGACCATACGAAGAAAAGTAACTGCTTACTTTATTCATGGCATAAGAAGTTAAAAATTATTTTATGTGATATTGCTACCGTTAACAAAACGCGTTTTATTCGTCCGGCGTTTAAAATTCCAAAAAATATTCGGACTTGGTCGCAATAGTACCCCAGTAGATGATGTTGAAGGTGAAGCCGGCCAGCATGAAAATAGCCGGTGTGGAGAGACTGCACATTTTCCTCATGTTAATTGTCCGAAGCCTCGGCCGTTTCTTCTGAGCCTTTGGTGTCTTCTCCGATGAAAGAGACTGAACGTTCACGACAACAGGCCTTGCTTGGCGTATGTGCACTAAAAAACAAGACGGTGTATTTGTCACTGCCCCAAAACTCGCTCCTACTACACTAACATGGATTTGCCACAGCAGCAACCCAGCAGACTAAACTGTGTTAAGTGGGTCCTCCACCGCTAATCTTAAGCTGTCGGAAGCGATCGTAAAGTGTCGTAAGCGGCCCGTTTGGTGGTTTCAGCCAATGAGAGCACGCCGGTCCGGACGAACACGGTTACGATGGACTTACGATTAATAGTGGGGGACCCACTTTACTTAGCAGTTTCGATCTTTGTGGGGCGGGGGTGGAAGACGGGACAGGTAGCACGGGAGCTAACGGTACTGCGTCGATAGCACGTCGCTAGCTATGACCATGAAACTCCCGTTGGACCCTCGAAAACATCGCACTCATTCTATTTGCTGGGAAAATAGGTTTCCGCCCATGCCTTAGGGTAACGAATAATGCTTTAGTAGTTTAAAATCGAATGCTAGATGCCACCCCTGAGTTTTGATCCTAAGCTCCAGAAGACCCGATGAAAAATTTGTAGCCTGCGTAGTTGTATGATATATAGTTTTACGAAAAAGTTGCATGTATTGATATGTAATAGTAAAGAATACTATCATTTAATGGGCCTCAGACTGGGCCAATCTTAAGCAGTAGTATCCAGCAGCATCCAGTCTTGCTAACAGTAGCATCCAGTAGAATGCCATGACACGGTAGCCTTGACATAGAAGCATGTAGTATCAGTTCGTACTTCATGCTACTTATTTGTACAACTTTATACTACTATTTTGAGATAAATTTTTCATCGGGGGTCAGTCGCACGATCCCAGTTGCATTTGAACTGATTTTCGCTTGAGCACGGCAAAATTGCAATATAGTTTAGGAACGAAATTCTACGGAAATGGGAGTTCAGTTATTCAAAATAGACGAAGGGACTGGACAAAAAATGTATGAACAACCAGCGTAACTAGCATTGGTAGTTTCGAGCTTCACGCCGGTGATTTTTTCGGATCTGTGGCAGTGTTGCCAACAGCGGTACAATTGTACCATTTTGGTACATTTCATCTCTACTGCTACAATATGGCACAATCACAATTTTGTTGGTACACTTCCAAAGTTGGTACAATGTGGTACAAAAGTATTTTTGTTGTACATTTATCAAAGAAAACTAACCTACTGAGCAAACAGAGGGAGATTTGATGTTTTGTTTTTAGATTATGCAGATACTTACATGTTGCGATCAAGTAATTGTTGGGGTTGCATTTGAAATTCCTATCCCAGGTGCATAAAATTCGAACCCCGTTAAATGCACTGCATAAAAAAAATTGGGACATGGTACAATTTCTTGGTCAGTGGTACATTTTTTGGGCGTTTTCTGGTACCTTTTCTTTCGAAGCGTTGGGAACACTGATCTGTGGGGAAAGGGGACCAAAACTGGACAGAAACTTTTCGTTTTTGTCCTTCTAACACTAAGGAGGTTTTCCAGTGGGCGAAGCGCGCCGCCAAAACTTCTGGAGACCTATCCGAGAGTCACTATCCATTTCCACTATTTTTCATCTAGCTGAAACATCCATAGAAATGGGGAAACCTGTTCTTACCAAGGAGAGTCGCGAATACCATCATGAAGGAGTATGCGAAGAACACGTCGTGACCCTTGACGTACGGAGACTCCGGAATTTTTGTTTCGGCAAAGGAGGCGAACGTCACCAGAGCTAAGAGTGACGTCAAACCGATTGATAGCTTTGCGGCAGTTTCTTTCGGCGGAAGGTAGAAAGGGACCCAAGAAGAAGCAACGATTGTCCAAGCAGGCAAATAGATGGCAGAAATAGCTTCACTCGCCGAGCGATAAAGTTGTAGCTCCATTCGAAGACGAGAAAATGTATTGTTGGTTGCCGAAATGGAACCTGGAAGTAAAAAATGTTACCTTCATGACAGCAGAATCCATGACCCTATAAAAGTGTAACAGGGCAGGTCGCACATATGACAGTTATTCATTCTACTTTAGTAGTATTTCCATACATTCTCATTCCGAGATTCTTCACTTCATAAGTGTATCCTATCTCCATTTTAGCAATACACTGATTATCACGCTTGCCATTATTTGCCATTCATTGTTTCCGAGGAGCTGTTCCCGTTCGAAGTCCGGTTATGCACAATTTGCCAAGATTCTCATCCAAGGCAAGGGAATGGAAAGAAGCTAAAATCAGCCGAAGCCGTGTGTAATTTTCTGTAAGCACCGCTTATTTTACAGTGGTCAGCAATCTCACAACATCTCAGCAGAAATACTATGCAGTGTGAGGTGTCCTTTAATGTTAGAGTTCTAGGCTTCCAGCACTTCGTCGTGGCTAAAAAAAACAGACATTTGATCTAAGTTCGTGCTCTCATTGGCTACTTGTCAGTTTGGTGTGAGGATGAAAGGCCCTGCTTAGGCTGGACGGCATAACCTTGTACCAACAGTCTTCTCTGCAAAGCAAGTACTGGGGGCTTCACAATGAAACGCAAGCCTTTCGCGTTCACTGAGTTACGCAAGTCTTGCGCTGCTTTTGCGAAGACGCAACACAAGCTTTGCATACAAAAAATCTACGCATTCAAGAATAGGATTTTGCGTTCGCCTTCCGGCAACCCAACCTGCAGATGACCCAAAACTACGTAAATATATATACAGATAAAACAGTATGTAGTAAATATAGAGCGTAATTACCGATAAGATTAATCCATTAATACACATAAGACTCTGCAAAAAATCATTCAGCCCCGAAAAGGGCCGAGACAGTACAATCTAGTTAACCATCTCTTATTTCACTTAAATAGGCTTGAAGGCCCGATAAAATGCGTTACTTCGTTGCTCCGCCGATCTTCGTATAGTAGACTTTCTGTGACGCATTTGTGGTAACTCTATGCATTGTACCTGTGTTGTATGCTTGACGAAAACGATTTTTGAAAAAACTGTGTTCACGGAGTGAGCAGTCTCCACCTAGCTCACCGCTGGGCACTGAAACGCCGCGTTTGTGCTGAGATTGAAACTGTCCGCGCATAGTAGAATTTTGCGTTGTGGGGACGGCCGTAGATATTCTGAGCGTCAACTAGAGCGTATAGTGAAAAATAAAAAATAAATCCCTTAACACAATCCAAATATTTCCGTGTAGCCTATCCAATTACATGATACAGAAACAAGTTGGCTTTTCAGTTAAACTTTAAAATTATGTCACCATCAGAACTGATCACTTCGCTTATGTGCGGTGGAACGCACAAGCACACGCGGTGTGAAAGGACCGGCGCTGCAATGTTGCCACCAACTAACAAAATTTCTACAAGAACTTACTAAAATTTACTAAGATTTTTTGGCGTGCAACGACACGCGCGTTGCCCTAGAAAATAGCTAAATCAAAATAATACATTTCATGTATCGAGTAGTGTAGCTTAAAGTGGGATTAGCAATTTCAGCATTCTTAGGAAATCATACCCCGAAACTGAAAGACAATTAAAACACTAGTTCAATTTTGTGTCACAAGCACCATCTTTCTCAGCAGAGAAGTGGCAAAAATCTGTTAGAACGGGAAAAGTACTACTGTCTTTAACTCAGTTTTGTATAACTGTAATTTAATACTCTTGATGACTATCTCTCCCTGCCGATGCAGAATCTCCGGGTACCTGCGGAAGAAAGCAAGAAGCGGTATCACAGCTGCTCCCAAAGATCGCCGTGACTGTTTGACACAGGATTTGAGTCGTTGGGTTTGAGTCGTTACGGACACGTTTACTCTTTCTTCCTGAGGATCACTGGCGTGTTTTGGACTTACAGAGTATAGCAAAGGACTTGCGGACTTTCAAAAGGAAACGCGGTTTATGCTAAGATTTTTGTTAAGTAATGCACTGGGATTCGGGAACGATCTACTCCCAACAATAGAGATACAATATTTTCGTCAATTCGGACATAGGCTACTGAAAAGGTAAAACAAAAAAATAAGAATAATAAACACGGAAAGTCGCAATGAAATGAAATTCATTCGTTCCGATTTGTCGTCATCGGACTCGAACGAATCCACTACCTCAACTAAATTGCACACTTGCTTGCATTTCGCAGCGGCCCGACTCAAATTGTTGGGGATCACCTAATAATGAACACCACTAGATGACTTGAGGACGAGTTGCTTCGTTTTAATCAGGGACGAAACAATCGACAAGGTTACGAAATTTAAAACGAACTTTGGACCTAAGGTCTAAAATCCGCAGCCAGTGACAACACTGCCGGCGCAACGCAACAGTCTAGCGTTCCCAATGTGTTGTTTTCCGTGAAAGAAAAGATGAAATACAGCTCACTATTTTCTAGAGTTAAGAGTTTCAAGATCTAAAGATCTTCCAAACCTACACCAAGAAAAAAAGTTCTTTGGCCTTCGTGCTTCAAGCAAAAACGAGCATCGAGCTCCCAGTCCGAAGATATTTGCTTGTCAACTTGGGAAAAATATAAAAATGATGTTGCAGAATGGTTGGAAGGAAGCCCATCGCTTATCAGGTCCCGACTCAAAGTACTAATGATTCTTAATTTTAAAAAATTATAATAGTTATGTTTGCATTATAATTTATTATGAAATTTATTGTATAAGAATGTGTTTATTAGAGTGTGGTTGGTTAATTGAATGATTGTTTCGTGTGTGGTTGGTTTATGCTGTACGCATTCTCGCTTACTTACGTCAAATAGTTTGTCATTTTTGTTTATTTTTAGCAAGAGGGTAGTTTTCTATTTTTTATTTATTTATTTGGTAGATGGCAGGTCATTTAAATTAAGATATTATACAGGTTAGATAAATTAAGTTATATTATATTATTATTGTTGGATTTATAGGGTACGTTGTTGTTATTTATAGTAAAATTGTTAACAAGCATTGCATGTACGAATTCGTGTTCTCCACAGTGCTTGTGTCATGTATTTGTATTTTTGTGTATAATTAAAAAAACTTGAACTTGAACTTGAACTTGAACTTACCGTCCTCTTTGTGGTAGATGATCTGACTTACTTCAAACTGCCTGGAGCTCAAGGGGTTACTAGGACTTCTTTGCGACCAGTTGAACCTCAGTGCTTCGCGGAAGTATCCATCTAGGGGAGACCGAGGTATTAAAGGACCCCTCTTGCTTTTCACTGTTTTCGCACCTCCAGTGGCAACTTACGTGGTCTATACTGACCCTCGAAATCTTCGTCTTTACAAAATCCTTGTGAATTCGCCATATTACTGTTCAGCGCTTCCAAGCGGACCAGTTTCTGTAAATCCCCCTATGCCTCGCCATCAGCACTTGGATCAGACATGGTAAAATAGATCCACAGGTTAGTGAGTGGAAAACCTGTCATTCGTGTCCCAGGTAATGAAGGTTTGCATATGTTGCAGCAGAAAGTGAGAGTGACCCATTCCCCTATGCGATTAGACTTTTTACTCTGTCTACACAAGTGTTGGTTATGAGGCTCATAGACATTGTAAAAAGTCGGATCCATAGGGTAGTGGGTCACTTTCACTTTCTGCTGCTGAAACACATGCAAAACCTCAATTACTTGGGACACTGATGACAGGTTTTCCACTCGCTAACCTGTAGGTCCATTGTACCATGTCTGATCCAAGTGCTGACGGTGAGGCATAGGGGGATTAATAGAAACTAGTCCGCTTGGAAGCGCTGAACAGGAATATGGCCAATTAATTTATTTGAATTTTTCACTTTTCAGCGCTAGCCGAGATTTTCCTAGGTTGCCAGGCAATAACTTTCTTTTTAGCTTGAGACGTGTGCGATCAGACGCTGCCAAATCTGATGTCGTCGCTCCTCGGGGAGAGAGGCACCGTGGTTCTGTGATGTTTCAGCTTTTAACCATGGTGCGTTCAGTTTTCAAATAGTTTGCGTCCAGCCGCCACGGTGAGCAAGAAGGCTGGGTGAAGTTGACAAGAGCTAACAAGAAGATCGCTAAATTCACGTGGGAAGCAAATGTATTTTGGAAAAACGATATTTCTGTGCTATTTCGTCGTGATAATATCATTTCTAATAAGAGTTGTGCTTTAATGGATCTGATAATCCCTTTTTTCTCGCACTTTCTGAATATTTTGTTGCGTTAATTCGAGCGAGATAGGTCCATGATGGATTTGTTATTGTTGTACTGCTGGTTTTCTGGTTGGATGGTCTTCTATTAGTTGCGTTTTTTTATCTCAGTTCTCCTCGCGATTCTCTTCTCAGTTCTCCTATTTCGCGTTTTATGACTATTGAGATAAATCCAATTCTCCTTTCTTTGCATTTTTGTCAGAATCGAGCTTCTGCAGAATCAAGAAGTTGGTTCTATAGTCAATTCTCGATTCCCCTCCTCCGTTCTCCTTCCTGACTGGTCAACAAAGGGGCGGCTAAATTAGTGTTTTTTGTCAAAAGCGAGAATGGAGAAGCGAGAATACATCCCTCATAAAATCCGATGAAGACTTGCCGCCAGACGCACTAGAGGAACAATAATAATCACACGTGAGATCTTGGTAGAAGTTATCTGAAGTGTGAATAAGCGATCAGGCTTTCACTTCATATCGAGTCGCGTATTAGCCCCTTGGAAAAGTCAGCCAGCACACAGCACCGAAGTCGGAAGCCAGAAATGACAAAGTTGATGACGCTTGACAGAACACAGTTGGGTAAAGCAAAAATAGAGGAAGAGACATTTTAAACAGTTTTAAATATGGCTAGGCCCAAGAGGAAATGAAAATCGCTAAACAAACCTGGATAAACGTAAACGAAGAAGTAGCGTGTTATTGTTTTCTTTACGATAGCGCACCTAGCGGCCAAAAAAGAACTTATATAATTTGTACGAGAATCGAGAATTGAGAAGCGAAAACTGAGAATTTTGATAAAAACGCAACTATTGCTTTGTTCGCTTGTAAAATTGGTTGAATTGACTCAGCAGACGTATATTTACTAACGAGGGTTCCAGTAACTGTGTTTGAAGTTGCAAGCAACTCGGCATAGAAAAGCAGTTGAGTGGTCCCATGGCACGGTCCAGGTCGAAGACAGGGTAAAAGAGCATTTGAATGTATCTACACTTGAGTGAACTCAGCTCCTTCTGACTGAGAGGCACAACTGCACCGGATCTCTCTAACTTAACTTTAATTTAAGATTTAGAAACTTACAGCTTTCAAATTCAATTGTCGCCTTCATAACATCCCATGGATACACCCTTAGGTTATTCTTGTAAGGAAGCGTAATAGAATACCTGCAACGTATACTAATCACTGTTTGAAGGAAATCTTGAAGGAAAAGGCGGAGAAAGCTTCCGGAATTCTGCGTCCCTAGTATCTTCTCCAGCTTCTTTTCTAGGACCTCAGTATCCTGTCCTGTTTATAACCCTGCTCAAGTCGCTCTCCTGAAACTCATGTCACCACCATTGAGCGTTCCAAACTGTGTCGATATGTCTCAAGTCTGCCTAATGACACGCCGTTTCATTCAGGGGCCACCGCATGATCAGCGACCCCCCGTTCGACTTCGTTTGATGATCAGCGACCTTCGACCAACTTCGATTTCAAGCAACGCCTGTTTTCCTTTTATATGGCATTTGTAGCTTCGCTCAAGTGCCATCTACCGATCGCTTTTCGGTCGGTTCACTGTTTTTGAGTTCGGGTACTTCAGGAAGTTCTAGGACGACGAAACTTGGCAGGCATATCAGGACCCGACCAAACTAACTTGGAAATAGTCACTTGCCCGATCCGACCACCGTGGGGGGAGTGGAGGGATGGGGAATCCGAATCTTGAGGCATGTATAACTTTCAAACGGGTGATCGGATTTTAATGAAACTTTATATTTGAAAAGACCTCGTGTCTCAAATGTCCCATTTCAAGTCCAGATCGGATCCGATGAATGTGGGGGGGGGGGTCTGGGAGGGGGCTGGGGAGTGGAGGGAGAACCGGAAATCTTGTGACACGCTTAGAGTGGCGATCGGGATCAAACTTGGTGTGGAGAACGAGCACAAGTCTTAAATACACTAGTGACAGAACATGACCTGATTACGGCACTGTGGGGGGAAATGTAGGGGAGAGGGAGGGGGGGGGGGCGAATTCAGGTGATCGCGAGTTAAGGTACTTTCAGATGTGCTAGGATGATGAAACTTAACTAGAAGATTAGAGACTTGACAAGATTGGCTTAGAAATTGTCAATTCGCAGATCCAACCATCCCTTGAAGTACCCATCGTAACCGCAAAGTAAAAAAATATTTTAAAGCAAAATATACATTTTCATGATCCCTATGAGCCCTGGGCCCATGACCAATTTTGCCTCAAGGATTTGGTAAGAAATTAATTTCTAGCTCCCTTAAAGTGCGCATCTTAATTCCGCAAAGTAAAAAAAGAACTTTTGACCAAACGATACATTTCATGATTCCCGAGGGCCCATGGTCTTTGTGCCACTAGGGTTTCGCTTGAAAATGAATTTCTGCCCTTGAAGTGTGCATCTTAACCGAAAATTCAAACAAATACTTTTGACCAAACAATTTATATTCATGATCCTAAAGGGCCCATGATCATTTTTGCCTCCAGGGTTTTGCTTACAGATGAATTTCTAGCGCCCTTAAAGGACACCTGAATGAAGAGTACCAAGTATCATCCCTATCTGTATGACTTCGTTTAACATTGCCTGCAGAAAACCCAATCCAAATACGAAATAGTGTTTCCAAGTTACCATTTTTGCTCCATTTGCATCTGTCCTTATTTCAATACCGAACAATTTTAGAAATGAACAAATGTCTCCAATCAACCCTTCTTCTGGAATATTTTTTAACCAGTTAAGCCCAAACATATATCTAGAAGAAATTCCAATACGATCCGGCCAGCGCTGTACAAGATTTGAATGAATTGCGCTTTTTGTCTTGGAGTCTGCATGTGCAAACATCCAGAAAGGAACATCCCTATTTTGAAAACGTCACGCTCAGGAGAAGAATGCTCTCCGTGGCCATGTCTGTAAATGCATTCTCCATGGTGTGTTCAAGTATGGTTTCTTTGTTCAGGTGTCTTTTAAAGTGCGCACCATCACATTCAAGTGCAAAATAAGATACTTTGTACCAAACAGTATATTCTCGTGATTTCCAAGGGCACATGAGCGTTCTTATCTCAAGGGTCTTGCTTACAAATGATCGCAACAAAACCACACATTGGCTAATTCCTACTTTCATCCTCTGACCCAGCCTTGCAAGTGCCATAGGAACTTCTAGCTCTTGTTCTTTGACACAACGCCTTTGAAAATAGCATAAGATCTGAGATCAGACAAGAAGATAAGGTCGATGGAACTTATCCTCAACAGCCAGAGGCGTTACTAGCCAAAATGTTTGGGGGGGGGGGGGGCAAGGTATTTACCGACTGGCTGGTCATTTGTACCGACTGTTTTTGCAGATAAAACGACTATTAGTGAAAAAAAACGACTGTGTTGACGAAAAATCGGCAAATTTTAAGAAAAACTACTATTTCTAACGAGAAACCGACTGTTTAAAAAAAAATCGCGGCGCTTCGCGCCGACTTGGCTTTTTTTACCGACTGTCCGACAACATTCGGGGGGGGGACGTCCCCCCCCCTCCACCCCCTATTCGTGACGCCCCTGTCAGCAGCTATAGGGACAGATGGGAAGTAATATACTATAACAAACTTACAGTCTACTCCAGAAAATACTTCCGTTGGGACGTACTTGTAACAGCTCTTCAGGCGTTAGCTGTTTGACCTGAGCATTAGGAAAGAAAATATCCGGCGTCCAGACGCAGTCTCTCATCATGGGATTCAACCGCAGTACTTGACCTTTCGAGTCCAGTCGTGGGTCAGTCCATGTTTCCCGAAAGAAGAGAGTTAGCGAGATCGCCTAAATGGGAAGAAACGGTGATGTCCTACAGAACAACGCTAGTAGACCTCTTTGAACGCTTGTAGCTGGACACCTTAGATTAGATCTAGTCGTATACCCCACCGCGAAATCAACGTTTAAAGGTCCTCTAGACTGGCATTTAAAGGTCCTTCTAGACTGTCATGGAAAAGCTTTAAAAGTTTAAAAAACCTTTCTTTCTCTTTTCCATTTTTCATCGCTTTCGTCGAAGGCTCATAAATCCAACCTTTCAAATCTTATCACCAAGCAAATCCATTCTATTTAATTTTTTGTCTTCCTTTTCTCAAGCTGCCTCGTTGATGAAGAAATCTTTCTTGATGAACAACTTTCAACTATGGAATGACGCAAGAACTTTCCGTTCCCGAGCACTAAATAGGCCTATACTATGTGCCTCGATGTGATGGCCGTAAGGATCTCGATGTGAAGGGGAGTACGTAAGAACTCTTGTTCAGTCTGGAAGGGCTTTAGGCGCCAGACACTGCAAAATGACAAGCGTGGGCCTTAAGGCTCGAAGGCGCTTGCTTACTGATGGGACAATTAACGAGGCTCTATAGCATTGTTCAAATGGGTGTAATAAGCTGCATAGCACTGTACATGATGTTTACGTCATAATGCACACCCTTGTTCACGAAAGTAAAAGGTTCTTATCAATGCTGGTTTCAGTGTTGCCACACTGCTACAATTTTTCGAGCTTCTAAAGATCAGAAAAAGTGTTCTTAGTACTACTTGAAGCAGGCTACGCGAGTAGCCTACAATTTGACGACCATTATATAGAAAGAAACTACTAAATTTAACGAATGGACAGCAGTGGTCCTCTAACGGCTTAACTAACAATAAGCAGTTGTAACAGAACAAAACGTATTCTGTCGATTAAAAGTTGTTCAATCAACATCCAACAAAGCATCACTTTTGTGTTTCCCTTGGCAACCCTGCCGACGCTGCTCTTTCCTCGACCCGCTGGCGGAGCCCTACCCAGGGGCGTCCCGAGGGGGGGGGGGGCGCTGCGCCCCCCCCCCACGTTTTGGGCATTCGGTCAAATTTTTGCCGAAGGCGAAAATTCGTCAAAACGGGTATCGCAGCGAAGCCGTTCAAAAAAATCTTTGTCCCCGCATTTCGAAATTGGGTGATTTAACGTGTTTATCGGTTCCCCTTTCTTTATCCAATTTGCTGATTCATCCGACTTTTGTTCACTCCGCATCGATTTCACAACATTCGGTCTTTCCCTTCATAAATTCGGTGATTTAACCTGTTTATTTGGTCTCATTAGTTTGCGAAGTCGGTAATTCACCAGACTTTTCTCAAGTCCGTATCTGCTCTATCGCATTCGGTCAGTCCATTTCATAATTCGGTCATTAATCAGATTCATTTGATTCTGATTCGTGACAGAATTCGATAATTCATCCAACTTTTGTTCAGTCCGCATCGGTTTCACCGCATTCGGTCCGTCCTTGCGTAATTTCGGTGATTTAATCTGTTTATTTGGTCTCATTCTTTACCGAATTCGGTAATTCGGTCGCATTCGGTCAGTCCGTTTCATAATTAAATTCGGGAGACTCATTTGGTTCTGATTCGTTACCGAATATGGTAATTCACCGGATTTTTCTTTAGTCCGTTTCTACTTAATAGACTTGCCGAATTCGGTTGTTTTAGGTGGTTCTAACAAGAGCCTTTCCATGCGAAATTCGGTTGTAATACCGCTCTCGAACTGTTCCTTGTTTTTTTAGTTAGTTTTTCGGTATAGTACGAATTCATTAGTTGCTTGAACCCAGTTACTGAGTTCGGTAATTTAAGTGGCATTTATTTAGCTCTCGTTCTTTACCATTTACGGTAGCTGTAGCTGGTTGCTGTTCATTTTTTTACTTCTTAGGATTGCAGTACTTCAGGAATAAGCACGTCTCTTGACGTGAAAACTAGCCTACTTTTTATTTGCTGTAAACTCCGAACAAATGTACTTTGTATCCCACTTTACCCTAGATCGCCCCTTTCGTTGCCATACAACTATGGGTTGAATCTTGGGATCGCAGAAATGCACTTTTATCATCAATGTTTCCAGAAAATTTCGCCAGCGGCGCATTTCGTATTCTTCATTAGTTAGACAAAGGTTGCCTTATTTAATTGGCGTTTGAGGCTTGGAATTTTGGGGGGCTTGAACTATTAAAAGCTAGAATTTTCATGGGAAGTAGTTGAATGTTGCCAGAAAAAAAAGGCGGATTAAAAAAATTTCCCCTGCGGCGCCTTAATTAATCATGGGCACAGCCGTTTGCGACATTGTTGTTATGCAGCAACACCATTGGGTTCAGATTATTTCAAGTCTTGTTGGCAAAACTCCGTAAAAAAAAACAACAAACAGAAGCGGAAAAGCGTGAAAACGCGCCAATTTTGCTCTTTAGACTTGTTAGTCTATACCCTGCAACGTTTTACGTTGTAGCTTCTTGAAGGCAACTCAATGTGTTTTTACAACTTTTGTTTATAAATTCAGTAATAATCAGGTGCCGATTCGGTCAATTTTACCAGGTGCTAAGTTGAACCAGAGTCTATTCTCCTTGTGCAGCTTATTACAGCGCGCCCCGAGGAAAAGACGAATCTGTATACGCCGTATTAAACCGTATTACACCCATTTGAACAATGCTTATCACATAAGCTGTAAAAATCTATCGATGTAAAAGGGTACGATCTCAGAGAGCAAGGTTGACGCTCCAGATGACTCCAACCATGCTAAGGACTCAGACTTCACTGTAAAACGTTTCTCCGAGAAAGGACTAAAGTTAACTGCAGTATTTGCTACTGGGATTAATCTTATCCCTAGTGGGATAAGATTAATCTGAATTAAAAATAATCTTATCTCAGTAGAGACAATATTAATCCCAGTAGCAAATACTGCAAGATTTTTTTTTACAGTGTTCACAGTTATCCTGGCTGAGCGTAGCGAAACAGAGGATCTGCTTTCCTAGCTCACTTTCGGAGAATGAGGAGTAATAGAACACTCGATGGCTTCTCTGGATTTGACTTCGCTGCATGGACAGGTGAGGGCTTTCCTTCAACTATTTGGCTAAGAAAATTTACCGTTTCTAGTTCGACGATCTTCTCGATCCGGATGATGCTGATTCCTACGCCAACAATGAGCGGTTCTTTTAGAAGGGGATCTGGAAAGTACTCGGTAACAACTTCGCATATTTCGCTTTTAATGGGAGACCCTGCAATGTTCCTATATAGGTTCACTTCGAATTTACTCACCCTAATCAAGAAGCTAGGCGAGAATGCATATACTGTTTACACACAGAAAATAAGTGGCAATCCGCTATGCCGCAGACTGGTATACTGCGTTCTAACAAGAACAAATAAGCCAATAGAACCTCCATCGTTGGTCCCATGCACCGACTATTGATACCCCGACAAAACTGAGCAGAGCTTGAGCTACTTGCTGAACTTTGAGTTGACGGCCGTCTACTTCCCTCTTAGCCGCTGCGCATTGAGAGAAAAAGAACGTAGCAGGCGTGTATGACCCGACTCTGCCTTGACGTCACGACGTCAAACAACCAATAGTCGCAACCAGTATTTTCTCCGGGGCTCTACTGCGATAAGCTGTTTGCAGAGGTAACGAACTGTGATGTCCCGCGTAGCTCCTAACCTCCGATGGTTTGCATCGGGAATCTGTTCGAATCCTCACGGTCGTATTACCAAGAGCAAATAATCAAATAGAACTTCAGTCTTTAGTCGCATGCAGCGACTATGAAAACCCCGACAAAACTGAGCGGACATAGAGGTATTTACTCTAGCTTTGAGCTGATGTTGATACCCGTTTACTCCTCTTCCGTCTTCGCCGTTGCTTATCGGACAAGAAATAGTGAAGGAGGCTGGCAGGAGGCGCACTCCGCGCGCTGACTCGCTCTGGAACGCGTCCATAGAAACAATCAGCTTTCTTTTCCTCTCCAGCGACTTAACAGCCAGTTAGCTATCTGTAGAGGAAACGAAATGTGATGTGGCGCGAAGCTAGTAACCTCGTTCGTTCGTAGCGGACAGGGTATGGAGCATGGGGAAATACTCGACTCCGCATAGTCATATTACAGAGATAAGGAGCGTGTTCCACCCTTCTAACAATAGTTACCATTAGTTACTCTTTCCGTTTCATCCTCACGAAAAGTTACTACGCTGACCGTTCCAACCTTCTCCCTAATAGTTACTATTTGCTTACCATGTTCGGGAACGTAGTAAGCGTAGTAACTACGCATTTCTGTAACGTGATTGGTCGGATTCGCCTGTGGCATGATATCCCGCTGGAAAATAGAAAAATCGTTCCAGCCTTTACGGCAAAAAGCCAGAGTTCGTGACGTCATGCGTAGTAACTACGGTAAGTAGGGTGGAACACGCTCAAGGAGACGGAGGTTTTGTCAGATTATTTGTTCTTGGATGATCCTTCTTATTGTGCGTCATGTTCAGGAAGGGTACAAGCCACAACTGCTTCTCGTGCGAAAGCGAAATAAGTGTTTGGAGCAACCAAACGATTTGATCATCCTGTCTTTTCTGTCGCCTTATAGGTCGCGCACATACGCATCTAAATTAGGGAGACGGAAGCGCCATCAAAGCTCGGAGTTCAGATTAGGCAACAAATGCATTGTAAAAAGGCCATAAAAAGGTCAATTGTCGTGTGTCGTCACCAGAATTCTTACCTGGCGAACCTGGCATAACACCCGAGTCGTATGACACATCTGTCAAATTGAGCTTCTGTAGATATGGGATGCACTCCTCACTGAAAGAAAACATCGTTTATAGTCTGTCTCCTACAAAAGATTAGCAAGGATTCGTGCAAGGCAAGATCCGGCTAGATCAGGAGCCGAGTATCTTCGAACTTGAGTATAACTTCCAGGTGGAGCCATACTTGTAGAGGGTAACTTTGGAACAGAAGAATACACTTTCGGTGGTCGACAAGCCGTACCGATTACAAAAGGAAAATTAAAATGTCTGACAGAATATTTGGACATAAAAGCTTCTCGATCGCAGGATGTGACAAAAAAACTGAAATTTTAACGTGACATGGCGTTTTTTGCGACCCAGTTCGCAGTTGCTGCGACAGCTGACGACCTCTTAAAGGACCTGTCGTACCTTTATTGCTATCTAATCGCTGCGTCCATTCTTAAACCAAGAGATCCAAATTTCATACAGTACATTATAACCCCCCTGTCAATATGTCACTTGTTTGGCGGTGCAAAACGGATACGTCTGCAACATTTTGTAAAATATAGCTGACCTATCCGTTTTGCATCATCAAATACGATTCGCAGTCAGCTTGGGTTGAAGGAACAGATATGACACTTATTTTCACACTTTCTTTGTTTAGCTAATTTCGATGCGTATCATGCTCCCGATGACCGTTAGAGAGAAGCTGAAACGTCAGATAAACCTGTTTTCTACATTTCTCCGTGTTCATACCGTCAGTCAACGGACCCAGAAAAAGGCTTAAAACAGCCAAAGTCTTAGGTAATTTGTCAAAAGCGGAGCCTGGTTTTAAAGTATTCAACTATTCTAGGATATTGAAATATAAACAATAAATAGTGCGAGGGGTACTTTAAGGATAATTTTCGCCGCTCTTAGGTGGAGGGTTCGTCACCATTCAGTCAGAAGGAAAGACGCTAAAAGACTCCACAGGAAGAATGCTATCTGTTCAGCCCAGAAACAATAAGTACATATTTCCAGTGACATGTTTACAAAAATACGTACGGGCAGCAGAGGAGGAGGGAAGAAGCATCAGTGGTGGTTTTCTTTTTCCCAGATTCGGTGAAGTAGAAGATAAAAAAGTCCACATGAGGTATTAGTTTACGAGCGCTTGAAGAAACACTTGCAGGCGTTAGGCTTGTGCGAAGGAGAAACGCCGCAGCGATGAGCCTGACAGCTGCTGGAGTATCAGACGAAAAGCTCCCAGATGCTAGAGAGATACACGGGGCGGGCAAAGATGTCCCAAGTTGGTGGTACAGCAAAAACAATGGCGTCAATAGCTCCCAGCGCCGAAATAGCGGTAAGCGTAGCCTACGTCAGCATGAACCCAAAGAAACTTCCACGAGCTTTTGGAAAAGATAAGTTCAAGGAGTGATTAAGTCAATGGACAAGAACAATATGAATGATATTTCTAGACTGATTGTTGCGTGCAATCAATAAATAAATGACTACTGTTTTGAGAATTGGAAGGAAGAATGCTGGGTGG
The DNA here is from genome assembly GCA_030848855.1 of Branchinecta sandiegonensis. Taxonomy (NCBI): domain Eukaryota; kingdom Metazoa; phylum Arthropoda; class Branchiopoda; order Anostraca; family Branchinectidae; genus Branchinecta; species Branchinecta sandiegonensis. The sequence goes on along the minus strand of JAUPMV010000003.1, from coordinate 10,237,891 downwards.
GGCTTAGGAATAGAAGGGAGGCACTAGATGTGGTTAAGGTTGACTCCACATATTTTACTACCAGTCCGCGCATGCGAGGGAGTGAATATAGTACTATTCTCACCCTCGGATGCACGGGCGGGACTCAGTTCATTGCGAACGCTTCAGGCGCAGAATAGCTGGGGCAATGGCCCAGCACTTGTTTGGCATCTCATTCTGCACTGCTCTCTGATGGCCTGGAAAACGTCAAAAGAGAGCAGCGAGACTCATTCTGGGTGGTCATAACATTTCATTTGAAGATGTGGCTCTCATTAAACTGGGCGTTCCTAAATTAACTGACCGCAGAAATACCCTTTCGAAAAATGTCAGTGTGGTGTCCCCAGATGAGCCATCCATTCCCCCCTCCCCTCCCGTCAGCCGTGCATCGGTCCGAGAGGAACACTTGAGATCAGTTTCTCCGCCCAATTTTTACACAGTTTCATCCCAACATCTATTTCTGGTCATATCTTGTAAGTGTATTAGTTAATTTGGTGTCGTTTTTTGTGTATTCCACAAGTATTTTATTCCTCTTTTAGCAAGTTATTTGGAAATAAACTTGATTGTTTGATTGATTGATCATATACTGGTTACTGGACCACGGTGGTAGCCTAAGCAAATACTTCGCATACTTAAAGTAAATCATACGCAGCTTTTTATGAGGCGATTCTGGCGTACTTGCGGATTCGCTTCGAGAAAAGCAAAATGAAACTTTGCGCACCCGAGGATTCCAGGGAAAGCGTTTCCTGCTATTCAACTTTCCAAGAAGAATTTCCACTCAGTCGTGGATTCGCTTTCCAGAGCAATTCACTTCGCTTTCCGAAACAAGCGGACGACCAAAAAGGCTCTGGAAAGTGAAACCAATTTTATCCAAAATCACCAAAACAGCCGACGAATAAACTAACGGGGCTTTTCAGACAGCCAGAATCGTCCTATAGTCATGGCGACGTTCTGCTGGACAGACCATCTACGCGAAGTCAAAAGACAACCACAGCCTTGTCGCTAGCAAGTCCGATCACTCTTTATCAGCCACTGATTTTACTGATTATCTCCTTTCGTTACCTTGCGTGCGCAAAGACCGGGCTTCTCTGGAGCAGTCCAAAGGCTACGACAAGAAGAACTAATGTTATCGCCATGACCTGTCTCCCTCCACTGACAGAAAGCATACACACAGAAACACTCAGGTCCATAACATGAGCGTGTTCACTAATCACCTAATGTAGTTCGTCATTAATCTAGGGAGAGTCCGTCTATTGATACAGGCTACGCGGAAACTTAGAACATGTTCTTTCCGTTCCAACCTCACCAAAAGTTACTACGCTGACCGTTCCAACCTTCTCGAAATAATAATAATCGTAGCTATTTGCTTACCATGCTCGGGAGCGTAGTAATCGTGGTAACCACGATCCCTGTAACGTGATTGGCTGGATCATCACGTGGAGTGATATTCTGCGGAAAATTGACAAATGCGTTCTAGCCTTGACGCCAAGAAGCCAAAATTCGTGACGTCATGCGTAGTAACTACGGTAAGTAGGATGGAACACGCTCTTAATAACGGGATCCGGGAAATTGCCGGTTTAGATACACTGAAATCCCTACGACGCACACGTGGTAGTCTCCAATTGGTTACATAACTACCAGAGAATAACTTTTTTCGAACAGGTATGTAATGCATATCCTCCTATGACCCACGGTCAGTTATTTTACGATAATCTTCACACAGAAAGTTAGCGGTAGATATGAGAGGATGATATATGTCATATCAGCCTCCAGAGAGGATGTTATAAGTCATATCAGCCTCCAGAGAGGATGCTATAAGTCATATCAGCCTCCAGAGAGGATGTTATAAGTCATATCAGCCTCCAGAGATGATTTCTGTTCGAAAAAGTTATAACAGTTAACACACCTCGATCTCGGTTGATATCTGAATGACAACCTTGACGGCCATTTAAAAATATCAACCTCGCCTTCGGCTCGGCTGATATTTTTCATAACCTGCCTCGCCTTCAGCTCGAACAGTTTATTTTCAATGGCCGTCTCGTTGTTATTTTCCGATATCAACCTCGATGTCTGAAGTTAACCTTTAATATCCCATGTTTTTCTGTGGCTTAACTCGAAAGCTTACTGGTGAGCATTGGCGACGTTCTTCGGAAAATCGCAGTCTGGTGCGCCATTCCGAACAAAATTACTCTTGCCTGCTTTCTGCGAGCGACTCCACGACCTCTTGAATACTCTTGATGACTAACTCTCCTTTCCGATGCAAAATCGCCGGGTAGCTAGCGGAAGAACCAGAAGCGGTATCACCTCGGGTATCACAGCTGCTCCCGAAGATCGCCCTGATTGTTTGACGCAGGATTTGAGTTGTTGAGTTTGAGTCGATACGGAGACGTTTACTCCTTCTTCCTGAGGAGCAATGGCGTGTTTTGGAGAGCGAGAGCTAATCACAGCTTCGGAAATAACGACGCTTAGGTTCTGAGCACGAAATTTTACATAGAGCGTGTTCCACCCTCCTTAAAATAGTAACACTTATTTACTATTTTCGTTCCAACCTCGTGGAGCTACGCTGACTGTCCAACCTTCTCAAAGTAGTAACTAGTAGCAAGTACAGTAATTATTTGCTTAACGCTCGGGAGCGTAGTGTAACAACAATCTGTGTGATGCTATTGGCGGGATTAGCCCATGACGCGATATTTTGCCGAAAGTAGAAAAATTCGTTCAAGCCTTTACGCCAAAAAGTAGTGTTGTCTTGGGTATTTACTACAGTACGCAGGTGGAACACGACCATAGCTGGGTTGTGGAGAAAAATCCTTCTTTTTCACAGGAGAGGAAAAATGTCAAAATGGAGCTGAAATAAATTAATAGTTTCAGTGGTCTCTCATTATTTCACTAAGCAAATACAAACGTATCTTTTGTCTCGTACCTGCACGCAGGTGCCAGAATTACACTGTGATTAGTATCTTCTTTGTGTCTGGCAACTCCTTCCTGCTCTCTTGGCGAATCTGTGTGTCTTAAACCATTGTTCTCCTTCCCCAATTTATGCTGTCCCCCACTTCAAGTAGCGAGTAAATTTCTGGAGTGGCACACCATCCTTGATATACGATTACCACTCGAGGGATTTTGATTCAGCATTCTTTTGCTTTTGAAATTTGAGACAGTCTTTTCCAATACGCTTTAGAAACTTCCGGGGCTTCCAAGGATGCCTTGAAAATAGTAGTCGAGCTTTTCACTCGTGAGCGAATATGTACTGGGAATGTGGATACGCTTTCTTGTGTGTGCGTGGATAACCTCCAGGGGAATAGCAAATGGGGAATTGGATGGAGGGACGTTCAAGCACTGGAGCATTGAAAGAACTTCAAGGATCAGCGTAAAAGGCAAGTAGAGTTTACCCTTGCCTTTGAGTTTGGAATTCTTCTAGAAGCCCTCTGAACTAGCAATCTATTAACCAATAAACTTTTTTAAGCACTTTGGCCTTTATGCTGAGAGCCAGCTTTGGAGCGTGTTCCGGCCTTTTAACAATAATAACTATTAATTACTATTTCCGTTCCAACCTCACCAAAAGTTACTACACTGACCGTTCTAACCTTCTCGAAACAGCAACTAATAGCAACTATTTGCTTACCATGCTCGGGAGCGTAGTAAGCGTGGTTACTACAGATCTCTGAAACGTGTACCACGTGGAGTGAAATTCGTGACGTCATGCGTAGTAACTACGACAAGTAGGATGGAACACGCTCTTTAAGTTATGTTTGTCACACGTGAACACCGACGGTCTTATTTAAAACTACCAAGTATAACTCTAAATTATTCCAGAAAAGGTAGTGAGTTTTCAGTCATCAAAATAGCGTCACAGCGTCTGTTTTATTTTGTAATTTTTTCAAGAAAAGAATTACAATTTATTTTATTTTGTCTTCATTAAATACAAAAAACTGATTTACTTTGATATGATAAGAAAATATGTGTTGTTCTAATTTTGTCTCTTGAACATCACACAGAAATGTTATCTCCTTTAACATTTTGAAATGTCGCAGTTATACGATGCTCAGGAGAAGGGACGAGCAGCTTAAACCCAGGCTTCCAGACTTCCGCACAGTCAACCCATCCCTTCCAGATTTGCATGATAAGGGTGATGGCTACTTCTGCTATTCTTTACCATTCCCTAGATGTCTGATTATATCATTTCATATTAAGAGGCTCTCATTAAACTCGGCGTTCCGAAATTAATTGACCCCACGTCCGTGCGTCGGTCCGAGAGGAACACTGGCAATCAAATTTTGCCGTATCCTGCCAGTCAACCCAATTTTTACACCGTTTCATTCCAACATTTATTTCAGGTCATATCTTATAAAATGTTTTAGTTTATTTGTTGTCGTTCTTCTGTATTTCGTAAATATTTTATTGATCTCTTCTAGTTTTAAGCTATTTAGAATTATGATTTAAATTTAAACATCTTTTGCTTCCCAATCACAACTGGTCAATCACTCTCCTTTTCTTTCTGCATTTGAATATTATATATTTTGTATTTTGTTTAGTTTCCTAAGAGTTGTTTGTTTATCCTGTATGTGGCCTTTGGGTTTTTTAATACAGATATATATTATAGACTCTGTCTCTCGTATCTGCTGCCACTATGGAACCTTCCAGATACCCAGAATCTGGGGTGTCCAACACCCCGGACTTCCAGAAGTTTTTGGCCTAGCTTCACCTTCCAGATCCGTCTCGAGGAAAACGGCTGTCATTTCCCGATGACAAATTTATCTAAGAATTGTAGTATGAAGTTGTACGAAAAAGTAGCATGCAGTACTAACTGATGCTACTACATGCTTCTACTTCAAGGCTACCGTGTTACTGCATTCTACTGCATGCTGCTATTAGGAAGACTGGATGCTACTACAGCAAGACAGGATGCTACTGGATACTACTGCTTAAGATTGGCCCAGTCTGAGGCACATTACATGATCGTACTCTTTACTATTACATATCAATACATGCAACTTTTTCGTACAACTATCATACAAAACTACGCAGGCTACAAATTTTTCATCGGGATTTCTTCCGGATATCAATCCGGAAGAAAAATCTAGAAGGTGATGCCTGGCTCTTGTTGTTCCACGCCACGGGCTAATACTAATTGACATGCTGGATATATAACTACATTTGTTTTCTAACTTGCAGAGATACTAAGGAGGCCTACCACCACGACAACAACAGAAAGGCCTGGTGGACGACTATGCGCGAGGCGGCTGCTAACTCAGTGTTCCCAGGGTCTTCATTGGCTCGCTGAAACGCAGCAAGTTGCATTTGCAACCTCTGAAGAACTCCTCGACCATGCATGCAGGTTAGTGTGCGAATCAATAGTTGCGTTTTTGCACACACCACGGTTTCCGATACGACGGGTTTAAAGTAGTTTTTGCAATTACTGTGCTTCGCAGTTACTGAGCATCTGGTCTGGTCGACCGTAGTAAAGTCATCTCACTTTCATCATCACCAACATCTTAGATCTTAGGTGTTTGTCAAGTTGGTGGAAAAGAAGTTTGGCGTCGGTGATGTGAGTGAATATCAGTATTTGTTTTGGATGACTCCTAAAAGTGCGAATGCGGCAATTCTCGTTTTTGCAAAGATCTAGTTACCGTGGTATCAGGTACCATGGTATCTGCAAAAACGCAAATAGTGTTTATGTCGCCACAAAGAACCCTCCTCGCCGAATACTCTTGACGACTAACTCTTCATGCCGACGAAGAATCGCCGTGTGCCCAGCGAAGGGCCAAAAACGTCATGGCAACAAGCGTCGTTGATTGGTCTACACAAGATTTTAATGAAATTTTTAGGGTTCGTTTGGGTGATGTTTCTTGTTCTTCCCGAAGTTCACTGACGTGTTCCGGACTTAGTCATAGATAGATACTTTAATTTAGCCGTTAGGCCATACACAAAATCATACATTTTTACACACTTCGAGAGAGCGATTATATAAACTCACATGTAAAACGCTTAGAGCATAGAGCATAGAGCATTCCTACAAATGTTTGGTTCAGGGCTTGATAGACGTCCAGTTCAGTTCATTTGTAACAAAACACAATAAGGTGAAAAATGTTATAGAACCGCACTCAACAGTATAGAAACAACTCAAAAATAAAACATTTTAAAGCAGGTCGCAACGGAAAACAAGCTTGGGATCGACTAAAAATAGGCACGGCACGACATGGCGCAGGAGGCACGAGTAATAAAAAGAGATTAGCACGTAGTAGAAGTAGACGAGTTCGTAACTCCAGAGCCTAAAAGAAGGCACGTTAGAAGATTGTTCCAGCCCCTCACTCTGTGGCCTGAAAGGGCCCTTCAAGTTTTCGTGCCTCTTACTAGTACTCGTGCCTCCTACAATGAGCTGTGCCGTGCCGTGCCTCTTTTCCGGATAAAGATTAAAGTTAACTGCAGTATTTGCTACTCGGATTTCTCTTATCTCTACGCAGATAAGATTAATACCAAATAGAGATAAGATGAATCTGAGTAGCAAATACTGCAGTTAACTTTAATCTTTATACGGAGGGACTTTTTACAGTGTATTTGTTAGTGTCTAACCCCTTTGCTCGCCACTCGAGCACAGTTCGGCTTGTTTATTTCCTTCAGTGTGTACATTGTGTGAATAACTATAAGTTCATGTCTGAGAGTTACCTCACGAAAGGTAATTAAGCAAGCCAGGCGTCGCCGAACCACACCCAGGTAGTGAGCAAAAAGGTAGGGAGTAGCACGTGTGTGCGGTTTGTTCAAGGGTTATCACATTTCTCTGAAGAAAATTGTTGCTGGTATTTCCAAATGCAGGGAGGAGTTGATATAACCAGAAACAGCGTGTTTCGAGAACTCCTTTAAAGTTTAACCGAAAAGAGCTAAGATGGGACAATCTAATTACTCATCACTTAATAAATGGGCTTGAAGACCCGATGAAAATGCGTTACTTCGTTGCTGCGCTATTCACGAATAACCGATTTTCGAAGAGTGGAATTTCCCTGTCGGATTTTGTGGTACCTCTAGGTGCTTGTACCTGTGTTGTATGCTTGATGAAAGAGATTTATGAAAATTTGCATTCTGCCACTAAGCAATCTTCATCAAGATGACCACTGTCCATTGAAAGCAGCGTTTGTGTTCAGATTCACATTTGCCACGTCACAGTAGAATTTGCGTTGTGGGGTGACGGCCGTAGATATTCTGAACGTCACTAGTAGAGCAGATAGTGGAAAATCCTAAAATCCCTTGCAGAATTCAAATAATTCAGCGTAAACAGTTAAATGTACAAAAATAAGTTGGCTGTTCAGTTAAACTTTCAATCGGATAATTACTGTGACTTCCTTTCAGGTCCTCTTACCTGGGCTTGGACTGCATTGAGGATTATACCATCCGGTGCTTCTCGTATAAACAGTATGAAGTCTACAGGTATTTGGTTCAGGGCACGATAGATGTTCTGGCTGATATCTGCCAAGAAACTCTGTACAGAAAGGGTGAGCATTTCTTTCATGCTTCTTTCGCCTTAATCAAGTCGGTTTCACCATACAGGAGCGGTTTTTACTGGTAATCGTGCATGTACTGGTACACGAGTTGGGGGATCTAAGGAGAGAAGTTTTTGGTAAGGAGGTTCTTCAAGGGGGTCTTTGAAAGACTTGATGGGTAGCAAAGTGTTCCAAGAGTTGCGTCGGCTGGGTAGATTCCTGAAGGTTCCCATGGAGCACCGTGAACGTTTTATTGTAGGTTGATGTTGTGGTAGGGATAGGTATTAGTTTGTTTGATAGTTATTTAGTTATTACAATTATGAGTTGGGTGTTGAATATTTGGATTGGTACATTGCAGTTGGAGTGCTTATTTATTTTTATATTTTTTCCCGCTATGGCCCATAGGGCTTTATTGGGAATACATTCGTTCATTCATCATTTTTGTCCGGCAATGACAGTCGTAATCATTGTCACAATTATATTTTTGATAAACAATAGTACCAACCAATTATGTCATAAAGTAATGATTATAACTGGTAGCCGCAACCGTACTGGTATTCCTCGTTTTTTTCCGGCAATGGTAATCGTCATTGTTGTGAGAATTTCATTTTTGAAAAGTAATAATATTAGTAACAACCGTCGCTATTATAGTCTGCTCGGGAGTGCTTGTAAAATTCTCACGGCAATTCGACTATTACTAGCATTGATCCTACGACGACATGTGTAATATCGGGGGAGTCGTTAACTCGAGGGGTCGAGCACTCCCGACCACCGGGTAATCATTGGACTAGGCACATACCGAAAATGATCGGTTTAACATTACAACCATCCAACCACCGTAACCAACTCGTTAAAAATTAATTATTACTGTTTGTACGATTAGCTAGAAGAAGTTGTAACTGTGATGTAGTTGTAAGTTGTAGTTGTAATTGTTTGTAATACGGTTAACGAAAAAAGATTTACGAAGATTAAAACACAACTAAACTGAAGTCGAAAAGCTAGATTGCTTTATCTGTCAACAAGGAAAATGTCGTCGGTTTACCAACAGGGAGACAACGATATACTTGCTGAAGTAAAGAAAATTCAAGCGTCAAATTTGAGATCACATTACAGGTTCAAATCCCACTTTATGTTTAAATGTGAAAAATACCTGTGACGCGGAACCAATCGATCCCTGCTTCGTTTCGATTCAATCAACGAAAAGACAACTCCTTTCGCCAATGTTGACAGAACAGCTTCTTTCCTAATTCAGCTTTGTCATTGTTGCCTTGCAGAATTCCTGAAGCACTCCCATTGTTTGCACTCGTCCGTCGTTGACTATAAGAGATGTAACATACTCTATTATTCACTACTCAACATCCTGGACGAGCGCAACAATATTCCAGCGCCACCAGATGAGCAGGTGCGGAGTTTCTGTTGGTAAGAAATCTCAAATTTAATATTCTGTCTTTTCTTTCCCATAAATCTGTGGTTTTGTTTCGGACCTGTGGTTTCTAATAAGCTACGTTTTCAACGTCCCATCCTCGCGGCTATCTACAATTCAATCGCCCTACCTCACGTCCTGTATACTGCACCTTTTTGGAGACTTTTCACCATCAGACAAAAAACAAATCCTGTCAATATTCTATCGTTTTGCCAAATATATATAAACCAAATAATTCGTTATCAAATTAGGGATCCACTAACAGTAGTGGAGAAACAAGTAGAAACTTATAGCCAGAATATTGATCACGACTGGAAAACCCTCTTGGTTTAGTTGTATGGTAAAAGTAATATTGTGTATTTCGTAAGTTATTCTCTTTCGTGTTTTCCTTTCTTTTTTCTTTTTTCCTTATTATTTACTCTGTCTTCGTGCCTTGTGTTTATTTTGACGGGTCACAAATTAACCATCATCATCAGATCAGGGATACTTTTCTCCTCGTAATCATTACCCAACTTGAAAAATTTAATGAAGCCATTAGAAAGATTTTCCCTCTAGCCCATATATGAGGACCATGACCATGATGGTAATAGCTTCAACGCGCGACGGAGTTTCATAATCTACTTTTTCGTTTGATATAACCAGGGACCCATAAATTTCCTGTAATGACTTGCCATTCAGGGGGTTTGTCATTTCCTATGCTTCTATGTTGCCCGAGCATCACCTAGTTTCCAAAAATTCCGCTTGGGTCGAATCGGCGTTCATGCTCAGATAGACAAAATTTATTGGGACTATTCAGCATGCCACCAGGTACCTAAGCTAGGACAAAAGATCCAGGATACTCTTCCATTACAGAGAAATATTCCTAGTTCAGCACAACAGCTGCAAAAACTTTTGTCTATCTGGATAGTCGGGTATTTTATCCCAGTGGCTATTTCTCGAACTACCTGAAGTCAAGAGCGCATCAGAAATCTGTTATTGACAAGCCCCCTGAATGGCGAGTCATTACAGGAAATTTATGGGTCCCTGATATAACTAAGAATGAACCAACTGAGATCGAAGAAAATCTCTTAAGAAATCTCTGGGGTAAGTGTATCAACATCGAGGGGTTAGGGTTTTGAAGGCTTTGAAGGATATTTATCTTTTGAGTATTCTCTAGAGACCTGAATTTCGTTCTTTAAAATAAGAGCTGACAGCTCCGCCGACCCCCCTCCCTCCCCCAAGTTTTGTACCGACCCCCCCCCCCCCCCCCACTGATTCGGCGGTTAGGCGTGTCAGAAGAACCTACCCCACTTTGGACATGTCTGGGTCTATCTTGGCTTACGATCTTCATTTGGAAAAGCTCCGTCCCTGCCTCGAGGATCCCCCAGATCCGGCCTGGACCTGCCAATGGAATACTTGGGATGTGTGCACTACTGCACCTGCCGATTACCACCTTCCGTCCGGATCAGATCACTCTTCTGAGAGTTGAGCTGCGTTCACAAGCATGCCTAGATGCCCAAGCTTAGCCAGGCACCGAGTTCTAGAGCCTGGTACAACGTGCCTGGCCCAAAATCTGTGCCTAGGCACGGATGTGAACGGTGACGCTAGACACGTGCCTAGGCATCGGTGCTTGGCTATAGGCATGCTTGTGAACGGGGCATTATGCGTTCAAACAGATTTCCGTGATCTCCCCCTCCAACTCCCCCCACAGTTAAGGGATTACGTCAATATCTATAAAAATTCTGTCAGCCCAAGCTGACTGCAAATCATATTTGATAGTGCAAAACGGTGACAGTCTAAGACGATGAAACTTTCTATTGGAAATTGCTATTTTCCAGGATCGACCATCCGGGAGATGGGGTGGAGGGGAGCAACCCCCGAATCTCGTAACATGCAGCACTCTCTAACTAACAAGTCAGTCCGGATGGAACTTGGTAGCTGGCAAGAGCACTCCTACGTCTTCCAGTGATAGGTCCAGACCGGATCCAGCCGCGATGGGCGTCATTTATTTGTTTATATTAATTTAATTCAAAAGATCCGATAGCCGACCGGGGCGCTTAGGGTGGGTGAATCGAGACTAAGTTAGTGAGCAGGAAGGTCATCATTCCTAGACCTATATTTATAGATATTGACATATTTGATAGTGCAAAACGGATAGTCCCTAAATTGTGATCAGCGGATTGACGAACTGACAGAACAATCGACGGATGATGATCAGTGGCTCTTGAGCCTAAGGCTGGAAGCGCAATAAAAAGTAAATGCTTCCTAATTTACAGGGGCGTCCCGAACCTTTCGTCATTGGGGGGGGGGGGGGGGGCGAACCTGGTAAAAATTTAACAAATCGGAACCCTATTTTTACCGCCCTCTCCTCGGGACGCCCCTGCTCATTTATATTGGTATATTCAAACAATGCATACAACGGATACGTCAGCTACATGCATTGTTTGAATATATATTTCCCAGTCAGCTTGGGCTCAAGGAGTATTCATTTGTGGTGGGTATCAGACAAGTGTCGTACATAACCTTATTTCGGCTCTAGGAAAACCCGATGCACTAGCAGACCCGGGTGGTTCCCAAAATCACTACGATCTTTTTGAACACTCTCACAATGCCCACGCCCAGAATGCCAACGATTAAAATGCCCACGGTTCAAAATGCCCACGACTCAAAATGCCCACAACTCAAATTGCCCACGACCACGAAATGCCGGCGGCCTAAAATGCCGACAGTTCGAAGTGGTCACAGGGGAGGCTAATATCGTCCTAATGCCGACGGCCGAAACTGTCCATAGGTGAGGCCAAAATCATCCTGGGACAGCGGACTACGAGATTATAAGGAATAAATGATAAGGAATGCCCTTGAGGCAAAAATGATCATGGGCCCTTGGGGATCATGAATATATATAGTTTAGCTAAAGTATTTTTTTTTACTTTTCGGTTAACAAACCCACTTTAAGGGTACTAAAAATCAAGTTTTTAGCAAAACCCTTGAGTTAAAATGTATACTTTGTTTAATTTTTTTTTTTACTTTGTGGTTAGGATTAGTACTTTAAGTACCTTAGTACTTCGGATCTGAGAAGTGACAATTTGTAAGCCAATCTTGTTTCTTGTGTTCAAGCAAAATTTCGTCGCCCGAGCACATCTGCAAGTACCTTAATTCGCGATAACCGGAATTCCGGACTCCCCCCATAGTGCCAAATCCAATCCGGTTCCATCACTGAAGTATCTAGGTCTTCTGCTTGTCCTTCCCACCAAGTTTCACCCCAATCGCTCCACTCTAAGCGTGTCACAAGATCTCTGGTTACCCCCTCCGACTCCCCCCCCCCCACACATTCATCGGATCCGGTCCGGACTTTAAATAGGTGATCCGAGACACGAGGTCTTTCCAAATATCAAGTTTCGTTAAGATCGTTCCAAAGTTTTTTCGTTAAGATCGTTCCAAAAATCACCCGTTCCAAAGTTATCCACCCGTTCCAAAGTTATCCACTCCTCAAGATTCCGGATTCCCCCTCCCTCCACTTCCCCCACGGTTGTCGGATCGGGAAGTTGACTATTTCAAGGTTAATCTGGTCGGATCCCTGACTTGCCTGCCAAGTTTCATTGTCCTAGCCCCACCTGGAAGTAACTTAACTCCGTGTCACCGGAATTCCGCAAACCCCCTCCAACTCCCCCCACAGTGCACGAATCCGGGCCGGTTCTGTCAATGATGTATCTGGGGCTTGTGCTTGTTCTTCTCACCAAGTTTCATCCCGATCACTCCACTCTAAGTGTGTCAAATACTTTCCGGTTCCCCCTCCGACTCCCCTCCCCCCGCATTCATCGGATTCAGTCCAGATCTGAAATGGGACTTGACTGACTGGACCAATCGTGGGCATTCTGAGTCGTGGGCATTTGAGTCGTGGGCATTTTGAGTCGTGGGCATTTCGAGTCGTGGGCATTTTGAGTCGTGGGCATTTTGAGTCGTGGGCATTTTGAGCCGTGGGCATTTTGAGTTGTTGGCATTTTTAGTGGGCATTTTGAGTCGGGGGCATTATGATCGTGGGCATTTTGAGTGTTAGTCGCAGACCCTACTGCTCCCCCATCTTGTTGTATTTCACAAACCACTTGGCAATGCAAACGGCCAGTAAATTTTATCGGTCGCTAAAACTGCGAACACACGATCTCGATTGCGCGGCCGGATTTTCTCAACTTTCATCATAAAGTTGAAACAATTGCAACTTCTCCATCTGGAATTGATGATGGTGCCAGACATCGGGCCGAAATCAGAGTGAGCGAGCACCCGACCCTGATCTTGAATTCAAGTTCTAATTTTTCTCGCAGTTCATTCAACGCCTTCGTCACTTGCGGGACGGAGAAGACGGCGCTGAAATGTGGCGTCCCTGCGGCAGAATTTGTGGCAGATTATACGCGAAGAGCAGCAGGGGACATGTTCCGCGTAAGTCATTTATTTAAACTTGCAGAATGGAAATTTCAGTACATGGATACATTAGTGGCGTTTTTGATCACCGTTCGCCTTTCAACGTTGCACTTTCGACGTTGGCCGTTCGTTGCTTATCAACCGTTTTTGCTGTTGCAAATTCGCCGTGGGGCTTTGGTTGTAAAAACGCTTTAAAAGGGACGTTGACTCACTCGGCTTTGAACTTCAGCGGGAAATTCGAAAAAGAGAAACATGGATTCGTAGAACCTGTTAACAAAACCTGGGTTTGACATGACTAGAAGAACCCACCGTTCCCCATGAAGAGGCCCATAAGAGAAAGCCAAAGAAAGAAAGAAGTACCTTTCATTAGGAGGGCTACGTACTGGAGGGGTGTCCAACCTCAACAAAAATTCCAATTTCGGAAAAGGTTTCCCTTCAAAAAGGATCAAGCCAGATTTACTTTCAATCTGGCTTGAAAGTAAAATATCATAAAAATACTAGATCGAAGCAAAAAAAAAAGATAGTTTCCGTATTAGACAGAATATTCTTCAATATTTCTAGTCAAAAGAATTTTTTATTTCATACGTAATCTCTCAGGAATTTCACCATTCTGACCTGTGCTCAAATTCCTAGCTGGGATTTGTATAATGATGAAAACCGAGTTATCAATGAGGAAATCACTTTCAGAATTAGGTTCAGACAAACAGAGAAAACAAATAATTTGAAAAGGCTGAAACATGTCTACATTACATAATTCATGGTTGGCCACTGCTGCTGTAACTTAACAGCTACGCTGTAAAACGGAACTTACAACACTCCGAGGGCGAGAATTTGTTATTACTCGTTCTGTACGGTAAGGAACACAATAAGGTTGGCCAATGCTAATATTTGACACAAAATTTAATTAATTTATTAATAATTAAGCTTAGTTAATTTTGCACACAGAATCAGAAATTTAATTTGCCTTTAATGTTTTCCTTGGAGGTTTACTTCCAACAGAAAAGTCAAAGGACAGGCAGGTTTTAAATGTTGTCAGGAATTAGCACTTTTGTTTGATATGGTCTTGGCTATTTTGGGTTTGCCAAAAGCTGAAAAGTAACCTACCAGACTGAGTTTATAGCCTATCACTATAAGTTACTGAGAAGTAAACCCAAGTTATGAAGGCACTCCTATTAAGAGTCGGTCCTGTCATTTAGTATTTCTCTACTGTTTTCTCGAAATCTACTTACATTTCAGAGTGAAATTCCACTTTAGTTGTTCAGTCTTGAAGCATAGGCCTATGTTCTTCTATTTTTAAATCTCCGCAATTTTCAATCGACAGGCGACAGCGCCCGGCCAACTTCGTACCCTTCGACGTTGGACGTTCGCCTGCGCTTTCGATGAAAAAGGGAGGAGACGCCGGTCGCCGTTCGTCCAAAAACACCTTATAAGACTCCAGGCCGAAGCGCAGGCGATCGAAAACACCTAATAAGACCAACGGCGAACGAAAGTGAAAGGCGAGCGGCGATCAAAAACGCCACTATTGTTCCACGTGAAATGATCAGTATCCAGTGCTCAATAATGGTTTCGTGATCTTTTATCGTGACTCGTCATTCCAAGGTAGCATCGTACCTACTTATATCTTCGTCAAATTCAGTGTGATGTCATTCTCCGATTTTCTTCACATCATTTCTATTCCTTCCTTTGTCCCTACCGGGTTTCACACTCCATTTTAGGCTCTTTGGGTGTATAGACCAAGGACGCGTCATTTAAGGTATAAGTACTGGCACCTGACAGATTCATTCTTAGGGCGTGACACAGTCAAGAATCATTTTCTCACCTCAAATCTGCGTCAAATGAAGCCAGCCTCGTCCCATGGCACGCTCGACTCTAGGCAGTGAAAAGTCGTAACTACTATACTGAAGCAAACGTTTAAAAGCCAGGCTTTCCCAGACGTCCGGAGCTTCCGCATAGTCAAGCCAACCCTTCCAGATTTTCATGACAACGATGACAGCTAAATCTGCTGTTCCTCAACATTTCCTAGATGTCCCCTTTGCATTTCAAATACCTCTTGCATCCCAATCATAACTGTCAATCACTTTCCCTTTTCTTCTTTCATTTACATATTTGTTGTATCTCTCGAACGGGTTGCCTCTTTGCCACCTTTCTGACATCCGGAATCTGGGGTATCCAACGCCCCGGGCTTCCAGACGTTTTTGGCCTGGTTTCACCTTCCAGATCCGCCTTGACGAAAACGTCTGTCTGGGATCCGGAAGAAAAATCTGGAAGGTGAAGCCTGGCTTTAAGGAACTTCTCTTGTTATGTTATTTTAATTTCTGCATCCAAGGGATTACATATGCACTCTGTCAGGTCCCAATACGAACTTAAAGTTTAACCGAATAGGGATGAGATTCGACATTCTAGTTACACTTCACTTATTTACTTAAACCGGCCTGAAAACCCAATAAAAATGCTTTACTTTGTTTGCCCGCTATCCACTGATAATCGATTTCATCGAATGAACTTATTCCTTCGAATTTTTGGTACCTTTATGTGCTTGTCCCTCTATGCTTGAAATATTCAGCAACTACAATAGTAAGCCATTGCCGAAAATGACACAAATACCAAAAAGACATCATCACTTATCGTCGCTTTCCTACTCCCTTCAGAAGTGCTGCATCATCCAATTTTCCGACCTAGCGTCTGTGACGCAGGGAAATGCAGGCTTTTGTTTAAATTCAAATCTCCGCGTCTGGATGAATTTTGGGTTGTCGTGAAGAGTGTGTTCCACCCTCGTACCAATATTAACTATTAGTTACTAAACCCGTTCCAACCTCACGAAAAGTTACTACGCTGACCGTTCCAGCCTTCTCAAAATAGTAACTAATAGTAACTATTTGCTTCACCGTACTTCACCCGTGGCATGATATCCGCTGGAAAATAGAAATCGTTCCAGCCTTGACGACAAAAAGGCAGAACTTTTAACGTCATGCGTGGTAACTACGGTAAGTAGGATGGAACACGCTCGAAGGCAGCGCACATTCTGAACGTTATTACGAGATCCCGAATGAAAAAAAAATACAAAATCTCTCAGATGGGTCAAAGTAATGCAGTGTATTCAAATATCAGAAGTAAAAATAAGCTGCCTTTTCAGTAAACTTTAAGGACACAACCGACGATGTCATCTCTTCATCAAGGCCGTTGCACATCATTTTGAGCTGTGCAAGAGTTGTTGCTTAAAGCACACTTCGCACAGTCTCACTATTTACTGTTTATGTTCCAATGTCCAAAACTATTTGAATACTGTAAAACTAAGTTTTGCTTTTAAGAAATTATCCACAGCTTTGGCGGTTTTAAACCTTTTCCCAGACCCATTGATTCTAGCGAAAACATGGCAAAATTCAGAAAACCGGTTTTACGCATCAGTAGCATGAAGCCGCTTTCACACTGACGCGTTGGGGCTTTCACACTGAGCTACGCAACCTCTGAGTCGCGCTTGCGGTGATGCAACGCAGAGCTTACACAGAAAAATAAAACGTAACGCATCCGATTTTTCAGTGAAAAATTCAAAAGTTTTTGAAGACAAACTGGAGAAAACCTACTAACGACGAAGAAAAACTTAGTAATGATGAAAGAAACGAGAATTCAACATAAGAATCCGAGAAAGGAAAACATAAATACACATCCAGCGTGAAAGCTTGTCGCGCAGGTGTGAAAGATACGCTATGCAACCTGTACGCATCGCAAGATAAACGCATACGCAGCGCATCGCAACGACGCGTTAATGTGAAAACGGCTTGATACTCGTACACTCGTCGAGAGCATAACTCGAATGGAAAGTAGTATGCCCTAGACTTTGACTAAAATCGGGAGCAGGATTTGAATGAATGTGTCGAATGTGTGGCCGGCAGACGGTAGAAGCGTGGAGGCAGCTAGAATAACAGTCGGAAAGTCGCCAGAGAACGAACTTGGCGTTGGCTGGATCAGTCAAGGTTTCGATTGAATCGTGGGAAGAGTAAATATTAGTGAGGTGTCGTTAGCGGGTTCAAAATGAAATTTGGACCTCCAGGTTTCAGAATCAATTAATGCAGTACAGAAGTAGGTTGCTTTGGTATTACTTACGACGGTTCCTTTTAACTTTCACAGAAAGTGCCCGAATATTTTGTAGTTTAAGGCACTGGCTGACACAGACTCTAGCTGAAAAAGGACGCTTTTTCACAACTTCCGGTATTCCATGAATACTTTTTCCAGCTCCCGACATATTCCGTCTTCCACCAAACCTCGAACAGATTATTGGAAAATTATAAATTTCTTATAAATCTGCAATCTCGAAAGGGGCGTTGAACCCATCGCTCGGTCCAACTTTTTGTTTTGAGTCTCCGTCCCGAACCCAATAAAGCGAAAATCCCCATTGTACCTTCATCCACAACGTTTTGGGTCATCTACCGCTACCGCGACAGCAAGAAACTTAATGACGTTAAAGTTTAACTGAAAAGCCAGCTTATTTCAATGTATTTTTTTAAATCCACTGAACTGTTTTGACTCTCTTAAGGATTTTCGATGTTTCCACAATAGGCTCTAGTAAAAGCGATGAGAATATGGACGGACTGCCGGCAAGACCGGCTCGACCACTGAATCGCTAGATGCAAACAAGATAAGCATGATTTGCCATCGTCTGGAAACGCTAACCATTAAAGAAGAAGAAGAACAAGATTTTTCTGGCCGCTCCTCTGTTTGAGGTCGAGCTTCATCGCTAACGAACCGAATACCGAACGCTGTAGATGTCAGACATTATTAGACGTTGTAAATATCAGGCTGACAATCTCCCATTTTCAATATTCTTCTTATTTATACATGTATTCCTTGGGAATTGTTTGCCGTTGTTGTTGCTAGATATTAGTTGCGTTTTGATCCGAATTCTCCTGGCGATTTCGATCCTCGCAATTCTCTTATTTCGCGTTTTTGGACTGTTCAGATGAAGCGAATTTTCCTTTTCTTGCGCTTTAGAGTACGTTCAGACGCATCGGAAAATTATAAAATACCGTTCGGTACCAAGGGAAAACCGATGGGTTTTACGTTTTATCCCATCGGGTTTTGAGCTTGAATTTTTTTCAAGCTTTCCGAGCCTAGACGTCGGTTTTCCTATGAAAAGCTCTTTTATTGGCAAATCTTTTAAAAACTTAGAAAATCATGGCAATTGTTAATCATGCAAATTTTCAAAACCTCATCATTCTGGTTCAAGACAGCCAAATTGTAGACTTCTTGCCAAATTGTAGACGAGTTCCAGCGGTACAGTGTGTGAACACTTTCCGACCCTGTAGATGGGATTTCCTATCGGTTTTTCCCTCTTTTTCCCGCACGTCTGAACTTACTCTTAGTCAGAATCGAGAACGGGGAAAGCCTCGCGATTCTGCAGAATCGAGAAGTTGCTCCGATAGTGAATTCTCGATTCTTCTCTCTCCGTTCTCCTCCCTGATTGGTCAACAGAGTGCGGGTGTTCAATATGCAGAAACAGGTTTACCGGGTTGCAGACGAGCTGCCAAATTAGTGTTTTTGTCAAAAGCGAGAATGGAGAAGCGAGAGGAGCAAAAATGGTAATTTGTACGAGAATCGAGAATTCAGAAGCGAGAACGGAGAACTGAGAACTCAGAAAAAAACGCTACTTTACTACTTTAAGTTTAACTGAAAAGCCAGCTTATTTTTACATCTGATATTTAATAATTGTGACTCATCTAAGCGATTTTGTATTTTTCACCTGGGGCCCTAGAATTAACGTTCAGAATGTGCGCTGCTCTGCACGGCAGCTCAAAATTCACCTGGCGTGGAGGATATGAATTTCAACAAAAGCCTTCATTTCCATGTGTTACGGATGCTAAGCTAGGAAATTCACGGATGAAACAAGAGCTAGAAGCTTATATGGCACTTGCAAGGCTGGGTCGGAGGATGAAAGTAGAAATTTGTCAATTAGTGAGTTTGTTGTGATCATTTGTAAGCAAGACCCTTGAGATAAAAATAGTCTTGTGCCCTTGGAATCACGAGAATGACAATGTATCGTTTGGGAAAAGTATTTTATTTTTTGCACTTGGCTATGATGATGCGCACGTTACGGGAGCCAAAAATTGATGATCCTAAGGCCCTCAAAGCAAAAACGATCACGATCCCTTTAGGCTCATGATGATATATCGTTCGGTCAAAAGTATTTTTTTTACTTTCCGGTTAAGATGCACACTTTAAATATGCTGAAAATTCATTTTTAAGCAAAACCCTTGAGGCAAAATTGATGATGGGCTCATGGGGATCACGAAAATGTATATTTTGCTTAAAAGTATTTTTTGTACTTAGCGGTTGCTATGAGTACTTTAAGGGATGGTCGGATATCGGAATTGAAAATTTCTAAGCCAATTTTGATCACCCGATCACCCGTTCGAAAGTTATACTTGCCTCAAGATTCCGGATTTCCCATTGGTCCACTCCCCCCACGGTGGTCGGATCGGGGAAGTAACTATTTCTAAGTTAGTTTGGTCGGTTCCCTGATATGCCTGCCAAGTTTCATCGTCCTAGTATTTCTGGAAGTACCCTACCCTTGAGGGAAGTTGCAAGTGCCATCAAAAGTAAGAAAGTGATGATAGGATGTGTCTTTCTGTTATATGACGGTTATTTTTCGGCAATGGCTTACCTTTTTAGTTGCTGAATATTTCAAGCATCAAGGGACAACCACACGGAGGTACAACAAATCCAAATGAACAAGTTCATTCGATGAAATCGATTATAGGTGGATAGCGGACAAATAAAGTTGTAACACATTTGTTTCGGGTTTTCAGGCCTATTTAAGAAATTAAGTGTAACCTGAATGTCCGATCTCAGCGCTATTCGGTTACACTATCAGCACATAGGTAGCCTACCACAAATTCCAAATGGAAAATTCACAATATGAAAATAGACTAATCATGAAAAGCAGAACAGTGATCTATTGCAATTTTATCGGGTGTTCAAGCTTATTTAAGTGACTATGTGCTAATATACCCGTTTCGGTTAAAGTTTAAGAAATTGCGACAGATTTCTCTTGAGAGACAAGCGAAAATGTTGGTTCCATCGAGATCAGACGAAATACGTTCCTGTGATTGAGCTTGAACTCAACCGATTTACTTACATCATAACGATCCTTACAGACCACTAAATAAACCTCAATTGCGGTATAAACCGAGTAATGCGAACCCCTCAGATCGTAGTAGATAATTCTCTTGTTTATTCTCAGAGACACTGTACTGAATACATTGGGACGAACTCAACAGCTTGCCTTGAACCACAAGAGAGAAAATCCAACCACTCATCAACAAGTCCGACGTCATTGATGATGCTACTTTTTTGTACTTTCCGTTTATTCTTGTGATTGGACCACCTTTTTCTGCATTAGAAGGCCACCTAACGGAAGACTCTTATCAACGTTTGAACATTAGATGGCGTCGCCTACACCAAACATCGATCGACATGTGTTTTTTCCGAAACTATGTAGGCTAAAGTACGATAGGCCTCACCGATCACTGCACTGCACAAATATGATGAGTTAACTTATCAGGAAGGGTTTTTTAGATTTTTCAACCTGAGAGTACAATGCAGCCAAATTCTAAATAGATTGTCATTTTTCTTGCGCGGCGCACTTCTGCTCTGTTGATTATTTGCAAAGTGGCCAGAGAAACATCCAGTTTTTCTAACGCTGTTACAGAGTAAAGAAGTGCTATTTTTCTTTGTCATGAATGCGTTTTTGCGAGAAAATTTTGAGGTGGCCTGTGAGGAGGAGGCGGCAGAGGGAGGATTTTCTTTCGAAGTAGATCCGTCGAGCTGGTCTGTCAGAAAGCATTATGAAACAGAGTCAAACAAGACTGACGAACCAGCTGCTGCTTCAAACAGAGCCTGGAAAAAATACGTTTACGAGTGCACGGAAGGCTCCATCTTCTTCGTTTGCAAGGTAAGGCCTTAAAGAGGGGGGGGGGGGCCTTGCTTATAAACTGGCAGTTGGGGTCTAGGACCGGGACAGTCTAAAACATTATGTTGAATTTTTTGTATGCTGAATATTGGTTATATCATGCGTTTGGTAGGAGAAGGTGTGCCATTTCGTGAAATTCACTAAAATCACATACATTTTATTGGGTTGGGGCATACCATAACCGGTGTTTGGCGTAGCCTACGCCAAATACCGGTTATGGTATGCCATAGGCTATGCAAATGCTGGTAGGCTACACCAAAGCTTTCAGGAATTCAAAGAATCAGGCATTTGTGGTTGATTGGAAGTCTATCTGGTCTTAACAGCCGAATAGCTGTCGAAAGGTTCACCATGTTCTCCTGTGCTTATGTTCGGGCCAAACCCTTGCTACCACTTGCAAACAGGGTTGCCACATCAAAAATATTTAAAGAGTGAATTTTGGCCCAAAATAGAGAGTGAATTGGGAGTGAAAACTGTTTTCATGAAATGTTAACTTTCGGTCGGAATCGCCTCTGTAAAAATGACAGATCTCGATTTTACTTTCATGAAAAAACTTGAAATAGTTACTTCTGCAAAAATGGCACATTTGGTCATCTGAAATAGAGTGATCTTGCTTTCCTAAGTAGGACAAGAGTGACAAAAACAAAATAGAGTGACAATTCACACTATTGTGCGATATGTGCCAACCCTGCTTGCAAATCCGGGTCACACGAAAGCGAAAGCCTAGGTTGGAGATTCGAGGCTTAGTTTGCCCTTAGGGTGTTGGTAGAGCGAGAAAATTGCGAGAAAATTTTGAGGTGGCCTGTGAGGAGGAGGCGGCAGAGGGAGGATTTTCTTTCGAAGTAGATCCGTCGAGCTGGTCTGTCAGAAAGCATTATGAAACAGAGTCAAACAAGACTGACGAACCAGCTGCTGCTTCAAACAGAGCCTGGAAAAAATACGTTTACGAGTGCACGGAAGGCTCCATCTTCTTCGTTTGCAAGGTAAGGCCTTAAAGAGGGGGGGGGGGGCCTTGCTTATAAACTGGCAGTTGGGGTCTAGGACCGGGACAGTCTAAAACATTATGTTGAATTTTTTGTATGCTGAATATTGGTTATATCATGCGTTTGGTAGGAGAAGGTGTGCCATTTCGTGAAATTCACTAAAATCACATACATTTTATTGGGTTGGGGCATACCATAACCGGTGTTTGGCGTAGCCTACGCCAAATACCGGTTATGGTATGCCATAGGCTATGCAAATGCTGGTAGGCTACACCAAAGCTTTCAGGAATTCAAAGAATCAGGCATTTGTGGTTGATTGGAAGTCTATCTGGTCTTAACAGCCGAATAGCTGTCGAAAGGTTCACCATGTTCTCCTGTGCTTATGTTCGGGCCAAACCCTTGCTACCACTTGCAAACAGGGTTGCCACATCAAAAATATTTAAAGAGTGAATTTTGGCCCAAAATAGAGAGTGAATTGGGAGTGAAAACTGTTTTCATGAAATGTTAACTTTCGGTCGGAATCGCCTCTGTAAAAATGACAGATCTCGATTTTACTTTCATGAAAAAACTTGAAATAGTTACTTCTGCAAAAATGGCACATTTGGTCATCTGAAATAGAGTGATCTTGCTTTCCTAAGTAGGACAAGAGTGACAAAAACAAAATAGAGTGACAATTCACACTATTGTGCGATATGTGCCAACCCTGCTTGCAAATCCGGGTCACACGAAAGCGAAAGCCTAGGTTGGAGATTCGAGGCTTAGTTTGCCCTTAGGGTGTTGGTAGAGATTTCTCTCTCATGCTACAAGTTGAATAACGGCCAATATTCCTTCAAGACATACTTCCTCTAATGATGATGATGAAATTTATTTTCGCACTTCAGAAGAGGAAAATAGCGCATTACAGACAAATAAAAGGAAAAAATACATTGAGCTTTCTGTAATTTAGTAAATGCACAAGGTAAAAAAACAAACATTAAAAATAAGAAAAGGGACTAACCGGGTCTAAAAAATCTTCTTCCTGGATGGAATGCGGAGAAATGGCCAAGGGCAGAAACGTGAAGGTCCTGGGCAATTGAAGCTAACTTTGCACAATGGTCAGAGGGCAAAGAAGTTGCAGTTATACGGGAATTCCTATAACGTCGGGGAAGGTACAAGAGAAATTTACAGTATTTGAAATAATAAGTCCTGATACATTTTAAATCTTTTCGTCTCACAATACCAAAAATTCGGGAAAGGTTGCAGACAGAGGGAGACCAAACTATTATATCAACTACCAAGGGCTTTTCTGTTCTCTGCTCTTTGGCCAACCCACATCTGCCCACGAGCGAACACAGTAGCAAAATCAGTTTTGTATGTGCCTCGTTCCCGCTCAGGGTTGCCACATCGAACAAAATTTTGAGAGTGACTTTAGGTCGAAAACAGAGAGTGATTTGGGAGTGAAATTTGTTTTTATGGGAAAATGGGAACGGTCACTTTCGGTGAGAATCAGTGCTGCAAAAATTACAAATCTTAATTTAGTGTCCTTGAAAAAACGTGAAATGGTCACTTTTGTGGTCGGAATCACTGCTGGAAAATGACAGCTCTGGACATTTTTTGAAATAGAGTGAATTTTATGTCCTACGTAGGACAAGAGTGACAAAAATAAAATAGATTGACAATTCACTCTATCTTGCGACATGTGGCAACCCTGTTCCCGCTTAGTATGAACGTAACAGCGAGGGTTGCGCACTCTCCGTATGCTCCATTGCGCACGGGAGGCAGGCTCGAGCATTCATAAACACATACTTACAGCCACCATTTGAGATTGCTCGTGAACGACCTGCAAGAGCCGCCTTAGTGGCGATCCCTAAACTCCAACAGGTAAAATGTGACCGTGTGCGATATCAAAAAACGGTTGCTCCGTCATTCGTGAAAATTTCTATTCTTTATTAGTGTTTATATTTTGTATATGATGACGAGCTCGATAAATTTGGATTTTACCATGATAATTTCGGGAAGGATAAAAGCGATATCAATCCATCCATCGCAGTTATTCCTGGGTCGCTACTTAGTGTACAGAGGAGGCATGAGGCTAGCCGGAAGCTCGAACCCTTGCACAACAAAATTTGGCGCAGTGAGCGACCACTCTGGTGTTAAAAGACCCCTCGCACTATTTACTCTTCAACTTGCAGAATTTCAAAATATTTGAACGCTTTAAAAGTAGGCAGTGCTTTCAACAAATAACCCACGAGTTTGGCTGTTTTAAGCCTTTTCCGAGACCCGTTTACTTATAGCGGAAACAGGGAAATAATTTACATAACCGTTTTTGTGCCATATAGCGATTGCAATTTCTGTCCGTCCGTCGGTCCCGGTTTTGCTAGTTCAGGCACTTCCAGATAAGCTAGGAATATGAAAGTTGGCAGGCATATCAGGGACCGGACCAGATTAAATTACAAGTAGTCACTTCCCCGATCCGACAATCTGGGGGGGGGGGAGTGGAGGGAGGGGGAATCAGAAAAAATTAGGTATTTTTAACTTACGAAAATACCGTAAGTTAATCCATATATCAAGTTTCGTTTTAACGAAACTTGATATATGGAACGACCTCATGTCTCACATCTCCCATTTTAAATCCAGACCGGATCCGGTGACATTGGGGGGAGTTGGAGGGGGAAACCGGAAATCTTGGAAAACGCTTAGAGGGAAGAGATCGGGATGAAACTTGGTGGAAAGAACAAACACAAGTCCTAGATACGTGATTCACATAACCGGACCGGATCCGTTCACTGT
The DNA here is from genome assembly GCA_030848855.1 of Branchinecta sandiegonensis. NCBI lineage: Eukaryota > Metazoa > Arthropoda > Branchiopoda > Anostraca > Branchinectidae > Branchinecta > Branchinecta sandiegonensis. The sequence continues at coordinate 10,212,877 of JAUPMV010000003.1, read as the reverse complement.
GGGGGAGATGGGGGGGAGGGATCCGAATTTCTAGGGATCCCGCGAGTTCGGTACTTGCTGATGTGCTAGGACAATGAAACTTGGCAGGCGTGTAAGGGACCTGAACAGGTTGACTTGAGAATAGTCGTTTCCCCGATCCGACCATCTGGAGGGGGAGGGAGGTGGAATCCGGAAAGTGAGGCATTTTTAACTTGCGAACGTGTAATCGGATCTTAATGAAACTTGATATATAGAAAGATCTCGTGTCTTAGAAGCCACATTTTAAATCCAGACCGGATCCGATGATATTGGGGGGGGGGGGGGGGGGGAGTCGGAGGGGGGAACCGGAAATCTTGGGAAACGCTTAGAGTAGAGGGTTCGGGATGAAACTTGGTGGGAAGAACAACCACAAGTTCTAGATACGTCATTCACATAATATGACGGGATTCGGGCATTGTGGGGGAGTTGGGGGGGGGGGGGCGGATATCTAGTAAGCGCGCGAGCTCGGCACTTCCTGATGTGCTAGGACGGTGAAACTTGGTAGGCATGTCAGGGAACCGAATAGACTGACCTGAGAATAGTCGTTTCCTCGATCCGACTATCGTGAGAGGAGTGGAGGGATTGGGAATCCGCAATCTAGTGGAACGGGCAGTTTTTGAACGGTTGATTGGGTAAGTGGAATGAGCTATCGTCTTAGATGTTCCATGTCAGGTCCTGGGAGGAGTGAATGAAGGGAGAATCCGGAATCTTGAAGTATTTATAACATTCCAACGGGTGATCGGATCTTAATGAAACTGGATCCGGTGACTTTTGCGGGAGCCGAAGGGGGGAACCGGAAATCTTGGGAAACGCTTAGAGTGGAGGGATCGGGATAAAACTTGGTGGGAAGAACAAGCCCGATCCTAGAGACTTCGTTGACATGACATAACCGGACCAGATTTGTACAGTGTGGGGAGTGGGGGGGGGGGGGGGGCTTAGTTCTGGCGATCCCGCAAGCTCGGAAATTCCTGATGTTCTAGGACGATAAAACATGGAAGATGTATCAGGGACCCGAAGAGATTGACTTGAGAATTGTTGTTTCCCCGATCCGACGATCATAGGGGTTGCGAAAAGCTTTTGACAAGCCCCAAAACCAAACGGATGGACAAAATACGATGAAAACTGGACAGTGCCGAGTTTATGCGACCTTGACTTGCTATTTGGCGCCCGGAAAGTAGACGGCCAAAGTGAGGGGAAGGGGGAGCAGGACTCGAATATTTGCAGATAGGCGCTCTGCTCCGATTCTAGTCAAACTTGATGGACGGAAGAGGATAAGTCAGAGATGCGACATATTATTATGTTTCCTAGTCGTATTCAACCATGGCAGGCGGAGTTGGAAGGGGAGTCCCGGAAATTTTGTGGCTCGCATAGGGGTCAAACAAGTGGAGTGATTTGAATGATACTTGGAAGGTACAGAGATCATATGCCCTACATAACGTATTTTAAGGTTCAAACCGGATCCAACCGCGGTGGGGGGGGGGGGAGGTTTACCGGAAGTTCCCCAGAAATGCTCAGATTCGAGTGAAAGACAGGTGTATGGGGAGTTGGAAGGGAGTACCGGAAATCTTGGGCACGTCTAGGGACATATCGAGTGGATTTCTTGGGTTGAAACTTGGAAGGTCGGCAATGGCTTGGAGGTGATGTCGGAAATTTTCAGACTTGAGTGGAACTAGATATCCTAATTCTAGGTCCGAACCGCATATTTGGATGGCGGGGTGTTCTGTGAAGTTCTCTTATACTTTCTTGTACCACCTACTCGTAACAAGTGCCATATGAGCTCGTAGCTCTTGTTTCTGATGGAAAAATTCTCGCAGACAACCGTCGACAGCGTGATACACATCGAAGGTAGCAAAACACGGCAAGTGAGAAAATCAGCGTGGTTTTGTTAGAGGGTTGGAATGTACCGTATGAAATTGGGGTCTCCGGGTTTAGAGATATATGATTTATTTCCTTAATAGCATTTACAACTGCTAGCTGCGGATCTTCAACATAGAAAATTACGAATCACGGCTGATTTATATTCTGACAGTTAAAATTACGAACAAAATAAGGCACAAACGAAGATAGATACCTTTCGGTTGAGTTTATGAGGGGCTGAAGAAGCCGTGGCTTGTCAAAGTTAGCTAGTCTTCCCCTTGTGTTCGGTCTGGTCTGGTCTGGAGTCGCAAAGTCTGGGAACATAGTCCGATGGTGCTCAGAAGTTAAGCATTTCTTTCCAAAGTTCATCGTCAATTGATGTCTCCTATCCGCAAGGGTCGGCAACTGAAGCTTGACCAGAGCATCCTCATAGGAAACATAATCCGGACCAAGCATCACTTTGCACGACCTCTTTTGGATAGACTCGAGTCTTTCTGTCTGTTTAAGTAGGAAGAAGGTTGCCTTAGTATTACAGGTAAGACAGGTCCTTTAACCTGAATGAAACCAGCAACATGCTCTTTTACATTGCAGGATTGTGGACAGCGTTGGTCATCACGCATGGCGAAGATCGTTGCCTACTACCGAGTTTTTAAAGGAACAGTTTGAAGATCACACCGCTTAACCACCCTAAACGTTTGTAGTAATAATAGTACTAGTTGCGTTTTTGATCGAAGTTTTGTTCGCCGTTGGCTAGCCGGTTGCTTAATTTCCGTTCAAACGCCGTCGAAGTTAGCTTGCTTAATTAGTGTTTTTACGACTCCGGCGATCCTTGCCGGTCGGCGTTTCTTCAACGTTTCAAGCAAATTTTGAACTTGATAGCTCGTGAAGTTCGACAGTCAGAGTGTTAAGAACAACGAAATTGTGACCGATGACCAAAAACGGTATTTAAACAGAGACCTTTGAGTTTGAAGGTAACCTCAAATTTTGATCAAAAACGCAGCCACTGCATCAGAAGAAGCTTTCTTCTAAATACTCCACAGCACGTTGCTAAGACTGATGTTATGGAATGACGGCCTGTTTTTTCCCGCCCGGACTTACTGCGCTGATGTTGAAAAATCTCAACTTCCGCGACTGCAACCGTCCAACCCAGTCGCCCGTTGGAACCAAATGCTGCGAGTACATGATCGGGATTCCAAGGTCGGATTTTCCGCATTTTCATCATGAAGCTGAAAAAATCCAAACTTTTCCGTATGGAATGCGCTACACTTCAATCTTAACCTAATATCCTTTAAAAACTCGGTACAGTAGAGGTATGCTTATGTGAACATTTGTTGACTTTGGAATTGCCATTTTCATGCACTTGCTGTGACTAAAGTCGACTATGAATTAGCCAAAGTTAGTAATTAAGGGCCTCTCAAAACACCTCAATAGGTATTTTGGATCTTCATTCTACCATTCAGCCCCAAACTGCACTGTTCTCATTTAAGTAACTGTTTAAATTAACATACCTCTGCTGTACTTTAATTGAATGAGATAAATAGAAGAACTGAATGTTCTGTCAAACTTCAGTTGTCATTACTTAAGTAAGGGGTTCTAGTATAAACTTGTTTTGTGAAGTATATCCAGGTGGGTGATTTCAAGCTGTTCCTTTGAAGGCGGTAACGGTGCGATCGTCTTAAAGTTCTTCCGTCAGCAATGTCGTGAGGGACATGCATACCGGACCGGACAATGGAATGCAGACCAAATTGTACAGGTAGAGGCAAAACAGAGTAATTAAGGTTCAGAGATGTTTCAAGTTCAGCATTCATTTATAAACACTCAACTCTTGCCAGTCTTGCGGCCGCTCTAGCCGGTTTCCGGTCTTCGGCTTCCACTGGTTATATGTAGTTCCTTGTGAACCATTATATGTACCAAGTTGAAATTTGCTATACATGTTGCCATCAGGGGCGCCATGACCGAAGGGGGGAGGGGCGACCCCCCCCCCCAATGTTGTCGGCCAGTCGGTAAAAAAAAATAACTGAGTCGGCGCGAAGCACCGCGATTTTTCGTCAAAACAGTTGATTTTTTCGTTAAAACAGTGGATTTTTCTGAAAATTAGCTGATTTTCCGTCAAAACAGTCGCTTTTTTCTGAAAATCAGTCGATTTTTTCGAAACAGTCGTTTTTTCTGCAAAAACAGTAGTTTTTTCTGCAAAAACAGTCGGTAAAAATTACCAGCCAGTCGGTAAATTCCTTGCCCCCCCCCCCAATCATTTTGGCTAGTAACGCCTCTGGTTGCCATTGGGGTTTAGGTATGCCCCCCCCCCCCCCTCCCCCCCAACATCCTTCCGGTTCAGGGCAGTCGGGCGAATGCCCAGTCTTGACAACGGATAGAAGCCGGAATTTCGTGTATTTACAGACCCTAGGGTCTGGGAGTACCGTTTGGAAGTTTTATCTCCCCCACCTTCTCGGTCTAAGGGCGACTGCAATTGTGAGTTAAGCTCGTAATTTGACAACATTTAAGTGTGCAACTCTCAGAGCGGGTGTACTTCCCAGGGTCTGGAAGTGTCTTTTGAAGTCGTATCATCCACCCTCCCGGTTCTTGGGCAACGACGATGAAACTTTCTGTACTTACAGATAATGGGTTTGGAAGCACCTTTTTGAGGTTTGTCTTCACACCCTCCCGGTTTATGGGAGCCTATATTGCCCATCTCGAAGGTTGACAACGTTTTGGGTTAGCGTGTTTTTTGGTAGCATGACGATCGCAGCTCGTTTAACGGTCTACAGGGTCATACCTCCTTCCCTCCGCTTGGCTCATCTGGGCCCAAGTTCCTCGATAAATACGAATATACTCTTGATGACTGACTCTTCGTTTCGATAAAGAATCCCCGTGTGTCAACCGAAGAACCAGAAACGTCACCACACCAAACCTTGTTGATTAGTTTACATAGGATTTGAGTCAATTTTGAGAGCCTGTTTGGGTGACAGTACTTGCTCTTCCGTAGATTCATTAGCGTGTTTCGACTTTCTTTTCTTAGCCTACTACTCGTGCCACCTGCCTGAAGGGTAAGCAGGCGGCTCTCCTCCGCAGATGGCAATACTAGCAAGAATAAATAAGGGAAGGATTGAGAAGACTTGAATCATGGGATGTTGTTTTTTTTTCGACTCTCAAGTACCGGGGGTGGAGCCTATTCGGCGCCTGTCCCTACCACAGAGTAATTATTTGCGCTATTTCTTCTGATCGCCGTTCTTCGCGTCAAGAAAGTGCGCCGAATTCAAATTAAACAGAAAGAGGCCGACATTTTGCCCTTCTCCCCAGCTTCTCCCTCCAACAAATCGCAGCTACCACTAGTTTAAAAGGTGTCGTGTCAAAACGTCCCCGTGACAAAACGTCCCCATGACAAAACGTCCCCGTGGCGAAAAGTCTCCAAGTATAATTTTAAGTTCGCCTCGATCTTAAGGTGCATGATCGAGTAAAACAACTTCAGAGTGTGCCTTACAGATGCGGAAACATTACTTATAAGCAGGAAAGATCGGACATAGGACCGGTTGCTTCATAAATGTATTGTTTTCAGTTAAAATATGTAGTGTATATGCCTTGCAATTGACTCGCAATTGATCAGTTCTAGGTCTTTGAAGCAACATGCACAATCTGAAGAGCTCCAATATGCTCCTCAGAGAAAGGGGAAGCCCATTGTGGCTCAAAGATTCAAACAAGGGAAATGCAAAAATAAGCGTAGTGCCGTTATGCTGGATCAAAATGACATTGGAAGCGAGGAAACGAAAGCGGATGGAATGATTAGTATAGTAAATCTCGGCTAGACGGGTTTGTTCCTTTGATACAAATCCTTTTATAATAAATATCACCAAATTAGATATCGAAAAACGCGAGATCAATGAGTCATATCGCAGCGTAAACTAACACACAAATAAACCAATTAAATAAAAGTAAAACGACTGACAAACTACTAGCTTTGCGCTTTCTTTAAGAAATGGCTATAGCCGGGAGCAACACTCTGGTTTGTTTCTTGACTATCGGTTAAATGCTGAAGTAGCCAACCCATCGTGGTTTTGAAAAGTTTATATTGAAAGAACATTTTTTCTGAACTGATGACGCAATCAGTAATCTCATAGGCCTAGCTATCCCTCAGCGATGAAAAAAATTGTATAGCCGGGGACGTTTCGCCACGGGACGTTTTGATCGGGGACGTTTTGTCATGGGGACGTTTTGTCACGGGGACGTTTTGTCGAAAACCCGTTTAAAAGACGAGATAAGGGGCTAAAGTACAGTGAGATGATAGAAGTCGTGCAATCCTACATTCAAGGATGACGAAAATAAAGGCAGAAAAGGGCCGATTTGGACTGAACACTGTAAGTTTAAAGAAGGAAGGGACATGCTTCCAAATGTTTTTACTCTAGGCTTAGAAAGTCAGTTAGAATATCCGTCTCTGGAGAAGTGAGAAGAAAGATTACTTTTTTTCACACAAAAACAATCATGTAATATCTTAATGGGGTGACAGTGAAACATTTAGCCAACTACCCGATTTTGACCAAAAATAATAAGTTGTTATCATGTTATTTATTAACAATTATCAATTTCAGTAATCGATCAAAATTTAAAATTAGGAAATACGTCAAGCTAACTAACTATCCGAAAAATGTTATGAACTAAATTTTGTGTACAGAGTACAACTTAAAAACAAAACATGACAAGCTATGCCCAAATTCGAATCTGAATGATGTAAATGCCCAGCTATGCCCAAATTCGAATTTGAATGATCTAAAAACATGATGATGAAAAAAACGATGACGAAAAAGTGGACTGTTAATAGCATAGACAATGACAAATTTAGGCAGATGTAAAGTGCAACTATCGGAGATAATGATACACATTTTTGACCAAGAATAATAAGTTGTTATCAGAAATTGATACGTCTTGAAAGATATCTTACACTCAGCAATCATTAATTTGAAATTAGGACTTTATATCCTACCGTTTTTCGCAACATGTTCGGAACCACACGAGAAATGATACGAACTAAATTTTATGTAGAGAGTACAACTTAAAAACAAAACATAGTAACTCATTGAGTACGTTTCGACAGCTAAATACCCTTAAATTGTCCAAGCTTAATACCTTTGCTAGAAGCGATTCTTTACAGTCCTGAGAAGACCAAAATAAAATTACTAACGTTCACACAGATCCTATTAAATCTGAACTAAATGCATGCGTGTTAAGTCTATGTTTCAACGTTCAAGTTGCTTAATTGCTCCCCTGAGTTATCAAATGCCGCATTCCCTTGGGCTTCACCGTCTTTGTGAAGGGTCGTGATAACATAAGCTTCATATTACAAAACTGACCAGGGATTGAAAAGTCGTTTCCATTTGTATAACCCTCAGAATCAGCACTGTTTGAACTTCCCGCCTTTCCTGACTGCTTCATCACTTTTGCTCTGGAGGTAACACTTAATACTGCAAGAGGCAACACGCGAAGCTCCACCCCCGTAACATAGAATCGGACGATGCTGACATCGAGGTTATATGAGTTCTCGATTCTTCCCTTATTTATTTTTGATACTAGTACGAGAGTAATTCCGCTCGGACATCTACTAGCCTTGTTCGTTGATAGTGGCCGTAGATTTTTTCGTCTCGTAATTCCGTTCTGAAATTGCATGGTGTGTTGAGACTTTGTGCCGTCCCACTGGAATCCGGTCCACAACATGTAAGCTCAGCACACCGCATTGTCGGCCCCAACCTCGGCGGGGCGGGTAAGCCGCTGCAATACTCTATATATGACTAAGTCCAAAACACGCCAGTGATCCTCAGGAAGAAGGAGCAAACGTGTCCGTAAGGACTCAACGACTCAAATCCTGTGTCAAACAATCACGGCTATCTTTGGGAGCAGCTGTGACACCGCTTCTTTCATCGGCAGGGAGAGATAGTAATCAAGAGTATTTAGGCTAATCCGAGCCATCGGATCCAGTACGTGTGATGATCCCTTGGGAACCAACTTTCCGTCTGAAAACGAGCACTGCGAATAGATTAACATTATCTTGGATGACTTTAGCAGTGTTCTAACGCCACCGCGGTTTTCCGCCACCATATGTTTTCCGCCACCTTTTAATTCAGGTAACGCAGGTAACCTGTGCAGGTAGTTTCAGATTTAAATCTTTAAATGTGAAAAGGGTGTTTATTGCCACCCAGGAAATCTTACGCCCCCAAGAGGATTAGTTCCTCTAGAGGGTAGGATCAAATCTTGTCGGACCTAATATTCTGATGGGGTGTCGAGCGCCAACCGGATTAAGTATCACAGCGATTAAGGGCTCTCGGCCAAACCTGCTCCAAATGCCTCCAAACGTCGCATAAGTCTACAGAGAACTGGAGGAGAGGCTACTGAAAGTTAAAATTACGTATCAAGAAGGAAAGTCTTCAAGAGAAGCACTTCTGCGGGCGATTTCTCACCTTTTGAAATTTGAATAGTATGGGGGCCTTGAGTTGTTGAAGTTGTACAGTTTCTCTAATTGGACTCAAATAAATAATTATTTGAAACGTTAAGCTCAGTCTTCGTATTTGCTTCTAGGATTAACGTAGAGTTGGCGTTGGTTTCGGTAAACCCCTCTTCTTATTTAACGATTTAGATCTCGGATTACATGAACCAGCTACATGCGCAACCTGCACTAATGAGTTGGCGGAAAACATACGGTGGCGGTGCACCTACCAAAATATTTGACCCTTTCGTCTGACCCAACTAATCCTCTTGATGATGCAAGATTTCATGGGTGGCGGAAAACATACGGTGGCGCTGGAGCGCGATCGCGTTAAGACACCCACTTCCTTTATCCATTTCTGGTCGTCCGGACCCCCCGCACTAATGACCAAGAGAGCGTTTGTGTTGACGACTTGATTGGTCAAGACGCTCAGTGTCCTTGGAGCTACCTCCCTGCTAGCTCGGAGCTGACATTTTGATCTCAAGATTAAAATTCGTGCTAATGAATTGGAATGTCTCATATGCTACTCTAAAAACTAGGCCCTATATACCTAAGAAAACAATATGAAGAAGAACAAAGGTTTCGATGGGGTCCCAGAAATTTAATGTTTGATCCAGACAGTTGCGTCTAGTAGATATCCGGTCTTCGCCAGACTCCATGAACATGTCCTAAATTAAAATTTAAAAACAGATTAATGCCAATGGCAAGTTGTTCAGGTATGGATTCAGCATGTGTACTTACTCCAATACGTCATATCTACTTTGATGAAATTGATCGAAACTTCCTTCCTTACTTCTGCCAAATATCCTGTCTCGGTCGGATTCCGGGCAAGGTATGTGTCCGGGTAGAAAATGGTTGTCATATATGGATTCAGAATGCCTTCTTACCTTTAAATCGAACATTTGATCAACTTTAGATAAAACTTTTACTTTTAAAAAAAAATTCCGGTTTTGGCCGGATTCCGGGTGAACTACTTGTCCGGGTAGAAGACGATTGTCACATACAGATTCAGGATGTTTTCTTACCCCTAATAACATTTAGTCAACTTCAAATAAAACTTTTACTTTTAACAAATTTTCCGGTTTTGGCCGGATTCCGGACGAACTAGTTGCCCGGCGAGAAAATAAGTTTCAGATATGGATTCAGCATGTCTCCTTACCCCTAGATCGACAATCTCATTGGTTTTTAAAACATTGTTTTTTCGTCCTCTTATTTGAAACGCTAAATATGGGACTACAGGGCTGATCTGTATACTTGACCTGTACTTTGACCCAGTGGATCCTCATACAAAGTTTGAAGAAAATATCCCTATCCCTTCAAGAGCTTTCGTACAGACAGACGGACAACTTTTACGAAGTCATAGGTATCCCTCCACTTACGTTTTGGGATCCCAATACTGCATCATGGGCCCTTAATATAGACTATCATTTTTGTTCTTATTTCAGATGTTCACGCGATTGTTAAAGAGGATCCGCTACTTTTACTACGATGGACCTGATTTTCGGTCGGAAGGTCCGCGTGGGCCTAAAAAGATTACGCCTGCACACGAAGAACAGTATTGTGAAGCCTGTGCAGCCGGCATCTGTAAGCGGAAGTGAAGTGAAGCAATACTTTCAAACTGCCCTTTTAGCGTGAGAACGGGTTTTAAAGTGTCCAGGAATCGTTTTTTAAAGTTTCAGTATCTGAAATTCGTCTGCTTTGTTTGTTTCTTAAAATTCGTTTATACATCTTTACATGAAAATATACGTCAAGATCGCAATAGGCTAAAGTAGCTTTACGGGGGAGGGGGAATGAATTCCAGCAAGACTTTTCCTGAAAGACATCATGACGCCTTAGCATCCAAACAGAAATCACCAGAAAAGCCCTAGCGGCTCTAAGACTTTGACTATCCCGGATTCCCAGAAAGCAGAAGACTTCTCGCCAAGAAAGCCCGCTTTCCTACCCTAAATTACGACTCCGAGGTTTTTCTGTTGTGCAACTTATTCTATAGTTTCTTTTGGCATGAAGATTATGAAGGGGCATTTTGGTTCACATGAACCGACAAACCATCTGTTAACTTTGCCAGACCAGATGCTCGTTTCCCAAACCAAATGTTACCTTTTTAAAGCAAGTCTTTCTTTCCCAGACCAAATAGTCTTTTCTCAAACCGTATGTTGCCAGATTGAATATTCGTTTCCTAAACCTTCTGTTCCTCTTGCAAACTGTCTATTTATTTCTCAAATTTGCTGTTCGTTTCCCACATAATGTTGGACTCGGTCAAAATCAGGATGTGCAAGTTTTCGCTCCTAACATCGCGTCTAGGAGGCTCCGAACATTACAGGCGTATTCTCGCCCTTCCCCGAGGACTCCTCGGGGAATCGAAGGGTACGGCGAGACTAGAGGGAGTCACTCCGCTTACAGAAACAGCGAGAACACGGGGAATGCTTCCAAAATGGATTTTGTTAAAAAAAAAAAGCAGTTGACGAAATTGTCTGTATCCACTTCATTTTTTTTTTGTTTATTCTGATAGTTTTTAATTAATTGCACAATGCACCAACACAAACTGATTCCCCTCCGAATCTGAAAGAGAGTCCTTTTTGAGGATGGTGATGATAATCGGAGCATTCCCCGTCCGTGGGGACTCGCGAGAATACGGGGAGTGAGTCCCCGGGACAAACAAAACGCGGGGACTCCTCGTGGAGTCCTCGGGGAACGGCGAGAATACGCCTTACGTCTCTCAGATTGAACATTTCGTTTGGGAAACTTCGAGAATAGCTGACTTCGTACCGGCCGATAGGGCCAGCGTTTTTGTAAATATTGACGATGACAACATCGGTCCATGCGCGTTGAAGAAGGTATAAGTAGAGAAGCAAATAGAATTATGGTAAGTTGATAAGTGCCTGGCTGTTGATGTTAGCATTAGACTTACAGGTAAGACAAGTTGTATTTTTCATATCACTGGTGATTATTATCTATTTCTCTTCAGATCAATCATTTTCTAGGCCAATTCTGGTGATTCTTTAGACAGACCTAGGGTACAGAAGGCCCATGCAACCTCGAACAGTTTGCCGATGAAGCCCTTAATAAGGGCAATTGTGCAGCACTGTATACCTTCTCTCTGGGAATCTAACTTAGTACGTAGAGGCCCTGGAATAAGGTGTACCAGTCTAGGCTACACTGCACATGTACTTACTGATACAGCAGCGGTATGCTTATTTGCGCTACTGGTACAGCATGGCGTCTAGAAATGACTGATCCACAGAGAGACAGAAAATAACTGCGTTTTTGTTGCCTTTTCGACGACTATTTACTTGTTTTGTGCTTCGTAAAAATGGTCCTAAGCACTGTTTCTCGTTTTTGTCAAAAAGCCAAACGCCGACGTCGACATTTTTGCAAAAAGGGAAACTTGATGGCTAACCAAGTCCTGCTCTCCCTTGGCTTTTTGACCCACGACCAGGGGCGTCACAACCAGGGGAGGGGGGGGGACGCCCCCCCCCAATGTTGTCGACCAGTCGTTAAAAAATAACCGAGTCGGCGCGAAGCGCCGCGGTTTTTCGCCAAAACAGCTGATTTTTTTCATTAAAACAGTCGATTTTTCGTCAAAACAGTCGCTTTTTTCTGAAAATCAGACGATGTTTTCGAAACTGTCGTATTTTCTTGAAAACAGTCGTTTTTTCTGCGAAAACAGTCGGTAAAAATTACCAGCCAGTCGGCAAATTCCTTTCCCCCCCCCCTCAAACATTTTGGCTAGCAACGCCTCTGCCCACGACTATTTTCCTTTAAAAGACCCCTCGCACTTACAGTATTTGGATATTTTAAACTAGGCTGTGCGTTCAACAGATAACCCATGGGTTTGGCTGTTTTAAGCCTTTTCCGAGACCCGTCGACTTATAGCGAAAACACGGAAACAATTTACATAACCGGTTTTCTGATGGAAAAACTTCTCGCAGACAACCGTCGACAGCCTGATACACATCGAAGGTAGCAAAATACGGCAAGTGAGAAAAATCAGCGTTGTTCTTTTAGAAGGGTTAGAATGTACCGTATGAAATTGTGGTTTCCGGGTTTAGGAATATATGGAGTGATTATGGAAGTGGGTTGCTTCAGTATTATAGGCAAGACAGGTCCTTTAACCCCAAAATAGGGTAAAATATAGGTTTGACACAAAGTGATAACCAGTATTCGGAGACTATCGGATTTTAAAGATGACGAATTTACAGAAGCCTACAAATAAAATGTCATTTGTCAAAATTGCAATTTTTATCCAAGAAAAAGGGAAAGTCCTTAGTGGTAACGGCGACTTAAAAAACGGAGAATGTTAAAAAAGGACTGATAAACGATAAAAGCTAAAGCCGAAAAAGGAAAGGCAATAGCCGAGCAATACAACTTGCCTTACCTGTAAATTTATTACTAACACCGCTCACATCAACTGCCAGGCACTTTTTGACTTTCCATCTGCTTCTTCTACTTACACCTTCTTAAACGCCTCCTGGACCAATATTATCGATACGTTAATATTGGCGAAAACACAGGCACTATCGGCCGATGCGAAGTCTTTTCCGAAGTTTCCCAAACGAAATGTTCAATCTGCGAGACGTAATGTTCGAAACCTCCGAGACGCAATATTAGGAGCGAAAACTTGCACATCTTGATTTTGATGGAGCCCAAAATCTGCGTGGTTCATATTACGTGGGAAACGAACAGCGGTTTTGAGAAATAAATAAATGGTTTGCAAGAGGAATAGAAGGTCTGAGAAACGAATATATAATCTGGCAAACGAACAGATGGTTTGGGAAATGAATATTTGGTTTGGGAAAGGAACATTTGTTTAAAGGTAACATTTGGTTTGGGAAACGAACATTAGGTCCGGCGAATTGAACATATGGTTAGTCAGTTGATGTGGACCAGAATGCCCCATTCATAGAAGATGACCCGTGCCGAAACGTGAAATAAAGAGCCTGTTCCACTTTTCTTACAACAGTAAGCCTACTATTTTCGTTCCAACCCCGTGAAAAGTTAATACCCTGACTTTTCCAATGTTCTCGAAACAACAACCATTTGCTTACCACACTCGGGAGCGTAGTTACTGTGGTAAATACGATCTCTTGTGGCGTTTTCTGAAAGTAGAAACATGAGGTTCAACATTGACGGCTGACGCCATGAGGTCTAACCTAAATATCAGCCTATTATCCGAGGCCCGTGACATTTTTCTGACGTCATGAAAGAAATAGGGAAATTCGAGTAAACGAATGTTGCAAATTGTATATTTGTGGTTTTGTCCTGTTTATTTTCTAGTACCCCGATTTCAGCTTATTGCTAGAAAGAGGTAAGGGCCTAACCTCGGCGGTTTTTGCGGAAAGTGTGGAACTCTTGCCGGATTGATGAATATGACGTCAGATTTTGGAAAGCTCCGTAGAACTCTTGCCTGGGGCCAAAAAGGACGGTTTTTGCAAGCCAGAGCCTACGGTGTGTGACGTGAAGTGGAGTTGTACGAGGGGTTGCTCACTCCCAAAATGGTTGTACAGTGGTGCCCGGTGCCAGGGTGACCCCAGCCGGTTCCATAAATCACAAATCTGGTGACACTAATTTTTTTTTAAATTTTTCATTTCGGGGCGAGAGCCGGTGCCCACCCAGCCGGTGCCCAGGGAGGGTGTACAGTGGTACCCAGTGAGTGAGCAACCCCTCGAAGTTGTATAGTCTATGTCAGAGAGGACTATCTGAATTTGTGTAGCCAAGCTCTCGTTCATCCAACCATGTTTCTGTTTTCAAGTGGAAAGCTTCGTTCTAGCAGGTACATCCCAGTTTCAAATTGAAGTTGGACTAAAATCTGAAAGTGCTAAATATTAGGGGCAGTTCCCCAGCCGCACAGCCAACATATCTTCTTTGAGTTATAAATAGAAAAATTTACAGAAACAAAATAGTGGCATTTTCCCACGGGTCCGAAAGTGCTGCCATCTGTTGTTTCTACCCAGTTCTGTTCGTGATTTATGCTGAGTTTATCATTCCATTTTTTGTGTTTGGGATTGTGGTTGAGAAATGGTATCAGATGTGCCTCTTAAACTTTAAAAGTTCTCTCACTGCTAAAGAAATTAGAGCTTTTCCTTTGCTCCTTTCTAAGTGGTGAATAGAAATTTGGCCTACGGCAAAAAGTCAACTTTTGAACTAATACAGACATAATATTTTTTCAACGGCAATCGGTAGCCGTTAACGAGCTGATTAAAGTGTGTGCAATCCGTTTTTCTGAACAAAAATTCCTTCATGAGATACACCATTTTGAAAGGTTCGAGGGATTGACAACTTTAGTAGTAGGCTAAGGTACACACTGAAACCAAAAATAGGCCGATCCCAATTGTGAGACATGTTGAAGACTTGTAAGCAACAATCGGCTGTTAGACCATTTTCGGCGATGAGGGCTTTCCAGCTTTTGCTAGTTGGTGTACCTTTATTTTTTTGTTGTGTATTTGATGTCTATCACGGGGAGAGGGACTTATAAGTAAAAATCGGGCTAGATGGGGTTGATGAGGGGCTACAAATTTGTTCAAATTGGTGCACATTTATTTGATCTCTACAGATCTGAGGGTAGGAAAATTCGTCTTCATGGTATATCGCTGTAACTTAGAATTAAGTGTTTACACAACGGATGCCAATGACAATGTAAAACAATGATGTAGTTTCCAAATAATTACTAAAGTGGCATCTATGGTATTTCGATCCTGAAAATTTACGGATAGCTTTGTTATATAAGATATATATATCTTATAAATTATATAAGATATGTAAGAAACCACGTTGGTTATATAAGATAATGTTGCAAGTTTTCATTCTTCACGACATCTACGACTGAAAGGATAAAGTTCAACTGTCTGCAAAGTCAATTTAGTCCCTTCTCCTGATCTTATTTTTTTCAGCGCTGAGGGATAGCCTTTGATCATGTGAAATTTTCGAGGGGTTGACAACTTCTGTGGTAGGGTACACACTTAAACAAAAAATAGGCGAATCCCAGTTGTGAGACATGTAAGTGTTAGCTGTTAGACCATAATCATCTTCGGCGATGAGGGGTTTGCAAACGTGTGATCCGTTCTGGATGTAACTAGATGGTAAGAGAATGCTCGTCATCGACGCACATCGCGAGTACCAGACGGGTAATCCCATCTGACTGAAACGTGATTCTGGCTAGGCATGTCCGAGACCAAACGGTGAAATTTGATGGTTTCACTGTTTTGCAGTTTATGAATTTGACGTGTTGTTCTCAGCCATTAAAGTTCATTTTTTGTATGTTTAGGATAGTTAGAAGTGTGTTTGTTTAATAGTTTTGGTTGTTGTGTTGTTTGGGCGTCCTTTCTTTATTTCTTTCCTTTTTAAATATTCCTTGAGCCCAAGCTGACTCTGAAACATATATTCAAATAATGCGCAGAACGGATATGTCAGCTACGATGCTTTGCCAGCGACACTTCGGCCCTTCTTGGCAAGGGTCCTCGTCAGTCGTCAACCCCGATGAAAAATTTATCTCAAAATAGTACTATGAAGTAGTACTTAAAAGTTGCATGCAGTACTAACGATGCTACTACATGCTTCTACTTCGAGGCTACCGTGTTAGTGCATACTATTACCGTGTTACTGCATACTACTATATGCTACTATTAGCAAGACTGGATGCTACTATGCCAAGACAGGATGCTACTGGATACTACTACATAAGATTGGAGGTCTGAGGCTTCTTTGCTATTACATAGTATTACATGCAACGTTTTCGTACTACTACCATACTACTACGCAGGCTACAAATTTTTCATCGGGTCCTGACGAGTACCCTTGCCAAGGAGGGCCGAAATATCGCTGCCTTTATTGCCTTATTGCTGCATTTATTCTCAAACACTAGTCAATATCCCATGCGAATTCCTCTTCATTGCCTGATATAAACTGCAGCACGAAAATAAAGGAGGGAACGAAATATCCCTGGAGGAAGAGAATGTTCGGCTTCGTAGGATAAGTTCACTAGCTCAGTTGAGATAATACCTGTGGCTTTATCCACCACAGAAAAAAGTTGAAGCTCGTCTTGTAGCCTGCTTGACTCCCATTGGCCTTAGTAGGAAAGCGTTTCAAAGAGGCGACAATGCGCTTTTTAAGATTCAAAAGCGCACAATTTGAACACAATCTTGTTAGGCATCAAAATACATGGTGAGTATATACTTATACATCTGATTTTCGAAATTTTCACCTGATGCACACAATTTCGCTTTGTAACAAAATATCTGTATTTTAGCATAAAAGAGGAGGTCAAATCACGGACGTGATGAATGCAGTGCTCCTATATTAAAAGCACGTCTTTTGGTATACACATATTTTTGTTACCGAAAATTCAGAACTAATGAACTTGTATCTAATTCATCCTGGAGTCACTCTTTTTTTTCGGAGAGGGTCGAGTGGGAGAACTGCTGCCGATCCAGTTTAGAACTAACTAATTGTTTTCCTGCTGAGTCTGCTCCTTCGAATCCCCATTTCGACCTGCCCGATGAAAAATTTATCTCAAAATAGTAGTACGAAAAAGTAGCATGCAGTACTAATTGATGCTACTACATGCTCTTTTTCGTACAACTACCATACAACTACGCAGGCCACACATTTTCCATCGGGTGGCGCTCCCGTCAGGGATAATAACCAAACTATCAGTGCCATGGAGAACCTTTAGAAGCCGGTGTCGATTCTTCAAGAGCTCCCAGAAAGGAAATGCTAAGTAGCTGGTGGGCACTGGACGAGCCTTTGATAGGTAAAACCAAAAATTTTGGCCATTGAGTTTGTGTACTGCCACAACCCTTTAAAGTTTAACCGAATAGGTCTGCGATCCGACAGTCTAGCTACACATCACTCATTCACTTGGATAGGCCCCAAAACCCGATACAAATGCGTTATCCGTCGGTCCGTTATCCGCACATAATCGATTTCATCAAATGAACTTATTCTTTTGGATTTGTGGTACCTCTATGTGTTTGTTACTCAACGCTTGAAGTACTTACCAACTACAAATGTAAGCCATTGCAGAAAACTAAAATACCGATTCCTTGCAAGACATCTCTTAACATCATTTTCCTACTTTGTACAGGCGTTCCGAGCTTCGTACATGTCACAGTGGAAATTCATGCCGTTGTGGAAATTCAAATTCTCCGCGTTCAAACGAATTTTGGGTTGTCGTGCAAGCAGCGCACACTCTGAATGTTATTACTAGAGCAGAGCTCCGGGTAAAAAAAATGCAAATCCCTATTAGATGAGTCAAAATATTTCAGTTTAATCAAATATCAGAGTAAAATTATGCTGACTTTTTCAGTTTAACTTTGAGGTCTCATCGGCGTAAAATCAAACCTTATCAACAATAAGCTTAGGCTGAAGAAATAGGCTGGTGACGAAACGTGCTGTCAGGCGTCTTCACGCAACGTTCTCCGTGTAGTCAAAGAATACCGAATTGGCAGCGTAACAACATAGCCAACACAGCTGGATAATGCCAACGATATGGCTTGTGCCTCATGGCAGCCGAATTTCAGGGATTTTCCCCATTAATGTGAGTAGCCCAGTACCGGTAGCAATGTGTTCACTTGACAACAGGTAAGGGCGGTTGGAGCCACGTTAATCCACCAGTGAATTAAACTTTTGGAAGTCGTGTAAACAGCACTAGGGACTTCAATCCCTTCCGGCAATTGGCTGCAGAGTTGCGACGCCAGACCAAAATAAATCACCCGTTCGTAAAAATTTGAAAAATGTAAAAAAGCGAGCAATTTGGTGACAAAAAAGCAACATATTTGGTGGTTAACGATTAACCGTGGCAATCCTGGTCGGCTGCCAACTCAACGGTGACGCAAAATGGTTTTTCCTCTTTTCCATTTGGCAGAGCTGGGCTTTTTCACAAGCTGTGAGCTAAACAAAGCAAGTGCGAATTTATTAATCACTTTTTGGCAAACATGCAAAATATGACTAACTCGGTTAACGAAGTTTCATTGTAAGGGATGTGCTGGAAAATGCCAATAGCTATACCCAGATCAAAAGGATTTGGAGTAAAGGAGCGAGTTTTTATAAGTTCGAATGATTCATTCTTATGTCTCTTGATACCAATGCCTTACCAATTACTCTTCATGAACCAAGAGACGGTACCCCTGCACCCGGCTCACCCTAGCCTACGAGTATCTATGTAGACTAAACTGACCTATGTGCTTGAAGCTCCGTTACTAGGCTAAACTGGATCTAAAAAGACAAGAGGTGAGAGCTCATATGGCGCTTGATCGGGTAGCTAGGACAGGAGTAAATTTGATGTTTGTGTCCATATAGTCAACTCGATGTCCATTGAAAATGCCCCTTGTAACTATACCAAACTATCGGTATGTAAAAATCACACTTTTATACGAGATTATTTGTAAATGGCTTTAAGCTAAATGACTTTGACTTTAGTGCTTCGATAACCGAGTGCTTCAATGATCACAGTGAAGCTTGCTGAAGGAGTACGAAACAAAAACGGCAACGGCTTTGTCGGCTTATTTTTATTTAAAGACCTAATCCAAACATTCTGTTCACCTTCTCTTAGTGATCGCATGCCACGGGTTTGTTTAGATTTGAACTCGATTGCCGAGTTGCTCTTTTGGCTCAAGAAAAAACTCACGCACAACGTCTTCTTTTCTAGATGGCGGAATTTTCCAGGATTGATTAGCAAAGAATTATAAGACCTAACTGATAATTTTTGTATGTCTTCAGAGGTACCACACTGGTCATGGTTTTATAACTTATTTGTATTTGACGGTGCAAAACGGATAAGTCAGCTACATATTTTAATTTTACCTGGATTTGGTATAATTTCACATATTATTAGCCAAGAAAGAGGTAAAAAGGAAGCATTTGGAACGTTTGTTTGTAAATTTGTATTTGTATTAAACAGTTGGAGCACTGGATGGAAATTATTACTTAGACCCTTGGCTCCCTACGTGCCATAACAGCTGTCCGGGATAATCGGCTGAGATTTAGTCCAGACAGAGTTATTTCAAACCTAGTAAATTTGGTGGGTTTTTTTTGCTCATTGTTCTGCGGTGTTTTTAGTGGTTTTGAACATTCATAGTGACAGTAGGGATGGTTAGCATTGTGTGTGTGTAGAAAGACCATTTTTTGTGGCCCGCTTTAAATCATCAACACAGTGGTGAGGCGTTAAAGTTTAACTGAAAAGCCAACTTATTTTTATACCCTACCATTTAATTCAATACATGAATTATCTAGGTTCTGCTAAGGGATATTTTTTTTTATTTTCCACAATCTACTCTAGTAGCGACGTTCAGAATATCTACGGCCGTCTCCACAGCGCAAATTCCACTATGACGCGGAAAATTTGAATCTGCGATAACAAAAAAGGATGTGCTGTAACAGTTGGCGAACATGATAGTGGCGGCGATTGGTTCTGGATGTTAATGCACCGAGTCTTTTCGAAGGCGATACTCAGTTCGTACGTCAATAACTAAAGCACATGTATTTCGTATTTACTTACATTGGAGTTAGGTCAATAGCACTTGTAACTAGGTCAACTGGGTCGGACTATGCCGAGCTGAACTGGCTCAGAACTGAGCTCAACTGAACTGAGCCCAAGTCAAACTGATTTCCTATAGCTGTGGAACCCTTCCTTTAAGTTTGTCTAGTTTTTTTTTCCTTGATTAAGGAAAAGGAAATAAACTCTTTCAGTCTGGAGAAAAGCGTGGGCGTTAGAGATAGTCAGAAATAGAGAGAGTTAAGGATAGAGCTTGTTGACTAAGTTTTGATCAGGTATTTGTTTGCTCTAAATACATCCTCACAAATCTCACACCAACACTGGCTTTTCAGAGAGCAGTGGTGAGTTTGGTGAAGACTGCTTAGTGCCTGATCAAAAATCTTTTTAGTCAATCGTACACAACTGGTACAAGCGCGTAGAAGTATCACAAATCCAACAAGGAAAGTCCACTATTGGAAAATCGATTATTCGTGAATAGCGGAGCAACGAAGTGGCGAATGCTCATCGGGTCTTCAAGCCTCTTTAATGAATAAGTGATGGGTAACTAGATTAACCTATCTCAGCCCTTTTCCGTTAAACTTTTAAGAGTTGTCACTACAATACATTGTAAACACAGGAAACTAGTAACGCAGTAATTGCAGAACATGACAAACAAGTTAAGTTGGACTAAAGTTGGCAAAGATGGGTCTGCAAAAACGCTGGAATAGTATAACGACGAAACAAGATCGTTTGAAGATATCAGAATTTTCAGACATAACAGTCTCCTCTGGTAGTAACAGTTTACTAATCGAATGGCCGGAACGGTTTGTTTGTATTTGCCGAAAGTACCATGTAAGTACCCTCCCAGTACCATGCTCAACATTTCCATTTCCTTACGGTTGATCTTTTGTGAAGAAATGACTGCGGCTTCCGAAGATTCTGGAGCTCCGAGGACAAAACCGTTTGGCTCTATCGCTTTAGACTGCAAATCCGATACCGCACTGTCAAAAGTTTCATAACAGATTGCGCATAACACTTTCAAAAATAACACCTTTTCACTTAGAAATAAAGTGTTATGACCAATTAAGTTTACACTATTTCGTGCCTAGATCTCCAACAACACCTTCAATTGGTAAAAATACTAACGGGAACGAAAGAAACATAACATATAACATCCCAAAGTGTTATCTGTTGAAACCGCGCATCCTGCTGTTGTCGTTATGTAACTTCTGACAGTGTAGTATTTTTACCTATTGAAGGTGTTGTTGGAGATCTGGGCACGAAATAGTATAAACTTAATTGGTCATAACACTTTTTTTCTAAGTGAAAAGGTGTTATTCTTGAAAGTGTTATGCGCAATCTGTTATGAAACTTCTGACAGTGCGGAGATTGCCTTAATAGATTAAACATATACGAGTAAAGCATCCTCTCTTCATGAAGTGCCCAGTTCACAAAGCAATTATTCCCAAGCTAATCCCATTTTGTCCCCAGTACTACCCACTAGCGTCCAAAGTTTTTTTGACTTAGCTGATCCTGACAAAAACTGGGCCCGCCCCCCCTCTCCCGTTCAATCCGACCCTGCCCTAAAATGGCTTTTCTAGGCATATAATAATCTGGTTAGTCATTCTCCCCACCAAGCTTTTCCTCGAACCAACTACCCACTGTGCAACTGGATTTCCATACACCTGCCCTCAACTCCCTTACAGCAGTAGTATCCGGCCCGGACCTTCCAGTGACTTATCTAGGGTAGACCTACAAAGTTCCAGCATCACAGTGGGTGTGAAAGTACAATTTTCGGACTTTCCAGTGGCACTAGGCAACTGGCCTCAAAAGGGTCTAATGCGGTTCGAACCCTCGCATGGAATATACAAGGAAAGAAGTTTGTAAGACCTCTCTACCCGCTTGGCACTTCGGCCAGCTACAAGAATTCCAGACTAACACCCATCTAACTCCCCCTACGGTGGTAGACTTCACGTCCTCTTCTTGCCAAGTTTCATGTTCTCATGTGTGAACGTACGTATCCCAAACTGTTACAATGTTCTGCTGAAACTAACGAAAGACGACTATCTTTCGTCATCTGTTGAGTCATCCCCTATCACTTCCTCGTTTGCACTCCGGTTGAGAAAAAACACAGCTCTTGCTTCCGCTGATAAACGCATTGCTATTGAAAAGCTGCTCGTATTTTCATGTGATGGTCTGTGGTCCACATTCTCCACAAGATTAGAGACGTCATTCCGAAGACTAATTGGCTCGGACTTATCATAGTTACACACGACATTTTTAGGATTAATAACGGGTGAGTCAGGTTCAGGTCTAGGGTCCTGAGTGTCATTATCCTCATAAGCAGCGGAAGTGTCACTGGTTTCGGACATGGTCCCACGTCGCGAGCTCTCACAAATCGGGCTTCGAGATTCACATCTTTCACTTTGAACAGAGGGGCTATTCCCACACTCTTGGCTGTCAGCTCCATACTTCCTAATTCTCGCCTTTGCCTCTCTTTCTGCCCAGTCTTCAGCCCTCCCCTTCAAAACGTTTTGGAGCTCATTCAACATAACTTTCGACTGAAGCTTTTTCTCTTTAATTATTAGCCGATATTCTTCTCTGCTCACTCGTAACTCCTCGCAGTCGTCGGCTGGACCACTCTTTTCCTCTCTTGAAATATACGCTTCGAGAATCTCGTCTTCATTTACATCTATCCAGCTATCATCGACGACAATCACTGGTCTCGAGTCTATTTCGACCTGAGGCCCCACATTCCCTTGCTCCACCAGTCGTGGCAATGGGGGACTGCAGCCTTTTTCGAGTTCAAAGATCAAGAGCTCGAGAGTCGCAGTGAGGTTGATCTGTTCTTGCTTCATTTTAGCAATCAGGCTTTCGATCTCGGCTCTTTCCTTATCTCTGCCAATGTCACTACTTATCAAATACAGAGCAGTCAAATGAGACTGTAGAGACCTGGTCACCATCTCTAGAGAATTCTTTTCATTTGCAACTCTTCTGCACTCCACTTCCGAACACCAGGAGGTGTAGTATTTAAAGCTGACTTGTAGACGTTCCAAGCAGGCTTGACTTTGACTTTCAGACGCGGCATTAAACTGTTGTATGCCTCGAAAAATGGACTGGCGCGCTTGTTCTGCGTCATAAATAGCCAACAACAGACGACGACATAGTTGCGAGCAGAGAATACACCAAAGGTTGAAAACTTCCTGAAATAAAAAGACGCTAGTTAATAATATTAGTGATGACACTGTCAGAGGTTTGATCACAATTCACACATTCCTATGTTTCCTTGTACTCAGCGTTATACGACTCTTGTCATCCTTTCGTCACGGGATCGTAAACGAACCGGTTTCAGTTTCATGTTTTTACTAGAAAATAACCTCTAAAAAGGTCATAACGCAAATATTTTGTGGATCCTTTATAAAATCTCAAACACTAGGATGTACATTCTTGAGCGAAATGTTAGCGAACTTCTAACTGAAGCCTAAAACTTCGTTTGTAATATTTAATTTCGTCTTTAGATATTTAGCTATATACAGCCGATGGATAAAATAATGTGTTAGTAAGTAAAATCTAGACAGAATCTTACAAACGTTGGTCTCGTAAAATCTCGACGCCGAACAAGCCTTATAGTTAAAGTTAGGGTACTGGATGGTCTTTTCTCTTGACCGATGTGTGGAAAGGCCTTAGAAATGTTGAGCATTTTATGAGCGTTCGCGAAGAGCTAAAAGAAGTAAGGAACGATGTTTCTGGAGTGGAATCCGGGGCGGGGGGAAGAAATGGTTGATACGAAGGTTGACATACAAACCTTGTGTAGGAATTCAAAGTATGGGAAGGTTGGTTTAGCAATATCGCCTGAGAGAACTTTCTCTAGGCGTCTTTTTTTTGTTTTGTTTGTTTTAGTAACTTATATGCACTCCCGATGGGATAGAATGGAACATTTTTAAATTCAGTATAATTCTAGACATGCCTGTTCTATCCTTATCGGCTTATCCGTTTTCAATTATATCGATATTTCACACAAGCTGCACCAAACTTGGATGCACGGCTTTGCCTATTTCGCGGCAATAATCCAAGCTTATTCTGGATGTACCACGCTTTGTCATGGCCTCAGGCTCTTAGTGCGAAACAAATTATTATCATTATCATAGGATAACCAGATAACCATGATAATTCTGGGTAAAAACTACCAGGCCTAAACTAAGCGTCTACAAAACTGTCAGGAAAAACGCAAGTAGGGTCAACGACGCGTTGAGGTTCGACCTGCCATTTCGAGTAGTTCAGCCATTTACCACTCTGGGGAATTCCTATCAAGCTAGTGAGAAAATGGATAATTAACGACCAACAAAGGGTCGTGGCTGGTCAACCAGATATTCCCGCTATATGACGGCTGTCAAATCGTTTGCCTCAAGACTACGTCGGACTAGGGTAACTTAAAGTCAGGCCCTCCAGGACAACCTGGACGCCCGGGTTCTCGGGTGACTGGTTTATTTGAAGATGTATCGTTTAGTTTGTTGTGTTTTTTACAAGTTGTTTACTGTGATTTTGTGTAAAAATAAAGGATAATCTAACCTACCACGGAAAAGGATGGCTCAGCACTGGAGAAGGTGCCCCTTTGTTGCGGCACCCTTTCTCTACTCGCTGGAAACTTCACAATGGCTTTTAACCTTTTTTTCGGAAGGAAAACTTCTCCAGTACTGGGACATCAGAGCCTCGTTTTTGTTGCAATAGTGCTGCCGCTTCGCTGCTGCTGCACTTCTTTGCTTCTGCACAAGATGCGTTCTTGGATTCACTGCCCGCACGATTTCTTCTTAGTTGATTCAGCATCTTGCAGGGAAGCACGGACTTGGTCGGTAAGCAAGTCCGATATCCTCGAGAAGCGCAGCCGTCTTCCTCGGAAGCACTGCAGTGCAAAAACGATTGCTGAAAGAATCAGCCGGGAAGCGGCTGAGAAGTGGAGCTGCAGCGTGCAACAAAAAGGAGGCTTAGTCTGATGCATGTTGAGGTCACTAGTCGCCACGGTGTGGAAGGTCCCCCAAACATAGCAGTAACAGCATGAACAAAAGAGCGAAAAAGACGTCACCTTTAAAATTAAAAGACTGGTTTCTCCATCTTCATATCTTTCCCTGAACTCCTCCCAGCGTACGTAATATGTGTCGCTGTCAGTATGGTCCGAAAGAGGCATTGTTGTCCGTAAGAGAACCAACAAGCCGACTGTATACTCACACATGCTGATCAGAGTTTCTCTGACATTTGCTCGAAGGACATTGCAATGTAATGGGTTCTCACTTGAAGGCTCAGCATGATAAACTGAGATGCTGCAACTCACAGGTCTGAAAGAGACATCAAGACTAACTGAAATGGTCTAATCAATAGGTTTCATGGTAGGCTGACATTCTGAGTGCAATTCTGATTTATTGAGTGAAACACAAGAGTTGTGTGTCTGTAATGTAGTAGTAGCTAAACATTACAAGCTTTAAAGTTTAACTGAAAAGCAAACTTATTTTTGCGTCATTCAGTTGAATACATCGAGTTATTTGGATTCTGCTAAGAGATTTTTTGATTTTCCACTATCTGCTCTCGTAGTGAGGTTCCGAATATCTACGGCTGTCCCCAGAGCGCAAATTCTACTATGACGCGGAATATTTGCATCTGGACACAAACGCGGCTTTTCAGTGGACGGTGATAAGCTTGGTGAAGACTCCTTCCTTAGTGCCTGAACAAAAAAAATTCATAAAGCTTTTTCGTCAAGCAAATGACACAGGTAGAACCACAAATCTGACAGGGAAATTCCACTATCTGAAAATGGATTATTCGTGAAAAGTGGAGCATCGAAGTAACGCATTTTCATCGGGTCTTCAAGCTTCTTTAACTGAATAAGTGAGGGGTAACAAGACTGTCCCATCTCTGCCCTTTTCAGTTAAACTTTAAAGGTGTAACTTGTTGCCACTTGTTGGGAATCGTCCGATTCCGTTTCTCACCCTATCTGAATATTCTGAGCCGCGGGAGCACCCGACCTAAAGATCAGTTGGTTGACGACGGGAACTATACATTATGAACTTCGCTAAAGTGCTACTGGCCGTAAAGGCCACGGATTATGACAATAGTGGCGTTTTTGATCGCCGTTCGCCTTTCACTTTCGTTAGCCGTTGGTCTTATTAGGTGTTTTTGATCGCCTGCGCTTCGGCCTGGAGTCTTAAGCTAGGCGCCCACAGAACGCGAATCTTTTCCGCCTACGAATTTTGTAATTTCGCGCCGCTCGACGAATTCGTTTCGTAGGCCCCACTGGAAAGCGAATTCGCCATGATCAGATACGTATACGTAGATGCGTAGGACCAGAACGATGAAGGGTGGAAAGTCAACTGTATGGTCGACTGGTGGTTAATTGGCGGATGGAACAAGATCGAACTGGGCTAAAATTAATTCTATTTTGCACCAAAATAGGAAAAAAAAAGAAAATAAGAAAATACTTCAATTAAACCATATTCTTCAATAGAAGCTCCTGAATTATGAATTTTAGTTTCAGAACTCAGTTCCACAACCCTCAAAAAACCTACGTCTCATTCATTCATTCATTTATTCATACTATACAAACTACATAACATAAATATAATGCAAGAAACAAGACCCCCTGGAGCTATCTTGTTGTGGATGCTCTATAGAGAAGTCTTCACCCTCGTCCTCATTTCAATAAAAAATACAGTAATAGCCACATAACAGCATTACTAGGCTTTCTTGTCTATACATTTGTCACAGCACTATTAACACTTAGTGCTGTGTCAGGTGTCACATCTGCTTAAAATTTTGTTGATAGTTTCTGCATTCACATCAGGTGTCGCATCTGCTTAAAACTTTGTTGATAGTTTCTGCATTCACATCAGGTGTCATGTCCAGATGTCACATCTGATTAAAATTTTGTTGATAGTTTCTGCATTCACATCATTTCTGAGAGGTGATTCCACTGAGGTGACTACACCTTACAAAGTTTAGAATGAAGTAATTATTCACAATAATTCTGGTCCAAAGCTGTGTGTTTACTACAGTGTTTGCAGAACCTTTTTCCAATGTGGTGGTGTTTCCAAATGAGAAGTGTTGCTTAGCTCTTCTGGTTCTGTATCCTTTCAAACAGGTGGTCATTGTTCTGTGCCACTTCTACAATCATGGTTGTGTCAGTCGAGTAATTGGTGTCATATACTGCTTATGTGCTCGTTGACAGTTTTTGCGATCAGACTGATCAGTTTCCATCACAAAGTTTGTTTTGATGTTGGTATCAAAAGCTACACATGGAGCTTGAAAGGACAGGGCTTCATCATATCCAAGTTGAAGCCTTACCTACACCTGAGCAGCTTTTGAGAAACCTCTTTCTTTCTTAGATGTTCATGGCTGTATCTATGATGTTTTCCCATTTGCTCTTGCACCTCACAAAACTGAAAAGAAAAAAAAATCATTAGCTGCTGCAATATAACATTCTCTTTTAATGTTTTGAAATACAGTTGTTGGTGCTAAACAGAATAAGTCAGATGAAAATTTATCTGAGGAAATACTTAGTCCCTTATTGGCAAGGGTCCTCTTCATGCCTTGGCTTGAAATAATTAAACTGCTTCCATTAGCACCACAAACTATGTTCTCAATCAGCTTGGGCAGAAAGAATGGTTATCTTAGAACAGTACCTTTAATACTGCATAAAGTAGCCTACCTAGAACGTTGAGTTGGGTGATCTTCTCTCGTAATTACAGCAGCCTACATAAACAAGTCTTTACGGAACTCCTACACAGGAACATTAAAGGTATATTCAAACCTTTGTCATATTCTGCAACAATTTTACTGGTAATAAGTTATATATTATAAGTTATATATATATACTGTATTGGGCTACTGGCTAATGAGATACTAGCTTATATTTGTATAGGCTGCAGAGACCAGGAAAGATATAGGATATACATCAAATATCTTTGATAACCAAAGAAAAAGCTGAAATATCAGATAGGCTACAGGAGAGGTACCCTGCATTGAATGTACATAACCTCGAAATTGGTAAAAAAAAATGTTCAGCAACAATTTCTTGGCAGTCGTGGCTAGTTGCTACTGTCAAGTAATGAGTTATATATTATAAGTTACATATATATACTGTATTGGGCTACTGGCTAATGAGATACTAGCCTATATTTGTATAGGCTGTAGAGATGGGAAAGATATAGGATATACATCAAATATTTTTGATAACCAAAGAAAAAGCTGAACTATCAGATAGGCTACAGGAGAGGTACCCTGCCTCAAATGTACATAACCTCGAATTGGTAAAAAAAATGTTCAGCAATAATTTCTTGGCAGTCGTGGCTAGTTCCTACTGTCAAGAATTTCTTTTCAACAATTTTGAGGCCAGTTTCGAGGTTATATACATCCGAGCATGGGTACCTCTTCTGTAGCCTACCTAGGCTACCTAACAGAAAGATGAATTCTCCTCTGGGAGAGAAACTACTCTTCAGAATGGAGAGTCCTTGTGAGGTCAGAAAAAAGAAGAGAGCAAAGAAAATTGGTTCACGGAAGTTTGACAAGTTTGATGTCCACCGAAGCTCACTTGGATTTTAATAGCAGTCTTCCGCAGCCCTGGGTTTTGGGATATCCTATTCAAAATGCTCTGATAGAGTATATTAAACCAAGGAATTGAGATTGACTGGTATACAGTAAACATTATGAAAAGGCTACTCACCATCCACATTCATCTCCTCTTAGAAATGCTCTTCCAAACATTTTTGATGAGATTTGGGCCTTGTGCTACTTCAGTCTCTGCTTATACGTGGCTAGATAACTCCCCAGAAGAGCAACCAATCTGTCTAGCCTACATCAGAACTTTTTCTACAGTGCTTTGGCCAAGTTGATTGTTGATTTCCTGAATTTCGCTGCGCGAACAAGGGGCGGCGCGAAAAAAATTCGACTTGAAGTTGAAACGGCGCGGCGCGAAATTTTTGCCTGGCGAAGCGGATTTTTTCCGCGCGCGACGTCAAATTCGCCCAGGCGAACGCGAATTCGCGTCCGGTGGGCACCTATCTTTATAAGGTGTTTTTGGACGAACGGCGACCGGCGTCTCCTCTCTTTTTCATAGAAAGCGCAGGCGAACGTGCAACGTCGAAGGGTACCAAGTCGGCCGTGTGCTGTCACCATTCGATTGAAAATGGCGGAGATATAAAAATCTCCGAGCAAGGAAAGTGGAATTTCACTCTAAAATGTAAGTGGATTTCGAGAAAACAGTAGACAATAAGTACTAAATGACAGG
The DNA here is from genome assembly GCA_030848855.1 of Branchinecta sandiegonensis. Lineage (NCBI taxonomy): Eukaryota > Metazoa > Arthropoda > Branchiopoda > Anostraca > Branchinectidae > Branchinecta > Branchinecta sandiegonensis. The sequence continues at coordinate 10,183,798 of JAUPMV010000003.1, read as the reverse complement.
ACTGACTCTTAATACGAGTACATTCAAAACTTGGATTTACTTCTCAGCAACTTACTTTAGTGATAGACTATAAACTCAGTAGGTCACTTTTCAGCTTTTGGCAAACCCAAAATAGACAAGACCATATCAACCAGAAATGCTTATTCCTGACAACATTTAAAACCTGCCTGTCCTTTGACTTTTCTGTTGGAAGTAAACCTCCAAGGAAAACATTAAAGCCAAAAGGAGATGTAGGCAAATTAAAATTTCTGATTCTGTGTGCAAAATTAACTAAGCTTATTTATTACTAAATTAATAGCTTTTGTGTCAATTTTCAACTGTCAAATCAATTAATTAGCTTTTGTGTCAAAAATTAAATTAAAATTAAATTATATTGAATTAATTAGCTGTCGTGTCAAATATTAGCACTGACCAACCTTATCGTGTTCCTTACCTTACAGAACGAGTAGTAACAAATTCTTGCCCTTGGAGCGTTTTATAGCGTAGCTGTCAAGTTACAGCAGTAGTGGCCAACCTTGAATTATGCAATCTCAACCTGGTTTCAGCCTGTTCTTGTGCTTGTGTTCAGTTCATTTTCCAGTTTGAGCACCTTGAAACTGAAGGGCATCCTTGCCAAGACGGGCCGAAATTTAGCTCTAATAAAATTCAGCTGACGTATCTGTTTTGCACCGTCAAATATGGTTCGGAGTCAGCTTGGTCTGATGGAATATTTAGGTGTGTGTGTTGGCGCACGAGGCTGTCCAGCAGAAAAGTTCATGGGGAACGATGGGTTCTTTTTGTCATGTCAAATCCAAGTTTTGTTAACAGGTTTTGCAAATCCAGGTTTCTCTTTTTCGAATTTCCCGCTAAAGTTCAAATCCGAGTGAGTCAACGTCCCTTATAAAGCGGTTTTACAACCAAAACCCCAAGGCGAACTTGTAACAGCAAAAACGGTTTACAAGCAACGAACGGCCAGCGTCGAGAGTGCAACGTTGAAAGGCGATCAAAAAACGCCACTAATGAGGATTTTCAGTGGAAAACGACTGCTGGTGTTTCAATTAATGATATGGAAAGGCCCGCAGTGGTAAAATTTGTGATTGATAAACTTGGGCTGTCTGAAAATGAAATGGCTGTGATATCTCAGAACAGGTGTTGCTTGAGTCAACGGCAAAGAAATTTGACAATATTTTGGTGCTGCAGAGCAGTGATACCCCTCCCTCACAGGTCGGGGCTCGGACGGATGGGGGCACAGTTCAACAGACGGTTCAACAGAAGCCGGGGCCATCAGGAATGACTGAGGTAAATGAAAAAAGGTTATTGTAACTAGGTTTGTCATAGTGTTGCCAGAGGAAAATTGAATAAAGAAAAGGGGCGAACTATAATGGAAAAAGTAGAATCTTGTTGGTAAATTTGTTTGTTTGTAAAAAAAAAAAGAAGAAAAAGATATGGTGTTTTTGAGTATGTTGCACAAGAAATAGTGGTAAATCGCTCAAACTCATAAGCTGTACGCTCCTCGGGAATTGTAAATCCCTTTGTTAATATTTTTAGCAGAAGTATTTCGGACTCTGACACTTATGGAGCCTTCGTACCCTAAACGTTGACGCTTACGACAACAGAGGGGTCCCAGCTGTAAGCTGTCAAAATACAAACAGGTGTTTGGACGTCGAGCAGCCAATAGCAGGCAAACGTTGAGGCTAAGAACAGCACACGGGTTCCGACGCAGTTCAGAAAAACAAACAGGGGTTGGGGTTTTTGACCTTAGCTACAACAAAGAAGGTTAGCCCAAAGACAATAATAGTGGGAAAGACCGGCAGCTCCGCTAAAACCGCGTCGATGAAAATCGATTGGGACGCCGCCTAGCGTTTGGACTTTGTCCAATTTCGAGCGATAGATGATTCATATAATCAAAGCAAGAGGGCGTGAATCCACAATGTCTGTCAATATTAGTTGACTTTAAATTAGTGGTTGCCCGTGATGTCAACACTCGTCTACTAAAAAAAGTGATTAATTGTGCTCCTACTTGCTTTTATTTCAGTTAAAGAGGAAATCTGAAGGAAGAAAGCATGCTCTTCATAAATGATTGCTAAGCTCGGAGTCAGCTACAGTGTTTGAGACCGATATTTCGCCTCTTCTTGACAAGGGTCTTCGTTTGGCTGTTGAAGCCCAAGCTGACTGGGAAAAATATAGTAAACGACTGACAAACTTATGCAGTTGCAACTATTTAGCGATTTGTTACTGCAAACGCCGAATTTGGCCAAAACTGATTCAGTCTGTGCGAAGTTTAATAGAAGCTCAGATAGGTTACTTGCTAAATTGGTGAAAGCACGAAAATGCTTAATCAAATTCAAGGATACGGTATACAGCAACTTACAACGTAATCTCATTCTGTAGGCTAAGAGGAGAGTTTTTAATCGTAAAAATGGATTAGCGGTTTTTTAGAACACCTGAACTGTTTGAGCTTGTTCACATGGGACCGAAACAAGCGCGTAAGCAGCGGCTGATCTGTTCAGACGACTGTTTGAGGTTGACGGGTGAAATAAAAACAGATTTAAAAAGTAACACAAACATCTTGTGAGTTTGTCGAAGTCAAATATAGTTGACATGTATAGTCTTCAGAGTAGAAAAAAGTCACAAACTGAATGTTGCCAGATTTCAGGCGACTCGGCATTTAAGTTAAAACAAATAAAATTCATCTAAATTTTTTGTTTTTAAATGAGAACATAAAATATAATTGGTAACATATATAAATAATACAAGAACAGAATGATATAATTTAGTGCTGTCGTATTATAATATTAAGTATTATTTTTCAAAGAAAAACAACGGAAACGAATTTAAACAGAACACACACTGTTGAAATTGAAAATGATTCTACCTTTATTAATCCTGGGATGCTTCACGTAAAAATCCTACTATGTTCACATTGGTCTGACAAAGTTTGAACTGGACTGGCCTAATAAAACTCGCTAAGCTTGACCTAATTCCCCTAATTACGGTTTGTTAACTGTCCCAAGAGTCATTAAAGGTCACATTCCAAAGGATTTACTGTATCTCGATCGGTGCCGCGATAAAAAATATGCGCCTATTTGAAAGATTAGCGGCTGATTTCTTTTTAGCCGCTATTTACGCACGTAAATCAGCCGCTGATCGAGAATCTGCCGCTGTTTCAGCCCGTGTGAACAGGATTCACCCGAATCTCGCCCTCTCGCTTTGATTACATGAATCATCTGCCAGCCGAAATTGGTCCAACCGCTCCAACCGGTCCAACCGCTAAACGGCGCTGATTGTTGCGACTCATGGGGCTTACGGGAGTTTCCGGTCTTTCCCACTTTTACTGTCTTTCGGTTAGCCCACGAAACGCGTGTTATGTTCGACCTTGGGGTGGAACGAACAGGGTTGACTCATGTAGTCTGAGGCAGATACTGTAAACAGTTGCTGAAATGGCGATGGCATGTCGTTAACGAGTGGACGGGTCAATGAGATTACTTCTCTCTTTCTTTCGTCATTTCCGAACCTCGCCTTTCTTTTCTTCAACCCCCTTTCTTCTGTTTTACCCTTTCTTTTGTCGGGTAAAGTTAACAGTAATACATCTTTATTGAAGCATCACCAGTTCAGTTGGTAGACGGCCTTCAATCAGATTAATGGCTTGAAACATTTAAAGTGAACGAGTTAAACTTTTAAGGTAAACCTTTCCGGATTATTACAGTAGTTACATAATTAAGATGGGTATTTGATATTATAAACTCTGAAAAGAAGCCTTCATTCATAAAGTAGAATATTCATTATTTAAAGGGTTCCTGACTACACTTATTAGATCCGTAAATAGTCATTAAATAAACTTTACTGAGCCAGCTAGGGTCTTCCCAACATAACTACTCTCTGCTTATTCTCGTAAAGGCGAATCAAATATTCAGTTCTAATACTCCAGCACCTTTGAATGAACAGTTTTAAGTTTCTTTTCAGAAAGCAACAGTTAGCTGCAATACGAATTTGCACCTTTTGCATCTATTCAGAAAACTAGACCAAAGGTTTCGATGGGATCACAAATATTGAATATTTATTGGACAACTGATCCAGACAAGCGAATCTTGTAGATTTCCGGTCTTCGCCAAACCCCTATAAAATTTTTGCTATAACCTATAACCAAGTTCAGATATGGATTTGGCATGCATGTATACTCCAACATCGCATCTCTATTCGACTTCAGACCAACTTGACGACTTGACCAAATTCCTTCTTTAGCAGAACAGTAGGATACTCTCGGCAAACCGTATCCAGTTCAAAAGAGCTGGTGAAACTGAGAGGCGAACCTTTCGATACAAATTTCCGTAAAGGAAATAAAGTTCAAAACTGGATTCAGCATGTCTCCTTACCCCGATACCGAATCTCTACTCGATCTTTAGTATATTCGAAAGCTGCTACAGCAGGTCTCCTCACCCTATATCGACTTTCATCGGGTTTTAAAACTTCATGCTAAATTTCCGGTTGTGGCCGGATTCCAGGCCAACTACTTGTCCGGCAAGACAATTTTCATATTTGGATTCAGCACGTCTCTTTACCCCTAAATCAAACCTCTTCAGATTGAACTTTAACTTTTCACAAATTTTCTAGTTTTGACGGATTCCGGGTGAACTACTTGTCAGGCGAGAAAATAACTTTCTTATTTGGACAGCATATCTCTTACCCCTAAATCGATTAGTTTAAAAAAATAAAATAAAAAAAACACCCCTTAATTTGCCCCCCCCCCCTCCAACCGTAAATATAGGGCTACAGAGCCCATCTCCGAACTTGACTTATGCTTTGACCAAAAGAGTCCTTATGCCACGTTTGAATAAAATATCTCAACCCTATTCAAGAGTTATCGTGCTAACAGACGGACAGAAAGACAACTTCTACGAAATCATAGGTATCCCGTCACTTATGCTTTGGGATCCCAAAAAGGATGCGAGAAAACAGCTTTATAGGTTACTTACAACATGAAACCTTTTTCTACAAGTTCCATTTCTTTCAGAAACCTCAGGACTTTCTTAGCTGTTTGTGTAAAGGTTGACCATCCTCTCAAGAGACGTTTTAATCTTTCCAACTCTGTCTTTCTCTTACAGTGGGAGAATAACCTGTATGATGCATTGAATGCTGAGCATGTCCCTAACAGCAGAGCTGGGACAGTGATATGTCTCCATCTGAGCCCTACTGATAATCCTCCGCCCAGAACTGAGAATGTCAGTAATGCCTTCCAATGCCATCGACTGTTACCTGAAATCATAAGTGCATTTTAGCGTTGCTCACTTATTTTTGTTCATATTCACACAACTGTTTAATTTTTTTTATTTGAAATTTAACGTATGTCAATAGACTCCAGACATTCATTCAGGTCAAAACAATCTAGATCGTAGAAAATGGGTGGTAATGCAGCAGGTTTCACTTTCTGAAGAAAAAAAAACGTTTTGTCGAAAATACCAGACCTGCTATACACACTAGGCATTCAAAAACAAGGTGTCTAAAATTTTCAGGCACTTCAATTTTTCCGAGCAATCTCAGAACAACTGTCATTATAGAGAGATTGAACCATATCCGACGAAAACGGAGGGGGATCGTAACGAAAAAATTTAACATTAGGATATAGGACTTTCAACTTTGAAATTAAATTATCGGCGTTTTATCATCATTCTGAGCCAGGGACTTGCTGGAAATGTTAATTGGGCTATTCCTTAACCGTATAGTTCTATTTTTGCAAAAGAGTTTCCATGGAAGTAAGAGTTTGAAGGCGTCAGAGTTTGTAAACAAAGACGGAGTCTCGTCCCATTGGTCAATTATGACTCATTTTTTCAAATCCGCGTAATCGCCGACCAATAGGATTCGAGACTCCGTTTTTGTGTTCAAACTTTGAAGCCTTCAAGCTCTTACTTCCATGGAAACTCAAAACCAAAAATAGAATTATACGGTTAAGGAATGGCCCAATTAACATTTCCAGCAAGTCCCTGGCTCAGACTGATGATAAAACGCCGATAATTTAATTTCTAAGTTGAAAGTCCTATACCTCCCAATGATAAATTTTGTTGTTATGATCCCGTGATGATGATGTAGCAATATCCGTTTTCATGGGGTAGGGTGCAATATCTCAATACCTTACACTTGAATAGGAATTTTCTTCCCTCTGAAATAACTATTAAGGAAAAATTCTGACTGCACTATATGAGACTCATGTCCTGTGGTTCTTTCCATAATCTTAGACCAATGGAACCGATACATGCCAACAGAAACCGTGCTAGGACTTCCAAACAGTTTTCATCCACTCAACCAAATTCTCTTAGAGGAGGAGCTTTCTCCATCTCAGTAGGTATTCCGTACTCAAGAGAAGTACTCTGTACCAAGTACAACCACAGTTTAGAACAGCCTATTCCAAATGCCAGTTACTCTGTGGAAAATACAGATAAAACACGGATACCCTAGCCCTCCCTACCCCACTGAAAAAGATCTTTGAATGGTTACATCCTGTGTTTCCAAAAATTCTCAATATTTTAGGGGTTAGGGTGCCTAACATTTGGCATAAAGCAGCACAAGGTAACTAAGGCAAAGAATTGGCTAGACCTATTCCAAACTGACTACAAACAGATCCCAAACTGTGGGCACTTTGTGGGTGTATGCAATGTTTTGCATAGCAGGGATTTCTGGCAAACTGAAATCTAACATTGCACAAGGCTGCAGTGTCCGGTGTTTGATAGAGCCACAGGCTATCCCAACCCACGACTAAATGAAATGCTTGGCATAGACTCTCCAAAAATCAGGGACGTGTGGTAGACTGGATGTGTCAAAACAGGAGTGTATCAATCATTCACGTCAGGGGTACCATGCCCAGGAGCGTCGCAAGTGCATTTTCAGTGGGGGGGGGGGGGGGGTGTGCAGAGCCAAAGTTTTACCGAATCTGTCAAAAATTTTACCGAATCCTAGAAACTGAGAATTCGAGCTTTAAATGTGGAACAAAAAGGATTACGTAGGAAGAGTACCAATAAAGGGCAGCACGAAAGGGGATAAGCCAACTATTAGGCGGCGTTTGGCTAAGCCCACTTGGAGAATATATTGCCGGGCATGATTGGAGTAACAGCTTCCATCTGTTATCCAATAGAAAATTAAATCGAGAGCCGCAGGTGAAAATTTTCGAAATCCAATTTTTTTTTTCCTGTAGGCTAAAATTTAACCGCTTCTCTTACACATTCTGTCGTTTACTGTGGATTAAATACCGAGACCCTAAGAAGATGGAGGAACCGGATGGAGCGACGTTCCGGCAGCAGCAGCAACTGTAGTCTAGTCAATATACTACCCATAATCACACGAGGTGAGCGCCGCAGGCGCGATTTTTTTTTGCTTTTTCCGGCCAAATTTGAATTCCATCCAAATCCTAGCTTTTAATATTTTCAAATCTCAATCCTAAAACTGGCTTAAAACCCCAGAAGGCGCTGCAGACTGAATTTTCGAAATATTTAGATTAGATATTCTTTTTGGATCAAAAACAAAAGTAAGGACTATCGATGAATCATAGATCATCCCTTTTGTCTGCGACCAGTGCTTCACTCGACCTCTTCCGAGCTTCGAGGTTTGTGGTAACTTCCAAATCTTGGCAACTATAGCGAAAAAATTACCGAATCCCAGTTATTACACCGAATGCCGGTTATTATACCGAATTGTTTTGGCAAAAGTTGGGATTCGTGGTTAAGTTCCTAATCCTGAAAATTATACCGAATAAATTGCCGAATCCCAATCATGATACCGAATATTTTTTAAACGATAGCTTATTCGGGATTCTGTGTAACTATCGAATCTCCATAAATATACCAAATAGTTCCGGCATCGAAACATTACCAAATGATTCCAATAAATTCTCTCACCATATTTGTGATAACTACCGAATACTGCCAATTATACCGAATCCCGATAATTATACCGAAGAGATTTGTACCGATAGCCTATTTAAGATTCTGTTTAACTACCGAATTCCCGTAAATGTACCAAATAGTTCTGCTATCGAAAAAATTCCGAACAATTTTAATCAAACCTTTTTGGTTTGAAAAATTTTGGGGCTCCGGCCCGAAATTTTACTGAATCTCAAAAAGGTGGGGGGGCCGCAGCCCCCCCCCCCCTTGCGACGCCCCTGACCATGCCCTGCAGCAAGGGCATGGCACCCCCATAAAAATGTGTTGAACTGAGAATACGAAATGGAATTTCCTTTTCAAACAGATTTCTATGAGGACACCATGCACTTACTCCAGAGCATGGTGCGGCAACGTATAATCGCCTGTGCTCATTCCTTGGCCCCAGATGCCCTGATGTTAGAACCCGTCTAGACCACATTCTCCTCCTGCAGCAATGAGAGTAGCCAAGTGAAGCAACTGTTCTCCCTGAAAAAGGATTCTGCTGGCTGGAGATCTCTATCTCAAAGGATTCACCAGGCCGGAGTATCTCACTATTCTCACTGCAATTGCACCGGTGTACTGCGTTTGCTCAGAGATTCTCTAGACCAGTGCATCCTTTGCGATGGAGAGTCTTCTTTCAACAGAATCCTTTTTATGGAGTACAGTTGCTTTACTTGGCTATTCCCCTTGCTGCAGGAGAAGAATGTGGTCCAGGCTGATTATAACATGCTGAAAAAAAAATTGAGGATTTGTGTATGACTGGAGGGAGTATGTCTGATCCTAGATGATTACCTATTAACCAAAGCAGTCTTTCAAAGTACTGTATGAGATTTGCTTACCTACTAGTTCAGGTGTGTGAATTTCTGGATGCAACTGTCTTTCCACATCCAAAAAGTTTTCAATGAAGCGAAGATCATGCTCTGTTAAAATGGTTCTGCAATTGTCCAGTAAGTCTAAGAAGATCAGGTCTTCTAACTTCTCTAACATATCTAGATTACTGCAGTAGAGGTATGCTTATGTGAACGTCTGCTAACAGTGGACAGTCGCCGAAGAATACAATTAAACCATACCAGGCAACTATTAGAGCAAAATACCTGTCAAAAAATTTTAATTCATATCCAGATTAGTCACCTTACTCTTCTTACAAGATCCCATGCATTCACAAAACGACATCTAATGGTCCAAAATTAAGCACATTTTTTTTCAACATGTGATGCTATGCATTTTTGAACCAACAGATGGCTCTATCCCAAGTTATTTACCGATGGTGGGTCCGAACCAGCAACACGAAGAAGTTTTTAAATTGGAGCTTTATTTAAAAAAAAAATAAGTTATGCTTTTGTGCCAAAAGGATTGCTTAAGGTAAGCAGTTAGCTGTAGCAGTTACAGGAGGGGTATCCAGCCTCGCCTGGCCTAAAAAGGTTAAAATGAAATTTCAGTTCAGTCTTAACAAGGTTCTAACTGTCAAGGTGACTTCAATGACCTCTCTCTCAGTTCTGGTACGGCTTCGGATATATCTGTCCACTTTCCCTCTTCGCGGCTGGGCAGCTTAGCCTTGGTTACTTAAGATTCACTCAAGCAGGTCTGTTGCCCTCAGAAGGTTAATCATTATCTTGTAGAACGCTTAAGCAGCAATGGGGAGAGTAGGCTGCATGAGGAATCCAGTCGAGAGGTTGAGATGGTGCTTCTTGACCAATGACACCACCTGAGTTCTATGTTTGTCCAAGAGGATTTGGCAACAAGTGCACTGGAATCTTACTGGAATAGGATGTGGTCCATGGTCTCGTTCAGGACCTTTTACACCCAGGGGCGACACTAGCTTTTTACCTTTGGGGGGGGGGGGGACGTCCGGTTTATGCCGACGGACTAAACAAGAGCTGTAAGCTCATATGGCACTTGCATGGGTCAAGATGATTTGATTGATCAAAAGTAAGTTTCGACTTTGCGGTTGAGATGCGCACTCTAAGGGAGCTGGAACTTCATTTGTATGCAAAACCCTTAAGGCAAAACTGCTAATGGGCTGATGGGCATCACGAAAATGCATATATTGCTTAAAAGTAATTTTTTTACTTTGCGGTCAAGATTGGTACTTTAAGGAATAATCGGATTTGGGAAGTAGCAATTTCTAAGCAAATGTTGTTGCGTCTCCAATATTCCAGCGAAGTTTCATCGTCCTAGAACATCTGGAAGTCCCTTAACGCGCGACCACCGGAATCCCAGACCCCCCCCCCCCCTCCTCCAACTCCACCCAAAATAACCGGAGCCAATCCGGTTCTGTAAATGATTAATCCAGAGCATCTGTTTGTCATTCCCACGAAGTTCGATCCAGATCACACCAGTCTAAGCGGGTCAAGTATTTTCCGCCCTCACCCCAATAATTGCCGGATTCAGTCCGGAAATGAAAAAGGTCACCAGAGAAAAATGTCCTCTGTTTAATTATTAAATTTCACTCGAATCCGATCACCCGTTCCAAAGTTACGCATGACTCAATATTCCGGATTCCCCTCCCTCAACTCCCCCCCCCCCCAAGATTATCATATCGAGGATTTTTTTTTATTCCAAGTCAGTTTGACCGGGTCCCTGATTTGCCTTCCAAGTTTCGTCGTGAAAATCCCCCAAAAACGGAATTCCGGGAAACCCCCTCCTCCCCCCCCCCCTCAAGTGTCCGGATCCAGTCAAATTATGTAAAAGATTTACATGGACCAGATGTTTGTTCATCCCAGCAAGTTTTACTCCGATACCATCATTCTAACCGTTTCTCGAGATTTCCGGTCCACCCCCCCCCCCCCCCCCCCAGCTCCCCCGCGGTGCACGTAGCCAATCCGATTCAGCAAATGACTTACCTAGAGCATCTGTTTGTTCTTCCCACAAAGTTCCATCCCGATCCCTCCATTCTAAACGGGTCACGTATTTCCCCCCCCCCCCAAATAGTGGCCGGATCCGGTCCGGATATGAAAAAAATCATCGGAGAAATGTCCTCTGTTCAATTCTTTAATTTCACTCGAATCCGATCACCCATCCCAAAATTACGCATGACTGAAGATTTCGGATTCCTCTCCCTCCACTCCCCCCACCATTATCTGATCGACAAAATTTTTATTTTGAAGTCAGTTTTATTGGGTCCCTGATATGCCTGCCAAGTTTCATCGTGAAAATCCCCAAAACCACCATCACCGGAATTCCGGGACCCCCCCCCCCATAAGTGTCCGGATCCAGTACAATGGTCTAAAGGACTTATCTAGAGCAGATGCTTGTTCTTCCCAGCAAGTTTCACTAATAATTTTCCCTAAATTTTCAAGTTTCGAGCGAACCCACTCCCCCGCACATGGTCGGATCGGGAAACTGATTATTCCCAGGTTCATTTGGTCGGGTCCCTGATATTTGTCAAGTTTCATTGTCCGAGCTCATCTAGAAGTACCTTAACTCGGAAAAAAGTGACAAAATGGCCTAAATTTTCAAGTTTCCAGCGCCCCGCACTCCCCCCCATATGGTCGGATCGGGAAACTGATTATTTCCAGGTTAGTTTGGTCGGGTCCCGGATATGCCTGCCAAGTTTCATTGTCCTAGCACATCTGGAAGTACCCTAACTCGGATATGTGGGACAAAAAGCTCGGACCAACCGACACACCGACAGACGGAATTGTAATCGGTATATGGCACTTGAGCCAAAGGCTGCAAGTGCCATAAAAATGTGCCGACAAAAAATTATTATTCCTCCATTAATAGTGATTAAAATTTTTTCTCCATTAATAGTGATCTCCATAGTCATGATACACGAGGGGCATCAAATCTGGTACACCCATTTAGAAACAGGACTAGAGCTTCTTTTGCGATCAGAAATTTTGCCCCCTCTATATGGGATATAATTCCAGTTGAAATTACAAATTCGAGTCATCTGGCATCCTTCAAGGCTACAGCGAAGAGATTTTTCCTTGCAAAAGAATAGTAATTGATGCGTGAGTGTTTTTTGTAAGCAGAATGTTTGTTGTATATGTGTGAACCGGGTATGAATGGCATGTAGAATAATGTAAAAATAGTGTTACCAAATTATGTGGAATAGAGAAGACTGCCACCTGCGGCCAACAAACCCTTTGGGGCTTTCTTAGCAGGTGCTGTAAAATGTTTTGTATACATGTGTAAAATAAAATCTAATCTTATCTAATCTAATCTAATCCTTAAATGTAATTTCGTATATTAAAGTTCACATATTCGGCTTTTCATTTCAGCTTTCGCTAAAAAGCGAAGCTTCCAGCGACTGAACCCAGACAAGTTCAAATAAGCACCACAGGCAAAATTTTTCCATTTTTAATTGATTTCCCACCACCATGAAACAGAACTGATGTAAAACTAACTGTAATGCATCAGTTCAGATTGTTCCTTAAATGTAATTTCGTATATTAAAGATCACATATTCGGCTTTTCATTTCAGCTTTTGCTAAAAAGCGAAGCTTCCAGCGACTGTAGTTCAAGCGACAAGTTCAAGTAAGCAGCGCAGGCGAAATTTTTTAATTCCGCCTTTTTTCAGGACACATTTTTATATACCTACCATACAAGTTCCAGCTTTTAACGTGTTTCAAACCCCCAATAATGTGAATCCTAAAACGTAAACAAAATGAAACACCAATCTTCCAAACAGAGAATACTACAATATGCGCTGCAGACAAAAACTAAGCATCGCATGCAAAAAAAATTTAATTTCTTTTCCGGTAAAAAATTGCAGCCGACAAATGTTTGCAGAATTGGATTTCTTACGTATAAAAACGATGTGCCGAAAGAATATGGATACCCGACAAAGGCATTCAGAATTCGATTTCTTCTGTGTTTTGCCAGACAAGACTGCAAAGATTTTTATTTCTTACATGTAAACAGTAGCCGACATGCAGACAATACTTAAAACTTTCGGGATGCGTCCGAAAGCATTTAATATATAAAGAGAACAAGATATGCCATAGAGAATAGCGAGGACCAACGAAAATCATGCAGAATTCGATTTCTTCTGTGTTTTGTTGGACAAATGTTTGCAGGATTTTATTTCTTGCGAATAAAAAGAACTCAATGTGCCGACAAGTCGACCAACTCTCTACAAAAGCATACAAAATTCTCTTTCTTCTGTCTGTGTTTTTCTGTTTGACATTTTTAGAAGCAAGAAAAAAGTCAAGGTATGAACGAATTCAACTGTTCAAAGAGGTATTCACATTAGCATACCTCTACTGTACTACTTTTGTCTACCCAATCCACTTTAAGGTGTTGTAGTCTGTAATGAAGATGAATGAAGTAAAGACCACTCTTGACTACTAGGTCACCTGGGTCTTCTATCCTTAATTCTGTGACACTCCTTAGTTGATAATCCTTCACGTCAGTGTTGCCAGATGCTTGACACAAGATCGCGCCGCAAGAGAAGCAAAAATGCGCCTTCGGCGCATTTTCGCTAAAAAAAAAATTTACGAAATCGGATGGGGGGGGGCATGTTGTAGACCAGTCGGTAAAAAAACGAGTTGGCGGAAAGCGCTCAGTTCTTCTTGAAAATAGTAGATTTTTCATTAAACAGTAGATATTATCAAAATATTAAAACGAAAAATATTTCTGAAATTTTAATTTGGTGGAAGTTATGAGCTTACTTTCGAGTTACGACTTTTTGTTTAAAAGCAGTCGATGTTGAATCTTCGAAACAATCATTTTGTCTTAGAAACGGTCGCTAAAAATGATCAAGCAATCAAGCAGTCGATAAATAGCCCCCCCCCCTTCTCCCCGTATATTTTTGGATAATAATGCCTCTGGTTCTGGGATGAGCAAGACATAAGAAAAGTTAATGATCTTTATGAGAAAAAAACAGTAAGGATAATCGAAAAAACGATTTTTTTCTCAAGACGATTTAAAAAACGGTTTTTCTCAAAACCACTGAAAGAAAAGATTTTTTCTCAAAAAAACACGTTCCAGATATGCATGAACCTGACAAGCCCAACAACTTAGCACCGAATACACTCTCGTATCCAAATATCGTGCTCGCTGGCTTTCAAGACATGGATCAGTAAAGAGGGTCAATCCCGAACCAGCAAGCATCAATTATCAGTGTTCTCAAGGACCCAAACGACAATTTTGACATTGCATGTGAATATTTTGAGTCCCCTGCAACCCTCAAGATCTGGAATCTGGATATAAAATCACTGTGTGGCTCTTACAAATCCTGATCTGGTTTCAATTTCTAAGGAATATGGAGAGCAAAATGCGCCCAATTTGCGCCGATATTTGGGGAAATGCGCAAATTTGGCGCAATGCGCACACTTGAAAAATTCGAAGCGCAGCCGCCTCTAAAAAGCGCCCAAATGGCGCAAATGCGCACCATCTGGCAACACTGCTTCACGTTACTGTGCTTCAAAACCTCGCGCCAAGAAAACTGTCTTTGAGCGTGTTCCACCCTCGCACCAATAGTAACTATTAGTTACTAAATACGTTCCAACCTCACGAAAAGTTACTACGCTGACCGTTCCAGCCTTCTCGAAATAGTAACTAATAGTAACTATTTGCTTACCACGCTCGGGAGCGTGGTAAGCGTAGTAACCACGAATCTCTGTCACGTGATTGGTCGGATTCACCCGTGGCATGATATTTCGCTGGAAAATAGAAAAATCGTTCCTGCCTTGACGACAAGAAGGCAGAATTTGTGACGTCATCCGTGGATGGATGGAACACGCTCTTGACGGATCGTGTTCCACCCTCGTCCCAATAGTAACTATTAGTTACTAAATCCGTTCCAACCTCACGAAAAGTTACTACGCTGACCGTTCCAACCTTCTCGAAATAGTTACTAATAGCTACTATTTGCTTACCATGCTCGGGAGCGTGGTAAGCGTAGTAACTACGTATCTCTGCAACGTGATTGGTGGATTCACCCGTGGCATGATATCCTGATGGAAAATAGAAAAATCGTTCCAGCCTTGAAGGAAAAAGCTAGAATTCAGGCGTATTCTTGCCGTTCCCCGAGGACTCCTCGGGGAATCGAAGGGAACGGCGAGAATAGAGGGAGTCACTCCATGCGGACTCTTCGTATAGAAACAGTGAGAACACGGGAAATGTTTCCAAAACGGATTTTGTTAAAAAAAAAAAAAATGCAGTTGACATAATCAGCCTGGATCAACTTTATTTTTGGTTTTGATTATTCTGACTGTTTAATTAATTTTATGTTGCACCAACACCAGCAAAATTTGATTCCCCTCCAAATCTGAAAGGGTGTCCTTTTTGATGATGGTGATGATAATCGAAGCATTCCCCGTCCGTGGGGACTCGCGAGAATACGGAGAGTGAGTCCTCGGGACAAACAAAAACGCGGGACTCCTCAAGTGGAGTCCTCGGGGAACGGCGAGAATACGCATTTCGTGACGTCATGCGTAGTAACTACGGTAAGTAAGATAGAACACGCAAACTGAAACACGCCTGATGGTCCATTTACACCTGATTTACACACTGCGTAAAATCCAAGCGTAATTTGAAATCCGAGCGTATTTGCCCACGTTTTGAGCTTGAAAAGATTTTTAGCAATACGGACGTCTTTAGATACAAAACGGACCAATTTCTACAATACGTCCGTATTGCTGTTGCTAGAAATGTCAATCAATCAATCAATTTATTACCCGTCAAGAGGGAGGGCGTGTAGCACTAGTGACGGAGTACAAAAAAAAAAAAAACAAGAAAAAAATGTTAGAAATGTTAGAAACCCAGCGTGTTTCACCCTACTTACCGTAGTTACTACACAGAGGATGGAACGCAAATAGTAACTAAGGTAGCGTTCCAGTAACTGATGATTAGTTACGATCGTTACTATTCTTGTTATTATTGCCGTTCCCGAGCACGCCGTAATAAGTAAATTGACTCCTCCCACTTATTATTTTCGTTCCACGACTGTTACGTTCGTTACAATTTACTTATGATGGTCGCGAGCATCATAAGTGATAATAACTATCGTTTCTGCAGGAACTCCCGTAAGAGTGATGACGTATGTCCGCGTTGTTATTATTTTCGTTCCAGAGAGCGTGGTAACCACGACAATACGGCGCTCGCCACTCCTCTTATCATCGTAACTTGTAATAACTTCACTGGAACGCTACCTAAATAGTAACTATTGTTAGACGGGTGGAACACACTCCCTGAAGTTTTGTTGTTTCCGGAAGAAGAAGAATAAAACTTTGAAACGATGACGTCATCTCTTCAAGCTTCAACATTGGTTTTGCTCTAAGAGTTGGATATTTAAAACCTAGTCTGAATCAAATTGCTTTTACCATAGTGCAGTCTGGCTTGTCTAATATAACGATTTTCCGCAAAAGTTATAATGGAAACTCGAAGCAGAACAGAAAAGCAGGAGGAGCATGGAAGCACAACGATAGCCGCCATAGGCATAGAAACTACAGTCACAGATGAGAGTTACAGCAGTGATGAGGAAAATATACTGAGGGGAGAAAGATGGCCACCGCTTGGAGCCACTGACCCAGATTCTGATTTTAAGAAGCTAAGATTGGATTCCTGTTCTCAGTCACATGTTGAAAGTTGGGCAGAGTAAGGCAACTTTATACAATATACCTTGCTAATTTTGTATCACCTCTGTGAATGAAACAAGATGCATGCAACTCCCATCATTTCTTTCCAGCCTCTACAGATACCAAATGTGTGAAGTGTGGTCTTCATTGAAAGCTTAGTTTTTCAGTTTTTGTGGAACTACAGTAGAGGTATGCTTATGTGAATCAGGGGTGTCACGACCGTGGGGGGATGGCCCCCGCCTGATGCTGTCGGCTAGTCTGTAAAAAGTGTCGATTTTTCTGAAAATCAGTTTTTTTTTCTGAAAATCAGTAGATTTTTTGTCAAAACCGTCCTTTTTTTCTGAAAATCAGCCGATTTTTTCAAAACTGTTGTTTTTTTCTTGAAAACATTTTTTTTTTCTGCAAAAACAGTCGGTATAAATTACCAGCCAGTCGGTAAATTCCTTGGCCCCCCCTAACATTTTGGCTAGTAATGCTTCTAATGTGAATGTCTGCTAACAGTGAACGATTGCAGAAAAAAAAACTAAAACCCAAACCAGGCATTTTTTAGTATGAATACTTGCAATAATGACTTACACTTTTGTCACTTTTTGAATATTTTGCTAATTCCTGGCTGAAGTGACTTAACTGACACCTGGTTTGCTTTTTATAATTTGAAAAGTTTGTGACGAGGGACCCACCTTCAGTGGAGAAGACGGTGGTCCGAACCTGCAGATGCCTTCAAAAGAGGAAGGAGCTTTTTGGTAAATTCAAAATCAAAGAAAGTTAATTGAATTTCTACTTTAAGTTTGTGCCAGGATAACTCTGAAATAGTTGGCTGTTAGCTGATATCAAGTTTGTTATTTTTCTTTTCCATTTTACTTTTTATATGCAAGTAACAAAGCCAAGGTAGTAGAACAGTTAAAAAAGTGTTCAAATAAGCATACCTCTACTGTAGGTCACATTGTTGCCCAATGCCTGTCTTCTAAACACCTACTGACCATTGCCAAATTGTTTCTGCGCCAGCTTCCATTTCCAATTTTCTTTTACACCTTTTGCAGTCTAAACTAAGTTGTATTTGTCCAGGACAACCCTGAATATAGTTGACCATTAGCTGACATCAATTTTTTTTTTTGCTGTTTGACTATTTTGTAAGCAAGTAACAAAACCAGGGTACTGAAACAGTTAGAGAAATGTTCAAAAGCATACCTCTACTGTATACAAAATATTGACTATGGTATGTTGGCTATAGACCAGTCTGATTTTTGGATTCACACTCTCAAATGTTCAGTGCACAGAATATTGGTATAGCCTATACCAAATGCCAGTTAGGCTGTGGCAAATGCTTGGACTGCAAAAATGGACTACAAAAATGATGTTGTAGATAGGTCAGGGTGCTGGAATGTTTAGCATATCCTAAGCAATATACCCCATACTACAGTACTTGCAGTATGGTCCTCTCTATAGACCACTGTTTTTGTTTTAAATTTGGCTCTCTTTGTTATGTACTAGTCCAGTAGAAGTATGGTTTGACCCGGACAAAATTGCATCATAAATATTCTTTACAGCAAAATGGTTAGAAAAAATTGCTGAACACACATATCCAAAATCATCCAGTGGGAAAACTTTCTAGAGCTGCTTGAAAGGTTGGAGGGGGTGAAAAATCAAGAGAAGAAAGAGATATTTATTTATGATAATATGACAGTCGAGTTAGGGGTAAGGAGATATGTTGATTCCATTTCTGAAGTTTGTTTTTTCCTCCGACAAGTAGTTGGCGCGGAATTCGGCGAAAGCCGGAATTCGGTAGCCTTCCATAAAAGAGAACAGTTTATTCTAAAAAACAAATGTTTGGTCTAATAGTTCAGTCGGTTGAGGGGCCGGGTCTGTACTTTTTTTTTACCTGACATTTAGCTTGTCCGAAATCCGATGAAAACCGGAAATTTCATAGAAGTAAATTTTATTCTGACAAAATTTTTGTTTAGGCTAATATGACGATTGACGAGTTGGCCCATCTCTGAACTTTACTATTTTTCCCCGGAAAGTTGTTCGTCCGGGATCCGGCAAAAACCGGAATTCCGAGAAGTAAAAGTTTTATTTGACGTCGATTACAGTTTTAGTATAGGGGTAAGAACCCATGCAGAATCCATATCTGAAATTTATTTTCTTGAAGTACAGGTAGACAGTAGACAAAAAACGGAAGTTCGATAGACGTATAAGTAAAAGTCAAGATAGAGCGTCAGTATGGGGGTTCGGCTGGAGCCTCAGCTGGAACTTCTCTCATGTACTCTCGGCAAGCAAATGTGCAGGGTATGCTGTTCTTGCAGTAGTTACTAACTTGTCTTTCTTGGTTCAGGACGCAAGCTGTTTAGCATTCACTGCCTATGAAACTTGGCAGACGAAACTGAGCCATGAGCCCCGCTCTTTGATGAAGAACATCGCCCACCACCTCCGTGGCAGCGGAAACCCTATATGGGTTTGCAGTCCAGTTTAGTTTCAGGGTGTTAACCCATGTCTTTGCTGGTCTCCACTTTGCTTTTTCCAGAGATGTGGTGGGGGCAAGCACTCCTTCTTTATCTCGGATTCGTCACGTCTGCGAACTAGGTCAGTCGGTGCTTCTTGACCGACGATGTGGCGTATAATAGCCGAAAGCACCGTCTTCAGCCGGGTCCGGTCCTGTAGCTGAGGCGTCCGCCAAGGAGCGTTCGAAGACGGCCGGGGACAAAAACGTTGAGCGATTGAGCATCACTGCCTTTGTGGTCCATATTAGGGAGCCCTGGGACAGGACCGAACGGATCCGGACCTGATAGATCCGGATTTTGGTTTTGGTGCCAGCGTGACATTTCGATGATTCCATGCGCTCTTTCTCATCTTGGCGAAGAAATAGTTTGCCCAGGAGATCCGTGTTTGCAATCTCTTCGTTGCAGCCACCAACCGTGTTCGATGAGGAAGCCTAGGTATATAAAGGAGACTTCTAGCTCGATGTGGTATTGTACTGGTTGAAAGAGATGTTGGAACCAACCGCTGCAGCTGTAGGGGTCTCGTTGTTAACTACGGCTGTCGCATTTGACCCGTGTCGCAAGTCTCAACCGGCTTTGCACTTGCACGGGTTGACGTGAAAAATACTTTTTGGGGCTGGTTTCTTCTTCATCGTTGCTGGGATGTAACTTCCAGCAGACAGCTGCCGTACTCAGTTGTCCAGGTTTATTGCAGAAGAGTTGCTTTCTCATTCTATTATCTGCAAATTCTCGTGCATAGAATGAAACTACGCTGCTGAAGGCGTAGAATATGTCGAGTCCGAGCAGACAAACTTGAAGGAGGAAGCTAGCTTGGCCTAGAATAGGTGGTGTCGTAATGCATAAGAGTTTTTCCGGACTTCCCTTTGTATTTTCTAAAGTTCTTGTTCTCCTGCCGCAATAAGATCATCTTTCGTAGCCTTCGAGTCCACAAGAACCTTAGCTACCTTAGGTACCGAATTCTGGTTTTCGCAGGGATTCCGGGCGAGCTACTCGTCGGGCGAACAAAAAAGTTTAAATATGGCCTGAGCAGGCCCCTTACCCCTAAGCTGACTGTGCTATTAGGAAAAACAGTTTTTTTAGAATAAACTTTTTTCTTGTACAGTACCGGGCGATCTACTTGTCAGTTGGATAAAAAAGTTTCGATATGGATTCAGCAGGTTTCCTTACGCCTAAGCCAACTTGCGCTATTAACCAAAAAAAGTTTTTTTTTATTGAAAGCGAACTTTTTATTTCTACGGTACCGAATTTTCGGTTTTCACCGGATTCCGGGTAAACTAATTGTCGAAAAAAAAAAAGATCACCGTGTAATGAAGATTACTCGTGAATCGACTGTCATATCACCAAGAATAAATAAGGGTAATAATAAATAATCCCTTATTTATTCTTGATATCACCCAAAACAAATCTTTTTTTCATCCCTTAATTCTTCACCCCGTCCATCCTGTCAAGCAGGCCTAGCAATGTTTCCCAACTGGCGATTTTGGTGGATTTTGGATTTTGTCTGAACTTTTTAGTGTTAAAAACTTTTATGTTGCAGTTTTGTCCGGGTTGACTCACTTTTTATCGTACTTTTACTGGACTATACTGCTCTTATTACACTTGCCACTATAATGTAGTAAGTAGCTTACGCATGTATGTTTGCAGGCCTCTTCTTTCAGTGTGACAATGTCTGAAGGGATGCTTCAAGGCTCAGAAAGTATGAGTGTAAGATAGGCTAGGTGACAGTCGAGTTTCTGAAAACAAAAGCTATTGCATAATGCAGCTTTGGCTGCAGAACTATTTCATCTTTATAAGTGCTTTCTGGATCAAACTATCATTAGTTAATTAAACTGCTTTGCTTTAGAATTTGTTTTTGAACAGTGCTTCTTTCTTCTTGCTTTGTCACTTCTCTTGAATGTTTAGAGCCAGCCTTTGCCCTAATGATAAAATATTAGCACCGACTGAATAATCTTTCTTTTCAGTTTCAGCATTGCAGAGAGTTCAAGGCTCATTGAGTTGGAAGAAGAACAAGAACAGTTGAACAGTTCACTTTTGGCCCTGACAACACACTTTGCACAGGTACAGAAAGCCTTGCTTTCCACAAAATTGTAGATTTTCTTAATAACCTAAATGTGTTCTTGGCAAAGTTTTTTTTCCATTTTTGGGATCCCAAAACGTAAGTAGAGGGATACCGATGACTTCGTAAAAGTTATCCGTCTGTCCGTGCGTCCGTCCGTCCGTCTGTCTGTCAGCACGATAACTTTCGAAGGTAAAGAGATAGTTTGATGAAACTTGGTGTGAGGGTTCTTAGTGTCAAAAGGCAGGTCAAGTTCGTAGATGGGCCCCAAAGATATATATTTAGGGGTGGGGAAGGGTTATATTTGACGTTGCAAAACGGGGTTTCAAATTAAGGGGCGAAAATAAATATTTTAACATCTGATGAGATAGTCGATTTGGGGGTAAGGAGACATGGTGAATTCGACTATGAAAATTGTTTCCTCGCCGGACCAGTAGTTCACCCGGAATCCGGCAAAAACCGGAAAATGTGTAAAAAGTGAAAGTTGAATCTGAAGTAGATGTTCGACTCTGGAGTAAAAGGACATGCTGAATCAGAATATGAAAGTTCTTTATGCGCCGGGCAAGTATTTCGCCCGAAATCCGGAAATTTACCATGAAATCTTAAAACCCTATGATATAGTCGATATAGGGTGAGGAGACATGCTGTTGCAGCTATCGAACATATTAAAGGTAAACAAAAAGTGTGTGCTATTAGTTTAGTTATCTCCAAAGTCCCAACCGGCATTTACTGGGTAAAAAAGGCAATGCATTCTCCTGTCTTGTGAACAATTTAATAAAATCTGTCGACCAGTTTTCGGGAAAAACCTAGTGGCGATACCAGTCCCTTCCCTACCCCTTTATCCGTACAGGCGAAGCTCATCGCGCGTCGGGTTACGATGCTCTTTGTTTAATTTGTGGACGCCGGAGGAATAGTGACTCCGGTGGCGTGGACACATGCGCAATATTTCTTGGGTTTAATCAGGGACCCATAAATTTCCTGTAATGACTTGCCATTCAGGGGGCTTGTCGTTTCCTATGCTTCTATGTTGCTATGTTGCCCGAGCCTCACCTAGTTTCCAAAAATTCCGCTTGGGTCGAATCGGCGTTCATGCTCAGATAGACAAAATTTATTGGGACTAATCAGCATGCCACCAGGTACCTAAGCTAGGACAAAAGATCCAGGATACTCTTCCATTACAGAGAAATATTCCTAGTTCAGCACAACAGCTGCAAAAACTTTTGTCTATCTGGATAGTCGGGTATTTTATCCCCGTGGCTATTTCTCGAACTATCTGAAGCTCGGTCAAGAGCGCATCAGAAATCTGTTATTGACAAGCCCCCTGAATGGCGAGTCATTACAGGAAATTTATGGGTCCCTGGTTTAATCAAACACTATTTACACCTATCGTACGTATTCTTGGGTTTAGTCATGGCGGTCTGTCATGTCGGGGGTCGAAGGGGTTGAGTTATGTTGTCCAAACTTCGTATTGAGGATTCAGTGACAAAGTAAAGGCGAAGCTCGTAGATGGGTCCTGTAGCCCTATATTTAGAGGCATAGGAGGGGGTTTCGAATCAAGGGTAAACAAGTATATTTTATAAGCTATTGAGATAGTCATTTAAGGAGTAAGGATGCCCGCTGAATCCATAGCTGAACTTCGTTTTCGTGGCGGACAAATGATTCACCCGGAATTTGGCCGAAACTGGAAATTTGGTTGAAGCTCAAAGTTGTTTCTGAAGTAATTAGATACTCGGTATCGGGGCAGGAGAAATACTGAATCGAATTTTGAGCTGTATTTCCTTGACAGATAAGCTGGCATAATTGGCCAAAACCTGGAAAGGTTCTCCTCTCAGTGTCACTAGTTCTTTTGCTCTGCATGCAGTTCGCCGGGAATGCTGCTAAAATACGAAGAATTTGGTCCAAGTAAAGGACCTTTCTGAAGTCGATTAGAGATGACATATTGGAGTTAAATATTCTTTGAGCCCAAGCTGACTTTGAAACATTTATTCAAACAATGTTTACAACGGGTCCGTCAGCTACGATTCTTCATCAGCGATATTTCGGCCCTTTTTGGCAAGGGTCCTCGTCAGGCTGTCAATCCTCTGGTTCAACTTCGGGGAAGGAAACAAACCTGTAATCAACAAAGGTTGCTGCAACACTTCACGTTGTCCAGGCAACGTAGGTCTAGTTTATTTTATTTTTAATCCTGATTACAGGTTTGTTTCTTCCCCGAAGTTGAACCAGAGGATTGACAGCCTGACGAGGACCCTTGCCAAAAAGGGCCGAAATATCGCTGATGAAGAATCGTAGCTGACGGACCCGTTGTAAACATTGTTTGAATAAACATATTGGAGTAAACATCCTTGCTGAATTTATATCTGAACTTGATTTTCTCATCTGATTAGTTGTTGTGCCGTAAGTTGCCTAAAACTCCAAAACGGTAACATTTTTTTTTGTACATATTACAGCTGGTGGATTATCGATAAATCGCAAACTGTTAAAGGGGGTTTAGCGAAGATTCAGAAATCTAAGAGATTCGATTGCCTGGATAAAGAAGTCCAATAAATATTACATTTTTGGGATCCCATCGAAACCTCTGGTCTTGTTCAGAAAGAAGCAAGGGAAGAGCTCAGGAGAGGTCAAATCCTGACAGACCCACTAATGGAGTTGTTGCATGCAGCTCCTCCTTGTGCCAAATATTCTTCTGCAATTAATTTTGCCATCAGGCGTCAGTGAGTTTTTGGATGGTGTCATTCTACATTTGTCCGTAGAAGCAACCTACAAGTCCGAGGTAATTTTTAATGGTTTCCCGCCAATTCTTCCATTTGGCCTCCTTCGCCAAGAGAGAAGGGTTTCTACTGCGAGAACTTTTAACCAGGCGGTCATTTGTGCGCTGGAGAACTTGGCAACGGGCAACGGGTCTAGCCTAAATGACTGCTGCAGCTACTCAGGTAGTTGCGTTTTTGCAGATACCATGATATCTGTTACCACGGTAACTGAATCTGCAATTAGTCGTTTTTGCAGTTACCGTAGTATCTGATACACTGTTGCTCTGCAAAAACGACTATTGCCGAAATTGCACTTTTCGAAGTCATCCCAAAAGAAAACTGAAATCCAGTTATATCACTAAGTGCTAAACTTCTTTCTCACCAATTTGACAAAATTTGAAGAGGGTGAGATGACTTTTCAGATACCACGATTAGTTTCCACGGTCGGACCGTGGTATCTGAGTATCATATACTACAATAACTGGCCAGATACCACGATAACTGCAAAAATGCCTTTTGACCGTGGTATCAGATACCACGATAACTGAGAAAACGACTTTAAGCCGTGGTATCAGATACCATGGTAGCTGCAAAAACGCAACTAATGTTTGAAAAGCGACTGCGTGCTTCGGAATGTTTATTATGTTTCACTTTAAGGTATTATTATTATTAGTTTCTTTCTTCCCGCCTAAACCGGCGAGTAAAGCAGTAGAACGGAGGCGGGCACACACAAATCCAGTAGGAGAAATGTTAACTTTTTTGTGTTTCAGTGCATGAAATGACGATGTCAGTAGCCGAATAGCGATGTCAGTAGCCAAGCGATTGTCGAGGTTCCCGTCTCGAGGATTTGCGTACCTATCACATTTGCATGAAACGCTATATGAAGAATTTTGATGTGTTTTACTTATTATTTTAGTTAGGCCAATTTGCGTTGTAATATTTAGTGTGGTTTTATTTATGCATTGACTCGTGGACTTATCTATTGACAAACCTCCGCTAGCTAACGCTATTTGGTCAAAGAAAGCATTCATTCATTCAAGCATCTTGTTCCCATAATATGTTGCTAATTTCTTACCATGTTGCTAGTTTCTGGAAATGTTCACAAAGATGTTTCTTTTTAGGTGCAGTTCCGTCTTCGACAAATTGTCGAAGCTCCAACAGATACGAAAGAGGATCTTCTGAAGGAGCTCGAGTCTTTTGCCTCACGTGGAATTCCAGATCCACACGTGTTGAAGAGAGAACATGAGGTCAATGATGAAATGGTAAGAAATTAACCAGTTCAACATTCGACACCATCCATCCAGGTCACGTATTTCACCAATAGAGGACTCCTGCCTCATGGGTGCAGTGGGAAGCAGGTCTTCCCATCCTGGCGTGTTCAAGAAATTACCAATATTTCGTGCTATCCTTTAGTATAGTTCTTAATTTTTTTTCTTTCTATCATACGTCCTGTGCTAGCGATGAAGGAAAATCGTCGGCACCGTTTAAAGATCTTTCCCCTTCCCCTGGATCCTTCAGTTGGTTTCGACTTACTCGTGTTTTACGACCCCATACTAAAGTGAGGCATATCTACCCCTCTTTGACGAATATCTTTGGCGGCAGTTAGGGATTCACCCCCTCCCCCAGGTCCGTTGGGTCTGCAAGTTGCTCGAAGACCAAAATGAAGGCTCCGTGAGATCGGAACTTTGTTTACATTTGACTCGTCTTGATTTGCGGTCGATCGCGCCCGGGAAGTGCGGCCCCCAATGTTTCTACTTGCAGGTAAATCCGAAGGGAGGGCAGCGGCGTCGTCGTGGGCCCTCTTCGGGGCCCCGCGACGCAGGGGCCGTTTGAAATACTTGGGCAGGAGGGGGGGGGGGGGGCATACCGCAAAATATACTTGCCAGAGATCCAGCACGGCTGAAGAGTGAAACGGTTTATGGTTTAGGATTAATAGACATTAAACTTGGTGCACCATATCCGGAAAACTAAATGGTTTGAAATACTTGGGCAGGAGGGGGACCTTAAAAAGTCATGCCTCATAACAGGAACTCGGTTGTAGAGCGAAGCCACCGCTGCAGCTCTAACGACTGTGAACGTCTTTTTTTTTAATCTGTCTGTTTTGTAACAAAACTAACTATTTCCCGAAAAAATTGTAGGTTTTAAAATCGCCCATACCCAAAATTGGGAGCCCAATACTCAAAGAAATGACGCACTCTTCCAGCAAACAGAGCATAGTCTACTATAAAAGGCGCCGCAGGCGAAAATTTCGGAATTCTTTATGATGTCTTTTTGGATTAGGGATAAGGGCCACCTACCATAGATCAGCTCAGCTCCTAGTGTTTGGTCATGATTCAAACGTTCTGTGTCATCATAACAAATAATGTGACAGAACCTCCGTCTTTGGTCCCATGTAGTGACTATGGATACCCCGACAAAATTGAGCAGAGCTTCCATGCTTTGAGGTTTGAGTTGATAACCTTCTACTCCTCTCTTCGCCGCCGCGCCTACCAGATGAAAACCGTAGGATTCCTGCAGGGGGGAAGAACCCGGAGTTAGACGTGACGTCACAATGGTAGACAACCAATCGGCTGTAAAGGACGGCGTTCATATTCTTCTGCTGAGTTGTACTGCGTTATAGCTGTTAAGCAGAGGTAACGAATTACGATGTTCTGCGAAGCTCATCCTCCGCTCGTTTGCATCTGGTAGGGTATCATAATATATTCGACTCCGCATGGTCGTATTTCAGAGATAAAGAGAAGAAGCTTTTTGAAGATTATTTGTTCTTGGTGCCATTAAACTGAAAATTAGTACATGACGGTGCTTCAACTCGACCTTTACCGAATAAAATGACCATCCGAATCAAAACTGAAACAGCCTTTGCTGCAACCCACGTTAATCGTAGATTCAAAACTTTTCTTACCGTTTACAAAATAAACAAGCTGGGGTTAAGTGGAAATGGCACTAAGTGTTTGCTGACACTCCTCCCTTCCTACCCTTTTATTGTGTGCTCCTTCGGGGTTGGGCCCCCACTTGAATGATAGTCAACGCCAGTTACAAAGATAATGTCTCTCTTCATAGTCTTCATGTTACGATTTCAGAGACACAGACTGACCCAGGCTCAAACGCGTCTTGAATCCTCGAATTCAGTCCGCGGGTCATTATCTTGGATTAAAAAGGAATCTTCATGTGTGACCTTGGTCAACTATTAGGCGTAACTAGATGTCACAGTTCTGATTAGAAACTGATTTTTTCTCGTTGTTTTTCTGTTTTTCCTGGGTAGGTCAAGAGGGGGGCAGCTGCTCCACCCCCAAATAACGCCTCTGCTCTCAAGCTAGCTAGGGTCAGGACTTCCGATTCTGTTAGAAAATGTGTTTCCTGAGTTCCGTTTTCAGACGCTCGTGTTTTCCCTGGGTTAGCAAAAAGCGTTTTCAATTGCCAGAGCCAGACACTGTGTTACTGTGTTTATGTTTAAAAGCGTTTTAAGCCTCCGTGTTATGTGCGGGTTTAACACCAATTATCCAGAACACGCAACTCTCCCGAATAGCAAGTTACGTTACGTGTTTAGACGATAGACTCGAGAGTAAACACGGTGGGATGAAAATGGGTATTCGCACATTGGTGTTAAACTCCGTGTTAAGCTCATTGTTGTCTGAAAACACACCTCGGGAGTAACACGTTTTTGGGGATCCCAACGAATGTAGAGGCCTTTCGTGGTCCTTCCACCTGTCTGCCTACACTGTGATCCGGGAGTACTTATTTTCGTGAAACTGACAAGTGGATTCTTTTGATCTGTTCTGCGTTTGCAAAAGGGCTTTGTATCTCGCCTTTTATGGTTCTGCGAGTTGCTCGCAATTGTGGGACGGGTGAAGTTTTCGTATAAATTGTGTATTGAAATATAGGTTTTGGAAGGAAAAGTTGAACAAGATAGTATTCTCATAATATATTTATAAGGTCATTTACCCCTGGTAAAAAGTTCGCGAAATTGAAGTACAAAATACACGGGGAATTGTTGCTGCTGCGGGGAAAAATACCCGGGGATTTGTTGCTGCTGCGGGGAAAATACCCGCGGAGTACGGGTAAATACCCGCTGTGTAAACGTAGCTTTAGGAAGCTTCATCTGTTACTAGAAGTGACGAAAAGTTACGGATCAGGATCTTCACGGCACGATAACCATTTCCAAACTACATATAATACATAAGACGTACGACTACGTAATTTGCCTTAAAAAGATATATATCCTACCCTGTTTGTCAGTATATAGCATACAAGACGAACCAGATAAATAACAATTTTTCAGTTTTCGTTCTGTGTTCTTGGTTTTGGAAGCAAATAATGCAGTGAGTGGTCTAGCATTAAGACAGGTGCCCACAGAACGCGAATTTGCGTTCGCCTAGGCGAATTTGACGTCGCTAGCGGAAAAGTTTCGCTTCGCTAGGCAAAAATTTCGCGACGCGCCGTTTCAACTCCAAGTCGAATTATTTTTGTGTCGCCTCAGTCCCCGCTGAGGAAATTCAGGAAATCAACAATCAACCTGGCCAAAGTAGAGTATATAACCAGATATAGAGTTTATAATCATAATGTTGACTTTTCACCCTATTGTCGTTCTAGTCCTACGTAACGTATCCATGTATATCTAGTCCTGGCGAATTTGTTCATGTATTTGCTGTCAGTGGGGTCTACGAAACGAGTTCGCTGAGCGACGCGAAATAACAAAATTCGCTGGCGGAACAAAATCGCGTCCTGAGAGCATCTGTCTTTGAGGCGGATTTTTTATGCGTTTACGAAGTAAGATGGAAAGAAATGCAAGGTATTTCTTGTTATTTAAGGACCAAGAGCAACGTTTGGCTATTCAGAGGGAAAAGCAACAAGAGCTTATTGAACAGCTGAAGGCCCAGCTGCAGGATTTGGAGCAGTTTGCCTACGAGTCGGGCGAAGGGGGTCCTCCTCAGACATTGGTCCTGGAGAGACAGAAGTTTATAATTGGTAAGAACTATTCAACTAGAACGTGAGTCTTGTTGTGCGGTGGCACTTCTTCCTCTGTTGAAGGTTCTCGATGAAACAAAATAGTAGTATGAAGTTGCACGAAAAAGTAGCATGCAGTACTAACTGATGCTACTACATGCTTCTACTTCAAGGCTATCGTGCTACTGCATTCTACTGCATGCTACTATTTGCAAGACTGGATGCTACAATGGCAAGACAGGATGCTACTGGGTACCAGGGGCGTCACTATGGGGGGGGGAGGGGGGGACTCCCCCCCCAATGGTCTTGAGAAACTACTTTCGCCGGGCGAAACACAGAAGAAATAAAATTTTGTATGCTTTTGTCAGGCGTCGGTCGACTCGTCGGCACATCGGGTTCTTTTTATACGCAAGAAATGAAATTCTGCAAACATTTGTCGGGCAAAACACTGAAGGAATCGAATTCTGCATGCTTTTGTCGTGCCTCGGTATTCTCGTCGGCACATCGGGCTGTTTTTATAAATAAGTAATCCAGAAGAAGTAAATTTTTTATGCTTTTGTCGGGCGTCGGTCGACTCATCGGCACATCGGGTTCTACTTAGACGTAAGAAATCAAATTCTGCAAACTTTGTCGGGCGCACCCGGGAGGTTCAAGTCTCGTCGGTACATCGGCTTCTATTTAAACGTAAAAAATAAAGTTCTTTACAGTCTTGTCGGGCATAACACAGAAGAAATCGAATTCTGAATTCTTTTGTCGGGCGTCGTTATTCTTGTCCGCACATCGGGTCATTTTATACGTAAGAAATAGAATTCTTGAAACATATGTCGGTCGCAGATTTTTCCGGAAAAAAATACAGATTTAAAAAAAATCGACGGCGTTGCTTAGTTCAACTTGTTCTGGGTACAGTCGTTGGAAGCTTCGCTTTTTAGCGAAAGCTGAAATGAAAAGCCGAATATGTGAATTTAAATATAGGAGTTTACATCAAAGTTAGCATTACAGTTAGTTTTACACAGAATTTCGCCTGCGGCGCATTTTGTAGTATTCTCTATTTGGAAGAATGGTGTATAATTTAGTTTTCATTTTAGAATAGAAATTCTTGGGGTTTGAAACACGTTAAAATCCGGAAATTGTATCGTACTATAGCTAAATTTTTCCGGAAAAGCCAGATTTAAAAAATTTCGCCTGCGGCGCTTGGTTTATCTTGTCTTGGTACAGTCGTTGCAAGCTTCGCTTTTTAGCGAAAGCTGAAATGAAAAGCCGAATATGTGAATTACAGTTACAGTTTTACAGTTAGCTTACACAAAATTTCGCCTGCGCCGCATTTTGTAGTATACTTTATTTGGAAGAACGGTGTTTCATTTAGTTGGTGTTTTAGATTGAAATTCGTGAGGGTCTGAAACACGTTAAAAGCTAGAACTTGTATGGTAGGTATAGCTAAACTTTTCCGAAAAAAGGCAGATTAAAAAAATTTCGCCTGTGGCGCTTAGTCTAACTTGTTCTTGGTACAGTCGTTGGAAGCTTCGCTTTTTAGCGAAAGTTAAAATGAAAAGCCAAATATGTGAACTTTAATATACAAAATTACATCAAAGGAATAATCTCAACTAATGCATTACAGTTAGTTTTACCCCGGTTCTATTCTGTTCTGGCGGGAAATGTACACCGTTGCCGCGAAGCATGTTTTGTCGGCACATTTTTGAGTCCGTCGGCACAAAACGAACCTCCCCCCCCCCCCCAAAGGTAAAAGGCTAGTGACGCCCCTGCGGATACTACTACTTAAAATTGGCCCAGTCTGAGTCGCACCAAATGATGGTATTACTATTACGTATCGATACATTCAACTTGTTCGTACAACTATCATACAACTACGTAGGCGACATATTTTTCATCTGGTTTCTTCCATTTTTTTCTGGTCAAGCTAGTCTATTTTCTAACCAGGAAGAACAAAGGTAGCCTGCCAATCAATGCCAAGCCTTGTGTTGAGAATGATCGAAGAGTGAGGACATTTATTATAATGAAGGAAACGTTGCCAAACCATGTTTGGACGCTAATTATTTGGAGACAGTCCTTTCCCACAGTGGTCCGTCAATCCAAAACCGCAATAACAGACCCAAATATAGCCATTTTTTTTTTAGCTTACTGGCCCTGAATAAACAAACAAATTGGAAATTTAGTAAATTTATTGACTCTTGAAAGTTCATACTTAGGCTCGTAAGTAAGGAGTCAGGAAGGGGGGTGGGGGTTGGAAAGAGTGAATTATCACACCCAATATGTGAATATGTGCTCTTTCTAAAATGAAAAAGAAAATAAATCGCGACAAAGCTGTTTTGCCTGCTTGAAGTCGGAAAAAGGGCCCAGGCATCCTGAAATATGTTCAGGTTCATTTATTGATATACTTACTTCTACAAAAATAAAAATTTAACAAATCCGGCAGGGCGCAAAGCACGAAAAGGCCGGACCTTATAGGTCGCCTAATAATTGATCTAACTACAAATACAAAAAAAATAAAAAAGATACAATGTCTACACGCCGCCATACCCACCAACTCAAAAAATCAGCTAGCTCTGTCCGTTAAGAGGAACCTAGCAGTCAAGTTAGACCCGTAGTGGCACTTGGTCGTCCAGAGCGCTCAGACATACGAGAGGGAACGACTGTGTCCAGCCTGTCTTTACGCTGTACTCGGTAAGGTATTTAGGACGTCGGTAGAGGGGGACCCGACCGCAGACTACAGCAAATTCGGTATGGCAGCATTTTTTTTTGTTTTTTATCTTAGGACCTAACTCCTGTGGTTTCGCTGGATATTGAACTGCTAATATGAACCGATCATATGTCCTTCCTGGTTGATTGAGGCTTTAAGGCTCGGAAGTAAAACGTGGCAAGGCCGTCGCCCGACATAACACATGCCTTTTTTTCTTTTTTTTTTTAAAGAAAAATAGGTTCTCTGTAATGGGAAAGGCATGCTGCTTGCTTTCATGTAACGACTGTAAACTAGACTAGTCTATCTACTACCATCGGCAGAATGCGGAAATAGTGTACTGTGATTGGGTGAACAAGCATATTTTTTTTATCCACTCTGCTCACATCTTTTTCCGGGGGCCCCGCCCTCCTTCTAAGTACGCCACTGACGGAACCTAACCACCACCTCGATGAAAGATCACCGAGACAAAAGTTCCTAAAACTCTTTATCGGCTAGATTTGACTTGCCGAAATATGTGCAGTGACGGGAATGTATGCTTTATTAAAAAAACAAGACCAAAGGTTTCGATGGGATCCCAGAAATTCAATATTTGATTCAGACAATTGGGTCTTGTCTTCGCCAGATCCAGTCTCAGTCTTCGCCAAACTCCATGAACATTTTTACTATTAAAATTTTGAAACAGATTAAGGCCGAATAGCTACAATCTGAGAAAATCAAGCTCAGATATGGATGTGTGTTTACCCCTATAAGTCATATCTATTTAGACGAAACCGATCGAAACTTCCTGCCTTACTTTTGCTTCTGCTTCCAGCGTCTGCCAAACGGAATTCGGGAACTACTTGTCCGGCGAAAAAAATGAAGCTCAAAAACGAATTCAGTGTATCTCCCTGCCCCTAAATCTAACATCTAATCAACTTCAAAAAAAAGTTTAACTTATAATAAATTTTTCGGGTTCAGCCGGATTCCGGGTGAACTATATGTCCGGGTGAAAAAATATTGTCATATACGGATTCATCATCTCTTCTTACCCCTAAATCGTACATCTAATCACCTACAAATAAAACTTTTGCTTTTACTAATTTTCCGGTTTTGGCCGGATTCCGGGCGAACTACTTGTCTGGGCAGAAAAAGATTTTCAGATAAGTATTAAGCATGTCTTCTTACCCCTAAATCGAACATCTAATCAACTTAAAAAACAACTTTTACTTTTAACAAAGTTTCCGGTTTTGGTAGATGTTACTTCAGCCAAAGCTGACTGCGAATCATATTTGATACGATTATTTGATCATTTTTGACAAGTTCCGATTTTGGCCGGATTCCGGGCGAACCACTTGTCCGGTGAGAAAATGGTTTTCATAATCTCATTAGCTGTTTAAAAATATTTTGTTTGTCCCTTAATTTGAACCCCATCCCCCACCCCTAAATGTAGGGCTACTCGACCTTTCCCTTGAGCCAAAGAATCCTCACACCAAGTTTGATCAAAATATCTCTTTCCCTTCGAGAGATATCCTGATCACAGACGGACGGACAGACGGACAACTTTTGCGATGTCATAAGTATCCCTCCACTTACGTTTTGGGATCCGAAAAAGGAGAGCGACAAAAAATCGAACAGGTTGCCATGTCGTAAGCGTGAAGGGAACAAGAAACTGGTATGTTCCCAGGGTTTCTGATTTCTCTCAAGCCATGCCCAAACTCGAGAAACAATCCTTTTGTTTTGCGGAGAACAGATAGTTTTGATTTTTTTTTGAACAAGAATTGATGACCTCCCTTCTTGGACAGCAAATCAAGTAATGTCTAATATTGTCTTTTTTTCTTAATATGTAGAAGAAGTATAATATGTAGTGGAATACTTCTTCGCGTAAGTTTCGTTGCCTGCAGTGGATGGAAATTCCAGACGCCTCGCGTGACGAAATTCGGGGAGGAGATTACTTACTATTGCTTTTCGTGGGGATAAGAGAGAACTCGAGCGAAAAGAGGTTTATGGCAGAGATGTCATTTCGCGAAAACCTAGCGGGGGGGGGGGGGGGGGGGGTCCTCGTTCCGTGTCATTAGGTCGGCTGGCTTGGTGACCGACCTTCTTAAGATCCAGTTTTCGCAACTGTCTGTCATAAAACGATTGAAATTGTGCTTTTTCATGTGTGCACTGTATTCTGAAATCCATGCACCATGCATGAATTTCAAGGTACAGTGCTCAAACGTCTGGCACTCAGGCATGGTGCTAGACGTTTGAGCACCCTGACTGAAAAAGGGCTAGTGTGCTAGACTGGGTCAAGTATTTCTTTTAGTGGAAACAGGCTTCCAACAACAATACTGAAGAAATCCGAAAGTTTTTTTTCCATTTGTGTGCCAGACATTTCTGCCTGTTCGTCACGGAAAAAAGATTATTTTTCACTTAGTCGAGCCACAAGTTGAAACTCGTGGAAACTCCGTTTTGTCTTGTTTTTTGGCGATAGTTTCAGATGTCTGAAAATAAAAATAAATCCAGATGAAATCTGAATAAATAGAACTTCATGCTTGTGTCCCTACTCTTCTGTGCAAGAAGGATCCTCAGTTTTATATCTGTATGCTTCATACAGTAGCTAATTTTATTTTTAGACTTTATTTTGCTGGTAAATTTCCGCCAAATTTGGGCCATAAAACTGAAAATCACCCCGACAGTTGTTAGGCAAATTCGAAACACAGAGCGAGCCACACAAATCCTTTTGATCCCGAAAACACGCTTGTGGGCCACACAAACGACCGTGGAAAGTGTCTTTCCGGGCCACAAACATTTGCGGCTCGGTCGAGGAAAAACGCCTTCTATGCAAACCTTCACAATCGTAAACAACTGTTCCCATTTTTTCTTTCGAGCCGGTCTCCCTGCTGGGGACGTTATGTAAATACTGTTAAATATGTATATTCAAACAATAAAAGAACTTGAACCAAAATTGTATTATAATGTGATGTATTGTTTACATCAATTGTGAATTGGGTGAAAGAGACAATGGGCCATTTGTGGCCTGAGTTTCGGCTGGAGTGTCTGCCTACCCCACAGAATAAAAAAAAGGAAAACTTGAACCAATCGTAAACAACTGTTTCCCACCATAAACAACTGTTTCCAATCGTAAACAATTGCTTCCCACCATAAACAACTGTTTCCAATCGTAAAAAAACAAATGTTTACGATTGGTAAAATGTCCCATAATACAATGACTTGAATTATTTCCGTACGGGTTTGCAACGCTGTTGGAGAGGATAATATTCCTTCCTTCTCCTCGTTACACGAGGTCTGGCTTCCCCCCTTCCTCTAAACGTGGTTTCTTCCTTACCTTCTCGGGGGCATGCTAATTCCATGATGTGGAGAAGACGTAATCTCGCATCAGGATTGTCCTGATCTTACCTCTTGCTCCGAATTATCCAAACCTTATTCCTTTTAGAATCGAATCGCATGTTATAATTTTCATTCATCATCAACTTTATAACCACAAAACGTCTATTCCTCAGCATAGTATAAGGTCAACTGGTTTGATTTCACACCGCTACCCCTCGCATAGCATCGGCAGTGCTTCCACTCCAGAATTTCGAAAAAACGTAGACATAGTTCAAAAATCAGGAGAAATCAGGAGATTCAGTAATCTGAAAAATCAGGAGATTTATAAGGAGAAGTTCTAGAAATCGGAAGTTTATAAGGAGATATTAGAAGGAAATTTGTATTTATGGTTTATCTGTCAAAGAGGGGAATATTCAAAGTATAGGTGTAGCGCGCAGGAGCGTCGCAAGTGCATTTCCGTTGGGGTGTGGTGCAAAGCCAAATTTTACTAAATCTCTCAAAAATTTTACCGGATCTTAGAATTGAGAATTCGAGCATTATATTATGGAACAGAAAGGATTACGAAGGAAGAGTAACATTAAAGGGCAGCATGAAAGACGATAAGCCAACCATTAGGCGGGGCTTTGGCGAAGCCCACTTGGAGAGTCTATTTCCGGGCATGATTAAAGTAACAGTTTTTATCTATTATACCCAAGAGAAAATTAGATCGAGCGCCGCTGGCGAAAACTTTCGAAATCCATTTTTTTTGTCTCTTGTAGGCTAAAATTTAACTGCTGCTCTTACAAATTCTATCATTTACCGTGGATTAAATACAAGACTCGTAAGAAGTTCGAGAAACCGGATCGAGTGACGTTCCGGCAGCAGCAGCTACTGTAGTCTAGTCTTTACTAGTTACGATCACATAAAGTGAGCGCCGCAGGCGAGATTTTTTTTTTAAGTTAGCTTTTTCCTGCCAAATTTAGCTATTTCCATCCAGATTCTAGCTTCGGTGATGAGTTCCAGCCTCCAAGCCATGCTCGACAAAAGAATAATTAAGAATATATAGCCGTTCGGAAAAATCAGGAGAAAATTAGGTAGAATAGCGAAATATCAGTAGATCAGGAGACTCAAAAATAAATCAGTAGGATACCTAAAAAAAAGTAGATCTCCTTATAAATCAGGACAAGTGGAAGCACTGAGCATCGGATCTATCTCAAATGAACCGGAGGTGGAGCCAGTGCTCAGGGAGGTATAATGATATTCCTTCCTTTTGCAGAGGAGCTCCGGCAGAGAATGGATCTAAACGTGGACAATATCGATAAACTATCTCCAGATGAGCTGAAAAGCCAGGTCGAAAAAGCCCTCGCTCAGGTGAGTTCTCCTGATTGCCTTTTACATCCCTTTCAAGATAAAGCTCGGTAATCGTAGTTGGCTCGTTACCGCAGAGAAGCCGAGCCGACAGAGCCGTTTCGATATGCTCTATTGTTCCTTCTCGGATGCATGGGTGGAATTGTCTATTGTGCATAGGTACCTTGTAGGACTCCGAACATATGGAACGATAAATAGCCTTTGGGGTATCAGTGGAAGAGTCCGCTACTTACGCGGACACAAGCTATTGGCGGTGAAAGCTGTCTGACGACTCTGAGCTACGAGCTATCGTCTGAGCTACGAGCTATCGTCTGAGCTACGAGCTGTCGTCTGAGCTACGAGCTGTCGTCTGAGCTACGAGCTGTCGTCTGAGCTACGAGCTGTCGTCTGAGCTACGAGCTGTCGTCTGAGCTACGAGCTGTCGTCTGAGCTACGAGCTGTCGTCTGAGCTACGAGCTGTCGTCTGAGCTACGAGCTGTCGTCTGAGCTACGAGCTATCGTCTGAGCTACGAGCTATCGTCTGAGCTACGAGCTATCGTCTGAGCTACGAGCTATCGTCCGAGCTACGAGCTATCGTCCGAGCTACGAGCTATCATCCGAGCTACGAGCTATCGTCCGAGCTACGAGCTGTCGTCTGAGTTCCGAGGTATCGTCTGAGCTACGAGTCCTGTCTTCGCTAAACCTTTTGGAAAGTCGTCATGAACTATCTCTTCGGTAGCTTTAGAGTACAGTAGAGGTATGCTTATGTGAACGTCTGCTAAGAATGAACGATCGACGAATAAAAACAAAAACCCACAACTTTTACTGCAAAATATTTGCCAAATACGCTTAATTCACATGCATTTCAGCCATATACATCTTAATTTGGAAATTTTGCTGTCTGTTTAGTCAGCTGTCTCTCAACTGCCACCTGAGCCTCGTTTTTGTTGCATGCTGCAGGTCCACTTCTCCGCCGATTCCGGACTGATTCTTTCTACATCCGTTTTTGCACTGCAGCGCTTCCAAGGAAGACGGCAGCGCTTCTCAAGAATCACGGACTTGCTCACCGACCAAGTCCGTGCTTCCCTGCAAGATGCTGCAGCGCTGCCGCTTCAACTAAGAAGAAATTGAATCCAAAAACGCATGTTGTGCAAAAGCATAGAAGTGCTGCAGCAGCGATGCGGAAGCGCTATTGCAACAAAAACGAGGCTCTGGTGTTCGTTTCACAATTTGAATCTGGTACCGTGCCTTCAACGGAGAAGATGGCGGTTCAGATTAAAAGGCTCCTCAGATAGGACAAGACCAAAGATTCGATGGGATCCCTAAAATTTATATTTGATACAGACAATGGTTTTTTTTCTTCGCCAGATCCAGTCTTCGTCAGACTACTTGAATATTTTTACTATTAAAATTTAGAAACAGATTAATCCCGAATAGCTAACCATCTGACAAAACCAAGTTCAGATATGGATTCAGCATATTTGTTTACCCTTATAATACATATTTGACGGAACTGATCGAAACTTCCTGCCTTACTCCTGCCAAATTTCCGTTTCCCTTGACCCGAAGAATCCTCACACCAAGTTTCATCAAAATATCTCATTCCCTTCGAGAGGTATCGTTCGACGGACGGACGGACGGATAGACGGACAATTGCGATGTCATAGGTATCCCTCCACTCCACGTTTTGGGATCCCAAAAATTAGCATAGTTTTGAATTCGAAATGAATTCATCTTTCTTAACTTCAAACTTAAAATTTGTGCCAAGACAACCCTAAAATAGTTGGCTATTAGCTGATATCAGTTTTTTTGTCTTGCCATTTGACTATTTTATATGCAAGTGACAAAGCCAGGGTACTGAAACAGTTAGTGAAGTGTTCAAATAGCATAGAATAGAATTACATTCACACAAAAGCCCGAAAGCCATGGCAAAAAAATATAGTGTTAACACTGGTTTGAATAAATATGTTTGGGCCCGAGTTTTATTTTAAAATGAATCTACCTCAAAATTTTTTGAAGTTATGGATCCAGGCTAGAGCTTATTCCCTCCTCCTGTTTGGTAGATTTAGAGTTTTTGACAGGGAAAGGACAGGCCCAGATGTCAGGTACAATTGCCAACTTTGCAAAGCTGGGGAAGAGGAAAACATGGACCACTTTCTCAATCGATGCCAGGAGTTTTCGGAGTTAAGGGGATCTTTTTTTAAGTGGATTGTTTTGCTTCTTCCGGATATCCTGAATAGCACTTCGGAAAGGGTTATAAGAAAGGTGTGCGAATATATCGATGGAGCGCTGAAGCTAAGAGCGACTAAGCTTAGTAGCGAGGCTTCATAGCCGTAGGAAAATATTGTTGTTGTTTCTTTTGTAATGTGTCTTATTGTTTTTTGTTATGTATATGGCCCCTGGGCTTTTAAATACACTTATTATTATTATTATACCAACAGCATACAAAACAAATAATAATAATGACTTAACTAAAAAAACGCGGTGGCGCAAACCAATCCGGAGGAATTTCCCAAACATTCTCACATCACAAAATTGTCTACTTTTTAATATCCTAGACATCCACTCTTTCCCAAACACTCCTACACCAAATACCTCGTCTCAAATGCCGAATACCTCTCATACCTCTACTATACTCATTAATTTTACTGAACAAAACAACAACTACAACAAAAAAAAGGCTTAATGTATATTATTGCTCGAGCTTGAGGGTGTTTGTCGGAAGTTACAGTCGTTCAGCAGATCGGCGAAAGGGCCATACTCTATATGACTTAAGTCCAAAACACGCCAGTGAACCTCGGGAAGAACGAGAAACGTCGCCCGAGAACGATGATTCAAATCCTATGTCAACCAATCAACAGCGTTCGTTGGGGACAGCTGTGGTGACGCTTCCGGCTCTTTGTTCTGTACACGGCGATTGTTCATCGGCGCGAAGAGTTAGTCATCAAGAGTATTGCTACAGGCATAACAAACGGCAGTGACATGATGGAGAGGACAACCGTCTCACGAAGGAACATGCTGGTTCATGTTGATACTGTTGCAGTCAACACAAACCCCTGATTTTTGGATACCCTATGCCAAACGCTGGATATGTCTAGCGTTTGGCATACCCTATGCCTAACGCTGGATACACTATGTCTGGTGCTGGATACTGTGACCCAGTAAAATATTGATGATTTGAGTGAAGCTAAAACTCAACCAATCAGAATTCATTTATATTGAGGTAGGTCAGGGTTAGGTTACCAACAGGTATCCAGCGTTTGGCATAGGGTATCCAAAAATCAGTGATTTGTGGTAGACTGTACTGTTGTCACTGCAAAGCAAAGACCAAGAGCTTGTCGGTGCTTCCATCTTCAGCTAACAGGGAAGAGTCCCATCTTTCCTTGTCATGTATTTGTCGAGCGGGTTGGTTTCTTGCATAGACTTTGGAAGGATTGACCTTTTCCTGGAAAAATGGCGGTTGAGAGATGAGCTCATCGACGCCTAGATCGTAGATGTAGAAGTAGCTCCTCGTGTTTTGTAATTGACAACAGTTAGCAAGTTCGGGAATATGGTTACACTCCTTCATCTTCGTGAAGCTTCTCTCGTATTCCTTTCATCGTGCTGAACATACTTCGTGCTACGTCAGTCAATCTGCGGGTTTGGCCAATTAGCTTACAGGTAGGGAAGGCAGTGAGAGTCATACACAATATTTACAGTTGACATCGATACAGGGAACATCAAATTTATTATTAGAATTTTCGAAAAATGTCTCGAAATAAATTCTGGC
This sequence comes from Branchinecta sandiegonensis, assembly GCA_030848855.1. Classification (NCBI taxonomy): domain Eukaryota; kingdom Metazoa; phylum Arthropoda; class Branchiopoda; order Anostraca; family Branchinectidae; genus Branchinecta; species Branchinecta sandiegonensis. The sequence continues at coordinate 10,144,040 of JAUPMV010000003.1, read as the reverse complement.
ACAAAAATCGTCCAAGGACCGAGTATTTCTTGCAATGCATAGCCTACGCTGCTTATATTGAAATTGCCTTCTCTAGAGTGACTCTTATATTTTCCAAGATGTACTTTATGGGTGACTTCTTCGATCTCTACATGAAAATTTGGCTTCTTTCTTTTCTATTTGCATTTACATTATCGTAGGACGACGTATACGACGTATCCGGAATACACCGTCACATCAAATACGGAACAAAAATTGCAGCGCTCAGTTTGCTTTACCTAGAGGACGACGACGACCCCCCCCCCCCCCAAATAAAGGATTGCAGCGAAAGATCATTACAACAAAAAAGTAAATCATTTGTTTAATTCAAAGCCAAGCAGTTGGTACGCGAACGTAAAGCAGATGTTGGGGAAAAATGAACAAGGAGTTGACTTCAATTTGGAGGAAAGTGAGTTAGAGACAGCAAACGGGCTCAATGCGCACCTTGCTGAAATTGTTCAATCCCTTCCCCCTTTGCCCAAAGAAGAAATCCCAGAGTCGCCGGAAGGTTTTAATGATTTTCCGGAAATAGAAAAAGCCGAATTTTCCAGGAAAATTAAAAGACTTTAAAGGACTAGTATTACGCCTGTTGATATTCCGGTGGAAATTATTAAAGCTTTCCCGGACGAACTGTCTGGGCCTTTGTGTGATATTTTTAATTCTATAACAAAAACTGGGGAGTACCCCTCAATCTGAAAAATGGTTACATTATTCCTATCCCTAAAAAAGGTTCTCCCAATGATTTTTCTGGAATCCGTCCAATAACTATGACACCGATTTTCAGCAAAATTTACGAGGGTTTCCTTTCTTCTTGGTTAAAAGAAAAGATTGTAAAGTTAATAGACGCAAAACAATTTGGTAATCTCCCCAAAACCTCTACAGCTTATTACTTGGCTAGTTTGGTGGATACCATTTTAAAAAATTTAGAGAACCCGGACCATTGGGTCAATCTGATTGCCATTGATCTGCGTAAAGCGTTCGACCTAATAAATCATAGCGTACTACTAGAGAAACTGAAAGTAAAGTTTAATGTGCCATCATTTCTTCTCAAAATAGTCGCAAATTTTCTATCTAATAGGACTCAGCAAACTAAATATAAGAATTCATACTCTGACCCCCTTCCAATTTTTTGTGGAGTTCCTCAAGGTACGCTTTTGGGTCCGCTGCTGTTTCTAGTTATGGTCAATGAGCTTGCGACATTGATGGATGATCGTTGGAAATGCGTAGATGACCTCTCCTTGTTAGAAGTCTGCCGTAGAAATGTAAAAAGCAAAGCACAACAAATCATAGATGATATTTCTGATGAAGTATCTGCAGACCAGATAGTTGTAAACACGGAAAAATCAGTGGTCCTAACGATCTCTTTTCAAAAAAGTGTACCCAAATTTTGTCCCCCAATCCCCAGTGCGCAACATGTTAAAGAAATAAAACTGCTGGGTGTACACATCACGAATGATATGAAGTGGGAAAAGCACGTAGATTCCATTTTAAAGAAGGCCAATATGGGCCTTCGGGGACTCAAACTTCTTTCCCGTCATGGTGTCCCTTCCGAACATCTATTGCGTATTTATTTTTCGTTCATTCGCCCAGTCCTAGAATACTGCTGCCCTGTATGGCATTTTGGTGTGACTCGCGAGCAATCTGATGCTCTTGAGAGGATACAATACCGAGCTCTCCTAATAACGGATAAATCTCTGAAAGTCCCTTATATTTATTTTCTGAAAAAAATTAATCTGACAACCCTGTCTCACCGTCGCGAAAATTTGTGCTTAAAGTTTGGAGGGCAGACTCTCCTGAACCCAGTCCTCCGCGACATCCTGCCCCCCAATTTTACAACAGAAAGGGAAAGGCCTCAAAGACAAGCTTCCGAACCAGTCCCTACCCTTCAACCAGTGTTTTGCCGACACGTGAGATACAAGAATAGCTTTGTCCCCTCCTTTGTTTCCCTACGGAATAGAAATTAATAGGTTATTATTTTACCCCTCGTTGTCTATTTCACCAATCGTTACTTTTTATATTGTTTGTTCTCAGTATTTTATATGACATTCGACCACTTTCTAGTATATGTTGACAATTTTGGTTAGTTTTTAATGTATTTTGACTTTACCACCTGCTATTCGGCTAGTCCGTAATTGGTGTTGAAATAAAATTGAATTGAATTGAATTGAAAAAATACGTGACGCCTCTTGCCAACTATCAGGTTTCATCCAGATTTGATCACTCGCCCCGTATTCTGGATTCCCCCTCCCCCCTGAATGGTCGGATTCAGGAAATGACAATTTTTAAGTCAATCTGGTCAGGTTGTATTTCATTATCCCCATCCCATCTGGCAGTAGCCAAAATTGCGATCATCGGATGTTCGTAGTGGACCCGAAGTCTGCTAGTGCCATAAAACACTGTCGTATCGGTGGCCTAATCCCAAAGTAGGTTTCTGGAAGTAAACCTTCTTTCTCTTTTGCATAAGCAGATGACTGAGTAATTTGCATTTTACATTTTAGCCTGTCAGAAGCACAGTGGATTTATTCTTGGAATTTTAACTTCCCAAAATGAAAAGACATTCACTTGAGAGATTAAATAGACTCGAAGCTCTCGAATCTGTTGCTGGGGCTTTACGGGGTTCTGAATTCAGAAAAAAAAATCGCTGAAAAAAATGTCTATCCGGTATCTTCTGAACAGTTGAGTTTGGAAAGCGAGGCGGAAAGGAATACCATAAAGCCCTGCTTCTCTTTTTGCTAGTCGGTAGGCGCGAAGAAGTAAATAGTCTATATAGTCGAACGTTAAGATGCTATGAGACTCGAAGACATGGAGCTACTCACAGTTTGAAAAAGTGAAGTATCCATCCATTCAGGTTCAGGTTCAGGTTTATATATTTACGTAAAAAATTTATAAAATAAATAACACTTCTTTCCCGGCAGAGAGGCATCTCGAATGCTCGGGAACAACATACAATGAAAAAAACAGTTTAACTTAAATAAGTAACGAGTAATCATCCGCAATACCATAAATACAACATAAATAACAAATACCACATTCACCAGACCAGACTTGCACCTCCAACTTTTCAATCCTGTGGACCTTTGCAAGGGAATGCAACCTTCCGGACCATTCAAGAGGAGAAAACCACTCTTTATCATAAATAAATTTAATAATTCATAATCATTATTTCTTTAAATTTCTTCTTTATTAATTCTACAGAAGAACCAACCTGGATCTTACTATTATATTTATTATAACTGATTATCATACTATTCCTCAATGAAAATCGCGACCGCTCACATCTGATCAAAGGCTGCCTAACCAAATCTGTTTGCCGGGTGTTATGATTATGGGTGGATGATAGGGGTAGAAGATCAAGTATATAAAATAGCGATGGAAGCAAACCCTTCAAGTGCTTCGCTGACAGAAGCACAGACGCATAGGGCACAGTAAGTGAAACTGGAAGTATCTGTAAGAATTTGTACATGCTCTTCGTATGGGATGACTTTGGGTAGGCTGAAGGTAAAGGCAGATAGTTAACTAGGACCCTTAGTGCTTTATTCTGCAGAATCTGTAGTGGATTCCAGTGTGTCTTGAATGTATTCATGAACGACAGTGCACAGTAGTTCAGATATGATTGTACCAGGGAAAAATATATACTTCTCATTGCGTGATATGGTAGTGAGTGTCGCAAGCATCTCATAATTCCAACATTCCGGCTTAGTGTTATTCGTATTTTTTCTATGTGGTTTTTGAATGATAGCGTTGAGTCCAGCAATACACCCAGATATCTTATGTTGCTGGTTCTTTTCATCGGGATTTTGCCATCCATGGCTACAATTTTCAATTCGGGAAACGTTTGCTTGGACCGAGAGTAAATCATAAATTTGGTTTTATCCCAGTTGACGCATAAGCTGTTACTGTGAAACCAATGCATTAGCTGAAGGGCTGAATTGGCAAGCTTACTTTTCAGATTCGCTTCATCGGTGGCTTTTAAGTTAAGTGCGGTATCGTCGGCGAAGAGAACAGTGAGGCCCAAATTCTTCAACGCATCAGCAAGATCATTTATATAAATTAAAAATAGTAGAGGGCCTAATATTGATCCCTGGGGAACTCCAACAAGATTGGACTGCATCACCTCAGAAGACTCTACATCGCCTTCATCCACATATTGCGTTCGGTTGTGCAAATAAGATTCGATGAGCTGATTTGCTGGTCCTCTTATACCATATCTATCTAGCTTTTTCAGTAGAATAGAGTGCGAAAGAGTGTCGAATGCCTTTTTGATATCTACAAAGATAGAAGCGGGGATCTCACCACTGTCGAGAACGTCATGGACGAATTGGGTTACCATATGAATCGCGTGTTCCGTTGAATGATTGCGTCTAAATCCAAATTGGGAAGGGCTGAAAAATCCTTGAGCATTTAGAAACTTTACAATTCTATTATACATGCATCTCTCAATTACCTTCGAAAATGCCGAAAGTATGGAAATCGGGCGGTAGTTTGATGGGTCAGCCGGATCGCCTCCTTTATGCAGGGCTATTATTCTCGCACCTTTGAGGCTCTTAGGAAAGACACCTTCTTTAAAGCATAAATTCACTATATGCACTAGTACATCCACTATAACAGGCATAATTGCTGTTAGAAGTTCAGTTGAAGTACCGTCCATGGCTTGGGAGGAGCCGTTTTTCAGTAGCTTAGCAGTAGATATTAGTTCTTCAGCAATAACTGGTGTCATGAACATTGATTTCTCACTGGATGGAGGTAGAAATTCACGGAAGTTACGCGAAGGTGCATTGTCATCCGTGGATGAGGACTTGGAAGTAATCTCGCCAATCTGGGAGAAGTGTATGTTTAGCAGTTCGGCAACTTCACGCTTGCCAGACACGGTGGAATTCAAATGGGGGGATCGCATCTCATCGGGTAAGGTACTGCGGCTTGGTGTCTTCCCTAGGTGTTGGTTTATCAACGCCCAAGTACGTTTGGGAGATCCTTCGGCTTTGGAGAACGCTTGATCATAAAAACTTATCTTTGCCCGTCTTAATAATTTGGTAAGAATATTCTTGTATTCTTTGAATCTGGATTGCTTCTCATCTGTTGGATCCTTAACAAAGTTCCGAAATAATTTATTTTTACGTCTTATGCAACGCAAAAGACCAGGGGTTACCCATGGTTTCTTTGGTTGACGGTCTCTTTGTCTCTTAGATTGTGCCGGGCATGCTTTATCAAGAGCTGTAGTAAATTTATTCAAAAACGAATCAGTAGAGACGTCTATGTCTTGAGCATTAAGACATTCATTGAAATCGGTAGATGAAAGAAGGCCTTTTAGCTTTTCCACACTTGTCTTATTAATAACCCTTGAGCGACTTGGATGACCTTTCTGAGGCTTCGACTTAACCGTTACATCAGTAAGCAATAGGCAATGGTCTGAAGTATCATGAATAATTACTTTACATGACTTCACAGTTAAATCAGTGCAAATGTTGTCGATTAGTGAAGCACACGTTTTAGTTATACGCGTCGGAATTGTACAAGCCGGCAATAGATAATTTTCCAGCAGTACAGACATCCAATCAACAACAATCGAATTCATATTTTTTTCATTTTTGTTCATCTCGTACAAATCAATATTAAAATCACCCATTACTATACTTTTCATATTTTTATTCTGAATCGAATTTAGCAGTTCTTCAGCTTTAGATATAAAACGTCTGGGGCTCGAGCTCGGAGGCCTGTATATAACGCAGCATGTTAATCGTTCCTTTCCTAAATTTATCTCAATCACAATAAACTCAAACTCCATTTCTTCATACAGATAATCATAATCTGTTAGGATTTTAAACGGTATTCCATCTCTCAGATAAATAGCTAGTCCGCCTTGTTTCCGATTATTTCTCATTTTGTTCACACGCGCATACCCTTGAATATTGCTGATTGCAGCTGTCCCATCCGTTAGAAAAGTTTCGCATGCACCAAAAATATCAACAGAGCAATTTGGCAAAAATGATGATAGGTGGTCGTAACTGCTCATTAGTCCCTGACAGTTCAGAAAAGCAAGCCTAAGATCAGACGAGCAATTAACTTTGGAAGCCATCTCCGGAATAATATATTTACATTTATAATTTACCTCAAACATTTTATTCCCATCTTTTTCTTCAATTCCAATCTTTTTTACAAAAGTATTTAAATCGAGTGGTCCCCCCTCAAGCGCAGCCAGTCGATCGCACTCCCCGCTAGGTCCATTACTATAATCCAAAAAAACTTACCAACTGGAGGCGCAAGTCTAACCTGGAAAAGTGGTGAGAATTCGCGGCAATTCTCAGCGATGAACGGATTATTCTTCGCATAATCAGTTTAAAGCGCAACTGAAGTAGAAAACAAGAGCAAAGCTGAACCTGATTTACATGGAATAAACAAAAATAACGAAGGCAAACAGAAACTAAAATGAACTTCGGAAATAGAGTATATCTGAAACGATTAATCCTCACTGAAGAAAAATAAACCAAAAGGGTGAGAAAGAAACATAGAAAAACCCCGAGACTCTCTGGGTACGTACCCCAACGACATCTGCCCGCAAAAAAACGGACTGAAAACATCCTATTTTCTTTTCTTTTTTTTTTCCACTGCGGAATACAAAATTAAACAACGCGATTCTTATCTCTTTATCACAATATAATGAAAAACTGAAAATCGTATTAGAACGATTCTGAACTATCATCACTGAACTTTTCCCACGTGCTAGCACCATGTCTCTTGATCTCCAACCATACTTCAATTCCTTTATGTTTCACACGTGACGCCATGATTGCTCCGGATTCTTTCATTTGCTTTCCTTTGGCTAAACAGTCACTTCGAATTGAATTCAGTGCCGGTGGCAAATCCGTGCAAATTGTGATGCCAGTGTTTTTTAATTTTCCAATGCTTTGCATGATTAATTGTAGATCCTTATCATGCGCAACCCTCACCAAGATCGGATTACTGCGCGGCGACTTTTTTGAATGAGTTCGGCTTGTGACGTTTGCTTTTCGGGAAACTATGCGGTAGCATTTGGTAACTGCTATTGAAGAGTGAATGGCCAGCTTGTCCGTAATTAAATTTCTGAAGTTGGATTCAACTGATTGGTTCAACTGTTCATCAGGTAGACCATGTATTAACAGATTAAGGCTTCGGTCCTTAACCTCAAGAGACAACAGTTGTTTCTCCAATCCTTGAATTTTTTTTTGTTCAGCACTTAGCGTATTTTCAAGGGTATCAATTCTCTTGTCTTTTTTAATACCGTCGGCTTGCAGCTGCGCTAATTCAGTTCCAAACTTGTCGATCTTTGATTCAAGAACCGACTGCTTTTGGAGGATCGAGTCCAGTTTTCCATTTAACAATTTTGACAAGTTGTCAATTGCTTGCTGTGTTGCTTGATTCATAACTATTGCTATATATCCGCGTGAAAATAACTGATTACAGTTGCATCACTCGGCTCACCGTCTCACTTGGAAACTCGTCAGAGCACTTATTTAACGCGACCGTCTCCGGCGAGCGCTGAATGAATACTGGCGTCTCGTTAACGGCTGAAAACCACCGAAATTGCCGCTTACGAAACGTTACGATCGCTTCGGACAGCTTACGATTGCCAGTGGAGGACCGCGCTGCGTTTCTTCCTATACTCCGACCCGCTTGTTTTTATCTAAGTGCCATATAGCGATCGCAATTTCTGTCCGTTCGTTGGTCTGTCGGTCGGTCGGTCCGGGTTTTCCTAGTTCGGGCACTTCCACATAAGCTAGGACGATGAAACTTGGCAGGCATATCAGGGACCCCAAATCATTAAGCTGGAAATAGTCACTTTGCCGATCCGAGCATCTTGGGGGGAGTGGAGGGACCCTCTCCCTCCAGGAATCTGGATCTCTCGAGGAATCTGGATCTCCCATCCGGAATCTTGAAGAATTAAAACTTTAGAACGGGTGGTCGGATCTTAATGAAACTTGATATTTGGAAAGACGTCGCTTTGTGGGAAATTTTGGGAAAAGCAAGTAGAGACCTATATACATTATCGACATAACCGAACCGAATTCGGGCACTTTAGGGGGAGTTTTTTTTTTGGGGGGGGGGGGGGGGAGTCGGGATTCTGGTAATCCCGCCAGTTCGGTACTTTCTGGTGTACTAGATGATGGAACTGACCTGGCATATCAGGGACTCGAACAAACTGACTTGAGTATAGTCGTTTGCATGATCCGACAATCGTGGGGGATTGGAAGGATGGGGAATCCGGAATCTAGTGGCATTCAGAACTTTATAAACGGGCGATCCGATTTGAACAAAACTTGGCAAGTGAAAAGAGCTGTCGTCTCAATGTTCCATGTCAAGTGAAGACCGGATCCGATACTTCTTGGGGGAATTGAAGGGGGGCACCGGAATTTTCGTGAAGCGCTTAGCGTCAAGGGACCAGGATGGAATTTGTTGGGAAGAACAAGCATAAGCCCTAGATACGTTCTTGACAGAACCAGGCCATATCGGGGCCCTTTCATGGAAGTTGGTGGGTGTTTCCTAGAATTCCGGGTATCGCGAGTTAGGATACTTCCAGATGTGCTATGGACGGCGAAACTTGGCAGGCATATTAGTGACCCAACCAAATAGACTTAAGGACCTGACACAATGCCCTACGAAAACTTCCGCTCCTGGATCCGACCATTTTCGGGGAGATAAGGGAAGGGAATCCGGAAAGTATTGACTTCCGTGGGTAAAACGGGTGGTCCGATTCGAGTGAAACTTTTCGAGTGATAAGAACTATTGCATTATTTATGCAAAACATGTCTCCAAACCACATGCGACAATGGTTGGAAGAGCTGGAGGGGGGGGGGGCAGAAACTTTGTGACGTGCACGAAAACCAAAGGAATGTTCCGAATGAAATGCAAGGTGGACAGAACCTTTTTTCTGTAGCCTAGTTTGTTATCTGGCGTAGTGCCAGATCCGAACACAGTAGGAGGAGGATGAAGCGGAAACCGGAAATTTGCAGATATGCTCGGACTCGAGTCAAACTTGAAGGACGAGAAGAGGAGATGTCAGAGACATGACGTGCATGTGTCCTGGTCGTATTTGGCCACACTAGAGGGAGTTGGAGGGGGAGTCCCGGAAATTTTTTAATGAAACTTAGAAAGTAGAGAAACGATATGCCTTATAGGATATATTTCAGGGTTCGGACAGGATCTGAGCACGGTTGGGGTGGGGGACCCGAGTTCCCCGAAAAATGCTCAGACTCGAGTGAAACTTGATAGCCGGTAAGGGAAGATGCTTTTAATGATCTGCTTATGTGTCTGGACCAGATTCGGCCGCGGTATACCCCCCTATTGGGGAATTTGAGGGGGAGGAGTACTGGAAATAGTGTGGGACTCTTAGGGATCAAACTAGTGGGATGAAACATTTGCCCCGAGATGATCTGAGTCGAGGCTGGAAATACTCAGACTCGAGTGAAACTAGATATCCGATTTCTAGGTCTAAACCTAGGGGGATGAAAGGGGTATTTCGTCTCGTCTTGTACTGTATAGCACCACCTACTCGTAACAAGTGCTATATGAGCTCGTAGCACTTGTTTTATGGTAAATTCGGGAAATTTGTTTATCTCTTTTGCTGCTCAATCTGTTCAGCCGTGATTGCCAAAAGGATTGATCGGAGGACCGATGTGTGTACACAAAGGCTAGTCTCGTATAAAAATCGGTCAGATTGTGTTAGAAAAAACTACAGGCTACAGAAGTTTCGGTAGAAGGATGGATAGAGCGATATCGGGAGTAGATTAGGATAAACTAACAATATTCTGACCCAAAGCTGAATGTTCGTATAATCAGTATATTTAGCTGTTGGAATGCTGGTCTGTATACTAACACTACTAACCTTGTTTATAGCTTGTAAACCCGATGAAATTGAAAGATCAGCTGTTGACCCAGCTGACGACCCAAGTGACGGATCTGGAGCGATTTATTGAGTATCTTCAAGGTAGAGCACTCACAAAATCAGCTGTATATGATATTTTCTTTTAAGCTTTCGCACTTTTATGTTTGCTTCCCCGAAAATGTTTTGTTTTTATTTTTCTTTCGATTCCAGTTTTAGCGCTTCAGTTTTGCGAATGATAATTTTGTCTGTTCTTAATTTACTTGGAACTTAACCATTTAGTTAGTCCTCGCTTTGGCTTTCATTTTGCTTATTCACGCATATGATTGCGAATTATTCGTGTAACTTATACTTATATATTATATTATATATCATATTTTAGTGGGTTGAACTGTTTATCTTTCCAGTCTATTCAGTTTTAAATGTTAATAGTTGACACGCTAAGGCTTCCAGTTTTTGAAAGGGGGGGGGGGGCTAGTCTCATACCATAGATTCTTGGTTGAAAAAAAACCCGTCTTGACAGAAAAGAAAGACTAGAAGCAAACACAAAGTGAATTAGATTCTTCATCGTAAATAGGCCCTAAACTCGCAAGGCAAGACAACCAGTAGGCTATGGAAATTTCCCGCATAAGATCCAAATGAAACAGATTTCGACCCAATTTCAAGCCCGGCTCTGCCCGAGGCCGGAATTCCGATCGATCCGAGGAAGAAACAAACCTGAAATCCGGTCAAAACCTGTTTTATTTTGTCTGGGACGATTTGAGGCGAAAATTTTCCGCACGGGAAATGCAAGGCATTCGATGTTAAGCTCCTCCGTAGAATTAAAATATTTTTAGAATAGTTTTACTTCAGCGGCTATCTAATTTTCATAATGGCTACAAAGGGTAGTTACCCTTTCGCGTTCTTTTTTGTATGGCAATTGTGGACTCCGGCCAAAATACCATTTCTGTTAATGCTCCGATTCGGTTGATGAATGGAAAGGATATCACTAGATGTGTGATTTATGCCCCCGAACCGTATCAGGCGACGGCGGGGGAGGGGGGGGGAGCTAGAGGGGAAGGGTCCTGGTAGCTTTTTTTGGCAATCGTAGAACGGGTTGAGCTATCGGTGCATAACTTGGACGGTACGAACTTCATTTGCCCTATTTATTTTTGGGGTCCGGGCCGGATCTGGCCTCGTTGCGAGAGATGGGGGCTTACCGAATACTTCCCGGAAATGTAAGATGACTGAAAACCTTTGCATGAAGCGTAAAATTACAGAAGATCAAAAGCTACGGTTGATTAGATGCGAAAACTCAATTTTCCGGGAAGCCAATCGGTAAGGCCGAACCTAGCTCTTTATCTACTATGCGGAAAGACAGCCAAGTTTCCGTAGACGGATACAGTTCTGCTGGTGATGCTGGAATTTTCGCAAGGAACCCCAACTCTTAACCATCATGCCCTAGTCGTCTATCAGTACCTTGAGGGGAATTCTAATTCAAATTCATTCAAAAATTCTTCATTGCGAAAATAGCATAGGAAAATGTCAATATAAATTTACTAACATACAAGTTATCGTCGCCAAGTAGGAATCGTTGCCATCGAATGTGTTAACGAAAGGAGCGTTACTGGTTTGGAAATTAAAATGACCACCTCATACTGAACGTGTTCCACCCTACTAACCGTAGTTACTACGCATAAGCTCACGGTCTCGGGCTTCTTGGCGTCAAGGCCGGAACGAATTTTTCTATTTTTGGCGAAATATCGTGCCAAGGTCTAATCGGACCAATCACGTCACAGAGATCGTAGGTGCGACGCTCTCGGTCGTGGAAAGCAATATAGTAACCATTAGCTACTATTTCGAGAAGGTTGGAACGGTCAGCGTAGTAGCTTTTCACGAGGTTGGAACGGAAATAGTAACTAATAGTTACTATTGTTAGTAGGGTGGAACACGCTCACTGTTTACCATAGTTACTTCCAGAGTTCAAGTTCTTTGAAGTTTTCAGTTTTACAAAAATTTACAGCTCTGAGCAGAGAGGTGAACTCGGTTCACTCAGATGCAAGTTACACTATATACAACAGTAAAACACACATATATTTGTAGCGATACATCTCCACTTCCCGTCATCCAGGAGGCTAGGCCAAAGTCTTCAAAAATAAATAAAACAAACAGTGTTTCTTATAAACCAAAAAACTACTGAATGGTGACGGATACAACACAGAAATATATCAAATTTTTTCAAAATCAAGACAAAACTAATGATTCTTGAATTCAAACAGTAATAGTTGCACGGGACTTGATCTGACAACTGGTATGGATAAATGAGTACACAGACGGTCATGATATTCTATCCAGTAGTGCGGTACAGAGTGAAAGAATGAATCAGTTAACGAATGAATGAATACATGCAGCCTAGTAATAAGGAAGAGTGACGTAGTGAAAACCCACTTCTCTGAGTAACCACATTAGGACGACGTAAAGAAAAGCAAAGGAAAAGCAAAGCTGAATAACTGTCATAATAATAATAATAAAAATTTTATTTAAACCCTCCATACAAATACAAAGTAAATGGTCGGAGGAGTTGGTGAGGAAACAAAAGAAAAAGAGAAAAAAAGAAATCACACAACACTACGAGACAAAATTAGGCTGCGATAACTACAAATAACCAAACCAATACAAACTTGAGTCATGTGCTTACACCAGGCTAGCCAGTGGAAAATCGTGCAGTTTTCTACTTCGATTGATGAAACGACTGGTTAGCTCATTCATTTTTTCGCTTATTTCAAAGATACGGTACCTATATGAGGTCGTAGCCGTTGTTCGGTTGAGCTAAAGAAGGGAAATGGAAGGATGCCTGAACCTTCGTCGAGTCGATAAGAATCATTTCTGACGGACTTCTGTGTTTCAGGAGAGGAGCAGAAGCATTCTTGCAAGTGCGCTTGTACTTGCCCAGTTCATGGAGCTGTGCCAGCTGTTGGCCCTACCCGGCTCGATCCGAAGGGAACCAAGTTCTCCAAGTCAAAACCTGGTGGTGCTCAAAGAACCAGAGGAAATGTGGTAAACGAGGTCAGTATTATAGAAAGAGGTTGCCTAGAAGCGTTTTCGGTTGACTGGTGGTCGAATACCCAGTTGGCAGTCGCAAAATACACGAATCAGCTGGATATATAGTCTGGAAGCCAGTGAAGTCGCAGGTGACGTCAAAAATCCGAAAAAAGCAATACGCGTAAATTGACAATTTAATTTATGGGTTTTCGGACATTAAAAACGAAACAGTTCAGACAGTTCGTGTTTTGCCAATTTTAGAAAAAGACAGACTTCCCCAAGGACATTTTTAGTGGTCCAAACAAAAAGGGACATGTTTTGATCAGCTACGCTTATTGTGCAGCATAAGTAAGCTGGTGCAGAAAATCGCAGCCTTCGTTAAGTCGTTTTCCCTGTCAGTTTGTTCTCCGGTCCAAACCACAAAAAAATTTCTTACCCGTATACTGTTGTTCAAGTAATGTTGGATTGTGTCTATTACTTGAGTGAATAATAAGAAGCCTTGAACCTTCAAAACTTTAGAGACATAGTCCCCCAGTATAGACATTTAACAAGCCGAAACAAGTATACAAACAAATTGACATTATTTTGTGTTGCAGCTAACTGAAAGAAAATGCTATCTTAAAGGACCCCTCGCATTGTTTACTATTCAACTTACAGTATTTAAACATTTGAATACTTTAAAACTAGGCTGTGCTTTCAACAAATAAACCACGGTTTTGGCTATTTTAAGCCTTTTCCGAGACCCGTTGTTTTACAGCGAAAACGTTTAAAAAATTTACATAACCGGTTTTTATGGCACTTGCAGCTCCGCTCAAGTGCCATATACCGATCACTTTTCGGTCGGTCGTTCAGTCCGGTGTTTGCGAGTTAGGGTACTTCTAGAAGTTCTAGGACGATGAAACTTGGCAGGCATATTAGGGACCCGACCAAACTAACTTGGAAATAGTCACTTGACCGAACCGACCCTCGTGGGGTGAGGGGGAGGTGGCGGAATCCAGAAAATAGGGGCATGCATAACTTTCGAATGGGTGATCGGATCTTAATGGAACTTGATATCTTGAAAGATCTCATGTCTCAGATGTCCCATTTCAAGTCCGGACAGGATCCGAGAATCTGCGGAGAGTTGGAGGGGGGAACCAGAAATCGTGTGAAACTCTCAGAGTGGAGCGATCGAGATGAAAGTTGGTGGGACGAACAAGCACAAGCTCTAGATAAACAACTGACAAAAATGCACCGGATTCGGACACTGTGGGGGGAGTTGGAGGGGGGGGGGTCCGGAATTCCGGCGATCCGTAGTTAATTTACTTTCAGGTGGGCTAGGACGATAAAACTTGGCAGGCATATCAGGGACCCGACCAGATTAACTTGGAAACAGTCACTCGCCCGATCCGACCATCGTGGGGGGAGGGTGAGACGGCGGAATCCGGAAATTAGTGGCAGGCATAACTTTCGAACGGGTTATCGGATCTTAATGAAACTTGATATCTTGAAAGATCTCATGTCTCAAACGTCCCATTTCAAGTCCGGACAGATTCCGATGAACTGGGGGGGGGGGGGGGGGTCGGAGGGGAGAACCGGAAATCTTGTGATGCGCCTAGAGTGGAGCGATCAGGATGAAACTTGGTGGGAAGTTCAGGCACAAGTCCTAGGTGCATCAGTGACAGGATCGGACCGGATTCGGGTACCGAGGGGGGGGGGGGGTTGTAGGGGGGGTGTCCGGAATTCCGGTGATCGTGAGTTAAGGTACTTCCAGATGTGCTAGGACGATAAAACTTTGCTGGAGCATTATAAACTTGACATCATTGGGTTAGACATCGTCACTTCTCCGATCCGACCATTCCTTAAAGAACTCATCTTAACCGCAAAATACAAAAAATACTTTTAAGCAAAATTACTTTTTCACGATCGCCATGAGTACATGGTCCTTTCTGCCTCAAGGGATTTTCTTAGAAATTAATTTTCAGTTCCCTTAAAGTGCGCATCTTAACCAAAAAATTGAAGAAAAAAAAAATTGACCATCACTTCCATCCTCTGACCCAGCCTTGCAAGTTTGGCGCATCTTAAACCGAAAAGTGAAAACAATACTTTTTACCGTCACTTCCATCCGACCCAGCCTTGCGAGTGCCATATGAGCTTCCAGCTCTTGTTGGGATCCCAAAACGAAAGTGACAGGATACCGATGATTTCGTAAAAGTTGTCCGTCTGTCCGTCCGTTTGTTAGCAGGATAACTCTCGAAGAGGTTGAGATATTTTATTCAGACTTGGCATGAGGACTCTTTGGGTCAAAGTACAGGTCAAGTTCGAAGATGGACTCTGTAGCCCTACATTTGACGTTGGGGGAGGGGTTTCAGAGTAAGGGGTGAAAAAAAATATTTTAAAAAGCAACTGAGATAGTCGATTTAGGGGTACGGAGACATGCTGAATCCGAATATGCAAATTATTCTCTCACCGGACAAGTAGTTCGCCCGGAATCTGGCCAAAACCGGAAAATTTGTAAAACTGAAAGTTTAATCTGAAGTTGATTAGAGGTTTTATTAAGGGGTAAGGAGACGTGCTGAATCCGAAGATGAAAATTATGTTCTCACCGGAAAAGTATATTTCACCCGGAATCCGGCCAAAACCGGAAATTTTATAAAAAGTAAAAGTTTAATCTGAAGTTGATTAGAGGTTCGATTCAAGGGTAAAAGTATATGCTGAATTCGAATTTGAAAATTATTTTCTCACAGGCCAGGTAGTTCGCCCAGAATCCGACCGAAACAGGAAAATTTTTGAAATTTAGAAGTTTTATTTGAATTTAATCAGAAATTCCATTTAGTGGAATTCGGGTGAAACCGGAAAATTTGTTTAAAGTAATTTTCTTATCTGAAGTTGATTAGATGTTTGGTGTAGGGGTAAGGAGACATGCTGAATTCATTTTTGAGCTGTAGTTTTTGCCAGACAAGTAGTTTGCCGGAATCGGCCGAAACCGGAGATTTGGCAGAAGTTAGGCAGGAAGTTTCGCTCAGTTTTCATTGTATTTGAAAAACGAAACATTTTATATTTTAATTTCACTTTTGGATGAAATCCTAGTTAAACCTTCCATTGAACAAACACAAAAATACACACAACTTTTTGATAATGGATGCTCATCTTGTAGGTAGCCTACACCACACACTAAATCGCAGACCCTCACAAATAAAAAGAGAAAAGTGAATTTAAATTGTTTGTAAATAAACGCTTCAGTTTCTGAAAGAAGAATAATTTGTTATTTGAACGAATTCTTTCTTCGTTTCTTTTAAATTTTGCCAATATTTCATAGCCAGTGTTTTTCACAATATACCTTAAATTACCTTAAATCACAGCCTGGAGTGAAATAAGGATTTTTGATCCCTTTGAATCAATGACTATTGTATTTGTGGTTGGTTATATTCTGGTGGAAGATTCTGGTGTATCCCAGTCAAGTCTCCGCGATTTATCGCTCCACTCAGCATCCAGACGGCGTTTGAATGCATATGTCGATTCAGCAGCAACAGTTTCCTCCTTGAGGTTCTTCGAGGGGTTCACGATCCGGTTCCAGAAGAAGTTGCATCTTACTTCAGTCCTTGCGTGAAGTTTGCGGATTCGTTTTGGGGGTTATTTGGGAGGGGTCAATCTCCAGGAGCTCATTTTCTTGATTGGTTGAGAGGAGTTTGTGCGCCTGGGTCATGTTCCCACGTTTCCGCCTGTAGACTAAGGAGATGAGGTTGAGCTCCCTCAGCCGTTCACTGTAGGACTTGTTTTCCATACCGGCGATCAGCTTAGTGGCCCTTCGTTGGATTTGTTCATGAATTGCCTTGTCCTTTTTGTTTCCGTTTCCGCCTGTACACTAAGGAGATGAGGTTGAGCTCCCTCAGCCGTTCAATGTAGGACTGGTTTTCCATACCGGCGATCAGCTTAGTGGCCCTTCGTTGGATTTGTTCATGAATTGCCTTGTCCTTTTTGAATCAAGGGTTGGCCAGTGTGGTCCCCACCTCAGTCTGGATCTTACTAATCCTCTGTAGCTAGCTTGGTGATAACGTGTTTACTTCATTCATTCATTTATTCATACTACGCAAACTACATAACATAAATATAAGGCAAGGAACAAGACCCCCTGAAGCTATTCTTCTGGTAATGCTGTGTTTTGATGATGCCTAGGGCTCTGCTAGCATTGGCTGAGATGTTCCGTGAGAGGGAGCTGACTTTCAACTGGGAGTCAACAATAACGCCAATGTCTCTCTCCTCCTGAACATGCTCCAATGTGTGGTGACTCCCAGGGTTTTGGGTCATGAGGTACTGTTGCTTGGGGTTGTTATGTCCGAAGTGTATGACCTTGCATTTTTCAGTGTTGAAGTCAAGCAACCATCTTTTGACCCAGGAGCACATGTGGTTGAGATCAGTTTGGATGGATTGGAGGGCAGAGGAGGGGTTGGCAGGACCTATGAGTTTCGAATCATCCGCATACAGAGTGGTTTTGTTGCTGGTGACAAGGGCTAGCTCATTTATGTAGATGTTGAACAAGCTAGGGCCCAGAACACTGCCCTGGAGGACCCCTCTTGCGACTTTGACTTCATCATAGTGCGTGACTGTTTGGTCCGGTGGTCACTTTCACTTGCTGCGTTCTGTCCCTCAGAAAATCCTCAATCCAACTGATCACTTGTGGACTAAGATATAGGGTATGTAGCCTGTGAATGAGGTAGTAATGACAAAAATTGTCAAGTGCTTTGGCTAGATCCAGAAGGATTATGTTCACAGGTAATCCTTTCTCTAGTAGGTCAGTTACAAGACTTTAGGACTCAAGAAGATTTGTATCCACCGATCTCTTTGAACGAAAACTATGCTGGCTGCTGCTGATAAGTGAGTTGACCTCAAGATGGTTAATGATGCGCTTGTTTATAATTCTCTCTATGAACATGCATGCCACACAGGTAAGGTTGATAGGTCTATAGTTTGCTGCAGAAGTTTTGCTACCCTTCTTATGAATATTGTATTTTATTTGTAACCCGCCAAATACACAAGGTGATAGAGGAGTAAAGAGAACAACGAAAAACAACACAAGATAAATAACAGCATAAACACACAAAACTTAGACACAATTTCTAACAAGCAGGAATAAGGAAGGTACATAAAAAAATTTCAATGATTATAATAACACGTCTTGAAAGCTTTAATGTCTTTTTTTCGCCTTCTTCCAGTCCCCAGGAAGTTTTTCTTATGTTAGCGACAAGTTAAATAGTTTTACCAGGGGCGCTGATAAAACAGGGCTTAGTTCCTTCAGCAGTCGTTGACTAAGACCATCAGGTCCAGTCGATTTGTTGGCATCGAACTCTTTAAGTTGTTTGGTTACTTCTTCGAGTGTGACTGGTGAGTGTGACATTGGGAAGGGAGTGTGAGACTGTTCTGCTGTTTGGGGGGGGGGGGGGGGGGGTGATTGGGGATTATCCTTAGAACCCGATGAAAAAATTATCTAAAAATAGTAGGATGAAGTTGTACGAAAAAGTAGCATGCAGTACTAACTGATGCTACTACATGCTTCTACTTCAAGGCTACCGTGTTACTGCATGCTACTATTAGCAGGGGGGGGGGGGGGGGGTGATTGGGGATTATCCTTAGAACCCGATGAAAAAATTATCTAAAAATATTAGGATGAAGTTGTACGAAAAAGTAGCATGCAGTACTAACTGATGCTACTACTGTAGCAAGACAGGATGCTACTGGATACTACTGCTTAAGATTCGCCCACTCTGAGGCACATTACATGAAAGTATTCTTTAGTATTCATACCAGTACATGCAACTTTTTCGTACAACTATCATACATCTACGCAAGGTACAAATTTTTCATCGGGAAGACACTAAGGCGAAATGCTGATTAAGCAGGTTTGCTTTTTCGGAGGGGCAGGAGGAGACTTTCCAGGTATGGCACTGAATGTCTTCCTGGTTTCCGCAGGGAAATATGTTTCTAGAATAATTTGGGTTTTCCTTGACATTTTTGGCCAGATGTTCTTCGTAGTTTGCAGTCAATTTTCGCGTTTCTTTTCTGAGGAGTTTCCTGGCGGTTTTGTACTTCTCGTACACTGTAGTCGTCTTTTGTTTCATGTACTTCTCCCAAAGATTTTTCTTCCTGTTGCGTAGTTTCTTGTTTTTGGGGTGAGGAAAGGTAGTGTTTTCGGTTTCTTTTCCTAGGTCACGCTGTTGTGTTTAGAAAACAAGTAAATAGTAGCAAATAGAAAGCAAACGAATTTTTGGGATCCCAAAACGTAAGTGGAGGGATACCTGTGACATCGCAAAAGTTGTCCGTCTGTCCGTCCGTCCGTCCGTCTGTGAGCACGATAACTCTCGAAGGGAATGAGATATTTTGATGAAACTTGGTGCGACGATTCTTTGGGTCAAGAGTAAGGTCAAGTTCGTAGATGGGCTTTGTAGCCCTACATTTAGGGGTGGGGGAGGGGGTTCAAATTAAGGGGCAAACAAAATATTTTTAAACAGCTAATGTGCTAGTCGATTATGGGGTAAGAAGACATGCTGAACACGAATATGCAAAACATTTTCTCGTCCGACAAGTAGTTCGCCCGGAATCTGGCAAAAACCGGAAAGTTGTTTAAAAGTGAAAGTTTCATTTGAAGTTGATTAAATGTTCGATTTAGGGTAAGAAGACATGCTGAACACGATGGTGAAAACCATTTTCTCGCCGGACATATAGTTTGTCCGTATTCCGGTAAAAACCGGAAAGTTGGTTAAAAGTACAAGTTTCATTTGAAGTTTATTAAATGTTTGATTTAGGGGTAAGTAGACATGCTGAACACTAATGTGACATGCATTTTCTACCCGGACAACTATTTCGACCGGAATCCGGCCAAAACCGGAAAATTTGTTAAAAGCAGTAAGTTGTATTTGAAGTTGATTAGAGTCAGATTTA
This sequence comes from Branchinecta sandiegonensis, assembly GCA_030848855.1. NCBI lineage: Eukaryota > Metazoa > Arthropoda > Branchiopoda > Anostraca > Branchinectidae > Branchinecta > Branchinecta sandiegonensis. Next base: position 10,124,233 of record JAUPMV010000003.1, on the reverse strand, counting down.
GGGGTAAGAACAGATGCTGAGTCTGTATATGACAATCATTTTTCAACCGGACATATAATTCGTCCGGAGTCCGGTTGTAACCGGAATTTTTTTATAAGTTAAAGTTTTATTTATAGTTGATTAGATGTTGTTTCGTTTTTGTGAACTCGTTTCTGAATTTTCTCGTTTTGCTGGACAATTAGTTCGCTCGGGATTTGGCCGAAATTTGGCAGAAGTAAAGCAGGAAGTTTCGGTCAGTTTCGTCAAAATAGAGATGGTTTATAGCGGTATATCTGAACTTGGTTTTCTCTGATGATTAGCCTACCGAAGACTGGATCTGACGAAGACAAGACCCAATTGTCTGGATCAAATATTAGATTTTTGGGATCCCATCGAAACCTTTGGTCTTGTTAAACTTGAAATTACAAATCATGTTCCTGTATAATTTCATCTGCTCTTTCGAATGATCTTAGATAACGTTGGATTCGATAACTGCCTCTTGAAATAAATAGAGAACTCTGACAGGCCTGCACTAATAGGCATATTTTGCTGTCTTTAGCCTGTATCTCGGAAATGCCCCAACGGCTGAAATGCGCCCGACTATATTCGTTTTCAGCGAGATTGACTGCCCCGACAGTACTTGCCAGCATTTTATGTATCTCCCGTTATGGGTACAAAGTGAAATAAGCGAGACATCGGGAATCCTGACGAGTAGGTAATGATTAGAAAGGACAGACACGTCTTCGAATATTGGAAAAGTAAGAGTATCAGCGCCGTATGTCCTTAGAAATTCTTCTGTTATTTACAAACTTTTGCAAAAGTGAACTTTGGATCTGGGCGAGAAAAGGGTGGCCGAGGAAATTGGAAGTGGATGGTGGTCCTGAAAACTGCACGTTAGATGTCGGAAAGGGGAAAGCTTCCTCCAATTCTTAGATAAGATAAAGAAGACCAAAGGTTTCGATGGGATCCCAAAAATCTAACATTTTATTCAAACAGTTTGGTCAAGTCTTCGCCATTCAGTCTTCGTCCAATTCCTTGAATATTTTTACTGTTAAAATAAAGTTCAGAGTGGATTCAGCATGTCCCCTTGCCCCGATACCGAATCTCTAATCGATTTCAGAAACAACTTTGAGCTTCAACCAAATTTCCAGTTTCAGCCGAATTCGTGATGAACCATTTGTCCAGCAAGAAAACTAAGTTCAGATATGGATTCAGCTGACCTCCTTACCCTGCAATTAATATCTTATTAGCTTATAAAACATACATGTTTTTACCGTAAATTCGAAACCCCTCCTCTGCCTCTAAAGATAGGACTAAAGGACCCATCTACGAACTTGACCTGTACTTTACCAGTGAATCCTCATTGAACAACATCCTCGCTTGTACAACATATTTCCTCGTTTGAATATTATATCAACCCCTTCGACCTTCGATTACACTAGGTCTCTCTGACGTCCATAGAATAAACAAATGGATGTCGTCATCCACGCGAAGAGCTATAGCCTACTGGTTTGAGAATAAAGGGGTAGGGACTGCTATAGCCGAAAATTGGTCGACAAATTCTGGGGTGAACGGATTCCGGGTGAACTACTTGTCCGGCAAGAAAATAATTTTCATTTTCGGAATCAGCATGTCTCCTTATTAACTATCTAAATAGCTTTAAAAAAAATTTTTTTGCCCCTTAATTTGAAACTCCCTCCCCCACCCCTAAATATAGGGCTCCAAAGCCCATCTACGAACTCGACCTTACCATTGACCCAAAGAATCCTCACACCAAGTTTCAAGGAAATTATTTATTTATTTATTAATTTGTTTCCCTGAGAACTGAGGAGTACAAAGTAATGTATAAAACAGAACTATGCTTAAACCATCTGGTCCATTCAGTGACACATAAAAATACAAACGATTTTGACAACTAAATTACAACTATTTACGCACTATATTGTTCATTTTTTTTTTAAATGGGCACAGGTTGTGGGTTCGGAGGGCTACCGAAGCTTTTTTATATAAGTTGGTCATCTTGTTCTTCAAAATTGTTACTCGGTCTTTTACTTTAAAGTTAGAAACCAACTTTGAATTACTGAAAGAAATGGGGAACCCAAGGAGAAATTTGGAAGTTCGAAATATGATATTTAATGGCAGATATGTCGCAAATTCGAAAATTTTCTACGATTGTTGCAGCAAAAAGAACATGAGGTAAAGCAACGGCGGTGAACAATGGCCCGAGGATGTCTTTTCTGTATCGCCCACGAAAACAAATTAAGAGGCCAAATGCCTTGCGAATTCTTTCTTGTATATGATTGACAATTATAGACTGAGAAACCTTAGCCGACGATGCATATTGGATCCCTAAGTACGTCACTATATCACATGCTGAAAAAATAATCCCATTACCACAATCAAGACATTCATTTCCTTCCACGTTACTATTTACAACAAAAAACTGGCATTTACCAGCGCTAACGGAAAACAGGAATGACCATTTGCTGACAGAGAAGTGGCAAGGCGGTTAAAATTCTCCGCCAACGCAGTTTTTGATTTACTCAGTAAAATTATGTCGTCGGCATAAGCTAGGTAAGAAACATCTCGAAGAGCCGACATCAGGGATATTCGGATTGACCGGAGACACTCTGCTAGGCTAACATTCTATATATAAGGAGATAAAATACCACCTTAGGCGTATTCTCGCCGTTCCCCGAGGACTCCTCGGGGAATCGAAGGGAACGGCGAGAATAGAGGGAGTCACTCCACGCGGACTCCGCGTACAGAAACAGCGAGAATACGGGGAATGCTTATAAAATGGATTTTTTTGGAAAAATGAATATGCGGCTGAAAAAATCAGTCTAGATCCACTTTATTTTTGATATTGTTTATTCTGATTCGTTTCAATTAATTTTACATAGCACCTACAACAGCAAAAATTGATTCCCCTCCGAATTTGAAAGGGAGTCCTTTTTGATGATGGTGATGAAAATCGGAGCATTCCCCGTCCGTGGAGACTGGCGAGAATACGGGGAGTGAGTCCCCGGGACAAACAAAAACGCGGGGACTCCTCAAGTGGAGTCCTCGGGGAACGGCGAGAATACGCCTCTTGTCTCACCCCTCTGCCCATTGGCAAATAAGAAGAAAACAAAAGAGAACCCAAAGATACCCTAACCGACAGCCGGCTATACCAAGAACGCAAAACACGACAAATAGAGAGTGGAATACCCCTAGAAACAAGAGCAAGAATTGCTGGGGCGTGAGATAAGTTATTTATGTCATTCCCTTCGAGAGTTTTCGTGCTTACAGACGGACGGACAGACGGACAACTTTTGCGATGTCATAGTCTCCACTTACGTTTTGGGATCCCAAAAAGCATTTTATTTACGGTGAGAGCCAAAGGCGATGGCAAATACATGCAAAATAAATACAAACAAAGAAATAACATACCCCCTATAAGAACCTATCCCTATGGTCTTGGGCTACCGTGAGGAACGTCGCCAACTGTTTTATTTTTCCACCACAACTATTCCCCATGATTCATTCTTCCGTTTCTAACCCAAGTTCACTGAAACTTTCACGTTCACACAGCAGATTTTTAAGTTCTTATCTATAGTACCACGCTTCGGGCATGAGTAAGGACCGGGACCGTCCTTGGCCCTCCCAATATATCGCCTTCTCTCTTCCAGTGGCAGACTGTCTCCCTACAACTAATCAGATCCCTAATTTCCTCCCTTTTCAAACCCGCTTTAAAATTTACTTCCTCTCCAAAATCTATTTGGTCTTTGCATAAAACAGAATTCCGTTAGGTGAAAACCTCAGTCCTGTATATATTTCTGTTGTTCCGTCTCGGTTGTCGGTATCCTACGACACCTCCAGCACTTTCTTCTTCCATAATTCCTGTTCCTTATTTTCTCTAAGCCTTTTAACCAGGGAGTATTTCGCGCAGCCCCTTCTTTTCTAATCTCTTGCATTTGCAACTTTGGTTCCCTACTGAACTTTTCTGCAGCTTATTCGGCTAGCTCATTCGATTAGTGTTCCACATTCATAATCCTCTCGGGCCCCCATTTCGCTACATCTATTTAACTCCTGAGGCTTCCTCCCAGATTCAACGATTCCCAGGTCTGTGGGAAATCGGAAGGCAAGGGATTGTTCGCTCGTGATTAAATTCCATGGGTAGTGTTCTCCTTAGTATTTATGTGTGGCTGTTGGTAGCGTTGAAGAGGTTTGGGGCATGTCCCCTAGGTTATGGGGGAGCATAACAAACTAGGGCTATTATATAACTTTAGGACCTGTGGACCCGATCGTTAGATCTAGGTTGCGTTCCAGAAACTTAACACTTGTTAACAATCGTCAACTTTACTTCATGGCGGACCTAACTGCAGCTTTAACGATCGTTAATGTTTCCCAATTCTACGACTGTTAACTATTCTGTAATGATGCTCACCGACCATCGTTACAAAATAGTTAAAGGACCCCTCTTGCTTATTCTGCCTTTTATAATATACTTAGCTCCGATATGGAATTATAAGCTTTTAAAATCCCCACCTTTCTCCATTGTTTCGTTTCGCAACTACGAATTTTTTGCGCTTTTTCAGCCTTGCCGAGTTTTCCCTTCACCCAACGAAAGGTTTGCCGGAATCTTCGAAGTCCGATGACGACTCTTTCACAGATACGGATGTGATTCTTTTTCTTCTTTTTTTTCTGATTCTTTTATTTGCTTAGTTTTCCCACTTTTTACCCAAGGCACGTTCAGTTTTCAAATGTTTTGCGCCCAGCCGCCGCGTCGGAGAGCAGGATGGCTGGATAAAGTCGACAAGCGCTAACAAGAGAATCGCTAGTTTTAGGTGGAAAGTAATGGTATTTCCAAAAACGTTTTTCTGATTCATTTCATATGAAAAATATCATTTCTAGTAAGAGTTGTGCTTTAACAATCGTTAAGCTCTGGAACGGAAATTGTAGGTGGACGGGGCTTAAATTTCGAAACAGAAACCTGGAACGCAAAAAGTTAACAACTGTTAACAGTTTGCTAACAATCGTTAAGTTCTGGAACGCAACCCTAGTCTAGTTTTAGTTCTTCACAATATTTTGGTCTGTAGGATCTCCAGTATTGGTTCACTGTTTACAGGCAAACTTAACAATTCTTTTGTTTGTAGGATACCTAATTGAAACGTCTGTTTTTTTGTTGTTATAATAAAATACAAAATAAGATGGTTTTAAAGCATAAGATGAAATAGAGAAAAATAGTAGATAGAATTATTTTATTTAATGAAATTAAGTTTGCGTGTAGCATATTTAAGTAGAATTATGAATTGGTGTGAATGATGTGAAGTAAGGAATTTAGGTGTTCACTTGTTAACGTTACTGAATGGAGGGGAAGACATATCCAATCGTATTGGCTCACCCCATTTTGAGGGAGAAGGAAAACGAGCTGCGCGGGAATAGAAAATAAACAACTTCATTTTATACTTACTGTTATGACGACACATGAATCTTATCAATCAATCAATCATTATATTTATTCCTGAATACCTGTTTCGCAACATGAGAACATAGGACTGTCAACTTTAACAAAATATAATTATATATACGGCAAACTTGAGTTTAGAATTTATACGACATCACAACTTTTATAGCATAATTTAGCGTGATGTCAAACATGAAATATAAAATATGTACTACTAGATTAAGCGCCAAAACATTATACATGGTGTCACTTGTTACAAAACTTACCCAAATATGACTTAGAGTTTAACCGAATAGGGCTGAGATCCAACAGTCTAGTTACACATCACTTATTTAAATAGGCCTGAAAACCCGTTAAAAATGGGTTGCTTTGTTTGTCCGTTACCCACAGGCAACCGATTTCACCTTTCGGATTTGTGGTACCTCTGTGTGTTTGTTCCTCTACGCTTGAAATATTTACCAACTACAAATGGAAGCCATTACCGAAAAGTAAAACAAAAATGTCACATTCCTTGCAAGACATATCCTTAAAGTATTTTCTACTTTTCTGTAGCTTCTCCGGTGTCAGTATATTTGGTCCTGGGAATGCAGGTCTTTCTTTAAATTCAGAGTCTCCGCGTCTGGACAGTTTTGGGTTGTCGTGCAAGCAGCACACACTCGAACGTTATTACTAGAGCTCCTGGTGAAAAGATACAAAATCCTTCACATGAGTCAAAATATTTCAGTGTATTTAAATATCAGATGTAAAAGTAAGCTGCTTTTTCAGTTAAACTTTAAGGAACCTATCAGAAGAGGGCCTCACAAGAGTCACACGCAGTTGCATGATATCGCTCTTGCATGAACACGTTAGTGTTCCAGGATATGGTGTTAAACTGTAAGGATCTGTCCGACCGATCCCGGACCATGTGACGAGCTGTCCTGAATACAACCTATTATTTGAATGTCACTGTGACGAACTGACGTTTATCTGCGACGAATGGCCGTGTGGCGACTTACCCGGACACCGTTTAACCTAACCATTGTTGGTAAGACCCTAGCTGGCACGCTAATTCCTTCAGTCCAACGTTAAATAACTTTTTTTGTAACAACGAGTATTTACAGATGTATAATGTCAGCAATAATTGTAGTCAGGAAAGATCAGGAACCCTATAAATAATGAATCTTTTACTTTATGATTTTACTTTAAGAATGAATACTTCAATTCAGAATTAATAAATTATATCTTAATTATATACTAATATAATAATCCGAAAAAGGTTTACCTTAAAATTACCACAAATCCACTTTAAATATTGCACGCCATTAATCTGGTTGAAGGCTGTCTACCAACGGATGGTGGGTTTACATACTGCGTAAAATCCGAGCGTATTTTACGCAAGTTTTGAGCTTGAAAAGATTTCTAGCAATACGGTCGTATTTAGATACAAAACGGACCGATTTCTCAAATACGTCCGTATTGCTAGAAATTTTTCAAGCTCAAAACGTGCGTAAAATACGCTCGGATTTTACGCAGTGTGTAAATGGTCCATGAACTGGTAGCGCTTCTATGAAGATACTTTACTTTACTCAACACTGCTAGATAGCGTTATAAATTGGAAAATCGCGGAATATTCAAATAGGGTGAGAAACAGAATCGGACGATTCCCAACAGCCAATTGCCAACAGGCACCAGTCAGGCTCATCCATTCTGTAAGAAACCCCTCACGGTCCTCTGGCGGAAATAGGATTTCTGGAATGCTGGTTTCGGATCCTTGTCTCGTCAATCTTCCCTGGTGTAATTAGCTTTCTGCGGTGGGATTGTCGTCGTTTCCAGGCGGAGAGAGGAAACTCGACTAAACCGCCGATCATTAAATATATCCGTTTAAAATATAGCCTTATCGGATTGAGCGTGGCTGGTGTCCATAAATTTGTTTGGCTCCAGATCAACTTGGAGCGTGTTCCACCCTTCTAACAATAGTTACTATTAGTTACTACTTCCGTTCCATCCTCACTAAAAGTTACTACGCTGACCGTTCCAACCTTCTCTAAATAGTAACTAATAGTTACTATTTGCTTACCATGCTCGGGAGCGTAGTAAGCGTAGTAACTACGCATCTCTGTAACGTGATTGGTCAGATTTGCCAGTGGCATGATATCCTGCTGGAAAATAGAAAAATCATTCCAGCCTTGACGGCAAAAAGCCATAACTCGTGACGTCATGCGTAGTTACTACGGTAAGTAGGGTGGAACACGCTCTTGATTACGAGATAGGCTAGTACAAACGTTCATTTCCAGGAGCTTTTGTGTGCTGCTTCTGTTTATGTTAGACATAGGCTTTTTCGTTAAAGTACAAAAGACACAGTCCATTTTCTGTCACGTTAGGAATCAGCGGCTTAAAGGACCCCTCGCACTATTTACTATTCAACTTACAGTATTTTAAAATATTTGAATACTTGAAAACTAGGCTGCGCTTTCAACAAATAACCGACGGTTTTGGTTGTTTTAAGCCTTTTTCGAGACCCGTTGACTTACAGCGAAAACAGGGAAAAAATTGATGTAACGGTTTTTTCTGATGGAAAAACTTCTCTCAGACAACCATCGACAGCGTGATACACATTGAAGGTAGAAAAACACGGCAACTGAGGAAATCAGCGTGGTTCTGTTAGAGGGGTTAGAATGTGCCGTACGAAATTGGGGTCTCCGGGTTTTCAAATATATGAAGTGATTATAGAAGTAGGTTGCGTTAGTATTATAGGTAGGACAGGTCCTTTAAGGAAATCAGATTAGGAATTTCTTCGTAATCCTTGGAAATTAACTCAAGTTTGGTTCCCAGCGCTGCGGGAAAGTATGGCACGGGACTGGCCAATCATGGTTGCTTCTCATAAATATTTCAGACACGGTACATGACGTCAGCATTGACCAATTGCTTGTGAACAACTTTATTTGAAATTTAAGTAGCTGGTAAAGCACAATCTGAATAAAGAGCTCTTCTTGGGTGGAAGTTAGTTATAGATTTCCTCTTGAAGCACAACTCTTACTAGAAATGATATTTTCACGATGAAATGGATCAGAAAAACCGTTTTCGAAAATACCATTACTTTCCACCTGAATTTAGTGATTTTCTTGTTAGCGCTTGTAGACTCTATCCAGCCTTCCTGCTCTCCGACGCGGCGACTTGGCGTAAAACATTCGAAAATTGAACGCGTCGTGGTTCAAAAGTGGAAAAAACAAGCAAATAAAGGAAGTCAAAAACAGAAGATTCCCATATCCTTATGTGTGAAAGAGTTGTTAGCTGATGTTGAAGATTCCGGCAAACTTTGCGTTTTGTGGCTGGCAATACTCGGCACGGCCAAAAAGCGCTAAAAATTCGTAGGTACAAGACGAAACGATGGAGAAAGGTGGGGATTTTAGAAGCGAAGAGAGCTAGGTATATTGTACTTGGCAGAATAAGCAAGAGCGGTCCTTTCAGTGTTTCTGCCATCATTCCTGGAGGCTTAGGCTCTTAAGGGCAATATTCCATAGACGGAAAATCCATCAGATAGATATTACATAGATGGTTCTTGTATTACATAGACCAGGTAAAACAGAAGGAATTTCTGAGGACTCAGATGACGAAGCCTCGTAGATAAATCAGGACCCACATGGCGGGTCTCACGGTGAAAACCAAACAAAACTAAAGATTTTTTTTTGTGTGGGGAAGTCGCCCTTGGGAAGGAAACATTTATAATAATAATAATAATAATTTGTTGGAAAAGCCTATAATACGGCCATACAACAGACGCATGAGGCGCCAACAACAATTTATACCACTCAAAATAAAAACACAAACTATTTTTTTCTTTTCATGGGATCCAAAACGAAAACAACGATCTCACATTTTTTCACCTGCAATGAACCGAAAGACAAAAATACACCTCAGCCGGGAATTGAGCCCATTTTTCTTTTTCAGTTCACTGCATTTGAGCCCATAAAATTTTATTTAGGGGATAGCTAAAATATACAACTAAAAATTGGAAGGCGATCTTGGCCTGGAACAACATTTAACTTTCGAAGACGTACTCCCTGGCTAAGCGTCAGTTGACATGACTGAAGACGGATCAGTCAAAGTATGGTGCCTTCATGAGTGCCACAATTTAGCTGACTTACCCGTTTAGCTCTATCAAATATGACTCGCAGTCAGCTTCTTCTTCTCAATGAATCTTTTCTAAGAAGGATTCTTTACACGTGACGAGGGGTCCGAAGAGAGAAGCTTTATTTGTTTTGAAATGTATTAGCTGTCAGAACCGTTTATTTATGTTCTTTGAAACGTATACATTTATTAGATTTATTTATTAGAGCTCTAATAGCTACTTGTCCGTTTTGCACCGTCAAATATGATTCGCAGTCAGCTTGGGAAATAATTTCCTTTGGCTCACTTAAGATTGTCCCCGTGGAAACCCTTAATTGACGCGTATTTCATAGGTTCACCGAAGGTAGCTCATAGAAACAATTCTGTATCGGTGGGAGCAGGTGGAGTGGTTAGCTTTCCAAATCTCACGTTAAGTCTCAAAATATCTCTCTACATTTCTTCTGTTTCAGATCTGATTGTTAGTTTTGGCGTTTGTCAGCAGAGCTACTTTCCCCAAGTCTGCCAGACGGAGAAACTCTTCAGAAAAGTAATTCGGATCTTTTTCTCTTACAATCTCTTAACTCTTTCCGTCTTACAAGAATTAAACAACAATGGGTTTTCTTTATTTCAGAACTGTATAACACGTTACTCTTCTAAGCACCCGTAACCAACTAACTAATTTTTCCCTATTTATTCCCTCTGAAATGACGTCCAAAAATTGCATGGCGCTGATGAATGGTGAGGGGTTTGCCACTTCCTCACCCTCTCATAACAGAATTTGAAGTCATGAAAGAAACGAACAGTAGCTGCGTTCGTTGCATTCCGGGCTGTCTCTGGTGTTTTGTCACCAGTGTCCGGTTCTTCTCTTATAAAGTGTTTTTTGGTTCACCGGTGAGTTGACGAAAACTTGCTAACTCCCCGCTGAAGCCGGGCTTCCGAGCAGGCTCTGGTTAGTCCGCACCGGTGAGGTAAAAAAGGACACCGGTTAGTTCAAAAACGGGTTATAAGACTGGTGAGCAGTCACCGGTGGATTCAGAAACGGCTTATAAGAAAAACCGGAGAGTACTGGTGAGAACTCCCGTGACAAAGAATGCAACTAGTTAACCAGAATGACTTTAAACTAACGTGAGTTCGATTTTGCTTCAGGAACGTAAAGAAACTGTTCGACGTATCTCACAATTGCTGCAGCTACTTGTCGCCTCTCAGCTTGGATGTGGCATTGGGGATGATACGTCTTCCGTTATGAAGAGCAGAAAACCAACCCCGAAGGGCAACCATTGGGGGTGAGTCTATCCATCGGCTCTCGATGAAAGTTTTATCTAAAAATAGTAGTATGAAGTTGTACGAAAAAGTAGCATGCACTACGAACTGATGCTACCATATGCTTCCATGTCAAGGCTACCGTGTTACTGCATTTTACCGCATGCTACTGTTAGGAAGACTGGATGCGACTATAAGCAAGACTGGATGCTACTATAGCAAGACAGGATGCTACTAGATACTACTGCTTAAGATTGGTCCAATCTGAGGCAGATTAAATAATAGTATTCTTTACTATTACATATCAATACATGCAACTTTTTCGTACAACTATCCAGAGATGGGCGAATCCGACCATGAAAGGATTTGAATCCGAATCTTCGAATTCGAATCCGAATCCAGGGCTAGGTACAAATCCGATTCCGAATCCGAATCCACCATTCATGCAGAGGATTCGAATCCGGAAGCGAATCCGGATTCGAATCTGACCTTAACAAAAATCAAATCATATACATTGGTTATAGTTTAAAAATTAGAGGTGACAAAAAGCACTGATATCTAAGTTAATCAGATAACGTGATAAATACTGAGGATGGCTGGTGGTGGAGATAAAAAAGTTGGCTTGCCTAGGGCCACTATAAAATTGGGAATCGGAAACTGGAAGGATGTAGACTAGAAATTTGAGTGGATTCGTAAGATTGAGGGTCTCGAATCCGAATCCGAATCCAGCCTGACTAGCAGAAGATTCGAATCCGGCCAAAAGGACGAATCCTGGATTCGAATCTGGATTCGGATTCGCCCATCTCTGCAACTATCATACAACTACGCAGGCTACAGATTTTCCATCGGGCTGTCCTGATTTCTCAATCATAGGAATGTCTTCTTGCTCTTTTTGGTCAAAGGGCGTAGCTAGTTCAGTGGGGCGGGAGTATAGAGAAAACAGACAGGACGAGACTCCGCCAAATGATAAAGAGGTGGGGGGAGCAGTAAGCGGTTTCCCTGGGAATGTCGTTTTTTCTTTAACCAGAATTCCAAGCCCGAATGGAAGACGTCATTATGGACATCTTTGATATCAGTATATAGTCCGTCCATCACGTGCGTGCACGAACTCTCGAACGGGTTGAAATACTCAATTGAACTTGGTGTGAGATTGTTTGGGTCAAAGCACAGTGTTCGCAGATGGGGCCAACCGGCCAAGTAGTCGTGCCTGGGGGTACACTGTAAGAATAAAAAAAATTTATTCGTTATCTCGAAAACTGCGATTTTTCACTGGCTGTCTGTTTTTTCCGAAAGCAGGCCAAAGTGGTATTTGGTTTGACCAAAAATTGGGGCAAAGAAGTAGAAGACATTCTAATTGTATATTCTGCTTCTTTTTCTCGCCAGATTAATAGTTCGATCGGTATCCGAAGAAAACTTGGGAAAGAACTAAATACTTGTTGATTTAGGCGATTTGGCATGTTTATCCTATGTATTTGTTGTGTCTTCTTATCAGACCAGTATTACGAACTGTATGCACTGAAAACCGTAGATTCAGTAAAGCAGTATATTTCTTGATTAAGATGTTGGATAAAGATGAACGAGAGACCTATACATCTTTTCTTCCGACCCTTTGCTCATCACTCATCAGGTCGATAATTCAACTGGAGTCGGCAAACGGCCAGTAGCGATCGTGCCAGGGATCTTGTCCTGCAGACTTCCCACCGGCAGCCTGTCTTGCCATGTGTTTCTCCTCTCACTGGCAAAACTGATGTTGAAATCGTCGAGAAGATCAAAATATACGTCACACTGTCAGAAGTTTCAGAACAGATAACGCAAGGATGCGCATAACACTTGGAATTGAAATTTGTTATGATTTTTCAAACGTTATCATTAAACGGTATGCATAACAAGCATTGCCGGGAAGAGCCGAAAAAGCATCTGCTGACTGCTGACTTTCCGATATCATGATGACAAACAAAACAGTCATCAGATTTTTTTTTCAGCGGTGTTTCTTTTTTCTGCAGCTTCTGTTGAAACCGCCCATCCTTATGTTACTTCTACGAAACTTCTGACAGTGTAATTTAGGATTCCACGGACACCTTGGGTCCTGTTTGTACGAGCTTCTGTTTCGTGCAGCCAAGCAAAATCTTATTTGCGGTCTCTGTACTCAAGAGGCGCTAGAAGGGACGTGTTCAAACAAGCGAGAACGAATTTCCCAAGACAATATAGAAGAAGCGGGGTTGTGATTTGTTGGTTGGCAGGATCTAAGGCATGCATCGCATCATGTTACCAAACAGACACCAATACGGCTACTAAACCCATTTTAAGCTGCGAATACACGATCAGGATTTCCCGGCCGGATCTACTTCCGTCTTCATGTTGAAAAAAAAAAAACTTTTCCGTATGGAATCGAAGATTGTGGTAAATACTCTGGCAGGAATTGCAGTACGCTAGCATCCGACCCTAATCATCTGTCCGGAACATCGTTACTTGAAGGGGTATCTCGTCAGCGAATTTATTTATGATCACGTAGGCCAGATTGGCCTGTGCCCCGCAACAGACAAAAGGGAATTGTCATGTCTTTTGCTTGTTCTCTCTTTGTTTGATTCGCCTTCCTTGACCTGGATCATGTCTACCGTTTTCTCCTTTTTCAAGTCGATCAATCACCACCGTTGTAACTCGTCCATGAGAGTCACGACCACGACCTTTTTTTCATCATCCTTTTAGACAGGTCACGCCCAGAATGTTTTCTAAATGGCAAATCCTGAAAGTGGCAAACGGCGACTTAATCGACCGTCAAAGACACTTCGAAGAAATATGCGGTGGTTGCGCTCAGTCGTTCCACGTTTTTCTGGCGGCTGAACCTTCTTGTACTAATTTGCCCCCCTCCCCCTCCTCTCGACTAAATCTTCCAGTTTGAATGAAAAATGTAGGCTAATTATATATAGGCAATATTGTTTTTTAAATAAAGTGGTCCGCGTAAAATCCTGTCCAATAGTTCCAATAACATGTGTTTTTTAGAGTCTTTTCAAAAACTATCCTGTCTTCAGACACTCTTAATAGTATCGGACAATGAGTTCCATATTTGTATACCTGTACGACGAATAGAAAAACTAGATCTTGTAGAAGGATATCGATTGGTAGAAAAATTAGACCACCGTATCGTGTTAATAATCATGAAACTGCTGGCTCGTATGAAAGAGATTTTTAAAATCAGCAGGTAGTGAATTTTCTAGTATAGATAACGGTAAAGAAAAGTTGCAATGTCCCAGTCTCTGATTTGACGGACATTCAAAATAAAAAGACGGGCAAATCTGAGAAACTGGTGATGTAAACGGAAGACCATAAATGACTCTGATTGACTTACTTTGTAAGATTTGAATGCGATTAATATGTGTTGCAAAAGTAGAAGCCCAAGCTGAAGTACAATAAGAAGTAAGACTGAACCAGAGAATAAATCGATTGAACGATGAATTGTGGAAGAAAATGTTTGAGGCAGGAGAGCATACCAACGTTACGGCTCAACTTAAGAATCAAAGCGTCGGTGTGCTGCTTGAACGAAAGATTTTCATCAAGGATAGGGCCAAGATATTTAAAACAGGAAGATCTTAGAAGTTCAGCACCAGAAAGAAATAGTTTACCGGAAACTGAAACCGAACCAGACCGAGTGAAAAGCATATAACGACATTTTCCCGCATTTGAAGCTAAATTAAAAAAAAAACAAGATATTTAAAACTGCAAGAACTTAGAAGTTCAGCACCAGAAAGAAATAGTTTACCGGAAACTGAAACTGAACCAGACCAGGTGAAAAGCATATAACGACATTTTTCCGCATTTAAAGCTAATAAGTTAGATGTATACCAGACAGAAGTCAGAATTAAGAACAATAACCAACTGAACCAGATCTGAATGCGAACCAAAAATCACAGTGTCGTCCGCAAACATGATAACCTTGACAAAAGGCATAAATTCTAGAAACGAACACCTCACATCAGTAGCATCAGTAGGCATCATAGCAGTATCTGTCGTACTTCTACGTAACCTTTATTATATGTGTTTTTAATGCGTTTTTAATAATCGAAACTCCTGATAACTTATCCCCTCCCCCCGCCTTTCTGCGCACTTAGGGTCATTCGTGATAAAACAAAACAAAAAAAATCTGAGCACATTCCCAAACTTGTATGCCGCCAAAAAAAAAGATTCTGACTTTCCTTTCTGTTATCATTTCATTTCCTTGCGAATATGAAGAGCTCTGAATGTGTAATTTGAGAATGCGTTCCCAGAGTGAATTGTGATGAGGGAATTCCTGGGTCTGTGTTATGAGTTCACATTCCCCTGTTGCTCGGGAATTCGTGTACAGCGATGAGTCGGTTCGCAAATGAAACCCTGGAGGATGAAAGTAATTTCGGATCTGTCGTGGAGCTCGGAAGGGGATAGAATGTTGATCAGTACCACTCCGAGATCTTATCTGACCTCGTACTCTTATAAGATGCGATTCGGGAAAGTTTTGCAAGATATGGAAGAAGCTCTGGCAATAATAATAATAACAACGTTTATTTCCTGAATAGCTCATATAATTACTCGCTAGCGTCGGATCGTCACACAATTATCAACACGGCTAAAGCTTAATAATCACTCTCAGTAATTACCTTAAAATATTTATATGTGTATACAATTAATAACGAATATATCACAGTTCAGAATTAAAATAATTTACGAAATATGGTACAAATGACGAAAGATACCAGTCAGTAGAGTGGATATCGGGGCGAACAAGTCTGGTACAATTACGGGTTGTGGGTGCTTGAACGCCCCTGAACGTGCAGGGGGGCTTGAAGGCATTAGCGCATTCCTGGAATACCGACACTGTACCACTTCTACTTGAGTACTAGTGCTGCTAGTTACAGCAGTACTGGATGTCACTTCGTCATACTTTGAAGCAGTAAAGTTTGTTTAATGTCGAAAATCTGGACACTAGAAATCCACCAGTCAGGAACTGTTGTGATCGACTAAAAACGGAAAAGAAAGGGATGGTGCAAGGGAAAGACTACTGAAAAGGGAAAAGAAGTACTGGAAATGGGAAAGGCATACTAACAGGGGAAAGCTGTACGAGGAGGCAGGCATACTCAAAGATGCGCCGTTGCTTATTGTTTTTATGGCACTTGCAGCCTCTGGCTCAAGTGCCATAATAATATTGTATTTAAAGCCTTAGGGCCATATACATACAACAAAACAAAAAACTTCATAATTACTTCTAATATCGCACTACATATACTAAACTGCACTCGCCCGGTCAACTTTTACTTTAATACTTTGCAACACAAATCTACATAATGCACTAATTGCTCCTGGAGATGTGCTCTTCAGTATATCAGGAAACAGTATCTCCCTTCCCCCCCAGCAAGATTCCCTTAAAAACGAGAGTTCGCGGCACAGTGCAACCAAATGGGCTAGGTCATCATCGCCTTCACCGCAGAGTGAGCAGGGGCTGTTCGTACTGGGGGAAACACTTTTTTTCTTATCAAACTTACTTTTCCCGTGTACTGGCAGACAGTTCGCTCGCAACTGGATCCAGAGCGTGAGGTAAGTTTTTGGTAGGTTGAGCTTCATGTAAAATTCTGGTCCAAAACTCTCTTTAACCAGTTTATAATTTGATAGTGTCACCGACTCACTAACAATACATGCCCATTTCTGTATTTCTTGATCTTCTAATACTCTTAACACTTCTTTTAACAGAGATGCTGGTTCCGATGTGGGTCCAAATCCATTGTTCCAAGCACACGATAGTCCCACCGAATCTAGGAGGGCTTTGACTTGGAATGGCCATGACCTTTTTCTTCCCATTAGAAGAAGCTCATTATAAGCAGATTTTAGTAGCCTATCCTCAGGCATGTGAATAATTTTTAGCCAAAATTGTAGGATTTGGCCTAGTCTTTGCTTTTGCATTGTAAATAGTCCAAGGTCCCCTTTTAATGCTTGCGAATGGGTTGTTGGGTGTAGCTTGTAAACTCTCTTATAGTACTGTAGCTGTAGGGTTTCAATCTGTGGAGCTGTCTCAAAACCCCACAGTTCAGCACCATAATGGAATACCGGCATTATTTTTGAAGTGAAAATATGTCTGTGCATCTTTAATGTTTTTATTCCCATCAATGTTGGATTTTGAAATATTGCTGCGGAAGCTACTCGCCCCCGTGTCACCATTTCCTTCACATGTGTACTCCAACTTCCGTTAGGGGTCAGTATAAAACCAAGATACTTAAATTTATTAGTCGTTTTTAGTTTCTCTCCTTTAAACTTAAATTCGTGAATTTCCTCGTTACTTACCCTTGATGTAAAAGTAACTATCTCTGTTTTACTACTGTTAAGGACTAATTTTTTCATATCCAGGTATTCAGCCACCAAATCTAACAGGATTTGTAGGTCATTTGCTGATTTCGCCACCAGCGCTGTATCGTCGGCGAATAGAAGCACCGAAAACGCCTTTTTGCCAAGGGTTACTGTCGGGGCCCATCTTTTTTCCAAGAATTCTATCAGATCATTAATAAATATACCGAACAGCTTTGGGGATAAAATACTTCCTTGTTTCACACCTTTTGTGTTCTCGAAACTTCGTGATATTCCTTTATCTCCTATTTTAACTATCCCCTTTGTTGACGAATACATACTAACTAACAAATTCACAAAAATTGCCGGTAACCCTATTTTTAATAATTCCCTTGCAAGCAACAGCCTATCTACTGTATCAAAAGCTTTTTGCAGGTCTAAAAATGCTACGAAAAATTTCTTATTTCCCTTTCCATATTTTTCTATTAATGTTTTCAAAACGAACATCCGGTCAGACGTACTATAACTTGCTTAATGCTTAATGCCGACATTATCGCTATCGGTCTGTAATTACTATGGATCATTGGGTTTCCTTTCTTCAATAGAGGCAACACAATGGATATTTTCCATGTCGCGGGCCACTCCTGGGTTTTGAGAATCCGATTAAATAAGCACACAATTAACGCTATAAAAATTGACGGAAATGCTTTATACACTCGTGATGGAATACCATCTACTCCCGGGGCACTTCCTCCTTTTGTCTGTTTTAACGCTTCTTTCACATCATATTCTTTTATTTCTTCTACTATCTCATAATCTTTTTCTTTTTGTGGGAACACGTTCTCTTCTTTACTTTTTTCCATTTCATCTTTACAATCCATTATATTTCCACATTCTCCCTCACATTCTTCAAAATATTCCGGCCATGAATCCAGGCTAGGGCCCTCTTTATTTTTACGTTTATTTTTTGCTGATTCTCTTACTTTCTTCCAAAACTCCCGGCCTGTAGATTCTTTATATGATGCCTCCACCTCTAATTCCTCTTGCTTCCGTTCATCTAGTTTTTTTCGTTTTATTAACTTATTATATTCCCTCCTCTCTATTCTATAACTCTTCATTAATTCTTCTCTAACTGACTGGCTATTTTCTATCCTATTAACCAACTGTAAAGCTTTTACCACTTCTTCTTTTTTTTCTTGGCATTCATTGTCAAAGAATCGCCGTTTTCTAACACTTTGACGCTTACTTATCACTGGCTCCGCCGCTACCTGTATCAGGGAACGTAACTCATCTAGTATTACATCCACTTCTCTTTTATCATCTTTACGACCTTCTAACCTATCTATCACTTCTTTCTTTGTTAAAGCTTTTTCTAACTCTGTTTCTTCTTCCCTACTCCACTCCCCCCGTAACTGCAACATACCTGATACCTCTGTACGGGTTATACTTGCCTTTTCGCGTTTTGGATCATATCGTAACTGATTCTTTGTCCTCTGTTCTAACTCAATTTCAATTTTCACCGGGAGATGATCAGATCCAGGCCAGTGCAGGACCTCCACGTCTTTCACGTAGTTAGCGAGGGAAACATCCACCAGTACATAATCGATAACGCTACCTCGAAGCCCAGCCAAGCACGTAAGCTCACCCCTGCCTTTATCATTACCAAACCTTCCGTTACCGATGACCAAACCAACTATATAATATATAACTATATATACGGATCACAATTCCGTCTGTCGGTCGGTCCGAGTTTTGTCACACGTTTTCGAGTTAGGGTACTTCCAGATGTGCTACGACAATGAAACTTGGCAGGCATATCAGAGACCCGACCAAACAAACTTAGAAATAATCAGTTTTCCGATCCGACCATTTTGGGGGGAGTTGAGGGCAGGGGAATCCGGGAAATTGAGTAGAATGCAACTTTCGAACGGGTAATCGGATTGTAATGAAACTTAATAACTGAATATATTATATAACTGTGATGTCCCGTTTAAAGTCTTGACCGGATTCGGTAGCCAGGGGGGAGTTGGGGGGGGGCCGGAAATTTCAAGAAACGGTTAGAATGGAGGGATGGGAGTGAAACTTGCCGGGGAGAACAAGCATCTGCTCTAGACAAATCGTTTAGACAATTGTACTGGATCCGGACACTTAGGGGGAGGGGGGTTCCTGGAATTCCGGTGATGGCGGTTTTGGGGATTTTCACGATGAAACCTGGCAGGCATGTCAGGGACCCGATCAAACTGACTTCAAAATAAAATTTTTGTCGATCTGATAATGGTGGGGGCAGTGGAGGGAGGGGAATGCGGAATATTCAGTCATGTGTAACTTTGGAACGGGTGATCGGATTCGAGTGAAATTTAAGAATTGAACAGAGGACATTTTTCTGGTGATCTTTTCATATCAGGACCGGATCCGGCAACTATAGGGGGGGGGGGGGGAAATACGTGGCAGGCAGCCACATAGCATCCTGAAATCTATATATAGTCACCACCAAAAATACTTCTGGCTTTATGATATATTTTCGTCTTCACCAAGGGCCCATGACCAGTCCCTCAAGAATTTTGCTTACAAATAATTACCAGCACCCTTACGTTTGCGTTATGTTTTGGTCCCAATGATAACTTTGCATGCTCGCCAAGGGTTCATGATAATCTGTGCCTCAAGGGTTGTGCATCTGCTTAAGCATGCTAGGAATTCATTCTTGACGAAACCTTTGAAGCATATATGATTATGGGTCCTAGACGAACACGTACATTAGACATAGTGAATCCGTATATGCAAATTATTTTCTATCCGGACAAACAGTTCGCCCGGAATCCGGCCAAAACCGGAAAATTTGTTGAAAGTAAAAGTTCTGTCCGAAGTTGATTAGAGGTCCGATGTAACGGTAAAGAGACATCCTGAATCGGTAGCCTATATGATAATTATTTTCTCTCCGGACAAATAGTTCGTCCGGAATCCGGCCAAAACCAGAAGAGAGAGAAGTAGACGCGTTTCTTTTAAGAATTCGACAAATACAGCAGAGACCGTCGACGTTACTTTCTTATGTCTGCCGATGAACTCGGATCCTTGAAAAAGCTACATCGGATCTTTTTTATTTTGTAAAGTGCAGATAGATAGATAGAAGTATACGGCGCGAGATTAAAACTGAAGAGGTATAGAGCTAATTACAGTCAGTAGAAGAGACGGTTGGGGGAAATGCCGGTAACCTCTTCATTTCCCATTTCGTGTGTAAGATTTAACTTAAAACTTTGACTTTCCTTTTGCAGTGACTTAAGAGCCCGACTTGAACTGTCGATCAATCGAGTTTGCGACCTTGCCCGCGTGGAGGAAACTGTTGCCGGATGCGATAGCGATGACAGCGACTGGGGACCCGGCTACGATGGAGGAGAGGAGATCACGAAGGCCGTGAGAAAAGAGTTGGCAACTTCGCTAAGAGACCTCATACAACACGGATTGCACCATGTAAGCTTACTCCTTTTTTCTTCTAAAGCCGGCTTCACACTGACTTAAGACCCCTTTCACACTGGAGTACTTAGGCCTCTTAAGTGTACTTTATGCGTCTAAAGTTGCACTTAACGTAAGAAATCTCACTTAACTTTAGTATTTTTCAAAGTTGAAAATTTTTCAACTTTCTACACTCAAAGTTAAGTGCACTTAAGGCTGACTTAAGGAAGAGAGGAGAATATTCGCTGATGATGAAAGGGTGAAAATCTAGGAAGAAATGAAGAAAATTTACTTAGCTTCAGCTCCTTGGTGTGAAAGGCCTAAGTACAGTGTGAAAGGCTTACTTAGCTTAACGTAACTTTTGCTACTTAACTTTAGTTCTTAAGTGGCAGTGTGAAGCCGCCTTAAGTCGGACTCCACGTAACAGTACCCAAGTGATGAGTGGTTAGGCTAAGTCGGTTGAAGCTGGGCTGGACCCGATGAAAATTTTTCAAGAATTACTTATATGGAGTTGTAAGTTTTGATAGCACACTATAGTAACTGTTACCACTGCATGCTACTATTAGCAAGACTGCATGCTACTACAAAGTACTACTGGTTAAGGCTGGCCCAGTCTGTGGCACATTAAATGAAAGTATTTGTACTATTATATATCAATAAATGCAACTTTTTCGTACAACTATCATACAATTACACAGGCTACAAATTTTTCATCGGGGAAGACAAACCTTCGCCTCGAAACTTGTCGCTCACCCTTCACTGATAATTCTGGTCGGTTCAGTTGAACCGACCAGAATAGAGAGATTGTACCATACCCAACGAAAACGGACGGGATCCTAACCAAAAAATTAAACATTAGGAAGTATAAGACTTTCGACTTTGAGACTAAATTACCGGCCTTTGATAGCCACTTTGAGCCAGCAAATTGCAGGATCGCTAATCTGGCTCCTTCTTGTTGGAATAATATAACTTTTGTAAATGATTGTTCTTTCTGATCAGAGTTTGAAGGCGTCAAAGTTTGTAAACAAAGACGAAGTCTCGTCCTATTGGTCAATTATGACACATTTTTTTCAAATCCGCGTCATCGCCGACCAATAGGATTCGAGATTCCTTTTTTGTGTTCAAACTTTGAAGCCTTCAAGCTCTTACTTCCTTGGAAACTCTTTTGCAAAAATAGAAATATACGATTAAGGAATAGCCCAATTAACATTCCTGCATGTCCCTTGCTCAAATGATGGTCAAACGCCGATAATTTAATTTCAAAGTTGAAAGTCCTATACTTCCCAATGTTAAATTTTTGTGTTACGTTCCCGGAATGATGGTGTAGCGATATCCGTTTTCATCGGGTAGGCTGCAATCTCTCTATTAAACCAGACCGGTTTAAACCCGCCGGCGGGGTTGAGTCCACTTCGCTAGCACTCCTCTAACGACTGGTTAACTGCCGTGTCCCTGCTCTCCTTCGGAAAATCGGCATAATGTAACTACATGTCGTATGCAGCTGAGGCATTTTTCCTTGATAGCTTTTAAAGTTTGGGGGCAACCGGCTAGTGAAAGTGGCATGACTGCAGTGCACTGTCTGAGTATGAAAAGAGACAGCTTCAGGTTTTTATTATCATTACTATACACTGTCGTAAGTTTCATAACAGGTAACACAAGTAACTGTGTTACCTGTTTGTTACTGTGTTTGTTTTTCCCACAAATTCGTCTTTCCAACTTGAGCGGCTTTGAGCCTGAAAAGGAGCCTTGCCAAGAAGGGCTGAAATATAGCTTTATTAAATTCAGCTGACGTATCCGTTTTGCACTATCAAACAAGTATGCGCAGTTACAACAGACAACACTTAGGATGCTAGCTAATATGATTTTCAAGTGTTACTCATTGAAACATTATGCATATAAGAAGAGCCGAAACACCGCTGGAAAAAACTCTGCTCACTTTATTGTTTGTCATCAATCGAAAAAGTCAGAAGATGCTTTCGCGGCGTTTTACGGCTCATCTTGGCAAAACTTGCTATGCATAACGCTTGCAAAATCATGACAGACAATAAGCTAAGTGTTATCTGTTGAAACTGCGCATCCTTGTGTTGTCTGTTGTGAAACTTCTGACAGTGCATTAAATGCTCAAAATAAAATTTGTAGTGATCCGGCAGAGAGTAGAGCACAAAAAGGACGGAAAATTGGAAACAACGATTATATCACGATCGATAAATGTGCCGTGTTCTTCAAAACTGTGCTAACTACATTGTCATAATTTTTGTGCCCAGTTTTGTGTATGCTATCTGCATGGAGAAAGTAGGAACTCAGAAAGTTAAAACTAATCTACCTGTTAGATAGTGCTCATGTCGTCATCTAACACTTAGCACAATTTTAACAGAATACCAAATCAGCTATGTTCTTTCCAACGGTATAGTTAACTCAGTTTTAAAAAAAAATTCAGTTAGCACAGTTTTGAAGAACATGGTATAAATTATTATATGATGTCGTAATGGTAATCTGATTTTTAAACGTCATTGAAACCGTCACTGCTGTTCCATGTTTTGAGGATATTTTTTATATTCCAGGGCAGCAGTACGAGCCTGGTCCCTTTTCTTGGTTGTTTACGCAAACCATCCAGCGAAGTTGTCTCTGCCGGTTCTAACCAGTCTGTCCACGCATGGAACATCGTCTTGTCCTACTATGAAACGATGAACGGGGACAAGTATGTCACACAACCACAAAGAAGCCTGGCAAACAGTTTCCGGCTGGATGTGGTAGGGAGCTCAGCCGTTACGCTCAAACAGGTAAGTCCGGTCTCGATGTCCATCCTCACTGTGGCCGGCTCGCTGCAGTCAGCGTATACTCTTGATGATTATCCCTCCCTGCCGATGCAGAATCTCCTGGTACCTGTGGAAGAAAGCCAGAAGCGATATCACTGCTGCTCCCAGAGATCGTCGTGATTGTTTGACACAGGGTTTGAGTAGTTGAGTTGTTTGACACAGGATTTGAGTAGTTGAGTTTGAGTCGTTATAGAGACGTTTACTCCTTCTTCCTGAGGATCACTGGCGTGTTTTGGACTTAATCATATAGAGGATTGCTGTGCTGTTTACCTTCGATCTTTGTCATGTTTTTCACGGTAACATTCGCGAAGGTCTTGATTGCACTGTCGGAAGTTTCATTACAGATAACACATGGATGCGCGGTTTCAGTAGATAACACTTTAGAGGTTAGCTGTTATGATTTTGCAACTGTTAAGGTTATGCATAGAAGAAAAAGCCGAAACACCGCCGGAAATAATTTCTTCTTTCCTATTTATCATCATGACATCGGAAAAGTCAGCAGATCCTTTTTCAGCTCTTCTTGGCAGTGCTTGAAATGCATAACGTTCAATTCATAACATTTGCAAGATCATAAGAGATAACATCCAAGTGTTTTCTGTTGAAACTGCCCATCCTTGTTTTATCTGTTATGAAACTTCTGACAGTAGTTGCGTTTTGCAGATACCATGGCATTTGTTACTACGGTAACTAGATCTGCAATTAGTCGTTTTTGCAGTTACCGTGGTATCTGATATGCGGTTGCTCTGCAAAAACGACAATTGCCGAAATGGCGCTTTTCGAGGTCGTCTCAAAAGAAAAACTGATATTCGGTCAAATCACTAAGTGCCAAACTTCTTTCCCACCAATTTGACAAAAATTGATGAAAGTGAGATGACTTTTTCAGATACCATGATAACTGGCCAGATGCCACGATAACTGCAGCAATGCCTTTTGACCGTGGTATCAGATACCACGGTAACTGGAAAAACGACTTTAGACCGTGGTCTCAGATACCATGGTATCTGCAAAAACGCAACTAGTGTGTCGCCATGTTTTACCTTCCTTGAGGTATTTTTCGGTTGGATGTTTACTTTTGGGCGGCTTTTTTGAGGCTTTCACACGGGCTGATGGCACTTTTGTCACAGAGTTGTGAAAATCTTCTTCTTGCGAGATTGGTGATGGTGCCGAAAATCCTGGCAGGAATTCCAGTCCACGGTCGCTCGACCTGGTTATCTGCCCGAACCTTGCGGGTTTTTTCAAATATTTTCGGTAGTGAGGATGCACACTTTAAAGTTTAACTGAAAAGCCAACTTATTTTGTATCATTTAATTGGTTATACTGAATTATTTGGATCGTCATAAGGAATTTTTGTCGTTCGCCATATGCTCTAGTATGATGTTCAGAATATCTACGTCCATCCTCACAAAGCAAGTTCCACTATAACGCGTAAAATTTCAATCTCAGCACAAACGCGGCTACCAGTTGTGAGCTAGGCGAGCACTGCGCGAACACTTTTTTTTTTGTAAATCGTTTCCGTCAAGCATACAACACAGTTACAAGGGCACAGAGATACTACAAATCCGACAGGGAAAGCCCACTATATGAAAATCGATTATTCATGACTAGCGGAGCAACGAGTTAACGTATTTTCATCGGGTTTTCAAACCTGTTTAAGTGAATAAGCGATGGGTAAGTAGGGTGTCCTATCTCAGTCTTTTTTTTTTTAAGCTTTAAATGTGCTGGTTGTCTGCCCCCTCACAAGAACTTAAGAAGAGGAAAGGAAAGATTTATTTTTGATCTTTTTTGGATGCTTGCCCCCTGTTGCAGCTTTCCCCATTTGAGTATGCATTTGCCGTTTTTAGTACCTTTACTCATTGGCAGTAGTCTTTCCCCTGTCACCATGCATTTCCTTTCCCGTTTTTAGTCGTGGGATTGAGAGCCGAGTTAGAAAGCGGAAAACCTTAAATCTCCCAGTAATTTCGTCGTTTGACGCCCGTGTCCTAAGCGAGAAGCAGGAAAACAGACTAAAAAATACAAAGTTATCTGGGTCAACGGACTATACTGGCTGTAATACTTGAAGGCGGAAAGAGAAAGAAAGTGTTTCCTCACTGAACAATGAGAAGGTCGTCACACCAACGGTGTCGTATCGACTTTGGGACGGGGCTTAACTTGGTTTCCACAGACGGTTATTTGTGCTTCGGCTCGACGGATTCCACCGCAGAGACAGAAATGAGCGCTTTCTAGAATTTTTGGGGCGTAATTTAACAAGACCAAAGGTGTTGATGGGATCCCAAAAATCTAATATTTGATTCAGACAATCGGGTCTTGTCTTCGCGAGATCCAGTCTTCGCCAGGCTAATCATTAGAGAAATCCAAGTTCAGATATACCTCTAAAAGCCATGTCTATTTTGACGATACTGACCGAGACCTCCTGCTTTACTTCTGTTCCCGGTTTCACCCGAATTCCTAGCGAACTACTAGTCCAGCAAAAAAAAAAACATTCAGAAACAAATCCAGCGTATCTCCTTATCCCTATAAAGAGCATCTAATCAACTTTGAATAAAAGTTTGACTTAAAAAAAATTCCGGTTAAAACCGGATTCCGGACAAATTATAGGTCCGAGTAAAAAATGATTGTCATATACAGACTCAGCCTCTCTTCTTACCCCTTAATCTGTCATCTAATCGAACTTTTGCTTTTAAAAAATGTTCCGGTTTTGGCCGGATTCCGGGAGAACTAGTGGTCCGGCGAGAAAATGGTTTCCACCATCATGTTCAGCATGTCTTTTTACCTCTAAATTGAACATTCAATCAACTTCAAATGAAACTTTTACTTTTAACCAACTTTCCGGGTTTCGCCGGATTCCAGACGAACTACTTGTTCGGCGAGAAAATGATTTTCACCATCGTGTTTAGCATATCTTCTTACGTCGAACTCGACCATTTATTCAACTTCAAATAAAACTTTAACTTTTAACCCCCTTTCCGGTTTTTGCCGGATTCCGGACGAACTACTTGTCCGGCGAGAAAATGGTTGACACTATGGTGCTCAGCGTACCTTGTTACCCCATAATCGACTATCACATCAGCTGTTTAAAACTATTTTGTTTGTCCCTTAATTTGAACCCCCTCCCCCACCCCTAAATGTAGATCTACATAGCCCATCTACGAATTTGACCTTACCCCTTGACCCAATGAATCCTCACACCAAGTTTCATCAAAACATCTCATTCCCTTCGAGAGTTATCGTGCTGACAGATGGACAGACGGACAAACGGACAACTTTTGCGATGTCATAGGTATCCCTCCACTTACGTTTTGGGATCCCAAAAAAGCCATGTGATAACGTAAAAAGGGGGACGACAGCATCTTACATCATATCCATGCAAACATTGCAAACCTGCAGATCTGCCAGAAATACCTCGACGACGAACACCATCACTTCACATGACACGAGCAATGGCTTTTGAAGAATTGCTGCGGGTTCTTCCAGCAGAAATGTCCTTCATCACCGATTCCTTGAAACACAAAACATATCGGGAAATTTTTGGGAATACTCGAAGACCCACCTCCCACAATTTCTCTGGAATATGACGGGTCGGGTTGCTGGTAGTTTTCCAAGAATCAAAAACAACATAGACTGCTGACATCATAGCTTTAACCAGCTGATTGGATCGAGTAGACCAGTGTGGAACGACTTAGAACGAATCAAAGCAGGCTTTTATCCGCCTCAACAAATGAAGCAAGACATGAAGTTTTACTGGGAGAATCGAAAGAATGTAGGCGGAGCAGCGCTAAGTGGCTATATCCAGAACTATTTTCTTCACTAGACATATACAAAGAAATGCTAATCGAATCAAGTAGGCTAATTTATGCTGTACATACATTCAAATAATGCATAAAACGGATACGTCAGCTACGATACTTTGGCAGCGATATTT
The DNA here is from genome assembly GCA_030848855.1 of Branchinecta sandiegonensis. NCBI lineage: Eukaryota > Metazoa > Arthropoda > Branchiopoda > Anostraca > Branchinectidae > Branchinecta > Branchinecta sandiegonensis. Next base: position 10,096,977 of record JAUPMV010000003.1, on the reverse strand, counting down.
CGGCCCGTCTTGGCAAGGGTTCTCACCAGGCTGTCAATCTTCAGGGTCAACGTTGGAGAAGGAAGAAACCCGCAATATATAACTGATATAAATAACGGATAGGATGTTTATGGTCGGTAGAAGTAGGTAGAAGAAGAAGAACTATTAAACATATTCATATATAGCTGGGTCTAATTCGACCGAGCTTTCTGTCGATTGACTTTCAACTGCAATCCGGAAATAGAGCTTCCCGGATGATCCCCGTGCAAGAAGATGCAAAAGTAATTTTCAAAGCCTGCTCTCCACACATTTTATTATTACTTTTTTGGTTTTGTCTTTCGAGTAAGCTGAGAAAATCGGTCCCCGTGTGAACTACCGTGCTATCATCAGACGAGGTCTCGCGATTTCGCCGCTCGGATTTTGTCGTATCAGAACCTAGCTGTAGTCTTTAATTAAGCTGAAATGAAATAGCCTCCATTCACACTTTTTGCTGTCCCAGAGAGAATCACCTTTGGAAAGCTACCTCGAAAGAGTTTCTTTCAACTCAACATTATAGTATTGACAGTGCATCTGCTGAGAGAATGCTTTTTCGTGAAAAAAATTGCTGGATATTGAAGAGCTCCATATGCGTGAGTTTTTTTCTTGGATTCCTTCTTGGATCATAACTTTTTTGTAAAAGTAATTCTGACATTGATCCCCAAAGGCAATAACAATACACGTAAAGCTAACAGAACGCTTCCTGGTCTCAGAATCGCACCATGCGGGGTCGTGAATTATGCTGTGTTAGTAGAGTAGTAGAGAACTTTGAGGTTTTCCTTTTTGGAATCTGACCTCGTGGTTGAATTTCCTGCACTGTCATTGTGAAAGCCATTGGCGTTACCACGTACTTTTTAGAATACCAGAGGTGGGTGGCGGGTGACAATACCCATGCAATCGTAAATGTATCTGTCCGTCCATCCATCCTGTCAGTCTTTGACGGTGATGCTCCTCAAGGGATTTAAATATTCTTATGCGAGGGTGCGTGAGGTCTTCTGATCTTTGAACTCGATTTTGGAGGTTAAGTTTGTTAACAGGTTCTCTACTTCAACACTAGGGGGGATGAAAGGCCTTTGACATTTAAGATTCTTTTTATTTATTGATTTTTTAATTTTTGTTGTTAGAGGTTCAGTTAACAGGTTCTGTACTTCAACACTAGCAAGACACTAGGGGGGATGAAAGACCTTGGACATTTTTTTGTATTGTTTTTTTTTTTTTTTTTTTTTTTTATTAGAGGTTAACTGAACCTCTAATAAAAACAGGTTTTGTGATTCAGCACTAAGGGGGATGAAAGGCCTTCGAAATTCAGAATTCTTTTTTTATTGTAGAGTAGTCTAGGCTATGTCGAGCAGGCCCGTATCCAGGAATTTATTTCGGGTGGGGGGGGGGGGTTTGCCTGCTGGTCGGACAAAAAAGAACAAAAAACACATAGATCAGAGGGGAAAGCCTATAAATATGATTATTTTTGTATGTTTCGGGGGGGGGGGGGGTCAACCCCCTACCCCCCCCCCCCCCCCCTGGATACGGCCATGATGTAGAGTAATTCAGTAGAATGGATAAAAAAAATGCTTCACCGAGTAAATGCCGAATTTAACTTTTCGTCAAAAAAATACCCACTGAACCTTAACATGTCATAACAAACGTTAATCGGTGATAATTCGTCACAGACAAAAGTCCAACTGAAAAATAATGAAGAAGCAGCATTACGACTATATGTGTGAATTTATTGACTGTAGGAAGCGACATATAACCTTGATATAAGACGTAAAAGGGCAAGGGGGGTTAATTTAAGAACTTCGTGGGATTTTTCGCATTGTTCTGAAAGAATTAGGGGTGAGAATCCTTAGTGGAGTATATTGCTCATTTGGGGGGTTCGAATGGGCTCTTTTACCAAGGATGCACAGCGTAGTTCTTTCCTCCAAAGTGATGAGCTGGAACTTTTTATAGTCCTTTATTATTTATAATTCTTAGGGCTCTTTTTTGGTCGTTCTCAGTTAGAAGTCCAAAATGCCAAAGGTCGAGGATCGAGGATCGGTCCTGCATGCTCGAGGATCGGTCCGACAAAACTACAATAAAACTCGAAAAGATCGTTTGGGTGCAAGAGAATTCAACGAGGACTTTTCAAATGGGAATTTGATGAGGATGCTTGTTTTAAAATATTGCTGACTTGAGAGCTATATGCAGCGAATTGTGTTGTGTGTTGGTGGGTGAGGCAGCGGATCGATATTTCAACAGGACTCCGCAAAACTGATCTGGGCTATAGTGGGCCTTGGATTGGCAATAGTAGCCGAGGCATGACAACCGACAAGCCAGTTTCCTTTTGACTACCTGGCGTAACCGATATTGCTGGATGGTAATTACTACTGTAGCCCAAGATGATTGGGAATTAGTTGGAAATTGCGTACCGCGCCTTCATCGCTACCTGTGACGTAAACATCCGTATTGTCTTGAGAGCTTCTGGTTTGGTCTCGTTCTGGTTATCTCACCGCGCTTTTATCTTTGACTTTGATAAAAGGAAGCGTTTGTTCTTTAAGCCGGAGCCCTTAGGCTGTCGATTGTTGTTAGCGTCGAGCAGTGGGGAAACACAGTTCTTCGGGGACGTATTGGGTTCGTAGTCTTTCAGTTTGGATTTTAACTTAATATATAATAGTAGCTTTTAAAAATTTAACAGTAGGTTTGTAACTTTTGTCGACTTCCTTAGTCTAGGGTCGGTGTGTGTGTGTGTTTGTGCGACGTCGACGTTAACGCTACTGTCTGTCTTCGTCGCCAGGCCATCGGGTACTGAGTTTAAACTTTCAAAGTAGCACCAACATTTCTGTTCGATTTATTGTTTCTTGAGTTATTGATTCTTTCAGATTACTTGCTACACCTTATTTATCATGAAAGTCCAGCTGCATGTGCTTCCCGAATCCGAGGAGAATTTAAAGTTTGTCAATCTTGTCTCGCCTAAATGGTTCCCGATCGGTGCTGTGACAAGTCGTGCATCTCCTTAACTTCCCATTCTTCCGCTTGATGTCCGCCCGTCGTGCAAACCTCCTTGATCGTTTCATCAAAGAAAGTTTCCTCCATTAAGCTGAAGTGGGATAATATATCTCCCGAGTTAGCTACTTAGGACCGAGTCTCTTTGGGGATGGCTTTGATCCAAGCAGTCCGGTCAACTTGAGAATCCAGCCGCTCATTATGGCGGCTGACAAGACTATTAGGTCACCGGATGGTTGGAAGTGAAAGCGAGCTGGTTATTAGTGGTGTAAAGTGGCGGTGGGATCCACGACACTGCTTGAAAGATCTCAACGGTACTGCGTAGATGCTCTCAAGCGGAATATGTTACCTCCGTTACCTCTATGGAACAAATGCTATGTCTGTGCTCTACCAACTAAGCTATCGAACAGCGTGGATAAATTTTAATTAATAATCGCCAACAAGGGCTTTTAGGGCTATTGCACCAACACAAACGGAAAAACATATGAAACATACACACTAAAGCCTACCTATGCTTAGAACTACAGGGATTTGCAATTTTCCCTATGTTGCTAATCCTATCCGAGGAACCTTCCAAACAGTTGAGTAGCCTGGAAACTTTTTTCCTTCGTTCTCTCATCTTTCATATCGGGAAACCAGCTACCTGTTCCTTTCAGAGAAGTGTCATAAACAACGAAAAACAAGAGCCACGAGCTCGTATGAGACTTGTTATGAGTAGGTGATGAAAGAAAGTAGATGAGAGCGTCGCAAACTATCCCTTCAACCCCTCTAGGATCGGACCTAAAAATTCCTGCATCGCCTCGGATCATCCACGGTAAATAACTTTTCTACCTTCCAAGCTTCAGCCCATTAGATCCACTCGTTTGATCCCTAGATGTGCCACACGATTTCCGGTAACCCTCCTCTAACTCCCCCTACTGCGGCTGAATCTGGTTCGTATACATAAATGGATCATCTAAAGCATATTCTCTTACTACCTTATCAAGTTTCACTCGAATCTGAGCATTTCGGGGGAAATTCCGTATCCCCCCCCCACCGTGCTCGGACTCGGTCATCCAAATCGTTCCACTCGTCTGACCCCTATGCGAGCCACACAATTTCCGGCGCTGCTCCCCTCCTCCTCCCTCCACTGTGCTGTGACTGAATACGACTCGGGATACATAGACGTTGTATCTCTGACATCCTCTCTTCCCGTCCACCAAGTTTGACTCGAGTCGAATCGGAGCATACCTGCAGATTTCCGTACCCATAAAGTTTCCGTGAATCGGACCACCCGTTCGGTACTTACGGTCAGTAATTTCCGGGTACCCTTTCCCTCAACTCCCCCAGAAATGGTTGGATCCAGAAACGGAAGCGTCCTTTAGTAAATATGGTCGGGTAACTAATATGCCTGCCAAGTTTCATCGTCCTTAAGAACATCTGGAAGTATCGTAACTCGCGATCACCAGAATTCAGCAGAGCCCCTTCCAGCTCTCCCCACAGAGCCCCGATACGATCTGGTTGCATCAATAACTTATCTAGGGATTATGCTTATCCTTGCCACTAAGTTCCATCCCGCCCATCGACTCTAAGCGTATGGCGAGATTCCCGGTGCCTCCAACTCCCCAACACAAATATCGGATCCGTTTGGCTTGAAATGGGACATCTTAGAAGATAGCTCTTTCCAGTGGCCTAGTTCTATTCAAATCCGATCAAACGTTCAAAAGTTGTGCATACTAATATATTCCGGATTCCCCATCTCTCCACCCCCCCCCCCCATGATGGTCTGATCGGATAAACGTCTATTCTCAGGTTAGTCTGGTTATGTCTGAGCCCCCTCCAACTCCCCCCCCCCCATCCCGCCCATCGAGTCTAAGCGTATGGCGAGATTTCCGGTGCCTTCAATTCCCCAAGACAAATATCGGATCCGTTTGGCTTGAAATGGAACATCTTAGACGATAGCTCTTTCCAATGGCCAGGTTTCATTCAAATCCGATCAAACATTCAAAAGTTGTGCATGCTAATATATTCCGGATTCCCCATCTCTCCATCCCCCCCATGATGGTCTGATCGGATAAACGTCTATTCTCAGGTTAGTCTGGTTATGTCTGAGCCCCCTCCAACTCCCCACCACAGTGCCCGAATCCGCTCTGGTAATGTCAGCGATGTACGTAGGACCTGCGCTTGTTTTCCCCACCAAGTCTCATCCCGATCCCTCCACTCTAAGCGTGTCGAAAGATTTCCGGTTCCCTCCCCCCTATGTCACCGCATCCGGTCCGGATTTAAAGTAGGTCGTCTGAGACACGATGTCTTTCCAACTATCAAGTTTCATTGAGATTATATCACCCCTTCGAAATCTGTAAATACCTCAAGTTTCCGGATCCCCCTCCCTCCCCTCTTCCTCCCCTCTCCCTCCCCTCTAGATGGTCCGTCTTTGATAGCTGTGCCAAGTTTCATCGTCCTAGCTTATGTGGAAAGCCCGAACTAGCAAACCCGGACCGACAGAAATTGCGATCGTTATGTGGCGCTTGGCCGAAGGGCAAGTGCCATAAAAACACATGCATCCAGGTTGCTACTCGCAAGTGGATCACCGCTAGGGTGCGTTTTGGCGACGCAGGGATTCTTATTTTCCTTCCATGAGCATAATGAATCATTGAATAATTATAGATGTAACATGTGTGGTCGTCCTTTCCATATTATTGAGTAAGTTGAGCTGAAATTTTGTATATGCCGCTCATGAAACTGCTTTGTTTTCTTTTTTATTATCTTGAAGGAAGTTCTGAACTAAGCTATCTGTACCGACTATTTACAGTTCATCTGTTGTATGATTCGCTAGGCTAGATGCGTATTCTCACAGTTCCCCGAGGACTCCACTTTAGGAGTCCCCGCGTTTTTGTGTGTCCCGGGGACTCACTCTCCGTATTCTCGCGAGTCCCACGGACTGGGAATGCTCCGGTTATCATCTCCATCATCAAACAGGACTCCCTTTCAGATTCAGAAGGGAATCAATTGTTGCTGGTGTTGGTGCAAGGAAAAATTAACTAAAAACAATGAGAATAAACAAAACCAAAGATTAAGTGGATTAAAATGCAATTTCGTCAACTGCATATTTATCTTTAGAACAAAATCCATTTTGGAAGCAATCCCCGTGTTCTCGTGTTCTCCGTACGCGGAGTCGCGTGGAGTGACTCCTTCTATTCTCGCCGTTCCCTTCGATTCCCCGAGGAGTCCTCGGGGAACGGCGAGAATACGCCTTAGGAAATCGCCAAAACTTGACTGTCGGGTTGGAGTCCGTTGGAAAGATTGATAAGGCTTGGAAAATTGTTTTTCTCATGCAACATATTATGTCCGCTGGGTCTCGTTCCTAGTTCATTACTGAAAGTATGGACCAAAAGTAGGAGATGTTTTGACTATCCATCAGCTGGGCAACGGACTGTCGTGAATATACGGCTTGACGTGCGTTTCTGATTTTGCGTCTGCCATCATTTTGTGCGGTCGTTGGCGACAATGTAGATAGATGGCGGTTGATTATGTCCGCTTATAGAGCAGAACTTCTTTCTGTCAGTATTTGAAGCTTTATTTCGAAGGTTTGGGACGTTAGCTGTGTGCGTCCAAAACAGAACTTGAGCTTAATGAATGATGGCTTTTGGGACCCCGAAAATGTTAACGGGATACCTGTGCCTTCGTAAAGCTTTTCCGTCCGTCTGTCTCTCCGTCTGATAGCACGATAACTTTCGAAGGGAGTTAAGATATTTTGTTGAAATCCATTGGATCAAACTACAGGTTTAGTTCACAGATGGGCCTTGTTATAACCCTATATTCAGGGTTGGGGGAGGGGGTTTCAGTTTAAGGGGTGACCAAAATATTCTTTGTAAGCTAATGAGACAATCGTTTTAGGGGTAAGGGGACATTCTGAATCCAAATATGAACTTTAGTTCCCCCGGAATCCGGCCAGAACTGAAAGTTAGTAAAATATAGAAGTAAAATTGAATCTGCATCTGAAAGTCGATACACACCTTGCTGAAGATCACTTGATGGAATTATATAGGAGGCAAATTATCATATCAAGGTGTAGCTTATCATTGAGAAGGTTTGGCAGAAGTTAAAAGTTGTTTCTCAGGTTACTAAGAGGCTCGGTATGTGGATAAGGAGGCATGAATGAATGAATGAATGTATTCCCAAAGAAGCCCTATGGGCCGTAGCGCGACAAAATATAAAATTAAATAAGCACTCCAACTGCAATGTACCAATCCAAATATTCAACATGCTGAATCCATTTTTAACCGGACGAATAGTTCATTGGGAATCCGGCCAGCATCAAAAATTTGGTAGAATGAAAAGTTTATTTTTTCTGGTAGAGGTAAGAGTTTCTTTGAAGTTAAATATGTTGGAAGTAAGAGTTTTTCTGAAGTTGGTTAGAGATTCGTTATTTGAGTAAAAATACATGTTGAATCCATATCTAAACCAGATTAAATGTAGCATAATCTAAATCTAACTCTAATCTAGACCAGAGTGTCTAGATGAAGAAGGCCCAGTAAACATTCACCTTTGGAATCTCACCAAAACCTCTGGTCTTGTTCCAACTGGTAGTTTTGTAGCAATGTTGCGCCTTGAAAGTGGAACAAGCCCAAGGCTTGATTGGCATCCCAAGTAGAGGCATGCCAATATCCAGATGTTGCATGTTGGCGCGGTAATACAGATAATGTTTGCCTTGTGCTCGAGTATTAACGTAACGTTTTGTTTATTTAAGTCCCTCCTCCTCTCAGTGACATAAGTGTGACATCTATAACCTCTTTTGTCATCGATTTGGGCAACGCGACTAGGTGGGAGCGGACTGTGTTCCTAGACATTTCTTCCTCTTTATTTCCCTTGCAGGCAAAGAAAAAAAACACCTTACCTAAATCCAATCACACAAAGTCATACACTTTATTAGTTTATAAGAAATCTTGTCCCTCTACGTGCTTTTAACCGAATTACGGACGCATTGTTCTTCCAGGGCGATAAGCAACGATATTGTTTTGGTTACTAAGCTTCTCCTTTTGGATCCGTCGTATTTGAAACTGATTACTTATTTGAAATGATTGAAGCATCTGGAATCATGATGGCTTGACATTGCTGCTGATGAAGCTCGCACATTGTTCACTGTATATATACGAAAGTATACAAGTCGCATAATCGTATGTATTGTTTACTGTATGTTGCTGTTGTTTGATACCCCCTATTTGGCGTGTTTGCGATCTATGTATTAATAAAAGACTATTCTGTTAAATTCAGAAATCTAGAATATTCGCTCAACTTCGTTTCTTTATAGCCCCAGTTAAAAATTTGTCGGCTCCGAAATTCCTGGTGTACACCGTTTTCTGGCAGAACCCTTGCTGTAGGAAGAAAACAAACACTGTGTCCGGGATCTACATGCTGGTGTACTCCTACGCCGGTAGTGACCTCCGCCACCCATTTTTGTTTTCAAAATTTCTGGTTTAACCAGATTCAGCGCAGCTATAAATTCAAGAAATTCATAGCCTCATAGAATCTGACCCTCTAATCAGCTCAAATCGGGAAAGTTCTTACGTCTCAGATCAAATGCCACGCAATACATCTAACTGCCCTGTTGCAAAGCCCGTCTGCAAACTCGACCTCACCTTTAATCTGCAAAATCCCAGTACCAGCTTCCGTCATCGACAGTCATCTTGACATCCATATCTATGGTATCCCTGACTTATCTTTGGCATTCCATAAACGGGACGCTTTATCGTGACCGTTACATGGAATATTGACGATACTCCCGTTCTTATTGCCCCCCCCCCCCCTACCGTCGTCCGTGCTTTGGTCCGAGAGGAGCTCTGGCAATCGGTCTTTGTCATATCCTGGCCATTAGTCAACTCAGTTCTTACACCTTTTTGTACCAACATCTGTTTCGGGTCGTTTCTCGTAGTTTAGTAACATTTCTTCTGTCTTTAGTAAATATTTCGCAGGTATTTAACTGAATGCCTTAACTGGCTATAACGTCTTCTAGCTTGAAGCTGTTTAGTTGATAAAAGTTGATTCGTTAATTGATTGAGCGTCCAGATTCATTTAGATCGACCTAAAGTCTTTCTGATCAGCCAAGTGCTGACTAGGTTAGAGACTCGAAAAGCGTAAAAGTAGCATTTCCTCTTCTTGTCCTTGCATGGCTGTCTTTTCTGCCCGTTGGACTTGATTTTCTTTTTTTCCTTCTTAATTGAACTCTTGTGCGATGGGCAGTCAGTTTCTAGGATTGCTGGAGAGCTTGCCGACGAGAGGAATTTTTATGGGTAAATTTTTCGTTCGTTTTTTCTTCCAAGTTTCAGTGCGAAAAATTTGTCGGAGAGCGATTTTCATTTTCGGACAGCGATGGGACTTTGATGCCTTGGAAGTTCGAGCGTTAATTTCAGGATCCCAGATGTGGTGGTGAAGTGAAGTGATACTGAAATATCCTTGGAATTAATTTTCAGAAAAAACTTTGGGTCCAGAATATTTCATGGACTATTAAATGGGAGCATGAAAGTGTATCGATTGGCCAAAATAATGTTTGCGCCGTGCGGTTAAGACGCGCAGGGTGAATCCATGTGTAAGTAAAACCCTTGCGGCATGTTTGGTCGTCGGCTCTTACAGAACATGAAACTGTAGTTGCTTGGCCAAAAGTATTTTTGCGCCGTCTGGTGTCTGGTCACCTTGACGGTGCTAGGAATTCATTTGTAAGCAAAACCCTTAAAGGACACCTGAATGAAGAGTACCACGTATCATCCCTATCTGTATGACTTACGTTAACATGGCCTGCAGAAAACCCAATCCAAATACGAAATAGTGTTTCCAAGCTATGATTTTTGCTCCATTTTGCATCTGTCCTTATTTCAGCACCGAACAATTTTAGAAATGAACAAATGTCTCCAATCAACCCTTCTTCTGGAATATTTTTTAACCAGTTAAGCCCAAACGTATATCTAGAAGAAATTCCAGTACGATCCGGCCAGCGCTGTACAAGATTGTATGAATTGCGCTTTTTGGGATCCCAAAACGTAAGTGGAGGGATACCTATTCATCGCAAAAATGTCCGTCTGTCCGTCTGTCTGTGAGCACGATAACTCTCGAAGAGAATGAGATATCTTGATGAAACTTGGTGTGAGGATTCATTGGGTCAAGGGTAAGGTCAAGTTCGTAGATGGGCTATGTGCTACATTTGGGCTACATTTAGGGGCGGGGGTTCAAATTAAGAGACAAACAAAATATTTGTAAACAGCTAATGTGATAGTCGATTGAAGGGTAAGAAGACATGCTCAACAAGATGATGAAAATCATTTTCTCGCTGAAAAAGTAGTTCGTCCGGAATCCGGCGAACCCCGGAAAGTTGGTTAAAAGTAAAAGTTTCATTTGAAGTAAGTTGATTAGATGTTCTTTCTAGGCATAAGGAGATACGCTGGATTTTTTTCTGAATTTTCTTTTTTTGCTGGACTAGTAGTTCGTCGGAATTCGGGCGAAACCGGAAACTTGGCAGAAGTAAAGCAGGAAGTCTTGGTCAGTATCGTCAAAATAGATATGGCTTATAGGTAAATCTGAACTTGGTTTTCTCTGGTGATTAGCCTGGCGAAGACTGGATCTGGCGAAGACAGGACCCAATTGCCTGAATCAAATATTAGATTTTTGGGATCCCATCGACACCTTTGGTCTTGCTGTCTTGGAGTCTTGGAGTCTCCAGAAACGAACATCCCTATTTTGAAAACGTCACGCTCAGGAGAATGCTCTCCGTGGCCATGTCTGTAGATGCATTCTTCATGGTGTGTTCAAGTATGGTTTCATGGTTTAGGTGTCCTTTAAAGGACACGTCGTTTCTATAATGTCAGTGTTATTATGCCAATACAACCTACTTCCCTAATTGTATTTATTACTCCTAAGCCCGGATAACACTAATTTCGTGTTACGTTCTACGCCCGCTAACGGTACCTCACTAATAATCTTTGCACTTGCCACGATCCACTATTTGCATGGGCATTAGGCTCCCGATGAGCGTTCGCGTATCATGCTATAGATGCGTAAAACCGGTTATCTGAATTTTGCCGAGTTTTTGCTAGAAGTCAATGGACCTGAGAAAAGGCTTAAAACAGCCGAAGCCGTGGATAATTTGTTAAAAGCAGAGCCTAGTTTTACAGCATTCAAGTAGTTTTGAAAACTGGAACACAAACAGTAAATAGTGCGAGGTGTGCTGTAAGGCACAAATGATACTGGGGCCCTTCGGGAACATGAAATGTATTGTCATCCAGATGGGATCGCTCTTTCGAAAGTTAGATGTGTCACAAGATTCCGGATTCCCCTCCCTCCACTCTCCCCCGGGTCGTCGGATCCTGGAAATGACAATTTACAAGTCCACTTAGGATAGGTAAAAGCTTTACGGGGGCTGCTCTGGTTCACATCTGTTCACTTTTTTTTTTTATCAGTAAAATTTTCTCGCTCTCAACGCAGATTTTGCCGTTTTGCGAAGGCCGAAATTAGGAGATATATGTCTGGCCTTGTAATAGTTTGTCTGTCCCTGTAACAGTTCGTCTGTCTATGTAACACCCCCCCCCCCTCCCCCCGTATGTAAATAATTCAAGTCGTCGTGTTATGGGACGTTTTTCCAGTCGTAAACAGTTAGAAGCGATCGTAAACAATTGTTTTTTTACGATTGGAAACGGTCGTTTACGACTGGATTTCCAATCGTTTTCGTTGTTAACTATTGTATTTTTACGATTAGAAACAGTTGTTTTCAATCATAAAATTACGATTGGAAACAGTTGATTTCAATCATAAAATTACGATTGGAAGCAGTCGGTTTCAATCGTAAAAATACAATCGTTAACAACTGTTACAATCGCAAACGATTGGAAACAGCTGGAAACAACTGTTTACAATCTTAAACAACTGTTTCGATATTAAAAATACAATTGTTTACGATCGTTTCCAATTGTTTTCAATTGTTTACGATTGGAAAAGTGTCCCATAATACGAACGACTTGAAGTATTTCCATACGGGCGGCCATATCGTCTTCAAAGGAAGCCTGTATCCTTAGACCCATTTTCCCTATCAGTGACTTATCGTTGTCTGAGAAGTTCATGAGAAAGCGAGGTAGAATTCCTCGCGCTCCATTTACTGCAAGTCTGAATTGAGCCAAAAGTTGTTTAGTGTATGAATTGCTTGCCTTGAAATTGAGTTACAGGCGCTTTCTCCAGGATGACAGATGCAAATTGGCTGGAAATTTCATCGGCCGAAGCTCCAGAGCCGTTTCTTGAGTGTCATTCCACTACTGGACATGATAGCATCCTTCAGGGAACGGAATTTTTAGGAGGGGGTAACGTCCGTTCAAGTATCTGCATCATGTAGATGCTTAAAGGACGCGTCGTGCCTATGATAGTAATTATTCTTCAATCAGTAGTGTTTCTGTCCATTCTACACTTCATAAGTACATCCTATCTCCTCTATTAAAGTTTAACTGAAAAGCAAACTTGTTTGTGTATCATTTAGTTGAATACACTGAGCTATTTGGATTCTGCTAAGAGATTTTTTTATTTTCCACTATGTGCTCTCGTAATGAGGTTCAGAATATCTACGGCTGTCCCCACAGCGCAAATTCTACTATGACGCGGAATTTTTGAACCTGGACACAAACGCGGCTTTTCAGTGGGCGGTGATAAGCTTGGTGAACAGTGTTTAGTGCCTGAACAAAAAAAAATCATAAAAATTTTCCGCCAAGCATGCGACACAGTTAGTACCACAAATCAGACAGGGAAATTCCACTATTTGAAAATTGATTATTCGTGAATAGCGGAGAAACCAAGTAATGCATTTTCATCGGGTCTTGAAGCCTCTTTAAGTGAATAAGTGAGAGGTAACAAGACTGTCCCATCTCTGCCCTCTTCATTTAAGCTTTAACCCGATGAAAATTTATCTTAAAATAGTAGTATGAAGTTGTACGAAAAAGTAGCATGCAGTACGAACTGATGCTACTACATGATTCTATGTCAAGGCTAACGTGTTACTACATTCTGCTGCATGGTACTATTAGCAAGACCGGATGCTACTATAGCAAGACAGGATGCTACTAGATACTACTGCTTAAGATTAGCCCAGTCTGAGGCACATTGAATGATAGTATTCTTTACTGTTACATATCAATTACATGCAACTTTTTCGTACAACTATCATACAACTACGCAGGCTACAAATTTTTCATCGGGATTTGTAATATATCGATTTTCACGCTTGCCACGTTTGTTCTCTTTACGTGTAGGCATTGTTTCTGATAAGCTTACTGATCAGCATCTCGGTTATACAAATTTGTCACGTTTCTCGTACATGGCAGGAATATGGAAAGACGCAAACAAAAAAAAAAACCTGGAGCCTTGTAGAATTCGCTGTGACCGTTGCCAAGTTTTAAAACTGTCTGAGAACATGTTAGCAGAAACAATAGTTGCGTTTTTTGTCTCTGTTCTGTTCGCTGTTTTCTGTCTGTTTTATATTTTTCCCGTTTTTGTCAAAACACGGAACACGCTGTTTCTCATTTTCCCGTTTTTGTACGCTGTTTCGTGTTCCGTGTTCTCTGTTCCGCTGTCGGTTTTGCAAAACACGGAACTTGCTCTCCTAGCATGTTTCATCACTGTTCAGTTAGACAATTGCAGGGAGATTCACAGATAGAAAAGAAAGAGTTGCAGAAGTTTGGAGGGTAAAGTTGGATCCTAAAGTATGGTAGTTCTGGAATATAATTTGTAATTTAACATATTTTCCGCTTCAGACATGCTCAGGATCCTGAATTTGCGTTTTCGTCAGAACAGCGACAAAACACGAAACACGAACAGCGTAAGCAAAACACCGTTTTTTACCCAAACCAGACAACTGTTAACACAGAACACGGAACAGGAGCCAGAGACAAAAAACGCAACTAATATGAAGTGCGAGATGTCCTTTAAGACCTGAAGCGAAGGGCAAGAGACTGAGTATGAGCATGAGCGATGACAGTTTTCTGCTCTTGACTATAAACCAGAGCTGCTGCGAGTCCAGCAAATCCGAGTCTGAGACAAGTCCGATTCCTTGCAGAAGGCGTCTCGAGACCGTATCGAGACGAGTCCAGAGTGAAAGACGAGTTCGAGACGAGTCTTTGCAAAAGACGAGTCCAGAGTCCGAGTCCACCAGCTCTGCTATAAACCGCTCACGATGATATCCGGTTTTTCGAGTTCGGCCTCCCGTCTGCATTGAAAGCTGAGAACGAATATCCGATCAACTGTTTAACAGTCCTAACAATCTCTTTGTTTCGGTTCCCTCTGCTTCGTTCTGTCATAAGACGCAAGCCGCCGCAAAAAAATTAGGGAGGCATGACCCTGCTCGAATTTTCCTCTCCTTCTTCCTTCACCAAAATTCAGATGTTGGTGTTCGGGGCCTTTTCTTTAGCGTTGACGAACAAGGCTCCCACTAATATTTTTCATCGAACTAGTCGATTCTAAGTATTTAGTCGCTTTTATCTGGGTAATGAATGAAGGATATTATCTGGAAATGATCATGGAAATATACCGTTCGTTCAAAATAATGTTTGCACCGTGCCGTTAAGATGTGCACTTTAAAGGGCTATGAATTCATGTGTAAGCAAAACCCTTGCGGCACATATGGTCATGGGCCGTTACGGAACATGAAAATATATTTTTTTGGCCAAAAGTATTTTTGCACCCGTGCGGTGAAGATGCATACTCTAAGGGTGCCAAGAATTCAATCGTAGAACCGAAAACGTCTTCAGCAGGTTGACTGGATTGTCGATACAGGGGTACAGGATAGCCTAGGTTGATTTTATCTCTCATCTTCGTTTTCTCACAGGACAAATAAACAGTCTTTCCCCTTTACAGTTTCAGAAAGATCCGTTATTACAATGTCAAAAGTTTGGTCACAGACAACAATGCTTGCGCTCAATGTTTTAAACGTTATGATAATGTATCTGTTATGACCATTTTAAATGTTATCTTTTCGCGACACCTTGAAACGGTCATAACAGAAAGATCATCGGGATCCACATGTATATACTGAACGCGAAAGCGTGTGTTATTTGTTAAATAAAGTCCGACAGTGTAGGCACTTAACAGGAATGTTAGCCAGGTGATTTCCAACTCTTGAATTAGACGATTTATAGACGATAAATTAAATTTGCCTAATAAGTACCTCAGATATTGGATTCAGTTGAGAGCGAATTGCCTACCAGTACATAGGAAAATTTGAGAGCGAATAGCCTACCAGTACATAGGAAAATTATATTTTTAAAAAGGAAAAATGGAGAACCTGGTTTAGTGACACTATGCCCTTTATGTAATGAAGGGAATGATGACTTGGAGTACTTTCTGCTGAAGATTTATCTGCTGATCTGCTGATTTAAGGGTGTCTTTGCTTGGGTGGAATGTGCGGCTTCCAGACATCTTGGATTGTACATCGGCACAGATAATTTGCAAAGTGTGTAGATTTACCGACGAAGGATTGAAGTTTCGTGAGATTTGAAGTTGAATTTTTTTTTATATTTTGTTTAATTTAGTTGATTAATTAGTGTATAACTTGTTCGTGTATATGGCCTCTGGCTTTGAATACAGATTATTATTATTATTATTATACTATATTATATTATTATATTATAAGTGAATTATTATTATAAGTGAAGTCGAACGTTAGGTTCTTTGGGTTCTCGTATTTTTGAGACGGGTAGAGATTCTTTATTGACGAAGCGAAATGAACGCAAATGTAAACCGGGCCCATCCCGCAAAGCTTTCAACTGCCCCTGCTACCACACTTCTTTATCATAGCTTTTTCGACTGTTCCTCTTCTCACCAGATACCTGGACTCGTCAAAATTGATATTGACTGGACCAAACTTGCACCAGCCTTCATCCATTGTTGCCTGTTCTCTGAACTCCGCTTAATTTCGTCGATATTGAAGGTGAATAGAGAAAAAGAAAAAAGTTAGATTGCTGGAAGCCGTTGAGCAAAATTAGAGAAGGCCCTGGAGCGGCAAGTCATCCGAGCGGAAATCTGAAGTACGGAATAGAAAGAAGATGTCATGGCGAACTCCGTGGATATTAAAAGTTACTTTAATTAGTGAAATTCATCTCAGAAGCAAGTGAAGCTGATAATAAGGAAAGGTCATGGTAACCAAAAGTTTAAGAGATGTTGAATTAGCTTCCCAGTGTAACTTGCGTTATAAGCTGCTACTTTCCGGTTGACATGCCATGGCTCCATTTTACGAAATCATCGAAAAAGTTCTGGTGCCTTTCTTTTACCTAATTCTACTGAAAGAGAGTCAATTATACTGTGGATCATGAATGATCTCCGCTTTATCCGCTTAGCTTCGCGACACCTTTTCTTTGATTGGTTGGAACCTAGTGATGTGGTGGACCCGATGAAAAATTTATCTCAAAATAGTAGTACGAAGTTGTACGAAAAAGTAGCATGCAGTACTAACTGATGCTACTACATGCTTCTACTTCAAGGCTACCGTGTTACTGCATACTACTGCATGCTACTATTAGCAAGACTGGATGCTACTATGTCAAGACAGTATGCTACTGGATACTACTACTTAAGATTGGACCAAGTCTGAGGCACATTAAATGATATTAGTCTTTGCTATTACGTTGTATTACATGCAAATTTTTCGTACAACTACGCAGGCTACAAATTTTTCATCGGGGACGGAGTCGCTGCGTCCGCTTTCGATGAGAAACGTCCTAAATAGTATACAAAAAGGAGATCCCTCTTCTTCGATGCAATTTTACAGTACAAATTTGCCTACTGTTTCACCAATAAATTCATCATCGTCACACAGTTTTAGGTGTTGCGAAATGAAAATAATACCCTTTTCAACACAAACTCTATTCGGTATTCATAACACTTCAGTTTTTGTTTAAATACTTCAGCTTAAGATGAGCTTTAAAACCAACCTCGTTCAAAGCTTAACGTACCACATATAACCCGCCTTAGTTTCAGTTCCATTAGACTATATTTGAAGAAAAAATACACAACTAACAAAATAGTCCTGCCAGGAAAACACGAAAGGAGTGCTTGGCTAGGGCAGGGCACTAACCGATTAATTAGAAAACAAACGGAATCAACTTACTGAATAGCCTGTTTAAAGAAAAAGAGAGGAGAGAAAAAAATAACCGATGGTTTCAACTTTGAATTAAAACAGAGCTACGAGCTCATATGGCACTTGTTACGAGTAGATGGTGCAAGAAACTAGATGATAACTTCACAAGATATCCCCTTCAACCCTCCCTAGGATCGGACCTGGAAATATGATATTTAGTTTCCACTCGAGTCTGAGCATTTTCGGCATCGTCTCGGATTCTGTGGTAAATGACTCGTTTACCTATCAAGTTCAGATGCACTCGTTTGATCCCTAGACGTTATCGGGTACCCCCCCCCCCCCCACCTCCCCGCCCCTACCGCGGCCGAATGTGGTTCGGACATATAAGTGGATCATCTGAATCATCGTCTCTTACCGCTGATCGAGTCTCACTCGAATCTGAGCATTTTTCGCGAAACTCCGGTACCCCCGTGCTCGGATCCCGGTCCGGACCCTAAAATATGTCACCTACGGCATATGATCTCTCTACTTTCCAAGTTTCATTCAAATCACTCCACTCGTTTGACCCTATGCGAGCCAAAAAATGTCGGGAAATCCCCCTCCAACTCTCCACTGTGGCCGAATACGACTCAGAGCAAGTTCTCATCAAGTTTGACTCGAATTGGTACTTATCTTCAAATTTCCTGTTCCCGCTTAACTCTCCTCCTACCGTGGCCGGGTCCGGTCCGGACCCCAAATAACAAATCTAGGCCGCACGAACTCAGTGCTGTCCAACTTACATCCCATTCAGCCCATTTCTCTGTTTTTTGTGCTTGTCACAAAGTTTCCGGACCCCCCCCCCCCCCTCCAACTCCCCCAGCCATGGCCGTATGTGGTTCGGACCGTTTTGGACATCTAGGTCATCAGGTCTTGTCACCCGTAAAGTTTCGCTCGAATCGGACAACGCGTTCGCAACCTACCGAAGTCAGTAATTTCCGGATTCCCCTTCGATTAACTCCCCCAAAAATGGTCGGATCCAGGAGCGGAAGTCTTCCTAGGGCATTCTTTCGCTTCTTTAAGTCTATTTTTAAGTCTAGTTTTATCGTCCTTGGCACATCTGGAAGTATCCTAACTCGCGATCACCAGAATTCTGGGAAATCCCCTTCACCTCCCCCCAAAGAGCCCCGATATGATCTGGTTCTGTCAAGAACGTTTCTAATGTTTATGATTGTCTTCTCACCAAATTCGATCCCGATCCCTCGACGCTATCTGGATTCCCCATCCCTCCAGTCCCCCACGATGGTCGGATCGTACAAACGACTATTCTCAAGTCAATCTATTCGGGTCCCTCATCCGCTTGCCGAGTTTCATCCTCCTAGTATATCAGGAAGTACCGAACTCGCTGGATCACCAGAATCGCATTGTTTATCATTATGACTAATAACTACAGCTAGTTTATCACCACATTTTTCTTTATTTACCTCACTTGCTTTCCTCTGTAGAAATTTCGGTAATAAATAAGTGATTATTATTATTAGGGACGTAGATTGAAGCACTAAGTATGGTGAACAGGGGCTCCTTAAGTTTTGCTTGCAGTCAGGTTTCGTTTCCTTGGGCACCGGGTTTGTCCAGTTTCGGTCCTGTCCGCTTTATAATCATGCTTTCGGCCAAGTTCCGCTTACGCTCGGAAAAATCCGATGCCTACCATCAGAAATAGCATGCTTGACGCCGTTTGAACCCCGTTTGCTCCCGGGCTTTTATTTGGCTATTGCTATGATCGACAACCTACGATGTGTCAGTGCCTTCCAGCTGCCTTCTTATGTGAGATCAAAATCTGTCTGCAGTGTTGCTAATTGTCGCAGAATTATGCGTTTTGTCACAAGTTTTCGACTTCTCCTGAGGCTCATAGCTATGATGTTCAATCACCAAAAAAACTTTCGGGCCATGGCATAGCCTACATACAAACAAAAGAACTCACAAACGTTATTGCATTGTGATAAAGGGAAAGAATAAAGATGATTATTAAAAAAACAAAAAATAAATACGCAAATCCTACCACCAGAAAAATCTTTCACGATGTGCCATAACCCACACGTATATACCTAGCACAACTCTTTATCGTAATAAAATTCGTATTGTTTAAAATACCCATAAAATTATCCTCACCCCCTTTCTCAACTCCAAAAATCTCTTTTCTTAACCCTCCCAACTCAATAAAAAAAAATGAAACAAAGCTTCAGCAACAAACAAAAAATAAATACGCAAATCCCACCACCAGGAAAATCTTTCACGATGTGCCATACCCACATGTATATACCTAGCACAACTCTTTATCGTAACAAAATTCGTATTGTTTAAAATACCCATAAAATTATCCTCACCCCCTTTCTCAACTCCAAAAATCTCTTTTCTTAACCCTCCCAACTCAATAAAAAAAAAATGAAACAAAGCTTCATCTTTTACTCAACACATCAGGCAAAAATACAGACCATCTCTAACAAAATTTGTCGCAGGAAATCGGGCATATGCCAAAAATCTCGCAGAAATTGTGCGGTTTCAAAGCTTTTCGGCTAGTTCGAGGAAACGCTTTTCTTGAAAAGGGATGTCTTTGTTTTACGACCATTAACTTGTCTTATAAGTGCAAACTGGAAGTTTATTTTCGGAACCGATTGATTTTTATTTTTGATCGCGTGATGTGTTTTCCTCTGATTTTCACTAGTTCTGTTTTCAAGCGAATATGAGATTACAAAGCGCACCTCTGGCCAACCACAGAAATCTGCGAGGTTTCCTTTGAAATTGAAAAAGGACCAATTATCGTCACAGGTGTTTGCGGACAGCTAGTTCCATCAGAAAGGAGTGGCAACACCGGTTATGCGCCCATGTGGATCCCTAACCGACGAAATTATCCAACGGTCAGCACCTGTCATATTCGCCGCCAGTATTAACGATGGCCACCAGTCGTCTAGATGATTCATTTAATTAATAGGCAAGCTAGAAAAACGTTTTCCGAAGATTGATTCATTGCTTACCAGCGCTTGACTTCTATTCGATTAGTTTTCTGATTTATTGCTCTTTCTTTCGCCCCTAAAAGCCCTTTCTAATCGGAAACTACATTGCTGCTGATCGTATAGTTGGCCTTGTGGTTAGAGAATGTGGTCGGTTAGCACGTAATAGCCAGACCATGGGCTAGATATATGCGCTTGCGCTATTATCGATTCAGTAGTTACATTTAAAAATATTATTAAAAACAACATTTTGAAAATATAAATTCGCCCTCGGCTCGGTAGATATTTTGGCCGTCTCCGTGTTATTTTCCGATGTCAACCTCGATTTCGTTAACCCTTGATAACTACCTGTAGGACATAAGAAGACATGTATTACGTATCTTTTCGAGAAACGTTATTTCTCGAAAACAGAGTATCCCCTAGGCTACTGACCTACACTGTAAAAAAAATCTTGCAGTATCTGCTACTGGGATTAATCTTGTCTCCACTGAGATAAGATTATCTCTAATTCGGATTAATCTTATCCCAGTAGAGATAAGGTTAATCTCAGTAGCAAATATTGCAGTTAACTTTAATCCTTACTCCGAGAAACTTTTTACAGTGTAGTCTCCATTCTTTTCATCTCCATTTCTGTTCTGCTTGCTCTTCACCTATTGTGCGAAGAGACAGTCAGGGTCTGGCGGTTGCGGACTGGAGTTCTAACTTAATTTTCGGAACCATTGTTAATTTCGAATGCATTATTTTTTACTTTCCCGGCAGGAAGTGATTGAAATGAAGAAAATACGGACATGATCGTTTGTGCGCATCATAAGTTGCGATACGTAGAGTTTAACTTGAGCTTACTTTCGCAGTAGAGAGCCAATGAAAGCAAAGAATAGGACCGAACTCTATTTTCTTATACACATATTGTGTCCACGTATACAGCACTGTGTGCTCATACCAGAAAAGTATCTGGGGTATCTCTCGGTCCACTTTCATTTGACATCGTATTTTCCCGCCAACTATTGTGTGCTATTATTTATCAAATAGGTGTTACAAGCTGCATAGAAGCTATACGTGATATTTACGTCTTAATGCATACCCTTGTTCAGATTCAAAGCAAAAGGTTCTTATCAATGAACGTTCGGTGTTGCCACAATGATACAGTTTTTCAAGCTTCTGAAGATCAGAAAAAGTGTTCTTAGTACTACCAGGGACCCATAAATTTCCTGTAATGACTCGCCGTTCAGGGGGCTTGTCAATAAGAGATTTCTGATGCGCTCTTGACCGAGCGTCAGATAGTTCAAGAAATACCCACGGGGATAAAATACCCGACTATCCAGACAGACAAAATTTTTCGCAGCTGTTGTGCTGAAGTATGAATATTTCTCTGTGATGGAAGAGTATCCTGGATCTTTTTTCCTAGCTTATGTACCTGGTGGCATGCTGAATAGTCCTGACTGAAGATGGCTATCTATATATATCTGAGCAAGAACGCCGATTCGACACAAGCGGAATTTTTGGAAACTAGGTGAGGCTCGGGCAACATAGCAACATAGAAGCATAGGAAATGACAAGCCCCCTTAATGGCGAGTCATTACAGGAAATTTATGGGTCCCTGGTACTACTGGAAGTACACGAGTGCAATTTGACGCCCATTACATTGTAAAAAACTACTAAATTAACTGATTAGACCTTAGTGACTTCCCGTGGCGACGCTGCTCTTTCCTCAGCCCGCTGGCGGAGACCAACCAAGCGATCTGATTGGCTCTGCGTAAGCCAAAATAGAACCCGGGTCTATACGCCGTATCACACCTTATTACACTTATTTGAACAATGCGTAGCCTTTTTCCAGCCCTACCGCCGCCGAGCATCAATGTTTGACATTGTTGATCTGATGGGCACCGATCATGGAATACCGCTAGCCGGTTCCTTCGTATTAACAACTGGACATTCTTCTGAAGCACAATCGAACAAGTTATTTAATAATTGTTTTTTTGCGCAATGACACTAATATGTCCGCTTCGAGTCCAGAGTAGAAAAGAAAGAAAACGAACTAGACTAAACTTCCCGGCACCCCTGAAACCAAAGCCTCATCCTCAGAGAAACTCTCAAGAAGCAGTTAGAGTAGGCTACTTTTCCTATCCTTGTCGTAACCGAGAATCGCTGTGTATCGAATCCGAGAGCTGATTTTGCTCGGTCGAAAGTCGGTGAAAACACCAGTCAACGCAGCATTACGCGAAAATCAAAGCGAATAGTTTCCGTAATTTTGGGTTACATGTCAAAACCGTGAAAACAAGAACAGGGACTGCTAAAAAACGACGGTGGAAACCGTGGACAAATGTGTCATGAATAAACAACGTCAGGACAAAAAACTGTGACGGTCAGAGCCTCAAAAGTCAGTACAACGACGGTCAAACCATCGAATATGAGCCAGCGGCCCTGCAACAATGAGTTTTTTTGTTTTTTTTTCAGTCAATCAAGTTTAATTTCCAAATAGCTTAAAGCTAGAATAGGAATAAAATATTTAAGAAATACAAAGACACGAAACAAATTAACTAATACACTTACAAGATATGACCAGAAATAAATGATGGGATGAAACTACGTAAAAATTGGGCAGAAGAATTAGCAGGATATGGAGAAAACTGATTGCCAGTATTCCTCTCGGACGGACGCACTGAAGGTGGGAGGGGAGGGGGGAATAGATGGGCCATCTGGGGACAACAAATTATCTTTGCTCCAAATCGTTTTGAAAGATTTCTTGCGGTCAGTTAGAATGCCAAACCGGTGAAGCATATTCTAAATGAGGTTGAGTTGAGCAAAGGATAAGATAAATATTGTTAAGAAAGAAATAGCAGAAACCTTTTACTTCTTTCTTTAGATGCTGTGGTTCTATAGTCCTGCGCCTTATGACATTAGAGAATTGTCGTTTTTTGTCAGGTATCATTTGACCAGTTGCGGTTTTCGCATATCACCTGTCGCGATATTCACTTTCGCGATTTTCCATCGCCTTTGGGCGCGGTTTTTGCCGGATACCGTCATTTCCTGAATAAATGATTATAGTTGCCTGAACGACGGGATATTGTAGTTAGGCACGTTAATCCTATTTCAAATAAGTTCCCCTCGCTTTGGCCGCTTTGAACCCTTCTCTTCCTGTTTCAGGCTCTACTTAGTCGAATTTCGTCGATCGTCTCAAGTCACGCCCCTTACAAACGAAGCCCGGATGCCCTATTCAAAGCATTCGTCTGTGCTGGGCTAAAGTGAGTTTTCCCTTGAGTAACCCTAAGTATCTAAGGAAAAAAGTATCCCCAGAAACTGCCCCTGGAGAAAGGCATTGGTGGAACAGGTCATCTCGGCGGAATTGCTGTTTTATGTCGAGAAAAGAAAACTATTATTTGTTTTCTGGAAAATCATTTTTTGGGTAGATGGAGATTCATTTTGGTTTGGGCTGGAGGTCGAACGTTGATTCTAAGGGGAAGGAGGCAATGAATGATGCAAATTTCTTTGTCTGGAACATGGGCCAACTGAAACAGTAGTATCGGGAAATCGGTTCGGGAGTCTACTTTAGTTGGTATGGGTTGTGTTATTATTTTCCGAGGTTTCTATCCACGGCTTGTGAGCCCCTGGGGAATATCCCTACAACGATTGTTTTGCAATGATCTTCCGATATGTTATCTTGAGCTAGATATTCATTTGGCAAATTTTGTTCTATGATATTGACAGGCAGAACATTCGGTCGAGATATTCAACAGTATCCAAACGGTTAAATTCGGCCGGATTTTTTCTGTCCAACCAAATTTAAACAGATTTGCCCGATGAGAACATGGTTTTACTCGTAGAAGCGGGAACTCCTAGTAATTAGCGGTTGGCAGGTGGCGACAGGCATACTTAAATCCTTAGCCTTGGGGTACAAAGCTTTATGCTTTAAGTTTTGGGTATGATCAGACGGAGCACCAACGCTGGAGCACAGTGCCCTGTAGCAATTGTTCTATACACCCCCAAACACTGTTTAAGGAAAAGCCATTGAATTTCGAAACTACCAGAGTACATGTTTCCCAGTAGCAATAATCCTCATTCACTCCCCAATGATGATAATAATGAACGAATTAAAGACCCCTCTTGACTACTAGGTCACCTGGGTCTTCTACCCTTAAATCTGTAACACTCTTTAGTTGATAATTGTTCGAGAAACAACTCTGGACGTGTTCCACCCTTCTAACAATAGTTACTATTTCCGTTCCATCCTCACGAAAAGTTACTACGCTGACCGTTCCAACCTTCTCGACGCATCTCTGTAACGTGATTGGTCGGATTCGGCTGTGGCATGATATCCTGCTGGAAAATAGAAAAATCGTTCCAGCCTTGACGGCAAAAAGCCAGTATTCGTGACGTCATGCGTAGTAACTACGGTAAGTAGGGTGGAACACGCTCTCTATCACATTCACTTATCATAATTATTGTCCACTTCATCACATCTTACAATCCCTCCCGATCACGGTTAAAACTTGTGCAACCAGCTTTAAAATCTCTATATTGTCATCATCATTCACAAACCCTCCCAATATCATGTTTACACTCAGCTTTAGTCCTCTATCATGAAAGAATGTACTGATCTCACGTCTTTTAACACCCTGCTTTCGACATTTGAAAGATTCGCGCAGTTCCAAGCACCATAGAGCCATGTCAGAGCAGTTCTTTTTATCGCATTTTATCGACCTGATTTTTCTTTTTCCGTTACAGTGACCGAAAACTTGCTTCATGGCTACGCCTTATTTACCGATGTCCAGGCTTGATTGAAGAAAATTACTTGCCCTGGAGCTATGCCACAAACACAGGTAATTCCATCGAGCTAGTTTTCATGGGATTTCCAGGCGGAAAATTAATAGAAATGCGGTAGTTTCGAGCGAGGGAATGGAAGGAATTTGAGGCGGGATCCAATTTAGTCACAAAACTTGGTGAGTCTGAAATGATGCTTTAAATAGCGGTGGACGGGTAAATCGGTCCTTTGGCGATGCTAAGAGAGAACAGTGAATTATTCAGCAGCTTGAATTGCGAGAACTTTAATAAACACAAATTTGTCGACGCGACCGCAGAGCCGAAGCGCAAGTCACGGGATATCCATTTCGTTAAAGCACAACTCTTACTAGGAATGATCTTTTCCCTATGAAATGGACCAGAAAAAACGCTTTCGAAAACTTCCAATAGAAACTAGTGATTCTCTTGTTAGCGCATGTCGACTGCATCCACCCTTCCTGCTCTCCGACGCGGCGGCTGGGCGCAAAATATTTGAAAACTGAACGTGCCTTGGTTAAAAAGTGGGAAAACTAAGCAAATAAAAGGAGTAATACACGGAAGAGTATCACATCCTTATGTGTGAAAAAGTTGTCAGCGGACGTTGAAGATGCCAGCAAACTTTTCGTTGGGTGACGGGAAAACTCGGCAAGTCCGAAAAACCGCAAAGATTTGTAGTTACGAAACGAAACAATGGAGAAAGGTGGGGATTTTAGAAGCTTACAATTCCATATGTGAGCTAAGTATATTATAAAAGGCAGAATAAGCAAGAGGGGTTCTTTAAGTTTATCTGTCCGGGCTGGTTCAAAGTACATGTCGAATTCGAAGATGATCCCTGTTGTCTTGTATTTATGGGTGTGGAAAGGGGGTTGCATGTTCAAGCTAAATGTGGGTTTAGGGGTAAGCTTGTTCGTTCGGGCTGCAGTTCCTTGTTCGAAGTGCATGTCAAGCTCAAAGATGAGCCGTGTTGTCTCGTATTTATGGGTGTAGGAAGGGCATTAGTGTTTTACCGTCAAGCTAAATGTGGGTTTCGGAAAGCTTGGCCATTCGGACTGAAGTACCTTTTTTCAAAGTTCATTGCAAGCTCAAAGATGAGCCGTGTTGTCTCGTATTTATGAGTCTAGGAAGGGGGTTAGCGTGTTACCACTCAAGCTAAGTTTGGATTTAGGGGCAGGGCGAGAATGCCCAGACAGTTTTATTTTTCTTTCGCATGATAAGTACACTGTCAGAAGTTTCATACAGAAAACACAAGGATGCGCGGATTCAGCAGATAACACTTAGGATGCTAGATGTTGTGTTTTTATGGCACTTGCAGCCTCTGGCTCAAGTGCCATATACCGATCACAATTCCGTCTGTCGGTCTGTCGGTCGGTCCGAGTTTTTTGTCCACTTATCCGAGTTAGGGTACTTCCAGATGTGCTAGGACAATGAAACTTGGCAGGCATATCAGGGACCCGACCAAACTAACCTGGAAATAATAAGTTTCCCGATCCGACCATATGCGGGGGAGTTGGGGCGCTGGAAACGTGAAAATTTAGGGCATTTTGTCACACTTTTTCGAGTGAGGGTACTTCCAGATGAGCTAGGACAATGAAACTTGGCAGGAATATCAGGGACCCGACCAAACTAACCTGGAAATAATCAGTTTCCCGACCCGACCATATGCGGGGAAGTGGGGACGCTGGAAACTTGAAAATTTAGGGCATTTTGTCACACTTTTTCGAGTTAGGGTACTTCCAGTTGTGCTAGGACCATGAAACTTGGCAGGCATATCAGAGACCCGACCAAACAAACTTAGGAATAATCAGTTTTCTGATCCGACCATTTTGGGGGGGGGGTGGAGGGCAGGGGAATCCGGGAAATTGAGAAGTGTGTAACTTTCGAACGGATGATCGGATTGTAATGAAACTTCATAACTGAATAGAATATATATCTGTAATGTCCCGTTTAAAGTCTTGACCGGATTCGGTAGCCACATTTCTCCGATGATTTTTTTCATATCCGGACCGGATCCGGCAACTATTGGGGGGGGGGGCGGAAAATACGTGACCCGTTTAGAATGGAGGGATCGGGATGGAACTTTGTGGGAAGAACAAACAGATGCTCTAGCTAAGTCATTTGCTGAATCGGATTGGCTACGTGCACCGCGGGGGAGCTAGAGGGGGGGGTGGACCGGAAATCTCGAGAAACGGTTAGAATGATGGTATCGGAGTGAAACTTGCTGGGAAGAACAAACATCTGGTCCATGTAAATCTTTTACATAATTTGACTGGATCCGGACACTTGAGGGGGGGGGGGAGGAGGGGGTTTCCCGGAATTCCGTTTTTGGGGGGATTTTCACGACGAAACTTGGAAGGCATATCAGGGACCCGGTCAAACTGACTTGGAATAAAAAAAATCCTCGATATGATAATCTTGGGGGGGGGGGTGAGGGAGGGGAATCCGGAATATTGAGTTATGCGTAACTTTGGAACGGGTGATCGGATTCGAGTGAAATTTAATAATTAAACAGAGGACATTTTTCTCTTGTGACCTTTTTCATTTCCGGACCGAATCCGGCAATTATTGGGGGGACGGCGGAAAATACTTGACCCGCTTAGACTGGTGTGATCTGGATCGAACTTCGTGGGAATGACAAACAGATGCTCTGGATTAATCATTTACAGAACCGGGTTGGCTCCGGTTATTGTGGGTGGAGTTGGAGGAGGGGGGGGGGGGTCTGGGATTCCGGTGATCGCGTGTTAAGGTACTTCCAGATGTGCTAGGACGATGAAACTTCGCTGGAATATTGGAGACTCAACAACATTTGCTTAGAAATTGCTACTTCCCAAATCCGATTATTCCTTAAAGTACCAATCTTGACCGCAAAGTAAAAAAAAATACTTTTAAGCAATATATGCATTTTCGTGATGCCCATCAGCCCATTAGCAGTTTTGCCTCAAGGGTTTTGCTTACAAATGAAGTTCCAGCTCCCTTAGAGTGCGCATCTCAACCGCAAAGTCGAAACTTACTTTTGATCAATCAAATCATCTTGACCCATGCAAGTGCCATATGAGCTTACAGCTCTTGTTCATACGCCAGGCATTAAAACGTCCTTCATACAAGAAGACCGGAAACACCGCCGAAAATACATCTGCTGATTTATTTGTCATCATTGTATCGGAAAAGTCTGCAGATACTGTTTTGGCTCTCCCTGGCAATGCTTGTTATGCATAACGTTTTAATGTGTAACGGTTGAAAAATATAATAGCTAACATCCTAAGTGTTATTGTTGAAACCGCGCATTTTTGTTATATATGTTTCGAAACTTGTGTCAGTGTAATTTGCCCGGAATCTGCACGGAATGCGGCAAAACTCGGAAGTATGCTATAAAAGATTTTACCTTAAGTCGATTAGGGTGATAGGAGGAAGAAGGCATACTGAATCAATAAATTGACTTCGTTTTCCCGGACTAACATTTGGCCGGCTAAAATCAAAATTCGGTTCGCCTCGAGTGAGGGCTTTTCCGAAATTTGGAGTCTCGGTACAGGCGTAAACAGACGTGTAAAATCGGTCTTGTATCGTCTTTTCCTACTGCAGTAGGACGCACCGGCGAATCATGATTTGACAGTTCCGAATTCAAACAGACATAAAGCAGTTGTCGAGTTCCCGAAGAAAGACAGCAGATTTGCAAGTTTAATTCCACCAATTATGACGCTCTTCCGAAAAAAAATTGTTTTTTTTAGATCTTCTTCTTGTTTTCCCGTACTCCCTATAAAATAACCGGTTACACGGTTCTTGGTTTTGTTGCGACTCCACTAGTGTAATGGCAGCCCAGGAATTACCGGGTTTGTTCTTTTCGGGAGTGGAAAACCTCGCAGCCGACCTTCCTAGTCCTGTCAGTTCTTGGCTGTTTGCGGTAACTGAAAACGTGTGTTCCAAACAGCAGGGTTACCAGTATTTCCGACATTCCCCCCGCTTAATCTTGTGGGCTGCTTAAAAAATCACTTCCTGAAAGGCGGAAATCAAGTCTCTCGGTTCCGTGTTGTAACTTCTTAAGCTTGCTAACAGAAGGTTGAATGCATAAGAACACAAAAGTCGGTTAAGTTGCATGTGAAACTTCTGTGTACCGATTAAAACTTAAACGAAAGGTTGGAACTTCGTTAACCCGGAATGCTTCCTGTGTCTGAACTTTTCTGAAGTTTTCCGGAGAGGGATGGATGCCTACCAATCGAATTACCCTTTGGTTTTGGGTTCGTCGAAAACAGATTTGGCGTCGCCCGTTTGAACGCTGTTATCTGTGCGCCACTCATTTGAGTACCAAATTGACCCGCTCGGTTGTCAAGTTCAGGGTAAAAAGGATAGAGAAAATATAGGGATAAATAGATTAGAAATAGAATGCCGGACAAGGTAAGAGTGGGGATTTTGGCAAAGCAGGTGTGCCTACTGAAGAGCACTTAGTTGCATGACAAAAAAGAGGTTATTTTTTTTTTCATTTTTTTATTGATTGATTGATTTACTGCTTGTGATCTCAAAGCGATACCGGAAATCGAGTTTCTTCTCGAGAAATTGAGAGAGGGAAATTTCAAATTAGCTTAAGAAACAGTTATAATTGGCAAAATAAATCTAAGAAACAGTCTATAAATTTTGTGCTACGCGGAGACAACATCGTATCGTTATTACCCGATTTCAGGGATCAGTTGGTATGATTATGAAGTATAAGATCCCGTGCGGGTTGCTGACAGGAAAAAGCTACATTTAATAGGTAGGTGGTTGTATAACCAGTAAAATCAGTAGACGTTTATTTGACTCTTGTGGTCCGAAACTTACGAGAAACTAAGCTTGATGAAGTTGAGATTAATCATTACTTAAACTATATAACAAGGCCGTATCCAGGGGGGGGGGGTAGGGGGTTGACCCCCCCCCCCGAAACATACAAAAATAATCATTTTAATAGTCTTTTCCCTCTGATCTATGCCTTTTTTTTCCGACCCTCAGGCACCCCCCTCCCCCCCCGAAATAAATTCCTGGATACGGGCCTGCTATATAAGTACCGACGGCGGTTTTTTGCCGAAAATCCCCAAGACTTTTTACTTATTTTCCTTAGCGCCAAAGCTATGAAATTATAGTTTTTCGGCAATTCAGATCGGATTCCTGCCGAATCCCAGTGGGGCATATTTATGATTATGTTGGTTTGTCGCAGTATCTAATTGTCGACTTGATGGATTATCTTGGGATCAGCAAATGAAGAGTAGAGAAATGTTGGATTTGGCGTAGTTTGTTACGTGATGTTTTCAGAATTGGTTGGCGGTAAATTTCTAAGCTGTTGACAGCCTTTCGGACATGTCGTGACTTTACTGCAGGAACTTTGCTTACCATTTCTTTGTCTGTTGCTGGGGGCTATTTGCTAATTTGAACAGTTATCTGGCTTGGCAACTAGGACTACTATGTACAGGGTTTTCAGATATTGCTTACCAAATATCTGAAAAGAATTTCAGACTGTGTATTACTAAGTGACGGAAAACGGAAATTCAGCTTCGTTGTTGGTCAGGCTGTGCATTGAAAATTGTGAAGCACCAATCTGCATCTTTTCCGTTGCAAAAATATGACATTCCTCAAGAAAGTAGCATTGAATAAGTAGACAGTGCTCAGTATGATACTGTCCGGGGACAAGTTTTGCTTACTTAACCTACTGAATGCTATATTTTTCTCGAGAAAGATGGTTAAAAATGTGAAAAAGTACCATTCAACTGTCTGGTCTTAAGCGCATGTGTTCACTGTCGCTATGTTTCCTGTCGCTCTCCTCTCGATTGTCCCATTTTTATTCAGAGTAGACCCTTGTCCTAATCATTGAAATTCCGTCAGCCTATTTCTCATCTCATCGAAAATATCTTTGTTTTTTTTTCACGATCGCTTATCAATCCTGTATGCCTGATTCCACCTTCCCATGTCGAAAAACTGATAACTTGGCATAAAGCGATTCAGTCCCTTTATGATTCCTTTTGTCCGCTTTATTGCTTGTTCAGAACTTGGACGCCTGTCGGAAGTCCTCGTGTCAGCTGGGCCTTTCTAGTTTCACATGCAAACCTGAGAGTTATGTGACTTCGACGGTCGAAAGGGGGAGAGCGGCGGTTTCGGTAGCCGAAGGTCTCCGCTTAGCAGCGGATTTAACGTGCTGAAGCAAAGGATTTTGAGGGGCTCGGAATGAGTGATCGCATGAACTTCATGCGATCTGATTTTGCTAGAACTCAGTGGGCCTGGAGGAACTTAGACGGCAAAATGCGGGATAACTTGTTAGAAAGCAGAGCCTGGAATAAATTATTTAGCTAATTGTTTTAAAATATTGGAACATAACCAGTAAAGACTGCGAGATGTGCTTTAAGAAAAACTGACACGTAGACAATCACCATCACGTATCATCACTCTCTTGCGCCAGCCATGCGTAGTTTAAGCTGCTTTTCAGCACTGTTTGTCAGCACTGTCGGTTTCAGCATTTTTCTTTGGTTGAAATACTGGTCCGTTTCTGTATAACCAAGCCGTATCGCTTTTTCGACCATCGCTTTCAGTTTTCAAGGCATCCTTCTGGAACAATTTCTCTGTGATCTTGTTCTGATGCAATAGGTTTTTTTCAGTCCCGGCAGAGGAATCCTGTGAGCAGGGTTGCCACATCAAAATCATTTAGAGAGTGACTTTTGGCCCAAAACAGAGAGCGAAATGTGAGTGAAATTTTATTTTCATGGAAAAAAAACGTGAAATGGTCCCTTTTGGTCGGAATCGCCTCTGCAAAAATGACACATCCTAAATTTATTTTCAAAAAAAAAAACTTGAAATAGTCACTTCTAGTCGGAATCCCAGCTGCAAAAATGACGTTTTATGAACTAGACTGATTTTTGTGTCCTACGTAGGACAAGAGTGACAAAAATAGAGTGACAATTCACACTATCGTGCGACAGTGGCAACCCTGCCTGTGAGACTGGGTTAGAGTCGTCGCTGCTGTTTGTCTGAGTGAGGCGCAAGCGGTCAAGCCACCGAACAGGACCGTTGTCTTAGTGATGATAATTCCATCAAAGAACTCGTCCAATCAGTTAAATATTTAATACTCTAGAATAATGAGTACTACGCAATCGGAACTAATCACTTCGAATGTAACTGCTGTAGTCAACTGGCTCCTTCTAGCATGTTTGGTTTTCTTCCTATTAAAGTTTAACTGAAAAGCCAACTTATTTTTGTGTAATTTACCTGAATACTTGAATCATTTGGATTGTGCAAACGGATTTTTTTTTATTTTCGCCTATTTACTCTAGTCATGACGTTCAGAATATCTGCGGCCGTCCCCACAACGAAAATTCTACTGTGACGCGGGAAATTTTAATTTCAACACAAACGCGGCTTTTCAGTGGGTGGTGGTGAGAATGGTGAAGATTGCTTAGTGCCTGAAAAAAAAAAATCATAAATCTTTCTCGTAAGGCATACAACAAAAATACAAGCGAAAAGAGGTACTACCAATCACACAGAAATTCCACTATTTGAAAATCGATTGTTGGTGACAGCTGAACAACGAAGAGCGTGTCCGAAAGCTCGGAAACGAACGAAAATGCTGAATTAATTCAGCATTTTATGCAGCATTTCGCTTTCGGACTTAAATTTTCGCTCAGTTAATGCAGCATTAATTCAGCATAAAATTCATCGAGAAATTCAGCGAAGATGCTAAATTTTATGCTGAATTTTCAAGAAGAAACTGGGGAGCTGGCGATTAAGGCTAAATTTCGAAATTAGAAGTGTCAGAGAAGAAATAAAGAACGTGTCCGAAAGCTTTTAGTGCTGTAAATGCTGCATTTAATGCTGCATATAAGGTAAGAGCTTTCGGACGAAAATAAAAATAAAAATGCAGCATTAAATGCAGCATTTACAGTCCTGAAAGCTTTCGGACACGCTCGAAGTAACGGATTTTCCGCGGGTCTTCAAGCCAATTTAAGTGGGTAACTAGATTGTCCTATCCCAGCCCTTTTCGGTAAAACTTTAAAGAAAGGACCCACCGTACCTGTAATGCCAATCCAACCTACCTCCATAATCGGTCCATGCATTCTTAAACTCGGGGACCGGAATTTAATTCGGTAGATTACCGTATATAGCACCCCTAACGACAACTCACTTATTTTCGCACTTGCCTCATTCCTTTGTCACACATGCTCCCGACGATTGTTTAGGAGAAGGTCGCTCGTCAGAAAAACTAGTTGTGTAAATGTTTCCTGTTTTTGCTAGAACTCAGTGGGCCTGGAGGAACTTAGACGGCAAAATGCGGGATAACTTGTTAGAAAGCAGAGCCTGGTTTTAATTATTTAGCTAATTGTTTTAAAATATTGGAACAAAACCAGTAAAGACTGCGAGATCTGCTTTAAGAAAAACTGGACACACGTAGACAATCACCATCACGTATCATCACTCCCTTGCGCCAGCCATGCGTGGTTTAAGCTGCTTTCACATGGACACGTTGAGCCTTTCACAGTGGACTACGCATGCTCTGCGTCGTGCTTGCGGTGACGCAACGCAGGGCTTACGCAGACAAACGCAAGAATAGTACCAAGTTCTATTATTGCGTTGCGTCGGCGTGTACGCATGAGGTTTTTCAGTGAAAAATGAAAGTTTTTAAGGTAAACTAGAGAAAAACCTACCGATGACGAAGAAGAACTTACTAATTATGAAAGAAACGAAAATTCAACACAAGAAACCAAGAAAGGAAAACGTAATCCAACGTGAAAGCTTCACGCGCAGGTGTGAAAGAGAGGCCACGCAACCCGTACGCAACGCAAGATAAACGCATACGCAACGACGCGTCAATGTGAAAGCTGCTTTACTCTCGATGAGGAACGA
Source organism: Branchinecta sandiegonensis (assembly GCA_030848855.1). Taxonomy (NCBI): domain Eukaryota; kingdom Metazoa; phylum Arthropoda; class Branchiopoda; order Anostraca; family Branchinectidae; genus Branchinecta; species Branchinecta sandiegonensis. Next base: position 10,063,302 of record JAUPMV010000003.1, on the reverse strand, counting down.
GCATTAACTCAACGCTCAAGTGTAGAACCCCCGAGGCCAGAAACTTATTAGTTCAGTGGAGTATGCTCCAACCAGGGGTGTCACGACTAGAGGGGAGAGGGGGGGACGCTCCCCTCACCCGAACGTTGTCGGTAAAAAATAGCGAAGCGCCGCGATTTTTCGTAAAAACAGTCGATTTTTTTTTTGAAATAGTCGATTTACAAAAAAAAATAGTAGTTTCAGCCGAAATCAGCCGATTTTTCGTCAACAAAGTCGTTTTTCCTCAATAATAGTCGTTTTTGTCTGAAAGAACAGTCGGTAAACATGACCAGTCAGTCTGTAAATACCTTGCCCCCCCCCCCCCCAAAGATTTTGGCTAGTAATGCCTCTGGCTCCAACGTACGGTATTATAGTTTGGGTAGCTCCTCTAAAGCAGGATTCACATATTAATAATCCCTGGAACGGTCCAATATACAATGTGGCGTTACTTTCTCTTGGGCCTGAGGAAATACCAACTCTCTGCACCTCTCCTGCTTCACATTCAAACATAGAGGAAACCATTCGAGGTTTAAAGGATACTTGATCGTTTTTATTTCAAAGAAATGGGTTTTCTTTTTCCGGTAGAAAGCGGAAATGACGGAATTCGAAGGCGGCTGAAGTACCTGGGCGGTTGTGGATTGTTATCGAAAACATGGTGGAATGCGGTGATAAAGTGGATGGCCAAAAGTTTGAGTAATCAAATTGAGGATTCTCGCAAACGTTCCGTTGGTGAGCTATTTAGGGTGGAAATGTTGATGACAAAATTACACTATCAGAAGTTTCATAACAAATAACACAAGGATGCGCAGTTTCAGCAGACAACACTTGGGATGCATCTGTTGTGATTTTGAAAACGTTATGCAGGAAATTTAATTCGTAAATAGTATTGCCGAAGAGCCGAAAAAGCATCTGCTGACTTTTTTGTTTGTCGTCATATGACGACAAACAAATGCTGAAAATTCAGCAGCTTTTTTGGCATTTTTTCGGCTCTTTCTGGCAATGGTTGCTACTTAGAACATTTCATGAATAACGTTTTCAAAATCACCAACAGATTACGTCCCAAGTGTTCTCTGTTGAAACTGCGCATCCTTGTGTTATCTGTATGAAACTTCTGACAATGTAGCGAATGGGTTGTTTCAAGACTATGGCCGAAAAGACAGATAGAGGAAAGTGTAGGTGACGCTAAATAGGTCATGTGTTTAACTTAAGAAACAAAAAAAAGTTGATAAGAACGTTGGCGTCACCGAGGGCAAGTGGAAGCTTGGAGTGGTAGATCACTAGGTCATTTGACTGATTTGCATTCGTCGTGACTAGATAATTAAAGGGTACTTACAGATCCCTCGATTTATATGCCTAAAATATGAAATAAAAAGCTTTCGAGGAATGAGATGCTAATCCGACTGAGATATGTCCGGAAAAGCTGGTCACGGAAGTTTATGTAGCCTCATGATCATGCTGTTTTCGAATCTGACTGGCCTAGTTCCAGCTGGAAAGGAGTTCACATTAGAATAGTTTTCCTGTTAATACTGATTATAAGGATAGTTAAAAACTTGGATAGCTTTTTCGGCTTTCTACGTTTTTTTTCGGTAGGCTAAAGAGTATCCGACTCGAAAAGTTTCAGAAAACATGATACTTTGACAAATTCCGGCTTTAGGAACGAGCAGCTTTTTTTTTTATGGTAAATTCGGGACTGGCGCCTTTGGCGACACTGGAATCTAACTTCGTAAATTGGAGAAGGCTACATCCCATCGCAAAGTCACGGTATTGGGAAGATATTTTTGAAAATGGATTGTACTAATATGCCACTTTTCAAAGGACTTTATATTACGATTTGTTTCTATTAATTTCTATTGATACTAAACAACTCGATTTCCAAGCACATTCCAGCTTGTAGCATTATGCCTTCGGCCACAGGTGGTCTGGATCCGCTTCTGGGGAATTTCCATGCAGCGGTAATCCTTTCCCAAATTACACCCTCTGCTATCTACCTAGTAAATTTCGTTTTTGCTATTTCAGCTTTCCTCGAGCAGACATTGAAACTGTCAAGACCGGGACCTTTAAAAAATATTCGCTTTTCTCACCTCCCATGGGATTTAGCTGTGATAAATTTTCATAAATTTTTTCCTCTCTTTCTCTCCAGTAGTCGGGAAAGATAACTTCTTATTATGTGGCCAGGTTTAGATGCGTTAGCGAAGAAAGCTGCTATTAAAATGGACTTAAAACTAGTCAACGCCGTTCCAGGAATTTCTGGGTAATCAGCTCCATATAAGCTCGTCTCTAATAAAGTATTTTATCTTTTTAATTCGTGTAAGGGGAGTCGGATGTGTAGCGAAGTAAAAACATCGTCCGTCTGTCGGGTCGCTTTGCTTTGGGGGGGTGGGGTGTTGGGGTTTATGTTACAACAAAAATCAACCTGTTTTGTGCTAAAACAAGTAGATTTGCGCAAAACCAGATAACACTAAAACTTTGAGCCGCAGGCAAAAAAAATCGAAAGTCTGCCTGTTTTCTGCTAAAATACAGAGGTTTCGGTAGGCTGCGCCAAATGTTGAAATCACGATTGGTAACTGCATTTATGTCGTTCTCACAAGCTCGAAACATAAGACTGTCATTCTAACAAGCTCGAAAAATACAATTGTCGCTTAAGAAACTTATAGAAAATCTCATTTGACCAGAAACAGGTGTCCAGGCAAACTCCAAACCTACGTCTATCATTTTGCGACATGCGACAAGCTACAACTACGACATGAAAAAGGTCATTCTCAGACAAAATTCACAATATTTGGTGTCACTGGCAAGCTTAGAACATACAATTGTCATTTTAACAAACTCAAAACCCACAACTGCAAATCTGACAAACTCACAACATACGACTAGAAAATCTCTTCGTAGCCGTACGACTAGAAATAGGTCATTTACGCGCAAAATTCATGTTTGAAAACCGCATTATGTCATTCTGGCAAGCTCAGAGTGCGCCTCCCTCCCCCCCCCCCCTCGAATCGCCCCTGAGGGGGTATATATTGAAACAATGGCTAAAAACGGAAAGTCAGCTATGATTGACAGCGATATTTTGGTATTTCTTGGCAAGTAAATATTCCTTCAGCCCAAGCTGACAGCGAATCATATTTGATAGTGCAAAACGGATACGTCAGCTGAATTCTATTAGAGCTGTATTTCGGCCCTTCGTGGCAAGGGTCCTCTTCAGGCTCAAAGCCGCTTAAGTTGGAAATACGAACTTGCGGAAAAACCTCGTCAGAATCCTCGTCAAGGCTTTTAATAATAATAATACAATTGCAATAATAAGGCTTTCGCCTTTATAAATCTCTTGGGACACTTTACACACTAAATTGAATTTCAGCCAGGTGGTAGTCGACACCTGCTTTGAATTGGTTGATATTTTCGGCATTTACAACACTTTCTGGGAGATCAGAACTCAGTTTCAAATTGTGTCCTCTGATACCGTTGTGATTGAAAGTGAAGACATCATCAGAACTTATTGTATCATAATAACTATGGCAAATTTTAAAAGTTTCGATCAAATCACCGCGTTTTGCCGGACTGTAAGAAGGGCGTATGTTATTTAGTCGTTTTAGACGTTTGGCAAATCCTTCAGGCAACATTCAAATAGTCATTTTCTGCTTTTCAGGATTTGATGACGCTCTCAGGTCGCTTGAACAGCTGAAGGAGTTTGAGTTCCATCTACCTGAAGATCTTGCCATCCGACCATTCCGCCACATGAGGGACGCATTTTAATTAATTACGACGCCAAGGAAGGTTGTGGAAGGGGGCATGATCATTTTTGTCATTTACCACTGTTTTCTCATTTGGCTGCTTGAGTGTGTTACGGCCTTTGTGTGTTAAAGGACATGTCTCTATCCACTCTACTAGTCGCCCCATTCATCCTGAAATTTTGTATTTCGGACGGTATCTTTTGTTTATCTACCATGTTGGGTAGGTAGGTATTTGCGATTGTCGCTATCGCCTCTCTTCAATACCGTATGTATCTGAAATTATTTCTAGCAAACGGAGTGGGAGAACAGTTATGATAATTCTAACTTCCGCTTCCAAGCCAAGCCGATTTGGATACAGAAAATGCTAGGTAGTAGTTTCATAACAGATAACACGGGGATGCGCGGTTTTAATAGATAATGCGCAACAGATAACACTTCGGATGTTATCTGTTGTGTTTCAAAATGTTAGGCTACGCATAATAAGCGTTACCATCAGGAAGAACCGAAAAGCGCCAAAAAGTATCTGCTGAGTTTTCCGACATCATGACGATAAGGAATAAAGTAAGTAGATGCTTTTTTGGCTCTTCCTAACAAACCACAACAGATAACATCCGAAGTGTTATCTGTTACGCATTATCTGTTGAAACCGCGCATCCTCGTGTTATCAGTTATGAAAACTTCTGACAGTGTAGAAGCCTTGTTTTATTTTATTTTTCTAAAGTGGACATAGTTTGAAAGAAGCAGGTCCACCCATCCTCGATTCTTGAATTCTACTACTCATTCTTGTTAAAATAAGATTAAAGTATCTATTCAAACAGTGTTTACAACGGATACATCAGCTACGACGAGGACCCTTGCCAAGAAGGGCCGAAATATCGCTGATGAAGAATCGTAGCTGATGTATCCGTTGGAAACATTGTTTGAATAAATGTTTCAAAGTCAGCTTGGGCTCAAAGAAGATTAAAGTATCATAGGACAGTCGGTTGGGTATATATTATGTTATTCTGGAGTGGAATAGGTATCATCTCCCCGAATAGAGTTGACGGATTTCGGACGGTATTTTTGTTTGTCTAGCGTGTTTGGATAGGTATTTGCGATTACCGCTATCGCCTTTTTTCCAATACCGTTTGTATCGGTAATTATTTCTATCGTAGGGAGTGGGATAACAGTTATGAAAATTCTAACTTCCGCTTCAAAACCAAGCCGATTTGAGTAAGGAAAAGGGAAGGGGTAGAAGCCTTATTTTATTTTTTGGGATCACAAAACGTAAGTGGCCTTCTATGACTTCTTAAAAATTGTCCGTCCGTCAATCTGCAAGCACGATAACTCTCGAAGGGAATGAGATATTTTGTTCAAACTTTGTGTTAAGGTTCTTTGGGTCAAACGACAGGTCAAGTTGGTAGATGGCTCCGTAGCTCTAAATTTGGGGGTGGGGGTTCAGATTAAGGGGCCAACAAAATATTTTTAAAAGCCAATGAGATTTAGATTTAGGAGTAAGTAGACCTGCTGAATCCGTATATGCAAATTATTTTCTCGCCGGACAGATAGTTCGCCCGGAATCCAAAACAAGAAAATTTGCTAGAAGTGACAGTTTGGTCTGAAGTTGATCCGTTTGGCCGTAATTTTTCAAGAAAACACCACTGCGGCGTCATTTATGTTAATTTTTAAACGGGTGATTAGTGATAAATAATAAAATTTTAAAGTAGTCTGACAAAGACCAGATCTCTAAAAGCCCCGATTGTCTGGATAAATTAGTCCAAGGAATATTAACATTTTTGGGATCTCATCGAAACGTTTGGTCTTGTTTCTAAAGCGGACACAGTTTAAAAGAATTAGGTCCACTCATCCTCGATTCTTGGATTCTCCTATCCTACTCATTCTTGTTAATATAACGTTAAAATTATCATAGAACAGTCGGTTAGGTATCTTTTCTGTTATTTCTGGAGTAGCTTTTCCTCCCGACTGAGTTCCACACCCGTCCGTGAAGCAACTCATCATTCGTGCCACGTTTTAACCCTATTTTGATTATTCAGTTTGCCAGTTTAATATTGTCTAGTCAAATCAAGAATTTCAAATATAAGAAATATTGACGGAAATTCAGCTGCTGTGGAAGGGGGTCGCTGTAGAAACCTAAGCTTGTGGCTTAAGACATATGAGATACATGAGATAAAGACATATGGTCGCCGGAGGATCACAGAAGATGAAAGGGTAATGCAAGCGTTTAGTGAAAGACAATACCTTAGACCAGTGGTTCCCAACTGGGGGTACGCGTACCATAAGGGGTACGTGAGACCCTCGTAAGGGGTACGCGAAGGTCCCAAATCTCTGCATTCGAAATTGTCTGCTTTCGTCAAGAAATTAGAGTTTTGAGTCTACGAAGTTTTCAAATAAACAGCGCAAGTGTCTTTTTGATCCTTGACCAGTTTTTGGACGAGAATGAAATTGACAGCCTTGCAGCCTCAAGTATCCCTTTTACTTATATATATTTTTACACATTAACTGCTTACCATTTATGACAATAAATGACATCTTTTTGCTGTTCCGATCTGGACAGCTCTTTAGTAAAATAATAGAACAATGATTCTTCAAAAAGGGGTACGCAACCATTTTGAACCTTAATTAGGGGTACGCGATACGGAAAAGGTTGGGAACCACTGCCTTAGACAATGCACGGAGTATGCTGCTCTGGCCTCAACGCATATGTCCAGGACCAACAGCGGTGCTCAGAAGGGGAGGGGGGGGGGGGCATACAAAGTGCATACGTGGACACCCAGTTTTTCAAAAAAGCTATTTTCGGATCTTATTGAATCTTGCAAATTTGTAGCCTTGTGAGTTTGAAAAACGTATCGAAGCTGCTGAAATCGAATTCATTATATGAAAATTCAATCCGGTTGTGTTGAAAACCCGATCAACGTCAAACAAATACACTTTAAAAAGTTTGCCCGAGAAAGAATTTAAGTTAACTGCAGTATTTGCTACTGGGATGAATCTTATCTCTACTGGGATAAGATTAATCCGAATTAGAAATAATCTTATCTCAGTAGAGACAATATTAATCCCAGTAGCAGATACTGCAAGATTTTTTTTACAGTGTATATACTCATAAATCCTCTTGGCAACATGTTACTGCCCTGATCGCAAATTTGGATTTGTAGCTACGTCCTGGGAGAGGACCCGTGCCAAGAAGGGCCGAAACACTCCCGAACAGAAATTTTAGTCGATTTAGCCCTACCAACGCATAATATGCTAATCCATTATCCCCAATGGCAAGGTATCTCCTCTTTAGCCACGGTATCTCCTCTTTAGCCACGAACAGAAGCGAATCCCGATAAAAAATAATCTCAAAATAGTAGTATGAAGTTGTACGAAAAAGTAGCATGCGGTACGAACTGATGCTACTACATTCTTCTACTTCAAGGCTACCGTGTTACTGCATTCTACTGCATGCTACTATTAGCAAGACAGGATGCTACTGGATACTACTGCTTAAGATTGGCCCAGTCTGAGACACATTAAATGATTGTATTCTTTACTATTACATATCAATACATGCAACTTTTTCGTACGACTACCATACAACTACGCAGGATACAAATTTTTCATCGGGATGCAAGCCAGCTGTGTGCTTGTTGGGAAGTTTTTACACAAATGTCATTTCTGTCAGTGGCCCATAGCAGGGACCCATAAATTTCCTGTAATGACTCGCCATTCAAGGGGCTTGTCATTTCCTATGCTTCTATGTTGCTATGTTGCCCGAGCCTCACCTAGTTTCCAAAAATTCCGCTCGGGTCGAATCGGCGGTTTTGCTCAGATAGACAAAATTTGTTGGCACTATTCAGCATACCACCAGGTACCTAAGCTAGGACAAAAGATCCAGGATACTCTTCCATTAGAGAGAAATATTCCTAGTTCAGCACAACAGCTGTCTATCTGGATAGTCGGGTATTTTTATCCCCGTGAGTGTTTCTCGAACCATCTGATGCTCGGTCAAGAGCGCATCAGAAATCTCTTATTGACAAGCCCCCTGAATGGCGAGTCATTACAGGAAATTTATGGGTCCCTGCCCATAGTAAGTTGTCTTTTATTCCTGTATATGCGTCATCTAGAAAATATTAAAGCACAACTCTTACTATAAATTACCTTTTCAAGGTGAAATGGCTCAGAAGTATCGTTTTAAAAAATACCATTAATTTCCAGAGAAATTAGTGATTTTCTTGTTAGCGAAGATCGACTCTATCCAGCCCCACTCTCTCCGACGCGGTGGCTGGACACGGAAAATATTTGAAAATTTAACGCCCCTTGGTTAAAAATTGGGAAACCAAGAAAACCGAAAGAACCTGAAAACAGAAGGTAGCCCTGATCAGGGGCGTCACGACTTGGGGGAGGGGGGGACGTCGTTTTTTCTGAAAATCAGTGGATTTTTTCAAAACTGTCATTTTTTGTTGTTGAAAACAGTAGTTTTTTCTGCAGAAACAGTCGGTAAAAGTTACCAGCCAGTCGGTAAATTCCTCGTCCCCCCCCCCCCCCCAACATTTTGGCTAGTGACGGTTCTGGCCCTGATGGTCTACCATGTCTTGCAAAACGAAAAAATGGCGAAAGGCGAGGATTTCAGAATCTTATAGTCCCGTAACAGAGCCAGGGGTAATATGAAAGGCAGAATAAGTAAGAGAGGTCATTTAAGGAAATTTGTTAGAGGGGAAGAAGATAGCTTAAAAATCCAATTGCCAATAGCTATTAACATAACATCAGCCCATATGCTCAATTCTGTACTTCCAAGACACAGACCCGGTGACAGCCAAGGTTATTTTTGAAGAATTTCTCGTCATATCTTCGGGGCCGGAGCTAGAACCCGTGAAAACGTCAGCTAAAAAACAAGGCCTTCCGTACGAAGCATACCAACAACCCCTGATCACAGCAAAATAACACTAGAGTGTAGAGCCTAGTGTTGGGCGATATTCGATATCGATAACGATGTATCGGACCAAACATCGATATCGAATATCAAAACGTAATTATCGATTTCGAAAACGATATTTGTTCATTTATAAGTATTTTTAAGTATTCTAACATAACTTGCATTCCGACATTGTACCAATATATCCTTCGTAATTCAGTTTTTATTTATTCGAACTTTGAGATGAAGCAAGATGCTTTTTCACGACGAGTTTGTTCTTAAACTTTGAAAAAACGAGACGCATACTATAGCGAAACATGGCACCGAAATATCGAAAATCCGAATATCGGCCAACACTAGTAGAGCCAAAACCTATGCTTTCCATGCATCGGAACCGGGACTTAATCGTACCCACTACGCTCTGGACATTCAAAGCGAGACACACTTGCGGGCTTAGAAAATTTCTAGTACAGCTAAGGTGCGGTCTGCACACATCGAGGAAACCGGGAAGGTTGTATCTTTTCTTTGCTGTGTTCGGGATATATAATTGTCAGAGCCAGCGCTTGCACGACTGAACGAGTTTCAGTTGGGGCGTTCTCTATCGCTAGTGCTGCTAGTGTCGCTGCTATTCGAATGTGTGTACCTTTTTCCAAGTCTTGGCACTACTCACTAGTGTTATTTTGCTCTGCTTCTGATAAAGAAGTGAAATTCCTTTCCTTGGAAATACAATAGAAAACTACATCCTGTATAGATGCATCTCGGTAATCGTGAGTTATGATTTCTGGACCACAAAGGATAGGTAATTAATTCCAGGGGGAATAGTCTGCTGACGCAAGAATGACCGTTTCAGCTTAACGGATTGGAACAAATCCAAGATTTGGTCCAGTTTTATTGGAGGATGGTTTTCCGTAAAAGCAGCAGCTATATGACCACAGAGCAACAGAGGTTCCAAAGTTTCTTCGTGTAGCTCTTCTGGCACTTACAGTTTGGGACTTCCCTTAGAGCGGTGGCATTTTAGAAAGAAATCTCGAAAAGGCAACAGGAAATGGTAAGGTTTTTTATCTCTATTATAATATGTCATACAGGGGCGTAATTTGCTATGGGGCAGGGGGCAACCCCTCAGCTTGATGTTTGCCCCCCCCCCCCCAGCTGGAATTTAGCGTCTTTGAAACTCTCGTCGAAACTAAGATAGGCCTGCAGAATCCAAGCATCCACAGAAACAGATCGGTTTTCTTTGGTATACCTTTGTCTCACGGAAGCCTTGAAACTTTTATAGCAATATGCATGAGCTATGCAGGGTTAAACACGTCTATTTAAGACGCAGAGGCGTTACTAGCCAAAATGTTTGGGGGGGGCAAGGAATTACCGACCGGCTGGTAATTTTTACCGACTGCTTTTGCAGAAAAACCACTGTTTTCAAGAAAAAACCTCAATTTCGGAAAAACCGGCTGATTTTCAGAAAATAACGACTATTTTAACGAAAAATCGACTGATTTACAGAAAATCGACTGTTTTAATGAAAAAATCAACTGTTCGGGCGAAAGATCGCGCCGCCTCGGTTATTTTTTACCGACTGGCCGACAACATTAGGGGGGGGGGGGGGTCAATCGCGCAGTTTCGTTTCGACTTGGTCGATTAGTAAAATATCTCTTTGTTTTTCTGTTTTTATTACGTTTTTGGGATCCCAAAACGTAAGTGGAGGGATACCTATGACATCGCAAAAGTTGTCCGTCTGTCCGTCCGTCTGTAAGCACGATAACTCTCGAAGGGAATGAGATATTTTGATGAAACTTGGTGTGAGCATTCGTTGGGTCGGTGGACCAGTCGAGTTCGTAAATGGGCTTTGTAGCCCTACATTTAGGGGTGGGGGAGGGGGTTCAAATTAAGGGGCAAACAAAATATTTTGAAACAGCTAATGTGATAGTCGATTATGGGGTAAGAAGACATGCTGAACAATCGGACAAGTAGTTCGCCCGGAATCCGGCCAAAACCGGAAAGTTTGTTAAAAGTAAAAGTTTTATTTGAAGTTGATTAGATGTTCGATTTAGAGGTAGGAAGACATGCTGAAGACGATGGTGAAAACCATTTTCTCGACGGACAAGTAGTTCGCTCGGAATCCGGCCCGAGCCGGAAAGTTTGTTAAAATTAAAAGTTTTATTTGGAGTTGATCAGATGTCCGATTTAGGGCAAGAAGACATGCTGAACTTTTATGTGAAAACAATTTTCTACCCGTACATGTAGTTCGCCCGGAAGCCGGCCAAAACCGGAAAATTGTTAGAAGTTAAAGTTTTATTTCTAGCTGATTAGATAACCCTGGAGTCGGAAAATTTGTTATAAGTTAAATTTTTATTTGAAGTTGATTAGATGTTCATTATTGGGGAAAGAAGATACCCTGAGTTCGGTTTTGAGCTTTCTTTTTTTCGCCGGACAGGTAGTTCCAGAGTTCGGCCGAAACCGAGAAATTGGCAGAAGTGGCAGGAACTTTTCGTCAAAACAGATAATATGACTTATACGGGTAAACACACATGCTGAATCCATATCTGAACTTGGTTTTCTCAGATGATTAGCTATTTGGCCTTAATCTGTTTCTGAATTTTAATTGTAAGAATGTTCAAGGATTCTGACGACGACTGGATCTGGCTAAGACAAGACCCAGTTGTCTGGATCAGATATTGAATTTTTGGGATCCCATCGAAAACTTTGGTCTTGTTCTTCTTGAAATAAAACTGCTCATTTTTACTTGACTTGGTTAAATCGGCTCCAACTTTGCCCCCCCCCCCCCCCCAGGATTTTGACGAAATTACGCCCCTGATGTCATATATGACAAAATGCCGCGGAATAGCTAATGAACAATTCGGTCGCAATTTGGGCTTCAGTTGCAATAGACCAGGAACAAGGTCACGTCAGTGATCAGTCAACGTCAAGTATTTGTCAGCGTCAAGTATTAAGACGTGCACGAAAACCTAAGTCCGCTACGTTAAGGAGACGTTAGCTGCGTTCGTTGCATTCCGGGCTGTGTCTGGTTTTTCCTCACCATTGTTCGATTCTTGTCCTACGGCATATTATTTGTTCACTGGTGTCACAATAATAGAACTTGCCTGCCAAGCAGGTTCTGGTCATTCCGCACCGGTGAGGGCTAAACAGACACTGATTAGTCCGAAAACGGGTTGCAAGGCCGAGGAGCAGTCACTGGTGAATGCAAAAACGCGTTATAAGAAGAACCGGTGAGCAGTCACCAGACAACAAACGCATTTCCCTTCGAGGGGGAGGGGGGGGGGACGTCCAGTTTGTGCCGACGGAGCGGGATACTTTTTTTGCGGTTTTCGGCTCTTCCTGGCAATGCTTGTTATGCATAACATTCCGTGTACAACGTTTGTCGCGCAACAGATTACATCCTTAGTGTTGTCTGTTGAAACCGCGTATCCTTGTGCTATCTGTTATGAAACTTCTGACAGTGTGGAAGTACTGGGAGCATGAGTGGAAGACATCCGACCGTTATAAGCTGAAACGGCTGTAGTGAACCTAGTTTTGGGCCTTTTCTTGGCGTATGAATAAAAATCGTCACTGACTCGAAATCATCATTTGATTGCGAGTTTCGCGGTTTGGTAACGCGTTATGTCTTACTAAAAAGCTCAAAACATACGAATGTGGCTAGGAATTTCGAAGGCACGTTAATCGATTTAATAGTTCAAGATTTGGTAACCGTCTTTATGTCACTCAGACAAGCAATCTTATCTTTCTGACAAGCTCAAAACATACGACCGTAACATATACTAAGGTAGACGGTGGATGGGTTGGGGGGGGGGGGCGAGTAAGCCCCATCGAAAGAATGTCCATGAAAGGTGACTTTTCTTGGATGCCGTAAGCACCACTAGAGGCGCATGGGGATCTGCCTAAGGCAAGGCCGAACAGTTTTCGACAGTCATGGCCCTTAAACTAAGCAAAAAGAAACTATCCAATTTCTTCAGTTGACATTAGAACGTTTTTTACTGAATTAAACAGATTCTTTGCATTCCAGAAAAAAAAGTCCCATTTTCGTGCTTCCACCAATTTCGCCGAAAGTTTTAATACTGGGAAAACGGGTCCGAGCACCATCTCAGGGGGAAAAGAAGATCGATTAACCAAGAGCAAAATAAATGGTGTCTCAGTCTCAGAGCGACTTGCCCAGCTGCGGCATGCAAGACCCACTCATCGAAATTGCAGCTAGCTAGAACGGTTGATCTATCAGCCGCAGTTCCTATGGTTCTCTTTCTTTTTGAGGATGTGAAGCTGTCAGAATGGCGAAGTAAAAATCTGTATGACGCTTTCGTTTTAGGAGTGAAGTACGTAGAATAGGTTGTTTAAGGTGTGGAGGGGACTAACAATATTAGGGTCTTCAAGTTTTTCGGTCGACCAGATTGTCTACTAGCTACTAAAAAAAAACATCGAGCGCAACGAACACACGCATCTTCGGGAATAACATTATCTGGAAAAAATCTTTCTAACAATTGTTAGGGAAATACCTTGAAAACCTGATGTAAAATATGGTACGTTTACAGAAAGCGACAAATAATGTGCAAGAGAAAGCCTCCGTCAACTTGTGCGCGCAAAACCCGGATAGCTTGCTTAGTTTCCGTTCACCTGCTAGATGGGGTGGGCCAGTTTTCTGTATGAACATTCCGTTAAAGCACTGCTTTTACTAGAAATGACTTACTCACGATCAAATTTTCCGGAAGTAGCATTTTCAAGAATACTCCCTCGTCAAATTAGGAATTCTCTTGTTAGCGCTTGTCGACATGTTTTTTATCGCAAGAAATTCAAAACGAGTGCGCGGCGTGGTTAAATGCTGGGAAGTCATACGTCCGGAATAATAAAGTCACATCAGGTAGCGCGTCTCAGGGAAATGTTGGCTAACGGTAAAAGGTGAAAAAACTGTACTGATTTCAGAGGTCAGTAAACCACTTAAATCTTAAGTGTTTTTACACTGGGAGTTTAAAACAGTGAATAGCAAGAGGCTGTAATCTCCGAACTTCCCTTCGTTTTTCACCCCTGTTTCTCTGAATGTCGGATTGGAACTGAAACGGATTTCCAAATGACTTTCTTCACTGGACCTAGAGCCCTCCAGCTCAACAGTTCCTATTCGATTCTTCGATTGGTCTCGAAGATAAGACGAATTTGAAGAAAAATCAAGTTACAAAGAATATTAAGAACCTCGAATTTATGGTTACGGTCCTGTTCACAAGCACACCCCAAATCCATCCTGTTCTTTCTTCGTGTAGGCGATCCGGCCTTTTGTGATGACATTTCTTACGATGTCTCGCTCGCCACCGAGTTGGTACAAAATGTGCTCCCATCTACAAAACAAATACAAACTTTCAGCAGTTTTAGAAATCTCATTCCAGTTCTCCAGAACCTCGCTTTGTATCACGGAATAGAAAGCAATTCCACACGGCGCACCAAACTTGTTTAAATCGGCCTTTGCATGAACTGGTTTAAATGTATGTGGACACATCTTGAGTGACAAAAAATTAGTGCGTCAAGAACTTCACAGGATATTCACACTACTGTCAAAAAAGTGGTAGCAGATAACATATTTTTGCTCATCCTTGGTCAAATGTTATGAAACTGTGTCTGTTATGATACTTTTGTAGGTTATCTTTTCGCTAAAAATAACAGATTAAAGGGTGATAACAAACACGTAATCATAACATTTAACAAAAGGATATACAAACATTTGTAATCTGTTACCAAAATTTTTACAGTATACGTATGAATAAGTGCTAAACTACATAAAGCTTTTTATCACCAGCTTAACTTACTCTAAGACAAACTTATACCAAGATAAATATGCGCATCCTTGTGCTAAATCTCATCAAACTTACGATAGAATTTGAACCCAGTATACCCCAGTAAGCCCCGACGTAGATCCCCCTCCAACATTCCTCCATCATTTATGTTATGGGTCAGTCCCCCATATATGTGGGGCTGCGGTTGCTTCACAATCTTTTTAAAACAAATCCCGGAAGCGGTCAGATGCTGCCAACGAGCGACTTCGCTGTAGGCGATTGGCTCTCAGACCACTGACGAATAATTGGTATACATATATGTAATTATGGACAAAGAGAAAGCGCTCCTAAGAAAAACAAGACCAAAGGTTTCGATGGGATCCCAAAAATTTAATATTTATTGTATTTCTTGTGCTCTACATTTCTACATTAACTGTGCTCTACATTTCTACATTAACTAATCTTCTCTCGCTTTTAAAAGTTCCTTTTCACCTTCTTCAGACTGGTATAGCAGCTACTACTTCGTCCGTTGATATTAATTGTTATTATAGCGAGCTTGTCCATTGCTTGAAATTGGCAGCCGATATTGCTGTACCGACTGAGAGAATTCGAGTTGGTACAAGGAAACCTATTTGGAAAGTCAGTCCTGAAGTTAAGAAGGCAAAAAACACGGCAAAATTTTGGCTGAAAATTTGGATTGCTTGTGGACGCCCAGGGAATGGTACTGTTTTTAATCTAAAAGCTAAAACAAAGCGTGAATACAAATCTTCACTTAAAAATGCTCGTTTGAATGGCTTAGATGCTCCCAGTGACAAAAATGCGTGGCAAAAGGTCCTTCGTACAGATAAAGGTTCAGCTGTACCTCCTTCCGCGCTAACTATGGCTGACTGGACCAACCACTACCGTGGTCTATTCAGTGGTTGCAAAAACCAGATTCAGCAGCACTTTGAAAATTTACTTCTTAAATACCTACCAAGGAAAATATTTCAACCTTCTGTTCTTCCCGTTACTTGTTCTTCCATCGAAATTGCTTTCCGAAAATTAAGAAGAACTGGTTCTACAGATTCTGATGGCCTTAGTGCCGATTTTTTCAAAATTGAGTGTCCAGCTTTAACACAACACCTTCAGCTGCTATTTCAAATTTGTTTATGCCAGGGTTTGGTTCCGAATAGTTTCCTCCTGGGTACTATAACATCGGTGATTAAGCGAGGGAAAGACGCGGACCTTTGCAAAAGCTATCGACCAATTACAGTTTCTTGTACCATAAGAAAAATCCTGGAATACGTCCTTCTTCCAGAACTAGTTGAAAAATGTAGCTTTGGTTCAATGCAGTTTGGATTCCGTTCGAGCGCCAGTTGTGCGCATGCTCATCACATATTGACAAAAATGATGAAACAGGCTACCCGCGACAAGTCTTCTATACATATATGTTCTATAGATATAGCTGGTGCTTTTGACAATATAACGCATTCTCAGGCCCTATTTTCTCTCATTACTTCTGGCGTGAATCTGTCTGTCGTCTATCTGTTAAAATTTTGGTATGGTCATTCTTCAGTAAGGTTCAAATGGCAAGGTAGCTTGTCAGAGATTATTTCTGTCCGAACTGGTGTTCGCCAAGGGGGAGTCTTATCTCCCTACATCTTCAAATCGGCCATATCTTCTTGTCTCGATTCTTTGCTTCCTGCTTACTTCTATAAAGACTATGCCTTCAGCTACATAGCCTATGCGGACGACTTGCTCTTAGTAAGCCGTAGCCGATCCACACTCACAAAAAGTGTAAGTAAGCTGTCGTCAGAACTTCTGAAAATTGGCCTTGAAGTTAACCTTTCAAAATGTGAGTACCTGCATTTCAACCCTTCGTCAAATTGTTCGAGTGCATCTAAAGCTTCTATATCTCTTGGATTGTTCATCGTCAAATCAACAGACTCTCTACGGTGGCTCGGCATAACCTTCAAATCTTCATTGTCAAAATTTTGCTCATCGGTTGTTCAAGAAGTTTATAAGTCGATCCGTAGCGCCTATGGGCGCATCGTCCCCAACCGGGGGCGCTATAATCGTAAAGCTTTGGGAAATTTGTACAGCACCTTCTGCACTCCTTCTATACTATTTCGTTCTGGCGTCACTCATGTTCTGCGAAAGAAGGAGATTAAAAAGATGAGATCATGTTATTTTAAATATGCAAAGCACCTGCTCCACTTGTCGAAATTATGTCATAACCATACATTGACGGAGAAATTCAAAATTCAAGACGCAAGTGTTACCCTTTTGGATGTTTCGTCATCACTTTCAAAACTCATGGACAACAAGGCCCAACCAGCACACGATGTCGTCCACTGCTTCCTGACCGAAGATTAAAAATTAAGTGACTTTTTCTGTGTGTATATATGTGTTTTGTTTATTTTCTTTACTTTTGTCATTTACTCCGCCTTTTCAAATTGGCGGGTCATAAATAAATTACTTAATTACTTACTTACTTACTTAGTGGATCCTCATTCCAAGTTTGAATAAAATATCTCGAGTTTTCGCATTGCATGGGTAAAGAGGTAGGGTACGGACTGCTATCGCCACCTGGTTTGTCCGAAAACTGGTCGACAGATTTTATTGAATTGTTCACCAGACAGTTGTCAAATGCATTCTGCCTTTTTGATCCAGTAAATGCCGGTTGGGACCTTGGAGATAACTAAACTGATCGCATACACGTTTTGTTTGTCTTGAGTATGTTCGTAAGCTGAAACGGCAAGTCTCCTCACCCTATATCATTGGGTTTTGAAATTTCATGCTAAGTTTCCGGTTTCGACCGGATTCCTTGCGAACTACTTGCCCAGCGAAAAAATATTTTTCGTACTCGGATTCACCGATAATCAACTTCGGATTAAACTCTTACTTTTAACAAATTTCCGGTTTTTGCCGGATTCCGGGTGAACTACTTGTCCGGCGAGAAAAAATGTCATATTCTGATTCAGCCTGTCTCCTTACCTCTATATCGACCATCTCATTAGCTTCTAAAAAAATATTTTTGTTTGCCCCTTAATTTGAACCCCACCCCTAAAGATACAGCTATGGGGCCTATCTACGAACTTGACTTGTACTTTGACCCAAAGGAATCAAGTTTGAACAAAGTTTGAAAAAACAAACTTGAACAAAATATCTCAATCCCTTCGAGACTTGTTGTGCTAACAGACAGACGGACGGACGGACAACTTCACGAAGTCATAGGTATCCCGTCACTTAAGTTTTGGAGTCCCAATAAGTGTGCAGGCGCTCAAACGTGGAATGTGAAAGCTTGAAATAAAATACTTTTGGTTTGCTTTGTATCTAAAAGATATCGCACTGTGATTGCAATATAAACTATAATGTCTGCCCGGCATCTTCTCAACTAACAGGATGTCATTTAAATCCCTCTGGGTTCTTGAATCTTCTCTAGAAATTGAAAACTGTCGCCAGCGGTACTATGTAACACATAATTAGGCCTACCCGTAATCACGAAGACTTAACGCGTAATTAGGAGTTTCCAGCTGTTTCAGCTGCACGCCTTAAAATAAACTCTTTGGATTGTACCTTGTACAAGCACGAGATATTGGGGCAAAAAACCGGGGGAGCTACTTGGTTTGATTTGTAGGCTACGCGACGCTGTAAAAGAGAGAGCGCTACCTAACGTTAAACACTGGAAAGCCCGTTTTGAATCTTTGTGTGCTTGAGACGGCACGAGACCCGGAAAAAAATCAGGTCGTAATTTAAAAAAAAGTTCCGATTAACATGTTCATCATTGCTAGGTTTCATTTTCACCAGAGTTAAACAACACTAGGAATAGCGCCAAGACTTGAAGAAAGTGACACACACTCGAATAACAGCGGTTCTAGCACCACTAGCGGTAGGTAATGTCCCAGCCTACTTAAACTCAATCCGTCTTGCACCAGCGCTGGCTCCGATAACTCCATATTCCGAACATAGCAAAAAAAAAATACAACCTCCCCTGTCACCTCGATGGTGTGCAGACCGCATCTAAACCAGCAACACTGTAAAAAAAAATTGTACCAGTAGAGATAAGATTAATCCCAGTAGCAAATACTGCAGTTAACTGCAATCCTTACTCGGAAAAACTTTTTACTGTGAAGTTTGTCTCGCTGTGAATGTCGCGAGCGTAGTGGGCGGCGCAATGAGTAAGGCCCGTTTTCCATGCATGAAAAGCATATGTCTTGGCGCTATTTACTGGTGTTATTTTGCTCTGGCTTTTACTGACTCTTTCTGCATCATCCAAATTTCAGTAGCCCGAAGAAGCTCCCCTCTCCTGTGATTGACCACCTGACTGAATTTGTAACATAGGTTGTTAAAGTTTAGCTACCGATTGAGAATGTCTAACAGCTATACAAACCAGAAAACATATACTGGCAATGAACGTTAGTTTCTTTTTTTGTGGGTGTCCAAATCAACCGGCTAAAAAAAATGCTTATTCTTTTTCGTAGTTTTGGATTTCCCATTTTCCCTGAGACACCATTAATCACCGCTGCCCACCCCCTTCCTACTAAGCTATGTGCCTGTCATAATGGAGCTGGGTCAGAATAGAAGGCAATGCTGAGAGAACAGAGAACTTTATTTGTTCTCCGCTGTTCGGAAGTTTCATAACAGATAACACGAGGATGCGCGGTTTCAAGAGATAATGCGTAACAGATAACACTTCGGATATTATCTGTTGTGTTTCAGAATGTTATGCATAATAAGCGTTACCATTCAGGAAGAACCGAAAAACCACGAAAAAGTATCTGCTGATTTTTCCGACATCATGACGATAAGGAATATAGTCAGTAGATGCTTTTTTGGCTCTTCCTAACAAAGCTTGTTACGCATAACATTTCACGCATAACGTTTTCAAACACAACAGAAAACATCCGAAGTGTTATCTGTTACGCATTATCTGTTGAAACCGCGCATCCTCGTGTTATCTGTTATGAAACTTCTGACAGTGTAGATATCAGTTTTAAACAAACTGAGAACCGGAAATCAAAATTGGCATAGTAAAATAAAAACCGCGTTACTCGATAACTCAGTATAGTCTTCAAAAGACATCAGTTTCGGCCGCAACTTTCGTTCACCCTAACGAGAGCTGGTAGCCCCCCACTGAGACGACGTACTCTTGTCTCGCTGGAAGTTCGAAGACTGTTGCCCTGGCTATAATTGAAGTGGGTCCATCAGCTAATCTAATTAAAAGCCAGTAATTGCTTGAGTCGAGCACGAGATACCCACAAAAAGTGAAACTGTCGGCGGAATATCGGTATTCAGGGAAGCTTTCCAACTAACAGAAGATCTATCTGGCGACACCCACAGAAGGGCTTCTTGGAACTAAAGAGCTATTATAAAACAGAGGAAGAACAGTTTGCGAAAATATGGTAGATCTCGCATGGCACTTGTTACGGAAGGTGGTACAAGAAAGTAAATGAGGGCGTCAGAAATTATTTGCGTCCCCCACGAACTCCCTCCCCCCTCACCGTCGCCGGATACGGTTCGGATCTACAAATGGAACATCTAGGTGATCTAGGTCTGCTGGTCGTAACACCAATAAATTCCACTTGAACTCATTTGTATGAAAAATTGCATCTTCAGAGAACGGCAGGGACTCCTTCCAACCCCCGCGATGAGGCCGGATCCGGCCGAACCTCAAAATGCATATCTAGGGCATTCGGCTTTCGTGGTGCCCTAGTTTCAAACCCATACCTCCACCCGTTTGGTCCTAACGCATGAAATGAAAGTTGTGTCTGCAGATACCTTGGTATCTGATACCATGGTCAAAAGTTGCTTTTGTAGTTACCGTGGTGACCTTGGTCAAAAAGTGATACCACAGTCAAAAGTCGCTTTTGCAGTTACCGTGGTATTTGGCCAGTCACCGTGGTATCTGATATTCAGAAATATGAGTTGTGTGTTTGCAGATACCTGGTATCTGATATTCAGACACCGTAGGAACTGCGAAAACAACTTTAGACCGTGGTATCAGATACCGCGGTAACTGCCCGATGAAAAATGTGTAGCCTGCGTAGTTGTATGGTAGTTGTACGAAGAAGCTGCAAGTAATACTATGTAATAGCAAAGAATACTATCATTTAATTTGCCTCAGACTGGGCTAATCTTATGTAGTAGTATCCAGTAGCATCCTATCTTGCCATAGTAGCATCCAGTCTTGCTAATAGTAGCATGCAGTAGTATGCAGTAACACGGTAGTCTTGAAGTAGAAGCATGTAGTAGCATCAGTTAGTACTGCATGCTACTTGTTCGTACAGCTTCTTACTACTATTTTGAGATAAATTTTTCATCGGGTGCAAAAACGACTATATGCAGATCCAGTTACCGTGGTAACAGATACCATGGTATCTGCAAAAATGCAACGATGGTCCGACCGTGGTAACTGGTCGGAGTATCTGAAAAGGTTATCTAACTTTCACCATTACCAACATAGAAGCCTGGGTTTGTGTCAAATGAGTGGAAAGAAGTTTGGTACATAAGATGTGAGTTTATTGAAGTATTTCTTGTGGGAGACTTCTGAAAGCGCCCAAACGTAGTATTAGATACGATGGTAATCGCAAAACGACAAAATGCAGATCCAGTTACCGTGTTATCAGATACCATGGTATCTGCAAAACCGCAACTAAAACTTCCCTCCACCGTGGCCATATGCGGCTCGAACTCTTGAATGACACATTTGCTGTATCTGCTCCTGTCACCCATCAACTTTCACACGAAACGATCACCCATTCGTACTGGAAATAGCATTCCTAGGAAATGCTTGCTCAGCTTGAAAATCACCAGGAAAAATGACATAACAAAATGCCCCCCCCCCTCCAACTCTCCCCACTGTGGCCAGATGCTGCAGAGAATACATATATTCCTACAAGCCAACAAGTGTTACTACAATCGGAACATTTCCAGAAAATGTCCGTCAACTCCCTGTCTAGTAGCCCCTCCCACTCCCCGTCACTGCCGGATGCGGTTTAGATCTCAGAATGGAAAATCTGGGAATATGTCCAGTTTGGTCTCTGTGCGTTTCGCAACTTTTTTGGGACTGTCTCAATCACGTCCAGATTCGTTTTAAATGGTACATATTTATCCCTGAAGTTTCACTCGAATAGGATCATTTCCGGGATATGTCCGGGATCCACCCACTGAGGTCGGATCCGGCCCGAACCTCAATTCCAACTCACATAACTTTTGTACCGTCAAGTTGTATCCCAATCCCTCCCACCTGTTTTGTCCCTATGCGTGTCACGTATTTTCCGACACCTCCGTCCGGCTCAGTCCGGACATACGCATGGATATCTATCTAGGGTAGCTTCTCCTACCACCCATTAAGTTTCACATGAATCGGATCATCCGTTCGTAACTTCCGTGTGTCGCAACCCGATGAAAAGTTTATCTCAAAATAGTACTATGAAGTAATACGAAAAAGTTGCATGCAGTACTAACGATGCTACTACATGCTTCTACTTCAAGGCTACCGTGTTACTGCATACTATATGGTACTATTAGTAAGACTGGATGTTATTATGGCAAGACAGGATGCTACTGGATACTACTACATAAGATTGGATCAGTCTGAGGCACATTAAATGATAGTATTCTTTGCTATTACATAGTATTACATGCAACGTTTTCGTACTACTACCATACTACTGCTAATTTTCCCCTCCCACCTCCGATGGAAGTGACCGAACTAGAAAAAGATGGTCAGACCGCTAGACCTGGACACGGATAGGCACTACGAGTCGGTATGTGGCACTTTTGCAGATGAAAAGTGGAGTTATAGATTCTGAAATGTGGACAATATCAAATCAGAACACAAGAAAAAGGAAGTCGAGCGCGAGGCGGCAACTTCTCTATTATTTGAAGAGTATCACCTTATTACAGAGATCTTGTGTTCAAACTTTGGGTCAAAGACTAGAACATGGTTGTTTTTTGTAATGTGTGTAGGCATCCATGTCCTTGTCCTAACATTCTCGTGTTTTTCCGTTTTTTCCGTTTTTTTTGTTTTATTTTTTTCCTAGTACCCCGATTTCAGCTATTTACTAGAAAGTGGTAAGGGACCTGTGAGGTTTTAACGGAAAGTGTGGGCGGACCTTAGGCCGGATTGACGAATATGACCTTACATTTTGGAAAGCTCCGTAGAGCTCTTGCCTGGGGCCAAAAAGGATGTTTTTTGCTTGTCCTCGAGCCAGAGCCCACGGTAGTGTAGTGAAGCGGAGTTGTTTAGCCTATGTCAGAGAGAACTATCTGAAGTTGTGCAGCGAAGCTTTCATTTCATTTGGCATTTGGCCAGTTCTGTGGAAGGTTTTATTCAAAGTGGTCAAAGATATTATGGATTTTTGGAGTGGGTCGTTTTCTAAGTGAAAGCTTCTGCGCTTTCCCAGACGGATGGTAAATTGTAAATATCCACAGAATTCAGAATTGTAAATAATCACAGATTTGTACATATACACTTTCAACACGCACATTTTATCTTTCGTTATTTCATTTTTATCTGCATGTCGTTCGGTCCGCATCGTTCTTCTGGTTTTAGTTACATGTCGTCTTTTTGTCTGTTGGTCCCGCATCGTTTTCCTGTTGTGATTGTGGTGGATTTTATGATTTAGTTTTGATTCTTTCGCTGAGGACGGTTTGCCGGAAGTGCAACCGAAATATCCGAAATTTTGCTTATCCCTCGCACATCATCTTGGAGGGGTAACTAGCTGATCAAGAAAAAAACCCAAAAATCTCGTTTTTTCTATTTTATCATCAAACAACATTTCTGCGTTCGAGCGAAAAGCTCCGTTCTAAGCTGACTTTTGGCCTCGTTCAACACTTTTGAGACAAGCGCTTTCGAAACAAAAGCGCAGACGGTAAGAAAACTTTCCTTCCTGCGTTCTAGCAGGCAAGCAGGCAGGCACCAGTTTCATATTCAAGATGGACCAAAATCTAAAAGTGCTCAACATGTTAGGCAGTTGCCAGGCCCCCAGCCAGTATATCTTCTTTCAGTGATAAATATACAGATTTAGAGAAACAAAAAGGTGTCATTTTCCACGGGTCCGAAAGTGCTGCCATCTCTTGTTTCTACCCATTTCTGTTCGTGATTTCAGCTAAGTTCATCATTCCATTTTTTGCACTTGGGATTGTGGTAGAGAAATGGTATCAGACATGACTCTAAAACTTTGAAAGTTCTCTCATTGCTAAAGAAATTAGAGCTTCTCTTTTGCTCCTTTCTAAGTGGTGATATTGGAAAGTTGGTCTACAGCAAAAAGTCAA
Organism: Branchinecta sandiegonensis; assembly: GCA_030848855.1. NCBI lineage: Eukaryota > Metazoa > Arthropoda > Branchiopoda > Anostraca > Branchinectidae > Branchinecta > Branchinecta sandiegonensis. The sequence goes on along the minus strand of JAUPMV010000003.1, from coordinate 10,039,636 downwards.
CTTTTGAACTAATACAGCTAGAATTGTTTTTTTCCAACGGCAATCGATAGACCTTGATGAGTTGATCAAAGTATATGTCATCCGTTTTTGGTACAAAAATTCCTTGATGAGATACAACAGTTTGAAAGTTTAGAGGGTTGACAACTTCAGTAGTAAGGTACACACTGAAACCAAAAATAGGCCGATCCCAATTGGTAACACTTTTCGTCGCTGAGGATAGCCATGTGATTACAGATTGTGTCATTAGTTCAGAAAAAGCTTTTTCTTGGGTTGGAATTTGAACATGCCATTTTTGAAATCTCGATGGGTTGACAAATTCGGCATTTAACCGTTGGTGACGAAACAAAGCCAAAGTGTTGCTCTCGCAACACTTTAGTCGGCGAAGCCCAAGAAAGATTGCTGCATCACTTCATATTGCCCAGGCAACGTAGGTCTAGTTATTGTTATTTGTGTGTTTGTTTGTTGTTTGTTTTTCCTCAGTTGTTACACTGTCAGAAGTTTCATAACAGATTGTGCATAACACTTTCAAGAATAAAGTTTATACTATTTCGTGCCCAGATCTCCAACAACACCTTCAATAGGTAAAAATACTACACTGTCAGAAGTTACATAACGACAACAGCAGGATGCGCGGTTTCAACAGATAACACTTTGGGATGTTATATGTTATTTTTCTTTCGTTCCCGTTAGTGTTTTTACCAATTGAAGGTGTTGTTGGAGATCTAGGCACGAAATAGTGTAAACTTAATTGGTCATAACACTTTATTTCTAAGTGAAAAGGTGTTATTCTTGAAAGTGTTATGCGCAATCTGTTCTGAAACTTCTGACAGTGTAATTAGGGTAGAATTTTAATATCTATCCACAAAAGCATATGATTAACTAAGTCATGTTTCTGTGCCAATGACATGTCTAGCACTTTATTTACCTTACTGCTACTCTTCTGGGAATGGTGCAACACAATTCTACCTTACCTTACCTTTTACCTGATTCACAAGCTAACCACTGTGATCGTGCATGCTGATCCTCTTCTCGCTAAAACAGACACAAACGGAGACGATGGGAAAACTTCCGTTTTCTTGAAAACCTTACTTGGATTTGATATCTGGACTCTCCAAGTGTCGTCAACCATGAATGTAATGACGAAGCTGACTTTTGGCCTCGTTCAAACACTTCCGAGACAAGCGCTTTCGAAACAAAAGCGCAGACGGTAAGAAAACTTTCCTTTCTCTCAAACCTTGCTTGAATATACTTTACGAGACTTTCCAAGTGCTCTCCCAACGGAGGCGTTCTCTGTTGCGAAACTGCACTTCGAACTTTCGCTTGGTTCGACACGACAGTTGATCCCCGTTCGTGTCTTTCGTTTTCATTTCGAAAACACGATCTCCTATCCGGAAGTTTTCAGGAACAAAAAAGATCCCTCATTTCACGCTACCTTACCCAGGGAAAGGACAGATCCGTTCCCGTTTATCCTCATTTGATGAAATACCTTATCCTGCCTCCTCACTCACCCAACTGGATCACGCAAACAAGAAATGCAATTTTCGCGGCCGGCGAAGGATTATCCCTAAGACTGAAAGTAAATTGCCTGTTTTTACCTCGGTGCATCGATTATGACAAGGTCTCCACGTTTCCCAATTTCCAGCGATCCGTAAGTCTTCTCGTAACCGAGGGCGGCTGCGGCGTTCAGTGTCGCACCTACCAAGGCCTCAGTTGGACTCATGCCAAGGACGGAGCAAGCGAGGTGCATGACCATTGGCTGAAAAGACATATTTATTTCGATTCCTCTCCGGATAAAAGGGAAGCAAAAATAATGCTTTTACTTGGCAGATTTACTAGAGATGTAACGATTTCCTGGAAGGGGTCACGGAATAATAGTGAAGGATTACAGGAGGGGCAAGCTCTTCTGGATAGCTGGGAAATATGGCGAGAATAAAGCTCTAAGGAAGCAGGCGATTGTTTTGTTATTTTGGATTATGCTAGCAATTATGCTTATCCCTTCGTCAATTTTCTCCGAAGAGACGCTCATTTTCGTAGAATTTCCTTCCTAGCTTATATTGCAATCAGTGGACTTTCTCGATTTATCATTCTCATATTCGGTTTTCATCAAATACGTTAGGTAAATAAAAAGTTTGTATTCTGCTAAATTACCAAACACTGTAAAAAAAAGGATTAATCTTGTCTTTATTGAGATAAGATTACGCCTAATTCGGATTAATCTTATCCCAGTAGAGATAAGATTAATCCCAGTAGCAAATACTGCATCTTTATTCGGAGAAACTTTTTACAGTGAACAGGGAGCCCCGAGTCCCGTTTGCTGTCCTAGGATCCCTGGACCCTATGTCTGGGCCTGCCGGCCTGTTGACCTTCCTTCTCCAGCATTCGCTGTCACAGAGGATTCCAGCTCCAAACATGGATTTCTGTTAAAAACACAACTGTCCCCTAAAAACATGGTTCTCCTTCAACAACTCTGTGGCAGTGCCGCGGAATCTTGGCATCCGCGGGAAACAGCATCATCAACAGATCACAAATTATTTTTGTTTCAGCAAAAAAAGTGTTTCGCGAACAAAAACTGTATTTTGTACGGAATTATTCGGCGTAGAGTACCGTATGCTAATGCTAATGTTGCCCATGTTAATGTTTATTCCAGAAGCTTATATGCTTATTTGCTACAATGTTGCTGCAACGTTTTATTCTGTGTTTTTTTTTTCTGATGAAAATAAATTCCTAACTGGCTCCAGCACTAAGTACTTACAGACACTCTTTCTGACACATTTGCGGATATGGTTGTTAATTATCTTGTCCTAAAATTTAGTGCTGATGTTTGTTCCTGTTTTATTAATATTTTTTACAAATCAACCAGAATTAGCAAAGCGTTATTTTCTTACGCCATGGCTTGTCTGTTACTATTATGCCGTTTGAGTTTCTACCATAAAATCTGCACAAAATATTTAATTAACAGTTTCTGCGAAGCCGAGATGGCGAAGTTGGCCACAGACTTGTCCCCCCTGTACCGATGCTTCCTAGCAGAGCAAAATAACACTAATCAGTAGGGTCAAGACCCAAGCTTCCCTTGCTTCGCAACCGGGCCATACTCAAAGCGGCGCCCACTACGCTTGCGACATTCAAAGCGAGACAAACTTGCGGGCTTAGAAATTTCTAGTTCAGCAAAGATGCGGTCTGCACAGATCGAGGAAACTGGGGAGGTTGTATCTTTTTTCTGCTTTGTTCAGAATATGAAGTTATCGGAGCCAGCACTGGTGCACGACCGATTAAGTTTCAGTAGGGACGTTCACTATCGCTAGTGGTGCTAGTGTCACTGTTGTTCGAGTGTGTGTCACTTTTTTCGAGTTTTGGCGTTACTCTCTAGTGTTACTTTGCTCTGCTTCCTTTTTACTAAATTAACCTATAGCCACTCACTGATCTTATAGAGCGGAGGCGTGTGTGGGAGTCCGACGCCCGAATAGGGATCTGAACTCATTTTCATTACCGCATTCCCTTCCATAAGGCGAAACTAAAAAGCAGTGACAGGCGAGGCAGGTCTAGTTCCGAAACATGATTGGATTTATGTTCCCACTTCCTTTCCATTACGATTTACTTCTCCGAAGTGTTATTCCATTACTGGCTCATATAGTGGGAACTTTAACATCCATATATCTGTCACTGCGAATAAAATTCACCAGGTGGCTTTCCGCCATCTTCCTAGGGATAAGATAGAAATCTGCTCCTTAACTTTAGACAAGATAATTTTAACAACCAATAAAATTTCACTTTTGCTGTTCATTTGTGCCTGTTCGGTTCCTTGATTTGTTTTTGTATTTTGTCTTACGTTTCGTTCTTGATGGTAAATTATTTAGATGTTGTTAGCTATTAATGTGTATTTATTTATTTCCTCTGTGTTGCCTATTATTTAGCTTTTGCTATAGTGGCAGTGTTTCCATTAAACCATTAGGATATCAGCTGGATTCCATTAAACCATTAGAATATCAGCTGGATTCCCACAGAATCCGGAAACTGTGATGTGCTTAAACGCTGTTCGGACTGGTCGTCTTTCTATTTATAATATAAGTAGGCTATCCCTTCAGGCCAAGCTAACTACCAATAATATTCGACGACACTAAACAGATAAGTAAGCTGATATATTCTAGCGATATTTCGGCCGTTCTTGGCAAGGGTCCTCTTCCGGCTCAAGATAGAAAAAATGAAGCTGCGAACTGCGCAACTTTGGTTCTAAATTCAGAACCTGTGCAATGCGAAGACAAGCGCAGTATGTTTGTCTACTTTTAGCACTGGCTAATCTCTTTTTAATTACTGTGCTTCCTGCGCCATGACTTGCCGTGCCGTGCCTCTTTTTTAGTCGATCCCTTTATTTAGGGAGGTCGGTTCAGTTTCTTTCACACTTACTTTATTGGTTTCTTAGAGTATAACTTGATCTAAATAATAGGTGTGTTTTTGCAGATACCATGGTATCTGATACCACGGTCTTAAGTAGTTATCGTGGTATCTGACCAGTTATCGTGGTATCAGATATTCAGATACCACGGTCCGACCGTGGTAACTGGTCGTGGTATCTGAAAAGTCATCTCACTTTCATCAATTTTGGTCAAATTGGTGGGAAAGAAGTTTGGCACTCAGTGACGTGACTGAATATCAGTTTTTCTTTTGGGATGATTTCGAAATGCGCAATTTCGGCAATTGTCGTTTTTGCAGAGCAACCGTATATCAGATACCACGGTTACTGTAAAAACGACTAATTTCAGATCCAGTAATGTGTCGCATCAGTCAGAACTAAAGATCATCTATACGCCTCGGGCTTCAATCGATTTCCTATTTTGTTTACTACGCAGTCGCCAATCAAACCCCAACCTTTAAAGTTCACAACCACACTCAATAACATCGGTCCTCCCGAAAACAGGACCACAGGACCCCGGCCCCCTTGCCACGGGATACTTCTGGCAAACGAAAACAGGACCCCTTGAAAACGAAAACGGGACGATGTCCGAAAACGGGACATATCTAGTTAACCGAAAACAGGACCCCTTACAAACGAAAACGGGACCTACCTTCAAAATACGGACAACGAAAACATGACCCCATAAGAACGAAAACACCGATCTGAACAGAATTGTTCAGATCGGTGTAAACGGCGAATAAGGTATTTCTTGTATTGAATATTCTACACCCTGGCCATAGCATGAGTTACATGAAACAACTCTACATTTATTTAGGCCTGGCGGAGAATTAGTTAGAGAAATAGCCTTTGTCGTCCACTAATATTCGCCCACTAATAACGTGAAGGAATCGATTGAAAAATAACGCATAATTGGTCCAGCAACTCAAAAGGAGTGGATCATGAAAAGGAATAACTATAGAAATTTTTTTGTATTCCCTTCATTTTTTTCTACAAATTTACGGATACATTTTTCAAAAATTATGTCCATTGTCCGTATTAAGAAGGTAGGTCCCGTTTTGTTTTCAAGGGGTCCTATTTTCGTTTGCCATATGGGTCCCGTGGCAAGGGGTCCGGGATCCCGTTTTCGAGAGAACCATAACATCCACGAGCTCTAAGAGGTTAATCCAAAGCCCAGATAATATGAGTATTCAAGGGTGACAAGAGGATGTTGGTGAACCACGAAAGGATGTGGTTGTTTGTTCTTACAAATGCTGACCCCAAAAGCTCGAATTATTCCAGCTATGAAGAAATCTAATTTTGATATTTAATATTCTAATATACTAATCGTCACATCCGTTCAGTAATAAGCATGATGATTCGTTGCGACGAGACCACATCTCCAGTGCTAAGCATTCAGCTTTCATTTTCAACTCTTTGTTATTATTCTCTTATACCCTCGCTTATACCCTGCCAAATGCTGTCGAGTTACGATCACTCTGTTCGCGTTTTCTTACTGTTCCGTGGTGTATATTCCTTATTTTCTTTAGCAAAGACCGACAGTTTGGTCGCTCAGCTTGGCATCTTGCTCTGTCCATTTTTTGTAGTTAGAGAACTATGTAGCAGACCCAAGCCTTATCGAAGAAGTTGGCTCCTGTCCCCATTCTCTCCAGTGGTCCCACTATAAATTTCTTCCAGCAGTTGCCGTTTTCCGTCCCATAAACTCACAAAATATTTGATGGAAAAGAGCCTTTTTCAAGAAAAGTTGAATACAGGCACACAAAAGGTTTGTTGAAATCATTAGCATTCCAAAGCGTCGACTCGAATCGCCAATACTATGTTTAGAAAGAAACAATGTAAGACAGAAAACAAAGGTTTCCAACACGAATGGTTATTTCACCAGATCCAAGACTGGCAAGTGATTTTGAGGTTCCAAAATCTTAGTGACGGGACACCTATGACTTCATGAAGCTTATCCGTCCGTCTGTTAGCACGATTGACTTCCGCTCCATCATGGGCCTCTTGTCAAACTGTCCAAGTTTCATTTCAAGCATTTAATGCAGGTTATGCAGGGTGTTTATGTTATTTGCTCATGAACAGTGAACGTATGTATCTTTGATCATTAGTTACCATCATTATAGTTACCTTTTAGGATAAATGATAACAAACCCAAACAGCCATTCAGGTAGGAGCCCTGAATCAGCTACCTTGGCTGCCTGGCAGTTGACTTTTTCGCAGCAAATGGAACTGACACTGTTGAAGGTTAATGTACGTTCAAAGAAGAATACCTCTACTCAGCCTCTACTTATATACTTTGAACTTAGTTAGACGTAAAGAACCTCACCATACTCAAACAGTGTGCGTTGGGGTTGAAGTCCGTACCAAGAGCAACAGCTACGCCGCCATCTATCAGCGCCCTTGTGGGCGGGGGACGGAGCCTGAGCACGACGACTGTGGTAGGCAAAAGTACGGCAACACTGCCAGCTTCGTGCATGGCTGTGATTCCTGCTTCAGATATTTCCTCTAAATGACTCATGGCTTCCGCTTGGAGAGACGCACCCATCTGGAAACATTTATTAAATTTAATCAGGTTTGATTTGATACTTAGTGAACCGTGTTGATGCTAAGAAAAAAGAGAACGGAAGAAAAGATGAGAGGTTACTCACTTCGTGTACCCCTGCACCACCTACCGGCACCAGCACGGTTCACCATCCGGCACCCGGCACTTGGTGTATAACAAAATGGAGAGTCGGCAACCCCTCAGTAAAGAAGCTATTTCGAGTAAGCATGGGCACTGTTCTGTTCTGTTCTGTTTTGAGGGTACCTGTTTTTGCAAGAAGACAGAAACAGAAACAGAACAGGTCCCCTGTTCTTTTATTTACCTGTTCTTTTCTGTTCTGTTTTTTTGGATGCCTGTTTTCACCTGTTTCTGTTTTTTTCATACCTGTTTTCCGCCTGTTTCTGTTTTTCTTTTTTTGAGCGGGAACTCCACTGACAATCGTAAGCTAGTCGTGGCGGCCATCTCGTTACGACAGGCTACGATTCCTTGTCGTCTCCACTTTGTTCTCGATCGTATAGTATTTGTTTGATAGCACGCGGCATCTGCATGGCAAAATTAGACTCTGGGGACTGGGGGCATCAGCAGACTGTATTTTGGTTGTTAGATCAAACTAAATGAGTGTTCAGTTCATTCAGTTCAAAATCTGTCAGACCAGTGTGAACTTGTATGGCTTTTTTACATCAAACTTCCCAAGATTACTATACAGATTTTTAGAAAAAGGTAGGTCAAACAAAAGTGTCTCTTCTATCTACGTCTAATTTTTTTCTGTTCGAAATAATAATTAACGTAATTTTTTCACCGAAGTTCGGTGTACCACACCGAAAAAAAACACTGCATTTTTAATTTGGCATGACTGTAGTTTGTTTCTTGAGTTTGAAACAAAAATATTTGAAATAAAGCTTATATTAATTCCAAATTACACAGTTATCCCGGAATCTGTAATTAATATATAAATAGTTTATACCATTCTCAGGTAACCCAATTTCGATTTAGTTATCCCTGTCTTTGAATCAAGTCATCATTCAGGGGGCATTACCCTAAGGCGAAAGGACGGGTAACTGCAATTGACTACAAGGCAGCTTAAATTCACACATTTTCGGCCATAGGAATCGTAGCCTAGTAAACAAGAGCTGTAAGCTGATATGGCACTTGCATGGGTCAAGATGATTTGATTGATCAAAAGTAAGTTTCGACTTTGCGGTTGAGATGCGCACTCTAAGGGAGCTGGAACTTCATTTGTAAGCAAAACCCTTGAGGCAAAACTGCTAATGGGCTGATGGGCATCACGAAAATGCATATATTGCTTAAAAGTATTTTTTTACTTTGCGGTCAAGATTGGTACTTTAAGGAATAATCGGATTTGGGAAGTAGCAATTTCTAAGCAAATGTTGTTGAGTCTACAATATTCCAGCGAAGTTTCATCGTCCTAGCACATCTGGAAGTACCTTAACGCGCGATCACCGGAATCCCAGACCCCCCCCCCCCCTCCTCCAACTCCACCCACAATAACCGGAGCCAATCCGGTTCTGTAAATGATTAATCCAGAACATCTGTTTGTCATTTCCACGAAGTTCGATCCAGATCACACCAGTCTAAGCGGGTCAAGTATTTTCCGCCCTCCCCCCAATAATTGCCGGATTCAGTCCGGAAATGAAAAAGGTCACCAGACAAAAATGTCCTCTGTTTAATTATTAAATTTCACTCGAATCCGATCACCCGTTCCAAAGTTACGCATGACTCAATATTCCGGATTCCCCTCCCTCAACTCCCCCCCCCCCCAAGATTATCATATCGAGGATTTTTTTTATTCCAAGTCAGTTTGACCGGGTCCCTGATATGCCTTCCAAGTTTCGTCATGAAAATCCCCCAAAAAACGGAATTCCGGGAAACCCCCTCCTCCCCCCCCTCAAGTGTCCGGATCCAGTCAAATTATGTAAAAGATTTACATGGACCAGATGTTTGTTCTTCCCAGCAAGTTTCACTCCGATACTATCATTCTAACCGTTTCTCGAGATTTCCGGTCCAGCCCCCCCCCCCCCCCCCCAGCTCCCCCGCGGTGCACGTAGCCAATCCTATTCAGCAAATGACTTACCTAGAGCATCTGTTTGTTCTTCCCACGAAGTTCCATCCCGATCCCTCCATTCTAAACGGGTCACGTATTTTCCGCCCCCCCCCAATAGTTGCCGGATCCGGTCCGGATATGAAAAAAATCATCGGAGAAATGTCCTCTGTTCAATTCTTAAATTTCGCTCGAATCCGATCACCCATTCCAAAATTACGCATGACTGAAAATTTCGGATTCCCCTCCCTCCACTCCCCCCACCATTATCTGATCGACAAAATTTTTATTTTGAAGTCAGTTTGATTGGGTCCCTGAAATGCCTGCCAAGTTTCATCGTGAAAATCCCCAAAACCACCATCACCGGAATTCCGGGACCCCCCCCCCCCCCATAAGTGTCCGGATCCAGTACAATGGTCTAAAGGACTTATCTAGAGCAGATGCTTGTTATTCCCAGCAAGTTTCACTCCGATCCCTCCATTCTAACCGTTTCTTGAAATTTCCGGTCTTCCCCCCGCCCAACTCCCCCCTGGCTACCGAATCCGGTCATGACTTTAAACGGGGCATTACAGATATATATTCTATTCAGTTATGACGTTTCATTACAATCCGATCATCCGTTCGAAAGTTACACACTTCTCAATTTCCCGGATTCCCCTGCCCTCCACCCCCCCCCCCCCCCCCCCAAATGGTTGGATCAGAAAACTGATTATTTCTAAGTTTGTTTGTTCGGGTCTCTGATATGCCTGCCAAGTTTCATGGTCCTAGCACAACTGGAAGTACCCTAACTCGAAAAAGTGTGACAAAATGCCCTAAATTTTCAAGTTTCCAGCGCCCCCACTTCCCCGCATATGGTCGGATCGGGAAACTGATTATTTCCAGGTTACTTTGGTCGGGTCTCTGATATTCCTGCCAAGTTTCATTGTCCTAGCTCATCTGGAAGTACCCTCACTCGAAAAAGTGTGACAAAATGCCCTAAATTTTCAAGTTTACAGCGCCCCAACTCCCCCGCATATGGTCGGATCGGGAAACTTGTTATTTCCAGGTTAGTTTGGTCAGGTCCCTGATATTCCTGCCAAGTTTCATTGTCCTAGCTCATCTGGAAGTACCCTAACTCGAAAAAGTGTGACAAAATGCCCTAAACTTTCAAGTTTCGAGCGCCCCCAATCCCCCGCATATGGTCGGATCGGGAAACTTATTATTTCCAGGTTCGTTTGGTCGGGTCCCTGATATTCTTGCCAAGTTTCATTGTCCTAGCTCATCTAGAAGTACCCTAACTCGGAAAAAAGTGACAAAATGCCCTAAATTTTCAAGTTTCCAGCGCCCCGCACTCCCCCGCATATGGTCGGATCGGGAAACTGATTATTTCCAGGTTAGTTTGGTCGGGTCCCTGATATGCCTGCCAAGTTTCATTGTCCTAGCACATCTGGAAGTACCCTAACTCGGATAAGTGGGACAAAAAACTCGGACCGACCGACAGACCGACAGACCGACATACGGAATTGTGATCGGTATATGGCACTTGAGCCAGTGCCATAACAAGAGCTGTAAGCTCATATGGCACTTGCATGGGTCAAGATGATTTGATTGATCAAAAGTAAGTTTCGACTTTGCGGTTGAGATGCGCACTCTAAGGGAGCTGGAACTTCATTTGTAAGCAAAACCCTTGAGGCAAAACTGCTAATGGGCTGATGGGCATCACGAAAATGCATATATTGCTTAAAAGTATTTTTTTTACTTTGCGGTCAAGATTGGTACTTTAAGGAATAATCGGATTTAGGAAGTAGCAATTTCTAAGCAAATGTTGTTGAGTCTCCAATATTCCAGCGAAGTTTCATCGTCCTAGCACATCTGGAAGTACCTTAACGCGCGATCACCGGAATCCCAGACCGCCGATCACCCGTTCCAAAGTTACGCATGACTCAATATTCCGGATTCCCCTCCCTCAACTCCCCCCCCCCAAGATTATCATATCGAGGATTTTTTTTTATTCCAAGTCAGTTTGACCGGGTCCCTGATATGCCTTCCAAGTTTCGTCGTGAAAATCCCCCAAAAAACGGAATTCCGGGAAACCCCCTCCTCCCCCCCCCTCAAGTGTCCGGATCCAGTCAAATTATGTAAAAGATTTACATGGACCAGATGTTTGTTCTTCCCAGCAAGTTTCACTCCGATACTATCATTCTAACCGTTTCTCGAGATTTCCGGTCCAGCCCCCCCCCCAGCTCCCCCGCGGTGCACGTAGCCAATCCTATTCAGCAAATGACTTACCTAGAGCATCTGTTTGTTCTTCCCACGAAGTTCCATCCCGATCCCTCCATTCTAAACGGGTCACGTATTTTCCGCCCCCCCCCAATAGTTGCCGGATCCGGTCCGGATATGAAAAAAATCATCGGAGAAATGTCCTCTGTTCAATTCTTAAATTTCACTCGAATCCGATCACCCATTCCAAAATTACGCATGACTGAAAATTTCGGATTCCCCTCCCTCCACTCCCCCCACCATTATCTGATCGACAAAATTTTTATTTTGAAGTCAGTTTGATTGGGTCCCTGAAATGCCTGCCAAGTTTCATCGTGAAAATCCCCAAAACCACCATCACCGGAATTCCGGGACCCCCCCCTCATAAGTGTCCGGATCCAGTACAATGGTCTAAAGGACTTATCTAGAGCAGATGCTTGTTATTCCCAGCAAGTTTCACTCCGATCCCTCCATTCTAACCGTTTCTTGAAATTTCCGGTCTTCCCCCCGCCCAACTCCCCCCTGGCTACCGAATCCGGTCATGACTTTAAACGGGGCATTACAGATATATATTCTATTCAGTTATGACGTTTCATTACAATCCGATCATCCGTTCGAAAGTTACACACTTCTCAATTTCCCGGATTCCCCTGCCCTCCACCACCCCCCCCCCAAATGGTTGGATCAGAAAACTGATTATTTCTAAGTTTGTTTGTTCCGGTCTCTGATATGCCTGCCAAGTTTCATGGTCCTAGCACAACTGGAAGTACCCTAACTCGAAAAAGTGTGACAAAATGCCCTAAATTTTCAAGTTTCCAGCGCCCCCACTTCCCCGCATATGGTCGGATCGGGAAACTGATTATTTCCAGGTTACTTTGGTCGGGTCTCTGATATTCCTGCCAAGTTTCATTGTCCTAGCTCATCTGGAAGTACCCTCACTCGAAAAAGTGTGACAAAATGCCCTAAATTTTCAAGTTTACAGCGCCCCAACTCCCCCGCATATGGTCGGATCGGGAAACTTGTTATTTCCAGGTTAGTTTGGTCAGGTCCCTGATATTCCTGCCAAGTTTCATTGTCCTAGCTCATCTGGAAGTACCCTAACTCGAAAAAGTGTGACAAAATGCCCTAAACTTTCAAGTTTCGAGCGCCCCCAATCCCCCGCATATGGTCGGATCGGGAAACTGATTATTTCCAGGTTCGTTTGGTCGGGTCCCTGATATTCTTGCCAAGTTTCATTGTCCTAGCTCATCTAGAAGTACCCTAACTCGGAAAAAAGTGACAAAATGCCCTAAATTTTCAAGTTTCCAGCGCCCCGCACTCCCCCGCATATGGTCGGATCGGGAAACTGATTATTTCCAGGTTAGTTTGGTCGGGTCCCTGATATGCCTGCCAAGTTTCATTGTCCTAGCACATCTGGAAGTACCCTAACTCGGATAAGTGGGACAAAAAACTCGGACCGACCGACAGACCGACAGACCGACATACGGAATTGTGATCGGTATATGGCACTTGAGCCAGTGCCATAACAAGAGCTGTAAGCTCATATGGCACTTGCATGGGTCAAGATGATTTGATTGATCAAAAGTAAGTTTCGACTTTGCGGTTGAGATGCGCACTCTAAGGGAGCTGGAACTTCATTTGTAAGCAAAACCCTTGAGGCAAAACTGCTAATGGGCTGATGGGCATCACGAAAATGCATATATTGCTTAAAAGTATTTTTTTTACTTTGCGGTCAAGATTGGTACTTTAAGGAATAATCGGATTTAGGAAGTAGCAATTTCTAAGCAAATGTTGTTGAGTCTCCAATATTCCAGCGAAGTTTCATCGTCCTAGCACATCTGGAAGTACCTTAACGCGCGATCACCGGAATCCCAGACCGCCGATCACCCGTTCCAAAGTTACGCATGACTCAATATTCCGGATTCCCCTCCCTCAACTCCCCCCCCCCCAAGATTATCATATCGAGGATTTTTTTTTATTCCAAGTCAGTTTGACCGGGTCCCTGATATGCCTTCCAAGTTTCGTCGTGAAAATCCCCCAAAAAACGGAATTCCGGGAAACCCCCTCCTCCCCCCCCCCTCAAGTGTCCGGATCCAGTCAAATTATGTAAAAGATTTACATGGACCAGATGTTTGTTCTTCCCAGCAAGTTTCACTCCGATACCATCATTCTAACCGTTTCTCGAGATTTCTGGTCCCCCCCCCCCCAGCTCCCCCGCGGTGCACGTAGCCAATCCGATTCAGCAAATGACTTACCTAGAGCATCTGTTTGTTCTTCCCACAAAGTTCCATCCCGATCCCTCCATTCTAAACGGGTCACGTATTCCCCCCCCCCCCCCCAATAGTTGCCGGATGCGGTCCGGATATGAAAAAATCATCGGAGAAATGTCCTCTGTTCAATTCTTAACTTTCACTCGAATCCGATCACCCATTCCAAAATTACGCATGACTGAAAATTTCGGATTCCCCTCCCTCCACTCCCCCCACCATTATGGACAGACCGACAGACCGACAGACGAAATTGTGATCGGTATATGGCACTTGAGCCAGAGGCTGCAAGTGCCATAAAAACAAAATTAGAATGTCTCATGATCCAGTAGCATATATCAGTAGGCTTGTTGTGTACTGCCAATAAACAAGTTTTCCTCAGGTAACATACCCCCCCCCCCCCACCCTCGATTGGAATCACTGCCTGCAGTTGCAGTTTTAGAGATGTCTCGAATTTGGGCGTAAAATAATTTTTTTCGTGAAGCTGCTGTATTACAATTTTGTTTCTGGGAAAAGGTTAACATACTGGGAAGAGGTCAACCAGTTTTCTAAATTATTATCAGGAACCAAACACTTCTTCAGCCCAAGATGATTGCAAATTATGTTTGACAGTCCAAAATGGATACATCAGCTGCATTATATTGGAGCTATATTTCGGCTCTTCTTGGCAAGGGTCTTCTTCAGGCTCAAGCCGATCAAGCTGGAAAATGAACTTAAACGGAACGGAAAATGAATGTAGGGGCTGAGATATCCTTCTCATAAGATGCACCTGACGTACCCGTTTTGTACCATCAGGAACCCAGGGAATATTTGGCCAAGGAAAGGAGTGGGGATATTTAGTCCTTCGTCTGTTCCTCAGTATATGTTAATAGCTTGCATAGGTAAGCCGACCAAGATTTCTGAAAACTGAGCAAGAAAGCTGGCAGATCCTCCCTAAAACCTGTAATCTCACACATTTTTCTTTAATAAGGCTACGAACGATTGTTTTTCCAATTTCACTTTTCACATTCCTCCCAAACTTGGGCGAAGTGTAGAGTTAAGACCAATTTTTGGCTAGAAGGCAGAACAGACTTGAGCTTATGTTGATTGTGTTATGATTTTCCTCAAGTCTGGCATTCCATTGTTGTTAGGATGAGGAGGGGAGTTCCCGTAAATCAAGTAACATGCATAGCTCTGGAACGAGTGATTTGATTCTGCGGAAACTTTAAACCCCCTAAAGTGTACATCTTAACCATAAAGTGCAAATAATATTTTGACCAAATGGTGCATTTTTGTAATCCCGCACGTTTGGTTTCTCTTAAAATGTAGCCGCGTTTTCTAGTCCGCCTCACCACTGCAACCGTTCTGCCCAGTGAATCGGCACACTCTGATAGTTCGCATGTGTAATCCCCTGAATCGAGAAATTAAAATGATGATAACGAAAAGACATTTCTAAATATTCGACAGTGCAAAACGGATACGTCAGCCGAAATTTATTAGAGCATATGTCGCCCCTTCTTGGCGAGGGTCTTCTTCCGGCCCTTGTTACATGATGTACGGGAACCCCCTCCCACTAAAACCGTCCTTCCCAGTGAATCGGCCTTTTCGATCCATTTGTATTTGGTCGGAACCAATGCACTCGCATAGCGTAGGTAGAAGACGCTCGAGAAAATAACATGTAAATCTAGTATCAGTATCGTTTTTATTTCTCCTTTATTTGTTTGACTAGTAACAACCTTGCTTAGAACTGAGACGGGGAACTTTATTCGCTTGAAACAAACACACAACTCGGTTTGTTATAGGTAGTGTGGGAAAAACAGAAAACAGCTGTTTAAACAGCTGTTTTTTTCAACAAAACAGCTGTTTTCTGTTTTTAAAGAAAACCAGAACAGAAACAGAACAGGTTAACTGTTTTCTACGACACCTGTTTCTGTTTCTGTTCTGTTCTCAAAATGCCCTGTTTTCTGTTCTTCTGTTTTTCAAAAAAAAAAACAGAACAGTGCCCATGCTTAATTTCGAGGGACAGTCATATAGAGTATTTATGGATTTATTTTATTTCTATCCGCCAAAGTAGACAAGAAAAAACAACAACACAAGAATAGCCTAAACAAACAATTAGAACGATAGGTAGCCTACGCATATTCTCATATTTCAAGTGCAGATTGCCTGAACGGCAAGCACATACCAGCTAAAAACAACCTCTCACTATTTACTGTTTTTGTTCCAATATTCAAAACTATCTGTATACTGCAAAAGTAAGCTCTGCTTTTAACAAATGACCCACGACTTCGGCTGTTTTACGCCTTTTCCAAGATCCACTGACTTCAAGCAAAAACTCGGCAAGGTCCAGATAACCCGTTTTCGCATCAGTAGCATGATGCGCAAACACTCGTCGGGTGCATGGAAAATCGTGAACCGTGGTCAGTGCAAGGATTAGTGCTGTGTTAGCGGGTTTAGAATGTAACATGAGAAATTTGGGTCTCCAGGTTTAAGAGTTAATTAGTGCAATTCGGAAGTAGGTTGCTTTGACACTATAGGTACGACGGGTCCTTCAAGCGTAGCATCATAGAACAGTTTGTATCATGAACACGCTGTTATGGGTGACAAACGATATCCAAAAACCATGGCTTGGGTGCTTTAAACATGGCATTATAAACAGTTTGTGCCATAAACACGCCTTCCACCTGTACATGTCACGAAGAAACTGGGCCAGGAACTTTCCTTTCTATAAGTTTAACCTTCCTTGAGCGTGTTCCATCCTACTTACCGTAGTTACCACGCATGACGTCACAAATTCTGCCTTTTTGTCGTCAAGGCTGGAACGATTTTTCTATTTTCCAGCGGAATACCATGCCTCGGGTGAATCCGACCAATCACGTGACAGAGATTCGTGGTTACTACGCTTACCACGCTCCCGAGCGTGGTAAGCAAATAGTTACTATTAGTTACTATTTCGAGAAGGCTGGAACGGTCAGCGTAGTACCTTTTCGTGAGGTTGGAACGGATTTAGTAACTAAAGTTACTATTGGTACGAGGGTGGAACACGCTCCTTATCTTCTTCGCTGTGGGTTAAGGAGACAGCAAACCACTCTTTATTTCGCTCCTCGCTGCAAACACGTTCGGCTCAATTTGCCACCACGCCACGAAATAACATGTTTTCTAAGGTGCCAACAAGTTTGTGATCAAACAAATTCTAGAAAGCTTCGCAAACAGCTTTTCCAGTGCATCGCCTTATCTCCGGCCAATATCGGAAGCGACACTTCACCCTAGTGCCTACTTGAACAATAAGGTGAGAAAAGAGCATTGCCAGAGGCACCATATTTCGGCAAAAGCTGAAGCAATCCCGAGGAAATCTGAGAGTTCTTCATGCCGAGTGACTAGACACCAATTTTCGGTAGAAGGTTTACATCCAGTCAAGAACAAATAAGCACCAGAACCTCCGTCTCCCTATCTCTTTAATACGAAAATGCGGAGTCGAATAGATTCCCTATACGCCCCTCATACAATTCCTTTCAGATTATTTCTTTTTTGGCCGCTAGGTGCGCTGTCGTAAGGAAAATGATCACAAGTTACTTCTTGGTGTACGTTTATCCCGGTTTGTTAGGCTATTTTCAATTCCTCTTAGGCCTAGTCATGTTTAAAACTGTTTAAAATACCTATTCCTCTATTTTTGTTCTACCCAACTCTGTTCTGTCAGGCTTCATCTTCCGACTTCAGTGCTTGGTGCTGGTTGAATTTTCCTTGGGCGCTAATACTCGACTCGGTATGAAGCGGAAGCCTAAACGCTTATTCACCCTTCAGATCCAAAGATCTCACGTGTGATTGTTTTATTCCTCTAGCGCGTCTGGCGGCAATTCGTCATTGAATTTTATTAGGGGCGTATACCCTGCCCGATGCAAACGAGCCGAGGGTAGGAGCTACGCGTGAAAATGACGATTCTTTACCTCTATAAACAGCTATATCACAGTTATGCCCCAGAGAAGAAATTTAGAAAGTAAAACCCGATGATTGTCTACCACTGTGACGTCGCATGTGACACGCTGCAGAGCGGGTCAGCATGCCTGCTGCACATTTTCCTCCGATATGCGCAGTGGAGAAAAGGGAAGTAGACGGGCATCAACTCAAAGCTAAGCAGGTACCTCTAGCTCCGCTTAGTTTTGTCACGGTATCCATAGTCGCTGCACGGGTACAAATACGGAGGTTCTGTTGACATGTGCGTTCTAGATCCAGTTCAGTCCCGGCCCTTGCAGACGAATGCTACATTCTAAACGTCTGCTCCTACTGGTGTACTTAAGCCTCTTTCACAAAGATACCTAGCTAAGCACAGATGTCTAGGCACGTGCCTAGCATCACCGTTCACACCCATGCCTAGAGGCGCATTCTCGCCGTTCCCCGAGGACTCCTCTGGGAATCTAAGGGAACGGCGAGAATAGATGGAGTCACTCAACGCGGACTCCGCTTAGGAAAACAGCGAGAACACGGGAGTGCTTCTAAAATGGATTTTGTCCGAAAAAAGATGTGCAGTTGACGAAATTAGTCTAGATCCACTCTATTTTTGGTTTTGTTTATTCTGATTATTTTTAATTAACTTTACATTGCACCAACACCAGCAAAAATTGATTCCCCTCCGAATATGAAAGGGAGTCCTTTCTGATGATGGTGATGATAATCGGAGCATTCCCCGCCCGTGGGGACTCACGAGAATACGGGGAGTGAGTCCCCGGGACAAACAAAGACGTGGGGACTCCTCAAGTGGAGTCCTCGGGGAACGGCGAGAATACGCCTTAGGCAAAGATTTTGGGCCAGGCACGAGTTCCAGCCTCTAGAGCTCGGTGCCTGGCTACGCCTGAGCGCGTACCTAGGCATCTGTGCTTGGCTAGACGTGCTTGTGAGCGCAGCTTAAGTGTCGGTTGCACCTCCCCTTGTGCGAAAAATAATTACAAAATGAGTACACAATGCCTCCTTACCGATCCTCTGACCTTGACTGAACAGATATAACAGTTTATATGGCGGTCTTATATGCTAAAGTCCATGATTCCCACATATATTGTTGTATTGTGGTTTTATTTTCTCTCTTCTTTTTTACTCCATCTGTTAACAAACATTGTGTATTTTTTTTTAGTATCTACAGTAACATTGATTGGATCAGTTGATTTATTGATAGTTTTGTTTTATATATTATATGTTGTACTCCTCAGTTTTGAGGGAAATAAATGATTGACCAAATCTGACGGACAATAAACTGATGCATCATCCACTAGTGAATCGTAGTGTACAATGTACTATGCCTCGGAACCTCTCTCGGAACTGCGTCTTTCTCCCCCCCCCCCAGTCTCCAGCTTTTGCCACTTGATGTAACTAAGTGAGCCAGTGCGTAACACCTCTGAGAGAGGGATCCAAAGTACTCGCCAAAGAACAATTGGGAGACTGAAATCCACTTAGACTTCATAAAAGATTAAAGACTCGCAAAGAATGTATCCTTGTTCTTGAAAGCAATAGGCTACTGTGGCGGGGATTTTGAAAAAGGACAAATTGTGACAAGCTTAACTCGCGAGTCGAACACGGAGTCGGACAAATTTTGCAGAGTAATCGAGAGTATTCTGGCAGAGTAAGCAACAACGAAAGTCCTAAAGGACTCCTCTTGCTTATTCTGCCTTTTATAATGTACCTAGCTCCCTTATGGAATTAGAAGCTTCTAAAATCCCTACCTTTATCCATTGTTCCGTTTTGTCCCTACGAATTTTTAGCGCTTTTTCGGTCGTGACGAATTTTGCCCGTCACACAACGCGAAGTTTGCCAGAATCTTCAAGGTCCGTTGACAACTCTTTCACACATAATGATATCCGAATCTTCTGTTTTTGACCCCTTTATTCGCTTAATTTTCCCACTTTTTAACTACGGCGCATTCAGTTCTCAAATGTTTTGCTCCCAGCCGCCGCGTCGGAGAGCAGTAAGGCTGGATAGAGTCGACAGGCGCTAACAAGAAAACCACTAAATTCAGGTGGAAAATAATGGTATTTTGAGAACATTTTTCCTGAGCCATTAATTAGTGAAAAGATCATTTCTGGTAAGAGTTGCGCTTTAAAAATCGAGAATCACTTTAGGTAAAATACTGAAATATTACCATCAGAATACAAGCGAGAATTTTTTTAACGATCTTTTTTAGATGAGACTGAAAGACGTTAGACTCAGATAGGCAAAAGCAGCTAGATCTCATTATTTTCTATGACACAAGTGGAAACACTGCGTTCAAGTAATAAATGGCACTGCCGATATAGGTGTCATCGCAAGACAATTCGTTCCGCCTATAAACAGATGGACCGACCCGGATCTGCTACACAGAAAGCAACGCAATCCGGCCACCAATTCGGACACAATAGTTGCGTTTTTGCAGATACCATGGTATGTGTTACCACGGAAACTGGATCTGCAATTAGTCGTTTTTACTGTTACCGTGGTATCTGATATAGGGTTGCTCTGCAAAAACGACAATTGCCGAAATTGCGCTTTTCGAAGTCATCACAAAAGAAAAACTGATATTCAGTCACATCAATATGTGCTAAACTTCTTTCCCACAAATTTGACAAAAACTGATGAAAGTGAGATGACTTTTTCAGATACCACGATCAGTTACCACTGTCGGACCTTGGTATCGGAATATCAGATACCACGATAACTGGCCAGATGCCACGATAACTGCAAAAAGAAGTTTAGACCATGGTATCAGATACCATGGTATCTGCAATATCTAAGACTCGAATCTCGCGTACGGAGGACCGACTTCGTAAACTGAAGGAAATCAATGAATTAAATCACACATGATGGACTGAAAAACGAAACTTGAAAGTTTTCAATCATACCTCAGCGCCACCGATTGGTGACAGCTCATCGGCATGGAAGTTCAGCCTCAACCCAGCTTCTCTTCCCGCCATTAGGATAAGCCGCGACTCCTCCACCTCGAAGACACCTTTTTCGCAGAAGACATCGATGCTGTCGACACTCAGCTGCTGCGCGTCTCGCAGGCGGATAACTTCAGCAAGTTGTTCCTGCACGACGAGCTTCGTCGCATCACTGGATGACATTCCCCTGCAAAATGAAAACAAAAATCATAGAACCACTGCTTATTGTAATCATCAAAATTTCTATTATTATTTGTTCATTTGTTGTTTCTTTTATTATTTTATTTTTATTTTATGACAAGTGATTTGGATCCTATTTGGATATGTAACGAGATTTATAACGGGGTTTCTTCTGATGTTGTAAGCCGTTATTCTTGATCTAATAGGTAGGGTTCTTGAGGCTTCTGATCGAACACACTGTTCTTAATTAGCAGAAGTATAACGTAACACTGAATACAAACTGTAAAACGACGACCCGAGACCCCCATCTGTAACCCCGATTTTCCAGCTGTAGCCTGAAGGCTCCAAGGAAACATAAAATGCTGGAGACAGATTAATGTGACAGGCCAGTTTGGGTCCAGCGCGAGATTATCTTTTTCAACCCTGCCTCTTTTCCCCAAGTACTTCTTATAGATCTGAATAAAACACCTAAAGAACCAGCCACACAGAACCGACCACACCTACACCATTTGTAGTATCAATGACCCTGCATAGGAGGGATGGGATTTGCATATCTTACGGGTAGATCCAATACTTTCAGGGATACATGTTTCTTATCCGCTAAAATTTCTGGAATTTCCCTGGTTCTGGACCACCGAAAATCAAATTGGGAAAGTATACCAATTCGGATTAAATATAGCGATATATCAAAGCCTGCGAATTCGACCTATAATTTTACCCAAAGAACTATTGCCTTCCCCTTCTAGGGCACCTCCTGAAAAATGTTGAAGCAAAAATGATGATAAGCCCATCGGGATCATTAAAATGTATATTTTGCTCAAAATTATTGTCTGTACTTTAAGCAATTCTCTTGTAAGGAAAACCCTAGAAGCAAAAATGATCATGGGCCCTTGGGGATCATGAATATATATCGTTTGGTTGGAAGTATCGTTTTTACTTTTCGGTTAAGATGCACACTTTAAGGGTGTTAGAATTTCATTTTTAAGCAAAACACTCCAGGCAAAAATGATCATGAGCTCATGGGGATCATGGAAATGTATATTTTGCTTAAAATTACGTACTTGAAGGGATGGTCGGATCTGAGAAGTGACAATTTCTAAGCCAATCTTGCCAAGTCTTCTAATGTCCAAGCCAAGTTTCATCGTCCTAGCACATCTGGAAGCAGCTTAATTCGCGATAACCGGAATTCCGCCCCCCCCCCCCCCCCAGTGCCCGAAACCGCCCCGGCTCTGTCACTGATGTATCTAGGGCTTGTGCTTGTTCTTCCAACCAAGTTTCATCCCGATCGCTCTACTCTAAGCGTGTCACAATATTTCCGGTTCTCCCCTCACCCTCCCCCCCCCCCCCATTAACCGGATCAGGTTCGGACTTTCAATAGAATGTTTGAGACTCTTTCCAATGAATAAGTCTTTCCAAATCTCAAGTTTCATTGAGATCCGATCACCCGTTCAAAAGTTACGTATACCTCAAGATTCAGGATTCCCCCTCCCTCCCCCCCCCCACTATGGTCGGATCGTGGTACTGGCTATCTCTAAGCCAATCATGTCAAGTTTCTAATTTTTAAGCCTCGGGCCGGGGAAGTGACTATTTCCAAGTTAGTTTGGTCGGGTCTCTGCAAGTTTCATCGTCCTAGCACTTCTGGAAGTGCCCTAAATCGAGAAAAGTGGACCGGCAGACCGACCGACAGACAGACCGACCGAAAAGTGATCGGTATATGGCCCTTGAGCGACGTTGCAAGTGCCATAAAAACAACATTTTGAAGCAATATGTTTTTTATTTTTAAACAATTGTCGGCGGACCTCGCAACTTTCGGCGAAGTTTTGCGCTGCTTGACGGACAAACTCGGCTCGGTAGAAAAAGAGCACACAAGTCGTAGATGGAATACGAAACAATGGCGAAGGGCGGGGATTTATGAACTTTATAATTACGTAGGGGAGCTAATAATATAAATTGCAGAATAAGTATCAGGGGTCTTTTAAAGGACCCCTCTCACTATTTACTCTTCAACATACAATATTTCAAAATATTGGAATACTTTAAACTCGGCTCTGCTTTCAACAAATAACCCACGCTTTTGGTTGTTTTAAGACTTTTCCAAGACCCGTTGACTTATGCGAAAACAGGGAAACAATTTACATAACCGTTTCTTCTGATGGAAAAACTCCTCGCTTAGACCTAAATAAGCTCCTACAACCTCGTCGGCTTTTCAAGTGTAGTTCCTCCACTTGTCCTAACGAAACCGGTCTCCTAACATTCCAAATAAATTCATAATAACGCTACGACCCGAAAAAACCCATCTCATTATAATATGATCCACAACGCGGCTTGTCCCCTTCCCACGATAAAATCCCTTTTGAAAAAAGTCTCAATGAACGACTTCATAAAGTCGACGAGAATTAAGAGGAAAGAAACCTCTCATGGGGACAGAATTGCGGCAAATGAAAGGATAATGATTGAATTTGAATATCAATTCGTTCCGTTGCTATTATATGGTCATGTGGATCCTAGGAATTACCTTAATAAGGTTGAACGAGCACGGATTTGGGAGATCTTAGAAAATCAATGGTCCACTCTGAATTCGGATGAGGGAAATGTTAATCTTTATGTGGGATCTGGTTTATATTCAAGGATAATTCATGAACTGTTGGAAAAAGTTGACAAAGTGGAAACAAAGCTAACTGAATAGCCATTCAGACCAAGCTAACTACTTACTCTTTTTTTGTAGCACTTATTCTTCGGCCAAGTGCCATATAGCGATCGTACTCTCTGTCGGTCTGTCGGTCCCGGTTTTGCTAGTCCGGGCACTTCCAGATAAGCTAGGACGATGAAACTTGGCAGGCATATCAGGACCAGACCATATTAAACCGGAAATAGTGGCTTCCCCGATCCGACCATCTGGGGGGGGGGGGGTGGAGGGAGGGGAATCCGGAAAAATTACGAAAAATGAGGTATTTTGAACTTACGAACGGGTGATCGGATCTTAATGAAACTATACGGAAGAAAACCGTGTCTTAGACGTTCCATTTTAAATCCAGACCGGATCCGGTGACACTGGGGGAAATTGGAGGGGGAAACCGGAAATCTGGGAAAACGCTTAGAGCGGAGAGATCGCGGGATGAAACTTGGTGGAAAGAAAAAGCAGTGAATGTGAAAAAAAGCAAGTCCTAGATACGTGATTGACATAACCGAACCGGATCCGCTCACTTTGGGGGAGTTGGGGGGGGGGGGTCCGAATTTCTAATGATCCCCGCGAGTTCGGTGCTTCCTGATGTGCTAGGACGATGAAAATTGGCAGGCGTGTCAGGGACCCAAACAGGTTGACTTGAGAATAGTCGTTTCCCCAATCCAAATATTTTATTTTTTTTTTTTTGGGGGGGGGGGGGGCTGGAGGGAGGGGGAATCCTGAAAATTGGTATTTTAACGTAAAAACGGGTGATCGGATCTTAATGAAACTTAATATGTAGGAAGACCTGGTGTCTCAGACGCCCCATTTTCAATCCGGACCGGATCCGGTGATATTGGGTGGAGGGGGGGGGGGGGCCGGAAATCTTGGGAAACGCTTTGAGTGGAGGGTTCGGGACGAAACTTGTTGGGAAGAACAAGCACAAGACCTAGATACTTGAATGACATAACCGGACCGGATCCGGTCACTGTGGGGGAGTTAGGGGGGGGCGAATTTCTAGTGATCCCGCGATTTCGATACTTCCTGATGTGCTATGACGATGAAACTTCGCAGGCGTGTCACGGACCCGAACAGATTGACCTGAGAATGTAGTTTCCCCGATCCGACCATCGTGGGTGGAGTGAAGGGATTGGGAAATCCGGAATCTAGTGACAAACTGAGGTATTGAGCAGATGATCGGATTTAAATGAAACTTGGTATTTAGAAAGACCTGGTGCCAAAGACGTCCCATTTTAAGTCCGCACCGGATCCGGCGACATTGGGGGGAGTCGAAGGGGGAACCGAAAATCTTTGGAAACACTTATAGTGGAGGGATCGAGATGAAACTTGGTGGGAAGAACAAGCACAAGTCCTAGATATGTCATTGACATAACAGGACCGGATTCAGGCACTGTGTGAGAGTCGGAGGGGGGTCCGGAATTCTAGTGATCGCGCGAGTTCGGTACTTCCTGATGTGCTAGGACGATGAAACTTGGAAGGCTTGTCAGGGACCCGAACATATTGACTTGTGAATAGTCGTTTCCTCGATCCGACCATCGTGGGAGGAATGGAGGGACGGGGGATCCGGAATCTAGTGGCATGGGCCTCTTTTGAATGGGTGATGAATCACCTCAGATGTTCCATGTCAAGCCCGGGTCGGATTCAATACTAGTAGGTGCGGAGGGGGCACCGGAAAAATTTTGAAACGCTTAGAGCTAAGTCGAGGGGTTGAGATGGAACTTGGCGTGGAGATTACACATTAGGCCTTAATTGACGTAGCCAGATCGTATCGGAGCTCTGTTGGAGGAGTAGGAGGGGTTTTCCCGGAATTCCGACGATCGCCAGTTAGGATAGTTCCGGATACTCTAAGGACGACGAAACTTTGCAGGCATATTAGTGACTTGGGCATCCCACACAATGCCCGAAACCCGAACATCATTTTAGGGAGTTGAGGGAAGAGGAATCTGGAAATCACTGACTTCCGTAAGTTGCGAACGGGTGGTCCGATTCGAGTGAACCTGTGTGTGATAAGATCTGAGGACCTAGACAAGCGTCCGAACCAGGTCTGAACCACATGCAGCCACGATCGGGGGAGATGGGGGGGGGGGGACTTTTTGGCATGCACAAAATACGAACCCATGGACAGAATGGGATGCAAGTTGGAAAGTAACTAGCTTCTGCGGCGTTAATTTGTTATTTGGCGTCCGGACCGGATCCGGTCAAGGTAGGGGGGGGGGGGGGTGAACCGGGAAATCTACTGATAGGCTATGCTCCGTTTCGGCCAAATTATATGGACGAGAAGAGAAGATGTCTGAGATACAGAGTTTATGTTTCCGAGTCGTTTTCAGCCACAGTGGGGGAGTTGGGATGGGAGTCCCGGAGATGATGTTGCTTGCATAGGGGTCAAACAAGTTGGACGGTTTGAATGAAACTTGGAAAATGGAGAAGTTATGTGCCCCATATGACATATTTTAGGGTCCAAACCGGATCCGACAACGGTGGGGGAGAGAGTGTCACCGGAAGTTTATAAAAATGCTCGGTTTCGAGTGAAACTTGATAAGTGGTTCGAGAAAATGCTTCAGATTATCCATTTACGAGTCGAACCAGATTCGGCCGCGAGCGGGGAGTTGGAGGGTTTACCGAAAATCTTGTGGCACGTCTATAGGGGCCAAACAAGTGGATCTATTGGGTTGCAACTTGGAAGGTAGAAAAGTAAATTGCCCAGATGATCCGAAGGGATGCCAGAAATGTTTAGACTTGAGTGAAACTAGATATCCTATTTCTAGGTCCAAACCGAATTTTGATGGCGGGGGGGTATTTTGTGACGTTCTCAACTTCCTTTACCACCTACTCGTAACAAGTGCCATATGAGCTCGTAGCTCTTGTTTTTGTCTGACGTCACGGGTTTTCAAGCTCACAGAAGCATGCCAGAAAACTAAAAACACAGTGTCAGAAATTTCATAACATTCCACCCATGTATCTGTTCGAACAAAGATATGTTCGTCTAGTCTTCTCGGACGAAATATATCTAAACTCGTTTTATGTTTAACTGAAAAGCCAGCTTATTTGTATACCTTGGATACTGGTAATGGTCAACTTAATTATTTTGACTCTGCTAAGCGGTTTTTTGTATTCTTATCACGGATCCAGGTTCAGGCTCTTTAATTAAAAAAGTTGATAACAATATAAATCGATGACTGCGGGCCGGCAGGGATACACGCTCGTTAGCTCGGCCCCACGAAGTGAAGTATATATACTATTTAAATAATGCCAGCTTTTCCCGGTATAATGTCCTGACCGTTGGTCAGATTCGTGATTACCAGGCATCAATTTTTGTGTTTCAAAGCATGAATCATATATGCCCCGATTATTTCCATGATTATTTTTCTACGAATCAGGAGCACCACAATTACGATACCAGAAATGCACAGCTCTTAATTAATGAAAAAAGAACAAGAGCTGTAAGCTCATATGGCACTTGCATGTGTCAAGATGATTTGATTGATCAAAAGTAAGTTTCGACTTTGCGGTTGAGATGCGCGCTATAAGGGAGCTGGAACTTCATTTGTAAGCAAAACCCTTGAGGCAAAACTGCTAATGGGCTGAAGGGCATCACGAAAATGCATATATTGCTTAAAAGTATTTTTTTTACTTTGCGGTCAAGATTGGTACTTTAAGGAATAATCGGATTTGAGAAGTAGCAATTTCTAAGCAAATGTTGTTGAGTCTCCAATATTCCAGCGAAGTTTCATCGTCCTAGCACATCTGGAAGTACCTTAACGCGCGATCACCGGAATCCCAGACCCCCCTCCCCCTCCTCTAACTCCACCCACAATAACCGGAGCCAATCCGGTTCTGTAAATGATTAATCCAGAGCATCTGTTTGTCATTCCCACGAAGTTCGATCCAGATCACACCAGTCTAAGCGGGTCAAGTATTTTCCGCCCTCCGCCCGATAATTGCCAGATTCGGTCCGGAAATGAAAAAGGTCACAAGAGAAAAATGTCCTCTGTTTAATTATTAAATTTCACTCGAATCCGATCACCCGTTCCAAAGTTACGCATGACTCAATATTCCGGATTCCCCTCCCTCAACTCCCCCCCCCCCAAGATTATCATATCGAGGATTTTTTTTATTCCAAGTCAGTTTGACCGGGTCCCTGATATGCCTTCCAAGTTTCGTCGTGAAAATCCCCCAAAAAACGAAATTCTGGGATACCCCTCCTCCCCCCCCTCAAGTGTCCGGATCCAGTCAAATTATGTAAAAGATTTACATGGACCAGATGTTTGTTCTTCCCAGCAAGTTTCACTCCGATACCATCATTCTAACCGTTTCTCGAGATTTCCGGTCCACCCCCCCCCCCCCCCACCCCACCCAGCTCCCCCGCGGTGCACGTAGCCAATCCGATTCAGCAAATGACTTATCTAGAGCATCTGTTTGTTCTTCCCACAAAGTTCCATCCCGATCCCTCCATTCTAAACGGGGCACGTATTTTCCGCCCCCCCCCCAATAGTTGCCGGATCCGGTCCGGATATGAAAAAAATCATCGGAGAAATGTCCTCTGTTCAATTCTTAAATTTCACTCGAATCCGATCACCCATTCCAAAATTACGCATGACTGAAAATTTCGGATTCCCCTCCCTCCACTCCCCCCACCATTATCTGATCGACAAAATTTTTATTTTGGAGTCAGTTTGATTGGGTCCCTGATATGCCTGCCAAGTTTCATCGTGAAAATCCCCAAAACCACCATCACCGGAATTCCGGGACCCCCCCCCCCCCCATAAGTGTCCGGATCAAGTACAATGGTCTAAAGGACTTATCTAGAGCAGATGCTTGTTCTTCCCAGCAAGTTTCACTCCGATCCCTCCATTCTAACCGTTTCTTGAAATCCGGTCTCCCCCCCCCCAACTCCCCCCTGGCTATTGAATCCGGTCAAGACTTTAAACGGGACATCACAGATATATATTCTGTTCAGTTATGAAGTTTCATTACAATCCGATCATCCGTTCGAAAGTTACACACTTCTCAATTTCCCGGATTCCCCTGCGGATTCCCCTCCCTCCACTCCCCCATTATCTGATCGACAATATTTTTATTTTGAAGTCAGTTTGATTGGGTCCCTGATAGGCCTGCCAAGTTTCACCGTGAAAATCCAAAAAACCACCATCACCGGAATTCCGGGCCCCCCCCCCCATAAGTGTCCGGATCCAGTACAATGGTCTAAAGGACTTATCTAGAGCAGATGCTTGTTCTTCCCAGCAAGTTTCACTCCGATCCCTCCATTCTAACCGTTTCTTGAAATTTCCGGTCTCCCCCCCCCCAACTCCCCCCTGGCTACCGAATCCGGTCAAGACTTTAAACGGGACATTACAGATATATATTTTCTTCAGTTATGAAGTTTCATTACAATCCGATCATCCGTTCGAAAGTTACACACTTCTCAGTTTCCCGGATTCCCCTGCCCTCCACCCCCCCCCCCAAAAAAAAATGGTCGGATCAGAAAAATGATTATTCCTAATTTTGTTTGGTCGGGTCTCTGATATGCCTGCCAAGTTTCATGGTCCTAGCACAATTGGAAGTACCCTAACTCGAAAAAGTGTGACAAAATGCCCTAAATTTTCAAGTTTCCAGCGCCCCCACTTCCCCGCACATGGTCGGATCGGGAAACTGATTATTTCCAGGTTAGTTTGGTCGGGTCCCTGATATTCCTGCCAAGTTTCATTGTCCTAGCTCATCTGGAAGTACCCTCACTCGAAAAAGTGTGACAAAATGCCCTAAATTTTCAAGTTTCCAGCGCCCCCACTCCCCCGCATATGGTCGGATCGGGAAACTTATTATTTCCAAGTTACTTTGGTCAGGTCCCTGATATTCCTGCCAAGTTTCATTGTCCTAGCTCATCTGGAAGTACCCTAACTCGAAAAAGTGTGACAAAATGCCCTAAATTTTCAAGTTTCGAGCGCCCCCACTCCCCCGCATATGGTCGGATCGGGAAACTGATTATTTCCAGGTTCGTTTGGTCGGGTCCCTGATATTCCTGCCAAGTTTCATTGTCCTAGCTCATCTAGAAGTACCCTAACTCAGAAAAAAGTGACAAAATGCCCTAAATTTGCAAGTTTCCAGCGCCCCGCACTCCCCCCCATATGGTCGGATCGGGAAACTGATTATTTCCAGGTTAGTTTGGTCGGGTCCCTGATATGCCTGCCAAGTTTCATTGTCCTAGCACATCTGGAAGTACCCTAACTCGGATATGGGGGACAAAAACCTCGGACCGACCGACAGACCGACAGACGGAATTGTGATCGGTATATGGCACTTGAGCCAGAGGCTGCAAGTGCCATCAAAACAGTTAGATCATCTTTTAGGATTCATAATCTGGGGCCTTAGCTGTTTGGAATAATTTGCCGGCTAGCATTAGGGAGTCTGCCACTTTATACGTGTTTAAAAAGAAACTGAAAACTTTCAACTTAATGAATACGGTTGAAGGGTGTGTGGTCTTTCTCTTCTTTTTTTTTCTTCTTTTTCACAGTTGTTCGGGTGGGGCTGAAACTGGTAAGGAGTAACTATTAAGGATTCTTGTTCTGTACAGTGTTCACGTTTAATTGTCTGTTACTTAAGTGATAGGCTAGGTGGATAATCGTAAGTTGTTGTGTTTAGTTATTTATTTATTAAATACAAGAAGTAATATTAAATTGCAGCACAAGGCCTTAGGACTTTCTTTTTGCTGCAATAGGATATTAGTCATTTTATTTATTTTATTTTCAATGTTTTGGTTACAAATAAAACCTACCAACTTACCTATACCCACCTATACACTGTACAAAAAAAAATGTTGCAGTATTTGCTACTGGGATTCATCTTGTCTTTATTGAGATAAGATTATCCCTAATCCGGATTAAATTTTATCCCAATAGAGATAAGATCATTCCAGTAGTAAATACTGCATCCTTATTAAACTCGGAGAAACTTCTTACAGTGTAGTGACAATACCGATGTCCAGTAGTGACGTTATAAATATACACTGCGACAAGACAAAGTTTGCCAGACGCGGAAAATATTAATTTAAAAAAAGCGTGCATTTCATTGGCTAATGCAGTTAAGCTACAAATGTTCCGTTCTAGATTGCAGGTCACTTCCGAAGATTAAAAAGTTTTCCGGCAATCCTTCACGTAGTTGCTAAATATTTCAAGCATAGAGGTACAGGCACATAGAGGTACCAGGATCTGACAGAAAAGTTAATTCGATGGAAATCAATTCTTTGAATAGCGGAGCAACGAAGTAACTGATTTTTATAGATAGATAGATAGATAGATATTTTATTGATCCAACTCGTAGCGCATACATGGCACTAAATGCGTCGACCATTACATTTCATGTGTTAAAAAACTTGAATATATACAATTATTACATACAAGAAAATAAATCACTTAGAATTCACTTGTTTTTTGTTAATCTTCTCAGTGAAATACGGTACAAAGGAATTTGAATACCGGTTTGTGCGACATTTGTCACATCCCATACCTATTCGATTAAACTTTAATGTTTCACTCTTGTGTTAAATGTCACTATGGATGTGCTCTTATCCGTATGAACAACATAGCCTAAGACGTAAACTATCTTAGGAGTTTTGTACAAAGGCCACAGAAGAGGCCACAAAGGTAAAAGGTAAAAGGCCACAAAGGTACAGAAGACCAAACTTCTGATACTGCAATAATATACACTGAATTCCCGTTAGGTTATCCCATGCTAAAACCGCTTACTGACTTATTAGAGAAAACTTCGTGAAAAAAAAAACACAATTGTGTCTCACCCTGTTAGAGCAGGGCCATTTATCTGCACAGCTTTGAAAATCGCCAGTAAAACAACAGCACTTGGTGACTCGGATTCCCGACAAAGCCGCCTGTGTTTTTATTTCCAAGGACTACAAACGACTTGTATTCCTCGACGTTACGAACTACCCTGTTACTTTAAACTTTTTACTGTCTTTGTTCCAGTATTTATAATAGTAGTATCCTTATAAACTAAGGTCTACTTTTTAACAAATTATCCATAGCTTTGGCTGTTTTAAGCCTTTGTCTAGCCCCACCGACTTGTGGCAAAAACAGGGCAAAATCTACATAACAGTATTTTCTGACGGCGGAGATTCTTCTCGAAAATAATCGTCGGGAGCACGATATGCATCAAAAATGGTGAAACAAGGCAAGTGAGAAAATCAGTTAGATGTTGTAAGGGGGGAGGGGTAGAAAGTACCGTATGAATTCCGGGTGGAAGATTTAAAGGAGCAACTGCGGAAGCAGGTTGTATCGGCATGATAGGTACGACGTGTCCTTTACAAAACCCCTCTTACTTATTCTGTCTTTATAGTTTACCTAGGATGGTAATTAGGATTATGGAATAATAAGCTTCTAAAATGCCAACCTTTCTCCATTGTTTCGTTTTGTCCTACGAGTTTTTAGCGCTTTTTCGGCCTTGCCGAGTTTTTCCCGTTACGCAACTCAAAGTTTGCCAGAATCGTACATGTCCGCTTAGAACTCTTCCACACACAAGGATATCAGAATCTTCTGGTTTTTTACTACTCTTATTTGCTTCGTTTTCCCACTTTTTAGCCACGACGCCTTCAGTTTTCAAATGTTTTGCGCCCAGCCGCCGCGTCGGAGAGCAGGAAGGCTGGATAGAATCGACAAGCGCTGACAAGAAAATTGCTAAACCCAGGTGGAAGTAATGATATTTTCGAAAAAACGTTTTTTTCTGATCCACTTCATAGTGAAAAGATCATTTCTAGTAAGAGTTGTGCTTTAAGAAAACTAGCAGACGTCATATGAACTATTTTAGTTGAAGGACTCCTCGCACTATATACTCTTCAACTTACAGTATTTTAAAATATTTGAATACTTTAAACTAGGCTTTGACTTCAATAAATAACCCACGGTTTTGGCTCTTTTAAGCCTTTTCCGAGACCCGCTGACTTGTAGCGACAACAGGGAAACAATTGACATAACTGGTTTTTCTGATGGAAAAACTTCTCGCAGACAATCTTCGACAGCGATACACATCGAAGGTAGCAAAACATGGCAAGTGAGAAAATCAGCGTGGTTTTGCTAGAGGGGTTAGAATGTACCGTACGAAATTGGGGTCTCCGGGTCTAGAAATATATGGGGTGATTATGGAAGTAGGTTGCTTTAGTATTGTACGTAAGACAGGTCTCCTAAGAAATTTTATATTTCTTTATTTTTTCTTCGCTTTTGAGCAGAGTCTAATCATGAAAGGAAGCCCCTTCTGAAGACATGAATGACTGGTTATGCTACGCTTACACACTTCGTAAATCCGAACGTATTTTGAAAAACGAGCGTATTTTACGCACGTATTTGGGCTTGAAAAGATCTCTATCAATATGGAGGTATTTGAGAAATCGGTCCGTTTTGTATATAAATACTTCCGTATTGTTAGAAGTCTTTTCAAGCTCAAATACGTGCGTAAAATATGCTCAGATTTCAAAATACGCTCGGATTTTACGCAGTGTATAACCCACCATTATTCCACTGCGGGTCTCCCAACCAAGGCGGACTCTCCACTGGCAACTGCCAGGCCGTTGCAACCGTGCTCTTCCAGACCCGGCATGCTCTCATTGGCTGAAAATCGCAAAAAATGGCGGCCAATGGCTTCCGAAGAATGCCAGCGGAGACCCCACTCAAGTCGCACTAAAACTCGATGTTGTGGAACCAGTGGCAAACATGGGCCCAATCAGCGCCGACCTTATCCACTGCTTCCTGGCCGAAGATTGAAAATTAATTGTCTTTTTCTGTGTGATTATGTGTTTTATTTATTTTCTTTCATTTACTCAGGTTTTTCAAAATGGCGGCTTATAAATAAATAAATTACTTACTTACTTACATGCCGAGAAAAAAGACGAAGCGAAGTGTAAATGTCAGCTACTCTTTTATGGAGTGTTCGTGTTTACTCTGAGTGTGCAATCCCTTGTAAGAACTTTTTTTCTTTATTACAACCAAAAATGGCGGCCAATGACGTCCTAAGAATGCCAGTGGAGACCCCACTCAAGTCGCACTAAGAACCTGATGTTGTGGAACCAATGGCAAACATGTGCCCAACCAGCGCACGACCTTATCCACTGCTTCCTGGCCAAAGATTGACAATTAATTGTCTTTTTCTGTGTGTTTATATGTTTTATTTATTTTCTTTCATTAACTCCGCTTTTTCAAAATGGCGGGCTATAAATAAATAAATTACTTACTTACTTACATGCCGAGAAAACAAACGAAGCGAAGTGTAAATGTCAGCTACTCTTTTATGGTATGTTCGTGTTTACTCTGAGTGTGCAATCCCTTGTAAGAACTTTTTTTCTTTATTACAACCAAAAATGGCGGCCAACGACTTCCTAAGAATGCCAGTGGAGACCCCACTCAAGTCGCACTTAGAACCTGATGTTGTGAAACCAATGGCAAACATGGGCCCAACCAGCGCACGACCTTATCCACTGCTTCCTGGCCGAAGATTGAAAATTAATTGTCTTTTTCTGTGTGTTTATGTGTTCTATTTATTTTCTTTCGTTTACTCCGCTTTTTCAAAATGGCGGGTAATAAATAAATAATAAATAAATTACTTACTTACTTACATGCCGAGAAAACCGACGCAGCGAAGTGTAAATGTCAGCTACTCTTTTACGGAGTGTTCATGTTTACTCTGTGTGTGCAAACCCTTGGAAGAACGCAAGATCAAATGTTTCCAGCGATGGTACCCAATCCGGCACGGAGTAGTTTCTTCCGTTTTTTTTACCCCCCCCCCCCCTTTTTTTAGCCCACCAAAGCTTTAAAAACTCTGAATCCCAAGCCCCTTTATTTACTTTTTATTTATTCTTTTTTCGATTCATAATATCGTCGTGCCCAAAACCAAAGGGCGTATCTGACACTTTTTGCGAAAACGAGTTACTGTGCTCGAAAGAGTCATCTAGTGGGGTACTATCCAGTGGGTGCATTTGCAGGGACGTATATCAACACACTTTTGATTTACAGCATAGGCACCTGGGCGTATCTGAAAAAACTGACCAGAACCAAAGGGCGTATGTGAACATACGCCCTTTGGTTCTGGTCACTTTTCGAAGAAAAGATTTAAGTTAAAGATACGCCGCGATGGTGATCCTTCGTTTCTGCCGTCTAGTGACTCTGAAAGTCACAGCGAGTTGACACCAGTGCTGGTTGTACATATTGGTACTGAGCCTCATGCGCAAGTTACAGCTAGTTCTGAACAGAATGATCCTGCAGAGGCAAATCTTGTAGGCATCAAGTCCTCCAATGAAAGTCTCTTGGCCACGGGTTCGACATCCAAAAGAGCACACAGAAAGGCTCAACGGGTTTCAGGCAAAGAATACGTATTTCCTGCAATTGGAAAGTTTGTGAAGGCGAAAGCGAGGTCGGAAAATCCCTGTACTCACGAAAAATCTAAGAAAGGCTTTACGGTCGAGATGTTGAACGGCATGTTTGGATAGTTTTGGAATCTCGGAAAAGAGGCAGACAACCACGATCAGCAAAGACAGTTCGTCGCTGGGTTGTGTAAACAAGTTCCTAAATAGACACATACTGTATCAGACTCTTCAAGAAGATCTAACACTCTTGTTTACAGCCTACCTTCCGAAACGAACTACTTTCCAGTTTGCAAGAAGTTTTTTCTTGGGACTTTCGGAACATCAGAAAAATTTCTACGACGTTGCGGGAAATCAGAGTTTCAAGAACCAACTACACCAAATCGTGAAAACTTGCCAACGAAGAAAAAAATAAAAATGACAAACGGGTAACACCAGAACAACTTGGATTTATCCATGATCACATCAAGTATTTTCCCGCTGTCGAGAGTCACTATTGCCGCAAGCGCCCAAAGAAACTCTATCTGGATGCCAATCTTTCATTGCGTAAAATGTATGATATATATAAGGAAAAGTGTCAGGAAGAGAGGAAAGTAGCCCTTGCATTAGAAAGTTGCCGTCTTGGGTTCAAGAAATTCAACCTTGGGTTTCACAGGCCTAAAAAAGACCAGTGTGGACTTTGTCTGAGGTATAACCAGCTCGCAGACAAATCAGAAAAAGATGTGAAGCAGTATGAAGGACACCAGGAAAGAAAGGCCAAAGCACGAGCTTTGAAGAACGAAACCGTTCGGAAGATTAAAGAAGAAGAGGAGGGCTTTGAGAAGGCTACGTTCATTAATTTTGATCTTCAACGCGTTCTAGAAACCCCGAAAGGGTAAGCTGGTCCTATATTCTACAAGCGAAAGCTTGCTTGCTATAACTTAACCCTATACATATGAATAGCCACGACGGATTTTGTAATATCTGGTGTGAAAAAGATGGACAAAGAGGAGCAAACGAGGTTGCATCGATAGTGTTTGATGCTGTTTTGAATGACAAAGATCATTCCGACTTCTACTTTGTATCTGACTCTTGCGGAGCACAGAATCGAAATCAATTTTTTTCTGGAATGTGCTTATGGGCATTCCCCACCTTACGTCATGTCCGGTCGATTACTCACGTCTATCTGGAAAAGGGACACACAGAGCAAGAGGGAGATAGTATGCACGGTGCCATTGAACGTGCCTCCAGGCATCCTATAAGTGCTCCAGTTGAATGGAAAAACATTTGCATTTTAGCGAGGCGGAACAATCCGTATACTGTGACAACACACGATTATACCTTCTTTAAGGACTTCAAAAAGTTGACTGGCCAGATCGTAAAGAACGTTAAGGTGAACACTTGTGGAGAAAAAGTTAAGTGGCTTGATATAAAGGTTCTCCGTTACACAGTGGACAATGCGGCTACAAATATTCTATAGCTACGACTACAGCGAGGAATACAAGGCAATTGATGTTAACAAGGTAAAACGATCAGTTGGAAAGAGTGGGACAATGGTAAGCTTGATGCCAGCTTACGAGAAAAAGTTGCCGATAAGTGATGCCAAATTTAAAGAATTGCTTTCTCTGTGCGAACAACGGCTAATCCATGCCGACTTCCATGCATTCTACCGAAACCTTCCCCATGGCAAAGCCCTGAAGGATGTCCCGCAAGACAGTGACATTCACGCCGAAAGTGACAACGGAGAGTAATTTGAATTTGTGCCTTCCTTTAATCATTTAATTGAAGCTTTATTGTAAATGCCTTCCTTTAATCATTTAAATGAAGCTTTATTTTACTCCTTTTTAATATTTGAAGCAAAATTACACAAGCTTTAGTCAAAAATCACTCGGTCTTAACTAATGGAAATGTCTTAGAATGACCAGGACCAAAGGGCGTATCTGGTTTTTCTAGTGTTCTAAGGACTTCTGAGAGTTTTGCTCTTCACCAATCGATTTTTCGTAGTGAAAAACCTATAAATATATTGCGATTACGTCATTAGAAAAAAATCTCTTCTTACGAACAGCTTCACAAACCTTGTTTTTGCTCTCCTGTAAAATTTGTGGAATGTTAGATACGCCCTTTGGTTTTGGGCACGACGATATGAATGAAAGCTAGAAAGCTCCGAGCGTTGTCCGTTTTTATGGTGGGCAAGAGGTTGTAATTTTTTCTTTCTGAATGAATCAAACGGAACTTAGAGAACTGAAAAGATCGAAAACGGGCCTTGAGGTTGCCAGAGGGAATGACAGATTGGGCGGCGCTGCCAGATTTTCAATCTTTAGACTCACCAAGGCACTGCATGGGAGCCGAAGTCTCGCATCCAAGTTTACCTGTCGGGCTACGGAGGAAACCAGCATAGATGAGATTCTCAAATTAGGAAGTATTTTTTCTTATAATTGATAGTCTTAAATCCGTTAATATATTTATGTGATTTTTGTTGTCATGGCCCTGTATCTTTTTCGGTAAAATATTCATTTACTCACTCCTCACCTTCAACAATAGCGGAGGCGTCATTTTCGGGATCGACTAATAAGAGGCACGGCACGGTATGGCACAGGAGGCACGAATAATAAAATGAGATTAGCAAGTAGTGAAAGTAGAGAAGTAAGTGAGAGTTCGTAACTCCAGAGCCTGAAAGAAGGCACGTTAGAACATTGCACCTGCACTCTGAAGCCTAAAAGGGCCCTTTTAGTTTTTGTGCCTATTTTTGCTACTCGTGCCTCCTACTCCTACAGTATGCCGCCGTACCGTGCCGTGCCTCTTTTAGTCGATCCCGTAATTTTCGGGGGGGGGGGGGGGGGGGGGAGCTTGCTTTCCAAGAGACACCAAAGCTACCAATGAAAAATCATACAACCGTCAAGAAACAAAGTGATTTGGCAAAACTATGACCGGAAGTTCCGAAAAGTGGATCTTAAGAAGGTCTCTCATCAGGTTTATTAAGCCAAACTAATGACCGGGAACGACGCTGCTGCCCCCCCCCCCCCCCCCCCTTCCCGTTTTCGCAAAATGACGCCCCTGCTGCAGTCTCAGAGGGCGCAGTTGTAAGCTTAGTGGTGAAAATGAAGATGGAGTTTAAAAGTTAATAGTGGGGCATATGAATAATCTTCCTGAAAGCCCTGTGAACGCAGAAATTGCGAATCAGGTTGACCGTCACCTGGGTGACATTCCGCTGAATGTTAACAGACTGCTAAGAAATTAAGTTTGTCTGCTGTATTACTTCCGACACTAAGTTGGTATCGGAAAATAACATCGAGGAAGCTATTGAAAATAGCCTATCCGAGTTGACAGCAAGGTAGGTTGTGAGTATATCTACCGAACGGAGCGAGGTCGATGTTTTTAAAGCGCCGTCGAGATCATTGAAAATAACCTATCCGAGTTGACAGCGAGGTAGGTTGTGAGTATATCTACCGAACGGAGCGAGGTCGATATTTTTAAAGCGCCGTCGAGATCGTTCTTCGGTACCAACCGAAATGGAGGAAAGTTAGCTGTTATATCATTTTCGTACAGAAACAGTAACTAAGTTTTTATCTTTAAGCCGCTTTCACACTGTGCTTCACAACCTCGTCGCGATTGCGGTGACGCGACGCAGAGCTTACGCAGACAAATAAAACGCAATGCAGGAATAGAACTTGGTTCTACTCTTGCGTTGCGTCGACGCATACGCATCATATTTTTCAGTGAAAAATGGGACAAACTTGAGAAAACATAGTAACGGTGAAGAAAAACTTAGTAATGATGAAAGAAACGAGAATTCAGCATAAGAAACCGAGAAAGGAAAACACAAATACACATCCAGCGTGAGAGCTTGTCGCGCAGGTATGAAAAATACGCTACGCAACGTGTACGCAGAGCAAAATAAACGCATACGCAGCGCATCGCTACGACGCCTCAGTGTGAAAGCGGCTTTACTCTTCGGTAATCTCACATACACCCCTCATAAGATCAAATTGCCGCCAGATGCGCTAGAAAAACAATAACAATCACACCTGAGACCTTGGTGTAAGTTATCTGAAGGGGGAATAAGCGATTAGGCCTTCGGTTCATACCGAGTCGCGTATTCGCCCCGTGGAAAAGTCAACTGCTAAGCACTGAAGCCCGAATCTAGCACTGCCGAACTTAATGAAGTTTGACATACCAGAATTGGGTAGAGCACAAATAAAGGCAGAGGCAATTTAATCAGTTAAACTCGGCCAGGCCTAAGAGGAATTACAACAGCCAAACAGACCTGAGCCTCGTTTTTGTTGCAATAGCGCTGCCGCATCGCTGCTGCAGCACTTCTCTGCTTTTGCACAATATGCGTTTTTGGATTCACTTTCTTCTTGGTCGAAGCGGCAGCGCTGCAGCACGTTGCAGGGAAGCATGGACTTGGTCGGTGAGCAAGTCCGTGATTCTCGAGAAGCGCTGCCGTCCTCCTCGGAAGCGCTGCAGTGCAAAAACGGATGTAGAAAGAATCAGTAAGGAATCGGCCGAGAAGTGGACCTGCAGCATGCAACAAAAATGAGGCTCTGGATGAACGTACATCAAGAAGTAACGTGCCATTGTTTACTTTATACTAACGCATCTAGCGGCGGAACAAGAACTAATCTGGAAGGAATCTCACTCTTATTAGAGTAGGCTACCTTTTTAGATAAGGGTCGGGCGGTCATGGACTGGAATTCTTAACTTGGAATTAGTTTGTCGAAGTACGAACAACCTCAGGTAGAGACACGCCAGTGCTCCTCAGGAAGAAGGAGTAAACGTCTCCGTAACGATTCAAACTCAACAACTCAAATCCTGTGTCAGACATAACGGCGATCTTCGGGAGCAGCTGTGATACCCGAGGTGATCCCGCTTCTGGCTCTTCCGCTATGTACCCGGCGATTTTGCATCGGCAAGGAGATTTAGTCATCAAGAGTATACTCTACATGACTAAGTCCAAAACACGCCAGTGATCCTCGGGAAGAACAAGAAAACGTAGCACTAACAACTCAAACTCAACAACTCAATCCTGATTTAATCAATAACAACCTCTAGAAAAGTTAGTTAAAAAGGACGCGTCATGGTTTTAAGCCAGTTTTAGGATTCAGATTTCGAAACATTAAAAGCTAGACACCGTCAGAAGTTTCATAACAGATTGCGCATAACACTTTCAAGAATAACACCTTTTCACTTAGAAAAAAAGTGTTATGACCAATTAAGTTTATACTATTTCGTGCCCAGATCTCCAAAAACACCTTCAATAGGTAAAAATAGTACACTGTCAGAAGTTACATAACGACAACAGCAGGATGCGCGGTTTCAACAGATAACACTGTGGGATGTTAGATGTTATGTTTCTTTCGTTCCCGTTAGTATTTTTACCAATTGAAGGTGTTGTTGGAGATCTAGGCACGAAATAGTGTACACTTAATTGGTCATAACACTTTATTTCTAAGTGAAAAGGTGTTATTCTTGAAAGTGTTATGCGCAACCTGTTATGAAACTTCTGACAGTGTGAATTGAAATTAAATTTGGCAGGAAAAAGGAACAAAAATCTCGCCTGCGGCGCTCAATTTATGTGATTAAGGGTAGTATTGACTAGACTACTTTGCCATAGTATAACTTTCTGTGTAAAGATTATCATAATATTATTCCCAGATATTCAGCAAAAGAACTTACTTAGGCACCGAATGAGCTCCGCAAAACGTAGACGAAATCGCCATGGGAAGGTTGCGCTTGGCTCGTTCAATCACTTTCAACATCTTGATTTCGGTTTCGGTATTTAGTCCATAGCCTGATTTTGCCTCCACTAACACGGTGCCTGTAAGTAAGAAATACAATAGCTGCATTTTTTTCCGTCATCCAGTTAACCGACCTACGAGATTTCCCACTATAAGTCGTTTTCTTCCCTCGGTTAACCGACCTAAGTTTTTATAAGCTCCGTTGCCAGTCGGTTAACCGACCTGTGGACTGAGACGGGAGCTCCATCCAACCGACCTACGCTCTTGGCACGGCGCAAAATTCAAAATTCTCATTGGAGAGATAGGCGCCGGCGACGGGAAGACGCCATTTTTTCTTATAAGCCGTTTTTTAGAGCTCCATCCAACCAACCGGCGAGACGAAAAAAGGTCAATAGTTGCTAATGGGTCGGTAGAAAAGGCAAAAAACTTACGATTACATATCCCTGTGGAAAGAGGGCCGAAAACCCCTGTGGCAAAAACGCTTAAAGGACCCCTCGCACTATTTACTCTTCAACTTACAATATTTTAAAAA
This sequence comes from Branchinecta sandiegonensis, assembly GCA_030848855.1. Lineage (NCBI taxonomy): Eukaryota > Metazoa > Arthropoda > Branchiopoda > Anostraca > Branchinectidae > Branchinecta > Branchinecta sandiegonensis. Next base: position 9,998,782 of record JAUPMV010000003.1, on the reverse strand, counting down.
ATATTTGAATACTTTAAAACTAGACTATGCTTTCAACAAATAACCCACGGTTTTGGTTGTTTTAAGCCTTTTCCGCGACCCGTTGACTTATAGCGAAAACAGGGAAACAATTTACATAACCGGTTTTTCTAATGGAAAAACTTCTCGCAGATAACCGTCGACAGCAAACACGGCAAGTAAGAAAATCAGCGTGGTTTTGTTAAAACAATTTAAATCACCGGTTTTTCTGATGGAAAAACTTCTCGCAGACAACCGTCGACAGCAAAACACGGCAAGTAAGAAAATGAGCGTGGTTTTGTTACAGGGGTTAGAATGTACCGCACGAAATTGGGGTTTCCGGGTTTAGAAATATATGGAGTGATTATGGAAGTAGGTTGCGTTAGTATTGTAGGTGAGACAGGTCCTTTAATGATTATCTCTCATGCACATGCCAGCTGATAAAAAAAACAAGACCAGAGGTTACTTTCAATCACTCCTCCTCATCTCAGCGACACGAGTGTGACATTTACTCTCCAATTCTTGCTTGAAGAACTTTACTTCTTTACTAATTCTATTTTTGATTTTAGTTCAAAATAAAAATAAAAGTTTTCTTTACTTTTTACTGCTAAAAGTAAAATAATCAAAAATAAAGATTAATGTAAGGCATTTATGAAAAAGTATTGTACGAAAAACGACTAAAATAAACAACATGAAACCAAACAACAAAAAAGCTGCCCTTCCGCCATAGTAACGTCTATACTCAAAGGCAAAAGCTATTAGGCCTGCAACACAAAACAGGACTCGAATTCCTTTACAACAAATCAAACCAACCACTTAAGGAACAAAAGCAAAGGCTTCGATGGGATCCCAAAAATTTAATATCTGATCCAGATAATTGGGTCTAAATAACCCTTCAGCCCAAGCTGACTACGAACCATATTTGATAGTGCAAAACAAATACGTCAGCTGAATTTTATCCGAGCTATATTTCAGGCCTTCTTGGCAAGGGTCCTCGTCAGGCTCAAGTTGGAAAAACGAACTTGTGGAAAAACACCAACTTGAGCGGCTTTGAGCCTGAAGCCAAGAAGGGCCAAAATATCGCTCTAACAAAATTCAGCTGACTTATCCGTTTTGCACTATCAAATTGGGTCTTGTCTTCACCAGATCCAGTCTTCGCCAGACTCCTTGAACATTTTTACTACTAAAATTTAGAAACAGATTGAGGCCAAATAGCTAATCATCTGAGAAAACCAACTTCAGATATGGATTCAACAAGTGTGTTTACCCCTATAAGTCATATCTATTTTGACGAAACTGATCGAAACCTCCTGCCTTACTCCTGCCGAATTGCCGGTTTCCCGGTTTCAGCCGGATTCCGGGCGAACTATATGTCCGGGTAAAAAATGAATGTTTTAAACGAATGTCTAATCCATTACAAACAAAACTTTTGCTTTTAACAAACTGACTTGGTTAACTTGGTAACTATAAAACCTTTGCTTTTAACAAATTTTCCGGTTTTGGCCGGATTCCGGGAGAACTACGTGTCCGGGTATTTTCACATAAGTTTTCAGCATGCTTTCTTACCCCTACATTGAACATTTAATCAACTTCAAATAAAACTTTTACTTTTAACAAACTTTCCGGTTTTGGCCGGATTCCGGGAGAACTACTTGTCCGGCGAGAAAATGGCTTTCATATTCGTGTTCAGCATGTCTTATTACCGCTCAACCGGCTATCTCATTGGCTGTTTAAAAATATTTTGTTTGACCCTTAATTTGAGCCCCCTCCCCCGACCCTAAATATAGGGCTACAGAGCCCATCTTTGAGGGATCGACTAAAACCAGGAAGGGAAGGGAACGCGAGAAAAGCAGGAAGGCATACTAAAACCAGGAAGGGCATACTAAAACGAGGAAGGGCATCCTAAAACCAGGAAGGCTTTTGCAAGAATTCGCAGCACTGTTCCCTTCCTCTATTTAGTATTATTTGAGGGGTCGGCAACTTTTCAAATTCAACCGTGAAACTACCGTGAACGAGAAATGAAAAGGTGAATTACAATTTTTATAGTTACCGACCCGTCACTGAACATAATGCCTACATAATAATAATAATAATATTTATTTATTACCCACTTACATCAAAAAGATTAATAGTGGAGTATAAACATGAAGAAGGAAAAAAAAACGGAAAAAGGCGTAAAACAAAAACTAGAGTCAACAAAACATTAATCAAACAAACGGATCAAACCGTGGTGAGGCGACAAACGTCGATACGCTGTTTCTGAGAGCTTTTTGTGTAGGTCAGTCAGCTTCTCAGTAATATTGGGAAGATAAAACTATTTAACTATCTTTCGATTCTTGTACCACAGAGGAAGATAGAGAAGAAATTTACAGAATCGGAAGTAAGAAGATCGAATATCACAAATATCACTAATATATATATAATATAATATATTTAAATATAAATATAAGGTAAAACCCAGAAAGGTAAAGAACAGAATGTCAGGATACTAAAACGGGGAAGGGATATGGTGAACTTTGAATTTGAAAAGTTGCCGACCCCTCAAATAATACTAAATAGAGGAAGGGAACAGTGCTGCGAATTCTTGCAAAAGCCTTCCTGGTTTTAGGATGCCCTTCCTCGTTTTAGTATGCCCTTCCTGGTTTTAGTGCGCCTTCCTGCTTTTCTCGCGTTCCCTTCCCTTCCTGGTTTTAGTCGATCCCCATCTTTGAACCCGATCTTTTTCTTGACTCAAAGAATCCTCACACCAAGTTTCATCAAAATATTTCATTCCCTTCGAGAGTTACCTGCTCACAGACGGACGGGCAGACGGACAACTTTTGCGATGTTACAGGTATCACTCCACTTACGCTTTGGGATCCCAAAAAGACAGGCACAGACTTTACAGGATATGGCCAGTTACGGAGATGTCTTAGGGTTCAGAACTATCGGTAATGTTTCTTAAAATAAGTAGATCTCAACGGGCACCAGGATTGCTGAAAGAACTGTCCTGATTAAATAATTCTTGGCTTCTTTGCGAAAGGTCCAGCTGGAGGAGGAACAGCTGATCAGTGAAACCATACTTGAACACACCATGGAGAATGCATTTACAGGCATGGCCACGGAGATCATTCTTCTCCTGAGAGTGACGTTTTCAAAATAGGGATGTTCGTTTCTGGGAGGTTTGCACACGCAGACTCCAAGACAAAAAGCGCAATTCATTCAAATCTTGTACAGCGTTGGCCGGCTGGCCGGATCGTATTGGAATTTCTTCTAGATATGCGTTTGGGCTTAACTGGTTAAAAAATACTCCAGAAGAAGGGTTGATTGAGACCTTTGTTTCATTTCTAAAATTGTTTGGTACTTAAATAAGGACAGATGCAAAATGGAGCAAAAATCATAGCTTGGAAACGCTATTTCGTATTTGGATTGGGTTTTCTGCAGGCAATGTTAACGGAAGTAATACAGATAGGGATGATACTTGGTACTCTTCATTCAGGTGTCCTTTAACGAATTACATAGGTTATTACATGGATAGGACATAGGTTATTTACATAGGCGTTTATCCTTCGAAAGACCACTTGGGCAGAAACCTAAATAGGTTTGATTAGATAGAGAGAGCCAATGCATTCTTTGTGTCTCGTTAATGTCTTTATTTTTTTTTACTTATTCATTTATTTGTGACCCGCTACTTGGATGGAGCGGAGTAGTATAAATAAAAAAAAGAAGGTATAAGGCCCGAATGAAACACTTAAAGCACACCTCTTACTAGAAATGATCTTCTCACGATGAAAGAAATATCGTGTTCCGAAAATACCATTACTTTCCGTGTGAAATTACCGATTTTTTTTTCATTAGCCTTGTCGACACTATCAAGCCTTCCGATGCGACTGCTGGACGCAAAATATTTAACAAGACCAATGGGGGATGGGATCCCAAAAATCTAATATTTGATCCAGATCAAGTCTTGTCTTCGCCAGGCTAATCATAAGAGAAAACCAACTTCAGATGTACCTCTCTAAGCCAGATCTATTTTGACGACACTGACCGAAATTTCCTGGTTTACTTCTGCCAAATTTCCGGTTTCGGCCGAATTCCGAGCGAACTAATTGTCAAAAGGAAGAACATCTAATCAACTTCAAATAAAACTTTTTCTTACAAAAAAAACTTTTGCTTTTAACCAATTTTCCGGTTTTCACCGGATTCCAGGCGAACTAGTTGTCCGGGTAGAAAAAAACTTTTCACATAAGTGTTCAGCATGTTTTCTTACCCCTAAATCGAACATTTAATCAACTTCAAATGAAACTTTTACTTTTAAAAAAAGTTTCAAGTTTTTGCCGGATTCCAGACGAACTACTTCTCCGACGAGAACATAGTTTTCATCATCGTGTTCAGCATGTCTTTTTACCCCATAATCGGCTATCAATTTGAACCCCCACCCCTAAATGTAGAGCTACAAATCCCATCCACGAACTTGACCTTAAAATTGACCGAAAGAACCCTTACACCAAGTTTCATCAAAATATATCATTCCCTTCGAGACTTATCGTGCTCACAGACAGACAGACAAACGGACAGACGGACAACTTTTGCGATGTCATAGGTATCCCTCCACTTATGTTTTGGGATCCCAAAAACTGAACGGGCCGTGGTTAAAACGTGGGAAATCCAAGCAAAACAGAAGAAGTCCATAACAGAAGATAAACCTGATGGCCTACCATGATTTCGAAGTCGTTATTTCTATAAGATTTCTCGGCAGACCTTGAAGCTTTAGCCGTAGTTTGCCTAACTGAAGGAATATCTACGTAGTTAGCGTTTTGTGACTGGCAATTAAAGCTCGGCTCGGCCGAAAAAGTGATGAAAAATCGTCGGTAGAAAAAGAAACAATAGCGAAACGCGGGGATAGGCTTCTAATTGCACAAGAGAAATACAAAAGAAGCAAGAATGGTCCTTTAAAAGACATAACAGAATCATTAAATATTTTCATGTTATTCAAATGCATAAATCTGTGCGCCTCAAGGGCACAGAATAATCTGAACTCGAGACCTACGATGCGGAAAGATGGACCATACTTCCTGTCTGAATCAGCACTTTCATCAAGTCCGCATGGGAGGATTGAACTTCCCCTGTTTCACAAAGACTAAGTTTCTGCTTCCAACCAATGATAGTCTGAACATAAGTTATAACAATTGACGGAAATACCCTCTGGCTCCAAAGATGCATTTCACCACAATACCCAGTAAGGTCCAAGAAACATATCATTTTCACCGATTGAAGAATTTACCCAAGAATGGGTGCTGCAGTTAGTTACCGGACAAAGCATCTCTGTACTGACCCCCTCTCCCCATTTTGTTCGGAATAGCAGATGATCCGAACTACAGACTTTTCCTCGTTGTACGAAGTTTGCATAACGCACAAGGTCCTCCGTTGGATTAAGTAGAGTAAGGAAATCCATGAACTGTAATGTAATAATTATTTTGCACCCATCGTACAGGAAAGAGAAAATTATAGAGAATATAAAAAAATAGAAAAAAAATACAGAAAAAAGATCACACAGCAGAAAATAAGTGCGCAAGCGCTCAGACGTGGAGTGTGAAAGTAAAATGTTTATCACATCTTATAAACAAATAGCGTTAGAACCCAGACATTTCACATCACCAATAACAAACAAATATTGAAATATCCTAATTTGAAATCAACCCAGTTTAAAAGCTTTAATGTAAACAAACCGCATTTCGAAATCCAGACAAGATCTTCAAACTCTTGCGAGAACAGTCTATATCCTGAATGTCTCGCTAGCAAGTCCGAGACTTTAGACCTCTTTTCCATTAACAAGGTAATAAAAAGTGCAACAAAACCAAATCGTTTTATTGCCTGATACCCCCCTTGTCACAACTTCATTAACAAGACCAAAGGTTTCGACAGGATCCCAAAAATTTAATATTTATTAGACTTCCTGAACCAGACAATCTTAATCTAGTATATTTCCGAGTCTTCGCCAGACCACTTTAACATTTTTGCTATTTATCCATAATCAACCGCTTGAATATGTAAATTTTTTTTTTTTTTTCGTTTTGGAGTTTTAAGGGGGCCAAACAACTAATCAAATGTGGACACCAAGGTCAGATATGGATTCAACAAGCATGTTTACTCTAATATCAGGTTCAGGTTCAGGTTCAGGTTCAGGTTCGTTTATTATTTCATTAATTGTACACAGGTAAATTAACAAATACTCCCGGCAGAGAGTATCTCTGATCCCGGCAGAGAGTATCTCATCTCTAATCGACTTCAAAAAGGTCTTTTATATTTATTTTTTAACAAATTCCCGGCGAACTGCAACTATAATATGTCCGTTTGCAAATACTTGTCATATGCGAATTCAGCATCTCTTCTTCCCCTAAATCGGACATATAATCAACTACAAATACAACTTTTGCTTTTGACAAATTTTCCGGTTTGGGCCGGATTCCAAGCTAACTACTTGTCCGAGTTCTCCAGCAAAAACAAGAAAGTTCAGAAACGAATTCAGCGTATCTCCTTATCCCTATAAAGAACATCTAATCAACATCAAATAAAACTTTAACTTAAACCGGATTCCTGACAAACTATATGTCAGGGTAAAAAATTGTTATCATATACAGATATGATAATTTAATTTAAACCCCCTCCCCCACCCCTAAATATAGGGCTATAAAGCCCATCTACGAACTACCTTACTCTTGACCCAAAGAATCCTCACACCAAGTTTCATCAAAATATCCCATTCCCTTCGAGAGTTATCGTGCTTACAGACGGACAGACAGACGCCGGACAGACAAACGGACGGACAGACGGACAACTTTTGCGATGTGATATAGGTATCCCTCACTTACGTTTGGGGATCCCAAAAAAGGCATATCATCGATCAGATAACAAAACCGTCCAGTTTCCAACTGATCATTGAGGAGTAAAGTACGGTGCGTGGTCTTACGCCGCGTGGTCTTATTTGTTGCTGTTACACCAAAAATATTATATATCCACAAGTATACAAGAGTTGAACTTGAGACATGTCATAGACGAACTTGACTCACATGAAATCTGGGCCCAGTTACCAATGAACGGGAGGGGGGTGGGGGTCGGGACCCATCAAATTGCACATCTAGACCTAAATATCCTCGACTATACCAACTTAGTTTGATTCCAGTCACGGGTCACAAACTTTACTCATGGGCAAATTGGGCCCTTGAACGTGGTGGGTGGGGTAGGTGAACTTTGAAAGTAATTTCGCAGCCCTAGGATCTACAAGTACAAGAAATTTTTATCGTCTTTGTCCAGGTCTGGTCAATTTATTAACATTCACGGGGCGATCTGGGCCGTTTGCCCCTGAACCGGGTAGGTGGTACCCCCAAAAGGCACAATTAGACGCCATAACCACAAGTGTACCAAGTTTGAACTTGATACTTGCACTGGTTCACGAGTTATGAGCTCCATAAAATACGGTGAAAACCGAAAACCGGAAACCAAAAGCCGAAAGCTGCTATACAGCGCTCGCAATGGTGGATTAATCCAAGGAACACTCCACTAAAAACAAACAAAAGGCAAAATCACAACGTCAACGCGGCACACGAAACCTTGAACCACATCATCTTCGAATAACGACAGGAAGTGAAACCCTAACAAGGGGAAGTCCAAGGAGCATTTTACAAAGCCAAACTCAACCCATCGACAACGATGCTTGCAAACGCCACCATCAGCCAAGAGGTCTTCTAGAGAGCTAGAGAGACTATATTCCTGTCCATCCTCGGACTTATCAACTCCCTCAACCGTAGTGAAGCAACTGACCATGGAGAGTGACGACTACTCCAGAATACAGAGAGAGAATACAGTCGTATTCTCTTGTTCGTATTCTCTTACATTCTTGTTGTGTTGTAATGTTGTATTGCGTGTTGTTGTTTATTCTCTCTTCTTTTCTATTTTGTTTACTCCGTCTAGGGCCTCTCGGGCCAATTTTGATAGGAAATATCTTTTTTTCATTCGTTAATTCATAACAGAGTAGAAAATTGAAGAAAATGCCAAAGTGGAGCTCACCACTGTCTGAAACGGCCAACACCTTACCGAAGAGGAACTGGCAATTACTAACCGAGATACCTTAGAGCAGTCAACACTAATAAGAATAGGGTAATATAGTTGTCGACATTAGTACTAAAATAACAACTGACTACGTAAGTACCCCTTCTTACGAGCGGAAACGTAGAAATGGACTTCATTATACTCAGCACTACCATTCGAAGCTTTATAACGCTAATCCAAAGTTCTCGCAGAACGCTCTCGAATATAAACAATCTTGGCAAAGTAGCTCTTATGCGAGTCACAAGATTTGAGACGAATGGATCTCAGACCACTTTGTTTCAACTAATCTCTTCCGCGAACGTAACTAATCCCCCCCCCCTCCCTCAGCCTTCTCCTAGTTATTATTTTAAGAGGGCTATTTGTGAGACTCTTGACGACTAACTCTTCGTGCCGATGAAGGATTACCGTGTGCCTAGTAGGCTACCTAGTTGGTGACGTTACTCGAGCCTTTGTCAAATACGGAGTTTCTGAGCAACACTCTGAAGCTGAGGCTTAATTTATTAAGTTGTTAAGAGTATTAGTCCCTTACAGGCGAGTCTCTGGGTATTCAAGAGCTCCGCTTTTCTGGAATAAACCCTTTTTCCCTCTCACACTAGCGCCCCTGAAAAACTGTCTTTGTATGGCACTTGCAACCTCTGGGCTCAAGTGCCACATACCGACCGCAATTCCGTCTGTCGGTCGGTCCGTTTGTCTGTCACACTTTTTCGAGTTAGGATACTTCCAGATGTGCTAGGACGATGAAACTCGGCAGGCGTATCAGGCACTCGATAAAACTAACCTGGAAATAATCAGTTTCCTGATCCGACCATCTGGGGGGGAGTGGAGGGCGGGGGAATCTGGAAAATTGAGTCACACTTTTCGAGTTAGGGTACTTCCAGATGTGCTAGGACAACGAAACTTGGCAGGCGCATCAGGGACTCGGCCGAACTAACTGGGAAATAATCAGCTTCCAGATCCGACCATCTGGGGGGGAGTGGAGGGCGGGGGAAGCGGGGTGATCGGATTGAAACGAAACTTAATAACTGAACAGATGACATATCTTTGATGTCCCATTTGAAGTCCGGACCAGATTCAACAGCTATGGGGGAGTTGGGGGGGGGGGGGGAAGACCGGAAATCTCGAGAAACGGTGAGAATGGAGGGACCGGAGTGAAGCTTGCTGGGAACAGCAAGCATCTGCTCTAGATAAATCTTTTACCTAATTGGACTGGATCCGGACACTTAGGGGGTGACGTTCCGTTCCGGTGATGGCGGTTTTGGGGATTTTCACGGCACAACTTGGCAGGCATATCAGGGACCCAATCAAACAAACTTGGAAATCAAACTTTCTCGATCTGATAATCGTGGGGGGACTGGAGGGAGGGGGAATACGGAATATTGAGTCATGCGTAACTGTGGAATGGGTAATCGGATTCGAGTGAAATTTAATAAATTAAACAGAGGACATGTCTCTGGTGATCTTTTTCATGTCCGGACCGGACATGGAGTTGGAAGGGGGGGGGGGGGGGTCCGGTAATTCCGGTAATCGCGAGTTAAGGTACTTCCAGATGTGCTAGAACGATGAAACTTGGCTAGAATATTAGAGATTCGACCAGATTGGCCTAGAAATCGTCTTTTCCAAATCTTGACCGCAAAGTAAGAAAAACACTTTGAAGCAAAAGACAACATTTTCATGATCCCCATAAGCCCATTATCATGTTTGCCTCAAGGGTTTTGCTTACAAATGAAGTTCTAGCTCCCTTAAAGTGCGCATCTTAACCGCAAAGTCGAAAAGTACTTTTGATCAAACTCTACACCTCAACCCAAGATCATTTTATCCCACAAGGGTTTTGCTTCAAAATTTATTTCTAGCACCCTTAAAGTACGATCATAACCGAAAAGCGGAAAAATACTTTTGACCAAACGGTATGCATTAATGATCCCCAAGGGAGATACATTCTCGTGATTTCCAAATTCATGATCATTCTTATCTCAAGGGTTTTGCTTACAAATGATCAGAACAAACCCACGAAAAGGCAAATTCTATATTTCATCTTCTGAACCACCCTTGCACAGTCTGCCTCTTGGGGAGAGAAGGCGGTATATTGGGAGGGCAAAGGTCCCGCGGTCCTTAACATATCCGATGTGTGATAGTATGGATGAGAATTTGAAAGATTTGTTGTGTGAATGCGAAAATTTGAGTGAACTTAGGTTAGAAATTTTTGGAGCAAATGAAAGAGGGGTGGATGAAGGATGGATGTGTAGGATCATGGGAAATAGTTTTTTTATGAGTATTAAACAGTTGGTGAGGTTCCTCAGAGTAGCCATAGCCCATAGGGATAGGTGCCTATAGAAAGTATTATTTTTGTTTGTTTGTGTTCATTTTTCAAGTATTTGCCATGGCCTTTGGCTCTTGGTGTAAATAAATCTTGTCTTATCTTATGAGCTTCTATCTTTTGTTTAGTTAGTTTGTATTACAGGCAAACCTTGTTCATGTGTTTTCTGTTATTTTCTTTCCAGTATTTTTTCTTTTCTTTGTGTTCTGTCGTATGTCCTTTTGAACCTTGATGGGTTATAAAGCGTACTTACTAATAAAGACAACACTAAAACGAACTCAAACACGAAAATGCCAAAGTCAGAAGAGAAAAAATAGATAAGAAACTCCAATACCGAAATCAATCAGTAATATTCGACGCATAAATACTCCCTAAGCCTAAGCTGGCTGGGAAACATGTATTTGAAACAGTGGCTAAAAACGGATAATCTGCTACGATGTTTGACATCTATATTTTGGCATTTTTGGCAAGAGTCCACTTCAGCCTGCTGCTGGACCCTTGCCAAGAAGGGCCTAAAGAACAGCAGATGACTTTCGTTTTTAGCCATTGTTTTAAAATATACAAAGCCCAAATCAATTTAAAACAAAAATGTATTATCTACTCTTCTATACAAGGGTGCTGACGGGGCTCGTATGAGCAATAGACGAAACAATCCCTGCTCAGCTCTACCGCAGGCGGGGAGTCACCTACCGATACTCGGAGATACCAACTCAGCCAAAAGAACTAGCCTTTTACCTTGGGGGGGGGGGGGGGGACGTCCGGTTTGTCCCGACGGAATAAAAAAAATGTCCCACCAGCATAGAATAGAACCGGTGTAAAACTTGCTGTAATACATCAGTTGATATATTCCCTTTAATGTAATTTCGTATATTAAAGTTCACATATTCGGCTTTTCATTTCAACTTGTGCTAAAAAGCGAAGCTTCCAACGACTGTACCCAGAACAACATAAAGTATGCGCCGAAGGCGAAATTTTTTTAATCTGCCTTTTCCGGATCTGTTTTTTCTATACCTACCATACAAGTTCTAGCTTTTAACGTGTTTCAAACCCAGAATGTTAATCCTAAAACGCCAACTAAACGAAACCGATACTACAGAGAATATAACAAAACTTGCACCGCAGTCGAAATTTTGAGTAAAAGTAATTGTAATGCATCAGTTATGACGATATTCCTTTAATGTAATTCGTTTACTAAAGTTCACATATTCGGCTTTTCATTTCAGCTTTCGCTAAAAAGCGAAGCTTCCAACGACTCTAACCAGAACAAGTTAAAGTAAAGTAAGTTCTGCCTTTCGTCCGGAAACATTTTGTTATACCTACCATACAAGTTCTTGCTTTTAATGCGTTTCAAACCCCAAAGAATGTCAATCCTAAAACGCCAATCAAATGAAACACCGATCTTCAAATAGAGAATTCTACAAAATGCGCCGCAGGCGAAATTTTGTGTAGAACTAAATTTAATGCATCAGTTGAAATTGTCCTTTAAGGTAAATTCGTAAATTTAAATTCCCACCTTTAGCTAAAAAGCTTAGCTTCCAACGATTATACCCAGAATAATTTGAACTAAGCGCCGCCTGCGAACTTTTTTAAACCTGTATTTTCTCCGTACAAATTTGCGCCCGACAATGTTTGCTAAATTTGATTTCTTTCGTATAAAAAGAACCCGATGTGAAAAGCAGTTAGAATTCGATTCCTTCTGTGTTTTGCCCGTAAAGATCTTTATTTCTTACATGTAAATAGAAGCCGATGTGCCGACGAAACTTAAAACTTTCGGGATACGCCCGACAAACGTTTACACAATTTGATTTCTTACGTGTAAAAAGAACCCGATCTGCCGATGAGAATACCGACGCCCGGAAAACATACAGCATTTGATTTCTAAGGCACTCCTCATGTATAAAAAGAACCCAATGTATCGCAGAGAAAACTAACAATTTTTTTGCAATGTTCTGGATATGAAGTTATCGGAGCAAGCGTTGGTGAAGGACTCAATGAGTTTCAGTAGAGATGTTCACTGTCGCTAGTGTTGCTAGTGTCGCTGTTATTCGAGTGTGTGTCACTTTTTTCAAGTCTTGGCGGTACTCTCTAGTGCTATTTTGCTCTTATGTACCGACGAGAATACTGAGGTCCGACAAAAGCTTGCAGAATTCGATTTCTCACGTGTAAAAAGAACCCGATGTGCCGATGAGAATACCGAGGCCCGGAAAAACCATACAGCATTTGATTTCTTCTGTTTTTTGCCCGACTGTATTGTACAGAAGTGGATTTCTGACGTGTAAAAATAACCTGTTGTGCCCGTTGTGCCGACGAGACTAGAACTTCCTCGGTGCGTCCGACAAAGTTTGCAGAATTTGATTTCTTACGTATAAACAGAACCTGATGTGCCGACGAGTTGACCGACACCCAACAAAAGCACACTAAATTTTATTTCTTTTGTATTCCTTATTTACGAAAAGAACCCCATGTGCCGACGACAATACCGACGCCCGACAAAAGTAGACCGAATTCGATTTCTTTCGTGTTTTGCCCGACAAATTTTTGCAGGACTTTATTTCTTCCGAATAAAAAGAACCTCAGGTGCCAACGAGTCGACGACGCCCGACAAAAGCATACAAGTTTGATTTCTTCTGTATTCCTTATGTATAAAAAGAACCCGAACTTGAACTCCTGGGTGCGCCCGACTAAGTTTGCAGAATTTGATTTCTTACTTATAAACATAACCTGATGTGCCGACGAGTATTCCTTATGTATAAAAAGAACCTGATGTGCCGAAGACAATAACGAGGCCCGACAAAAGCATACAGAATTCGATTTCTTCCTTGTTTTGTCCGAAAAATGTTTGCAGGATTTTATTTCTGATGTGCCACGAGTCGACCGACGCTCGACAACAGCATACAAATTGTATTTGTTCTGTGTTTGTCAGCGCGCATCCCGACAAAAGTACTTTCTCAAGACCTTTGTTGAGTGACCAACAAATTAGGGTCTTAGCTGCAACACGAATGCCATTATCGTATCCACTTGATGAACCGTCATGACCCACTCACTCCACTAACTTTCATTACTTATCATGCTCACTCCCTCCCTAGCTTTTATTAGATCCCCAAACGCTTACCCCCCCCCCCCCCCATCCCGACTCAGTGGCATTTCGGTTAACCCCTGACTCGAAAATGCAATCAGTGGGAAACTCTTACCATTTCGCAACATTCGGAAGAGCCTCTCTTCTAACAAATCATAAAGCTGATCTTCTGACGCTTCTCTTGTTTTATTCACGGTGAAGTGAATGCCGCCTCCTGCTGCGTGAACTTCCATGTACGACGCACCAGACATCTGAAAAGGGAATAAACTTGTGAATCACTTTTTATCAAAAAGTTTGTGACATTTACACGACCAAGCAGTGTTGCAGTACTCTCAGCCCTAGACGATAAAGGAAATGACTTGAGAAAAAAAAATCACGATGCAATTTCGACAACGCAAGCACGACGACACGTGCATGACGAGTATTAATTATTACGCAGAGTAGCACTAAAGAATAAGACGGCAGTGTTCTGTGCTAGGGTACTACTACAGTCACAACATCAGTCCGTGATCCCGGGTGAGTGCAGGATACCCCGAGTGCAGGATACTACTTTTGAGCAATAGACTTCTATTCTCTTACATTCTATACTACGGATACGTCAATATGGCCAGAGTTAGTCGTTTCTTCTGTGCCCCATGCATCATGAGAAAACGTGGCTTACTCTCAAGAAAATAATAAAAGAGCTCCTACATCAGGCACCAGAGATGGGCGAATCCAAATCCGAATGGATTCGTATCCAGGATTCGTCCTTTTGGCTGGATTCAAACCTTCTGCTTGTCAGGCTGGATTCGGGTTCGGACTCGGATTCCAAACCCTCAATCTTACGAATCCGCTCAAATTTCTAGTCCTCCCCCGTCCTGTTTCCACTTTCCAAACTTCCTCAGTAGGCCTAATCTATCGCGTTATCTGATTACCTTAGATATCAGTGGTTTTTGTCTCATCTAATATTTAAACTATAAGATATGTGCATGTTTGATTTTTTGTCAAGGTCGGATTCGAATTCTCAGAATGAAGTGGTGGATTCAGATTCGGAATCGGATTCGCACCTAGCCCTGGATTCGGATTTGAATCCTTTCATGATTGGATTCGCCCATCTCTGTCAGGCACCCTATCGTAGTCCACCTTTGGACTCCGGGGAACCTTCTCTCCATGTCCTCAACCCTTAGTCATGATGAAGTCTTGGGACACTATAGTCAGGCATCGTTGAGGCTCCCTGCTCACACACTGGGCAACCTTCTCAGAAAGGGACTAGCGAAGGACTGACATCATCCCCACGCGATGTCTCAGAACCACACGGACAACCCTACAACGGAACGGAGCAAAAACAAGCTGTCGTTTAAAAAATATGAGACAGTGAGGTACCTTCAAAACAAACTCGTGAACTCTGTCGCCTGCCCAGACCGGGTGAGTGTGGGCATCGACAAGGCCTGGTATTACGCACATGCCAGTAGCGTCAACCACTTTTTCGAAATCATCTTCTTTGAAACGTAAGGCCACCACGTCGTCGTAATCTACGTCGGCGATGAGTCCTGACCTAAAAAACAAGACCAAAGGTTTCGATGGGATCCCGACAATTTAATATTTTTTGGACATTTTGATCTAGACGAGTCGACCGACGACCTACAAAAGCATACAAAGTTTATTTCTTCTGGATTCCTTAAGTATAAAAAGAACCCGATGTACCGACGAGAATACCGAGGCACGACAAAAGCATGCAGAACTCGATTTCTTCAGTGTTTTGCCCGACAAATGACGCCCCTGTAGTCAAGTACTTGTAGGCTCTTGTAGCTTCCCAATCCAACACACGAGTACTCGTCGTCGACCACTTTAATCTGATAGCGACTGGAGTAGTGGTGGGCGGTATTCGATACGGTAATCGAAATATTGAAAAAATAACTTTTCTCGAACAGGTACGTAGTGTATATCTTCCTATGTCCCACAGGTAGTTATATCATGACAATGAGTTTTGTAGAGGTTGATACGATATCGTTTCAGCCTCCAGAGAGGATGATACGATATCGTTTCAGCCTCCAGAGAGGATGATACGAAGCCGTATCAACCTCCGCAGAAGTTCATAGAGCACTTTTTCTCAACTACTGAAAAGTAGAACCTGACCTCCGAAAATAAATAAAAGACATCACTCTCAGAAGAAAAACAAAAGAACACTAAAAATAATAAATAATAAAGAAAATAAGAAAAAATAATAAAGAAAGAAATTTTCAAAACTGAAAGAAAATATTGCTTTCCTAGCCAACCACCCTGGGCCATACCTTGTCACAAACACATCTCCAATGAAAATGCAACTTGTCAACTGAAACAACATTACTTCCAGCTTACTTGAACTTATTTTCCTCTACTCTCCAAAAGGCATCTATTGAGCAATTACCACATTCTTTTTTCCTGATGTTGCTCTGATTAAACAGTCCATTAATAAAAACTACAGTGTTGCCACTTTCTCTGATGGAACCTGTGACTTTTGGCCGGAAAAAAAAAATGACAATCTGGCACCTAAAGAAACTTGGTCCTTTTCACCAACTATGAACGAGAAATCTCGCTTTATTCTCTTCATAATTATACGCCTCAACTCTTATGCTTTATTTTTGTGTTTACTGATAAGGAACCGGTCGCAGAGTTCTTGCTCGATTTGTCAAAGAAACGAAAATGTATGACAAATCGCCGAATTCTGCAGCCAGTGGCAACACTGGTTTAAGGTTGATTAGTTCTATCTGCACGCCTTGATCAATTCTATCTATCTAGCCCGCCGCTAGATGGCATCTGCTTCGCCACAAATGAAAAAGATGGTGTTGTGTTGGATAAGGATTGTATTGTTATAAACTGAAATGCACGGGTCACAACAGTAGTCATTTTCACATTTCTATAGTAGGCTAGAGTTGCCATTTCAGTAAACAAAAATTCCCTACAAAAGTAGCAAATAAGTCCTTCCTGGAATACGTCCTTCTTCCAGAACTAGTTGAAAAATGTAGCTTTGGTTCAATGCAGTTTGGATTCCGTTCGAGCGCCAGTTGTGCGCATGCTCATCACATATTGACAAAAATGATGAAACAGGCTACCCGCGACAAGTCTTCTATACATATATGTTCTATAGATATAGCTGGTGCTTTTGACAATATAACGCATTCTCAGGCCCTATTTTCTCTCATTACTTCTGGCGTGAATCTGTCTGTCGTCTATCTGTTAAAATTTTGGTATGGTCATTCTTCAGTAAGGTTCAAATGGCAAGGTAGCTTGTCAGAGATTATTTCTGTCCGAACTGGTGTTCGCCAAGGGGGAGTCTTATCTCCCTACATCTTCAAATCGGCCATATCTTCTTGTCTCTATTCTTTGCTTCCTGCTTACTTCTATAAAGACTATGCCTTCAGCTACATAGCCTATGCGGACGACTTACTCTTAGTAAGCCGTAGCCGATCCACACTCACAAAAAATGTAAGTAAGCTGTCGTCAGAACTTCTGAAAATTGGCCTTGAAGTTAACCTTTCAAAATGTGAGTACCTGCATTTCAACCCTTCGTCAAATTGTTCGAGTGCATCTAAAGCTTCTATATCTCTTGGATCGTTCATCGTCAAATCAACAGACTCTCTACGGTGGCTCGGCATAACATTCAAATCTTCATTGTCAAAATTTTGCTCATCGGTTGTTCAAGAAGTTTATAAGTCGATCCGTAGCGCCTATGGGCGCATCGTCCCCAACCGGGGGCGCTATAATCGTAAAGCTTTGGGAAATTTGTACAGCACCTTCTGCGCTCCTTCTATACTATTTCGTTCTGGCGTCACTCATGTTCTGCGAGAAGGAGATTAAAAAGATGAGATCATGTTATTTTAAATATGCAAAGCACCTGCTCCACTTGTCGAAATTATGTCATAACCATACATTGACGGAGAAATTCAAAATTCAAGACGCAAGTGTTACCCTTTTGGATGTTTCGTCATCACTTTCAAAACTCATGGACAACAAGGCCCAACCAGCACACGATGTCGTCCACTGCTTCCTGACCGAAGATTAAAAATTAAGTGTCTTTTTCTGTGTGTATATATGTGTTTTGTTTATTTTCTTTACTTTTGTCATTTACTCCGCCTTTTCAAAATGGCGGGTCATAAATAAATTACTTACTTACTTACTTACTAGTATAGCAGAATAACAACAAGTCCTACCTATTAAAATTGTTTTGTTCGAAAACGTTAGATTAGTTAACGTACCTCCATCTCGGTTCATATCCGAATAACAACATCGACGGCCATTTAAAATTATCAACCTCACCTTCGGCTCGGATAGGTTATTTTCAATGACCGTCTCGGTGTTATTTCCGATATCAATCTCGATGTCTGAAGTTAACCTTTAATATCGATATTGACTTTTCAAATATCGACAGTTTCATTACGATGTGCAACAGTTCTATCATTCGGGATTTTCAGACTAAACGAACGAGTAGGGATTTCAAACTTGATTTTGATTGGGGAGGAGACAGTGGAGAAACAGACTGGGAAAGTTAGATTTTGTTACATGGTTCAGTTTTTTTGTCCATGAAAAATGTAGCACTATAAACAGTTTCAAATATCGATATTCCCAAATATCGCGCAACAATCGAGCAAAATTTTTTCCCGGAAGAGATAACAGGGCAACCGGGTTTCAAAAAATACACAATTTATTTTCTCTGAAATTCTCTCAATTGAAGCTTGCTTTCTTGGATGACAGAAACACCCAGAACGGGAGGTCGCCGTTCAGCCAGTCTTTGACCACTATTTAATTAATACTCTTGATGACTAACTCTTCGTTCCGATGAAGAATCGCCGTGTGCCTAGCGAAGAGCCGTAAGCGTCGCTATAGCTGTCCCCAACGAACTCTGTTGATTGGTTGACAGAGGATTTGAGTCGTCGTACGGGCGATCGTCGGATCGGGAAGCTGATCTGCCTGCCAAGTTTCATCGTCCTAGCACATCTGGAAGTACCCTGACTCGCAATCGTGGGTAGTGACCACTCGACCGACAGAGGGAACTGAGATCGATGCAAGGCTGGGTCAAAGAATGAAAGTAGGAATTTGCAAATTCGAGGGTTTGTGATGATCATTCGTAAGCAAAACCTTCGAGATAAGAATGATCATGGGCCCTTGGAAATCAAGAGAATGTAAAGAGAGTGTATGTTGCACTTGGTTGTGATGATTCGCACTTTATGGCGCTAAAAATTCGTCTGTGATCAAAACACATTAAGCAAAATCATTAAAATGTGTATTTTCCTCAAAAATACTGTTTTTACTTTAAGGAATTCACCTGAAAGCAAAACCCTTAAGGCACAAATAATCTTGGGCCCATGGGGATCATGAATATTTATCGTTTGGTTAAATTTGTTTTCCCATTTTTCGGTTAAGATGCGACTTATAGTGTGCCAGAAGTTCATTTTCAAACAGAACCCTTGTTGCACAAATGATCATGGTCCCTTAGGGATCATGAACTGTATCTTTTGTTCGAAAGTATTGCGCACTCTAAGGGAGCTAAAAATTCGTTTGTAAGCAAAAGTTTCATTCATTTGTAAGCAAAAATGATCATTGGGATCAAGCAAATGCGAGAGAAAATGTATATTTAGCTTTAAAGTTTTTTCATACTTTGCGGCTAAAGACGAGTACTTTAAGGGATGGTTAGATCTGGGAAGTGACAATTTCTATGCCAATCCTGTCAAATCTTCAATTTTCAAGCCAAGTTTCTTCGTCCTATCTTAACTCGCGATCATCGGAATTCCGCACCTCCCCCTCCAATCCGGTTCTGTCACGGATGTATCTAGGGCTTGTGCCTGTTCTTCTCCACCAAGTTTCTTCCCGATCGCTCCACTCAAAGTGTTGTCACAAGATTTCCGGTTCTCACCCCCCCCCCCCCCATAGGCTCTTCATCGGATCCGGTCCGGACTTGAAATGGGACATTAGAAACGAGGTCTTCCCAAATATTACGTTCCATCAAGATCCGATCACCCGTTCCAAAGTTATGATCGATGATCGGTTTGGGGAACGGACTATTTCCAAGTGAGTTTGGTCGATTGCCTGATAGGCCTGCCAAGTTTCATCGTCCTAGCCCACCTGGAAGTGCCTTAACCCCGGAATTCCAACCCACCCCCTGCAACTCCCCCACAGTGGCCAAATCCGTTCCGGCTCTATCAATGATGTACCTAGGGCTTGTGCTTGTTCTTTCCACCAAGTTTCATCCCAATCGCTCCACTCTAAGCGTTTCAAAAGATTTCCGGTTCCCCCCTCTGATTAGTAGTATGAAGTTGTACGAAAAAGTAGCATGAACTATGAAATGATGCTACTACATGCTTCTATGGCAGGTCTACCATGTTACTTTATTCTACTGCATGCCACTATTAGCACGACTGGATGCTACTTTAGCAAGAAACGATGCTACTGGATATTACTGCTTAAGATTGGCCAAGTCCGAGGCACATTAAATGATAGTATTCCTTACTATTACACATAAATACATGCAACTTTTTCGTACAACTATCATACAACTACGCAGGCTACAAATTTTTCATCGGGCCCACATTCATCGGATCCGGTCCGGACTAGCAATGAAAGAGAAAGAAGACTCAAAACCAAAAGACACCTTCTGTAACCTCCTGCACAGTGTTTCCACTTGCTCCTCATCTAAAATCCTTCTAAGAACCCCAGAAATCCGGAAAAATCCTCCTAGAGAAGTCCACAAATCCTGCCAAGAAATCTTACCGGAACAAGATCAAAGGTTTCGATTGGATCCAGGCCCGTATCCAGGAATTTTTTTTTTTTTGGGGGGGGGGGGTTGCCTGCGGGTCGGACAAAAAAGTAAAAAAAGACACAGATCAGAGGGAAAAGCCTATAAAACGGTTCTTTTTGTACGTTTCGGGGGGGGGGGGGGGTCAACCCCCTAACCCCCCCCCCCCCTGGATACGGCCTTGACTGGATCCCATTTATTGGACTTCTTGATTCAGACAATCCAATCTTGTAGATTTCCGACTTTTCGCCAGACCCCTTTAAAATTTTGCTATTTATCCATAGCCCACCACTTGAATATGGACAAAAAAATAATGTTACCGTTTTGGTGTTTTTCGCAACTTACGGCCTAACACCTAATCAGATGAGAAAAACAAGTCCAGATATAGATTCAGCAAGGATGTTTACTCCAACATCTCATCCTAATCGACTTCAGAAAGGTCCTTTACTTTGACAAAATTCTTCGTATTTTTGCAGCCTTCCCAGCAAACTGCATGCAGAGCATAAGAGCTAGTGACATTGAGAGCTGGAGAACCTTTCAATCCAAATTTACGGGTTTTGGCAAACTTTGCCAGCTTATCGGTTAAGGAAATAAAGTTCAAAATCCAATTTAGCACGTGTTTCCCCGATACTGAATCTCTAATCTACTTCCCAAACTGAGCTTGAACCAAATTTCCAGGCCGAGGTGAATCATTTGTCCGGCAAGAAGACTAAGTTCAGATATGAATTCAGCGGGTCTCCATACCCCTTAAACGACTATGTCATTACCTTATAACACATACCTTTTTTACCCTTGATTCGAAAACCCCTCCTCTGCCTCTAAATATCTAAAGGACCCATCCACAACTTGGCCTGTACTTTGCCAGTGAATCCTCATACGAAGTTTGAACAACAGATCTCAACAGTCAACACATCCGACCCCCCGACAAGACAGACACAGACTTCCATTACGAAACCCAAAGAATACGTGCAAGAAACTTGACGTGTCCATAGGTTAAACAAAGCGCCCGAGGTGTAGAGCTTTCGCCTGTGTGGATAAAGGGGTAGGGTACGAACCTTTTTCTTTTCGAAAATTGGTCGACAAATTTTATGAGATTGTTCACCAAAGAGTTGTCGGATGCATTGCCTTTTTGACCAAGTAAATGCCGGTTGGGACTTTGCAGATAACTAGACTGATCGCATACACTTTTTGTTTATCTTTACTATGTTCGTAAGTTGTAACAGCACTGAAAAAAAACTTCAGATTCCAGGCGAACTACTTGTCCGGCGAAAAAATTAGTTTCATATTCGGATTCAGCATGTCTTCTTACCCAGAACCGAACATCTAATCAACTTCAGATTCAACTTTAACTTTTTGCAAATTTTCCATTTTTTGCCGGATTCCGTTCGAACTACTTGTCCAGCGAGAAAATAAATTTCATATTCGGATTCAGCGTGCTTCCTTCCCCCCAATGACTATCTCCTTAGCTTTTAAAATATTTGTTTTCGCCCCTTATTTTGAAACCCCTTCCCCTACCCCTAAATACAAACCTTTGGGGCACATCTACGAACTTGACCTGTCCTTTGACCCAAAGAATCCTCACACGAAGTTTCAGCAAAATATCTCATTCCCTTAGAGAGTTATCGTGCTGACAGACGGACGGGCGGACAGACGGACAACTTTTACGGAGTCATAGGTATCCCTCCAATTACGTTTTGGGATCCCAAAAACAAACAAAAACGTTTCCATACTAGTTGAGGCGATGGTAGTGAAGAGCTGAAGACTATAGTTGGAGGATTTGAGCAAATGCAGCTAAAATGCGCCACAGGCATTTTTTTTTTGGAAACAACGATGATCATGAGTGTCTTTATGCGATCCCACATGAAGACATAATCAAAAGCACAGCTTTCAAACGAAAGAAATAAACAGCAATTTTTTTTATTATTTTCATTAAAAATGAGTTTGGCATTCATTGGTAAAAGTTGGACAAAAATGGAATGTCGAACGTACATAGTTAAAATAGAGCTTCTATTATGGTTACGTTTTCCCAAAATCCCTAATTCTCACTGCAGTCTGTATAAATATCAGAAAATTCCAGAGAACTCCTGAAAAAGGCCGGAAATCCTGCTAAATCCTCGATTTCAAAAATCCTGAAAAAATCCGTCCGGAATCCCAAATCCTGAATTTCAGGATAAATCCTAGAAAGTAGAAGCACTGAAGCTAGTTTCGTATTAAGTAGTCGCCTTCCCATCAAGTGTGCTCTTTCTCTCCCAGTCTTTTCTGTTATCTTTACGTCGCAGAACGCTACTTGACCAGAGACATAACAGAAGCTGAATGGTTCTCATGCAGTCGTTTCAGTATTATCTCCAGAGTTCAGAAAAAATGGACACAAGTATGGACCAAGATAAAGTAAACGGTCTTCTGTTCCTAACCAGCCTTCCCATGTGGATCGAGGCAACAGTTCAGTTAAACTTCAATGTTGAAAATTATGAAATATTAGCTGCGTCTTTAGCCAATTCTCCCGTCTTTCAGTTAACCGACCCATTTACCGCTATAAGCCGTTTGTTCTGCATCCTATCCCATTCGCCCGGCGATAAAAAAAAAAAAAGGCTTCTTTCGCATTCTCAAGAATTACATGGAAGATTCGACTATCCTTACTCAGAAAGAAAGGAGGTCGGTTGGACCAAGGTTGAACGGAGCTCCAACCTCAGTCCAGAGATCGGTTAACCGACCAACAGACGGTGACAAAAATCAGCTTGTAAGAATTTAGTCGGTTAACGGAAGACCATAAATCCTTTCCAGGATTTATCCTGAATTCAGGATTTTGGATGCCGGCAGGATTTTTGCAGGATTTTTGAGAATCCAGGATTTAGCAGGATTTCCGAACTTTTTCAGGATTTCCCAGGAGTTTTCTGACATTTTTAACAGACTTCAGTGAGAATTAGTTATCTTAGGGAAAAGCTCTATTTTAGCTACAACCTATGGCTACATTCTACTTTCCGCTTTTGTCCACTTTTACATCTAATAACGGAAAGAAAACGGCTTATAGTGGGAAATTCTGCAGGTCGGTTAACTAGATAGCGGCAAAAAAACGCAGCTATTGCATCACTACATGTCAAAGCTACTTTAAAGTAACAAGGGATCCTTACAGAATTATGGTCTGGAACGGCTTTCCGAACTTCTCCACTTAACCGCTGAATGAGAGAGCTACAACTTCTCATCTATCAGTTACACCCTTCAAACAGTTCACGAAGCTTCAAAGGAACTCGATTCCTAAGTACGACTAATTCCCAGCCCCCGCGCATTACCATAATTAAGATGCAGCCAGGACCACTTGAGAACCACGCCACAAAACCTTACATTTTTTGTCGAAGTCTCTCTTGTCAGCACACCATGTGACGCAGGTACCCCCCCCCCCCCTCGAGCCGAAATCTGAGTACAACTCCGTCGGAAAGGAGAACTTTAATCCTAGCCATGCTTTATGAAGGGGCGTAATAAAAGGTGATGGTAGATGATTTAGAAATAAACTTTGAGGTCACTGAGTTTAGGAAGAATCGTAGCCAATGACAGTAGAAATATGAGAAAAAGAAGACATGCTCTATGAAAAAGTTAAGGGCTTTCAGATGTCGCAAAAGAAGAACGCCCGCTTCAGCCAGGGCACATGGTTTTCGATCATCCGCTAAGATTCTAAACATTTTTGGATTATACAGTATACTGTTTGACGATGTGTGATTTTGGTTGTACAAAGGGGATTTGACCTACATAGATACAAAACCATGTCTTTTTCAAACAAGTTAACTGATCGGTGGCAAATGGGATGAGCCACTACCCTGATGGGAGTTATTACTGTGAACACAATTGTACCATTTGTATATATGAAATGCTTAGACCGAAAGGCCGATCTTGGGTTTTAGACTCCTTTCCATTTTGTTTGATTTTTCCCACTTTTCATCATCATCCAAAACGCCAAGCTATTGGGTGCAACGTCGGCGCCTCCCCCTTTCGGCCACGGCGTGCAAAGTTTTCAATTACTTTGCTGACTACCTCCGCTTTGCAGAGCGAGATGTCCCGATCGAGTTGACAATCGCCAACAAGACAATCGCTAATTTCTCTTGGCAAGTTTTGGCATTTCGAAAACTGGTATTTCTGAACCGTTTTGTCGTGTAAACATCATCTCTGGTAAGAGTTGTGCTTTAAGAACAAATTATTAAAAGAAATAGAAACTGTCAAATATTTAATGATTTTTGTTTTACTTTTGATCCAAGCACAAGCTAAGTACTTTTTTTCTATTTGATTGTTGTGCTGGGAGTTCTTTGGGGGCTCCCCAGCAGTGTACTTTCTGAATCGCGAAACTAGATCGCGTAACTCAGAAGTTTCATAACAGATAACACGAGGATGCGCGGTTTCAACAGATACTGCGTAACAGATAACACTTCGGATGTTATCTGTTGTGTTTCAAAATGGTCTGCAGAATAAGCGTTACCATTAGGAAGAACCGCAAAACCGCCAAAAAGTATCTGCTGAGTTTTCCGACATCATGACGATAAGGAATATAGTCAGTAAATGCTTTTTTGGCTCTTCCTAACAAAGCTTGTTATGCATAAAATTTCATGCATAACGTTTTCAAACACAACAGATAATATCCGTAGTGTTATCTATTACTCATTATCTGTTGAAACCGTGCATCCTCGTGTTATCTGTTCTGAAAGTTCTGACAGTGTACCCAGTCCTGGAACTAACCTCTTAAAAGTGGGTTCATCTAGGTGTTTCAATTGTGAGACTGCATCAATTGCGAGTCATCGCGCCTTCAGTCAATTTCTCGCTCAAGTTTACACTGACGTGACAAGAGAAAACTCAAGTTCCTTTCGCCTAAACCTCCCAAAATAAGTATTTTCCCTGGCTCTTACTTTGTCTGGGCTTTGCAGAATCCCCTGAGGACGATATGTCTGTTTGTCCTAGTTCATCTACCATAACTGTCGAACTCCGACTGACGGAAATGAATGAGATTAAGCCCAAAGTACATCAGGGACAAGTAGGGTCTAAGGCACAGGGACAAGGAGGGCCTAAGGAAGAGGGACAAGGAAGGTCCCTAATGGTCCCTAACCGTTGATTTGATGAAGACCTAGGGCGAGGAGGTGAGGTCTATTAGAGAGAAAGGAACTCCGGCTGCTGCTGCGGAAATTCATCGTTTGCGCCTTACTTATTGTGACAAGACGATACAAACTAGGGGATAGGTGACGGGCCACAATCAGCTTGAGGATATACAAAATAACCGGAAAAGCAATTGTCGGTTTGGTTACCTAATCCACAAAGGCTACTGTTTATTTTTTCATTTAAGAAGGGTTCCGAGAGCTCAACATCGAACTTAGATGAGTTCATGAGTTTGATTGATCAATTCGTAATTTAATAATTTAAGACCAGTACTATTTTTCATTTACAGTATATCAATCAATCAATCAAATTTGCTTCCAAATAGCTCAAAGCTAGAAGAGGTGAATAAAATATTTGCGAAATACATAAAAACGGCAACAATTTAACTACTACACTACTAGATCTGACCGGAAATAAATGTTGGAATGAAACTGTGTAAAAATTTGGTTGACGAATTGGCAGGAACAAAACTGATTGCCAGTGTTCCTCTTCTCCGACCGACGCACGGACGACGGTAGGGGAGCGGGGAATAAACGGTTCATCTGGATCTGGGGACACCGCACTATCTTGGCTCCTAAAATTTTTGAAGAAGAATTCTCCCCGGATTTTACATATGACCATGGTTGCCATGTAACACAAATTCCTCATCACCAAAATTTTATAAAAAGGAGGTTGGGAAGGAGAGAAGGAGAAACA
This sequence comes from Branchinecta sandiegonensis, assembly GCA_030848855.1. Taxonomy (NCBI): domain Eukaryota; kingdom Metazoa; phylum Arthropoda; class Branchiopoda; order Anostraca; family Branchinectidae; genus Branchinecta; species Branchinecta sandiegonensis. The sequence continues at coordinate 9,972,733 of JAUPMV010000003.1, read as the reverse complement.
GAAAAAAATCAAATCAAATTTGACAAAAAAACAGATTCAGTCGTGGCAAGCCTGCTTATTAAAGACTTACCCATCAATAACCACTGATACTCCTCTTCCATCTTTCTCTTCCAGAATGGCTAAATCAGTCTTCGTTTGGTCTATACCGCGGAGGCAGCGCTGCCCATCAACGGTAACTCGAACTACTTGACGTGCATTCCGGACCCACAACTTCATCATCACTAGGTGGCTCTGCTACGAAGCTCAGCCTTATTTCCTCTAAACTGAGCTTTCCCAAGTCGATGTGTTTTATCCTGGAAACGAAAAGAATAAGGGCTGCTCATTAAAAAAGGAGATAAAAGCGACCGGGTTACAACCGTTATTCAGGGTTAAAAGAAAAGGTTAACGATTTTTTTCTTCCAAAGACGAACGTAAGGGTACAAGGTACAACTATTTGCCTGTAGATTCGAGGCTAGGATCTTGCTAGAATGAACTGTACTCAAAGCAACTACTTTTGGAACTGAGGCCACCAGAAACAATCACAGCCAGATGAAGACTCGTCCGATGTCCCGGAAGTTCACCTAAGTTTTCTTCTGCTTGTATTTAACAAATATTTCCGCACGAGTTCGTCTATTTTCTGTATAAATGCAGAATATTTTCTTCAAATCGCGATTTTTTTTCTTTAAATCTTGCAGAAAATTAAAAAGGAATTGCGATTTGTAGCTTCTTAATGTGTTCAACTTTAAATAGGGCGCTTTAATTTCGGATTTAATAGTATTTTAGTACAAATATTCAAGGGCTTAATGTCTATAGATACGTAAGCAATTATCAACACTAAAAGCGCTAATGGGCCATGGTTAATACAAATATAAAAAAAAAATCTACTAAATAAACTCCTATTATATAATCCAAAATCAACCCCTTCCTTCCAAACTCTCTTTCACAGAAACCCAAAAATTAACACTTCCACCCACTGGACTTGTCGATGTTAACTAATTTAGCGGAAAAGAAAAAAGAGACCAAGTAATGATAATAGTTGCGTTTTTGATCGAAGTTTTGTTCGCTGTTGGCTTAGCCGGTTGCTTAATGTCTAATTTCGACGCAGTCGTAGTTCACAGTTTGCTTAATTAGTGTTTTTACGACTTCGGCCATCCTTGAAAGGTCACCGTTCTTCAACGGTCCAACAAACTTCGAACTTGCGAGCTCTCAAAGCTTGACGGTCAGAGTTTAAAGGACAAAGAAACCGTGACCGGCGACCAAAAACGGTAACTAAACAGAGACCTTTGAGTTTGAAGGTGACTTAAAACTTAGATCAAAAACGCAATTAATGAATATTCCTTTAGTCCAAGCTGACTGCGAATCATGTTTGACACTGCAAAACGGATGCGTCAATTATATTTTATTTTAGCTATATTTAGTCCCTTCTTGGCAAGGGTTCTCAGGCTCAAACCGCTCAAGCTGGAAAATTAACTTGTGAAAAAACAACTGAAGATTCTTCCTTAAATATCTGACCAAGATGGATATAGCTCCAATAAAATTAGCTGACGTATCCGTTATGCAGTGTCAACTACTGACAATCATGTATAGGCTACTGATGGACACTGATACTGATAATCATCGCTGCCAATTCCTCGTCAGGCTATTCTCGCCCTGCTGGAAAACATATTAAGTTTTCTCCAATTCTATGTTGGTTCTGATTCATTTATTGATATTAGGCTACTATTTCTGCAAAATAAAAATTTGCACAAATCCGGCAGAGCGCAGAGTTCGAAAAGGCCGGCCCTTGTTTATTTATTTGAATCTAACCGGCCAACTAGGGCCATTATGCAAAACAAAAGAACACTTTACAAACTTCCACTTTACACACTATGTTGGGTCAAACCAGGGACCCATAAATTTCCTGTAATGACTCGTCATTCAGGGGGCTTGCCAATAAGAGATTTCTGATGCGCTCTTGACCGAGCGTCAGATAGTTCGAAAAATACCCAAGGGGATAAAATACCCGACTATCCAGATGGACAAAATTTTTCGCAGCTGTTGTGCTAAACTAGGAGTATTTCTCTGTAATGGAAGAGTATCCTGGATCTTTTGTCCTAGCTTAGGTACCTGGTGGCATGCTGAATAGGCCCAACAGATTTTGTCTATTTAAGCAAGAACGCCGATTCGACCCAAGCGGAATTTTTGGAAACTAGGTGAGGCTCGGGCAACATAGCAACATAGAAGCATAGGAAATGACAAGCCCCCTGAATGGCGAGTCATTACAGGAAATTTATGGGTCCCTGGTCAAACCCACAATATACCAACTCCCCCCATTTCAACCAAATAGGAAGAGATAGCTGCATGTGCGACCCAGAGAGAACAGCCAACAGAGGGTTCTGGTACTCCAAAATTCTATTCTGGAGCGAAAAACAAGCTGATCTACGGACTTCAGAGAAAGATGGGAGACCTTCACCAACAAACATTGCCGAGGCACTACAATTCCAAGGAAAACCGTGCAACCACCGGAGGGAGTTATTGTACAGAAAACGAAAAGAATTACCGCGTCTGACCGTGATATTAGTCACAAGAGAAATACCGTAAAGTTGTCTGCAGTAAGCCCGGAACAGGAAAGATTTCACCACTCCGTCACACTTCGCGAATTTCCTGATCAGGGGGTTGGCGCGAGCACAGAGTGATCTGGCCAATGCATTCACATGAAGTTCATCGGTTCCCTGCCCTTAGAAGTCCCCCTTAGAAGTCAACAAACTACTGATCTAACTAGAAATACAAAAAAAAAAAAAAAGATACAACGTTTTAACGCCGCCTTACGCACCATCCTTGGTGCAAGTAGTTAAAGGACCGGTCGTACCTACAGTTTCAATGCAACCTATTTCCGTTACTAGATCCATTAATTCTTAAGCCCATAAATCGGAATTTCATTTGTTACATTCTAACCCACTAACGACGCCTCCCTTGCCGTGTTTCGCTATTTTCCATGCTTACCATGCGCTCGACGGGTGTTCGGATATCATACTGTTGATGCGCAAAACCGGTTTCTGAACTTTGCCATGTTCTTGCTAGAAGTCAATGGTCCTGGGAAAAAGTCTTATAACACCCAAAGCCACGTATAATTTTTGGTGTGCTTTAAAGTCTTTGATTCATGTGGGCCGAGAAGGCGGAAAATCCGCCATTGCTAATTAACTATTCATTGATCTCCTGGCGCTGGTCAAAAGATTACTCAAACCTTCGAGAAGATCGAGTGGCGTGTAAGAGGATTAAAACAACTAAATATAACATCATGTGGACGTTTAGATATGTCGGAAGAAGAAATCATCGGCCAGTTTGACATTTGTTGGTCTCGGAAGCTGAATATTATTTAGATCAATTTCAGAATCTTCAAGAAATCACTATAACGAATTTAGTATAATTTACGGCGTTTGTTTGTTGTGATCTAGTTGACATCCTTAATTCTTTGGACTTACGGGAATTAACAAGAAACAAGACCAAAGGTTTCGATGGGATCCCAAAAATCTAATATCTGATCCAGACAATTGGGTCTTGTCTTCGCCAGATCCAGTCTTTGCTAGGCTAATCAACAGAGAAAACCAAGTTCAGATAGACCTCTATAAGCCATATCTATTTTGACGATACTTCCTGCTTTACTTCTGTCAAATTTCCGGTTTCGCCCGAATTCCGAGCGAACTACTAGTCCAGCAAAAAAAAAAAAAAGAAAATTCGGAAACGAATCCAGCGGATCTCTTTATCCCTATAAAGAATGACATTTTGTTTTTTGTCATTGTGTTATGTTTCCCGCCATGGCCCTTGGGCTTCATTGGGAATAAATTCATTCATTCATTCATCTAATCAACTTTAAATAAAACTTTGGCTTAAGAAAAAAATTCCGGTTAAAACCGGATTCCGGACTAATTATTTGACCGGGTTAAAAATGATTGTCATGTACAGATTCAGCGTCTCTTCTTACCCCTAAATCTGTCATCTAATCAACTTCGGATAAAACTTTCGCTTTTAACAAACTTTCCGGTTTTGGCCGGATTCCTGGCGAACTAGTTGTCCGGTGAGAAAATGGTTTTCATCGTCGTGTTCAGCATGCCTTCTTACCCTTGAATCGAACATTTAGTCAACTTCAAATGAAACTTTTACTTTTAACCAACTTCCCGGTTTTTACCGGATTCCGGACGAACTACTTGTCCGGCAAGGAAATGGTTTTCACCATCGTTCATCATGTCTCCTTATCCCTAAATGGAAAATTTAATCAACTTCAAATGAAACTTTTACTTTTGAACAACTTTCCGGTTTTGCCGGATTCCGGACAAACTACTTGTCTGACAAGAAAATGGTCTTCACCATTGTACTCAGCATGTCTTCTTACCTCGTAATCGACTGTCACATTAGCTGTTTAAAAAGATTTTGTTTGTCCCTTAATTCGAATCCCCTCTCCCACCCTCAAATATAGGGCTACAGAGCCCATCTTCGTACTTGACCTGTACTTTGACCCAAAGGATCCTCCCATCAAGTTTCATCAAAATATCTCAATCCCCTCGAGAGTTATCGTGCGGACAGACGGACAGACAGTCAGACGGACAGACGGACATACAGACGGAAAACTTTTGCGATGTCATAGGTCCCTCCACTTACGTTTTGGGATCCCAAAAACAGAAAACAAAATACCTAAAGAAATCGATAATGCCAATAATTAGTTTGATTTTTCTACAAATTTTCATATGCCTGCTACAATAACAAGACCAAAGGTTCCGATGGGATCCCAAAAATTGAATCTTTGATGCAGACAGTTACGATCTTTGTGCCGACCGGTTTTATAAAACTCAAGTTCATATATACCTCTATAAGCCATATCTATTTTGACGATACTGATCGAGACTTCCTGCTTACTTCTGCAAAATTTCTGGTTTCGGTCGAATTCCGAACGAACTACCATACTTGTCCAGAAAAAATAGAAAGTTCAGAAACGAATTCAGCGACTCCTTATCCGTATAAAGAACATCGGATCAACTTCAAGTAAAACTTTAACTTATAAAAAATCCGGTTTCTACCCGATTCCGAACGAACTATATGACCCGGTAAAAAAAAAAGATTGTCAAATGCAGATTCGGCGTCTCTTCTTACCCCTACATCTGTCATCCAATCAACTTCAAATAAAACTTTTACTTTTTACAAATTTTCCGGTTTTGGCCTGATTCCGGGCGAATAAGTTGTCCGGGTAGAAAATAATTTCACATATGTGTTCAGCGTGTCTTCTTACCCCTAAATCGAACATCTAATCAACTTCAAATAAAACTTTTACTTCTAACAGACTTTCCGGTTTTGGCCGGATTCCGGGCTAACTACTTTCCCGGCGAGAAAATGGTTTTCACCATCGTGTTCAGCATGTATTCCTACCCCTAAATCGAACATCTAATCAACTTTAAATAAAATTTTTACTTTTAACAGACTTTCTGGTTTTGGCCGGATTCCGGGCTAACTACTTGTCCGGCGAAAAAAAGATTTCACCATCGTGTTCAACATGCCTCTTACCCCGAAATCGAATATCTAATCAACTTCAAATAAAACTTTTACTTTAAACAAACTTTCTGGTTTTGGCCGGATTCCGGGCGACATACTTGTCCGGCGAGAAAATGGTTTTCACCGTCGTGTTCAGCATGTCTTCTTGCCCCTCAATCGAACATTTAATCAAGTTCAAATGAAACTTTTACTTTTAACCAACTTTCTGGTTTTTGCCGGATTCCGGACGAACTGCTTGTCCGGCGAGAAAATGGTTTTCACCATCGTGTTCAGCATAATCGGCTATCACATTAGCTATTTAAAAATATTTTGTCTGCCTCTTAATTTGAAACCCCTCCCCCACCCTCAAATATAGGGCTACATAGCCCATCTTCGAACTTGACCTGTACTTTGACCCAAAGGATCCTCCCACCAAGTTTCATCAAAATATCTCAATCCACTCGAGAGTTATCGTGCGGACAGACGGACAGACAGACGGACAACTTTTGCGATGTCATAGGTATCCCTCCACTTACGTTTTGGGATCCCAAAAACGTTTTGTTGGATCCATAGTCAAACTATGATCCCATCCTCCCCATGTCGAACGCTTCCGACCCGTGCCGCTTGATGACCCAGCGTTCGGATAGAGTCGTGGCTTCATCTTGGGTGGAGGGGTTCTAGACGTTGCAAATGCCAGAATGCTTATGAGTTAACTCCTTTAAACACAGGAAATGCGAAACAACGCGCAAATCAGGAATACAAAATAACGACTTCCGAGAACTCTTCAAAACGAAGGAGATCGAATCCACACAACCGAGCAATCATTCCTGGTCCCTCTTCAAGCACCCAAAGGACTTTCCCCATTTTCGACAGCTCGCTCTTCTGAGCAAGTTTGCCTTTGATTTTTCAGCCACTTGATTACTTTCGCTTATTTTTCGATTTTTCCAGTTCCGTTCACTAACAAGCCGATTTGGTCCGTCAAGCGTCTCGAAGTCAGGTTGCCTGTCTGATTCTCTTTTGCTTTTTCCACGACTTTATTCAAAGCAGGGCTGGAGAAAGTAATAAGGAAAAATGCGAACGAGGGAACTCGTCAGTACATGTTGTGTGAAGGGGGCAGGGGCGTCACGACTAGGGGCGGGGGGGACGCCCCACCCCGGATGTTGTCGGAGAGTCGGTAAAAAATAGCCGAGTCTGCGCTAAGCGCCGCGATTTTTCGTAAAAACAGCCGATTTTTCGTCAATACAGTCGTTTTTTCCAAATAACAGTCGTTTTTATCTGCCAAAGCAGTCGGTAAAAATGACCAGCCAGTCGGTAAATACCTTGCCCCCCCCCCCCTTCCCCAAACATTTTGGCTAGTAACGCCTCTGGAAGGGGGGGCCAGCGCTGGAACTGCATCGGATGTTAAAAAGGCAGATGCAGATGAATATAGTAGCAGCCTACGTAGGTGACAAGGAGTGTATGCAAGACCCGTAAAAAAGAAAGAAGATAGTTTATTTTACAATCCATTTTCGTGGTTAAACAACCAAATTTGAAATTATTGTCAACAAAAATGTTCAACTGTGTCAATACAGTTCAGTTCAGTTCAGTTTATTAACAAAAAACAAACCATACACTGTAAGCTCACTTCACCCTAAGTGAGCACTGCCCGTAACGGGTGACAGTATTCATTCATTTGTCAAGAAAAGAAATACAAGGAAAAGAAAAGAAAAAAGAAAGAAAAGAAGAAGAGGGGAAAAGAAAAGAAAACAAACGTACATTAATAAAACAAAGACATAGAGAACTAACGGTAGAAAAAAATAGGATCTAATTCTATATTTTCCAACAAGAAAATTTTAATCTTACTCTTGAACTCTGGTATGCTATTAGCATTTTTCAGTGTATTTGGCAGATAATTCCATATTTTTGGACCGGTAAATTTGATTGAAAAACCAGATGACGTGAGACGTCTCGTTTCTGTAACTAGTTCCCATACATGTCGATTACACATGCTTTGTTAAAAAGTTTTATGAATTAACGAAAGAAACTGTTTGTATATCTGACACAGCGGTTGGACTCGGACTCGGGACTCGTTTCGAGACGCCTTTTTCAAGGACTCTGACTCGTCCAGGACTCGTCTTTCACGGAGCTGTCCGTCCGCCAGAGCTATGGATTCGGACTTCGGACTCGTCTCGAGACTCTTGAGACGGTATCGAGACGCCTTCTTCAAGGACTTGGACTTGTCTCGGATTTGCTGGACTCGCAGCAGCTCTGATATCTGACGTGTTTTGTGGGTACACGTCTGAGTTGGGTACCCTAGAACTTGCCATTCATTATAACGGGAACGTATGGAGTGTTGACATATTTTACGCAGTGGTTGTTGTACAATACAAAACCATGACTGCCACTATGCCGAGAAAAAAAAAATCCCCAGTCGAGCTCCTCATGTACTGAGCGAACGTATACTGAGCTTGTCCTGCTGGAAAATAGAAAAATCGTTCCAGCATTGACGGCAAAAAGCCAGAATTCGTGACGTCATGCGTAGTAACTACGGAAAGTAGGGTGGAACACGTTCCTTGTGTATTCGTAAGCATTCTAGCAGTTGCAACGTCCAGACCCCCCCCCCACCCCCACCCAAGACCCAAGGTGAAGCCACGACTCGATCCCACCGCTGGGTCATCTAGTGGCGCGGTCCGGAAGCACCCAACATGGGGAGGCTGGGATCATAGTTTGACTATTGATCTAACAATTTTGTTTTGTTTTGAAGGTATATGGAAAATGTGTAGAAAAATTATACTAATTACTAGCTTTATCGATTTCTTTTAGTATTTTGTTTTGTGTTTTTTCTTGTTAATCCCCGCAAGTCCAAAGAAGAAAGGATGTAAACTTGACCACAATAAACAAACGCCGCAAATTATATTATATTCGTTATGGTGATTTCTTGAAGATTCTGAAATTTGGCTAAATAATACTCAGCTTCCGAGACAGAGAAAATGTCAAACTGGCCGATGATTTCCTCTTTCGACATATTTAAACGTTCATTTGGTTATTCACATGGTTGTATTAATCCTCTTACTGCCACTCGATCTTCTGGAAGGTTTAGTAACCCGTTTAACCTCCGGCAAGAGATCACCGAATAATTAATGAGCAATGGCCGCCTTGCTTTGAAGAGTGAATTGTCTTCAAGTAATTTGTGGATAGCGTTGGCTACCGTGAGGATTTTGAACAAGAGCTGGAAGCTCATATGGCACTTGCAAGGCTGGGCCAGAGGATTAAAGTAGGAACTCGTCAATTCGTGGGTTTGTTGTGATCATTTGGAAGCAAAACTCTTGAGATAAGAATGGTCATGGGTCCTTGGAAATCTCGAGAATGTATTGTTCGTAAAAAACTATTTTATTTGTGCATTCGGCCGTGATGATGGGCACTTTAAGGGTGCTAAAAATTAGTTTTTGAGCACTACCCAACTTTGTTTAAAAGCATTTTTTGTACTTTGTGGTTAGGATTAGTACTTTAAGGTTATGACTAGTACTTTAAGGGATGGTCGGATCTGAGAAGTGACAATTTCTAAGCCTTGTCAAGTTTCTAATGTTCAAGCCAAGTTTCATCGCCCTAGCACATATGGAAGTACCTTAATTCGCGATCCCCGAAATCCCCCCCCCCCCCCACTAACTCCCCTCACAGTAACCGAACCCGTCAGGTTTTGTCACTGATGTATCTACTTCTTGTCCTTGTTTCCCACCAAGTTTCATCCCCTTCGCTCCACTCTAAGCGTGTCACAAGATTTACCCCCCCCCCCCCCCACATTCATCGGATCCGGCCTGGTCTTAAAACGGGACACCCGAGACACGAGGTCTTTCCAAAGATCAAGTTTCGTTAAGATCCGAAAACTCGTTCAAAAGTTATACATGCCACACGATTCCAGATCCCCCCTCCCTCCACTCCCCCACGATGGTTGGGTCGGAGAACTGACTATTTCTAAGCCAATCATGTCAAGTCTCCAATGTTCAAGCCAAATTCATAGTCCTAGCACATCTGGAAATACCTTAACTCGTGATAGCCATAATTCCGGACTCCCCCCTCTAACTCCCCCCACAGTGCCCAATTCCGATCCGGTTCTATCACTGACGTATCTAGTTCCTGTTCTTGTCCTTCCCACCAAGTTTCATCCCAATCGCTCCCCTCTAAGCGTGTCACGAGATTTCCGGTCCCCCTCTGACTCCAGCCCCCCCCCCCCCACATTTATCGGATCCGGTCCAGACTTGAAATGGGTCATCCGAGACACGAGGTCTTTCCAAATATCAAGTTTCGTTAAGATCCGATCACCCGTTCCAACGTTCTACATTCCTCAAGGTTCCGGATTCCCCCTCCCTCCACTCCCCCCCCCCCACGGTGGTCGGATCGGGAAGTTGACTATTTCCAGGTTAATCTGGTCGGATCCCTGACTTACCTGCCAAGTTTCATTGTCCTAGCCCACCTGGAACTACCTTAACTCCGCATCACTGGAATCCCGGAACCCCACTCCAACTCCCCCCCCCCCCACAGTGCACCAATCCGGTCCGGTTCTGTCAATGATCTACCTAGGGCTTGTGCTTGTTCCTCCCGCCAAGTTTCATCCCGATCCCTCCACTCTAAGCGTGTCACATGATTTCCGGCTCCCCCCTCCGACTCCCCCCCCCATTCATCGGATTCGGTCCGGACTTGAAACGGAATATCTGAGACATGACGTCTTTCCAAATATCAAGTTTCATTAAGATCCGATCACCCGTTCGAAAGTTATGCATGACACTAAATTTCGGATTCCAGCTCCTCTCCCTCCCCCCACGATGGTCGGATCGAGCAAGTGACTATTTCCAAGTTAGTTTGGTCGGGTCCCCAATATGCCTGCCAAGTTTCATCGTCCTAGCACATCTGGAAGTACCCTAACTCGCAAACACCGGACTGACCGACCGACCGACCGGCAGACCGACGGAAAAGTGATCGGTATATGGCACTTGGCTGGAAGGCAAGTGCCATAAAAACAAAGGCAACAGTGTATTCGTAAAAATCTGAACCATCGAAAGATAATGGTGTCTGCCACATGAATCAATTCTTTAAGTTCGTATGCAGACTTATTAATTCAAATCTAATCATCAGCTTATGTGTCAATCAACTGCACCATCTGATGTGGGTCACCATCAAGGCAAGACAAGATTCAAAGTATCAATCATTCCTGTCCTCATTAGCAACCAATTTTTACGTTGACAGAGGAAAAAAAATGCAGGATGACATCCAAAATTTTAGCAAGCATTAAAGGACCCCTCTTGCCTGTTCTGCCTTTTATAATATACTTAGCTCCCATATGGAATTATAAGCTTCTTAAATCCCCACCTTTCTCCATTGTTTCGTTTCGTAACTACGAATTCTTAGCTCTTTTTTGGCCTTGCCGAGTTTTCCCGTCACCCAACGAAAAGTTTGCCGGAATCTTCAATGTCCGCTGACAACTCTTTCACACATAAGGATGTGATAATCTTCTATTTATTACTTCTTTTATTTGCTTAGTTTCCCCACTTTTTAACCAAGTCACGATCAGTTTTCAAATGTTTTGCGCCCAGCCGCCGCGTCGGAGAGCAGGAAGGCTGGACACAGCCGACAAGCGCTAACAAGAGAATCGCTAGTTTCAGGTGGAAAGTAATGGTATTTTCGAAAACGTTCTTTCTGATCGCTTTCGTAGGGAAAAGATCATTTCTAGTAAGAGTTGTGCTTTAACTATTTACAAGTTTATGTCAGCTCTAGTGTCTAAAACTAACAAATATGCCATTGACAGTTATTCACAGATAATTCTTACTGCTTACGGAGGGGATTAAGGACAGTATTTACGATTTAATTTATGTAAATACCTCAATAATAAGCAGTTTCCAAATAGTACGCGCCATCGCTTACGATTTTGTCGTTTCTGAGTTCTTGCAAAACCTGATTACCTCAGCGTACCATGGATATGTCATGATCGCTACAAACCACAATATTCGAAGTTGCTTCGGTGCATGTGTTCTGAGAGATGAATTCCGAATCTTCAAGAAAGTGCGATTTATGTGAATGTTGCAGCAAAATTCAGAGCTTTCTTCAGTTTTACACCAATTACACCCTTTATTGAGTGGCTGTATTATGTCAGAGTTGTTTTTGATACCTCTGGTATTTTGCAACTGCATTATGATGGGTTAATTTTCATCTCAAAGAGGCTATTGGCTGCTGCAGCCTGAAGTATCTCTCACATCATGGAAATAACTCTAGCAAGGTATGGAATCTTACTGGGTTCATTGTTTCTACTTCTCGTGATTCCACTTGAGATCTGATGTCTTTTTTTTTCCAGTTTAATATTCTGTTCTTGATCTCACAATACCACATGAATCTCGTTATGAGAGCTTTCTGTTAGGTTGGCAGTTGTAGGATATTTCATAAGGTGGCAGGATTTTGTGGGATCCAAAACGGCACTTATCACATATGCTTTCAAAAAATTTCTCCGAGGGGCCTTAATAGTAGTTTTAATTTGTGGAAGGCGCATCACTTATGTTGGGCCTTAGGTTCATCATTTAAGTCACACTAAAATCTAGAATTTGGGTGGGAGAAGTTGAAGTTCGCGGAAAAATTCAAGTTTAAAACAAAATAGTTGCCCGAGACACTCGGGCTACATTTGTCTTGAGAGCAGTAGTATCAAGCTGCTGCTGCTTGGGTGTCGCTGAGGAGCAAGCTGAAATGAAGGACCTGCTTGGTCACATTGCTGTTGTGAACAACCTTTTACTTTATCTCCATACAAAATTGGCGGTAATGTGTCATCAAACCTGTGAAATCTTTCACCTGTAGCGCCATACTTCCCATCCAAAGCTCCAAGTCAACAACCTCAACAAGATATGCTATTAATGAGCTAACTTTGAAGATATCAAGCTACCTGATGAAAAATTTATCTGAAAATAGAAGTATGAAGTTGTACACAAAAGTAGCATGCAGTATGAACTGATGATACTACATATTTCTATGTCAAGCCTACCGTGTCACTGCATTCTACTCTGTGCTACAACTAGCAAGACTGGATGCTACTATAGTAAGACAGGATGCTAGATACTACTGCTTAAGATTGGCCCAGTCTGAGTCACATTAAATCATAGCATTATCTACTATTACATATAAATACATGCAACTTTTTCATAAAGCTATCATGCAACTTCGCAGTCTGTAAATTTTTCAGCGGGTATATGTCAGTGCTGGGGTGGTCTATCTGCCACAGATGCATGATCATAGGCAAATTGGGGTACGCCATCAGTTTCAAATAGTCTCTGCCTACTCCTTTTAACCTGTGCTGGCTAACCCTGTTGACTAAAATTAATTTTGAATGATTGTTCTGTGGATTTCAGTCAAATTGTCAATAAATTCTACAGTTAGAGTTGTAAGAAGCATATCCACAATTTTGGGGGATGGTGCTCCATGAAATGAGCACTGGTATGGTGGAGCAAGGGCACAGTAACCTACCAGCCTGCAAAAAACCTTGATTTTGTATGTCCCATGTCATATACTGGGTATATCATGCATTTGGCATGCTCGTGTCTTGTTCTAAGTCATTGTGCCCCAACCTGTGAGCACCAGTGCTCATACCTTGGGGCGTATCCTAATTTAAGAGCAAACATGTCCTAAAATCATAGATTTGTGGCAGCACGCATATTCAGTTTCTGGAGCTTGCATCTTAGAAAAGAACCCCGAACTCAGATTCAAAACTAAAAACAAACAAAAAAAATGCAATTTCTATGCTTAGTCTGCGCTTGAACAGCTCCCAGAACTTGAATATTCCCTCAGACGTAACAGAAGTAGAAGAAGAGGACTGGAGTGCAGCAGAGAAATTGCTTGGTTTACTGTAATTTACCTTTTTACCATACAGTATGCACTTTGAAGTGCATCACTAAAATATAGGCTATATCTTTCTATTCTATCAGTAGTGCAGGCCCTTTCCATATGTTGAAACCAAGTGATGGGGGACATCTATTGGAATGTCCGGGGGCTAGTTCGATCATAAAATATATCACTGTTGAGATAAAATTACTATAATCCACAGCAAATCTTGCCCAGCATGGACTTAGCTCCTATATTTCGTTTTTGATCCTTTTTGAGCATGAATGGGAATCTTTCATATAACTATTCGAAGTACCCGAGGCAGCTAATTGCTCCAGGGATTGTTCCAAAGTTGAAGGTGTCATTGTCCATATCATCCATATTTACAAAGTCTCAATCTGACTTTTTCCTTCTATGGTCTAGATGAAACAATGAGCTCTACACAGCAACTTCCATTATCACAGACAAAGTTTTTCAGAGTAGGCTATATAAAAAAAACTTGTATAATTCACAATCATTCGAAATTTTTTGACCTTTTAATCAATACAAAATGTCAAAACTATTCCTTTTCCCTGGGAGTGGTGAAGCTGGAAAAACTCGTGATGCCAATGTTGCTGTTGCCTAGAAGAAGAAAAAAACATATGACATGTCTATCTAAAGTCACAACACAGACAGAAAGTTGCGTAGGACTGTTCGTTTTTTATGGCACTTGCAGCCTCTGGCTCAAGTGCCATATACCGATCACAATTCCGTCTGTCGGTCTGTCGGTCGGTCCGAGTTTTTTGTTCCACATATCCGAGTTAGGGTACTTCCAGATGTGCTAGGACAATGAAACTTCGCAGGCATATCAGGGACCCGACCAAACTAACCTGGAAATAATCAGTTTCCCGATCCGACCATATGCGGGGGAGTGCGGGGCGCTGGAAACTTGAAAATTTAGGGCATTTTGTCACTTTTTTCTGAGTTAGGGTACTACTAGATGAGCTAGGACAATGAAACTTGGCAGGAATATCAGGGACCCGACCAAACGAACCTGGAAATAATCAGTTTCCCGATCCGACCATATGCGGGGGAGTGGGGGCGCTCGAAACTTGAAAATTTAGGGCATTTTGTCACACTTTTTCGAGTGAGGGTACTTCCAGTTGTGCTAGGACCATGAAACTTGGCAGGCATATCAGAGACCCGACCAAACAAACTTAGAAATAATCAGTTTTCTGATCCGACCATTTTTTTTTGGGGGGGGGGGGTGGAGGGCAGGGGAATCCGGGAAATTGAGAAGTGTGTAACTTTCGAACGGATGATCGGATTGTAATGAAACTTCATAACTGAATAGAATATATATCTGTAATGTTCCGTTTAAAGTCTTGACCGGATTCGGTAGCCAGGGGGGAGTTGGGGGGGGGGGGGGAGACCGGAAATTTCAAGAAACGGTTAGAATGGAGGGATCGGAATGAAACTTGCTGGGAAGAACAAGCATCTGCTCTAGATAAGTCCTTTAGACCATTGTACTGGATTCGGACACTTATGGGGGGGGGGGGGGGGTCCCGGAATTCCGGTGATGGTGGTTTTGGGGATTTTCACGATGAAACTTGGCAGGCATATCAGGGACCCAATCAAACTGACTTCAAAATAAATATTTTGTCGATCAGATAATGGTGGGGGGAGTGGAGGGAGGGGAATCCGAAATTTTCAGTCATGCGCAATTTTGGAATGGGTGATCGGATTCGAGTGAAATTTAAGAATTTCCCGGAATTCCGTTCTTTGGGGGATTTTCACGACGAAACTTGGAAGGCATATCAGGGACCCGGTCAAACTGACTTGGAATAAAAAAAAATCCTCGATATGATAATCTTGGGGGGGGGGGGGGGAGTTGAGGGAGGGGAATCCGGAATATTGAGTCATGCGTAACTTTGGAACGGGTGATCGGATTCGAGTGAAATTTAAAATTAAACAGAGGTCATTTTTCTCTGGTGACCTTTTTCATTTCCGGACCGAATCCGGCAATTATTGGGGGGAGGGCGGAAAATACTTGACTCGCTTAGACTGGTGTGATCTGGATCGAACTTCGTGGGAATGACAAACAGATGCTCTGGATTAATCATTTACAGAACCGGATTGGCTCCGGTTATTGTGGGTGGAGTTGGAGGAGGGCGGGGGGTCTGGGATTCCGGTGATCGCGCGTTAAGGTACTTCCAGATGTGCTAGGACGATGAAACTTTGCTGGAACTCAACAACATTTGCTTAGAAATTGCTAATTCCAAAATCCGATTATTCCTTAAAGTACCAATCTTGACCGCAAAGTAAAAAAAAATACTTTTAAGCAATATATGCATTTTCGTGATGCCCATCAGCCCATTAGCAGTTTTGCCTCAAGGGTTTTGCTTACAAATGAAGTTCCAGCTCCCTTAGAGTGCGCATCTCAACCGCAAAGTCGAAACTTACTTTTGATCAATCAAATCATCTTGACCCATGCAAGTGCCATATGAGCTTACAGCTCTTGTTTTTTGTCCTCAGAGCGTTTGTTCCATGCTTGTCAACACCATCACCATTTGGTTAAAGGGGCTCTTCAGGGTAGCTGAAGTTTGCAACTGCAAGCTTTGCAACTATACAAACAAACTGAGTCTGGGATCCCAAAACGTAAGTGAGGGATACCTATGACGTCACAAAAATTGTCCGTCTGTCCGTCTGTTAGCAAGATATCTCTCTAAGGGGTTGAGATATTTTGTTAAAATTTGACATGATGACCCCCACCTTCGAACTGTACTTTGGGTTAAAGTACAGTTCGAAGGTGGGCTCTGTAGTGCTACATTTAGGGGTGGGGGAGGGGTTTCAAATTGAGGGGGGGGGGGGACAAAAAATATGTATGAGTTACCAAGGAAACAAACCTGTAATCAAATTGATTACAGGTTTGTTTCCTTCCCCGAAGTTGAATCAGAGGATTGACAGCCTGACGAGGACCCTTGCCAAAAAGGGCCGAAATATCGCTGATGAAGAATCGTAGCTGACGTATCCGTTGTAAACATTGTTTGAATAAATGTTTCAAAGTCAGCTTGGGCTCAAAGAATATGCATCAGTTACCAAGGTATCAGTCATCACGGTATCAGCTACAATGATATCAGTTGCCGTGGCATCAGTTACCATGGTGTATATATATCATTGTAAGAATCTCAGCAACAAGTAAACATTTTCTGGCGAAGACCGGATAGCTAGAAGATCCAGTTGTCTGGATCAAATATGACATTTTTGGGATCCAATCGAAACCTTTGGTCATGTTCAAATTCACGGTACTTGCAGCCAAAAGCAGCAGACCAACATGTAAATCACTGCAAGTCTGTGTCAAACCTGGATAAACCTAGTCTTAATCTCTCCTTCAACTCTTCCTTGAAATCTGGTTTCTACCCTTTCAATTGTAGGTAATCATCCATACCAGCCAAGATTAGGGGCATGAAACATCCTTGTACTAAATAGCAACCAATTCGAACTGAAATAAGATAAAATGAAAGACGACACTGAAAATGGGATGAAATCATCGCAGTATGATATATCTCAGTATCCCGGCGTCACCGAACCGCATCTAGGTGGTGAGCAGAGGGGCTAGACAGTTGCAAGTAAAAATCTGAAGAAATGGAGAGTATCTGCAGTATTTCAGTGTTAATGGCACTTTCGTGGTCTCAGTAAACCAATCACCTAGAATTAGTTGGTGAAAACAAATATAACATGCTGTATTTCAAGGATAAACACTCACCTATTTACTAAATCTCTCTGTGGAACCAGTCAGCGGGGTATTGCAAACATGGCTGTGGCTGTGAGTCTACAAATCTAGACGCAATGCTGTGATACACAGGTGTACTACAGGTCAGAATCCTGGGCTGTACTTGGTAGATCACATTAGGAAGCATGTGCATCTATTGACCAGACGTAACATTTTCTGGATTTGCACCTTTAAAAAATTAGACCATTTCAAGCAGCGTAGAAGTATTTTAATGCGCTACACTATAGTCTTAGCTTTATATGAATTACAAATGCACATCAAGAAACAGCCTGACTGAATTTCAAGGAGAGTCGAACATGATTTCCAGATAGCTAAACCTTGGGCTGAAGGACTACTTATAAACTGAAAGTAGTTTCTTTTGTTTTTGTATGTTGTCGATATTTAGTCCTGGTTTAATTCTGAGACAATCATAGGATCTCGAATAAATGCTGTGACTGTCTGTCAGACTAGATCAGCATAATCTCCGTTTTAGAGTTGTCTTGGGATCATGAACAGCTAGAAAAAAAAGTTTGTTGTAAATGTTTAGTGATTTTACTCAACCCTCCAGTATTGTTTGGTATTGTAGAGTGTTTAAGCTTCTTCATTGCTATCCCACAATTCCCATTTATGGTATTCTCAAAACATAACTGACACATTCTGGACAGAGAGGCAACCAGAACACACAGACTTAGTGCACTAGACTGGCCCTAACAAAGTCTCTGTTAATCAGTCAGCTTATCTGTCGGTCAAGCTATGTCAGCATGGAACTCTGTTCTGTGAATTGCATACAAATAGCATTCAAAGTAAGGGTAGCCTACCAATTGAAGACCCTTACAACTAAAAAAGCGTTTCTCTTAGTCTATCCTACTCTAACCAAGTCTCTGTTCGGCCTGGTTGCTGGCCTGTCAGACTGCACCAGTCACCAGTGCACTGAGGATTGTATAAATAAATCTAACGGTAGGGTATGCAATAAGGCTGGGGTCTTCTCTCTCATTAAAAAAAACTTATCTGCTGCAAGTGTAACTATTTTGTAATTTAACTCTAACCACTGATATTGTGTTGTGTTCTGGGGTGCTAAAGCTTTTCTCATTGCCAATCCCACTTTACCCAAGTCGGAGTTAACCAGTCTGGTTTTCTGTCTGTCAGGTTATGTCAGCAAGAATTTTCTGGTCAGAGAATGACGCACAAACATGATTCTAAAAGAAGGTTATAGTTTGCGACAAGTCTGGGGACCCTGACCTGATGCAAATATTTTTTATTTACTCAAACAATCAATAGTGTCACGTTAGTAGAGTGCTCAAGCTTTTTGTGCAACCTACCTTACCATAATTGGTTTTGTTGTCTGTCTGTCAGACTTAATAAGCCTGAACTGGAGTCTCTTTTTTTACCTAGTTACCTTGTTACCTCGACTACAGTAAGCTATCACGCACATACCAGTTTGAGGCATCTTCGTAATTATTTTCGGGTGGACTTGCAGGCTCAACCCTCCTTGTACAGGAGGGATACCTGACCTCGTTTTCATACTACTACTATTTTTGCCGCGAAAATGTTAAACTGAAATGTACATGCTGTCATCAAGAGGCAAATATGACTTTTTGAACACTCATGTGTCCACAAATATTCAAATTATGTGCCTTTTCTTTGTTTTGAAGCTGTTTTGACAGGAATTTTCTAGCTGTTGACTTTGCTACCCTTTTCATCATTTTGTAGTCAATCGAGGTAAGGTTAGAATGAAGGGATTATGTTTGAAAAGAAAAATATTTGTAAACAACAAGATCGAACCAATATTAATTTATCCAATATGTAAACCATTCAGTTAGCTACTGTCTAACATGTTTGTCATATTTGTTGGTTCCTTTTTAAGCCAGATAGATTATTCTGAAGGAAAGACTTGTCTGAGGTTGGATACCCCTCCTGTACCTTGAGAAGTTGAGAAGTGGCTGGTATAAATATCCAGCACTGCCCTGTTCTTCCTGGAGAAAATCCTCCTCACTGGTTTCACTGGTCTCACTACTTCTAGTGCTGGCACAACTGCTACTGCTAGACCAGTGCTTCCACTCCCCGCAGTCCCAACATAAGTAGGCTTCTCTTAAAAAATAAGTACTTAGCAAGTAGAAGCTAGTATGAAATGAAAAAGAGTAGCCTAAATTCATTCAAAAAATGAAAAAGGGCATTTTCGATGGGGAGGATGCAGAGTGAAACTTTTCACAAAATCTATCCGAAATTTAATGACAATTTGAGCTTTGGCTAGATTGTTTTAAATTTTTAAACCAGTTTTAAGTTACTTTAAAATGTTAAAATTCAAAAATAATATTTTGTAAGTACAATTAGTAGCATAAAAAAGAGCGGCTCGGCAGCTGATTATGCAACTACTAGTAGTCACTTTTGTGAAGAACACTTGGACATGCGTATTGCTGCGGCTGATTTCACTTCAGCTTCAGACTACCAAACCCAAGATCAAATTAAACTGAGCGCTGCAGGCTAAGTTCTGATATTTGCATTTTCTTTTTCTGCCGAACTCAACTGCTTCCCATGCAAATCCTAGCTTTTAATGTGGATCAAACATTAAGACCCCAAGACATTTCAGAATCATCAAGAACAGAGAGGGTGAAACCCTAACAGTAGCTTCTAGCATTTTTCTGCCAATATTTAACCATTTCCAGTACAGGTTATCGAACGAATGTTTCTCAGATCTCAGGCCTAAAGCCAGATAAAAACCCACCTTCTAATAGAGAACATTATGAAACGCGTTGCAGTTTCCCAAGCATCCAGTTTTCCATTTCCAAAGCAGCCGAAATGAAAGCAAGGGAAAACCGTGAAATCATAGTGTTTTTCTTTTTTACTCTGAATGCCAATGGTGACAAAGCCAATTTATGTCAAACCATGCCCTGCAGAATTTTTTTTTTAAATCAACCTGCTTTTCAGCTATGAACTGCAGACAAAACCAACCTATGTTGAAAAATATGCTGCAGCCAAAAATTTTATAAAGGCCTCTTTTTGTTAAAATATAGAGCTTTTGCATAAAGATTAAATGTTGAGATAATAAGTAGGAGACCCAAAAAATAAATAGGCTAGGTAAGTAGATCAAAACTTTCGTAAGTAGAAAAGGCTGAAAATAAGTATTCTACTGACAAAGTAAGTAGAAGTGGAGGCACTGGAAGCACACACAAAACACAGAGCCAACTAGATACAGCACTTGGAGAATTCAAATATTTCCACGCAGCAACGGCGAAGTTCTCTGAAACACACGTAGCGGCAACGTAGAAATTCGAGTAACAACTTGGAAACACTGGCAATCTCACGATCACCGTGAAAAATGGTCGAAGACCGCTAACTTGGAGATAAAGGATTTTTTATCAGAAAAGGTTTCGGATGAAAGCACATCTACTAGGGGGAGGGGTGGAGTAGAGAAATAGCGCATTAGGTCGCTGAAGCTTTAATCGTTCACGATGAGTGAGAAGCGCTGAGCAAGGGGATTAGAGAACTTACAGTTAAAGGACATTTAGTACCTGAAATGCAAATGCAACCTACTTCCGCAATCTCTCCGTTCATTCACCAACCGATACCCGAATTTAATAACCATACATTGACGGATAAGTTCAAAATTCAAGATACAAGTGTCACCCTTTTGGACGTTTCTTCGTCGTTATAAAAAATCATTGACAACAGAGCCTCACTAGCGCACGACCTACTTCACTGCTTCCTGGCCGAAGATTGAAAATTAGTGTCTTTTTCTGTGTCTTTATGTGTTTTATTTATTTTATTTCATTTACTCCACTTTTTCGAAATGGCAGGTTACAAACAAACTACTTACTTACTTACTTAATACAATTTATTCTACCCCCCCCCCCCCTAACGAAAACTCAGTGATTTTCACACTTGTCTTGTTTCACTTTTTCGCTGCGTAACTTTCTCCTGGCGACTGGCGAGGAGAAGGTTGCTCGTGAGAAAAATCGGTTATGGACTTTTTTTTTTCCTCTTCCTGCTTGAAGTCAATGGACAGGAGAAAGGCTTAAAACAGCAAAAGCCGAAAATATTTTGTTAAAAGCTGAGCTTGGTTCTAAATTATTGACACATTTTCGAATAGCGGAATGAAAACATTTAAGTAGTGCGAGGTGTCCTTAAAACTGAAGGAAGTGAATGTCCTAACAGTAGGCTATTTTGAATGTGAGAGGAGTTAAGATGTCAGGAAATAGAGATTAAATTGGGTTTGGAGCAGAAACAGCGTGTTTTTACGATGGCTTTAAAGTTTAACTGAAAAGGGCTGGTATAGGACAATCTAGTTACCCATCACTTATTCACTTAAATTGGCTTGGAGACCCGCTGAAAATGCGTTACTTTGTTGTTCCGCTATTCACAAATAATCGATTTTCAAATAGTGGAATTTCCGTGATTTGTGGTACCTCTAATGCGCTTGTTTCTGTGTTGTATGCCTTACGAGAAAGATTTATGCATTTTGTTTTGTTCAGGCACTAAGCAGTCTTCACCACTGCCCACTGAAAAGCCGCGTTTGTGTTGAGATTAAAATTTCCCGCGTCATAGTAGAATTTACATTGTGGGGACTGCAGCAGATATTCCAAACGTCATAACTAGAGCAGATAGTGGAAAATAAAAGAATCCCTTAGCAGAATCCAAATTATTCAGTGTAGTCAATTAAATGACACGTAAATTGGGTTTTCAGTTAAACTTTAAAGCACAACTCTTACTAGAAATGATGTTTTCACTATGAAGTTGATCAGAAAAAAACGTTTTTAGACAATACCATTACTTTCTACCTGAATGTAGCGATTTTTTGTTAGCGCTTGTTGATTATATCCAGCCTTCCTGCCCTCCGACACGGCGGCTGGGCGCAAAACATTTGAAAACTGAACGCACCATGGTTAAAAAGTGGGAAAACTAGGAAAATAAGAGAAGTCTAAAACAGAACATTCTTATGTCCTTGCGTGTGAACGAATGCTCAGCGGACGTTGAAGATTCTGGCAAACTTTGAGTTGCGTAACGGGCAAAACTCGGCACAGCCGAAAAAGCGCTAAATATTCGTAGGGACAAAATCAAACAATGGAGAAAGGTAGGGATCTCAGAAGCTTGTTATTCCATAAGGAAGCTAGGTATATTATAAAAGACCGAATAAGCAAGAGGGGTCCTTTAAGTTTGCCGTGGGTGCCCAGGTCCATGGCACAGGTGTTACGAGTGCGTGGTCATTATCTCGTTCTAATGAACACGGATCCTTGTTTTTCCAAGAGCCCGAGTTATGCAAGCACCGTTACCGACAGAAGGAGTAGCAAAAATAACAAATTCGCAACGCTATGACGGTGAATAGGCTGTATTTGTCAGTACCAGACTTCCGTGACGATTGTAATTAACCCAACGACCCAACCATCACTCTAGAACTAAAATACATGCTAACGAGCTTACAAGTGCTATATGAGCTTCTAGCTCTTGTTTTTCCCTCTTCCTGCTTGAAGTCAATGGACAAGAGAATGGCTCAAAACAGCAAAAGCCGTCGATAATTAGTTAAAAGTAGAGTTTGGTTCTAAAGTATTCACGAATTTTCGAGTAGTGGAATGAAAACAGTTAAGTAGCGCGAGGTGTCCTTTAAGAACTGAAGGGAGTGAATGTACTTGCAGCTGTGTCTTAACAGTAGGTGATTGTAGTATTATAGATAGTCCTTCAGCCCAAGCTGACTGCGAATCATATTTGACGGTGCAAAACGGACAAGTCAGCTACATTTTATTTGGATTCTAAGAAAGTGTAGCTTACTTATCCGTTTTGCACCGTCAATTAATATGGTTATTGTAGGCTATTTTAATTGTAGGAGGAGTTATAGATGTCAGGAAATAGAGATTAAATTGGGTTTGGAGCAGAAACAGCGTATTTTTATATTGCCTTAAGTTTACCATGGGTGCCAAGGTCCATGGCACATTCATGGTTCATGGTGTTTAACATCATTATCTCTTTCTAATGGACATAGATTCTTGTTTTTCCAAGAGTCTGAGTTATGCAAGCACCGTTACCGACAGAAGGAGTAGCAAAATAACAAATTCGCAACGCTATGACGGTGAATAGGCTGTATTTGTCAGTACCAGACTTCCGTGACGATTGTAATTAACATGGGAGTCCGACATTGCGGGAGATTTCTGCATTCACTAACGATAACAATCGCACTGTCTGCGGACAAAAGGGTTACAGGCTGATATTGTGTTCTACCCCCTACTTGGCTGTTAACACTTCCAGTCGAAGAATGAGCAGAATTTACACAATTTCACAGTCAAAACAGAAGAAAACACTCCTACCTAAATGCAGGTATGCGACTGGGACTGAAGCCACAGAGCTCAGTGTTCGTTTGGCTCGCAATGGGACACCTCATGTTCATTCATGACCAGCCAGAGTAAACCTCCAAGTGCCTTAAAGGGATCCAAATATTAAACAGATTTCCGTACACTAGATGGATTGAACTTTTAAACTTTGTTTTTTTGTAGTAAACAATGAGTACGGACTAATATAGATAAAAGAAAAGGGGAAACGCGAAAAATGCTACAAAATACAAAATCAACAGGAACTAATTGACTGACATGATTATGATATGGCACACTTAGATATATTGATTTATTGAATTTTGTTTTTTGTAGAAGTGGGTATACATGAAGTAAGGACTAATATAGATAAAAGAAAAGAAGAAACGTGAAAATGCTAACTACAAAATCAACATGAACTAATTAACTGATATTGTTATGATATGGTACATCAGATATATGGATCTACTGAACTTTTTTTTATATAGAAGTAGGTAAACAACGAGTACGGACTAATGTAGATAAAAGAAAAGGAGAAACGCTAAAATGCTAACTACAAAATCAACAGGAACTAATTAAATGATCTTATTGTGAAATGGTACACCAGATAATTTACTGATAGATATATTTATCAGTATATTATTATGAAATGGCACACCAGATGTATTGATTTACTACTAGATAGATTGATTTATTAAACTTCGTTTCCGTCAAGGTGGGTTAACATGGAGTATAGGTAAAAGAAAAGGAGAAACGCGAAAACGTATAACTACGAAAAGCAACATAAACTAAACTAACCTAAGTCTATCCGGAACAATAAAAAACGGCAAAAATCATAGATTAAGTTGTTCAGAACGATACAAAACTAAAAGACAATAGTAAGTAAAAAACAAAACAAATAGAAATAACATAAAATAACGACAAATCAGGTATACATGGTTTTGTATCATTGCAGCTCTATCGTTATTTTTTAATCGGCTCAATCTTTTATGTTCACTCGGGTAGTTGACTCAGCACGGTCGTATTACAGAGATCGGGAGACGTATGTTCTTTTGCTTATTTGTTCTTGACACGACTGAATCCTCAATTTTGAAAGCCCATTCTTGTGAATTGGGTAAAATGGTGCAGAAACCAACAACAGTTAAAGAATGGATGGAAAGTAACTTTTGTGTCAGAGTTGTATCGAAGGAGTAATGAAGAGGAGGTACCCTCCCTTAAGAAGTTCAGTTGAATTCACTTGTATCAGGGACCCCTAAATTTCCTGTAATGACTCGCAGGAACCTGCATGGGTCCCTGCTTGTATTAAATATCTGCCTCCAAGGTATTTTGTATCTAGTGGCTTCAGAGCTATTGGCCCCACAAAATTCATTGTAAATTGAAACTCTTAGAAAGAAAGTACCTTAAAGAATAAAGACATCTTGCATAAACCTTCAATCATTTCTCCCTCCCAGCAACCAATGTGTATTGTACTATGGAGACATGGAGTACATCTTCCCTACACAGAGCTTTCTGTAATTTGAACTTAATTATCTTCACAAAGAATTCCACTGAACCGTTTTGATTCCTAAGACACATATACCATACTTTGCCATTTTCTTGCACTTGCTGTGTCTAAAGCTAACTACCAGTTAGCTAAAGTGTGTAATTAGGTGCATCTGAAAACACCTGTATAAATATTTTGGATCTTCGTTCTACCATTTAGCCCAAAACTGCACTGTTCACATTGAAATAACCGTTCACATAAGCATACCTCTACTGTATATGACTAAGTTCAAAACACGCCAGTGAACCTCGCAAAGAACGAGAAACGTTTCCCGGACGATGACTCAAATCCTAGGTCAACCAATCAACAGCGTTCGTTGGGGACAGCTACGTGGTGACACTTCCGGCTCTTCGCTAGGCACATGGCGATTCTTCGTCGAGTTAGTTAGTCATCAAGAGTATTAATTAAATAGTGGTCACAGACTGGCTGAACGGCGACGTCCCGTTATGGCTGTTCTTGTCATCCGAGATAGCAAAGTTTGTAAAAGCCGGAACTCGGTCGTACATTTAAAGTAATCCGGCGGCATTGCAAGTCACTGAAAATTCGGTAAATGCGAAAAAAAGCCGATTGTGTCTGATTGTTAATAACGGAGATCAAGCATCGCAAGTCGAAACAGTGAAATAGAAGTAGAAAAACTCAGAACTGCTTAATTTTCCTTCAAATTTGTCTAAGTGAACTTATTGAACGTGTTGATTGAACTTAATTTAGACTTGAAATTTGTTATGATTACAAATTTATATATTTTTGAAACCCCGTTGCCCTGTTATTGCAATCGGGTAAATTAAAACAGTGTTCTCACCGGCAGCAAAATTTATCTAGATCTAGTAAATTTTTTTTTAGGAAATATAAAGAGAAGAGGACCTCGTAAAATTCATTTTAATCTAGTAAAAATGCCAATTTCTAGTAAAAACAAGAGCTCATATGGCACTTGTAAGAACAGTTAGCATGTTTCTCAGATACGGTTTGCAGTTGTCAAGGCTGCATCTCTCTCCCGATATTCATTTCATCAGAAAATCGGCTTGATCTACTATGAAATGGCTATTCCACTCACTGATAACTGTTTCTCCCACAACGGTGATCGGATCGGGGGAGGGACTATTTTTAAGCAAATCTTACATTTGCTGGGGGGAGTACCCCAGCTAGTGATGACCAGGATTGTGGAAATCCCTCTCAAACTCCCCCAACTGTGACAAGATACGGTCCTGTTTTGTTAGTATTGTCTCTACGACTTATGCTTGTTCTTTCCTCCAAGTCCCATCCCGATCTATCGACTCTAAGCGTTTCACGAGATTTCTTGCATCCCCCTCCAGTCCCCCCCCCCCCCAGTTATTGGATTCGTTCCGAACTTGAAATTGATCATCTGAGACACTTGTCAAGTTTCATTCACGTCCGATCACCCGTTCTAAAGTTATGCATGTCACTAGATGCTGGATTCCCCATCCCTCCACTCCCCCCAACATCACCGTATCGGGGAAGGAACTATTTTCAAGTCGACCTAGGAGAGTATCTAATATGTCTGCCAAATTTCATGGTCATAGTACATCTGGAACTATCCTAACTCGTGATCACCGCGGAAATCCAAGAAACCCCCTCCGACACCCTCCACTGTGACACGATCCGGTACTATTTTGTCAATAAAGTATCTAGGGTTAATGCTCGTTCTTCCCTTCAAGTTCCATCCCGATCCCTCGACCCTAAGCATTTCATAAGATTTCCGGTCCCCCCTCTTCCCCAACCCCAGTTATCGGATTCGGTCCAGATTTGAAATTGAAAATCTGAGACACTTGTTCTTCACACTTGTCAAGTTTCATGCATGTCCGATTACCCGTTCCAAAGTTATGTATGATTCTAGTTTCCGGATTCCCCACCCCTCCACTCCCCCCGCGATGGCTGGATCGGGGAAGTGATTATTTCCAAGTTAACCTGGTCGGTTCCCTCATATGCCTTCCAAGTTTTATTGTCCTAGCTTATGTGGAAGCGTTTGTGGAAGAACGAGAAACGTGTCCCGTACGATGATTCAAATCCTAGGTCAACCAATCAACAGCGTTCGTTCGGGGGGGGGTGACAGCTTTCGGCTCTTCGCTAGGCACACGGCTATTCTTCATCGAGTTAGTTAGTCATCAAGAGTATTAATTAATTAGTGGTCATAGACTGGCTGAACGGCGACGTCCCTTTCTGGTTTTTATTATCATCCAAGATAGCAAAGCTTGTAAAAGCCGGAATCGGTCGTACATTCAAAGTAATCCGGCGACATTGCAAGTCACAGAAAATTCGATGCGAAAAAAAGCTGATTGTGTCTAATCATCAAAAACGGAAATTAAGCATCGCAAGTCGAAACAGCAAAATAGAAGTAGGAAAACTCAGAAATGCTGAATGTTCCGTAAGTATTTATTAACTTGTTGAGGATACTGATTGGTATCTCACGTTTTTTATCCAATCTCATTATTTTTTTTTTCCAGTCTCATGATCTCACGATAAACTCATGATTTTCAGGATTTCCCTTCTCTTTTATTCCAGTGCTAAAACTAATGTCAAATGTATTCTGAATATATGTATTTAAATCTGGATTTCTCATAAATGTCGCCTGACAGCTTTCATTCGGGGTTTGATGCATTTGTATTAGTATTTCAGCAGGTGACAGGAATCGTTTGAAATCCTAAAAGGAGGTCTGTTGCATAGATCCTTTTGATTTTTTTTTTTGCCTTCGGCGCCTTTAGTATTAGTCTACATTTAATAGAAGGGCTAAACGGAAGTAGAAGGGCGTGTTATTTACGTAGTGCCTTGGGGTTCAACCGTCTAGCAACATAAGAAGGTACAAATTGCATGGAAGCAGGTTGAGGAAGCCAGAAAAAAGGTAATTTAAAAAAAAGCAGGTGCTCAGGGTAAATTCGTTTCACAGTGATTTCAACCTATTGCTGCCTGACCTGGTCGCACTGTTTTTATGTGTCGTTGATTTGTCTCATACACTCTACTTCAGAAACTCTTAAGTTGTATGCTGAAATAAAAGATATGTTTGGTTTTGAATATTATTTTAAGCTAGGACTAGATCCTGCTACATTAAAAACTTGGTTCCAGCTCCGATCTAACAGTCTGCCTATCCTCAGTAAAAATCAATTTTCAATAGGAGGAAAGCTGGCACGGGAGAGAATTTTTAGAGAATTTTAATTGATTTCTGAAACAGATTATTGTATGGTATCATTCATCGTCTACATTTGAGATAACAACTTATTAATTTTGGTCAAAATATATATCATTATCTCGGGTAGCTGGCTAAATGTTTCCCTATCTATCCTATGAACAGTCTTTTTTTCATCACTAAGAATCTGCCATAGATATTACACGAATGATTTGTGTGAATAAAAGTTAATCTTTCTTCCCACTTCTCCAGAGACGGATATTCTAACTGACTTTCTAAGCCTAGAGCAAAAACATTTGGAAGCATGTCCCTTCCTCCTTTAAACTTTTTTGTTCAGTCCAGCGGCCCTTTTCTGCCTTTATTTTCGTCATCCTTGAATGTAGGATTGCACGACTTCTATCATCTCACTGTACTTTAGCCCCTTATCTCGTATTCTAAACTAGTGGTAGCTGCGATTTGTTGGCGGCAGAAGGGCAAAATGTCGGCCGCTTTCTGTTTAATTTGAATTCGGCGCACTTTCTTGACGCGAAGTACGACGATCAGAAGAAATAGCGTCAATAATTACTCTGTGGTCGGGACAGGCACCGAATAGGCTCCACCCCCGCTACTTGAGAATCGGGTAGAAAACAACGTCGCATGATTCAAGCAGTGCTTCCACTTCTCCTGATTTATCAGGAGATCTACGTTTTTTTAGGTCTCCTACTGATTTATTTTTGAGTCTTCTTATCTACTGATTTTCTACTGATATTTCGCTATTCTACCTAATTTTCTCCGGATTTTTTCCGAACGGCTATATGTTCTTGATTATTATTTTGTCGAGCATGACTTGGAGGCTGGAATATCACCGAAGCTAGAATCTGGATGGAAATAGTTAAATTTGGCAAGAAAAAGCTAACTTAAAAAAAAATCATAGGTATTAAAGACTAGACTACAGTAGCTGCTGCTGCCGGAACGTCACTCCATCCTGTTTCTGGAACTTCTTAGAGTCTTGTAATACACGGTAAATGATAGAACTTGTAAGAGCAGCAGTTAAATTTTAGCCTCCAGGAGAAAAAAAAATTGGATTTCGGAAGTTTTCGCTTGCGGCGCTCGATTTAATTTTCTTTTGGGTATAATAGATAAAAGCTATTTCTGCAATCGTGCCCAGCAATATATTATCCAAGTGGGCTTGGACGCCGCCTAATAGTTGGCTTATCGTCTTTGATGCTGCCCTTTAATGTTACTCTTCCTACGTAATCCTTTCTGTTCCATAATTTAAAGCTCGAATTCTCAGTTGTTAGGATCCGGAAAAAATCTTTGAGAGATTTGGTAAAATTTGGCTCTGCACCCCCCCCCCCCCCCCCCACGAAAATTCACTTGCGACGCCCCTGCACGCTACATCTATACATTGCCCTCTTTTACGTATAAACCATAAATACAAATTTCCTCCTAACGTCTCCTTATAAACTTCTGATTTCTAGAACTTCTCCTATTTTTTGGATTACTGAATCTCCTGATTTCTTCTACGTTTTTTCAAAATTCTGGAGTGGAAGCACTGGATTCAAGTCTTCTCAATTCTGCCCTTATTTATTCTTGCTGTCACTCTGGTCTCTGCATGTGTATGTGGCCAGCTGCAGTACTAGATCCTCTATTTTTACTAGATTTTTTTTTTTAGAACTAGTAAAATTTTACTGCTGGTGGCAACACTGTGCACGAGGTTAAAGGCAGTGCTTTCGCTTTCCAGGATTTATCCCGAAATTCAGTATTTTTGGAGCTCAGCTGGTTTTTTGAGATTCCAGGATTTCCGTCACTAAACAACAGCGTTCGTTGGGGACAGCTATAGTGAAGCTTCCGGCACTTCGCTAGTCACACGGCGATTCTTCATCGAGTTAGTTAGTCATCATGAGTATTAGTTAAATAGTGCACTGTAAAAAGTTTCTCCGATTAAGGATGCAGTATTTGCTAATGGGATTAATCTTATCTCTATTGGGGTACCGAATCAGGGGTAATCTTATCTCAATAAAGACAAGAGTAATCCCAGTAGCAAATACTGCAAGATTTTTTTTTACATTGTGGTCACAGACTGGCTGAACGGCGACGTCCCGTTATGGTTGTTCTTGTAATCCAAGATAGCAAAGTTTGTAAAAGCCGGAACTCGGTCGTATATTTAAAGTAATCCTGCGGGATTGCAAGTCGCTGAAATATTCGGTAAATGCGAAAAAATGCCGGTGGTTTCTAATCGTCAGTAACGGAAATTAAGCATCGCAAGGCAAAACAGTAAAATAGAAGTAGGAAAACTCAGAATTGCTTAATTTTCCTTCAAACTTGTCTAAGTATTTATTAACTTATTAAACGTAAGAACGACACGTTATGGCAGATGACGAACTGAAAACACATTTATGATTACAAATTTGTGTAGTTTTTGGAACTCGATTGTCCTGTTATTGCAGTCGGCTAAAATTGTTTCAGGAGGTTATATATTGATATTAGTGTATATAACAAAAAGAAAATAACAAGACACACACAACAATGTTTTGAATTAGTGTTGGACGATATTTGGATTTTTCGATATATCGATATTTTCACTTTCGATATTTCTTTAGCATGTTTGGCTATGGGATACGTCTCGTTTTGCCAAAATTAACTAACAAAATTGTCGTTAAATAGCATCTTCGTATCATCTCAAACTCCGAATAAATAAGAAGCGAATTGCGGAAAACATATTGCTCCAGTTTCGGATATATAAATGTAGGTTATGTTGGATTATTTACAATAATTGTGAATGAGAAAATATCGTTTTCGATATGGATATTTACGTTTCGATATTTGGTCCGATATATCGATATATCGTTATCGAATATCGCCCAACACTATTTTGAATGGTGAGTTCTGAATTCAGTTTCGGGAAGATAGGAGATTTCCTATAATTCCTATGCACATGCGACGCGCACTGCGGTGGTAGGCTACCTCAGTGCTTCCACTCCAGAATTTTGGAGAAACGTAGACATAAGTTCAAAAATCAGGAGATTCAGTATGCCAAAAAATCAGGAGATTTATAAGGAGAAGTTCTAGAAATCAGAAGTTTAGAAGGAGCCAAATTTTACCGAATCTCTCAAAAAGTTTACCGGATCCTAGAAACTGAGAATTCGAGCTTTAAATTATAGAACAGAAAGGATTACGCAGGAAGAGTAACATTAAAGGGCAGCATGAAAGACGATAAGACAACTAGTAGGCGGCATTTTGGCGAAGCCCATTTAGAGAATCTATTGCCGGGCACGATTGCAGTAACAGCTTTTATCTATCATACCCAAGAGAAAATTAAACCGAGCGCCGCCGGCGAAAATTTTCGAAATCGAATTCTTTGTTTCTCCTGTAGGCTAAAATTTAACTGCTGCTCTTACAAATTCTATCATTTGCTGTGGATTAAATACAAGACTCTAAGAAGTTCCAGAAACCGGATGGAGCGACCTTCCGGTAGCAGCAGCTCCTGTAGTCTAGTCAATACTACCAATGATCACATAAAGTAAGCGCCGCAGGCGAGATTGTTTTTAAGTTAGCTTTTTCCTGCCAAATTTATTTTTTTCCGTCCAGATTCTAGCTTCAGTGGTGAGTTCCAGCCTCCAAGCCATGCTCGACAAAAGAATAATTAAGAATATATAGCCTTTCGGAAAAATCAGGAGAAAATTAGGTAGAATAGCGAAATCAGTAGATCAGGAGACTCAAAAATAAATCTGTAGGAGGCCTCAAAAAAACGTAGATCTCATGATAAATGAGTTTGAGTTTGAGTTTGAATGGTGGAGTTCTGAATTCAGTTTCGGGAAGATAGGAGATTTCCCGATGCACACGCGACGCGCACTGCGGTGGTAGGCTACCTGCTTAGGGAAATACTCTAACAGAAAATACTCTATATAATCTTGATATGACTAAGTTCAAAACACGCCAGTGATCCTCAGGAAGGACGAGAAAACTTCTAACTGACGACTCAAACTCAACAACTCAGATCCTGTGTCAACCAATCACGGCGATCGTTGATGACAGCTGTGGTGCCGCTTCTGGCTCTTCTGCTAGGTACACAGCGATTTTGCATCGGCAAGGAGAGTTAATCATCAAAAGTATTGTATAAATGCCTTCGGGATCGTGATTGATGAAAGCAAAAGTAAGGGCTTTCATGTCTGCTTGCGTGATAGCCTCTTGGTAGAACTACTCTTTCTTTGCCCGGCTTCTTATCCAAGTCTGTTTGATCCCTTCTGACTGTTTTGACGAGAGGTTGCTTTCCTTGTCTGTCTTTACAAGCTGAAAAGTATCCTCCTAGAACTCCTCGAAAGACCACAGGGGGATCTTCAGTTCGTCAAAGAAGTTCAGTTCGTCCCTTCCAAACAAGAAGTTTAGCAAACTGCCAGAGCAACAGATGCTCTCAGTTCGCACGATATTTATCTGTGGTAAAGCTCCATAAACTTTCCAAAGGATCGTTTGGAAACTACACCGGGAAAAAGCTGTCACAAGAAAGGCAGATTACATTTGAGTGGAAGGTTTCTCGATCGTTCAGGACTGTACACTTCCAAAGATCCTTTAGTATGGTTCTCACTTCTGATCTACAGATCCCTTTGAACACCAATCAGACTTGAGCTAGGTGCTCAGATAGGGCGGCTTCAGCATGAATTAATGAATGAATTTTATTACGTGATTTAGCCTTACGGCATTTCACAACAAAACTAAACATCTAAAATAAACTATGTATCACATAATTTTGTACAACCAATCTATTCAAAAGAAAAGGAAATCAAACTAAATATTACACACTGTGGATTCCATTATCTTCCATAAAGAACACCACATAATTTTCAATCGAATCATAATTCCAAATTCAAACGTTTAGTTTTCCTAATGTTTTCCAACACAACAGTTCTAACGTCCCTGAATTTAAAACAAGAGCTGTAAGCTCATATGGCACTTGCATGGGTTAAGATGTTTTGATTGATCAAAAGTAAGTTCCGACTTTGCGGTTGAGATGCGCACTCTAAGGGAGCTATAACTTCATTTGTAAGGAAAGCCCTTGAGGAAAGAATGATAATGGGCTGATGGGCACACGAAATGCATATATTACTTAAAAGTATTTTTCTTACTTTGCGGTCAAGATGGGTACTTTAAGGAATAATCGGATTTGGGAAGTAGCAATTTCTAAGCAAATGTTGTTGAATCTCTAATATTCCAGCGAAGTTTCATCGTCCTAGCACATCTGAAAGTACCTTAACTCGCGATCACTGGAATCCCAGACCCCCCCCCCCCCCCCTCCAACTCCACCCACAATACCCGGAGCCAATCCGGTTCTGTAAATGATTAATGCAGAGCATCTGTTTGTGATTCCCACAAAGTTCGATTCCAATCACACCAGTCTAAGCGGGTCAAGTACTCCCCCCCCCCCCCAATAATTGTCGGATTCGGTCCGGAAATGAAAAAGATCACCAGAGAGAAATATCCTCTGTTCAATTATTAAATTTCACTCGAATCCGATCACCCGTTCCAAAGTTACGTATGACTCAATATTCCGGATTCCCCTCCCTCACCCCCCCCCCCACCAAGATTATCATATCGAGGACTTTTTTTTTATTCCAAGTCAGTTTGACCGGATCCCTGGCGTGCCTGCCAAGTTTCGTCGTGAAAATCCCAAATAACGGAATTCTGGGAAACCCCCTCCCCCCCCCCCTCGAGTGTCCGGATCCAGTCTAATAGTGTAAAAGATTTACATGGACCAGGTGTTTGTTCTTCCCAGCAAGTTTCGCTCCGATCCCTCCATTCTAACCGTTTCTTGAGCTTGAGATTTCCGGTCCCCCCCAACTCCCCCGCGGCGGCCGTAGCCAATCCGATTCAGTATATGATTTACCTAGAGCATCTGTTTGTTCTTCCCACAAATTTCCATCCCGATCTCCCCATTCTAAGCGGGTCACGTATTCCCCCCCCCCCCCAATAGTTGCCGGATTCGGTCCGGAAATGAAAAAGATCACCAAAGAAATGTCCTCTGTTCAATTCTTAAATTTCACTCGAATCCGATCACCCGTTCCAAAGTTACGCGTTACTGAATATCTCCCCCCCCTCAACTCCCCCACCATTATCAGATCGACAAAATTTGTGTTTTGAAGTCAGTTTGATCGGGTCCCTGATATGCCTGCCAAGTTTCATCGAGGAAATCACCAAAACCGCCATCACCGGAATTCTGGACCCCCCCCCCCCTAAGTGTCCTGATCCAGTACAATTGTCTAAACGATTTATCTAGAGCAGATGCATGTTCTTCCCAGCAAGTTTCACTCCTATCCCTCCATTCTAACCGTTCCTTGAAATTTCCGATCTCCCATCCCCAAAACTCCCCCCTGGCTGCCGAATCTGGTCAAGACTTTAAACGGGGTATCACAGATATATAATCTATTCAGTTATTAAGTTTCATTACAATCCGATCACCCGTTCGAAAGTTACATTCCACTCAATTTCCCGGATTCCCCTGCCCTCCACCCCCCACCCCCACCTCAAAATGGTGGGATCGGAAAACTGATTATTTCTAAATTTGTTTGGTCGGGTCTCTGATATGCCTGCCAAGTTTCATGGTCCTAGCACATCTGGAAGTATCCTAACTCGAAAAAGTGTGACAAAATGCCCTAAATTTTCAAGTTTCCAGCGCCCTCAACTCCCCCGCATAAGGTCGGATCGGGAAACTGATTATTTCCAGGTTAGTTTGGTCGGGTCCCTAATATGCCTGCCAAGTTTCATTGTCCTAGCACATCGGGAAGTACCCTAACTCGAAAAAGTCGGTATATGGCACTTGAGCCAGAGGCTGCAAGTGCCATAAAAACAGATCAAGATTAAATGGAAAAAGGAACCTTGATTCTCTTAAGATGAAATATTAGGTCTAAACGTTCAAGAACAAAAATAGGGCACTCAAAAAGAAAATGGGTACATGTTTCATTTTCACCACAAAGGCACGTCAGCGGAGAAAATCCGCGTCGTCTCGTCACTACTACCAAGAATAAATAAGGGATAAATAAGGGATCCCTTATTTATTCTTGCTACTACATCCAAATTAAAGTCTTTGATTCATGTGGGCCGAGAAGGTGTGAGACACCATCATTTTTTGATGGGTCGGATTTTTACGAACATATTGTTACCTTTGTTTTCCCCAAAATCCTCACGGTAGTCAACGTTATCCACAAATTACTTGAACATAATCCACTCCTGAATGCCACTGCGCCATTGCTAATTAACTATTCATTGATCTCCTGTCGCTGGTCAAACGATTACTAAAACCTTCGAGAAGATCAAGTGGCATGTAAGAGGATTAAAACAACTAAGTGTATCACCCTGTGGACGTCTAGATATGTCGGAAGAAGAAATCATCGGCCTGTTTGACATTTGTTGGTCTCGGAAGGTGAATATTATTTAGCTCAATTTCAGAATCTTCAAGAAATCACTATAGGCGTATTCTCGCCGTTCCCCGAGGACTCCTCGGGGAATCGAAGGGAACGGCGAGAATAGAGGGAGTCACTCCACGCGGACTCCGCATACAGAAACAGCGAGAATACGGGGAATGCTTCTAAAATGGATTTTGTTCGAAAATTGAATATGCAGCTGAAAAAATTAGTCTAGATCCACTTTATTTTTGGTTTTGTTTATTCTAATTCTTTTTAATTAATTTAACATAGCACCTACAACAGCAAAAATTGATTCCCCTCCGAATTTGAAAGGGAGTCCTTTTTGATGATGGAGATGATAATCGGAGCATTCCCCGTCCGTGGGGACTCGCGAGAATACGGGGAGTGAGCCCCGGGTCAAACAAAAACGCGGGGACTCCTCAAGTGGAGTCCTCGGGGAACGGCGAGAATACGCCTTATAACGAATTTAGTATAATTTACGGCGTTTGTTAATTGTGATCTAGTTTACATCCTTAATTCTTTGACTTATGGAATTAACAAGAAAAATCAGAAAGCACGATACTTCAAGAAATCGATAATGCAAATAATTATCTGCATGTCTGGGCTTTGCAAGTTCCGTACTTCGTGTATAAATATTCTTTGAGCCCAAGCTGAATTTCAAATAATTACTTTAATTTTTCTACACATTTTCCATATGCCTGCTAGTAGCAGGCTGCTATAATAAAAACATTTTGTTAGGTCCAAAGTCAAACTATGATTCCATCCTCCCCATATCGGGAGCTTCCGACCCGCACCGCTAGATGACCCAGCGGTCGGATCGAGTCGTGACTTCATCTTGGGTCTTAGGTGGGGGGGGTTCTAGAAATTGCAAGTGCTAGAATGCTTATGATATAAGACCTTGAACTCGCGTCTCAGTTTGAAAGCGAATAAATCGCGTTCTGTTGTCAGTCTGTAGCTAGGTCTTTGGGTACTCAGCAGTGTTTCGACTTTTCCTGATAAAACCATTTATTCATAGTCTATTTTGCATGGTGCATCGAACGGTGTTGTCAAATTTTGCCTTCCGTTTTCCGCTGGAATTATCGTGATAATCTGCACCTTAAACGAAATTAGATGAACATACTACAACTATTTGCGACGTTATCTGTAAAACTTAAGTCGCGCTTATGCGCTTAAAGCACGCCTCACAATATATACTGTTTATGTTAGAATATTCAAAACTGTCTGAATACTGTAAAACTAAGCCCTGCTTTAAAAAATTATCCACGGCTTTGGGTATTTTAAGCCTTTTGCCAGACCCATTGACTTCTATCAAAACTTGGCAAGATTCAGAAAAGTCGTTTTACGCATCAATAGCATGATACGCGAACACTTGTTTGGTTGGGAGCACATCACGCATGGAACTAGTGAGTCTTAACAAGTGCAAAGATTAGTGAGGTGTCGTTCGTGGGTTTCAATTCAATTCAATTCAGACTCGAATGTAACATGTGAAATTTGCGTCTCCGGCTTTAAAGGACCTGTCTTCTATAATACTAACGCAACCTACTGACATAATCACTCCATATATTTCTAAACACTGAGACCCCAATTTCGTACGGTACATTCTAAGCCGTCTAACAAAACCACGCTGTTCTCATATGCCGTGTTTTGCTACCTTCGATGTTTATCACGCTGTCGATGGTTGTCAGCGAGAAGTTTTTCCATCAGAAAAACCGGTTATGTAAATTGTTTCCCTGTTTTCGCTATAAGTCGACGGGTCTCTGAAAAGACTAAAACAACCAAAACCGTGGGTTATTTGTTGAAAGCACAGTAGTTTTAAAGTATTCAAATATATTAAAAATACTGAAAGTTGAAGAGTAAAGCGAGGGGTCCTTTAAGACGCGATCTCAAAAAAGGCTGAGGCTCAGTTGTGGGTCAAAACGAATGCTTCCGCGGTCCTTTGTGTGCTACACAAGTCCATTTCCATGAGCAATAAGGTTTTTGTGACTCGGACTGTGGTCTGAAAAAAGAGCTCGAAGACGAGCTGCTAGAAATTTGTGCGAGTACCCATTAACCCGTATTGTCTATGGTGACTTCTTCACCATTTAGACAGCACGGGTAGATGCTATGTTGTATTTAGGTATGTGTGTTATGTTCAATTTTTTTTCTTTTTCTTCTTTTGTTTTTTCTTCTTTTGTATGTGCTCCGTGTTTTTCACTTTGTTATTCACGGGCAAAAAAGTTAAATAAATAAAAATAAATAAACAAGTTTGACGAATAACTCTCGGAGTTGTTTTCGATTTTGTGGCTCGAAATTTTAGGGAAGTTATATTTCGCTGCAGACCAAAGGCCAAAATAATAAAATCAGCTGAAACTGAGGATTCTTCTCTGATGGTCTTTTTAGTGAGAATTTGCATATTTTTTTAAGGTCTAAACTCAGCTGCTGGTAGGTCAGATATATTTGTACATTTTGTGCACTTCCACAACTTCATATCCAGAAAAAAAAAACTGCAAAATGATTGATTTTAGTGCTTGGAGTTATGCAGAAAAGAAAAGGTAGGCTACAGTTCTGTTAAAGGTAGTCAGTCCTATCGCCTAGCGATGGATTCTGATGCGATGGCTTCTAGCGATGGCTTCACTTCACTACTTATAAAATGTTTCCATCTCAAGGGCGTCTTCCCCATTAAAATTATATATTTGGTTTTATCTGGTTTTCACCATGAGACCCCGTCTTGTGGGTCCTGGTATGTCTACGTGGCTCCGACAATGGAGTCCTAGACTTCTAAATTATATTCGAAAAACGTTTATGGTTTATTGGTCACGGTACAAGTCCCTTGTCTAAAGTGCCATCTATGTATTATTATAAATTTCCGTGACATGGGGATGTGAACTGGTTAGATGAATTTGCCTTCGGGCGGGATCACTGTTCCTATGGCCGGCTTCTACCAGACTATTGTAGTGGTTTGCGAACTCTGTTCACAAGCCCCTCGGTAGCTCAGTTGGTAGAGCGACTGCCTTGTAAGCAGAGGGTCCTGGGTTCAAATCCCAGCTGAGGAGCATTTTTGTCTATCACTTCACTACTTATAAGATGGCTTCTCTTCCGTTCTCTTCCCCATGGATTGTAAAAGAGGTTCTTGAAACAGGATTGGAGGCATTTGAGTTTCCCGCCAAGAAAACAGACAGAATGGCGTTCCCGAAAGGTTTAACTTGTGGCTCGAGTGTCCGTCGATTTTTTTTTGTTTCGTGAAATTTTGGTCTCCGGCTTTACGAATTATTCAGTTTACGGAATTAGGTTACATTCTTTTATACGCAATCTCAAAAAAGGCTGGGGCTCAGTTTCTTAAAGCCGGAGAAAAAAAACCTCTTTTACAATCCATGGGGCAGAGAACGGGAGAGAAACCACCGCTAGACGATGGGACTGACTACCTTTAACAGAACTGTAGCCTACCTTTTCTTTTCTGCATAATTCCAAGCACTAAAATCAATCATTTTGCTTTTTTTTTCTGGATATGAAGTTGTGGAAGTGCACAAAATGTACAAATATATCTGACCTACCTGCAGCTGAGTTTAGACCTTACTACACTGTAAAAGAAAATCTTGCAGTATTTGCTACTGGGATTACTCTTGTCTTTATTGAGATAAGATTATTCCTATTTCGGATTAATTTTATCCCAATAGAGATAAGATTAATCCCAGTAGCAAATACTGCATCCTTATTCGGAGAAACTTTTTACAGTGTAGGAACAGGGGTGACCCGAAGCACTCAGACCAGGGGGGGGGGGGGTGAGACCCCTCATTTCAACGACTTTTGGATCGCAATATACTACTCGCACGTACAGACAATAATTAGCTGTTGCTACTTTGAGGCAACGGCGCACATTCCCCGCCAACAAATAATAGAACTGGTGTAAAACTGATTGCAATGCATTAGCTGAAATTATTCTTGTAATCAAAATTATTTATACAGAAATTCACAACCTCTGTTTTTCATTTCAACTTTCGCTAAAGAGGAAAGCTTCCAACGCCTGTAGCCAAGACAAGTTAAAGCAAGCGCCACAGGCGAATTTTTTTAAATCTGTCTTTGTCTGGCAGGGTTTAACTACTTACCACACAAATTCTAGCCTTTAATACATTTCAAGTTTCAGAAATTCCAGGCCTAATCGCCAAATAAATGACATACCGTTGTTCTAAATAGAGAATACTACGAAATGCGCCACATGCAGAATTTTGTGAAACGCCGAGGAGCCGAGCGTCTTTTTGCGATCCCAGTGAAAAGTAAAGAATATCTATGAAGTAAGAAATCTTTCCGTCGATAAAAGTGACAAAATAGTGGCCATCGAAAATAAAGTAGACACAAAGTAGATTTGTTCCGAATTTAGAGCAAAGAAAAAAGTAATATTCCAGTTAAAGACACGCTTAGTCAGAAACAAAAGGAGAAAAACAGGTTTGCCAGTGCATTAAAAATAAAAGAAGAAAATCCGGAAACGGACGTAACAAATTTTTGGTCTTCGACCGACAGGAGTTTACAGATCCAGACTTGAGTTTAAAGTGTTTAAAAAGAAGCCGGTTTACCGACGAGACTTAGTTGCGTTTTTTTTCGGGATAATGTTACTGTAAGTTTTGACGTACTTTTGTTTAACTATGAAAGTGCGGTGTACCGTTTTATTTGTACATTCGAAACAATGTACTTTCATCACTAGAAAAAAAGTGCGTCAAACTACAATGAAAGTACATCCAAAAAACTGCAACGTAAAACTAGTTTGCAGAATTTGATTCCTTCTGTGTAAAAACAAAACCTAATTCACTTATGAAACAAAATTTCGGCTGTCTTTTGATAGAAACACTGTATCTTTCCCAAGTGCAGCATATTAAAGCACATCTGAAAGGTTTCTATCTGCCTCAATCTTCATCTGCGACCTTGCCACCAAATTATGTCCGAGTCTCAGTACGCGACAGAAGATGCTATGCACAGCAATTGAAGAACGAAAAGTTCGCTTTCAGAATAACTTAACATAAAAGAGATTCGAGTTGTAGGAGTGTCCTGATATTTTCATATGACAGACTGTGGAATTTTACGAAAGCTTTTCAGATGTGCTTTAACACCACACTGTTTGAAGTTTCATAACAGATAACACGAGGATGCGTGGTTTCAAGAGATATGCCTAACAGATAACACTTCGGATGTTATCTATTGTGTTCGAAAATGTTATGTACGAAATGTTATGCATAACAAGCTTTGTTAGAAAGAGCCAAAAAAGTATCTACTGACTTTCTTCCTTATCGTCATGATGTCGGAAAACCCAGCAGATACTTTTTGTCGGTTTTTCGGTTCTTCCTGATGGTAACGCTTATTATGCATAACATTTTGAAACACAACAGATAACATCCGAAGTGTTATCTGTTACGCACATCTGTTGAAACCACGTATCCTCGTGTTATCTGTTATGAAACTTCTGACAGTGGAGCATAAAGGCCTAAAATTTACCTCCCGACCTGGATGAGTTATTCCAGCGTGTGCAGAGCCCCTACTGTCCTGGGAAACGAATGTCGAGTGTATATAAAAATCTTCCTTGTCCTTTTCAAGCTTTGTGCCCACCTCGAACTCGCTTTGAATATGATTTTTTTCACTTTTCTGGATGCACTTGTTTCGCGGGTCTCCTGTCATTTGAATTCTGCTGGCTTTTTCATTGTGTTTAAAAAATTGCACGCCTTCTTTTCCAGTTCTAGTCAAAGATTACCTACAATCCATACAAAAAACCTTGTCTCTTGCTTTTGGTCTGTAAGGTTCATTCATGTTATCCAGTCAGACTTCACTTTAACAACTAACCTATGGTAATTTTGGCAGGCTAAAATCTGAAAAACCGAAGTGAGACAGATTCAAATCTCATGGGAGTGAAACAAGCAGGCGAATTGCTGCCGCCATGAATCATGTCTCCGACCTAACGGGGTTATGAAACCTGGTTCAAACGACTCGGACAGGGATAGGTTTACGACTGAAGCTGGGCAATTCCATTTTTTTTTAAATTTTTTTTTAACGACTTAGATTCTCTTGGACTAAAATGAATGCCCGGGACCTCGGCGAGGCCAAAATAAACGACTGATACGACTTAACAAAAGCAGCGGGAGGGGGTGACCCCCCCCCATCCCCCCCTTCCAGCAAACCCTGACAAGGATTCATAGTTCGTAGGTTACTATCAATAGGGTCACTTATCTATACTATGATTTGGAGTTTATTACAACCATGAATGGATAAAAAAAAATAAACTCCGCTTAAATTGGTCAAAGCTAGTAAATTGGAATATGGCAGACAAAAAAAAGCCGTACCGAAGCTATCGATCCTTTAGCGAAAGTAAATTGTCTAGAAATTCTAGTTGAATTCTATGGCCTAGAATATTGAAATCTCGGGGGTGGTAGGCTAATATTACAACATGATAGCATAGCACGTTTTTTCGAGCAAGTAGAGAACAAAGCAACTAAACTTGCACCCAGACGATGAACATGGCCACCCTCATGTACCAACAAAAAATAACAGATGGAAAACGGTCTAATGTGATTAAAATCAAATTTCACCCAACGATGATGAAGCATCACAAGTTTTTCAGCTATCTCCACGCAATGAACACGAGTCCAACAAAAAGTGGTGGGAGTTAATTGCCCGGTTTATTCGGATAGATTTTAATAAGCTTCAGTATTACAAAACCCGTGAAGACGTGGCAGAAAAAGCTGCAACGCATACATAATTTAATGAAGTAGCTGAATTATGGCTAGCATCATAAAAAGTGAAAAGTTTATTCGCTATTGTGCAGAGGTCGCTCGTTCCGCGTTTAGGATATGCATTGTCACGCATGCAATGCTGTCGTAGACAGATCAGATTTTAAAACCTAAAGTGGTAGACACAATGAATAGGTTTTTGAAATGCTCAGTTCTTTGCAGGCGACCATGAAATGCTTCGTGGTGGTCTTACGCTGCTTAGTAAAACGACATAAAAAAATAGCAAATCCAATCAAATGTATTTGCTTTGGGACGTTAGCAATCACAGGACAAGACGGTGGGAGAGAGAAAACCATTTTAGGGAATTTTGAACTTCGAGAGTCATCGAAGTTACAGGCAGTTATGGGGCACAGGTGAAAAAATTGGGAGAAATAGAAAATACTCAAAAGAGAATTGTTTCATACGCTGTAAAAAGGCTCCTTACACTGTAAAAAAAAATCTTGCAGTATTTGCTACTGGGATTAATCTTGTCTCTAGTGAGATAAGATTATCTCTAATTTGGATTAATCTTGTCCCAGTAAAGATAAGATTAATCCCAGTAGCAAATACTGCAGTTAACTTTAATCCTTACTCGCAGAAACTTTTGACAGTGTACGTCGGATTGTGCATTACCGAATCCGGAGACATTTATTCGGAATTCGGAGAGTTAAAATTTGACGGAGGATTAACACGCTAGAAAGCAAAATATTGCAGATTAAGTTATTTCAAAGCGGAGAGTTTTTTTTTACAGTGTAACCTATGTTTGGTTTGGGTCCCCTGTTTTGGGTTCAATCAACCTAGGATATTGCTACAATGTTTACTTTCATACAAAGTAGAGCATCCCCTAGCCTTGAAAAATCAACTAATCTTTTTTTTTTTTTAATTATTTAATGAATATTCCTTCTGCCCAAGCTAACTGCGAATCATATTTTGATAGTGCAAAACGGATACGTCAGCTGAATTTCAAAAGAGCTATATTTCGGCCCTTCTTGGCAAGGGGTCCTCTTCAGGTTCAAAACTGCTCAAGTTGGAACTACGTCACTTTAAAAACATTAATATTTTAACTAAAATTTCAAAATTTTAAACAAAAAAACAATCAAATAATGTTATGCCGAAAGACGAAGAATTTCCGGGAAATGGTTGCAGAGTGAACCCGCGAGAAACCGAAAATCGAACAAGGTGATTGGTACTGTCTTTCAATCGCTCAAATCCCAGTTCCCGTCGGAAGTATGAAAATTTAATAACCTTTGCAATCATCCTGATTGAAGTGTTTTACTCCCCACGTAGTAAATAAGGAAGTTAAAGTCCGAATTAGAAGGTAAATGCATTCAAGGAACGGAAGTTTATTCGGAAATGGAACGATCTGGACGATCTTTCCTCGTCACATCCGAGCAAGTTACCGTCTCTCGGGGAACTGAGGGGGCTTTTCTGGAAAGTGTTTCCCTTTCCAAGAACGTTTGTCTTGTGGATCAGGGTAGATTTAACTGGAGCTTGGTTCTCATACTGACGAAACGGAAGGTTGAATTGGTCGTTTAAAGCTTCATGTAAATCGAAGGATATGCTTTAGCTGTCCACCTCTAAACCCTCCAATTGATAGCCTATTCCTGAAATTGATAGCCTACTAATGGTCCAAGACGACTAAAAGAAACATTTCTTGAGCAGGAATCCTAGTAAAACTAGTAATTCGCGTTTCAAGTTTAACTGAAAAGCCAACTTATTTGTGTGTCATTTAATTGAATACCACTGAATTATTTGGATTCTGCAAAGGGATTTTTTTTCTTTTCCACTTTCTACTATAGTTATGACGTTCAGAATATTTGCGGCCGTCCCCACAACGAAAATTCTACTATGACGCGTGAAATTTTAATCCCGACACAAAACGCGGCTTTTCAGTGGGCAGGGGTGAGATTGGTGAAGATTGCTTAGTGCCTGAACAAAAAAAAGCATAAATCTTTCTCGTAAAGCATAAAACAAACACAAGCGCATAGAGGTACCACAAACCACACGGAAATTTCACTATTTGAAAATCGATTATTCGTGAATAGCAGAACAACGAAGTAACGCATTTTCAGTGGGTCTTCAAGCCAATTTAAGTGAATAAGTGATGGGTAACTAGATTGTCCTATCCCAGCCCTTTTCGGTTAAACTTTTAATTTTCCATGATTTTAGTCCGGACTTGGACCTAAAGATGGCCTCAAAGTACGCTAACCAAACCAAACCTACTCTTTGTTGTATGATACAAGAAAGCTCTTTCTTGGTTCTTGTTCTTGGAGACAAAACTGTACAAACACTCATTTCCTTGGGATTGTTAATTGCGAAGTTTGTACGTACTGTACGACTTTTATTTACGCACTAGAAAAGGGAAATAGCGCACTAGTAAAGAGATAAGGAAAAATTACAATGAGTTGTAAAGAACGGAGTAAATACACGATCCTGCAGTCCCACGACACCAGGATTCTCAAATTCCTTTCACGAGCATAAATGAATCATCTGTGAATGATTGTGAATGGGGTGTCTCTCAGATGCAGGTATCAACTTGTAAATATTTCATCCTTCCGGGTACTTTAAATGTCTTCTCTGATTTTCAAGATCTTTCTTGATCGAAAACAGTTGCGATTTGGTACAGTGAT
Source organism: Branchinecta sandiegonensis (assembly GCA_030848855.1). Lineage (NCBI taxonomy): Eukaryota > Metazoa > Arthropoda > Branchiopoda > Anostraca > Branchinectidae > Branchinecta > Branchinecta sandiegonensis. Next base: position 9,927,950 of record JAUPMV010000003.1, on the reverse strand, counting down.
GTTTGACGTATGCAATCTTGCCTCGTCAGAACCATGGACAATAGAGGAAAGGTTTCCGTGAAACAAAAGCTGAAGGTTAGATTACGAAGTCCAGGTTCTGACTTGGACTTCGTATTACAGTGTTTTTGTTGTTTTGTTTTGAAATTACAGAAAGAGTGGCGGAATTTTATGACGGTATTTATCAGAAAAGGAAGATATTGGTGATGAATTTTGGGGGGATTTTAGAGTAACAAGATGTATAACCGTTGACGAAAATGAAAGTTTGAAACAGGTGATAAATAAAGAAGAGGCATTCAAAGTGTTACAGTGTATGAAAGATGGAAGAGCTCCCGGAAGAAATGGACTAGGTTATGAGTTCTATAAGGAATTTTGGAGTGAAGTGGGCGATTTCTTAGTGAGAGTGATGAATGAGTTTTGACAAAAGGTTATCCGGAAGATGAAGTAGCAGTTATTTCATTATTATATAAAGGAGGAGAAAAGTCGGACTTGCAAAATTGGAGATCAATAGCGCTATTGTGTTGCGACTATAGAATATGCATGAAAATCTTAGCAAAGAGATTAGAAGGAACTCTTGAAGACATACTTGGAAACTACCAACACGGTGGAATGAAGGGAAGGAAAGCGCAACACATACTGAGCGTAATAAGGGATTTGATACAGAGAAGAGACGAAGATCTGCTTAGAAATCCAAATCTGTGGAAGCTGGTGGCCCTGATAAGTGTTGAGTGTGGATATATGATTCTGTTCTCCGGGAATTGCTGTGGATGTTAATGAAAAAGAAATTCGAGTTCTCTGCAGAGGTAGTGTGTATGTTGGCTAATATGTATAGGAAGCCAAGAGCAGTTGTTAAGGTTAATAGCTCATTAACAAGAAGTTGTGAACATGGAAAAAGGCCTGAAGCAAGGTGACCCAATTGCCCCAGTTTTTTTTGAATTTTATGTAGACTGTTGGATCATGTCGACGAAAGGATCACAGGCCTGTTCCTAGGCGATCAGATATATCTGAAGTCCATGGCCTTTTTAGATGACGGGACATTTATTGCTGGAGGAAAGGAAGACATCAAAAACGTCGGTGAAGCTCTAGAATGGTATGAGAAAAACTTTCACATAAAAATCCGCCGAAAAAAGAGCAATGTTTTACCGCTGGGAAACCGTCAAGATTATTCGGAGGTTCTTAGTGAGACTTGGATTCAAGAAGCAAGTAAAGCTAAAAACTCGGAGTGAATTTTGTAAGTGAGATGAAGGGAGAGATACACTGGGAAGAAACTGTCCGAAAGTTCGAGGTAGTGTTGAGTGGTCAAGAGGGTGGTGTTATCAGGACGATTTTTGAAAGAGTTGATTTTGTAAATATATATTGCATGCCGGTTTTGTTCTATGCTGGGCCGGTTTTCACACTAGAGGAGAAGCATGGAAAGAGAGTTGAAAGAAGTGTTTGGCGTTTTGTCTGGAAAGGAAAGCTGGAAAAATTAAGCATGAAGATGTTGTACGTACTCAGAACACAAGGAGGATTGGGAGTGATAGATTTCAGATGTGTTTGCGAGTCATTGTATATAAGAAATGTGTGCGAGTTAGTGACCAGGCAAGAGTGCACTACAGTGCTGCTACGGGGATGGGTATGACCTGTAATAAATGAAGACGACGATGAACAGATGAAGCAAAAACTTAAAACGATAAAAAGGAAATCCAAAAAAGCAGCCTTGACACTGCGGGACCTGAAGAATTCGGGAACTTTTAAGGATGATATTGATAGCAAGGAAAGGAAAAAATTGGTCGATTAATTTTAAAAAGGTAAAAGTGAGACCGAGATTGATTTCCAAGCAAAACGGAATGAACCATTTGTGAATTATGAAAAAGCATTTGAAAACTGGAATTCGTTAATATGCCGCCCCCAAGAAAAAGAAACCATGTTTATGGTAATTCACGGAATTTTACCGTACAGAAACCGCGTACCGTAAGCCGTTCCTTGAGTAGCGAAAGTCCGCTGTGTCATCTGTGCAAGATTGAGGTAGTTGACGGTATGAAGCATGAGTTCCTGGAGTGCAAGTTTAATGGTGAAATTTTTTAAAAATATTTTTGAAATTTTTAAGAGGGAGGATGTAAAAATTGAAAGTCTAGAAGAAAAGAAAATGGCTCTGAAACTGTGTTTTGAAACTGGTGCTGCAAAAGGGAAAGAACAGGCTATGGTCTTCTTGAAGACTGCAGTTTGTGTCCACACATGTCCCGAGGTTCTACAGTTGGATCCACAGTATGTTTGATCGCAGAGTGAGTTATGGAATGGATCCGTGGATGTGGGATGGTTGAATGATGCGTTAAAAATTCTATGATTGAAGTGTGGGTGACTGGTAGGTTTTCTACAAATTTTAATTTTTTTTTTTTTTTTTTTTGGGGGGGGGGGCAGTCAAAGTTTCAACCTGATGTTGATATTTTCTGAAGTGATATTTAGAATCTCCTTGTACAAAAAAAATAAATAAATTACAGTGTTACCTGTGCAGTCCGTGTTGGTCTGGGTTTTACAGAAATTAATTCACAATTCATGGCTTGGTGATGATGATATATTTTGTTTTGTTTTCACTTTTTGTTTTGTTTTGTTGCATGATGGCCTGATGGCTTTAATGTGCAAATAAATTAGTAAATAAATCATTCATTTACTCATTCATATTCAAACAATGCATAAAACGGATACGTCAGCTACGATGCTTTGGCAGCCAAATAATTGAATATAATAATAGCTTTATTTCAGCTTTATTTTTGGCGGTTTTTCGGTTCTTCCTGATGGTAACGCTTATTATGCATAACTTTTGAAACACAACAGATAACATCCGAAGTGTTATCTGTTGCGCATTATCTGGTGAAACGGGCATCGTCGTGTTATCTGTTATGAACTACACAAGAAAAGGGAAATAGCGCAGTAGCCTACAGAGAAAGAAGAGGAAAAAATTACACTGAGCTTCTAATGACGGGGTAATTGCACACGGTCAAAAAATAAACTTAAGATAAAAGAAAGGGACTTATCGGGTCTAAACAATCTGCTTCCTAGACGAAGTGTGGAAAAATGGTTAAAATTTAACCGAAAAGGGCTGGGATAGGACAATCTAGTTCCCCATCACTTATTCACTTAAATTGGCTTGAAGACCCGCTGAAAATGCGTTACTTCGTTGTTCCGCTATTCATGAAATAACCGATTTTCAAATAGTGGAATTTCCGTGTGATTTGTGGTACCTCTATGCACTTGCATTTTTGTTGTATGCCATAAGAGAAAGATTTATGTTTTTTTTTTCAGGCACTAAGCAATCCTTACCAATCTCACCACTGCCCAATGAAAAGCCGCGTTTTGGGTTGAGATTAAAATTCCCCGCGTCATTGTAGAATAGACGCTGTGGGGACGGCCGCAGATATTCCAAACGTCTGAACAAGAGCAAATAGTGGAAAGTAAACAATTCCCTTTGCAGAATCTAAATAGTTCAGTACATTCAATTAGATGACACAAAACTAGGTTGGCTTTTCAGTTAAACTTTAAGGTCAGAAACGTGGAGGTCCTAGGCAATGGAAGATAACTTTGCACAAGGGAGCTTGCTGCAGAAGCATGTATCATACATGTACTTAGATTCGAAGGGAGAAGTAGGCCTAGTTTCATAGCACCGACCAAAGTCCAACCCCGACACCCGACTTTTCGGGATAAGATACTATTTACGCAAAGGTCTTGTTATCCCTGATAAATAAATACAAAACGATTTTTAACTGAAATTAAAAGTCTCCCAGACAGTCCAGGACCCTAACTGCACTAGTATCATGAAGAAATCGACACAGTGAAAGACTTAATTAAGGATAAAGAAAACAAAATCGTGACACCTTCATGGCATTAGCCAATGATCTTCCTGATATTCGGCGCTTTTTACATTTTCCGCTCTGGCTGATTGGTGAAAGTTCGACAGGAAGCTGTAATTCGTTTTTCCCTTTCTTTCCGTGATTTGGAGATGATGAGTTGGCAAAAAAATCAGCCATTAAAAGTTCGACTGGCGTAACTGGAGCGTTACCTTCGTGATGATCGAGGGATGTGGAACGGATTCGTTCTGCTCAACCGACGGTCCTCGCGAAGATCGTGTCTTCAACCTCTCCTATCCCCCTTTCCGAAAGTTTTCATCATGCTAAAACCACAACCGGTGTTAACTGTTCTTACGCTTGATAGCTTTAAGAATGTAATGCGTCCTAACTAAAGAATAAACTGTTAAAGTTTAACCAAAAAGAGCTGAGATCCGACAGTCTGGTTACACTTCACTTATTTACTTAAGTTGGACTGAAAACCCGCTAAAAATGCGTTACTTCGTTTGTCCGCTATCCACAGATAGGTAAGTCATTTCTTTATAACACGCCATTTTTTTAAAAGCGGGTAAATGAAAGAAAATAAATAAAACACATAAAAGACCATACAAAGACACTCATTTTCAATCTCCGGCCAGGAAACAGTGGATAAGGTCGTGCGCTTGTTTGGCCCTGTTGTCCACGATTTTTTAAAGCGACGAGGAAACATCCAAAAGGGTAACACTTGCATATTGAATTTTGAACTTCTCCGTCAATGTAAGGCTATGAAATAATTTCGACAAGTGGATCAGGTGCTTTGTATATTTTAAATAGCACGATCTCATCTTTTTGATCTCCTTCTTTCGCAGAACATGAGTGACACCGGAACGAGATAGTATGGAAGGAGCGCAGAAGGTGCTGTACAAATTTCCCAAAGCTTTACCATTATAGCGCCCCCTGTTGGGGACGGTGTGCCCACAGGCGGTACGGTTAGACTTACAAACTTCTTAAAGCACAACTCTTACTAGAAATGACCTTTTCCCCATAAAATGGATCAGAAAAAACGTTTTCGAGCATACCATTACTTTCAACCTGAAACTAGCGATTCTCTTGTTAGCGCTTGTCGATTATGTCCAGCCTTCCTGCTCTCCGACGCGGCGGCTGGGCGCAAAAGATTTGAAAACTGAACGTGCCTTGGTTAAATAGTGGGAGAACAAAGCAAATAAAATAAGTAATAAACAGACGATTATCACATCCTTATGTGTGAAAGAGTTGTCAGCGGACGTTGAAGATTCCGGCAAACTTTTCGTTGGGTGACGGGAAAACTCGGCAAGGCCGAAAAAGAGCTAAAAATTTGTAGTTATGAAACTAAACAATGGTTTATAGTCCCATATGGTAGCTACGTAGCCTATATCATAAAAGGCAGAATGAGCAAGAGGGGTCCTTTAAGCAACTGAAGGGCAAAACTTTTACAATGAACCAAATCGTAGAGAGTCTGTCGATTTGACGATGAATGATCCAAGAGAGATAGAAGCTTTGGATGCATTCGAATAACCATTTGACGAACGGTTGAAATGCAGGTACGCACATTTTTAGAGGTTAACCAAAGAATATGTACCGACTGTTTCCAATCGTAAAAATACAATCGTTAAAGCACAACACTAGAAATGATATTTTCCCAGTGAAATGGATCAGAAAAAACGTTTTTGAATCCATCAGTACTTTCCACCTGAAATTAGCGATTTTCTTGTTAGCGCTTGTCGATTATCTCCAGCCTTCCTGCTCTCCGACGCGGCGGCTGGGGGCAAAACATTTGAAAACTGAACATGTCGTGGATAAAAAAGTGGGAAAACTAAGCAAATAAAAAAAGTAATAAACAGATGCTTCTGAGATCCTTATGTGTGAAAGAGTTGTCAGCGGACGTTGAAGATTCCGGCAAAAGTTTCGTTGTGTGACGGGCAAAACTCGGCAAGGCCAAAGAAGCGCTAAAAATTCGTAGGTACAAAACGACCCAGTGGAGAAAGGTGGGGATATTAGAAGCTTATAGTTCTGTATGGGAGCTAGGTATATTATAAAAAGCAGAATAAGCAAGAGGGGTCCTTTAACAAGTGTTTTCAATCGTAAAAAAACAAGTGTTAACGATCGTTTCCAGGTATTTTCAATTGTTTACGATTGGAAAAATGTCCCATAATACAATGACTTGAATTATTTCCATACGGGATGCACTTGTACCTGTGCTATATGCTTGAAAAAAAATAATTTACGGAAAATAAGTGTTTTTACGGTAAATTTTAAGTAATTTACGGAAAATAAGCTACCTTCCACGAGCTGATCACTGGCCACTGAAAAGTGGCGTTTGTGTTGACATTCAAATTTACCGCGTCATAGTAGGATTTTGCGTTGTGAGGAAGGCCGTAGAAATTCTGATCGTCAAACTAGAGAATTTAGTGGGGAAAAAAAAATCCCTTAGCACAATCCAAATAATGAAGTGTATTCAGATAAATGATAGAAAACAAGTTGGCTTTACAGTTAAACTTTAAGGACACAGCTACACTGTAAAAAGTTTCTCCGAATAAGGATGCAGCATTTGCCACTGGGATTAATATTATCTCTATTGGGATAAAATTAATCCGAATTAGGGATAATCTTATCTCAATAAAGACAAGAGTAATCCCAGTAGCAAATACTGCTAGATTTTTTTTACAGTGTATATCTATTGCGACTTGTGCTTTAAGAAATCTATCACAATTTATATATTTTTATCCCAAACAATTTAGAGGTTTAGCTGTAAAACTGGCAATACTGGCAACTGTGAAGTCACACTGAAATTGTGAAGTCACACTTGGCAATTGTGAAGTCACACTGAAATCCCAAGTGAGCGATGGCAGACATAATGTATTTATAATTGATAAATTCATTCATTCATACGGAAATTTCTTGTATATATTCAAGCAAGCGTTACTGCAAACTGTTTCCCGCTAATCCTTCTGCAAAATGATCCTCCATTGTCCAGGACCTTCACGTTTCTGCCCTTGACCGTTTGTCCACTTTCCATCTAGGAAAAACGATTGTTCTACCAGATTAGTTTAGTTTTGTTATTTTTTTTTATCTTTTGCATTCAGTTATTTTTCTTTCTCTTTAGGCTACTGCACTACTTCCTTTCTATCCAGTGCGGAATAGAATATCATGGATTCATTCGTTCCAAGAGTATTTTTATTTGTTGTTCCTATCCCATCCTTCGGATGGTGCCGGATTAAAGACCTAATCCACTTATTTAGATTTGAACTTGACTGCCGGGTTGCTGTTTTGGCTCGAGAAACAACCCACGCAAAATGTCTTCTTTTCCAGATGACGAAATTTTCCACGTTTGATTAGAAAATAATTATAAGACTTTATTGATTATTTTTTGTATGTCTTCAGAAATACCACACTGGCCTTGGGCTTTAAATTTATTTTTATTTTCAATAAACCGTTGAAACATTATATGGAAATGATTATTTTGATCCTTGGCTCCCTACGTGCCATAACGGCTGTCCCGGATATTCGGCTGAGATTTAGTCCAGACCGAATTATTTCAAACCTAGGAAATTTGTTTTTTTTTATTTGTTCATTGTTTGGCGGTGTTTTTTGTGGTTTTGAACATTCATAGTGACAGTAGGGATGGTTAGCATTTGTGTGTGGTAGAAAGACCGTTTTCTGTGGTCCGCTTTAAAAGATGTGGAGAACCCGTGGAATCGAAATTACGGGACTGCTCTTGCAAATTATCTCCTAGTAATGTGCAAGTCGGCCGCTTGATAGGGACACTATTGGACGTTACACATACCAAGCTTGCACCGAAAGATTTTAAAGTGTAACTGAAAAGGCACCTTATTTTTACATCTGATAGTTGGATACACTGAAATATTTTGACCCATCTAAGGGATTTTGTATTTTTCACCGGATGCTCAAGTAATAACGTTGAGACTGTGCAATGCTTCAGTCAGAACCAAAAATTCATCCTGTGCGAAGAATTGAAATTTAAAGAAAAAACTTGTACTTCAAGGATGAAAGACGACAAACCTAAGCAAATGATGTTGAGACGCATGTTAAGACACCAGACTTGTGAGGAATCTGCCTTTTACCATTACCATTATATTTGGTAAATATATACAAGCATATAGGGACAGTCGCATAGATCCGAGGTACCACAAATCTGAAATAATAAGTTCATGAGATGAAATCGATTATCTGTCAATAGCGGACAAACGGAGTAACTGAAAACAGATAAGCGGACTGTCAGTACTGTCAGAAGTTTCATAACAGATAACACTTCGGATGTTATCTGTTGTGTTCGAAAACGTTATGCATGAAATGTTATGCATAACAAGCATTGTTAAGAAGAGCCAAAAAAGCATCTACTGACTTTAATCCTTATCGTCATGATGTCCGAAAACTCAGCAGATACTCTTTGGCGGTTTTTCGGTTCTTCCTGATGGTAACACTTATTATGCATAACATTTTGAAACACAACAGATAACATCCGAAGTGTTATCTGTTACACATTATATGTTGAAACCGCACATCCTCGTGTTATCTGCTATGAAACTTCTGACACTGAGACCTCAGTCCTGTTCGGTTAAACAAGAAAAGGCTTGTGATTTTCTTTCCAAAATCAAATCATTATTATTTTTCTCCGTTGTCGTGGGGCCCTTAAAAGGAGCGGGGTCCATAGGGTTAACCTTTAAAACCTCCATTGAGGTATGAGCCCTTCACCCTTTGCCCCTTTCAAAGAAACCAGCCGATAGGCTCAGGCTCAGCTATGTAACTTCTGAAATAAGGAAATCAATGGAAAAGCAGGTTTTAGTTTGTGTCCCGTAGCCCTAGGCCTCATCTGTTTCGCACCATCAATGCTTCCATTAGCACCTATTTCCTATCCTCTTCATCAGCTTCCGCTTCTGCCGAAGCTCTTCCGGATGTTCAGAAAAGGGTGATCGATCGGATCTTCACCCCGTCAGCTAATTGCCGCATCGGCAAAACGATCTGAAGCGAACGCAAGCCCGAACAAGTTACAATTTCGCCAGGATTATTCCACCATTAAGCGATATCCAGTATTAATTGCAGTTGAATGCTCTTGAATAGCCGAGTTTGTTGATGGAGGGGGCTACCGATAGACCCCATTTAGGGGGTCCCGCGCAGATCTCCCCCTGCGGGTTCACGGTCTGGGACAAAAGACTCGCTATGTTGTGGTTCTCATACTGAGAGGTTTGAACAAAAGGTACGGGTTTCTACCCTCTATAGTTTCCCCCTTAAATGGAGTTTTGAGAGGTTCGGAAATGTGATTTTTATTTGAAAAGGAAATAGACCCCATAGAGCACTCAAGATTTTTTTATTTTTACTTACCGATCGGTCTGCACTTCTTCGGACACATTCAAACCTGCTCATCCTCCACTAACATCCTGCCCTGCCATCCCACGGTATAATTAGCACTTTCATCAATCCAGAATCCATTTAGTCAAATCCGATATAAGTTCTGTCAGAACTTTCTATCAATATGCTTCAAGTATGTATATATATACATATATATACGTGTATTTAAAAGTCATTGGCCATATCCACAACTACAAACACAAAAATAAACAAAAAAGAAAAACAATAACACTCAACAGGTTCAAGTTGCTGCCTTCCGTGCCTCCACGACTTTCTCTATGAAACAACATAACGCAATAACCCCCTCGAAACAATGCCTCCACGACTTTCTCTATGAAACAACATAACGCAATAACCCCCTCGAAACAATCTATCTTCAAATTCACCAAACTTTGGCAACAATTCAGAAAATGGTATGTGTAAGATTATATTTTTAGAGACAAGATTAATCCCAGTAGCAAATACTGCAAGATTTTTTTTTACAGTGTAGTCCACTATGAAGTACAGTGCCGGAGGGCGGTAACGGAATTGGAGTAATATGTCCGAAACCATTTACGTTTTCCCATCAGTTTTCTCCTCCGAACTTTCAAAACCAGGCTCATTTTTCATAAGATAGAAAAATATCCCTTTCACTAATTTTCGATCGAGTTGGCTTTTCGCCTTACGCCAGTCCGCTTGCAGGAAATGACCAGTTAGGATGGCCAGACGTCTTGGAAAGAGACAACGTTTCCGTATTTTAAAACCACTCTATACGGCTGCTAGCAAATACTGTACGAAGTCCGAGTTCTGAAACAAATGCGTCAGGTCTGAGAGCGTTATAGTTTGTTACAGAGTGAAGCAGTTTCCATCTTCATGACGCGCTCAGGTTCCATTCTGTCGCAAGTTCAACCGTATATTTATTTATTTATTCGGTGTCACCAAAAGCGGTGATAACTAATGCTTAACATTCCCCTGGAATATTGTAGAAAACTGCTGGAGTGTTTTCGTAAAAAGAGCACTTAAAACTGTTTTATAGCGCATTATATTTTTTATGTTGTAAAAGAAAACACTCGTAAAGGTCAAAATGAATACCCTCGGTTATACTTTAACCGAACGATGTGTGGTTTTATCTGACATATTAGTAAGCTTCTCACAATGCACCAGCAATAAATTCGTCACAGTTTACCATGCCTAAATAAAGAGCATTTTCGAAGCATTTTGACTCGCGGTCATAACTTTGAAAATTGCGCTTGAAACTGGCTAATGCCCCGCCCACATCTGGTGGGGGATGATGGAAGCTGGCAAACGCTCCGCCCACAGGTGGCCTGGGATGATGAATTGGCCGAGCTAGCTTTTGGTCTTAAAGGACACTTCGCGTTTCCGCTAAGATGTTCTGAGATAGCTGACTACTTTTGAACTTTGCTATGATTACAGAAAACTACACAAGGCTTAGCCTGTTTTTAGCCTCTTTCCACGTGTTCCTTCCCTTGAAAGACCTGTGCAAAATTTGCAGAACCAGGCTTAAGATCACTAATTAAGCTTCTCAAAAAGATCAGGAGCCTGATGCATCACGTAAAGAGAATAATTTTGGCGAGCGTAATAATCAGTGTTATGCTAATAGAGGAGAAAGGAGACACTGAAGTGCGGAGAATGAGAATGGATGGAGAGACTACTAAACTTCAATGAATTACGATCATAAGTACGACGTGTCCATTAAGCATAATGCCTGTTCCTTCCTTGTCGTCCATGGTTTCGATCTAAGTATATCTGATGGTGAAATTCTTATTTGTTTTCTCGGCAACGAAGGACATAGCTATGCTGATAAGGCCTGAATGTATTTCTACGGGTTCATAAGAACACAGAGCCATGCGTCCTATTACCAATGGCTAATCTTACAATAATGACTCCCGGGAAATAGGGAGCACTGATATAATCCTGTTACAGCAGTCTTCGTTAGAAATAATCCAGCATTGCGAATTGCCTCTGGCACATGACTAGATCCAATTTCACGAAGGTCTGAATCCGTCCGAATCTTTTCTCAAGTTTCCTTTCCAAAAAAGACGAAAAGGTCCTCTTCAGTATTCCCGAGAATGCAAAACTGCTGTCTGGAGGGGTGATAAATGGCGGACATTGTTTTGTCCATGGTCGTCGCACCCGGAATCTGAATAAGCTCAGAAACGAAAATTCCAGCCTGACAATGTCGGAAAGAATCCCAGATTTCTAAGCAGCCCTGGAATGGAAAACGAAGCAGAGCCAACGGCGGGTTATGTCCTAGGGTCATCTGAGTTTTCTCAGTCAAGCGGAGGTTTTTCTCATCAAGGAGAGTATTCGTACACAAAGTCCCAAATGATGAAAAAAGGTTAGATTCAAGCCCGGTCTCGAATAAATATTTTTTTTATTTTTTAAGTAAACCTCTGAAATGGACATGGAATGGACTAAGTACGACTAGCAAATGTTCTGACAATAGCTTCAAAATGTACAAACAAATGCACATCCCAGTAAATCACGCAAAGGTCTACCTTTGAAAACTATTGGGTCTTTCCGTGGCGAATTATTATAAAATTTTCGGTCTAGGAAGATATCCTTAAGGGTACTTACGTTGCGCGATAAGCAGCTGACTGAAAGACTACCTTTTCTCTTTCCTGGACAAAAAGTTTGTTCAAGAAGTCATTGACGACTCAGTATCAAATTCCATTAGATTTGGTAACGGGCGTTTGGTCCGAAATAGAGGAAAATATTCACGCAAGGCGCTCGAAAGGTTGTATAGTGCTTTTTGCGGCCAATATATCCACAATTGTTCCGGAATTTACCATATCCTAAGGTAAAAAGATCTAAGCTGTTTAAAAAGATCCAAAAGACCTAGCTGTTTCTTTAAGTACTGTAAATTTCTGATGTATCTTCCTAATCTATTTACCCTCCACAAACATCCTGCCCTGTCAGCCCACAAAATTATTAGCCAGTTTGTCAGTCCTGAACCCGTTTAATGTGCTTGTCACTGTGTAAAATTTGTTAAGTTCATTTAGTGTGTTTTTAAACTATATGAAACTAACGTAGTCATGTACATCGTTTTGTTTAGTGTTTTAATGTGTGTATTTTATTTTGTGTATTTTACTTATACTACGCTGTTATACAAAAACCGGGTCACAAATAAATAGATAAAGTGGCTAAAAATGGCGATTTGAGTGGTCAGAATTAATTTGCAGCACTTATTTCCTTTTGGTTTGTAATGTCCTAAACTACATAGAATGATCTTACCATAGAAATCATTTCGCTTGGTAAAGAAACACCGTGGGTCTTTCTGGGTCACTCAGTTCATTTTTCTCATTGTGGTCGAGGGTTCTGTCTTGATCAGGCTGAAGACTGATTATGATTCCGGGTATGAAAGGCGTTTTATGAAAAGAGGAATTAAAAGGTACCCACGGTAGATGAGAAAATGAATGAACCGGCATAGCTGTTGGCACGGATGCTTTAACTATACATTCATCTTATGTCAAGTGGTCAATCGATCTTTTTCGCCAAGCACAGTTCGCAGACAAAGAGATATCTTGAGAACTGATTATAGAGTTCTTATGTGTTATCTCTATGCTTTGTACTGTAGGCCCATCAAACCAAGACAGATTTTCGATCCGTGAATCGTGAATGACTTGTAAAGATGAATTGTTTTTTTTACGATAGTGATTAGATGCTTCTGAAAAATTTTGTTTTTGATTTTCTTTTGTTTGCATGTGAAGGAAGATGTTGTGTGCTTACCTATGCCGTACCGCCTGCAATGATCTCATTGAATTGCTTGCTGTTTGCGTATGCTTGTTTGTACTCTGTTGCAGGTCGGTTGGTTTTAGTAAACTGATTCAGTCAAATATATCTCATTTAATCGTTATACATCCCAAAGTTGAGTTTCTTTTTGAACCCGCTCGTTGGTTTCCTAACCCCTCGCTTTTCGAACATCAGTCCGTCCTGCAGAACGGCCACAAAAACACCAATCTTCCTTGTCGTGACTAATCTGTCACAGGAGAATCCATCGGACATCCCCATGTTTCCTGGAAGCTTCCAGCGTGACTTTTAAGTAATTCCCAAAGAACTTCTAGAAGTTGAGTCTCTGTATAGTCCCACCGATGCTCCCTCAAGTTTTTTTCATCAACGGAAAGAAAGTCGAAAAAAAACGTTGTTAATGGTTGATCAGACACGATTCTCCACTTGGAAGAATAACATTCGTCGGCGAAATAATTCGTTGAATAGATAAGAATGAGAAATACTGGCGAGACTTTCACACGGGAAAAGATGCAACACGTTTTTAGATGTGCATCCAACCCTATTGGTTACCTGCATCCAACGGAAAATATTCCTTAAAATGTTTCCAGCATTCTTATTCCCTATAAGTTCTTCGTCTTAAAGCTATGCGTACTCTTAATGTACAGTGGGAAGTAATTATGCTTTACTAATGCTTCGCAAACACATTTTTTTTACTTCCTGTATAGATAGCTTCGAAAATAAGCCTTTTCTTGATATCGCTTGTCCTCTCCGGCGGAGATGATTTCGCAGCAAACTGATGATAAAAGATCCTCAAAGGATGCGTCCCGCACTGAGGATAAAATCCCCTCGGTGATACGTATCATATGTGACGTCACAGGAGATTCTCCGGCCTATGCTTAGGCACAAAGTTTACAATCTGAATGTGATCAGAAATCTATCTTCTGTATTCAAACTTCCAGAATATGCGGTGTCGTACAAATTATGGCGGAATACCATGCAGTCGTGACGTCATGTGATGAGGACCTAACATCGGATTTGATTGTCCCTAGGACGGTTTATAAATGTAAACGCAACCGGCGCATCGCTAGCCACTCGTCTCTCTATATAATATGGACGTATATGGAGGTATTCTTGCCCATTGTGGGAGGAGGAGGAAGAAAATTTGGACCATTTTCTCCGTAGATGCCCGAAGCTTTCTGATTTAAGAAATGTTAATCTAGATCAGTGGTTCCCAACCTTTTCCGTACCGCGTACCCCTAATCAAAGGTTCGAAAAAGTTGCGTACCCCCTTTTTCAGAACGTGAAAAAGACGATATTTATTATCATAAATGATAAAGCATGCATGCGCAGAAATATGTGCAAAATCAACGAGTCACTTGAGTGTGCTGTAGCTAAAATTTGTCAAATCTCGGCTCGATGTCATTAACGGCAATATTTTTTACAGTCAGCCTGTTTCTGTGTCTGGTTTTGATGTTCTGCGTGCTTTCATTAAGCTGCATCGCAAACATTTTCGTTAGCTTAATTCGCGACCTGAATGACAATATAATGACGTCTTCGATTCTTTTTTGAACAGTCTTTGCTTGACACAGGAACAGATTCTACGGCAGTAGGCTGGCTGTTTTGAAATCAAAATTGTTTCATTGACTTTCACTAGGGCTTGTTTGTAATCAGAGCCGTCACGCAGGGGTTGGCAACACCCCTCCCTCCAAAGTGGTCGGCGTCGCGCCACAGTTTTTCATAAAAAAACATTTTTTTTTAAATAGTCGGTAAAAATGACCAGTCAGTCAGTAAAGATACCTTGCCCCCGAAAAACCATTTTAGCTAGTATGCCTCTGCTGTTGATATAAGGCTTCTGGCAATCAAGAATGAGTGAGGTGAGATTTTGAAACTACAGACTAAACCGATTTTGGCATCTTCGCGTACCCCTTGCAAGGGTCTCGCGTACCCCTTTGGGTACGCGTACCACCGGTTGGGAACCACTGATCTAGATGGTGTAACTTTGTCACTTCCCGACATTTTGAGTAATATTAACCCTACCGTTATTACTCGAGTGGGCGTGTAAATGTTATAAATTAAGAAGGAGTCTGATTGTTTAAGTTACATTCTTGTTTTTGTTTTTTGTGTATATGGCCCTTTGGGCTCTTGAAATACACTGATCTATCTATCTATAGACTCAAATATATTCACCGACAGGAATAAACTACAATTTTTCGTGTTCTACAGCCTCCAGTGATACGATCAAACTCAACGATTTTTTTCCATGGATGGTAAGGATCTTTTTATCCCTAGAGGTATATCTTTTAAGGACCTCGCGGTGTCAGATAAGGTTGCGCTTGCAAGGCGCGAAAAATTCAAAACTTTTGGCCACGCAGAACATCAATAATTTTAGAAAGCCGAGAGCGCGATACAGAGGTCATGCAGATTGCTCTCTGATTGGTCGCTAGCAAGGCTTGTGAAGAAGTGTTCTTAACGGACGGCACGAACTGCATGGATTTTCTCTGGGAAGTGGTCACTGCGTGTGATG
The DNA here is from genome assembly GCA_030848855.1 of Branchinecta sandiegonensis. Classification (NCBI taxonomy): domain Eukaryota; kingdom Metazoa; phylum Arthropoda; class Branchiopoda; order Anostraca; family Branchinectidae; genus Branchinecta; species Branchinecta sandiegonensis. Next base: position 9,912,494 of record JAUPMV010000003.1, on the reverse strand, counting down.
TGAGGATATGCAATTATTGTCTGCTTTAAAGCAGACCTCGTACTATTTATAGTTTGTGTTCGGGCGATATTTCGGCCGAAAAAACCAAACCTGATCAAAATACAGAAAAAAACCTTTCCTGTCATCGCCCCAATCGTGCAGCATAAGCACCGGCCGTGTCAAAAATTAAATCTCAGGACTAGTTTTTCCCTACAGTGGTATTTGAAAGTAATTTGCCCGAACAAGATATTTATAGTCGGTAGAAGCTTTCATTTATTTATTACAGGTTTGATTCCTTCCCCGACGTTGACCCTGAAGATTGACAGCCTGACGAGGAGCCTTGCCAAGAAGGGCCGAAATATCACTGATGAAGAATCGTAGCTGACGTATCCGTTGTATACATTATTTGAATATATGCTTCAAAGTTAGCTTGGGCTCAAGGATATTTATTCTAAAATATTCGAATACTTAAAACCAGGCTTTGCTTTTAACAAATTCAATGTTCCGAAGTTTCATAACAGATAACACGAGATTGCGCGGTTTCAACAGATAATGCGTAAAAGATAACACTTCGAATGTTATCTGTTGTGTTTCAAAATGTTATGCATAATAAGCGTTACCATCAGGAAGAACCGAAAAACTGCCAAAAAGTACCTGCCGAGTTTTCCGACATCATGACGATAAGGAATAAAGCCAGTAGATGCTTTTTTGGCTCTTCCTAACAAAGCTTGTTACGCATAACGTTTCATGCATAACGTTTTCAAACACAACAGATAGCATCCGAAGCGAGATCCGAAGTGTTATTTGTTACGAATTATCTGTTGAAACCACGCATCCTCGTGTTATCTGTTATGAAACTTCTGACAGTGTTACAAACGACTTTTGCTGTTTTAAGTCTCCAGGCCCATTGCTCTCTAGCAAAAACACAGACATAACCGTTTTTCTGACGATCGAGTTACTCCTAATATAGTCGGGAGCGTGTAAATAGCAAAACGAGGCAAGTTTGGATCACTCGAGTCGAGTGGTCTTTAGGGGTGTTAGAATATACCGTATTAAATTTGGGTCTCCAGATTTTAGAATGGATGGAGCATTACTCTATATGACTAAGTCCAAAACACGCCAGTGATCCTCAGGAAGAACGAGAAAACGTCTCACTAACGACTCAAGCTCAACACGTCAAATCCTGTGTCAACCAATTACGGCGATCGTTGGGGACAGCTGTGGTGCCGCTTCTGGCTCTTCCGCTAGGTATACAGCGATTTTGCATCGGGAAGGGAGTTAGTCATCAAGAGTCTTGCGGAAGTAGGTAGCATTGGGACTACGGTATAACGGGTCCTTTTAAGACAATCCAATACGCATATGAACATTGCTATAATCGAAACTGAAAGTAAACAAAATTTGGAATGTGTTCAACAACGCATTGCTAATCAACATCACATGAGAACTACATATCAAATAACACGGTGCGACGGGAAATAACTTCGACTAGAACTCCTTATAGATTTTTAAGAACTACGCACTTTGTCCGTAAAAAATACTCATCATGCTACTCTAGTAGAAGAATAATACAGTGCAGCAAATACTGCTTACCCACATATATAGTGTTTTACACTATGGATAAACATGCTTATCCTACAGAACGTGCCGTATTAGCTTTTGGGCTGCAGCTTCGAAACTATTTTATCTTACTTAAATATTAAGTTAAAAAGCTCCTAAACAAAATATAACTCTAGGCAGCTGAGACTTCATCCGTTTTCACTTGCCTGATTCGACAAGGTCCAGTTTTTACGACAACGCCTTTTTCTGCAAATCTGCGTGAAACTCGCTACCCCATTAAAAAATGCAAATTTTTGCCCATTCTGGAAATACAACAATCGCTAATATTAAGGGAAGTTGTATATGGTGTCATAATTGGGCAATAAAATTTCACAGTGTATTTTGAGTTTAGGTGGCAATTTAAACTACGAACCAATTCTCACTCTACAAGGTGTAATAGCTGCTTTTAGTGAAATTTTGCAAAAACCCTGAAACGAGACTCCCGACTGCCATAGAGCTGAGGTAACCTTGGTAAAGAGAGGACCAGTCTATTGGATCTTACTCCGGTACAACGGATTTTGTTTGGGAGTATTTTATCTCATGTTATTTCATGGGAACACAAGCAGCTTGTTTTCATAGATTTACTCGCTCCTTTCAAGTTTGGGCACACAACCTAGATCGGACACTACAAACTTTACGTTCCACATCTTGAGAAATGGCCATAATGTAAAAACTCATCCAGACGCGTAGAATTTGAGTTTCAGGATAAGCGTGCATTTCAATGGATAATGAAGCTAATCTCAGGAAATGTTAGTTCCAGGATGTAGGATTACTGCTGAAAAAGGCCCACTACTGTGTGACCCGAAAAGGGTTAATTTCGACAATTGTTTACCGTTATAGTTGCTAAATATTACAAGCAAGGCACACGCACATAGAGGTACGTCAGCAAATCCAAAGAAAAATCGTTCGATGAACAATGACTATATGATTAGCGGTGCCATGAAATAACCCAATTTCTTCGGATCTTCACACCTATTTAAGTGACTAAGTGATGGGCAACTAGACTGTCAAATCTCAGCCCTATTTGTTTTAAATTTAACTAAGATTTTCTAGAGTTTCCGATCGAGTAAGCGCTACCAAAAACGCTGGCCGAGTAAATCTATAGGTCGATTAAATGCTTATGTCAATCCAGGCTAGGGGTCGTAAAGTAAAATGGCGTTTGTTCGCAAAGTCTTGAGCGTTTTATACATACGTTAAAGATTAACTTCCGATGTCCAGGTCAATATCAGAAAGTAGCATAGAGATGGCCACTGAATGTGATAAAATAATATTTTCAAATTGCCGCAATTCTTGTTCCGGTATCAACCGAGATGGATGTATGTCAACTGTTATACTTATTTTTTTTGAAATGTATGAATCGGTATGACTCCTAATATAAGTGATCGCTGAGGAACAAACCCTGTGTGACAAATGAAAAATCTCTCCCTTTTACGCTGATAAACGTCGCCATGATATAACTGTATGGGTGGCAAGCGTTATCGATTGTTCGAGGGGGGGGGGGGGGGGGACTGATTTGTTCCAGAAAAAATATATATATACTGGCTTGGTTTACTGTTCTTATTAAATTTTAAGAAAAGCACATCTCTGCCTTTTCTTGTTATCAATAAACTTCGCGGTTGGCGCTTGTCCCCCTTTAATTTCCCACGCCTCATCACCGTTAGATCCATGCATCGATTCCGTCTTTTCTCAAGGAGTGCTACGGTACAACTCTGTTCCAGGGACCCAATAGTACTGACATGGTTGCAAAAAGCAAAACATGCATTACCATACATCATCCGTGGTAGACATGCTTGTCGCTGACCTGTGGGAATCGCGGTGATAGCAAAAAGAAAAACCACCAATACTGGCACTTTTCGACCTAAAGTAGCGTGATAACAATGCCGAATGGGAAACGGAACAAATGTATTACCTGTCACAAGGAATCGACTTGGTGCTAAAGCAAAATTAAACTGGAAGCGTTTTGTAACTGCAAAAGAAGAGAAATAGGGACCGACCAGTGTGCTATCTAGCATATTTGTTGGCGTCGCTTTTTTTTGTGTACAGTGTATGTAGATACTCGGTTTTTTGTTGGTTAAATTAAATTCGCGTTACAGAGGAAGAGAAATAGGGATTGGCCAGGTTGCTGCGTCGTTTTATGACGCTTTTCTTTCTTTTTTACTGTGTAGATACTCGGGTTTTCTTGGAAAATTCTTACTAAATCAGAATTAGATCGCTAAAGAAAAGTGTTGGCGTGCTGGCGTGTTGCATGGGGTGCACCTGTGTGCAGGCCCGTATCCAGGAGTTTATTTCGGGGGGGGGGGGGGGGGTGCCTGCGGGTCGGACAAAAAAGTACAAAAAAGACATAGATCAGAGGGAAAAGCCTGTAAAGATGATTATTTTGGTAAGTTTCGGGGGGGGGGGGGGTCAGCCCCTTAACCCCCCCCCCCCCTGGATACGGCCTTGCCTGTGTGCTGTCTACACTGGAAACAAAAATCTTGCAGTAGTTGGTACTGGGATTAATCTTGCCTCTAATGAGATAAGATTATTTCTAATTCGGATTACTCTTATCCCAGTAGAGATAAGATTAATCCCAGTAGCAAATAATGCAGTAACTTTAATCCTTACTCGGAGAAACTTTTTACGGTGTAGCATATTTGTTGGTGTTTTTGTCGCTTTGTGTGGATACCCGAATTTTGTAGGTTGAATAAATTCTTACTTATCAGAACGAAAACGCCAAAGAAAAAAAAGAAAAAAATACGCATTATTGCTTCACACACGTACGTGCACCCACATTCCAAAATTCGCATGTAATTTTCCATTTGTTTCTTAATAATAACTGTCTTCAACAATTGAGTACATGGAAGACAATTTTCGCTCGCTTTTAAAATTCACTTCGATGTATTTCCTCCCGAAACGGACCACCGAACCTGCATACGACATTTCCAAAACTAGGAGCGAAGGAGGAACTTCGCATCCGACTGAAGCGTGTGTGCACGTGTAGGCTTAAGCTTTGGAACGTAGGCTGGATTTCTGTAGGAAAAACAGACTAAGATCCCCATGCAAAAAATCGGTTACAAAACGCTGGCCATTTGGGTGAGAGAAAAAATGATTTTTAGCCGAAAAGGTTAGCTGGCGACCACAACCTTCTGAACCAACCTGAACCACTTTCGCGGCATGTTCTCACACAAATTTCACCTATGGTCCAATATCCCGTGCGGAAATTCCCTTCAACACGTTGAGTCAATGAAGGTCTCTACAGAATACTTTCTACTTCAGACGATTCACCATTCAACCGACTTAACTCACTCAAACGGTCATTACTTTGAGTATCAGAATGAGCATTAACGCTTACGTCACTGTACTCAGCCGCTGCGTCATCATACGCCTCAATTCTCGAGAGCCTCTCTGTGTGTTTCCGAAGCACTCCGGGCGACAGCCAGCAGGGTGTGCTACTACCCGTAATGTCATCCACCAAGATGGCTGAATTATTACCATTTCGTTGGCAATCGCCCCTCGGCATCCCGAGAGCGTCTCCAGTGTCACTATAATTCTCGTCCCCTGCATGGAGGGGGCTGTAGCGGTAATTGTTCGAGCTCAGAGAGCCCTGGCTGCCCCTAAGGCGGCCGAGGAAGGTCTTACGGTTCGCTTCAACTTCGTTCCGCTCGTCGCTCTTGAAAATGTCGTTTAAAGAAAAGCTACTAGACAACTTCAAAAAGTTCGACATGGAGTTGGCAAAGGTTCTTTTATCACTGAAACCGTCCAGTGCCGTTTGAAGAATTTGTTCATGGAAAGGTGAGCACACAGGATTCCGTCTTTTGGATTCATAGTCGGCAACAATGGCCGAGTCGGGGCTGGCGTCCGGCTGTTTCACCCGACTGACGATCGCGACGACCGTCTCGCATCGACTGTTATCACATTTGATATCACTTCGGGTTTGTCGGATTCTCTCCGCGGTTTCAAGGACTTTCAGATCCCGCGCCGGAGAAGCAATTCCTCGCTTGCTTTTCCGCTGCGGCAGTGTTCCCTCACAACAGGGACGGAAAACGGGGCTACGCCTAAGCGTGGGACGCAGCCCCGCATCCCCGTTTTTTGGAAGCGGATGATAATGATTATAAACAGGGCAAGGACAGCCATAGAGCCTCATATCGAAGCTATTGGCGGCACTTTCCGAGCTGCAGGTACTGGCAGGGCACTGTGCGTTATACAAACACGGGTTCAAGTCGTCTGTAGGGGCCAGAGTGTCTTGCGAACGGTTTTCTCCCCTCGAAGCAAGTAAGAGTTTTACATAGTTCTCCATTATCGCTTTTTCGTGAGAATTGCGGGGACAACGATCTTGCGCCCCGAGCGGCTTCTGACACGAGTAACCATAATTACCCGCCGGTGCGCCATTGTATTTCGGTTCACATGAGCGGCATTCATTTAATAATCTTCCTGTCTGCAATGTACACAGTGTCCTTTCACCTCGCATTTCATCAATTGTCTCATATGATGGCTTGTCGGGTTGATCATACAGTTCACGCCCGCGGGAGAAGCCACCATCATTATAGAGAACAGACGCAGGTCTGCTTTTGCTATAGGCCTCGTTTTCAGACGACAAGGTAATACGCTTCAGGTGAGGTATTTGCCCATTGAGACTCATTAATGCATCACCCGTAATGGACAAGCCTGAGTAGGCCTCATTAGGCTTCTGTTGGTAACAATAATTTTTGGGCTGATGGCTGTTTCCGCACACGACGGGATATTGGCCGTCATCAAGTGTCAGAGGCTTGGTGGGACAGCGATCAGGCGACACGGTTGACAGTCCATCGCCTTTCTGACTCGCGGCCCATCCGACCGTTTGAGCCGCGGAGCCGAGCTTTGACTTGCTAGTAAGGATCTGCGGCATCGAGGCAACAACTGCCATAATCAGGCAGGCTGAGATCTCAAACAAACGCGCAAGAAACTGGAACGTCCACCAAGACCAGAAGCGGGTGGAGTTCATGATGCTCTCGGGCTTGTTCCAGGGTATTCCGAAAGTACCAAACATGCTATAGAGCTGGAGGGCGCCGACAAAAAGACACGAGACTGATGCGCAAAGAGTTATTCTCGAGGCTAAGTGGAGTGTAGGTCGTGGCAGACGCTGCGGCACTTTTGGTGACGTGATGTGTAGGGACACAGTGACCGCACGGCGCATTTCAACCTGGAAAAAATCGTTATTTAACTACGCAGGAAGAGGGGTGCATAACTTCTTGATGAGGAACGTCATCCCGTGATGGTTTGGTGATGTATTTTCATAAATTGTTTTGATAGAGTGATGTTTTCATCAATTGTATTATAGAGTGATGTATTGTTTACATCAATTGTGAATTGGCGGAATGAGACAATGGGCCATTTGTGGTGTCTGGCCTACCCCACAGAATAAATACAAAAATTAAAAATGTCATCCCGCTGCCAAATTCTCGCAAAAGCGACTACGGTGCAGGTCGGGTCTGTCTTTGACGTCAAAGAGGGACGGCGTTTGGCTTTGACTGACCGCGAAGGCGTTTAAATAAGAGCTGGAAGACGATACTGTCATATAATAGACAGGACTAGGTTTGCTGAGCTATGTACTGTTTACTTACAAAAGTTGAACAGACTGATCAGAACTGGTCAACTAATGCCAACTGAATTGATACTTGCCTTTAACTACAACTCGATATAAATCAATGAAGCCCCTCGAGTCTTGGTCTATGTTTATGGATGAATGAAGAGTAAAATACAAACTCCAGTAATTCAAGGAACAAATTTTAATAATGAATTCGTCGCATTATTAATTACTATTATAACAGGGGCTTGTTCCGACACGGACCAAAGAAATAACAAAAAAAAAACCCAGCAAGTAGCAACCTGATGTAACCAACTGAACTGATATTGTACAACTTCAGGCCTTCAGCTTGAGTCCCTTCAAGGCCGTATCCAGGGGGGGGGGGGGGGGGGTCAGGAGGTTGAGCCCCCCCCCCCCCCCACGAAACATACAAAAATAATCATTTTCAGGCTTTTCCCTCTGATCTATGTTTTTTTTGTATTTTTTTGTCCGACCCGCAGGCAAAGCCCCCCCCCCCCCCGAAATAAATTCCTGGATACGGGCCTGAGTCCCTTGAATAGCGGTTTACGGCAATTTAAACGAAACGCAGAAATAAATACACTTTCTTTTAGTGTTCTATCATAGTATTAACCTTCTACTCATTCCCCAATTTTATCAAAAAAAAGAACCGTATTTTCAAATCCAAATCTCGCTCGTTTCAAACTGTTTTCTTCCTACGTTTATCAGCATATGCTTTCCTCAGGAGCCAAACGGTCCTGTTATCCGGGACAGGAGGGCTCGAGAAATTTGGGAAGAAAAGGGGATCAAGCGGGGAACATGCATGAACTGTTTCTGAGGAAGGAAACGACCAGGAAAGCCCTTTGCTAACTTCTGAACATTTGTGAACATGGTAAGATTAGTTCAGAAGACGATAATCGAGTATGTGATGTATTTCATGAATTTTTCAGGCCCAGTTAGAAATTATGTCTAAATTTTGTGTGTTTATACCGTTATTTATCTTGTGTTGTTTTTCGCTGTTCTCTTTACTCCGCTAACACCTTGCGGGTTACACATAAAATATATACACATATATATATTAATTCCCTTCCTAAGCCAAGAAATACCAGGACCCGCTTATTATCGCGAACCAGATTTTCGTGTTTGTGGGTCCGATTCCTTACGGTGAACTTCTTTATATCAGCGGAAGTCTGCGGTATGACAAGTAATTCGGTCACTTTGCAAAGCGCCGCTAACAAATTGATTTTAACCACTTTCCCACAATCAAGTTCTTCTGAATGCTGATTGCCAATGAAGGTTTTCTGGAATTTTGCAACAATGACGCATGTGCCTCACAGGGGCGTAATTTCGTCAAAATCCTGGGGGGGGGGGGGGGGGGGCAAAGTTGGAGCCGATTTTCCCAAGTCAAGTGAAAATGAGCGGTTTTATTTCAAGAAGAAAAATGTAATAAAAACAAAGAAACTAAGCGACGTTTTACAAATCGAACAAGGCGAAACGACGGTTCTTCAAATTCGCGAAACAGTCAACTGCGCGATTGATGTCAAGCTTCTTCGCTTTTTCAGGTTGGGTACCGATGACCAAAAGATCACTTAGTCGATCGTCTGACATAGACGTGTTTAACGTGTTTAGCCCTGCATAGTGTATGCATATCGCTATAAAAGTTTCAAGGCTTCCGTGTTCCAATCTTATCATAAACACAAAGGTATACTAAAGAAAACCGATCTGTTTCTGTGGATGCTTGATTTCTGTAGGCATATCTTAGTCTCGACGAGAGTTTTGAAGACGCTAAATTTCAGCTGGGGGTGGGGAAACTTCGGTCGGGGGGGGGGGGGGGCAGTTGCCCCCCTGCACCATAGCAAATTACGCTCCTGGTGCCTCAAGGTAGAAAACTGAACTGGCGAAACAGCATAGACGTCTTGCCCGTGTTTCGTATTACCCCCCCCCCCCTCGGAAACACGGCTGAAATGCCACACGTAGACTCTCGAAACACCTTGCAACAATTACTGATTCAGCTTTATAGTTTCTTCGAAACCATTTACTTGCAATGATCGTATGCTAGGGACTGTCGGTTGGACCTTAGCTCTCGAAAGGCTCTTCCCTTCATCACATAACAGGGTTCGAAAATTCATCCCCTTGGATTCTTATCGTCTTGTTAATGACAAGGAGCATATTGTAGCAAAAGAGATTACAGCATCGAAGGTTTCTGGGCTTCAAGATACTGTGTTTCCGCCACTGCTCTTCTGAGTTCCCAAGTGTTTCTGAAAAAGGACGGCAAGAAGTTCGCTAGAGTGGTTTGCCCGCTCATTCATCAAAAGAGCCGGCGATAATGAAAGAGACCGTAAAATGCCCCCAAATCTGCACATGCTTGACCAGTGTTGCCACTTTTCTCTGATGGAACCTGTGACATTTGGCCGTAAAAACTTGTTACACTCTTGCGCAAACTCGGTACTTTTTAAGAACATTAACAAGAAATCTCGCTTTATCAGCATTCATATTTATATACCTCAACTTTTTTACTTCATTTTTTCATTTACTGGCGAGTAACCTGTCGCACAATTCTGGCTCGCTTTTCGACGAAATAGAAATCTTTGAAAATCGCAGAACTCTGCGAAGGTGGCAACACCGGCTTTGACCCAGAGTGAGATGAAAAAATCCGCTCGCCGATTCCCCTTCTCATTTCTTACAACACCACTACGTGGTGTGGAGGGGGGGGGGGGGGCTGAACCGCTGGTTGATGCAGCTTCAGTGTCGCTGTTGAAACAAAACTCTGCCGAGCTCTCTCGTCAACTTCTTCAACTCTCAATCTTTAACGTTCATTTGATGCACGACTTCAGCCCCTACAGTCATTCCGCCGGTCACGCAAGTTAAGCGTGCCTTTATGTATCTCGGCAAGGACCACTAAAGCCTGGAGACACTCTCTAAATCGTTCATTTTAAGTCAAAGTGAACGTTCCGCAACTTTGACTCAAATGGCGGGAAGTGTTCCAGCCAGTTTACTTCGCTAATTCAGCAAGGAGACATATATTACAGCTTCCGAAGGTTTCACTAATCAGGATATAACAGCCGTTCGGTGAAGCTGCTTTGCGACTGAAACCGTTTCTCATTTCCTTTCCTCGGGACTTCGAGGTACTTTGTCCCAAATCACTAAAGTCTCAAACGACTCAAGAGAAATCGAGCCTGGCGGCTGGTAGAGGAAGGGAGGGGGAAGGCAACGTGGCAGTGATTCCTGTATTTTCAGTCCCAAAAAACGCTGAAACTAATCTGGTTGTCATGCTCGGATTATGAAGCGTTTTTGTGAATAAAATTAGGATTTAGATTGCCTGAGGAACTTCTGTTAATAAGTTCTGGAAAAACTTTGCAAGAGAGAACAGGTGATGTTTATCAGTTAAGTGTGCAAGTTTTTACACAGCTATACAGTTACCTAGACAGTTACTGAGCAAACAGACGGAGAGATACAAATACAGAATCAGACGTGGGAATCCAGAACGAGAGGATTTTGGCGATTCGGATGGGACAGCGACACTTGCCACTAGGTACAAAGACCATCCAAGAATTCGATCCGGCAACGGACCAAAGTAACAGTGGAAAAGTCGATTTGACAGGACAAGGAAGAAGCAGCTTTATACGACTGAAGAAAGATTTGAGGGGCCAGTATGCAGGCGACTTTCAAAGACCCAAGGGTTAAAGCGGGGTTCCGCATTACGAGTTTACCGGGTTTGGATGGTACTGATGGGTCTCGCTTCCAGTAAAATATATTTTTGGAGAGGTCCATCTCTATCACGCAGCCACTGTCAAGCCATTCGAGGCTTTTCGCGCCCAGACAAGTTAAGTCCAGTTTCCCTTCCTGTCTTTTCAGACTCCAAACTGAACGAAGAGATTGACGTCACATGAGATAAAGTCACACGTCCCTTAATACTTATTCGCCTACGCGAACAGTTTATAGGACTTGAAAGTTATGCTTAAATTACGGTACAACTATGGGTCCAACTGCTACTACCTCTGTTCCATCTGTATGAATGGAAATCTGATTAGCCTGTCTCAAGCCCAGGACAAAATTTATGCTGGTCGTTTGGCCACGGAACCAAAACAAGCTCAACATTGTAGCTATAAAAAGTAATAATCCAATGAACGGCGGGCATAAAACAATTGGATACCAAGTTTGACCAAGATTGGCTATAATAATTCGTATGAACGACCGTAAAACTTTTTTTTTAGGCGAACACAGTAGTCATGCAGGAGCAAGATGTAATAAAGAACGACGATTACAGGTCCCCGACTGACCAAGACAGGTTCAGGTGGACAGTTTAAAGATTAAATCGCAACACTTTATGATTTCAATTCCGGTAGGTATCAGGGGTCTCTCAGTTTACCATGGTTTAGGCTACTGCACTGTCAGAAGTTTCATAACAGATAACACGAGGTTGCGTGGTTTCAACAGATAATGCGTAACAGATAACACTTCGGATGTTATCTGTTGTCTTTCAAAATGTAATGCATAATAAGCATTACCATGAGGAAGAACCGAAAAACCGCCAAAAAGTATCTGCTGAGTTCTCCGACATCATAACGATAATGAATAAAGTCAGTAGATGCTTTTTTGGCTCTCCCTAACAAAGCTTGTTATGCATAACATTTCAGACACAACGTTTTCAAACACAACAGATAACATCCAAAGTGTTATCTGTTACGCATTATCTGTAGAAACCGCGCATCCTCGTGTTATCTGTTATGAAACTTCTGATAGTGTGGAACTGGACATCCACGTAAAGCTGGCGAACCGACGAATACGGTGGCGGAGTGAGCGCTGTACCAGCATACAAGCTTAACGGAGACATGCTTAATTTTGATGCTTGCTGAGCACTGGAATAGTTGATTCGTATTCGTTAGTAAGGTACTTCCTTAAAGGACCCATCGTGTCTATAATGCCAATGCAACCTACTTCCGTAACTGCATTTATTAATTCTTAAGCATGGAGACCCAAATTTCATATGTTACATTCAAAGCCCAATAACGATCAGGGACACTCAGTAATCTTTGAACTTGCCATCGTTTACTTTTTCTCGTGTGCACTATGCTCCCGACGAGTGTTCGCGCATCATGGTATTGATGCTTAAGACCGGTTATCTGAGTTTTGCCGAGTTTTTAATAGAACTCGAAAAAGGCTTAAAACCGCCAAAGCCATGGATAATTTGTTAAAAGCACAGACTATTTTGAAAGTCTTTAAATAGTTTTGAATATTAGAATGTAAATTGTAAATAGTGTGAGGTGTGCTTTAACTTCTGATAAGGCTGTGCATTATATACTTTACTGTTGATCTGTTCATATTTTTTTCGGCATATTCAGAATAAGAAGAGCGGTCACATAAATTAGCCTGCTGCTTAGATAACCCTGGTGGCTTTAAAGCGGAAGAATTCCATCAAGCCCGCAGCCTTAGTCAGTGTAGAAAGCTATTCTGATACCTAATTTGTTACACGACTTTGCTATTCCAGTTCGACTTGCAGAGCCTAAGTCCGAGGGGTTGCTCACTCGCTGGGCACCACTGTACACCCTCGCTGGGCACCGGCTGGGCACCGGCACCGCTGGCACCGCTGGGCACCGGCTGGGCACCACTGTACAACCATTTTGGGAGTGAGCAACCCCTCGCCTAAGTCCTAAGACTGAACGAATTAAAATTTCAAGAGTCAATCAAATGACTTTGCGGAATATTCTGATTGGCTACTGTCGAACCAAGACAAAAAGGAAAACTAACATCTAATCAATACTCAGTACTCAAACAGTATGTCCGGGACAACAACTAGCCGGGACGGTGTATCTAAGTTAACACAAATTGAGAAACCCATCGGGGGAAGCCGATCCCTGGATGCATATTCAAATTAAACGGTCCGTGGTCGAGCCCGATTTATCAATTTAAACCTGGCGGCTGTTTTGTTAACCCACGAATTTGAAAACAAATTAAGACGTTTGTTATGGACAAGGGCAAAAGATTTGTTTTTCTCTGTCCCAAAACCCATCAATCTCGGTCTGACGATGGACGGGTTCAACGAGTGTAAATAATGTCTCAAAATTATCCTACTTTTCCCTATTCAATTATCGTATTTAAAAATCAATTTCACTAACAACCCTTTGGGGAAGAAATTTGAAAATAATTTCTCACGCGATGAATTGATAATGTCCCACTCAACGAACAAAGCAGGATTCAATAAAATTACCCGTAGAACAATTCCCAATGCAGTAGCTGTGTTTACAGGAGGGCGGGGGTACAGAGGGGATAATCCATGGAGAAGCATCTGTCTCTTACAACGAATCAGAAAACAGGCGACATCCCAAGTTTGCGGGATGTAAATTTCTAGGAAATTCCCAGTCTGGAACTGGAACCCCAGCTGTCTTGGATACAAGTGATTAACTGCACTAGTCTTCATTACCGCAGAATTTCAGAAAGTCCCGCGCTTCGTATTCTAGACATGGTCACCGATACTATCTGAGACACTACACATCCCATGTCAATAAATTACTTCCTCGCCAGGAAACTTCCCGACCACACATGAAAAGCTTCAAATAGTTTCTACCTAAAGTACCCCTCGCACTATGTAGGCCTACACTTTATCTTACAGTATTTTAAAATATTTGAATACTTTAAAACTATGCTGTTCTTTCAACAAATAGCCCACTGTTTTGGCCTTTTCCGAGACCCGTTGACTTATAACGAAAACAGGGAAACAATTTACATAACCGGTTTTTCTCATGGAAAAACTTCTCGCAGACAACTGCGACAGCGTGATACACATTGAAGGTAGCAAAACACGGCAAGTAAGAAAATCAGCGTGGTTTTGTTTGAGGGGTTAGAATGTACCGTACGAAATTGGGGTCTTCGGGTTTAGAAATATATGGAGTGATTATGGAAGTAGGTTGCATTAGTATTATAGGTAAGATAGGTCCTCTAAAGAGCGCTGGACAAATTTCAGAATACGGGTCTAAGAGACGGCTTGAAGATTTCGTGAGTCTTAACGGTCGCCTGTCTGGCATTTCTTTGTGTATTGTCGGGAACTGGCAATGGCAAGGTAATAATTTGTCGACTCACGATGCGCAGTGGAAGGTCATGGAGGCTGAACGTTCTCTGTAGGATTAATTATCTGTTCTGCTACATGGACTCCCTTTATGAGCTCTCCCTTTTTAATTGCGAGCCTCGGCGACACTAGGGACATCTCATTTGTTAGAAGACTGCCAGACGTCTGCGAATCCAGGAAAGAGCCAAGTGACTCTATTCGGTATTTATTTAATTTCTATCTCTCTCTTCCCAAGCGGAACATATAATCTCACACAGATCTCTTTCCCTCGTGGGAATGAACTTGGGGAGGGCAATCAGAAAAATAAAACAAGGTCTGAAAGTAGAGTTGACTGCGCTACGCTTAGAGAAAAAAGATAACTCGTTGCAAATAGCTGGCAGGACTTAGCCCCAAGACCCAAGGTCCAAGATTGTAAAAGAAAAAAGGGGGAACATCAAGCGATGCATCTTGTCGTTTACGGTACATTTAGCAACCGATCAAGACAAATTTCACACGCGCGTTTCGCAGGACCGTATCCAGGAATTTATTTCGGAGGGGGTTGTACCCGCGGGTCAGACCTAGTTCATACCAAGAAGAACAAAAAAGACATAGATCAGAAATTAAGCCTATGAAACGATTCTTTTTGTATATTTCGGAGGGGGTTCGAACCCCCTAACACCCCCCCCCCCCTGGATACGGCACTGCGCGTTCGTTGATGAGATTCAGATAATTTCTGGGGACATAATCACCGTCGAAGAAAAGTCCAACATATTTTGAGATATACTTATTTTCTTTTAAAGAAAATACACCTGAACAATTAATGACTACACTGTCAGAAGTTTCATAACAGATCGCGCATAACACTTTCAAGAATAACACCTTTTCACTTAGAAATGAAGTGTTATGACCAATTAAGTTTACACTATTTCGTGCCTAGATCTCCAACAACACCTTCAATTGGTAAAAATACTAACGGGAAGGAAAGAAACATAACATATAACATCCCAAAGTGTTATCTGTTGAAACCGCGCATCCTGCTGTTGTCGTTCTGTAACTTCTGACAGTGTAGTATTTTTACCTATTGAAGGTGTTGTTGGAGATCTGGGCATGAAATAGTATAAACTTAATTGGTCATAACACTTTTTTTCTAAGTGAAAAGGCGTTATTCTTGAAAGTGTTATGCGCAATCTGTTATGAAACTTTTGACAGTGGATTATTGCCAGCTCTTTTTTAAGCTTTTTTCCACGTGTAGCATTTTTTCTTATTTTTCTCATTACGACTACGACTTCTCCTGCGAGGCGGACTGGGAGTATGGTGGACTCTTGGAGTGTGGATTGAAAAGACGTGGATATGATAATGGAGTGACGGCACTCATTAGAGTCTGAAATGGAAGTTGCATATGTCGAAGCAAGACTGCATTGCGAGAAGGGTGAGACAGATGTTTAATATACACAATATTATTACAAGTTCTTGCTTGAAAAAAAACCCGTCGCAGAAACCCCGGGATGGGTGGGCTAGAACTTCTGCGGCTACTGAACCCAAAGTCGTTTTAATTTTCAGACACTAGCCATAGCACAGCGGCAAACACAGAAGAAATATAATTTTGTTGTTGTTGTTGATTAACGTCGCCTCTCGTCTTCAAGGACCTCGCGACGTCACTTATTTTGGCCGGTACTTCTATGGTGGCTATTTACAGGGACATGTCAACACCAATTTTCTCCACAAAGTTGCATACACTTTTTAAGAATTCAATTTGTTCATCAGTTGCGAATCCTCCACCAAGAATTAAATCAATTGTGAAGGGACGCTTGTAGCCGTCCTGGGAAAGGACCTTGGGGGTTACAGCCTACCTTTGCTTCCACCAAGCCTGAATCAAGAAATTCACTTTTTTTCTTCTCGGCTAAATGTATCATGGCACTAAACTCAATTTCGGTTGGTAGTCTTAATATAACCACAAATGCAAAAAAAACAACGACTTCAGTCAGATTTTATGCTTGGAAGCGGTTCTACTTTCGCGACACGGTCGGGGGTAAAACTGTTTTCAAATACCAACGCATTAAATGTCCAACCCAGACCCAATCGACATTTTCATAACTCAAAACTTCATCACCCCAATAATGTGGGGTTCGCGTGTCCTTTAGCCATCAGACCATATTTGCTGTCCCATCTAATGGGAACAATACTTCGAAGCGGGGCTTACAATGAATTAGGATCTTTCCTTATTGGTGTTAGCGATCCTTCGCCTTCAAAGGTTTCCTAAGGAATAGTCCGGAGGAAATAGCAGATGCCAAAAACTGGGATGTGCATGGACAAGCGGAGACAGGAGCCCGGAGTTCCGTCAGCCTAAGACAAGCCTATAGAGTGGTTGGGGGTCGGTTGGGCTAGCTAGAGAGCGAAACTCTCATGGGAGAATGACTATAGGCAGGATCGGAATACAGTCATTATTCGCAAGTTTGGTGTTTGGTATTTGGTGTTCTGATAATTCGGAGAGATTACTAATGTTACACAGGAAGCTGTCAGGGTCATCTTACTCCCGATTTTCGCCACACCACCCGCTCAACCGGCTGTTTGTGGGCTAGAACATTTGTATGCATATTTGTGGGCTAGTATATTTGTATGCATAGGTATAGCTGTTTTGTGTTTTCTTCCTTTCTTTTTCTTTTTGTTCTGCAATTGTTTTTTCTCTGGAATTTATAGGTAGGAAGTAAATTATTACACTAAGACATCCATTAACTCATTCGCCTTGTTCCCGCTCAAATTGCCGAGCTAGGACGCTGTCGAAACGTTAGAAGCTTAGGGCCTAAACGGCTTACTCCATACGGGCTCATCCGTTTGCTCTGTTTATTTTTGTGTTTATTTTGTTGTATTAGTGTTTCTTTCATTTGTTTATTTGTTTCTTTCTCATCTTTACTCCACTATCTCCACATTGATTTTGTTTAGTGGGTAACAAATAAATTGTTATTTATTATTATTATTATTACATGGCTTTGGCTTGATTCAGGGAATTAGTCTTCGGCTAATAATACGTCTTATCTATCGGTGGTGCTTGACCTCAGCTTCAAAACTTCTTGTTCTTCATCAGGTGGTATTTACTCCGTAGTTATCTCATCTACCTCATTTTTTCAAACTTGTTGTTTTCGTCAGTTCACTACTGTACTCGGCGAAAGGTTTGCTGTCTATCTCAAATGAACTCGAACGGGGCCAGTGTTCCAGGAGGTACAACAATAGAGCAGGTATAGCTAGAAACTAAGACTGATTATATAGTTGTAGCAAGAATTCTTATAGCTTGTTGATTTGTTGTCCTCTTTTAACAGGCAGGAACGGATATGCGACCAGGATAACCAAGCAGTCCCAAATTGCATGAAAGGCTATGGTCTGTAAAAAGCTTGCAGAAAATAATGATCTTGAAAAGCTTTTTCAGCTGACATTGTCATCATGATATCGGAAATTCAGCAGATGCTTTTTTGGTGGTTTTCGGCTCTTCCTGGCAATGCTTGTTAGACATATAAAATTTCATGCAGAACGTTCGTCACTACAACAGATTCTGATGACATATCAAGTGTTGTTTGTTGAAACCGCGCATCCTTGTGTTATGAAACTTCTGACAGTGTGTAAAGGCTGTCCCCAGTCCTTTAAGACTAATAGGATTCCAACTAGGCAAGATCTGTTCTGCTCTTTCAATTTTTACCTCATGCGCTTTGTTCCGAACAGAAAACTGAATTGTTTAACACAACATCCACACCTAGATGAAGCAGCAATTGCACCCCACAGCTTTTGACAGAACTTAGTTTGTCTTTGCAACTGTTTCGAAAATCACGCGTGACAAGTTCGCAGTGCGAAACTTGTATCTAGCTGACCCACCATCCTACAGCTTTAGAATTTATGTGTTATCTTCTGCATAGCCCGAGCTTTTTTCCCATGAAAAATCAGAGCCAAAACAAAAGAAAAAGGCACGTCCGTCAGCAGGCTATGAAAGAACAAAACAAAAATTATGGTCCTAAGCTCGCAGCGATTCACAGCTCGTCCCCACGACCCTCCCGCTCCTAATTTAGCCATCAGCAAACGAGAAGTCAACGACGGACGAACAGATTTACAGCCTTGGCTAGCTCCCCTTTGTTCCCGTCCAAAAGCTATCGTCGTTAATTGCAGCGTACAGCAGCTTGAAACCGGACTTGGTTTAAATTTGTGAACAAAAGCAAACCCGCACTTTACATGATTAGCAGTGCGTAGCGAAATGACGATCAGATTCCCTTCGAAACCCGTCCCGGTTGGCTACTAAATAAAATCCTGTCGTCTTGAATTACCTGTATGCCTCGGGCGGCCTTTGAAACAGGTCCAAAAGCGGCAAAGTAACCCAAGCAGAGAGTCAAAGTCCATAGAACGAAGGCAGCCTGACTAGCAAGGTGCAGTGAGCCGATGGTGGTGTAACCGGCGGCAACGTCGACGCTGACGGTGAGGAGGAGGTGGAGGGAGATGATGACAATCGACGTTCGCAGCTGCTGCAGTTTCCGAGGTAGAACCTGAGAGGAAAGGGTTTATCAAAGACAGCACAAATCCCTGTGATCCCACATCCCTCCAGTAATCACTTTCTTTGTGGGGATCAACTGAGGTTTCGGAGAATGACGGTTTGTTGTGAAAGAGAAGCCGAACACGGGAACGACAACTAGGCATGTAGCCTAATCCCCGGAACATAATGTGCAAGGATAGCAACGGCGAGTTTAGCATTACGGAAAGGTTTGGTGTAAACTACGTGTTGTGTTTTCATGTGGCAGGTCGGTTGGCTTGATAAATAATCTTCACGAAAACAATATACTACGGAAATCCAAACCAAATGAACGCTGCACAATACTGGTACGCATATCGGTACCCTGTGAATTCTGTTCATGCAAAACATTATTTCTAGGGAGTGCTATCAAATCTACTTGGTCCTTAAAGTTCAATGGGCGGATCAAACAATCATGATACCGCATTATCACCCCCTATAATACAATGTTACATCAGAAATCAGCAGATTCCTAGACAACTTCTTTTCGCTAATATATCGTTACGCCGTTTTTTGCTGACTGCCATACTCCAATTTACTAGCTTCGACAAAAAATTGAAGCGGAGTTTCTTTTTTCTTATCATTCGTTGTTATTATATACTCCGGATTATTTGTATTGTTGACAAATATTCATATTAACGGTGTTAACTGAGAATTCCTTGTAAGCTCAAAAATCAGCTGCAAGTAGGTCGGTTATATTTGTACATTTTTAGCAGTGTTGTAACTTTTCATCCAGAAAGCAAAATTTTTTTTCGGTGCTACAAACAACAGAAAGGTTCATCAGATAACACTGGAGCAATCTGCGAGCTACAGAGACGGTTTATTTTAGCAGCCATGGCGCTATCACTCAGCTCTACAAAACGATTGATTTTCGTACATGGCCGAGAGTTTTTGAATTTCCGCGCCTTGCAATACCATGCTCTGTAATCGTCTCCGCCGAAACACCGATGAGTCAATGACAAGCGATAACAAGAAAACGGCTTATTTTTGGAAGCGCTATCTAGTGGAAGTCAGCAATGTGTACGTGTGAAGCATTTTACAAAAATGAAAGCATACTTAGTGCACACTGTGCTTTAAAAAAAAAAGTTTGAAGTAAACAAGAATATTTAATGACGTGCCACATACTCCAGCGATACTAAGAGCTTCTGAGAATCCATGAATTCCAAATCACATGTTCCAGTCTGTTCGTTAGCTTATTTATTTATTCTTTTAATTCCAGGCCAAATCAGACGCGTGGGACAACCGGAAACTAATCCAGCCGGATTGCTGAGCTGGTTTAAGGGAATTTCTTATTATTTATGTAGCATGCTTTCTACACAATCATGATTCCTGTGAACAAGAGGTATCCCAAGATACGCCAAGGATACCTCTAGAGGTATTCCAAGAGTATCGGACGAAAAGCATTAAGCTTAGTTGTGGAATATCCCCGAGAAAAAAACGTCCCTTTAAAGTTTAACTGAAAAGCCAACTTATTTGTGTATCGTTTAATTAAATACGCTGCATTATTTGTATTGTGTAAAGGGATTCTTTTATTTTTCACTATTTACTTCATTATGACGTCCAGAATATCTACAGCCGTCCTCACAGCACAAAATTCTACTATTACGCGAAAAATTTCAGTCTCAACAGAAACGCGGGTTTTCAGTGGCCAACGGTGAGCTAGGTGACTATTGCTCACTGAACGAACACTTTTTTCTCGTAAACCTATTGCATCAGCCATGCAACACAGGAACAAGCGAATGTAGCTACCACAGATCCGACAGGGAAATTCCATTGTATGAAAATTGGTTATTCGTAAATAGTGGAGCAAACTAGTAATGAATTTTCATCCGATTTTCACGCCTCTTTAAGTGAATGAGTGATGGGTAACTAGATTTTCCTTTCTCAGCCCTTTTCAGTTAAACTTTAATTGCGTGCCAAGTTTCCTCGTCCTAGTTCATCTGGAAGTATTCCAACAAGCATAGGGTTTGAACAGAGTGGCATGCCGACAGACATGCGGATCGATGTATGGCAGGTGGACCAAAGGCTGCAAGTGCTATACAAATGCGGTATCTGATGAAAAGCTTTAAATCCGAAAATATGCTATTTTCAAACTTTGTTTTATTAGTGAATTCGGATTCCGCCGGGGATATTTTTCATGGGGACCCTGTAAATGGGGACGTTTTGTCAGGATGACTTTTTCAGTAACATTTTGGGAATAGAGGCTCGTGCAGAAAACCTGAGAACTAAACTTATATCTGGCCAGGTCATGTCAGATTTATTTAGTGAACACAGAGCAGCCTACTTGCATGGAACGGCCTTTCGGACGATTTGACAGGGAAAGGCAAGAGAATTCATTTGCAGCCTTGCTCTACGGGCCCCGACGGCCAGGTCCGCTTCCAGGAACTTATTTCGGAAGGGGGGAGGGGTTGCCCGCGGATCGGATCGTAAACCAAAAAGGCATAGATCAGAGGTTAAAGCCTATACAAAATGATTACTTTAGTATGTTTCGGGGGGGGGGGGGGGCTCCCAACGCCCCCCCTCTTGGATACGGCCCCGCATACGGCTTAGGCTTGCATATTTATGTCTTCTCTTAAAGGTGAACCTGACTGACAGAAGATAAAAGGGTGATGGATTGAAGATGACGACAAAAAACTAGGCGAGGTAGCCGACGTATGAGGTAAACAACCGGGGGGATGTATCATTAGCAACATTATCTGTGGCGCCAACTTTCGGAGAGGGGAGCGAGTGGCCTATGTTCTGGTATCGATGGCGGAATCAAGCGCTTAAGGAACGACAAATTCGCATGGTTAAAAGTATCCAAGTCAGAGCTTGTGGACTAGTTTCGGGACGCCTTTTTCAAGGACTCGGACTCGTCTTTCACGGAGCTGTCCCTCCGCCAGAGATGTGGACTCGGACTCTGGACTCGTCTCGAGACGCCTTCTTCAAGGACTCGGACTCGGATTTGCTGGACTCGCAGCAGCTCTGACTCGAGTAAAGCCGAAAAGCGAAATTGTTCACCATGCCATGTCTTAATAGCAAACATCAACCGTTCTCGTGTCGTAAGACCGTGCATCCGCGTAATTGTTTATAGGAGGTTCCGTAAACAATGCTACGTGAGTGAATTCTAATGTCCCATGACCGAGTTCTAAGACAACTCAACAGACAGATATTTGTAGAAAAATTTTATTATTTGTATCCGAGCCACGCAAATTTCGCCTAACCTCTTCTCTAGGACCCAATTGTAAGCGTAGCCTAGTATTGTCGAATTATCGAAAAGAATAAAAGCGATATCTATCTATTGGGCAGGTGGAAAAAAACAACAACAAAAAACATACACTGTCGCAAAAACTGGGATAATACCTCAGCTCTTGAGTCAATGACAAGACAGTTAATAACATGTGTATTATCAATCAATCAATCAATATTTTATTTCCGCCAAAGATAGCGAGTAAACAAGAAATTAATAAACACTGACAAATTTCGGCTAAAACACTATAACTCATGAACTGCCAAAAGATAGCCTAACTACACTGCCGAAAATACTTAAAACTTATCTACAATTTAATTACAGTTTAATTATAACTAACAAATTGAAAATCAAAAAAAAAAGAAAAATATCATTCACGAAAAAACCTGCACAGGTTATGTTGGAGACCTGAAAAATTTGATACAACCCGTTGAAGTTTTTTATTCATTATAATAAGCGGAACTTGAAGATTATAGTATTCCATCATTTGCGTGTTAGAAAAATAACGAGAAAATCGGCATAAATGTAAATTATGTATGTAAAAACCATTTTTGCTAGATACATGGACTGTTGACAAATAAAATTACTTAAAAATAAGTAGGAAAAACCACTAGCAGACGGAACTTTGGTAATAAATAATAGCTTACTTCCCCTCCCCACTTTAATTCCTCCGGCGGAAACACTGGGTGGAAGCAGGGACATAAAATGAATCAAGGGAACTGTTAGATAAAGAAGGTAAATGGAACTTATGGGCTCAGTTTATTAATTTCTATCTCGAACCCGTTTTTCTTCATTAGTTCCGAAAAGCCTTGCTTGCTACCCCGTCTTTCTTTGCCGTCAAAAAACTATCCTATTTTTGCGGAGCCTCTTTATGATTTTAGGAAATTTCTTACGGCAACAAGATCTCATTCGGCTAATTCACTTCCGCCTATTCGTTAATATACGCCCTTATTCTAATCGTCAATCCTAATAAGCATGCATTTTTCTTGTACTCTTTCTCGGAAACGTAACAACCCGAACAAAACAGCTTTCATTTCTAATACATTTATATGAAATATTTTTTTCCTGAGTCCACTCACATTAACCGACAGCTGTGCTGTGCTTCACTGTTGACATCAAAGAAAATGTTAATAATTATGTAAATAAATGAGACTCCATACTCTGCTGATACAGTAGAAGTAAAGTAGGCCTATGAAATAGGCCCTCCTGTACCCCTACGTACCCTCCTGTGAACGTAGGCTATGTTTACTTAATGATTTCATATATATATGATTTATTACATACTTAATAATAATTATATACTTGATGATAAATTTACTTAACTATCTTAATGAAAGTGATGCTACAATCAAACGTAACGTAGGCTGGACTTCGTCCAGTCAGGAGGGGACTCTGTCAGTGCGAGTAGGGGTAGTTAACGTACGAAGCTTAAGCCTAACTTAAGTAGCCTACTTAACGTAAGGTCTTACGCACTCAGTGTGAACGGGCTTTACACCTTCAAAATACCCTAGTAAACAAAAGATATGATACCCAGCGAAATGACACCGCATTAACATACTTCACACGACAGGTACAGTTGTGACTGGCAAGAATTCAAGCCTTCAGGGTTGTAGCCAGGAGTTTTTTTTCAACTAAGTACTGACATATCTGTGGTTTCAAGAAAAGCGCGAAACAATCGAAACCGTTTCTGAAATTCACTTTGGCCCCACTGCAGAGCGTTCACCTTTCTCAAGCTGGCTAATTTGCTATATAACTCTTGATTAGCTACTTCTTGACTTCGAAGTCAGTACATTTCAAAATGTAAGCCAGTACCTTGTGAATCCGTTGAAGGCAATGTGTCCGCAACTCCTTAATTTCGTCTACATACATGAATGTGGGATGTTATTTGGACTTTGATCAGAACTTTCAATGTTCCAAAGAGCTTGGGGAAGGGGGTAGGAAGGGGGTTTAAATATTACCGAGAACAAAACTGTAAAGAAAAGCCCACGTGGTCGCGTTACATCAAACAATCGTACCAAGACGAAGAAAAGAATGAATACGCGGTAGGGGTTCTTCGGGAACACGCGACGTACTAGAGAGTTCGGGGGGGCTTACCCATTACCCTCAAATTCAGGGCCGTTAGGGGTTTACGGGTTTCGACCCCCCCCCCCCCCGAAACATACACAAATAACTGTTCTAATAGGCTTTAACCTTTGATCTATAGCTTTTTTGTACTTTCTGGTCCGACCCGCGGGCGACCCCCCGTAAAATAAATTCTTGGATACGGACCTGCCCTCAATATATGAGGAGAGAGACTGTAATCGAATAACTACATGGTTGGGTTAAACAACGGAGATTCCTACCAAGACACACAAGACTTAAGAACTAACCGACCCCGTGATAGGCTAGGAAAAAAGAAGCGTCACATAAGACCGAAAAATTTGCTGTCCCTATAACATAGGCTAACCTATATAAGCTCTAGTGACTGAATATCCAAGGGATCATTAAAGCACACCTCGCACTATTTACTGTTGATGTTCCAATATTCAGAAGTATTTCAGTACTGTAAAACTAGGCTCTGCCTTTAACGAATTACCCACGGATTTGGCTGTTTTAAGGCTTTTCCTAGGTCCATTGGCTTCTAGCAAAAACTCGGCAAAAATCTGATAACCTGTTTTACGTATCGATAGCATGATACGGTACGCGAACAGTCATCGGGAGCAGAAAAATAGTGAATCGTGGCAAGTGCAAAGATTAGTGAGGTATCGTTAGCTAGCGGGAATGTAACATATAAAATTGGGAAACATTTAAAATTAATGAATGCAGTTACGAAAGTTGGTTGCATTGGCGTTGTCAACACGAAGGGTCCTTGAACATACAGCAACGGATTGGAGATTTGGAGTCAGACTCGATGATCGTGGCGCGGACTACTTCATCTAGCGTCTAAAAAACGTGTTCCTGGTCTTGACGTGGCCGTACGAACTACATCTCCCGTTCAGTGTCTTCCAGATAGAAAGACCAATGTTCGACATCCCATTTCGAAAATAAACTGAACTGAATTGAAAGCTATCTGCTTAATAAGTGAAGATTAATTTCTAACCTTGCATGTGTTTGCACTAGCTTTCATGTGATTTTTGGGATACCAAAACGTAAGTGGAGGGATACCTATGACATCGCAAAAGTTGTCCGTCCGTCTGTAAGCACGATAACTCTCGAAGCATTCTGGCTTTAATCTGTTTCTGAATTTTTGTAGTAAAAATGCTTAAAGTTTAACTGAAAAGCCAACTGAATTTTGTGTCATTTGATCGAATACACTGAATAATTTAGTTTCTGCTAAGGGATTTTTTTCCCACTATATGCTCTAGTTCTGTCATTCTCAGTGGGCACTAATGAGATTGGTGAATTGTGCCTGAACAAAAAGAAGTTCATAAATCTTTCTGGTAAGACATAAAACACAGATGCAAGCGCATAGAGGTACCACAAACCACACGAAAATTCCACTATTTGAAAATCGATTATTCCTGAACAGTGGAACAACATAGTAACGCATTTTCAGCGGGTCTTCAAGCCAATTTAAGTGAATAAGTTATGGGTAACTAAATTTTCTTATCCCAGCCCTTTTCAGTTAAACTTTAAGGAGTCTGGAGAAGACAGGACCAAATTGTCTGGATGAGATATTAAATTTCTAGGATCCCATCGAAACCTTTGGTCTTGTTATTTAGGTAATCCAATCACAGATTCGGTATTGAACAGCTTACGCGGTCAGAAGTGTTTCTGGATAACACTGGGAGCCCCTGCAAGTCGACTGCCTAATATGCTAAGTTGTTCTATACAAATAATCAACCGTTTGTGAACGAAAGCTGAATCTTGGGTGGGCTCATGAGAGAAGTCTCTCAAAATGGCCCGTAAATTCGAATAAGTGCCTCTTTGAATGACATATTTTCTCCGAGAGAAAAGCTGGAGGAAACCGGCCCAGTCTAAACGTACTTCTCGAGCGATTCCGGCCCTTGCAAAAAGGTGCGAAAATATTCACAAAGAAGAGTACAAAATGGAACCTACGGGGAAAGCACAGATGAGAAAGCGGCGCTTAATCCCTGACATTTGGGCAGAAAACCTTGTCTACAGCTGGACTTTTGCACTGTTGCAAATCAGATCTGGGGCCAGATCTGATGGACGACTTCTAATTCGCGTTTTTCCTGTGAGTCCTCTACGTACGCTACACTGTAAAAAGTTTCTCCGAGAAAGGACTAAAGTTAACTGCAGTATTTGCTACTGGGATTAATGTTGTCTCTACTGGGGTAAGATCAATCCGAATTAGAAATAGTCTTATCTCAGTAGAGACAATATTAATCCCAGTAGCAAATACTGCAAGCTTTTTTTTACAGTGATACCTCCATGATACTGCCTCAAACGGCTTTTCTCCCTATCCCTCGATTCGTGGCATAACGTTCCATAATTTTGCAAGGTCTTCCTACGAATTCAAACACAGGTATGTACGTACGCTACAAGGACGAGCGGCCTTGTACTTTCTGGAGTTCGGGCATTGTTTTAAGGACTTACGAGGCGAGGTGAAGGGATAAGGAAGAATGAATGGAGTTTATCCTAAAGCTGAAAAAGTAAAATAAATTGTGAAGTCTGGAAAATACAGAAAAAGAAAAAACAAGATCACGACCAAGGATGCCGAATGAATAACTACTACAACATTTTCCATATCGAAAGTTTGCTTTGATGAAGGATTGTTCTAGACAGATAGAAAGACGAAAGATTTTAAACGGCTATGTGCGGGTCAACAAAGGTGCGTCTTTCACTAGACCTACACTTTCAGAGGTTTCATAACAGACAACACAAGGATGTGCAGTTTCAACAGACAGTGCGTAACAGATAACACTTGGGATGTTATGTGTTGTGTTCGAAAACGTTATTCATGAAATTTTATGCATAATAAGAATTGCCAGGAAGAGCGAAACAGCCATACAAGCATCTGCTGACTTTTTGACTGTCGTCATGATGTCAAAAAATTTCAGCAGATGCTTTTTTGGTGGTTTTTCGGCTCTTTCTGGCAATACTTGTTATGCAGACATTTCATGCATAACGTTTTCAAACACAACAGATAACATCCCAAGTGTTGTCTGTTACGCTCTGTCTGTTGAAACTGCGCATCCTTGTGTTGTTTGTTATAAAACTTGTGACAGTGTAGTAATCGTAACAATCAGCCACCCTGACCCAGACAAAATAATCGAATTGGTATTTAATTCTGCAAGCTAGGGTACTAACAAAAGTTTTACAAAATATTTCTTTCATCTTTTTCGTAAACATTTCTTTTATTTTTCGGGCTATTCATTGAAAGTGAAAGGTCTATTTCGGTATGACAGTTGCACCACAACTAGAACGTTTGTCTTTCTCACTGAAAATATTGACGAGAAAATGTTGAACACCTACCTCAAGATCAGCAGCCTTCAGCATTGAAAGCAACAGGATAACATGCGCAGATGAGAGGCAGGGGAAGGCAAAGTCGAACAAAACCAGTGCTGCAGCAGGATGGAGCAGCCTATCCGATGCATAGGGATCATGCAGCAAATGCGCCACTCTCAACAATGGCACCAGTGCCACAAAGGCCAGAATCGTGGCACTTGCCATTCGCGGCACCAATCTCACACTTATCGATGCAGCAAGCTGCACAAGGGACGTCACTGCATAGATAGCGACTAGTAAATACAAAGCGGTTGTTCCATAGATATGCACCCTCCAGGCTAACTCCCTCTGTGCGTTATCATCTGCCCAAGTGGCTACGGGAACGTTCGCGATTATAGGTTTCTGAGGGATCTCATCAGTCACCAGATCTGGATACGTGTTGTTCGGTGTGGGAGTTGTTTCCGGGGATTCAATCTCCTTTGGCACATTTATCCGAATCTGCAGATTATCTTCCGCTTCAGCCTTCCGGGTTGCTGGTTCGGTTACGATAACGGTAAACACTTCTATCGGCGTGGTCTCCTTTGTTCTTTCACTATTAGTGACTATATTTGGTTCTTGAAAGGGGTCTTCACGGGGTTTAAACCCGGCAAATCCCCATTTGTTCAAATCAAATCCGATTTTCGGCGTTACTAGCTTTGGCAATATGTTATTGTTGGTCACATTCTTAGGTTTCTCTGTTGTTGTCGTTCTCTCAAGCTCTTCTAAGGCCTTGTCTATAGATTTCGGAGGTGATCCTAGCGCTACTTTACTAAAGATGGCGCCAATGGTGCGCTCAATCATGCTGGGTTTGTCGCCACGAGAGAGCGATGCCAGATCGTGGTACGAAAGGGCAGGGGCCGGAGGGGAAGTGGCGTTCAGTCGACGCTGAGCAGACACGCTTTCCAGGCTTGCCGAAGAGCACACGCTGATGACGAGCAGAATCAGCACTGACCCGAAGCGGTTGATTTTTGAGCCATCCATGTTGCATCTGATTAGTTTCTGGAAAAGAGAGAAGAAAAAGTTAAGAACCGAAAAGTGCCTCAATTTCATTTCCACGTTTTCACCTTCTTTGAATGAATGAATTTGTCACATGCAGCCTAGTAATAAGGCATTTGCACAGTACATACAGGAAAAAGCTAAATGAACGCTTAACAAGAAATAAAGAGGGTACACAAAATCTTTGTCTGCCTACGGATACCCAACCCTCCCCAACCCCAACACCCCCTTCTTTCGCTAGCCAACCTTTTGTCCGCATGGCTCCTTCGGGAACTTCACAGACTCGGACTGAAATTTGTTTGTCTAATCTCAAATATGGTTGTTCTTGTTTTACTAATTTCTATTACGCTGTAACAGTGTTCACTGGCAGGTCATCAACATCATCAATATAATTATTCGCAATATAGTGGATGGGGGGAGGGGATACCGTACAAGGAGCGGAGAGCGACTATGTATAGTTATTACTGACTACTCAAAGAACGGGAAGTTATTACAATTGAAGGCCAGTCCATCCATGGGATGCTCACTCCATTTCTTGGTGGTCACATTTGACGGTGCAAAACGGATAAGTCAGCTATTATTAGGGCAGCATTTTATTAGGGCTATATTTCGGTGGATACCAAAGGTTAGGTGATTTCAGGTCCACCAAGGAACTGCAAACTGTTGACAGTGGTTCGGCAAGAATGAACTCTCAAGAAGGGACACGTTTGAGGACCGTAAGACAAGGACTGGACTCGAACTGAGACATTATTTTCCTTTTTCTGGTAAAAGCGGAGTTTTTCCCCATCTTCAAAGGACGAACCGCGCGGATAAGATTAGAAGAACAATATAGCCTGAATGAGTTTACTGTTACAAAGGAAGGGTAACCAAGCAGTTGTGAGGGGAGAGAAGCTGCCATCCACTGCGCTGAGGGTGAAAAACTAAAAAAAATAGTACAAAATAAACTATGCGCAAGTCAAGACCACGGTCAAGTAATTAATTTCGTCTTGCGTGAAACACAAAATAAATATTTGTCAAAAATAATATCTCAAAGTCAACAGCCATGAAAACTTTGTAGACACTTCACCGATGTCATATCCTTGTTTGACGTATCACTCAATTTGTTCCTCAAGTCTGCGGCGCGTACCATAGTAACACTATAGTGGTAACAGGCGGACTAGGTCGTCATGCCATTTGACGGACATCAATGAAGACTAGAGCTGGGCTTGTTTGCAACCTTAAAGTTCAATGGGCACATCAAACTACCCCAATCCCACTCTGTAACAACCTAGGAACAATGCTTACCCCCTAGCTCAGCAGCTTTTTCAGCAGTTTCCTCTCTGTGATATTTCAAAGCGTAATTTTTGGGGCCAGTACATGCTCAATTTACTAGCTTGGACAAAGATAAAAGTGATGTTTCTTAAAACACTTAGTAGATCTTTATTTCATGCATAAATCAGCTTGTCTAATTCAGATTTGAATAGGCTATTTGTTTTTGAGTGATTTTTGTAGCTACGTTATTTTTTATAAACTTATTGCATATTCTGGTACATTTTATAAAGCAAGTTAATTATGCTTCACAACACTATTCCACAAAGAAAAACTTTTAATAGGCACTTAAAACATGGAACTTCTGATGAAACACTAGAACAATCAGTTAAACTGCATCTGAGGCTTGACTTATTGGTGATATCTCAAATACATCCTTTTCTGTCAAGCATTGCTGGGAGTTTTTGAATTTCCTGCCACGATATCCCAGCTCCTAAGATTTGGATCGCCAAAATGCCAGAGAGGTAAAGACAAGGGATAACAAGAAAACAGCCGATTTTCGTAGCGCCTTCTAAAGGAAGTCGGAAATGTTTTTTTGTGGAGCATTTAATACAAAATAAAGCATTAGAAGTGTCCATTGTGCTTTAATAATGTAGAGTTGACCAACTCCGTCATAGTTCACAAACTGGTGTACCAATCACCGATCAGACCATCCGAAAAAGACCCTGAGGTTGGGTTGTCATGTCCTGAATCCTGATCGAAGCACAGCTTGCTTTCACCTGGCTTGAGTTATACCGGGTTGAACTTTTTCTGGCCAGACCCTACTGAGTGTTAAAAGACGGCAATGATAAAAGGAGATATACTTAAAAAGAAGCTTCTAGTTTCAGATATGATTTAGCGTCACTGGACTGAAATCGACTCAGTTGTCTTAAAGCAGTGGTTTCCAACCGGTGGTACGCGTACCTTAAGGGGCACGCGAGACCCTTGCAATGGGTACGCGAAGGTACCAAAATCGGTTTAGTCTGTAGTTTTAGAATCTCGCCTCACTCATTTTTTATTGCCAAAAGCCTAATATTACCAGCAGAGGCATCACTAGCTAAAATGTTTTTTTGGGGGCAAGGTATTTTTATTGACTAGTCGGTCATTTTTACCGATTGTTTTTCAACAAAAAAAAACTATTTTTACGAAAAATAGCGGCTCTTCGCGCCGATCTGGCCGACCACTTTCAGGGGGAGGGGAGTTGCCAACCCCTGCGAGACACCTCTGATTATAAGCCCTAGTGAAAATCAATGAAATACTGTTGATTCCAAAACAAGCTAGCCCACTGCAGTAAAATCTGTTCCTGTGTCAAACAATATTGTTTAAAAAACAATCGAAGACATTGCAAGTGAGATTGTCATGCAGGTTGCGAATCCTGTTAACAAAAATGTTTGCGATGCAGCTTGATGAAATCACGGAGAACATCTAAACCAAACACAGAAACAGGCTGACTGTAAAAAAAATTGCCGTTAATGATATAGAGCCGAGATTTGACAAAATTTTGGCTACAAAGTAGCCTCAAGTGTCGATTTTGTATATGTTTCTACACACATGCTTTATCATTTATGATAACAGATATCGTCTTTTCAAGGTCTGAAAAAGGGGGTACGCAACCTTTTCGAACCTTTGATTAGGGGTACGCGGTACGGAAAAGGTTGGGAACCACTGTCTTAAAGGACCCTTCGCACTATTTACTCTTCAACTTACAGTATTTTAAATATTTGAATACTTTAAAACTAGGTTTTGCTTTCAACAAAGAACCCACGGTTTTGTCTGTTTTAAGCCTTTTCCCAGACCCGAAGACTAATAGCAAAAACAGGGAAACAATTTACATAACAGGTTTTTCTGATGGAAAAACTTCCTCCACAACCGCCGACAGCGTGATACGAATCGAAGGTAGCAAAACACGGCAAGTGAGATCAAGTGAAAATCAGCATGGTTTTGTTAGAGTGGTCAGAATGTGTACCGTACGGAATTGGGGTCTCCGCTTAGAAATATATGGAAGTAGGTTGCGTTAGTAATATAGGTAAGACATGTCCTGTAAGGTTTTAACGGCTTTTAAGATAAGCCGGTCCTATTTCGTGACTATTTTGTTCTTTTCTTCTAATTTATTTGTCAATTTCGGCGAAAAGAAATATGCAGTAACAAATGTATTTATTAAAACAGGGAGATCCTATTCTTGCTGGTTTACAATGTTTCCACGTCTGTTCACTTGTTTTTTAGTGGGATCAGCAAAATCTGTCAGCTTCCTATTCTGGCAAAAAGTTTGGGCACTGAGAACCTCCATTGACTCGCCACATACTCACCAACTCTGGCACAAGTTCGCTACACAATTCGATCAAAACCACTGCGCACCCAAAAACTGAATACCTAGCCTCCCATCCATAAACAACCATCCTCTCACACCAAGTCACCATTACCAGAATCGCCAGTTAATAAAAGACAATACATCAAAATGCGCCTTTAAAACGTCCAAGAGGAATTTTATTCATCGACTTCTCAAATCGTATTCCCTAGCGATTAATGTCGATGATTTGCATAGCTCGTCCGCTCATTCCAACGGGACATTATACACCCGGACGAAATTCAGCGAGGAATTTAACTCCCTGCTTCTCATGTTAAATTTCTTGATCCATGAAGAATACTGGGAAGGCTAGAAACTGGACAAATTTTGCAGATCCCCAGAGGGCGGTAGTCGGATATATTTACATGCAAAATGGCAAGAAAACTGTTAATAGAAAAGACGAAAGAAGACACGAAGAAACTTTGCCATCCCGTGTCTTTCTCTTATTTAAACAATCAGAAGACACTTTCAAAGTGCTTCTATTCGTTGCAGAGTGTTATTTTGCTATGATTCGTTGAGATCATAAATTCATAATGACACTGGTCCTTAAGAAGGGCACCTTGAAACTTGCCTCAGGCGGCTGTTCCCCGATATTCACCGAAAGCATTACGTCCGACCAAGATCAAATAATCACAAGAACCTCCGTCTCCCTACCTCTGTAATACGACCATGTAGAGTCGAATATATTCTCATACCCTACCCGATGCAAACGAACGGAGGGTAGGAGCTACGCAGAACATCATAATTTCGACTCTGGACAGCCAAAAGGTCGTATCTGCAGTTTTCAAAATTGTTCAGGAGAACGAAAAAACATGTTTTAAGACCGTGTCACAAGTGCAGATACGACGACTGGGCCATGCTCATGTCTCAGCTTCTATGTGTCGTACAGATACGACAAGTAGACCAAAAGATGCGTCTTTCCTTCGGATATACAGAAATACAATAAAACGTATTTCCGAAAATATGTCGGAAACGACATTTTGGCTGTCCAGAGGCGATTTGTTACCTCTTCAAACAGCTATATCGCTATAGAACTCCGCAGAAGAAATGTCCTTATATTAACGCCCTCTGAGTCTCCCTTTGCAGCTGATTGGTTTTCTACCATTGTGACGTAACATCTGACTCGTTGCAGACCGGGTTCTCCACGCCTGCAGGCATCCTCCAGTTTTTCATCTGGTACGCGAAGCGGCGAAGAGGGAAGTAGACGAGTATCAAATTAAACCTCACAGCATGTATCTCCAGCTCCGCTCAGTTTTATCGGGGTATTCATAGTCGCTGCATGGGACCAAAGACGGAGGTTCTATTGGATTATTTGTTCTTGGTTCGATGTTTGGCTAGGAATGTTCTTGGTCCAGAAGCCTGTGCCAACATATTGACTATAGAGCTCCGAAAAGGAAATAAACCCAAAGGAAAGCTCTTCTCTTTTTTTGCTTCTTCTGATTAACCTGGAGGAAGCCCAAATCCTTCATATCCCGAAATACAGTAGCCATTTTTTTTTCCCGACAAGCAATTAGTCACTAATGCAACTTCCCATAAGCTGTCAGTTTGGTGCTTACAAAAAGTGACTCAAGCAATATCGCTGAGATGGCTTTTCCTCCAGTAGAGCTATCGAACTGGTTTACCTGTTTTTGTGACTTCTGCTTCCTCTACTTTCCAAATTCGACAGAAAACCGCTTGAAGCAACCTCTAGAGGCCAGAATCAGGTCCAACTCCCAGGTGGCAGCAACTTCTGCCCCCTGAAGCAACCTCTAAAGGCCAGAATCAGGCCCAACTCCCACGGGGTGGGACACCTAAGAAGCGTACCTAGAACCAAGCGCCAACAGATGTACCAAGTTTCAACTTGATATGCAGACTCACTGACTCACGGGTTATGAACTCCACTCAATTGGCAATCTGGGCCCAATTGCCCCTCGGCCGCGTGGTTGGGGGAGTTGGAGCCTCCATAAGACACAACTAGACCACAATACCAGAAGTGTACCCAGTTTAAACTTGATACATGCACTGGTAGGCTACACGAGTTATGAGCTCCACAAAAAACGGTGAAACCGAAAAACCAAATTGAAAGCTGCTACTGCACTCGGAAGAGTGGATTGTTCAAATGAACACTCCACTAAAAAGTACAGGATAGGTCACCAACTTCAAACTTTTGCCTCACAAATACTGAAATGAAGTTTCTTGGCAGTTCCAAATAGGTCCTAACTGGCAAGAAACACTGACCTAGGACCTAGTTAGGACCGCACAGAAATTTCTTTTCACATATTTTAGGCCAACTTCGAGGTTATGCAATTCGAGAACGGTGGCCACTCCATGAGGAACATTTAAATCCCTAAAGTCTTCCAAATTCCGTATCACGAGGCAAGTATAGTGTGATCGAAAAAAAAAACTTTTTCTGGACGGTGCCGATGAAATTAACTTAACTCTTAATGAAACTGCAAAATGTCGTCTTTATTTTCAATCATCATTCGCAAACTTTCCAATGCTTTTGAAAGTGAAGTTGCACGGAAGTATTAGTTTACACGGATTCAAATTACTGAAAGGTTTTTCGAATGCATCAGTTCATACGCAATAACCGGCATCTTTCTTTCCTTTGTGGCAGATGGCTTTCCATATAAAATACAAGGGTTTTCGTGGTCAGATAACAACTAGAGCTTGGGGATATTTCGGGAAAGCAAATTCCGCAACAGTAACCCCGAAAGAAATTGCTTTTCACAATCAACTACGGTTGCCTTTTGAATGGTCACGAGTTAAAATTAATACCAAGAAGAACATAGGACTGTTCGTCAGGCCCGTATCCAGGAATTTTCGGGGGGGGGGGGGGGAGTTGCCTGTCGGGCGGACAAAAAAGTGCAGAAAAGACATAGATCAGAGGGAAAAGCCTATACAAATTGATTATTTTTTTATGTTTCGGGGGTGGGGATGAACCCCCCCCCCCCCTGGATACGGCCCTGCTGTTCGTTCACCAAAAATAGATCGACTGAAAAGAGGCAGGGCATGGCGCAGGAGGCACGAGTAATAAAAAGATGTTAGCAAGTGGCAGAAGCAGACAAGTCATAAGTGAGAATTCGTAACTTCAAAGCCTAAAAGAAGGCAAGTTAGAAAATGTGTCCTGCCCCTCACTCTGAAGCCTGAAAGGGCCCTTTTCGTTTTCGTGCCTCTTTTTAGTACTCGTGCCTCCTCCACTACGTCGTGCCGTGCCTCTTTTTAGTCGATCCCATTCGTGATGATTAGTTTGAGTCGTGGCGCCTCTCGCCTCTATCAAGAAGAAAACTAATAAGAACAAGCCATGGATATTAACACTTTACTCGAATCTTCTCCACTTCCTCGTCTCCTCCCAGGAAAGCGGACAACACAGATGGTGCAAACAGTTCATTAACAGATTAACACAAATGATGCCATCCCATATTCTTTTACGACCGTATTTTTGCGACGATTTGGGACTCCGCCCGGCAGGGACTCCGTCATTTATCAGCGTCATTTCACAAATGGCTTTACCATCGCAGTTTATAGGACATATCAAGGTCCGTCCCCCACCTTTTTGGCGAGGCATGTTTCCAGAAAACTGACATTTATACACAAAAGGGACTATTAGAATTGACTGGTACAAATAAGATAAATGTCACATAATCAATGTCATCACCGCGGACCGGGAAACTACTTTATGGCTTTCCAATAGTCGTATATAAGGAGGGGAGATGGTCATAAAGGCCTGGCAGGCCCTTCTCCATTTACCGATATCAGACAGACTTTCTGGCAAAGGACATCTCGACAGCACTTTGAAAGGCTCTGTTTTAGTAATTTACAGACAATGGCGACCTAGAAGCCGAGAGCCAACAGGAAACCACTTAGGATTCCGTGTGTTTTCAGGAAGAGTTGCCCCCTCCGCTCTCTGAGAGTCGGGAAGTCACTCAACGACCCTCTGGCAAGAAAAGAATCGAAAGATAGTTTTTAAGAAACGTGATTTATCATTAATGCAAATCGATCAATAGGGGAAGGGTGCAGGAAGTCATTCCCCTCCTAGTGAATGAAAGGAAGAAAAAATTGATCTTTGTGTGCAGGTAGCCTAAATGCGAGGGACAAACAACGTCTTGCCAACCTCTTGATTGCATTGGACGAAAATTCAAATGATAATCCATGTAAAACACAGTTTACTTGATACTCGCATGTCTGTGTTGTTTATGAATAAATGAATGAAGGTCCTACTGTGGTCAAACTTGAGGGGCAACAAATTGGTTCATCCATTCTCTAAAAGTATTTCCTCAGCCTAAGCTGACTACGAATCAAGTTTGGTGGTCCCTTACTGATTAAAAAGTTAAAATTTCATTCCACGGTTCTAGGTTAAACAAGAAAGTCAAGAAAGTCTGTTTGTACTTTTCAGCTTACAAAACAAGAAAATTTTAAGCTACTTCTGAGAACACTGTCAGCTATGAAAGCTGAACTCGAAATGGTTGTAATTTACGCCTTTATTGGATTGGGTTTACCTAATACCCACGTCCCTTGCCGAAGTAGGGGAAACCTTTCGGTCATGCGCGTTGCTTCTCCCTAATGTACCATCTGATGAATTCAAACGACCCGCACTTCATTATATCACCTTGTCATTATTCGCTAATGCAATAACTGAATAATAACACATAACGGAGAGGGTATTATGATTAAAACTTCTGTCTTCTGTCAATCACACAAATTCGTACCCTCTCGGTATGTGTTTCATATCATGGAATGTGTGGCGCCACGAATTCAACGATCCTCTCATCTGATGCCAATTTTCAAACTACAGGAGTCTGGATCGAAACGCAAGATGTGTCTGCGCCTAGGCCGATATAGCTGAGAGCCCCAGACCCAGCTGCACAGCATGCGTTTGACATCCTTTAATGTCCACGCTTCTGCCAACGAGATTTAGTCCCGTGAAGCAAGCCTGGGGATGTGATGACGGTGAATCACAACTCAATGCACCAGCCATTTTGAAAGTGAGAATTTCTATCCGCAAACTCGATTACTGTGCGAGAAATATGAAGATGAATGAGGAAGGCATGATTTCGAAGCCAATAAACCAAAACTCGAACTAAGCTAACCTAGACAAATGGCAACTCAGAATTCTGCAGTAAAATCTAGAGGCAAAAACCGGCCCTCTGCCTATAACAACAGTAGGCTACCGTACCCAGAAAATAGAGGAACGGAAGTCTAACGTAATCTCCTTGAGAACAACATTGTACTAAATACTATATAGCCCGATTTATTGGCACCAATAAGCAGGGCCTAACAACAAGTAAGGTACATAATGAGACCTGACAGATTTCATATGTAATCCCCGTAAAAATAATGAAAAACGAAATAATATTCCTAGAATTTACTTCAGTAGGACTATAGCAGTTGTGACTTTTCACTGCTGGAAGACGAGCGTTCAATGCGATAAAGCTGCGCTTCATTTGAGGCGACAAAGTCCTTCTTCATCCGTGACAAAGTCAGAACGACTTTGCCAAGGGCTTCCGTTTAAGGATCACCCCGGTCCTCGGTAAAAATAAACTTTTCATTAGGAGGAAAGCTGGCACGGGAGAAACTTACTTCTGCCCTCTTTGCAAGTTGCAGGAGGAGAATTTGACCCACTTCCTCTTAGAGTGTCAAGTGGTTTCGCATTAAAGTGTAAAATTTGTTGGGAGTGGGTTATTATCGCTTCCCGGTATCCTGAAATCTACGAACACGAACTTCATCGTAAACGTATGTAAATATGTGACGAAAGCGTTTAGACTTAGGAAAGAAAGTTTAGCCTAGTTTATGTAGCATAATGGTTCTAGAGGTGTAGTGAAACATGCATTCAATTTTGTATGGCTTTTTGGTTTAATAAACGATCAATATCACATGCAGCATGGCCGGTGCCAATATGTTCTTTGACTAGATCGTATTATGAGTCGAACTGGAGCTCCAAAGCGCTTCTCCCGCATCGTAAGGAGAAGCAGCCGTATACAGGTCGCTTCCAATCTCTATCAGAAGACTATCGCTTCAGGAGAATCAGAGTAAAATATAGTGCAAATGGATATTCCACAGGATAGATCCTCGTTTGTTTCCTAGGTGTAAGTTTGTCGAACGCGTTTCTTTGTATGCTATTCATTCTATCTAAATTATAGGTTTTATTTTTAATACCAAGAGCCCATGATGTGTTGTTCACGGTTGTCCACAAAGCTAGGACACTAGCACAATTTCCCGGTAGTTTAAGGTATGATGTCACCGTAACTGACATAATAATAAATACCGAGAAAACAGAGAATCTGTTTCTTGTCTCCGACATACTGCACAAACCCATCCGACTTTCCGGTAGTAAAAGAAGGACCGAAGATCTTCTCCCCCGGTAGCCGAATATAAAAGGCAGTGTTCCAAGAACTGCGTGCAGCCGAACTGAATTTGCAAATTTTTCCGATTTCAAGCATTACCAGCTTCACAGTCCATCAAGCTTTACGATTATGCCTTGCTGCAGACGACTGACTTCGACATAACTCAATGCTGCTCCAATTGTGGGGGAACAAATTCGATTTTTAGAGACTGACAACTGATTTGGAGCCTGGGCAAAAATCGTGTTCGACTGACGACAATTTCCGCTCGAATTGGTGAATGCTAAGCAGGATGTTTTCCAATTTGTATGTGACAGGTAAGCAATTCCAACTTCTGTATTTAGATCTGGTATCCCTAAAGGGGCCGGTGTTACACTGATTCCGGAAAAGATGTGAAAGACAGCGCGAAAAGCGGTAGCCGTAAACGGAACTGGATGGACTGCGGAAAAAAAATGTAGGAAAGATTGGTTCTTTGTTCTGGTATTTTTTCTTTCTTTTTCTTATTGGCCTACTCCATCTCATGATTTGGTAGCTATTGCAGATGGGTTATAAACATATACATTCATTATCGGCAAATCCTATTGAATGGAACCGAACAGACGGACAGGCGAATATACTCACTTTTATAAAAGAGAACTGAAATCTTTGAAATGTTTTGAAACCATTTTTTCAAACGGTAGCTTTGGCCCAATTATATTTACTGAAGTCTGCAAAGAGGCAGATTATCGCGTCGCGGACGAGATATTTGATTACTTGAGTACCATGGGACACCGTCCGCAAAAACTGCAGTTTAGGAAAAAGAGGAAAAATGTCAAACAAACTAAAAGTTTATTTGTGGACTTCAATTTTTAACACGACAGATTTTAACAACGATCCGTATTGTGTTTTACCACTTCTGCCCATGGCCTTCCGAGATTGGGGCCTTATGCCCAGTTTGCTTAACAAGAAGTTTACCACCGAAAATAAAATCTAATTTGTTATGCCTCTACTGATCTTAACATTATTCTGAATAATCTGGATACCAATTACTGAAATACCGCCGGTCACAGCTTTGGCAATCAAGGGGGAAAAGATATTACATTGCAGGTGTGGCTAGGCAATAAAACAATCGTTATGTAACTAAATCTCCAACCAAAACAGCACACCCTATTCCAAATCAGCCAAGGAAATTTATAGTTTCAATTTCCGGCCGGTTTAACCAAATATGCCCCTTTGCCAATGACATGTATATGCTAGGGTCTGACTGAAATCCATTTCTAGTAAATGGTAGACTGCGTCAGCAGGAGGCCTAAATGGAAGATTCCATATTTGCAAACTACAGTACGCCGTAATCCCCCCTAAAGCCACAGGTCGGCGGTGGCACTACAGTAGGTCCCAGCCAAATGTGTTTCACTGCCACGATAATAGTCCAAAAATGACAGTTTGAGTAATGGTCTTGGGAAATTCGTTTCCGAAACTTTAAATTACCGGAACAGCTAATACGCCAAGCGTATAGATTCCCGGTGAATTGAGTAATTAAATACTACGCAGTGATAGACTTAATAACGTTTAGGGCAGGAACAAATAAAACCGTCAATATCAGAGGTTTAGTAGGCTAGCCTGATCACTTACTTCACGACATTACGGCAGAAACAAACTGAAATACTTTTTAGGATTTTGAAACTTACCCTACACATCGCCATATAGGGACAAAATAATATTGCACTGTTAATCTATCTTTCTCAATTTTCTTGATGTGATGTTAGTTAAAGGACCCCTCGCACTAGCTACGCTTTAATTTACAGCATTTTAAAATATTTGAACCACAGTTTTGGCTGTTTTAGGCCTTTTTCGAGACCAGTTGACGTGTAGTGAAAAACACGGAAACAATTTACATAACCGGTTACGGATAACCGTCGACAGCGTGATACACATCGAGGGTAGCAAAACACGGCAAGTGAGAAAATCAGCGTGGTTTTGTTAGAGGGATTAGGATGTACCGTACGAAATTGGGGTCTCCGGGTTTAGAAATACATGATTATAGAAGCAGGTTGCACTAGTATTAAAGGGAAGACAGGTCCTTTAAACAATTTCTGCACTGTTCTTTAGCTCTACTTACCGCTCTGGCGTCCCCTGTGGGTTATGCCATAATCTCCAAGTTTTGTCATCTACCCACTATTTTGTTTTTAACTTAATGGAAGACTAAATGACAAAGTTCAGAAGCGTCAAAACAGTTTTTCCGAGAGAGCAATCGCAGGGGAAACCCTTCAAGCTTAGAAACTGGCCGCTCCGACATGAAAAAGACAACTAATGAGTCAAGTAAGGAACAAAAACAAGAAAATGTGAGCACTAATAACCTTGCACTAATAATTGATACTGCGGCCTAAATTTACTTCAAATGCATGTCTGTCCATTTCTCCTAAACCTCATGCATATAAGGTATGGTAGTTGGCTCATATCATGGTCACGTTAACACTGTCTATGATTATGCGTATAGTATGCAGGACAACCGGAAAATGCACCTTACACATCATATGCAATTTAAATCTACATTATCGACTCGTTATGCAAAATTTGAGGTCTGACAAACGTTCCAGTATGCCATATGTCATCACATGTGCCGATTTGCATCTGGGTCGATCGATCAAGTTGGTGGCAAATAGCATGTTCATAATAGCATATTTCAACTCTGCAGCCTTATCAACTGGCATGATTTACAGACCTCACAATGCGTCGAGGAAAGATGTTCACAACTTTCCTTGTATCACAACTGTCCGGCAAAGAGGTTACACTGTAAAAAGTTCCTCCGAGTAAGGATTAAAGTTAACTGCAGTATTTGCTACTGGGATTAATCTTATCCCCTACTGAGATAAGGTTAATCCAAAAAAGAGTTAAGATTATCTTTTTAGGGACAAGATTAACCCCAGTAGCAAATACTGCAAAAAACATTTTTATAGTGTAATCTACTATAGCCAGCAGACCAGAAGTCAAAAGCATCGACCATAATAAGGCGAAAGATTCAACCGAAAAATAACTAAAAAAACAAAAAAAACAATCCCAAACAGAAGGTTCACGACGTCTGTTCCCACATTACCCCTACTCCAATTGGACACCTACTGGAGTCACAAGTTACGACTGTTTTCTTATATCCATAGCCTATTTCTGTTCTTTCCGGAGTTTAGTA
The DNA here is from genome assembly GCA_030848855.1 of Branchinecta sandiegonensis. Taxonomy (NCBI): domain Eukaryota; kingdom Metazoa; phylum Arthropoda; class Branchiopoda; order Anostraca; family Branchinectidae; genus Branchinecta; species Branchinecta sandiegonensis. Next base: position 9,871,026 of record JAUPMV010000003.1, on the reverse strand, counting down.
TATTAGTTTCATTTACTTCCACGGTGTTCCAACCCAAGGCCACCTCCCAGTATTTCTTTCCTCATATCATCAATTTTCTCCGCAACCATTCTTCAAGAACTTCATTCTCTAACAACAAACGTCGAAAGTCGTCCATTTTTGCGGCTGCAGCTAAATCATCAGAATCACGTCCTAGCAATTTAGGGGGCTCTAAAATGAAACACTATCTCTCTGTCAAATCGGTTGGGCATTTTTCGCTTACAAGATAATTTCGTACAAGGGGTGGTCTAAGATTCCAATCAAACCACCTCCAACAAAGAAAATTAATATTCGATCATCTAAGGTGAGACAGGTCGGATGGGCAGGGCGACAAGCAAGGTCTTGATTGCAGGGGTTTCAATTTTACGATGAACCTGTTCCTTCAAGACAGAACTTGTCCCAAACAGCCAGAACAAAATAGCTACATCTGAATCCTGGCTGAATTTGCTAGTCTTTGGGATGTTTTTGCTTCCGCTGTATCAAAGGTCGGAGCTGTTTATTGTATATCATAGCATATTATCTGTTCCTTTTTTGCTGGGCGTAAGTGGAATAAATGAATATGTTATGCTGCATAAATCTGCAAGCGCCGTAGGACAAGATCTCGGTTTTTTTCTTTTTCCTTGTATGTTGTTGTGATGTTTATCCAAACTAGTAGCACTATTATTTTTTTGCCATGGCCTTATGTACTCTACTCTGTTCTATTTTATTAAGTTATATAGAATTTGCAAATTATCTACTGTACATTTCTCCTCTTACTTTTTTACTGAGGATAAGTTGTAAACCGTCCATGCAGCTTTTTGGCCTATGCTTCAGAACTACTTCATTTGTACCATGTAATTTCAGGTGGAGGTGAGAACGATACGAATAAAACACGGTCTGGTTGATCGATTACTTATTCACAAACATGTTTTCTAGCCCTGCTGCTAGACTGGATTCCTGTCCATTCACGTATCGTTCCCCGTCCTTTAATCCCCTAAAAAACACCCGAAAAACATACCAGGTGCGGCTTTCACGCTGGTGTCAAACACGCAACACAATCCGCTGGCTAACACAATTTTTTCGAAACCAGACGCTGTGGGCCCTGCGAGGACCAGAAGATTACATCAGGCACGACAACCACGGCTGATTAAACTCGAAAAGGCCACTCATTGGATGAAAGTCAGCATGGAATCCTTCTCAAAATTTATAACAGACGACAAGAATAATGGACATAAGCGGACAATGAAACCAGCTGGTGTACTCGGATGTGGAATGCGACGTTGATACAGATACCATTTTTTGTCAACTTATACGTGAATGGCTAATAGTCTGGGACTGAATTTATGAACTTGGCAACATTGTTAGGAGATCGACGGAAGTCCTAACTAACCGTGCAATCAATAGCTGCTCGTACGCGTGCAAAAAATCCCAGAGATTCACATTCGAGCTTCGGATACAAGTTGTAACTACCCTTCTACCAAGTCATTACTAGAACCTACAAGAACAGAGTGTTCCAACCTACGACTTTCTACAAATAGTCACCATCGCCTCCCAACTGCCTCCTCCTTGCTCAATTTTTGCTGCAATCCACAGATAGCCAAAACCACTTCTGGAACAAGGCTGGAACACAGCCTATATAAATTCAGTTCCGACCATTAATCAAAATTAGGTGTCATTTCGAGTCGTGAAACGTTCGCCTTCCGGCTTTCAAGTCCCTGCTGATAACACGATGCCTTCAATGTGGTTGGCACCTCTGCGACAACGATCCATACAGGTATAGAGGACCGTAATGTACAGCTTTGCACATTAACGCTCATTAGGGCAATGAGCTTCATGTTTAGTGTGACGCTTTTAATGGGCTCTTTGTGCTCCAGGACAGGTTGTTAAGACTGATGGCGATTGGATATATTTTTTAACGGAAAGACTGACACATCCGCTGCTGTCCTGGTCGGGGTCTTCGTATAAAAGCCATTTGCGAGAGTATTTAGAAACGGACAGATCGCCCCGAGTGACAACATCTGCTTCATTTTGGTGGGAGAGAATCAGCGAGTTATGAAAAATCCAGAAATATTTCGGACTGAAACAGCCTAAAAGCCACTTCAGGTGAAGTATGAAAAAGCGTAGTCATGATGAAGTTCTGCTCTTTAAGGGTGGGGACAGCAGTATCATAGAAACACGCCAACAACTTGAAGACCGAACTAGCCGACTCTATATGAAATAGTTATACAGACGATAGTAGGTGACACAAGATCACTCATTCCTGGTGATAGGTAGTGTCATTTATGCGACATACATATTTGTTTGGTATATTTTTTTCACGAGTCGGACGAATTTGCTTAAACAGTCTGATCAGCAACTACTGCAGCAATTCTGGAAACTCAAGGAACGAAGACGACTTAATGACCATTTTGTCGTCTTCGTCGTTCAGCGCTGGAATGCACGAATTGTAGTCAAGTAAGTGGGATTCAAAATTAACCAATATATGAATGAATGAATGAATTTATTCCCAATAAAGCCCAAAGGGCCATGGCGGGAAACATAACACAATAACAAAAACAAGATATCATACACTCCAACAACAAACCAAAAAATCAACTTCTATAAAAATAGTTCACAGTGGGCCATAGCTAGCTTCAAGAATCTACCCAGCCTTCGGATCTCACCAAAACACTTACTTCCCATACTTGAAACCAAATCCCTTTCCTACCAAGCCTCCCGACCAAACACTTCCTTTCTTAATTCGTTCAACTCCTCACAATGACATATCTAATGTACCGCATCCTCTCCTTCAATACCACACATTGGACAAAAATCAAGTCTTCTGAAACTGACAAGGCATCGCCCCGAAGATTTAAATAGCTTACTTATCCTACTCCGGAGACCACCTGACGTTCCCCCCAATAGGATAAAGCAAAGGACTTGCAAAGCATCGCGTGCCCTCTCCCCCCTTAACATCTCTACCCGCTACACGAAGCCATAGCTTGCCATATGCTAAGTGCAATCAGCTAAGCTTTGAAGAAGCCGGTTGTAATCATCCCTGAGCCGACCCTGGCAGCTTCCAAATAATTACGGGCCATAAAATCAGGTGCTCGCTACCCCAATTGTAAACCTGTTTAAAATGCAAAAAAAAACATCTTCAAAGCGCCGGATTTCCGTGAGTTCTGCGTGGTTCTTCACACGGCGAGAAAACAAATGTAGTGTCACGCTTTTCCTATACTAAAATCATAAACCATTTTTGCTCCGTCATTGTAGCGTGATTGCTACCCTACTGCCGACAACGGGTCTGACATGTGACCATTAACTACTCAAGTAAAATTGCAATTATGGAGAAAATCGCAAATCACTACAAGGATGTGTAATTCTCAGCTTGAACATTGCACCTTCAATCTCCGAGCGATCTGTTATCGTTACGAGATGCAGGATTGCATAACAGGACACAACGACCCGCTCTTGAAAGCTAGGATGGAAGCGTGAAAGCGTGTCAGCTTCCACCCCTGTTCATTCAGACTGCTTACCAGAGCTGGTGGACTCGTCTCGAGACGCCTTTTTCAAGGACTCGGACTTGTCTTTCATGGAGCTGTCCATCCGCCAGAGCTGTGGACTCGGACCCTGGACTCGTCTCGAGACGCCTTTTCAAGGACTCGACTTGTCTCAGACCCGGATTTGCTGAACTCGCAGCAGCTCTGCTGCGTGCCGTGGTTTAAATCTTCCTCAGACAAAAACTCCGAACCCATTCGACGTAAATAAAAGCGTCGAGACTGAAGCAACACGCGATGAAGCGTTACAACGCTGAAAAGTAGTTTGAGCAAATCAAGGAACTAACTGCATGTTTGTAATCATCCCTGAGCCGACCCTGGTAGCTTCCAAATAATTACAGGCCCGTCGAATACCCCCCCCCCCCCCCCCCGAATACGTCGGCCCCGCCTTTTTCAAGGACTCGGACCCGTCTCGGACTCGGATTTGCTGAACTCGCAGCAGCTCTGCTACGTGCCGTGGTTTAAGTCTTCTCAGACAAAAACTCCGAACACTTTCGACGAAAATAGCGTCGAGACTGAAGCCAAACGCGATGAAGCGTTACAACGGTGAAAAGTAGTTAGAGCAAATCAAGGAACTAGCTGCATGTTTATTATTCCGTCTTTTCAGGAAAGGCCCAACCGGCCTACGCACTCTTATACCGCGCCCAGGTGACGCCCCCCTCCCCGTTGCTTTTGACAGCGGTTAAACAGCGGTTAAACACCCTCGGAAGGGTTAACATCTATACTCTATATGACAAAGTCCAAATCCACCAGTGATCCTCAGGAAGAACGAGAAAACGTCTCCATAACGACTCAAACTCAACAACTCATATACTGTGTCAACCAATCACGGCGATCGTTGGGGACAGCTGTGGTGCCGCTTCAGGCTCTTCCGCTAAGCACACGGCGATTTTGCATCGGCAAGGAGAGTTAGTCATCAACAGTATTCTTTTTCCTAGCTATCGGCGCAAAAACCGGCTGCAGGTTCAATTCGCCCTTTTCTAATCCAGCGTTCCTAGCGGATACAGTACGATCGGAGACACTATTCCGAGTTGAGGCGTAGAACTGATCGCCTAAACAAGACTGAAAGCTCAAGAATGTGTAAAGTACTAATACATGATTGGTAAAATAGCTAACTTAAAGAAAAACTATCATGAGCTAAGAGTTAATAACCAATAATAAATTAGCAATAACCGTAATGTCACCAGAAACAGGAACCCTAGAAACGACGAACAGTTTCGGACGCCAATTTGGAGTAGCCGTTCAACTTGGAAAATCGCCAATTTCTCCAAAATTGAACTCTTACACATCGCCTGTCTTGAAGGACTTGACTTTACGTCAAAGCTTAGATGTCAAAGATCTCGGCCAAAGATAGGGTCAACATATTTTCAGGAAAGAGTAGGTCAGTCTGCAACATCCCACTGGTGATGGCTTTCTAGGAAACCTTTCAAATAGTAGAGTAATTTTCTGAGAAGCGAAAAGAGAAAAAGTTCGTAGAGTTCATTATCGAAGTCCCAAAACATAAAAAGGCTACTGGACGAGGAAAATAAGCGACACGGTGGGACATGAGTCGGTGGTATACCTACCTACCAAGGATTAAACGGAGACTTGGAAGTTAAGAATCTGAGGAATAAACTATGGGGACATGCATTCCGCTGAAAGCCAAACAACCTGAAGGCGAGGCGAACATTTATTTTCAACAGGGATCAACCCTTTCGTCAGAAATCAATGTAATGACAGGGCAAGATTGTTGCTCTAAACAGGAACACTTTGAGAGGCTAGGAGGACATAGGTGTTACCACTGCGGTGACAGAGCAACACTGTTAATCTACTGAACAGCAAATCAAAAAATAAGTCAACATCCACTTGTTCTCGATGTTTGCAGAAGTGCGCATTGTTTTTTGCTTTTAATAACTACAATGATAAGAGGTTCACAACATTTTCAATCTCCGCTCTACACTAAACCTAACCACTTTGGCTCGTTTACGTTTTACTGGAGTACATGAGAGGTATCCAACCTCGACTTCATATAACCTCAAACTTTGCCTGAAAATCTCACAAAGGAAACTTCTGTGCAGTCCTAAAAACAGGTCCTAGGTCATCCACGGTTTCCCTTCTTGACAGTTACGACCTTGTTTGGACTGCACTGAAGTTCGAGGATTGGTACCCCTTCTGTATACACGTCTATAAACACCTTCGAGGTGACTGTTGAAGTCCAATCGTAACGGCCATGGGAGGTCCGGCTAAGATGCTGCGTTTACTGAATATATGGCTTGACCCTTCAACCAACCAAAAATCCTTACCGTCCGAGAATAATTAAAAGTTATCTTCTTCTACTACTCCAGGTTAGACGACAACAATCGACAATCCAACATTCTCCTCATATCCAGCGTTGTCCATTGAGGCACTCATTGATACTGGTGAGGTCTAGGAGCAAGAGGAGCGACGAACCAAAAGAGTGCCGAAAGGCGCTTCGACTACGGAGCATGTTGATAGACCACCGGTAGCAGCCAGAGGCGGAAAGGTAATAGTTGCGCAGGTAAGACACTGGTAGGGTTGGCGAAACAGGTAAGAACGGATGAGGAGTAGCTTCTCCATTGCTGGTTCTGATTTGCCAAATAGACAACTGAAATAGCTACACGACAAGCGTCGCGTGAAGTGGACGTGGGCTGATTTAATTCTCCAATCAAGAATGTACTTGTAGCCAAGAGACACTAAATTAGTGTAACTGACACGAGGCTGATGTGTTTGGTGCAGACGAGACGGTTTCCCACGGTACGTAAATGGTCACCTAAACTTCTTCACCTAATTTGGATCTTGCTGGTCGGGCTGGTGGATACCCTGGCCCATCAGCGGGTCCCGAGGTCCACTTGGAGGGCAGATCTACCAGATGTCCAAATGCCACCACCTATTGGGGATCAGGTCCTCAAGTGGCTTGGATAGTTTTCTTACAGCTTCTACGAATTTGTTAGCCAGATTGTCAAAAGCTTGAACTTTAACACAAGGTGTTAAATATCGTCAACTTGTGTTTTCCTTCTGTAACAAATAACATCTAAAATAGGTTAAATTAGGTCAGTAAGTAATTTATTTATAGCCCGCCATTTTTTAAAAGCGGAGTAAATGAAAGAAAATAAATAAAACACATAAACACACAGAAAAAGACACTTAATTTTTCAATCTTCGGCCAGGAAGCAATGGATAACGTCGTGCGCTGGCTGGGCCCTGTTGTCCATGATTTTTTATAGCGACGAGGAAACATCCAGTGGTGTTTCCCGTAAATGCAACCCTAAACATGGTCACGCACAGCTTTTCTCGTCATCATTTCTGACATTTGACACACGAATGCGCGACCTGGTGTTCCACAGCTATTACTAGAAATAGGTTTTCACGATAAACTGATCCGGATTTTTTTTTTTTAAATTTCTCTTGTTAGTACTTGGCGCAGATTTTCTTGTTTTTGGGATCCCAAAACCTAAGTGGAGGGATACCTATGACATCGCAAAAGTTGCCCGTCTGTCTGTCTGTGAGCACGGTAACTCTCGAAGGGAATGAGAGATTTTGATGAAACTTGGGGTAATAGTTCTTTGGGTCAAGGGTAACGTCAAGTTCGTAGATGGGCTTTGTAGTCCTACATTTAGGGGTGGGGGAGGGGGTTCAAATTAAGGGTCAAACAAAATATTTTTAAACAGCTAATGTGACAGCCGATTATGGGGTAAAAAGACATGCTGAACACGATGGTGAAAATCATTTTTTCGCCGGACAAGTAGCTCGTCCGGAATCTGGCAAAAAACGGAAAGTTGGTTAAAAGTAAAAGTTTCATTTGAAGTTGATTAAATGTGCGATTTAGGGGGAAGAAGATACGCTGAGTCTGTATATGACAATCATGTTTTACTTGTATATATAATTCGTCCGGAATCCGGTTGTAACCGGATTTTTTTTTTTGAAGTTAAAGTTTTATTTTAAGTTGATTAGATGTTCTTTGTAGAGACAAGGATATACGTTGACAATCAGTTCACTCGGAATTCGGCCGAAACCGGAAATCTGGTAGAAGTAAAGCAGGAAGTTTCGTTCAGTGTCGTCAAAATAGACATGGCTTATAGAGGTATATCTGAACTTGTTTCCTCTGAGGGTTAGCCTGGCAAAGACTGGATCTGGCGAATACAAGACCCAATAGTCTGGATCAAATATTAGACTTTTTGGGATCCCATCGAAACCTTTGGTCTCGTTTCTCTCGAAAAAAAATAAATGCGCGCCATTGTTAAATGCTGAGAAACCATAGAGAACCAGAGGGAGTTGCCACGGTGGCTCAGTGACAAAATCAGGTTTGGCACCGCCTGTTTGCTCACGTTTCAAGACAAAATAAAATTATTGTCTGGCAACCAAGGAAAATCTTGGCATTTGTTGAAAAATGAACAATTCAAACGAAGTAACTCACAAGGAGCGTGTTCCACCCTTCTAACAATAGTAACTATTTTACTATTTTCGTTCGAACATCATGAAAAGTTACTACGCTGACCGTTCCAACCATCTCAAAATAGTAACCAATAGTAACTATTTCCTTAGCAGTTAGCCGTGTTAGCCAAGTTAGCCCTATTTCCTTAGTAGTTAGCCGTCGCTAACCACGCTCTCTGTGACGTGATTGGCCCGGTCAGTCCACGGCAAGGCATTTTGCTGAAAATAGGAAAAATCGTTCCAGCCTTGACGTCAAGAAGCCAGGATCCGTGAGCGTGTTCCCCCCGTCTAACAATAGTAACTATCAGCTACTATTTTCGTTCCAACCTCGTGAAAAGTTGGAACGCTGACCATTCCAAACTGCTCAAAATAGTAACTAATAGTAACTATTTGCTTACCACGCTCGGGAGCGTAGTTAGCCGTGGTAACCACGATCTCTGTGACGTGATTGGCCCGGTCAGTCCGCGGTAAGGTATTTTGCCGAGAATGGGAAAAATCGTTCCAGCCTTGACGTCAAGAAGCCAAGATCCGTGAGCGTGTTCCACCCTTGTAACAATAGTAACTATCAGCTACTATTTTCGTTCCAACCTCATGAAAAACTAGCCGTGGTAACCACGATCTCTGAGACGTGATTTGTCCGATTAGCCCGCGGCAAGGTATTTTGCCGAAAATAGGAAAAATCGTTCCAGCCTTACCGTAGAGAAGCCAGGATCCGGGACGTCATGCATTGTAACTACGGTAAGTAGACTGGAACACGCTCAAGGATTTGTAAGTCGCCACGTCAGTCGCCACGGGGAGTGTGAAAACAGTGAAAAGCAAGTAGGTTATCAAACTTTTGATGTTATAAACAAAAATTTTTATCAAACTTTTGACAGTGCACTTCCCTGCAATTGGTCTCACTGTGGTCCGACGGCTCCTCCCTTGAATAACTAGAGCATATGACCGTTCTAGCAGTCAATCCTTCCGCCCGCCCCTTCGGTTCCTAACCTTTCCACCCCTCCCACGGACGGTCGGGTCCGGAAAATAGGGATTTCCCCAGAATAACCCAGGTCCCCAATATGTCAGCAGGTTTCATCTTCCAAGCCTAGAGATCCTTACACGTGATAGCTCAACCGACTGACCGAAACACCTACGGAAAAGCGATTGAAATATCGCACTAGAGACTGACGCTTCAAGTGAACTACAAAAGAAAGTGGGTAGATCGGGGGTTATTCAATTCAATTAATTTATTCCCAAAATTCTGATAAAAAAAAAAATGCACGGGATTGTCAAATTACAAATTTGGTTTATTCACAAAAAATTCATAGAAATTTGGTTAATATCCACAGAAGTTGATCACTGGGCAGAATCCGGGCGTCTCATCAGGACCAACCTACGAGATAACAACACTGTCAGAAGTTTCATAACAGATAACACGAGGATACGGGGTTTCAACAGATAAAGCGTAACAGATAACATGGATGTTATCTGTTGTGTTTGAAAACGTCATGCACGAAATGTTATGCATAACAAGCTTTGTTAAGAAGAGCCAAAAAAGCATCTACTGACTTTATTCCTTGTCGTCATGATGTCGGAAAACTCAGCAGATTTGGCGATTTTTCGGTTCTTCCTGATGGTAAGGCTTATAATGCATAACATTTGAAACACAACAGATAACATCGGAAGTGTTATCTGTTACGCATTATCTGTTGAAACCGCGTATCCTCGTGTTATCTGTTATGAAACTTCTGACAGTGAAGTTAATGCTAACACAGAAGGAATTACATGTTACCACACCCGGTACCTTCATAATTTTGTCCAGGTGTTTCCTAATACTTTCCCTTGGGTTTTAAGTTCATCCTATCTATTAATTGCGTTTTTTCAGACATCGTGGTAGGCTATCTGTTACCACGGTAGCTGGATCTGCAATTAGTCGTTTTTGCAGTTACCGTTGTATCTGATACCACGGTCTAAAGTCGTTTTCGCAGTTACCGTGGTATCTGAATATCAGATACAACGGCCGTATCTGGCAAGATACCCCGGTAACTGCGAAAACGAATTTAGACCGTGGTATTAGATACCGTGTTATCCGCAAAAACGCAACTATTGGTTATTTTATCGTGACTGTTGTTATTAATCATTATAATTTTTTAGTGATAAGTTCGAATGTGATCTGGAAGATAAATGCTCATTTATGGGTCATACTGGGATGTTTAATTCAGTAGTTTGCTCGATGTATTATAATGTTAGTCTATGTATTGGACGTAAAATCAACTATACTCGGCTTATCGCCATTTCAAGTTTTTGATGAATAAAATTAAAGTGAGACTGAAACCTGAACGACGTGAGGAAAATGTTTCAGGCAGTTCGTTCAAACCATGTCTTCAGGCGAATGCCATATTAAGGGGGCTAGGTGGTTTGCCCCCCCCCCCCTCCTTTAAAAACGTACACAAACAATCATTTTGCATGATTTACCTTCTGATATACGTTCTTGATTTCCTGTTAGGTATTAAATAGGTCCGACCGGCGGGAAGAACCCCCCTCGAAAGAAATTCCTGGATCCTCCAGTATAGAAGCGCACAACCAAATAAATACATGTCAATGCACCGTAATCAGCGCTGACTGATACCTCCTCCTTCAATGAGGCCTCGATGCATACTAGGCCATGCAACTAGGGAGGGCAGACTGGAGCGCCCCAGGATTGGCAACGAAGAAGTCCGCCAAGCCCTTCAATAAGACTGTTAGGTTTGTGTCCCTTATCATTTCAATGTATTAATAATACGATGCACATAATATATTGAGTGGCGAATAGAACATACTTACAGACAACCCCGGGGCCAGCGATCGGCATGTGGCCAGATCGCTTGCCGATCCGCGACTAAAACAAGCCGGAATGAATTACACTGACTAGTTAGTCGACAACAATGAGTCAGGGGTTAGTGCCTCTCCAAATTGCAGAAAGACAAAAGTTGTGCTAGGCAGAACAAAGACGACGAAGACAAAAAGACGCTTATTTTACTTTCACCTGCAATTCAAACTCCATCGGGCCGAAATGTCCATCGTCTAATAAGAAAAGAAGAAGATATACCGGAATCCACATCTCCATAGCGTGCCAACTCTATTTTCTGCTGATCACTTTCATTATTCTGGATAACACTGACCTGTTCTGCGACTTCTAGGTCCCGGCTCATCCTTGTGTGCTTCCTGCGTCACCCCCGGTTCACACTTCTGCGATTTCGCGCAAAATCCTGTGTCATGCGACAAACAACACAAATCGTGCGACAAGCATCGCAGAACTTTGCGTTTTGTCGCAGTGTCGGATGCGCTGGAAAATTGCAACTGGTCCGACATACCGCATGTGGTTGAAACAAGGGTCAAAGCGGAAAGACAGTAAAGCAAGTTTTTCTCACCGTAAACTCTGCTGTAACTACATAAACCGGAAGAGGAAGCTGTCGTCGCATAGGGGTCAACACAGTAAATTATCTCCCAGTCTCCCCAACTACTTCACTACGCTAATCAGGTCCATCGCAGAGAACGACAATGGTGTTTCGTGTGAAACGCGTGCTAAGCGTAGCAGTTTCGCTTGGCGATTGGAATACGAGCTTCCCTTCCGGAAGTCATTAACTAGTTCCACAAGATTACTAGAGCAGTCAGAGCTGGCGTAACGGCAGCTGCCATGACTGAGCGAGCTTGGAAGTGTATTTCGTGCAATGAATCTGTCAAATGAATTCGTCTAAACCTTGTGGTGTCAAACAGTTTCAGATTGAAACCCAGTTTCCACTGCCGGTGAATTTCGCTTTGCACCACGAATCTATTTCGCTTGAAGCCAGAGTAATTTCGTACCATGAGATGATAGGATACGTTATTTTGTTGCAGAATAGAGCAGGCCTTAGCAACAACAAATACACTAAAAAAGAACAAAGAAAACCAAATCACGCACTCATCATAGCATATATTTAGATAAAATCTTCGTTTCGTACGTGACCTCGCTAAAGTTTTAATTACCCCGAGAAATTCTCCATTAACCTGATTAGTTCCTCCTCCCATAAATCGTCCTTTCAAACAAGACCAGAAGTTTCGATGGGATCCCCCCCAGACGATCGAATCTTGTAGATTTCTGGTCTTCGACAGACCCCTTTAACATTTTGCTGTTTATCCATAATCAACTGCTTGAACATATACAACAACAAATGTTAGCGTTTTGTGTGTTTTGATGACAGACAGTAGTAGAGTGCATTCCGCCTTTTTGACCCAGTAAATGCCGGTTGGGACTTTGGAGAGAATTTACTGATCGCACACATATTTAGTCTGTCTTTAGCAGGGGCGTCGCAAGGGGGGGGGGGTGCGGGGGGTGCAGCACCCCCTACCTTTTTGAGATTCGGTAAAATTGTCGGTATTTTTTCGATAGCAAAACTGTTCGATATATTTACGGGGATTAGGTTGTTATACAGAATCCTAGATTGGCTATCTGTACAAATCTGTTCGGTATGATGATCGGGATTCGGTATAATTGCCAGTATTCGGTATTTATCACGAATTTGGTGAGAGAATTTACTGAAATCATTTGGTAATATTTCGATGCCGGAACTATTCGGTATATTATGGAGATTCCATAGTTACACAGAATCCCGAATAAGCTTTTGATTGGGATTCGGTAATTTATTCAGTTTCATTTCCATGATTAGGAAGTTAACTACGAATCCTGACTTTGTTCCAGTTTCGACGAAAGTATACCGAATATAAATATTGTTCGGTAGTCTTTCGATACCAAAACAATTCGGTATAAAAACCGGGATACGGTAGTTATACAGAATCCCGAAAATGCTATCGGTCTAGACTTATTCGGTATAATAACTGGGACTAGGTAATTTATTCGTTATAATTGCCAGGATTCGGAGGTTCAGAAGAGGTCGAGTGAAGCACCGGTCGCAGACAAAAGGGATGATCTATGATATCATCGATACTCCTTACTTTTAATGTGGATCCCAAAAAGAATATATAATCATAAATATTTCGAAAATTCCGCCTGCAGCACTTTTCGTAATATTCTCTATTTTGTGGAGGGGCGCGTCATTTGACGGGGGTTTTAAGCCAGTTTTAGGATTGAGATTTCGAAACATTAAAAGCTAGAATTTGGATGGAAATTAAGTTTGGCAGGAAAAAGCAAAAAAAAATTCGCATGCGGCGCTACCTTTATGCGATGACAGGTAGTATATTGACTAGACCAGTGGTTCCCAACCTTTTCCGTACCGCGTACCCCTACTCAAAGGTTCGAAGAGGTTGCGTACCCCCTTTTTCAGACCGTGAAACGACGATATTTATTATCTTAAATGAAAGCCTGTTTCTGTTCGGATTTGATGTTCTCCTTGCTTTCATCAAGCTGCATCGCAAACATTTTTGTTAGCTTGATTCGCAACCTGAATGACAATATCAATTGCAATGTCTTCGATTGTTTTCTAATCAATATTGTTTGACACAGGAACAGATTTTTCTGCAGTGTGCTAGCTTGGTTTTGGAATCAACATTATTTCATTGACTTTCATTGCGGCTTATACTCAGAGGCGTCACGCAAGGGTTGGCAACACCCCTCCCCCTGAAAGTGGTCGGCCAGATCGGCGCGAAGCGCCAATATTTTTTGTAAAAACAGTATTGTTTTTTGAAAAACAGTCGGTAAAAAGACCAGCCAGTCAGTAAAAACACCTTGCCCCGAAAAAACATTTTAGCTAGTAATGCCTCTGCTGGTAATATTAGGCTTTTGGCAGTCAGAAATGAATGAGGCGAGATTTTGAAGCTATAGACTAAACCGATTTTGGTACCTTTGCGTACCCCTTGCAAGGGTCTCGCGTACCCCCTAGGGTACGCGTACCACCGGTTGGGAACCACTGGACTAGACTACAGTTGCTGCTGCTGCCGGAACGTCGCTCCATCCGATTTCTGGAACTTCTTAGAGTCTTGGTATTTAATCAACGGTTAAGTATAAAATTTGTAAGAGAAGCAGTTAAATTTTAGCCTACAGAAAAAAAACGGATTTCGAAAATTTTCGCCTGCGGCGCTCGATTTAATTTTCTATTGGCTATAATAGATAGAAGATGTTACTGCAATCATGCCCGGCAATATATTCTCCATGTGGGCTTCGCCAAAACGCCGCCTAATAGTTGGCTTATCGTCTTTCATGCTGCCCTTTATTGTTACTCTTCCTACATAATTGTTTCTGTTCCATAATTTAAAGCTCGAATTCTTAGTTCTAGGATTCGGTAAAATTTTTGAAAGATTCGGTAAAATTTTGGCTCTGGACCCCCCCCCCCCCCCCTCCCACCGAAAATGCACTTGCGACGCCCCTGGTCTTTAGTATGTTTGAAAGATGTAACAGCATGTCTCTCACCCTATAATTATCGACTATATCATTGGGTTTTAAAACTCATGCTAAATTTCCGGTTTTGGCCGGATTCCGGGTGAACTACTTGTCGGCAATATAATGAAGTTAGAAAACTGATTCGGCATGTCTCCTTACCCCCGAATAGAACCTCTAAGCAACTTCAGATTATACTTTTACTTTTCACAAATTTTCCGATTTTTGCTAGATTGTGGGTGAACTACTTGTCCGGCGAGAAAATATTTTCATATTCGGATTCAGCATGCTTACTTATCTCTAGATCGACTATCTCATAAGCTTTTAAAAATTATTTTTTTCGCCTCTTAATCTGAAACCCCTTTCCCAGCTCTAAATAGGGATACATAGGGATACCTATATAGGAATACAGAGCCCATCTCCGAAATTGATCTGTACTTTAACACAACGAGTCCTCACGCCAAGTTTGAAAAAACTCAACCCCTTCGAGAGTTACCGTGCTAACAGACGGCCAGACAGATAGACGGACAGACGGACATTTTTTACGAAATCATAGGTATCCCGTCACTTACGTTTTGGGATCCCCAAAAATGTCTCCCTTAGCATTTTCAGCTCGTCGCATTCACACATTAAACGGCATAAACTTTTATCAACCACTCTAAACATTCATCTCAGTGAGAACGAGGCTTTACAGAATTAGCTATCCAGCCAAGTTATGCACATGACCAGAAGAATTACTAAGCCCTCAACCAAACGGCTGTGTTTATTGCAAGCTTTCTACTCTTCATTTTAATGGAAAAAGTCGGGACGCGACACCATGTAAATGTCTTGCATGATACGGAGTAGTTGCTGAACCTTGAACTGAATGGAGGGAAGGAGTGAAAGACTCTCACTGCTGTCAACAATTTAACGGAATAAGTAATTCACCACTTTCATGAAATTGTCTGGGGGGAGGGAGGACCTGAACTAATATTTCACAGAGACAAAAGATTGTGTAGAGAAGTGTTTCTGGAGCAAAACTTGACCACAATGGTAACAACAAATGTTCAGAGCCAAAAAAAATAAAACGGGGCTCGGTGAACTTGAAATAAAAGCTAAGGTCCAAACGTGCAAGAAAAATCACCGTCGGGAAAAGCTAGTAAGTAAGTAAGCAGGGAATTTATATGTAACCCGCCATTTTTAAAAAGAGGAGTAGGTGAAAGAAAAGAAATACAACAAACAAGAGACAAAAAAAAGAAACACGCTTTTCAGTCTTCGGCCCGGGATAAGATCATGCACTGGTTGGGCCTCAGTTGTCCACGATTTTTGAAGGCGATGAGGAAACATCCAAAAGGGTGATCCTTGCATCTTGAATTTTGAATTTCTCCATTAATGTATGTTATGGCATAATTTTGACAAATGGAGCAGGTGCTCCGCATATTTAAATAACACTATCTCATGTTTTTACTATCCTTCTTTCGCAGAACATGATTAAAACCAGAACGAAAAGTGAAAAAAAGTGAAGCCAGTCAAACCGACAACCAATATTCTGTAACCAAAGGCGCAAGGTTGAGGGATTCCCCATCTTCAGAACTGCACCCCAAAAGTTCAATGAACGTGAGCCAAACCAGTACCCCCTTTCCCCACACCAGATTACCACTAATAGTCACGCCAAAGTTCTAAGCCGAATATTAATGAACCCATATTGCTTATTAAACTCGTTTCAGGAAGTGAACAATGAAAGCAAATGCTGAAACTTGAAACTGCCCCGTTAATTCGCCGAATAAGGGAATCAATTGTTACATGGGAAAGATCAAGTTTCATCAAATTTGTATCACAGAGTTCATTTGAAGGCCTGTCAAACCAGACATCCGTGCTGTTCATATTACGTCCAGCAAAGAAAAGAAAGGCTATGATTGATTTTGACAGGCTTCTTTTTCGTTGGGACATTACTTCTTTATGAAAGGTTTTCGGCCCCTTTGTCGCAAAATGGTGAGCCCGCTGTCCGTTGTTGGCTGATAATTGCATCTTGAGTTTTTACATGATTTTGAGTGTATATCGGGCATGTTCCCACACTGGCGCCTATCCATAGTATATAGGTCTTCTCTGTTCAATGTGGCAAGAGAGACTAATAATGAATTTTGCATTGCGTGAGGTTCTGTTGACAATGAAGAAGGTTCGGTGATTTTGGGGTTTTTTTTCGCGTAGCTTCTTTTTGCATTTATTCCTGTTTTAGATTGAACTAAAACAGTGGCTGCGTCTCCACCTCCAACTCAGTGACGTTAATACCAAAATTACTTAACAGCTTACCCTGCTTTTACGTCACGTACACTTATCATCATAAGATAAAATACTTTATTTTCATACTTTCATACTTTAAAATACCTTCTATTTTCAAACTTTTCATTTTCCCATCAAACATTATCATCTAATCTAAAATACTTTAATTGTTTACTTTTTTTCTCTAGGGGTGCTACCCAGGCCTGTATCCAGGAATTTTTTTCGTGGGGGTTTTTGCCTTTCGGGGGGGGGGGGGGGGTTGCCTGCGGGTCGGACAAAAAAGGACAAAAAAACACAGATCAGAGGGAAAAGCCTGCAAAATTGACTATTCAACCCCCTACCCCCCCCCCCCCTGGATACGGCCTTGGTGCTACCCTATCTCCTATACAAACCTTTTCTCGTCATATCCTACCTAATGTCAGGGACCCATAAAATACCCGAAAATCCAGATAGGCAAAATTTTTCGCAGATGTTGAACTGAACTAGGAATATTCTCTGTAATGGAAGAGTATCTTGGATCTTTTGTCCTAACTAAGGTACCTGGTTGCATGCTGAATAGTCCTGACTGAAGATGGCTATCTATATCTATCTGAGCAAGATCGCCGATTCGACCCAAGCGGAATTTTTGGAAACTAGGTGAGGCTCGGGCAACATAGCAACATTGAAGCATAGGAAATGACAAGCCCCCTGAATGGCGAGTCATTACAGGATATTTATGGGTTCCTGCTAATATTAAAAACTTTTCCATTCAATTCAAGTATTTAAACTTAACAACTGAAATACTCAAGCAGCCAGATCTGTAGGTTAAATCCAAAATAAACTACACAAAAAAAAATAAGACTTTGAAATATATCTCTTCCTGTTTCGAGACGTCCTTCCTCCATAGGCATATGTTTACAGTGGAACACCACACTTAAATCAAATAATTTAAATACAAAAAAATTTCTTCATTTCCCTACAGATACTTTGCCCCAAAAACCGAAAAAAGAACAGGTAGGGAAGGTTCGGTGTTTAAAGGACACCTGAACAATGAAACCATACTTGAACACACCATGGAGAATGCACTTACAGACATGGCCACGGAGAGCATTCTTCTCCTGAGCGTGAAAATAGGGATGTTCGTTTCTGAAGGTTTGCACATGCAGACTCCAAGACAAAAAGCGCAATTCATTCAAATCTTGTACAGCGCTGGCTGGATCGTATTGGAATTTCTTCTAGATATACGTTTGGGCTTAACTGGTCAAAAAATATTCCAGAAGAAGGGTTGATTGGAGACATTTGTTCATTTCTAAAATTGTTCGGTACTGAAATAAGGGCAGATGCAAAATGGAGCAAAAATCATAGCTTGGGAACATATTTCGTATTTGGATTGGGTTTTCTGCAGGCAATGTTAGCGGAAGTCATACAGATAGGGATGATACTTGGTACTCTTCATTCAGGTGTCCTTTAATAAAGTCACTCAATCTCTTACGATATAGTATATTTCCACTTTCACACGGGTAGCAATGTGAAAAGATGGACGATGAAATAAGTTTATTACAGCAAAAGCCGGTGGCTCTGGAAACAACGAACACCCCATCCCCCATAAGCCAAAAATCTACAAGCATCGGTTCCTACGAGTCATTCCACACCGTGGAACCGTGCCAGTTTCCAATGCCTTCAAAAAATACCTCTCCCTCATCATTCTGTCCAGATCCTCCTCACATGTACCCATTTCATTCCTTCCGGACATATTGAAAGTACTTCTTCGTGCAGGTTGACTAAGCTGAATAGGAAAGGCTTTGTGATGGGGAAATGTAGAAAGAATAAAAAAATATTCATGGTTTTGGGCTTTTCCCGGTAGCCAGTGAATAAGCTCAAGTTCCAAATGACAACCTATATCGTTTCGCTAAGCCGGAAACTGTACGTAAAATGACCACTCTTCTTTTGCAGAGAAGAAAAGTTCTTAGTGAGGAGGAATTGTTTCGCAGGAAGTATCCTCTGAAGGCGGACACCCCTTCGCACGGGCGAATCCGGCACCTCCTGGTGGATATATTTCACGTCACTCCACGTTGAATTTTGTCTTAGTTGCCTAGCGAATAGTTTTCGCATTAAGATAGGTGCCAACAGAACGCGAATTCACGTTCGCCTAGGTGAACTTGACGTCGCTAGCGGAAAAATTGTTCAGGCACTAAGCAATCATATAAGTGTTTATTGATATAGCAATCAATAAACACATTCGGGAATATATATTTTGTGTTTTGAATATGTTAATTTAAGTATTATGTGTCCAGGTAAGATCAATAATTAGGGTAGGGCGACATCCCTGGATGCTAGGCTTCAGTATTTTTTATTTTATTTTTATTTATTTATTTGTTGAAACTTAGTGACTGGGGGAGATCGGCTTGGGCCTGGAGGTGAACTTTGAGAATAGAGCGGTAAGTAAAAATAAAACAAATTCTTCAATTGCTGTTTCTTTATTTTATTGTAAGAGTTAAGAGACTCGTTCATTTGTTGATTACTTCTGTATTAACCCCTATGTAACGGGCCATGGAGCTTTGTAGGGGTCGAAACTTATTTTGTTCATTTATTTTGAATTTAATAAGATTGAACTGAACTGTACTGAACCAGTCTCACCCCTGCCCACTGAAAAGCCGCGTTTGTGTCGAGATTAAAATTTCCCGCGTCATAATAGAATTTTCGTTGTGGGGAGGGCCGCAGATATTCTGAACGTCATCAGAACTAGAGTAGATAGTGGAAAATAAAAAAAAATTCCCTTTGCCGAATCAAAATAATTCAGTGTAAGTTGGCTTTTCTGTTAAACTGGCAGCATGAAAGATGATAGGCCAACTATTAGGCGGCGTTCTGGCGAAGCCGACTTGGAGAATATATTGCAGGTCACGATTTCAGTGATAGCTTCTATGTATTGTATCGAAGAGAAAATTAAATCGAGCGCCGCAGGGTATTTTTTTTTTTCCCTGTAGGATAAAACTTAGCTGCTTCTCTTACAATTTCTATCATTTACCGCGATTAAATACCGAGACTCTAAGAAGTTTCAGAAACCGGATGGAGTGACGTTTCGACAGCAGCGACTACTGTAGTAGTCAATACTGTCCATGACCACAAAAAGTGAGCACCGCAGGCGAGATTTTTTTAAAGTTAGCATTTTCCTGCAAAATTTAACTATTTTCATCCAGATTCTAGGTTTTAATGTTTCGAAATCCCAATCCTAAAACTGACTTTAAACCCCAGTAAATTGACGCGCACTTCCACAAAATAGAGATTATTACGAAAAGCGCCGCAGGCGGAATTTTCGAAGCATTTATGATTGGATCTTCTTTTTGGGATCCAAAATAAAAGTAAGGACTATCGATGAAATCATCGATTGGTCATTTTGTCTGCGACAAGTGCTTCACTCGACCTCTTCCTGAGTTTTGAGGTTCGTGGTAACTCCCGAATCCAGGCAATTATATCAACGAAATTATCGAATCCCAGTTATTGATACCGAATAAGTTTAGACCGATAGCATCTTCGGGATTCTGTATAACTACCGTGTCCCGGCTATTATACCGAATTGTTTTGGTATCGAATTCGGTACAATGTCGTTGAAACTGGAACTAAAGTCGGGATTCGTGGTAACTACCGAATCCTTAAAATAATACCGATCCCAATCATGATACCGAATAGTTTTGGACCGATAGCTTATTCGGGATCTTGTGTAACTTCCCAATGTCCATAAATATACCGACTAGTTCTGGTATCGAAAAATTACCAATAATTTCAGTAAATTCTCTCACCGAATTCTTAATAACTACCGAATACTGGCGATTATACCGAATCCCGATCATTATGCCGAATAGATTTGTACCGATTTCTGTATAACTACCGAATCCCCGTAAAAATACCGAAATGTTCTGCTATCGAAAAAATACTGAATAATTTTAGTAAATTTTGGTACTCCGGCCCGCACCCCCCCCCCCTCCCTTGCGACGCCCCTGGTCAGGACCCATCAAGACACACATCTAGGACCACACCTAGACCGATTTATCTACTTGAATCATGGGCAATCTTGGCCCAGTCGTCCATGAAAGAGGAAGTGGGGAGTGGAGAAAGTGGGTCGAGCCCCATCAAACGCACCTAGACCGATCTTTGCAAAATTATACGAGATTTCAATTTGAGACCAGTCACGGGTCACCACCTGGTGGTCGTGGTGGTTAAATTCCAAAAGTATTTTCACAGTCCTATGATCTAAAAGCACAAGGAATTTCATCGTTCTATCTTCATCTTTTAAAAACAATAATAACTTGACAACCTGGGCCCAATTGCCCCTGAACAAGCCTGACAATTTTCAACTTGACACCTATCAATACCTATTAGGAATTTTATTTTGGGCAGTCGGGGCCCAGTTGTCCATACGTGGGAAGAGTGGGAGTGGTGAAACTCCAAAAGTATCTGACCAACCCTAAGCCCCAAATGCACAAGGACGTCTGTCGTCCTATCTCTAGCTGCAGCCAAGGTGGGAGCATTAATCACTGGGCAGATGGGCCCAAATGTCCTGAACCAAGTGGATGTGGGAGTCGCGACCCTCAAAAGGCACAACTAGACCCCAATGCCTACAAGTAAACGAAGTTTCAACTTGTTACCTGCCATGCGGTTCAATTGTTATCTCCAGAAAAAAACTGTACAAATCAAAACGGCCAACCGGCTACAGCGGACAAAAGAGTGGTTCATAAATCAATACTCGACTAACAACAATCCTAAATTCTGTCTCCATAGTATTTACCTGGATTCATACTTTCTCAGCAATCCCACTCAGTCTCCGCCGTCCTTTTCCTAATAGCTGGGTCTTTCTAACCGAGTTAGAAATGTCACCGGATCGGCCCCATGACGTTGGGGAAGCAACAGGCTCCAAAGGTCGCAGTAGCATATAAAGATAAGATAAAATATTTGTCTTTACTCCAAGCATAAGCAAGCCCTTGTGTTGGCTATCCTAGTCCCAATGAGACTATTCAATTCTCCCAGGGAGGCCCCGGGAAAAGCGGGGGAAGTTAATGATACCGCTTATGGCGGCTTAGAGAGATTCTGTAAATAATCACCTTATCTAACTTAATGGCACCGAACGTGCAACCCTCATCAATGATAATAATTGGTAATTCCACCTGATATACAGCGAAGGAAAATGGAAACTCGGGGGAGATGATACCCACTATTTATAGAGCATTTCCATAAAGCCTGCATAGTCCTTCCGACAAAACTCACGACGTAGTTCAGAAATGAAATGGCACACAAACAACTGCCCCTCTGTTTTAGGGCAAGTAAAACGGGATCGACTAACAAGAGCTACGAGCTCATTTGGCACTTGATACGAGTAGGTGGTACAAAAAAAAAGATGACAAACCAAAATACCCCGCCATCCAAAAATACGGTTCGGACCTAAAAATACGATATCTAGTGTTTCACTCACATCTGAGCATTTCCGGCATCGCCTCGGATCACGTAGGCAAATGACTTTTCTACCTTCCAAGTTTCAAACCGAAAGATCCAAGCGTTTAGTCCCTACACGTGCCACACGGTTTCCGCCCCCCCCCCCCCCCCCTCCAACTTCCCCTAACATAGTCCAAATCTGGTTCGAACTACTAAATGGATCGTCTGAAGCACTTTCTCTTACAACCACTCTGAGAGTTTTCTGAGAACTTTCGGTAACTCCCCCCCCCCCTCCCAAGCGTGGTCGGATTCAGCTGAGACCCTAAAATATGTCATCTATAGCATGTGATCTATCTGCATTTTTAAGTTTCATTAAAATCGCTTCACTTGTTTGACCCCTATGCGAGCTAAAACTTTTCCGGGAATCCCCTTCCAACTCCCTCCACTGTGACTGACCTCGGCTCGGAAACATCAACGTTGCATCTCTGACATCTCCTATTCCCGTCTATCAAGTTCGACTGGTTCGACTTCTGTCGGGTCTTTAAGTCATTAATACGCCTGCAAAGTTTCATGGTCCTTAGAATAGCTGGGACTATCCTAACTGGCGATAACCGGAATCCCGGGAAACATCCTA
Source organism: Branchinecta sandiegonensis (assembly GCA_030848855.1). Taxonomy (NCBI): domain Eukaryota; kingdom Metazoa; phylum Arthropoda; class Branchiopoda; order Anostraca; family Branchinectidae; genus Branchinecta; species Branchinecta sandiegonensis. The sequence goes on along the minus strand of JAUPMV010000003.1, from coordinate 9,848,438 downwards.
CAACTACCCCCACAGAACCCCGATACGATCTGGTTCTGTCAATTACGTATTTAGGGCTAATAGTCCAGTAAAAGTACGGTTTGACCCGGACAAAATTGCGACACAAATGTTTTTGACCCTAAAATGTTCAGAAAAAATCGCTGAATAACATATCCAACATCCACCGAAATCCCCCGATGGGAAAAATTTCTAGGGCAGCTTGAAAGGGTGGAGGGGGTGAAAAATTAAGGGGCGACAAAAAAGTTTTGTTTAGGGTGATATCACAGTCGATTCAGGGGTAATGAGACATGCTGAATCCATATCTGAACTTTATTTTTTTCCCCGACAAGTAGTTTACCCGGAATCCGGTGAAAACCGGAAATTCGGTATAGTCCAAGTTAAAAGCTTATTTTTAATGAAGAATCTTTTTTTGGTCAATAGCACAGTCGGTTTAGGGGTAAGGAGACCTGCTGAGTCCATATTTAAACTTTTTTTTTTCATCCACCTGACAAGTAGCTCGCCCGGAATCCGGCGAAAACCGGAATTCTCTACCGTACAAGAAAAAAGTTTTCTCAAAAAAACTGATTTGTCTATATAATACAACAGCCAGCCAAGAGGATCTACTCAGGCCATATCTATACTCTTTTTGTCCGACCGACAAATAGCTCGCCCGGAATCCCTGCGAAAACCGGAGCTCCGTACCTAAGTTCCTTATGGACAAGAAGGTTACGGACGACGATCTTTTGCAGCTGGAGAAAAAGAACTTAACAATCAACAAAGAGAAGCCTGGACAAACTCTTATGCATGACGGCATCGCCTGTTCTTGGCCAAGCTAGCTTCCTCCTTCAAGTTTATCTGTCCGGATCAGATACATTTTCCGCCTTTAGCAGCGTAGTTCGATTCTATGCACGTGAATCTGCAGATAACAGAATAGGAAAGCAACAACGAACCCGGAGAAATGGGTATGGTGAATTTCTGATAAAGTTACATCGCAGCAACGCTCAAGAAGAAATGAGCCCCCAAAAGTCTTCTTCACGTTCACCCGTGCCAGTGCCAAGCAGGTTGTGACTAGCGACACGGTCAAATGCGACGGCCGTAGTTAACAACGAGCCCCATACAGCTGCATAGGTTGGTTCCAACATATCTTTCAACCAATACACTACCACATGGAGCTAGAAGTCTTCTTTATGTACCTTGGCTACCTTATCGAACACAGATAGTGGCTGCAACGAAGAGATCGCAACGCGGATCCGTCAAGATGAGAAAGAGTGCTTGGAGCCTTAGAAATGGCATGCTGGCACCAAAATCCAAATCCGGATTTATAAGGTGAGGATCCGTTCGGTCCTGTTCCAAGGGTTCCTAACATGGCCCAGAAAGGCAGTCGATGCTCAATCGCTAAACGTTTTTTACTACGTCCGTCTTCGAACGCTCCGTGGCGTACGTCTCAGCGACAGGACCCGGAAGAAAAAAATGAAGACGGTGATTAGACGGCCATTAGACCCCGCATCGTTGGTGAAGAAACACCGATTGACCTAGTTCTGGAACTCGAGCCGCAGATGTGATGACACCGAGACAAAGAAGGAGCGCTTGCACCCATCCCTCCCTGAAAAAAAGGCAAAGTGGGGGCCAGACATGGCTGAACGCCCTGAAACTAAACTGGACTGCAAACCCATAGGAGGTTTCCGCTGCCACGGCGGTTGTGGGATTTATTCTGGATGCAAATCGTGATGCTCTTCACCAAAGAACGCGACTCATTGCTCAGTTTCTTCTGCAAAGGTTCGTAGACAGGGAAAGCTAAACAGCTTGCATCCTGAACCAAGAAAGTCAAGTTATAACTATTGCAAGAAGAGTATATCCTGCGCACTTGCTGGAGGTGAGTGTATGGGACCAGCTCCAGCCGAACCCCCATACTGATGCTCCAAACCAACTTTTACTTTTACGTCTATCGAATTCCCGTTTTGTCTACTTTTGTCTATTGTCTTCTTTTGTATACAGTCTACGTTTTGTCTACTATCTACTTGTCCTTCGAGAAAAAAAACCCATCAGATTTGGATTCTAAATGGATTCTGACCCTATGCTGAAACTATAATCGACGTCAAAATAAAGTTTTACTTCTATGGAATTTCTAGTTTTTGCCGGATTCCGTACGAACTACTTGCCGGGGAAAAACAGTAAAGTTCAGAGATGGACATAAAATGTCCTCATTAGCCTAAATAAAAATTGTCAGGATAAAATTCACTTCTATTGAGTTTCCGGTTTTCACCGGATTCCAGGCAAACTAAATGTCGGGCGAAGAAAAATACATACAAGGCCTTAGCAGGTCTCTTTACCCCTAAGCCGACTGTGCTTTTAGACCAAACAATTTTCTTCTAGAATAAACTGTTTTCTTGTATGGTACCGAATCCCGGTTTTCGCCGGATTCCGGGTGATCTATTTGTCTGACGAATACAAAAGCTTAGAAATGGATTCAGCAAGCCTTCTTTCCCCTAAACCGACTTTGATATTAGACCAATAAGATTTTTTTTTTGTGTAAATAAACTGTTTGCTTCTAGGACCGAATTTCCGGTTTTCACCGGATTCCGCGCGAACTACTTCTCGGATGAAATAATAAAATTCAGAAATGGAATCAGCGTGTCGCCTTACCCCTAACTCGACTGTCATATTCTCATAGACAAATATTTTTTTCTTCCCTTAATTTTTCACCCCCTCCACCCTTTTAAGGAGCCCTAGAAAGTTTTCCCATCGGGGGATTTCGGTGGATTTTGGATATGTTGTTCAGCGATTTTTTCTGAACATTTTAGTGTCAAAATCATTTGTGTCGCAAGTTTGTCCGGATTGACCCCTTTTTCTCCGTACTTTTACTGGACTATAATGCTTGTTCTTCCCACCAAGTCCCATCCAAATCCCTCAACTCTAAGCGTTTCACGAGATTTCCGGTGCCCCCTTCAACCCCCCCCCCCCCGCCACGTGTATCGGATTCAACCAGGACTAGACATGGAACACCTGAGACGATGTCTCTTTCCACTTGCCAAGTTTCATTCAATTCCGATCACCCGTTCAAAAGTTGTGCGTGCCACAAAATTCCGGGCTCCCCATCCCTCCACTCCCCCCATGGTGGTCAGATCGGGGAAACGACTATTATCAACTCAGTCTGTTCGGGTCCCTGGCATGCCTTCCAAGTTTTATCGCTCTAGCATATCCAGAAGTACCGAACGAGCGGGATCACCGGAATTCCGGCCCCCCCCCCATCCCCCCACACTGGCCGAATCCAGTCCGGTTATGTCAACGATGTATCCAGAACTTGTGCTTGTTCTTCACACAAAGTTTCATCCCGATCCATAAACTCTAAGCGTTTCCCAAAATTTACGGTCCCTCCCTCCACCTCCCCCTAAAGTCGTCGGATCCGGTTCGGATTTTAAGCGGGTAGTCTTAGACACGGGGTCTTAACAAATATCAAGTTATATTAAGATCCGATCACCCGTTCGAAAGTTATAAATACCTCCAGATTCTGGATTTCCCCTCCCTCCACTCCCCCCACGATGCTCGGAACGGGGACTATTTCGAACTTAATCTTTCGGGGTCCCTGATATGCCTGCCAAGTTTGCCAGAATCTTCAAGGTCCGCTGACAACTCTTTCACACACAAGGATATGAGAATCTTCTGTTCTTGACTAACTTTATTTGCTTAGTTTTCGTACTTTTTATCCGCGGCGCGTTTAGTTTTCAAATGTTTTGCGCCCAGCCGCCGCGTCGGAGAGCAGGAAGGCTGTGCAGAGTCGTTAACAAGAAAACCGGTACATTAAGACGGAAAGTAATGGTATTTCGAGAAACTTTTTGCTGGTCCATTTCATAGTGAAAAGATCATTTCTAGTAGGAGTTGTGCTTTAAGATCCGCCGTGAAAAACGGGGAAGCCACGACCCCTGGTCTGATTTTCTTCGTCTTCTAAAGGTGAGGCTTCTCCTTCCAGACTTTTTTCCGGATTCCAGACAGCCGTTTTCGTCGAGACCGATCTGGAAGGCGAAGTCAGGCCAAAAACGTCTGGAAGTCCGGAGTGTTAGACACCCCAGATTCCGGATGTCTGGAAGGTGCCATAGAGGCAACCCGTTCGAGAGACACAACAAATATGCAAATGTAGGAAGAAAAGGGAAAGTGATTGACAGTTCTGACTGGGATGCAAGAGACGTTTGAATTGTAAAGGGGACATCTAAGAAATGATGAAGATCAGCAAATTTAGCTGTCATCATTATCATGAAAATCTGGAAAGGTTGGCTTGACTATGCGGAAGCCCAAGACGTCTGGGAACCTGGAAGGTGAAACCTGGCTTTTACTTCTTACCTGATGTTTAGTCTTCCTCTTCCTTCTTCATAGCACTGTTTTCCAAAGTTAAAAGTCATTGACAAACAAATATCAACACTCCTCATCGCATTTGGGGGCACAGGCGACATCAACGAAAGGAAGGAGACCTTCTCCGAAATTTCCAGAAGATGGTTCCTACTAAGCATTTCCAGGGCGAGCTCTGCTATCCCTGCGGCATCTACGTCACAAAAATGGATCCCCCTGGAATTCCCTGGAGCCAGTAAAACCGCTAGAGAGCGGACTATGGACCCCTGCAACAAAAGACCTTAATGAACGCATGATTCAACTGTCTATTACCTTTAGTCAGGCAAACGCAGGGCAAAGTGCAAAGTTCGTAGGCGGCATGCGACATTAATTAATACATTGTTTTTTTCAAGGTAATTAATCAACGTTTCTGGGTGTTTGATGAACTTTCGTGGATGTGGAGCCTGCTTTGAATAGGTGTGATCATGTCAGGTCAAACCATTCATCAACACGATGATGTCTGGCAGGGATAATTGATTGTAGGAAAACTGCCGCCAATTTTTAATGCTAATTGTTGCCTGATCCAAGTCTGATGCCAAAAATTTAAATCGACTGGGATATCTATATGGCTAATCTGGAGGTGACAGTTCCACTAATAAACGATCATTTTAGTCCAAGTTATGAATGCTAGCTTTCAACAGCTGCGAGTTAGAACCGTGGCGACAAGACCTCCCAACCGTAACCTCCATGCCTAATGCATCTGTGGCTCGGGAATTCTTGACCCGTGATAGCAAATCTGTCGCAGAAGCACCGAGTTTCGAAACATTAATCGCCTACTGGGCACTCGGCACTATATCAGCCGATTAATTTGCGACGAATTTTATAAGTAGCAAAACAAGCGGTACGAAGGCAGATGGCGATGGTGGACATTTTCTAGGCTTGTCTTTTCTTATTCACGAAGTTTTGTTCCGCATACTTTTGCGTGAGAGAGTCTGCCACAAAACATGGCTGACACGACGAGTTAACCCGGTGAAAAATTTGTAGCCTGCGTAGTTTTATGATAGTTGTACGAAAAAGTGGCATGTATTGATATGTAATAGAAAAGAATACTATCATTTAATGTGCCTCAGACTGGGCCAATCTTAAGCAGTAGTATCCAGTAGCATCCAGTCTTGCTAATAGTAGCAGGCAGTAGAATGCAGTAACACGGTAGCCTTGACATAGAAGCATGTAGTAGCATCAGTTCGTAACAGGGGCGTAATTTCGTCAAAACCCTGGGGGGGGGGGGCAAAGTTGGAGCCGATTTTCCCAAGTAAAGTGAAAATGAGCGATTTTATTTCAAGAAGAAAAATGTAAGAAAAACAAAGAAACTAAGAGATGTTTTACAAATCGAACAAAGCGAAAGGACGCTTCTTCAAATTCGCGAAACAGTCCACTGCGCGATTGATGTCAAGCTTCTTCGCTTTTTTCAGGTTTGGTACCGATGACCAGAAGATCACTTAGTCGGTCGTCTGACATAGACGTGTTTAACGTGTTTAACCCTGCATAGTGCATGCATATCGCTATAAAAGTTTCAAGGCTTCCGTGTTCCAATCTTACCATAAAGACAAAGGTATACTAAAGAAAACCGATCTGTTTCTGTGGATGCTTGAATTCTGTAGGCCTATCTTAGTTTCGACGAGAGTTTCGAAGACGCTAAATTTCAGCTGGGGGGGGGGGGGCAAACTTCGGTCGGGGGGGGGGGGGGGCAAACTTCGGTCTGAAGGGGGGGGGGGGGGGCACCCCTGCCCCATAGAAAATTACGCCACTGGTTCGTACTGGATGCTACTTTTCGTGCAACTCCATACTACTATTTTGAGATGAATCTTTCATCGGGAAAGCACAGCAGTTACTAGAAATGATCTTTTCACGACGGGATGGCTCAGAAATATCATTTTAAAATACCGTTACTTTCCACGAGAAATTAACGATTTTCTTGTTAGCGCTTGTCGACTATATCCAGCGCGGGTGGACGCAAAATATTTGAAATGGAACAGGCCTTGGTTAAAAAGTCGGAAAACGAAACTAGACAAAATAAGTCCAAAACAGAGGGTAGACATGATGGTCTGTACCATATCGGCCAATATGAAAAATTATACTTTGAAGCTTCTCATGTCCTTATTTGTCAATGAGTCGTTGACGGCGAAGTTTGCATTGCGTGACTGTCAAAATTCGGCTAGGCCGAGAAAGCGCTTAAAAGTCATAAGTACAGAACGAAACAATGGCGAAAGGCAGTGATTTCAGAATCTGTAATCCCATAAGGGAGCTAGGGATAATATGAAAGGCAGAATAAAAGGGGTCCTTTAAGCATAGTGCCCAAAGAACATGAATCTTCCCGCTCACTTGTTTGAATTCGTTTTGTAGCCCGCGAGGGTTGTCCCATCTTGATTTGAATCAGGGCCGTATCCAGGGGGGGGGGTAGGGGGTTCACCCCCCGCCCCGAAACATACAAAATAATGATTTTTTATAGGCTTTTCCCTTCCTTCTATGTATGTTTTGTCCGACCCGCGGGCAACCCCCCCCCCCCGAAAGGCAAAATCCTCCCGAAATAAATTCCTGGATACGGGCCTGATTTGAATGTACAGTGCCCCTGTGCCGCGAATTTCGGCCTGTGCAAGCACCGGCTGACACCAGTCGGTGCTGGTTGCCGCGTGTTAGAACATTAAAATCAACATGTTTAGAAGCAGGAATCACCTCATCCATGACCGACACCGGGGCTAAGACCGCTGATTCTGTCGGTGTCGGGAAAGGATGTACAGCTGGTACCGCGACTCCGACCAAAAGCGAATACTTCAACGAATTCACCAGGAATAGTAAATTTGCCAATCACATTAATTGATGAATAATACTCTTGTCAATACTTGTGTAAATAAATAATTTTCTTGTCAACAACATCTTTTTTCTGGACATTTCAACCAGGCGAGCTAAGACGCGAAAAATTATCGACTTGGAGCTGAAATGGCGAGGCGCGAAATTTTGGCCAAGCGAAGAGATTTGTTCCGCTAGTAACGCCGAATTCGCCCTTTTAAAATCCAATGACAAAATGCCGCCGAATGCGCTAGAAAAAAAATAACGATCAAACGTTAAATTTGGTATAAGTTATCTGAAGGGGGAATCAGCGATTAGGCTCTCGGTTCAAACCGAGCCGCGCATTAGCTCTGCGGAAAAGTCAGCCAGCAGTCAGCATGAAGTCGGTAGCCAGACTTTGCACAGACTTGATGGAGTGGGCAGAGCACACGCAGAGGCACTTTAAACAGTTTTAAATATGGAGGAATTGAAGGAATTGGGAAATGAAGAGGAATTGAAAATGACCAAACTAACCTGGGTGAAATAGTACCAAGAAGTAACCTCGGAAGTAACGTGTCGTTGTTTACTTTTAACTAGCGTATCTAGTGGCAAAAAAAAAATCCGGAAGGAATTTTATGAACGGCGGTTTCCCGTTCTGTTTGCACCACAGAACGTGGTTCTTTGTAATCTGTGGACACCTGTGTCGCGTTCTGATTCAAAATTCAAAATCAAAATTCAAGATTCCGTCTCATATTAGCAATTTGTTGTGGATTTTGTTTTAGCCCTTTTTGTCGTTTTTTCGTTTCGAGTTCTGTAATTAGTAAATTTGTTTCAGGCAAGATTCTTGTTGTCATGGTGTTGATGGAAGGGGGAATCGGTTGCGGAAATTGCTCTGCCCAAAATTTTCTAGTAATGTTGTGTGCGTGCAATCCATACAGTCGATATCGAACACATTAAGTCTAAGTCCTCTCGATGATAAATGCAGACGCAGTCGATAGAAATGGCTAAAAAGAGCTGAAAGCTCATATGGCACTTGTAAGATCAGTTAGCATGTCTGTCAGATACGGTTTGCAGTTGTCAAGGCTGCATCTCTCTCCCGATATTCATTTCATCAAAAAATCGGCTTGATCTACTAAATCTGAAATGGTTATTCCACTCACTGATAACTGTTTCTTCCACAACGATGATCGGATCGGGGGAGGGACTATTTTTAAGCCAATCTGACAGAGTCCCTAACATGCCTGCCAAGTTTCATGGTCATAGCACATTTGGTAGTACCCCAGCTCGTGATGACCAGAATTGTGGAAAACCCTCTCAAACTCCCCCAACTGTGACAAGATCCGGTCCTGTTTTGTCAGTATTGTCTCGTATTGTCTCTACGGCTTGCGCTTGTTCTTTCCTCCAAGTCCCATCCCGATCTCTCGACTCTGAGCGTTTCACGAGATTTCTTGCACCCCCCTCCAGCCCCCCCCCCCCAGTTATTGGATTCGTTCCAAACTAGAAATTGATCATCTGAGACTTGTTCTTGACACTTGTCAAGTTTCATTCACGTCCGATCACCCGTTTTAAAGTTATGCATGTCACTAGATGCTGGATTCCCCATCCTTCCACTCCCCCCAACATCACCGTATCGGGGAAGGAACTATTTTCAAGTCGATCTAGGAGAGTACCTAATATGTCTGCCAAATTTCATGGTCATAGTACATCTGGAAGTATCCTAACTCGTGATCACCGCGGAAATCCAAGAAACCCCCTCCGACACCCTCCATTGCGACACACTCCGGTCCTATTTTGTCAATAAAGTATCTATGGTTAATGTTGGTTCTTCCCTTCAAGTTGCATCCCGATCCCTCGACCCTAAGCGTTTCAAAAGATTTCCGGTCCCCCCTCTACCCCTATCCCCAGTTATCGGATTCGGGCCAGATTTGAAATTGAAAATCTGAGACACTTGTCTTCACACTTGTCAAGTTTCATGCATGTCCGATTACCCGTTCCAAAGTTATGTATGATTCTAGTTTCCGGATTCCCCATCCCTCCACTCCCCCGCGATGACTAGATCGTGGAAGTGATTATTTCCAAGTTAACCTGGTCGGTTCCCTCATATGCCTTCCAAGTTTTTTGTTCTAGCTGATGTGGAAGCGTTTCAGGAAATTTCCGGTGCCCCCCTCCAGCCCCTCCCCCCCCCCCACACACAGGTATCGAATCTGGTCCGGATTTGAAATGGAATATCCGAAACACTTGTTCTTGACACATGTCAAGTTTCACGCATGTCCGATTACCCTCTCCAAAGTTATGCATGTTAATAATTTCCGGATTTCCAATCCCTCCACTCCCCCCACTATGATCGGATCTGGAAAGTGATTATTTCCAAGTTAATCTAGTCGGTTCCCTGATATGCCTGCCAAGTTTCATTGTCCTAGCTTATGTGGAAGTGTTTCACGAGATTTGTTTAGTTTAAGTTTAGTTTGCATCAGAGCAAAATAGCTCTAGTTATTTTGCTCTGGTTAGCATTTGGCATTCGTTCTGACCACTTAGTCTTACTTTAATCTTTAAACCGTATCTCTTCCCGCGTTCGCTTCTAAATACATCAAGTCGTGGCGACGTGGTAGAGAGCTGGACCTACGCCACAGAGGTCCGCGGATCGATACCGCATTTGGGCAGCGCTCTTTTTGCTTCCTTTTGCTACCGTTGTCCCTAGTTTCCGGACTCCCGGATCCGGGGAAGTCGGATTGGGGAAGTGATTATTTGTAAGTTAATCTGGTCGGGTCCCTGATATGCCTGCGAAGTTTCATCGTCCTAGCTTGTGTGGAAGTCCCTAATCTATATCCACCCCTACTAAGGTTCAACAACATATTATACCAACCCCTTCGACCTTCGATTGCTCTAGCTCTCTCCGAACGGATTTAAGCAAAGAATGACTCATCCACGAGCAGAGCTATACTAGTGTGACGAAAGAATGACTCATCCAGTCGCAGAGCTATACTAGTGTGAAGAAAGGGGTAGGGGTTTGACAAAAACTAGAAAAAGCGTTTCAAGAGATTCCGGGTGTCCCCCTCCAGCCTCCCCTCCAGTGATCGGATCCGATCCGAATTTGACAATGAACATCCAAGACACTTGTTCTTGATACCTTTCCAGTTTAATACACGCCCGATTATCTTCCAAAGTTATGAATGTTACTAATTTCCGGATTCCTCATCTTGCCACTCGGATTGGTTTACCCCCCCTCCCCCCCCCCCCCTGTTTATTGCTGTCTTTCATTTATCGTTCCTTGTTTCTTGTTGTTCTCTCTTTCTTCATCTAAGTTGAAAACATCAGTTTTTCCCTCTCCTTCCTTTTTCTTCATAATAGGGTGTTCAGTTAGTTGACTCTGTTTGTTGTTTAATTAATATCGGTTATTCCCCTGCCATAGCCAAGCACTTGTTTTGTGCTTTCCTAGCAGGAATGTTAATGGTGCATTTTTTTTGTCTTTAAATATAGTCCACTGAAAGTGAAACTGAAAACTGTTCCCTGACGGAAGATACAAAATTGTGCGCTGTGATGTACGGTATTTCTTTTCTTCAATTACTCCGCTTTTAAAAATGGTGGGTTAGAAATAAAGTACCTACTTACTTACTTAAATTACCTTACCATGCCAGCGGTATTTGCGGGGGGATTCAGTCCCTGGGTGGGGGTCCAGCCCATGCCCAAACTGGACATCACCACTTCTACATAAAAAATAGTCCAAGAAATGTATAGCTAGCTAGGCTCGACTAATCTTTTATTCCTTCTTGATAGTAGAAGGTTTGTGCTAGTTTTCAGTAACTAAATTAACTTCAGTGTTTGACACCTTCAACACACGATGGGTGTGTGCAATTTTATAAATGGGCGTGTGAGGGTTGTTATCGTTCGGTAGCGTTGGCTGCCCGGTTTACCATCCTGCAGCTGGAAATATACAAACTGAAGAATGGTCGCAAGTCGATTGCGCGAAATGATCCGTTGGCTGAAATTCGTGATCTTCTTGCGAATCTAATCTGTTTCGACGAAGAGCAACATTTCCGCTCTTTCACAAGGTCATTCGTGCTTCAATGTCTCTAGACAGACGGCTTTGTAGGTGTATCCCTCTCAAAATGTAATGTATTCTGGAGCGTCCGTTCTAAGGAAATTGCAAGCTATTCAGCAACATCACACAGCCGAAAGCATTTCATTTAATTCTACGAAAACTGACAAGCTCTAGACGGTTCATGAATGTGCCTGTCTCGAATGACAGCACTCTTAACAAGACCAAAGGTTTCGATGGCATCCCAAAGGGGAGGATTTGTTAGACTTTTTGATACGCACGATCGGGCCTTTTGATCCCCCGTCTTTACGAGATACCATGAACATAGTTTTTTTATCTTATTTGACTCCTTTACCAGATCATGACCGGAATGTCAATGCCAGTCGAAAACTCATGAAGTATTCAGGTCCAACTTGTTCTTTCTTTAAAGGACACCTGAATGAAGAGTACCAAGTATCATCCCTATCTATGTGACTTCGGTCAACATTGCCTGCAGAAAACCCAATCCAAATACGAAATAGTGTTTCCAAGCTGTGATTTTTGCTCCATTTTGCATCTGTTCTTATTTCAGTACCGAACAATTTTAGAAATGAACAAATGTCTCCAATCAACCCTTCTTCTGAAACATTTTTAACCAGTTAAGCCCAAACGTATATCTAGAAGAAATTCCAATACGATCCGGCAGGCGCTGTACAAGATTTGAATGAATTGCGCTTTTTGTCTTGGAGTCTGTCTGTGCAAACCTCCAGAAACGAACATCTCTATTTTGAAAACATCACGCTCAGGAGAAGAATGCTCTCCGTGGCCATGTCTGTAAATGCATTCTCCATGGTGTGTTCAAGTATGGTTTCATTGTCAGTTAGGAGTATTCAGTCTTATTATTTTTATACCGACAAGAACAGCTGGAAAAAAGATTTATTAGAGCTGATAAATTTTCCGTTTTCACTGGATTCTGGCGAATCCGGTCAACCCGTCGACTTCGTTGGAAAACAAAACTGGAACGTCGATTTTCTACACCACCTGACCCCTGAATTTAAACTTCAAATAACAGATGTAGACATTCCTACATAACTACCGAATTACGGTTTGTGAATCAGATCAGTTGAGCATCTCATCTTACCCTGCTATAGCCACTCTAAGATAAACAAAAATTATAAACACTACCGAAATTCCAGTTTAAGCGGGATTCCGAATAGAAAGCAAAATTTCTAGACAATCTCGACAATCTAACTGAATAAAGATTGGAAAATAAAACTGGAACGTCGATTTTCTATGTCAACTGACCCCTGAAACGAGAGGAATACTGGCAATCAGTTTTCTCCACATCCTGCTAATCCTTCTGCTCAATTTTTACGTAGTTTCATCCCATCATTTATTTCTGTTCATATCTTGTAAGTGTATTTGTTAATTTATTTCGTGTCTGTGTATTTCATAGATTTGTATTCCTCTACTAGCTTTTCGCTATTCGGATTAAACTTGATTGAATGAACCGTTTTCACCGGATTCTGGGCGAACTAGTTTTCTGGCACGGTAACGAAGCTCAGGTATGGATTCAACATGCCTATATATTTGAATTCGGGGTGGTTTTGGCCTGGGTACCTGGTTTATTTTCTCCAGGGAAGTTTTGGGGTATAGGGGTGTCCCATTCGGGATTTACTTTCCACACATGGAACCCATTAGCAAGGATAATATTTATTCAACTATTCAATCTCTTAATCCTAGCTAAAGAGAAAGAGAGAGAAGAATTTGGGGGATTTGGGGTATGGGTGGTACCGGGGAGGGGGGGTCCCAAATTTATTTGGTATACAAAAATATATGCAAACGATGGATAAAATGGATACGCCAACTACGACAAGTCCAAAGTAAAAGCCGGTGTCGTTGAGGGAAATATGGGATCGATGTATCCGTTTTAACATGTTTCCCAGTCAGGTATACGCAAATTTAATTTTCTCTGAATTCATGCAGAAATATCCATACCAGAAGAAAATCAAAATAATACCTTAATTTGCCACATCGCCTTAAAGTCGTGCTCCTCGCCGAAAATTAGTAAGGTCAAGTCACTGATAGTTTTTTTTAATAACTGAACCATAACGGTAAGGTGAAAAAATAAGATAAAAAAACTAAAATGTTGCAGACCCTTGGAAGATGTACAGGAAGCCAAAGAAATCCTACCCACTGATTAGCCACACTTATGTAAATATTAACTACGCGCCGCTTGCACATGTGTTGAACAGCAGAACCTTGGAGCACGAAACTTTTAAAAGCCGGAAACTTAAGATGGCAGCTGTTTCTACGTGGTCAGTGGGCTTCTTTCGTCTTCAAGTGATTCGCGTGTCTGTGATTAGCCAGAACGGCAAGGCCCTCCTAGTGGGGATTAATGGACAGCAGTTGGCAAGCGGGCCGGCACAAGGGTTAATTTTCCAGATAGGCAAGAATGAAATTTAAAAAGTAAACAAGAAAATGAGTCGTTAGACATCTGTTTGCATACAGGTGTCAGACCCATGACAGGTGGAATATTAATTTCGGTCTTTCATAGCCACATACGCCCCCAATATGATCCCTCCTCAACCCAAAGAAAACACGTCTGATCTGATGGGCAAAGAATACAAATGAAAGTTTTAAAGGCCATACAAAACACTGGGCGCATTAATCCAGTGAAATAAACCTATCTTTTCTTGTCGGTCACCATTAACACCAACACTTTTAGAGCAAGAACAGAAATAAAATGGAAAGAGACATGAACAAATTTTCATAAGGATGAAACTGCAGATAAGATGAAACTCTATGAACACTCCAGATACAATATTGCTAATTATTCAGTGACGATTGCTGATGCGCATGGTAGGAATTTGGTAATCCTGGCGTTGCCGAACTGCATCCAGGGGGTTAGCAAAGGGGTAACACACTTATTAGTAGCAATCCGAAGGCAACGCACGTGAGTGGAGCGTTTTTTGTTTAGGGTTATCTGATTCTTTCATGGAAAGACAAGGTTGCAGGAATTACTATATAATGGAGGAAAGGAGAAAATATAGTCTTTCTTGTTTATGTTAGGTTATATTGTATAGCTGTTAGATTTGCAATGCAGACCGACAATTAAACTGGATTCTGGAAAACCTTCGTGAATAAATATCCCTTTAGCCCACCCACTGACCGGGGAAAAGAACATATAAGCACCAGAACCTCCGTCTCCCTATCTCTGTAAGCCGACCGTGCGGAGTCGAATAAATTCCTGTACCTTGCCTGATGCAAACGAGCGGAGGGTAGGAGACACGGAACATCACAGTTCGTTACCTCTACAAACAGTTATATCGCAGTAAAGCCCGAAGAAGAAATTTCCAAAGTAAAAGCCGATTGGTCGTCTAGAGTGGGTCAGCGCGTCTCGTGCACTAATTCCTCTGATATGCTCAACAGCGAAGAGGCAAGTAGGCGGACAGCAAGTCAAAGCACAGCAAATGCCTCTAGCTCAGCTCAGTTTTGTCGGGGTATCTATAGTTGCTGCTTGCGATCAAAGACGGAGGTTCTATTGGCTTATTTGTTCTTGTGGAGAGTAGCCTACAGTTTCTGATTTTTCATTTTTATTGCAGAGTCAAAGTAGCAGTGGACGACTCCGGGTCGAAACACGAAGTATTATTTTCTTTTTCGGCAAAATTAATTTGCAGATAATAAAATTTTCAAAATATATGCCAGTAACCCAGTTCAAGATCCTACCAAAAATGTTGATACTTTTTTTGCTTCAGCTTTGCTTCTACAGGCAATATTTTTTTTTTTTTAATGTTACGGTGGTTATTAATTATAAGGGAGTAGCTTCGTGGGTGCTTTGCTTGGAGTTTCAAAGGATAAAAAACAGGGGTGCATACTCAATTCACTTTTTTTGTTTTTGTTTTGTTTTCGTTGTTCTTCTCTTTAGCTTTTTTTTGTCGATTATCTGATACATCAGTAATTAACGACATTACTATAATATTAAGAATGTTTATATTTACAAAAAGAAAATTCAATATATACAGTATATGACTCGTAGTCAGTTTGAGCCGAAAGAATGTGCAACACCCATAATGATTTTTTACCCACTGAAAACTCTTTTATTTTTATTAGTATAAAACAACACTATTTACAATATTAGAATATACTTAGAAACGTGCACGAGTAAATACTTTAGTATATTTGACTTGAACCTGTTTTATTCTTTCCTTCGATCTCGCTTCTCTTTTTGCTCAATGTTTACCATTCTGGTGTTACGATGGTCAAATAAAGATATATATATATATATATGTATATCCAAAATGCCAAGGCATCACCAATGAGGGGCCAATTCTAAGATAAGTTTTGCTTCGAGTTATTTAGTTCTTATACTTATTTTTAGTTATTTTGAAAAAATGTCCGTAAAGGAAAAGTCCGTAGAACCACTAAGTGGCATTTTATGCTTTTGAAATAGAAGGTTTAAAGGAGATAACCGGGAATCATTCTAGCATTTGCAATGTCTAGATCAGCCCGTCCAAGTCGCCATGTCAAACCAGGACCCGGGAACACCGTGGGATCATGATAAAGCACCAACGTGGGCAAGATCAAAATAAACCTTAAAGCACACCTCTCACTATTTACTGTTTATGTTGCAATATTCAAAACTATTTAAATACTGTAAAACCAGGCTATACTTTTAACAAATTATCTACGTTTTCACTCTTTAAGCCTTTTTCCATGCCCACTGACTTCTAGCAAAGACTCGGCAAAATTCAGACAACCGTTTTTACTCGTCAATAGCATGACGCGCGAAGACTTGTCGGGAGCATAATGCGCATGAAAAATAATGAATCCTGGCAAGTGCAAAGATTAGTGAGGTATCGCCAGCGGGCTTAGAATGTAACATATGAAATGTGCGTCTCAGGGCTTAAGAATTTATGAATGCAATTACGGAAGTAAGTTGCATTGGCATTATAGACAAGACGGGTCCTTTAACAAATGAAATCAAAAAGAAAAATATTATCACGAATGCAAACCAGAAAACAGCTAAGCATTTGGCAGTATTTCTCTCTTTCAATAATTTTTTTTAGTTTTTGTGTTATTCCTGACGAACAATCAGCCGAATATCTAAGAAGAAAGGGTAGGGTGTCTCCGCTAAGCCATCTGCAATATCAGTACACTCCGAAAATAATTTCCAAGCAGGGAACTTTTTACTTCTACCTCGACTGCTGGGAAAATGCTGACGTATGTATGTGTCAGCTACGTGACAATTATACATAAGCTTACTATTAAGTTTATATTTTACTGTCCAGAGTACTTGCTATAGAGAATTAGTGTGTCAGCATACCCTTGTATCCTAAAAGTGAAGAGATATGTAGGCTATTACAATTGAGAACATCCTCCCCATATTCCCTCCTTGCCGTCATCCTGGCTGCAGTTCTAGCTGCAATCAAGGGCCCATTATCTACTATTCCTTCAGCCCAAGCTGACTGCGATTCATATTTGATGGTGCAAAACGGATACGTCACCTGAATTTTATTGGAACTATATTTCGGCCCTTCTTGGCAACGGTCCTCTTCAGGCTCAAAACCGCTCAAGTTGGAAAAATGAACTTGTGGGAAATACAAAATATAGCTCCAATAAAATTCAGCTGACGTATCCGTTTTGCACCATCAAACATTATCTACTGTTCATAAATAGTCCTTACGCTTCAGATGACTGTGATTCATATTTGACGGCGTTAAACGGGTACGTCGGCTGATGTTTATTCTAGCGATATTTCAGCTCTTCTTGATAAGAGTCTTTTCTAGCTTAAAGTTCAACTGAAAAGCCAACTTATTTATGTATCATTTAACTGAACACACTGCATTATTTGGTTTGTGCAAAGGGACGTGCGTTGGTTTGTGCAACGACATTCAGAATATCTACGGCCGTCCTCACAGCGCAAAATTCGATTATGACACGGAAAGTTTGAATCTCAATCGAAACGTGGCTTTTCAGTGGCCAGAGATCATCTTGCGGAAGGTAGCTCACTGCGTGAACACTTAATTTCCGTAAATTGTTTTCATCAAGCATACAATACAGTTACAAGCGATACAGATATCACATATCCGACAGGGAAATTCCACCATTTGAAAACCGATTATTCGTGAATAGCGGAGCAACAAAGTAACGCATTTTCATGGGGTTTTCAAGACTCTTTAATTGAATAAGTGAGGGGTAACTAGATTGTCCTACCTCAGCCCTTCCCGATGAAAAATTTCTCGGGCCTGTAGTAGTATGATATTACTACCCCCATGGATTGTATGTAGTAGCAATGTAACTTTTTCGTACCCTTCTATGCTATTAAACTACTTCATAGTATTCGGATACTACTGAGTCCGAATATAGTATTCCATGCTACTACGTGGTGCGTGGGAAATCTGTTCCGAACTCGCTGCGTCTGTACTCCATACCGCTACATACGCTTCCACGCTATCGCTGCGTCTGTACTCCATACCATTGCACACGATTCCATGCTATTATTCTCGTTACAATTTCGAGTACTACCTAAACTGCTAAATATAGTAGTCGTTAATAAAATTAACCGGTTACCGGGCGGATTTTTGTCGGTAGGGCAATAATACTATTCATAATTCCAGATCGGATCAGGTTTTTTCTATGCGAATTGGAGGGGGTAGTCCTGGAGCTGCCTGGAAGCTCGGTAGCGTGACTAGCGTCTCATTACTCCTAGAACCGGGTACATTGTTTTAAATCACACCTGCAACAGTTTTGCTGACGTACTTTTTTCCTAGCTTCACCTTCTGTTCCACTTTCGCATGACTGGCTTTGGATAGCTGATGCATTACAATATTCTTAATATAAAAACTTGACTGATTTCTTAAAACTTATCGGTGTAGGCTCTCTCAAAATTTCCCTGGTAATGCTTTAGTATTAGATAACTGAGTTTAATCGCGGAAACAGTTTAGGAATTATTTCGGACATTACAGAAAAACGGCACTCGCAAAACGGTAGAAGGCAGTGATGAATTTCTAGCAACTCCAGGTCTGTTAAAATTTCTGACTTCAACCACTCCAACTATATAGCTCTGCGATGGAAGTTATATACAACAGCAAGTCTTGTCAGGTTACAACTACACCGTAATGAAGGCTGATAATGTGTAGGATCACGGAATACAGCTCGACAGTTCCAAACAGTACGACTACAGGTGTATTTAGTTCTACGACATATTTGTATTACCACGGAATATCGCTCATACTGTTGTAACTCCGAAAAACTTAGTGCTGTGAAGTAGGAACGAATCATGTGTGCAACTCCGCAGCGACTTTACTAAGTTATGGAACATTGCCAGAAGCGTTACAAGCCAAAAATATTTTTTTTTTGGGGGGGGGGCAAGGCGTTTACCGACTGGCTGGTCAATTTTAAAGACTGTTTTTGCAGATAAAAACGACTATTATTGAGGAAAAAACGACTATGTTGACGAAAAATCGGCTGATTTTTAAGAAAAAAATGGCTATTTCTTATCAAATGTCGACTAAGTTTATGAAAAACCGACTGTTTTTAAGAAAAATCGCCTGAATTTCCAAAAGAAAATCGACCATTTTTACAATAAATCGCGGCGCTTTGGGCCGACTCGGCTATTTTTTACCGACTGGTCGACAATATTCTGGGGAGGGGGAACGGCGTCCCCCCGTGAGGCCCCTGATCATTACTACTTTAAGCGACTGCTTCAAGAAGCTCAGTCGTTTGTATCCCTTCGATTATTTTGAAGGATACCGTTCTACAAAGTAGTACCGAAATGTCCGTACAACTGAGAGTGAGAAAAACTACACATGCAACTTTTATCTGTAGGATCACGGAATATAATAACATAAACTACTTCCATGCTAAATCGAGTCAAACTGAGACAGTCGTATTAAGTGGTATATAGTTCCATGAAATATTCTTATTATCACGGAATATCACGCATACTACTACATGCAACTCTTATCTGTACCACGGAACAACTCAAACTATTTCCATGCGAAATCCATTCAAACTGAGACAGTCGTATACAGTAGTATGTAGGTGTATATAGTTTTATGAATTATATGCAATACCACGGAATATCACTCATACTGCTATAGCTCCGAAAAATATAGTGGTATGTATTAGTAAAGAATCGTATGTGCAACTCCAAAGCGACTCTATCAATAGTATGAAAGACTATCAGTGCTACTCCAAGCAACTGCTTCAACAAGCTTAGTAGTATGTAGTAGTATAACTACTTCCATACAACTGCATTTAGCATCGGATAATCTTAAGCAGTAGCATGCAGTAACACGGTAGTCTTGCCATAGAAGCATGGAGTAGCATCTGTTGATACTGCATGCTAATTTTTCTTACTACTACATACTTCTCTACTGAGATAATTTTTCATCGGGTTTTCAGTCAAACTTCAAGACCCTTGCCAAGAACGGCCGAAAATCGCTGAGATAAACATCACCTGAGCTAACCCTCTAAACCAAATGTGTCACAGTCAAATGTGTTGTTCACAGTTATCATAAGAATCTTCCATGACTTCCACTCCACTATCATGATCACTGAGCGATCTTCTCTTCTTACCCCTTTTCAGTTCCCCTGACTTCCATTAGATGACGCATAGTTACAACACACTAGATGGTGTTCTGCGCTTGCCTACGAGAAGAATTTAGTTTTGTGGGAAACAAAGCCAAACAAAAGGAAATTAACGAACGAAAGACCTTATTTTATTAGACGAAAATGCTCCTTTCAGAAGCAAGAACGGTGATCTTAAAATAGTCGGAAAACATTGCTCTATTAAAGCATCTGCATCAGTAACTGTGTCCATGGTCATTCTTTGTCTCCACTCCCGTTGTGTATTTTCATTCACGCTTATTTATTTGTCATGCTCATTTTCAAAGAACTACTGTTCTTCTCGGAATCGTAAACGTTCTTTCTTTCGACTATGCACGTGGATATGCAATAAATTAGGGCTTGATCGAAATCGAACCAGACCCAGAGCAAAGTAACACTAGGGAGTACCGCCAAGACGTATGCTTTCCATGCTTTGCAACGGGACATACTCACAGAGCCGCCCACTACGCTTCCGGCATTTAAAGCGAGACAAACTTGCGGGTTTAGAAATGTCTAGTAAAGTGAAGGTGCGGTCTGCACACACCAAGGAAACAACGGATGATGTATCACATTTTTGCTATGTCCAGAATATGAAGTTATCGGAGCCAGCACTGGTGAACGGCTGAATAGTTTCAGTAGGGACGTTCTCTATCGCTAGCGGTGCTAGTATCGCTGCTATTAGAGTGTGTGTCAATTTTGTCAAGTCTTGCCGCTACTCCCTAGTGTTATTTTGCTCTGGTGGATATGCAATAAATTAGGACTTGAGCAGAATCGAACCCGACCAAGTGTGATAATCTGGAAGAAAATGTTGTCAAGACTTTCGTCAAAAGGATATTTGCAGACTTTTTCAGTTTCATTAATGCTTACAAACACTAAAAACGAAAAGAAAACAAGTGCAAACAAATTTTGATCATTCGAGACGCCAGTTTTAGCACACGCGCAATCAGTGACTTCCCAAACAAAATGTTAAGACAGTAAACACAATCTGCCATGTTTTGACCAGCTGCTAGTTGCGCAAAGTAAGTAGGCTGGTGTTAAGAATGTCTGCCTTGACCAAACATTTTGTAAAATCCGTCAGTTCCCAGAGAAAAGCAAATTAACACTAGGGAGTAGCGCCGAGACTTGAAAAATGTGACACACACTCGAACAGCAGTGACACTAGCTCCACTAGCACCGATAGAGAACGTCCCTACGAAAACTGAATCAGTCGTGCACCAGCGCTGGCTCCGATAACTTCATATTCTAAACGTAGCAAAAAAAATTATACAGCCTCCATTGCTTCCTTGGTGTGTGCAGACCGCACCTTTGCTTTACTAGAAATCTCTAAACCCGCAAGTTTGTCTCGCTTGAAATGCCGCAAGTGTAATGAGCGTCACTACGAATATGGTCCGTTTTCAAAGTATGGAAAGCATAGGTCTTACCGCTACTTCCTAGTGTTATTTTACTCTGTCCCAGACCCGACCGGTAGCCCTCGACGCGGAACTACCCGCTTCCCTACGCTGAGTACCGAAAGGCAAGTAAAAATTAGATGAAAAAAAAAATTATGTCACGGGTGCTTTCAAGTATAGGTAGTAAAGCAACTTGTGAAAAACTAAGTTACAAATAGCGCATTGGAGCTCGGTGCAATCATGACGACAGTCCTACAGACTGGATGACATCTTAATCCCGCGGACAATACGAAATTCCCTATCACTTTCCGACAATCTCGAATTGAGTCAGCTCAAGTACCAGCAGGGGGATTAAGTACAGACATGGATAAGCTGACGTTGCAATTTCGAGTACAGTACTGGCGCTCGATCTCGGAAACATTTTGGCCTCTCAGTACCAGTACCAACGAAATAGGACGAACTTGTCCTTAGGAATCACTAGGACGAAAGTACGAGGAGATTGTTTTCGTGGGAGAGGGGACTTCACTTCTCTAAATTTTGACTACCTTGGTTTTGGTTTTCACCTAAAAAGTCAAATGAGAATAGGAGATTGAGAGCTAAATAGCCACTTACGAGTGAAGCTTTCTCTTGACATACAGAATAGAATCAAAATCCTTTGTTGTGATTTATGATACCTTTTTAACTATTATTTTTCTTCTGTTGGAATATTAACTCAAACTGAACAGCAAAGAGCAATAAAATCAAAACAAAACCTTTGTGGTTTCAATTTGTTCTTTATCTTACCAGGGACCCATAAATTTCCTGTAATGATTCGCCATTCAGGGGGCTTGTCAATAAAAGATTTCTGATGCGCTCTTGACCGAGCGTCAGATAGTTCGAGAAATACCCACGGGGATAAAATACCCGACTATCCAGATAGACTAAATTTTTCGCAGGTGTTGTGCTGAACTAAGAATATTTCTCTGTAATGGAAGAGTGTCCTGGATCTTTTGTCCTAGCTTAGGTACCTGGTGTCATGCTGAATAGTCCCAACAAATTTTGTCTATCTGACCAAGAACGCCGATTCGACCCAAGCGGAATTTTTGGAAACTAGGTGAGGCTCGGGCAACATAGCAACACAGAAGCATAGGAAATGACAAGCACCCTGAATGGCGAGTCATTACAGGAAATTTATGGGTCCCTGATCTTACTTATATCACTGGTTGCGCTCAATGCTGTGAATAAATATTTGCTAGGTTTTATTTTCATTCGAATTCTTCAGCACCTTTCACAGTTAGACAACTTTTCGAGCATTAGTCGAAAAGCATGCTACTACTAGCAAGCTGGATGCGACTACAATAAGATTGGATGGTATCGGATACTACTGCTTACGACTGACCCAGTCGGACGCATGTTAAATCAAAGTATTCCGTACTACTACAAATTCATGTGTTAGTGTAATCTTATTATGTGATGTGTAATATCACGAATTAAATAAATTGATTGATTGATATCAATCCATGCAACTTTTTCGTACAACTACCATACAACTACACAGTCAAAGAATTCTTCATCGGGACTGTAGCTATCATTTTCCGGTAATCTTCACCGGGTGCGACACCAGCCGACTCTTTGTTCGTTTTCCAACCTACTTACCGTAGTAACTACGCTTGTCGTCACGGATCCTAGCTTCTTGGCGTCAAGGCTGGAACACAGTTTTATATTGTCGGCCAAATATGGTGCTGCAGGCTGATCGGACCGATCACGTCACAGAGATCGTAGCTACCACGCTGACTACGCTCCCAAGCGTGGGAAGCAAATACTTACTGTTAGTTACTATTTCGAGATGGTTGGAACGGTCTGCGTAGCAACTTTTTACGAGGTTGAACAGAAATAGTAACGAGCAGCTACTTTTGTTAGAGGGTGGAACGCGTAGGATTACGTGTAGCCACTGCACGGTGAGCATAAATACAAGGCTGCAGTCAACTCAAGGATAACGGGAAAGCAGGTTTATATCAGAAGTCCACGTCGGAATCGTGATCGACTAAAAAGAAGCACCGCACGGCACAGCATGGCGCAGAATGCACGAGTAATAAGAAGATATTAGCAAGTAATAGAAGTAGACAAGTAAGTGAGAGTTCGTAACTCCAGAGCGTAAAAGAAGGAATGTTAGAATATTGTTCCTGTCCCTCACTCTGAAGCATGAAAGGGCTCTTTTAGTGTTCGTGCCTCTTTTAGTACTCGGGCCTCCTACACTATTTCGTGCCGTGCCGTGCCTCTTTTTAGTCGATCCCCATCACAACCTGACCACACTAGTCCCATGACCCAATATTCAGCTTCTGCTTGGCACGAGCTTATCCCCTCTTATGGGTCACCACCAATGCCTGTCAAGATTTAAGACATGGAATCTTGACCCAACTCTCTTCGACACCTCCTAAATGGCAATAAATTTCGAGCAAGGACAGAAATAGAAATGAAAAGAGCCATAGCGAATTTTTGCAGAGCTCAACATGCTGATCTCAAAGGTCACAGATATTTGCTAATTATCCAGCGATGACTAATTGTGCTCATGTAGGGAACCGCACTACACTCACCAAACCGCATTCAATTCGTGAACAAAGGGCTTAGCCACATGTGTTGTAACTCGAAGTAAGTTTTTTCGGTGTTTATGGGACTTTCCTGGTATGGTTATAAGCAGAAATAATGTTTTTTTTTTCCGACCTCTCGAAGAAAGGGACCTTACAATATCATTCAAAGGAGTACAGAACCAGGAACATGTCCCTAAAGCTAGATTTCACCTGCCAGAGTTTTATAGCTGTATATTCTCTCGAAAGATCTTAGATCCGATAGAGGTACATTTTCCGTGAGGACCACACATGAACCAGCAAAGAAACTCCACTCAACGTGCAAGTCTGGTCTGGTGAATGTGGTATTTTGTTATTTATTTTGTATTTATGGTATTGCGGATGATTACTCGTTACTGATTTGAGTTAAACTGTTTTTTTCATTGTATGTTGTTCCCGAGCATTCGAGATGCCTCTCTGCCGGGAAAGAAGTGTTATTTATTTTATAAATTTTTTACGTAAATATATAAACCTGAACCTGAACCTGAACCTGAACGTCGATTTCAGCTATCACGGTAAATTCCTACAAAAAGAAACAAGACCAAAGATTTCGGTGGGATCCCAAAAAGTTAATATCTGATGCAGACAATTGGGTCTTGTCTTCGCCAGATCCAGTCTTTGCTAAACTCCTTGAATATATTTACTATTAGAATTTAGAAACAGATTAAGGCCAAATAGCTAATTTTTGGTTATTTGCCATTTGCGTAATTGTCTGAGAAAACCAACTGTTTACCCCTATAAGTCATATATATTCGGACGAAACTGATCGAAACTTCCCGCCTTACTTCTGCCAAATTTCCTGTTTCGGCCGAACTCCGGGTGAAAAGCTTTCCGGTTTTAGCCGGATTCCGGGCGAACTACTTGTCCGGGTAGAAAGGGGTTTTCACATAAACCTTCAGCATGTCTTCTTGCCCTTAAATTGAACATTTAATCAACTTCAAATAAAAATTTTGCTTTTAACAAACTTTCCGGTTTTGGCCGGATTCCGGGCGAACTACTTGTCCGGCAAGCAAATAGTTTTCATAATCGTGTTCAACATGTCTTCTTACCCCCAAATCGACTATTTCATCACTGTTTAAAAATATTTTGTTTACCCTTTAATTTGAACCCCCACCCCTAAATGTAGGGCTACAGGGCCCATCCACGAACTCGACCTTTCCCTTGACCCAAAGAGCTCCGACACAAGCTTTCATCAAAACATCTCATTCCCTTCGAGAGATATCATGCTGGCAGACGGACGGACATACGGACAACTTTTGCGATGTCAGAGGTATCCCTCCACTTACGTTTTGGGATCCCAAAAAGAAAATAATACTAGTCGAAGAAGATACGTACGACCTAATGCCACAGGTCCAGAATTCCATGTATTTTACAAAATTGCTCAAACCATCTTCAAGATTTGGGGAATTATTGATAGAAAGGCGCGAGAAAGAAGGTATAAACTAAAGGAGTTTAATGAGTTTTCTATATTTCGTACAGCAATGTTCTTTACTACGTTTTGGGAACCCGGTCGGTTGTGTCAGTTTATGGCTAGGATAAGACGCTCGTTCGCAATCTTCACATTACTATACTGACGTCCGAAATTCGGGCGGAATCCGACAGAAAAAACGCACTGTCGGCAGTGGCCTACTAATCTGTTTGTTATAAAGCCGTTTGGTGTTGGTAACGGGGCTCGATCTACCTTGCGTGTTGTCCTGCTTGTTCGATGCTACGAGCCGAATCCGGTGAAAGTCTTAGTCTTTCCGGGGTATGAGTTTCAGTGTAGAGGACATACAACATCCGACCTTCCGGCCTCGTTTTTCTTTCAAGTCGATAGTTCGGACAGATTTTCTATCCGTGTTCGCCAAGCGCTACTGAGATTACAATAAAATTGATTGATATTATTGAGACCTATACCTATACTTTTAATGAACGAATGGCTAAAAATGTTTATATGAGAGCAATTGTTTTAGACTAGGTCAAAATTCGGGCCAAGATGGCAGAAATTTTGTATGCTTGTAACGTTTAGGCTGACGACTCCAGGTGACGAGACAAGAAAATCATGAGCTGCGTTTTCGCAGATACCATGGTATCTGTTACCACGGTAACTGGATCTGCAATTAGTCGTTTTGCAGTAACCGTGGTGTCTGATATACGGTTGCTCTGCAAAAACAACAATTGCCGAAATTGCGCTTTTCGAAGTCATCCCAAAAGAAAAATCGATATTCTGTCACGTGACTAAGGGCCAAACTTCTTTCCCACCAATTCTAATAAAATTGATGAAAGTGAGATGACTTTTTGAGATACCACGACCAGTTACCGCGATAACTGCAAAAACGCCCTCTGACCGTGGTAACAGATACGACGATAACTGCAGAACGACTTTAGACCGTGGTATCAGATACCCATGGTATCTGCAAAAACGCAACTATGAAATGAGCTCAACCAAGGATGTCCAAGTTCATCCGCGCAAGCTGATTGCCAATTCATTTTTGCTGGTTCCAAAAGGATATGTCAGATGAAAATATTCCTTCATTCGGGCCGAAGCCTTTTCTTCTTGCTTCCTAGACTTGCCTTTTCGCAGTTGCCTAAATAACCCTGTTATTACTCTTCCTAATAAGAGCTTCCACTTTTATGGGTTGCGCTATAAGAATACATTTAGTATTATAAACGAACGACTGTAAATCGTCTTGACTGGAACGGGTGGTGGTAGGGATTGTTTTTTTTAGCGCCAAGGAGCCGTGACGAATTCAGTGGACGTAGTTCCTGATTGATAGCCAGTCTGGCTAAAATCGGCATTTTCTCGGTGAAAACGCAATGTGCGAAACTCAGCACGTAGGATGTAAATTATGTCATGTCAACAGCACAAAGTTTAGTCTCGGTGCTGGCACAAAGTGGTCGTTCAAACTATTGTTAAAGGATAACTGAAGGGTTTGTCGCTTGGTTGCCTCGTTCATACCCGGAGCTACAGCACAAATCCGTTCCTTTCTCTTCACCGTCTCCGAAAGCATCCGTGCCAGTAACTTTGCTCATTTGCTCTTTGTCTTCACTCCCGTATAGTATTTTCAGTCACTATATCCAAATGTTTGTTCTATCCGCAATCGCAATCGGTCTTTTTTTTCTCCATGCAAGTGTATAAGCAAAATACTTGGGCCTGATCCAGATCGTAGCCAGCCAATTATGACAATCTTGAAGAAAATGACGTCAAAAGACGTCATGTTGAACCCAACCAGTTATGACAATCTGGAAGAAAATGAGTCACACGAACATGTAACGCCAAAAGAAAACAAATGCATAATCGTTCTGACCGTTCGAGTAGCCATTTTAGAACACGTGCCATCACTGGCTTCTCGGAAAAAAAAATTATAGCCAGAAACAGCCATGTTTCGATGAGATGCAAGTCGCACGACGTAAGTAGTGTTCAGTAATCTCTGCCTGGACCGAATATTTAAAGAAGCCACAGTAGAACGCCATGGTTTTCAGAGTGACCATGAGCCACGTACGTGTATCATGATGTTACCAAAAAAATGTGGCGGGAGGGTTTTTTGGCAAATAAAAATATTTATCTATCTATTCGACAGTGCAAAACGGAAACATCAGCTAAGTTTTATTAGAGATATATTTCAGACCTTCTTGGTAAGAGGCTCTAGCCGCTCGATCAAGCTGGAAAATGAGCTTTCTTTGAACTTTTTTTCGAAAATTTTCTTTGAGATGAAGCTCATTTTCCAGCTTGAGCCTGAAGAGGACCCTTGCCAAAAATGGCCGAAACATAGCTCTCATAAAATTCAGCTGACGCATCCGTTTTGCACTGTCAAATATGATTCACAGTCCGCTTGGGGCTGAAGGAATATTCTTCTATCTATCTATCTAACTATGAAAATTAAAATGAAGAAACGTATTTCTACCATCATGGGCTGAGGGCCTAAAGAGCGAGCACAAATCAGCTAAAAAACAAAAATGTGCTTTAAAATGTAGTAGTATAATCCAAATAGCGTTTTCTTGTTATTTTCAAGGTCCCTTAGTATCTTAGCCTTCGCCGAAGAGAGCTTCTCCTCAGGGTTCGCCTTACGAGCAATTTACGTTCAAGTTTTCATTCACCGCGGAAACGGTATTTCTCCACCCACGTCACGGATTTGTGACGGACTGGACGCGAATACGACAGATTACCGTGATCAAACCCTGCGACAGTTATCATGACAAGAGTTATGTGCGAGAGTTATCAGACAAATGGACGGATAACTACGAATTCATATCCTGTCATTTGCGTAGAGGATCCCAAAGAGCGTCTCTCCGCTGCCCAAAAGATGCATACAATCAACTAGACAGTACCACCAGGAATCCTGTACAAAATGTTCGTCGAAACTGCACAAACCACCATTATATGAGAGTAGCTACCGCCTCTCAAAAAGATAGCTCTTGCCATTGGGCTTTGAGTGACAGACCTCGGAATCATGCCTGAGGCTTTGATCATCCAATAACCCTAATCCCGTCCTCTTTATTCACGAAATGTACAATTTTCTAAGACCTGTCACGAGTAGAAATGCTGTCGTGACAAAATTTGTCGACTTTCAAGTCAGAAATGATGTCAAATTTCGTGTTCCGCTTTTCTAACCCCCGTAAGAAGTGACAAGAAAATTCTTTTCCAGCTTTTCAGGGATTTTGACAAAGCGTGACAAGGCCTAGGATAAAACACGAAACATTACGTGTTCCTCGAGCACACATTTGTCGTTCCAGGATGTCCTAGCTGACATACTGCCGGAGAAATGAAACTTTCCTTGATTTATCGATAGGAACGACAAATTTTTCCTAATATGGATTAGTTTTTTGTGTTCTTGTCACGGAAAAAGAACAAAACCCTTGTCTCACAACCTGGGGAGTATACTGTCGGTGCCTTTGATTGCAAGGTATCTTTTGCTACTTGGGAGCCTAAAGTTTGATTCTAGCAATACCCTTGACTAAGTCCAAAACACGCCAGTGATCCTCGAGAAGAACTAGAAAACGCTGCACTAACGACTCAAACTCAACAACTAAATCCTGCGTTAACCAATCATGGCGATGTTTGGGAGCAGCTGTGATACCGCTTCCGGCTCTTCCGCTAGGTAAAGGGCGATTTTGCATCGGCAAGAAGAGTTAGTCATCAAGAGTATTGCAACCTTCGAGCGCCATATAGAGATCATCTCTGTTTGTCGGTCTGCCAAACTTGTTCTAGTTCGGGTATTTCCACATATGCTAGGACGATGAAACTTGGTGTGCGTACGTAGATCCACCCTCTAATATTAGTCAGGGTGCCACATTCTGTATCTCGCTTGTTTGACTTGATGTCTATGACGGAATGTACACAGATGCTTAGAAGTGCTCCTGGGGTGGTCGATTGTACGGAGCATTTCCGATATATAGGCTAAAAACCGCAAGTTTAGCCTATCGAATTGTCACAATTGTTTTTTTCCGAGAGGCAAAATTGCAGAAATCCAATGTCATCTTATATCGTTCGAAAGAACAGATTGATTTCTACCAGAAAATCGGTTTTAATTTTTTGTCCTCCACTTGCTATTTCCCAATTAACGTGTAAGGCTCTGGGTAGGCTATAAAAATAATGCAAACATTTCAAAAAGGCTAAGAAAACCTTTTCAACCTAATTTACGTTTTTCTTTCTAAAACCGAAGCCCGATTATTTCCGAACAACTTACGCTGAAATTCCGTTTCGATTTTGAGGGGTTGTCGATTTAGTATGTGGTATAGTCACTAGTCTATCTGAGCCAAGTTACTCCTGTACCCGATGGTTGTGAGGTGGCATCACCGAATCCAAATATAGACCCCAACATTAAAGTAAATATTAACTTGATATCTATCGTGGTTCACGAGTTGCCAACTCCACAAACAATTGGTGAAAACCGGAAACCGGCATGAAGTCAGAGCGCCCTGTCGTCCCGATATGTTTTCTTCTTCTTCTGGACGTTTTACGGATGCTGCCGGATGCTGTAGTCTGTAGGTTCTGTTTTTATCCGAAGAACAAGAAAGTTAATTTAAAGAGCAGAAAGCGGATTTTTTTTGTATTATTTAAAGCACTTTGGTCATGCCTGTGCCACTGTGAGGAGAAGAAAGATCTAAAAGCAGATATTCAGCGGTTCGAAGAAAACAAGACCAAAGGTTTCGATGGGATCCTAAAAATCTAATATTTGATCCAGACAATTGGTCCTGTCTTCGCCAGATCCAGTCTTCGCGTCAGAGAAAACCAAATTCAGATATACCCCTATAAGCCATATCTGTTTTGACGATACTGACCGAAACTTCCTGCTTTACTTCTGCCAAATTTCAGGTTTCGCCCGAATTCCAAGCGAACTATTAGTCCAGCAAAAAATTCAGAAACGAATCCAGCGGATTTCTTTATCCCTATAAAGAACATCTAATCAACTTTAAATAAAACTTTGACTTAAATCATATACAGACTCGGCGTCTTTTCTTACCCCTAAATCTGTCATCTAATCAACTTCAGACAAAGCTTTCGCTTTCAACAAACTTTCCGGTTTTGGCCGGATTCCTGGCGAACTAGTTGTCCTGTGAGAAAATGGTTTTCACCATCGTTTTCAGCATGTCTTCTTACCCTCAAATCGAAAATTTAATCAACTTCAAATGAAACTTTTACTTTTAACCAACTTTCCGTTTTTTGTCGGATTCCGGACGAACTACTTGTCCGGCAAGAAATGGATTTCACCACCGTGTCCAGCATGTCTTCTCACCCCTAAATCGAACATTTAATCAACTTCAAAAGGAACTTTTACTTTTACCCAACTTTCCGGTTTTTGCCGGATTCCGGACGAACTACAAGTCCAACAAGAAAATGGTTTTCACCATCGTACTTAGCATGTCTTATTACCCCATAATCGACTATCACATTAGCTGTTTAAAAATATTTTGTTTCTCCCTTAATTTGAAACCCCTCCCCCACCCTCAAATATACAGCTTGATCTTCGAACTTGACCTGTACTTCGACCCAAAGGATCCTCCCACCATGTTTCATCAAAATATCTCATTCCCTTCGAGAGTTATCGTGCGGACAGACGGACAGACAGACGGACAACTTTTGCGATGTCATAGGTATCCCTCCACTTACGTTTTGGGATCCCAAAAAGGCAAAGGAACGCAAGGGACTTTTACCGTGACAAATAAAACAGAAATAATTTTGTTTTAAATCGAATTTCGAAGTTTTGGACTGCATAATGGAGACCCGAGACAAACCAGGGCCCATATCGTGGTTTGAGAAAAAAAATGATGGGGAACACTTCCTTGAGCTGAAAACAATGTAAAAAGTTAACTGGAAGAGAAAAGTGGGCCTCAAACCTCCGTTTCCTGCTATATTTACCCCGTCGCTAGCGAAATCGATATTTATTCAAATAACGTATACAACGGATACGTCAGCTACGATGCTTCATCAGCGATATTTTGACCCTTCTTGGCAAGGGTCCTTGTCATTCTCTGCCAAGAAGGGTCGAAATATCGCTATACATTATTTGAATATATGTTTCAAAGTTAGCTTGCGCTCAAGGAATATTTAATCGATATTTGATTCGACATTTGTCGATTCGGGAGCCACTACTGACCATTGAAAATGTCAATGGTTCCCTAACTTAGTTCTTATTTGCGATTAGATTTCTTTGAAATTGTGTGTGTATTGTGTGTGTTTTCGTTAGTGTTTTCATATGTCTTTTACTCTTGTACTGCACTTATGCCCTAGGGCAGTGCGTAATAAATTCATCCATTCATTCATTAAGACGGGACTTGAACCCACGACTTTCCACTTAAAAGGTGACTGCTCTACCACTGCAAGCTACAGAGGGGCGTGTGAAATAGTTCACAAACCATACGATATTCAGATAGAAGTCACAGAGCCACAGGTCGTGTGTTCAAATCCCGCGTATTGGGAGCACTTGTTCACTATTCTTTTTTTCACAGAAATTTCAACTGGTTCTGCCTACAAAGATCATTGATAAAAGAATGGAGATTTCAAATCTCCCGCTAGTAAACCGAACCACCAGTGGTCTTCCCTCTTCGCGTAATCTGTCGTTATGTTTGTGTTGTGTTCAATGTAAGGTTTTGCTACGCGCGCTGTCTTTTTTTCTTTCTTTTT
The DNA here is from genome assembly GCA_030848855.1 of Branchinecta sandiegonensis. Lineage (NCBI taxonomy): Eukaryota > Metazoa > Arthropoda > Branchiopoda > Anostraca > Branchinectidae > Branchinecta > Branchinecta sandiegonensis. The sequence continues at coordinate 9,816,590 of JAUPMV010000003.1, read as the reverse complement.
TCTCCATCATTAGGGCTACACACCCTCCATTTTTTCTTTTGACGGGTTATGTATAAACTGAATGGAATTAAATTGTATATTTAAAACTGTTCATGAAGAATACTAACGAAAATTGCAGCCGATAACACCTGTGTGATGATCATGCAGCCGCGACAGCCACTGACAGCCACAAACAAGAATTCCGCTCTCTACTTTACCATTTTCTTTTTACGTTATTTTCAACAATTTCTTCTCAAACTTGGCTTGACCCGCTCTTTCATACGATGTCGCTAATTTCGCCACGGATGAAGTGATGCAATAAATTCGAAAACACAGAACCCGTAATTACAAGCCATAAACTTTGCATTATGAAAAGTCATCAGCCATAAAAGCAAACAAAGAGGAATTAGACAACGAAGAAGTTCCAACCTATAGTTCGTGTGGACAGGACATTGTTTTACGAGTTCCAGCTTCACGGGAACCCTTGAGTTAGCCCAAACCTGATTCAAACGGTCCTTTTTCCTTAATTCCCCAATTAAATAACTAACAACTGCACAGCTTAATTGAAAATAATAGGTTTTTACCTTACCCCTTGCAGATGTAACGAAGCACCCCACTGGTTGGTTTGTTCTGTGCCGTCTGTCGGTTGGGACGGTGGTAAATTCTGTATGGCGTGTGAACGACATTTATGAAGCTATATTTCATTCATGCTGTCAGGTTGCAGGACTGTAGAATCTTCACGGATTTAAGACTTGTCACTTCTAAAAAGAAAATATAAAATAATTTCAAATTAACGGTCCTTTTGCGTGTCGGCATAATCTCGTTTAGCTGTTTTTGTTTCTAAAAATGTATCTGCCTGAACTGACGCAGAGATAAAGTGTTCAAAATAGGGCCGTATCCAGGAATTTACTTTGGGAGGCGACGGGGTTTCTACGCGCGGGTCAGAACTAATCCATACCTAACAGAGCATAGATCAGAGGCTACATACACTATTATTCTTGGATGTTTCAGGGGGGGGGGTGAGGGCGAAACCCTTAAAGGACCTGTCTTACCTATAATACTAACGCAACGTACTTTCATAATCATTCCATATATTTCTAAACCCGGAGACCCTAATCTCGTACGGTACATTCTAACCCTTCTAACTAAACCACGCTGATTTTCTCACTTGCCGTGTTTCGCTTCCTTCTATGTGTATCACGCTGTCGAAGGTTTTCTGTGAGAAGTTTTTCCATCAGAAAAAACGGTTATGTAAATTTTTTCCCTGTTTTCGCTGCAAGTCACGGGTCTCCAAAAAGGCTTAAAACAACCGAAATCGTGGGTTATTTGTTGAAAGCACAGCCTAGTTTTAAAGTAACACTGAGGGTTGAATAGTAAATAGTGCGAGAGGTCCTTTAAGCTCCCTGGATACGGTCTTGGTTTAGATGGCGTATTGCAATATTTGGTAACCTGACTTATCCAAGTCTAAAACTCCTGGACAAGACACAGCTCCATCTATTTCTCTTACATTTTATTTTGCACTTGCATTTGCACACTGCCTTGGGGACATAAGGGGATATAAAATTAACCTAATAACTAATACAACAGTACGCAAACACGAACTTGCGACATGAGTGAATGACAGTACTTCCGCATTCAGTGCCTGTATAATAGAACATTCATTGACAGTTGACATGCTTCTTACCAGGGATGGAAAGTCACAGCACAAACATCTCCAATATAATATAATACGAATGATAATTTGTTTATACCCCTCATACTTCCCAAGAGAGAAAAAGATGAAGAATACATAAAAAAAACGGATAATCATGTTAACGTAATACAGAAGAATCAAACTTATAGCCATCAACTAAATAATAAACCAAACAGGGAAAAATGAAAATAACACAACTCATCCAAAAAAGACAGAGAACAAACAAAACTAAACGCTAGAATAACAAGACCAAGGTTTCGATGGGATCCCAAAAATCTAATATTTGATCCAGACAATTAGGTCTTGTCTTCGCCAGATCCAGTCGAAGCCAGGCTAATCATCAGGAAAACCAAGTTCAAATATACGTCTATAAGCCATATCTATTTTGAAGATACTGACCGAAGCTTCCTGCTTTACTTCTGCCAAATTTCCGGTTTCGGCCGAATTCCGATCGAACTAATTGTCCAGGAAAAAAAAATCAAAGACGGATTATCGTCTATCCTTATCTCTATAAACAACATCTAATTAACTTCAATTAAAACTTTAACTTCTAAAAAAAAAACGGTTACAAACGGATTTCGGACGAATTATATGTCCGGGTAAAAAATGATTGTCATATACAGACTCAACGTCTCTTCTTACCCCTAAATCTGTCATCTAATCAACTTCAAATAAAACTTTTGCTTTTAACAAATTTCCCGGTTTTAGCCGGATTCCGGGCGAAATAGTTGTCCGGGTAGAAAATGTTTTTCGCATAAGTGTTCAACATGTCTTCTTACCCCTAAATCGAACATTTAATCAACTTCAAATGAAACTTCTACTTTTAACCAACTTTCCGGTTTTGCCGGGTTCCGGACGAAATGCTTGTCCGGCGAGAAAGTGGATTTAACCATCGTGTTCAACATGTCTTCTTACCCCATAATCGACTATCACATTACCAGTTTAAAAATATTTTATTTGTCCATTAATTTGAACCCACGACTCGACCTTTCCCTTGAGCTAAACGATCCTCCCACCAAGTTTCATCAAATTATCTCATTCTCTTCGAGAGTTATCGTGCTTACAGACGGACGGACGGACAACTTTTGTGATGTCATAGGTATCCCTCCACTTACATTTTGGGATCCCAAAAAACCCTTCCAAGAACCAACTTAGAGAACAATTTTCCAACAAGCATCAAGGGGATCTGGTGAAATGTCATCTCGCGAAGCTTCCCATTTCTTGTCCAAGGGGGACACGCGTGATAGTATATATTTATGTATATATATATATATATATATTTTTTTTTATTATAAACCCACTATACAACAAAAAAGTGAAAAACGGAGGGAAAAAGAAAAACATAGATAACGTATCAACGATCTAAAAGGAACAAGCATCTTGACTTCGATGTATGCGACCGTCTACACGCTCGCCGCTCAATTTCTGGTAGGCTTCCAACTGGATCAATAACATTGAAATAGCGCATAATACCTGTGTTACTATGACGGGCAGGTAGGTACAGGAAGTATTTACAAAACTTAAAATATGTCTTCCTTAAGCGCGACAGGTCATTTGAAGACAGTAGGTCACTCACCCCGGATAAACATGTAATGTGGGAAGCTACACAAGCAGAAAAAATTCTTCCCAGGTCTCTTCTTCCAAATTTACCGCGATTTGGTATAATAGATGCGTAAGCAATTCGGATGGAACCAGCCATCTGTCCACATAATAATGTTCTAGTTGATCGCAGCTTATTCGAAAACCGAGCACCCAGATACGTAAAAGCCTCAACGGGCTAAGAACTGTTGAGCCCAAAGTTATTTCTACAGGACAATCACAATTAAATGCCGTAAACTCACATTTCGAAACGTTAACTTTTAGACCAATATCGGAAAGACCATTTAGTAGCTTATCCAGATTACGCTGAAGTCCACTTCGGGTGCGACTTATCAATAGAACATCGTCGGCATACGCTAGATATGTAATTTCAACTCCACATAAATACGAACTTGGCACCAAACTATTAAGTAAATAAGGTATGGCCGACTTGAAAATACAAGGTGAAAGAACACTGCCCTGGCGCACACCACTTTTTACAGGGATTGAACAACTCAGTTTAGAGTCCCATTTTGCAAAAACTACAGCGTTTTGATACCAATAGAGCAGTGTGGCACAAATGCTGCCGTTCACACCAATATATATATATATATATATAATATATATATATATATATATATATGCTGCTACTTTTATTATATGTCGCATGATCAAATGGTCGACCATGCCATCAATGGAGCATTCCAATCCAGCTAAAACATTCAAATAGGATTTATATCTTCTTGGAATACCCTCCCCCACATAATCACAGCGGAACCCCAAAGGAACTATAAGACCCTATGGGCTCGAATGTTCGTGATCAGATTTCTTACAAAATGCTTCACTCGCCACTTGGCCTATTTCACTCCTAAGCTACATTTATCATTATTAGTAAAATATGCCTTAAATTTTCCTTCAGTCCAAGCTGATGGCGAATCATATTTGATATGATTCGCCTATCAGAAATTCGCTTATAAAAAACTATGCCTTGCCAAAGTCACAGGCTACTGTCAAGGGGTTACCCACTCCCCGCCACCTGCTGTTAACCCATCCCGATGAAAAATTTATCTCAAAATAGTAGTACGAAGTTTAACAAAAGAGTAGCATGCAGTACAAACTGATGCTACTCCATGCTTCTACGTCAAGGCTACCGTGTTACTGCATACTACTGCATGCTACTATTAGCAAGACTGGATGCTACTATGGCAAGACAGGATGCTACTGGATAATACTACTTAAGATTGGACCAGTCTGAGGCACATTAAATGATAGCATTCTTTGCTGTTACATAGTATTACATGCAACTTTTTCGTACAACTACCATACAACTACGCAGGCTACAAACTTTTCATCGAGATTCCCGGCACCGACCGAAACCAGCGATACCGACACCGGCCATAAATTAGGCGGTTCCCACTTCTAAAAATACTGATTTTAATGTCTTATCACGTGGCAACCGGTGCCGGCACCGACGGGGCATTTCGGCACCGGGCACTTGCTGTAGACCTAAACTAAAATTGAGGGTGGCCAGCCCCTCGGCAACTGTTGATTATTCTAATCGCATTTTACGGTTAGCTCTTGTTCATACGATATTCGTAGCCAGGGCCGTATCCAGGAAGGGTTGACCCCCCCCCCCCCCCGAAACATACGAAAATAATCATTTTTATAGGCTTGTCCCTCTGATCTATGTTTTTTTTGTAATTTTTTTTCCGACCAGCAGACAACCCCCCCCCCTCCCGAAAGGCCCCCCCCCCCCTCCTGGATACAGGCCTGTTCGGAGCCCTACGGCGTGCCACTTCTTCAGGTGAACGGAGAATTTTACTTGATCACCATCACCCTTGATCCGAATGCGAAACTGCAGCAAGAATCCGGAAACATTTGCTTTGTTCCATTCCATCCCGTTACTCCAAAGATAGGGGGTGTCACCTTTCTATATTCGGAGTTATTTCTGTGCCTCAATCATCTTTGGAACGTTAGGCATCCGGGAAGGATCCCCCTTCGCTGATAATGATACTGTTTTCGGCCTTAGAAATGACCCGTGTCAACGAACAGATGTTATGTTCTAGAGAAACAATTTGCATCCCAGGAAATCATTAACCATATTGTTCAGAATCTTTCATGAGGACATGCAATTAAGAAATGGGTCCGTATTTTGCCCAGGAGTGGTTTGACTGGAAACTCGGAAGGCTGAGTTCCCATAATCCAGAACACCTGATCCCGGTTTGTCAGAAATGGGTCTAAGAGTGAATTTGGGTTGCCATTGAATTGGGCAGCAATGTTTGATCCCCCCCCCCCCCTATCCATTTTAGAGGGCTCCAGGATGTTGTTCAAGGGATTAAAGCTGGATGAAATGCGATTTTCGCACAAAAAAGCATACAACTTTCACTCTTACAAATTTTCCTGGTTTCACTGGATTTCAGGCAAACTACTTGTCCGGCGAAAAAAAAAAGGTTCAAAACAGATTCAGCAAGTCTCCGTATCAATGCATTGAACCTTTCTTCAACTTCAGAACTTTTACTTCTCCGAAACTTCCGTTTTTCTCGGATTCCGGGCAAACTATTTATCCGGTGAGTAAATGACCCCTGAATCGACTGTCACATTGGCTTGAAATTTTTTTCAGCCCTAGGGCTACGGGCCCATCTACGAAGTTGACCTGTAGCCTACTTACCTTGACCCAATTACCCTTGACCCCTGTTCTGTAACTTGACCTAATGGACCCTCACCAGGGGCGTCACGACCCCCAGTCTTGTCGACCAGTCGGTAAGAACAACTGAGTCGGCGCGAAGCACCGCGATTTTTCGTCAAAACAGTTGGTTTTTTTCATGAAAACAGTCGGTTTTGTGAAAATTAGTTGGTTTTTTGTCAAAACGGTAGGTTTTTCTGAAAATCAGACGACTTTTTTTCTAAAGTTCATTTTTTTTCTTGAAAACAGTCTTTTTTTCTGCAAAAACAGTCGGTAAATGCCTTGCCCCCCTCCCCAAACATTTTGTCTAGTAACGCCTCTGATCCTCACACCAAGGGTGAAGAAAATATCTCCACCCCTTCGAGAGTTATCGTGCTGACAGACGGACGGACAGACGGAATGGACGACGTTTATGAAGTCATAGGTATCCTGTCACTAACGTTTTGGGATCCTAGAAAGTACTTATACATAAAAATTAACCGAAAAGGGCTTTGGTATGGCAGTCTAATTACCCATCACTTTTTCACTGGAACAAAAGACCATCGCCCCGCTATTCATACAATCAACTTTTATCGAATAAACTTTTCTTTTTTATTTGAAATAGTTCTATGTACTTGAAGCTCTATGCTTGCAATATTTGACAATTAAGTAGACTTTTGGAAGAATACTTGGTATTTGAGTAAAATTTCCTGGAGTACTTGGTACTTGTGCTTAAGTAAAAAATGGTTGGCACAACACTGGGGCAGTTCCGAGGAATGACGATTTCCGGGTTAATCTGCGGTTCTAGGCGGATGACAAGTTGAATCGTCAGACCGACCGACAGAAAAGCGATCGGTATATGACTCCTTAAAAGAGAACTATGTTTTACAGCACTCAGTACAGACTTTAAGTTTTGCTTCGCTAAGGCCTTTTTATCAATTCACCTGTTTTGATTTTTTTACTTTGTTTCTAGTATCAAGAATTACGGGGAACCATACCCATTAAGTAAATGACCTCTGGGCTTTAGATGGTGCTATCTGGCCTTGACCTTGATACATCACACGGTCCAGTCCCAAAGGGCTATTTTGGCATTTGTCTCAGGGCTACGGCCATAAACGTAACTGCTTGCTGCGAGGTAAATCACAAGTGAAAACACAAGAAATAGATTTTTGTTTTGTTCTGTTTCTTTTTTCTTCGCTCTAACCCCCAAGGCTATTTGATGAAACTCTATCGTTACTCCCGTAATGATACGTCAGACATCTTTTCGTCGACGTTACAACGCTGGGTCGGGGGGGGGGGGGACAAGAAATAAGAATTGGTAGCGCGGGCGGTTTCCAACGGAAGCAACCCTGCCGAGAGACCACCCCTTCGCCCGGTGTTATCGTAGAACCTTACAAGTCGAGAGAGATAGCGGCAATTGGTTCTATTTGAGAAATGAGAAATGAGAATACGACAAAGAGAGAGAAAACAAAAATAATTGGTTTTCACAACCTCACTTCGCTGAATTAACAGGCTTTTTAAGAATACGTTCTTAATCGAAGATTACAGATGATCAAAATCTTTCCTTAAGTCCGGTCTTCACCTTCCGGAATTTGGGTTACCAGATTTTCCGAGATTTTTTTTGAATTTCTTCTGCGATACTTAAAAAATCCGGAAATCTGGAAGTTCAAAAGCCCCTTTTTTCCGGATCATTTTGATATACTTTTGGACCCGTTCATATTCCAGATGCAATTTACAGAAGACGTCAAAGAATAATCTGGAAGCCTAGATTCCGGAAGTTCCGGGAGGTGAAGACCGGACTTTAGACCTTACTTAGATGTTTCAGTTAGAGCTGATATGTAGTCAATAAGCATTGAGCAATGAGACATCTGACAGTTTTCGAGAACCATATTTGGATCTGCCTTCGCCATTTTCATGTTTGTTTGTTTTTTTAGTCGTTCCGATGGATTAGAGTTTGCTTTAATGTTGATTTGTTTTTTAGTATTTATATAATCATTTATTTTGTTCTCATCAATTTTGGTGGATCAATAAAAGGCGCTCGCGGTTTTGGAACTTTTCCCGGTTTTTGTTTAAGTATCCGCGAAGAATGCTGCACGTTTTGCAATGCAACCGTATGGGCTTCGGCAAACAAGACAAAAGACTTCAATGGGATCCCGAGGAACACCTCGTTTGAACAGAAAATCTCACCCTCTTCGAGACTTCCCGTATTAACAGACGGATGGACGGATAATCTTTACGAAGTCATAGGTAACGTTCACCAACGTTTTGGGATCCCAAAAAGATCATTAGCAGGGTGGCTCCCTACATCCCTAGAGGAAAAAATTGAGTGACAGCTAAAAGACAAATAAAATTGTAAAAAGTGAGCGATTTCCACTGACTGAATTCCTAATTCCACGTACGCGAAACTGTGAAACGGAATCTAGATGTCCCACAGCTCCCTACCCCTCGTGATTCGGAAAGCACATTCATGTTTCCAGCTTCTTGCAAAAAGCATATCGGCATAATCGACTTTGTGAAAAGCTTATTAACGTTTTCTCAACGTTCATGAAAACATCCTAAAATTTCCAGTTCTTCAGCAAGACAATTGGAAATAATCTACGGAAATTATCAATGCAATTTAATTTAATAACGAAACTATACCGCGAGATCTTTGCATTCCATGCTGACATGGCCCTTATGATTGCCATTTCATGTCGGGTGTTTTTCACTAACATTTCTAGTTGCAGTTAATTACTCCAGAAGGAATCAGCGGAACCGTAATTTTGTTGCGACACCTTTTGTTAGGACCCAATAGTCAGTGAACAGTGTAGATGACCTCTGCAGACTACACCGGTGGGGACAGGGGCGTCATTTCGCGGAAACCTAGAGGGGGGGGAAATGGCATCGTCCCAGGACCCCTTTGCATTCTTTAACGTACATCTTACATAGGTGAAACAGATAATAGTTTAGCGTTTAACAATATATGAACGAAAAGTAAAATACATATTCTCAAAGACTGATGCAAACAAATAGTTTGCATAAAGAGTACACATATTCGGGTTTACGTCATGTCAAGTAGGTTTGACAGAGTTTTTGAAGCTAAATTGATGTGACTCTTGGTCAGTCGTAGGCTCCTTTTAGTCACGGACTTACCTCGTGCGGCTGGCGTTTCGAAATATTAACGAGCAGAGGCGTCACTAGCCAAAATGTTTGGGGGGGGGGGACGAGGCATTTACCGACTGGCTGGTAATTTTTACCGACTGTTTTCAACAACAAAAAATGACAGTTTTGAAAAAAATCGACTGATTTTCAGAAAAGTCTGCTGATTTTCAGAAAAGTCTACTGATCTTCAGAAAAACTGACTATTTTGACGAAAAATCGACCAATTTTCAGAAAAACCGACTGTTTTCATGAAAAACATCAACTGTTTTGACGAAAAATCGCGGCGATACGCGCCGACTCGGTTATTTTTTACCGACTGGCCGACAGCATTGGGGGGCGTCCCCCCCCCCCCCCCCCAGTCGTGACACCCCTGTTAACGAGGGCTGTCCTGAAGCCTATCCTAGACTGCAAAATGCGAGGGAAAATGTTGGGAGAATGCGCAGTATACAGATGTCGATGTTATGCAGAGTGTTAATGAGAAGCTAACTTATCTCAACCTGGTAATCTGCTGCAGAAAGGCACTGTACTGTCAGACAGACAGAGGCAGATTTGCCGAATTCAAAGACAATCAACGCTTCTAAATCAGAATCAACTAAAAAGAGGCACGGCAAGGCACGACATAGTGTAGGAGGTACGAGTACTAAGAGGCACGAAAACTAAAATATATAATTTCGCAGATATAAGCCGAAGCTTCAAATTCAGATATGATTGTGAATAAAAAAAAGTCTGCAATTCTTACAATTTGATTCCTAAAAGAAGAGGCAAAATTTGAACCTCCTAATCCAGAGACTTTGCGTGTAAACCAAATTAATTCCTCTGTTTAATTACAGCGAATGATTTAAAATGGGAACCTCAAATGGAGGAAATGGTAAAGCGTGGACATACCGGCCTTCATATGTTGAAATTATTTGCTAAAAACAGGTCCCCGAAAAAGATCTTTTCCGTTTCTACGTTTTGTACGTCAGGGGCTAGAATACCTGGTGAAAGCTTGACATTTTGGCCTTACTGAGGACCAGGCTTATCGGAAGGAAAAAATACAGAAGCGTGCCCTTTCGATTATATCTAGATCCCCCAAAACTGCTGATAAGAATCTCCTCCAAAAATACGAACTTGAGTCTCGTAGGTTGAAACTGTGCATGGCTTCTGGCAAGGAAATGCCCGAGCACCCCATACGTAAACAAATCGATATCTATCTATCTATGTATCTAAAATGACCCTTTCAGACTTAAGAGTGAGGGGCAGGAACAATGTTCTAACGTGGATCTGGAGTTCCCAATCTCTTTTATTATTCCTCTTGCGCCATTCCGTGCCGTGCTGTGCCTCTTTTTAGTCGATCCCTTCAAGATCCTAAAATCCGGTCAAATCTATTCTCAACCTATGTTCCTTACGATTATTCAAGCTTTCCCACGAAAAGTCTCTAAGCTTGACACAACAGAAGCCAATTAATTATTTTTCGAGCTCCTCCTTCATACTTCCATTATGGCCTAGAAACTTCCAAGTCCCATTATGAAGACAAATAGCCCATACCACATGAATTGTTGATCAGATATGGAACTTGGCAGCTGATTAATTGGCCCACGTACCTGGAGTTTTATTTTACTTTCTGAAACAAGCCGACTATACATCTCTGTTTCATTCAAGCAGTAAAAATGTCACTTTTTGTTCAACTGTAACGCCATTAGCAGTAACAAGTCTTACAAATTTTTTTCGAGCAAATGATAAACTGCCAGAAAGACTTGAACGAATTAAGAATCTCGACACCTAGGCACTTCAACTAATAGGCTTTTACCTCACACGTTTCTTGTTTAGTACAGGGGTGGTGCATAGTGGCGTAAATAGGGCACACAACCCTTTCATTTCAAACTGCAAGAATCAAAGGAAGAACTTAAGAAAAGAACACACAAATTGAAGCATCTTCGACCATATAGACTATTACCATCATAATAAATGTGGTGAGTGTGGCAGTTGTGAATTAACAAAGCTGATAAAGGGCCTTTGTTCAGACCTGCCCAAATTTCGGTCGAGTTCGAAACATTTGCAAATAAGTCCTGGCATTTGCATGAAGTGCTATATTTCCGTCAGGAAATATCCATTTTGAATTCAAGCAAAGGTTACAAATTAGAAACTATACAGCCAAAAGTACAATAAACCATGATCATAGCAAAAACTTTGTTCGGCCTGGCGCATTTTCCTCTAAATCGACTATTTTTTTAGCTTTTCAACACTATTTGTAATCCCCTTAATTTAAATCCCACCTCTAAGTGTAGGGCTATAGAGCCCATCTACGAAAGTGTTCAACAGTTTGACCCAAAGATCCCTCACACCAAGTTTGAACAAAATATCGGGATCGACTAAAAAGAGGCATGGCCCGATATAGTGTAGAGGCACGAGTGTGTACTTCATTCGAACAGTACTTGCAGAGCCTGGACCAGCCTAAGGAACACAGACCACACATGACTAATTTTTGTGATTCATCTGGACTCCGATAGAACCAGGATAGACTAAAAAGAAGCACGGCACGGCCCGGCATGGCGCAGGAGGGATGCCTACAAAAAAGAGGCAAGCGTAGTAAAAAGAGTCAGGGCATAATCTAACGTCGTAATCAAAGACCAGTTCTGGTTATCTGAGCGGGGGGGGGGGACGTGTTCACGGGATCTGGCGGGGACAGGAAATCTACAAGAACCAATTGACTGGATCAAGAAGTCCAGTAAATATAAAACTTTTGGGATCCCATCGAAACCTTTGGTCTTCTCAGTTCCCGAGCTTGTTTGTGTGAAAAAAAGGGGAATGACCGGTGTTCTAGCTTGCCTTCTTGTCGGCACGTTAGCTGTCGCAAGCCTTAAAACACGAGCCCTGTTCTTACACTCGTGGTCTGGCATGCGTGCCTCTTTTTGTACTCGTGCCGGATTCAAAAGGGAATCGAGCGGTAATTGACAAATCCAGAGCCTGAAAGAAGGCACGCCAGAAAACGGTTCTAAAAGAAGGCATAGACGGGGCATGCCTCCAGGTGCAGGCATGGCTTATTTTAGTATGCCCTGACTTTATTTAGTACGCGTGCCTCTTTTTAGTAAGCGTGCCTCCTGCACCATGCCGGGCCTTGCCGGACCTCTTTTTAGTCTATCCCGGTTATATCGGAGTCCAGATGATTCACAAAAATTAGGCATGTGTGGTCTGTGTTCCTTAAGCTGGTCCAGGCTCTGCAAGTACTGTTCGAATGAAGCAGCAAGCTGCTTTGTAAATTGTGAAGAAATAGTCTAAAAAGAGTCTCCAGTTCCAAAATCAAGCCTAGCCTTTAAAACTTGACTGACACCCGGGGAGCCGGTAGAGGGGTGCTACTTAGTTAACATTGACAGTGCCATTCTCATACCCTTGCTGTGACAAAAGTCAAGTACCAGTCAGCCAAGGTACTAGCTAAGGTATCCTGAAGACACCTGAATGCAGCCTTACCTTCATTTCGATCTTCATTTTACCATCTTGCCCAAAACAGCACTGATCAAAGTGAACTCCCAAAGAAGAATACAGTAGAGGTGTGTAGCCTATTTTAGTCTGACTGTTCTGGGGATCTCTCTTTGGTTGGTTGACTGGTATGACTAACGTTTGCTCTTCTTTTTTTTTACCGTCCATTACGACGTCTGCTACAAAACCCCATCTATCTGAGACCATTCTATTTATGATAAAGCAACCCGTCGACCTGTGGACTGTGGTAGCGAAAAGCAGGAGCATACCAACCACTATCCTGAATGAAGATGAAGCATCAAACCTACTTTAAATCAACAGCTGTTTACATTTGATGTGAGAATACTGGAAATCCCTTCTATCGACAACTAGACCGACTTCTGCAATGACAACCATTTCAAGAGCCGTTGAGATAATAGCAAGAACAAATAATCTAATAGAATCACCGTCTTTGGTCCCAAGCAGCGACTATGGATACCCCGATAAAACTGAGCGGAGCTAGAGGTAATGCTGTGAGGTTTGAGCTTATACCCGTCTACTTCCCTCTTCGCCACTGCGCATACCAGGTGAGAAACCGTACGATGCCTGCAGGGATGGAGAACCGGTCTGCAGCGAGTTAGACATGACGTCACAACGGCAGACAACCAATCAGCTGTGAAGGACGACTCAGAAGGCGTTCGTATTCTTCTGCGGAGTTGTACTGCGATACAGCTATGTAGATATAACAAATGTGATGTTCTGCAAAGGAGGGCAAACGGAAATCTCATGAAATATTTAGACGATGAGTCGGGATGGAACTAGGTTGGGACAATAAGCATAAACCCTAGATACATTATTGACAGAACAGGACCGGACCGGGGCATTGTGGGCGGAGCTGGAATGCCCGTGATCACGACTTGGGGTACTTCCAGATTATCTAGGCGAGGAAACTTTGTAGTACCAGACCACATTGACTTGGAAAGAGTCACATTCCCCGATTCGACCATCGTGGGGATGTAGGGAACTTTGGAATGGGTTATCGGACGTGAATAGAACTTGACAAGTGGCAAGAGCTAATGTCTCAGACCTCCCGTTTCAAGTCCGGACCAATTCCAGTACTGATGTACGGAGGTCGAAGGTGGCCGCTGGAAATCTCGTGAAAACTCTTCCAACTACTTTGGTCAGACCCAGTTCGGACACAGAATTATCACAGCTAGAGTATTTGCTTCTACCTTCGATTAAGTTGTACGTGAATCGGAACCAGAGTGCGACAAAACTTATATTGTGAAACAGCTTTCAATGAGTGGAATAACCACTAGATCAAGCCCTAGAAAGGAATATCGGGAGAGAGATCCAGCCTTGACAACTGCAAACCGTATTTGACAAACATGCTAACTGTTCTTACAAGTGCCATATGAGCTTTCAGCTCTTGTCTGTTGCAGCGTGGATAAGAAGGAGGAAAACACTTTTGGAAAATTATTGAAGAAACAGTAACGAGGGCTACACTGCCCCGACGAGGCCCACCCACGATCGGCGTGAGTCCAACTCGGTATGCACCACTAGTTCACTAGCTTGTCACTACTTCTGAAGGGTGTGCCTGGTAGGCTTCCTAGAAAGATGACTACATGTGTTGTGCTCCTTTGCAGTTCATCTCAGTAACGATGACACTGACACAAGCCTGAAGTCACTACCACGAGGCACATTATTCATAATTTTTTGCCCTATGCCAAAACAGACATCGAGACTATCCAACAGGATTGCAGCATCAAGATTCTACGAATGATGATCGGGTCCATCGGGCGATGAGGAAAGAAGAACTGATCGATTACTAGAAGTATTACTGTACTTGCACTTTTTTAAGGAATAAATAATACACGATAAATGGTAAAAACATCGGCTGGGGTAACTCAAGGGACACAGCTCGGCTAGCGTGCATTTACTAACGTTGTAAGATTTCTAATCTCCTAATTTAAAACATACAATATCGGCTTAATTCTGAAACGTCAGCGACAAAAAAAAGTCACCAACTCTTACCCTGCTAATCATCCCCATGAAAGCAGTCGTGCTATTTCACTAAACCTTCCAAGTTTTCCATTCCAATCCAAGTTTTTAAACTTTCAATCTTAAGAAGCCTATTCAAGGAAAAAAAAAAGATTTTGACAATCTTAGAAACCTAAGAAATATCCCAAAACGGTGTCACTGGTGAGAAAAACGTCCAAACAAAAAACCGCCACTGTCAAAGAATGTCCCCATTCCCTAAACGTTTGGGGACCAAGGTACTTTGGCTCGACACATTTTTTTAGACAGGATGTCATTGGTCGGGGCCTTTTACAGAAGGGAAAGCTATTGTTCGGGGACCTTATTTCGGTACTTTCTGCTACGGACGATCTGGGATAGAGTTGGCGTTCCGGTCGTAATCTGGGAAAATCAATATGTTTATATATTCACCTTTGAGATCCCATCGAAACCTTTGGTCTTGTTTTACAGGAAATGCCACCTTTGTTCTGTAAACAGAAACTTCAGCAAGCAAACAGTCAAATCAACTAAACTAGGTTCAGAACCATTTGGCAAGGTCTGTCTGAGAGAAGATCTTCCACAGACAACCCGCAATATCGAATTTCAAAGGACAAGTTTCAAGACGGATTCCGGAATCCATTTATTTAACACCCGCCAATCTACGAAAACAGGTAGAATCAGATCAAATTAGGTATTTTGGGTTGGATTTTTTCTTCGAATCGGAAATTGAGTCCGTCATAAATTAAGGTAGATGATGGGACGAGCTGTAATGACACTTGGACACCGGACCCGCCATACTTTGAATGTGCCGATGCTTGATTTACAGCCATCCGGAACACTGAAAACACGGCAGGGAGTGCATAATGATTCATGAAGCATGCCTAGCCCAGAGTTAATTACAGGACTATAGATTCAATATTACTAGGGTTCATAAATCAACTCTTCAAATGAGGAAGATATTGCACTCGATAATGTCGAATTTGGAACTGACGATAAATTGCAGGGATTTACTGGTTTAACCAGTTATGCTCGGAATTCGAAGCGAAATAGATGGAGATCAGCGGAGGTTTGCTGAAGATATTTGGAATGATAATATGCAGAGAAGCAATTCGCACAGAAACGGGAAGCTCCTATCAGAGCAAGAACTTCGACAAATGGCTGTTAAGAAGCTTTGCAATTCCTCGTGCGATGTATTTGACCAGTTAATTCTTTAAATAGAGCCAAAGGCCGAAAATCTTTTCTTGTGATTTCTCAGTTCCGTGCTTTGGCTCCAATCGATCTTTGTTGTTTTGGTAACTGTCCAGTCGGTTTTGTGGAATGGTCAGTTTTAAGGCATACTAGATATCATTAATTTTATATTTTTCAACTTATCTATACTTGGTCTTTAGTTCAATCATGTGAAGTTCACATGACTGCACACTGGTTAACACAAACGAAGCCTTCCCCATAAAACCCTAATTGGTTAATCTACGTAGAGCTTACGCTGTTGCCACTTTTCTCTGATGGAACCTGTGACAATTGGCCGCAAAAATCAGTGACATTTTAGTTTCAACAAAAACCTCTTAGATTCTAAGGTTCCAATTCGCTCCTATGAGAGTAGCCATTAATCGTAAAAACAAAAAATCCTTTTTTCGAAAAGAGCTGCCTTGAAATTGGTCAAATGCTTTGAAAGCACAAAATTTGCAAGATTTTTGGCATGAGTACGATTTTCTGCTACACATTTCACAAAAGTCGAAACCCTGTGTTAAATCGCGGAAATTCTGCGACCAGCGGGAGTACTGCTTACGGTCGGTCTGATGACTTTAGTGTGGTTGTGTGGCGGGATTTGAAAAAAAATGTGTAAACAAAGCTTCCATTTTTGGCACTAATACTTATTTGGACAATAAACCGCTGACCAGACTATGTCCGTTTTTGTTTACCTAGCTTAAAAAACGTTGTGGGAGTCAGTGACAGTGTGTGCTCCAACATTAGGGACTTAACGGTAGGAATTGTTTTTTCACTTCCTTTTTGTCTTTCCCGAAACAACATAAAATTACAACGGTGATTTCAGCATACGGCTTTCATAAGAAAACCCTAGTTCTTGTGACGTCAATTGGTTTCAAATGCCCAAAATCTCGACGGTTCAATTCCTGACCAGGACAGAACATTTTAATAAAAATATCCGCTATACAGAACAGAATAACACTGGGGATAGCGCCAAGACTTTGAAAAAAAATACACACACTCGAATACTAGTGCTACTAGTACTACTAGCGATGGAAAACGTCCCTGCGGAAACTCAATCAGTCGTGCACAAGCTCTGGCTCCAATAACTTCATATTCTGCCAGAGCAAAAAAAAAAAGATACAACCTCCCCTGTTTCTTCGATGTGTAGACCGTACCTAAGCTTTACTAGAAATTTCGAAACCCGCAAGTTTGTCTCGCTTTAAATGCTGCAAGCGCAGCGGGCTGCGCTGCAGCTATGGCCCGACTGTGAAGCACGGAAATCATAGGTCTTGGTGCTGCTCTCTAGTGTTATTTTGCTCTGGCACGGTAGGATGCGACTCCAGGTAGAAAAAGTGAAAATGTAAAAAATTTAGGTACTGAAAAAGACACAGCGGGAGCTAACACTAGTAATAACTACTGACTTGACTCCTTTAAAGCCAGGTGACCGAACAAGTGCATGAGAACGATTTTGTAAGGAACGTGAAGACGAAGGAGCCGGGAATAAGCGCTGCTGGTTATTAAAGAACCCCTCTTGCTTATTCTGCTTTTTATAATATAACCTAGCTCCCATACAGAATTATAAGCTTCTAAAATCCCCACCTTTGTCCACTGTCTCGTTTTGTGCCTATGAATTTTTAGCGCTTCTTTGGCCTTGCCGAGTTTTGCCCGTCACACAACGAAACTTTTGCCGGAATCTTCAACGTCCGCTGACAACTCTTCCACACATAAGCATCTCATAAGCATCTTTTTATTGCTTCTCTTCTTTGCTTAGTTTTCCCACTTTTTAACCACGACGCGTTCAGTTTTCAAATGTTTGCGCCCAGCCGCCGCGTCGGAGAGCAGGCAGGCTGGAGGGAATCGACAAGCGCTCATAAAAAATCGCTAATTTCAGGAGGAAAGTAATGGTATATTCGAAAACTTTTTTCTGACCCATTTCACTGAGAAAAGATCAATTCTAGTAAGAGTTGTTCTTTAAAGTTTAACTTAAAAAGGCAGCTTATTTTTACAATTTGAATCATACGAGGTATTTTGTATTTTTTCACTCTGTGCTCTAGTAATAACGTTCTGAGTCTGCGCTGTTTGCATGACAACCCAAAATTCTCCCAGACGCGGAGAATCCGAATCTCAACAAGGTCTGCATTTCTAGGGTTCAAGATGCTAAGCTGGGAAAGTTACGCCTGTAGAAATTAGGAAAATGATGTTAAGATATGTTTTGCAAGGAATCTGATATTTTAATTTTCTTCTTCGACAATGGCTTACATCTATAGTTGGCAAGTATTTCAAGCGTAGACGGACAACCACATAGAGGTACCGCAGACCCGAAAGAATAAGTTCAATCTTAGTTACCTGTCAAAATCAGTTACCTGTTGATAACGGACAAACGAAGTAACGCATTTTTATCGGGTTTTCGGGCCTATCTAAGTGAATAAGTGATGTGTAACTAGACTATCGGAACTCACCCCTATCAGTTGAACTTTAAGAAGCAAAACCGGTGGATATAGTATACGCCTTCCCTTCTACTTTCCAAATTTCTCAAAAGTCAAACAAGGTACCCACTTTCCTGTAAACATCTAGTATGACCATCTGCCGAGTCGGTATGATTCGATCTAATGAAAAGCAAACACTTCCTTTTCAAAAGCCATAATCCTGACACTTGAAGTGTCTGTCACTGTTTACTGACGCTGAAAGTCACTCTTCCACTGTTTAACATAGGCTACGTATGGTGTCACCACCATATACCTATAATGTAGGGTCAGCGACAAAACAAGATAGGGGCGCTCTTCTGTTTGTGGGCATTAGGGCTCCTATTTTCACTCTAGGGCGATCATCTCTTACTATTTTCTCGGCTTTCTTGTAACTTCAATTAAAATCAAAGTTCTAATGGCACTTGCCTTCGGGCCAAGTGCCATATACGGGTCACTTTTCGTCGTTCGGTCGTCGTTACTTCCAGATGTGCTGGGGAGATGAAACTTGGCAGGCATATCAGGGACCTGACCAAACTGACTTAGAAATAGTCACTTCCCCCTTTCGACTATCGTGGGGAGAGTGGATAGAGGGTGAATTCGGAATACTGAGGAATGAATAACGGGTGATCAGATCTGAATAAAACTGGATAACTGGAAAGAGCACACGTTTCGTTTCGCGTCCGGACCGGATCCGACAACTGTGGGGGGAGTTGGAGGGGGGTTACCGGAAGGAGGAATCGGGAGGAGGAATCTTGGAAGGATCGGATGGAAGTTGATGGAAGACTAAGCACAGATCAGATACATAGTTGACATAACCAGATCGGATCCGGGCACTGTGGGGAGAATTAGACGGTGGGAGGGAGGGTAGCTTGAAAAGGAACTTAACAGTTGGAAAGAGCTCGGGTCTCGGAAGTTTTAGTGCGTGTCCGGAACGAATCCGATGCCAATGGGACAGGGATTGGAGGGGGACCGGAAAACCGGAAAACTAGAGTGGAGGGATCGGGATGGAACTCTGTGAGAAGAACAAGGACAAGAAGTTGCCAACACATCTTTTTATAGAAAGGGACTGAGTTTGCGCACTTTAGGGGGGTGGGGGTTGATGGGATTTCCTGGAATTCCCCTGGTCGCGACTTAAGGTACTTACAGATGCACCAGGGCGGACGATGAAATTCAACAGCTGTATTAGGGACCCTATCAGATTGCCTTGGAAGCAGTCATTTCCCCGATCCGACCATCTTTGGGGGAATGGAAGGAATTGAAATCCGGATTACCGGAATTTTGTGTCATGAATAACTTTTAAACGGTTGGTCGGATCCGAAGGACAGACGATAATGGACAAGAGACGTGTTTCTGATCTAACGATACACTTACATAATCTCCAAGGGCCCGTGATCATTGCAATAGCAATAGCGAAAACACACCAACAGCATGGGCTAGATAATGGAATATACATCGGCCTAAACGCAAACCTACATTTTGTATTTAGATTCTATAATTTAGGACATTTCATAACAACAAAAATCGATCACTTGGGGCTGGCAGGGATACAAGCCCGTTAGCTCGGCCACATGGATAATTTACTGGATAATATTTCGACCGTCTATGTGCTCACTTGTCTTTACCAGTCGTCAGATCAAAGGTCGTGCAACTATTAGGCCTACTGTTTGAACTGAAGAATAATTAATTTGGTTTCGATTGAAAAAGTATGTGTTGTATCTGTCACCATAAATTTTAAATTTAACAAGCTTGGGCTTAGAAGAAACTTTATTTTTGTAGAGCCTCATGGGCGAGGGGAACTGGAGTTGTATCGCTACAAATTTATGTGTGTTTGTGTTGTATATAGCAGAGCAAAACAACACCAGGGAGTAGGTCCAAGACTTGACAAAATTGACACACACTCGAATGGCAGAGATGCTAGCACCACTAGCGATAGAGAACGTCCCTACTGAAACTCATTCAGTCGTTCATCAGCGCTGGCTCCGAAAACTTCATATTCGGAACACAGCAAAAAATGATACAGCCTCCATTGTTTCCTAGGTGTGCGCAGACCGCACCTTTGCTTTACTAGAAATTTAAATACCTGCAAGTTGTCTCGCTTTAAATGCCGCAAGCGTAGTGGGCGGCGCTATGAGTGTGGCCCGTTTGCAAAGCAATGGAAAGCATAGGTCTTGGCGCTACTCCCTAGTGTTATTTTGCTCTGCTATATAGTGTAACTTGCATCTGAGTGAACCGAGTTCGCCTCTCTGCTCAGTGATATTTTTTTTTTTTTAGTTGTATTGAACAATTAAAAGAACTTGAACATGTTTCACAGTGACTCCACAAAGACAAGATTAATAAGTCGTTCCTCTGTAACATACAGACACAGAAAAGAACAAGACAGAAATTATTGTTCCATAGCGTATACAGTAGATGCAAGGCCGCATCCAGGGGGGGGGGGGGTAGGGGGTTGACCCCCCCCCCCCCCCCGAAACATAAAAAATAGTCATTTTTATAGGCTTTTCCCTCTGATCTATGTCTTTTTTGTACTTTTTTGTCCGACCCGCAGGCAACCCCCCCCCTCGAAATAAATTCCTGGAAACGGGCCTGAGTAGAGGTATGCTTATGTGAACAGTTACTTTAATGTGAACAATGCAGTTTTGAGCTAAATGGTATAGAATGAAGATGCAATACCTATACAGGTGTTTTCAGATGCCCTTAATTACCTACTTTGGCTAACTGGTAGTTAGCTTTAAACACAGCAAGTGCATGAACATGGCAAAGTCCACTGTCAACAAACGTTCACATAAGCATACCTCTACTGTACTTACACACACCATCAAGGCCGTACCCAGGGGGGGGGGTTGAATTGAACCCCCCCCCCCCCCGAAACATACAAAAATCATCCTTTTCACAGGCTTTTTCCTCTGATCTTTGTCATATTTGTACTTTTTCGTCCGACCCGCAGGCCCCCCCCCGAAAGGCGGCCCCCCCCCCCCCCCCCCCCGAAATAAATTCCTGGATATTGGCCTGCACGCCATACCAAACTCTCAACACGGTAGAGCACGACAGAGCGACCAAAATCACCATGACGACACAGCTTGGGAAACTAATATTAGCGATCAACTTTGATGACTTCTGATTATTTTCTAATCGCAATCTTACTAATTCCGCTGTAGTTTTTTGGCTCGGCGAATCCCATCTTCATCACTATCCAACGGCATACTTTGTCAGGATAGGTTAGTTCAGCACCACATACCCCTGGCCAACTTGAATCTCTTCGGCACGGTCGTCGAGTACCGTCGAATCACCGAAAACGTTCCAGGTGCAAAGTCAGGTGAGAACCGACTGAACCTATGAAAACAATCATCGAGAAAGAAGTGCAAAGCCACTTTGCGAAGGTAACTTGATTATTTGTGTTTGTCGTCGGGATGGAGGAGCTCCGGAAGTATGCAGAGGCCCTCGGATAAAGCCGATTAAGCGGATTACCTAATTCTATAATAACTCAGGAAGCAGGGAATTTCACTAGAGCCTGCAAACAGACATAACAGATCGAAGCAAATCTTATTTGAAAGCAGTCCACAACATGTTGGAAACAATTTTGTAACTATTAACTGTTATGTACCGGCGGCGTCGTGCGGCTACGGCCGCTTAAAGGACACCTTGCACTACATAGTAGTTGCGGTTTTGCAGATACCATGGTATCTGGTACCACGGTCTAAAGTCGCTTTTGCAGTTATCGTGGTATCTGATACCACGGTCAAAAGGCGTCTGATATATTCAGATACCACTGTCCGACCGTGGTTTTGTTTGGCACTTAGTGATGTGACTGAATATCAGTTTTTCTTTTGTGATGACTTCGAAAAGCGCAATTTCGGCAACTGTCGTTTTTGCAGAGCAACCGTATATCAGATACCAAGGTAACTGCAAAAACGGCTAATTGCAGATCCAGTTACCGTGGTAACAGTTACCATGGTATCTGCAAAAACACAATTAGTGTTTCTGCTAACATATTCTGAGATAGTTGACTACTTCAAAACTTAGCTATGCTTACAGAAAAATACACAATGCTTCTTGGATGACAAACGTCACGAAAATTGCATAACCGATCTTTCGACCAATAAGCTTATCGGAAAGAATGCTCGGGAGCCTGATACGTCAAGTATATAGTACAAACTTGACAAGCGTGATAATCAGTGTACTGTTAAGAGAGGAGATAGGACACACTTATGAAGCGTAGAATCTCGAGAACGAGAATGGATTGAACTACAATTGAAGTAGAATGAACTGCTATCATAACTGCAACGTTCCCTTTAAAAGTAGGCTAGTTTTGGGTGACATCTGGATTTTTCGATAGATTGATATCTTCACTTCTGAAAACTGATGTTGATAATTCGGGACCCTGTTTTGCTCTCAAAAACATCTCGTTTCGCTAAAATTTAAATAGGAAAAGCGTCGTCAAATAGCATTTTGCATTATATTTTGTTAAAAACTTGGAACGGTTTAATTACTGAATTGCTAAAATCAAACTGCTCCAGCTTCGGATTATTCGGATCCAGCTTAGGTTAGATGTTTAACAATAAATGAGAATATTATGTACAAATTTTGTTTTCGCAATCGATATCTACGTTTCGATATGATATTTGGTCGATAATTCGTTACCGATACTGAATATCGCCCAAACTAGTTAACAGTAGGGAATCTGTTATTTTGAACCGATCTTCTGACCAATAAGCTTCTCGGAAGGAATGCTCTGGAGCCTGATACGTCAAGTATATAGAACAAACTTGGCAAGCGTGATAATCAGTGTACTGTTAATAGAGGAGATATGACACACTTATGAAGCGTAGAATCTCTAGAACGAGAATGGATTGAACTACAATTGAAGTAGAATGAACGAACTGCTATCATAAGTACAACGTTTCCTTTAAAAGTAGGCTAGTTTTGGGCGACATCTGGATTTATCGATAGATTGATATCTTCACTTCTTATAACTGATGTCGATAATTCGGGACCCTGTTTTGCTCTCAAAACATCTCATTTCGCTAAAATTTAAATAGGAAAAAAGTCGTCAAATAGCATTTTGCATTATATTTTGTTAAAACTTGGAACGATTTAATTACTGAATTGCTAAAATCAAACTGCTCCAGCTTTGGATTCTTCGGATCATATCGGATCCAGCTTACGTTAGATGATTAACAATAAATTAGAACATTATGTACTAATTTTGTTTTCGCAATCGATATCTACGTTTCGATACGATATTTGGTCGATAATTCGTTACCGATATTGAATATCGCCCAACATTAGGGAATCTGTTAGTTTGACTATAGGGTTCGCCAAATCCACGCAGAAAGACTCATCGGTCCAAAAATTTATAATTTGGGGCAGATAGCCTACCTGCTTTAAGATTTTATAAGGCCTCGATTTTTTGTCTCGCCTTTCCGCTTTATCAGCCTGCCCTACGAAACCTTTCTCAACGGAATCCTTCCATACCATCCTTCCGAACTCACACAACCGTAATGATTCCTCCCGACAAACATGATACGGCAATTGCTTCACAACAGAAACGCTTCTTCCTGGTTTCCCTAGGAAAACTGAAACGATGTTACTGCTTGCTTGATTAGAGAAAAAGTTGACAGGGCGATATTAATGTTTTTGCACTTTCGATTTTTTCTCGCCTTACTAAGTTGCGTTTTCAGGCTTGCGATTCTCAGCCAGTGTTCGTCACAAGGCGTTTTTACGGAGCGCATCCTCAAACGGGTTCCGTGCTCTGTGGCTTCAAGCATTTTTTAGCTCCCGTGTTTTTTTGGAGTTCAACACCGAATAAACCACGAATAAACGGACTCGGGTAGAGTATCAAATCCTATGCCGGGTTCTCTTATGCAAAACACGGGCGCTGAAAATGGGTGACAGCGCAGCGTGTTCGGATTCGAGTTCCACACGCTAATTGCTGAAGACACAACTCTACTTGTACTAAATGTAGCGCCGTAAGCAATCTCGGAGCTCAAGGCAAGCGTAGAGAGACAATTTTACTAACTGCAGACGTAAGGCATGTCCTTGTTCGAAGTCGCGAATCCACTGCCGCCGCCTATAGTATAATCCAGAGCTGCTGCAAGTCCAGCAAATCCGAGTCCGAGACAAGTCCGAGTCCTTGAAAAAGGCGTCTCTGGTAGAATCTTTGCCAAAGAAGGTTTTAGTTCAAATACCTAATTCCCCCGCACTTTATGTACTCCCTTTCCAGGTCCGGGCCGACACCAGCTGAAACCTTAGATTAAGCGATTCACGTTCTAAATATGCTGCTTTACTATTCTAACACGAGGCACTGATGTGAGCACCGGAAAGACGCCAAAATTGAGAGTGAGCAACCCTTCGAAAATAAATCGCTTCTTGACGATCCTTCTACGCGATAAATCATGTGCTAAGTCGCCTGGTTGATAATCGACCGTTTTATTGGTACTTTGCTTTACTGGCACTTCGCTTAAAGCATCCTTGCTAGTACCTATGCCCATTTATTCTGTGTCTCCCGTTGTGTATTTTCAGTCACTAATTCTCATTTTCACGGAATTTCTGTTCTACCCGGTATTCTTGTTCTGTCCCTTGCAAGCCTAGCTTCTGGGGCCGCAATATTTTGCAATTTTTCACCACGTAGATGGACAGGCATAATATTTGGGCCTGATCAGTATCGAACCCTACTAAGTACGAGAATCTGGTGGTGAATGACGTCAATAGAACTTTTCTTGCAAAGAACATTTAAAGCACAAATAACGAAAAGGAAATAAGTGCAAAATAATGCTGAGCATTGAGTCACCAATTCTAGAACACGCACGGTCACACTGACTTCTCGACAAAATCTTTAGACAAGAAACCGAAACGGCCATGTTTCGGTCAGCTTAGGTGCGCAACATAACTTGCCTTCAACGACTGGCACTTGGGCTCCCTCTGGATCAAAGCAAAATAACTGCGTCAAAACCTATGCTTTCCTTGCTTCGCAAACATGCCATACTCATAGCGCCTCCCACTACGCTTGCTGCATTTAAAGCGAAACTAACTTGCTGGTTTAGAAATTTCTAGTAAAGCTCAGATACGGTGTGCACACATCGAGGAAACAGGGGAGGTTGCATCTTTTTTTGCTGTGTTCGGAACAGGAAGTTATTGGAGCCAGCGCTGGTGCAAGACCGATTGAGTTTCAGGGGGGACGTTCACTATCACCTAGTGGTGCTAGTGTCGCTGTTATTCGAGTGTGTGTCACTTCTTTCAAGTCTTGGCGCTACTCCCTAGTGTTATTTTGCTCTGCTCTGGATCCTTTTCGGTCTCTATTTCTTCGTCGCTGGGATTAGGATTTGTTGTTTTGTGTAAGACCTGCCTTGGCCGAACATTGCTGCGGCAATTCCGTCACAGTTTTCAAAGCGACAACGAGCCCCTACATAGTTCTGCCTTGAACACACGATCAGGATTTCCTGGCCGAATTTCCTGGGGATCGACTAAAACCAAGAAGGGAAGAGAACGCGAGAAAAGCAGGAAGGCATACTAAAACGAGGAAGGCTGTCGCCAGAATTCAAAACTGGAAAGCCGCACAGTTCCATTCTTCTGTTTAGTATTCTTTGAGGGGTCGGCAACTTTCCAAATTCAAAGTTCACCATACCTTCCTCGTTTTAGTATCCGTCTGAACTAGAAATGAAAAGGTGAATTACAATTTTGATAGTTGCTGACCCCTCACTGAACTTAAATGCCTGCCCATGTCAGGGATACTGAAACGAGGAAGGGATGGTGAACTTTGAGTTTGTAAAGTTGTCGACCCCTCGAAGAATACTAAACAGAGGAAGGGAACGGTGCAGCTCTCCATTTTTTCGCAGCCTTGAATTCCTTCCTCGTTATAGTATGCCCTTCCTCGTTTTAGTATGCCCTTCCTGGTTTTAGTATGCCTTCCTGCTTTTCTCGCGTTACCTTCCCTTCCAGGTTTTAGTCTATCCCAATTTCCTGCGCTTTCATCATTAAGTTGATAAAAAATCAACTTTTCCATATGGAAATGATGAAGTTGACGACAATTCGGGCGGGAATTCCAGACCGGGAGCTACCGATCCTGATCGTGTGTTCGCACTATTATCTGAGAAATTCAGGTTTCTAATAGAATGTAATTACCGAAAAAAAACAGTGGGCCATGGCAACAAAATTGTAAAAAATGCACTAACTTACAAATCACCCGCTTTCGTGAGCTGAGTATCTAAATAAGGGCGTTTATTAATCAATTGGAAAACAATAAAGTATGTAATGAATGCCTTGAAGGACCCCTTGCGCTATTTACTCTTCTACTTACAGTATTTTAAAATATATAAGTACTCTAAACTAGGCTGTGCTTTCAACAAATAACCCACGGTTTTGGCTGCTTTAAGACTTTTCCGTGACCCATTGACTCACAGCGAAAACAGGGAAACAATTTACATAACCGTTTTTCTGATGAAAAACTTCTCGCAGACAACCGTCGACAGCATGATGCACATCGAAGGTAGCAAAACACGGCAAGTGAGAAATTCAACGTGGTTTTGTTAGAGGGGTTAGAATGTACCGTACGAAATTAGGGTCTCCGGGTTTAGAAATATATGGAGCGATCATGGAGGTAGGTCACGCTAGGATTATAGGTAAGACAGGTCCTTTAAGCGAATTAGGCTTACCTTACTTTTCTTATGTGAGTAGCCTATTCTAAAGCAAGGAAGTAAATGCTTTCTAAAGCACCAAAACTCTAGACTATGTTCGGATCCCAAGGAACGTTTTTCTAAATGAAGGAACTACGCGGAAAAATCTAGTGAGAGACTCCTTACTTCCGCCATAAAACAACTTACAACAATTACTACAATCCTGCCAAAGCAATTACATTACTTAGGACCATCTCAGACTCAATCATAGCAAGATTGCATCTCCAGCTCTCATAAGGTATTCATAACATTCGAAGAGGCCCTTCACGACACCAGCTAATAAAACTTGAGAATATCAGGCGTCCAACTAAGTAAGATGAGAACCTGGATAAGGGACTATTGTCTCATTGCTCAGGCTCATAACACAGCAAGTGACATCTCAGTAAAACCATAATTTAGTGACACAGAGCTTGTAGTAGGGACATAGAGCTTATGATGCATCAAGGAGCGGTGGAAGCTTCTGGTGCGCCGAAGAAGTTGAAGCAAGAGTAGGTCTCCTAAGAAAAGCCCTGTAGCAACTTAAGGCCGCGATGCGACTTTTTCGTAGATCAGAACTAGACGTTTACAATGTCAGAAGTTTACACTTCATACGGAATCCTTGTTTCTATGAAATTGGAAAAGTAAGCCAACGCTGGAAAAGTAAAACGTATAATTCCTTTGTACAGTAGAGGTATGCTTATATGAACGTCTGGTAAATGTGAACGATCGCCGAAGAAAAAACTAAAACCCAAACAAGGCATTTTTTTCAATAAATACTGATGATAACCAGTCACGCCATTTGCACTTTTTGAATATTTTGCTAATTCACTGATGAAAGTGACTGAACTATCAGCTGATTTCCTTTGTTAATTTGAAAATTTTGCCAAGTGGAAAGCAACTTCAATGGAAAAGATGGCGGTCCGAACCTCCAGATGCAGTCAAAAGAGGAAGAAGATTTTTTTGAAATTCAAAATAAAAAAAAGTATATTGAATTTCTATTACAACTTTGTGCTAGGCTAACCCTGAAATACTTGGCTATTAACTGATATGAATTTTGTATTTTTTCTTTTTCATTTTACTTTTTTATATGCAATTGACAAAAGCAAGGTAGTGTAACAGTTAAAAAGTGTTCACATAAGCATACCTCCACTGTAGTTCCGCACGTTATTGCTTTGGCACCTTTTTGGAAGCTGTTTTCCTACTCAGATATGAACGACATTCGTAAATCTTTTTACAAATATGTAAAGTATCTGCTGAGGGTCCAAATAATTCCAATAATAGCAGATTGTCTTCGAAGTAGGGGTAGCATGACCTTTATCTGTTATTTGGGAAAGGCGGAGTGCTTTAAGGCGTTTTTTAGCGGCTCATCTGTTTATCAACATTGTTGACCAACAAACTACAGTTGACCACGGTTGACCGCTAAAACGTCATTGTTGATCAACAGAGGTGAATCTTCGCCAGAACGCTCTGTTTGAAAAATCTGGCTGACTCCTAAAATCGACCAACAGACTTGATCAACAACACTTTAAATTGTTGGTCGTTTTGACCAACAATGTTGGCCACAGAGGTTTCTGTTGGTCGCTAGAACACACTGTTGGTCAACACTGGCTCAATGTTGGACCGCTAAAAAACGCCTTTAAGCGCAGCCTTAATGTAGCTCAGCATATACTCATTGTAATTCTGTCAGTGTGTGTGGTTTTCTTTTTAAGTTTCTTGGGTTCTTTACATTACTTCTGCTGACAGTAATGTTCTTTTTTCATTTATTTTTTGTTGTTTTTCTTTTCTTCATTTAATTACTTCGTCTTTTTGTACGTTTGTGCATTATGATGGGCAATAAATCTGTTATTATTATTATAACAAATAACACAAGGATGCGCGATTACATGACGCCATTACACATTATGTATAGAAGAAGAGCCGAAAAACCGCCGAAAAACATCTGCTGACATTTTTGTTTGTTACCATGATATCGGGAAAGTCAGCAGATGCTTCTTCCGCGATTTTTTGGCTTTTCCTGGCAATGTTTGTTAAGCTTAACGTTTGCAAAATCATAACAGATAACAACCAAAATGTTGTCTGTTGAACCTCGCATCCTTATGTTATATGTTGTGAAACTAGTGACAGCTTAGCGACAATAGAAGTTCATATCTGATAAATTAGGGATGACTTTTATTCAAATAATGTATACAACGGATACGTCAGCTACGATGCTTCATCAGCGATATTTCGGCCCTTCTTGGCAAGGGTCCTCGTCAGTCCTTTTATCCACCTGATGAGGACCCATGCCAAGAAGGGCCGAAATATCGCTGATGAAGCATCGTAGCTGACGTATCCGTTGCACAGTAAAAAAAAAATCTTGCAGTATTTGCTACTGGGATTAATATTGTCTCTAAAAAGATAATCTGATCTCAAATTCGGATTCATCTTATCTCAGTAGAGACAGGGACCCATAAATTTCCTGTAATGACTCGCCATTCAGGGGGCTTGTCATTTCCTATGCTTCTATGTTGCTATGTTGCCCGAGCCTCATCTAGTTTCCAAAAATTACGCTTGGGTCGAATCGGTGTTCTTGCTCAGATAGACAAAATTTGTTGGGACTATTCAGCATGGCACGAGGTACCTAAGCTAGGACAAAAGATCCAGGATACTCTTTCATTACAGAAAAATATTCCTAGTTCAGCACAACAGCTGCAAAAAAATTTGTCTATCTGGATAGTCGGGTATCTTATCCCCGTGGGTATTTCTCGAACTATCTGACGCTCGGTCAAGAGCGCATCAGAAATCTCTTATTGACAAGCCCCCTGAATGGCGAGTCATTACAGGAAATTTATGGGTTCCTGGTAGAGATAAGATTAATCCCAGTAGCAAATACTGCAGTTAACTTTAATCCTTCTTCGGAGGAACTTTTCTACAATGTGTATCCATGATTTGAATAAATGTTTCAAAGTCAGCTTGGGCTCAAGCAATATTTATTAAGGATGACGGCAGCGCTGATGTGGAAGCAGCGGACGATGGCGATAATACCATATTTCCTGATTTTTACTCGAGTCGGAAAACACTGAGAGAAATACCAAACGATCAGTGAATTTCCTTCTGCAAACGGCTCCTGCCCTACCAACGATCTAGTTAGTCTCCAATTCCCTTGCGAGAAAGGGATAACGATCATTAGCATAACGAAAACAGCATGAAAACCGATCATGGGATTAGGATTGGATTCCTTTTATTGCTCTGAAAGACAGTCTGGCCAACAAATGTTTGTCTTGCAATAACCGTTTGTGGGGGTTTCTGAAGGAACGACCTTGGAAACTAAGCTTTAGCCATTCGTAACTGTCGAGTGGATAGCTTGATTCTACCCCCTTTCGACCATGTGAAAATCCTTTCACGGACGGCCTGTGGGCAGGGTTTCACCGAGGGATCTGCTGCTAGTCTCGATGCAAAACTCATATTACACTGTAAAAAGTTTCTCCGAAAAAGGATGCAGTATTTGCTACTGGGAGTACTCTTCTCTCTGTTGGGATAAAATTAATCCGAATTAGGGGTAATCTTAACTCAATAAAGACAAGAGTAATCCCAGTAGCAAAACTGCAAGATTTTTTTTTTCAGTGTACCACTTAAAGTAACTGAATAGAGCTGAGATACAATAGTCTGATTACCCATCCTCTCTACACTTAAAGTGGCTGGAGACCCGATTAAAATGTGATGCTTCGTTGCTCCGCTATTCCTAAAATCTATTTTCATCGAATAACTTTTCTTTTCGGACTTATAGTTTTTGGGATCCTAAGACGTAAGTGACGGGATACCTATGATTTCGTAAAAGCTGTCCGTCTGTCCGTCCGTCCGTCTGTCTGTTAGCACGATATCTCTCGAAGGGGTTGGGTATTTTATTCAAACTTGGCACGAGGACTCTTTGGGTAAAAGGACAGGTCAATTTCGAAGATGGGCTCTGTAGCCCTACATTTGGGGTTGGGGGAGGGGTTTCAAATTAAGGGGCGACAAAAAATATTTCAAAAACAAATGAGATAGTCGATTTAGGGGCAAGGAGATATACTGAATTCGAATATGCAAACTATTTTCTCACCGGAAAAGTAGTTCACCGGAATTCGGCCAAAACCGGAAAATTTGTAAAAAGTAAAAGTTTAACCTGATGTTGGTTAGAGGTTCTATTATGGGGCAAGAAGACATGCTGAGTCCGAACATGAAAATTTGTTCTCGCCGGACAAGTAGTTCACCCGGAATCCGGCCAAAACCTGAATATTTTTAAAAAGTAAAAGTTTAATCTGAAGTTGATTAGAGGTTCGATTTCAGGGTAACGATATATGCTGAATCCGAATATGGGAATAATTTTTTCACCGGACTGTTCACCGTATCTGGTTCCCCCAGAATTCGGCCTAAAGCCGGAAAATTTGTAGCATAATTTGATTAGATGTTCGATTTAGGGATGAGAAGACATGCTGAATCTGCATATGGCAATCATTTTTTCCAGGACGTACAGTTCGCTTGGAATCCGGGTGAAAGAAGCTATTCTTTATCTGAAGTTTATTAGATGTACGGTGTAGAGGTAAGAAGACATGCTGAATTCATTTTTTAGCTGTACTTTTTGCCAGACAAGTAGTTTACCTGGATCCGGCCGAAATCGGAAATTTAGCAGAAGTAAAGCAGGAAGTTTTGATCAGTTTCGACAAAGTAGATGCGACGTAGGGTATAGAGATAAACACACATGCCGAGTCCACATCTGAACTTGGTCTTCTCAGATGATTGCCGCAGTTGATTACCATTGGCCTTAATCTGTTAATGTCTGGATCAAATATTAAGTCTTAGTGATCCCATCGAAACCTTTGGTCTTGTTTTATGCGCTTGTACCTCTATGCTTGAAACACTGAACAACTACAATGGTAAACGATCGCCGAAAAATAAAGTTTTCTGGTGTCACACGAAATAGCGGGTTCAGCAGTCTGGAACAGAGCATTTCATGGGCTTCACTTCATTAGCCGTTGAAATGCACGCTTTTGTTGAAATTCAAACTCTCCACGCCGGTGTGAGTCTGTCTTGGCAGGCCAGCAGTACATCGTCCGAACGTCACTACTAGAGACCAAGACGAAACAAAAAAATAAAATAATCCCTGAACACAGTCAAAATAATTCACTGCATTTCAAATCCACGGTATAAATTAAAGCTGGCTTTTTAGTTAAATTTGAAGCTGCGGACAGTGTCTAGATCGCATGACTTATTCTGACGGCCCTGCCGAGGGGTTGCTCACTCGCTGGGCACCACTGTACACCCTCTCTGGGCACCGGCTGGGCACCACTGGGCACCGGCTGGGCACCGGCACCGCTGGCACCGCTGGGCACCAGCTGGGCACCGGCTGGGCACCGGCTGAACACCGGCTGGGCACCGGCTGGGCACTGGCTGGGCACTGGCTGGGCACCGCTGGGCACCGCTGGACACCGCTGGGCACCGGCTGGGCACCGGCTGGGCACCACTGTACAACCATTTTGGGAGTGAGCAACCCCTGTGGCCCTGCTTTCATTGAAATATGAAATAAACCAATTGAATTAAACATAAATATCATTCCCCAAACCCAAGACTGTTGTTGTCAAGTTGCTTTCTGAAAACCAGCTTCTAGCGATGAAAAGTGCGAAAATATTACGAAGAAACAAATTTCGGCAAAAATTAATAATATGTCTTTGTTTCTGTGCCTCTTTATTGCAGTTTTGAATATTCGAGAGTGGAACTACCGGCTCAGGTAAGCCAATATCACTTTATTTCCGGCCCTTCACTTTGTCACTTCCTGTCGCTTTTGCCAGTAATCTCCATTTATCCTACCATTGAGTCCACTACAATCAACCTCGTGGACACTAGGTGACTCGGCTCATTTCATAACTGACGAAAGCATTCCTGAACAGTAATGAAAAGGAACGACGAAGTGCGAAGATGAGCCAGAGGGGATTGGAACTTCCCCAGTATAGAGGCGATATCGCACGACTGAGCGTGCTCCATCCTTCTGGTAAAAGTATTAAGGCGTATTCTCGCCGTTCCCCGAGGACTCCTCGGGGAATCGAAGGGAACGGCGAGAATAGAGGGAGCCACTCTACGCGGACTCCTCGTACAGCAACAGCGAGAACACGGGGAATGATAACAAAATGGAGTTTGTTCGAAAAAAAATATGCAGTTGACGAAATTAGTCTGGATCCACTTTATTTTTGGTTTTGTTTATTGTGATTGTTTTAAATTAATTTTACATTGAACCAACACCAGCAAAAATTGATTCCCCTCCAAATCTGAAAGGGAGTCCTTTTTGATGATGGTGATGATAATCGGAGCATTTCCCGTCCGTGGGGACTCGCGAGAATACGGGGAGTGAGTCCCCGGGACAAACAAAAACGCGGGGACTGCTCAAGTGGAGTCCTCGGGGAGCGGCGAGAATTCGCCTTTAGTTATTAGTCTTGTTCCAACCTCGTGATAAGTTACTACGCTGACCGTTCCAACCCAAACGAAATAGTAACTATTTGCTTATCACAATCGAGAGTGTCGTAGGCGTGGTACCTAGGATCTCTGTGTCGCGATTGGTAAGATTAGTGCGTGGTGCGATATATTGCCGTTCAGCATGTCTGCGTTCCAGACTTGACGTCAAGAAGCCAGGAGCCGTGACGTCATGCCTACGGTAAGTAGGGTGGAACACGACCTATACGATACTAGAGGCGTATTCTCGCCATTCCCCGAGGACTCCTCGGGGAATCGAAGGGAACGGCGAGAACAGATGGAGTCACTCCACGCGGACTCCGCGTACAGAAACAGCGAGAATATGGGGAATGCTTCTAAAATGGATTTTGTTCGAAAAATGAATATGCGGCTGAAAAAATTAGTCTAGATCCACTTTATATTTGGTTTTGTTTATTCTGATTCTTTTTAATTAATTTTACATAGTACCTACAACAGCAAATATTGATTCCCCTCCGAATTTGAAAGGGAGTCCTTTTTGATGATGGTGATGATAATCTGAGCATTCCCCGTCCGTGGGGACTCGCGAGAATACGGGGAGTGAGTCCCCGGGACAAACAAAAACGCGGGGACTCCTCAAGTGGAGTCCTCGGGGAACGGCGAGAATACGCCTTAGAAGTTTAATTTGGTCCGAGAGAAAATATCGGATCCGTCCATTCGGAATTTCTACTGGGGTTTTCGTGGGCACAGGCGTCTGGTATTGGGGGTACCAGGGCCGTATCCAGGGGGGGGGGGGGTAGGGGGTTCAACCCCCTCCCCCTCGAAACATACAAAAATTATCAATTTTTATAGGCTTTTCCCTCTGATCTATGGTTGCGTTCCTGAGCTTAACGACTGTTAACAAATTGTTAACAGTTATTGACTTTTTGCGTTCCACGTTTCTGATTTCGAAATTTAAGCTCCACCCACCTACAATTTCCGTTCCAGAGCTTAACGATTGTTAACTATTTTGTAACGATGGTCGGTGAGCATCGTTACAAAATAGTTAACAATTGTAGAACTGGGAAAAGTTAACGATCGTTAAAGCTGCAGTTAGCTCCGCCCCGAAGTAAAGTTAACGATTGTTAACAATTGTTAAGCTTGGGGAACGCAACCTATGTCTTTTTTGTACTTTTTTGTCCGACCGACAGGCTGTCCATGTTGTCGGCCAAAAAATTGAGTCGTTCCACTCGGGGCTGGTATTCGCGGCGCGAAGCTCTGCGATTTTTCGGTTAAACAAAGAAGATAAAATACTGCTATGGTATTTACTGAAATCCTGATATCGGCGTAAATGCAGCGTTTTCAGACTCTTTTAAGTACCGGTGAAAAACAAGTTGGTAAACATCACCAGTCAGTCGGTAAAATACCGCCCCTGTTTGGGGGTGGTGATCTCTTTACTGACGCCTTGACACCAGCGAACATGGGATACATTTGCAACATCAGATGACTTATATATATTTTATATAAGTATTTTATATATATATGTATTTTTACAAATATGCTAAATTCCTGCTCGCGCTACCGCTGTGGTCTCGTAATCGACGAGTTTCAAGAAATCATGGGATTAAAGATCCTATTGAGGCTGTCTTAGAGCGTCGTGCTCGATTTCTGGAATCTCTCGACCCTCTAAACAGCCTCTATCCAGCAACTAAACAATAGTTACAGAAATAGTGTATATATAATAGTGTGCAGTGTATTTTTCTCTCTTTTTTGAATTATGTATTGCCAAGTTAAAATTGTATCCTGTGTGTTGTTCATTGTTCCACTTTCTTTATTTTTTTTATTTTTTTTATATACTCCATCAGTGACATTTTATGTAAAGACGGGTAATAAACATATTCATTCATTCATTCACATATACAAATAACTCGAAACTTAAAACTGTAAAAAGACTGCAGATTCATTTCTTCCTGCTCCAGCCTTAAAAGGACGCTTGCCAAGAAGGGCCGAAAGGTAATATTTGACAGTGTAAAACGGATACGTCAGCTGAATTTTATTAGAGCTATATATACACATATATATATCTATCGTTTATTGACCAAAATAGCAAAGATAGCTAGCAAAGGTAAGTCAACGTAACACTTTCAACAATATAAAATGGCCAATGACAAATGAGGAATAACACCATATAAACATGACTAAGAACTATTAAACGAACGAACAAAGTACGGCACAAACTAGTTAAAATATCTTTCGGTTGCATCCGCTGGATAATTTGTTAGTTTAGCTTTGTTTGATATTTCGTCCCTTCTTGGCAATAGTCCTGTTCAGGCTCGAGCTGGAAAATGGACTTGTTGAAAAAGGAACTTGCCAAAATACTGCTGAAGAATATCCTAGGCTTTTCCGTTCTGAGTAATTTTGATAATTCATGAAATAAAACTTGGTAAGTTATAACATTACTAATTTCAATAGATAGAAGCCGCGTTAGAACTAAAGCAGGGCAATGTGCACCCTACGCCGACAACGGTCAGCGAGCCAACTCGGTTCCGACATCATGCAGTTCATATAATGTAACGATAATAAATTTTCAGATTGCATGTCTCCCCTGTTTCCAGGGAACTTCGGTATATAAAATCGGGGAATGTGTAAGCAGTTCAAAGAAATCAGACGGCTGCATAACAAGGATACAGATTTAAGAAGCCTTTTGTTTCAGGTTCTGTTAGATCTGTTTGTCATGTTGCTTAAAAAAGAAAAGAAAAAAAAAGCATACAAACTCTGTTTAGATGACTATACTGGTCATACAATGTACTGTCGGCCCGTCAAGGAGCCATGCTACATCATTGATTACCTAGTCTTCCACAAGGGCTTTTCTGCACAGTGTTGCCAGATCGTGATCGAATAACTACGCCTCTGTCTCTGAAAAATACACCAAAATTTCTTTTTAGCCCAGAATTGCAAGAAATCTCCAAAAACTTACAAGGGTTTTCAATAGAACCCAAACAATTTTAATACACCAGCAAAAAAAATCCGCCCGTCGGTCATAAAGTCCACCAGTTTGGCGTAAAATCCTCCAATATGGCAACACTGTTTCTCCAACATAGCGGCTTTTCTCCACAGCTTGACAGGGCCAGATCACCGAATTGGCAGAGTAGGCCCCTAGCCATGAGTCCCGCTCCGCTTAAAGCTCCCGCGACAATAGAAAACGACAATAAGGATTGGATCTTGAAAGAAAATCGCAATAGCTTTCTTGAATACTTTTGGTGACTATCTCTCCTTGCCGATGCAAAATTTCCGGCCTCTCCGGGTACCTAGCGAAGTGGAAAGAAGATATGCTGAGTTCGATTTTAGCTTCTTTTTTTTTCCGGACAGGTAGTTCCAGAATTCGGCCGAAACTGGGAAATTCGCACAAGTAAGGCAGGAAGTTTTCGTCCAAACAGATATGACTTATAGGGGTAAACACAAACATGCTGAATCCATATTTGAACTTGGTTTTCTCAGATGATTAGCTTTTTGGCCTTAATCTGTCTCTGAATTTTAATAGTAAAAATGTTCAAGGAGTCTGGCGAAGACTGGATCTGGCGTAGACAAGACCCAACTGTCTGGATCAAATATTGAATTTCTGGGATCCCGTCGACACCTTTGGTCTTGTTCTTTTTTGCCGTTAATATTCATGTATGTGCGTAGTTTACCGACATTTGACATATTCTAAGAGATAACTATGTATGTGATTATGAGTAATAGTAGAATATAGTTAGTGGATCCCCAAACAAGACAGCTTCAGGGGATCTTGTCTCTTATTATATATGTGTGTTATCTGTGTTATCTATTAGGCTGAAGAATGAAAAAAAAATGAATTGAACTGAAATTGAACCGCGTAGTACGACAATGAATGAATGTAAAGGACAGAGCACGCAGAGTTTCATTAAGGGTGCTTTTTTTTGGATGTAGTTTCATTCATTTATTCATTCATTTATTCGTACTAGTTAGACTACATAACATAACTATAAAGCAAGAAACAAACCCCCTGAAGCTATCTTGTTGGGGGTTGTTTCAGTTATGGGGGTTGTTTCAGTTATGAAAGTACAGTATGTGTACCGTTAAGTTTGTCAATTACACATACTGTACTTTCATAACATTCGGTACATTCGGTCATCTAGGAAACAGAGGGTGAAAATACACGCCAAGAAAACACGCAAGTGTAGGCCCAAATCATGGGACTTGGGTCAAACTGACAAAGAAAGAGGGTGGCGGAGATGTTACAGTATACCCAGTGCATAGAAAGTTTCGAGCGACTGACCCCTCAGCGTGTCTTCCGGGACACTTTGACTGGCAGATGTGATGGATTTCTTTAACAGGCTTGGCTAACGACTCGAGGCGGTCCGAATAATTAATGTGCTATCTGTTCCTGGTGAGTGATCCAAAGGACAAGCTATGAATATCCTCGAGGAATCTAGTCTTGATGATACTTAGGAGAAACCTATATCAAGAACAAATAATCACAAGAACCTCCGTCTCCCTATCTCTATAATACGACCATGCGCAGTCGAATATCATCTTGATATGCCTGCCCGATGCAAACGAGCGGAGGGTAGGAACTACGCGGAACATCACGATTCATTACCTCTACAATTAGCTATATCGCAGCTGATCCCCGGAAAAGAAATTTGTCTGAGTCGTCCTTTACAGCTGACTGGTTGTCTACCATTGTAACGTCATGTGTGACGCGCTGCAGTTCTAGTTCTTCCCGTCTGTAGGCCTGCTAGAGTTTTCATCTGGTATGTGCAGCGGCGAAGAAGGAAGTAGACGGGTATCAACTCAAAGCTCACAGCAAGTAGCCTACCTCTAGCTCCGCTCAGTTTTGTCGGGTGTCCATGTAGTCGCTGCATGGGACCAAAGACGTATTTTTGATTGCTATTAGACGACACAGCTCAATACCTCATACATGGATTCAAGGCCGAATCCGGGGAAGGGAGAGTTCACCCCCCCCCCCAGAAATACAGAAACATAATTGTTTTGTATAGGCCTAACCTCTGGTCTATGTTCTTGTTTTAATGTTAGGTATGGATTAGATCCGACCCGCGAGGAGTCCCCCCCCCAAAAAAAAAGAAGAAGAAATTCCTGGATGTGGCCCTTCATGTATTCAGTCATTCGTTTTCACTTCAGTCAGATTGCATAGATTGGACACTCGAGAAATTTACATTACAGAATTTTGGAAAGCGGGCTGGGTCCCTTGCTATCCCATGTTTTCTCCCACGATGATGATTTTCCCAAAATCTGTAATAAAAAAAAATGTCCGGTGTCAGAACTACAACTGAAACGAAGGAACAAATTTCTGTCCTCGTATCATTGGATACGAAGACTGTTGAATCGTTTTGTCCAGTGCATAAGATGACATGATTATTTCTCTGTAGGGGGGGGGGGGGGGGGAAGGGCGAGAAAGGCTTGTTCACCGCCCAATCCTTTGTCTGGGTAGCGCTTTTGATTGTTATTTTTCTCATTTATTTGTTTTATCTTTTTTCAGCTTTCAGCGGTCTATTCGACTCTCAACGAACATTTTGGTTGGCGTATAGAGTACTTTTTGGGATCCCAAAACGTAAGTGGAGGGATACCTATGACATCGCAAAAGTTGTCCGTCCGTCCGTCCGTCTGTAAGCACGATAAATCTCGAAGGGAATGAGATATTTTGATGAAACTTGGTGTGAGGATTCTTTGGGTCGGCGGACCAGTCGAGTTCGTAAATGGGCTTTGTAGTCCTATATTTAGGGGTGGGGGAGGGGGTTCAAATTAAGGGGCAAACAAAATATTTTGAAACAGCTAATGTGATAGTCGATTATGGGGTAAGAAGACATGCTGAACACGATGGTGAAAACCATTTTGTATGGTTTCGGTGACAGGTAGTTCGCCCGGAATCCTGCCAAAACCGGAAAGTTTGTTAAAAGTAAAAGTTTTATTTGAAGTTGATTAGATGTTCGATTTAGAGGTATGAAGACATGCTGAAGACGATGGTGAAAACCATTTTCTCGACGGAAAAGTAGTTCACCCGGAATCCGGCCCAAACCGGAAAGTTTGTTAAAATTAAAAGTTTTATTTGGAGTTGATCAGATGTCCGATTTAAGGCACAATTTTCTACCCGGACATGTAGTTCGCCCGGAATCCGGCCAAAACCGGAAAATTGTTAGAAGTTAGTTTTATTTCTAGCTGATTAGATAACCGATTTAGGGGTAAGAAGAGACGCTGAATCCGTGTGTGATAATCATATTTTACCTGGACATATAGTTCGACCGGAATCCGGCTGGATTCGGACAATTTGTTATAAGTTATATTTTTATTTGAAGTTGATTAGATGTTCATTATTGGGGAAAGAAGATACCCTGAGTTCGTCTTTGAGCTTTCTTTTTTCGTCGGACAAGTAGTTCTAGAGTTCGGCCGAAACCGGGAAATTGTCAGAAGTGGCAGGAACTTTTCGTCAAAACAGATATGACTTATACGGGTAAACACACATGCTGAATCCATATCTGAAATTGGTTTTCTCAGATGATTAGCTATTTGGCCTTAATCTGTTTCTGAATTTTAATTGTAAGAATGTTCAAGGATTCTGGCGATGACTGGATCTGGCTAAGACAAGACCCTGTTGTCTGGATCAGATATTGAATTTTTGGGATCCCATCGAAAACTTTGGTCTTGTTCTGAACCTGTGACCGAATCGAAACCGGCTACAGCGGATGTAAGAGTGGATTAATCATAAATGAAAACTGAACTAAAACTAAAAATTATTAACAACTTGCTATGCAGCCTCGATGCACTAGTAGAAAGGACAAAATCAAGAGGTCGCATAGAAAACTACAAATGGCACTTTACAAATGGCACTTTTTAATGTTCTGTGGGCTCACATATAATACAAAACAAAATAAGACAGGCCTGCTTACCATTCCAGATCAGCCTATTCCGCTTCTGGCTGTAAAAGGGCTGTAACTAGGTCCGGTTATAGCAATTAGCAATTATCACCTCACAAGATTGTCTAGCGCTCATGTTGCAGGGCGCAGCAAACTTGGCAAGAACTACTAAACCCTCCCTGTGCTATGTAACATGATGCATATTATCATTGAAACAACTTTAAGTCCGTGTGCAGCGTCGTCAATTTGCAGTCTATTCATGAAGCCTATTTACATTTGAAATTGCTAATGAGCTTTGACTTTACGACTTTTTGAACTAAATGACTTGGATGGAGATTTGACCTGAGTTACCTGCGTCGTCCACACCGAGAAAATCATAGGGAATTCTATAAACCTCCGCAAATCAGCCTCAGGCAAGCTTTTGAGCGTTCGCACCCTTTATAATTATTATTTATTCGAACCCTTCAAAACTGAAGAGTAGTGTATAAAAAGAAACAACAACATGTCAATCAAACTCACACACACTTGCATACTAATAAACAGCTGACCGTTCAAGATAAATTAGCCTGTTAAATCTACAACGAAATACAATGAAAGAAAAAAGTACAAAATTAACAAACTGGTCAGGCCGCTTTTTTGTGAAAAAAGGAAAAAGGTTGTGGTGAAGAAGAATGGGTCAGCCTTTTTATGAAAGTTTTGGAATTTACTATTTAAAGTTTCCAAAGGATTCTTCACTTTAAAATTAGAAGTTAGGAAAGAGTTACTCGCAGAAATAGGGAAACCAAGTTTCATCAATTTCCGCTAGACGACGCACAATTCGGACAAAAAGTGTAGACGTATAGTGCTCTGTGCGCTTTACTTAAAAGAAGTGTTAAGAGTATTAGAAGATCAAGAAATACAGAAATGGGCATGTATTGTTAGTGAGTCGGTGACACTATCAAATTATAAACTGGTTAAAGAGAGTTTTGGACCAGAATTGTCCATGAAGCTCAACCTACCAAAAACTTACCTCACGCTCTGGATCCAGTTGCGAGCGAACTGTCTGCCAGTACACGGGAAAAGTAAGTTTGACAAGAAAAAAAGTGTTTCCCCCAGTACGAACAGCCCCTGCTCACTCTGCGGTGAAGGCGATGATGACCTAGCCCATTTGGTTGCACTGTGCCGCGAACTCTCGTTTTTAAGGGAATCTTGCTGGGGGGGGGAAGGGAGATACTGTTTCCTGATATATTGA
Source organism: Branchinecta sandiegonensis (assembly GCA_030848855.1). Lineage (NCBI taxonomy): Eukaryota > Metazoa > Arthropoda > Branchiopoda > Anostraca > Branchinectidae > Branchinecta > Branchinecta sandiegonensis. Next base: position 9,775,226 of record JAUPMV010000003.1, on the reverse strand, counting down.
AGAGCACATCTCCAGGAGCAATTAGTGCATTATGTAGATTTGTGTTGCAAAGTATTAAAGTAAAAGTTGACCGGGCGAGTGCAGTTTAGTATATGTAGTGCGATATTAGAAGTAATTAAGAAAGTTTTTGTTTTGTTGTATGTATATGGCCCTAAGGCTTTAAATACAATATTATTATTATTATTATAGAACATTGATGTTTGATTACTTTGAATACATTAACCTTACTTTGGAGAAATCTATGATATGAATCCTGATCGGATGGTCGTACGGGTGATGATACTCGTAATGGCTTATTTAATGGCAAGAAACGTCAGCTGAGGTTTATTAGAAGAATAAGTCGCACGTTGCTTTTCTAGTTAGAGCCTGAAGAGGACCCTTGTCAAGAAGGGCCAAATTACCACTAAATAGTTTTCCGCTGGCGTCTCTGCGTATCAGATATGGTTTGCAGTTAGCTTGTGAAGGGAATGACCGTCAAACTGGTCTTGCTGAAAACAAATGGATGGATATGGACTACTACCCGATGGAAAATTTGGAGCCTGCGCAGTTGTATGGTAGTTTTACGAACCGATGAACAATTTATCTCAAAATAGTACTATGAAGTAGTACGAAACAGTTACATGCAGTACTAACGATGCTACTACATGATTCTACTTCAAGGCTACTGTGTTACTGCATACTACGATATGCTGCTATTAGCAAGACTGGATGCTTCTATGGCAAGACAGGATGCTACTGGATACTACTACATAAGATTGGACCAGTCCGAGGCACATTAAATGATAGTATTCTTTGCTATTACATAGTATTACATGCAACGTTTTCGTACTCCTACCATACTACTACGCAGGCTACAAATTTTTCATTGGGGAAAAAGTTGCATGTATTGATGTGTACTAGTAAAGAATAATATCATTTAATGTGCCTCAGACTGGGCCAATCTTAAGCAGTAGTATCCAGTATTCTCCTGTCTTGCTATAGTAGCATCCAGTCTTGCTAATAGTATCATGCAGTAAGTAATAAGTAAGTAAGTAATTTATTTATAACCCGCCATTTTAAAGAAGTGGAAGAAATGTAGTAGAAGACGGTAGCCTTGACCTAGAAGCATGTAATAGCAGCAGTTCGAACTGCATGCTACTTTTTCGTACAACTTCATACTACTGTTTTGAGATAAATTTTTCATCGGGTATGGTTTAAATACATCATCCATCCTTTGTCATCTAAAGAGGTGCCCCAGTGCCATTCCAGGAAACGGACGATGAAGCCCCCTAATAAAGGGAAAAGAAGATAGTGGAAATCCTTTGTCAATCCTAACTTGTGAACAATTTATTATGTGCCCTTGAATTTCTACCACAGGATACCAAGCAAAGAGCTGTTGCTCGCTCGTGATTCCGAGGGATTATTTTTCTGGAGCTTCTTCTACCTTTGTAGGTTTCCTTCAGTCTCGGTAGGCGGACTGGGAGGGAGAGGAAGTTAGTGAAAGCCTTTGTCAATAACGTAACGTATGAACAACTTATTATATGACCGTGAATTTCACAATCTGATATCAAGCAAAGGACTGTTAATCACTCTTGATTCCGACGGCATGTCACCGTAACATAATAAATTATAACTACACTAATATAATATAATTTCTAGAGCTTCTCCTACCTTACACTGTAAAAAGTTTCTCCGAGAAAGGATTAAAGTTAACTGCAGTATTTGCTACTGGGATTAATCTCATCTCTACTGGGAAAAGATTAATCCGAATTAGAAATAATCTTATCCCAGTAGAGACAATATTAATCCCAGTAGCAATACTGCAAGATTTTTTTTTACAGTGTCTTAGGTTTCATTCAGTCTCGGTAGGCGGATCGGGGGTTCCTGCTAGATCAAAAGCCTAACGAGTCCTTGAACTTACCTTTGGCGCAACGTCAGTGCCACGGCATTTGCTCAAAATTACACTCAGTGCCGGAGAGTGGCAAGCCCCTAGGCAAAGTTCCGTAGTTTTTACTCCAACGTCAGCTGGCATTCCATTCCAAAGCAGCGATCGGCTACTGAGAATGAAAGTCACGGAAGAGTAGAAAGACAAACGTCAAGAAGGCCATTTAGTAAGTTAGGTGATTCCTTCCAGTTATCGTAGCAAATTCGAAATTTGAATCCAGAACTGACTTTTATAGGCCATTCTCCTGGAAGCACTGGAGCAAGATATCCCGAATCGATTAAGGTCGTTTTTGACGTATGAGATGCTTGGAGAATCTGCATATGAATTACCAAGCGTTCGATACCCAGACACTGGCAGATGAAAAAAAAAATCATCTTAATTCAAGACTGGATGAAACCCTGAACATCTCTTACATGGTAAGTGTTGGCAAAAACAGGACGAGACTTTCTGGTTTGCTAGATAATATACGCCATTCATCTGTCAGTCATGGCTGAGATGATAACAAAGCTGAACCCCAAGGTGCTGCTTATCAATATGCAATTTCTGAGGGGTTACCCACTCTGCGGCACCTGCACCGCGGCACCGACAGAAACCATCGGTGCCGGTCATAAGTTTGGCGATTCCCGCTTCTAAACACGATAATTTCAGTGCTCTAACACGTGCCAACCGGTGCCAGCACTGAGCTCTTGCTGTACACTAAAATTGAGACTGGGCAACCCCTCGGCGAAGTCACTCCGTCAATGAGAAGATGCTCCAACAGGCGTGTCAAGGGTTTTGTTTTCATGTCCGAAAACGACATTGTGATTACAAATCTAATGACCCCGTCAAGGACGCGGTATTATTCACGAACGAACAAGCCATAGTTTACTATTTATAGGTCGTAATCACGACAGCTTACGCCCGTGCGATTACCCGATCCGGTTGTATCACGAGTGCCAACATTTTTTCTTCTCTTCAATTGCATGTTCTTTTTAACATGCATCCAACTAGTCATAGAAGGAGCCAGTCTGGGTGACTCTGATCCTGCAAATCCGACCAGTTTCTGCAAATCTGACAAGCTTCAGCCGTAGTTCACACAACATTATTTCTTCGATACTTCTACTTCTGATGCTAAACGGCACGAACAGGAAAACGTCTCGATCTTGAAGACGGCATCAAATGCGTCGTTTCTTCTCGAAACCAAGTCTTCCCTGTGTCTTGGAATAGGCATATGTGCTAGCTTTTTCTTCAACTGTGGTATCATATACAGTGACACACCCACTTCCTTCAGTTTTGTCAATTGCAGAGTCTGTAACCCCTTCGCTCACAACCCGGCACTCTGTTCTGCAGCTCCGCAACACCGAGATTCTCGTACTCCTTCCTTTAGCGTAATACGGCTTTCACACTGAGAACGCAAGACGCTTGCGTAGAGTAAGCGTTGCGTCTGTCTTGCGTCGGACCTTTCACACCGTGAAGGCTTGTGCGTTGCGTTTTCAGAAAATGGCTAGTTCTGATGAAGACTTAAAATGATGCCTGGACTGAAATGGAGCCTATAGGCTTTGTGTAACTGGTAACTTACCAGTCATGCTCTTGCTAAACTCCTTGTTGATGATTTCACAATTTGATAACCATGATTATTAATGAAAGTCTTGTTGTGATAGTCAGGGACCGTTTTATCATATAGTCCAGGTCTCTCTTGAACTAGTTTTTCTTCAAAAACTTCCATTTCAGTGAAAAACAAATTGAAAAATCTGATGCGTACGCGTAGGCCGAAACGGAAAAATAGAGCTCAGTTCTATTCTTGCGTTGCGTAAATTTTGGAAGCGCAAGCTTGCGTCGTCGCAAGCGCAACGCAAGGCTTGCGTAGCTCAGTGTGAAAGGCAAACGCGTCAATGTGAAAGCAGCTTAATGGATAATCCGGGAACAATTAGTAAGGCCATGTTTATGTCAATGTCATCTTGTAAACACTTCGCCCTTCATATTTCGGACGTCTTCCTTCATTATTATTACCTTTCTTGCTCAAAATTAGTTTCTATTTAAAATGTGAATATTTGATGCCTGAGATTTGTCTGGGTCGTCACCGTAGACCATAAAATTGGTATTAAGCAAAAAGTGAAGGTTGGGCTTAGGCCTAGGGGCCCAGGTTTTGATACGGAGGAAGCCACACAAAAATCAGGAGCAAAAGACTCTCCAGAAAACACCTATATACTTCCAAGGTTGTTACTATATCTGTATTCGTTAAAGTTTAACTTAAAAGGGCTGGGATAGGACAATTCAGTTACCCATCATTTGTTCACTTAAATTGGCTTGAAGACCTGCTGAAAACGTGTTACTTCGTTGTTCCGCTATTCACGAACAATCGATTTTGAAATAGTGGAATTTCCGTGTGATTTGTGGTACCTCTATGCGCTTGTATCTTTGTTGTATGCCCTACCAGAGAGATTTATGATTCAGGCACAAAGCAGTCTTCACCAAGCTCACCACTGCCCACTGAAAAGCCGCGTTTGTGTTGAGATTAAAATTTCCCGCCTCATAGTAGAATTTACGTTGCGGAGACGGCCGCAGATATTCTGGACGCCATAACTAGAGCAGATAGTGGAAAATACAAAAATCCCTTAGCGGAATCTAAATTATTCAGTGTTTTCAATTAAATGAAACAAAAATAAGTTGGCTTTTCAGTTAAACTTTAACTTCCTACGGTCAAGCTGAATTGAGTTTCTGGGTCGTAGGAATCGGATTTAATTAAACAGATAATAATTTTAGCGATATTAGGCCTACTTCCCCTCCCAGAAATTCACCTGAACCTACACGAAGACCATAATGTATCTTCAAACCAAGAAGACGGACCTCCCGCTCGGATCCGCGAGTAGATAGCCTATAGTGCAAAGACGAGGACGAAACACAAGATTATAAAGATAAGGACACGTAAATTTCTTTGACTTTCAGCTACAAAATACGTTCAGCTACCTTTCGATTATAAAACATAGCTCGATTATTATCACAATCTACACGTCCGAGTCGAGAGTCATCTTCTTCAATCCCATTGACTTCGCAAAAGCAGGAAACCTGAAAGAAGTTCCAGATTAGAAACGTTTTTGCTCATTACCCTCAGTCCTATTTTTTGCGAGAAACATTATTCCCGGGTTCTTTTACGTCCAGATGAAACATTGTGTAGAGACTTCTCTTGAACAATTAAAGTTCTTTCCACTTCCTTGATCTAGCAGGGAAACAAAATAAATATAAAAAGCAGGAAAGTCCTTTTCTACACTTTTCAGCACTCTTTCCCTTTCGGACCTAAACCGTGTTTGCTAAGCAATGTTTTTTACTTTTTAACCAGCTATGGATTTCCTCGCATATTTACTCAGAAAACTTGCAATTGAAAGAAACTTCAAAAGGGAATAAAGCAAGAGCTAGAAGCTCATATGGCACTTGCAAGGCTGGGTAAGAGGATGAAAGTAGAAATTTGCCAATTCGTGGGTTTGTTCTGGTCATTTTTAAGCAAACCCCTTGAGATAAGAATGATGATGGACTGCTTGGGTCACACTCGGGGAACATAATAGAGGGCTGTAGAATCGTTTGCTCCATTCCATGTCAAAACGGCAAATATGGAGAAGGAGCACGCAGACGGCTCGCAATTCAGAGAGTCCTTAAAGGACCCCTCGCACTATTTACTCTCCAACTTGGAGTATTTAAAAATATTTGAATACTTTGAAACTAGGCTGTGCTTTCAACAAATAACCCACGGTTTTGGCCGTTTTAAGCCTTTTCCGAGACCCGTTGACTTATAGCGAAAACAGGGAAATAATTTACATAACCGGTTTTTCTGATGGAAAAACTTTTCGCAGACAGCCGTCGACAGCGTGATACACATCGAAGGTAGCAAAACACGGCAAGTGAGAAAATCAGCGTGGTTTTGTTAGAGGGGTTAGAATGTACCGTACGGAATTGGGTCTCCGGGTTTAGAAACATATGAAGTGATTGTGGAAGTAGGTTGCGTTAGTATTATAGGTAAGAGAGGTCCTTTAAAATTTAAGAGAAAAGAAGCTGTGGTTTCCCTGTTTCATCCGTGGTTTCGAAAAGAAGCCCGTTTTATTCAAAATCGACTTTGCTAGAACTTTCTCGTCCAACTTCCGCCGCCGAAACTGAAAAGCCGAACATTGTAATTAGAAGCTTTGAACTTTTGACTCTGCCGCGGGGAATTTCCAACGAAACAGTTTCCAAGAGTTTTTGCGTCAAAGTATTCCCTAGTCGACTCTGTAAAAAAAAAGTGCTTTCCGATTAGAGAGAGCAGAAAATAATCGCGTTAACTAGGAAGCGCAATACACCGCTTTTTAAATCCTCCGGAGGTATCGCAAAAAAAGCAGGTGTTTCTCTCGCTCCGCAAACTTGTCTAATGTCGTAAGAAGTATGCGGAAGTAGGTCGGATAAAGCAGAGGTGAAAACCAACTATTTGACCTTATTTATTCCTTCTCACGAGAGAGAATTACCAAGCCGCTGAATCTTTATACAAGATTCAGTATCGCGTAAGGAACTGAAGGCCCCGTTACAGCATTCACTTTTTTCTTTTTCTTTTTTTAAACATGAATATAGCCCGTTCAGCCATCGTGAGCATGAATAATGCTTAGCGCAGGATTCCCAAATGCGTCTGTCTTATTTTCAAAAATATCATAAAAGTACGTGGCGTCTAACGTCCAAACATCACATAAGGCTGTACAAAAACTTGACTTTACTTGAGGCTTGCGATGGAGCATAAAACGAGATTTCTAGAATAGGAGGAGTTTGTTAGTTATATAAGTATGTTTATTTATTTATAACTTTTTTCGAACAGGTATGTAGTGCATATCCTCCTATGACCCACGATCAGTTATTTTACGATAACTTTCACACAGAAAGTTAGCGGTACATATGAGAGAATGATATAAGTTTATTTAATTTTATTTTAATAACTGTCTTTACGAACTATGGATACGGAAGACAGTTTTCGCTGGTGTTTAAGTCGCTCCGATCAAAGTAGGATGTTTTCTAATCCCACTGAACAAAAAGTTCGGACTGAAGCATGCGTTTGATGCGTCCGAAAGAAGGAGCGAAAGAGGAAAATCGCACCCGACTGCAAATATCGGACCATGTGTGAACTTTACTGAAGGGGAGGGGGGTGGAGGCCAGACTGTCAATCTCTTCTCACTTTTTGGGATAAAAAAACGTAAGTGACGGGATACCTATGACTTCGTAAATTTGTCCGTCCGTCCGTCGGCCTGTTAGCACGATAGCTCTCGAACGGAATGAGATATTTTGTCCTAACTTGGTGTGAGGATCATTTGGGTCAAATTACAGTCAAATTCGTAGAAGGGACCCATGGCTGTATATTTAGGGGTGGGAGAGGGGTTTTACATTAAGGGGCCGAACAAAAATATGTTTTAAAAGCTAACGAAATGGTCGATATAGGGGTAAGGAGACATGCTGCTTCCGAATTTCAAAATTATCGTCTGGCCGGACAAGTAGTTCGCCCGGAATCCGGCAACTTCCCACCAAGTTTCATCCTGATCGCTCAACTCTTATGCGTGTTACAAGATTTCCGGTTCTCCCCTCCGACCTCCATCCCCCAGATTCATCGGGTCCGGTCCGGACTTGAAGTGGGACACGAGGTCTTTCAAGATATCAAGTTTCACAAAGATCCGATCACCCGTTCTAAAATGATGCATGCCCCTAATTTCCGGATTCCGCCGTCTCCAACTCCCCCCACGATAGTCGGATCGGGCAAGTGACTATTTCCAAGTTAATCTGGCCTGGTCCCTGATATGTCTGCCAAGTTTCATCGTCCTGGCCTACCTGGAAGTACATTAACTGGAATTCCGGACCCCCTCCAACTCCCCCCACAGTGTCCGAATCCGGTCCAGTTCTGTCAGTGATGTACCTAGAGCTTGTGCTTGTTCTTCCCAGCAAGTTTCATCCCGATCATTCCACTGTGAGCGTGTCACACGATTTCCGGTTCTCCCTCCGATTCCCCCCCCCCCCACAGATTCATCGGATCCGGTCCGGACTTAAAGCGGGACATCTGAGACATGAGGTCTTTCCAGATATCAAGTTTCATTAAGATCCGATCACCCGTTCAAAAGTTATGCATTATACATCATTTCCGGATTCCGCCGTCTCCCCCTTCCCCCACGATGGTCGGATCGGACAAGTGACTATCTCTAAGCTAATCTGGTCGGGTCTCTGATACGCTTATCAAGTTTCATCGTCCTAGCACATCTAGAAGTACCCTAACTCGCAATCGTCGGACCGACCGACCGACCGACGGAAAAGTGATCACTTGGCCGAAGGGCAAATGCCATGAAAAGCTCAAAGCACACCTCGCACTATTTAACTTTCAGGGTCCAATATTCAAAACTATTTGAATACTGTAAAACTATGTTCTGCTTTTAACGAAATATCCACGGATTTGGCTGTTTTAAGCCTTCTTACAGGCCCATGTACTTCAAGCAAAAATTCGGCAAAATTCAAATAACCGGTTTTACGTGCCAATAGTATGATACGCGAGCACTCGTCGAGAGGATAATGCACGGAAAACAGTGAATCGCGACTAGTGCAAAGATTAGTGAGGTGTCGTTGAGAGGTTTAGAATGTAACATGAAATTTGGGTATCCGGGTTTAAGAATTAATGCATGCAGTTACGGAAGTAGGCTGCATTGACATCATAGGTACACCGGGTTGTCCAAGGTTGAAAATCGGTGGCGAGAGGGGGGTTGGGAGGGGCAGACTGGTAAACTGTCAAAAAATCTTTCACCAATAAGGTTGTACTGTCTTCACGTCTTTCGTGTTTATGTCTTTCACGTGCCATACAGAAAACGACATAGGCGTAGTCGACTAAAACCGCGCACCATTGCTCATCGTTTTGAATCGCATCAACATCTCTAACGCCATTCATGGACACCTATAGCGCGTAAACCGCTCATCAAGTCGACGTTTTTTGAAATGTTGCATTTTTGCATTGCAGGGAACTGAGTATCTCGACGGGTTCCTTCGACTGAACCTTAAAACTGTTTTGCTTTAATGCGGATTCATAATGATCTGAAGTTTGACGAGGAATCGCGATCTGTCAGGCAAAAGTTATTCTTTTTCCGTTTTAGGGATCCCAAAACGTATGTGGAGGGATACCTATGACTTCGTACAAGTTGTCCGTCTGTCAGCACGATAACTCTCGAAGAGGTAGAGATATTTCCTTCAAACTTGGTATGAGGATCTATTGGGTCAAAGTACAGGCAAAGTTTGCAGATGAGCCCTGTATCCCCACATTTAGGGGTAGGATGGGGGTTCATATTAAGGGACGAACATAAATGCTTTAAAAAGCCAATGAGATAGTCGATGTAGTGGTAATGAGACATGGTGAATCCACATCTGAAACTTATTTTCTCGCCGGACAATTAGTTCGTCCGGAATCCGGCCAAAACCGGAAAAATGTTCAAAGTAAAAGTTTTATTTGAAGTTGATTAAATGTTCGATTTAGGGGTAAGAAGACCAGTCACCTTCGTAGATGAGCCTTGTAGCCCCATATTTAGGGGTGGGGAAGGGGTTTCAAATTAAGGGACGAACAAAAATGCTTTAAAAAGCCAACGAGATAGTCGAATTAGGGTAAGGAGTCATGCTCAATCCATATATAACATAGTTTGCCCGGGATCCGGCCTAAACCGGAAAATTTGTTAAAAGTTAAAGTTTATCTGAAGTTGGTTAAGGTTCGATAAAGGGGTAAGGAGAAATGCTGATTCGTCTTGAGCTTCAGTTTTTTGCCGGACACGCAGTTCACCCGGATTCCGGCCGAGACCGGATATTTGGCACAAGTAAGGCAGAAAGTTTCGATCAATTTCGTAAAAGTGGATATGACGTATACATTCGCACACATGCTGAATCCATTCCTTTTCTCAGATGACTAGCCACTGGCATTAATCTGTTTCTAAATTTTAATAGTAAGAATGTTCAAGGAGCCTGGCGAAGACATCTCCAAGACGCAATTGTCTAGATCAAATATTAATTTTGGGAGATCCCACTGAAACATTTGGTCTTGTTTTTTAAGCTGAGAAACACAACTGATCTGATGCTGATTCTTTCACAAACCAACGTCGTCCAAAACAATCCATTGGGTCTTCTTTCCTTGGAAACACGAGGAGTCTACAAAAGTATCAAAACCGAGTCTTCTGAAGTAGCAAAGTGTTTTTTCACAATTAAGGCTTGTTCGTCTTTTTTTTACTGTAGCGCTATTGTGTTATATCCTGTTCGTCGCTTCTATCCCTTTACCATTCCAAATTACAGCATTGTAAGACAACACATCTTATTTAACCCGTTTCACGCTCTCAACTGTTCCAGCGTTGTAATTTTTTATTCAACCGCATATTTAAGGTTTCTCCAAGAAATTTACATGCGACAAAAAGATACAAACAAAAATAAAAGTTTTTACCGAGGCAAAACTGGTAAACGTGTACACAACACCAGCTTCGGTTTTGTTTGACTGTATAACATATAAATTTTGTTTTGTTTTTGGGTGTTATGTAATTTACCATGACGCAAGGTTTTAGTGGAAAAACTACTAATACTACATACATGATGACACCTAGACCAGCAAGTGGAAGCAAAACAAATTCAAACAACTTCCTTGCATCCAACTAGCAAATATTTTTCTTCGCTATTCTGGCCAGAAATTTATGAAATCGGAATCTATTGACTGTCCGAATTTCAATCGAATACCGTGATACGGAAAAAGTAATTGCTTTGAAAAATTATCCGAATGTCAGAAAAGTTTTGAGCAAAGTGGAGTTTTTTTTTTTTGTAAGTTAGATGACCGAGAGTCGCCGAGAGAAAGAAAAGGAACTTGAGATTTGTTTTTCTTGAAATATGCAGGCGTAGGGTTTGTGGGCGCATTAATATGCAAAGCTCCACTTGATAGAGGGGGGGGGGGACGGCTGATCTGAAATGTCAGCAAGAAGAAAGCAATCGGGATTTACAGGTTGTTTTTTCTAGTGCATTTAGGTTAGTGATAGTGGTAGTTGCGGGGAACTGTATGCAAAGCTTCACCGGATACGAACAGACAAATACAAATAACTAAATTTACGATATCATCTATCAGTGTACAATTTTCTTTCACGAAGCTGTTATGTAATGTAACGCACACATTCCGATTTTTTTCTTATTTAGTTTATTTCAAATTTATGATGGACATGCAGATTAATCCTAAGAAACTATTAACACTTAGGTTGACGTCATACCATTCTCCTAAGCCAGCCCTGACAACAATCCAAATCCTTTCGGCAGATTTTATGCGGTAGTTTGCATAAAAATAACTACTAGTCTTTTGATTCTGATCTATGAAACTAGCGTCACGTCTTGTTTTACGAAGCCACTAAAATTATGACCCGTTGGCTTTAATGGACGGCTTCACGGAAGATTTAAATCCTGTACTTAAGAACAAATATGGAAGTTCACTTAATCGTCGTAAAAAAAAAAAACCTAGTACAAATTTATGTGACTATAAGGGAGCAAAGACAGTTTTACAAATGGACTTCTCGCAAATTCTCAAGACCGCTGTCGGATTATTAACAGAACAGAAATGAGGATTGCCTACTACAATTTCTACAATGCGCTGAAAAAGCGAACAGTAATGCACTGATTGCGAAAGCCAAAATTCCGCGGAACGATAAACTGCTCACTGCCTGGAATACTCATTTCCTGGCATTAATTGTCAACTTGGTGTTATCTGTTCAGTTTTTCATTTCTTTTAATTCGAGCTTCGGCCAGTAACGGGGAATGTCCCTCAATAATATATTATTAGCAATAATAATATATTCGGACACTGATTCCGCCGTGGAGAACTTTTAAGATCATCATGACATGTGTTCTTGCGTGTAGGAACAGGGATTTCAATTTATGTTGAGGGTTGACATTTTAATGTCTTTACTCTTTAGGGTGATAACGTTTCCCGAGACATGCTAACGAAGTGGCGGTTAGGCCATTGACGACTGAATTTGTACGCAATCTTCAACAACTGAGGTCTGAGGCTGATTCGTGTTTTCACACTTCCCGTTTGAGCGACTTGTTTACTGCATGTCTTTTTTTTTTAGATCAGTGTCTTCCCGGTTAGATCAGTGTCTTCCCGGTTAGATCAGTGCCTTCCCAGACTGAACAGGAAATAAATTTATTCACCCATTCGTTCAATCAAAACAGGGCTTCTGACTTGATCAATACAGGGCTCCTGCCTCAGAACAGGGATCCTATCTTGAGGAAGAAGAAGAAGAAAACCATCAGAACAGGATTCTGACTTACTCGTTTTTCGCCGCGGAAGTAGCCGTCGTAGTAGGAAAACAAGCTGACCACTAACGGTTGTTTTGTATGGGATCTGAAGAGGATTCATAGCCAGAGTGCTGAAAAGTAGTATTTTTAAAAGATCGGCTGACTTGGGTCTTCATAACTACTCCAAAAAGGGTTTACAAATCTTCCGAATTTAAGTCAACAGCATTTCCAGATTTTCCCTGATGTTTTCGGAAGGATGAACTTCCATGATGTTGCGGAGAATGAAACACCTCTTTGACAAGGGAAACAGGATATACAGATTTTTGTTTTAAAGAATGAAAATTCCCTGGCTTTCCGCTCACTCCTCGATTTCTGCACACATTTCTAATTACTCGGTTATTTTTTCCAGATTCTCTGACAATTCTGTATTTTCCCTGACCTCCAGAAAACAAGTCAAATAACAGGGATCTGAACTTTTGGTTGATCTTCTTGTGAGGTATTTATCTAAGCATGATCAAAGACTGACGATGACTTACTCGACACAAGTTTTAATAGCATACTACGAACTTGAAGCAAGATCAGATACAACGGAGTTGAGATACTAATACGCCAATTCACTTCGAAGCAATTACCAGCACAAACCGCTGTAGGTAACAAAACAATCCCATTAGAGCTTGAAATGGCCCTGTCTTCGTCAACAATTTCATTCTAACTTTCGTGACATACAAACTCGAGAAAGCAATTCAGAATTCTATGCTTTCAGCTCTTAGACTTGAGACGTCACTTGATAACTTCTTCGCAAGTAATGTAAATACAGGACTTGTCGATGGTGTCAAACTTTTCGCAGGAAGGCGGATCGTTCGCGGAACTTGAAGCACACATATTATATTTCCCCCCAAAACAGAGAAAGAGGAAACGCAGCCCTACATAATGTTCCAAGAATCGTCTATATGACTAATGGTGGGTTTACACACTGCGTAAAATCCGAGCGTATTTTGAAATCCGAGCGTATTTTACGCACGCATTTGAGCTTGAAAAGATTTCTAGCAATACGGAAGTATTTAGATACAAAACGGACCGATTTCTCAAGTACGTCCGTACTGCTAGAGATCTTTTCAAGCCCAAGTACGTGCGTGAAATACGCTCGGATTTTACGCAGTGTGTAAATGCACCACAAGTCCGAAATACGCCGTTGATCCTAGAGGAGAACAAGAAACTTCACCCAAACAAACAGAAAACTGACTCAAATCCTGTGCAAACCAACCAACAACGTTTGTTACAGTGGCGACTCTGGTTCGTCGTTAGGCATACGGCGATTCTTGGTCGGCACGAAGAGTTAGTCATAAAGAGTATTCTACTGCTCGGGCGGATCCTACAGCATGCAAATCTTCATAGCCACTCGCTGTAAAAAGCCGTGTTCGAATTGTAACGAACAAATAAAATGTTGAATGGTTAAAGGGGTGTTTTTGGTTTTCCTGAAGCACTCTCGCACTGTTTACTGTTTATGTTCTCGTATTACGAAACAGCTAAATACTTTAAAACTAAGTTCTGGTTTCAACAAATTATCAACAGCTTCGGCTGACATTTTATAAGTAGTGAACTGAAAGACAAAAATGCTCCTCAGCCGGGATTTGAACCCAGGGCCCTCTGCTTACAAGGCAGGCGCTCTACCATTTGAGCTACCGAGGGGCTTGTGAACAGAGTTCGCAAACCACTACAATAGTCTGGCAGGAGCCGGCCATAGGAACAGTGACCCAGCCCGAAGGCAAATTCATCTAACCAGTTCGTGTCACGGAAATTATAATAATACATAGATGGCACTTTACACAAGGGTACACAATAAACCAGAAACATTTCGTGAGAACACATTCAGTGAAACCCAAAACTACTTATAAACTTCACTATTCCATCTCAAGGGCGTCTTCCCCCCTAAAATATATATATGGTTTTATTTGGTTTTCACCATAGACCCCGCTTTGTGGGTCCTGGTATGTCTACGTGGCTCCGACAATGGAGTCCTAGACTTCTAAATTATATTAAAAAAAAAACTGTTTCTGGTTTATTAGTCACGGTACAAGTCCCTTGTGTAAAGTTCCATCTATGTATTATTAGCTTCGGCTGATTTGAGTGTTTGTCCCGGTCCGTTGACTTCCAGCACAAACACGGAAAAATTTAAATAACCATTTTTTCCTACGAGGGAGCTACTCGTAAACAGTGTCGGGAACTTCATCCGTGTATCGAAAATAGCGAAACAAGAAAGTGTGAAAATCATTTAGTTGTCATTCGAGGGGGGGGGGGGGATTAAATGTCCCGTATGAAATTCAGGTCTGCGGATTTAAGAACTGACGGAGCGATTACAGAAGTAAGTTCCATTGGCAATACAGGTAATGGTTAGAAGGGAAATGTTTAATACTTCAGGTTTATTTGTTTAAGGAAAATGTAGTTACACAAATATTATGGGGAAAGAATAGTAAAAAAAAAATATGGGTTTATTTTCAAAAGTAAGGTGACGTGAATAGTAGAAAGAGGGTAAAAATAGATTAAAATTAACGTCACTAAGGGATGGAGGAGTAGCCACAAAATGTACGACATCTGATTTCTTAGTTCTTTTAAATGATATAAAAATAAGTTAATTAAAAAGATGCTACGGAAAAAAAAGAAAAAAAGAAGGGAAATGTTTTAGGATATTTAGGAAAGTGTCCGTCCAATGCTTTTCATTTCATAGCACCAACTGTAATGAGACAAAAGGTAGAAGGCCAGCCGGATTGATGCTTGATTCGCAAACAAAAAACTAAAAAATCTTTGAACTATCCCTACTCCGAAATATCATGTTCGTTACACCAGCTAGGCAACCTCTCATTCATTGTGGGGGGGTGGGAGGGGAGGGGTGTCAGGTAATTGAAAAGAAAGTGAAAAGAAGATGAAACTGCAACAAATAACCTACGGGGTGAAGTGCCCATTAGATGGCTACTCTTTGCATTACGGGCTAAAGAGTCTACGTGGATTTGTCTGTTATTATAAAAAAAAGTCGGGGGGGGGGGGCAACATAGCGTGCGCGTTCAACTCTATCCATACGTGGCAAAAGGCATGCAGAAAAGAGACTTTTTCGTCGAGTCGAGTTTCTTTCATCACAAGGAATCTGGGACTCGGTAAACCAACCACGACTTAAACAGACAAATACAGCTCGTCAAGAAAAGGGACCCATTTTCGAAAGATGACGTGCAGTCTACAAGCCATTCCAGAAATGCATAGGCTTGGTACGAAACCAACAGACTACACAGTTTTTTTCCAGACCCTTGGAACGCCTTTTCTCCAGACAAGGGTCTTTGTCCCATGTCCTTAACGAATCTCCCGAAGGCAACCGCTGGCTTTAAATATTCAAGCGGAGGCATTGTCCCGAGCCCCGTGATTAATCCCAGCGGCAGTGTTCAAGAAAATGAGGAAACAAGGAGGACGCTGGTGTCAATTTTCCAAGAAGTCTCAAGTCTGGACAGCAAGCCCGGAGATGGGGAAATTATTATTTACCGATTGTTTGTACCGCAAGGCAAGGGCTATAAGCAGTGGCGCCATTTCAGTAAACCTGAGGGGGGGGGGGCAAAGATCCATTTTGGGCCCCTTTCCTAGTTTTTAGGGGAGGGGATTTAAATTAAGGGGCAAATGAGATATTTTTAATCAGATAATGTGATAGTCGATTCTGGGGTAAGAAGACGTACTGAACACGATGGTGAAAACCATTTTGTCATCGGACAAGTAGTTCGCCCGGAATCCGGCCGAAACCGGAAAGTTTGTTAAAAGTAAATGTTGTATTTGAAGTTGATTAGATGTTCGATTAAGGGGTAAGGAGACATGCTGAACTCGGTGGTGAAAACCAGTTTTTCGCCGGACAAGTGGTTAGCCCGGAATCCGGCCACAACCGGAAAGTCTGTTAAGATTAAAAGTTTTATTTGAAGTTGATTAGATGTTGGATTTAGGGGTAGGAAAACATACTGAACACGATGAAATTAGAAAGACCTATTTACCGATTGTTTGTACCGAAGACAAGGACTACAAGCCATTTCAGTAAACCTCAGGGGGGGGGGGGAGAGGGGGCAAAGATCCATTTTAGGCCCCTATCCTAGTTTTTTTTTCTAGTGTCATCAGACGCAAAATTTTATTGCTCTTTTTCAGGCAAAATTACAGCAATTTTTTCATATACCATAAGGAGCAACAAAAAAACAGGTTTTAAATATTCAAGCTGGGGCATTGTCCCGAGCCCCGTGATTAATCCCAGCGGCAGTGTTCAAGAATGATGAAACAAGGAGGACGATGGTGTCAATTTTCCAAGAAGTCTCAAGTCTGGACAGCAAGCCCAGAGATGGGGAAATTATTATTTACCGATTATTTGTACCGCAAGGCAAGCGCTATAAGCAGTGGCGCCATTTCAGTAAACCTTAGGGGGGGGGGGGGCAAAGATCCATTTTGGGACCCTTTCCTAGTTTTTTTGGGAGGGGATTTAAATTAAGGGGCAAATGAAATATTTTTAATCAGATAATGTGATAGTCGATTCTGGGGTAAGAAGACGTACTGAATACGATGGTGAAAACCATTTTGTCATCGGACAAGTAGTTCGCCCGGAATCCGGCCGAAACCGAAAAGTTTGTTAAAAGTAAAAGTTGTATTTGAAGTTGATTAGATGTTCGATTAAGGGGTAAGGAGACATGCTGAACTCGGTGGTGAAAACCAGTTTTTCGCCGGACAAGTAGTTAGCCCGGAATCCGGCCACAACCGGAAAGTCTGTTAAGATTAAAAGTTTTATCTGAAGTTGATTAGATGTTGGATTTAGGGGTAGGAAAACATACTGAACACGATGGCGAAAACCATTTTCTCGCCGGGCAAGTAGTTCACCCGGAATCCGGCCAAAACCGGAAAGTGTTTTAAAAGTAAAAGTTTTATTTGAAGTTGATTAGATGTTCGACTTAGAGGTAGGAAGACATGCTGAAGACGATGGTGAAAACCATTTTCTCGACGGACAAGTAGTTCGCCCGGAATCCGGCCCAAACCGGAAAGTCTGTTAAAATTAAAAATTTTATTTGAAGTTGATTAGATGTTGGATTTAGGCGTAGGAAAACTTACTGAACACGATGAACATGATTTCTCGCCGGGCAAGTAGTTCGCCCGGAATCCGGTCAAAACGGGAAAGTTTGTTAAAAGTAAAAGTTTTATTTGAAGATGATTAGTTGTTCGATTTAGGGGTAAGAAGACATGCTGTACAATTATGAGAAAAGTTTTTGCTGTCCGGACAACTTGTTCGACCGGAATCAGGCCAAAACCGGAATATTTGTTAAAAGCAAAAGTTTTATTTGAAGTCGATTAGACGACAGATTTAGGGGTAAGAAGAGACGCTGAATCTGTATATGACAATCTTTTATTTAGCGGGACATTTAGTTCGTCCTAAATCCGGTTGAAACCGGATTTTTCTGTAAGTTAAAGTTTTACTTGAAGTTGATTAGATGTTCTTTATAAGAATGAGGAGATACGCTGAATTCTTTTCTGAGCTTTCTTTTTCTCTAGACAAGTATGGTAGTTCGTTTGCGATTGTCTGGATCAAATATTAGATTTTTGGGATCCCATCGAAAACATTGGTCTTGTCATTCGTGAACCCGTTTAATATGCTTGTCACTATGTAAAAATTTTAAGTCTATTTAGTGTGTTTCTAAACTATATAAAAAGAATGTAGTCATGTTTATATATATTGTTTTGTTTAGTGTTTGAATGTGTATTTTGTGTATTTTACTCATACTCCGCTGTTATTCAAAAAGCGGGTCACAAATAAATAAATAAAAATAAAAATTCGTTTGCTGTCCAGCAGAACCTAGGGCAGAACAAAAACTGACGATGGACTGCCATGAAAACAGTCCCAAACCCTAGTAGACCTAGGTTAAGCATGATGGAAACTCCAACTCGTAAAACGTCTTCCACCAGGTATGCCCCCTGTAGCTAGCTTACGGCCTAATTATGTAAATCTCTCTGAATCCGGAACACAAGAGGCACTTTTTCTGAGACGAAAACTTGGCTTTCTTTCCAAATTGAGCAGACACAAAATCTAAGAAAGTGCCGAGATTGAGACTTAAACATAATTTGGATTCAGGCTGAAGTATTTTTGGCCGCCGAAACGGTTGTCCCACCATCAGATACGGTGTTTTTCATCATAACTCTCGGTTTTGTAAGGATGGCAGCTGCTAGGCTTTTAGCGAAGTAGTTAGGGCAAGGATCGGGAGACGAGCTAGAAAAGTTTAGACACGTTTGTGAGTTATACGAGGTGATAAACGAAGCGGGAGAAATACAGAAAAAAAAAGTCTTCAATGTAAGCGAAAAATATGTCGCCGTTTTGCCGGAATCCAGACTAGCCGAAGCAGAAGAACGATCACACAACTTTTCCAGAGACCTCGAAGTCGCTGAAATACAAACTTTTTTCTTTTTCCTGTCTAATTCGGATGCCTTGTTGTCCCGAGTTGTAGGTGGGCGTTTCAGTAGCCTGTTCGCAAGGAAGATGATGCGGTGTTGACGAAAGGTGATCTTCTTATTATTTTTCACTCCTATCAGGAAATCTCGAAGATCGGAGACATGGAAGTTATTCGGCACATTTTGTTTTTCCTGCATTCGAAGCCTTTGGCTGAAGTGCCAGATGCCGATCGCTTTTCCATCTGTCGGTCGGTGTGGTGATCGCAAATTAGGGTACTTCCAGACGTACTAGGAACATGAAACCTGTCAGGCGTAGGCTATTAGGGAACTGACCAGGTTGATCACCAGATGATAGAAACTTGACCGGTAATCTTACGGCACGCGAGTTAGAATGGGCTACTTAGGCGAGTTAGGCTAGGATGGCCTCCCTCCACTCCCTCCTAGCACCAGTTGGTGTAACTGTAACTTCCCGGATCCGACCATTCAGGGGGAGTGGAAGGAGGGGTCCGGGAGAAGTCCGGAATCGCATATGTTTCGAACAAGTCTTCGGATGTGGATGAAACTTGACAGTTGGCAAGGGTGCACGTCCCAGATACTCAGTTTAAGGGCCGGACTGGAGCCGGTAAATGCGGGGGGAGTTGGAGGGGGTACTGGAAACCTTGCGGCAGATGACAATAATAAAGCCTGGATGTAACCGTTTATGGAGCCAGACCAGATCCGGGCACTGTGGGGGAGTTGCAATGGCGAGGTCCCGGAAACAAATCTTGTGACATGTATAACTCTCGAACAAGCGATCTGATTCCAGTGGAACTGGACAGCTAGACACGTCCTAGATGTTACTTACATGTCCGTACCGGATCCGCCACTACCGGTGGAGTTGGAGGTGGTTATCCCGTAAGTCTTGCGCGACATGTATTATTCTCCAACGAGTGATCCGATTCGGTTGGAGCCAGATAGTTGGCAATGTCACATGTCCTAGATATTGCATTTACCGATCAGGACGGAAGCCGACCCCTGTGTGTGTGTGGGGGGGGGATTAAAGGAAGTCCCGGAAGTATTTTAATTAGGGTGGAGAGGTGGGGGGAGGCGAACTTGGCGGGCAGGACTCTCATATATTATGCTTTGGGGGAGCTGGACTGGAGTCTCGGAAGAGCCAACTGTCCTTGACAGTGAGAACTTTAGCCGATATCCAGGCTAATAACCCTTTTACGTGCCATCTGAGCTTTCAGCTCTTGTTTGTTAGTCTGTCGAGTATCGTTAGGGATTTTGTCCATTTCGTTTTGTCCAGGACCTTATTTAAGTTATCTTTGTAAAGAAAAAACCGTTAGACGACTGTTGCATCTGCGTTGGAAATTTTACGAAAAAAGAAAATTTCCGCCCTATTTCGAAAGTTACTGCAGACTGGCGAAAACACATCAATTCGGCAACGGACACGTCCACCGTTTTTGCCAAAATAATCCACCCCGACTTGTCGTTGTATTCGAGCGGAAGCATGGCGGATAACTTTGTTGAATGTCCTCATCTTTTTAACACTCAGGCGATAGCCGAAGAAGCGCTTGTTCAAGTTTACTTGAGGAAAAGGGATAAAACAAAAGCGTGAAGAAAGAAAGAGGGGTCTTTAGTCACAGCCAAAATGTTGTTGTTTTTCTTGGGGGGGGGGGGGGAGGGACGGCCAAGAAATAATTTAAAAGACCAACCCTTTCTTTCTGGAAATCCGAGAGCGTATTTCAAGGCAAAGAAGAATGGCCTCGAGTTATCTTGCGATATTTCATACGTGTAGGAAGCATGTACACAACTAACTGGTCGCCTTGTAACTTTTAACAAAGCGTGGGATAGTAAACCCGTTGGAATGGTGTTTAAATTCCGTTGTCGTTCGCTATCGTAAGAATCCAAAATATTTTTTTATGTAGCCAAATCAACCAAATCAGGCTCAATGGTCCTTCTTCTGTAGGTTATACTATTCTGTGGTTTGGTGAAGGACACGGTTCTTGACTTGTAGAAATTGAGTAATAAATTTGGAGATGAACGATAAATTTGTACAGAGTTTGTATACATTTCATACAGTAGCAGCTACTAGTTGATACCCAATGAGGTTTGCGTTAAATCGTCTATTTCCAGTCGGTAAAACCGCTGCGTTTAGCGATTTAGCTAAACGTCTTGTCATCTTCTTTATTTAACCGAACAGAAAGTGGTAAGACCCATACCAGAAGAGCCGAAATATAGCCAGAATAAATCTCTGCTGTCTTCTGCTACTGCGATCAAATAAAGACAGCTGCAGGCTACGGACAACGGAACGGGTCCTGAGAAACCCGAGTTTCGACCAAAATGGCCCACCACAACAAAAGGCCTAGGAAATGACAAATCCATTTTTTTGTGAGCCGAAGCCAACCTTCACGAGCGTAATACTCGGAGCTCCACGCACGCAGCAATTCAAGCTCAACACACTGTCTGTATTACTTTTCCAGACGTCCGATCCCCAAAACCTCGGCTAGGCTACTTCTTCGAAGGAAAAACAGAGCATCAGTCTGTCATTCGGAAACTGCCGAAATGCTTCACCACCGATCGTATTTCTCACGATGTCTGAACGGGGAAAAGTTGGTTTGCCTATTCCCACGAAATGGGCCATAACTCCGGACAAGACAAATTAAGTTTCATCTTAAATACGTGTATTTCTCACGGGACGATTTCAGGCTATATTTTGCTGTTCCATCTAACTCCCTTTAAGCGAAGTAGAAAGTTTTCAGGGGCTCTACAAATAAGGATGCAAATTCACATTTCTGGAATTCCGTTTATTCGACAGTTCCTAGCATTAAATGACATTAGCAGTAAGTAGCAATATGCATTTCATTTCAACCTCGAGGGAGTTAATTAACCAAACTTGTAAATGGAAGGCAGGAGAGAAAAATGTTTTTTGGGGACTGATTTATCAGTCTGAGTTAATTCTGATGGGCTTATCTCATTTCCAGTCTAATCCGGGAAATCCAAGTGGCGGAGAAAAAGCTAAGCCAGAGGAATAACGGTGGGTATGAATTCCAAAGGGAACGGTAGACAGTACTCAGGGTTTAACAGGAGAGGCTCAAACGACTCTGTTGGGAAGATGCGGAGCTGGAAACGCAGTGGACAAATACGTGATGTTTATCGCAATTGTAAAAGTTCAAATTGTCGTCTGCAGATTCATGTTACATGATAGGATGCACGCTACACAAAACACAATCAGCTCGGGAGTTGTGGGTGGTGGGGAGGGGTTGAGAAAACCAGCGTTGTAAAACCACATATTTATAGCAATGTAAGCCTATTATGTCACTTATGGTATTTTCCAATACGTCCCCGCAAAACAGGTTACATAAGCCTTCGGAGAAAGCTCTGTTCTAGGTCGAATATTTTGGTTCTGGTTAGTTTTGCTGTTGGAACGAACGATGGATTACCTGCAGAAATAGCTTGGTGCTAAAGATCCTGCGAGACGCAAAATCGTCCACGCCTATTTAAACAAGAAGAAATATACTAAAACCGAAGGGGTAAAAAGGACAAAGGCCACTAAATACCTCATATTCTCTATAGTGCACCTTTTTGGCGACTTCTCACCAAATCGGACAAAAAACAAATAAAGGCAATATTCGAACCTTTTGCTAAATATATTACGCCTCCCCAGGGCCGTATCCAGGGGGGGGGGGAGGGCCCCCCCCCCAAACATACAAAAATAATCGTATTTTTTTAAGCTTTAACCTTTCATCTATGTCTTTTTTGTAATTTTCGGTTCAACCCGCAGGCAACCCCCCTCCCGAAATAAATGTATCGATACGGACCTGCGCCTCCCGCTTGGACGAGAAACTCGAAAATTTCCGGTCGTTATCAAATTAGTGACCCACTAACAGCAGTGGAGAAACAAATAGAAACATATAACCAGAATATTGATCACAATTTGGAAAATCCTTTTGGTTTATTAAAGTTTTAAGTTTTACGGTAAAAGTTATATTCTGTATTTCGTGGTATTTCGTAAGGTTAATTCTCTTTCATGTTTTCCTTTCTTATCCTCCTCTTTTTCCTTATTATTTACTCCGTAATCGTGCTTTCAGCTTAGGGGTTACAAATAAAATTATCATCATCGTCCTCAGCAAGATAACGGAGGTAAACGCTGATCACTTTGCTTCCAGTAAATTTGTGGTGGTAGGGGAGAACGGATCGTTTCTAAAAATATAATGCCATACAAAAGGCTTTCACTCATAAATAACTCTCAGAAACTGGGACTAAGTACACTGTAAAAAAAAATCTTGCAGTATTTGCTACTGGGATCAATCTGAATGAATGAATGAAAAAATTTATTTCCCATCAAAATTGGCCCGAGGGGACCTAGACGGAGTAAACAAAATAGAAAAGAAGAGAAAAAACAACAACACGCAATACAACATTTTAACATAACAGCAATCTAAGAGGATACGAACATTAGCACGTAAATGAGTTGTATAAACCGTGGGATCTGTTTAATAAACTTTCAAACTTCTTTATTCTTGCCTCAATCGCAGTCACAGGATCGGCAAGATGGTATTTTGTACTGATTTTTGTATTCTTTGCCCATGGGGGGAGACTCAACAGATACTTGGCGTACCGATAATAATACGATCTAATATTCTGACGTTGGGATTGTAGCATTATATGCCAAAGTGGTGCCAAAGCTATAACGTGTGGCAGAGCCACAGCATTTGTTTCTACACAGATAATGTTATCTCTAATTTGGATTAATCTTATCTCAGTAGAGATAAGGTTAATCCCAGTAGCAAATAATGCAGTTAACTTTAATCCTTATTCGGAGAAACTTTTTCTCTACAGTGTATATTGAGCATGAGTTAAAAATCTAATTTCTGTGTGAAGAGCTAAAACTGCGGCACGCCCAAGAGAAGGTAGGCTAGGCCACGCATGTCGTATTGTGTTGGCCGATGCTACGTATTTTCCGTATAAAGATTAAAGTTAACTGCAGTACTTGCTACTCGGATTACTCTTATCTCTACGCAGATAAGATTAATACCAAATCGAGAGTAGAAAATACTGCAGTCAAAGGCATAGAAAACTTGACAACGCAACTTTCGGCCATCAAACCGACCTGGGGGGGGGGCTTAGATAAAGATACAGGGACTTACTGTCGATAGCACCCCCCTTCTTTGTATCGCGAACCCCCTCCTTAGTGTTCCCAAAGCTAGCTGGCAGGCCCTTGCCCCTCATGCACTGTAATTATGCACTTAAGCCTGTAAAAGTTCGCCTTTGGCCGTGTTGACTAACACATCGGGATAGTAGTCAAGAGGTCGTGCGTTCGATTCCTACTCCTGGCACCCAAACTTTTACTTTTTTTACTACTAACTCAAAAGTCGGATTCTCGGAAACTGCCCGGTCTTACTCTCAATATCGACTCCAGATCGACTCAGGGTACATTCTTGATATGTCAGCTAGCTCCCCGAGTCAAGTTTCAGTCAAGTTTTCCGTCCCTTTAACTTTAATCTTTATATGGAGGGACTTCTTACAGTGTAGAGAACAAAAGTGGGCTCAGTAGGTATAATTCGGCTAAATTTGTGTCTTACCTTTGAAGCTATTTAGACGACTCCGTCTCCTTTGGTAGATCCGACGCGTCATCAATCGGAGCTTCACTTGACTAGAACAAATCCACTGTGGGAACTGGAGACGATTGCAGCTCAACAGAACATGGAAACGGGGGTTTAATTTTCAGGGATATCCGAAAGTTCGAGGAACAGGCGTTCCGATCCCAGGCTTGGATTAAACACAACTGACACTGTCCCAAGTCTCAGACGAATTGGATACGGGGACTCTTATCGCCCCCGGGTTTAGTGCAGGTGATCGAGTCCGTCGAGCTGCTTGTGCTGATCAATGATTTTCCATCGGATGAACAGGAGGAATCAAACGAGAATTGGGGGCTGCCCCCCTGATGTTTGGGGTGGGGCAACCCCCTCAATCCATTTTTTGAATCCCGCTGTGTATTTTGTATTTCAGGGACCGTGAGATTGCTTCGGTATACCTGGGGTTCTCCACCTTTGGCAGCGATTAGAAACTTGGCGTAATTGTCCATCAACACGCGTTCGGATAATTGTTTTTGCTGGTTTGCGCTCTCTGTAGGGCTCCGCTCATTTGCATAAGTCAATTCGCCCGTCTGATACTTGTATGACACCTCACAAGCATGGCACCGTCCCGTGCCATGCAAATGTATCCTATCACCATATGTGCCACAACTGTTTTTATAGCGTACTGTTTTAGACATTTCATCGATGCTTTCGTATTGTTGATCGGCCCGATCATGTGGTCTCTGATATGCGGAGCAGTCATACGCACACTCATATGTCACACTAGGGGGGATCCTGCTGGAGTTCGTGCTCGACCCGAAGGATCGCTCAGTGACAGGCACCACAATATATTCCTTGGTTCGGACACTGCAGGGTTTAAGTCCCCGGCAGCTACCACAAGAGGCCTGGTAGTTATAATCGACGATCTTGCGGCTGTAGACGTCACTAGCGTTACTGCTGGCCGGGGGGCTTTCTTTCTTCTTCACCCTCCAATTCTGAGGCTGGCTTACAATTGTTACAATGAGGGAGCCAGCGGTGATCTCCATCAACCGGGAAATAAGCTGGAAAGTCCACCAGGACCAATAATTATCCTTCTTAAGTATATCCTCCTCTGTATTCCAGGGAAAGCTTAGAGTCCCAAAGAGACTACAGAGCTGGCAGGCAGCGATACCTAATGAGGTCACTGAAGCTGCCAGTGTACATCGGGCAGCTCTGACCAATCCGGAAATAGCAACTGGGCGTGTCGTCGCGTATTGTTCAACCTCCGACTGGAATAAAAATCAACATTTAAAACCCTTGCTCTAGGCCTTAAGATAGTAAACCTACGCCGTTCTGGAATGGAATGGGGCGTCAGTAAGAGGATGATTTTAAGGAATCCCAGGTATTGGAGTGTGAAATCTTTAAAATATTTACAGTTTGAAAATGTCTATGCTGTACAAATTGGAAATCGATGTGTGATGGATGAGAAAATGAGAAAAAAATGTATTCCGTCACAACGGTCCTTCAAAAAAAGGTTGCTGAAAAATCAAGAAAATAAACCAACCGGAATCGCGAACATTTTTTATGTTTCTTTTGAAGTGTTACACACTATGGTTGTAGGCTATGTACGAACTATACCTGCAGGTCCTAAATCTTACGTCTGAACGGAATCGAGAGCTCAGCTACTACACTATTTATTTACATTACTGCACTATCACAGTAGAGGGGGCCCTTACCGGACCCAACTGGTCCTGTTCTCTAAAGATACAAGTCACAAATGATCCCAACTACACAAAGGTCGTTTCAGACATGAGGTGGTGCTTGAGGAACTTGAGGAAAGGTACTACTAACTGGGCAGGCACAAGGCCACGATTTTATTATATATCAGTCCTCTGAGAACTAAAGGAAGATATTACACTGCCTGTGATTAGACGAAATACGCTATCGTGACTGATCGGTTTAGAAAGCTTGAAAGCCTCCGAAAATCCACGGAAGAATAATTAATGGAGTCATTTCTCAGAAATAGACGCGGTGAGGTCTTCCTGCAGCGGTAGGACAGTCGGAGTTGAAGAGGGTTGTTTAATAGCGGGAAGTAACGATTTCACACTTGGCGACATACCAGATTTCACAGATCGTAAAATTCTCACGACCGAGAACCCTTAAAGATATATGGATCGTTTAAGTCCAAAAACACGGCGAAATTTCTGCATTTAAATTTAGAGCCACTTCGGAAGAGCTGCCGAATCGTCTTTCGCCCTTTTATCCAATATGCTTTAATAAATGCCGCTTTTATAAACTTATTGCTTCTCGGATGATGAGCATAACTGTCAGGACACTTTTTATCGCTTGCCGACCATGGGACCTCTCATGACTGTCAAAACTACACTGTAAAAAGTTTCTCCGAATAAGGATGCAGTATTTGCTATTGAGATCAATCTTATCCCTATTAGGATCAAATTAATCCGAATTAGGGGTAATCTTATCTCAATAAAGACAAGAGTAATCCCAGTAGCAAATACTGCACGATTTTTTTTACAGTGTATTCAGGGACGAAAACATAAGATCAAGTTCCATCGGCTCTGTTTTTATTACCGCTTTTATTCCGGTCCAATCATTCACTAATAGGTATCAGTTCATAAAGAAGTCGTTTGATTGCAGGCATTATGGTAGGAAATGCTTGAAAATCCAGCAATCGATCACAGCTTAAAGTTTAACCGAAAAGGGAAGGAATAGGACAATGTACTTAAATTGGCTTGAAGACCCACTGAAAATTTCTTACTTCGTTGTTCCGAAATTCGATTTTCGAATAGTCGAACTTCCGTATGATTTGTGGTACCTCTATGCGCTTGTATTTTTTTTAATGCCTAAGGATTTATGATGTTTTTTTGTTAAGGCACTAAGCAATGTTCACCAATCTCACAGCTGCTCACTGAAAAGCCGCGTTTGTGTTGAGATTAAAACTTCCCGCGTCATAGTAGAATTTACGCTGTGGGGACGGCCTAGTCTCCGGCGAACTAGAGCAGATGGTGAAAAATAAAAAAATCCCTTTGCATAATCCAAATAATTCAGTGTATTCAACTAAACGACACAAAAAATAAGTTGGCTTTTCAGTTAAACTTTAAAGACGATCTTTAAGAACCGAGATCCGAATCGCTTATTAAATTTGGAAGATGTTTAGAGTCGTGGTGGCCCTAGATGGCGTGGCGAGAAATCAAGTTAATCTCTTAAGAACATGTTGACGGATCGCCGAACGCAAGCACAAGCCAAGACCTTTTGGTTTTCAAGTCGTCAGCACCCGAAAAAGAACCTATGGAGACATTCGAAATATTGCGATTGGCGGAGAATTCTGTACGACAGTAGGAAAAGGTCGAGCCAAGGTCGACCTTTTACTTCCACCCGCGTGGATCGTCCCGCGGCGAAAAAGACGACCTGTTAAGGCGGCGAAGCCAATTTCCTACCGTCACGGAGTAGGCTCCGAAGTTTTTGTTCTGAAGGAATTACATGCTCCCGGATAAAAAACGGAAATGCCGGCAATAAATCACAGAATTTCGTGGAAGTGTCATGCGAAAACTGCTTTTTGCAGTAATCTACATCCATCTTTCCTCACACCTTGCAGTTAGGTTAGACAAGATTGCCCCTGAATAATCAGCATTTACCAGCTGTTTCATAGGTAAGAACCAGGCGGAAATTCACTTGGAGGCACCTTTTTTGCGGCTGCTTCATTCTTTGGATAAAGAAATGGAAAGAAAGCAGCTGTGGTTAGATGGGAAGCCAACATATTTCCCTCGCCCAACGAAGCTTGATGTACTCAATCTGGCTAGTTTGAATTGTCCCAAACGACCTGTCGTGTCTATAATGCCAATGCAACGTGCTTCCGTATCTGCATTCATTGATTCTTAATCTCTGGAGCCCCAAATTTCATATGTTACATTCTAAGCCCGCTAACGATACCTTACTAATCTTTGCACTGGCCAGGATTTACTATTATGCTCCCGACGAGTGTTCGCGTCTCGTACTATTGATGCGTCAAACCGGTTATCTAATTTTGCCGAAGTCAATGGGCCTGGGCCAAAACCTCGGCCAAAACCGTGGATAACTTGTCAAAAAATAGCCTAGTTTACAGCATTCAAATATTTTCGAATAAACAGTAAATAATGCGAGGCGTGCATAGCTGCCGTTTCACGGGATGGAGGCTTGAAAGAACAGATCGAAAATTTACTTGCAGACCTTTTTTAGCGGTTAAGGGCACAGCTGCCGTGAACTAGCAACCCACAAAATCTAGTTTTCTCCTAAGCTTGATACCCCCCCCCCTCCCAGTCCCTGAAATCACCGGCACCTCACGGGAATAACGTGGACCACTTTACCAGCTCGGGGTTGAAGTATGGGTGTTCATCATCTAAGTAAGTAAGTAATTTATTTATAACCCGCCATTTTGAAATAGCTGAGTAAATGAAAGAAAATAAATAAAAACACACACACACAGAGAAAGACACTTAATTTTCAATCTTCGGCCAGGAAGCAGTCGATAACGTCGTGCGCTGGTTGGGCCCTGTTGTCCATAATTTTTCATAGCGACGAGGAAACATCCAAAAGGATTTGCACCTTGAATTTTGAACTTCTCCGTCAATGTAAGGTTATGACATAATTTCGACAAGTGGAGCAGGTACTTTGCATATTAAAAATAACATGATCTCATCTTTTTAATCTCCTTCTTTCGCAGAACATGATTGACACCAGCACGAAATAGTATAGAAGGAGCGCAGAAGGTGCTGTACAAATTTCCCAAAGCTTTACGATTATAGCGCCCCCGGTTGGGGACGATGCGCCCATAGGCGGTACGGATTGATTTACAAACTTCTCGAACACATCTAAGCGAGTAAGAAACCTTTTTTCTTTTTTAGTCCGCCTCAAAATAGCTTATCCTGTTTCTGTCAAGACAAACTTCAACCCCTATTCCGTGATTCCTGTATTTTTCTACACCTTCAGGATGTTAACTGCGAAGTCCCCAACCCTTTCAATGTTCCTTTTTTTAGAGCTATTAAAAAATATCTTTTTTTCTGAATGTACCGTGCAAATGCCTTATTACTAGGCTGCATGTAAGAAATCCATTCGTTCATTCATTCTTCACATGTCGGTCTTGGGGCGTCTCTTGGATCCTAGTCCCTTCAGAAGCAAAATTAACCATCACTGAAGAAGTGGCAACAGTGATACTGACGCAATTTCGATTCAATTTGTGAAGAGGTCAGCTTACGAAAATTCGTGTCTTCTTTCGCTTTGGAAGCTTGTCTCGTATTGAGGGGTCCAAACAAAGGGTGGGTTTGTTCGAAGGAAAGGCCAAAATAAGGTTTGAAGCCAAGTTGATCATTCATTGCAAAAAAAATTAGAAAAACAAGAGTTTAGTGTTTTTTTCGTGATCAGCTAGTTATCCCTCTAAGATGATGTGCAAGGATGATGTGCGAAAGATGATGTGCGATGACTAGCTGATAAAGAAAAAAACCCGAAAATCTCGTTTTTCTAATTTTGTTTGGAAGGAAGGCCGAATAGTGACAGTTTCTGGCAGAATAGCTTTGGTGAATTCCCAGTTTCCCTGATCACTGAGAAATTGTCCCAAATCCGGATCACCCTTCCACTCAAAGGGTTGCAATTCGGGATCCAACGAACTTGAAATTTCCCATTGACAAAGGTTGACAAGTGCTTTTCAAAGCCCTCCATGCAAGCTGACTTCCTTTCAACTCTAGACAAAGGGCACTTCTTTCACGATAGCATACTCAAGCTCTGCTTAGAATGTTTTTCTTTTCTGATTGAGACCCCTTCCAAACGGACTGTTTCTCCTCAACGAGGGATGGCATGTTTATTTGCACTTAATATTTTGGTTAGCAGTTTGTCCGGTTCTCATTTTATCTCAAGGAAAGACGAACCAAGTTCCAGGCGAGCCCAAATTGGGTACCAACTTTATCATTCATATCTGTGATATGCAATGACCAAAATCGTAATTCGAAGCTTGATCACGCACATATAAAACACTCAATTATGATATATCTGAATCACTCCATCAACCACTTGGTATCTACTTGGTATGCCAGTCCTTCAGCATCCATTACTACGAAGTTATGGCACCATGTTTCAATGACAGGAGCCCATCTCCCTTGTCATAGTTGGAAAACGGGATTTATAAAGTTTGTAATCGCTGCATCGGCGGATTTGCAAAATTTTGCTGTGTGCAGTAAATTTCGTTCGTCTACTGTTACTGCCCCCTCAGAAGCAGAGCAAAATAACACTCGTGAGTAGGGCCAAGAACTGAAAAAAATGACAAACACTCGAATAACAGCGGCACTAGCAGCACTGGTGATAGAGAACGTCCCTAGTGGAATTCAATCAGTCGTGCACCAGCGCTGGCTCCAGTAACTTAAAATTCTGAACACAGCAAAAAAAAGATACAACCTTCCCTGTTTCTTCTATGCAGACCGCATCTTAGCTTTACTAGAAATTTCTAAACCCGCAAGTTTGTCTCGCTCTAAATGCCACAAGCGTCTTATGGGGCGCTACAAGTATGTCTCGATTGTGAAGCATGGGAAGCATAGGTTTCCCCGCTACTCCCTAGTGTTATTTTGCTCTGCTCAGAAGCTACGCTGAGCGTTGGATCAGGATCCAAGCCCAGGTCTAGTCAGAAACGGACGAAGCGCGGGGAATTTTGACGTTCTTTTCCGGTTCTATTTTTAAAATTAACTTCACAAAAAGACTCGTATGCGATTCCGCCATTAAGCAAGTAGGCTTACGTCAGGAAAAAAGATCAAAATTTCGTAGTCAGACTTCATGCAATTTCATCAGTTCCGGCAGGTAAAAGTCGACTATTTAAAACTGCAAATTTAAAACTGAATGACCGGATGTTACCCTAACCCAAATCAAAAGGCAGATCGAAACATTCAGTTGACTTAACAAAGAAGAAAAGTGCAACTGGTATTTCTCACCCTAAAACAAACTTTAACGGATTTATATTCACCAAGGATTCTAACTTCAATGATCCTGCACTGAACTGACGAAGGCAGAGAGAATCCGGCAAGTAAACTTTAAGCAGGGTCGGGAGGTTGTGGACTGGAATTCCTGCCAAGATGTTCGGCACCATCCTCAATTTCGCACGGAAAACACGGGATAATAGGATCCCAAATAGTAAGCGACAATGCCCCCTGTGTTTTAATACAGAGGACGAGGGCCATTTTCTGGTTGAATGCGAGCAACTCTCAGACCCCAGGAGACATTTTCTTAATGGGTACACAATCAAGTTCCCCGATGTTCTTGAAACAAAAAACAAAGCTAAGGTACTCATAATATGCCAATTTTTGAACAGTGTATTAGTTTAACAAAGATAAGTGTTGAGTGATGTAAAGTGTATTGTAACCATCATGTATTTTGTACGGTCAATTGGCTATTAAATATACGCATTCATTCATCCGTGAGATGTTGTCAACTTATGATGAAAGTGCAGAACATTCTGTCGGAAAAACCTGATCGTTTGTCGCACCATGAATGAGGCATAGTAAAAACGCGCCGAAACTCGACTTAGGTCAATACTTTGCTGGATTATAAACTATTGTGCCACCCAGATTCAGCCTGTCTTTGAAGGCGCTAAATGCTCACGCTGACAACCTGTCATGCACTGATTAAGACAAGGGTGATGTTTGTTTTTTTAGACTGATAATTCCCTCCGTGTGTCCATTTGGAAATAAGTCGAGAGGAACTATGTTTTTCTAGATTTTGTGTGACAACCGAGAGGCACTAATTCCCTTTCCGTCTTCAAATATGCTATCAGCTCTAATCTGATCGATTGGCAAGCACACAACGGTCATAAGCATAAAACTTGGGACAAATTACAATTGCTTTGCAATGCATAAGTTGCGATTATGAGTACAAATTACCTGTAAAGAGAACGTCAATTTCTGAATAATTTTCACAACGATGCGTAACGACGATCGACCGAATGAACAATGACCAGGAATAATAAGAGTCCTGCTCTTGGTGATGGCTAAACTCCTAGCTAAAAATCTCCCTTGTCCACGGCCCAACACGACCCAAGTCCAACTTACCAAACTTGGTTGATCCACACTGTCAGAAGTTTCGTAACCGATTCATTCATTTATTCATACTACACAAACTACATAACATACATATAAGGCAACAAACAAGACCCCCTGGAGCTATCTTGTTGAGATAACACAAGGGTGAGCGGTCTTAACAGATATCACTTATGATGTTAGCTGTTATGCTGTTAAACGTTACGCATTAAAACGTTATGATATAAGAAGAGCCGAAACACCGCCGACAAAAAAATCTGCTGACTTTTCTGTTTGTCATAATGATATCGGAAAAGGCAGCAAATGCTTTTTCTTCAATTTCCTGACAATGCTCATTCTGTATAACGTTTAATGCGTAACATTTGCAAAATCATAACAGAGAACATCCCAAGTTTTATCTCTTGAAAAACTGCGCATCCTTGTGTTATCTGTTATGATACTTCTGACAGTGCAAATAGTCTCTAAAAAGTCTCATGAATAGTCTCAGATCGCATACAAATAATTGATTGGTTGATTGATAAATACCCACCACCTTTAAAATCCAAAGATGACCTCACAGAAGACACTCGATAAACGAAGAGTAATAAACATGACAGAAGACGAAAGGCGGATTTAAGCCTTTGATAAGCTCAAGCACATTCCTACCACATATCTTATGGACCCTTGACTACGTCCGTCCCATCCTCAAGAGCAGGCAACTTTTTACGCCTCATAAGCACCTTGTTCGCTTTAACGAGATAAGTTATCCAGGGATTTGACGTGCCGCAACGGTTATCAAACCTGGCACTTGACAGGGCTGACTGGACATCATGGCTGGAAGGTCTTATGATAAGGAAGTTAGCTAGATGGGCGAAGAGGGACTTGGCTCAGGCTAATTGGCATAGCAAGAAACAAGACAGAAAAGAGCTTATAAAAAGTATTACAAAGACCAGTCAGAAAAGATACTACTTCGACGGCGAAAGTAGTTATTTAATTGAGTCTCTTTGACTCAATCTTTTGATCTGTTCCCTGGTATGTTGAGTCGACAAATAAAAATATATATCGCGAGGTCGTTTTTTTTTTCATTTTAAATGCACTGAAAAGGCGAAAATAATTTGTGTTTTTATTTTAGTGGTCTGAATTTTTCTTTGGCACCTTAGGCGTCTGTTTAGTCGTCATCCGAATCAGAATCCAGGGCTAGGTACGAATCCGATTCCGAATCAAATCAGCATTCGAATCCAACCTTAAGAAAAGTTAAATCATGAACACAGGTTAAAAATCAAATGTGACGAAAAGCACTGATATCTAAGGTAATCAGATAACGTGATGGATTACTGAGGATGCTTGGCGGTGGAGACAAAAAAAGGTTGAGTAAACGGAAAACGGAAACTGGAAGGATGTAGACCAGAAATGTGAGCGGATTCGTAAGATTGAACGTTTGGAAACCGAGTCCATATGCGAATCCAGCCTGACAAGCAGAAGATTCGAATCCATCCAAAATGACGAATCCTGGATTCGAATCCGAATCCGGACTCGGATTCGCCCATCTCTGGTCTGTTGTATAGTCGCATTTGGCTTTGTCAATAAATTATTTTTTTATTTCTTATCACCAAAAGTGGTAAGTCATAAAGACTTGTCACTACTATTATTATGAAGTGCAGATTTCGCTGCTGCACGTAAGCAAACGTCCTAAGCTAAACATGGGATTATATAAATACAACGCAAGCTGACTTGGAAGCATATATTTTAAACAATAGCTAGAAACGGAAAGTCAGCTACGATGTTCGTCATTGATATTTCGGCCCTTCTTGGCAAGGGTTCTCGCCAGGCTATTGCTGTACTGGAAGAAACAAATTAGCCATTGTTTAACATGTTAGACTATATGATACAGATTACACAATACATCCATGAACCCATAACAAAGGCAAGAAAAGACGGAACTATGCGGAAAAGAAAACGAAGAAAAAATCCAATCTCAATTAAGGTGGAATTCGACCACAATAATCTCCTACCTGTCAACTACGTGTAAGAGCTGACTCCTTTCTCTCATGAATGTTCCCCCCATGTAAACCTTGATGGAGGGGGAAGGGACATTGCACAAGTACTGGAAAAGTACCAATTAGCAAGTTGGTAGAGACGTTCCAAACATTGTTCCCCGATCGTGGGAGCATTCAAAAACATGGAATGATCGAGGTAACGAGGTAACGTTCAAAATTGCACGTAATAGATCGTCGGGGCAGAAACTCCAGGAAGAATTCGGAACTCCAAGTCCTAATAAACAACACTAGGTTACAAAGGTTGAAGCAACGACCGGCCATTTTGCGATAACTTTCTCACACCCGGGGAGGTGTCACCTGGCGGGATTGAAAGACCACTCGTCTTCGAAGGACGCATGAAAACTATTTCAGCAAGATGCCGAGTTATATACCGTTCAAACAGACGTTTAAAACCTCGTTTAAAACAAGTCGTTAAAGCAGGTCGTTTAAAACAACATCATTGTTTTCGACCAAGACTTCGTAGGGAGCCGGAAACTCCTCTCTTTATGAAAGATCAAGGTACCCCCCACCTCATTCATGGGACCATCTGAGTCACTACCCGAAGAAAGGTTCACAGTACAGTTGTCTTAGAAAAAATTAAAGCATCGTCGACTCCAGCATTGGTGCGCTGCTGTCACGAATCATCTCGTACCTGCGCTAATGACTGAACATTTTTTTTTGTTCGTGCGTCCCTATCGAGAGCCTGTTATCTTCGCTTAAAGGTTAGTTTATCGTTCAAATTTCCAACCCCGGGCATATATTTGCTGTATTCCAGTTTAAATTCCCCAAGAAGAAGGAACCAGTGCTTAAGTACTCAGACGTAGAGTGTCAAAGTAAAATTTTTATCGCATCTTATAAGCAAACAGCGTTAGAACCAAGACATTTCACATCCCCAATAACCAAAAAAATACTGAAATAACATATTTTGAAATCATCCCAGTTTAAGATCTTTTAATGTAAACAAACCGCATTTAGAAATCAAAAGAAGATCTTCAAGACCTTGCAAGAAGGGTTTCAGTTTCGATATGAATGTCTTGCTAGCCAGTCCGACCCTTTAAACCTCTTTCCATTAGCAAGATAACAAGTGCAATAAACCAAATCGTAGCAGCCTTCTCGGGCAGTTCTCGTTGGTAACTCTGCGACATTGAACTTCTTGGCGCTTCATTTGAAATCGGTTAATCGTAGCAGCCTAATACCCCAATACAAAACCTTCCAGTTTCCAACTAGTCACTCAGGTCTGAAGTACGCCGTGTGGTCTTATTTGTTGCTGTTACACCAGAATCCGCATCTATACATACATATCCACAAGTAGCCGATACAAGAGCTGAACTCGAGACATGACATAGACGAACGTAACTCACGGGAAATCTGGGCCCAGGGACCCATGAACGGGAGGGGGGGGGGGGGTCGAGACCCATTAAATTGCATATCTAAACCTAAATATCCTTGAATATACCAGCCTAGAGTTTGATTCCAGTCACGGGTCAAAAACATAACTCATGGGCAAACTGGGCCCACTTGCCCATGAACGGGGAGCTCCATATATATCCCCAACCCCTATGATAAAAAAGCACAAAGAAATTTCATCGCCCTATCTCCACTTATAGTCAAGTTAAAAACACTAAAAAATAGGCAATCTGGGCCCAATTGCCCCTGAACCAAGTGAGGGTGGGGTTTGGGACCCGCAAAAAGGAAAACGAGACCCCTATTCTCCCAAACCTACCTAGTTTCAACTTGATACCTGTTCATTCCTGTCACGGGTAACGAACTTTACTCCTGGGCAATCCGGGCTCAGTTGAACCTGGGCCCAGTCACAACTAGACCCCAATATCCACGAGTGTACCAAGTTTGAACTTGATACTTGCTCTGGTTTACGAGTTATGAGATCCACAAAATACGGTGATAACCGAAAGCCAAAGCTGCTACAGCGTTCGCAATAGTGGATTATTCCAAGGAACCAAGGCCGTATCCAGGGGGGGGTAGGGGGTTGACCCCCTCCCCCCCGAAACATACAAAAATAATCATTTTTATAGGCTTTTCCCTCTGATCTATTTCTTTTTTGTCCGACCCGCAGGCACCCCCCCCCCCCCCCCCCGAAATAAATTCCTGGATACGGGCCTGCAAGGAACACTCCATTAAGAACAGACGAGCTCCTATGCATTAACTCTCGCAACAGTTGCGTTTTTTGTCTCTGTTCTGTTCGCTGTTTTCTCTCTGTTTTGTATTTTTCCCGTTTTTGTCAAAACAAGGAACACGCTGCTTCTCATTTTCCCGTTTTTGTACGCTGTTCTGTGTTCCGTGTTCTGTGTTCCTCTGTCTGTTTTGGAAAACACGGAACTTGCTCTCCTAGCATGTTTTGTCACTGTTCAGATAGAAAATTGCAGAGAGATTCGCAGATAGAAAAGGAGAAGTTCAGAGGATAAAGATGGACCCTAAAGTATGGTCATTTTGGAATTTAACTTGCAATTTAACAGATTTCCAGCCTAGACATGCTCAGGAACCTAAATTTTCGTTTTCGTCAGAACAGCGACAATACACGAATCACGGAACAGCGAAATCAAAAATACCGTTTTTTATCCAAACCAGACAAGTGTGAACACAGAACACGGAACAGGAACCAGAGACAAACAAACGCAACTAATGTCTCTCCATTGTCAAAGCACACTGCTTATTACGCGCAATCTTGGCTAACATTCTTAACGAACGTTGCCTCTGATTGGCTCGGTTCTGATTAAAAAAATCCCGTTTCCGGATGTGCCATTATAGAGTTACGGAATTGAAAATGGCTTCGAGCAGCTCGCAAACCTTGACAAAGTGATATATATGTATAGGATTTATGTATCCTAGCGGCTTTGAATTCTTAATAAATTTATTAACAATTTTCGTTAAGAAATTTAGTCGTTAAGATGCTTTGTCGTCTTAGTCGTTAAGATGCTTCGTCGTCCGGGCCCGTTCGGATATATCTTTAGCAGTCTATGTATTCAGGCAAATTCTAATCCAGGGCTGTGGCATTTGAATCTATGTAAAGCCCCCGGCGGATCAAATAATCAATTAACAACGACAGAATTCCATTCGTATGTCATGATGCCTATTCATTAAACATAAATGATACTCTTCTGAATGACATCTCCAGATGCGAAATCTGTCAAAATACTCCAATTATCAAGTTGATACCTTGTGACAAGAGTCTGTTTATAATTCGAGAAGGCAGGGTAACTGATTCTGCAAGGGTCTAACATCAAGTAGCAAATATGGACTGGAGGGTAACCTGTCACTAGCGAGTATAGGCTACAGTATTTTCAAACACTGTTGAGAACACCTTCCACTTACGACACAGGCATGAAAACAACCCCTGGACACGACCCATGAAAATTAAAATTAATTGCTCAGAAATCGACGAAAAGGGTACGAGT
Organism: Branchinecta sandiegonensis; assembly: GCA_030848855.1. Classification (NCBI taxonomy): domain Eukaryota; kingdom Metazoa; phylum Arthropoda; class Branchiopoda; order Anostraca; family Branchinectidae; genus Branchinecta; species Branchinecta sandiegonensis. Next base: position 9,737,570 of record JAUPMV010000003.1, on the reverse strand, counting down.
ATACAGGTAGGGACCGACAGGAAATTTAAAAGGAATTTAATTTTTTAAAAGTAAATAATGTAGTAGTATGAAACTGTACTTGCAGTTTCCATGGTTTTGTGTCTGGTGAAGGTGTTTTTCATTTGTTTGTATTAATCTGGTTGGAACTAAAAAAAAAACGACACAGGCATGGAAAAATTAAGAGTCGGACAGGATTAGTTCCCAACGTGTCCGATGCAAACTTAGATGCAAATATTCTGATAAGCTGCATAACTTCAAAGCTTTTCTGCCACTAAAGGCTTGACAACCCGATGAAATTACGGTATTCTGCTGCTCCGTCGTTCCCGAATAACGATTTCTTATTTGCGCGATGGATCTTACAAACTTGTGGTAGCATATCAACTATTTTGGATCAAAAACAGCGGCAAATTGTCTGCTGTCAATAAACAAACTTGCTAGGCTGTGAGTCCTGGGATTCTTCTGAATTACGAATTAGATTTCTGTCTTCGTTGTTTTACAGAAGAAAAAAAATACATCCTCGACGGAATTGAAAACTGGACGATCTAATTGTGAACTTGGTTTTGTCGGGACGCCGCCCATATTCTCAACGACAAACCGAGAGCCTTTTTTGAACAGTTTTTTTTTCAACATAATCAAATATTCAGTGCGTCAAAATACAAGATGCAACATAAGCTGGCTTCAATTAAACTTTAAATTCCCACTTCCAAGTGCGAGGTGGTGTTTTCTACAGTTAGACTTGCCCATTACCCACAACAAATTAGTAAATGAGAGTGTTTAATCAGGAGGTAAGAGGTAAAGAAATCAACTAGTCTCTAATCACAAAGCTTCCAGGCACTCAGTCAAGTCTCCCGTCCAGCTCTTTACTATACTCTAGTACAACTTTGCTATCACAATGAATAGGGCAGTGACACAAGGCATTCTTATTTCTAAAGTGAAGGAAAGGTCAACCAATCTACAGGCCCAAAAAACACCTGACCGCACCCAGAAACAAAAAACATTCCTCTTACATTAATTTCTTTCGAGGGATTACTGAACTCCCTTACGCTATATCACGCAAAAACAGGCAAGTTTCCAAACTCTTGCCGATAACTGCGCTGGAGATTCGGCAGCTGAAAGATGCACTGTTGTATAAACTATAGCTCGTAGTACGTCGTAGTAACCAAAGCAATTGTGAGGTAGCTTGGCCCAGATTTAATTAAACCAGTCGCTCTCGTGCTACAGCAATCTCATTCTGCTTAATTGTTTCTAGGAGATCTGTCGAGCAGTGACAAGCGGGACAGTCGAAGACCCAAGTTACCGCGTTCTCTGGACTCAACAACACAACTACAACATTCAAAATGACTGACATTTCTAATGCCAGACTACATTCCGGCGAGAACAATTAAAAGAGTGACGCTCTTAAGTTACAGAGTGAGCTGGATCCTCAGGTTCTGACATTTAATGGTAACTGAAAAGCCAGCTTATTTTTACATCATGAATTCGAATATACTGGATAAGTAGTTGCCGAAAGTTTCGATCCGTTTCGTCAAAACAAATATGACTTGTAAGGGTAAACACACATGCTGAATCCATATCTGACTTGTTTTTCTCAGATGATTAGCTATTTGGCCTTAATCTGTTTCTGAATTTTGTAGTAAAAATGCTCAAGGAGTCTGGAGAAGACATGACCAAATTGTCTGGATAAGATATTAAATTATGGGATCCCGTCGAAACCTTTGGTCTTGTTACATCATGAATTCGAATACACTGGATTATTTTGACTTTGCTACGGGATCTTTTATTTTTCTATCCTGGGCTCAAGTAGTGACGCTCAGAATATGCAGTGCTGACCCGGCAGGACAAAGTTCATCCCGGCGTAGAGAACTTGAATTTCAACAAAATCGCGTTTCGCGTTTTTTGTTTTTTCGTCGCGTTTCAACGGCTAACGAAGCAAAGCTCAGGAAGCATTCATTTCAGATAACAATTTACAAATATTAATTTTAGAAATCGTTTACCGTGGTAGTTGCTAAATACTTCAAGCATAGAAGTACCAGAAACCAGAAAGAAAAGTTCAATCGATGAAAATCGACTATACGAATAGCGGAGCAATGAAGGAACGCATTTCATCGGGTATTCACGCCCCCTATTAGAATACGTGATGGCTAACTGGACTGCCGTATCTCAGCCATTTTTGTTAAACTTTAAGCAGCACAAGAAAACTGATGCTAATCCCCTTCAGCTACCCTTTAACAGCTGGAACTGCCATTTTAGGGCAAAAAGCATTCCCAGCCTGGCCTCCGGCGACTATGTCGTTTTCCAAGCTGGAAAAGTCGAGTCTGATTCCTGGAAATCCCGAATTCGGCCTCATGAACTGTTTCAGATGAACTTTGCAAGAAATGAAACCTCATTCGCATCTGATGAAGCATCGCATACCGCCTCAGGCCGAAGCACTTCTTCTTAATTAAGACCCAGTAAAAGTTTCCATCTGGGATATATTTTTTGCTGATGCTAAGGCCTTTTGAATCGTATCCTTTCACATCAGAGACGAAGACTTCAAGCGAAACATTTGTTGGTGGTTAAAACTTGGAAGCTAGATACCCGATGAAAAATTTATCTCAAAATAGTAGTATGGAGTTGTACGAAAAAGTAGCATGCAGTACGAACTGATGCTTCTACATGCTTCTACTTCAAGGCTACCGTGTTATTGCAAACTACTGCATGCTACTATTAGCAAGACTGGATGCTACCATGGCAAGACAGGATGCTACTGGATACTACTACATAAGATTGGACCAGTCTGAGGCACATTATAGTATTCATTGCTATTACATAGTATTACATGCAACTTTTTCGCACAACTACCATACAACTACGCAGTAGTTAAAACTACACCAAAGCTGTCCGTAAAATGAAAAGCCCAAACGAAGAGTGAGCTTCCGATGAGGGGTGGATTCTTGAGCCACCCGGAGTTCAGGCCTCTGCGACCCCTCGTCAGCTTGATTCAAAAACATGATTTTTTTTAAACTTACACCAAGGTTTCAGTTTTAATTTAATTGACTTCTTTTAATTTTACTAAATTTACGTCTCGTAACCTGTGACGCTGAAATACGCCTACATACGTTGGATGAAGACGCACAAACATACAACGAAAAACCATTTTTTTTTTTTTAGTTTTATTTGTTACCGTATATTATAAATGTAACAGAAGTGTGACTACCTGACCATTTCTCATTATCCACCACTATTTTTGTAAAAAGATAATATGGAATTAAACGAATTATTTTTACTTCTGTCAACCTCTGCCCCCCCCCCCTCCCTTTATCCCCCGATATTTTCTTCCGCTCCATTTCCGTTGATTTCATGTCATCGAAGGAGACTTCAAGATCTCACCCCAACATACCTGGAGGCGAGTACGTTAGCTCTTGAGCATGCATGGTCACGGTCAAGCGACTCTAAATCCAACATCACCTCAACCCAGACCGTATCCCACAATCCTAACTTCTTGTGAATTTGAGCTGCAGTGCCATCACACGGCAATGTCTCTCACAATGTCTTTCACCGAGTTGACCTTTCGACACATTCTCATAAAGAATGTCTCAAATGATTTTTCCATTACGACAAAACACGAAGATCGCGACGAAGATCCGCGTTTCTTCGAGATTAGCTGTCAGCGGAAACACAATTTACTAACAGGAAATTTTAGTATTGGATCTTACTTTCTGAGATCTACTAACAGATCCTGGCGCTGTCCAGTTTATGGCCGGACAAATGTTTAAAAAAAAAACAGATATTGCGATTCTCAGTTTGAGAGACCACCTGTCCCGGTCAAATTCTTTTAGCATAAAAAAGGTGATAGACCGACAAATAACAAGGAGGAGACACTTCCATTTGGCCTGATAGAGCAAAACAGGAATTCCAATTAGCTCTTTTTTCTGCAAAAAAACGAGAGAAGAAGAACGGCAAACGGTTCCGAATTCCGGAGCAGAATTAAAAGTAAGAAGAATCCGAAGAACAACTTCTACTGTCACACTGCAACTGCGAAAGATAAAACTGACTAGAAAAATGCCTTTTGTCACTCGAACGACTTCCGGATCATGCAGGGTAGGGTCCAGTCAGCCACAAATCCTTGATTTTTGGATACCCTATGCCAAACGCTGGGTATATCTAGCATTTTGCATAGCAGATGTCTAATGCTGGATACCCTATGTCAAACGCTGGATAGCGTTTGGTACTCTAATCCTGACCTACCCCACGTAGCCCCACTATAGATGAACTCTGATTGGTTGATTTCTGAGCTTCAGTCAAATCATCAATATTTTATTGGGTTCAAGGATCCAGCATTTGGCATAGTGTATCCAGTGTTAGGCATAGGGTATACCAAACGCTAGGTATACCCAGCGTTTGACATACGCTTTCCCAAAATCAGGGTTTGTGGTAGACTGGTGGGTCCCGTGGGTTCGCTTCTAAATCCGTCATTACGCCAACGTTTTCCAACAGTTCAGCCACAAGTCAGTTACGCATACGATCGCCCTCACGTCAGTTCATCAACTCTAAAATCCGACAGTTCGACAACAAATCACAAACCTCTGAAATGATCCAGTCGAGTTGACCGAACTAATAGGGGGGATTACTGCCGAAAGCTGTGGAAGTTTCAGGTTTACTGTATACCATACTCCTTCTGGCTGATAAGAATTTGGTTGCAAAGAGTGGACCTATTACCGAAATCAGTCTTTGTAATTTTCTTTATTTAAAGGACACCTGAATGAAGAGTACCAAGTATCATCCCTATCTGCATGACTTCCGTTAACATTGCCTGCAGAAAACCCAATCCAAATACGAAATAGTGTTTCCAAGCTATGATTTTTGCTCCATTTTGCATCTGTCCTTATTTCAGTACCGAACAATTTTAGAAATTAACAAATGTCTCCAATCAACTCTTCTTCTGGAATATTTTTTAACCAGTTAAGCCCAAACGTACACCTAGAAGAAATTCCAATCCGATCCGGCCAGCGCTGTACAAAATTTGAATGAATTGCGCTTTTTGTCTTGGGAGTCTGCATGTGCAAACCTCCAGAAACAAACATTCCTATTTTGAAAACGTCACGCTCAGGAGAAGTATGCTCTCCATGGCCATATCTGTAAATGCATTCTCCATGGTATGTTCAAGTATGGTTTCATTGTTCAGGTGTCCTTTAACATATTCCTTGTCTTATTAATAACAATAATATCACAAACAAGTCTTAAGAATACTAACTTACCTGATTTTTTAAGTAAATTAATTTTTACATGCCGACTAATGATTTTCTGCTCTCCAAATTTTACGACAGTAATCTAGGCAAACAAACAAAGCCATGTGGTCGTTCAGACATCGTCAGTCAATTTCTCACTGCAGTAACCGACGGCACAAACAAGGCGATCAGAGAGACTCTTGCGGGTTTACAACTCCGTCAACTCCTCTACAAATGTCTACCCAGGCGATTTATTACTGCCATAAGTGTAAGATTACATCGTCGTTCCCTAACCTTCAAGAAGGATCCCAAAACAAGATCTGCAATATCCGATTTCAACCCATTTTGAAGGCGCGAAGACGATCCCCTGGAAGGCACTGACAACATTTCCATCAAGCGGCGTCTGCTTTCGCACCAGTGTTGCCACTCCAAAGGATTCCAGGCGTAGGCTAATCAAGATTTATTCCGAAACGAGGGAGCGAATCTCGTAGACCGTGCCACATGACCGTCAAGACAGAGCTGGTTTGTCCAAGAGATTAGGAAGTTATTATTCGAGGATGAAGTTGCTGGGTGGACGACTCGTTCGTGAAGATCTAGACTAATGAGAAACTGCAAGCAACTTACAAGAAACGGTCGTTAAGATTCCCTTCTGGTGATTGGAAAGAAGCGAAAATCTTCGAAGCTGGACCACGATAAAACAGCAAGCTACGGGAAATTACCCTTAGCTGTAAGACGCTGAAACTAGTGCAGAAACGCGAAGCGTAACAACGTCCATAAAGGCCCATTCACAACGGGTTTTAACTAATACTCGGTACCAGCCAGTTCCGGAAATCGCTCTGAGACCGAGAATTAGCTGGGTTTCTGCCGTTGCCGCAATTGATATTGTTGCCAGTTTCGGGTACCAGCTGGTCTTGCACCCAAGTTGAAATCAGTTCAACTTTTCATGGTACTAGCCAATCACATTATTCAGGGGAATGTTAAGGAATGTTCCGATTGGCTAATGCTGAATGACGTCAGACCGAATATCAATGACCTAAATTCATTTTCGATTTTCAAGACAGCAAGGAGTAGACGTGATTTTATCTATTGGGCTTGGTTCGAAACTAGCCAATCACAATATTGATAATCTGATTGGCTAGTACCCTCAAAAGTTGAACCGATTTCAACTTGGGTGCGAGACTAGCTGGTATCCGAAACTGGTACCAGTATCAATTGCGAACGGCAGAGACCCAGCTAATTCCCGGTCTCAGAGCGATTTCCGGAGCTGGCTGGTACCGAGTATTAGCTAAAACCCGTTGTGAATGGGCCCTAAGTTGGGACTGCCTTGCTGGAAACAAGTTCAACTTTCGAAAACTAGAGCATGCATCGCATAAGGGTAATGACGGCGGGGGATTACTGGAGATTTTTTTTCAATTTTTATAACCGAGCAGTCGAAAAGATACAAAGAAAGGTGGAGCGAAAGACTCGCATGACCGAATATGCGTGATATGAGACGAGATCTAGTTCGATTAATCGAGTTTTATCCGTTCCATTTAACCAAAGCAAAGACCCATAAAGTCCCAGATCATCAAGAATGTCGCATCATTAGCCCTAGGAGCGCTAAGTAAAACTAACTGAAACTAAATGCAGATGAAAAGCAATAATCCTATCAGGCGGAATCTGGAGCGGTGCCAACTCCTCAAGGAAAACGATAATAAGTCTATGGATTGGGGTGATACTAAGCGGAATTTTACATTCGTAGTGTACTGACGTAGATTATTGTAATTCTTAAAACCACTGAACAAACGCGCACCTGCCGACTTGCCAACTCTCAGAACATGAGTCACAGCAGTGTGACTGCGACCTGGCCAGCTGACCGTGTTCGCGGTACCGACTTCAAGAATAGCACGGTAAATTGTATATATAAGTAAGGATTTCCACGTTTAAGAGAGGAGATAACATCAGACCATCAGACGACTACTATACAGTTGGTAGCATTTGCCATAAAATTAAAGTGAGGATTATCTAAGGATTAACGCCAATTTGGAATAAGTGAGTTATATACATTGTAACCCTATTTTGTTTAAGTCTACATGCCCTAGGAGAAAGACCCCACGAGCCTCCCCCACGCTACCGGAACGAGAATACATCTTGTCTATTACAGTGGCCAGGAAATGTATCTGGATATCAGCAGCCTTTTCGTGACAAGCAGGAAGATGGACTGAAAATACCGAACGGATAAGATTAAGTCGCAGCTTCTCGCTGCTGCCAGCAGCCAAAATGTTCCAGAAGGACCTAATTTTCAGTCCCCGTCGATTAAATGCTTGCTTCTACGAATAAAAATATGTTACGTTGCGACATACACGGGCTTGATTGATTCTCCATCCTCGGTTGCTTAATTCAGATGCACGGGAAGACAGATAGTCATAGTTATTCATCCGCAATGTAATGAAGTCGAGATGAGAATTGCTAATTACGGGGTGCGTCGACAGTGTAGCCTACTAAAGTTACCACGAAAAAGAATCATGAGGCGACTGAACTCTAGGGGAAGACAGCGAAGCAAAACGTCAGCCAAGTGCTATCGCAGTTACTTTTAACATTCATCCATTCATTCATTCATTTATTCGTACTAGTTAGACTACATAACATAAATATAAAGCAAGAAACAAGACCCCCTGAAGCTATCGTGTTGGGGTCCACTACCTATATAACCTACACCACAAAATTCACATTAGAATAATTACATCACATTACAAGCATAAATAAACCACACATACAGAAAAATATTAACGGCAAAAAAGAAGAAATATACATTGAAAGGAAAAAAAGAGAAACGGAAAGAAATAATAGACAAAAACACGGAAGAATTATTTAATTTTTCTATTTACTTTTTATCGAGGTTAACTATAGAGAAAAATAAAGATAAACAAACTACTCAGTTTGACGTAAGAAAAATCAAAGTAAAGCTTCAGTATTCTTAGTTTTAGTGTTTTTAGCCGCATTCTCTTCCTTGAAAAGGATCAAGCTGACTCATATGGAATGAATCGAGGAATGAATCTGACTGAAGTGAAATACCTAGGCACTGACGAAGAATTCCATACAAAACAAGACCTTCTTTATCAGGTAGATAGGTTTGTATTTGTGAACAAAGCGATACACGACATTTCGGGGCCAAACTAAAATTAAAATACGCCGGTTTATTATTTAGATGTTGTTAGTTATTACTGTGTGTTTATTTATTTTCTCCTTGTTTCCTATTGTTTAGCTTTTGCTATTGTGACAATTTTTCCATTAAACCTTAAACCTTTAATTAAAGCATACTTGATTCTACGCAACCTATCGACGTGAAAAGGGTCAAACTGACTCTTTCGCTGGAACGAATCAAACTGAAGTGAAATTGCCTACCTAGGCACCGACGAAGAATTCTAGACAAAACAATACTTCCGTTGGCAGAACGTGAAGCCTAACTTACTCTAAGCTACTCCATAGTTTTAGGCTATTCCATAGCATCTAATAGCTAGCAGGAGCACATAGCTCGCAAGAGCTTCATGCAGACATGCATAAAAGAATGTAGTTAGTGCAACAATATTTGATGAAGCTTACTAGAAGAAACAGTCTACGGTACTAGATTAAATAGTTTTAACAATCGTCAGTAAAAAGTTTTGATATACTATTATTATACAACAATATATATATTATGATATATAAATAGTATTTGATAGCGTTTAGGTAAGTCAGTTGAGAATTATTCCGCTAGAATCAATAGTTCTACTTGAATAAGTAGTTCCACTAGAATAAACAATTTTACTAAATTTATAAATAGTCTGGGTTCTGCTAGAATAAATATCAGCGGACTTCTACGACTACGACTCAAATGTAGTCAGCTTGGGCTGAAACAATACGGATGAAGAAAGTGGCATGGGAATCGAATAGGATACATCCGGGTACCGCATGGACCCGAGCCTGGAGTCATTGACCCTTCCATGAAACTACCCCCCCCCCCAGTCCCGTCTTCAAAATCGCAGGACCTACTTATTCCACAGAATCAAGGACTGAATACGTAGGCCGACATGGCATTCATTAGACACTCCACCGTCTACTTTAATGTTATCAATTTTCCACAACCCTCCACTCCCCACTGTCAAATCCCATCTTGTCATTTTCCAGACATGCATTAGCATATTGCAATAAAAACAGAATTTGGTCCTTGGTAGAACTTCAGGATTTACGATATGGCATTCCTCAACAAAAGATGCTTTTACGTTCGGTTCCGCATCTGGGGTCCCCTCTCGGCTGCAGTCAATATTTTCCTTCGATAGCCTACCATATATTTCATCGGTTGCTAAAAAGGCTATGTCGGTATTTCCCTAACGCCCTAAGTGCATCGGAAACTATTCAGTGACGGATTGGTTTAAATCTCAGCGATTCCAAGAAATTGCCTATTTTCAATATGCTAAAGAAGTGAAGAGGGAGTGAAAATATGTTAATTCTTGCAAGCAAGAACTAATGAAACGCAAATATAGAATTCCATGCGGAAGCGTGGAAATCTTTGTAAAGCCTTCAGTTACAGTAACACTGTTAAAATTCTTACCGACTAGCAGGGTCACTTGTAAGTCACTACTGAGGTGAAACGAGATGAAAAATAATGGGGATTTACAAGTCGCAAGTGTTGGAAGAAATTACCATTCCATGATGGCCAGTGATGGCTTTAGAAAGATATAAGAAATGGAAAGGTTGACAAATATTGTTTTCTCCACTTTCCTATCCAAGCCTTATGCTACTTAATCACTTTATCAATGTCTGGCTTCCGTAATGATTAGCCTACTTCCTTATTTTTTCTATTTTTTTTATATGTTCTCCCATACTTTCAATATAGGCTATATATATATAAATTCTATATTTTGTTACATATATATGTTACATTATTTTCTGAAAGGATACTGTTAGTTAAAACTGGAGTTAAGAGGAACTGCATCGACCAGATTCAAAGACCCGGAGCTGGCCTGAAACCATTACGGAAAGTTTTTTTTTCGGCCCCTTTCGTGATGACTCCTTGCTCCGAGTACGGAATTCCCCCCCCCCTGAAAAATTTATCTCAAAATACTATACAAAGTTGTACGACAAAGTAGCACACAGTACTAACTGATGCTACTACATGCTTCTACTTCAAGGCTACCGTGTTACTGCATACTACTGCATGCTACTATTAGCAAGACTGGATGCTACTATGGCAAGACAGGATGCTACTGGATACTACTACATAAGACTGGACTAGTCTGAGGCACATTATTTGATAGTATTCTTTGCTACTACATAGTATTACATGCAACATTTTCGTACAACTACCATACAACTACGCATCCTACACATTTTTTATCGGGCCGGCCCAAGGAGCAATACCATTATCTCATGGTATCAACAGAATAGAATATGATGTATTTCACAAAAAAGCCCGTGGGCCATGGCAACAAAAATTAAACAAAAATAATTCACTACCTTACAAAACACGCACACTGCTCCTATTCTAAAAGTCTCGTTCCATTCTCATCGCAAGCCTCAAGTAACGTCCAAGTTTTTTCACATTAACAAAACATTAATTCTTCATCATCCTTAATCCATTCTTCATTATAAACTCTCTCACCAAATACCTCCTTTCTCCATTCATTCAATTCCACACAATCACACATCAAATGAACTACGCCTTCATCCTCATGACCACACATAGGACAGAAGTAAGGACCAATTCTCTCTTTTGCTTTACCAATATATTTTCTCCTTGCCCCAAGGGGTAAACTATCCGCCCTCATGTCAATAATATACTTAATTTCCTCCTTAATTAATCCTGCTTTAAACACTAGCCTTATTGGACGGTTCATGCAAAAATGATGGTTTTCAAGGTGTTGGGTATATGCACAAGCTCAAAGAATGAATGAATGAATTTAATCATCAAAAAGCCAGAGTGACAATTGCGGGAAAGCAAAACAAACAGAAAACAGCACGCTAGACACCCAAAAATCTCCCTTTTCCGATCTTGTTTCTCCACGCAACGACCACACTGAACGAAAATATCCTCCCATTGTGAACCGCACGCACACAAGGCAAAAGAATGTTCACGGAACACCATAGTGGTGGTATTGGGCGATATTTTTTCGATATACTTTCGATAATCGATATTTCGGTATCATGTTTTCATAGTATACGTCTAGTTTCGCCAAAATTTAAGAGCAAAATTGTCGTAAAAAGCAACTTAGCCTACATAAACTCAAACTTCAAATTCCTACATAAAAATTGGATTACGAAGTACATATTGCTCCAATTTTGGATACATAAATATAACTTATGTTGGATTATTTACAATAATCCTAAATGAAAAAATTTCAATAATTATAAATGAAAAAAGATCGTTTTCGATATCGATATTTACGTTTCGACATCGATACTGATATTTGGTCCGATATATCGTTTATCGATATCAACTATCGCACGACACTAGATAGTGGAGTTTTACTCGACGCAGTGCCTGAGAGTCACAAATTATGATCATTGTCCGTACTTGGTCCTAGCCTACCCTTTGTGACGAGTCAGAAAATTTAAGCCTGTACTCGGAAATTTCCAAAACCCTTTCCAATTCTAGACATTTTAGATTGATAGTGAATCCTTTCTGTCCGGTAAATAATGAATCACCCCTTTACGGAGGCTGATCCATCCCAGTTTAATGTCATATCCGATAAGGGATGGCTAAACCCGTTCGATTCATTTCACTTCAGCATTGGATTTTTGATAAGTAATTCCTAGTTGCGTCCGGGGAGGACGAAAGAAGATTAGATTCTGATTGATGATTCCCTGACCGGACTTAAAGTGACAGGGAAACTGCCGGAAAGAACGCCATTGGAATTCTAAGATGACAAACGGAGTCCCCGAGAGCAAATCCTTGTTCTAAGCTTCCGTGACGATCGTGATTAAATGAGTGTCACGCGGACAAAGAAAAGCGCAAAAAATTCGAATTCAAAATGCTACAGCAAGAATTGCTCCTCTGTCCACAACTGAGCCTCGTTTTTGCTGCAATAGCGCTGCCATTTCGCTGCTGCAGCACTTCTTTGCTTTTGCACAATATGCGTTTTTGGATTCACTTTCTTCTTGGTTGAAACGGCAGCGCTGCAGCATCTTGCAGGGAAGCACGGACTTGGTCGGTGAGCAAGTCCGTCATTCTCGAGAAGCGCTGCCGTCATCCTCGGAAGCGCTGCAGTGCAAAAACGGATGTAGAAAGTCCGGAATCGTCCGGAATAGTCCGGAATCGGCCGAGAAGTGGACCTGCAGCATGCAACAAAAACGAGGCTCTGATGAACAAATAGAAGTCTTAAAAAGTGTATGCAACTTGGTGAGGAAAATTGGTGCTGACAAATCCCAGTAAATAGTCACCCCAGTGGCCCAATAGTACCATCCAAAAGAAGTGAGCTCGCGAGGTCCTTGAAGACGAGAGGCGACGTTAATCAACAACAACAACAACAACAATTGCTCCTCTGGCGATTTGTCAACAGACATGTGCTTGCATGTACAGAGACGGGAGAAAATTAGGCAATGTCATGGTTGCCACATAAAAAGAAATTCAAGAGTAATTTTTTGCCCAAAACAGAGAGTGAATCGGGAGTGAAACTTTATTTTCATGAAAAAACGTGAAATGGTCACTTTCAGTCGAAATCACTGCTGCAAAAATGACATATCTGAATTTAAATGAAAACACGTAAAATGATTAATATTGATCGGAACCATTGCCGCAAAAATGACACATCTGGCCATTTTCTGAAAATGTGCCTGCCGTAAAATCTTCGAGGGCACAATATAAGAACTTTTCTGTAGCGGTTTTAAACTAACAAATGGTATATTAACATCTTGACCGGTCCGGGCATCTAATACATCCTCAATCCGGAAACAATTGTGTGATAGTGTGACGATTCACACTATCGTGCGACATGTGGCAACCCTGGGCAATACCAGTTACTCTGGCACTGTCAATTAACTGTATTGGAGTCCTTTTTTATAATTAAGGATAAAAAGCTTTGCTAACGTCACTGGGTGATTGAGTAGAGCCTCATCCAAGTATGGTTAGCAGTAAAATATAAAGAAAATGATTTTAATAATCCTCACTTCGGTGGAGATTATATATTCTCAGGTGGGCAACATATTCCATCATGAAATACTTTTTGCAAAAAAATACTAAGTATAAAAGAATATTCACTAATGGACTGTAATAAGATACAACCGAAAACGAGTTCTCCTACCTTTACCGTTTCACCTTTTGATGTGAACTAGACTTAATAAGGCCTGATGATGTCCTCACTTTCAACCACAACGGTCTTAGAGGACACAACTTGAAACTGAGTGGTAATAAATTCCGAAAAGACATTGGAAAATGGAGCTTTAGAAACAGAATAGTAGAAGATTGGAATAATCTCCCAGAAAGTGTGGTAAACGCCGAAGATATCAACCAATTCAAAGCAGGCGTCGACTACCACTTGGCTGAAATTCAATTTAGTGTGTAAAGTGTCCCGAGAAATTTATAGAGGCGAAAGCCTTATTATTGCAATTATATCATTACTTATCAAGAACTATAATAGAAAGTTTAAATTTGTAATTTCTCTGACAATTTTTCATTATACATAGTTCCATTTGGGGCTTACATTTTACCCGTGTTAGCCTAGTCCTATTACCTTACCTTATATTGCACTTGCAAGCAATAACGATGTTGAATCCCGATGAGTAGCTTGCGGTATTAGGGTATAAATGAAATTGATTGATTGATTATAAACCTATTCCATTCCACAATTCTATTCCATGTTCAATGTTTCGAATGTTTCTCCCATACTAGAGCGATAGGAAACTATACTGCCATTAAAATGATATTAATTCTTAGTCCACTCACCTGCAATTCCCGAGCAGCCTTGGATATGGGTCCAAATGCAGCAAAATACCCAAGGCAAAGACTAAGCATCCACAAGACGAAGACAGCTTGACTTGCAAGGTGTAAAGATGGGATTTTGGCAACAGCACCAGCAACGTCTACTGCAACAGTGACGACAAAGTGTAGTACCAAGATCACAAGCAGGGAGGTGAAACTTTGCAGACTTTTCGGCAAGATCTTAAAAGAAATCAAGACGACAGTTAGTTTATCTCCATGGTTCAACGGCAGCTACCCTCGACCCAAATTACACTACGAAGTATGTTTTCTGATCAAGAAAATATGATGCGACGGTGAGCATAGCCTAGTGAAAACTGAGATGGATTCTGTAAGATATTTAGCACAAGGGTAAATAGTAGGCCTAGGCTAGTTTCCTGTGTCGTAACCAACTGTTTTCACAATATGGGCGGGATATAAAAAAAAATTGGTTAGAAGTTTTATCCCACATTTACATTTTCACTGTTTTTGAGCCATTCACAAACTTGACTCTGCCTACGGTACTTCAGTAACTCACAGCTCATGATTCCAGATCACAATTTGTATCCCAAGCGCAGACCAGAACTTTCTTGCAATTTTCTTTTCAGATAGATATAAATAAGATTTATTTGCGTCAAGAGCCAACGGCTATGGCAAATAAGCGAAAATTAAACACAAACAAACAAGAATAACATCCACTATAAGCACCCAGCCCTATGGGCCATTGATACCCTGAGAAATCTCGCCAAACTCTTTGATATTTACTATACAACAATTCTCCACGATGCTACATCCATTCTTCATCCACTCTCATTTCATTCACTCCAAAAATTTCTAACCTAAGTTCACTCAAATTTTCACACAACAAATGTTTCAAGTTCTCTTCCATACTACCACAAATCGTGCATGAGTAAGGACCGGGCCGGAATAATGCGCTTTCAAAGTTTACTATAGCCTAGATCCGTGTTTCAAATTCGTTTCAACAAACTGTACCGAAATCTCTACCATGAACTTTTGGAAATAAAACTTATCCAAACGAGCTTGTAAAGGAGGAATGGCGAGACCGCAAAAAGTATTCTAGGGAACACGGAAGTTTCAAAACAAAGTTGTCGACCAAGCTAAAACTTTTTCGTCCGGACTTGAGTATGCACAACAAGGCCTTGTTCCATTTCATGTCTCCATGAAATCAACCAGCCCCCATTGTAACAGATTGAAAAAGCAAGAAGCAGGCAAACACGCTGAGTCGGGAAAATTTCGATTTCACTGACCGCCTTAGCCGCGGTAAAGTACTGGCTTTAAGCGCCATAATAAACGGAAAGGGACAAAATAAAAGTTCACCAGTAGTTCCGGTCAGCTACATTGTAGTGTCCGGTCATACATTAGGAAAACTCTGTGAACGCTGATCTTCCAGAGGTTTTAGGAAAAGTTAACTGGAGGGCGAAACAAGTTTATTCACTACAGGTATGTACACAAAGTCAGATTTTCGCAGCTGGATATGGATTTTCTCATTCGCTTCGACCGTTTGCTTTAGTTTCCTGTTCTTTTTGTTTTGTGAAGTGTTTGTTTTGTTTCTTTTATTGCTACTCCGCTTTGATTTTTTGTAGCGGGTCAAAAATATGTTATTATTATTATTATTATTTTGATGCATGGCATGCAGGTTTCCCTATAGTGACGCGATTTTCGAATGCGAAATCTTATCGGACTGTGTGCGAACTTAGCTTAAAGCCGCTTTCAAAATTGACACGTTAAGCCTTTCACACTGAGCTACGGAACCTATGTGTCACGCACACAACACAGAGCTTACGCAGACATATAGAACCAAGTTCTATTCCTGCGTTGCTTCAGCGTATCGGCATCAGATTTTTTAGTGGAAACTGGAAGTTTTTGAAGAAAAACCTACTACTGATTAAGAGAAACTTTCTAATGATGAAAGAAATGAAAATTCAGCAGAAGAAACCAAGAAAGGAAAACGTAAATACGCATCCAGTATGAAAGCTTCTCGCGCAGGTATGAAAGATACGCTATGCAACCTGTCCGCAACGCAAGATAAGGGCGGCGCATCGTAACGACGCGTCAATGTGAAACCGGCTTAAGTCTTGCAACTCAACTGCGTCATAAAAATCTGAATCCCCGGAACCAAAATGGAATACACTGCGTGTTCTGTTTATTGTCACTGTTTTGCGACTTGGTTGGTTTCTGTCTTGTACAAATGTTTCTATGAAGACGAGCGAGAGACGAGGTCACAGGATTGGCTCACATAACGCATCTACGTTGCTGGTCACGAAGATCACATACATACTGAGCGCATTGACAGTTCCATTATCATGGAAGCGACTAGGAAGGTGGAGATCAGGCGGGCTGGTGTCCCTGTTATTCAGAAACAAAGTACGGAGCTAGTCCCACTATATACGTGCTCGAACGTGCCCTCGATACTGGGGCCACTGACTTCAACACTTTCACTTAATGTTATCATTATGAAGGCTGACTGAAATATACCCCTGGATTACTTCTGTATTTTTTTCTTTATTTTATGTTGCCGTTATTGTATAGTTTAGTGCTGTATTTTAGTTATATTTGATAGTGCAAAACGGATACGTCAGCTGAATAATATTAGAGCTATATTTCGGCCGTTCTTGGCAAGGCTCCGCTTCAGGCTCAAAACCGTTCAAGTTGGACAAATGAAAACACGGTTTCCGCAGTCAGCTTGGTCTGAAGGAATATTTATGTATTTTAGTTATTTTGTTGCGGCTGTATAATGCCATATTATGCCCCCCCCCCCCCCCCCACACACACACACAGTTTAATCACCTCTTAGGGCATGTCCTAAAACCTCACTGGGCGAGTCCATTGTTACTTGCTTGCAGACGAAGGAAGCACTGAATTAATATAACCCTCCTTTTCTGTCCGTTAACTAAATGAAAGCAAGGAAACAACACATGAGCTAAAAATCCCAAATAACCACACATTGAAACTTCCCGGGGAATTACTAATTATATTTCAAACGAGCTTTCCCTGTCGCGTTGTTGGAGAAAACACTTATGCTCCCTACTGGTAATTAATAGACTACTTTTCCCCAGGGCGCCCCAAGGGCACAACTTCACTGTAGTAAATTCGACAGGTAACAAATGGAGTGGAGGGGACGGAGGAACAAGGAATGAAGATGTCAGCTAGTACTGCCAGAGGTGATGATATGATGATGTAGTCTGAGCGACAGAAGAAGTGAAACGATCCAAACGAACAGCAGACCATATTCAGTCGTATTTGACAAGAATGGATTCATCTGCTATAATATATATGTCTGATCTTTATCCCCACAGCAAGAATCAACACAAGAAAATATATTAGAAAACTGTAGGTGAGAGAATCATGACTCGCGAGGTTGTGTCATGCTCAATATGTCTGAGCTGGTAAAATAGTAAGTAACATGAACAAAAATCGCAAAATACTGTATGGGATGATAACATGATTGGAAACAAGAGGTACCACACTATCGATGCTTCCGCTAAGTGCAAAACCATAGAGTGTCGTGCTAGATCCCGGGCTTTCAAAAACACATACGAATCGCCGTCGACTCTCCTAACTTATGTATAAGTCTTATAAAATTTATATAGTGTTTCGTTTTCTTTGTTCATTGTTCTCAATTCATTGCACTAGTCCGCTCTTTCATTTGTTGTATAGCGGGCCTCAATAAATTATTATTGTTATTATTATTCTGATACGAACTATGGAACAACGTTTGTAGAAAATCACAGATTTGCTAAGAAGGCTAAAAGAAGGGTAAACAATTTAGTTCAAACGTGTAGCCATGGAAGCTAAAAGTATATAGAGAACAGAGCAACGTTCGACATACACGATAAACGCTTCTGATTCACCCGACCCTCTAGGAAAAGTCAAAGCTCACAAGGAGAATGGTAGGGTTGTGGAATCCACAGCCAATACTCTTGATGACTATCTCTCCCTGCCGATGCAGAATCTCCGCGTACCTGCGGAAGAAAGGAACAAAGGAAGAAACGGTGTCAAAGCTGCGCTGACTCAGGATTTGAGTCATTGAGTTTGAGTCGTTACGGACACGTTTACTCCTTCTCCCTGAGAATCACTGGCATGTTTTGTACTTAGTCATATAGAGTATTCACAAGCTCTGCGCCACTTTATTCAAGATGAAGAGAGATGGGTGTACTTTCGTCTTCCATGTTCGCGTGGATGTTGACTAACTGGACTCTTTTGCTCCAGGAAATTAGTTTCGGGATGGAAACTATGGCAGCGAAGCATCACAAGTAAAATCAAATGTCAGGTAAATCGCCCAGGAGACTTCGAATTTGATTCTAGGGGCTTCAGACAAACTTGGCCAATGAACGATATCCAAGAGATTAGAAACCAAGCGCAGGGGAGTGCCCCTATTAGCCTTGGGACATGGAAGAGTTAAGGGACTTTCGGGAAAACGAACAGACCTTAAAGGATCCCTTGCACTATTTACTCTTCAAATCCCAGTATTTAAAAATAATTGAATACTTCAAAACTAGGCTCTGCTTTCAACAAATTATCCACGGCGTTGGCTGTTTTAAGCCTTTTCCGAGACCCGTTGACTTACAGCGAAAACAGGGAAACAATTTACATAGCCGGTTTTTCTGATGGAAAATCTTCTCGCAGACAACCGTCGACAGCGTGATACACATCGAAGGTAGAAAAGCACGGCAAGTGAGAAAATCAGCGTGGTTTTGTTAGAGGGGCTAGAATGTACCGTTCGATATTGGGATCTCCGGGTTTAGAAATATACGGAGTGGTTATGGAAGTAGGCTACGTTAGTTTTATAGGTAAGACAGGTACTTCAAGGTTTGCCGCTTATCTGTTCTTTCGCCTGAAAGCGACAAAAGTAAAATCATCAGAAGCAAGACAAAATACGAAAAGAACTCGGCGCTAGGGGTGTATCGAAAAGATGTCCTGAGTTATATTTACACAACTATTGCACTTCCTCACAGTCCTTCTGTACTATCTACGCTAAAAGTTATGCCTACTTATAACATATTCTCTAAATTCCTTTTTTTTACCCCATTTCCACTAGTAACTCTTTTCTAAACTCAAACTTTCTTCATTAGTTGCTTCACATTCAACTGTTTGTAAATTGACTGATGTGTTCTTGTCTAAAAACTTAATATTTACTTTGCAGATTTGATGGATTCAAATAAATAATAATTTCATCGACAAGCACTCACTGAGCAAAAGACATTTCCCGGATAACGAGTACTAATACAATTACATCTGCGACCTCTGACCAACACAAGACCGTATGCAGGCCCGTATCCAGGAATTTATTTCGGGGGAGGTTTCGCCTTTCGGGGGGGGGGGGGGTTGCCTGCGGGTCGGAAAAAAAAGTACAAAAAAGACATAGATCAGAGGGAAAAGCCTGTAGAAATGATGATGTTTGTATGTTTCGGGGGGGGGGGGTCAACCCCCTACCCCTCCCCCCCTTGATACAGCCTTGACCGTATGTTTCCCTTTTCTACGTTGCCGTGAGCAGTTATATGTTTTGCTCTCTGTTTGTGGTCCGAACTTCGATTAGTTTACTGTTTTTTCTTAAATAAAAACTGAACTAAACTCTGATCTCCCGAAGATGAATGCCGAAATAGGCATGTGATGTATATACGCCACGGACAGTGCTCAAAGAACTAATGAGACTGGCAACGCTATTCCACGAGCACGACTGACGTTATAGTTTCCAAATTTTACTTCTACCGAATTTCCGTTTTTATCGTGATTCCGG
Source organism: Branchinecta sandiegonensis (assembly GCA_030848855.1). Classification (NCBI taxonomy): domain Eukaryota; kingdom Metazoa; phylum Arthropoda; class Branchiopoda; order Anostraca; family Branchinectidae; genus Branchinecta; species Branchinecta sandiegonensis. The sequence goes on along the minus strand of JAUPMV010000003.1, from coordinate 9,717,694 downwards.
GCGAACTAAGTGTCAGGTGAAAAAATAAAGCTCAGATATGGAATGAGCATGTTTCCTTACCGCTATAATGTAGGTTAAAATCCTTTCGGTGAGACGCAAGGGATCCCGGGATGCAAAAGGTCCTAGTGACCGAAAAGGAAAAGGATTCACGATGAACGCGAAAGAGGAAGAAAGTGAGTACTCCACCGAGTTGCAGAGTAAACACATTTTGTGAAAGTGACGTGGTCTCGGATTTGATTTTATCCTGGATCTTAGCAACATCTGCTATCCGAGCCCGTCAAAGTAAAAATGTACTCGGGTACCGTAATCACTATTCTCCAAGAAGTGAAGTTGATGAGTGCCGTTTGCCGCACCCACGAGTCATGAATCGCTTATTATCCGAGGTACATCTCAGTATTCTTAGGGGTTTCCTAGTCCTTTCATGAGCTGTTATTGTACATTTTCGTCGGAAAAGATGAGGTCCTGTTTTGGATTTGAAACATCCCTGCAAAATGCATTTGGTTATGGTTGGACATCAGTGAAAAGCCTTACGCTACCTTACATATACGTAAATGTGTCTAGGCTACTTTGGAACATGGAAGCATTGTCACTGGGTGCAGATTACCCATTCATTTCGCTAGTTCAAACTAGAATCATAGGTTGACTGACTGAGCGTTGTCGATGTATTTCCCAGAACAAAAATAAAAAGAGAAATACAAATATTTTGCTGGTGAATAAATAAAAGTAATAACAAATCTAAATGATTTGTTAGTAAGTATTTTTCTGTTTTTGCAGGATCCAGGTGCGGCTCACTAGCTTTCTGGGATCCTAAACAGATGCATATTTAACAAGCGACATATCGTAGAAAGCGTTACAAAGACTAGTGAAGGGGTCTTGATCTACAGTCATATGGGAGGAAAGGAAGGGAACATAGGATTATGCAAGGATAATCTGGAAAGAGAAGGGTGGGAATTTGCGAATTGAAAACTGAGTTCAGCAAAAGATGTGACGACAATGGTCGAAATCGAGCCTCTGTACTCTGTACACACCACTGTCGACCATTTCACATTAGTTCTTACTTATGAAAAACGGGAACAATTAAGAAAAATAAATGTAAAATGGATTAGACTACATGAAAGATGAATGTGAATGAGAAAACGATTAGATTTACTGCACCTCTCACGGAAGAGACGGAAAGATTCCCCCACGTAATGAAGACATTGTATTTGTCCTGGAATTAACTCCAGTTAAAACTCTAAGGACAGAGGAAGGAATGACGAGGAATCCCAGCGAAAAACAAATGTAGCTTCGTTCGAAAAAAAAATTCTTTGCACTTGCTCATTTCCTGTATTTATGGATAAGATATTGCCCCTTCCTTCGCACTCATAAATAGCAAATAGACATTCGTCAAAGCAATGCTTTGTTCTTTATGCTCACAGAAAAAAAAAATGAAAGGTACTGCATCTGTGGTTCTTTGTATATTTTTAATTGCTAATCTAATTATGTAGGCTACAACGATCATCCCTAAAGATTAAAAAGAAAATCAGAACTACTGTAGATCTCGAAAGACTAGCCTACGTAATACAGACGTTGTTTTTGTTCTGGAAAAATAGAAGATAATCGAAAATGCAAAAAACAATGCAAAAAATCAGTGCGTAACTGGAAAGAAAGCATCTCCGCAAAAGGCTTTATGCAGAAACTAGAAATAAACAGCGGCGAGAATGTAAGTAAAAAAATAAAAAAGGAAGTAAAAAATAAACAAAGAACCACAGGGCACCTCTCATTTTTTTTTTCTGTCAGCATAAACTTGATGAATTGCTTTGATGAATGTCTACCTACTATCTATGGTGCGAAGGAAGGGGTAATATGTTACCCATAAATACAGGAAATGACTAAGTTTAAGTGAAGGATACGCCATTTGTTTGTCGCTGGGGTGCATCGTCATCCCTTCCTCTGTCATTAAAGCTTTTATTGGAAACCTAATGGTCTTGTGAAACTTGTCGCCAATTTGGGAGGAACACTAAACACGGGATTACGTCTTAAATAGAGTTGAGGGTGCGTTGGACGGTCATTCGAAATTTCCGAAGTATCAGATTCGGGTCCTAAGTATATGCTGGGATAGATAATTTTAGAGAATGTTCCGTAGGCTACCCAAGCATTTTCGAAAATGTAGGTATTCCAGAAGGTGTTGAACTGGCGTTACAAGGGGGGGGGAGCGTTGGACGGTCGTTTGAGATTTCCGAGGTATTAGATTCGGGTCCCAAGTTTCTGCTGGGATAGATCATTTTAGAGAATGTTCCGCACCCAAGCATTTCCGAAAATGTAGATGATTCCAGAAGGTGCTGAACTGGCGTTATAAGCTACAAATCAGCACCGTTCGGCAAGGTGTTCCATTTTATTGGAAACCTAATGCCCTTGTGAAACTTGTCGCCAATTCGGGAGGAGCAGTAAAGACGGGATTACGTCTTAAATAGTTGATGGTACGTTGGATGGCCGTTCCAAATTTCCAAGGTATTAGATTCGGACCCCAAGTATCTGCTCGGATAGATAATTTTAGAGAATGTTCCGTAGGCTACCCTAGCATTTTCGAAAATGTAGATTATTCCAGAAGGTGTTGAACTGGTGGCTACAACAACAAGCGGGGGGGGGGGGGGGCGTTGGACGGTCGTTTGAGATTTCCGAGGTATTAGATTCGGACCCCAAGTATCTGCTCGGATAGATAATTTTAGAGAATGTTCCGTAGGCTACCCATGCATTTTCGAAAATGTAGATTATTCCAGAAGGTGTTGAACTGGTGCTACAAGCGGGGAGGGGGGGGGGACGTTGGACGGTCGTTTGAGATTTCCGAGGTATTGGATTCCGCTCCCAAGTATCTGCTGGGATAGATCATTTTAGAGAATATTCCGTACCCAAGCATTTTCGAAAATGTAGATGATTCCAGAAGGTGTTGAACTGGCGTTACAAGCTACAAATCAGCAGCGTTCGGTAAGGTGTTCCATTTATTGGAAAACTAATGCTCCTGTGAAACTTGTCGCCAATTTGGGAGGAGCACTAAACACGGGATTACTTCTTAAATAGTAGAGGGTGCGTTCGACGGTCGTTTCAAATTTCCAAGGAATTAGATTTGGATCCCGAGTATCTGCTGGGATAGATAATTTTAGAGAATGTTCCGTATGCTACCCTAGCATTTTCGAAAATGTAGATTATTCCAGAAGGTGTTGAACTGGTGTTACAAGTGTGGGGGGGGGGGGCGTTGGACGGTCGTTTGAAATGTCCGAGGCATTGGATTCCGCTCCCAAGTATCTGCTGGGATAGATTATTTTAGAGAATATTCCGTACCCAAGCATTTTCGAAAATGTAGATGATTCCAGAAGGTGTTAAACTGGCGTTACAAGCTACAAATCAGCAGCGTTCGGCAAGGTCTTCCGTTTCTAATGATTCTTCATGGACGTAAAATGTAAGCTCTGCAATCGTAAAGCGCCTGCCACAAACTTTGAGAAAGCTTCACGAGCCATTACTATGACAGTGTAAAATATGTGTTCTCGGTCGGTTGTTTGACCGTCAGGGAGTATCATTTCCAGCAACTGAGATTCCATTTGGTCGGCCTAGTTAGAAAATCTTTGCTTTTTCGACGCCCGACCATCTTTTCAGACCTTTAACTGTCCTAGAATTCGGAATTCCAGTTCCTGTCTCTTCGAGTCTCATGACAAAAGGGCGTCGTTCTCTGTTCAACTATGGTATGAAGTTCGCCTGTTCGCACAGCATTTTATCAGACGCGGGTGGATCTTTTGAATATCAGTGGTTCTGGCGTCTCCGTCTACAGTGTAGACTACATATCAAGTTGGTTGCCTCATTTATCAATACTGAACTGTGCAAAATTGTGCGCCAAGAGATATGATGTTGTATTTTGGCGAATTTGTTGTTACCATATACAGATATTTATGACTATAAAACAGAGCAGTCTGAACATAGAACATAAAATGTTTCAATCATGGCTCATTTCATGGCTCGCTTCGTAAGCATGCGATCGGACACAGAGCAGTGCTTCTTCTTCTGTATTCTAGACTGATGAGCTGACGTCTGTGCCTCATCCAGGAATTAATTTCGGGTGTGGGGGTCTCCCCGCGGGTCGGACCTAATTCATACCCAACATTAAACAAGAACACAGCCCAGACGATAAAGCCTACAGAAAACGATTATTCCTGTATGCTCGGGGGGGGGGGGGGGGGGGCAAACCCCTACGCCACGCCCCGGATAATTTCTTGTGAATCTTAGCTATTTTCTTTTGCTCGTGAGACCTGAAGAGCTCCTTGTTAGGTCTATCCATTTGTGGAACTTCCTAAAACGTTTCGGCCAGGTTTCGACAGTACTTTATAAGAACTTGCTACTCTTGCTACCCTCGCCCAAACGTCAGTTGGAAAGAAGTTCCACAGAGAGGGGTTTGTAATTCAGTAGCAGCTCAGCAGTTTTGTATCAGCTGCGTTTTCGCAGATACCATGATATCTGATACCACTGTCTAAAGTCGTGTTTGCAGTTACTGGCCGTGGTATGTGGAAAGTCATCTCATTTTCATCATCACCAATAAAAGAGCAGGTTTTTGTCAGAGAAGTTAGGAACTTGTGGTGTGAGTGGATATAAGTATTTCTTTTGGAGGTGACTTCTAAAACCACAAATTTGGCAACTGTCTTTTTTGCAAAACAACTGAAGATACCATGGTAACTGCAAAAACGACAAAACGCAGATCCACTTATCTTGGTATCTGAAAAAACGCAACTATCGTCTAAGCACAATGTGTCTTATTATGTTTCTGGGTTTTGTTTTCTTCGTGTAGTAACCTAATGAAGACAATGATTTGTCCAAGAATTTTTTTTTTTATAAAGCGCCAGATGCCAAGGACGAAGGTTAGTCGAAAGGTCAAAGACTTAAAATATCAATTTCTACAGAACTTATTTTTCGATTGACTGATAGTTTGTTTTCAGAAATGCGGACGATCGTCTGGCTGAATGAAGGGGACGGAACAGTAAGCCCCCCCCCCCCCCCCACGTTCCGTCAAAGAGTCGACGAACGCGCAACTTCCGAATCGAATAGCGGTTTTGCCGGGGGCGTAGTTGGTGACCCAGTAACGCCTACTCCTGTCAAGTTCAAATATTTTTCCTTCCTGACTCGTTTGCAACTCTGGCCCCGTTTGTATTCATAGCTTTGTTCTGCGAATAATTGGATTTATTTTCTGGTGCCATATCTGACACAAAAAGGCACTTTACCTCCCCTCTGTGGAAAATTGAAGAACACGCTCCGAAAAGCCTGATAATTTTATTTTGATAAAAGTCGAGAATCGTGAAATGCAAGGGAATAAAAATTTTACCTCCGGCCACAGAAGTAGCAAATTTCGTAATTGATAAAGGGTGTGATTGAGAGGAAGATTGAGAACCGATTTGAAACAATCAAACGTAAGGCAGCAAGACGTTTTATTATTTCTCAGCAGGAACAGTTGTCGGCTCCAGTACGGACATGAAAATTTGTCGTGAAAATCCAAAAAACCGCCATAACCGGAATTCCCCCCCCCCCCAAAAAAAAGTGTCTGGATCCTGTCCGATTATGTAAACGATTTATCTAGAGCAGATGTTTGTTCTTCCTAGCAAGTTTCACTCTGACCCCTCCATTCTAACCGTTTCATGAGACCCCCCCCCCACTCCCCTCAGCTCTCGAATCCGGTGCAGACTTCAAATGGGACATCAGACATGTCTTCTATTCAGTGATTAAGTTTCACTCGAATTCGATCACCCTTTCGAAAGTTACGCACGACTCGATTTCCGGATTCATCCTCCCTTCACTCCCCCTAGATGGTCAGATAGCGAAAATGATTATTTCCAAGTTAGTTTGTTCGGGTCTGATATGCCTGCCAAGTTTCATCGACTTAGCCCATCTGGAAGTACCCTAACTCGCAATCGCGGGACAGACTGCACGACAGACAGACGGAATTACGATCGGTATATGGCACTTGAGCCAGAGGCTGCAAGTTCTATAAAAATGATGACGCATTCCTTGATCATCTCCAAAGTTTTGAAAAAAAATATAAACTCGGTATAGGGGAAAAATAGTATATTGACTTTGCAGCAAGTTGAACTTGATTCTTTTCAATCGTGGACTTGAAAATGTTCACGATGAAAATTGAAACTAAAATCTCGTAGAACCTAGTTGGCGATGTAAAACTATTCGTAGCTCTTCAGACTCATACTACCTTCGATATACTGTACTAATAACTCCGAAACTACGTCACTGTATAGCATTATTATTTGTAACCGTCGCTTAAACACTTAATTCTAGGCTACAGTACAAAAAAACAAATCAGATCGGACCTTGGTAATAAATAGACAAATGGACAGGTGGTCTTTAACTTTTAAAGAAACGATTTCAGCACTGGTTAAGTATTAGTGTCGATGGTCGGGAAAAAGTCAACGCAAGGAACAAATTTGACTACTGACAGTTCGTACCTAGTGTAGCCTGTATTTCGTGGAAAAAAACATAAATTAAAAAAACAAAAAAAAAAACAGTTTATCCAGTTCCTTCTCATTTACTGGGGGCCCGGTCTCTTAATTTCTGTGCCCTCTTGGTTGTCTAGGACTCGCATGAGACATTTTTTGTTATCCATTCTCTCAGAGATAAAAGTTTCGTGGGAATATCTTTTTCTGCCTAAATAACATCGTCGTGTGTAATAAGGTCGGTGATATAATTATCCGGAGAGATTCAATTACTCTGTACCACTAATAAGCCCCTTGCATATGATCATATTAGTTATACCGATCTCCTTTATTAGCTTACGACGAGTTGCGTTTTCCTTTGTCGGGTGCGGGATTGTAATAATCCCACCAGCATATGATGGCTTCAAAAAAATTAAATGCTTCTTGATTATAGGACCGTGCCCAGCTACAATTAAGTCATCGGTTGTCTGGGAGCCTCCCACATGGCTGAGTAAATTCAAACCTACAAAGATGGTACTTGTACAACTAATTCAGATTTCGAGAACATAACCTGATTTATGAAACGCGTGACTTGAATGAAGACCAGCATAGGGATTTGAAGCTCGAAAGTATCATGTTTGTTATTTCTGAGAACCCGGTTTTGTCTCCAGGAGAGTTAATTTTTTTGCTAATTATCCAGTCGTGCCCGTGTAATTCTCCATATGCGCATATTAAGTAATGAATCCCACAAACCGATTGTTACGTTCGTTTCCATGTTGTCAGAGACCAGGCAGAGAACTGTAGACAGAGTGGAAAGAAAAAGTCATGTCTGTGTTATTTAAAACATCGTGCTTTATATCGTTTCCATCTGGTATTTTCCTTAACTAGCCTAGTCCAGTAAAAGTACGGTTTGACCTGGACAAAATGCAACACAAATACTTTTTTTTAGGAAAAATCGCTAATCAACATATACAAAATCCACCAAATTCGCCCGGTGGCTAAACTTTCTAGGGCTGCTTGATTGGGTGGCGGGGGTGGAAAATTAAGGGAAGAAGAAATATTTGTTTCGGACTGTATGACAGTCAAGTTAGGAAGTTCTGAGAAGACCAAAAAACAGACTGAGCAAGACCGTCACCACCGCGTTTTGCAGCAAACAACACACCTTCATATTTATTAGAAATCAGCCCCACCATCTATGCTGATTTGGTTGATTATGAGTTAACGTTACCTGAATCTTCTGATTCAGAAAGATTTGGCTGATTATGAGTTAGAGTTACTCTGAATCTTCCAGTCCCCAGAAGATTCAGAGAAGAAGATAACTAAATTCCCAACACAAAGTTTTGGAAAACCCGGATAGGTTAGTTTATATACTTATTAAGTATTAAGTTAGAATTCGCGTGTTGGTACAATTGAATTTAAATGAAATAATTATGTTGTGACGTAGTCAAACTGAGAGAGGTATGAAAATTATGTTCATGCTCTCTTTCATGGGTTTTATGCTTGTTTTCGATTCAGTAAAGTTAGTCTACTACTTATTCTACCGTGATATGCCTGCCAAGTTTCATCGTCCTAGCACATCTGGAAGCACCCTAACTCGCAATCGTGGGACAGACCGCCCGACCGACAGACGGAATTGCGATCGGTATATGGCACTTGAGCCAGAGGCTGCAAGTGCCATAAAAATAGATATTGTTATTTATAAATTTCTCGCCAACACTTCAATTTCCTGGGCCACTGTCGTTAACGCTCCCTGTTTTTGTTACCAACTTTGTTATCTTCGCAGAATAAAGTGCAGCGTGTGGGGTCCAATCTGATAGTCAAATAGTGTTTACCACAAAAATATGAGGCTGTTAATATGGATAGCATACTAATCAAAATTTTCTAGACCGGTGCGCATAAATGGCTAGGATCGTGAAGCTTAATACAAAAGGTCATTCCGTACCCCCTTCTAAAGTCAAAGCACAAGAGATATGACAAATGATTCTTGTACTCAATCAAATCTTCAGAATCTGAAAAACCATTCCCAAACCGGCGAAACAGAAATAACGCTCGTCTTCTGATCCTAGGCAGTAAACCCTTTCTTAGTTCTCTGTCAGTGTGAGGTAAATTTGGATGAGGCTTTGTGCTTGTCCAACTCCGCACAAATGCGTCACAGAAGTTTCCTCACGTCAGACTGGATTTTGCTTGACGGAGAGTATTTTCTGTTGTTGTTTTTTTTAATTCCCCAGTAGGCTATCTTTTTTTCCTTCCCCCTCACAATGGAGTGAACCAACGACGGCTCTACCTCCATTCACTAACACTCAGATCTATTGTCATATTATAATCAAGCTAGATTTCGCAATATTCAAGTTTAACTGAAAAGCCAGCTTATCTACGGCCGCCCTCACAACGCAAAATTCTACTATGACGCGGGAAATTTGAACCTCAATACAAACGCGGATTTTCAGTGGCCAGTGATCAGCTCGCACAAGGAAGCTCACTGGGTGAACACTTATTTTCGTAAATCGTTTTCGTCAAGTTACACCTCCTCCACCCACCCCGTTCAAGGGAAATGGGCCTAGATTGCCCAGGAGTAAAGTTCGTTGCCCGTGACAGGAATCAACAGGTATCAAGTTCAAACTTGGTAGGTTTGTGAGCATTTGGGTCTCTTTTCCTTTTTGTGGATCCCAAACCCCAACCCCACTTGGTTCAGAGGCAACTGGGCCCAGATTGCCCATTTTTTAATGTTAAATAACAGGAGATAAGGCAATGAAATTCTTTTGTGCTTTTGGATCATACGGGTTGGGGATATATATGTGGAGTTGAACCACCCCCTACCCTCCCCGTTAATGGTCAAGTGGGCCCAATTTGCCCATGAGTTAAGTTTTTGACCCATGACCGGAATCAAACTTTAAGCTGGTATAGTGGAGGATATTTAGGTCTAGATATGCAAGTTGATGAGCCCCCCCCCCCCCCCCTACCGTTCATGGGTAACTGGGCCCAGATTTCCCACGTTCGTCTATGACATGTCTCGAGTTCAACTGTTGTATACTTGTAGATATGTATGTATAAATGCGGATTTTGGTGTAGCCTAACAGCAACAAACAAGACCACGCGGCGTACTTCAATCTCTAATGATCAGTTGGAAACTGTACGGTTTTGTCATATGATCGATGATATGCCGTTCTTAATGAAGTTGTGACAAAGGGGGTATTAGGCTGCTACGATTTGGTGTACTGCACTTGTTATTTACCTTGCTAATGGAAAAGAGGTTTAAAGGGTCGGACTGGCTATCAAGATATTCAGTACTGAAACTGAAACCACTGAAACTGTTCTTGCAAGATCTTCTTTGGATTTCTAAATCCTCTTAAACTGGGATGATTTCAAAATATGTTATTTCAATATTTGTTTGGTTAGGCTATTGGGGATGTGAAATGTCTTGGTTCTACCGCTGTTGGTTTATAAGATGTGATAAAGATTTTACTTGCACATTCCACCTTAGCACTTCTTCTCTTCCTGTTTTATTGGTAACGACGCAAGTTTGCTATGCGTGTGCCATGCGAAAATGTGACAATCCTGGGAAAAGCTGTAGGCTATTTGTATGAAATATGAAGCGTTTATAAAACTGGCAGGAAAGCACGACTGCGGTCATAGCTTAAAATGCCCGTATGGCACTTGCTGCTGAATTGGTAACGAAGCTCCAGCTGTGCTGTACTATAGGTCGAATTACGTCATTTTTATCCTTCGCCAAAGCCATTACTTGGTAGAATAGCATGTTAAGCAGTGGTTATGATGAGCCACAGTAAGATCCATAGGATACAAATATGCTCTCTGAAACTGAGCCAAGAGTAAGCGGGAAAACAAAGTACATCAGAGAGCCGCAAACTGCTGCGAATCACGGAACAAACATCGAGTAGGCAGGTAGGCTGAATGACTTAAAAATTCGATGTCAACGGTAGGAGGCGAAACATCAGAGCTACTGCAAGTCCAGCCGAGAGTCCAGCAAACCCGACTCCGAGACAAGTCCGAGTCCTTGAAAAAAGCGTCTCGAGACTGTCACGAGACGAGTCCAGAGTCCGAGTCCTCAGCTCTGGCGGACGGACAGCTCCGTGAAAGACGAGTCCGAGACGATTCCGAGTCCTTGAAAAAAGCGTCACGACTTATCATCAGAGACTTCATCATAGCAAATGATAGGACCTCCACCAGTTAACCGGTTTACTTGTTATTCTTGGAATGCAAAAAATAACTTCAAGCGACGAAAGTACAGACATGAAATCTTTCCAAAAATAATATAATAGTCGTGGGAAGTCTTTAAAATAACTACAGACGTTAAAGTAACTGTAGCGTGAGTGCCTTAAAGCATAACTCTTACTAGATATTATCTTTTCACGATAAATGGTTCAGATATATCGTTTTTCGAAAATACTAATACCCTCCTGTGAGATTAAAGATTTTCTTGTTAGCGCTTGTCGACTCTGTGAAAACCTCTCTCTTTCCCAAGCAAAATATATCAAACTGTGCTCGAAATGATTAACAACATGAAAGGTTTCGATGGGATCCAAAAAGTTTAATACCTGATCCAGATAATTTGGTCTTGTAGATATCTGGTCTTCGGCAGACTCCTTAAACATTTTTACTATTAAAATTTAGATACAGATTAAGGTCAATGGCTAATCATCTGAGAAAAGCAAGTTCATTTATGGATTCAGATTCAGGAGGTCATATATACCTGCGAAACTGATCAAAACTTCTTGCCTTACTTCTCCCAAATTTCCGGTTTCGGCCGGATTGTAGGCGAACTACTTATCCGGCAAAAAAACAAAGCTCAAACACGAATTTTGTCTCCTTACCCCTACATCGAACCTCTAATCCAAATTCAGAGAAAACTTTTACTTTAAACAAATTTTCCGGTTTTGGCCGGATTCTGGGCGAACTATTTGTCCGGCGAGAAAACAATTTCCATATGCCTCCTTACCACTAGCCAACATCGAAACTCTAATCAACTTCCTATACCGGTAAAACTTTTGCTTAGATAAAAAATTCCCGATTTCGGCCGGATTCCGGGCGAACTATATGTCCGGGTAGAAAATGATTGTCATATGCGAATTCATCATGTCTCTTTACCCCTGGATCGAACATTTAATCAACTGTTTACCTTCTTTCTAATAACCTTTTACTTTTAGCAAATTTTCCGGTTTTGGTCGGATTCTGAGCGAACTATTTGTCCGGCGAGAAAATAATTTTCATCGACTATCTCAGTAGCCGTTAAAAACATTTTTTCAACCCTTAATCTGAACACCCACCCCTAAATGTAGGGCTATAGATCCCATCTACGAACTCGACCTGTCCCTTGACCCAAAGAATCCTCACGCCAAGTTTCATCTCATTCCCTCCGAGAGTTATCGTGCTGATAGACGGGCAACTTTTACGAAGTCACAGGTAGACCTATCCCTCCTCTTACGTTTTGGGATCCTATAACGGGGTTCTTCTGATGTTATAAACCGTTATTCTTGATCTAATAGGTAGCGTTCTTGAGGCTTATGATCGAACACACTGATCTTTATTCCCAGAGAGATAACGGGACACAGCTCTTTATTGGCAGAAGTATCACGTAACACTGAATACAAAAAGTAAAACGACGACCCAAGAACCCCATCCCGAAACCCTGATTCTCCAGCTGTAACCCACAACTGTAAAGGCTCTAAGGAAACATAAATTCCTGGGCTGGAGACAGATTAATGTGACAGGGCAGTTTGAGTCCAGCGTGAGAGCCGTCTGTTTCAACCCTGCATCTTTTCCCCAGATACTTGTTATAATATCCAAAAGTGGGAAAAGCGAAACAAAACAAAAGGAGTCGACATACGGTACGACCAGGACAGCAAATTACACACAAGGTAGGCCCTTTGTCCTACCATGTCTGCCAAAATGAAACACAAAATATCGAAGCTTGATTTTGTCTTGACCTTATTCTTGACAGGATTGCCGTCATTTCATCATATTTGCACCACTTAACTGCAAAACTCGGCTCAGCCAAAAAAGTGCTTAAAGCTGAAAGTGCAAACGAAACAATGTCGACAAGTGGTCATTTGTGAAGCTTATTGTTCTGTAGGTGAGATAGGGACGTGTAAAAGTCAGAATAAGCACGCGTGGTCCTTTAAAGTTTCCACCCAGGGTTTGACTACAAAGCGAAGACTGCAATCAGTTTGCTATCCCTTTCATTTTCTCCTGGGGCACAAGCTACAGACTGATTACTTCCAAGATTGAGTCTTTTCTCACGAATCAATATGAATCATCTGGGTCATAAAAAGCCCAATACGCTCTGAAGGCGTTCTTTATGGGTTGGAAATATACTCTCACAAACGCATGTTGCCGCATGAAAAAAATGAGCTCCTCCACTCCCCTCCAATCTCGGACACGACAGGGAACAGGTAGCCCGCCTTCTAATGAATTCATGGACGTGGCAGCAACGATGTTTCAGTTATATCGCCCCGAAAGATTTCCGGCTCAAAACCCGCTTCGCATTCAGCACGCTGATTAGAGGTAGCCCGTAGAGCAAGGTAGTGGGCGGGTCGGAAAACAATCAACCTAAATCCTTCCGTCGAAAATTAACTTCCGATTAGTAGAACCGGTCTGGTCGAAGACCGCGCAGTTACTTAGCCGACGAACTTATTTTCCATCCAAACTGCGAGACATCGATTTATCTATTAAGAACTGATTTACAAATCAACCCTAGAATCAGACAGTAGGCTATGGATGGATGCATTTCACTTGCACAGACAAAATTTCAAACGACATGCTAGATTTAAACCAGACCCCCAGTGTATACTGTCGGCTAATTAAAAAGATAGGTAGCGTCTGCTATCGCTTCAAAACGGTGCCGGAAGCCGTCCCCAAATATTAGAAGCCTCAGGGCTTTTGTTTGTAAAAGTATTTGATCGGTGTTCGTTTCTCATAACCTATTGACCGAAGAAACTTATGAAATCTGTCGAAAGTAACATTACCCTCTCAGTTTGCCAGAAAGAATACGGTACAGAGAAAATCCGTTCCTAGAAATGACAGTGATAAAGGAATACGACTGGGCCCAATCAAGGAAAATACTGGATCCGGTCTCAACGTGAACAATTAAATGGATCTATCAGGCGTGGGAGTAGAATCAAAAGACAGGCGTGTGAGTGGAATCGATAGACTAAGATTCGGTGATGCGGAATTAGGATTAAACAGAGCTTCGCTCTAGAAAAAAGGCAACCTACGCTAATTGCTGCCGCACTAAAAGGCCTGTACCGTCAATTAACAGCATTGTCCTATCTGGCGACAATGGGCACAGTGGGTCTGCAAGACTCGGAAAACACTAAACTATGAAAACTAGAACGGGAATCGAGGCACACAAAAAAGATGGCTGGCCCGAAGGCGGTGCGTTCGAGTGCGAATCGTGCGTTATTGTTTTGAGCGTTACTGGTTTCTTATCATTAAGAAAACTAATCCTTCAAAAAAAAAATCGTGCTGGGAGGTGGAAGGGGAAGCCTCCCCCCCCCCTCAAATGGAGAGACCATCCGGCACCGAACAGACTGAAAATTAAAACTCCAGTGGCAAGTCCGGTGGCCCTCGCTTTAACAAGGAGGAGAAATGCTACGCGATGCAGAGAAAACAGCACGCGTTTCTCTTTAACGCCGTAGCTTGGCCTTATGACAGTTCAGCGCTCCAAGTGGACTAGTTTTTGTTAGTCCGCCAATGCCTCATAATCAACACTTGTGTAGACATAGTAAAAAGTCGGATCCATAGGGTAGTGGGTCACGTTCACTTTCTGCTGCTGAGGCAGATGCAAAACCTCCATTACCTGGGAGACAGATGACAGGTTTTCCACTCGGTAACATGTAGATCTATTTTATCATGTCTGATCCAACTGCTGACGGTGAGGCATAGGGGGATTAACAGAAACTAGTCCGCTTGGAAGCGCTGAACAGGAATATGGCCAATTCCACGGATCTGGTCATTTAATCAGTGCCAGGAGGTTTGCATGTCTGATCATTCTTAGTAGAACAAGGTCTTCTGTAGAATGAAGTGGCCTGATTCCTATAGCCGGAAATGAAACACCTGCCCGTGGCCGTGCGGAACTACATCTAAATCGATAATTTAAACAGTGAAGTGTAGGCAGACTACTAAGAATAACTTTCAATGTCAAAACTAGGCCTACAGTTGGCCGCCAAGCTACGACACAAGTAGGAAAAGTCACAAGTAGGAAAAAAAAGAAAGAAAAAAGACAAGAACACACATGATCTAACACATAGATTTTGATACTCTTATTTACAAATGGGGCAACAGCTCTATACAACGTGTGGCTATTATCAAGCGAACGAATAAAACCTGCAATCCGCTCAGATACTGCAATAAATGGATCGGTGACATTATTATTTGCCGACAATCTAGAATTACTGGCCCACCGAGGTAATCCTAGAAGATATTTGCAACACCTATAAAATGTGGAACGAATGCATTTCTTATATTTCGTAGTCAGTAGTGACCAGAATGACAACAGCGCTAGTATGTGCGGCATAGCGAATGCGGAATATAGCCTGGCCAGTTTATGTCTATTGCAACGACGCTTAGAAGTAATGAGTTTTCCGTATGCTTTTCTAGCCTTTTCTGCATAAAACGTTACAAGACAGGAACGCGTTGTTTTCGTCTCCGGCCCAATAGGCAGACCAAGGTACACAATCGAAGGTGAAGGTTGAAGAATGTGAGCTCCGAAGAATATATCAATTGTCTCTATATCAGACTTTTGGTTGATTAAGACAACCTCGCTCTTATTCTGGTTGTGGGGATATCCGAAGTGGGGGCAATATGTTTAGGCGTAATTTGTTTTTATAGTTTTCAAAGATTTTAACAAAAGATGGTACAAATTGCTATTTAACGACAATTTTCGTTTTTAAATTTAGCGAAAGTGGACTATATTGGAGCGAAAAATGGTCTTGAAAAACATCGAGTACCGGAAGTGAAAAATTCCACAAATCCAAATATTGCTTAACACTAGATAGTACTCGATGTGCACAGGGCTTGAACAGTTCAGAGCTGCCCACAAGCTGCACTCAATAGGATTGACAGCCTGACGAGGACCCTTGCCAAAAAGGGCCGAAATATCGCTGATGAAGAATCGTAGCTGACGTACCCGTTATAAACATTGTTTGAATAAATGTTTCAAAGTCAGCTTGGGATCAAAGAATATTTTGCCCACAAGCTAAAGGATTTTTAGTAATTTACAACAAAATGCGACATGCGACAAGCCGTATGGCTTACTCCTGTATTGAATAAAATAAAATAAAATAAACAAAACAACCTACCTGAAGTTCTGTTGTCTTCATAAGCGACCACACTAGGAGAGACAAAGCCGACGACAAGCAGGGGAATCCGATGTCGAAGAGAACAAGAGACCCGTACGCCGGCAAATCCTTTTCTATGGTATAGGGGTCATGTAGCAGATGTGCTAATCTCACAACAGCTAATGTAAGCACAAACAAGATTACACCAACGGATGCCGCCCGGGGCAGAAGCCCTGCGTCCAGGGACGCCGCGAGCTGGAAGAACGCTCCAACGGAATAGACCCCAAGTAGAGCGTATAGTGTGATAATTGTATACACATGCACTTGAAATGCAGCTTCTCTGCTGTCAATTATATCCTCATCTTTCTCTTCAAACACTTGAGGCGGTGGCGGCACTCCTTTTGAGCGATTTATTTGGTCGTAAAAAGGGTTTTCGATGGTTTTAATTTCCTCAGTCTCGTGATGAACCAGTTTCGGTACATTTATTCTCATCAGTGGCCGTTCCGTGATGGGAGGCGTCGTTGGTATTTCGCTAGAAATTATTGTTGTTTCAACTGTGCTTGTAATGGTCGTAGCAGTTGTAGTAGTTACTGAAGTACCCGCCTCGGTACTTGAAGCACTTGTTTTTATTTCACTTTTGACAGGATTGCGAGTCGTTCGCTCGATGATGAAGGGGTCCTTGGGTTTGAACCCGGGGAATCCCCATTTATCGAGGTCGAGTCCGATTCGTGGTGTTATGAACTTCGGGACAAAGGGGAGCGAGGATGGCGCTTCGGTCGTTGTTGTCGTCGACCGTGCTTCTTCATATCTGGCAATATGCGGCGCGAACGCGACTTTGCTAAAAATAGCGCCGATGGATTTTTCGAGAGGATTCGGTCGCTCACCTCGCGATAACACTGCAAGGTCATGGAACGAAATACTTGGCGCAAGAGTTGGTGCCTCTTTCGCGCGTTTCGTATGACGATGTCGCACATTACCGATAAATGTGTTCCCATTCCCATAGCCATCTGACAAAGAGCCTCTGTCAGGATCATGAACAGGTGTCGGCCACAACGAATCTCTATGATTTCGCCGCCGCGTCTCGTAACTTTTTGTCACCGCCAGAAGAAGGTGAATAAAAATGAGATGACTCGTCCAGATCATGGCGACTGATTAGCGGTTTGATTAATCCAAGCTGGGCGGTAATTGACAGGGACGCTTTCAGATCGATAGGTCACAATGAGCATTGCTGTTGCGGTGTCGCGCTGATGAATTTACTTTCCCTGAAAAAGAAACGAGTCTGAGTGCCGCCCGTCTATTAGCGCGATGTAGCTCTGTGCTGAGTAGGCAAGATTTGCCTGGACCCAAAAAGGGCGGCGACGAGGATCAATTATCTCTTTGCAGGTTCTGGAAGCAGAATCGTTTGCAAGAGAGCTTATGAAGCACATTTCTATCACAGAGAAAATGATATCTCAAGGAACAGACATCTGCCGACACTGTCAGCGAGAAAAACTGCACTATCCAGCGCACGGATCCCCACGGACGTGGAATGCTCCGATTATCACCACCATCATCAAAAAGGACTCTCTTTCATATTCGGAGGGGAATCAATTTTTGCTGGTGTTGGTGCAATGTAAAATCAATTAAGTCAATTACAATCAAAAGGATCAAAACCGAAAAATAAGTGGATCCAGACTAAATCCAAAACACGCCAGTGATTCTCGGGAAGAAGGAGTAAACGTGTCCGTAACGACTCAAAGTCAATGACTCAAATCCTGAGTCAGCGCAGCTGTGACACCGTTTCTTCCTTTCTTCCGCAGGTACCCGGAGATTCTGCATCGGCAGCAAGAGATAGTCATCAAGAGTATTGCATAATTTTTCTTTCGAACAAAATCCATTTTGGAAGCATTCCCCGTGTTCTCGCTGTTTCTGTTCGCGTAGTCCGCGTGGAGTGACTCCCTCTATTCTCGCCGTTCCCTGCGATTCCCCGAGGAGTCCCCGGGGAACGGCGAGAATACGCCTTAAGTTTCCATTTCACTCTACCTATTCTTGTCGTGCATCGTCTCGTAAAAGCCTTTTCTAGTGACTCGTACAACAAGATCAAAGCTTTCGATCGGATCCCAAACGTCAATATTTTATTGACTTACTACTTATCCGGTGAGAAAATGAAACCTTACGAAGTCATAGGTATCCCGCCACTAACGTTTTGGGATCCCAACAAAGATGACATTCTCCAGCAAAGGAGTAGGATGAAATACTGGCCAGGTTTATTTACTTCTTCTTCTTCTTTATTTAACTTCTTAATTTACTTCTTCTTTTACTCGAGAAGTCTCGTATTTCTGGAAAGGGGAAGAAATTTTGTTCTTCGTTTAGGAGCCAATTAGGTTTTTCAAGACTTCGACTTCTGAATCTTCCACGAGGACATAAGGGATTCAAGTAGGGGGAACTGAAATGACCTCTCGAGAAAAGATTAGCTGGTCCAGCGATACTTCATTCCCGTAGATGCTTATAACTCAGGGATGACCAGCTAACTTGACTGAGAACAATATTCAAGGGACATCTACTTGGACGAGAAGGAAAGATAAATTAATTAATCACGATAATAACATCACGATAAGCAAACAAGATATATTACCCACCGTTCGAAACGTTTTATTCTGATCGTTAGCCTGTTTGTTAATTTTCGCGTTTTTAAAAAGACTTCGATGATTTGAGTGTTTTATCTCCTTCTTATCTTTACTGGATTTATGCCCTGGAGCAATGCGTTATAAATCGTCGATTCATCCACATTTGGAGTCCCTTTAGTCTTACATGTCAAACATTGTATGTCAATGTATTTATTTGTTGTTTATTTATGAGCTGCTTCTTGGGTACAGTGGAGTAATATATAAAAAAAAAAGGCACGAATGAAAACATTTCAAAACATAACAGAATCATTAAACATTTGTATATTCCTTCAATAGACTACAGACGCTACCGTAGGCCTACACAAAATGGCTGTTTTAAGCCTTTTTCGAGACCCGTTGACTTGTAGCGAAAACAGGGAAACAATTTACATAACCGTTTTTTCTGATGGAAAACTTCTCACAGGCAACCGTCGACAGCGTGATACACATCGAAGGCAGCAAAACACGGCAAGTGAGAAAATCAGTATGGTTTTGTTAGAGGGGTTAGAATGTAAAGTACGAAATTCGGTTCTCCGGGTTTAGAAATATATGGAGTGATTATGGAAGCACGTTGAATTAGTATTATAGGTAAGACAGGTCCTTCAAAGAACGGTAAATGTTTAATCATTATGTTCAGTTTAGTGTTTTCATTCGTGCATTTTACTTTGTTTTTAAATCACTCCGCTGTAGGCTACCTAAAAAGCGGTCATAAATAAATAATTAGACAGTTCAGAAGAAGGAATCATCAGCAAAAACAACGAACATAGGTCAAGTTCCAAAGCCGGCTCACACACTTACCCAGGAAAAAAAAATCTCATCTCAAAGCGGAAGCCCCTGTCGGCCTGTCGCCAATTCTCCATGAATCAGATGTCATTCTCTAGTCTTATTCTGAAATTCTCACACACTGAGAGATGAAATCTGGCCTGCCTTTCCTTTGGTGGCGGCAAATTTTGCTTTGTCTTGAAAGATGTAAATACGCATTTCGACAGCCGAAACCGTCTGAGGACAAAATAAACAGAGAGCAATCTCTTTAAGAAAATATATGCTAATGAAGTAAAAGCAAAGTTTGACAGCAGAACGGACAAATCAAAATCGAAAAACAGAGAAACGACAAACTTAACGTCACTGTCACTGTAGGTATACTTCTGAAGTGGATTAAATAAATGTAGCCTGCTTAAATTTTCTTATTTATTGTTTATTTATTTGTTACTTCGCGGTACACTTTGGTATACGGTTTCATCCAAGTCTTTTTCAGTTTATTCTTTTGTGAAGCGTAAAGTACAGCCTCGTAACCAGTTTTGATGTGCTACTGATCGATCCTTGATTATGTTTGTCAACAAAACTAATCTTCTAGGCTACTACTTGCCTAAGATACACTGTATAGAAAAATACGAGAAAAATGTAGAAGCTAAGAATGACCCGACCAAGTTGGACAAGCCAGATTGAGTTCTAGAACTTAGCCCATTACATGTATGAAAACAATAGTCTACTTCATTTTCTAAAAACTCGTTCGGTGGATATGTCGTGATACACTCAAAGCAACGCTTTAGCCTCTGCACATCAATATATCGTATAAACATTACCAAGCAATCTCAACCTCGCACTGTCAAAGTATATGGGGGAGGGGGCGGCATGCATACTTGGAGATAAGGGAACGGCACCTCCAGTTAATTACCCCTTACTTTTCAACGCTGTGTCTCATTCAATCATACTTTAAGGCGGGAAGACGTCACCGGTATCAGTTACACCTCCAACTCATCTTGCGCAAACCAACTGGAAGACAAACACGGGCGACAAAGGAGCACCGATGCTTCACCCAAAAACAAACACAATGGCTGACATTATCCGGCCACATGCGTCGAATTCACCTCTTGAGCTCTTGCCAACCCCCCTGAAACTCGTATTTAGTTTGGGATTTATTCAATGGGAGAGGGAGCGAAATCACACTCGAGGTTTTTGGCTTTTGATAAATTGCGTGTTGCTGGTTGGACAAAAACGTCCCATCCGTCACGTGTCACGTCGCGATCAAACAGCTGGAATGAATTGCCGTCTTTCATCGAACAAAAGACCAAAAATCGAGCCAGGAGCCCTTTCGGCTTTCACAAACCCTGACGTTGACTAACACTCCTTTAACGCGGTTAGAAGGCAAGAAATTGGATCATGAAATACTTAGGGCATTAGGTATCCTAGCTAATTAGTACCGACAAAGGCGGCAACGAATTCGAGAAAACTGTCTTGTTAGCTTCTTCTTTGACTTTTTAACCGGATTCTCTATAGTTTATAGGAGCAACGAAACGAACCAGGACAACAGGGGAATAAATACACTTTGAATATTCTAGAAGTGGTACAAACAGACTACGCAAAAGTTGCTCGATATTCCATTATGATTGTTGACATAATTGTGATATTCCGCGAAACTCCAACCAACAAATAGAATAAATTTTTACCCTAAAATAATGGTGAGGTTTGACGATGATGGAATATTCTAAAACATTAGGATTCAAGCCGGAAAATTATCGGGGGTTTCTTGGCGGTGTCATAAACTGCAGAATAAAAAAAAAAAATTAAGAATAAAAAACTTCGCAGAATAAAAAAAAATACGATCGCGGGGAGCGGGTCAAATCAAATTTACATATATAATGCACACATTTGAATGTATAATGCAAATCGACTGTGAAAATATCGCAATTATTCAGAACCTCGAAGGAAAATAATGGCACTTTTTAAAATTTTCCACTTCAGTCAGACAAAAAACCGTGAACGTTTAATTGTAGGTTGATGTTGTGGTAGGGATAGGATTTAGTTTGTTTGATAGTTATTTAGTTTTTAGAATTATGAGTTGAGTGTTGAATATTTGGACTGGTACAATGTAGTTGGAGTGCTTATTTATTTTTATATTTTGTCCCGCTATGGCCCACAGGGCTTTTTTGGGAATACATTCATTCATTCATTCATAGCGTCAACCCGAGTAAATTGGTCTCTGCAACTGCTAAACCATGATCTTCTACACAACCAGAGTACTTAATAGGCAGCCCGTTAGAACGAGTACCACTATTTCTAGTAGGCTAAGTATTTTCTGAAACAATCAATCTAGAGTGGCATATTAATATCTAATCTGATACTTCTGAAGATTAATCATATTATCATGGCAACTGATGATCCACAACCGAACGTTTACTACAGCGTATGATGCTATTTAATTTGGGTGGTGTCCCAACATAGATGCATATGTAGTTGTTCTGAGTGTCAGTAAACTATTTCTCCACCACTTCGTTTTCCCTGATATGTCTGTATACTAGCCCATTGTTCAAACAATGCATAAAACGGATACGTCAGCTACGATGCTTTGGAAGCAATATTTCGTCCCTTCTTGGTAAGGGTCCTCGTCAGGCTGTCTAACTTCAGGGACAACGTTGGAGAAGGAACGAACCTGCAATGGATTACATTATGGGATTGCAGATTCGTTCCTCCTCCAACGTTGTCCCTGAAGTTCGGAAGCCTGACGAGAGCCCTTGCCACGAAGGGCCGAAATATCGCTGCCAAAGCATAGTAGCTGACATATCAGTTTTATGCGTTGTTTGAATATATGTTTCCCAGTCAGCTTGGCCTCAATGAGTATTTGAATGAATGAATATGTTAGTTCCCCATCTTTACGTAAAATGTCACTGATAGAGTATAAGAAAAGAAAAATAAAGAAAAAGGAACAATGAACAACACAAAGGATGCAACTTTAACTTGGCAATACATAATTCAAAAAGAGAAAAGAAAAAAAATACACTATTTTTCTTTAACTATTGTTTGATTGCTGGGTAGAGGCTGTTTAGAGGGTCGAGAGATTCGAGAAATCCAGCACGACGCTCTATCGCCTGAATCGGATCTTTAATTCCATGATTTCGTGTAACTCGTCGATTCGGAGACGACAGTGGCAGCCCAAGCAGGAATTTATTTAGCATATTTGAAAAAGTACTTATAATAGTTCTAACATCAGATGTGTGGAGAAGTTTCCCGACTGGTGCTAGTGCAAGTGCATGCGGTAATGCAAAAGCATTATATAGCGGCGCGAGCACCAGTCTCTCCCATGTTCCATATAGTCCCATTTATTTCCCATAGTTCCCATTTGGCTCACGTATAACATCTATTTTATCGCCTGCAGTGGGCGCAGTGGCTCAATTCACCCTTCCAAACATAAGCGCCGCATGTGAAGCACTTCGTCTACTGAACACGCTATCATCTTTGCTTCCTTTTGTTCACGGAATTCTAAGCTATTCACTCCTTTTATTTTCTGATCACTTTCTTCCCATTTCCCCGGTCTTCCATCTTTGTCCTATTTACCGTTCGAGTGCAACGTAGAGTAATTCCTTAGCACATTTCCTTTCCTCCGAGACTGGGCATCCATCAAAAAGGGGGTCAATAGAGCGTGATATGGTACCGCCTGCCTAACACAGCCACCTTTTTAGTCCGGTCCAGAGCTGAGAATGCGAATCAGGACTTCTCTCTCCAGTCTGAATTCAGTTCTATACAGGGTTGCCACATGTCGCACGATCGTGTGAATTGTCACTCTTTTTTGTTTTCGTCACTCTTGTCCTACGTAGGACACAAAAATCACTCTTTTTAAGAAGATTATTAAATGTGTCATTTTTGCAGCAGGGATTCCGACTAGAAGTGACTATTTCAAGTTTTTTTCATGAAAGTAAAATTAAGATGTGTCATTTTTTACAGAGGCGATTCCGACCAAAAGTGGACATTTCATAAAAATAAATTTCACTCCCAATCCACTCTCTGTTTTGGGCCTGAAATCACTCTCTAAATATTTTTGATGTGGCAACCTTGGTTCTATGATGTCGACAAGACAGGTTCATTTTCCATAAATCCGCTCGTATCCGTTATTTTTTAGAGTCGTATGTCAGGTTGTCGTAGATCACAGCTCTATAACTGGGGAGATAGTCCGTTGAAACGGAGTTTATTGTGGGCAGATTGTGAGTAACGATTCCGTGCATGCATTTCAAACCAGGTTTCTAAGCGACGGAAAAGTTTTAAACATTTTAAATGGCCTAACATGACGACCGTCAGTAAATACTCTTGATGACTATCTCTCCCTGCCGATGCAGAATCTCCGGGTACCTGCGGAAGAAAGGAAGAAACGGGAAGAAACAGATTTGAGTCATTGAGTTTGAGTCGCTACGGACACGTTTACTCCTTCTTCCTGAGAATTTTTGGACTTAATCATATAGAGTGTTTCAGTCGAGTAAAAGTTCCAAGAGAGGTCGTTATGACTTGGGTCATCACAGACGAGTCAAAAATTCTTTCATGACCCTTTTATTTGTTAAATATTCCTCCAAGCCAAGCTGACTGCGAAACACATTTGATAGTGCAAAACAAGTGAGCTGAATTTTATTAGAGCTATATTTCGGCCCTTCTTGGCAAGGGTCCTCTTCAGGCTCAAAGCCGCTCAAGTCGGAAAAAGGAACTTGAGAAAAACAAACTAAAGATTCTAGCTTAGCGTTACATATTTGAATTCCTTTGTGAGAGTTGCTTGGAGTTAAAGAGGTTGCTGTGATTTCATTTTGGACACGGCTGCTGTTTTTGCTGCTCGATTGGGTCGTTGATCGGGCAGACAATTTTTCTGCATTTGGGTTTATATAGCTCTAATATTATTGTTGTTTCGCGAAAAGAAAAAATTTAAAATGGGCATAACAGATATATTCTCAACGTTTAACACAATGATGTGTGCAAATTCTTATATTCTCAGAACGTTTATAACAACGATGTGAAAACATGTGTTATTTGTTATCAAAGTTCTGACAGTGTAGATATTGTTTATTTTCCAATGTTCTAAATTGCTTTCCTTCTTTCGTAATCATTCAGTAACCTGAGAGATCCCCTTTTAACCGTCGGTAAGACTGATCGGGTAGGTCGCATGAAATTCGTAGTCTCAGGGATAGGGAAATCGATGAGGATCAGTACTACATGTAGGCAACTATTCCTCCAAAAATAGGAATCGAAACAACATCTTTGAGTCGAAAATAGATGAAGACGCGCTCACTGTCCCCTCAGATCGAAAAAAAAATCAGAAAGTACAAATCCAGTAAAAACACTGCATGCAGTCTGACTGAAAATCTCAGCAGGTCTAAGAAATCGAACGGATCAAGTCGAAAACCAAGGTTCAAGCGTGAACTAGCCTCTAAAGCAGTGATCAGACTAAATCCCTTGGGAGGCTAAACTAACAATAAAATAATAAATAATAATAAATGAAAAAAGAGAAAAAACCCTGTAACTATTCCTAAAACAAGCAGCTTCAACTGTCAGAAACCTTGCTGGGTGATACTGAAAAAAAATCTAACAGTTCAGTAATACACTTCGAAGCTCCTCCAGCGTCAGACCGAAGTTTCACGAAGAAGTCAAACCTTGCAACTCTGCCTCTTAACTGTTCGAGTTTGTGAATTTTGCCTCGAGCTCAAGTGCCAGTATCCTTAGAAACCCGAAGTTTGCTTTAAAAACACCCGATAGCGATCCTTTCCAAAAAGTTTATCCAAATCCGATACCTCGAAACTTAATCCAAGTGGAAAACAAGAGTAACCCCCATCATTCGCTAACCTGATACTCCGAACTGGAGGAACCAAGTTTCTCGAAAAATAATAAAGTTGTCCCACGGGGATGATCTCGGAAGTTTATCAGAGCCACACTTTTAATGCGTGCTTTCACCGCTCAAGATTCGAACGGATGCCGAACTTTCCAGATCAGTGAACAACCAGGACGAAGCTTCAGCAGAAGTCACGGACTTCACTACGCTAACAAACCAGGAATCTGGAGATCTGCGCGACCTTGGCACTAGTACTTCAAGTACTACTTAGGTAGAAAACCAAAGTAGCCTACTTGACTTTTACTTAAGTACAACTTCCCTAAAGTACGTAGGCTTTAACTTTTAACGTAGGCTTTAACTTTTCTCGAACGGGTATGTAATGGGTATCATCCCATATCCCACACGTAAATCATATTTTACATATAGTTATATTTTGATAAATATTCTTTGAGCCCAAGCTGACTTTGAAACATTTATTCAAACAATGTTTACAACGGGTACGTCAGCTATGATTCTTCATCAGCGATATTTCGGCCCTTTTTGGCAAGGGTCCTCGTCAGGCTGTCAATCCTCTGGTTCAACTTCGGGGAAGGAAACAGATTACAGGTTTGTTTCCTTCCCCGAAGTTGAACCAGAGGATTGACAGCCTGACGAGGACCCTTGCCAAAAAGGGCCGAAATATCGCTGATGAAGAATCATAGCTGACGTACCCGTTGTAAACATTGTTTGAATAAAAGTTATATTTTTACAATCTTTAACAACATAAACGGGAGGGCTTTTTGATCTTATGGGGACTGTGGGGTTACATGACAGATGACTTTTGCCGAGGTAGATACGAAGTCGTATTTTACTCAAATACTGAAAGTTAGAGGCTTGCCTCTAACAAAAAGGTACTTTAACAAGGACGTTGAGATCTAAAAGGAAAGATTTGGTAAGACTTCTGTTATAGCTACTAAAATAGCGAATTTCCCCGGCTTAACCAGAGCCATCCTATTAGGTCATATCTTGTAAAAAAAAAAAAAAAAAATCACGTTCAAACCGAAAATATAATTTGCTCTGGTAGGCTTTATGATAAAGACAACAACAAGACACTGTTCAGTAAGTAGCCTACAACAGTAAGATAGGCTATATACTGCCTACCATTCTTCGGCCTGATGAGGATGCGCGGTAAGGTCTTCGAAGCACACCGAGAGATTTTCGAACTGTTCAAACCCGACAACAGAGCCGTCCCTTGAAGGTATAGCCCCCCCCCCCTTAATCGGACGGCCCAACAAATTATTAACTTAGAATCCCATTTATAAAAAAAAAAAAAAAAAAAGACCCAGAGATATCGTCATACAACGAAAATAAAGAGAAAAAAAAAACATAATTCCCCAATCATATTTATAAGCCATCAAATAATAATATTTATGGAAGAGTTAGAGAACTACTTCTAAGGCAGACCTAGAACCTGATAGGTAAGAAGGAAAGATCGCGAGCAAGCGTAATTTAAGACCGGCTTCAAATGGCAAACAAGAATAACGATTCTGCAATCCGTAAAACGTTCTCAACGATTTTGGAACAGAAAAGACCAAATAAACACTTCGATCGGTACGCATTTCAATAACAGTGATCGGATGAGTTGACATTAAAAACGTGGTAACACATTAAAAGAGTCATTAGTTCCCACAAATCTCTTATACCCAGTATTTTTCCGGTTCTTGTACGGTGTTTATTGTTAAATATCTGTGGTTTCGGCATATATGTCATGTTAAACTTAGTGCTTTTTCTATTCTCTTTTTACCGTACTACATCTTTGCCATTTTTATGTCATGACGGGTTAACAAATATAATTAAAATTTACAGCCACTGAAGTCAGAGCTATTTCTAATCGTTTTGAAGACGGTTGAATTCACTCCGCAGCGGACGTTTCCACAAAGTATGAGAAAGCATATTATGTAGGAAGACCTTTTCCATCGATGAGTTTTAGTTAATCTGCTTTCCCATGGTAATCAAAGCAATAACGGGGTGAGAAGGATTCTTTCCGAATAAATAAGTGATCAATCGTCACTCAGCCCCACACGACTCAATCAAGGAAAAAAATCATTCATTTTATCTCTAGGTATGATCTGGTTACCATAACAACACACGAATGCAGCTAAGCACAACCGGCTAATGCAATATTTATAGGAGTATAATGGATTAACGACGAATTACGAATTCCAGGGGAAATAAGAAGATTAAATCACCGTGAGAGAAACTTGTTTCCGAACGAGATGGTCATGACTTTTCGGTTGCCTTCTAAGAAAACATGATCTGAAAACAGAGGTGCAATTCAGGAATGTGAAAGCTAGGCTATAAACCGAGGTAGTCACGCTCATTTTTACCGCACCAGCACTAAGTCGGTTTATGTTATCCAAGCGTTAACTTCTCTTTTTACTCAAACAAAAATAAATAGAACCGGCCAAGTTCAACAATGAAGTTTTCCGAACGAACGATATTGCTACAAGTCCCGCGATATTCTTTTTGGGTGTTGTCTTTGCTTAAAAATCAACTGTTACTCTTTTTTTTTACTTTAGCTGACTTGACAAACGAAAACGGGGAAATGCGGACGAAATGAAATGGTATTTGCAAGCGCGGCGACAAGGAAATTCGAAAAATGCCATGACAGTCATGAACTATAGTGTTTCCTATTTGACGACGAGCCAACCGACGACAATACTAAATCGTCGACGTTGCAACCGATTTGAACGAAGAGGTGGTTTTTATCGTTTTTTTCGTGTGAAGAGGAGTGTAAAACCCAGTTATTTTTATCCAGAATACATTGCATCTGAACTTAGGCTAGTCATAAAATTTTACCAAGAACACCAAGTACAAAATTGTATATGCGGGCTTTAGGTCAGAACAACTGGTAATCACACTGCTCAACTGAGGTATGACTGTCCGGAAAGCTGACATGTCGGATAAGTATTGATTTTTCAAACGTTCTACTAGCCTAGTTAACTTAAAATCGATGAGACTGACATTTCATTTTTATTACCTCCCTTCTGTTTCTCTCGAGCTTTCTACTACTGTTCTGCCACACTCCTGTGCGAAGGGGGTGGTCTCTGGGGAGGCTTTGAGGGGACCGTTCGTCTACCAGTTCTTTCCCCCAACCCGGCAGTTATACAGCAAGAACAGCATAAGCTTGTGGATATCAACAACAGCTGGAAGGACGATATGCCTGGGCTCATGATTAGAAGGCAATATATTCTTTGGACCTGCAGACCTATAAGAGCGCTTCCTTCTTATGCGACAATGCGACTTCAGATCGTCGGAAACAACTATCACCACAACAATCAACACCCACAATCAACACCCAACAATCAATCAACACCCACCCAGCAGAATCCCACATTCGCTGTTTAGACCAGGTTTGGGCCTAAGACTTATGCATAAACGAATAGTAAATTTTATCTCCTGTCTAAGTAGTTTTTTTGCTAACTATCAATTCACTACTTTGTAACGTAAGAGTTACCCTAATGCCCAGCCAAATATTGCCAATATTATATTCATATCTAATTAGTGACACAATTGGGTTACAGTAGAGGTATGCTTATTTGAGCAGTTACTTAAAGGACACCTCTTGCTTATTCTGCTTTTTATAATATACTTAGCTCCCATTCAGAATTATAAGTTCCTAAAATTCCCACCTTTCTCCACTGTCTCCTTTTGTGCCTATGAACTTTTAGCGCTTAATTGTCTTTGCCGAGTTTTGCCCGTCACACAACGAAACTTTTACGGAATCTTCAACGTCCGCTTACAGCTCTTTCACACATAAGGACCTCAGGGACATCTGTTTATTAATTCTTTTATTTGCTTAGCTTTCTCACTTTTAACCACGGCGCGTTAAGTTTTCAAATGTTTTGCGCTCAGCCGCCGCGTCGGAGAGCAGGAAGGCTGGAGATCATCGACAAGCGCTAACAGAAAAATCGCTAATTTCAGGTGGAAAGTAATGGTATATTCGAAAACGTTTTTTCTGATC
Source organism: Branchinecta sandiegonensis (assembly GCA_030848855.1). Lineage (NCBI taxonomy): Eukaryota > Metazoa > Arthropoda > Branchiopoda > Anostraca > Branchinectidae > Branchinecta > Branchinecta sandiegonensis. The sequence goes on along the minus strand of JAUPMV010000003.1, from coordinate 9,688,736 downwards.
CATTTCATGTGGAAAAGATCATTTCTAGTAAGAGTTGTGCTTTAAATGTGAACAGTGCAGTTTTGGGCTAAATGCTAGAATGAAGACCCAAAATACCTATTCAGGTGGTTTCAGAGGCATTTAATTACCTACTTTGGATAAATGGTAGTTAACTTTAGTAATATAGAAAGATAATGAAAATGATTATGTCAGTACATTCGATCACCTCTACATGTCCAGCTAACGAGCAGATTTTCAACTGCGCTGGTAGATCTAGGCTATATTGCCAGAAGCTTGATATCATTTAATATTCAAGGATGATGAATTTCAATAGACACAACTTCCGATGATATCTGAATCAAGTGTTGAGAATATTTCCCTTTTGACCTTTAAATTGTTTTCGTAAGTAACTAAGGCTCGTAACATTCATGTTCTGTAAGCTTAACAAAGACATAGGATGTAGGCTACAGTAGAGGTATGCTTATTTGAACGGTTGTTGACTTCGGACTCAGCCATTTTCATTCACTGTGACCAAATTCAACTATGAGTTGGCCAAAGTAGGCACAAATTATCACTACCCAGATGGCCTTTGTGTTTTCACCTTGGCTTGGAAATGATAAGAATATGTTAAAGTTCAATGGGCGGATCAAACAATCATGATGCCACATTGCCAATGTGTGAATGCAATGTTACGTCAGAAATCAGCAGATTCCTAGACAACTTATTTTCGCAAATGCATCGTTACGGCGTTTTTTGCTGACTGCCATACTCCAATTTACCATCTTCGACAAATATAAGCGGAGTTTCTTTATTTTTATCCATTCGTTGATATTAAATACTCCTAATTGTTTGTATTATTGACAAACAATCATATTAACATTCTTAACTGAGAATTCCTTATAAGCTCTGGAATCAGCTGCAAGTAAGTCTGTTATATTTGTACATTTTTGGCAGTTTAGTAACTTACATCCAGAAAATAAAACTTTTCTTAGATACAACAAACCACAGAAGTCTCATCAGACAACACGAGGGCAATGTGATAGCTATAGAGACGGTTTATTTGAGCAGCCATGGCACTCTCATCCCTCAGCTCTACAAAATAATTTATTTTCGTACGTGGCCGACAGTTTTTGAATTTCTGCGCCTTGCAATACCATGCTCTGAAATCGTCTCCGTCGAGGCGCCGAAGAGGTAATGTCAAGCGATAACAAGAAAACGGCTTATTTTTGAAGCGCTCTCTAGCGGAAGTCGGAAATTTGTAAAGTCTGAAGCGTTTTATCAAAAATTAAAGCATAGTTAGTGCCCATTGTGCTTTAATGGGCTTCGGGCCATAACAATTGGGCCTCTGAAAACACCTCAATGGGTATTTGGGAGCTTTATTCTACGATTTATCCAAAAACTGTAGTGTTCACATTTAAGTAACTGTTCAAATAAACATACAGTAGAGGTATGCTTATGTGAACGTTTGTTGACCTACTGGACTTTGACATTTTCATGCACCTGCTGTGTCTAAGGCTAACTATCAGTTAGCCAAAGTAGGTTATTAATGGCATCTGAAAACACCTCAATAGGTATTTTGGATCTTCATTCTACAATTTAGCCCAAACTGCACTGTTCACATAAACATATCTCTACCTGTCTACTGTACAAGAAGCCTGTGGAGATTATTGTGTACATGTTTTGAAACTTCTGACAGTGTTCACAAGAAACCTGAAAAAAATTCACGAACACCAACACTGAAAGCTTCTCAAAAAATTAACTAAAAGTCAACACTCACATCTGTTCATGAGAACAATCAAGTTTGAATATCCGCAACTGAAAAACAATATAAAACGACTGCACTTCCGTTCGGCAAGAGCGCCAAATTTCAACTGTTCTGGATCTGGACTTTTGGACTGTAGCATCGGCTCGAAGAGTACGAGCGGAGCTCTCTTGAGCGCGGAGCGTTCGGTGTTAGTGCCGCCGGCCTTTGGACATGGGTATTGCGGCAACCTGATGGCTGCTGTATTAAGCGACGGCTGAGGAGATTATTAAACCCACCCGTCAGTCGGATCGTGTCGGCAGGGTATGATTACGGGCTTTCGGGACGGACAAGGGATAATTTGGAATTACTTGCAACTAGTATGATTTTGTGAATCATAAAATATAATCAGACACACGAAGGTTGTTTCCATCATAGTGTGGGGTAGGTGATAATGATGACGGGTCATTTTTAGTTGGTGGTAAGAACATGAAACATTATGTCGCCAATTGTCAACAAAAGATGACATAAACATGACGGTAGGCTGTGCGACGAACTAAGGGTCCTCTCGTGTACTTTCTCGTCCTTTCTTTTTGAGCAAAAAGTAAAAATCCAGCGCAAGTCTGCGTTCGTGGCTATTTAATGGGTCCCAAAACATTAGTGACTACTTCATAAAGTATGTCAGTCTGTTAGCATGATAATTCTAGAAGAGCTCGAAATCTTTTGTTCAAACTTGGTGTGATACTTCTTTAGGTTGAAATAGAGGTCAAGCTCGTAGACTGTGGCCCTATATTTAGGGATGTGGAGGGGTGTTTCAGATTAAAATGATAAAACATGTGTGTAAAAGCTAAAAATATAGTCCATTACGAGGTGGGATAGACATGCTGAATCTCTGAATCCATATCTGAACTTTGTTTTCTTGCCGAACAAATAGTTCACCCGGAGACCGGCCGAAAAAGTTTCTTCTGAAGTTGATTAGATGTTCGGATAGGTATATGGCTAAAAGGAAATGATAAATCTTTTTTAAGTTCTTGCCAGACAAGTAGTTTGCCCGGAATCCGGCCAAAACCGGGAATTTGGTAAAAGTAAAAGTTTTTGTGAAGTTGATTCAAGCTTTAACATAGGGGTAAGAAGACATCTTGGGGGGCAACGTTAGAAGAGGGGGATTTGGTAAGAAACGTTGGGACTAAAATTCTTGGTAACTTTCTTCGGTTTGGGAGGTTTATGAAGCAGGCTATATCCAGCGTCGAGGGTGGTAAAGGCTTCTTGGTGTTTATATCGAGCTTGTGAGTGTTGTATATTATCTAGTGCTGCTTTTCCCGCCAAGGCCCCTTTTACTTTCTGTATTGAGAACAAGTTTTTATTTACTTATTGAGAACAATTCGTTCATTCATTTATTCATTCATTCATCTGGATCCTTTTTTCTTTGCTGGACGAGCAGGAACCCGGCAAAAACGGGAAACTTGGTAAGAGTGACAATATTTTTCGGAATGGAATATTCGATCCCTTGCATCGGAGATTCGATGCAAGGAGAAAAATACATGCTGGATTTATATCTAAGACTTTATTTTCTTGTCGAACAGGGTCGTCCGGAATCCGGCCAAATTGGTAAAAGTAAAAGTTTTTTCTAAAGTTGATCAGGGGTTCAATATAGGGGTAAAGAGACATTTGGACGGAAACGTTGGAAGGGAAGGATTTGGGGGAATTATGGATTGAGAGAAAACTGTGTGATCTTCTTCGGTTTGGAGGTTTCTCAAGTAGGCTAAACGAGAATCGAGAGCGTTTTGGTGGGTAAGGGTCTCTCCGGTGTTTATATCGAACTTTTTAATGTTGTATTTTACGACACTGTTGCTGTTTTTTGCCATAGCCTCTAGGGTATTTTGAGAACAAGTTCGTTCATTCACTCGTTCATGCTGAATCCGCTTTTTAACTTTTCTTCTTCTTATAAATATTCCTTCAGCCCAAGCTGACTGCGAATCATATTATGAACTATCAAATACTTTTTCGTCTTGCCTGACAAGTAGTTGGGCCGGAATCGGGTTAAAATTGGAAATTTGGTAGAAGTAAAAAACAATTTCGAAAGTCGATTAGAAATCCGAAAAGGGGTAAACGTACATGCTGAGTCCATATCGGAACTTTATTTTCTCATCGGACAGGTAATTTTCCCGAAATTCCGCAATTTATGGCTGAAGAAGTGCAGTAGGCTAGATATTTTTCTTTGGGTCCCATAGAAACCTTTGCTTTTGTTAACAATTATCCGCTAACGAAAGAAAAATTATGACACAATAGATGATCACAAACTGATAACTAGTGCCAAACCTCGTTATATAGGCTGCTGCTTCCAGTTTAGTTAAGTTTACTTCAGTTAGAACAAAAACACAACATAGTACAAAATATGTTACAGAGCAGTATTGAAGAATATAGAAACAACAAAAAAATAAAACGTCTTAAAGCGGGTCGCAACGGGGAGACAAGCTCGTCTCTCCCCGTCTCCCCCAAACATTTATGGCACGGTAAAAATCGGCATTACCGCTTTCATGACATTAATGAATACATAAATAAATGAAACGTAGCAATCTACCACAATTTATCTGGCAATTTGAGCAAGGATCGATGTCCGTATTTGTTTAACTGATTACTTAAGTACATTAACGGCGTGTGCTTTGAAATTTCAGCGTCTATCAGATTATAAGCCTTTGGACAGTATCGAAATAGCATTAACACTACAAACATAATATAACACATAAAGCTTGGTAAACGAAAGAAGCAAATTCAGCGAAAAGCGAAACTCGCCCGGATATGCCCTCATGAAAGGAACGGCCAATTATTTCCAAAGACAACATATCAAGAAGGTAATGTTTTTTTTACTGAAACACAAAAGAACGGACAATAAATCATTTAGACATTCACATATCATTCCTCAGAGCTCGGAAAAAAAAATGCATGGCAGACACGTAACAATGAAAGATTTATACGATTCCGTGATAAAAAAAAAGAATAAGACATTAACTCCCGGAAACAGTCGAGGTCTAGGACATGATGCTACTGTGTTCACTATTTCTTGGTGGTCTGTGAACCATTGACAAATCTTACCGATGGTTTGTAACTATTCCACATTTAAAACATAGTCTTAATATTGTTCCATTTGTGGAATGATATATCTGAGGGAGCAAAATTGGCCGTGGGTAAAATGTTGTATCCAGGAATTTATTTGGGTGGGGGTGGTGGTCTACCCACTGGCAGGGGCGGCACAACTGGGGGGCGGGGGGGATGCCGCCCCCCAATGCTGTCGGCCAGTCGGTAAAAAAAACCGAGTCGGCGCGAAGCGCGGCGATTTTTCGTCAAAACAGTCGATTTTTCATGAAAACAGTCGTTTTTTCAGAAAATTGGTCGATTTTTCATCAAAATAGTCGGTTTTTCTGAATATCAGCGGATTTTCTGAAAATCAGTCGTTCTTTTTCAAAAATGTCATTTTTATTGTTGAAAACAGTCGTTTTTTCTGCAGAAAAAGTCGGTCCCAAACATTTGGCTAGTAACGCCTCTGCCCACTGGTCGCACCTAATCCATACCATACAGTAAGACAAGAACGCAGATCAGAGGTTATTTTTATGTTTTGGGTGGTGGTCACTTTAAGGAGTGAGGGGGTCTCACTCCTTAAATACCTATTATAAACGACCCTGGTCGTACAACTTTATGACAACGAGTACAAAAACTATTCTAACCAGACAACGAAAATGTTAATCTTTTTTGAATTTGGTATAACAGTTTTACTATTTTCTATGCAAAATATAACACCGAATTTGGGTATTCGATTTTCCGCTATTTCCACTGAATTTGGGAGTGCGATGACCTTAACTCGTTAAACCAATGAGCGGTGGGGGGGGGGGGACAACCGGAAGATCTTCGTCGATATAATACTTGTTTTCATGAAAGTTTCACTGAACTCAACTTTTCCGAAAAACATCTTTCAAGTCATGTTCCCTTTAGAAGTCGGGCTGAAACTAGCCCCGTAACTTGGGCAAACTAGCTTGTTCTCGTTTTGAAAACTAACCTAACCTCTGTTTGCAATCCAATTAAAACTAAAACAGCTAGAATGGATCCAGCTGCTGGAGAAAACGACTGCCCTAAAACGAAGAGAGAAATTTAGAGATTCATGCCGACACTGAAATTCCATAAGAGGTCAAGTCCCAAAAATGCGGAGCATATTTGCAGGCCCGCATCCAGGAATGTATTTCGGGAAGGGGTCGCCTTTCGGGAGGGGTTTTTGCCTGCGGGTCAGACAAAAAAGTACAAAAAAGACATAGATCAGAGGGAAAAGCCTGCAAAATGATGATTTTTGTATGTTTCGGGGGGGAGAGGGTCAACCCCCTAACCCCCCCTCCCCCCTGGATACGGCCTTGCATATTTGAGATCTGCTTTTCTAGGCGCGTCGTTTGGTCGTCTCCGTTTTCTCACAGCCCCTCAAACCCTGCTAATTCACAACGGGGCAACGGCGCAAAACATCCTGAAAAGTAGCTTTTTCAAAGATACCCCTTTATGGAATCCAGTACCGACTTGCGACGGCCCAGCACATTCCACCACAATAAAGAAGGCCGCCTTATTTGCAGCTTTTTTCGCAGTTCGGTTCACTAAATGTAACAAAAAATAAATAAGAAATAACCCATAAGGAGTTCCATGGCCCGTTTAAATTAAATTAAAGACCAGGGGCTATAGCAAACAAGAACAAGTAAATAAATATATCGGGATGAGCACCGAAGAAGTAACCAAATATAGTATCTTCAAGCATTAAAACACAATAAGACCGAATGAATAATGTTTTTCTTACCGCTTTGTCCTCGATCTCCCAACTTCTCCGGTGCACTGGTCCACACTGATCTCTCAGAATCACTAAATTTTAGCAGGAAAAAAGCACCAGTTTAGCATCCAGTGATGTCACTCTACCTTCCCTTAAAGTACCCGTCCCGTCGTGTTTACAATGCCAGTGCACCTACTTCCGCAACTGCATTCGTTAATTCTTAAGCCCGGAGACCAAATTTCATACGTTAATTTTAAACCTACTAACAACACCTCACTAATCTTTCACTTGCCTCGAGTCACTACTTTCAGGTGCAATATGCTCCCGACGAGTGCTCACGTAACTTGCTAGTAATGGATAAAACTGGCCATCTGAATTTTGACGAGTTTTCGCTAGAAGTCAATGGGCCTGGGAAAAGGCTAAAAACAGCCAAAGCCGTGGAATTTTTTTTATAAGCACAGTCTAGTTTTACAGTTTTCAGATAGTTTTGGATATCGGAACATAAAGAACAAATAGCGCGAGGTGTGCTTTGACGTCCCTATAAACAAATAAAACAAACCAGCCTTTCGAGAACGAATCACATTTTCCACTATTTTTCACTTTCGTTGCCTGTTGCTTACAGCGTCAACAGCGTTGCCAAGAGCTCGACTCACAAAAGTGCAGCAGTTGCTGACAAAAAGGTGTTTTTTGACACGTCGCATTTTTTCTGTGCATTCCACTGCACAACGCGCCGAACGCGAATAATTGGTAATAACTGAATTTGTAACAACATTTTTCAAAACATTTCTTAATCGTTACATCACAATTCTGTAACAAAACTTGATCAGAAATGAGTTTTATGTAAGGCTTCAAACTGTTTTTGTGTACAAAACCAAAGTAAAGTACATGTTTTGGCAGTGTTTCGGGGGCGGTAACCCGCCTGTTTAGTAAAGTAAATGAAAAAGTGTTTTTCTGGCCTAAAAAGTGTCATTTGTAAAAAAAAAAAAATATGTCACTTTCAGAGAAAAAGTGTCACGATGTCGCCCAGCGACAAAAAGTGCCAAAAAGCACCTAAAGTGTAACACCTGGCGACACTGAACGCGAATCAGCTTTGCCCCAACAATGCCTCAAGTCATTCCCCCTTCCTGGGTGGAAAAAGCAACCAGGAGGTCAAAGAAAAACAAAGATCCTGCGGTCAAAACCGACCTCAAATTCCTTGGAGGCCTCTGCAATTCCGGGAGACGACGGGAGGTATGATGGCTATCCCTCATCGAAGCAGCCACGCAAAACCAAGAGAAGGGGAGGGTGATGCGTCATGGCTTGGTGGATGCAATGCAGATCCATGGAGCTTGACCGCGACCCAATTTTAACTTAACCCCTGTCTTGGTTCAACATACGCGCTATACATACACTGTAAGCAAAAATCTTGCAGTATTTGCTACTGGGATTAATCTTGTCTCTAATCTTGTCTTATCTCTACTTAGAGATAAGATTATCTCTAATTCGGATTAATCTTATCTTAGTAGATACAAAATTAATCGCAGTAGCAAATACTGTAGTTAACGATAATCCTCACTTGGAAATTTTTTTACAGAGTAGGGTTTTGTCCCCTCGTTGAGGCTTTGTAATTTGAACGTGAAACTGATATAACTGTAATAATCTTTGTAACTGAGTTTTTTAGTTAAGCGTTTTCTTCTTTAATTTGTTGTTATGTGGTGACGAAAATAAATTGATATAAATAAGAATGAAAGTTAAGTGATTTATAGTTTTGACTTCACCAGTATAATTATTGACTGTTGTTGTTGTTGTTAACGTTTATTTTGTAATAGTTACCACTGACGGACAAAAAAAATGATGATGATGATTGTCACTGGGCTTACCAAACAAATACACTTACTTACTCACTTACTTACATGTTAGTACGTTAGGAAAAGTATGAGACACCGACGACAGACTTGATCGTGGGATCGACTAAAAAGAGACACGACACGGCACGACATAGTTTAGGAGGTACGAGTACTGAGAAGAGGCACGAACACTAAAAGGACCCTTTCAGGCTTTAGGCTCGTGCCTTGCGCGCCATGCCGTGCCGTGCCTCTTTTTAGTCGATCCCCTTAATCATGACCTAATGTATGTTCTAGCTGGCAGGCGGTATGACCATCTTATCAGCAGTTTCTTACGACAAAATTATTTTTTATTGCGAGCTCACAAAAAAACGGTACAGAAATATGAAATTCTCAAAAATACGAATACCTCGGATTTCAGTCCTGTGATATTGGGCTAGGCGCGTTACAAAGACATATTTTGCAGCATGCATGAATCATGCATTACATCTCGTTATTTGTTCTTGATTGCATAACATATACAAAAATAACTCCGTCAAAAGAATCCATATGTTCCGGCAAAGAGATCAAGTCACTAGAAGTAACCTCCATATCTTCCCTAAAGTAATTCAATTTAGGACGTTCACGTCACCGATATGCTCTCACCGTTCTCGGGGGACTCCTTGGGGAGTCGAAGGGAACAACGAGAAAAGAGGGAGTCACTTCGTGAAGAGTCCCCGTATGGATAACAACGAGAAGACAGGGAATCATTCAGCATGGATTGGGTTTGAATTTTTTTTTGTCAAGTGATGCAATTAGTCCGTAAAGATTATGAACCACTCTAGTTTTACTTGGTTTAATTTCGTTTTTCTTTAATTAATTATGCATTTGTATTATTTAGAAAAAATCTTACTAAAATAGATGTCTTTTCTTTCCAGAATCAACTAAACTCAATACTGATCTCACAAATTCTTTTTAACAATCCTTATCATCTATTTTTCACAAACCAACCTCAAACAGACTCCCCACAAAATCTGAAAGGGTGTCCTCTTTTGATGATGGTGATGATAGTAGGAGCATTCCCCGTCCGCGAGGACTCGCGGGGGGAGTGAGTCCCTGGAAACAAAGAAAAACACGGGGACTTCTCTGTGAGAGTCTCTTTATGTGGCAATTGCGCTTTAGGAATTCTCAGTAATGAAATAATCCACTGCTTTCTCGAGCCTGGTAGAAATTCTGGAATATATGTTTCCTATGTCCAACTTGCGCCTTAACAGAGCAGGCAGCTCCAGTCCAATCTAAGTAAAGTTCCTAGGGCAGCGACGGAAAAAAGGACAAGCCAAGCAAATTGACTCCCAATTTGGGAAGGAACACTTATTTCTAGATCAAATTAAGCAATTTACAGAAGACTGAAACTGATTAACAATTCTCCGCAAAAATATTCGACAACCGGCTCTATTGGAACGACTACAGCTGTCCCGTGAATCACAATGAGAACAGGAGCCTTCAGGCAGGCGTTTATAGTTCCAGGCACGTTCCGGGTCTGTTGCTAAAGGGAGGAAATAACTCGCATTCGTTAGGATCATGATTGCATCTTCCAGGAAGGTTCATTAATGTCTGAAAATGACGAGTGCATTAGAAAGGCTTTAGGCCTAATTTGTTGATGATTAAAAAAAAACACATCCAGATGGGGACTTCCAGGAGATGTGCTCTTCATAAGATGGTGTATGGCCAAGTGTAATCAGCGTTGCCACATGTCGCACGATAGTGTGAATTTTGCTCTTCGGTTGTTCAAGAAGTTTATAAGTCGATCCGTAGCGCCTACGGGCGCATCGTCCCCAACCGGGGGCGCTATAATCGTAAAGCTTTGGGAAATTTGTAAAGCACCTTCTGCGCTCCTTCTATACTATTTCGTTCTGGCGTCACTCATGTTCTGCGAAAGAAGGAGATTAAAAAGATGAGATATCATGTTATTTTAAATATGCAAAGCACCTGCTCCACTTGTCGAAATTATGTCATAGCCATACATTGACGGAGAAATTCAAAATTCAAGACGCAAGTGTTACCCTTTTGGATGTTTCGTCATCACTTTCAAAACTCATGGACAACAAGGCCCAACCAGCACACAATGTCGTCCACTGCTTCCTGACCGAAGATTAAAAATTAAGTGTCTTTTTCTGTGTGTATATATGTGTTTTGTTTATTTTCTTTATTTTCGTCATTTACTCCGCCTTTTCAAAATGGCGGGTCATAAATAAATTACTTACTTACTGAATTACTTATTGTCAATCTATTGTGTTTTTATGGCACTTGCAGCCTCTGGCTCAAGTGCCATATACCGATCACAATTCCGTCTGTCGGTCTGTCGGTCTGTCGGTCGGTCCGAGTTTTTTTGTCCCACATATCCGAGTTAGGGTACTTCCAGATGTGCTAGGACAATGAAACTTGGCAGGCATATCAGGGACCCGACCAAACTAACCTGGAAATAATCAGTTTCCCGATCCGACCATATGGGGGGGAGTGCGGGGCGCTGGAAACTTGCAAATTTAGGGCATTTTGTCACTTTTTTCTGAGTTAGGGTACTTCTAGATGAGCTAGGACAATGAAACTTGGCAGGAATATCAGGGACCCGACCAAACGAACCTGGAAATAATCAGTTTCCCGATCCGACCATATGCGGGGGAGTGGGGGCGCTCGAAACTTGAAAATTTAGGGCATTTTGTCACACTTTTTCGAGTTAGGGTACTTCCAGATGAGCTAGGACAATGAAACTTGGCAGGAATATCAGGGACCTGACCAAAGTAACCTGGAAATAATAAGTTTCCCGATCCGACCATATGCGGGGGAGTTGGGGCGCTGGAAACTTGAAAATTTAGGGCATTTTGTCACACTTTTTCGAGTGAGGGTACTTCTAGATGAGCTAGGACAATGAAACTTGGCAGGAATATCACGGACCCGACCAAACTAACCTGGAAATAATCAGTTTCCCGATCCGACCATATGGGGGGGAGTGCGGGGCGCTGGAAACTTGAAAATTTAGGGCATTTTGTCACACTTTTTCGAGTTAGGGTACTTCCAGTTGTGCTAGGACCATGAAACTTGGCAGGCATATCAGAGACCCGACCAAACAAAATATGGAATAATCAGTTTTCTGATCCGACCATTTTGGGGGGGGGGGGGAGGGCAGGGGAATCCGGGAAACTGAGAAGTGTGTAACTTTCGAACGGATGATCGGATTGTAATGAAACTTCATAACTGAAGAGAATATATATCTGTAATGTCCCCTTTAAAGTCTTGACCGGATTCGGTAGCCAGGGGGTAGTTGGGGGGGGGGGAGACCGGAAATTTCAAGAAACGGTTAGAATGGAGGGATCGGAGTGAAACTTGCTGGGAAGAACAAGCATCTGCTCTAGATAAGTCCTTTAGACCATTGTACTGGATCCGGACACTTATGGGGGGGGGGGGGCCGGAATTCCGGTGATGGTGGTTTTTTGGATTTTCACGATGAAACTTGGCAGGCATATCAGGGACCCAATCAAACTGACTTCAAAATAAAAATATTGTCGATCAGATAATGGTGGGGGAGTGGAGGGAGGGGAATCCGCAGGGGAATCCGGGAAATTGAGAAGTGTGTAACTTTCGAACGGATGATCGGATTGTAATGAAACTTCATAACTGAACAGAATATATATCTGTAATGTCCCGTTTAAAGTCTTGACCGGATTCGGTAGCCAGGGGGGAGTTGGGGGGGGGAGACCGGAAATTTCAAGAAACGGTTAGAATGGAGGGATCGGAGTGAAACTTGGTGGGAAGAACAAGCATCTGCTCTAGATAAGTCCTTTAGGCCATTGTACTTGATCCGGACACTTATGGGGGGGGGGGGGGTCCCGGAATTCCGGTGATGGTGGTTTTGGGGATTTTCAGCGATGAAACTTGGCAGGCATATCAGGGACCCAATCAAACTGACTTCAAAATAAAAATTTTGTCGATCAGATAATGGTGGGGGGAGTGGAGGGAGGGGAATCCGAAATTTTCAGTCATGCGTAATTTTGGAATGGGTGATCGGATTCGAGTGAAATTTAAGAATTCAACAGAGGACATTTCTCCGATGATTTGTTTCATATCCGGACCGGATCCGGCAACTATTGGGGGGGGGGGGGGAAATACGTGCCCCGTTTAGAATGGAGGGATGGGGATGGAACTTTGTGGGAAGAACAAACAGATGCTCTAGGTAAGTCATTTGCTGAATCGGATTGGCTACGTGAACCGCGGGGGAGCTGGGTGGGGTTGGGGGGGGGGGTTGGACCGGAAATCTCGAGAAACGGTTAGAATGATGGTATCGGAGTGAAACTTGCTGGGAAGAACAAACATCTGGTCCATATAAATCTTTTACATAATTTGACTGGATCCGGACACTTGAGGGGGGGGGGGAGGAGGGGTATCCCGGAATTCCGTTTTTGGGGGATTTTCACGACGAAACTTGGAAGGCATATCAGGGACCCGGTCAAACTGACTTGGAATAAAAAAAAAATCCTCGATATGATAATCTTGGGGGGGGGAGTTGAGGGAGGGGAATCCGGAATATTGAGTCATGCGTAGCTTTGGAACGGGTGATCGGATTCGAGTGAAATTCGAGGATTCGAGGCGGAAAATACTTGACCCGCTTAGACTGGTGTGATCTGGATCGAACTTCGTGGGAATGACAAACAGATGCTCTGGATTTATCATTTACAGAACAGGATTGGCTCCGGTTATTGTGGGTGGAGTTGGAGGAGGGGGAGGGGGGTCTGGGATTTCGGTGATCGCGCGTTAAGGTACTTCCAGATGTGCTAGGACGATGAAACTTCGCTGGAATATTGGAGACTCAACAACATTTGCTTAGAAATTGCTACTTCCCAAATCCGATTATTCCTTAAAGTACCAATCTTGACCGCAAAGTAAAAAAAATACTTTTAAGCAATATATGCATTTTCGTGATGCCCATCAGCCCATTAGCAGTTTTGCCTCAAGGATTTTGCTTACAAATGAAGTTCCAGCTCCCTTATAGCGCGCAACTCAACCGCAAAGTCGAAACTTACTCTTGATCAATCAAATCATCTTGACACATGCAAGTGCCATATGAGCTTACAGCTCTTGTTATCACTCTTGTCCTACGTAGGACATAAAAATCACTCTATTTCAGAAAATGACCAAATGTGTCATTTTTGCAGCAGGGATTCCGACCAGAAGTGACTATTTCAAGTTTTTTTCGTGGAAGTAATTTAAGATGTGTAATTTTTATAGAGGCGATTCCGACCAAAAGTGGACTTTTCATGAAAATAAATTTCACTCCCAAGTCACTCTCTGTTTTTGACCAAACGTCACTCTCTAAATATTTTTGATGTGGCAACCCTGAGTGTAATGCAGGTGACACTGTACATTGTGCAAAACGCTCGTCATTTCTTCTATCGAAACGCGAAACACCGCAAAACTGTGAATTCTGAGGAAATAGAACTGCAGGGATTTCTATGTTAATTTCTCCATTTACATCAGAAAGTTCGTCTCGATTTTGATAGGTTGATTCTTTGACAACATGAAAGAGCCGACAGTATTATTACTGTATTATTACAGTATTATTAGTAAGTAATTCGTTTAATTCGATGATATCTTTTAACAAAAATAGTGGTGGATCCTAATACATGGTCGACATAGTCATAAATAATCACATATATGTTACAAATTTAAAATGAACTCCTGTCAAGATCATGCGCAATATATATATATATATACATACTTCCCATCATAATGCACAACTGTATAGAAGGATGCAGTATTAAATAAAGAAAAGAAAAGAAGAAAGCAGAAAAAAACATGAATGGCAATAATATAAAAACCTGCAATCCAGGATACATCACAGAATAATTATGCTAATAAGGATTATGTGATGGGTTGAGATTGTGTTTGTGTTCGAGTGCAAAAGAGAAAATTAAAAAACATCCCTTTTATAGTTAAAATACTAAGTGTATTTAAATCGCTTTTGCAAAATAATCTGGCTTTAAACAGGCTTGAAAGCTTAATGAAAATGAGTTTCTTGCTCTATTTTTCCCCAATAACGATTTTTTTTATTAGCGAGGAAGTTCTTTCAAATTTGGGCTATGTTACCTCCGTGTAAATTGAAATATTTCTGATAAAAAATAAGACCAACTTGCCAGTTGTGACTAAGCAAACTTTCTAGGCTGACAGTTCTGGGCATGTGGCCGTCTTTGATTTTCTGTCGTTCGCGATTTAAAGAAGGAGGAAAACAACGTCCTGGATGAAATTCAAATCGCGCGGTCTAGCTGTGAATTTGATCGTGTTGGCTGGGACGTCCTCCATTTTCGCAGTTCACTCCGAGCACCTATTGTGAAAAACAAAACTACATTAAGATAGTCAAACTAATACACTATCTACAAAAGTAGGTTGGCTTCCGAATTAAATATACGGCATATGGCCGTCTTTGATTTTATGTCGTTCGTGATTTTAAAGACGGAGGAAAACAACGTCCTGGATGAAATTCAAATCGCGAGGTCTAGCTGTGAATTTGATCGTGTTGGGTGAGACACTCCAAGGTTGGCTTTCCAATTCAACTTTCCAATTAATCATTGCATTTACTATTGCTTTGCTAGAGAGTAGATAACCCCGCGGCGAGCCCCTTCATCGAAAAGATTTGTGGAAGGATTAAGAATATTAAACTTCCTGTTTAGAGGAAAAGTATACTCTCGAGAGCGATGAAGGATCGGAGGTGGTGGAGCGAATCGGCATTTCCCGGTGGGCCAAAAGGAAACATCTTCATCTGGGAGATAAGTAGCACATGAGCATCCAACGTGAAATTAGAGACTGTCCCAGATGAACGTCTGGGAACAAACAAAATACATAGGATCCTCTAGGCGGTGAGAATACATAGTTGGAAGGAAAAGGTAGTCTGGTCAGGACATGATTAGAAAACAATGTTAGTGGTTGGACCAGTGAGGATAATTCATCACAAGTTCGAAATAAAACGGATTTAAACACAGTCTTCTAGGCTTATGCTTCCGGCAAACATGTTCCTGAGAGCAATGGAAAAAGGATTTTTCGTTTGACTATGCGTGATGATGATGAAACTTTATTTACGCACTAGACAAGAAAAGGGAAATGGCGCAGTACACTGAGTAAATGCACAAGATAAAAACAAACAAAGAAACACAAAAAGAAAATCGGGCCTAAAATACTTTTTCCCAGACGGGAAGAGGAAAAATAGCCAAGGGCAGAAACTTGGAGCTCTTGGTCAATGAGGACAATAGCTTCGCACAGGGATTAGAAAGGGATAAAAAGTTTGCAGTTACGCGGAAATATTTACAATATTGACAGACTGCAACTGTATATATAGTAGCACATTTGACAAGAAGACGAGTATTCAGAAATCTTTCTTACCGTTAGGACAGTTCTTTGAAGAATGAGTGGTAGATTGATTAATTGACAACACAGTCGATTGGAGCTACTATATATTTCTGTCGAGAGGATCGAAGCAAGAAAACAAGTTTCTTAGTTCCCGACAGTCAAAGCTAGCTTTCCGAACGGCAGATTGAGAGGTGTAAAGTCGGGTCAGATATGGCTTAGCCCATAGCAGAAATGGCGTGCCTGGCGTCGGCAACACAATAACCTAGACCACCAAAGCGGGGAAACAATTTTCTTAGTTCCCGATCAAAAGTAGCTTGCCTGAGAACACGACGGATAGAGAATATGGCTTGGTCAATAGCAGAAATGGCTTGTTTGGCGGTGGCAACACAATAACCTAGCTTGCCGAAGAACACGACTGATAGATAAGTATAAAGTCGGGTCAGATGTGGTTTGGCCCACAGCAGAGATGGCGTTTCGGCAGCGGCCACACAATACCTAGACCACCAAAGCGGCTTGAACAAAATTCTTGCTCTTCGACAGAACAGATTTCGCCCTAGTTCAGCCGGTTCATCTTCCGAGCGCGCCCAAAAAATCCAAAGGCAGCTAGCCTTGGCATTCTGAGATGAAGCAGAGAGCAATAAAATGTAATTAAGCAATTGCATTGAGACAAACAAAGCATACGTACTCGGAGCGATAAATTTCCCCACATCAATCCATCTTCCGCACTGTCCAGAAAGGACACGGCGCGGAAGGGAGATGCGTTAGCGAGACAAATTGAGACGCAAGTGGTGCCAGAAACATTACCGGTCTACTGGTGCCGACTTATTGGGCAGTTAATATCGGCGACAGTCAGAAATTAAGGTCTAAGAAAATAAATAGCAGCCGATCCAGAGCAATCGGATACTGGCGACGATGACATTGTAAATACGCATTTTCGTATGCCGGGTGATCTGGAAATTGTGGTTGACTGGCTGACCGATTAATTCCATGTCGACCAATGGCGGTAGCGTAGTGCGATCTCGACTGATTACCATTATTACCAATGTTCGTCAATAAGGAGAACGTTGCAAAACAATGCTCCGCACATCGAAGTGTGTCAAGGAAGAAGAAGAAGAATTACACCGGAACAGGGCCAAGTCTTAAGGAAGAAGAAGACGAAAATCACAACAGGGTCCTACCCTTCCTCACTTTTTGCGGCTAAAAATCTGATTAGTCGGCTAGAAACCGACTTGGCTGGCACTTCAGGCAGTGATTCATCTGTTCATCCTGGACTACCCGAAATAGGAATATAAAGATGATAGA
The DNA here is from genome assembly GCA_030848855.1 of Branchinecta sandiegonensis. Lineage (NCBI taxonomy): Eukaryota > Metazoa > Arthropoda > Branchiopoda > Anostraca > Branchinectidae > Branchinecta > Branchinecta sandiegonensis. The sequence goes on along the minus strand of JAUPMV010000003.1, from coordinate 9,671,725 downwards.
GTGTACGTGGAGGGAATAGGAATATTTCCTTCATGATGTAGTCGTTGACTTCTAGACTAGCCTGACGCTACGTTGACATGATCACCTCTAGACTGCTCGAGTCCTGGAAAAACTCCAAAAGCTAACAGTACCTTAAAACAGGACTTCAGTAAAACTACCGCAAAAGATGTCTCGAAAGTTTGTGCTACTCGTCCAATTTCGCTTGCGATTGTACTTCTTCACTTACGGTAATTTATGCGGAGCATCTAATATATTTTCAACGAATGAATCACGTTTTTCTAAGTAAAACTGGAAAAATGGGAAAAAAGAGAGGAGGTTGAGACCATCCGTTATCTTAGGAAACTCACCGTTTAAAAGTTTTTCAGACATCAGATGTACATGTGAAGTCCGTTTCAAATTACATGAGCAAAGAAGCGAATGGATACGAAATTAGGCTCACTACTATTTTTTTTGGCAAACATCGCTGCATGATCTTGTGTTCACAACTTCTCTTTATTTGTACTGTATTCGTGATTACCCCGATTACTTGTCTCGTCAAACAGAGTATTTCGTTATAGATAGTTATTACCCGTTCCTGCTGTGCAAAATGAGTCGGTCCGCTAATAACTGGCCGGACCACACAGAAAGAAAGGATGGAAAGAACCACAAGTGGCAGTTGGTCGAAGAGGGTAGCACTGTAATGCCCATTTTATGGGAAGCCCTCTGAACTTAGTGAAAGGGCACGATTGTCATTTAAGAGCGGACACGTTTCGCTCAGGTTTTTCAACAGGTGTGGTGCCGCCGTAAATATCCTACCAATATGGCGACCAGACTTTCTTTAAAGTGCGTATTAGCACCTGACAGGTTGAATATGGAACGGGGATCAGTGTCAAATGCATTTGACACCGCGAAATTCGAACAGCGTTGTAGCGTGGCCATACGAGGCGTTATGAGGCGATGGCAATGAGCGGCATCGGACTCTTTGCCGTTCCTAAGTGGCGCTCGATCCTACGTAGAGAAAAGTTGCAACTTTTAACCGAAGAATTTCTTCTTTTAGCTTACGTTTGTCGTGTTCACAAGCACTGCATGTTTGAATTCGTGTTCTCCAGAGTGCTTGTGTCCTGTATTTGTATTTTTGTGTACAATTAAAAAAAACTTGAACTTGAACTTGAAAATGATCTTGACAAATGATCGCATCTGCAACCTGTCAGGGGCCGATGCGTACTTTAAGGAACGCGATGACCTTATCTGTATGTGGTATGTAACAAGTATGGTTCAAAAGAAGGGCGACAAACATGTATAAAACAAAGGTGGCTTAATATAGTTTTTATGGCACTTGCAGCCTCTGGCTCAAGTGCCATATACCGATCACAATTCAGTCTGTCGGTCTGTCGGTCGGTCCGAGTTTTTTGTCCCACATATCCGAGTTAGGGTACTTCCAGATGTGCTAGGACAATGAAACTTGGCAGGCATATCAGGGACCCGACCAAACTAACCTGGAAATAATCAGTTTCCCGACCCGACCATATGCGGGGGAGTGCGGGGCGCTGGAAACTTGAAAATTTAGGGCATTTTGTCACTTTTTTCCGAGTTAGGGTACTTCCAGATGAGCTAGGACAATGAAACTTGGCAGGAATATCAGGGATCTGACCAAAGTAACCTGGAAATAATAAGTTTCCCGATCCGACGATATGCGGGGGAGTTGGGGCGCTGGAAACTTGAAAACTTAGGGCATTTTGTCACACTTTTTCGAGTGAGAGCACTTCCAGATGAGCTAGAACAATGAAACTGGGCAGGAATATCAGGGACCCGACCAAACGAACCTGGAAATAATCAGTTTCCCGATCCGACCATATGGGGGGGAGTGCGGGGCGCTGGAAACTTGAAAATTTAGGGCATTTTGTCACACTTTTTCGAGTTAGGGTACTTCCAGTTGTGCTAGGACCATGAAACTTGGCAGGCATATCAGAGACCCGACCAAACAAACTTAGAAATAATCAGTTTTCTGATCCGACCATTTTAGGGGGGGGGGGGGGTGGAGGGCAGGGGAATCCGGGAAATTGAGAAGTGTGTAACTTTCGAACGGATGATCGGATTGTAATGAAACTTCATAACTGAATAGAATATATATCTGTAATTTAGAGTCTTGACCAGATTCGGTGGCCAGAGGGGAGTTGGGGGGGGGGAGACCGGAAATTTCAAGAAACGGTTAGAATGGAGGGATCGGAGTGAAACTTGCTGGGAAGAACAAGCATCTGCTCTAGATAAGTCCTTTAGACCATTGTACTGGATCCGGACACTTATGGGGGGGGGGGGGTCCCGGAATTCCGGTGATGGTGGTTTTGGGGATTTTCACGATGAAACTTGGCAGGCATATCAGGGACCCAATCAAACTGACTTCAAAATAAAAATTTTGTCGATCAGATAATGGTGGGGGGAGTGGAGGGAGGGGAATCCGAAATTTTCAGTCATGGGTAATTTTGGAATGGGTGATCGGATTCGAGTGAAATTTGAGAATTGAACAGAGGACATTTCTCCGATGATTTTTTTTCATGTCCGGGCCGGATCCGGCAACTATTGGGGGGGGGGGGGAATACGTGACCCGTTTAGAATGGAGGGATCGTGATGGAACTTTGTGGGAAGAACAAACAGATGCTTTAGGTAAGTCATTTGCTGAATCGGATTGGCTACTTGCACCGCGGGGGAGCTGGGGGGGGGGGGACCGGAAATCTCGAGAAACGGTTAGAATGATGGTATGGGAGTGAAACTTGCTGGGAAGAACAAACATCTGGTCCATGTAAATCTTTTACATAATTTGACTGGATCCGGACACTTGAGGGGGGGGGAGGAGGGGGTTTCCCGGAATTCCGTTTTTTGGGGGATTTTCACGACGAAACTTCGAAGGCATATCAGGGACCCGGTGAAACTGACTTAGAATAAAAAAAAATCCTCGATATGATAATCTTGGGGGGGGGGGGGGAGTTGAGGGAGGGGAATCCGGAATATTGAGTCATGCGTAACTTTGGAACGGGTGATCGGATTCGAGTGAAATTTAATAAATAAACAGAGGACATTTTTCTCTGGTGACCTTTTTCATTTCCGGACCGAATCCGGCAATTATTGGGGGGAGGGCGGAAAATACTTGACCCGCTAAGACTGGTGTTATCTGGATCGAACTTCGTGGGAATGACAAACAGATGCTCTGGATTAATCATTTACAGAACCGGATTGGCTCCGGTTATTGTGGGTGGAGTTGGAGGAGGGGGGGGGGGGGTCTGGGATTCCGGTGATCGCGCGTTAAGGTACTTACAGATTTGTTAGGACGGTGAAACTTCGCTGGAATATTGGAGACTCAACAACATTTGCTTAGAAATTGCTACTTCCAAAATCCGATTATTCCTTAAAGTACCAATCTTGACCGCAAAGTAAAAAAAATACTTGTAAGCAATATATGCATTTTCGTGATGCCCATCAGCCCATTAGCAGTTTTGCCTCAAGGGTTTTGCTTACAAATGAAGTTCCAGCTCCCTTAGAGTGCGCATCTCAACCGCAAAGTCGAAACTTACTTTTGATCAATCAAATCATCTTGACCCATGCAAGTGCCATATGAGCTTACAGCTCTTGTTTAGTACAGTGACGGAATATTGTTCATTTCAGTAAGGGGGGCTAGCAAAATAAATAAATGCCTTCGATGGTGGTATTTCATTTTTTTTTTCTCATGACCAGGATGCTGTGCATGCAAGACAATCTAGATTTATCACCGAATTTAGTGTGAATCTGACAAGAAAAGAGGAACAAATTGCTTCAGTTTCACAGAAGCAAAACCGATTTGTGGAAAGGGCTGTCATCCTAATGTAGTCGAGACAATATTTTTGTATAGCCATTGACATTAAGAGACACGCGAAGTGACCGACTGACTTTCCAGCATGTTGTTGGAGTACCGCCAAGGAAGAGTTGGAACTGTTAAGCTTAAGTGTGTGTGTGTGGGGGGGGGGGGTAGCTATAAATGCCAACTCGTCCTACAACAAAATTAGTTATGCAATGCCTATTCAAAAAATTCGCCTACCTTTACAATTTTTGCATTTACCACTTTTTACAATATCCAGGAACTTCTGTTCCTACCCAATAAAAAAAAAAAATTCCCGGAGGAACCGGAAGTTTCTAGCTCGCCTTCGAAAGATCTCGATCGACTCCAAAGAGGGCAATAACCCGCAGTGAGAATTACTTTTTCTTCTGAAAGACTTTGAGCTTGTTCCACCCTGTTAGTTACTATTTCCGTTCCAACGTCACGAAAAGTTACTACGCTGACAGTTCCAGCCTTCTCGAAATAGTAGGCTAACTAATGGTAACTATTTACTTACCATGCTCGGGAGCGTAGTAAGCGTGGTAACTACGCATCTCTGTAATGTGATTGGTCGGATTCGCCCGTGGCATGATATTCTGCTGGAAAATAGAAAATCGTTGTAAACATTGTTTGAATAAATGTTTCAAAGTCAGCTTGGGCTCAAAGAATATTTAATAGAAAATCGTTCCAGCATCACGATGAAAAATTTATCTCAAAATAGTACTATGAAGTAGTACGAAAAAGTTGCATCCAGTACTAACTTGTCTACTACATGCATCTACTTCAAGGCTACCGTGTTACTGCATACTACTATATGCTACTATTAGCAAGACTGGATGCTACCATAGCAAGACAGGATGCTACTGGATACTACTACATAAGACTTCTTTGCTATTACATAGTATTGCATGCAACGTTTTCGTACTACTACCATACTACTACGCAGGCTACAAATTTTTCATCGGGATTGACGGCAAAAAGCCAGAATTCGAGACGGCATGCGTAGTAACTAGGTAAGTAGGATGGATTTTTCCGTAGCATCTTTTCTAATTTAACTTATTTTTATGTTATTTAAATAAAACAACGAAAATTCTGTGACATACTTTTTGTGGCTACTCCTCCATCCCTCAGTGACGTTAATTTTAACCTATTTTTACCCACTTTTAAACTATTTACGTCACCTAACTTTTAATAAAGCCCATATTACATTTACTGTCCTTCCCCCTAATAACTATCTATAAAATATAAACTTATTATAAATTTATCATTCCAACCTCAATCATCTTCTTCTCAAATCTCTATCATTCAAATTCCTACTAAAAAACATTAAAAAAAAAAAAAAAAATTAGTAACACGCTCTTTGAGGCATGAATGAGCTCAGTGATGTTCGAATTTTCCGCAAACGACTACTAACTCTGGGATCCCGCAAATTTTGGGCTGTTGCAAACCTTCGGCTCGGAAAGACCCTTACTTACAATGCGCTCTCAAGTAATAATAGAGGAAAACAGTAACAGAAGCTGACTACACCCGAATCACGGAAGTGTTGTAGACCCTTTTTTCCTGATTATGTAGGGGTTGCCAATTAGCTAGACCCCACAAGACCTTCATCAGCGTAGCTAATAGGTCCAATAACGACTCCAACAGGGAGAGCTAGTCTAACAACCAAACTACCTGTCTGTGCCCAGCCGACATCAAGTAGCCGCAATAAATTTGTCAGCCGGCCTTTTCGCTACTCCCTCCTCAAAGTCGTAATTTCTGGTTGACTTGAGAATTCTGGTTCCAGGGGGTTAGTTAAAGCAGTCCCGATACGGCAGAAGCAATTACAACTCAACAGCTAATCCCGTTGTTAAACATGATGTCCGTGACGCTATGGTTAAACCGCGTTAGCTCGCCATCTCCTTCGGTGTCCAATGGGTCAGGGAAATTCTTGAAATTTAAGTCGTTCCCAACTGCTTGAATGTGAGAGCCCAGCTGATCGTGTTCCATTCACCCTGTGTGGAGTCTTGACAATTTCTGAAGAAAATCGACTTGTTCAAGCTAATTTCAAGCATTTTTTTTTTGCTGATTTGGCTGATCGCTTGCCGGTCCGGATCCAGGAATCTATTTTGGGGGGGGGGGGGGTCCGCGGGTCGAGCCAAAAAGTAAAAAAGACATAGACCAAAGGTTAAAGCCTATATAAAACAATGTTTTTGTATGTTTTTTTTTGGGGGGGGGGGGGGTCGAACCCCCTACCCCCTGGATACGGCCCGAAATCGCTTGTAAACTTGTTGACATTCCCAGCGCGATAAACGCGAAAACTTGCAATAAATTTTTGTATAAGAACAATCTTTCTAGTGATCAATGTGTATGTTTAAGGGTAGACGACGTCTCATAAAACTTACTATAAGCTCCACTCTTCTCCCCAGATTGCTTCGTCGATCCCATTCCCGAGGCTATGAATTTCACATGATCTATCCGAAACTCAAGACTGATTTTTGCTTGTAATGTATGCTCATGAACAACCCATTTTCGTGACCATCTGTCACCTGTTGCTCGCGCATCTTTATAGACAGCAAATATTTTTGGAAAACGCAGTTTATCTTGGTTTTCTGGCGAAATCAGAATTTTGAAAATACGGCTAAAAGGGGTGCGCTTCAAGTTACGGAATGGTAGCAAGGGATCAAATGATTTTCAAATATCGGGGTAGAAACAGTTTCTCGTGTTGCACTTCCTTTGATAAACTTTATGAGATTATAGAAACAGGGAGAATCCTGGAGATGTGAGCGTGCCCTTCCCGCACAATAAAATATGTTTGCAGCTAAAGTTTAATCGAATCGGGCTGAGTTTTGTTACCCATCACTTCTTAATTAAAATAGGCTTGCAGACCCAATGATAATAAATCACTTCGTTGCTCCGCTATTGATATAGCCCAACCGATTATTGTCAAATAAGCTTTTTCTTTAGGATTTATGATACCTTTATGTGCTTGTACCTACACGCTTGAAATATTTAACCAAAACGGTAAGCAATTACCGAAAATAACTCCGACCTTACAGTCTGGAACTGAACATTTTCTTCTCCGTGTCTTGGTGAACGATGTCTTGTCGGCCAGCAGTGAATATCCTTAACGTCACTATTAGCAAGCTATTAGAGGCCAAGGTGAAAAAAATTAAAAGGCATTAGCAGAGTCAAATAATTCAGTGTTTTTAAATCCAAGATAGAAAAGTAACCTAGCTTTTCAGTTAAACTTTAACTTCTACGACCCAAGGGCTTTCAATGGAATATTTTAATACTGCCGCGAAAAAAAACGAGAAATGGCAAGATCCCTGTTCTTCTGGTTTTCTTCTTCATCATAACTAGGACACCCCTGTTCTGGTTAAAAGGCAGGGATCCTGTTTTTGTTGACAAGGAAAGTACAGTAGCCCTAGCAAAAAATGAGGAAGGGCAGGACATCTGTTCTTTTGGTTTTCTTCTTCTCCTTCCTTAATATAGAAGCCCAGTTGTGATTAAAGGCAGGAGCCCTTTTTTGACAGGGGCCCTGTTTTGGGACAGAGAGTACGAACCAGATGAGTACGACAGCCAGAATGTGCAGATTGAGGTGAACATAGGTGAACAAAGCTGCAGCGGTAGCTCCAAGACCAGCTTGAAAACTACCTTATTCCTATCCTTACTTCTTTAGTGAACCAAGAGGGAATCAGCGAGTTGATACCTTGATGTTCCCCAAGTCGTCTAGTTCTAAACTGAGTAAGATTTGGTAGTGAACAGGTTTCTTGCTTGTGGACTGTCAGGTGCGGCCGAACGATAATATTAGTAAGGGGACAGAGATGGACTCGCTGACCGTCTGTCTTGTCTAGTATAAGCGTGCGGTGCCACCTACTATCATTGCAACCCGACACGGAACCACCAGGTTGTATTCCCCGACAAAGAAAGCAAACTGTAACGGCGATCACATCGCTAAGATTTATTCTATGTTTCCGGAGTAAGAAGTCCCTCGCATTGGGACTAAAGAGTTGAAAATAATTGCCAATGACATTGGAACGATAAATGCCATCCTTCACAAAAAGTGCAAAGGAATTTAAAAATTAATACATAAGCAGGGGGTTTCTGACGAGCGGGCAGTCTAGTGAGCCTCAATGGTGCGTTTAAGGAGTTGCAGTTGTGCAGAGGACTCCCAATCTATAACCTTTGTGTGTGCATACTGTAAATACACAGTACGTGGATTTTCGGTCGGTAGTCGGTAGTGAGTAATAAATATACCTGTTTACTCAAGTCTTGTCTGTCTCTCTCATAAAGTAAAAGAAACCTTCGAGCCGTTCACGCTAACCCTCGAGGTTTAATACCTCGACGGGAGGTCCGGTATAACTAGCACTAGCGCTCTCCTGATTGTTGATTTCGTGATCATTCCGAGCAAGTGACGATGGAATCAACTATTGTTGATAACACAAAACCTGCACACCGTGAAACACCGAATCAAGTAAAAAAAACAAACTGAAAATCCACCAGTGAGAAGAACCAACCATACTCTCTGAGAGGAGGGGCTCCCGATTATTATTCTCAGAAAGCTCATTGGTCAGAAAGACCGGTTGTGTAAATTTGCCCTCGTTTATCGTCCAAGCCAAGGGGCCAGGAGAGCTTCTTAAAACAGTCCAAACCTTCCCTCATTTTTTTTCAAAGCAGGGCTGAGATAAAAGCAGTCAATTACCTGGGAATACAAGATCTGAAAAACTACACTGTGCGAGGTGTCCTTACCACCCTCTATGAATTGGCTTTCATCTTCCCAATTTTACAAAACCGTCTCCTTGCTTTTTTCAAAAAGAGCAAGAGAATTTCCTTGACTACAAGTATTTCTCAATGTCACCGTTATTTTATTTAGAAATGCAACTCAACTTCCGCATTCAAGTCCCTGCTGTTAATTCCGTCAATCTTTCGCAAACTTTCCGCTAAGATTCAACGATTTGGCTCCAAAATCACGAACTTGATGAAACTTTTCCTGCAATGACGAATCTCCGCATAACGTGACAGCAGTAATGAAAGATTCCATCAAATATCTTGTGGTTGAGCGATTTTCGGTCAACTTTTTTTGTATTTATTCACCAACACTTCCGAAAGATATCGAAAATAAACTGCTATTCTGGTCATGGACGACAGAGATTATGTAAAGAACGGAAAATCGAAAAGGGGTTAGCAGCTCCCAAATCCTCACTGTGCCGAACTGGAAATCGCGAAACAGTAAACTGATTCTGTTCAATTTTAACCGAGTAGGCCTGAGATCCTACAGCCTATTTACACATCACTATAGGCCTGAAAAAAACGATAAAAATGCCTTACTTCGATTCTTATTACCTACTAATAACAAAACCGAAGGTGATTAAAATACAGAAAAAAACCTTTCCTGTCATCGTCCCAATCGTGCAGCAAAAACAGCGGCCGTTTCAAAAATTAAATCTCAGGACTAGTTTTTTCCCTACAGTGGTATTTGAAAGTAATTTGCCCGAATAAGATATTTATAATCGGTAGAAGCTTTCAGTTATTTATTACAGGTTTTTTTCCTTCCCCGACGTTGGACCTGAAGATTGACAGCCTGACGAGGACCCTTGCCAAGAAGGGCCGAAATTCGGAATGTCGCTGATGAAGCATCGTAGCTACGTGTCCGTTGTATAAATTATTTAAATGTATACTTCGATTGTCCGCTATCCCGAATAATCGATGCCCTCGAATGAACTTCTTCCTTCGGATTTGTGGTACCTCTGTGTGCTTGTCCTCTATGCTTGAAATATTCAGCAACTACAAAGGCAAGCCATTGTCGAAGAATACACTGAAAATGGCAGATTCCTTGCAAGACATATCTCATCATCGCTTTCTTACTTTCTTCAGCCGTGACTTTTCCTAGCTTAGCGGGTGTAGCACATGACACTTCTGACCATGAAATTTGGTCAAAGTCTAGCAAGGTCAGCCTGATTCCGCTCCCTGCTCCCAAAACGCTCTGTAGAAATCCATCAGTAGCCTACGAAACTCGCCAGCGGGATGGCTTCGAACTAGTGAAATGTAACACGGAACGTTACCACCGCTCGGCACTGCCGTTCATTGCTAGAACAATTATTTAGTGCTTATTTCTGTTCTTTTTTTTGTACAACCCTTTCAGTGTCTCACTGCCGGTTGTTTTCATTAAACCCGTCTCTCTCTTTCTTTCAGATGAAAATACAGGCTTTTGTTGAAATTCAAATTCACCGCGTCTGGGTGAATTTTGGGTTGTCGTGCAAGCAGCGCACATTTGAACGTTAGTACTGGGTGAGAAAATACAAAATCCCTTCAAATATCAAGTACAAAAATAAGCTGCCTTATAGTTATACTTTAAAGAAGCATTTTATTCTTCCCATGAGACGCTTATGACCCGTCTACGAGAAGAATCAAACAGTGAACTTAAATGCAGTAAACCAAACCCTACTGGGCCGCACTTTTTTCAGTGTTTTCAAAAAGACCGAAATATCACCAACAGAGGTTCAGCTGAGCTAAATTGAGCTAAGCAACCTGCTAAGAGCAAGAAATCCTGTAGCAGAATCACAGGGCCCAAAACTTGGCCCCAAACTTGAGGATCGAAAGGAAAGGGCAGAGGTCTGAATGGCAGAAAACGGCCTGACATTTCTTGACGAAGTTACCAGGCAAATCCTACTCTTCTAATCCAGCTAATTTACGACCCTATAGCTGCAATAACTTGGAAAATGTTTGACGAGGACTAAAGGTGTCAAAATTTCCAGAGAGTATATAAAAGGTTATCAGAGGCTGAATAGAGGCCCAATGTGCGCTAAATGAATGCATTTAGCAGTGATTTTCTGAATGGATTAGCTCTAAAACTTAGGACGAGAGGTCCAATGTACGGGTTCGTCCCGTCTGGTTCCCCCCCCTCTCCTGTGTACAACAATAAGTATAGGGGGAGGACGCCCCCCCCCCCCATGTGGTCGGCCAGTCGGTAAAATTTACAGATTCGGCGCGAAGCGCGGCGGTTTTTCCGATAAACATACAATTTTTTTTTAAACAGTCGGTTTTTCTGATAATTCAGTTGACAGTCGTTCTTCCTAAAAAAAAAAAATCTGGAAAAACCGTCGGTAAAAATGACCAACCAGTCGGTAAATACCTTACCCCCCGAAAACATTTTGGCTAGTAAAGTCTCTGACAACAATTCTGAATAACTTTATAAATTTAACTAGCAGCTCAGCTTACGCTTCATTATATAAGTTAGAAAAGAAGGGACAAAACTTTTAGCGAACCTCTGGTGGGCATATTTGATTGACTGCAAATTTTCAACCGCAGTTGCTGACTTGCGAGGGAACCTTTTCGCCAGCTTTTCGCAAGGGAAAATGTGTATAGATTTGGTAATACTCTATCTCTATAACACGCCAGTGATCCTCAGGAAGAACGAGAAAACGTCTCACTAACGACTCAAACACAACAACTCAAACCCTGTGTCAGTCAATCAGGGAGATCGCTGGGGACAGCTGTGGTGCCGCTTCCGGCTCTTCCGCTAGGAACACGGCGATTTTGCATCGGCAAGGAGAGTCAGCCATCAAGAGTGTTCAGAGATATGACACCAAACTCCATGCTGGGTTTCAGCTTTCTTTCCTGTAAGGGAGCGATTTCGAATTTAGAGGTGGTGGAGAGGTAAACGGCCAATCAATGGAGACGATTTCGAGGACAGATTTTCCATTGTCAGCAGTGGGTCCTGAATTTATGGCGTGCGACGGTTAAATATAGTAGGAAAATCGAGGTATTTAAAAGAACTAAGTAAGTAAGTAAGTAATATATTTATAACCCACCATTCTGAAAAAGCGGAGTAAATGAAAATAAATAAAATGCACAAACACACAGAAAAGACTCTTAATTTTCAATTCGGCCACGAAGCAGTGGATAACGCCGTGCGCTGGTTGGGGGATCGACTAAAAGCAGGAAGGGAAGGGAACGCGAGAAAAGCTGAAGGCATACTAAAACCAGGAAGGGCATACTAGAATGAGAAAGGGCATACTAAAACGAGGAAGGGCAAACTAAATCGAGGAAGGAATTCAAGGCTGCAAAAAACTGGAAAGCTGCACCGTTCCCTTCCTCTGTTTAGTATTCTCCGAGGGGTCGGCAACTTTTCAAACTCAAAGTTCACCATCCCTTCCTCGTTCCTCGCTCCTCGTTCCTCCATCCTCCGAGTCCAGCGAGGGGTCGGCAACTAAGATATTTCGAATCCACCATTTCCTTCCTCGTTTTAGTACTTTCAAGGTACTAAAACGAGGAAGGAAATGGTAGACTTGAAACATCTGAGTTGCCGACCCCTCGCTTAGTCGCCTACCGTCAGAACCAGAAATGAAAAGGTGAATTACAATAGCTGCCGACCCCTCACTGAACTTAATGCCTATCCATGTCAGGATACCAAAACGAGGAAGGGATGGTTAACTTTGAGTTTGAAAAGTTGCCGACCCCTCGGAGAATACTAAACAGAGGAAGGGAACGGTGCAGCTTTCCAGTTTCTTGCAGCCTTGAATTCCTTCCTCTATTTAGTTTGCCCTTCCTCGTTTTAGTATGCCCTTCCGCGTTTTAGTATGCCCTTCCTGGTTTTTGTATGCCTTCTTGCTTTTTTCGCGTTCCCTTCCCTTCCTGGTTTTAGTCGATCCCGCTGATTGGGCCCTGTTGTCCATGATTTTTGAAAGCGATGAGGAAAGATCCAAAAGGGTAACACTTGCATCTTGATTTTCGTGGAGCGTATGTCTTTTTACCTGGGTGTACCATGTAGTCCAGCCAGAAAGTTCAAATGTTGTTTTCATACAGTTTTTTTTTATTACTCCGCTATAAGTAAAAAGCGGATCATAAATAAATAAAAAGTTATGAAACTTCTGAGAGTATCGACGCAGCGAGTTGCTTCTTCTTCGTAAGTGAAGTTGGCGGCTGTGGCAGCAAATGATTTGCTGCCACATTTGACAAACTGACTTGCTGCTTGTACGACAAAATTTCTGACACGGAAGTAGTTCAGGGAAAGACATTTTACTACACGAAGCAATAAAAATAAACAGGCAAAACTTTTCGGATGGGAGATAGAAGAACTGGAACTGCTTGTGCTTTCTGAAGTTCTGATTTAATTAGAGCGAAGGTGATAAAAAAGTGACGGAAGTGGTGGGTGATTACAATCGTATAGAGCAGATTATCTGTAACGAAGAAATAAATCTTGTCCCCCGGGATCCAGCACTGCGAGAAGTCCCAACAAAACCTGTGAAAGAATTCGTTCGCATAAGTATAAGTGACTCTGGATAGAAGTCCATAGCAGTACACTGTCAGAAGTTTCAGAACAGATTGCGCATAACACTTTCAAGAAAAGCACCTTTTCACTTAGAAATAAAGTGTTTTGACCAATTAAGTTTACACTATTTCGTGCCTAGATCTCCAACAACACCTTCAATTGGTAAAAATACTAACGGGAACGAAAGAAACATAACATATAACATCCCAAAGTATTATCTGTTGAAACCGCGCATCCTGCTGTTGTCGTTATGTAACTTCTGACAGTGTAGTATTTTTACCTATTGAAGGTGTTGTTGGAGATCTGGGCACGAAATAGTATAAAGCTAATTGGTCATAACACTTTTTTTCTAAGTGAAAAGGTGTTATTCTTGAAAGTGTTATGCGCAATCTGTTATGAAACTTCTGACAGTGTACCATCTGGTACCATGATTACAGGAAGTTTACTTGCTGAGAAGAAATAAAATTGGGAAGGTGTGTGTCACGGCGATTGCGGAGCCCATTTTCAGTCACAAAGAAATGAACATCACCTAGCACTGCAAAGAGCTCCAAGGGAACCTATGAAACAATTTGTTCGCGTAACTAAAAGAGTCACTGGGTAGGATTTCATGGCATCAGATACTTAAAGGACCCCTCTTGCTTATTCTGCCTTTTATAATATACTTAGCTCCCATATTGAATTATAAGCTTCTAAAATCCCCACCTTTCTCCATTGTTTCGGTTCGTAACTACGAATTTTTAGCACTTTTTCGCCGTGCCGAGTTTTCCGTCACCCAACGAAAAGTTTGCAGTAATCTTCAACGTCCGCTGACAACTCTTTCGTATATAAGGATAAGATACTCAACTGTTAATTACTTCTTTTATTTGCTTAGTTTTCCCACTTTTTAACCAGGGCACGTTCAGTTTTCAAATGTTTTGCGCCCAGCCGCCGCGTCGGAGAGCAGGAAGGCTGGATATAGTCGACAAGCGCTAACAAGAGAATCACTAGTTTTAGGTGGAAAGTAATGGTATTTCCAAAAACTTTTTTTCTGATTCATTTCACAGGGAAAAGATCATTTCTAGTAAGAGTTGTGCTTTAAGCTAGAATCTTTAAGTTGTTTTTCCACAAGTTCGTTTTCCAGACTGAGCGGCTTCAGTCAGAAGAGGATGCGTTTTATAAAATCTTTTGTCCCCATATTTCTAAATTGGTGTTTATTGGTTCCCATTCTTTATCGAATTTGGTAATTAATCCAACTTTTGTTCAGCCCGCGTCAATTTCACCGCATTCGGTGTTCAAGATCGCTCTAATAAAATCCAGGTGACGAATCAGCTTGCAGTGTCAATTATGATTCGTAAGCTTTGGCTGGAAGACTATTTATTCCACAGCATTGCCATTTGATACCATGATTACTGAAACAACTTTAACTGTGAAGTACAATCTGCCATCTTATGTTTCCGGGCAAAAAGCTCCTTCCATGAGTGCTCCAAAGTAAATGGAAGGAAAACAGCTAATGAACGATCCTTCCGACAATTAGCAAAACAGGCTAATTAGTCCCGGAATACATGATGGATTACATTAATATTTTGACAACACCTTCTAGAACAATGTAAACGATGTTAAAACATGTTTATCTCACCATCTTCAGGGTGAAGTAATTCTAGGCAACCTGCTGTTAAGGTTTGCCGCAAAGGATCCCAGAAATCCGCCACCAACTGTGGGTTTACGGTCCGTTGATGGCAGAAACGAACTTCTCCCTTCTAAGACTACGCCTCGGCACAAGCGATGCCGGATGTCTTCTGCGCGTCATATATTAATTTTGACAGTTATTTTTGCCATTTGCGGGAGACCCTCTTGTCTGCGGTCGAGCAGAGCAGCTGAGACGAGTCCTGTTTAGAACATTAATGCGCATCTTTTCTACTCGCACGACAAAGGTAAATAATAGCCACACATCACATTAGTGAACTTGACTTGTAAATCAACTGATTCATGAATCCTCCTTTTATGGGGACCCTTCCACAAAAATTCCGAATGTAGCCGAAACCCCTCAATTCGATAGACCGTCGGGCTGCGGGAATGGGAGTCGATTACGCCTGAATGAAGGCTAATAACGGCTGACATGGCGTGTCCGAGCCACCGTATCGAGTTTGACACTTGCAGAAGTGTTAATAATGGAGCTTAAACTCCAAAAATGCAGAATGCCAAAAGGGACTTCGAGCCGGGCCAGGTGACTGAGCAAAACCTGGTCTCCCAAGCCGACGGGTCTAACTGCATGCTGCAAATGAGAGTGGAGAGCCGGAACTAATGAAGATTAAGCTGAAAGGAGTGTGAATGAACAGGCTGCCGCTGTTGTTACGGCCCGGTGCCATCGAAAAGCAATCACAGTAGCCCATGGCTAAGCCACACACATGAACAATTTTGAATTAATAAAAGAAAAGATCCAGAACCGCAAATAGCCTCATCATGATTGCCGGACCGATAAATGCTACCTAATTTCCTCGTGTCCGCTAATGAACATGCGTCCCGAAGTAGCATTAGTTAGAAGCGCCAGACGCAAGGCCAGACGCAAACTAACCAGGGTGAGACAACGTTTTACCATGGCAAAATTCCAAGTCAAGAATTACCAATCGCGAGAATTATTGCGTGAAGAAAAATGTTCGTGGCGTACCAAACCGATTTCTGCGAGTAAAAAAGCTAGCATCTGTACTTGCGGTTAAAGCCAGGACAACTGATTACCAGAAAAATTTCCAAAGTGCTCCAGTTCGAGTGAAGTCCACCAGTGGAGGCTGGATCCGGACCGAACCTAGAAATAAAATATCAAGGAACCATCCGTTTGGTCCCTGCTCATGCCAAAACATCTACTCCCACTCTCTCACTGTGGTCGGATGCATATCGGACACAAAAACGGAACATCTCTGGGATCTGCTCCTACCAGCGAATCGGATCACCCGTTCGCAACTGAAGCGGGTCACAGTTCACCACACCCCGGATTCCTCCTCCCTCCGCCTCCACACGGATCACCGGATTCAGTGAAGGTTTCGTTGAGCATTGGGTGCGGTCCTTTCTATGCGTGCGTCTCACCGTCACCGTCTCACCTAGCTTACGTGGAAGTGCCCGAACTAGCAGAACCGCGACAAACCGACCGACAGACATTAAAAATGCTATATGCCATAAATGCTCCTTCACCCCAAGCTGACTGGGAAACATATATTAAACGATGGATGAAAAGGGAAAAAGTCGGCTACGATGTTCGCATCTGGATTTTCGAGGGTCTGAAGAAACGAAAGTTCGTTTCTATCAGCAACAGCCTGACGAGGACCCTTGCAGGAAGGGCCAAAATATCACGGACATTTAGGCCATTCTTCAATATATGGGGCTTGAGCCAAAGGTTCTGATTCCCGCAAAAATCATATTGAATCTAAATGCATTGTTAGTTTTCGGGGCAAATGAAAATTTCGGCTTGAGACCCGGAAGATTCGGATACAAGGATACAGATACAATCGGAAACTAACCATGAGTTGACGCTGGGTTGATCAAGAAGAAAAGAGCCTCACGAATTAAGATACACGATTCATTTTCCGCTCGGGTGTGTTGCTCCTCGGGAATCCGGAAGAAAAAAAGATGCTGGCCACACGACCATAATCTTCTCGACATAGAATGCAAACATAACTAAATATGCCATTAACCTTAGCACTTATGTTTTCGGCATTTTCTGATGATTTGACAAGCCAGAAGTCAAAACTGGTGATACGACAGGAAGATATTTGACCTTCTTAAAGTTTAACTGAAAAGCCAACTTATTTTTGTGTCATTTAACTGGATACACTGAATTTTGTGGATTCTGCAAAGGGATTTTTTATTTTCTACTATCTGCTCTAGTTATGACGTCAGAATATCTGCGGCCGTCCCCACAGCGTAAATTCTACTATGACGCGGGAAATTTTAATCTCAACACCGCCGGGGCTTTTCAGTGAGCAGTGGTGCGATTGGCGAAGATTGCTTAGTGCCTGAACAAAAAAGAAGATAAATCTTTCTCGTAAGGCATACAGCAAAATCACAAGCGCATAGAGGTACCACAGATCACACGGAAATTCCACTATTTGAAAATCGATTATTCGTGAATAGCGGAACAACGAAGAAACGCATTTTCAGCCGGAATTTAAGCCAATTTAAGTGAATAAGTGATGGGTAACTAGATTGTCCTATACCAGCTCTTTTCGGTTCAACTTTAAGGATGTAGAAAAAAAAGCAATGAAACCGTTAACGGCCCCCTCGCAACATCCCTCTATAAACTGGTAATTTGCTAGGGAAATTTCGGATTTGATAACCGTGGTTATGCCGTTCTGACAAGCTAAGGACATACGACAGAGGGTAGGGTTCTCTGAGGATGGGGGATGAGTAAGCGAGGGGCCCGCACGGCTATATAAAACCGCCCTTGGTTTCAGAACGCATAAGCATCTGAGGTCCACAAGTTCCTAAAAACTCACAAATATGCCGTTGCTAATTCTTCACTTATGTTTCACAATGCTCATGGGCCGACTTTTAGAATTCCAGTGTCGAAGAGCCATACAAAAGAGTGCCATAGGTGATGAACTTTGATACTCTGCAATTGACAACCTGAAGAAAGTACTAATTTGGCAGGATGAAAATTTATATGTACGAGGTAGACTTAGTTTTAGTCAGGAACAGCATACTTGGCTGACCCACTGCCCCCACCGGACATCCTATCAGCCACCGAAACGCCACTAGCGACGTTCAGTGCTTCAATTTATGTATTATACGACTCCAGGGGAAAGAACATGGTCTAAAACATAGATCCGACAAATTCATAGGCCACTTCTAGTCACTCTTCCGTCATAGGCCACTTCTTAGGGTCATTTAGCCCATATAATAAAAACGACCCCCCTCGAGATAACTTTTCTAATGACTAAGCACTTTTGTGATTGGAAAGTACATGGCTCTGCACTGTCAAAGAAGTTCCTTGTAAAAAAATCAAAGAAGTGGACATTTTTCCTAGTATTAAGAAAAAGTAAGAGAACAACTAAATCTTTGAACATTTGGTTTTGAGGTTCTTATATTGTCTTTGGCTAGAAATCTTTTTTTTCCAGAGGAAAGAAGCGTCCGCTCAGCTCAGTAACTACCAAGCCCGTTGAATAATTACTGAACCGGCTTACACTTTTGTTTATACTAGTTGGCACACTCTTGAGGGTCTAACCGGCTATTCGTATTATCAGCTGAGGTGAGCCTTGTAAGAACTCCGCCTCCTTTCATTAGCGTCGGGTCGTGGTCGGGGCTCCAGCGTCTTTTTTCTATCCAGCGCAATTCCAGTAGAGACCTCAGTTGCGTTTTCGCAGATACCATGGTATCTGATACCACGGTCTAAAGTCGTTTTTGCAGTTATCGTGGTATCTGATACCACGGTCAAATGGCGTTTTTGCAGTTATTGTGGTATTGGCCAGTTAGCGTGGTATCTGATATTCAGATACTACGGTCCGACCATGGTAACTGGTCGTGGTATCTGAAAAGTCATCTCACTTTTATCAAATTTTGTCAGATTTGTGAGAAACAAGTTTACCACTTAGTGATGTGACTGAATATGTGTTTTTCTTTTGGGATGACTTCGAAAAGCGCAATTTCGGCAATTGTCGTTTTTGCAGAGCAACCGTATATCAGATACCACGGTTACTGCAAAAACGACTAATTGCAGATCCAGTTACCGTGGTAACAGATACCATGGTATCTGTAAAAACGCAACTATCGAGAGACTCTACTACAAGCCCTTGTAAGTTCTTGGCCAAAGGCACTCGATTGACATGTTCACCAGATGGTAATCATGGGTGTGTGCACTTTGCGCGCCAGTTTGTCTTTGAAGTTGTGAATCATCAACGCCTCAAATTACGCGTCGCGCTTTTTTGCGAACTTCAAGTTAAATTGTTGTTAAAGTGTTTCATCTTAATTAGCCTTTACGTTTGATTGCTTGCACAAGTGTTAGATTTTAAAGCAACTAACCACATACCCAACAGAGCCACAGCTTTCGAGTAGCTAACCAAGAAGACAGTTTCGAAGTTTGCTAACATGAACTGTTTCCAAACTGATGATGAAAGCTTACTAATACATTAATGCTATGTGTTCACTGATTATTTATTATGTCCCTGGACAGAATCCCGGAGACACACCATCATGTAAAATAGTGACAGGCGATAAGTAATGAAGCTAGAGCCACCAGGCTTAGCAAGCTACAGCAAGTTAGTTCACATGCATATTTATCACTGTTTCTGCAACTCTAGTGAGGAAAGGTTTATACGAGGGGTTGCCCACTATCAATTCCGGTGTACAGCAAGTGCCAGGTGCTCCGGTGCCAGGCTGGTGTCGGCACCGGTCTACACCAACCGGCACCGGTTGCAACGTGTTCCAACATCAAAATCAGCATGTTTGGAAGCGTTTGAGAGACGATTCGCCTAACTTATGGCCGGCACCACTGATTTTGGCTGGTGCCGGGGAGTAGGCAACCCCTCGGGTACATCATCACTAATAAAGCCTATTACGAGAAATAGGGTACCCTTAGCAGTCGTACATAAATCTTCAATTTTTGGGTATGGTGCCCCAATGTCTGGGCACCCCCCTCCGTATGGGCATGGTGCTCATATGTTGGGGCACCATGTCTTGCAGCAAGGGTATGGTAACCCCATAAGAAATATGGCTGAAAAGCAGAATCTCAAGTCAACAGATTTGTGTCGGGGTACAATGCCTTTGCTGCAGGGAATGGTGCCCCAATGAGGACCGATGCTCACATGTTGGGTCTTCCCCTGATGTTGGAGCACCCAGAGATGGGCGAATCCGATCATGAAAGGATTCTAATCCGAATCCAGGGCTAGGCACGAATCCGAATCCACCATTTTAGGCTGAGGATTCGAATCCAGCTTTAAGAAAGCGAGTCGAATATACAGGGAAAACAGGTTATAGTTTCTTAATGACGGGTTACAACGAAGGGTTGTCTACGCAGAGTAAAGTCATACTGCAATACCGAGTCAAAATGTTACAACAGTATGACAAAACTTTTCTAGATTCGAGTGAGCTTAAAACTGCAACGGAGGTGAAGATATCTGCTTTAGCAAAATCAGATATTTAACACACAAAGTTTCATTTGAAATGACGTTGTTTAAACGCCAAAAGTAAAATCCAAAAGACAAATGGCGACTAATCTAACATAAATATTCTTTGAGCCCAAGCTGACTTTGAAACATTTATTCAAACAATGTTTACAACGGGTACGTCAGCTACGATTCTTCATCAGCGATATTTCGGCCCTTTTTGGCTTTGGGGAAGGAAACAAACCTTTAATCTTTACAGGTTTGTTTCCTTCCCCAAAGTTGAACCAGAGGATTGACAGCCTGACGAGGACCCTTGCCAAAAAGGGCCGAAATATGGCTGATGAAGAATCGTCGCTGACGTACCCGTTGTAAACATTGTTTGAATAATCTAACATAATAACGCTAACCTTCAAATGGCTGTGGAAATTAGATACTGTTGTTCCCAAAGTGCTCATCTCGGTTACTTCGACACACAGACGACACTTCATTCTGGGGGATACCTTCCCCGACGAGCCAGTCGAGTTCCAGAGCTCAACTTGTCAATACCATACTGGCTGTCATTTTGATGTTGCTTTGCTGGATTCAACGGCGGGGCTGCCCGGTTAGAAACTGCAGTTTGAACTTCATCGTCTGTATCAGAAACCATAGCCGTCACCTCACTGTTATCTGCCATACTCCAATATACTTCTAACAAACCAAGCCAGTCACAATGCTAGTTCACGGCTTAATGCTTGCACTCCCGATCTTTGTTTCCGTTTTTGACTACCTGATCTTGGTTGGGCACTGGCGCTAATGCCATAAAACAATGCAAATTAGCCTTGAAAACTGAATTCGTTTGAACCTTCAGGTATGCCTTTCTCCATTGGGAATTGCAAAACCCGAGCGGATTACAGGGTTTGTCAGTTTTTACGAAAATATTAGGAATGCACAATTTTTTAAAACTCGAGCGGATTCGGGATTTTGAAGGTTTGGAATCCGAATCCGAATCCTGCCTGAGAAGCTAAGGATTCGAATCCGGACTCAAATCCAGCTAAAAGGACGAATCCTGGATTGAATCCGAATCCGGATTCGAATTCGCCCATCTCTGGGAGCACCATGCCCCAAATTTGATGATTTGTGTGTGACTGATCTTTAGGCAGTCTTCAACAAAAAAAGTGATTTCACCGAAATAACACCAGGTTTCATTCACATCTAACTTATACTACTTGAAGCCAGATCATCTCCACGGTCAGAATTTCTGTCGGCCTGTTTATTTTTCTTTCATCTAAGGCCACCCTCCCGATTTTCAACCGACAAAAAATTCAAAATCAACAGCTTGTCTATTTCCCCATGTCAAAGATAACGAGCTCTGAGTATCTCTCGACCTTTTTCCTGTTGGAGCATGTGTTAAATTTCAGGACTCGTCACACGTCCACTGAAGCATTGTATAGTGACAGGTCACTGAAACATAAAACACACTCGAGTGTATTGAGTTACAGAAGCCCTAAGAATTCACCCTGAAGTGTAGGAGGTCCAGGGAACGGCTTCACATCAATTCATTAGAAGCCCCTGACCACCACGGAAAAATAAGAACACCAACTGAGATTCCTAAAGACTAAAGTGAAGACCTTGGCAAAAGACTTCAGTGAAGACCTTCACAAAATTACGAAAGATTAAGATTGGGTTGGCATGGGTGGAACAAACCGCTATATATCGATTCTGTCCTAGATTTACCTCCAAAGAAATCATACTTTCTAAGGCTTTAGAAACCTCGTCAAGCTGCGAAGCCTGTGCTTTGTTAGAAGCCGGTCGTAGCCTTGCGAACATGGTATGTTCAGAGTTGTCTTCCCTCGTTTATATAAATCGCAGAGTACATGAATGCCTATTATTCTTATTATAGATTTGCTACCCATCATATATAGACAGAGATATAGAACACAGATATAGAAAAGGACGGAGTAATTAAATAAAGAAGGAAATTAAAGAAAGAAAGGAAAAAAGAATGCTACTGGGCAACAACAAAAATATGAGAAACGTATGGAACATTGAAAAACAACGACAAATTAAATTGAGTAAAGCACGTGTTGAGCTAAATCAAAGCTGCGCTTAAAGCGCTCTCGCTTTACTTGGACGACAAACTATTGCCATGACGTTGATCTTACATGTGGCAAGACCTCGGTACGGTAATGCCGCAAAACTGTTTATACATATAGGTTATGTTTCTTATCTATATGCAAATGACGTAAGAACAACCAATCGGCTTGTCCGGTATGTTTTTTTTTTTTTATGAAACCAAATTGAACTGAAACCATTGAAAAAATGCAAACGTTCTCAGTGACCTCAGACAAGCCATTACTTAAAGAATCCGAACATTTGAACCAAGACGTGTTCTAATCAAGGAAGAAACGGGCTGGCAATGATATCGCTAAAATCCAGCGGATCTCAGAAAGGTAGTTTTTCTTTTCGAATTTCAAAATTTTCCTGTTTATTTTCTCTTCTAATTTTTCAAAACGATTCTAGATTTTATTAAAGAGCATTCAAACATCTTGTTTATTTTAGATATTAACTTGCAGGATTATTTTCAGTCCGCTGAAAATTAAATTAGACCACGTGTTGGGCCCCAGGGGTCCTCTCGAAAACGGGACCCCAGGACCCCGGACCCATTGCCACGGGACCCTTCTGGCAAACGAAAACAGGACCCCAGGAAAACGAAAACGGGACCCATCTGGCTAACCGAAAAGAGGACCCCGTAAAAACGAATAAGGGACCTACCTCCATCATACGGACAGCGAAAAGGGGACACGTAATTTTGGAAAAAGGGACCCTTAACTTTATAGAAGAAAAAAAATGATCTGTTGAGTAAAGATTTGTTTGATGTAACTCTTGCTACCATCACGGTCTAAAATATTCAATAGAAAAATCCCTTATTCGCCATTTACACTACGGTAGCCACACGAGGAGGGTCTTCGTTCTTATGGGGAAACTTTTTTTTTGTATTCTCTTCTACTATTTTTACTAGAAAGTTAAGGGTCAATTTTTTTTTAAATTATGTATCCACTGTCCGAATCATGGAGGTAGGTCCCGTTTTCGTTTGCAAGGGGTCCTGTTTTCAGTTGGCCAGATGGGTCCTGTTTTCGTTAGCCAGAAGGGTCCCGTGGCAAGGGGTCCGGGTCCTGGGGTCCCGTTTTCGAGAGGACCAGGATTTGCATGGTGGGTTTAATTAAGTTTTTGGTTGCGGTAGGAATCAGGTTCGGTCAAATACTAAAGCAAATAATGGACTCGCTAAATGGCAGCTTCAGTAACTGGAGGATAGACAGTTACTGAGAGACAACAGGTTATGTGAATTCTTCTATGTTTTTGCTTGAAGTGAATGCGCCAGGAGAAAGGCTTAAAACAGCAAAAGCCGCGGAGAATTTGTTGAAAGTAGAGCTTGGTTTAAGGTGTTCAAAGTTTTTAGATTAGTGGAACGAAAACAAAAACATTGACTTATTACATCAGTGTAGAAATTAAACGACTTCAGCTTTAGAGACGAGGTCGTGTCATAGCAAACGAAAAGCAAACTTTTGCATGCAAACAGGTAAAGTTCACGTAGCGTAGGCGCCGATCTCCTGATACTCTGCCCTCGGCCGGGAATGCGATGCTTGGCCGACACTTCCCGTACTTTTCCCCAGATTTCTCTAGGTACACATTTGAAGCTTTTTGGACTTTTGGCTTGTATTACGTGGAAACGCCACTAACCGTCACCCTAAACCAAACGGTCGGCAACACCGAGACTCGAACCAACGACCCTTTGCTTGTGAGATGGCACGATAGCTCAGGTTTGCCAAGCGTGACACTTTTGGTGCTTTTTGACACTTTTTTCTCTGGGTGACACCGTGACACTTTTTCTCTGAAAGTGACACCGTTTCTGACAAGTTACATTTTTTAAGTAAAAAAAAACACCTTTTTTATTTACTGCTGCGGTTGAGGTGGAGGAGCACCTATAAGCAGAGTTCACAAACTTACAACTATACCAATACCATACCAAACTTACAACTATACAAACCATACCTAGCAATGTGTTTAAGGTACTTTGTTTTTTCCATTTTTATCATGTACAAGCTGAAATTTATGTACAGCATGCGCGCAAAAAACAAATTTGGGTTGTCAAAAAGCGCATGTTACAAAAAGCACCTTTTTGCCAGGGATTTTGACACTTTCATGACTAGAGCTTCTGGAAACTCTGCGATAGCCCATTCGGCCAGGAGAGACATCATAGCTGTTCATGAAAATGTACTATTAAGCTTTGTGTCTACTTACTGATTTGCGTGACATGTTCTGTCGTCTAGCTGCATAACAGCTTTATCACCCCTTCACGATTCGAATATTTGGGATTAGGAAACGTACTTCCTCTGCCTCCCTGCCTGTTTGATTCCGGAAACATCCCGTGACGTGCACAGGCCAACGGTGGAGCGGAAATATCGGAAAGATCAAGGTCCGAGGCCGTTCCAGAGTCTGCTCACGGAATTTTCTTTGTGGTTAGAAAAGCAGTTGAGTATCACTTCATTAGACAATGTGGCACCTTTCGTGGAAGCTGTTGAGATTGTCTCGTGCAAAGCGGTATTCAAGGTGGAGTCTTATATATACCTTTGGTGAACCGGAACGTGTATACAGGTTGAATAAACGGGAGAACTGGCCCTTCTGTGAGTTAAGATGTGAACGAAGATGTGGTCCATCTAATAGTGGCGTTTTGATCGCCGATGAAATTTCACCAGTAGACGAAGCGAGTTTGCCGATTCGTGCTTATTTACTGTTTTCGATAGCCGATAGCCTTTGGCGTTCGCCGTTGTTTTTGGGTGCGCAAAAACGGGATTTTGTTTTGCTGGCAGTGTACTTCTGTTATAACATAAAATACACATTGGATATGTCTACTCACATTGGACTTCAAAGAGCCTGTTCTCATAACGCAGAACATAAAGAACATTATCCTCATTTCCCTCCATTTTTGAAAGAAAGGCCAAATCGTCAAACGAAATCCCAACGTCTACGGCAAACGGCGAGTCCTTGGCCGATCGGTGATGGACAGGAATTCAGGCGATAGACGTTAGCCGATCAGAACAAAAACAGAAATTAAGATATAAAGCTACGGCAATCGACTTCCGGCAAACGTCAAAAACGACAAAAAGTCAGACGGCTACGCTATCGCCAAACTAATCGGCGATCAAAAACGCCACTAATGTGTATACATGTTGCGAGTTGCTTGAGTTGAGGCATGAGATTTTTGGAAAGAGAGTGTATAATGAGAAAGGGATGGTGAGTGACGAACTAGAGTGAATGTTTTGCTTTGATTAAGAGTGGTCATGGCCTCTGGGCATTTTTGCAATACGTATCATATCATATACATTCTGAAGAAGCCGTTTGATATTCACTTCCATTTCAGAGGAGGCGTAAAAACCACTACCATAAAATTCTACCCGTATCATTAGAATCGCATTCCACCACTGGGGTTCTGGCTTAAACTGCTGAAAGACGAACTAGCAACCAGAGCTGTATCCAGGGGAAGGGGACCCTCCCCCCCCCTTTGAAACATGCAAAAATAATCATTTTTTACAGGCTTTAACCTCTGATCTATGTATTTTTGTACTATTTGGTCCGACCCACGGGCACCCCCCCCCCCCCCCCAAAAAAAAAATTAAAAAAATCCTGGATACGGACCTGCTAGCAATAAAACATAACGAATGATAGTGAACTATGTAGGAGTTTACAGAGTTTTGTCAGGTACTGTGATTTTGTTTCTACTAGTGCAGCTGTCTGGTCTGGAGGGGGGGGGGGGTCTTCAGACTCAAAGTTTTTAGTGTTTGGTAGATCTCACACAGTTTTTAAATCTTCCTCAATATCGCTTTTAAAGGATACGTCGTACTTCGCACTAATTCACGTCGTAGTAATTCATTCTACTTCAATAATATTTCCACCCATTCTCGTTCCCGACATTCTTCATGCTTCCTCTATTTGCAGTACACTGATTATCACGCTTGCTACGATCGTTCTCTTTACGTACGTGACCTATCCGGCGCCCAAGCACTGCTTCCGAGGATAGATATTCCTTCAGCCCCGAGCTGACTGCGAATCATGTTTGACAATGCCAAACGGATACGTCAGCTACACTCTATCAGAGCTATATTTCGGCCCTTCTTGGCAAGGGTCCTCTTCAGGCTCAAGCTGCTCAACCTGGAAAATAATTTTCCAGCATTTTCCAGCTTGAGCCTGAAGGACCCTTGCCAAGAAAGGTAAATATATATCATATCATATCATATCATATCATGACGTATCCGTTTTGCACTGTCAAACATGTTTCCGAGGATAAATATTCTTTGAGCCCAAGCTGACTTTGAAACATTTATTCAAACAATGTTTACAACGGACACGTCAGCTACGATTCTTCATCAGCGATATTTCGGCCCTTTTTGGCAAGGGTCCTCGTCAGGCTGTCAAGCCTCTGATTCAACTTCGGGGAAGGAAACAAACCTGTAATAAATAACTGAAGCTTCTACCGACTATAAATATCTTATTAAAGTAAATTATCTTCAAATACCACTATAATGAAAAAACTAGTCCTAAGATTTAATTTTTGACACGGACGCTGTTTTTGCTGGACGATTGGGGCGATGACAGGAAAGGTTTTTTTCTGCATTTTGGTCAAAAAGGGCCGAAATATCGCTGATGAAGAATCGTAGCTGA
Source organism: Branchinecta sandiegonensis (assembly GCA_030848855.1). Taxonomy (NCBI): domain Eukaryota; kingdom Metazoa; phylum Arthropoda; class Branchiopoda; order Anostraca; family Branchinectidae; genus Branchinecta; species Branchinecta sandiegonensis. Next base: position 9,644,889 of record JAUPMV010000003.1, on the reverse strand, counting down.
CGTATCCGTTGTAAACATTGTTTGAATAAATGTTTCCGAGGAGCTTATTCGTCCGAATACAGGTTATGCAAATGTTGCCAAAATTGTCAGCCAAGGCAAGGGACATGGAAAGAAGTTAAAACCAGCCGAAGCAATGTGTAATTTTCTGTAAGCATAGCTTCGCTGTAAAGCTTAGCAGGAATAAAATGTAGTGCGGGGTGTCCTCTAAAAGTTAGCTAAATTCCTTAGTATGTGTTTTTTCAGTCAAGACATGACAGCATCGTCCAACTTGTAAACTCCTAAAAAAAAGATACGAGTCTTTCTTTAATTTGTTGATTACGTATAGCATTGCATTTATTTTTTTCCTTTTTCATTTTTTGTTCCCCATATAATTATGTTAAGTGATTAAACTATTGAATCCTGCCACAAACAAAAGTTTCATTATATATTAAAGTTTGTCTCTCTCTGTCTCTCTCTCTCTCTTGTCTCTCGGGAGTTTGTCCCTGCTGGTCAAAGTTATGTATGTTCATCCAGATCACGTGTCATAATTCAGGAATCCCCTGCCAACAACTGAGCAGATATGTAATACAATGACGTGGGACTAAGCTGGTTAAAAAGATTGGGGCTAAACAGGCTAGTGTTTGTGGTGGTTATTGATTGATTGAGCTTTTTGCCCGTAGAAGTGGGTACACACAGAGTACGGACTAATACAACTAAAAGAAAAGGAGAAACACAGGAATGCTTCGGAAATGAAAAGTTCTGCGTTACAGAGGAGAAAAATGATAAAACTGTTCAAATTGTGAGCTCTACAACTACAGCCCTCGTTCTCGATGAGGTAAGTTCTAGATGTTCCTTCAGCCCAAGCTGACTGCGAATCATATTTGACGGGGCAAAATGGATAAGTCTTTTTAACTTTTTTAGAGCTTTATTTCGGCCCTTCTTGGCAAGGGTCCTCTTCAGGCTCAAGCCGCTCAAGCTGGGAATATTTTTCGTAAAAGCAGTTATTTTTTCGAAACACAGTAGGTGAAAATTACCAGCCACTCAGTAAAAATATCTTGCCCCAAAAAACATTTGGGTTACTGATGCCTCTGTTAGTAATATTACGCTTCCGGCAATCAAAAAGTCGTTTGAGCGGTTTGAGCGGCTTGAGCCTGAAGAGGACCCTTGTCAAGAAGGGCCGAAATATAGCTCGAATAAAATGTAGCTGACTTATCCGTTTTGCCCCGTCAAATATGAGGTAAGTTCTTTCCTGATTTAATTACCAGAACTTGATGATTCACCTGAACTTAATGAATTTTAGGGAATCTACCTGATTAGTGCTTAGGGAAACTACCGGAATTGTGCTCAGGGGATCTACCGAAATACTGCTCAAGGAATCTACCGGATACGTCTCAGGGAATTTACCGGAGGCTGGATCAGGGGATCTACTCGTTCTGTGGAAGTACATCCTTTTTGGATGTTTCTTCGTTGTTATCAAAAATCATTGACAACAGAGCCCAACCAGCGCAGGACCTTTTACACTGCTTCCTAGCCGAAGACTGAAAATCAGTGTCTTTTTCTGTGTATTTATGTCTTTTATTTATTTTATTTTATTTACTCCGCTTTTTGAAATGGCGGGTTAGAAATAAATTACTTATTACTTACATTGAGCTTTTTCAGTGCAGGCCTATGACGCGAAATCAGCAGGCCTATGACGGGCCTATGACGGGAGTTACGGGAAAAGGCGGGGGACCCAGGGTCCAATTTTTTTTTACTAGCCGCCTTTTCTCCGTGCGCGGAGAAACGGCAAGAAAAGACCAAAAATACCGCGAACGGACTTTCTGCTGATCTAACTCACATAGCAACACCGACCGTGTGTTAAAGTGTTTACCGGGCTTGAAAAAGGGTTTTGAGGGCCATAAATCGATGTTGCATTGAGCGTTGTATGAAGATGACACTAAGCTCTCCGGACCAGCCGACCATAGGAGTATCCAAGTCGACCTAAACCTACTCACAGCCTGGTCAGACATTTGGTTAACTAAGTTCAATGCAAAGAAGACCAAAGTCATTCATATTGGGCTAACAATCACCACAACCTATACACCATGGACACCCCTCAGGGAAAGCAAGTAATAGAAAGCAGCAACTGTGAAAGGACGTTGGTGTGCTTATCGATGCCGGATTCAAGCTCCACACGCACATGCAAAATATTGTGAGTAATGCCAATAGAGCCCTTGGAATATCTATAAAGTGTTTGGTGTGTCCAAAAGACCCAGCGGCCGCCGCGATAAACGAGGTAGGCAGGACCGCTGTTCAAATTTTCTTCTCCTTCCCGAAATTTTCTTCTCCTCCCTCTTCTGGCACATTTATTCTTCTTCTTGCTTGATAAATTTCGATGTTCGGACCCTTGTTTATAGACCTCATTGACAAACATGGCTCCGACAAACTAGACTTGCTTCATACTCTCAACGTACAAGTCTCCAACTTATGGGACTTGAGAGCTTACTTATTGTACTCGGAGGTTTAAACTTGTGCATATAACACACACATTGTATACTGGTTTATGCAGACTAGAGAAACTGCTACGAATTTCAGGGGAAATTTATAGCCACGACCATGGACTTCCTTGTTGAACTATGTCTGAGCCGATCGTCAAACAGCCTATTTGCTGATACCCATTGTCCCTAGTCCGTGGCGAGGCGATTCTCCGCGTTTCCAATTTCTCCACAAAGTAAGAAAGTTTCAGGAGCCCGAGTATGCAAATACAACTCTAATCCAGTCAAGTAGAGGAAAGCATGGGGACTGAAGTGCCTACCAAGAGGATCTACAAGGGGAAAAGCTCTCATGGCAACCGAGAGTGGATAAAACAGATTCCCGACCCTTTAGTAGCGGAAAAGTTGAGGGTCGACTTCTGTCGAGAAAAGTACTCATAAATTGGAGGATTTAAGGATTTTTTTTTAACATTACACAGGCGGTAGGAATGGGAAATCCCCAAATCGGCCGAGCCTGTTTGTCTTTTTTTACGCTTGGTTTTACGTTGTTTACATTAATTACAACAGGCTCTACGAACAAAAGTGCAAGATTAGGCTACCGAGAGAAGGGTGGTCATAACAGATTAAAATGTTTACCAAAATGACAAGTTAAAAGCTTTACGCCAAATGTAACAAAAAAAAAAAAAAAAAATTAGGATTAGATATTGGAAGTAAACAAAAAGTTGCGAACTGACAGTTAAGAAAAAGCGTCACAAATCAAAGAAATAAACAACAGCGTGAAAGGAAATGCAACTAGGTGGTCAGTTTAACTATATTTCGAGCCTCTGTAACTTAACTACTTGCCACTGCATAGCTTCCTAAAGAACATAACAAATAGTGCTTCCGTATGTCTTGCTGCCTTTCTGCCATCTAGCATAAGTAACTGTGTGACGAATCCAATGCAATTCCAACATGTAGATTCGTTCAAGCAAAAAGCGATTGGCAACTGCGGCCAAAACAAGAACCAAACTTTAGAGCCAACATTTACTTCATGACCCAAAAGGCTCCTCCTCCCCCCCCCCCCCCCCCATTGGCTAATTTTTTAATCAACGCACTTGATTCTATATATAGAATATATATATATAGAAAGAATTCAATTCAATATAAATATATATATATATAGATGTCTGTGTGTGTCTATGTGTCTATATTCAATTAATCGCTACTTGAGGATTTCAGATGAAACTTTACTTTCAACGAAAGCTGAGACTGAGCTTATTTTATACCATACATGGACAAACGAAGTTGGAGTTAGTTGTGGGAAGGTTGTTACCTATATGATCCCCCCCCCCCCCGGCCACTCTCGAATAGGCTCGAGTCAACTTGGGCCTAAACGGAGAAGAATGAAAACTGGTGAAGTAGGTAACAGAATGACAATGATAGATTTACTGTCCACCATCGTGAACAAATGTGCAAAAAGGCGGAGTAATTAAATATAGGTGAAGGCTTATGGGGATAAGATGAAATCTTGCCCCCGACTGTTAATCCGCAGAGCTTGACCGTGGTAGACCGGGAAAGTCACATTGATTTACGTTTGTTCCGCAAGAAGGTTTTTCTCGTTTAGATCGTTCCTCCCTGGAGTAACAAAGCCGGACAGTGCGAAATCCTTTTCGTAAAGAAACCTGGTAGACACGGTCTTAATTAATTCTCCTTTGTTCGGTTAATTCCATGGCATGCATTCATTTTAATTTTGTTTGCAGTTGCAGGGGCTTAATTTGTAAACCCAACTGGTATTTTATTTGCCAATGCAATTTAGGCAGCGGACTGAAACGTGGTGATGACAAAATCTTTACAACTTTCTGAGAGAAAGAGGTAATGCAGAATATTGGCAGTAGTGATAGTTGCGAGAGTTGTACCGGACAAAGCCAACAGCCTGCTCCAATCAGTGTAATCCGTCCAGAAATCGGACGTAATGTAGTGTCTGGTTATGTACACATGCCAGCTTGTTCAAGTTTAGGTATACACACATACATACCCACCGTCCAAAGATGGACCGTTCACTACCTGGCGTCGGGTATGCATCACGTCCCGATACTGTATACGACTAAAGGCGTATTCTCGCCGTTCCTCGAGGACTCCACTTGATGAGTCCCCGCGTTTTTGTTTGTCCCGGGGACTCACTCCCCGTATTCTCGCGAGTCCCCACGGACGGGGAATGCTCCGATTATCATCACCATCATCAGAAAGGACTCCTTTTCAAATTCGGAGGGAATCAATTTTTGCTTGTGTTGGTGCAATGTAAAATTATTTAAAAAGAATCAGAATAAGCAAAAGCAAAAATAAAGTGGATCCAGACTAATTTTGTCAACTGCATATTTCTTTTTCAAACAACATCTATTTTTGAAGCATTCCCCGTGTTCTCGTTGTTTTCCTAAGCGGAGTCCGCGTGGAGTGACTCCCTCTGTTCTCGCCATTCCCTTCGATTCCCCGAGGAGTCCTTGGGGAACGGCGAGAATACGCCTTAAGTCCAAAACACGCCAATGATCCTTAGGAAGAACGAGAAAACGTCTCACTAACGACTCAAACTCAACAACTCAAATCCTATGTCAACCAATCACGGCGATCGTTGGGGACAGCTGTGTTGCCGCTTCTGCCTCTTCCGCTAGGCACACAGCGATTGTGCATCAGCAAGGAGAGTTAGTCATCAAGGGTATTAGTGCTAGGCAATATTCGATATCGATATATCGGACCAAACATCGGATATCGAAAGTACATCGGATAAACGTAATCGGATGATCGTAAATATCGACTTCGAAAACGACATTTGGAGATTGTCATTTATTTTCGAATTATTGTAAATAAATTCAAATAATTAACTCTTACAGATCAGCCAGCTAGCGTTCAAGAAATGATGCGCCCCTTCCAATATGTAAAGGAATGCTAGGAAAGTCGGCACAGGCAAACATTTTAGAATTAGGACGTCTTTTGGAGATCCCGACTGTAACTTGTAGTAAGGACTGTCATGACGTCATAGATCTGTCCGTTTGTCTGTGACCACGATAACTCGCGAACAGAGTGAGATATTTTGACGGAAGTTTGTCCATTGAGTCTCGACGCCGCAAGTGGAATCGAGTTTGTAAATGAGCTGGTAGCTCAACATTTAGTCTGGTACTCGGTCTGGTGCAGATGAGCTTGAGTTCTGGACTGGAAAGTATTTCGATCAAAATGGGTAAAAAAAAGAGTACTGAACCAGAAAAAGCTATTAGTCCTTGCCTTGAATGGTTATTCGGCCGGAATTGGGACAAAACCATCAATTTACGAATGAGCTAAGTTAGTATAGTTAGGGGTCAATTTAAGAGTAAAAACAGCATGCTGAGTCTGAATATGTTGCTGGTTTTCGGGTTAAAATGAGGATACGCCTGCGACGCGGTAAAAACCGGACATTTTAGAACGGATAAAATCGAGCAACTATGCTTTGACATAGCGAACATATTATCATGAACATAGGATGTTCCATTCATTCTGCACTCGGGTGGGTGACTCGTCGGAAGTCCGGAAGCAAACCGAAAATGGGCCATTTAGAACCATAAACTTCTTGACATACCATGCCATTATTTTTTGCAAATGAGTAGGCTATTGGGCATTTTCTGGTCATTATTTCCAATGGATACGGGTGGAAGTACTGGGATCGCGAGTATATATTAAAGGTTAACTTCAGACATCGTGGTTGATATCGGGAAATAACACCAAGACGGTCACTGAAAATAACCTATCCGAGCCGAAGGCGAGGTTGATATTTTTAAATGGCCGTCGATGTTGTTCTTCTGATATGAACCGAAATGGAGATATGTTAACTATTATAACTTTTTCGAACAGAATATTTGTATACGTAGGACTTATTCTTCTTTTGTTGTACTTATTTGCTACTTTGTAGTGAATTTTCGTCTAGTGAAATGGCAGCTCTAGCTTACTATAGAAACGTGAAATGACTACTGTTGTGACCCGTGCATTTCAGTTCCTTATCCAACACCATCTTTTTCATTTATGGCGAAGCAGGTGCCATCTAGCGGCGGGCTCGATCGATAGAATTAATCAAGGCGTGCTCTTAGACAGATAGAAATAATCATCCTCAAACCGGTGTTGCCACTGTTTGAAAAATTCTGCGATTTGTCACACATTTTCTTTTCTTTGACAAAGCGAGCAAGAACTCTGCGACCGGTTCCTTATCAGTAAACACAAGAATGAAGCAGAGGAGTTTAGGCGTATAATTATGGAGAGGATAAAGCGAGATTTCTCGTTGATAGTTGGTGAAAAGGACAAAGTTTCGTAGGTGCCAGAATGTCATTGTTTTTTTCTGGCTAAAAGTCACAGATTCCATCAGAGAAAGTGGCAACACTGAAGTTTTTATTAATGCACTGTATAATCAGAGCAACATCAAGAAAAAAGAATGTGGTATTGCTCAACAGATGCCTTCTGGAGAGTAGAGGAAAATCAGCTGAAGTAAGCTGGAAGTAATGTTGTTTCAGGTGACAAGTTGCATTTTCATTGGGAATGTGATTGTAACAAGATATGGCCCAGGGTGGTTGGCTAGGAAAGCAACATTTTTTTCCAGTATTGAACATTTTTCCTCTTATGTTTTTCAATTTTTTTTCTTTCTCGTTTTTAGTGTTTTTTTGTTTTTTCTTTGTGAAAGTGATGTCTTTTATTTATTTTTTTGAGGTCAGGTTCTACTTTGCAATAACTGAGAAAAAGTGCTCGATGAACTTCTGCGGAGGTTGATACGGCTTCGTATCATCCTCTCTGGAGGCTGATACGATATCGTATCAACCTCTACAAAAATCATTGTCATGATATAACTGCCTGTGGGACATAGGAAGATATGCACTACATACCTGTTCGAGAAAAGTTATATATATGTGTTTAAAAGTGTGTTTAAAAGCCAGTGGCCATATACACAACTACATAACACAAAAATAAACAAAAAAGAAAAACAATAACACTCAACAGGTTGAAGTCGCTGCCTCCCGCGCCTCCACACCTTTCTCTATAAAACAACATAACGCAATTGAATCTCTCGAAGTAGTTCCCAAAATACCAGGGAGCATAGGTAGCCTACACCCCCTAGAAAAACTTTATCGCTAAAATTCAGCAAACTTTGGCCACTATTGTATAAATATTATATAAGATATCCGACCTCGCAAAACTGTAGAACAGGCCACACTGATCCTGTTTTCAGTCTCTTTTTACATACGACTAAAAAAGTGGTTGTTTGCTGGCAAATTTCACGACCTGTTAACCTCCTTTCTGTAATTCTGACAACCTCAATATAAACCGCTGTCACTCTGACAAGCTCAAAACATGCGACTATCGTTCGGATAAGCTCGGAACACACGACTGTTGGGAGAAATCTCTTAAGGCGTATTCCCGCCGTACCCCGAGGACTCCACTTGAGGAGTCCCCGCGTTTTTGTTTGTCCCGGAGACTCACTCCCCGTATTCTCGGGAGTCCCCACGGATGGGAATGCTCAGATTATCATCACCATCATCAAAAAGGACTCCCTTTCAGATTCGGAGGGGAATCAATTTTTGCTGGTGTTGGTCAATGTAAAATTAATTAAAAACAATCAGAATAAACAAAACCAAAATAAAGTGGATCCAGACTAATTTTGTCAACTTCATATTTTTTTCGAACAAAATCCATTTTGAAAGTACTTCCTGTAAGTAAGTAAGTAAGTAATTTATTTATAACCCACCATTTCGAAAAAGCGGAGTAAATAAAAGAAAATAAATAAAAGACATACATACACAGAAAAAGACACTAATTTTCAGTCATCGGTTAGGAAACAGTGTAGAAGGTCGTGCGCTGGTTGGGCTCTGTTGTCAATGATTTTTGATAACGACGAAGAAACATAAAAAAAAAAAAAACATCCTGTATTCTCGCTGTTTCTGTCCGCGTGGAGTGACTCCCCCTATTCTCGCCGTTCCTTTCGATTCCCCAAGAAGTCCTCGGGGAACGCCGAGAATACACCTTAAATGCGTTTTTCCGCTGAATATTTGCGTCCCACAAACTCCTGAGTGTTTGTAACGGAAAGAGAAGTATGACCTGGTTTTTGGGATCCCAAAACGTAAGTGGAGGGATACCTATGACATTGCAAAAGTTTTCCGTCCGTCCGTCTGTCCGTCCGTCCGTCTGTAAGCACGATAACTCTCGAAGGGAATGAGATATTTTGATGAAACTTGGTGTGAGGATTGTTTGGGTCAAGAGTAAGATCGAGTTCGTAGATGGGCTTTGTAGCCCTATATTTAGGGGAGGGGGAGGGGGGTTAACTTTAAATTAAGGGGCAAGCAAAATATTTTTCAACAGCTAATGGGACAGTCGATTATGGTTAAGGAAATGCTGAACACGATGGTGGAGACCATTTTCTTGTCGGACAAGTAGTTCGCCCGGAGCCCGGCCAAAACCGGAAAGTTTGTTAAAAGTAACAGTTTTATTTGAAGTTAATTATATGTTCGGATAAGGGGTAGGAAGACATGCTGAACACGATGGTGAAAATCATTTTCTCGCCGGGTAAGTAGTTCGCCCGGAATCCGGCCAAAACCGGAAAATTGTTGAAGTACTTGTAGTTGATTAGATATACGATTTAGGGGTAAGAAGAGATTCTGAATCCGTGTATGACAGTCATTTTGTACACCGACATATAGTTCGCTTGGAATCTGGCTGGAACGCGGAAATTTTTTTTAAGTTAATTTTTAATTTGGAGTTGATTAGATGTTCGATATAGGGGAAAAAAGATACGCTGAACTCGATTCTAGCTTTTTTTTGCCGGATAGGTAGTTACGGAATTCGGCCGAAACCGGGAAATTCGCAGAAGTAAGGCAGGAAGTTTTTGTCAAAACAGATATGACTTATAGGGGAAAACACAAACATGCTGAATCCATATCTGAACTTGGTTTTCTCAGATGATTGGCTTTTTGGCCTTAATCTGTTTCTGAATTTTAATGGCAAAAATGTTCAAGGAGTCTGGCGAAGACAGGATCTGGCGTCGACAAGACCCAATTGTCTGAATCAAATATTGCATTTTTGGGATCCCATCGAAACCTTTGGTCTTGTTTTTTACGCCCTTACCATTCTGCACTAGAAGAATCCTCAGTTTTATTTCTACCTGCTTGAAAAACTGCTAATTTTATTACTTGAACTCCTAGACTGCACCGGTTGATTTGAATTTCCCGCCAAATATAAGCAACAAAACTGAAAGTCAACTCTTGTCAAATCTGAACCACAGTGCGAGCCACAATATACTCATTGGTCAGGGAAACTGACTTGTCCGCCACACAAACGATTGCGGGAACACTCTTTTTGAGCCACCGCCTCTTTGTGAGATCACGGAAAAACGTCTTCAGGCATCTAGTCGATTCGGTAACTCACGTTTCATTAACCGCCTTGGTATAATTCTGAAAAGCTCGGTGTGCATGTTCTCTAAGCTCAGAGGCGTTACTAGCCAAAATGGGTTTTTATGGCACTTGCAGCCTCTGGCTCAAGTGCCATATACCGATCACAATTCCGTCTGTCGGTCTGTCGGTCGGTCCGAGTTTTTTGTCCAACTTATCCGAGTTAGGGTACTTCCAGATGTGCTAGGACAATGAAACTTGGCATGCATATCAGGGACCCGACCAAACTAACCTGGAAATAATCAGTTTCCCGATCCAACCATATGCGGGGGAGTGCGGGGGCTGGAAACTTGAAAATTTAGGGCATTTTGTCACTTTTTTCCGAGTTAGGGTACTTCTAGATGAGCTAGGACAATGAAACTTGGCAGGAATATCAGGGACCCGACCAAATGAACCTGGAAATAATAAGTTTCCCGATCCGACCATATGCGGGGGAGTGGGGGCGCTGGAAACTTGAAAATTTAGGGCATTTTGTCACACTTTTTCGAGTGAGGGTACTTCCAGATGAGCTAGGACAATGAAACTTGGCAGGAATATCAGGGACCCGACCAAACTAGCCTGGAAATAATCAGTTTCCCGATCCGACCATATGTGGGGAAGTGGGGGCGCTGGAAACTTGAAAATTTAGGGCATTTTGTCACACTTTTTCGAGTTAGGGTACTTCCAGTTGTGCTAGGACCATGAAACTTGGCAGGCATATCAGAGACCCGACCAAACAAACTTAGAAATAATCAGTTTTCTGATCCGACCATTTTTTTTTTTTGGGGGGGGGGGGGGGTGGAGGGCAGGGGAATCCGGGAAATTGAGAAGTGTGTAACTTTCGAACGGATGATCGGATTGTAATGAAACTTCATAACTGAATAGAATGTATATCTGTAATGTCCCGTTTAAAATCTTGACCGGATTCGGTAGCCAGGGGGGAGTTGGGGGGGGGGGGGGAGGAGACCGGAAATTTCAAGAAACGGTTAGAATGGAGGGATCGGAGTGAAACTTGCTGGGAAGAACAAGCATCTGCTCTAGATAAGTCCTTTAGACCATTGTACTGGATCCGGACACTTATGGGGGGGGGGGGTCCCGGAATTCCGGTGATGGTGGTTTTGGGGATTTTCACGATGAAACTTGGCAGGCATATCAGGGACCCATTCAAACTGACTTCAAAATAACAATTTTGTCGATCAGATAATGGTGGGGGGAGTGGAGGGAGGGGAATCCGAAATTTTCAGTCATGCGCAATTTTGGAATGGGTGATCGGATTCGAGTGAAATTTAAGAATTGAACAGAGGACATTTCTCCGATGATTTTTTTCATATCCGGACCGGATCCGGCAGGGGGGCGGAAAATACATGACCCGTTTAGAATGGAGGGATCGGGATGGAACTTTGTGGGAAGAACAAACAGATGCTCTAGGTAAGTCATTTGCTGAATCGGATTGGCTACGTGCACCGCGGGGGAGCTGGGGGGGGGGGGGCCGGAAATCTCGAGAAACGGTTAGAATGATGGTATTGGAGTGAAACTTACTGGGAAGAACAAACATCTGGTCCATGTAAATCTTTTACATAATTTGACTGGATCCGGACACTTAAGGGGGGGGGGGAGGAGGAGGGGGTTTCCCGGAATTCCGTTTTTTGGGGGTTTTCACGACGAAACTTGGAAGGCATATCAGGGACCCGGTCAAACTGACTTGGAATAAAAAAAAATTCTCGATATGATAATCTTGGGGGGGGGTTGAGGGAGGGGAATCCGGAATATTTCGTAATGCGTAACTTTGGAACGGGGGATCGGATTCGAGTGAAATTTAATAATTAAACAGAGGACATTTTTGTCTGGTGACCTTTTTCATTTCCGGACCGAATCCGGCAATTATTGGGGGGAGGGCGGAAAATACTTGACCCGCTATCTGGATCGAACTTCGTGGGAATGACAAACAGATGCTCTGGATTAATCATTTACAGAACCGGATTGGCTCCGGTTATTTTGGGTGGAGTTGGAGGAGGAGGGGGGGGGGTCTGGGATTCTGGTGATCGCGCGTTAAGGTACTTCCAGATGTGCTAGGACGATGAAACTTCGCTGGAATATTGGAGACTCAACAACATTTGCTTAGAAATTGCTACTTCCCAAATCCGATTATTCCTCAAAGTACAAATCTTAAGTAAAGTAAAGTAAAAAAAATACTTTTAAGCAATATATGCATTTTCTTGATGCCCATCAGCCCATTAGCATTTTTGCCTCAAGGGTTTTGCTTACAAATGAAGTTCCAGCTCCCTTAGAGTGCGCATCTCAACCGCAAAGTCGAAACTTACTTTTGATCAATCAAATCATCTTGACCCATGCAAGTGCCATATGAGCTTATAGCTCTTGTTTTTAGGGGGGGGGGGGGGGCAAGTTATTTACCGACTGGCTGGTAATTTTTACCGACTGTTTTTGCAGATAAAAACGACTAATATTGAGAAAAAACGACTGTGTTGACGAAAAACCGGCTGATTTTAAGAAAACTACTATTTTTAAGAAAAAATCTACTATTTTACGAGAAACCGATTGTTTGGTTTTAAATGGACTGTTTCCAAGAAAAAAATCGACTGTTTTTACGAAAAATCGCGTAGCTTCGCGCCGACTCGGCTATTTTTACCCACTGGCCGACACCACTCGGGGGTGGGGGTCGTCCCCCCTTCCCCCCAGTCGTGACGCCCCTGTCTAAGCTGCGGAGGAACTTTAGCTTCATAATACGATTTTGTTTTAGCTCCCTTTCAAATTTGGCTTTCTGGCGAACTCTTTTTTTGCTGGGAAACCAGTTCCTGGAAGGCTTTCTACAATCCCAAGTGAACTCGTGACTGATCCCGCGAGATCTTGGAAAGAGTAATTCACTAGCTTTACAGACGACCGATGACAGATAGCCTACCCGGTGTTTGGAATAGAATATAACTATCCCAGCGTTACCGTGAAATTTTGCCTTTCTCTCTTGATAAATAAAGAAAATGTACTTAAATCACTTTGCTATTTTTTGTCAGCAAATACGCTTAAGAGGAATAGCTAATCGGTTATTGCACAACTCCACAAACTGCTCGGACAAAACATTTATAGCATCTTTCATGTAAAAGGGCCACGAGTGTGAGATTGGAGATTTTGGAGAAATATAGTAAATCACGTTGCTGTTTCGTCATAGAATACGCTTAAGAGGAATACTCGTCGGTTTAATGAATGAATTTATTACGTGATTTAGAATTCCGGCATTTCACAAATAAAAAAGTAACAAAACTAAACATCTAAAATAAACTACGAATCACACAACTTTGTACAAACAACTAATCAAAAGAAAAAGAAAAAAACAACTAAATAATACACATAGTGAATTCCATTATCAAACACAAAAAACACATATTTTTAAATCAAGTCATAATTCCAAATCCAACCGTTTAGTTTTCCTATTGTCATAAATACCGGAACAGAACTCCTGTATCTGAGGATTCTGGGGGATTTTCTCGCCGTGGTCAGTTACGTAGCCTATAGGGGAAGAAGGAGAAGGGAGGATATTACGTAGTCGGAGAAAACACTGTAATAAAAAATCTTGCAGTATTTCCTACTGGGATTAATATTGTCTCGACTGAGATAAGATTATTTATAATTCGGATTAGTCTTATCCCAGTAGAGATAAGATTAATCCCAGTAGCAAATACTGCAGTTAACTTTAATCCTTTCTCGGAGAAACTTTACCATCAAACCAAACCAAATGGCAAAAATTCAGAGGGAAAACAGTATTTCTACCGTCACCATTAACCTTGCGGAACGCGATGCCTCAGAAGAAATCATAGGCTATTATTTGGTTGTGCCAAATAATTCACAGCGAATCGCGCACACAAAATAATATGCCTATGAATTCCCACTTACTCAAATATCGTTGTTGGTGATACTGGTACAGACAGTGCAGACGAACAAGACCAAAGGTTTCGATGGGATCCCAAAAATCTAATAATTGATCCAGACAATTGGGTCTTGTCTTCGCCAGATCCAGTCTTCGCCAGACTAATCATCAGAGAAAACCGTGTTCAGGTATACCTCTATAAGCCATATCTATTTTGACGATACTGACCGAAACTTCCTGCTTTACTTCTGCCAAATTTCCGGTTTCGCCCGAATTCCGAGCGAACTACTAGTCCAGCCAAAAAAAAGAAAATTCAGAAACGAATCCAGCGGATCTCTCTATCCCTTCGAATCAACTTTAAATAAAACTTTGACTTAAAAACAAATTCTGGTTACAACCGGATTCCGAACTAACTATGTACGGGTAAAAAATTATTGCCATATACAGACTCAGCGTCTCTTCTTACCCCTAAATCTGTCATCTAATCAACTTCAGATAAAACTTTCGCTTTAAACAAACTTTCCGGTTTTGGCCGGATTCCTGGCGAACTAGTTGTCCGGTGAGAAAATGGTATTCATCATCGTGTTGAGCATGTCTTTTTACCCTTAAATCTAACATTTAATCAACTTCAAATGAAACTTTTACTTTTAACCAACTTTCAGGTTTTTGCCGGATTCCGGACGAACTACTTTTTCCGACAAGAAAATGATTTTCACCATCGTGCTCAGCATGTCTTCTTACCCCATAATCGACTATCACATTAGCTGTTTAAAAATATTTTTTTGTCCCTTAATTTGAACCCCCTCCCCCACCCTCAAATATAAGGCTACACAGCCCATCTTCGAACTTGATCTGTACTTTGACCCAAAGAATCCTCCCACCAAGTTTCATCAAAATATCTCAATCCCTTCGAGAGTTATCGTGCGGACAGACGGACAGCCGGACAGACGGACAAACAGACGGACAACTTTTGCGGTGTCATGGGTATCACTCCACTTACGTTTTGGGATCCCAAAAAGCAAGAATCTGAAGAAGCTGTAGGCGACTTTCAACATCAACAGAAATTAGCACATCCGGCAAAGGGAAGTCACGTCACTGTTCTTAAAGCACAACTCTTACTAGAAATGACTTTTTCACGATGAAACAGCTCAGAAATATCGTTTCCGAGCCCGAAGACGAAATACGCCAATGAACCTTTAGAAGAACAAGAAACGTCACCCAAAAAATATCTCTACATTGATTCAAACCCTGTGTAAGCCAAGTAACAGCGTTTGTTGTCGTGACGTATCCGGCTCTTCGCTGGGCACACGGCGATTCTTCCTCGGCAGGAAGAGTAGTCATCAAGAGTATACCATTCTTTGCAACACGAAATTAGCAATTTTCTTGTCACAGCTTGTCAACCCTATCCGGCCTTCCCGTTCTCCGCCGCGGCGACTCGCCGCAAAATATTTGAAAACTGAACGTGTCGTGGTTAACGAGACCAAAGGTTTCGATGGGATCCCGAAAGTTGAATATTTGGTCCAGACAATTGAGTCTTGTAGATATCCGGTCTTCGCCAGACTCCTTATACATTTTTACTATTACAATTTAGAAACAGTTTAAGGCCAATGGTAATCATCTGAGAAGACCAAGTTCAGATACGGATTCCGCATGTATGTTTACCCCTACAACCTACGTCATATCTACTCTGACGAAATTGATCAGAACTCTCAAAAACGAATTCAGCATGTCTCCTTACCAGGGGCGTCGCAAGTGCATTTTCGGTGAGGGGTGCAGAGCCAAAATTTTACCGAATCTTTAAAAAATTTTATCGAATCCTAGAACTAAGAATTCGAGCTTTAAAATTATGGAACAGAAACGATTACGTAGGAAGAGTAACAATAAAGGGCAGCATGAAAGACGATAAACCAACTATTAGGCGGCATTCTGGCGAAGCCCACATGGGAATATATTGCCGGGCATGATTGCAGTAACAGCTGTATCTATTGTAGCAAATAAAAAATTAAATCGAGCGCCGCAGGCGAAAATTTTCGAAATCAATTTTTTTTCTGTAGGCTAAAATTTAACTGCTTCTCTTACAAATTCCATCATTTACCGTTGATTAAATGCCGAGACTCTAAGAAGTTCCAGAAACCGGATGGAGCGACGTTCCGGCAGCAGCAGCAACAGTAGTCTAGTGAATATACTACCAATAATCACATAAAGTGAGCGCCGCAGGCGAAATTTTTGCGGCTTTTCCTGCCAAATTTAATTTCCATTCAAATTCTAGCCTTTAATGTTACCCCCGTCAAATGACGCGCCCTTCCATTCTTTTTGGGATCCAAAATAAGGGCTATCGATAGTATCATAGATCATCACTTTTGTCTGCGACCAGTGCTTCACTCGACCTCTTCTGAGTTTCGAGGTCCGTGGTAACTTCCGAATCCTGGCAATTATAACGAATAAATTACCGAATCCCAGTTATTAAAAAAAACTTATACCGAATAAGTTTAGACCGATAGCATGTTCGGGATTCTGTATAACTACCGTATCCCGGTTATTATGCCGAACTGTTTTGGTATCGAAAGACTACCGAACAATATTCATATTTGGTATACATTCGTCGAAACTGGATTCATGGTTAACTTCCTAACCCTGGAAATTATACTGAATAAATTACCGAATCCCAATCATGATACCAAATAATTTGAACCAATAGCTTATTCGGGATTCTGTGTAACTACGGAATCTCCATAAATATACCGAATAGTTCCGGCATCGAAAAATTACCAAATGATTTCAGTAAATTCTCTCACCAAATTCGTGATAACTACCGAATACTAGCAATTATACCGAATACCGATCATTATACCGAAGAGATTTGTCCAGATAGCCTATTTAGGAATCTGTATAACTACCGAATCCCCGTAAATATATCGAACAGTTCTGCTATCGAAAAAATACCGAACAATTTTAGTAAAATTTGGGGGGACCCGTCTTTTCGCCCACCCGTCGATTCGCCCAACCGTCATTAGACCCAAAAAATACGTCACATCCCCCACTTTTTCCGACAGTTCGCCTAACCGTCACAAGACCCAAAATATCCGTCGATTCGCCCACCCGCTGATTCACCCACCCGTCGATTCACCCACCCGTCGATTCACCCACCCGTCAATTCACCCACCCGTCGATTCACCCACCCGTCGATTCACCCACCCGTCGATTCGCATACCGTCGATTCGCCCAACCTCGGTTTCGTGAAGCGTCGATTCACCCACTTCTAATATCCGTCGATTCGCCCACCCGTCGATTCGCCCACCCGTCATAAGACCCAAAAAATCCGTCACAACCCCCACTTTTTCCGACAGTTAACCTACCCGTCACAAGACCCAAAAAATCCGTCGATTCGCCCAAAAAATCCGTCACAAACCCCACTTTTTCCGAAAGTTCGCCTACCCGTCACAAGACCCAAAATATCCGTCGATTCGCCCAATTTTCAAAATCAACCTCTGACCTGGCGCGGCCTTTATCATTAAACGCGGTATCAGAAAGCGACTGAGTCGCAGGGGAGTAATTAAGAAGGTTACGATACCGTCCCATGTAAATAAGGGTGGAAACTAGTAAATATAGCTTGGGGCAGATTGATCAGAAGCATCAAAAAGAGGATGAATGCAAGAGTAAAACATCAGAAAAAAGAGCTACCGTTTTTATGGCACTTGCAGCTCCGCTCAAGTGCCATATACCGATCACTTTTCGGTCTGTCTGTCATGCCACTGTCCTCAAGTTAGGGTACTTCCAGACGTGCTAGGACGATGAAACTTGGCAGGTATATCACGGACCCGACCAAACCAACTTGAGAATAGTCATCTGCCCGATCCGACCAGGGGGGGGGAGGGGAGACCGCGGAATCCGGAAGTTAGCAGCATGCATAGCTTTCGAACAGGTGATCGGATCTTAATGAAACTTGATATTTGGAAAGACCTCTTGTCTCAGATGTCTCCCTTCAAGTCCGGAATGGATCTGGTGACTTTGGGGGGGGGAGTTGGAGGGTGGAACCGGAAATCGTGTGACATGTTCATAGTGGACGGATCGGGATGAACTTGGTGGGAAGTACAAGCACAAGCCCTAGATACATAGTTGACAAGATCGAACCGGATCCGAGCACTGTGGGGGAAGTTGGAGGGCGGGTTCCGGAATTCCGGTGATCCCGACTTAAGGTGCTTACACATGTGCTAGGACGATGAAACTTGGCAGGCATATTAAAGACCCGACCAAACTAACCTGGAAATCCGACCCGGTGGTCGGAAGATCCGACCTCCGTGGGGGGAGTGGAGGGAGGGGAAATCCGGAATATTGACGTATTTACAAATTTTGAACGGGGAATCGGATCTTAATGAAGCTTTTATACTTGGAGAGACCTCGTGTCTCAGATGTCACAGTTCAAGTCTGTGATAGATCGGATGACTTTGGGGGGAGTTGGAGGGGGGACCGGAAATCGCGTGACATCTTCAGAGTGGACGGATCGGGATGAAACTTGGTGGGAAGAACAAGCACAAGCCGTAGATACATAGTTAAAAGACCGGACTGGATCCGAGCACTGTTGGGGGGAGTTGGAGGGAGGGTTCCAGAATTACCGTGATCCCGACTGAAGATGCTTACACATGTGCTGGGACGATGAAACATGGCAAGTAGTTAGTGCCTCCACAATTTTAACTTAAAGGACATTTTAATACTTTAAAACTAGGCTGTGCTTCCAACAAATATGGCGAGGTGCAGCGCGAAGCGCTGCGCCGAGGGCGTCTAAATCCCCAGCCACACTAACTAACCACACCCAAACCGCCTGGTGCTGTAACCACATTTCTAAGTTTTCATGTTCATTTCCCAATATAGTTAGGGGTTCCTCTCAGTTACCAGGAATGAATTTTAGCATCGGTTAAGGCAGAGAATGGTTTTTCTTGCGAAAGCCAAATAATCTCAAAACAATAAATACTTGTTAAAATGGTTTCCCTGGGTCGGATGTCGGGCCGAAACCTTAAAGGGGCCAGGGTGAGAGGTTATTACCCTGTCAAAATTTACGTGTGTGTACTAAATAGCTAACCATGGGTTATGACTAAATATACACAGTTATTAAAGGGTAGAATTACCGGACACACGTCGTTGTTTGTAGAATGTGGTCCTTAATGGTCATCATATGTGCTTTAAGGAGTGAAAATCAATTCTAGGCTCAGTCTGGAGTCATCAGGTAAATACTACAGAACGTAGCGGCACCATCCCAAGATAATTATGTATGGGATCTCCAGTAAATGTAGTGGTTAGCCTATGAAAACCTCTGAAAACCTGAAAATCTGAAAACCTCTTAATACTTTAAAACTAGGCTGTGCTTCCAACAAATAACCCACGGCTTTTGCTGTTTTAAGCCTTTTCCGAGACCCGTTGACTTGTAGCGAAGACAGGGAAAAAATTTACAGAACCGGTTTTCCTGATGGAAAAACTTGTCGCAGACAACCGTCGACAGCGTGATCCACATCGAAGACAGCAAGACACAGCAAGTGAGAAACTCAGCATGGTTTTATTAGAGGGGCTAGAATGTACCGTACAAAGTTGGGGTCTCCGGGCTTAGAAATATATGGAGTGATTATGGAAGTTGGTTGCGTTAGTATTAGAGGTAAGACAGGTCCTCTAAGAACAGCCGTTTCTCCGATTTGACCACCGTGGGGTGAGTGGAGGGAGGGGGAATCCAGAATCTTCAGGTATGCCTAACTTTTGAACGGGTGATCGGATCTCAGTGAAGCTTGATATTCGGAAAGAACTCATGTCTCAGATGTCCCATTTCAAGTTCGGACAGGATCCGATCAATGTGGGGGAGCCGGGGGGGGGGGGGGCCGGAAATTTTGTGACACGCTTCGAATATAGCGATTGGGATAACACTTGGTGGGAAGAACAAGCGTAAGGCCTAGACACATCAGTGACAGAACCGGACCGGATTCGGTCTTTCTGGGGGAGTTGGAGGGGGATCCAGAATTCCGGTGACCGCAATTTAATGTAGGCTACTTCCAGATGTGCTAGGACGACAAAACATGGCTGGAACATTAGAGACTTGGCAAGATCGGCTTAGAAATTGTCACTTCCCAGGTCCGACCATCCCTTAAAGTACTCATCTTAACCGCAAAGTACACAAAATACTTTTCAGCAAAACCTACATTATCATGATCCCCATGAGCACGTGATCATTTTTGCCAGAATGGTTCTGCTTAGAAATGAATTTCTGCACCCTTAAAGTGCGCATCTTAACCGAAAAGTAAAAAAAAATACTTTTGACGAACCATATGTATTCATGATCCTAAAGGGCCCATGATAATTTTTTTGTCAAGGGTTTTGATTCCAGAAGAATTTCTAGCGCCCTTAAAGTGCACATAATCACAGCCAAGTGCAAAAAAATTACCAAACAATACATTCTCGTGATTCCCAAGAGTTATAATATTCAGTATGTACCCAACAATTGCGAAATCATAACAGAAAATATCACAACTGTAGCGAAGTGTTATTTGTTATTGAACTAAATTACGTCACAGATATGTAATTCTTGATGCTAGTAAGACCATCCGCCTTACATGAGGGGAAGCTGGAGGGGGGAGGAGGGGGTATGGCCACAACATGCCCTTTAACATCCTAACCACAGGCAGTTACGGTTCGGACCTAGAAACGGGTCAATTAGCTCATCAGCTCTTACGACAAGTCTCATTAGAGCCAAGCATTTTCCGGAAAACCTCCCGCAAATGAGTTTTTCATCAATTCCACACGCAATCTGGCGATCTACTAGTGATACTTTTCGCACTTCTGTTAAACTGGATACTGGATATTCCAGTTTTCCCTTACTTGATGAAAGCTTTGTTCTAAGGCCAAGTATCAGGCTGGAGAATTAACACACATATTTTCGTGCCGTTGAAAAACGGTAAGTAATGTCTTGTAAAAGTTTGACCAGAACCGATCAGAGTGCCGAGATAGGGGCATGAAAACCCTAAACAAACAAAAATGGGGATATCATAGACGTTTTTCGGGTGGTTCCCAAAATCAGCACGATCTTTTTGCCCACCTCACAATGCCCACGACTCAAAATGCCGTAGTTCAGGGTGAAATCAAAATTGTCAAAAATGTCATTCCGACAGTTGAAAATGCTCTCAGGGAAGGCTAAAATCGTCCTGGTTCAAAGTGCCGACGACTAACTGTCGGTAGGGGAGGTCAAAATGATCTGGGACAACGGACAGCGAGATTAAAAGGGACAGGATTACTACGGAAAATTATGAAAGGATTATTTTATAATTCATCAAACTAGAATGATTTGCGCGAAAGTACGAAGAAATGGCGATCTAAACCTTGCACCCTGAAGGTAAGAATCGTTAAAAATAACAGTTTTGAGCTCACTGTTGGTGTTTCATTTCTATTTTCAGAATTCGAAATTACATTGTAACTGAACAGTTTCAATGCACGATTATCGCCATCCTGATACTCGGTCCGCGCCTTTCGTTTCATTCATCACTAGGTCCAATTTACTACGGCCTGAACACCTCAAACTGTACGATCGTGGGCATTCTGAACCGTGGGCTGGGTCGTAGGGCATTTTGAATCGTGGACATTTTGAATAGTGGGCATTTTGAGTCGTGGGCATTTTGAGTCGTGGGCGTTGTGATCATGGTCATTATGAGCGTC
Organism: Branchinecta sandiegonensis; assembly: GCA_030848855.1. Taxonomy (NCBI): domain Eukaryota; kingdom Metazoa; phylum Arthropoda; class Branchiopoda; order Anostraca; family Branchinectidae; genus Branchinecta; species Branchinecta sandiegonensis. Next base: position 9,623,470 of record JAUPMV010000003.1, on the reverse strand, counting down.
AGCCCATTTTTCCTGCTGGACCGATTCAGCTAAAAATCAGGTTCAGCCCGGAACAACAAAAGAAATCCGGTAATAACTTAAGTGAAAAAGTTGACTTATAATTGTCGTCGGCCAGCTGTTCTGCAGAAGCTTGTAAAGCTACCGACTAATTAGTACAATTTCCGATTCATCCGACAAGGGTCATATATAAGGAAGAATAAAATAGATCAGAATATCCCTTGGAGCTTCAGTATTCCAGCTGTAATAGTCTCATAAATATTCTCCTCTGGGTTTCCGTCGGAACCTTTGGTATTCCTGCCGCCCAACTTCTAGCCGACTTTTGGTCGATTCTTCCGACCAAAGGAGTACCAGTCAAATTTTAATCTATTGAGAATCGAATGATCGTGTGGCGTTATAATTTCCTTTAACCGACCAAATAATCGCAATATGTAGCCTACCGCTTTCGGTACATGTTGTACTTAAAAACATGGTAGCTCATTGATATTTTACTCTTGCATCCATCCTCCATTTCCTCTTTCATTATCAGCACCGAGGTCTTATATCATGCTTCTCATCATTCTGGCTCAAGCTGTATTGACTAGTTTTCACCCTTATTTACATCGGACGGTATTGTATCCTTCTTAATTACTCCCCTGTGACTCAGCCGCTTTGTTCCATCGCGTTCAATGAAAAGAGCCGCGCTGGATCAAAGGTCAGTTTTGAAAATTGGGCGAATCGACGGATATTTTGGGTCTTGTGACGGGTAGACGAACTTTCGGAAAAAGTGGGGGTTGTGACGGATTTTTTGGGCGAATCGACGGATTTCTTGGGTCTTGTGACGGGTGGGCAAACCGTCGGAAAAAGTGGGGGTTGTGACGGATATTTTGGGTCTTATGACGGGTGGGCGAATCGACGGATCATAGAATTGGGCGAATCGACGCTCAAGCAACAGGACGTTGGGTGAATCGACATTGGGCGAATCGACGGGTGGGCGAATCGACGGGTGGGTGAATCAGCGGGTGGGCGAATCAGCGGTTGGGCGAATCAGCGGTTGATTAAATCGACGGATTTTTAGATTGGGTGTATTGACGGGTGGGTGAATCGACGGGTGGGGGTAGTGACGGCGACCCAATTTGGGTCGCCGTCACTACCCCCACCCGTCGATTCACCCACCCGTCAATACACCCAATCTAAAAATCCGTCGATTCAACCAACCGTCGATTCACCCAAACGTCGATTCGCCCAACGTCGATTCGCCCAACCGCTGATTCGCCCAACCGCTGATTCGCCCACCCGCTGATTCACCCACCCGTCGATTCGCCCACCCGTCGATTCGCCCAATGTCGATTCACCCAACGTCCTGTTGCTTGAGCGTCGATTCGCCCAATTCTATGATCCGTCGATTCGCCCACCCGTCATAAGACCCAAAATATCCGTCACAACCCCCACTTTTTCCGACGGTTTGCCCACCCGTCACAAGACCCAAGAAATCCGTCGATTCGCCCAAAAAATCCGTCACAACCCCCACTTTTTCCGAAAGTTCGTCTACCCGTCACAAGACCCAAAATATCCGTCGATTCGCCCAATTTTCAAAACCGACCTTTGATCCAGCGCGGCTCTTTTCATTGAACGCGATGGAACAAAGCGGCTGAGTCACAGGGGAGTAATTAAGAAGGATACAATACCGTCCGATGTAAATAAGGGTGAAAACTAGTCAATACAGCTTGAGCCAGAATGATGAGAAGCATGATATAAGACCTCGGTGCTGATAATGAAAGAGGAAATGGAGGATGAATGCAAGAGTAAAATATCAATGAGCTACCATGTTTTTAAGTACAACATGTACCGAAAGCGGTAGGCTACATATTGCGATTATTTGGTCGGTTAAAGGAAATTATAACGCCACACGATCATTCGATTCTCAATAGATTAAAATTTGACTGGTACTCCTTTGGTCGGAAGAATCGACCAAAAGTCGGCTAGAAGTTGGGCGGCAGGAATACCAAAGGTTCCGACGGAAACCCAGAGGAGAATATTTATGAAACTATTACAGCTGGAATACTGAAGCTCCAAGGGATATTCTGATCTATTTTATTCTTCCTTATATATGACCCTTGTCGGATGAATCGGAAATTGTACTAATTAGTCGGTAGCTTTACAAGCTTCTGCAGAACAGCTGGCCGACGACAATTATAAGTCAACTTTTTCACTTAAGTTATTACCGGATTTCTTTTGTTGTTCCGGGCTGAACCTGATTTTTAGCTGAATCGGTCCAGCAGGAAAAATGGGCTGACGCTCATAATGACCATGATCACAACGCCCACGACTCAAAATACCCACGACTCAAAATGCCCACTATTCAAAATGTCCACGATTCAAAATGCCCTACGACCCAGCCCACGGTTCAGAATGCCCACGATCGTACAGTTTGAGGTGTTCAGGCCGTAGTAAATTGGACCTAGTGATGAATGAAACGAAAGGCGCGGACCGAGTATCAGGATGGCGATAATCGTGCATTGAAACTGTTCAGTTACAATGTAATTTCGAATTCTGAAAATAGAAATGAAACACCAACAGTGAGCTCAAAACTGTTATTTTTAACGATTCTTACCTTCAGGGTGCAAGGTTTAGATCGCCATTTCTTCGTACTTTCGCGCAAATCATTCTAGTTTGATGAATTATAAAATAATCCTTTCATAATTTTCCGTAGTAATCCTGTCCCTTTTAATCTCGCTGTCCGTTGTCCCAGATCATTTTGACCTCCCCTACCGACAGTTAGTCGTCGGCACTTTGAACCAGGACGATTTTAGCCTTCCCTGAGAGCATTTTCAACTGTCGGAATGACATTTTTGACAATTTTGATTTCACCCTGAACTACGGCATTTTGAGTCGTGGGCATTGTGAGGTGGGCAAAAAGATCGTGCTGATTTTGGGAACCACCCGAAAAACGTCTATGATATCCCCATTTTTGTTTGTTTAGGGTTTTCATGCCCCTATCTCGGCACTCTGATCGGTTCTGGTCAAACTTTTACAAGACATTACTTACCGTTTTTCAACGGCACGAAAATATGTGTGTTAATTCTCCAGCCTGATACTTGGCCTTAGAACAAAGCTTTCATCAAGTAAGGGAAAACTGGAATATCCAGTATCCAGTTTAACAGAAGTGCGAAAAGTATCACTAGTAGATCGCCAGATTGCGTGTGGAATTGATGAAAAACTCATTTGCGGGAGGTTTTCCGGAAAATGCTTGGCTCTAATGAGACTTGTCGTAAGAGCTGATGAGCTAATTGACCCGTTTCTAGGTCCGAACCGTAACTGCCTGTGGTTAGGATGTTAAAGGGCATGTTGTGGCCATACCCCCTCCTCCCCCCTCCAGCTTCCCCTCATGTAAGGCGGATGGTCTTACTAGCATCAAGAATTACATATCTGTGACGTAATTTAGTTCAATAACAAATAACACTTCGCTACAGTTGTGATATTTTCTGTTATGATTTCGCAATTGTTGGGTACATACTGAATATTATAACTCTTGGGAATCACGAGAATGTATTGTTTGGTAATTTTTTTGCACTTGGCTGTGATTATGTGCACTTTAAGGGCGCTAGAAATTCTTCTGGAATCAAAACCCTTGACAAAAAAATTATCATGGGCCCTTTAGGATCATGAATACATATGGTTCGTCAAAAGTATTTTTTTTTACTTTTCGGTTAAGATGCGCACTTTAAGGGTGCAGAAATTCATTTCTAAGCAGAACCATTCTGGCAAAAATGATCACGTGCTCATGGGGATCATGATAATGTAGGTTTTGCTGAAAAGTATTTTGTGTACTTTGCGGTTAAGATGAGTACTTTAAGGGATGGTCGGACCTGGGAAGTGACAATTTCTAAGCCGATCTTGCCAAGTCTCTAATGTTCCAGCCATGTTTTGTCGTCCTAGCACATCTGGAAGTAGCCTACATTAAATTGCGGTCACCGGAATTCTGGATCCCCCTCCAACTCCCCCAGAAAGACCGAATCCGGTCCGGTTCTGTCACTGATGTATCTAGGCCTTACGCTTGTTCTTCCCACCAAGTGTTATCCCAATCGCTATATTCGAAGCGTGTCACAAAATTTCCGGCCCCCCCCCCCCCCGGCTCCCCCACATTGATCGGATCCTGTCCGAACTTGAAATGGGACATCTGAGACATGAGTTCTTTCCGAATATCAAGCTTCACTGAGATCCGATCACCCGTTCAAAAGTTAGGCATACCTGAAGATTCTGGATTCCCCCTCCCTCCACTCACCCCACGGTGGTCAAATCGGAGAAACGGCTGTTCTTAGAGGACCTGTCTTACCTCTAATACTAACGCAACCAACTTCCATAATCACTCCATATATTTCTAAGCCCGGAGACCCCAACTTTGTACGGTACATTCTAGCCCCTCTAATAAAACCATGCTGAGTTTCTCACTTGCTGTGTCTTGCTGTCTTCGATGTGGATCACGCTGTCGACGGTTGTCTGCGACAAGTTTTTCCATCAGGAAAACCGGTTCTGTAAATTTTTTCCCTGTCTTCGCTACAAGTCAACGGGTCTCGGAAAAGGCTTAAAACAGCAAAAGCCGTGGGTTATTTGTTGGAAGCACAGCCTAGTTTTAAAGTATTAAGAGGTTTTCAGATTTTCAGGTTTTCAGAGGTTTTCATAGGCTAACCACTACATTTACTGGAGATCCCATACATAATTATCTTGGGATGGTGCCGCTACGTTCTGTAGTATTTACCTGATGACTCCAGACTGAGCCTAGAATTGATTTTCACTCCTTAAAGCACATATGATGACCATTAAGGACCACATTCTACAAACAACGACGTGTGTCCGGTAATTCTACCCTTTAATAACTGTGTATATTTAGTCATAACCCATGGTTAGCTATTTAGTACACACACGTAAATTTTGACAGGGTAATAACCTCTCACCCTGGCCCCTTTAAGGTTTCGGCCCGACATCCGACCCAGGGAAACCATTTTAACAAGTATTTATTGTTTTGAGATTATTTGGCTTTCGCAAGAAAAACCATTCTCTGCCTTAACCGATGCTAAAATTCATTCCTGGTAACTGAGAGGAACCCCTAACTATATTGGGAAATGAACATGAAAACTTAGAAATGTGGTTACAGCACCAGGCGGTTTGGGTGTGGTTAGTTAGTGTGGCTGGGGATTTAGACGCCCTCGGCGCAGCGCTTCGCGCTGCACCTCGCCATATTTGTTGGAAGCACAGCCTAGTTTTAAAGTATTAAAATGTCCTTTAAGTTAAAATTGTGGAGGCACTAACTACTTGCCATGTTTCATCGTCCCAGCACATGTGTAAGCATCTTCAGTCGGGATCACGGTAATTCTGGAACCCTCCCTCCAACTCCCCCCAACAGTGCTCGGATCCAGTCCGGTCTTTTAACTATGTATCTACGGCTTGTGCTTGTTCTTCCCACCAAGTTTCATCCCGATCCGTCCACTCTGAAGATGTCACGCGATTTCCGGTCCCCCCTCCAACTCCCCCCAAAGTCATCCGATCTATCACAGACTTGAACTGTGACATCTGAGACACGAGGTCTCTCCAAGTATAAAAGCTTCATTAAGATCCGATTCCCCGTTCAAAATTTGTAAATACGTCAATATTCCGGATTTCCCCTCCCTCCACTCCCCCCACGGAGGTCGGATCTTCCGACCACCGGGTCGGATTTCCAGGTTAGTTTGGTCGGGTCTTTAATATGCCTGCCAAGTTTCATCGTCCTAGCACATGTGTAAGCACCTTAAGTCGGGATCACCGGAATTCCGGAACCCGCCCTCCAACTTCCCCCACAGTGCTCGGATCCGGTTCGATCTTGTCAACTATGTATCTAGGGCTTGTGCTTGTACTTCCCACCAAGTTCATCCCGATCCGTCCACTATGAACATGTCACACGATTTCCGGTTCCACCCTCCAACTCCCCCCCCCAAAGTCACCGGATCCATTCCGGACTTGAAGGGAGACATCTGAGACAAGAGGTCTTTCCAAATATCAAGTTTCATTAAGATCCGATCACCTGTTCGAAAGCTATGCATGCTGCTAACTTCCGGATTCCGCGGTCTCCCCTCCCCCCCCCTGGTCGGATCGGGCAGATGACTATTCTCAAGTTGGTTTGGTCGGGTCCGTGATATACCTGCCAAGTTTCATCGTCCTAGCACGTCTGGAAGTACCCTAACTTGAGGACAGTGGCATGACAGACAGACCGAAAAGTGATCGGTATATGGCACTTGAGCGGAGCTGCAAGTGCCATAAAAACGGTAGCTCTTTTTTCTGATGTTTTACTCTTGCATTCATCCTCTTTTTGATGCTTCTGATCAATCTGCCCCAAGCTATATTTACTAGTTTCCACCCTTATTTACATGGGACGGTATCGTAACCTTCTTAATTACTCCCCTGCGACTCAGTCGCTTTCTGATACCGCGTTTAATGATAAAGGCCGCGCCAGGTCAGAGGTTGATTTTGAAAATTGGGCGAATCGACGGATATTTTGGGTTTTGTGACGGGTAGGCGAACTTTCGGAAAAAGTGGGGTTTGTGACGGATTTTTTGGGCGAATCGACGGATTTTTTGGGTCTTGTGACGGGTAGGTTAACTGTCGGAAAAAGTGGGGGTTGTGACGGATTTTTTGGGTCTTATGACGGGTGGGCGAATCGACGGGTGGGCGAATCGACGGATATTAGAAGTGGGTGAATCGACGCTTCACGAAACCGAGGTTGGGCGAATCGACGGTATGCGAATCGACGGGTGGGTGAATCGACGGGTGGGTGAATCGACGGGTGGGTGAATCGACGGGTGGGTGAATTGACGGGTGGGTGAATCGACGGGTGGGTGAATCGACGGGTGGGTGAATCAGCGGGTGGGCGAATCGACGGATATTTTGGGTCTTGTGACGGTTAGGCGAACTGTCGGAAAAAGTGGGGGATGTGACGTATTTTTTGGGTCTAATGACGGTTGGGCGAATCGACGGGTGGGCGAAAAGACGGGTCCCCGATTCACTATGTCTTCTTACACGTAAATCGAACATCTAATCAAATTCAAATAAAACTTTTACTTTTAACAAATTTTCCGGTTTTGGCCGGATTTCGGGCGAACTACTTGTCCGGCGAGAAGACAATTGTCTTATTCGGACTCAGCATGTCTCCTTACGCCTAAATTGACTATCTCATTAGTTTAAAAAAAAATTTGCTCGCCCCTTAATTTAACCCCCTCCCCCTAAATATACAGCTATGGAGCTTTGATCTGTACTCTGACCCAAAGGGTCAGAGTACAGAGTCCCTTCGAGAGTTATCGTGCTAACAGACAGACGGACGGGAACCTTTACGAAGTCATAGGTATCCTGTCACTTACGTTTGGGACCCAAAATTAGGAAAACCAAGCAAAAGAAAAGAAGTCCAAACAGAAGATAGACCTGATTGCCTGCCATGTCTTCCAATATGAAAAAAAACAAACACTTTGACGCTTTCGTGTATTTATGTGGGAAAGAGTTGTCGGCGGACCTTGAAGCTTTCGGCAAACTTTGCGTTGACTGACTGGCAAAACTTGCCACGGCCGTAAGAGCGCTAAAAAGTCGTAGGTACAAAACACAACAATGGCGAAAGGCGGGGAGCTAGGGGAAATATAAGGGTAGGGTTTTCTGTTCTAATTCTGGTTCTGTAGTTGTTGTCGTTGTTGTTGTTCTTTCTTTCTTTTTCTTTTTTAGTTCATTATTAGGTTAATTTGTTAGAAGTTAGTTTCGTGTTTTTTGTATGGTGTTGTGTCTTTCCGTATATTCCTTTTTCCTCTTTTTTGAATTTATACTCCGTCTTTCTTTTTGTGAGTGTATGATGGGTCATAAATAAATTATTATTATTATTATATAAAGGCAGATTAAGCAAGATAGCGAACGGGTGATCGGGGTGAACGGGTGATCGGATCTTAATGAAACTTGATATTTGGGAAGACCTCGTGTCTCAAATGTCTTTTCTAAAATCCGGACCTGATCCGATGAATGTTGGGGGGGGGGGAAGAACCGGAAATCTTGTGACGTGCTGAGAGTGGAGCGATTGGGATGAAACTTGATTGGAAGAACAAGCACAAGCCCAAGATACATCAGTGACAGAGCCGTATCGGGTTCGGGCACTGTGGGGGGAGTTGGAGGGGGGGGGGGTGCGGAATTCCGGTGATCGCGAATTAAGGCTTTGACATTAGAGACTTGACAAGATACTCTATATGTCTAAGTCCGAAACACGCCAGTGATCCTGAGGAAGAACGAGAAAACGTCGCCCTAACGACTCAAAATCAACAACTCAAATCCTGTGTCAACCAATCCCGACGATCGTTGGGGACAGTTGTGATACCGCTTCCGGCTCTTCCGCTAGGTCCACGGCGATTTTGCATCGGCAAGGAGAGTTAGTCATAAAGAGTATTGGCCTGGAAATTGTAGTACTTATCCTAACCGCAAAGTACACAAAAACTTTTAAGCAAACGATGCATTTTCACGATCCCCATGAGCCCACGATAATTTTCGCCTCATCTTGCTCTTTTACTTGGACATTAGAGACTTGGTAAAACTGGCTTAGAAATTGTCACTTCCCAGATCCGACCACCCCAGAAAATACTTTTAAGGAAAATATAATTTTCGTTATTCCCATGTGCTCATGATCATTTTTGGGTCAGTGGTATTGCTTACAAGTGGACTCTTTAAAGTACAAACAATACCTTTGAGCAGAAGATACATTTTCACGATTCGACGAGCTAATCATTATTTTTGCTTCAAGAATTTTGGTTACAGACGAATGTCTAGCGCCCTTAAAGTGTGCATCATCACAGCCAAATGCAGAAATAAAATAATTTTTACCAAACGATAAGTTGTCGTGATTTCCAAGGACCCATGACCATTCTTAACTCCAGGGTTTTGCTTACAAATGAATAAAACAAACCCAAAATTTACGAAATCCTACTTTCATTAACATTATTTGTTTATAACAAACATTATAACACAACAGGAAGAAATTAATTGCTTCCTGTAATTAATCGCGATGCTTTCTACCATTCTTCTAGTTCGGCAATTCTTATATTCAGAGAATTCGCGGACAAAATGTCTCAAACTCACGGTGAAGGTTTGATGCTAGTATTTCGGTAACGAAACTCGGAGGGATACCTATGACATCGCAACAGCTGTCCATCTGTCCGTCCGTCCGTCTATGAGCACGATAACTCTCGAAGGGAATGGGGTATTTTGATGAAGCTTGGTGTGGCAATTCTTTGGGTCAAGGGAAAGGTCGAGTTCGTAGATGGGCTAAAATGATAATAATATAATATATTCGCAAATTGGATGGCAGGTCGTTAAGCATTTACAATTCGTAGATGGTATGTAGTCCTACATTTAGGGGGGGGGGTCAAATTAAGGGGGCAAACAAAATATTTTTAAACAGCTAATGAGATGATCGATTAAGGGGTAAGAAGATATGCTGAACACGAATATGAAAGCCATTTTCCCGCCTACAAGTAGTTCGCCGGGAATCCGGCTAAAATCGGAAAGTCTGTCAGAAGTAAAAGATTTCTTTGATGTTGATTAGATGTTTGATTTATGGGTAAGAATTCACGCTGAACACTTATTTGAAAATAATTTTCTACCAGGACAAGTAGTTCGCCCGAATCCGGCCAAAACTGGAAAAATTTGTTAAAAGCAAAAGTTTTATTTGTAGTCGATTAGATATAATAATATTTTTATTTTTTTTTATTTGTAACCCACTGTACAGATTAGGATAGTGGAGTAATCAAAGAAAAGAAAAGAAATAAAGACAATACAACATATAACACATAACAACAACAAAAAAGCACTCAATGAAAAAGCCGGATCCGATTTAGAGGTAAGAAGAGATGCTAAATCCGTATATGACATTAATTTTTTACCCGGACATATATTTCGCCCGGAATCGGCTGGAACCGGAAAATTTGTTCAGTTCAGTTCAGTTTATTCATAAAAATAAAAAACACCATTAACTGTTTATGGCCCCACCATAAGGCCTAACATAAGGCCTGGCAATGGCCTGTTGTAAGTTTAATTTTTATTTGAAGTTGATTAGATGTTCAATTCAGGGGAAAGGAGATACGCTGAATTCGTTTTTTAACTTTATTCTTTCGCCGGACAAGTAGTTCCGGAATTAGGCCGAAACCGGAAAATTGGCATAAGCAAGGCAGGATGTTTTCGTCAAAATAGATATTACTTAAGGAATCCATATCTGAACTTGGTTTTCTCAAATGATTAGCAATTTGGCCTTAATCAGTTTCTGAATTTTAATTGTAAAAATGTTCAACGAGTCTGGCGAAGATGGATCTGGCGAAGACAAGGCCCAATTGTCTGGATCAAATGTTGAATTTTTGGGATCCCATCGAAATTTTGGTCTTGTTTCTGAAAAGAAGTGAGGAAAGGCATTTATGGAATCATGGTCAATGTAAAAAAACTGGATCTACCAGGGATGGAGCCTAGCCCGTACCGGTTTTTGTTTCGGTTTTTGCCGGAATCCGGACGAACTACTTGTCCGGCGCCAAAATGGCTTTCACCATCGTGTTCACCATGTCTTCTTACCTCTTCATCGACAATTACATTAGCGGTTGAAAAAGATTTTGTTTGCCCCTTAATTTGAACCCACTGCCCCACCCCTAAACGTAGGGCTACACGGCCCATCTACGAACTTGTCCTTTCACTTGACCCAAAGAAACCTTACACCAAGTTTCATCAAAATATCTCATTCCCTTCGAGAGTTATCGTGCTAACAGACGGACAGACAGACAGATGGACAAATTTTGCGATGTTACTGGTATCCCTCCACTTACATTTTGGGATCCCAAAAAACTCTCTTAGAACAACGTACTAGTTCAGATTAAAAAACATCTATTTCTATTCTTTTTGAGCCCTCGATAACTGCCTTTACCGCAGTCAAATCTAACCCTATTTCAGTACAACGATGCTAAATTAAGGTTTAAGGTTTAATGGAAAAATTGCCACAATAGCAAAAGCTAAATAATAGGCAAAATAGTATTCATTAACTGTTATTGTAGTAGATTTGTAACGGTTAAAACGACAAAGAAACGTTCCAAAATTAAAAGAAAACGGCCGAATGCAAAAACATTAAAAAGGTAAATCGTTCTCTCGATCGACTTTAAATGAGTACCCAGTGCTGACCATGTGACTGTATTCACGTGTCCGGACCCGAATATTACCAAGAACAAAGAAGCACCAGATCTCCGCTCCCTATCTGCGCAATACGACCATGCGGAGTCCATAAACATAGATCCCTATACCCTGTCCAACGAAGAAGAACGAAGGGTAGAAGCTATGCGGTACATCGTACTTCGTTACCTCTGCAAACAGCTGTATCGCAGTAAAGCCCCGATGAAGAAATTCCCAAAGTAAAAGCCGATTGGTTGTCTATCATGTCGTCACATGTGACGCGCTGCAGAGTGGGTCAGCACGCCTCCTACAGTTTTTCCTCTGATATGCGGAGCGGCGAAGAGGGAAGTAGACGGGCATCAATCGAAAGCTCAGCATGTACCTCGAGCTCAGCTCAGTTTCGTCGGGATATCTATAGTCGCTGCATGGGACCAAAGACGGAGGTTCTCTTGGCTTATTTGTTCTTGATGTACTTATCATAAATGCATGCTCACATGCCAGGTTCGAACCAAAACCTTAACTAGCACTAAGGGAGCTTCAGTGTTGCCACGCAATATATCCAATAGGAGAGTAACATTCTCCTTTAATCAGAGACCCATAAATTTCCTGTCATGACTCGCCATTCAGGGGGCTTGTCATTTCCTATGCTTCTATGTTGCTATGTTGCCCGAGCCTCATCTAGTTTCCAAAAATTCCGCTTGGGTCGAATCGGCGTTCTTGCTCAGATAGACAAAATTTATTGGGACTATTCAGCATGCCACCAGGTACCCAAGCTAGGACAAAAGATCCAGGATACTCTTCCATTACAGAGAAATATTCCTAGTTCAGCACAACAGCTGCGAAAAATTTTGTCTATCTGGATAGCCGGGTATTTTATCCCCGTGGGTATTTCTCGAACTATCTGACGCTCGGTCAAGAGTGCATCAGAAATCTCTTATTGACAAGCCCCCTGAATGGCGAGTCATTACAGGAAATTTATGGGTCCCTGCTTTAATGCAGTAATTGTGTTAATAATAATATATGAAGCCTTTGGAAACTTTCTCAGGGCCTTTCCCTTCTTAAAGCGATTTCTAGTGTACTCATCGTATTTGGATAATGAAGAAAGGAACAGTGAGATTTATGGACACCATGAGTGGCCTAAAATATTTGACAGCTGCTTTCCTTCTGGAAGGAAAGAGGAAATTACAAAACACAATGCTGTGAGAACGAGCAGGTGTTGCGAGTCAAGAAGAAGGCGTTTCAAATGTCGGATACGCAGCGAGTACCCATTTAGCCTAAGTGACGACGCGATAGAAGGGGATACTGAACCTAACATTTCCACCTTAAAATTACCGATCTTAGAGGCGTATTCTCGCCGTTCCCCGAGGACTCCACTTGAGGAGTCCCCGCGTTTTTGTTTGTCTCGGGGACTCACTCCCCGTATTCTCGCGAGTCCCCACGGATGAGGAATGCTCTGGTTATCATCACCATCATCAAGAAGGACTCCCTTTCAGATTCGGAGGGGAATCAATTTTTGCTGGTGTTGGTGCAATGTGAACTTTATTGAAAACAATCAGAATAAACAAAACCAAAAATAAAGCGGATCCGTCAACTGCATATTTTTTTTTTTTGAACAAAATTCATTTTGGAAGCATTCCCCGTGTTCTCGCTGTTTCCGTACGCGGAGTCCGCGTCGAGTGACTCCCTCTATTCTCGCCGTTCCCTTCGATTCCCCGAGGAGTCCCCGAGGAACGGCGAGAATACGCCTTATAGGTCCCAGCTGAGTAACGGCGACTATCAAAATATTCGTGCTTCAGTAATTAAATATTAAACAATTTATTTGTAACCCCCTTTCCTATAAAAAGACAAGCGGAGTAAAATTACACAAAAAGAAGAAAAAGACAAAAGCATATGAACTACTTAACCTTTATCTCGGACAGCTTCATCTTCAAAATTCACTTCCAGATTCACACCGATATCCAGCAATCACTAAATTTCAACAAATAAAAATGAATAGATAAATAAAATACTCAAGTTTATCATCTAGGGATATCGCCTTACTCTCATTATTGATCGCACGTTGACACATAATATTTAAATCAATTAACTTAAGTGAAGCTGAGATTTTTTTCTGACATTTGAAATTACCGACAAAAAACACACAAAACGGTCTTTTCGCGAAGCTCATCTTGTGGGGTGAGTATGTGGCACACAATTCTGTTTCCATGAAAAACACTCAGAAGTGTGTGGCACCAAATGTGCCGCAGGAAAATGCCTCTAGGGTGTGATGAACGTCGGCCAATTCACAGACGCGTCAGAATGGGCTTATACAAAGGAGCACCGCAGGATGATCCAAGAAGAAAATTTGTAACGCACAGACGAATGGGTTCCGACTGTAGGTTAGATTCAATGGGGGGGGGGGGGCGAGGGAGTGACAGACGATTTCTTCCAACAGGAAAACAAAAATCTCAAGACAGTTGTGCAAATTACAAATTATTCATCATCTGTGTACAAAGATGTTTAAAAAATGTATCAGGACTTATTATTTCAAATATTGTAAATTTCTCTTGTACCTTCCTCGACGTTATAGGAATTCCCGGAGAACTGCAACGTTTTGCCCTCTGACCCTTGTGCAAAGTTATCTTCAATTTCCCAGGACCTTCACGTTTCTGCCCTTGGCCATTTCTCCGCATTCCATCTAGGAAGAAGATTTTGTGGACCCATTTGTCCCTTTTCTTTCTGTTTTTAGTGTTTATATTTTATCTTCTGCACTTACTACATTTTTGAAAGTTCAGTGTATTTTTTCCTTTTCTTTGTCTGTACTGCGCTATTTTCCTCTTCTTAAGTGCGTAAGTAAAATTCCTTCATCATCACCAAAGGCAGTTCGAGCTCAGGCTAACAGCTAACAAAACCTCTTTTAACGTCTTCGTTTACGTCACCTCGTCTCAATGAGAAAAATCTTTGCATCCGATCATTAAATGCCAACAGCCAACCTAACAAATGAGGACTAGATACGTGTCAAAGTGTGAGTCCAGCAACAAATTCGGCTGTCCAGCAGGACACAGGTCGAAGCACCAAGTTGGTGAAGAAGGGGTGACAGTCATGTATAGTTAATCTTTCAAATCTACCCAACACTGTAAAAAAAAAGTCTTGCAGGATTTGCTACTGGGATGAATCTTGTCTCTATTGAGATACGATTATCTCTCATTCGGATTAATCTTGTCTCCACTGAGATCTCTCATTCGGATTAATCTTATCCCAGTTGAGATAAGCTTGATCCCAGTAGCAACTACTGCAGTTAACTTTAATCCTTACTCGGAAAAACTTTTTACAATGTATAGACTAAGGATAAATTTTTGTTTGACTCTGATCACCCTAGGGATTACCGACTTCCCGGTTTCTGGTGTACACCCTTTCGCGGTACCGCCCAGCACCGACCGAAACCAGCGGTGTCGACACCGGTGCTGGCCGTAAACTAGAGGTTTCCCGCTTCTAAACATGCCGATTTTAATGTTCTTACACGTGCAAACACCAACCGGACACCGCGGCACCGAGCACTTGCTGTAACTAAAATCGAGAGTGGGCAACGCCCCGTCGTTACCCATATTTAATCGTTCGACCTCGTTTCAGCCACACTCCACTGACGAAATTTTACAGAGCTTGTATTTGGAAGCATTTTCTGTACTTCACCATGTAGGAAATCGCTCCTCCTTTTGCAACACAGCCATCCGAATTACATATAAATTGTGTCCAGGGGCGTCGCAAGTGCAGTTTTGTTGGGGGGAGTGCAGAGCCAAAATCTTTACCGAATGTTTCAAATTTTTTTAAAGAATCCCAGAAACTGAGAATTCGAGTTTTAAATTATTCATATTATTGAACAGAGAGGATTACGTACACAGAGTTACAACACTTAAGGGCAGCATGCAAGATGACTAGCCAGCTACTAGGTGTCGTTTTTCCACAGCCCACTTAGAACATATATTGCCGGGCACGATTGCAGTAGCAGCTTTTCTATATTATACCCAAGATAAAATTAAATCGAGTGCCGCAGGAAAATTTTCTAAATCAAATTTGTTTTTTGCTTCCTGTAGGCTACAATTTAATTGCTTCTGATACAAATTCTATCTTTTACCGTGGATGACCAATATCCTAAGGATTTACAGTTACCGGATGGAGCGACGTCCCGGCAGCAGCAGCTACTGTGTGTTAGCAGGGACCCATAAATTTCCTGCAATGACTCGCCATTCAGGGGGCTTGTCAATAACAGATTTCTGATGCGCTCTTGACCGAGCTTCAGATAGTTCGAGAAATAGCCACGGGGATAAAATACCCGACTATCCAGATAGACAAAAGTTTTTGCAGCTGTTGTGCTGAACTAGGAATATTTCTAATAATGGAAGAGTATCCTGGATCTTTTGTCCTAGCTTAGGTACCTGGTGGCATGCTGAATAGTCCCAATAAGTTATGTCTATCTGAGCATGAACGCCGATTCGACCCAACCGGAAATTTTGGAAACTAGGTGATGCTCGGGCAACATAGCAACATAGAAGCATAGGAAATGACAAGCCCCCTGAATGGCAAGTCATTACAGGAAATTTATGGGTCCCTGGTGTTAGTCATTACCACCCACGATCACATAAAGTGAGCGCCGCAGGCGAGATTTTTTTAACTTCGCCTTTTCCATGCAGAATCTAGCTTGAAATGTTTCTCAGATCCCAATCCTGAAGTTTCCTTGACGTTCCTTGACACCCCAGTTACATGACGCGCCCTTCCACAAAATAGAGAATATTTCGAAATGCGTCAGGCAGGAATTTCGTAATTTTTATGAGTAGGGCGTCTTTTTGGGATCCAAAATAAAAGTAAGAGCATCGATGAAATCACAGATTAGTTCTCCTGTCTGCGACCAGTTCTTCACTCGACCTATTCGAGTTTTGAGATTCGTGGCAACTAGCGAATCCTAGAAATTACACCGAATAAATTCCCAGTTATTATACTGAATAATTTGAGAGTGATAGCCTATTCGGGATTCTGTATAACTACCGAATCCCGTAAATTTGCCAAATAGTTCTGATATCGGAAAAACACCGAACAATTTTAGGGTTCCAAAATTTTAATGAATCTCAAAAAGTTGGGTGGGGGTGCCCCCCCCCCCCCCCCCCCCCCCCCTTGAGACGCTGTTTACAACTTGCTAGAACCAATCAAACATCACTTTCTAGGTAAACTAGAAAATAAAACTTGGAAAACAGGAACTGACATCACACGCGCAAGTATAAGCAACAATTTGCGATGCACACGTCATCTATACTTGATTTGAACTTTTCAGTGATTCTTCTCCAATCGGACGCAGTCGGCGGCTCTTCGCTCTACCAGATAGAGAAAAGTTTGTGTTCATTTATGTAGCCTAGGCTATTTATTGTCATTTACAGGTTCAGTTATTCTAAAGGACTTTCAGCTCTTGTTGGTTGTCGTTTCTCTATGTATGTGCAATTGCATTTTAAGGTAAGTTCGTCATTCTAAAGTGGTGTAACCATAGGCGTTTTTCTGTGGAACATCTGTGTGCAAATGATGATACAGCACAAATGCTTGATAAACAGGAAGAAAACATGTATGACTAAGGTCCAAGCTTGTAGTAATAAAACATAAAATTAACTCAAAGACAGAGTCATCAAAATCAGAGCATGAAGCATGATCTTCTTCAGAAATTTTACTCCGAGACAGAATCACCAAAATCCAAGCAGAATCCCAGCATGAAGCCTGCATGAAGAATGATATTCTGCAGATGGGTGTTCCTTTTTTTTATAGAAAAAACATTCCTTTTTTTGCATCTCTTTTTCATGCAACTGGCATGTCTGGCAATTTGTTTGCTCTACTGCTATAGCCTATACATATTTTATTTGTAACCCACCAAATACACAGGGCACAAGGTGGTAGCAGAGTAAAGAGAAAAATGAAAAATAGTACAAGATAAATAACAGTATAAACACACAAAATTCAGACATAATCTCTGACTGGGCCTGAAAAATTCATGAAAAATATCATGGACTCGATGACCAGGATGACGAGATGTACATAGTAGTGTTGCTGACGTTTTCTCTAGTGAACAAATGACATCTTGGAGGCCAAACTTCTGAACTGATTTTTGTTTGCGAGGAAGGTAGCCTACATCAGAAATTTATAGTGATTATAATAACATGTCTTCAAAGCTTTAATGTCTTTTTTTTTGCAGAATATGATAAACACTGGAACAAAACAAGATGTAGGCCTAAGGAGTGCAGAAATCGCTATAAATTCGCCCAATTTTTCGTTCAGTCAACCACAAACCCTTGATTTTAGGATACCCTATGCCAAATGCTGGGTATATCTAGCATTTGGCATAGCCTATGCCCAATGCTGATAACCTATGCCAAATGCTGGATAGCTGTTGGCACCCTAATCCTAACTTACCCGAGTATAGATGAGTTCTGATTGGTCGATTTCTGAGCTTCACTCAAATCATCAGTATTTTATTGGAGTCAGTTCAAGTATCCAGCATTTGACATAGTGTATCCAGCATTCGGAATAGGGTATTCCAAATGCACTGAAAGCTAGATATACCCACCATTTGGCATAGGCTTTCCCAAATCAGGGTTTGTGGTAGACTGCTGCTGTTTGCATTTCAATACACTTCTAACTTACCTTACACTTTCAATACCAATCAAGGGAAACAGAGAAAATGTGTAGGCTATGCCGATTTACTGGAGCTTAAACTATACTATTTCCATTGGTCTGTATATCCTTAAGCACCTTACAGAATTAGTTTTCAAGCTTAGATGTGCCTTAAATTGTTTAAGATGTGTGTTTAAAAAAGATAGCCTATTCACTGATAGATTTTGTCCTAATTCAGAAGTTTTGGTACTTTTGTGATGGAAATTAGGTCACAGAATCCCTCCTGTTACAGTCGAAGAGGTCAATGTCGATGCCTGAGAACCAAAAAGACAAAGAGATTCTCTTTTTAGAATTCTAAATGTTTTTCTTGTAAGCCTACTGAATTTATATTTGTTTCTAATAATTATGCAATTTGTTTTAATTTTTTTTTCAAAGTATGTATGGTTAGACAATGATGACATCACAGAAACAAAATTCAGGTCACCAGCTGCTATGATAACAAAGTCAACAGAAAATTGTCGGGTCCTCGCAGAAATTCGTATAGGCTACTGGCAACACAGCTTACATGCTAGTATCTCCGAAGAAAACCTGCAATAAAGATGAAGAAGCTGGCTTTCTTTTGAGACACTGTTTACCTTTTTTTGAAGTTTCTGTTGTGAGATATAGACAAGCAAAGCTGGGCAATAAATTGGCAAGTTTAATTGTGACGGAAATAGTATAGGCTCCAGTATTGATAGAATTTTTCTATTCAAGGTCTTTTAAACAACAGTAAATAGACATGATATGACGGATATTCAGTCCCACACAGACAGTAAGGGATTTCAAAGAATCTGGTCTGCCACATAGCGTTAATGTTTTTTTTTGTGTCAGTTTTCACAGCTAGTTTGGCTTGTCTAAGTGTCTTTTTTCTTCTTTTTTTGTACCACCTTCAGGTAGAAAACAACGCCCCTGAAATAACTTAATTGAAATTCATGGTCTAACAGATTTTAGATTTGGGTTTGAGGATGAAGTTCCACTGCAAATCCGGCTTTTTCAATCCAAAATTGTGAGACCCCACCAAGTGCGTCCACTTCTCCTGATTTATCAGGCCATTTACTGGTTTTTGAGGGCTCCTACTGATTTGTATTTGAGTCTCCTGATCTACTGATTTTCTCCTGAGTTTTTCGAACGGTTAAATATTCTTAATTATTCTGTTGTCAAGTCTGGCCTGCTGGCTGGAACTCATCATCGAATTCATGTGTTTCTGTTTTGGCAAAAAAATATTCTTGCCCAGCATCCTGATACTTTTCAAATTAGCAACCTTACGCTTGAGTCCTTGGCAGAAGATTCAGTAGGGGTAGGCTACCTCGTTTTCGAATATGGGCTTCAAGAGACTAGGCTTAGAGGCGGTACCTCACAAGCTGCATCTCAAAAGTGTTTTAAAATGGCCAAGTCAAGTATCACCGCTGCAAAGTGTGTAGATTTACAAGTATTGTGCTGAGACAGTTAACTATTTTCAGGTTCTTCCTTATTTTTCTTTTTTTTCTTTTTTTTTAGCTCGCGTACTCTGTCAGAAGTTTCATAACAGACAACACAAGGATGCGGAACAAAAAACACTAAGCACTTGGGATGTAATCCGTTGTCGCGACAAACGTTGTGCATGAGATGTTATGTATAACAAGCATGTCTGCTGTCTGCTGGGTGTTCTCTGTCGAAACCGCGCATCCTTGTATTGTCGGTTATGACACTTTTGACAGTGTAGCAACATTTCTTAAAAAAATCATTTTCTTTTACTTTTTGGGCTACAACAAGATTTTAGAATTTTGATCTCTTTGACAAGTAAACTATAAATAAAAATATCCTCTTAATAAGACTCTCCTGAATTTTGGATTCTCGAATATCCTGATTTCTCCTGATGTTTTTTTACTCTGCCTACGTTTTTTCAAAATTCTGGATTGGAAGCACTGGTCCCCCCCCCCCCCAACGTTTTCGGCTAGTTGGTAAAAAAAAAGAGTCGACGTGAAGCGCCGCGATATTCTTGAAAAACAGTAAGTTTTTGGGATCCCAAAACGTAAGTGGAGGGATACCTATGACATCGCAAAAGTTGTCCGTCCGTCCGTCCTTCCGTCCGTCCGTCCGTCTGTAAGCACGATAACTCTCGAAGGGAATGAGATATTTTGATGAAACTTGGTGTGAGAATTCGTTGGGTCGGCGGACCAGTCGAGTTCGTAAATGGGCTTTGTAGCCCTACATTTAGGGGTGGGGGTTCAAATTAAGGGGCAAACAAAATATTTTGAAACAGCTAATGTGATAGTCGATTATGGGGTAAGAAGACATGCTGAACACGATGGTGAAACCCATTTTGTAATCGGACCGGACCGGAAAGTTTGTTAAAAGTAAAAGTTTTATTTGAAGTTGATTAGATGTTCGATTTAGAGGTAGGAAGACATGCTGAAGACGATGGTGAAAACCATTTTCTCGACGGACAAGTAGTTCGACGGAATCCGGCCCAAACTGGAAAGTTTGTTAAAATTAAAAGTTTTATTTGGAGTTGATCAGATGTCCGATTTAGGGCAAGAAGACATGCTGAACTTTTATGTGAAAACAATTTTCTACCCGGACATGTAGTTCGCCCGGAATCCGGCGAAAACCGGAAAATTGTTAGAAGTTAGAGTTTTATTTCTAGCTGACTAGATAACCGATTTAGGGGTAAGAAGAGACGCTGAATCCGTGTGTGACAATCATATTTTACCCGGACATATAGTTCGACCGGAATCCGGCTGGAGTCGGAAAATTTGTTATAAGTTAAATTTTTATTTGAAGTTGATTAGATGCTCATTATTGGGGAAAGAAGATACCCTGAGTTCTTTTTTGAGCTTTCTTTTTTCGCCGGACAAGTAGTTCTAGAGTTCGGCCGAAACCGGCAAATTGGCAGAAGTGGCAGGAACTTTTCGTCAAAACAGATATGACTTATACAGGTAAACACACATGCTGAATCCATATCTGAACTTGGTTTTCTCAGATGATTAGCTATTTGGCCTTAATCTGTTTCTTAATTTTAATTGTAAGAATGTTCAAGGATTCTGGCGATGACTGGACCTGGCTAAGACAAGACCCAGTTGTCTGGATCAGATATTGAATTTTTGGGATCCCATCGAAAAGTTTGGTCTTGTTGTTGATTGAAACTGTTGGTTTTTTCAAATACAGTCGGTTGTTTCGTTAAAATGGTCGTTTTTCTGAAAAAGCAGTCGGTTTGTCGTAAAACGGTAGATTTTCCAAAAAAATGCTGTGAAAATGACCAGCCAGTCGGTAAATTCTTTGCCCCCCCCCCCCCAATTTTTTTTTTTGTTTGGATAGTAACGACACTGCCGGCGACGGAGTCTCGTGTCTTATTTGAATCAGGACGAAGTGTAAAAATATTAATAAGTTAAGTCGTGAAATCGAATACACGATCAGGATTTCCTTTGTATTTCTGCACTTTCGCTATATTGAAAAATCTCAACTTTCTGCGTACAATTGATGATGGTCTAGAAATCCTGGTAGGAATTCTAGTTCGGGAGCACCCTACCCTGATCGCCTGTCCAAAGCGTAAGAGTTAGAAGTAAGCGCGAGAAGGAGTGTTTTTTAATTAATTAGGAAAATTTAAATTAGAGACAACTGCACGCATATCCTAAACCCAACAGTCAGAGCTGGTGGAGTCGGACTCCGGACTCGGAGTCAGTGCTTCCACTTTCTTTTTCTGAAAATCAGTAACCGCTGCGAAAAAATCGGGAGATTATCGGGAGACTTCTTTAAGAAATCGGTGAAAAATTCAGGAGTTTTAAAAACAGTTGGTATGACTTAAAAAGCAATTTTATGGCTAGCTTTGTTACAAAAAGGCATGAGTAACTGATTTCAACTCGTTAGCATGTAAAAATACTTTTTTTTATTCGTCAGACTTATGATTTGACGCGCAAATGCTACACAGTCATATAACCGGTTTGATAGCAAGGCTGATATTTCCGTTTGCACATCTAAATTTAAAGGACACTTAAAAGGTTCCTCGGTGCTTTGAGGTCTACTTAAATTTCTCTTTGCGTTTCCATATGAGCTGGGGCCCCAAAGATTGCAAATTGGAGAAACAGACTTTCTCGACAGAAAATTAGTCGAATTTTTTGCGTAGGCTATGAAATGGGTACGTTCGTCGGTTAGGAAACTGAAAATTTTTCGTAACCCGACAGTTTACACCCTGAGGGTAGTCAACAAACTGAAATTAGGGGAGTTATCCAGCTATTTAGTTTAAATTATGTCGAACCGATATAAACTCTTCCGAGCTTCCCCGGGCTTCTGATAAAGAGTTGTCAAAAGCATTCATCAGACATCTGTGTCGTCAGGGGCGTCGCAATTTCATTTTCGTTTTGGGGAGGGGGAGCTAAGCAAAATTTCACGAATCTACCAGAAATTCTACCGACTCCTTGAAACTTACAATTTCAATTTTTTCAAATTTTTAATTACAAGAATGAAGCGACTACATGGACTGTGTCTTACTCGACACCATTGCAGCAGCAGTTTATTACTTCTGTACACACGACGAGAATAAACTGTGAGTTCCATGAAAAATTCTTGAAGTTCACGTTTTGCACAACTGCTTCCCATCCGAATTCTGGATTTTAACGTTGATCAAACCCTAAGATCCCGAGGATTTCCAAAAATATTTCAAACCGAAGAGAGCGAGGTTTCCACAGACTATGTTAAAGCCATCGCCTCCGTTAAAATTTTAAATCCGCCTTTTTTCTGTGCCAAACTTCAGCTATTTCCCCAATAGATTCTAGTTTACACTGTTTTTAGCCTAAAACTGTCTAAAACTCCACCGAAATGACGTGCCCTACCAACAAGTGAAGCAAACTATGAAACGCGCCTCAGGCAAAGTTTTGGGAAGCATTTATGGTCGCTCATCTTTTGGGATACATAAGAAAATGGCAGTGACCAAGATTTTACTCGACCATCCTCTCTCAAAGAAGGTCGGATAACTTTTTAAATCAATTTACTTTTCTGAAAAAACGTATGTTTTTGCATAAAGGCAAATAATGTTGGAACCATGCGCCGCCGGTGAAAATTTCGCAACTCGGCCATTTCTCCGCTGAGATGAAGAGATTTTGGTATAAACCCGACTGTGAAGTTCAAGAATTGTGACCTTATTGTGGCGGTTAATTCTGATACTGTCACACAAGTACGGTTAATTTTAATGTTGTCACACAGGCCAGAGGCGGCGGCGGAGTTTGATATTGCTCTAAAGCATAAACCGATAAAACCGATATGATAAATGGTAATAGGAATAAAAAAATAATGTGTATTTTATATGATTTTTTTAATTTATTTTTTTTAAGTTGAATTTGTAATAGAAATAATTCGAATGATGAGAATAATAATAGTGGAAAGAAACTCACGTTAAAATTGTATAATATGATTGAAATGTATAGATAGTGGAAAGAGTAAATATTGTTATCGAATTTAGTTTTGTTAATTTAATTTTATAAATAAAGAATTGAAGGAAAAAAAATAATTAAGAAATTAAAAAAATAAACGTAGAGATAGAGGAAAGTGTAGGTGACGTTAAATAGATAGGCCGGTCATGTGTTTAACTTAAGATAAGACCGTTGGCGTCACCGAGGGTAAGTGGAAGCGTAGTCACCTGGCCAATTCATATTGGACTGGAAGAACAGAAAAGATACTACGAGGCTCTAATTTAAAAAAAAAACAAAAAAAAAAAAACATAAAACCGGTGAATTGATGCCATCTGACAATACCATTACTCGCGGAATTCAGAAGGCCAGGGGCACCTACAACATAATCAATAGACGATGCTTTTAAGTTTGGTCCTAAAAGGTTAAAAAGATGTTTGCAACCTTGAGCAACACCTTGGCTTCCCCGAACATGTACTTCCGAATTTCGACCTAATCGGCTGCTTTCGAGAATGTTCTCCACAGCTCTAATTTTCTTGAAGATGAGTCATATTTTTCGGATTTTCTGGAGGGACGTACTTCTCCAGCAGGGCCTTAGTAATTATTCCTTGTGCTCTAGCTCTGTGAGTCACACTTGACTAAAAAACAGAAAAAGGAATCTTCCCAAGAAAGGGAATAGGCTATCGCCAGAACGAATCTCGGCTGACCTAGAGTAGGTCAAATAATGGTTTAATCATTTTATCGAATGTCGATTGGACAATCCAACAACTTGTCCACTTTTGAAGCAAGGAAAGGGTTTACCTTGAACACTGAATCCTGTCTCAACCTACTCACTGCTTTTCTACTTCACATTCTTGCATCTTGACGTTGTCTTCGTTTGACCTCTAGTCCATAGCTAAATAATCTACCTGACTCTGACAAAAGGAAATATCCACTTTATCAGTTCACTACCACGCCGGACGGGTTAATTTCGGCAAGATTACGAAAATCGGGAGATTATCGGGAGAAACTTTTTGTCGGGATGTGTAAAAAAAACTCGGGAGATCTCCCGAGAAATCGGGAGGAGTGGAAGCACTGCTCGGTGTCGTCGCTGATGGAGCAGGACTCGGACTCGTTTCGTCTTGAAATCCGGCCGAATCAGGAGTCCAAGTTAACGTCTCGTCAAAATGAAATAAAATGCAATATCCCCTGAAGATATTTTTGTGCTTACTCTGTAGATGAAGGTTCTTGTTCATTGTCTGAAAAATTAAGGAAAGTTATTGTTAGGACTCGGGGGGTAACTCACAGACTTGGTCTCGTCTCGAAGTATTTGTCCAGACTCGGACTCGGGAGCTTGACTTCGGTCTCGGACTCGGTAACAGCTCTGCCACCAGTGGAATGCTGGCCACATACCATGGTCGAAACTAAGTTGTATCGTAATTACATACAATCGTGACGTCACACCCATTTGATCTATTTTACCTCAGAAAACGAAAAATCGTAGTTTATTCCTACCGGTGAGGATATATTTTAGCATAAATGTACAGAACCGAGCGAGTTTACATTTATAAAACGGCCTAGGGACAATCAAATCCTTTGTTGTGTCCTCAATCACACAATCATATCTTAACATCATTTTCCTACTTTCTACCATGGGTAACTTTTCCGAGCTTAGCATCTTTAACCCTGGAAATGCAGGCCTTTGCTGAATTTCAAATTCTCCGTGTCTGGATGAATTTTGGGTTGTCGTGCAAGCAGCGCACACTCGGAACGTTACTATTAGAGCCCCGGATGAAAAAATACAAAATCTCTTAGATGAGTCAAAATATTTCAGTGTACTCAGATATCAAATGTACAAATTAGCTTCCTTTTCAATTGAACTTTAAAAAAGCAATTTAGTTTTTCCCATGACACACTTATGACCCGTCTACGAAAAGAGTCAAACTGTGAATTTAGATGTAGTAAAATCAACCCTGCCGGGTCGCACTTTTTTCGGTATTTTCAGAAAGACATCGAACAGAGCTTCAGCTGGGCTAAACTAAGCTGCTTTTTCAGTTAACCTTGAACTAGTTTCTTTTTTTAGGTATAGCGTAGTACCCTACAGTTGACTGGTCCATCGAGCACGAGATATTTGCAGTGCCTTGGACCTCCCGACGGTATCTGAATGTTCCCGCCACGCACCTGAGCTCGAAAGCGCGACTTGCTAGCTGCTCATTGATGCGGAACTGGTTTGGGTGAGATGTGTGTACCAAAGAAAATAACAAGAATTTCAAACTTCTTTGTTGAGAGAAGACAGTGATTGTTCAAGATTGAGAATCAGAAGGATATTGTCGTTTCTGTGACGAAGCGATGCGATTCTTATTGGGATAGAACGTATTTTCTGCATCTGGATCTGAAGCTTTACAGGTAGGTTAGCAGTCTGTCCGTAATAGCAAGAAATTTGATAACAAGTTCCGTGTTTTCACAATTCCTGAACAAGTTGCCGTTTTCAAGTGTTTTTAACGCTCCGACCGGTGGACTGGTGGACTGGTGGACCGGTGGACTGGAAGAACATAGATGGATGGCAGTTCTTGGGGTTTTGGTCATGGGTCGCATGGAGCAATCCTGTTTCTATGCACAACGCTTGAATCTCAGCTTTTCCGTACGGAAGAGATGATGAAAATCCTGCCAGCCCTCCGTGACCGCCATATACGCTGATAATCGGTCCGTAACGCCAGTGGATCCGAAAGATATTAAAGGGAAGCTCAACTTCTTATAATCTTACTGACAGTCTACATGGTGGGTTGGAGTCTACCAAAAACCTCTCATTTCCGTATACCCTAATCCTATGCCAAATGCCGGGCACCCTAACCCAGTAAGATGTTGTTGATAAGATTTAAGTGAAATTATTTGTTACAGATTATTGTAAATCATTCATTCATTCATTTGGGTGATTTCTTTGAACTTTTTATTACAAACTGCCCTAGAGCGTAAGTGTAGTAGAAGAGAAAAACATAAAGCACCCACAAAAATACACGCAATTTCAAAGGAGTATAATTACAAATAAGTACTAAGCTATTGGGGTGTTTAACAGGTAAATGACAAATGACCTACTCCACTGTAATTTCTGTCTTAAAATAGTTCAGGATTAGGGATCCCAGATAGGTAATCGAGCATTAGCCAAACGCTAGCTGTACCCAATGTTTGGCATAAAGTGTCACAAAGTCAGGTATTTGTTGGTTGCTACCGAAATGTCTGCGAACATCCGTTGCCGAAAAATTACGGACAAACGTCCACAATACAAAGAGTCCACATAGAAAAATGTCATGGCCAAAATGACAAAAGCGCTCGTACGAACAAAAGCCGTGGCAGTGTCCGAAGTTAGAGACCAGAGGCATATTCTCGCCGTTCCCCGAGGACTCCTCGGGGAATCGAAGGGAACGGCAAGAATAGAGGGAGTCACACATCGCGGACTCCGCGTACGGAAAACAACGAGAACACGGGGAATGCTTCCAAAATGGATTTTGTTCGGAACGAAAATATGCAGTTGACGAAATTAGTCCGGATCGTTTTTATTTTTGGTTTTGTTTATTCTAATAATTTTTATTTTATTTTAAATTGAACCAACACCAGCAAAAGTTGATTCCCCTCCGAATCTGAAAGGGAGTCCTTTTTGATGATCGTGGTGATAATCGGAGCAGTCCCCGTCCGTGGGGACTCGCGAGAATACGGGGAGTGAGTCCCCGGGACAAACAAAAACGCGGGGACCCTTCAAGTGAAGTCCTCCGGGAACGGCGAGAGTACGCCTTAGGAATCCAATCTATTAAAGACATAAACCGCTGAAACCAACCACTTTATTCGGTAGCCACAATGCGCCCCGTGGACCTCAGTCATCAACTTTCCAACCGATTTCGCGAAAATGTGCAAATTAAGGCAATAGCTTGATTATCACACCCCAATCATCAGCCAATGCATAATTCATCCAGTTGCCATTTTCCTTTTTGGAACAATGTAATTCATTGGTGAAAACGAAAACCTGGCGGTGGTGATTGAAGTCTTGAGCGAATTTTAGTGACAGGCTGTCATTTCGCACATTGCAGAACTATCTGTCAGTTTCACCTTATTTAATAGACTGAAAGTCATGGCATGCTATTAGCTATCTCAACCTAATGTTGTGGATGTGTGGGCGAACCAAGAATGGAGATTTGACGGAGCTTGTCATAAATATTTAGATTCATCACCGTTGCAATTACCTTAACAAGAAATTTCTGGTTCCCAAAACAATTAAGATTGTTGCCGTGAGTGGGATTCTTTCACTTGCTGATTTGTCAGCAACTCAGCCTTTTACCTTAAAGAAAAAGAATTATGCTAGATCCACACCAGTTATTTAATTCAGTATTCATCCCTGATTTGACAGCTTTTACTTTTACCATGATAGTAATCCTTGCGTCCTGATATTTCTGACACACAGGAGTGCGAGTGGACTGTGGCCTCATCTGTCGCATTGCAAGCTAACCAAAGGAAAGATTGGAAGTATTGGTCAGAATCCGTATCTGAATGATAAGGGCCTTCGATTAGAACAAGACCAAAGGTTTCGATGGGATCCCAAAAATCTAATAATTGATCCAGACAATTGGGTCTTGTCTTCGCCAGATCCAGTCTTCGCCAGACTAATCATCAGAGAAAACCGTGTTCAGATATACCATATACCTCTATAAGCCATATCTATTTTGACGATACTGACCGAAACTTCCTGCTTTACTTCTGCCAAATTTCCGGTTTCGCCCGAATTCCGAGCGAACTACTAGTCCAGCAAAAAAAAAAAAAAATCAGAAACGAATCCAGTGGATCTCTTTATCTCTATAAAGAACATCTAATCAACTTTAAATAAAACTTTGACTTAAAAAAAAAAAATCCAGTTACAATCGGATTCCGGACTAACTATATGTACGGGTAAAAAATGATTGTCATATACAGACTCAGTGTCTCTTCTTACCCCTAAATCTGTCATCTAATCAACTTCAGATAAAACTTTCGCTTTAAACAAACTTTCCGGTTTTGGCTGGATTCCTGGTGAACTAGTTGTCCGGTGAGAAAATGGTTTTCATCATCGTGTTCAGCATGTCTTTTTACCCTTAAATCGAACATTTTATCAACTTCAAATGAAACTTTTACTTTTAAACAACTTTCCGGTTTTTGCCTGATTCCGGCCGAACTACTTGTCAGGCAAGAAAATGGTGTTCACCATCGTGTTCAGCATGTCTCCTTACCCCTAAATCGAACATTTAATCAACTTCAAATGAAACTTTTACTTTTAACCAACTTTCCGGTTTTTGCCGGATTCCGGACGAACTACTTGTCCGACAAGAAAATGGTTTTCACCATCGTGCTCAGCATGTCTTCGTACCCCGTAATCGACTATCACATTAGCTGTTTAAAAATATTTTGTTTGTCCCTTAATTTGAACCCCCTCCCCCACCCTCAAATATAGGGCTACACAGCCCATCTTCGAACTTACCTGTACTTTGACCCAAAGAATTCTCCCACCAAGTTTCATCAAAATATCTCAATCCCTTCGAGGGTTATCGTGCGGACAGACGGACAACTTTTACGATGTCATAGGTATCCCTCCACTTACGTTTTGGGATCCCACGAATACGAAATGCTGGGAATGCGTAAGCTATATATACTGCTATTATATAAATAGCATACATACGGCTGCCTGTCCTTCATTCACTTGGTATTTAGTGAAGTAAATGACAGCGGTTGGTTTTGAACTCTAGCCAAGTTATAGGCTAGGAATAGTTTGGAACAGTTTAATCCGAATGTTTCCTTAGAATCACTGAAAGTGTGTGCTGACTGTCCCTTGCATGGAAGCCAAAGCAGGGGACGAGCATGCAAACTTTCCGAGTTTGGGCTAGCCTACTGCCTAGTTTTATAGTGTTTAAGTTCAACCGAAAAGGTATGAGATGGGACAATCTTGTTATCCATCACTTCTTCGCTTAAAGAGTCTTGAAGACCCAATGAAAATGCGTTACTTCGTTGCTCCGCTGTTGACGCTTAATCGGTTTGTGTATAGTGGAATATCCCTGTTGGATTTGCGTTACCTCTGTGCCCTTGTAGCTGTGTTGTATGCTTGACGAATATGCGAAAAATAAGTTTTGACGCAGTCAGCTACTGTCCGCGAGCTGATCACTGGTCACTAAAAGGCCGTGTTTGTATTGCGACTCAAATTTTCCGCGTCATAGTAGAATTTTACGTTGTGAGGACGGGCGTAGATGTTCTGGACGTTATGCTAGACCAAGTAGTGAAGAATAAAACAATCTCTCGACCCAGAACCCAGCTCAGAACATTACGAGAAAATAAATAGCCATGTGACGATCCTCTAACTAAGCTATAAAAGACCATTCTTCTTAAATAGTAATTCGTCATCAACAATCTTATGCGATTAGCATCAAATCTTCCATTCATGCTGTGCCAACAATGACACTGATATACGCCTATAACAGTATATGTGTGATATATAGGCTATAATGGGTTGCTTAGTCAATACGAAACAATCGTTAGAAGAACGTGTTAGAAAAAGCTCGTGCGTGTTCAGGCAGTTCCGAGTACGAATGACGAGGCAAGGGGGCAATCTGATTGGCTGGCGTTTCTCTGGTTAAGCAAACTGGAAAAAGAGTTGAGGCGTTTTCCGTGACAATCCGGATTGACGATTCACAATCCGGATTCTCCAAAATGCGTTTGCTCCGACAATCCAGATTATGAAAAATCGTTTTCTCTGACAATCTGACAATCCGGATTCGTTCTTGGATCGTCGGTTCGGGAATCTTGCAACGGAGCAAGATCGTCGGATTGTCGTTTTGTAATCTGAGATGGTCGATTCGCTGTTTTCTCTGACGAATCAGCTGTCTAGGATTATAATCCGGAACTGTCGCGGAAAAACGCCTTTGAGCAGATTGACAGTCCTGTGGCGCGGGAACGTTATGATAGTGGAAGGATATAACAATGTTTTCAGCTGAACAGTAGAGGTAGGCTTCTTTGAATGTTAGTTAACTTTGAACAGTTCCATTTTTCAACCACTTGCTGACTAAGGTGAAATAATAGTCAGTCAAACTACCCAGTTAAGGGCTCCTATGAACACTTGGCTGGGTGTTTTGGATCTTCCGTTTTACGTTTAGCCCAAAACTACTCTGTTCAAAGTTAACTAATGTTCAAAGAAACATCGCCTACCTCTCCTTTATAGACCTGTATTACTCTACAGGAGAGATGTTGTTCTTTGGACAGTGACTTAACCAGAACAGTTTTAACTTTGAACTCGCTTGCTGCGATATAAGTATAATACTGGTCAGTCAAAGCAGTTCCTTAAAGGACACCTCGCACTGTTCATTGTTTATGTTCCAGTTCACTGAAATGGTTGAATATTTTGAAAATAGGCTCTGCTATTAACATATCAACCACGGCTTTGGCTGTTTTAAGCGTTTCCCGGACCCGTTGACTTCTAGCACAAAGATGGAACAATTTACATAGGCTAACCGTTTTTTTCCAAACACTGCCTTCTTACAGACATTCTTGGGACAATGATAGGTTTCGAAAATAACGAAACACGTCAGTCTATGAATTAATGCAGTGTCGTTGGGGAGTAAGAATGTGCAATATTATTGGGATCCCAAAACGTGAGTGGAGGGATACCTATGATATCGCAAAAGTTATCCGTCTGTCCGCACGATAACTCTCGAGGGGATTGAGATATTTTGATGAAACTTGGTGGGAGGATCCTTTCCGTCAAAGTACAGGTCAAGTTCGAAGATGGTCTCTGTAGCCCTATATTTGAGGGTGGGGGAGGGGTTTCAAATTAAGGGGCAAAACAGTTTTTTTTTGTTGAAAGCTATTGAGATAGTTGATTTAGGGGCAAGGAGACATGCTGAATCCGAATATGAAATTAATTTTCTCACTGGACAAGTAGTTCACCTGGAATCCGGCAAAAGCCGGACACAAAATTTGTCGACCAGTTTTCGGCTATAGCAGTCCCTCCCCTTTCTTCACACTAGTATAGCTCTGCGCGGGGATGATTACATAATCTATGAATGTTGGAGAGAGCTAGTGTAATCGAAGGTCGAAGGGGTTGGTATATGCTGTTCAAGCTTAGTAGGGGTTGAGATATGTTGTTCCAGCTTAGTATGAGGATTCATTGGCAAAGTACAGGTCAAGTTCGTAGGTGGGTCCTTTAGTCCTATATTTAGAGGCAGAGGAGGGTTTTGAATTTACGGAAAAACATGCGTGTTTTATGAGCTAATAAGATATT
Organism: Branchinecta sandiegonensis; assembly: GCA_030848855.1. Taxonomy (NCBI): domain Eukaryota; kingdom Metazoa; phylum Arthropoda; class Branchiopoda; order Anostraca; family Branchinectidae; genus Branchinecta; species Branchinecta sandiegonensis. The sequence continues at coordinate 9,591,991 of JAUPMV010000003.1, read as the reverse complement.
CATTGAAGGAGTAAGGAGGTCCGCTGAATCCATATCTGAACTTAGTTTTCTTGCTGGACAAATGGTTCGTCACGAATTTGGCTGAAACTGGAAATTTGGTTGAAGCTCAAAGTTGTTTCTAAAATCGATTAGAGATTCGGTATCGGGGCAAGGCGACATGCTGAATCCATTTTTGAACTTTATTTAACAGTAAAAATATTCAAGGAATCTGACCCAATTGTTTGAATCAAATGTTAGATTTTTGGGATCCCATCGTAACCTTTGGTCTTGTTTTAAGAATGGATCGAGCGGTTACGGAGGTAAGTTGTGTTAGTATTATAGGTACGGCGGGTCCTATAAGTGCTCCTTAGAGGTGGTTAGTGCATATATATAAGCGTTTGAAGATGAATCGCCTAGTTTATGACCGGCACCGCTGACTTCGATCGGTGCCGGGAAAGGGTGTACAGCAGGTGCCGGGGAGTCGGACACCCCTTGGTTGATTTATTATGTTTTCTGACTAAACTCATTTGTTGTTTTTTGCAGGTGAATGACATCTTAAACATTGCAAATATTTCGCAAGATGATTTCATATGAAGCGCAGAAACGACTAGATTCTGCCAACTCGACCCCGAGTATGGAATCGAATGCCAGAGTCAGCGGATATCACACACTGCCAACGAACTTCAATCGTCATCCAGTAGAATGGAAGGCTAATCGACCGAAAAGCCCCGAGTCACTTTCCGATGTTAATGGAGGGGGGTAAGTACAAAGAGACTTTATTTTAAAACTGCTCAAGACTAATCCCCTTATATCCGCTTTTGGGCATTTGGTTTAAAGTAGCCTATTATTAAAAAGCATTACGAGTGGACCTTGGGCGTCTTCCTTGAATTAATGGATAATTTTCAGGCTGTGGATGAATTAAGTGCCGCTTGCCCTTTGGAGATGAAGTCAGAGCGTTTCCGAAAGCTTTCAGGACTGTAAATGCTGCATTTAATGCTGCATTTTTATTTTTATTTTCGTCCGAAAGCTCTTACCTTATATTCAGCATTAAATGCAGCATTTACAGCACTAAAAGTTTTCGGACACGTTCTTTATTTCTTCTCTGACACTTCTAATTCCGAAATTTAGCCTTAATCGCCAGCTCCCCAGTTTCTTCTTGAAAATTCAGCGTAAAATTTAACATCTTCGCTGAATTTTTCGATGAATTTTATGCTGAATTAATGCTGCATTAACTGAGCGAAAATTTAAGTCCGAAAGCGAAATGCTGCATAGAATGCTGAATTAATTCAGCATTTTCGTTCGTTTCCGAGCTTTCGGACACGCTCTCAATCTGCTTTAGTATCATGTTCGTGAGTCATAGCGCGGAAGAGCTCATCAGCCAAAAACGTAGTCCATACCATATGTTCATTCGACGAAATCAATCGAAATATGTGATCCACGGGTACAATTTAGGTTTAGAGCTGGTTTAGTGAAATGGGTAGAAAATTTTAGGCAAGAAGCTGAACCTAGCGTCTTTTGGTCTGTCGGGTAATTCTCCAATATTAAAAATGAATACTCAACTTTTATTGGAAGGGGCCCCTGGCAGCGGCGCTTTTCCTGGCCCCCTTGCATTCTTTGACGCAAACATACATAAATATACCTAGGTGAGGCCAAAATACTTTGACGCAAATATACATAAATATACATGGGTGAGACCAAAATAATTACGTGAATTAACAACATAGGCACGAAAAGTAAACAATATATTCACGACTACTTATGGAAAAATATATTTTGTATAAAGAGTATGTAATGATGATGATTTTATTTATGACCCGTCAAAATAAACAAAAAGCACGAAGACGGAGTAAATAATAAGGAAAAAAGAGAAAAAGAAAAGAAAACACGAAAGAGAATAACTTACGAAATACACAATAGGTTAACTTTTACCATACAAACCAAGGGGTTTTCCAGTCGTGATCAATATTTTGACTATAAGTTTCTATTTGTTTCTCCACTGCTGTTAGTGGATCACTAATTTGACAACGACTGGACATTTTAGAGTTTCTCGTCCAAGGTGGGAGGCGCAATATCTATTTGGCAAAACGATAGAATGTTGACCGGATTTGTTTTTTGTCTGATTTGGTGAAAAGTCTCCAAAAAGTGCAGTACACAGGATGTGAGGTACGGCGACTGAATTGTAGATACCTATGTAATTACATATTCATTTTCACGACTTGTCAACTAGGTTTTACAGTGGGTAGCTGTAGACCCTCTGGGGGAGCCACGGGTCAGTTTCCCTCCCCCCTGTGCATGGCTCTCGCCCATCCTCTCAACTAACCAGTTCACTAGGTGGCCTGGTCGCACTAGAACTTATTTCATGTCATATCTCTGTCCTTGTTCTGAACTGAGCATATACAGGATGAGAGCAGGGGTATAATAGTCCCGCACAATACCTGTCCAGACAAATTGAAGAAGAAAAGTCTATATCGCTCGCATGGTGTCCAGAAAACTACTGGCGAGGCGATTATTGCCCATCATCAGTAAAAGTACTTGAAAAAGACAACAAATAACAAAAAAAAGAAGAAAACGGAGATGACAAGAGCAAAACATAACTGCGAACTGTATCTTAATTATTCTTGACAACGTGTGAATTATGTTTCTTTCTTTTAAAGAATCTTACGGAAGGTTCTTGAAAATCTCGAGAAATCCTTGAAAAGGCTGCTCTCTGTTTACGTATTCCTCTTTTGGCAATTCGTCTTGGAGGGGATCAGGTATTCCGCATTTCAGATAAGATTTTCTGTCACTTTGGGCTTAATATTCAATTCCCTGCACGCCCTAAAATCCTGGTGGCTAACAACGCCCAAGCCAAGACGAAATGCGTCATGAAGTCGGATGTCTTCGTGTCTACATCGATTGAGATCTGAAAATATGTTGGAAGCCAAGGATTGCAGTATCATGAAACAGTATTCAGTATTCATGAGTCGAATGAGTTAAAGAATATTCATTGAGCACCTTGCTTTCTATTGGCCAAAATTCAGAAACGGCCAAGGAACTTTGCAAGCCTTTTGTTTTTTGCTCTTCTAGAAAATGTGCTGTAATGCAATACCGCGGCTTCCAAAAGGTCGTAAATGTCTAATTAGATGGTAATTTGGGATTCATGAAAAGTGAACCGTGAATTCGAAACATGTTTTTGGGGGCATTTGTGCCACCTGCTTTTTATATTGGAAAGAAAACCACCCTACTGCAGACGTTCATAAAAAAGCTTACTGTTGCAGTTGTCAAACTCATAACAAGACCAAAGGTTTCGATGGGATCCCATTCATTTAATGTTTGATCCAGGCAATTCGGTGTTCGCCAGACTCCTTGGACATTTCTACTATTAAAATTTAGAAACAAATTAATGCCAATGGCTGGTCGTCTGAGAAAACCAAGCTCAGGTGTTTACCCCTGTTCAGCATGTGTGTTTACCCCTATACGTCATATCAACTTTAACGAAATTAATCGAAACCTCCTGCCTTACTTCTGCCAGATATCCGGTTTGGGCCGGATTCCGGGTGAACTACTTGTCCGGCAAAAAACTAATGCTCAAAACGAATTCAGCGTATCTCCTTACCTCTATATCGAACCTCTAACCAACTTCAGATAAACTTAACTCCATAAAATTTTCCGGTTTTGGCTGGATTCCGGGCGAACTATAGATAGATAGATAGATAGATAGATTTATTTGCGCTAAAAAGCCACAAGGGCCATGGCAAATACAAAAAAAATAATAACAACAAAACAACAACAATAACAAACCTACAAAAATCCTTCCCGATATGACAGAGCGATCCGAAGGAATCTTCCAAATCTCTTTAAATCCCCAAAATGTTTACTTTTTAATTTTCTAACAAGTTCCTCCCTCGAGAAAAAACCCACCCTAAAAATTTCCTCCCTTAAATCCCTTAAACCCTCACAATCACAAATAAAATGCTCTACATCTTCATCAATCATCCCGCACAAAGGGCAGAAATAAGGACCAGACGAAACCCTAATTTTCCCAATATATTTTCTTCTTTGGCCAAAAGGCAAACAATCTCCTCTCAGACTAATTAAACATTTCAATTCTTCTGGAGATAACCCCGACTTAAAATAAATTTCTTCGCCCCAGGCCTCCTTAACCCTATTGTAGAGACTCAGGGACCCAGGAATCCAAACCTTACAACCCCACGCCTGCAACTCCTGGTCCTTTAATACTCTTTGGACTTCTTTCGCGACCTCACCTACCTCTAGCTGAACCCCCTTCCCCTCGTTCCACCTACCTGACAGTCCACACTCATTCAAAATAGTCTTAATTTGGCCAGGCCAAGTACCCTCACGTTCATCCTTTAGTGCCTCCAGGTATGCCGCTTTGGTCAACCGTACCCTAGGAAGCGTAAGGATTTTTTCCCAAAATTTAACCATACGAACTAAACGAACACTACGAAGACTAGTAAGGCCTAAATCTCCCTTCAAAACTAAACTATTTAAAGTAATATTTACCCCTAGAACTCTTTTAAAATACTTAAGCTGTACTGCTTCAAGCTTATCCCCCTGAATAAAACCCCATATTTCAGATCCATAATGCATTGCTGACGCTACTTTCGTAGCAAACACCTGCTTGTGAAATTTAACATCCTTTAGTGCTATTAACGGACTTCTAAGAATAAGATTAGCACATCGACTACCTTTCACCACACAATGCTCAACATGCTTCCCAAATCGACCCTTTGCAGAAAGTTTAACTCCTAAATAAATAAACTCCTCCTTAATTTCTAACTCCTTGCCACCAAAATTTACTTTATCACTAGCAGCTATTTTCCCCCCTTTACGAAAAACCATCACCACTGACTTTGAAGCATTCAGTTCCAATTCTTTAATTGAAAGATAATCCGTCACCAAATTTAGAAGCTTCTGTAGGTTATCACGTGAACCCGCCACCAATGCTATGTCGTCGGCAAAAAGAAGCATGCAAAGGCGAAAAATATCAACAGAAAGCATAGGAGCTTGTCCATCCCGCATATAAGAATCTAAATCATTAATATAAAGTGAAAATAGTTTAGGCGACAAAGTGCAACCTTGTTTTAAACCCATTTTCGACGAAAAAACCTTCGAAAATTTCCCAGCAACCCGAACTACAAGTCTTACACTGGAGTAAAGCTCCACCAAAATTAATACAAACCAAGCAGGAAGTCCCAAATCAAGCAGAGACTTCACTAGAAGCCTCCGGTTTACATTGTCGAAAGCACCTTTAAGGTCCAAAAAAGCAACATAAAACCTTGCACCCCGTGCCTTAGTATACTTCCTAGCTAACACATTTAAAACAAAAATTTGGTCCAAAGTAGAATAACCTTCTCTGAACCCTGCCTGAACTGGACTAAGCTTCTCTGCCTTTTCTAGCCAATTTTTTAGCCTAAAATCAAGCACCTTGCAGAAAATCTTACTAACTGCGTTTGCTAGGTGAATAACTCTATAATTATCATGCCTTGTCCTGTCCCCCTTTTTAAATAGGGGAATAACAATTGACGTATCCCATTGTCGTGGCCAGTAAGCTTTTTCAACTAATACTGAAAAAATTGCCGCCAAAATGGGTAATAAAACAGTTCTACCCCAACTCCACAGTCTTGTAGGAATTCCATCGACACCTGGAGCTGACGAACCTTTCATCCTTTTCAACTGATCCCATATTTCCTGTTCACTTACTTTATCAATTAGCCTAGAATCTTCCTCGTTTAAAGGGAAGCATGGCTGGTTTCTAAGACTACTCATCAGACTATCATGAACTATAGGCTCACTTAATGCACTATTAATAACACTAGGCGGTTCTTTACTCTCAAAAAATTCCACCCAAGACTCTGCAGGTGGGACAAAATCTTGAGACGGCCCATGCATTGACGCTTTAATTTCCTTCCAGAAATCCCCGTTACTTTTCCCATGAAACAATTCCATAATCCTATTATTTGATCTTTTATCCAACAAATACTTCTTATCTTTCAACATTGTTTTATACTCTTTTCTTTTCTTTTTATAATCCTGTAAAGCTTGGGGACGATTATCTTCATTACTTTCTTTAACTCGTCTCAACGCAATTATAACTTCACTCTTTTTGTCTTTACATTCCTCATCAAAGAAAACATCTTTGTTATTTGCATTCCCATTAGAAGAATTCATATGCGTTAGCGCTACTGCCCCATGCATTACTGAAACCAACTCACTAATTACAACCTCAACCTCCCTATCCTTACCTACATTTACGCACTGACTAAGTCTCAACTCTAAATCCTCATCGGATAGCCTAGCCTTAAATGGAGATTCTAGTTCCCTTCTTAACTTTATACCTCTCCTTATTGTCGAATCATCACCTTTCGCCAGTGACGCACCCTTCCTGTAACTCACCTGGGATCCTAAACTATATTTAGGTAGCTCGTATTCTAAAACCACAAACACAGGCACATGGTCTGATCCAACAACATCAAGAGCCCCAAAGTCTCTACAACGGGGCAAAAAAGGAACACTCACTAACCCATAATCAATAACGCTTGGGGCTATTCCAGAGAAACAAGTAAATTCCCCGGACCTATCTTTCCCCACCCTACCATTCAAAATAACTAAATTTTCAAGACCACAAAATTCAAGCAATTTTCGTCCCCATTTATTTTTCATACGTGCCTGGTCCTTGCTTCTGCGCATCCTCGCAAATTGATAAGCATTCTCAAAATCTTCCACACGGGACGATTCCTTCGGATCACCAAACATATACGACTCCTCTGTACAATCGCTAGTATATGCGTTGAAATCCCCTATGAAAACAAAATCATAATTAGGGTGAGATCTACTATGAACACTTTTTTCTTCGTAGAGAATATCCCACGTATCCTCATCACAATAAGAGCTATTTTCTGGGGGTATATAAACACTACACACAATCACTCGTAATTTATTCACTGAAAGTAATAACCAAACCAAATTATCTGATCTACTTTTAATCCGTTGACAAATACTAAACATTCCATCCCGTATGAAAAGGGATACTCCCCCGTAAAATCGTCCGTTCCGAGAGACCTTCCTATTTGCCGCAAACTCTTTAAATCCACTAATTACAATAGGCCTATCCACGGACGACCACGTTTCCACCAAACTTATAATGTCCCATCTTTCCTCTTTAAGCAACGATTCTACTTTCTCTGTTTTAAATCCTTGAATGTTCCAATGAACTACTTTCACAGCAGCTAGGCCATGGCCCTGGCTTCCCTAATAGTCCTCAATCGGAATCGGAGAATCTTGGTCACCGGTAAATGACGAATCACCAGTTTGAGTGCTAGGCCTATTCATTTGAAACGGGCTGGAAATGATTGTCATATATGGATTCAGCATGTCATCTTACCCCTAAATCGAACATTTAATCAACTTCAAATTAAAGTTTTACTTTTAACAAATTTTCCGATTTTGGCCGGATTCCGGGCGAACTACTTATCCGGGTAGAAAATGATTGTCATATACGGATTCAGCATGTCTTCTTCCGACTTTGGCCGGATTCCGAACGAACTAATTGTCCGCCGAGAAATAAGTTTCAGATAGAGATTCAGCATGTTTCTTTACCCATAGATCGGCTATCTCATTGGCTTTTTAAAACATAGATTTTCGTACCTTAATTTGATACCCCCTCCCCCACTTTGTACTTTGACCCAGTGGATCCTCATACCAAGTTTGAAGAAAATATATCTACCCCTTCGAGAGTAATCATGCTGACAGACGGACGGATAGACAGACGGACAACTTTTACGAAGTCATAGGTATCCCTCCACTTACGTTTTCGGGTCCCAAAAATGGATCTGGTTTTCAGTTCTCTAGATCCTTTCTTCGCTGGTAGGATATATCTGACACCTCTTTATGCCGTAGAAAAAGAAAAAGAAAATATGCGTAGACCGGTGTTTGAATTCTTTTGTGTCGTATTTAACGACAAAACTAATAAAAAGCTGGTGGATTTCAAGTGACGTAGTTTTTGTATGATTGTATATATTCAAGTTATTCTAGCTCGTTAACTGTAATGGTCGACACATTAAAGCACAACTCTCACTAGAAATAATCTTTCCCCTATGAATTGAATCAGAAAAGACGTTTTTGGAACTACCATTACTTTCCACCTAAAACTAGTGATTCTCTTGCTAGCGCTTGTCGACTATATCCAGCCTTCCTACTCTCCAACGCGGCGGCTGGGCGCAAAACATTTCAAAACTGAACGTGCCTTGGTTAAAAAGTGGGAAAATTAATCAAATAAAAGAAGTAATAAACAGAAGATTCTCACATCCTTTGTGTGAAGGAGTTGTCATCGGACGTTGAAGATTCGGGCAAACTTTTCGTTGGATGAAGGGAAAACTCGGCAAGGCTGAAAAAGCGCTAAAAATTCGTAGCTACGAAACGAAACAATGAAGAAAGATGCGGATTTTAGAAGCTTATAATTCTATATGGGAGCTAAGTATATTATAAAAGGCAGAATAAGCAAGAAGGGTCCTTTAAGTGCCAATTCGGTGCCATGAGTTGTATCAATAAAACTATCTATTTAACATCTATTAGCAATAATGCAGAAATACTCTTCACTAGTTAGGAATACTTGGGATGCAGGATGGAACATCTACCCTGCCGACCGAGCTGTGTGGTCTGTATGAATGCGTGGTGGTTTATCAAAGATTGTTTAAGCCAGTGGTTCCCAACCTTTTCCGTACCGTGTACCCCTAATCAAAGGTTTGAAAAGGTTGCGTACCGTTTTTGGGATCCCAAAACGTAAGTGGCGGGATACCTATGACACCGCACAAGTTGTCCGTCCGTCCGTCTGTCCGTCTGTGTGCACCATAACTCTCGAAGGGAATGAGATATTTTGATGAAACTTGGTGTGAGGATTCCATGGGCCAAGAGTAAGGTTGAGTTCGTAGATGGGCTCTGTAGTCCTACATTTAGGGGTGGGGGAGGGGGTTTAAATTAAGGGGAAATGAAATATTTTTAAACAGATAATGTGATAGTCGATTATGGGGTAAGAAGACATGCTAAGCACGACGATGAAAACCATTTTGTAATCGGACAAGTAAACCAAGTAAAACCGGAAAGTTTGTTAAAAGTTTTATTTGAAGTTGATTAAATGTTCGAATTATGGTTAAGAAGACATGCTGAACACGATTGTGAAGACCATTTTTTCACCGGACACGTTGTTAGCCCGGAATCCGGCCAAAACCGGAAAGTCTGTTAAAAGTAAAACTTTTATTTGAAGTTGATTAGATGTTCGATTCATGGGTAGGAAGACATGCTGGACACGACCGTGGAAACCATTTTATCGCCGGACAAGTAGTTCGCCCGGGATTCGGCCCAAACCGGAAAGTTCGTAAAAAATAAAAGTTTTCGCCGCTCGGAATTCGGGCGAAACCGGAAACTTGCAGAAGTAAAGCAGGAAATCTCGGTCAGTATCGTCAAAAAAGATATGGCTTATAGAGGTATTTCTGAACTTGGTTTTCTCTAATGATTAGCCTGGCGAAGACTGGATCTGGCGAAGACAAGACCCTATTGTCTGAATCAAATATTAGATTTTTGGGATCCCATCGACACCTTTGGTCTTGTTCAGACCGTGAAAAGACGATATTTATTGTCATAAATGATAAAGCATACATGTGTAGAAATATATACACAATCGACACTTGAGGCTGCTTTGAAGCCAAAATTTTGTCAAATCTCGGCTCGATGTCATTAACGGCAATGTTTTTTACAGTCAGCCTGTTTCTGTGTTTGGTTTTGCTGTTCTCCGTGCTTTCATCAAGCTGCATCGCAAACATTTTTGTTAGCAGGATTCGCAACCTGCATGACAATCTCACTTGCGATGTCTTCAATTATTTTTTAAAAAATATTGTTTGACACAGGAACAGATTTTACTGCAGGGGGCTAGCTTGTTTTGAAATCAACATTTGAATCATCACATTTTGAAATCAACATATTTCATTGACTTTCATTAGGGCTTATAATCAGAGGCGTTATGCAGGGGTTGGCAACACCCCTCCCCTGAAAGTGGTCGGACAGATCTGCGCGAAGCGCCGCTATTTTTCGTAAAAACTGTATTTCATTTTGAAAAACAGTTGGTAAAAATGAACAGCCAGTCAGTAAATTACCTTGCCCCCAAAAACATTTTAGCTATTGATGCCTCTGCTGGTAATATTAGGCTTTTGGCAACCAAAAATGAGTTAGGCGAGATTTTGAAGCTACAGACTAAACCGATTTTGGCACCCTCGCGTACCCCTTGCAAGGGTCTCGCAGGGTATGCGTACCACCGATTGGGAGCCACTGGTTTGAGCCATTCGAGGAACGGGAAGGTTCCTTCGCCCAAAGACAGTAAAAGTGGGAAACACTGGAAACTTCCGTAAGCCCCATGAGTCACAACAATCAGCGCCGTTTAGCGGATGTTCTTTCTTTAAAAAATCGGTCTGTTGACGTTTTCTTCCATCGCTCTCCGCAGAATCATCATCAAAGCACGTTTTGTTGATTTTTTTCGTTTCGTTTATGATGAGCATCCTCTCTCCATTCAGATTTCCTCTTTTTTTTTTTTTTTTTCTTTTTTTTTTTTTTTTAAATCCCACCTCCACTCCTCTCAGTGATGCAACTTTCTTTATTATTACAAAATCAAATATCTTATCTTTATACGTCACCTACACTTTACTCATACACTAAATTCAAATTATTTCTTATTTCTTACTTTAATTAATTATCAATCTTTTAATTTTATTTGAGCAGTTAAACCAAAAAAACACAAAAAGAGCCGTATCCTACAATCAATCTATAACATTCACATTAAAATAATGGCTCAGCCGGTATCACAGGGTGCCCTTCCAGCATAGGGAACCCCTTCCACCGTGACCAAAATTACCAAAAATAAAATAAAATAAAATAAAAATCCTCTTACGGCTCTTAACCACTTTAATAAACCCTCATTTCAACCTCCCAACCCCCCAACAAAAGACCTAAAAATAAAATACTCTATCTCAACAAAAAATCAACAAAACGATATAACAAAACACCATAAATCATACGTAGATAGAGGATTTTATTCCACACTTTTTCACATTTATTTAACCAAGATTTCCTCTTTAATTGGAATAAAAAACAAGCAGGTAATGAATAAATCGCTTTTGTATGGAAAAAAATGTTGAATTCACGATTTCAAAATCAATTAATAGTTGAGTTTTCGCTGATACCATGGTATCTGTTACCACGGTAGCTGGACCTGCAATTAGTCGTTTTTGCAGTTATCATGGTATCTGATACACGGTGCTCTGCAAAAACGACTATTGCCGAAATTGCACTTTTCGAAGTCACCCCAAAAGAAAAACAGATATCCAGTTACATCACTAAGTGCTAAACTTCTTTCTCACCAATCTGACAAAATTTGATGAAAGTGAGATTACTTTTCAGATACCACGACCAGTTACCACGGTCGGACCGTAGCATCTAAATATCTGATACCACGATAACTGGCCAGATACCACGATAACTGCAAAAACGCCTTTTGACCGTGGTATCAGATACCACGTTAACTGCAAAAACGACTTTAGACCGTGGTAACAGATACCATGGTATCAGCAAAAACGCAACTAATGTTGACAGACATTGTCTACTCACTCACGCCCTCTTGCTTTGATTATATTAATAATCTACCGCTCGAAATTGGACTAAGTCCAAACGCTAGGCAGCGTTTGGATGGATTTTCAGAGACCCGATTTTAGCGAAGTCACCGGTCTTTCCCACTATTATTGTCGTTGCCTCCGCTAAGTAGATGAAGTGGACACATGGGGAAATGCTACGGCTCAGACATAGTGTCTCACCCTCTCCACTGCCAAATCCTCCCTCCCTCTGCCAAAACGTCAAAAATCGCCCATGACCAATGGCAAGTTCTAGGGTGTCCAAAATCTGTCTTGTGCTTACATAGTAGCAGACACGAGATGCGCGAAAAGTTTTGTTCTAGGGATCGTAATAGTTTTTCTATCAAGACATTATTTTTTTTTTTTTTTTATTGTCACGGTTGTTGTGAATTGTTATCTGACAAGGATAGCAAATTTGGTGCTACAACCATGATTTGTCGATTTATAAATAAAATTTCTGTCTGTTTTCAGACGTAGGAAAGTTATAAAGTGGTTTGTGAAAATCCCTTGGGGCTGGCATTAGAACCAGCAAATAGAACATGTAATTCAGTACTTATATTTATGGGTTTAAATACTCCTCGAGCCCAAGCTGACTAGGAAACATATATTGAAACATGGATTATGTGTTCTATTAGGTTTTATGCCCGGATTTCCCTACTTAATGGTTGGGGTCTCCTTGATACCTGTTTAGTAAACTTCTCCACGTCATCGGATTTCAGACTGCATCCGCGCACAAGCTCATTCAGCATTTTGTAGGTTTTGCTACCCCTAATTGAACAGTGACCATTATGGAAATTTAAACCGCTTTTTTATGTCCAATTCTGAGATCAGTTCAGAGCAATTAAAAGATGCCTGGGCATTTTTTTTTCTTTTCAAAAAATTAATGATAATAGTAACGTACTGCAAACAGTAGGGCATTGGCATGTTTGTATGTGGAGGTACTTTAAGACGTAAACATGTATTGTGAAACAATCTCAAGACAAGACAAATTGATCCAAGACTACATTCAAATTTTTGACTTGAGACCATGGCAGTCTGAAGAATTGGAAAATCGATGAATGGACTGGAATGTGGTTCAGATATATGAAAAAGGAACATAAGGTCAAATAATAGTAAGGTTAAAATGGGTAGGCGGGATTAACTGGTTTGAGAAAGCAGGGTCAACACCATCGAGTGGAAGATTTTTCGAACACCCATTACCTTAAATTACGATAAATCGCACTTCCGGCGAGATAAGATGGGGTGATCCTCCTGCTCTTGCAAGTTTGCAACTTGGGTGGTAGATGATGTTGTTGTTACATCGGTTCACTGGCCATAACGCCCACGACTTATTAATTCAGTCGTGTGTATTTTGAACCCTGGGCATTAATCAATCAGAAAGAAGAAATCAGATTTATAGGTCAATTATGTCCCGAGGGGTTGCTCGCTCCCAAAATGGTTGTACAGCGGTGCCCAGCGGTGCCCAGTGGTGCCCAGGGAGGGTGTACAGTGGTGCCCGGCGAGTGAGCAACCCCTCGTTCAGCATTTCGAGATTCTGCGTGCCTGTTGTGACATGATTCGACCTGATAGGAAAACTGTTTTCCCCTCTTCCATCGTAAATGTTGAGTTGCCAAGCCCGTCTAGGGGAACTTGAGCTTACTCAAGAGTATCCGCAGCAACTTCTTTTGCGGACAGAAAAATAGATGATTTTGTACGCACTTTCGTTTTGCGATCCGATAGTATCCGCAGAGGGAAACTTGAGCAGCCATTTACCCGCAGAGTATGGGCGGTAAGTTTTATTAAAATGTGTTAAACATAAAAAGAATATCGTGTTAACAGACAGGCGGACAGAAAAATGAGTTCGTAGGTATCGGATAGTATCGCCCTTCAGCTCACCTTCGACCCCAAGAGTATCCACCATCCGAAAGTTATCATACTAAAGCACCATTCACAAGCATGCCTAGCCAAGCATAGATGTCTAGGCACATGCCTAGCATCACCGTTCACACCGATCCCTAGGCACAAATTTTGGGCCAGGCACGGAGCTCCAGGCTCTAGAACTCGGTGCCTTGCTATGCCTAAAGCACGTGCCTAGGCATCTGTGCTTGGCTAGGCATGCTTGTGAACGCTGCTTAATAAACAGACTGGCAGAGAAATGTTTGATTTCATAGGTATCTCGCACTTTAGTTTGCGTTGTCCAGCAAAGGTAAATGAAATGCTCTCAGCTTTTCCTCTCTGAAAGTACCCTACCCGGATCAACAGACAGATGTTGTGATCGCGTTTTCACACTCAGAAGTTTCCTAAATAGCAGATTTACATTGCGATAAGTACTTCTTGGCAGGCTTGTTATCAGCATTCGGTCCTTCCCGTGGATCGAGAAAGTCCATCGCGAGGTAGATTTGGAGTTCGTGACAGATCGTGCGTGTAGGAAATTCGTTGACAAATCGTGCATGTGGTGACTGGTTGACATTTCTTTAGTAAAGTAAAATGATGACAGAATCATGGGTGGAGCAAACAGTGGAATTCCAGAAAATTTGGTGAGAGTTTTTCCTGAGTTTGATTAATATCAGGTGTCTGTGAAAGTCTGATAGCATCTCCGAGGTCTTAGAGCTTTAGGTGTGTGAGCTAAGAGGGTCTAAATGAAGAAGAATTGTGTTATGGAAGCGAAGCTCAGGAGAATTAAAGTAGCTAGTGTCCTCATGTCGTTAATCCATAAGTTCCTAGATTTTGGACAAGATAACCTTTTCATACCAGTTTTCCCCCTACGTCTGTGCAATGTTCTGAGTTATCTGCGTATTTTTAAGAAAAAACTTGTGTCCTGACAGCCTACAAGCAAAATCTTATTGAATTGTAAATGTTATAATCACCTAATTGTATACATTTTTTTTAAAGACAGTTTGCTGTCTGAAGTTGACAATGTTTTGTTTAGATATTGTTGCTTTGAATTGTTCAGTTTTGATTGATTTTATTTGTTCTTCTTCATCTTAATTTGCAACCATTCATGAAACAAAAGACTATAACTCCTCCTCTAAAAGTGGAAACAACCACTTAAAATATTTAAAAACAACTACAATTGGCAAATATTCTAGTTTTCGAAACAATGACGAATGACGTTTTTCAGCAATCGTGATTTATGATTTCAGCATTTTATGATGCCCCTCCCACAAACGAGCTATTACTCAATACTTAAAATATCCCTAATCACCTCAGTTATGCGACTATTTGATATGCATGATAAAAAGATGTCTTTTGAAAACAAATTGAATTGTTTCAGTTTGAAACAATTTGTTTCAGTTTCAAATTGTTTTTCGAATTGTTTCAATTTGAACCTTCAGCTTGGGCTGAAGGAATATTTAAATTGAATTGGAAAAAAAAAACAAAATTGAGGAATCCTCTTGGGCAGACGAAATGTGCGCCAGACTGGCCCAAGGCTCTTCTGAGAATCAAACAGTCCACCACTGTGTACGATAAGAGAGTCTGCGTAAGGTAAGGTACAATTTTTATTGACAAATATAAATAATGTTGCTTAAAAGCGTCAGACATGCCAGTGGGATAAGAAAACGACGCTTCACTAATTCTGATTGATTTGTAAAAGTTATTAATAAAATCCTAGCCTAAGGCGTTATAAAAAATAAACAAACAATTAACACGTTATAATTAAAGAAAAAAAATTAACACACATCAGCACTAGAAATTTAGGACAAGAAAATTGATAACTAATATAAACACAAATACCAACACGAGAATTTACGACAACAGACAGACATACGACGAAAGAAAAAAAAAGAAGAAGAAAAAAGGCTTGCGGTAATGGTCTGATCTTCCTCCGAGCACAATAAAAAATGAATCAAATAAAACAAAATCAGACAGAATACTTGCTAGATAACATATACCTTTTGAGAGACCCAACAGATTAGGGCAATGAATTCCATACTTTTATACCTGTATGACGAATAGAAAAACTAGACCTTGTACAAGGATATCGATTGGTAGAAAGACTGGACCGCCGTATCATGTTTATAGTTACAAATTGCCTGTTCATATCAAAAAGATTTTTAAAATCAGCATGTAGTGAATCTTAGAAGATGACGGTAGACAAATGACTTATTCGGCTATTATTCATGATACCTCTAGTTTGATTCGTATTGCATATGGTCGTATGTCTAAACAAAGGTCGCTACAACCGGAAGGCACTTGGGCGAGCTTATAGCGCTTTCTGCACTCCTTACATCTTGTATTGTTTCGGTGTTTATCACATTCTGCGAAAAAAAGACAATTAAGCTTTGAAGACGTGTTATTATAATCATTGTAAATTTTTGATGTACCTTCCTCGTTCCTGCCGCAACCACAAATTAGTTTAGAAGTTCGACGTCCAAGATGTCATTCGTTGACTAGAGAACATGTCAGCGTCACTACTATGTACATCTCGTCATCCTGGTCAGCGAGTACATGATATTTTTCATGAATTTTTCAGGCCCAGTTAGAAATTATGTTTAAATTTTGTGTGTTTATACTGTTATTTATCTTGTGTTGTTTTTCGTTTTTCTCTTTGCTCCGCTACCACCCTGTGTATTTGGTGGTTTACAAATAAAATATATACAGATATAAATGTTGCAATATTCCAGTCTCTAGTTTCACGGACATTTGAGATAAAAGACAAGGAAGAACAGGAGAAACAGATGAAGAAAACGGAAGACCATAAATCGCTCTGATTGATTTCCTTTGTAGGATTTGAATCCGATTAATTTGTTTTGCAAAAGTAGAAGCCCAAGCTGAAGTACAATTTGAAAGGTAAGAATGAACCAAGGATAAATAAATCAATCGAAGTATGAATTGTGGGAGAATATGTTTGAGGCAAGAGGGCATACCAACATTTCGGCTCAACTTAAGAGCCAAAGCATCTGTGTGCTGTCTGGGAAATCTTCTGGAATTCGTGTATGATTTTGAGTACTGGAGTTCGTGGAAAATCTAGAATAAAAAGCATGCCTGCCACTTTCACTTTTTATCCTTTTTTGTTTTATTTTTGCCGAGCCTAAGACCTCCCAGAATATAGTTGCTTAATTGACAGGACCCTCCATCTGTGGATTGAAACTGGTTTAATTGCAGGTGTACATGTTGTCCATATGGTTTCCACATCGACTTGGACTTCATCCGATTTTGCGAAAACATGCAGGCCGTCGGCGTTCGGCGGCGGCCGGGCAGCGAGGCGCGGAGGGCTCGGCGGCGACAAACCAGCTCGATGGAAGTTATGCTAGGGCTGATCCCTGCGTTTCCGGTTCCACAAGGATCGCCAAATTTAAGTGTGGCTTCCCCAGTGCTACCCCAGAGGAAGGTTGCACAGAAAACCCCCCTCCCGACGGTAAGCATTACTTAAGATTGTGCTAGCAGTAGGCTAGTTTTCAGAAGTTTTGAGTTTTTTTTATCATGCGCAACCTAATAAGCAATTAGGCATTTTATAGAAAAAAAAAGAAAAAAAAATAGGCATTTTCACAGTTGACGGAAAAAAGGTAAATAAACGCATAAAAAAAAAGATTTCCCTGATTTCCCGAAGTCTGCAAGGGTTCAAAAATAATGCTGTAGGGTCTTAGTTGGTTCCTCAGTCGGTTGGACGTTCCAGTCTGTGATCAGCTAACAGTCCTTTGGATTGGAGAAAAATCTGTGATTTGTAAATATTCTTTGAGCCCAAGCTTTATTTGAAACATTTATTCAAACACTGTTTACAACGGATACGTCAGCTACGATTCTTCATCAGCGATATTTCGGCCCTTCTTGGCAAGGGTCCTCGTCAGGCTGTCAATCCTCTGGATCAACGTCGGGGAAGGAAACAAACCTGTAATAAATAACTGAAGTTTTCACCGACTATAAATATCTTATTAAAGTAATTAAAAACTAGTCCTGGGATTTAATTTTTGACACGGACGCTGTTTTAGAAACGTAGAACGAGGTTATTAATGAAGTATAATGTTTTCAGCCCCTTATTAATAACAAAACCGAATTGATCAAAACGCAGAAAAAAACCTTTCCTTTTACTTAATTACAGTTCGGATACGAAAGGGTCGAAACTGATTTCCGAAGCACGGAACGATCCCCGAAACATGCAAAATATTTTTTTTTAATACGGTTTTTACCTCTGATATATGTTCTGGTTTTACTGTTATGTAGCATATGGATTAGGTCAAACCCGCGGGGACCCCCCCCCCCCCCATAAATGCATTCAACAACCAATCCGTCCAAGGGTCAATTCCATTACAGACATCGCTACCAACCACGGCCAAATTACTATTTTTTCCTTGAACTGCAAATTCGGATATTTTGATTTCTTGTACTGAAATAACGCCTTTTAGGCTGTATCTTCGGAATTCTTAGCCCAGTCGTCGCAGTGTA
This sequence comes from Branchinecta sandiegonensis, assembly GCA_030848855.1. Taxonomy (NCBI): domain Eukaryota; kingdom Metazoa; phylum Arthropoda; class Branchiopoda; order Anostraca; family Branchinectidae; genus Branchinecta; species Branchinecta sandiegonensis. The sequence continues at coordinate 9,573,977 of JAUPMV010000003.1, read as the reverse complement.
GACTCTCTGTACTCCAAATCGGATTTTTCTGTGGCCTGAATTCTGTTAGGAGTAATAACTTTTTTTGATACTGCAAAACGGATATTGGCTTTTTTCCACAAGTTCGTTTTTCCAACTTGAGCGGCTTTGAGCCTGAAGAGAACCCTTGCCAAGAAGGGCCGAAATATAATAAAATTCAGCTGACGTATCCGTTTTGCACTACCAAATATTATTCGCAGTCAGCTTGGGCTGAAGGAATATTTATCCTCGGAGCAATACCAACTTTTTAATACTAAACGTTAAAACATCTTAGAATCCATGTTTTGCTTTGCTTTACTTTGCTTTATTTGTAATGAAAAAAAAAAGCAACAGACGAATCCCGGAACGCCAAGCGCCAAAGGCTCTAAACGGCCAGTTCAGGAACTCAAACGAATTAATACCTCTTAAAGAAGACAAATTTCATCTCTTACGAAAATCACTTGTTAGTTGTGACAACCCTATCCGCGTCAGACTCGACAACAAATCGATATTAAAAAGAGAACAAGAAAACAAAAGAAATAACACTAACTTTCAAGAATCAAAAAGATGTTTTTTCATCTTTTTCTGGAAAGCGCTCTGAGACACTGATTCTTTTACACAGCACGGCAACACGTTCCATATTTCTACGCCAACACGTCGTAACGAAAGAGCTCCTCGATGAGTATGGCGTATTTCTGACAGGAGTATATTTCTCTCAGAAGAAGTAGTTGGGTATGAATGGTACTCCGAGGTCACATGAAACATATATAGTTCTCTTATACCTAACGGTGCTAATGAATTAATACATGAATAAACTAAAATTGCTACCTGAAACTTCGACATTTTGTAAACATTCAAAACGTTAGTAAGCCGAAATGATCCAATCGTTGAAAATTTATTCAAGAATAATGTTTTTATCGCACGGTTTTGGATTACTTGGATTTTGTGTATGTTATATTTAAATGAATTGGACCACAGAGAACATCCATACTCCAGATATGATGAAATAAGGGTGTAGTATAAAGTTTTTAGCGCTTGTTGTGGAATAAAGTGTTTTAGTCTGCTCAGAACACCTGCTCCACGTGACATTTTAATAGAAAGAGCTCTCACATCATCTCTCCATGTGATCATTTCATCAATAATCATTCCCAAATACTTAAATCCTTCTCCCTCATGTATTCTCCTCTTCCAACTTAATTGAGTTATACTTGACATCCAAGCAAACATTATTTTCAGCAAGGTGACAACACCATTATACAACAAATGCCCATTGTTTTCATTGTCTTCTGCTTATCTATTATACATCCGTTTCATCATAGTATTTTTCACATTGTGGTTGGTGACTTGATTCGAATCTTTCTCGGTCGAGTTTTGATGGACTTTCGATAAGCTCTTGATCACCTCCTTTCAACATGCAACCCAGCCGTAAAGGGTTGAATCTTTGTTTAAAACAGCAGTTGGTTATTAGACATTAGTTGCCCCTTTTTACGTGGGACAGCTGGTGAAAGAAGCAACAGCTTTTATTGGATCTCATATCAGGTTACAGTGTTCATCCACTTGTTTGTAAGTCCATCTGCACTTAGTCTATTGCCAATTAACCTAGTGGATACAGCAGTCCTTAAGACTACCGACTCCTGTTCGTTTTGTGGAATTCAAAAATAAAATGGGATACGTCGGCGGAAGTGAGGTAGGTAAAAGAGCATTACTAGAAGTTTTTGCGCCACTTTTTGTTTTACTTTCGTCTTGTTTCCTTTTGTTCTCTCTCTTATTCTTTTTATAATTAAAAGTCGAAACCAGAACTTAATTATGATTAGTTAGTCAAACTTACTAGAGGAATCGGTGTCCTGACCCAGCCAAGCACACCTTCTGGCGGTTAGTTATATAAGTTGTTTCTTCGGTTGAATATGGATAAACGAACTGAAGCTGAATTATATACGACTGACAAAATGTCCTCGCTGCAAGTCAAGATAGTATATCATCCCGTATATTTGAGCAGAATTATAATTATTGACGACCGCTTCTTAGGGTCCTACCAGTAGTTGCTAAGAGCTTTCGTGGTCGTAAGTCGTAAGTCGCCCAATAAATATTCTGTTTTGGGATCCCATCGAAGCCTTTGGTCTTGTTACGAAAAGTCAACGGGACTGGGAAAGCCTTAAAACAGCCAAAACTGAGGTTTTTTTTTGTTAAAAGGAGACCCTAGTTTTAAAGTATTAATTTGCTATTAAATACTCCATAAACAGGAAACGGTGCAAGGGGTACTTAAACTTTTCGGACAGTATTCAGGTTCTGTAACCGTAACGTTTTCTAGCGTCAACCGGCTTGGACGCATCGTGAATGCGTAACGTAGGGCTTTCCGATAATTTACGCCAGGTTTTTTTAATTCTTTAAAGTTTAACTGAAAAGCGAACTTATTCTTGTGTCATTTAATTGAATACACTTAATTTCAACACTTAAATACATTTACTTGAATACATTTAATTGAGTTATTTGATCCTGCAAAGGGATTTTTTTTTATTTTCCACTATCTGCTTTGGTTATGACTTCCAGAATATCTGCGACCGTCCCCACAGCATAAATTCTACTATGACGCGGGAAATTTTAATCTCAACACAAACGCGGCTTTTCAGTGGGCAGTGGTGAGATTGGTGAAGATTGTTTATTGCCTGAAAGAAAAGAAGATTAAAAATATTTCTCGTAAGGCAAACAACAAAAATACAAGCGCATAGAGGTACCACAAATCACACGGAAATTCCACTATTTGAAAATCGATTGTTCGTGAATTGCGGAACACCGGAGTAACGCATTTTCAGCGGGCCTTCAAGCCAATTTAAGTGAATAAATGGTGGGTAACCAGATTGTCTTATCCCAGCCCTTTTCGGTTAAACTTTAATCATACCGATGAGGAAGTACAAGAGTTGAAGGTAATCTAGTACCCTGCGAAACTACGAAGAGTTGATTTCACCACTGCCGTAGTTTAAGATTAGGCTATCCGTATGTCTAATCATCTACTGTTGGTCAAAGATAGAATAGAGGAGTAAATAATTTCCTTCTGGTTTTCAGATTCCTCAAGAGACCAAGGAGTCGGCCAAAGCCGACGGCGAACTTTCAGCGGTGCTTGGACGCTTCGAGGCGACATTTCAGGAGTCCAGATCCCGTCTTACCAGCCCTGCAAACACCCTGCCACGCAACTGGTAATTAAAACTTTACTTACATTCGCTCTTCATTGCCGTCGATAATGTTCGAAGAAGCAGCTCAATTCTCATTTGAATATTCATCACCATTGCTGTAATGAAATGCAGATATCCTCTTGAAAAGTTTGCGGAAAAGTTGTTGTATGTAAATGAGGAAATGTTTGGTTATTTAAGGCACTTCGGCCGTTGCCATGTAGCGACCGAAGTCTGACGGTCGGTCGGTAGGAATCTCCAGTGGTAGCGAGCTCGGCTACTTCCAGATAAACGAGGAGGACGAAGATTTGGCACTTTGATAACTGAAAAAATAGAGCGAATTCAGTTTCAGTTTCAGTTTATTTCAAATATCAACACATATCGTGGCTTGGGGCCAAATGGCGTGTTGAATACGTCAATATACATGAAGGCAAATCAATAATGTCTGTCATAATATCAAGATAAATAATTCAAACTGAATATGGACTCGGAAGAGATCGCTGCAAATTATCTATGGCGGTTCGCCCCTACCATACTCTTTATACCTCAAAGAATTTAAAATTGAATCCCTTTCTTCCCGCCGCGAAAAACTATGCCGCAACTTTGGCTCCTCCCTTCTCCAGCACCCCATGTCCCGTTCTTTCCTTCCCCCACCCTTTGTTCCTGTAAGATCTCGTCCCCCCGAGAAGTGGCTGAGAAGGTTCCCAAACTGACCCCAATCTACTGTAACACTATGCGTTACAGTAGAAGCTTTGTGCCGAGCTTCGTAAAGCAGTATAGTGATCTTTAGCATTATTTGTTGACAACTTATTTTATTTTTGCTTATGACATAAAAAAAAACATCGTATTTGGGCTCTGCCCACGAGAGATATGTTTTGCTTTATTATTAAATAAACTGAAAATTGAAAAAGTTTGCCTGGCAAATAGGGGGCTCGAACCCATATGGTCTTCCGTGGGGGGGAGGGGGGGACGCGGAATATTATACATAAGTACGTCTTCAGTGGGTGGTGCGACTGGGAAGAAGCATGCACTGAAGATGTGTCTTGCCGAAGCCTGCTGATTCGATGACCAGGATGGAACTTTGAATGTGTAAAGCTTAGATTTCTAAGATGTTTCATTTTGTCTGTGAAATTTCGTTCAGGCGTGTATCCGCAGGATCCTGTGCCCAGGATCAGCACTTATTGGCGGAGAAAGTTGTGCTCCGGTTTTCTTCCGTCCGAAACATATTTCCGAGAGGTTACTCACTCCAAGATACGATGTACACAACGCGGTGCGGTGGCGTGCCGGTGGGCAACCCCTCGCAAACCTCACACAGTAAAATTGATAAGGTTTCAGGAGAGTTTGTCAAACCGGAGCTGTTTCCCCGGTTTGGTGGAACAAGTGTTGAATGAGCTTACAATTCCTATTGTAAAAAAGTACGCCGACGACTTGCTGCCCGTAGGTAGAATCAAGTTTACAATTGGAAAAGAATGTTAAGATGTCAGTAGAAGCAAGTCTACAATTGGAAAAGAATGTTCAGATCCTTTTCAGAAATTGATCTTGCCGTTAAGTCTTCTTAGTCGGGTCTTTTACTTTAACCAAATTCCCCGTTTTAGCTGTATTCCAGGCAAATTGCTGGTGGCATTGAGAGGCGAACCAAGAACCTCTCGATCTGTAGTCTGACGCTCTAACGGTTGAGCTAACCTTCTCTATGTTACGTTGAGACTTGCCGACAAATAAACAATTAAAATAGTCGACTTGAAGGTTTCACTTTTGGAGTCTTACCAAATTTCGGAGTTCTGGCAAATTTCGGCAGAATTACTTGTCTAACCAGAAAATAAAGTTCAGAAAGGGATCCATTGAGTGTTTTTACCCCCAATATAAACAAACTTTCGAAGAAAGAACTTTTACTTTTACCAAATTTCCGGTTTGACCGAATTCCTGGTGAACTTCTTTCCGGCGAAAAATTAGTTTCAGACCTGGGTCCAGCAGGAATCCTAACCATAGATCGAATATCTCATTTAGTTCAAAACTTCCTGCTAAATTTCCAGTTTCTGCTGGATTCCAGGTTAATTACTTGTCCGGCAAGAAAATAAAGTTCAGAAACGAGGTCAGCATGTCTCCTTACCCCTATCTAATCAACTTCAGATATAACTTCCACTTTAAACAATTGTTCCGTTTCTCGCCGGATTCCGGATGAACTCCTTGCCCAGCGAGAAAATAATTTTCGTGTTTGGATTCAGCATGTCTCCTTACCCCTAAACCGACTATCCCATTAGCTCTTGAAATTTTTTTTTTTTTAAACCCCTCCCCCACCCCTAAATATACGAACTTGACCTGTCTTTGACCAAACGGATCCTCATACCAGGATTTCATCAGAATACCCAATCTCTTCGAGAGTTATCGTGCTAAGTGACGGACGGACGGACGGACGGACGGACCAACTTTACTTAAGTTTATCTCCACTTAAGTTTTGGGAGGCCTCCAAATTGATTCGCATTGCACATCGCCGTCTTTGTTTAAACCGAGCTTGATCTTGATTTGAGACTTGATCTGAACTGGATCTGAAGGCACTTCCTGTACAGTACGCATGCGTAGCAGCAATGTAACGTACGGACATTGCGCGGAATAACAGTGTAGAAGTTCGGGGTACAATAGGGGCGCGCAGAGGAATTGTGGGTTTCGTTGTCGCTGCTGGGAGGCGAGACAGTTTCCTGTCAAATTACCAGTTCTTGGTTGATGTAATTACAGATATGCTAAGCGACTTGAGGTGCACCAAGAGGCATAGAGGTGTATCGAATGCAGGGTTTGAGTTGCGGGAGAGGCGCCACTGGGCATCCCCTCGTGTATAAGATAAGAAAATGAATGCCTTTACTGCTTTAAGTTGACATCATCTTTAGTCCTATGTTACATTAAGTTTTGTTTTTGGTTGTATAATTGAAGTGTATTTTTTACTCAACATGTTTCATAACTTGTTTGTGACCCGGGTAAAAAAAAATTATAATATGAAAAGTTGGGAGCGAGTGAACTTCATGTAGTTGATTTAAGCGGCGTATTCTTTGCTGGCAAGAGTTGCTTGTGCTTTTTTTGCACCTTTCGTGTATGACTTGCCAGAAGAGACAGTGCGCGTTTGGTAGTTTGGTCGCATAGTGCTTGTTTACTGTTTTCATCGGGCTTCAGTTTGTTTGCCAGGACTCAGCAAACTATGTCGCTAGATTAGTTGTTTTTTTGTCGAATGAGATCAAATTATGAGCAAATAAAGAAATAAAAAAGCAGAACGAACGTCGTAGCCATCAGAGGTGAATGTCACAGCTTAAAGCTAATAATTTTCTTCAGCTTAATTTTCAGGTTAGGGGTTTTGTCCTGTCTAACACAAACGCCTGATTTGTTTTTATAGATAATGGTGGTTGTACTCAGCGAATGGTATTTCCATTTATTGATTTATTTATTTTTAACCCGCTAAAAGGGACAACAAACACAGAAAAAAAATGGAACACGACACTAAAAAAAGACTAAAAAGGGACAACAAACACAGATAAAAACGACACTAAAAAAGACCAAAAAGAAGGGACATGCCGTGATGTGCCGGGAAGTGTAGAGGGGGCTTCGGTTAGGCCTGAACGCTTGGCTCCGAAGACCTTGTGGGATTTTTTTTTTAATAAGGTCGAAAGTCCTAATGATATATCCGGGCGCTTAATAATCTTGATGACTAACTCTATGTGCCGATGATGAAGGATAGCTGCGTAACTAGCGGAAGAGCCGGAAGCGTCACCACAGCTATCCCCAACGAACGCCGTTTATTGGTTGACAAAGGGTTTGATTCATCGTTCGGGCGACGTTGCTCGTTCCCGAGGTTCGCTGGCATGATTGTGTATTGTAAAGGAAATAAGATTTGCCTTGCAAGTGCCATATACCGATCACTTTTCCGTCGGTCGGTCTGTCTGTCAGTCCGGTGATCGCGAGTTAGGGTACTTCCAGAAGTGCTAGGACGACGAAACTTGACAGGCACAGCAGGGACCCGACCTAACTAAATTGGAAATAATCAGTTTCTTGATCCGACCATCTGGGGGGGATTGGAGGGAGGGGGAATCTGGAAAATTTAGTAGTGCGTAACTTTCGAACGTGTTTTAACATTTTAATAATGTTGAACATTTTAATAATGTCGAAAGTCCTAATGATATATCCGGGAGCTTAATAATCTTGATGACTAACTCTATGTGCCGATGATGAAGGATAGCTGTGTACCTAGCGGAAGAGCCGGAAGCGTCACCACAGCTATCCCCAACGAACGCCGTTTATTGGTTGACCAAGGATTTGATTCATCGTTCGGGCGACGTTGCTCGTTCCCGAGATTCGCTGGCATGTTTTGTGTATTGTAAAGGAAGTAAGATGTCTATTTTATGGCGCTTGCCTTGCAAGTGCCATATACCGATCACTTTTCCGTCGGTCGGTCTGTCTTTCAGTCCGGTGACCGCGAGTTAGGGTACTTCCAGAAGTGCTAGGACGACGAAACTTGACAGGCACAGCAGGGACCCGGCGTAACCAACTTGGAAATAATCAGTTTCTCGACCCGACCATCTGGGGGGGGATTGGAGGGAGGGGGAATCTGGGAAATTTAGTAGTGCGTAACTTTCGAACGTGTGATCCGAATTAAAATGAAACTTAAGAACTGAATAGATGACATATCTCTGATGTCCCATTTGGAGTCCGAATCGGATTTGACAGCTGTGGGGGAGTTGGGGGGGGGGGCTTGAAATCGCGGGAAACGGTTAGAATGGAGGGATCGGAGTGAAACTTGCGGGGAAGAACAAGCATCTTCTCTAGATCAATCATTTACACAATTAGACTGGATCCGGACCCTTGGGGGGGGGGGGGGGCTGGAGGGGACTTCACGAATTCCGGTGATTTTTCCAATTTCCACCGCGTTAGCCTAGTGCTATTGGGGCTAAAAATAAAATTGATTGATTGATTGATTGAGTGACGGCGGTTTGGGTGATTTTTACGACGAAACTTGGCAGGCATGTCAGGGATCCGATCAAACTGACCTGGAGGTACGAAATTTCTAGATCCGATCATCGTAGGGGGAGTTTTGCTTACAAATGATCAGAACAACTCACGGAAAGGCAGATTCTATCTTTCATCCTTCGAACCAGCCTTCCAAGTGCCATATGAGCTTCTAGCTCTTGTTTGTTTGTTACCAAGATTTCTTAATGGCTAAGCGGTAGTAACTAGGACGGAGGGAGTGGCAATCTTTTTTCCTTTAACTAAGTTCTTTTTTACTGTATTTCCTGTGATTAACGGCGATCTTTGAATACGATTGCTGAATCTTTCTTTTTAGCATCACTACTCGTTTAGGACCGAAACTCAGACATTTGCGGTAAATGGCTTTGTCTTATTGGTTTCGAGTAGTCGTGAGCCAGTACTGAAAGTACTTAAGGACCTGAAAAAGAAAGTCTGAAAGTACCTTTAAATTTGGTGTTCTTTCCAGTCCCTTCTAACTAAACCTCGCTGATTTTCTCACTTCCCGTATTTTGCCACCTTCAATGCGTATCACGCTGTCGACTGCTGTCTGCGAGAATTTTTTCCATCAGAGAAACCGGTTATGTAAATTTTTCCCTGTTTTCACTACAAGTCAATGGGTCTCGGAAAAGGCTTAAAACAGCCAAGACCGTGGGTAATTTGTTGAAAGTCGATAATTTGGGTAGGATTGGGACAATGTTAACAAAGCATTCATGGAATAACCCCCTCTTATTTGCAAGGGTTCCTTCCCACAATCAATCATCTATTTGGTGGATTTGAGATAATGGGAGCCGCTGCCGGCTCAACTACCTTTGGTTAATATCATTATTATTTATTATATTTTGTTGGACTTAGGAATTTGGGGCCTAGTTTTAAAGTATTCAGTTATTTTAAAATACTGGAAGTTGAAGCGTAAATAGTGTGAGGGGTCCTTTAAGGACCTGAATTCTGAATTTAAACTGACATGCTCGTAATTATGTTTGTTATCGAATTGTATTTTAAAATTGTAAACATATATGTGATTATTTATGACTATGTTTACCATGTATGACAATCCACCACTATTTTTCTAAAAAGATAACATGTAATTAAAATGTTTGACGGGGCAAAACTAAAGTCAGCTACATTTTATTCGAGCTATATTTCGGCCCTTCTTGGCAAGGGTTCTCTTCAGGCTCATGCCGCTCAAGCTGGAAAATAAATTTATGGAAAAACAATTAAAGATTCTTCCTTAAATATCTGCTTTTGTGAACTTCTTCTCTGAAAGTTGGATTAAGTTAAAGCTGGTGCTGTGATTTGATTCTGGGCTCGGCTACTGTTTTTGTAGTTCGATTGGGTCGTCGAAGTCAGCTTTCGCAGTCAGCTTGGGCTGAAGGAACATCTATGTAATTAAAATAATTTAATTGAAAAAAAGAGAAAGTCTGAAAGCACCTTTGAATTTGGTTTTCTTTCCAGCCGCCTCTCATTTTCTGGAGGTGATAGTTGGCTGGATCTATCTTCGGTGCTGCGAACTGGATCTTCCTCTTCTCTGAGCAGTATCCAGTCATCTGCCAGTGGCTTACGAAACAGTCTCCAGAAAGCGCCACTGGCTTCTCCTGAGAAAAGCAGTATCGAAGCATCAGTTCTCAACGGATTTTCGCCGGCAGATGACGCCATGAGTGTTGCAAGCACTTGTTCCACTGTCAATGTTGCAGCACTGCAGGTAAAGTTATTTTTTGCGCTGTTAATTTTGCTTCTTGCAACCTGATAACTATCTTGAGACGACGATGCGTAAACTAAAAGTTTGTTTTAACAATGCATTCCGTCATCTCCTTTCATATAATCGACGTTACTCTGCTAGTCAAATGTTTTTAGAAAATGAAACTGAATCTTTTGATGTTATGAGGCGGAAAGCGATAGTTAGTTTTGTTGCAAGGTTAGAAGTTTCCGATAATCCACTTTTAAAGGCAATTCGTGAGAATGCAGAATGCCGTTCTGGACATTTTTACCGACTTTTCCGTCGACTGTGCTATTGCCCCGAGCCACCGAATGGTTAAAATGATTGTATATATTTAGTAAGAAAATTCATGTGTTAGTGTAATCTTATTATGTGATATGTAATATCACGAATTAAATAAATTGATTGATTGATTGATAAGCATGTATGCTGGATCCCCAAATCCCTTAAAAGGACCCCTCGCACTATTTACTCTTCAACTTACAGTATTTTAAAATATTTGAATACTTTAAAACTAAGCTGTGCTTTCAATGAATAACACGGGTTTTGCTGTTTTAAGCCTTTTCCGGGGCCCGTTGACTTGTAGCGAAAACAGGGAAACAATTTGCCGTTTTTTTTATGGAAAAACTTCTTGCAGACAACCGTCGACAGCGTGAGACACATCGAAGGTAGCAAAGCACTTCAAGTGAGAAAATCTGCGTGGTTTTGTTAGAGGGGCCCTCTAACCGTACGAAATTGGGGTCTCCGGATTTAGAAATATAAGGAGTGATTATTGAAGTAGGTTGCGTTAGTATTATAGGTAAGACAAGTCTTTTAAAGGAGCCGTTGTGTCTGTAATGCCAGTGCAACCTACTTCCGTAACATCATTCATTAGTTCTTAAACTCGGAGATCCAAATTGTATATGTTACATTCTGAACCCGCTAACGACACCTCACTATCCTGTACTCACACGATTCACTAGTTTCCATGCGCATTATGCTCCAGGCGAGTGTCCGCGTATCATGCTTTTGATGCGTAAAACCAGTTTTGAACTTTGCCGAGATCCTGCTAGAAGTCGATGGACCTGGAAAAGGCTTAAAACAGCCGAAAGCCGTCGACAATTTGTTAAAAGAAGGGCCTAGCTTTGAATATTGGAACATAAACAGTAAATAATGCGAGGTAGACACAGATTCAGATTATTTATTAACACAAAAAATAATATAATTCCTGGAATAAACTGCATGTCCGCCTAAAAAAAGCCATGCGGCCAATGAGAGCGAACATACAAGTAAGGAGCTCCTTCAAAAATACTTCTTTTTAGAACAAACGTAAAGCTCAGTTCTATTCTTGCGTTGCGTAAATTTTTTAAGCGCAAGCTCCGCGTTGTGCTTGCGTCGACGCAACGCAGAGCTTACGCAGACAAATAAAACGCAACGCAAGAATAGAACCAAGTTCCATTCTTGCCTTGCGTTGACGCGTACGCATCAGATTTGTCGAAAATGGAAGATTTTGAAGGAAAACAAGAAAAACATGCTGATGATGAAGAAAAACTTGCTACTATTGGAAGAAATTAAAACACAGCAGAAGAAACCGAGAAAGGAAATTGAAAATGAGAATCCAGCGTGAAAGCTTCTCGCGCAGGTGTGAAAGATACGCTGCGCAACCTATACGCAACGCAAGATAAACGCATACCCAACGCATCGCAACGACGCGTCAATGTGAAAGCAGCTTAAGAAGAACCATAATTGTTTCAATACATTACATACACCTCTCACTATATAGTATTTCTGCTCAGATGTTCTCAGATAGCTGACCACTTTACAGCTAAGAGATGCTTACACAAAATTACAACCGGCTTCTGCTGCTTTTAGCCCCTTATCGTGTCCCTTGCCTTGGATGACAATCTTGGCAAAAGTTGTATAACCGGTCTCCAGGCTGATGAGCTCCTCGGAAGCAATCATGGGGCGCATGATACGTTACGTCAAGAGAACAAACGTGGCATAAATCAGTTGTTGCTAATAAATGAGATAGGGTGCGCTTATGAAGCGAAGAACCTCGTTATTAAGAAAGGATGGAAATACTGCTGAAATAGAATGAATTACTACCATAAGTACGACGTGTCCTTTAAGCCCAGTATTTCATTCGTTGGAAGTTACTGTGTAAATTTTGAGAACATTTTAGGGCCCCTTATATATAACCGGCTCTTTGCTCAGTAGCCTCACTGTAAATAGTTTCTCCGAGTAAGGATTAAAGTTAGGTGCAGTATTTGCTACTGGGATTAATCTTATCTCTACTGGGATAAGATTAATCCGAATTAGAGATAATCTTATCCGATTAGAGACAAGATTAATCCCAGTAACAAATACTGCGAAAAAAAATTTTTAGTGCTAGGCTAGTCAAGTCAGTCTGGTGGTGTGACCCTAATTAGCTCCTGAAAGCGTTAACGCTTTCAAATATTCCCGAACAACCTTGTCATGAAAAGTGTTTAGGCGGACACTGTAGAGGCGAGTGGTCTATTTTTTGCATTTTATTATTAGAGGTATGATTAGTAATGTCAAGAACTCAACTTAGGGACTCAAGAGAGCAGTGGTGTCCTATAGTAAGCAAGTAAGTAATTTATTTCTGAACCGCCAAGCGAAGTATTTAAAATAAGATAAAGAAATTAAATAAAACACAACAAAAACAAATACAATATAGAATTTTTTATTCTTCGGCCAGAAAAGAGTGTACAATGTCATGCGTTGGCTGGGCCGAGTTGTCCATGATTTTTGGCAGAGCCGACGAAATTTCGTCGAAATTTCCAAAAGATTTAACTTGGAACTGCTCCGTTAGCATGTGGCTATTGCATAACTTAGGCAAGTGAAGCAGGTGCTTTGCAAAGCTAAAATAGCACTTTATCATCTTTAGCAACTCCTTCTCCATATAACATGAGCGACACCAGAGCGAAAAAAAATGGAGGGAGCGCAAAAAGAGCTTTATAAATTTCCTAAAGCTTTCCGGTTGTAGCGCCCACGGTTCGGGACGATGCGTCCACGAGCGGTACTGATAGATTTACATACGTCTTGGACAACCGAAGAGCAAGTTTTTGAAAGTGTAGATTTGAAGGTATTGCTAAGCCAATCTATGCCGCCTTGCAAGTAAAAAATAAAAACCTACGATGTTCTGCTCCTTGGCTACCCCGTACTCCTCTCGATTCCATAGAGTGATAGATTCATATCAGATGTTCTTTACAAGCGTACTAATTCGACGAAGGTGAGAGCCTTTGAGAGCCCGAATGCTCCCGAAATTTTCCAAAATCTGCACAGGCCTACCACTGAGTGATTTGGTACAATATGGTCGGTAGTTGTAGTTTTAGATAATGTTAGATCCTGTGTTTTGTCTCACCTTCTTATATTTTACTGCATCAGACCTAGAATTATAGTTACAAGGGTTTGCCACCAGAGAAGCCATTTCCTACCACTGCTAATGTCATTAATAATTCCTTTAATTCCGTGTTATCTTTTTACATACACAATAGTGGTTACATTACAATAGTGGTGGATGGTCATACATGGTCACATAGTCACAAATATGTTACAATTTTAAAATATGATGCGATAACAAACATAACTACAAAATATAATAATTTAAATTCGGAATTCAGAACCTCTAGAATGTTCTGAAGTCGGTGGTGTCTCAAAAACCGCGTGCCGCCCCATTGGAATCAACTTCCCGAAGAAACAGCAAACTCTCCATCACTGAGCAGATTCAAGAAAGAAATTGATTAAATGTATCTTTCCCAAATGTACGACCCTAAATGTTTCAAAAGAACTTTGTAGAGGCTTTGTGGCCTACTGTTTTTTTGAAATATATTATTATTATTATATTATTATTTACAAAATAGGGAACGAAGGACTTCAAGGTTTGATTTGCGCTGAAAGCCAACGGCCATGGAAAAACACAACACAAACAAACAATAATAGTCATGCCTAGAAGTAGCTTTCCTATGAGCTAGGGCTACCTGAGTTAGAGCCGTCACATGTTTGGGTAGTGGGGCGCCCCCCCCCCCCCACACCCCAGTGTTGTCTGTCATTGGAAAAGAGAAAACGGCGAAGTGCCGCCATTTCTCTTCAAAAACAGTAGTTTTTTTCTTAAAGTTCAATGGGTACATCAAACTACCCCAATCCCACTCTGTAACAACCTAGGAACAATGCTTACCCCCTAGCTCAGCAGTTTTTTCAACAGTTTCCTCTCTGTGATATTTCAGAGCGTAATTTTTTGGGCCAGTACATGCTCAATTTACTAGCTTGAACAAAGATAAAAGTGATGTTTCTTGTAACACTTAGTAGATCTTTATTTTATGCATAAATCAGCTTGTCTAATTCAGATTTAAATAGGCTATTTGTTTTTTAATGATTTTTGTAGCTATCTAATTTTGATAAACTTATTGCATATTCTGGTACATTTCATAAAGCTAGTTAATCAAGCTTCACAACACTATTCCACAAAGAAAAACTTTTAATAGGCACTTAAAAACATGGAACTTCTGATGAAACACTAGAACAATCAGGTAAACTGCATCTGCGGCTTGACTTATTGGTGACATCTCAAATATATCCTTTTCTATCAAGCATTGCTGGGAGTTTTTGAATTTCCTGCCACGATATCCCAGCTCCTAAGATTTGGATCGCCGAAATGCCAGAGAGGTAAAGACAAGGGATAACAAGAAAACGGCCGATTTTCGTAGCGCCTTCTAAAGGAAGTCGGAAATGTTTATTTGTGAAGCATTTAATACAAAATAAAGCATTAGAAGTGTCCATTGTGCTTTAAGAACAATCGATTTTTCTTAACAGCAGTCGCTTCTTTCGTTAAAACGGTCGATTTTCCTGAAAAACAAACGTGAATATTTTCTGAAACTTTTTATCCACACAGTCGGTAAATACCTTGTCCTCCCCCCCCCCCCAAATATTTTGGCTGATTAACTTCAGGTAGATAATTTGTAGAGGAAAAACTGAGAGAATAGAAACAAAGCTTCTGGGAGAATGAGACCGTAACTTATTAACTAATTTGACAAATATGTTAGCATCGAAGAAGAAAATAGATATATTTTTATTTGATTTTAATACATTTTACAGTTCTGCTCAACAGTACCAGAAGTTTGGCAAGACTTAACTCACAGAAGCGCACCCATGTGCTAAATGTCACAAGAAATGTTGAGGTCTTTTCGTAAATCATAAAGTTTGAACCATTTTATAATATTTGAAAGTTTGAGTTTGAGTTTATTTCAAAATGTCAACACAAATCGAGGCTTGGGACCAAATGACGTCTTGACTATGTCAAGGTACATGATGTCAGATCGATGACGTCAAGTTAAAACATCAAGTTAAAGGACCTGCATTACCTATATTACTAATTACCATAATCACGCCATATATTTCTAAACCCGGAGACCCCAATTTCGTATGTTACATTCTAACCCCTCTAACAAAACCACGCTTATTTTCGGACTTGCCATGTTTTGCTACCTTCGATGTGTATCACGCTGTCGACGGTTGTCTGCCAGAAATTTTTCCATCAGAACAACTGGTTACGTAAATTGTTTCCCTGTTTTCGCTACAAGTCAACGGGTCTCCGAAAAGGCTTAAAACAGCCCAAAGCGTGGGTTGTTCGTTGAAAGCACAGCATAGTTTTAAAGTATTCAAATATTTTAAAACACTGTAAGTTGAAGAGTAAATAGTCCGAGGGGTCCTTTAAGCAATTCAGACTGAAAATGGTCTAACACAAAATCATGAAAGAAAAACATAAGACAAGACTAAACTTATAGTTGGTACCATGTATACATTTTTGGGATAAAGCTATTCGGTACCGCTGAGTACGGTAGAATCTTCACTGTTATATTTTACAAAAAGGTAGCCTATCGGTTAAATCAACTCCAATCAACGGAAGTTACAACTTCCGTTGTTAATTTTGGTTAAAGTGTTAGGTAGAATTCATTTAAGATAGCGTAGGCTAATTATTTTTAAATGATGTAGATTTTTATGGAATTATATCGTCTAGTTATTAGTCTGTTGTAGACCGATTGTGGGTATTTTATTATATTTTTTTTTACTCGCCAGCTTTGGCGGATACAAATAAATGAACTGAATTGAATTGAACTACTTTGAAGTGAGTGATATAATGAAATTCATCATTAACTGTCACCCCTATGGCACATGTTAAGCTTGCAAAATGACGGTTCCACAAGGACGTGTACAAGTGGAATGTTGCAAACAAATTATTGGCCTTACCGAAGATGCGGTTAATGCAGAATTTACTAATATTTTTAAGTGTATATGGAAACAATGGCTAAAAACTGAAAGTCGGTTAACGATATTTCGGCTCTTATTGGCAAGGTTCCTCGTCAGGCTGTTGCTGGTCTAGAATAAATGACCCTGCAATCCTTTATTCAAACAATGTTTACAACGGATACGTCAGCTACGATTCTTCATCAGCGATATTTCGGCCCTTCTTGGCAAGGGTCCTCGTCAGGCTGTCAATCCTCTGGGTCAACGTCGGGGAAGGAAACAAACCTGTAATTGATTAGGAAGAAGGGCCGAAAAATCGCTGATGAAGAATCGTAGCTGACGTATCCGTTGTAAACATTGTTTGAATAAATGTTTCAAAGTCAGCTTGGGCTCAAAGAATATTTACCTGCAATCCTTCCAGTCCAGCAACAGTCTGACGAGGACCCTTGCCATGAAGGGCCGAAATATGACTGTCAAACATTGTAGCTGACTTTCCGTTTTAGCCATTGTTTTCATAAGTAGAGAAGAAAGACTTTATCATGCATATTATTAAAATGGTCGCAACTTTAATATTCTGGTTTTTTTTTTCTCTAATGGTTAAAACCGGATGCGTATCCGTGTATTCAGCGTAGTCTTCATTTTCCTGTTTTCAGTCAATCAATCAATCTTTATTGTTCGAAAATCTTTTGTATGTTGTTAACAAAAACACCGAGTGTTTGTCCTCTCGTAGTGGTAACTTCCAAATAAAAACATGGGCACGTGCCAGTTTAGTTGTTTCACACTGCTTAAAAGGGAGTGAAGGATTTACGTGGGACGAAAGTGGGTTCCTTATCCGGAACCCTATTTACGGAAACTCTGCTGATTCATGTCATTGAGCGTAATCAGGATGCTGTGAATCAGCTGTTATTGTATGAATCAGTTAACAGAAAAGATAAGTTGACGACTCTGTAAATGCGTTCCCGAAGGAGCAGAGGAGATTGGGATAGGTAGAGGACTTGCTACCCTCACACGCTCCTTTTTTTTGAAAAAAAACACACATATTTTTCGTTCATGTTATGATTTTTGCTTGTAAAAATACACATTTCAAACTACAAGAAAGCAAATCTGAATAAAGAATACCTCCTACTCACTTGGTACTATCTCCTTGATACTCTGGTTTCTCGTAGTATCCTCGGTATAAATATTCCTTCAGCCCAAAGTGGCTGCAAATCATGTTTGATAGTGCAGAACGGACACGTCAGCTGAAGTTTATTAGAGCTATTTCTTGGCTTTTCTTGGCAAGAGTCCTCTTCAGACTCAGGTGGCTGTGGCTAAAGTATTAACTTGTGGAAAAAACAAGAAGTCAATTTTTTCAACAAGTTCATTTTCAAGCTTGAGTGGCTTGAGCCTGAAGAGGACCCTTGCCAAGAAGGGCCAAGAAATAGCTCTAATAAAATTCAGATGACGTATCTGTTTTGAACTTTCAAATATGTTCCTTGATATTTTTCCTAAAATCGGCTGAAAAGTCAGTAAGTAAGTAAGGTTTATTAGACAAAACTTGCTAGCTAGCTAATTTGGTTGTCTTTACAAAAATTACATTCTTTTAAACACTCACGAGTAACATAAATACTAAATACGGTACTACACATAAGTCACACTGACATTTTATTGAACATGTTGACGAAAAATGGCACAAATGTGTTACTCTGTCTCCTTGTTTTGGTTTTTACCGTTTTTAGTTTCAGCTGCGAACGCGTACGATTGTTCATTGGTGCATCAGGTGGGAGGATAGTTCGGTGTTGGACAGATGCAAGGATTTTACACCCAAACTTAATAATTAGTATGTTACGACGTTCATGCAGTGAGGGGAGGGATAATTCAGTTAGAAGAGACCCATATGAGCCGGAAGTCACTTGCCGACTCAGTATAACTGAGACTGAGACTGAGAAAGTCGTCGGTTATTTAGGACAAACCCAGAACTACACAAACATTCCAACTTGATCCGTCCCAATTTTATATTGTGAAGTAAACCTTCTTTGCCGAGAATATTCTGTATGACTTAAGTCCAAAAGACGCCAGTGATCCTCAGGAAGAAGGAGAAAACGTCGCCCTAACGACTCAAACTCAATTGCTCAGATCATGGGTCAACCAAGCACGGCGATCTTTGGCGGCAGCTGTGATACCGCTTTCGGCTCTTCCGCTAGGTACCTGGCGTTTTTGCTTCGGCAAGGAGAGTTAGTCATCAAGATTATTGCAATGGTGCCTCTAAACCCACGTCCTGAACCTACACCGACGGAAAAACCGCATTAGAAAATGTAACAGAAGTATGCTAACAACCTGTTACTAGTTAATAATAAAAATAATACACTGCTTCAGAAAAGCTTTCGCTGTAAGTGACATTAATCAGCCTGGACAACTTTACGAAGCGGGATAGTAGACCAGATATGAAGGTGTTCCGGGAAAATATTTTTAATTGGTTTTGGTATTTGGGCTATTTTCAATTGCAAATCGTATCGTTTTCCGTGAAAATATTTTTTAATTCGTTTTGATATTTGGGCTATTTTCGGTTGTAATCTGGTTTGTTGTTTGAAAGAAGGAGATCAAAAAGATGAGATCTTGTTATTTTAAATATGCGAAGCGCTTGCTCCATTTGTCAAAACTTTGACTTACCGTATTTATTTATTTATCACCCGTCATTTCAAAAAGAAAAAGGACGGCGCACAAAAAACGAGAAGAAAAACAATCAAAGTTTAGTTCAAGTTCAAGTTTTTTTTTATTTTTCAACATTCACAAATAAATAAATAAAAAGCAACACTTTCGCGCTGGAGAAAAAACCTATGAGGGTTTGCATTCGCGCGAAAGTCCACATAACTACTTACCTATATAAAGAAAAAAAGAAAAAATAAATTCAATCTCTCTCAATCATCAATACTCAACTCCCCCTCCCCCCATTCTTCCCTCCCAACCTCACCTTACCCCCCTTCCCACCCTTACCTCCCTAGCCCACCCTTCCTCCCCTTCCTCCCCCCTACCACCCATAACAAAATTTCACATTTTTGCCCCAGAAAATAATCTTTTAATTTCTTTCTAAACTGGAAAAAGGAAAATATAACACTTTCATAGGGAAACAAAATCTACAATTACAAACTGAAAACTCTCGTCTAACAGCTGAAAAAGATTACGCACATCTACAATTAAACTCTGAGAATTTTGCTCCAGGTGTGGGACCGGATTTTTGAATTGTACTTGTTGATCAGGTTAGAATTAGCAAGCTCAGGGTCTCATGTTATATATTTTCGTCATTTTGATATTTCTTGCCCAAGGGGGAAGGCGAAGTCAGTATTTAGAGAATCTGAAGAAAGTGGGACAGAGTTTAATTTTTTCACTAGCTGAGAAGATTTGCCAGAAGGGAGCTAGCTAAAGAAACTGTGGTATTGCAACTTAGTTATAAAGGGACGCTAGGATTAGGGAATGATGGAGAAGTTCAAAATTCAAGATGCAAGTGTTACCCTTTTGCATGTTTCCTCGTCGCTTTAAAAAATCATAGACAACTGGGCCCAACCAGCTCATGACGTTACCCACTGCTTCCTGGCCGAAGATTGAAAAACTTAGTTTCTTTTTTATGTGTCTGTTATGTGTTTTATTTATTTTCTTTCGCTTACTCCGCTTTTTAAAATGACGGCTTACAGTAAATTACTTACTTACTTTGTTACTACATTGTCCATTACAGCATATCTTTTTCTGGGGGTATAACATCTGGTTTAGACAAAAAAATAATTAAGAGTGATACCTAGTGCGTGTAGGCCCTTGTAAAAATTTCAAATGCAGCATTTGCAATAAATCAAGCTTATCACAAACCATAAACCAACAATCTGAACATGACAGGCAACGGTCTGCCATTCAGTTCATGTAAATTCAACGGGCTGATCAAATATTACAAGGGCCTTTTCTGATCAAATCTCGGATCCGACATTCGGCTGTTTTTTCTGTTAATCCATTTTAAGCTCATTGTTAGCGGACACCTGCCTATCTTGTAGTCCTTTTTCCAGACCAAATTAGTAGGCTTAGCACGTTTTTTGGTGCTGGCGTTCTTGGAAGCCGCAGTCGGTGTTGAGAGGTGGAAAACCGAGGAGGTAATCAAACGTGTAAGCTAAGATTTCAGTGTTTTCAAAGATGCAAAGATGCGAGATGCGAAATCCTTTTCTTTTTTAGACGATTCGGGAACAACTGGCTACAAGTCTTGAAAGAATGAAGGAGCTAGAAGAGCAGGTCAAAACCATACCAGTATTACAGGTGAGTTGTTTGGTCCGTATTCAGGGAATGGTAAGGGATCATAGGTCCTCGTTGTTTATTCATTTTATTCAATAAAGGTGTAAGCCATACGGCTTGTTGCATAATACAAGAAACATAACACACTTCAAGTGGCAAAAGAATAGATAAATACTAATACAACACAAAACAAAGAACATCCAGATTTGGTAACTCTTTAACACATATGCATGTTTTCATAAAATTTGGTCCTAACTATAGCGATCTGAAAAGCTGGCAAGTTTTCCATAGTGACCACAGCCTCTGGTAAATTTTTCTAAAGCTTGGAAGCCCTATTAACAAATCTACACTGACCCACTTTTTTTTGGACACGAGGCTGGTAAACCTTTAAGGAATTCTGCCTGGTAGCTGAATAATGACGAAACTGGAAAAATTCAGAAGAATCAGTATTATCAATATTTTTAATTATACGAAACGTATTAATCAGATCAGTTCTATCCCTCCGGAATTGCAACGAAGGAAGATCAAGGCTTCTCAATCTGCGTTCGTATGGTAAATATCGCAGATACGGTACGAATTTGGTCGCGCGTCTTTGAACCCTTTCGACCAGCTGTGAGTCAGACTTCCTCGTCGGATACCAAATCGATGGACAATATTCAACGATTGGACGTACCATCGTCTTATACAGACAGGGTCATAAAACTTTTTGAAACTCCGCTTTATACATAACATATTGCTATTCGGGTTTCGCGAAATTTGAAAAACATGCTTCTGAAACTGACCCTAACTCAGCCCTCGAATGTCTCAGTGAGGCGCGGCGGTTTTTCCTACCTTTGTGGTAGAGACAACTGCGATATCTTCAGTTCTCAGCTGGCGGACAAACGAGGTAGAGGCGTTGATTGAATGTTGGCATTCAGTTCACTTGCATCCCTCGTTGCAGCAGTGGCGCTTGATAGTTCCTCTCATTGGTTCATCTAAAGCTTAGCTCTCACTTTTACAAGCAAAAACTGAACGATTGATATGGCTGGACCCTTTAGGTCACAGCTTAAATCTGCTATTGGTTGGTTTATTGAGATAGAATCTTAATCTTGCTTCTATTGTGGAGTCGTTAATCTTCAGAATAGAATAACTGGTTCCGCAGCATACCACAGTTTGACATTTATCATCTTGACTGGACTTTGGAGCATCTTCCCTGTAATTGCTACCCGAGGGTTTACCACTACCCGGCTCCTGATGTACACCATTTTCCGGCACAGGCCGGAACCATCGGTGCCCGCCATAAATTAGGCGATTCTCGCTTCCAAACATGCTAATTTCAGTACTTTAAAGGACACCTGAATGAGGAGTACCAAGTATCATCCCTATCTGTATGACTTCCGTTAACATTGCCTGCAGAAAACCCAATTCAAATACGAAATAGTGTTTCCAAGCTATGATTTTGCTCCATTTTGCATCTGTCCTGATTTCAGTACCGAACAATTTTAGAAATGAATATATGTCTCGAATCAACCCTTCCTCTGGAATATTTTTTAACCAGTTAAGCCCAAACGCATATCTAGAAGAAATTCCAATACGATCCGGCCAGCGCTGTATAAGATTTGAATGAATTGCGCTTTTTGTCTTGGAGTCTGCATGTGCAAACATCCAGAAATGAACATCCCTACTTTGAAAACGTCACGCTCCGGAGAAGAATGCTCTCCGTAGCCGTGTCTGTAAATGCATTCTCCATGGTGTGTTCGTATGGTTTCATTGTTCAGGTGTCCTTTAACACATGGCAACCGGTTTCCGCTGCTATCAGCCGGCAACGGACACTTGCTGTACACTAAGATCAAGGGCGGGCAACCCCTCGTTTCTGCCCTGCTTGTTATTCAGGCGGAACCTTTTTTCTTTTGATGTTAACCAAGTCAAAGGTGTCAAGTGGCAGCCTTGACTTTTTATCTCCTCCATACTGTGTCAGAATCCACGCAGCAGAACCTGTAATAATAAATAATACGGTACATAAAAATTGCCGAGGGCCTCTACACATTTTCTGGAAGACTTTTATTGGTGATTTCTGTCAGCGAAAAAGCGAATAGCGGATTCGTCTGGGCATTGAGTCGCTCAAGTTAGATTGTGTTTTCCATGTAGCCGTCACTCGCGTCGACCATCAACCCGTTTCCTGTGGTAAGCGCAAAGACAGGTAATTCAGTCAATCAATCCAGTTTAATATCCAAATAGCTTAAAGCTAGAAGAGGAATATAATATTTACGAAATACACATACATGAAACAAATTAACTAATACAGTTACAAGATATGACCAGAAATAAATGATAGGATGAAACTACGTAAAAATTGGGCAGAGGAGTAACAGGATATGGAGGAAATTGATTGCCATTATTCCTCTCGGACTTTGAGCAATTCAGATTTTGGGTACGAGGGGAAGACGAGATTTCTGACCCGAGCAGGCCCGTATCCAGGAATTTATTTCGGGGGGGTATGCCTGCGCGTCGGACAAAAAAGTACAAAAAATACATAGATCAGAGGGAAAAGCCTGTAAAAATTATGATTTTTTGTATGTTTCGGGGGGGGGGGGGGGGGTTCAACCCCCTAACCCCCCCCCCCCCCCCCCCCCCCCCCTCCCCTGGATACGGCCTTGGATCCGAGGTTCGTTTTGATTTTTTTTAAATTATTTGGTATATGGCCCAGTGTCAACCACTGTTGTCAGATGGGATTGTTTACGCAGAGTTGGCTTATTTTGTGTGCAACTGCATGAAAATGTTTGCTACTGACCTACGTCTATATTCATTTTGCAATGGCTTATTTTTAGCGTGATTTTGTTTTTAAATAATGTTATCACTCCTTATAGTGTCTGCGGCTTCGGGATAATTGTTACCGCAGGCCCGACACGACACGACCCATGAATACTTTTTTTGTGCGGAAATTTCAGACTGTGTGGCTTGTTTAGTCTTGTCTTGTATTGTTCGATCAGATGGGCGCTTTGAAAACGGAACGGTTATTGGGAAGAAGTGAATATAACCACCCCACTCCTGCAACACGTGACAGTCTTTCAATAGTGTGATATAACCAAGCACAAATAATCAGATAGAACCTCCGTCTCCCTATCTCCGTAATATGACTATGCGGAGTCGAATATTTTCCCGTACCCTGTCCGCTGCGAATGAGCGGAGGTTAGTAGCTTCGCGCCACATCGCGTTTCGTTACCTCTACAAATAGCTAAATCGCTGTGAAGCCGCTTTGAGCAAAAGTAGAAGTCAAAGCTGATTGGTTCTGCGGACGCGCTTCAGAGCGGCTCAGCTGCGGAGTACGCCTCCTGCATTTTTTTGCTCTGCGATGAGCAACGGCGAAGACGGAAGATGAGTAAACGGGTATCAACATCAGCTCAAAGCTAGAGTAAATACCTCTAGGTCGGCTCAGTTTTGTCGGGGTATTTATTCATAGTCGCTGCATGGAACTAAAGACGGAGGTTCTATATGATTGTTTGTTCTTGATATAACGTATCTATGAACGCCAGCAGTTCAGCCTGGGTGCCATGACAGACTCATGTGAATTATCTAGTCACTGAAATCGTTTGCCTATTTACGAAGGTTTGGGTTTCAGCAGAAAAGCCCTCTTAAGATTGCTACAAATCGAATGTTCGGCCAATAACCGAATATTCGTGCGCGGTGTGGTCAGTACTATCTCTCAGGACCAAACTGAAAAGATTGAACAAATTCAAAAACGTGTAATACTTGGTAGTGATTTCAAAAACTACGAGAGAGCCTAGAAACACTTGACATTTTGACACTAAGTCAACGGAGGCATAAGCTTGTCATGAGCTTTGGCAAGAAGATACTGGCGTCACATCTACACCAGGACATGCTTCCTGGATATGCCAATAATATGTTGAATCCACTCCCCCACTCCGTCCCCATCTCATGGTAGTATTTTACTAAACATTTCAACCTCGATTTGAACGCCTTTTGAAAGTTATATACCAAACCTTCAGCGCGTTTTATTTTATTTCGTTGTTGTATAAATGATCTTGAACATTTATTTTTTTTATGAATACTTTTTTTTACTTTTGTCCGTTGTTATTAGTTTGGCTGAAAAGTCTTGAAACTGCAATTATGACGAACTACTGTTTGTTGTACTTTGAAAACGTGAACTGTATATATATAACTTAAGTCACATTTGTAATTAGACTAATGTAGCTCTGTTGATTCATTTAACTGCGATGACATATCCAGCATTATTTTTATATGTAAAACATATTATGGATCAGTAAACCGAATTGTGATTGTAAATGTAAAAAGACGGACAAAATGTTACTCGGTAGACTTTAGTTTGTTTTGGTACACCCCCCCCCCCCCCCCGAATCATACAAAAATAATCGTTTTTTGTAACCTTTTTTCTACATCTTTGTACTTTTTGGTATGGACTATGCCCGACCCGCGGGCAAACCCCCTCCCCTCGAAATAAGTTCCTTGATACGGACCTGGGGGGGGGGGGGGGGTCATACTTCTGTGTCCGCCGAAATGGGAGAGACAGACGAAGGCATCGTCCAGAAAGCACCAGAAAAATATTATTCATTCAAATTTTGACTCTCAAGATCATTGGATGTAACAGTGTATAGGATGTTTCAAACTGTCAAAGAGAATACACGTTCATTTGAATTTTCCTATGCTGTAAGAAGTTTTCCGTCCCTAAATTTCCATGCCCCTCCTAACTCTAAATCAGATCTGCGACATCGGCCTCGCCCTTGACCTGAATATACACTAACTTCGTCAAAATGCCATGGTCATAGGCAGACGGACGAACATATTTAGGATGGCATAGGGACAACTCAGTTCGTTTGGGACCATGAAAATGAATTTTTGGCGTCAAATTGACTGGTGTAGCGTCGAGTTCCAAATGCTATGTTCCATCGCTCATTTTAACGCTTAACTTGCGTCAGATATCTTACACTTTCATATCTTTCTCATTTTACTCTGAACTTGATATTTGCTTTACAGTAGTCTACTTCATTTTTTGCTGACACAATCAGTTATTTGTGCTCGTATGCCTTGGCAACGATATGAAAAATCGAACTTCAATCACTCCTAGTTCTTGTTTGGAAAACTTGACCCGGAGATAAAACAGACGACGCAGGCCAAGACTCATGTAGCAAATCCTTTTCCAGACGTTCCAGTTGCGCCAGTTAGTGGTAGTGGTGACTAGCAGCCTACTCTGCAAGGAAATTTGGCAGTAAAAATTCGCTTGGCCGGACCTGTCAGTGAGCGACACTATTATCTCGACAGTGACTGTAGTGCGTTAGCAGAGGCCATGATTTCTTGGTAATTTAACTGCAGTTTCTCTATGGTCTGCTTCAAACTCGAACAGGCTTTGTGTAATCATGGTAGATGACTCTGTTCAAAGTGTGGTATAGCCGATAGCGTCTTGTCTGTAAGTGAGGCTGGTTTGCAGTGCCATGGAAGAGTAGTGTGCTACAGTGACAGCAAACCGGTGTTGAAGACTGGAGCGAAGGGAGTGACATACCCCCGAAATAGTGAGGGGTCATCGACGTGCTTTGAAGCTTGATACTATATTCTAAGAAGGGAATTGTCCTTGTCTGTAATGCAGTACTGTCAAATTAATGGTGGATAGATACTTACTAATTAATTTTCATTTTTCGCCTTATCGAGGCTCATGGCCTATTTTTTTACATTTTTATGATTCTCTGATTCTTTTATTGTCGTTTATTATTTCGATAGAGAGATTCAAGTAAAAATATTATTTTTTCGCAGCTTGTCTTCTAACGGATAACGGAAACAATAAAGTGTCGTTTTTTTTTAGGTTCGACTCTCAGTTGTCCAAGAAGAAAAAAGGCAGCTTGCCGAGTTAGTCAAGTCGCAGACCTCTTCAAGAATAGAAAATTCTGACCAATCGGAGAGACTTCAAGTCTCTCTCTCTCAGCAGTCTTCCCACCAAGCCGGAAGAAGCCGATCTCCCATTGAGAGTAAGTACCCATCTGACTTAAGTTCCCGTACGAAAATTTCCCGCCTGAATTCGACCCAGACAAAATGAAACAGATGTCGACGTGATTTCACATTAGTTTCTTACTCGAAATTCCGGTCGATTCGAGGAAGAAACTAACTTGAAATCGGGTTGGAATCTGTTTCATTTTGAGCATGTTCCACCCTTCTAACAGTAGTAACTAATAGTTACTATTTTCTTTCCAACCTCGTGAAAAGTTACTGCGCTGACCGTTCCAACCTTCTCGAAATAGTAACTAATAGTAACTATTTACTTACCACGCTCGGGAGCGTAGTAAGCATGGTAACTACGAATCGCTGTGATGTGATTGGTCGGATTAGCCCGTGGTACGATATTTTGGGGGAGGTAGAAAAACGCGCTTCACCCTTGACGCCAAGAAGTCTGATTTCGTGACGTCATGTGTAGTAACTACTGCAGAGCTGCTGCGAGTCCAGCAAATCCGAGTCCTAGACAAGCCCGAGTCCTTGAAAAAGGCGTCTCGAAAACGAGTCAGCAAATCCGAGTCCGAGAGAAGCCCGAGTCCTTGAAAAAAGCGTCTCGAGACGAGTCCAGCAAATCCGAGTCCGCGAGAAGCCCGAGTCCTTGAAAAAGGCGTCTCGAGACGAGTCCAGCAAATCCGAGTCCGAGAGAAGCCCGAGTCCTTGAAAAAGGCGTCTCGAGACGAGTCCAGCAAATCCGAGTCCGAGACAAGCCCGAGTCCTTGAAAAAGGCGTCTCGAGACGAGTTGACAGCTCTGACGGACGGACAGCTCCGTGAAAGACGAGTCCGAGTCCTTGAAAAGGCGTCTCGAGACGAGTCCAGAGTCCGAGTCCACCAGCGAACTACGGTAAGTAGGGTAGAACACGCTCTTTCGCTGTGTCGATTTCAGGCGGGAAATTTCGGTACGTGTTTGGTTGGTATGGCACTTGTAGCTTAGTAGTTAGCAGGGGCGTAATTATCTATGGGGCAGGGGGGGCAACTGCCCCCCCCCCCCCCCCGGCTGAAATTTAGCGTCTTCGAAACTCTCATCGAACGCGAGCTTCCGCCGCTTGGGGGAAGCTACCATTATATGTTGGAATGGCGACCTTTATCTTCGTTTAAGGTCGATTACACAGTTACAACGGTTACGCATCGACCAATAACAGACAATGGTCTGTTGGAGTTCGGGAATTGGCTTTTAACTGAAAAATGGTTTGATCAAAAAGATGAAAATGGTGTAAGTGAAAATGCTAAAAATTTCCAAAATAAACTCAGAAATAAGTACGAACAGTGTTTTCCAGAAAAGACTTACAAGAGCCCCATTGCTTTTTCAAGGTCAGTCCTTTTATTGTAAATATTTTAGTTGGATTTTTGAAGAATAGAAAACAAACAACGAAGTACAAAAACGTGTTCTCTGAACTATCGGATATTTTCTGTGGTGTTCCACAGGGAACTTTACTTGGACCTATCCTGTTCCTTGTAATGATGAATGATATAGCGCAAGAGCACCCAGATCGCTGGAAATTTGTGGATGATTTAAGCTTAACCGAAGTATGCTACAGAAATATTAAAAGCAAAGCTGCAGGCATAATAGAAGACATTAAAGATGAAGCCAGGTTGTTGGACATGCAGGTAAACGAAGATAAAAGTGCAATTTTAACCTTTTCCTTCCTCAAAACTAGCATTTCCTTTGAAGAAACACTGCCTTCTGGTTTACAGGTACAGAAGCTAAAGCTCCTTGGTGTAACAATCACGTCTGATCTTAAATGGGAGGACAACACCAACGTAATGCTAAAGCGTGCAAACGCTGGTCTACAGCTGTTAAAACTTCTGGCTAAGTTCCAAGTACCTAATTCCCATCTTGTCCGAATTTACGTTTCTTTCATTCGGTCCACTTTGGAATATGCGGCTGCTGTTTGGCACTTTGCCCTTACTGCCGAACAGACACAACAAATAGAAAGAATACAGAAACGTGCACTCCTAATAATAAGTCGTGAGCCCAAAGTTCCCTATTCTGCTCTCCTAAAAAAGTTTATGATGGAAACCCTTGAGAGTCGGAGACTGCGGCTGAGCCTAGCGGTTGGTCATAAGCTCCTCCACCATCCTGTTCTATCCGATATCCTTCCTCCTCCTTATGAAAACACAAGAAACCGACAGGAAAGGGTCGCAAGTTCAAAGGTTCCAAAGTTGTCCCCCGTACCTGCAACACATACGCGATACCAGAAAAGCTTCGTTCCGAGTTTCACAAAAATTTATAATGATGGTGGTAGCTGTCTGTGATATTATTCCAACGTCCGTGTTCTGTTTTTGGTTTTCATTTATGGATTATAACAGGTCTGTGATGACGAATTGATGATTAACTGTATAGATTTTAAAATGTGCATTATGCTTGACGTAATACCCAAATTTGGCATTGCCATGATAGTGGTTGTTTGAAATAAATTCGTTATGTTATGTTATGTTACCTAAGATAGGCCTACAGAATTCAAGCATCCACAGAAACAGATCGGTTTTCTTTAGTATACCTTTGGCTTTATGGTAAGATTGGAACGCGGAAGCCTTGAAACTCTTATAGCGATATGCATGCGCTATGAAGGGTTAAACACATCTATGTCAGACGACCGACTAAGTGATCTTTTGGTCATTGGTACCCAACCTGAAAAAGCGAAGAAGCTTGACGTCAGTCGCGCAGTGGACAGTTCCGCGAGTTTGAAGAAGCGTCGTTTCGCCTCGGTCGATTAGTAAAATATCTCTTTGTTTCTTTGTTTTTATTACGTTTTTCTTCTTGAAATAACTGCTCATTTTCACTTGATTTGGGAAAATCGGCTCCAACTTTGCCCCCCCTCCCCCCAGGATTTTGACGAAATTAAGCCCCTGGTAGTTAGCATACCTTTGCTGGGCTAGTTTTTTTTTTTTTTTTTTTAATCCATCGATTCCTTTGGACCGATCATTCGCGGAGTTGGTGCTTTGCGCAATGGGCGATATGGATTTTGTATTGTAATTTTTTTATTACTCCCAAAAGAAGGTAAGCTGAAATTTTGCTGCTGTTTTATGACATCCGCGATAAGGACAGTCTAACAGCTACGATATTTGTACTGATAATACTGCTGAAATATTCACTTGAACTCCTATGTTAAACACAGCTAGTAAAAACTATCATACTGCTACAGTCCCTTCTGATCTAACTAATGTATTTAAGCGGTTTGTTGTTCGAGATGGTGTCTGTGAGTTTATTTCTGTGTTTGTGTGATAAACGTTTTCGAACGTTGGAACAAGCTTGGGTCGATCCCAACATTATTGGTTTAACAAAAATATTATTCTTCATTTGTATTTGATAAACAAGGAAATACACTAATAAAAACTGCTAGTACACGTTACAGTAGGCAAACGGGGGCAACAATTTCTCCAGAAAATGGCCATTCTGCTCCACTTAGACTTTGTGTAGGATCTTTCTGCTGTTGCTATACCGACTAGGTTTGGCAGTCACTCGCTTCAATGAGAAAAATAAGACGAAAGGTTTCGATGGGATCCCAAAAATCCAATATTTGATCTAGACAATTGGGTCTTGTCTTCGCCAGGTCCAGTCTTCGCCAGGCTCCTTGAAAATTTTCAATATCAAAATTCAGAAACAGATTAAGGCCAAATAGCTAATCATCTGTGAACACCAAGTTCAGATATGGATTCAGCATGTGTGTTTACCCCTATAAGTCATATCTGTTTTGACGAAAACTTCCTGCCTTACTTCTTCCAATTTTCTGGTTTCGACTGAATTCCGGAACTACTTGTCCGGTAAAAAAAAAAGCTAAGAAACGAATTCAGCGTACCTTCTTTCCCCAGTATCGAACATCTAATCAAATTCGAATAAAAATTTAACTTACAACAAATTTTCCGGTTCCATCTGGATTCCGGGCGAACTATATGTCCGGGTAAAAAATGATTGTCATGTACGGTTTCAGCATCACTTCTTACCTTTAAATCGGATTTCTAATCAACTACAAATAAAACTTTTACTTTTTAAAAATTTTCCGGTTTTGGCCGAATTCCGGACGAACTAGTTGTCCGGGTAGAAAATGATTTTCACACAAGTGTTCAGCAAGTCTTCTTGCCCATAAATCGAACATCTAATCAACATCAAATAAAAATTTTACTTTTAACAAACTTTCCTTTTTTGCCGGATTCCGGACGAACTGTTTTTCTGGCGAGAAAATGGTTTTCATCATCGTGTTCAGCATGTCTTCTTACCCCATAATCGATTATCACATTAGCCGTTTCAAAATATTTTGTTTGTCCCTTAATTAGAACCCCCTCCCCCACCCCTAAATGTAGGGCTACAAAGCCCATCTACGAACTTGACCTGCCCGATGACCCAAATAATCCTCACACCAAATTCAATCAAAATATCTCATTCCCTTCGAGAGTTATCGTGCTTGCAGACGGACGGACGGACAGACGGACAACTTTTGCGATGTCATAGGTATCCCTCCACTTACGTTTTGGGATCCCAAAAAAATAAATAATAAAAATTTCTCGCAGCTGTGGTAGAAAACCACATCTTCAGACGCAGTAGTTAGTCAGTTTTTGGGATCCCAAAACGTAAGTGGAGGGATACCTATGAAATCGCAAAAGTTGTCCCGTCTGTCCGTCCGTCCGTTTGTTAGCACGATAACTCTCGAAGGGGTTGAAATATTTTGACAAAACTTGGCATGAGGACTCTTTAGGTCAAAGTACAGGTCAAGTTCAAAGATGGGCCATGTAGCCCTATATTTAGTGGTGGGGGAGGGGTTTGGAATTAAGGGGAACAAAGAATATTTTTCAAAAGCTAATGAGATAGTCGAGTTAGAGGCAAGAAGACACGCTGAATCCGAATACGAAATTTATTTTCTCGCCGGACAAATAGTTCACCCGGAATCCCGCGAAAAACAAGAAAATTTGTGAAAATTAATAGTTTAATCTGAAGTTGATTAGAGGTTCGATGTAGGAGCAAGGAGACATGCTGAATTAGTTTTCGAGCTTTAATTTTTTGCCAGAAAATCAGTTTGTCCGGAATCCGGCCGAGACCGGAAGTTGGACAAGTAAGGAAGGAAGGAGATACGACGTATGCTATAGTGTAACCATATGCTGAGTACATATCTGAATATTTGACAGCGCAAAATGGATATCTGAGTATATCTGAACTTGGTAAAATTCATCTGGCGTATCCGTTTGCACTGTCAAATACGAACATGGTCTTCTCCGATTATTACCATTAGCCCTAATTTGTTTCTAAATTTTAAAAATGTTTAAGAACTCTGTTCAGGACCGAATATCTACAAGACCGAATTGTCTGGAGCAAATATTAAAATTTTGGGATCCCATCGAAATTTGGTCTTATTAAA
Organism: Branchinecta sandiegonensis; assembly: GCA_030848855.1. NCBI lineage: Eukaryota > Metazoa > Arthropoda > Branchiopoda > Anostraca > Branchinectidae > Branchinecta > Branchinecta sandiegonensis. The sequence continues at coordinate 9,542,264 of JAUPMV010000003.1, read as the reverse complement.
TTTTACAAGCACGCGTTTCGAACGGTTTCTTGAATTAATGTCTTTTCCAAGAATTTCCATTTTCAGTACTTTGGTGGCTTGTATATCCCGAGTGAGCTTTCTCATGGCTTGTCGTTTTCTTTTTGACCCGCTGGCTCTATCACTCTCCCACAATAGCAAATGCATGTAATAAAACGTAGCGTGTAGTGTAGACTTGATTATAATTGCTACAGTTCAAATGCGATGTCGTGCAGATAAATATACGATACTGTACATGCATACTGAAGAGTTAATATGTAGTACTAGTATCCAGCGGTCATGTTGTAACAACCTGCCCATTGTTCTGAATTTCGACACGTATTATCGTTTCTGAACATTCCAAACCGTCACAATCCTTCGAGGTGAAATTTGTGCTATGTGTCGTTTGTAATATTTAAAGCACCAAAGTAAAGTAAAGGATTTAAGTCAGAAGCCCCCCCCCCCCATTTCGATTATTTGTGCCAAGATTCAGTGCGACCGTGGCTTTCATGCAATTGTGCGACTCACAACTACCCTACTGGAAAAAATTTATCCCAAAATAGAACTATGAAGTAGTACGAAAAAGTAGAATTCAGTACTAATGATGCTACTACATGCTTCTACTTCAGGGTACCGTGTTACTGCAGACTACTATATGCTACTATTAGCAAGACTGGATGGTCCTATGGCAAGACAGGATGCTACTACATACTACTACTTAAGTTAAATATTCTTTGAGCCCAAGCTGACTTTGAAACATTTATTCAAACAATGTTTACAACGGGTACATCAGCTACGATTCTTCATCAGCGATATTTCGGCCCTTTTTGGCAAGGGTCCTCGTCAGGCTGTCAATCTTCTGGTTCAACTTCGGGGAAGGAAACAAACCTGTAAACTCGCTGATGAAGAATCGTAGCTGATGTACCCGTTGTAAACATTGTTTGAATAAATACTACTTAAGATTGGACCAGTCTGAGGCACATTAAATGATAGTATTCTTTGCTATTACATAGTATTACATGCCACTTTTTCGTTCTACTACCATACTACTACGCAGGCTACAAATGTTTCATCGGGTTTGCATTGACGTTTTCCTGTCATTTTGTGCTTAATGATCACCATCCTTGCCAAGAAGGGCTCTAATAACATGTAGCTGACTTATCTGTTTTGCCCCGTCAAATATGATTCGCCGTCAGCTTGGGCTTCGAGTTTTCGAAGCCCCCTTCTCGAAATTCGAGAAGAAAAGCTGTGTCAATTAAGCTAGTCATTGCAATTTCCTCTGCTGAATAATTAATGATCGGACGAGATTGACGGACAGTTCAAGTTCAAGTTCTTTTATTGTTTGGATATACATATTTAACACTATTTACATAACGTCCCCAGCAGGGAGACTGGCTCAGTGAATTCAGGTTTCTGTTGTTTTGATCGTGTGATTGTTTGTTGACCGTTGGTTCTGTTGACTTCTTTATGAGCGTGTCCGAAAGCTTTCAGGACTGTAAATGCTGCATTTAATGCTGCATTTTTATTTTTATTTTCGTCCGAAAGCTCTTACCTTATATGCAGCATTAAATGCAGCATTTACAGCACTAAAAGCTTTCGGACACGTTCTTTATTTCTTCTCTGACACTTCTAATTTCGAAATTTAGCCTTAATCGCCAGCTCCCAAGTTTCTTCTTGAAAATTCAGCGTAAAATTTAGCATCTTCGCTGAATTTTTCGATGAATTAATGCTGCATTAACTGAGCGAAAATTTAAGTCCGAAAGCGAAATGCTGCATAAAATGCTGAATTAATTCAGCATTTTCGTTCGTTTCCGAGCTTTCGGACACGCTCTGTTTATCGTTATGATATGGGAAAAGCCAGCAGAGGCTTTTTCGGCGGTTTGCTGGCTCTTCCTGTATGCATAACCTTCATTATGCGGAACATCTGCAAGACATAACAGCCAACATCCTAATTGTTGTTTTGTTGATACAGCGCATCCTTCTGTTTTATCTTATGTAAATTGTAACAGTGTGGTCTTACGATTATGAAGAAAAAATGTTCACGCCTCACAGTAATCAGTCCCCCATTTGCCGGAATATCAGTCAACTCCTTTAAGCTTCTGGTTGGCGAGACGCGTCCAAAGTTTGAGGACCTTTTATATTCTGAAGTTTAAGTTGACCATGAGTTGTTTGTATATGGCCTTTGGGTTTTTCAATACAGATGTACGTATATAGAGCGTATTCGAACATACCGTAGTTACTAAGCATGAAGTCACGGATTTTGGCTTATTGGCGTCAAGGCTGGAAGTGCTGGAACGAATGTTTCCGTTTTTTGCAAAATATCGTACCACGGGCTAATCGGGCCAATCACGCCACAGATATCCCTTAGTCACGTCTCAGATATTATTATTTGGAGAAGGTTGGGACGGTCAGCGTAGTAACTTTTCATGAGGTTGGAACGAAAATAGTAACTAATAGTTACAGTTGTTAGAAGGGTGGAACACGCTCATAGCCTACTATTTTTCGAAGGTCTCCAAGCCTTTAGTTCATTTCATGTTAAAGTGCAGAGGTTTTTCTTGGTTTTGCAGCACGAGATTAGGTAGCTGGTGTGCTGCCGAGGACGACTCCATCTGTCGCTGATTTCCTCTTCTGTTGCAGGTCAAATGGAGACACATTCCGTGGGCAAAGTTGACCATGCGACTGATCCAGTCCTGGAGCTACTTCCCACAGGACCAGCCACGCAAGACGCCGCGGTGTCAAGCACAGTCGAAACACGTGATTGTAGCACAAGTCACGTCATTTCGACGCGGGAGTGCGGCGTCAATCACGTGGCTGACACACGGCATGCTGGCACAAGCGCTGTGGAGGCGGATTCTCAGTGCCAGAATTGCGAAAAGCGACGGGAGGTTCGTGCAAAACCGTGCCTACCTTGCTTCCAGCGTTCATTGAGGCGCTACGCCACCAAAGAGACCATGACCGAGTTTGAATCCAATAATAATGAGGACAAGTCCAGTCCCGCAAGCTACCAAAAGTTTTCAAAATATGGGCTTGGTAGCTCCTCAGTGCTGAGGCGCCTTTCTCAGCCACAAGAGGCGCCACCGAAGCTCACGTTTGATAATTCCACAAACACAGATACGGTCGTTCTTAGCTCGGTATCGTGTTCTACTGATCTGACTTCTGAGGATGTAAGAACTATCGAGGATGTCGAAATAACCGTGTCATCTGCTGTTGAAAGTGTGCTGATCAGCTACAAGCAAGAGATGGAGCTCAGAAAACCCCAGGTTGCTCATTTAGGTGTGCAAACCACCCCGGAAACCCCGCGGGTGGTTCAAATCGTACCACCCCTTGTCAAAACTTCAGATATGGAAGTCCAGGTGAACATATCGCCCCGGAAAGAAAGGTGTACTATGCGGAATGTTGCGATTATGTGCAAGCCGGAAGTCTCCCAGAAATTTGTTACAGCCAAACCAGCCACAAAAGACGTGGCTAGCAGCGATTCAACAGTTAGCGATCAGTTGTGTGAAAAGTGTCTGAATAGATCCGTACGGAACGTGGGAGTTGGGTCTTATAGTTTGAAAGACACGTGGTGTGAGAAGTGCTGCGCCCTCCGGTCGCGCTCGATCGGAGTGGGTGATGGGAAACTTACTGATACTGGTTGTGAAAAGTGCAAGCGTGTGCGGACTAGGAGTATTGGAACCGGTGAACCCGTCCCCCGTGCCGTCTTCGAGCCCAAAACAAGTGTCAAAGATGCGGGAACGGATAGCTGTTTCCCACAGCCGGAAATGAGCGATGTTGGTACTTCCCCCGCGAACAAACGGACAGACTTCCAAAGCTCCGAGTCGGGCGTTCAAACTGAATTCGAGCAAAGCTGTGAGAAATGTAATTTTGAACGACTATCAAGAAGCACTTCGCCCAGCGTCAAACCACCACCCGGTCTCAGTCGCATACCCAAACCTATCCAACAATCGGCCTCTGTATGCCAGTCAGAAACTTCCAAGTGTGATATGAAGGTGCAAGATCAGAAGAGTACTGGAGCCAATAAGACTTTGAGCCCGACCACTAGCCGCAGTTCAGTTTCCAAGACGAGACTAGTCCTTCCACTCCCCCGTTCTGCCCCTAGCAGCCCCTCGATGGGAAGGAGGGTTGCTCAGAAACCCTTAGGAAAAATTTCAACGGCGAGCTTTGTTGCTGGGCTTATGAGTAAACCGTACGACGAGGATATTCAGTCTGAGCCCGGATTGCGACATGGAAGTGGGAATTCGCTGGATAAAATGACAAACCCGATTAGGTGAGCTGTTGTGTCATCCACATACTTAGACATCGTTTTCTTTTAGCGAAATCTAGCATTTTTTTGTTTGGGGGGGGGGGGGGGGGTCCAGACGATCGTAGAGGGTATGCATGACATCTTAACATGTCCTCCCTATCTGGTCGTGTATCCTGTCTGCCTATAGTAACACTTACTTCATGATATACAGTAGAGGTATGCTTATGTGAACGTCTGCTAACAGTGAACGATCGCCGAAGAAAAAACTAAAACCCAAACCAGGCATTTTTTCCTAAAAACACTAGTTGTAATCACTCACGCTTTTTGAATATTTTTCTAATTCATCTATGAAAGTGACTCAGCTGACACAAGTTTGCTGCGAGGAACGTACCTTCAATGGAGCATCTGGCGGTCCGAACCGCCAGATGCCTTCAAAAGAGAAAGGACCTTTTTAATAAATTCAAAATCAAAGAAAGTTAATTGAATTTCTGCTTCAAGTTTGTGCCAGGATAACTCTGAAATAGTTGGCTATTTGCTGATGTCCAGTTTGTTATTTTTCTTTTCCATTTTACTTTTTTATATGCAAGTAAGAAAGCCAAGGTAGTGGAACAGTTAAAAAAGTGTTCGAATAAGCCTACCTCTACTGTACTAACTATGTTCTTCCAGTCGTCGGAAATTCGACCAAGAGTTCGACAAAATCTGCCAGGGACTGTAGTATGAGGGAATCGGCAGTTGCAGTTTACTCACTGAAAGTGTGTATATGGTCAGTATATCCTTTACCGGCAAAATCGATATTGGCGGAGTAAAAAAAAAAGTCAGAAGTCGCAGTTTGGTGTCCCATCAAAACAACCACCGTTGGCTCAACCCCGTTCCGAATTTCGGAAAAGTCTCGGTCTTGGTCTATTTTAAAGTTTAACTGAAATAAAGCCAGCTTATCTTTCTATCTTCGATTTCATACACCTAATTATTTTGACTCAGCAGAAGGATTTTTTATTTTTATCCTCCGCTGTGACGTCAGAATATTTCTGCCCGACAGGAAAAAGTTCACCCAGACCTGGAGAATTTGAATTTCAGTAAAAGCGTGCATTTCAGAAACCAATGTAGCGAAGCTCTGGAAATGCTCAGTCCAGATTCGAAGGTTAATTCTGAAGAAAGCCCGCTATCGCCTGTGACCCGAAAAAGATTTATTTTTCGGCAATCCTTTACCGTAGCAGTTGTTAGATGTCATAGATGCACCACAAATCCGAAAGCACAAGTTCATTCGATGAAAATCAATTATGTGAATAACGGAGCAACAAGTAAAGCATTTTCATCGGATCTTCAAGCCTATTTAAGTGAATATGTGATATGCAACTAGATTGTCATATATATCAGTCGTATTCGGTTAAATTTTCTCATTTTTCTTCTAGAATGGTTCTTAATTTTTTTTTCTAGCAAACGGGCGATTTCTGAGCCGGAAGCGGCGTTGAGCGATTTCTCCGAAGACGAAAGCGAAACTATCTCCGAATCTCCGTCAAGCGAAAGTACGGATACTGAGGACAATAACTCCGGTTCGCAGAAGATTCCGTCGGAAAACAGAATTAGAAGGAGGTCAGCTTATAATAATTCCAGGTCCGCCGTAAAATCGCCTGAAGCAAGACCAGAATTTTTGTGTTTTGCTTCGCTTGCCTAGCATAGATTTTCTTAGATGTCCCACCGTTATTGTACAACCCATTGTTGTACCAAGTAGGCTACATGCTTGCCGACATACTAGATATTGCTTCAGCCCAAGCTGACTGCGAGTTAAATTTGACAACGCAAAACGGATACGTCAGCTACATTTTATTAGAGCTATATTTCGGCCCTTCTTAGCTCAAGCACCTCAAGCTGGGAATTCATTTTATTTAATTTCCCATGCGAATCAAATTTGACAGTACAAAACAGATACGTCAGCTGAATTTTATTAGAGCTAGTTTTTGGCCTTTCTTGGTAAGGGTCCTATTCCGGCTCAAGCTGGAAAATGAACTTCATTGTCAAGTTTGAGCGGCTTAATTGAGCCTGGAGAGGACCCTTACCAAGAAGGGCCGAAATATTGTTTTAATAAAATGGTAGCTAACGTATCCGTTTTGCATTGTCAAACTAGACATAGGTGTAGTTTGTATACAGTGCATCAGCTAGAATGCTTACCACCAGAGAGTGGTGGTAAGAGAGAAGATGCGTTGAAGCTTATGTTGACACGTTCGGAAGACAACTGTTTTCACTTTTTGACCTTGCTTTCCAGCTAGCCTGCTATGCAGCTTAAAAGAAAAAAGAAAAAAATATTATGGTGACTAGTGAATGAATGAAATAATGAACAGTATGTGACGCTTTGTCCAAGGTCATAAGGTTAGCAAAAAAGAACAGGAGATATACAAATAATCACAAAGCACTTTATTGGTTATTCACGAATTCGGAACCAAAGTGATGGATCCATGGACAGGTAAACTTCCAGCCACATTGTTCTGTAATGGGCTATGATCGTAAGAAGATCGCAAGGTCTAGTGGGGGTCTTGTCCCCTTGCGTTACCCAAAACTAAATGGCCAGGATACCCATTTAAGTTATTAAGTTGCGAAGTAAATGTCTATGGCCGAATCAAGATCCTAGTCTTCCGGTCGAGCTACACGCATGTGTCCATGTAGTATGCTTTCCTTCTGCAGAAGCTTTTACTTCACTGTAGTTCTCTTTCCGCGCTGTCGTCTTTGTTGTCGTAATCCATTGCTTCCTCGCCGCGCGGCAGGACCTGTCGCAGTAGCACTCCCGCCATACCTCTGTAATTACAATAAATTGTTTTCAGAGTTGAACCGAGCAAGGAAATGAAGGCAGCTTTGAAAGTTCTCAACGATTCCCTCTCCAACCCTCGTGTAAGAAGTAGTCGGCATCTGACGGCAGCTACTAGTATAATCAGCCATGAATGGTTCACCGTCACAAGCAAAAAAGAGTCTGATCCGAAAGTGGTAGAAGACTATCTTGATGAGCTGGAAGCGGTGTCGAGGGACGTCCTGGCGAAGGTCGTGAATATGAGTGATGCAAATGTAAGTACATGTTTTGTACATAACTTTTTTCGGGTGCTTTTGCGGTGGAGAAGTTGTATTAGACTCTGTGAAAGGTTTCTGTGTGAAACAGTTGTAGTTGCTAACACAGTGGTGGCGATGAGTGGTGAGGTGGACTGACCATATTTTTGCAAGACGAAACGAGCGAACCCCCGTGTCCTGTCCTAGGCAGCTTCCTCCTTCCTTCCTTGCTTCCTCCAAGCCGCGCAGGACCCCTGTTCTTGCGCACTCGGGCGCAGAAACGATGATCCACTTGGCTTCTCCTCCAAGGCGGGTCACTAGTCACTTGTCACCACTTGGTCCCGCCTCCAAGGCGAGAAACCTAGCACTTGTCACTACTTGACTCCTCTCAAAGGAGGAGCCAACTCACATCCACCGACCAATCCCGGGTATTCTGGAAATAATCGGGTTCTCTATAGATCTGACCTCTTGATGGATACTTTTTACTCAGTCAGCCGATAGTTCAAATTCGTTTATTTTCGAAAATAGCTAAAAAAGTGTCAAATCTCCTAGTTTTTTTTTCTTGTCAGTTAAGCAAACAGTAGCTTCTTGTCTTGATCTGAAGATTAAATCGTTTCTTTTATTGAAAAGGGATTTCCTTTTTTACCACCGCCTGAAGGCTCTGAAGTCGGATCCATAATCGATCCAGTTCAACTTATTCAACTTTTCAGGGGATTCTTCCCATCCCGTCAGCTACCACTACAGGCATGTTCATAATCGTTCTTTGCATTTGCATAATATTTTCGTGGTTGAAAGTGCGGGACAAGAATGAACCGCATGAAATAAACAGTAACATTACTTATACTTTTGAATAAACGGAGGCTTGCCGCGTTTGCAGCCCTTAGAAGGTTACTAAACAAAGTTACTACATTAATGTGCGTGAGGAAATCATCACACTTCGTAGATAAGTACTCCTTGGATAAAAACGCATACGTCAGCTACAAGCCCGTATCCAGGATTTTTTTCGGGGGGGGGGGGGGGGGGGGGGTTGCCTGCGAGTCGGACAAAAAAGACATAGATCAGAGGGAAAAGCCTATAAAAATGACTATTTTTGTATGTTTCAGGGGGGGGGAGGGTTTAACCCCCTCCCCCCCCCCCTGGATACGGCCTTGGTCAGCTACGATGCTTTGGCAGCGATATTTTGGCCATTCTTGGCAAGGGTCCTCGTCAGGATATCGAACGTCAGGGACAACGTTGGGGAAAAAACGGACCTGCGATTAACAATGAAGCTTCTACCAAGTGTAATTATAACCAGTGATTACGTAACTGAAGTTTCTACCAACTATAGCTGACGTATCCGTTTTCATCGATTGTTTGAATAAATCATCACACGCTGATACTAAGAGCGTGTTCCACCCTACTTACCGTAGTTACTACGCATGGCGTCACGAATTTTGGCTGCTTGGCGTCAAGGCTGGAACGCATTTTTAAATTTTCGGTAAAATATCGAACCACGGGATAATCCAACCAATCACGTTACAGAGATCCGTAGTTACCACGCTTACTTCGCTCGCAAGAAACGGACCTGCGATTAACAACTGAAACTTCTACCAACTATAATTGTAACCAATTATTAGCTGAAGTTTCTACCAACTATAGCTGACGTATCCTTTTTTATCGATTGTTTGAATAAATCATCACAGGCTGACAATAGGAGCGTGTTCCACCCTACTTACCGTAGTTGCTACTCATGGCGTCACGACTTTTGGCTGCTTGGGCGTCAAGGCTGGAATGCATTTTTAAATTTTCGGTAAAATATCAGTCCACGGGATAATCCAACTAATCCCGTTACAGAGATCCGTAGTTACCACGCATACTACGCTCCCGAGCACGGTAAGCAAATAGTTACTGTTAGTTACTATTTCGAAAAGGTTGGAGTCCTGCCAGGGCTGATGCTGATACCTTATCTCCCTCCTCCCCTCCTGTCTTCCGTGCATCGGTCCGACAGGAAGACTGGCAATCAGTTTTCTCCATATCCTGCTAATTCTTCTGCCCAGTTTTGACGTAGTTTATTTATTTATTTATCATCCGTCATTTCAAAAAGAAAAAGGACGGAGTACAAAAACAAAAAGAAAAGTAAAACCAAAGAAAAACACAACACAGAAAATCAACAAATACAACTGAAAAACTCTCTGATTGAGAGTTTCTTTCATCCCATCATTTTTTCTGGTCATATCTTGTAAGTATAGTAGTTAATTTGTTTCATGTCTGTGTTTTTCGTAAACATTTTATTCCTCTTCTATAAGCTTCAAGCTATCTGGAAAATAAAGTTGATTGATTGATTATCCACGTCGGCTCACATTGGGGTTGTTTTTCAGGGCAACACTGGCATGCATTATGGTGTCTCACATGGCAACTTTACCATTGTTTCTCTCTTGCTGGATACGAAAGTCTGTGATGCTGGAAAGCCGAATAGAGCCGGGTATACTCCTGTCATGCTCGTTTGCTTGGCTCCGATTAGCACCGAAGAGCACAAAACCATTGTTAAGAGGTTGTTTGACGCTTCGGATATCAACGCAAGAGCTAGCCAGGTAACCCTCTTTTCGTTATTTTTCTCTCTCTGCCTACGCACATAATAATAATAATAATCTAATTTATTTCCTTAGTAAGCCTGTATTACACACTCTAGCACTGGATCGTCATTCACGCAAATAACAAATGACAATTACATAAGTAGACATTTCATCTATACGTACAACTTATATAATTTGACGTAACTAGAATTAAAATATTGAGCAAATAAGGTACAAAGGAGGTAACGATCAGTCGAGTTTATTGGTGATCTTTCTAGTCTTTGGGAAGCAGCGTCCCTCTGTCTTTTTCGCGTATTGGGCCTGCTATTTGCTATGGTCTCAAAGTCAGGTAGAATGGCACGATGCGCATTTGATGCCAGACACTTGCTCCCGGACGCTGTTGTCAGTATAGGCAGCTCATACCGAAACAAAAGAGACTTTTAAAGTTACATAATATGAACATTATGAGTCTCATTACAGTAATGCTAATGTGTCGCTTAAAGCACAAATCTTACTGGAAATGATCTTTTCCCAATAAAATGCATCAGAAAAAACGTTTTCGAATATACAATTACTTTCCACCTGAAATTAGCGATTTTCTTGTTAGCGCGTTCCTGCTGTCCGACGCGGCGGCTGGGCGCAAAACATTTGAAAACTTACTGCGCCGTGGTTAAAAAGTGTGAAAACTAAGCAAACAAAAGAAGTAATAAACAGGTGCTTCTGAGATCCTTATCTGTGAAAGAGTTTTCAGCGGACGTTGAAGATTCCGGCAAAAGTTTCATAGTGTGACGGGCAAAACTCGGCAAGGCCAAAAAACCGCTAAAAATTCATAGGCACAAAACGAGACAGTGGAGAAAGGCGGGGATTTTAGAAGCTTATAATTCTGTATGGGAGCTAGGTATATTATAAAAAGCAGAATAAGCAAGAGAGGTCCTTTAAGTAATCAGTGTGTATTAGAAAGCTGTGGGTCACGTATACGCAAAAGAAGAAAATAGTTGTGTGCAAAGTTTAGCAAAATTTAGGTTTTCAAGATCGCCATGAGTAAATGATCCTTTTTGCCTCAAGGGTTTTGCTTAGAAATTAATTTTTAGCACCCTTAAACTGCGCATCTTAACCGAACAAGTGAAAAAAAATAATTTTGACCATTACTTCCATCTGACCCAGCCTTGCTAGTTTTTGTTTTCCTTCTTGTTTTCTTTTGCTTTCTCTTCCTATTTTTATGGCACTTGCAGCTTCGCTAAAGTGCCATAAACCGATCACTATTCGGTCTGTCGGTCCACTGTTCTCGAGTTAGGGCACTTTCATAACTGCTAGGACCATGAAACTTGGCAGGCATATCCGGGACCCGACCAAACTAACTTGGAAGTAGTCACTTTCCCCGTCCGGTCACCGCAGGGGGAATGGAGGGAGGGGGAATCCGGAATCTCGAGGTATGTGTAACTTTGGAACGGGTGGTCGGATCTTAATGAAACTTGAGCTGATATGCCTACCTACTACATATTCTTGCAAGTGCCATATGAGCTTACAGCTCTTGTTGTTTTAGGGCGTTCTGGCGTTGAACACACGTTATTTATCGCTAATCTGTTACATTTACTGATGCTAGACAACAAAAAACATTCATCGGCTTTGTCCGTCGCACATTTTTATTTATTTAATAAAACAAAACTGAAAATCAGTTGCATTGAATAATTATCTATAGCCCGTCCTTTCTTTCAGCATGGTCAGACAGCACTTATGTTGGCTGTTTCACATGGAAGATTGGATATGGTGATGCTACTTGTCTCGGCTGGCGCTGATATTAATATTCAGGTGAGCATCGGCTGCTTATATCCAAGGACCGTTCTGAGCGAGTCACTGCGAAAGAAAATAAACTGAGTAGCTAGTGAATATTCCTTCAACCCAAGCTGACTCCGAATCATATTTGATAGTGTAAAACGGATACGTCGGCTGAATTTTATTAGAGCTATATTTCGGCCCTTCTTGGCAAGGGTCCTCTTCAGGCTTAAAGCCGCCCAAGTTGGAAAAACGACCTTGTGGGAAAACTAATATAGCTCTAATAAAATTCAGCTGACGTATCCGTTTTACACTATCTTATATGAGTAGCTAATCACCATTACTGGCTTACACATTCTTGTTCCATAGCAGTGTTTTAGTGCCACCGCGATTTCTCGCCACGCTGGGTTTCGACTCGTATCCTAATGACGCGCTGAACCTTGGGTAAGTTACCTGAAGGCTTAGTGGGATTAGTGACCTAGGTTTTCTAGCCACTCTCATAACTCATTAAATAATCCAGTTAGCCTAACAATTTAACAAATAAAATCGTATGACTTTGTTATGGCCTTGCCAGAAAACTTCTTGAAGATAAGCATTTAATTTATTTTTACAGAAACTGCAACACAGTAAAAGTACGAAAAGTGTCAAAACTTGTAATCGTTAAACCGAGTAACTCTTTCCCCACTTCTAATTTTAAAGTGAAGAACCCTTTGGAAACTTTAAATAGTAAAATCCAAAACTTTCATAAAAAGGCTGACAACATTCTTCTTCATCACCCCTTTTTACTTTTTTTCACAAAAAATCGCCCTGATTAGTTTGTTTATTTTGAACTTTGTTTTTTCCATTGTATTTCGTTGTGTATTTAGTAGGTTATCTTATCTTTAACGGTCAGCTGTTTATTAGTATGTAAGTGTGTGTGAGTTTGATTGACATGTTGCTGTTCCTTTTTATACAGTACTCTTCAGTTTTGAAGGATTCGAATAAGTAATAATAATAATAATACTTGCAAAGTGTCTAGTCCAAGTGTACTAGATGTGACATTGTCCTGGGAAAGGTTACGCTAGTCGTTGACCCACTTTGGTACGTTGATTTCACTTTTCGAAAGTGGTCTTCGACGTCTCTGTAAACTTTACGACGCTTTCGAGCATGCACTTCCGACTGAATCTCCGAGGTAGACGCTACTTTTTCTACTTCCGCTTAGTTCGCTAAACCGCCTTTGCCTTACAGTGCAGACTTGTAGCGAAAAAAACAATCCGTCAGTGACTTAAATCGTGTTTTCTTTGCAGCTCGTATTTATGGGAGTTAGATAACATCACATCAGCACTACAACAGTTTTTCTTTTAATACTTTTCGTGAGTTAATCCTTTATAAGTAGTAGCGAGGAATGGCGCAAAAATCCTTCTGAGATTCTTTTGCTAATCCCACCACTTATCTGTAATCTGTTTTTGCCCTCTTTACCTGTTGCGTTACTATATAGTAGTTGCGTAAAACACCCAGTGGCGAAAAATCACGGTTGCGCTAAAACACGTGTCTCTTGTTCTGCCGTATGATGATCGTAATTTATGTGGTTTTCAGCCTCCACTTGATGTTGACTAGAAAAAGGAAAAACATGTATAACCGTTATTTTTTCTCAATAAGCTCTTCGGAAACAATAAGCGAGAGCCTGGTCTGCCTCGAAACGAGCCAAGCACGGCAAATGCAAAATCATCGTAGTGCCGTCGACTGAAAAAAATTACTTAGTGAGTTCTGAATCTCGGAAATGATTAGAGATGTAGAGTGAAGCAGTAATGTAAGCAAGATGGGTCCTTTAAAGTTTGTTTTCAAGGATGTCGACGGAAGCACGGCCTTGATGTGCGCTGCCGAACACGGTCATATTGATATAGTGAAGTTCCTGATCGCACAACCAGACTGCGATATCAATCTCAAGGACAATGTAAGTTACCTCTATATACTCATAGCCCCGCCACTCACGTGTGATAACCTACAGATCCTTGCCACGCCGAAATTAGGCCCCTTTATCGGTAATAGTTAAAGCTCAACTTTTGACGATGGAATGGCTCAGAAATACCATATTCAAAAATAACATTACTTTTCATGGGAAATTAGCGATTTTCTCATTAGCGCTTGTCGACTCTGTCCCGCATTACCGCTCTCCGACGCGGCGGCTGGACGCAAACTATTTGAAAACTGAACGTGCCGTGGTGAAAAAGTGGGAAAACCAAGCGAAACAGAAGATAGACCTGGTGACCTAACATGTCCTTCAAAGCGAAAAGCGACACTTTGAAGCTTTCTATGTCCTTATGCCTGAAAGAGTTGTCGACCGACCTTGAAGCTTACAGCGAAGTTTTCGTTGCGTTAATGGCAAAATTTGGCTCGGCCAAAAAAGAGCTAAAAAGTCAAGGGTACAAAAACGAAACAATGGCAAAAGGTGGGGATTTCAAAAGCTTATTATTCAGTAAGGGGGCTAGTGATAAGATAAAAGGCAGAATAAGCAAGTGCGGTCCTTTAGTCTCCTTCCCAACATTGGCCGGTCCGCGTAAACCCACAGTTGGTAAGCTATAGGTTCAAAGGACGACATCATGTTCGCGGGATGGAAAAGTATCGCGCGATGTCGCCTGGTGACTGTTTACTCAGGGAATAAACATTCGCAGTGGGATACCGCCCGAATAAAAATAGGGCCCAATATTTGACTGTTTTCTTTATCTCTTAGGATGGCTCCACGGCGTTGAGTATCAGTGTAGAAGCAGGCCATCGCGACATCGGAGTGCTTCTATATGCCCATTCCACTTTCAAGCGCGGAGAGGTCTACTCATCAATGAGGCTAGTGAGGCGATCATCCAAAGGATCGACCCCCGGCTCGTCTAGTCCAAATGGCTCTAGACGGGAGTCGGTGACCTTGGTCTAAATAGTAGTGCTCTGGTGGTGTGACACGATAGGATGCCCTTTGGTTTCGGTGTGGTGCTGCTTCGGGTGTTGAAGCACGGAACTCCAACTCAGCGAGCTTCGTAGTGCGTCTTGAAGCGTTATAAGAAATATAGACTTCTCCAGTCCAATCTGACTACGAATCATGTACGAAAAGGACGAAAACGGATAAGTTAGCCAAGATTTTCTTCAGCAATGTTGCGGTCCTTCTTGGCAAGTCTCCTTGTCAGGCTGTGGCTGGAAAAAAGAACCTGCAAAAAAAGTTGCAAGTTTGTGTATTCAAACTACTCAACCTGGCAAGAGGGCCGAAATGTCACTGAAGAAAATCTTAGCTAAAACATATTTGCCCCAGAAAGTATTCTTGAGAATGTCGACTGTCTTGGTTTCCGCGCTGTGTCGTCGTAGCGAAAGCTCACGAGTATTAGGTCACTTGCCGCCCTTTTCGATCTGATGCTGTTCCTCACCCTCGTGGTGCTTGCTTGGAATGTGTATTTATTTTTGCCGGCAAGCTTTGGGCAGAAAATTGCTCGTAGCTACCTCACTTCGTGAAAGACTTGCTTGCTGGATCAGAGCAAAATAACACTAGGGAATAGCGCCAAGACCTATGCTTCCCGTGCTTTGCAAACGGGCCATACTCGTAGAGCCGCCCATTACGCTTGCGGCATTTAAAGCGAGACAAACTTGCGGGGATAGAAATTTCTAGTAAAGCAAAGGTGCGGTCTGCACACACCAAGAAGATAATGGAGGCTGGATCAATTTTTTGCCATGTTCAGAATATGAAGTTATCGGAGCCAGCGTTGGTGAACGACTGAACGAGTCTCAGTAGGGACGTTCTCTATCGCTAGTGGTGCTAGTATCGCTGCTATTCGAGTGTGTGTCAATTTCGTCAAGTCTTGACGCTACTCCCTAGTGTTATTTTGCTCTGGGCTGGATCTTACTAGAATACATACAGGTGAAAATTTAAAGGTTTGGATTTCACTGTGGAAGGATTAGTAGGTCGAGTTTCGTCCATTTTCGTGCTTGAAATGCCCCAGAGAATAAGCGTTTTAGGTTGTAAGTGACTGTAAATTGCGGCTGCTATGTTAGTACAAAAGACATTTTTTTTTTTTTTTTTTTTGTTCAGGGAATGGTTTAAAGCAAGAACTCATGATGAATGTTCATAGCCTATTTATTCACAGGATCTTCCTTTGTCTATCCCGTACAAACGTTCTTTTTCCCCCGCACTTAGCAGTGTCGCTGTATACTCGTTTTCGTCCTTTTCTTTCTTATTGCACTTTCTTCGCCTAAGTGCAAGCACTTCATTCAATCAATCAGTTTATTTCAACCCTAGTAGCACAAGGCTAACACGGCCGGGAATTGGAAAAACAAACACTCACTATATAACAATATAAATAAAACACAAACAAACAAACAATAAATACAAACCAACATAAATCAAGTACAGTTAAAATGTTTTATGAAATACGGAACGAATGAATTTAGGTATCTTTCTGAAGATTTCGTAGGCGCTTTAATTTATGGGCGTGGTTTGTTTCGTTCCGTTCGGTATATGGCCTGTTCAAATATTCTGTCTGCTCAGAACAGAGAGCATGACAAGCTTAACTCACTGACGGTAAATAGGGGTCGCGGTTCGAATCTGTTGTATGTCAAAATTAAACCGGAAATTGCTTGTGTGAAGTATCTACTATATTCGTCTGCGTAGTACGCCGTTCACGCTTTTGTATGTGGACTATCTGTAAAGATAATTTTGATATATTAGATAATTTTCCATTACTTAATCTTTCTCGCAAATTTTCGCAGCTAACATGAACATAGAGTATTGGATACAAAGTACGTTTGTAACGCGCTTAGAATTGGTTGGCGAGTAGATGAAGTCACATGCCGAGAATGAGAGATTATGAAAGGATAACGGTCAGTCTTTACAAATTCCCGGAGAGTTGCTCTGGTGGTAAAATCCGGCGTGAATAAAGCCTGCGTTTGAAAACATAACTGAGCCTCGTTTTTTTCCTAACAAGAAAATCCCTAGGATCATTTCAGTGCTTTAGCATTGAGTTTAGGTCCCAAGTTTACCGCCAGTAGGAATTCACATGAGGCTTGCTTTTCTGCATTTAAAATTGAGTGTCGCATTTATTAGCACCCGTTGCTGGCTGTCCATTGCGTAACGAAGCTTTCCTCGAGTGCCTATTCCATTCAGTGTATATCAGAAACTAATTATGGAAGATGTCGTTTTTTTTATCGTTTTTAAATTTAGGTGCTCTGGAGTAATTAAATTAGCTTCCTTTTTGTTATATTCTGTATTGGAAGTGACTAGTTGACATATTATTAGTGAAGAATAACTTCGTGCTTAAGATTAAAATAAAGTAATCAAAACTAAAAACTATCCCAAAGTCGGTACGACAGTAAGACCATACTCATAGTGTAGGCCATAATATCATACTATTTTTCCGTCTTCAGTCCCAGACTTAGTTCGCAAGAATAGTACCCCTATTCTGGGCACTCGCAGAGCGCCCGACCGTACAAATCCAGCTAAGAGCCTAGTCACACTGGGCTCATTTCCTGGCTTTTTGTGTTGCAAAAGTAGAAAAAAGAAAAAGAACTAGACACATCTAATTCTGAATGTTGTCACTTTAAATTCAGGAGATCAATTAGAGCAAAACAGTGTATATAATAATGTTACAGTAACCCTAATTGATCATTAAATGCAGTCTAATCATTATCCCTAAGCTGCCACAAAGCCTATCAAATCTCACGTCCCCTAGGGATTTTCAGTCGTTTGTCAAATAGACCGCGTTTTGAGCCCAGTGTGGCTAGGCTCTAAACTGGGCGCTGGCAGTGCACCCGGGAAAAGTCAGTAACGGTAGTTCAGGCTGATTTTGCTTGTGGCGTATATTTTCAAGGATTTGTTAGTTTCAGGCAAAGGTGCTTTGTGTTTTTAACAGAAAATAATGTGGTGAAAACAATTCTCCTTCAGTGCGTTACATAAAAATAAATCGGCTCTGTGAGTCAGCAATGAAGGAAGATGTAATGACAGGCCTGATTATTACAAAGCGTCATTTGATTTTTAATTTTGTTTTTTAACTGTAATTTTGAGAATATGTCTGCTTTGTTTCAAGTTGTTTTTTCCTGGATGATCAGTACTTCTTTTTCGGAAAGGGTCACATAACCAACTTCCAGCTAAATGTGTCACTTTTTCCTGGATTTTTCGTGTACAAAGACAGACTGGCAGATCCATGCTAAAATGGCCCTTACTTTCATTTGGGATTCGAAAAGACGTTCTGACCCTACCGACTGCAAAAAGCGTCATCTCGTTCGGGTTTGCTTGGAATTTCGCGGCTTGGGTCGTATTAAAAGCAAGGTTTTGTTGGGGGGAAGTAGTGTTAATCCGAGAAAAGTCATAGTTTACTCCAAAAATTTTGCCTGCGGCGCTCATTTTCATTCTGTCGGAAATGCATTCGTCATTCTGTCTGATATTAGCGGGCTGTGGGCTGGACTTTAGCGAAAACGAATTCCTCTTATTCCGAATGAGCTCAGTCGTATATTTTGAGGTTGTCACCTTCCATGCCCAAGCCGTTCAAACCGTCCCTGAGCTCAGAGATACGACTAGGCATTTCAGTCTTCAACGCTTGCAGTATCACGAGTTTTATCAATAGGCTACATTTGCGACGAAAAGCTGAAAGCCGGCAGGCGCCCAGCCACCCCCCCCCCCCCTCGAGTTTTGGCCAGCGACGCCCCTGCAAGGACCAGGCAACTGGCAAGGACTATAGGTGGATACCTGTTCGTGATTTTGGGGATCCCAAAATGAAAGTTACGGAATACCTATAGGCTTATCCTCGCCGTTCCACGAGGACTCCACTTGAGGAGTCCCCGCGTTTTTGTTTGTCCCGGGGACTCATTCCCCGTATTCTCGCGAGTCCCGCGGACGGGGAATGCTCCGACTATCATCACAATCATCAAAAAGGACTCCCTTTCAGATTCGGAGGGGAATCAATTTTTGCTGGTGTTGGTGCATGTAAAATAATTAAAAACAATCAGAATAAACAAAACCAAAAATAAAGTGGATCCAGACTAATTTCGTCAACTGCATATTTTTTTTCGGACAAAACCGATCTTGGAAGCATTTCCCGTGTTCTCGCTGTTTCTTTACGCGGAGTCCGCGTGGAGTGACTCCCTCTATTCCCGCCGTTCCTTCGATTCCCCGAGGAGTCCTCGGAGAACGGCGAGAATAGGCCTTATGACTTCACAAAAGTTGTCCGTCTGTAAGCACGATAAACAATTAAACATACATGTTGAATCCATATCTGAACTTGGTTTTCTGAGCTGATTAGCCGTAATTGCCAACTGGTAAGACAAAAAAGAAAATTCGGCATCATCTTTTCTACATTTCAGTCAATCAATCAATCAATTTTGTTTCAACCCTAATAGCACTAGGCTAATACGGCTAATAGGCTAACACTCACTAACAATACAAATAAAACAAAAAACTAACAAACAATAAATGCGAAACGAACATAAATCAAGTACAGTTAAAATGTTTAGTGAAATACGGAATGAATGGATTTAGGTATCTTTCTGAAGATTTCGTAGGTCTTGCTTCGCGTGTTAGGTCCATGAGAGGGTTTAACAAACCCCGGATGGTCTTGTGGTGTCGAGAATTTTGGCGGCAGAACGCATGAGAAGATTATGTCTTCTTTCAGACAGTTTCGGTGAGGAGGATTTGAAGGCTTTCGTTGTAGGATGTATAATTGTGGCCAAGTATTATTCTGCAGGCTCTCTTCTGCAGTCGTTCGATTTCGGCATCCTGAGTTTTCCTTAACCCAGGATGCCAAGTTTGGCAGCCTTACTCTGGAAATGGGCCTGACATAATTTGTATAAAGTGTCACTTCACTTCATAGCGTGGAATCCTAAACCGTTTCAGATATGAAAATGAACAAAGGGTAGCACAGCTATTTTTCACTATTTTTCCCAATTGAGTTTTCCATTGGAGGTTATCATCCGGAATGATGCCAAGAATTTTTACAGAATTTTCAGTTTTCATTAAAGATTCCGACTCGACTGTTTATATTCTGTGAAGTTAATCCTCATGACGTGACTTTTGGAACTCCTGACTTCTAACTTGACATCCGAGCATTACATTGTTGATGGAGATTGGCGATCATGTCATGGAGCATCCAATCTTTATTGCCTCGAATCTCACGCAGAAGAGGAAGTGTGAGGTCATCAGCAAACATTAACCCATTTTCAAGCGGTTGGCTAGGGATAAGTATTAGCGGTCTGGTGAAGACTGGAAATCTACAGAATCGACGTCAAGAAATCCAATGATCCCATCGGAAACTTTGGTGTTGTTCCCGAGTACAGCTATTATCCTCGATCCTTCATCATTTTCATTTGTGATAGAAGAAAGGACGAAACCAGTCCCAAACATCTTCTGTTGTGAAGGCTTGGCTTTTGCAGGCTAACATAGCCTAGTTTTCTTTGTCTCTAGCCTTTTGCTTCCTAAAGTTCAATTCTTGAAGTAATTTAAGGTACAGTAGGTGGCATATTTATAAATGGTAGCTTAAAAACGAACGCTGAAAAAACATTATGCTGATGCTCCTCTTCCTTACTCTGAGGTTAAAGATAGGGTAGCCACATCCACAGTAGCTAGGTCTATCTAGAGTAGCTGCACTTATCTAGGCTAAGCAGACCTAGGACCTATTTTGGTTGATTGCTTGCCTAGTTGACTTCCATCACAGTACAGGCAGTCTAGTCACCAGACCACTCTTGCAATCTCCCGATTGTGCGGTTTCCTCTGATCTGGACGTCTGGTAATCTGGTAATACAGAAGGGGTATCCAACCTTGAATTTACGCAACCTGGAACTTGGCCTGAAAAAAGGTTGAAAGGAAACTTGATTGCTGTCCTAACAAGGTCCTAACTGTGAAGAAGGAAACCCTGAATGACCTAGGAGGGATATCCACTATTCAGCTAAAGTAAAATTTGGTCGTTTATATATATAAGAAATGTGTAGCTGATCATACTATACTACCAAAATTTTGTAGCCAGTTAGTTGGCTACTCTTGGTGTGCCCTATACAGGCCCTATACAAACATGCTTAGTAGCCAACTAGTTGCCTACACATGTCCCCCCAGAAACACTCTTAGTAGCCAACTAGTTGGCTACACTTGTCTCTCCAGAAACATGTAGTAAGTGTTTCTGGGGGGACACATGTAGCCAACTAGTTGGCTACGAAGTGTTTCTGGGGGGACAAGTGTAGCCAACGAGTTGGCTACTAAGAGTGTTTCTGGGGGGCCATGTGTAGCCAACTAGTGGGCTACTCAGAGTGTTTCTTGGGGGATATATGTAGCCAACTAATACAGAAGGGGTATCCAACCTTGAATTTACGCAACCTCGAACTTGGCCTGAAAAAAGGTTGAAAGGAAACTTGATTGCTTGATACACATGTCCCCCCAGAAACACTCTCAGTAGCCAGTTAGTTGGCTACACATGTCCCCCCAGAAACACTCTCAGTAGCCAACTAGTTGGCTACACATGTCCCCCCAGAAACACTCTCAGTAGCCAGTTAGTTGGCTACGCATTTCCCCATACAAACTTTCTCAGTAGCGACATACTTCGCTTCTGTAAATTGTTTCTGGGAATACTCTTCTTCTTCAGCTTGCATTGTTGTTGAACTTAGCCTACGCTAGATGGTGTCTGTCCATGTAGGTTTATCTGTGCAAATCCATAATGATTCTTAACTTATCTTTTTTATTTTATATTTATTGAAAATGACTGAATCGGTACCTGATTTTTACTGAATTTATTAAAAAAAAAGAACACAGCGAGTTGCCTTCATAAATCTACAACGTTAAAAGTTGCAAAGTATATACAAACAAGTCTAAGTATATACAAACAAGTCTAAAGAGAAAAATTGGCACGTTTTCACGCTTTTCTGTTTTTTTTTTTTTTTCATGGATACGCCGTCACTAGCCTTTTACCTTTGGAGGTTCTTTCCAGTTTTGCCAACAGGACTTGAAATAATCACAAAAAATGGCGTTGCTGCATAGCGACAATGTCGCTAACGGCTGTACCCAGGATTAATTAAGGCACCACAGAAAAATGAAAGATCTTCCTATTGATCCTTAGAAGGGCCAAAATTAAAAGGAACAATTGCAAGTTTCATATTTTTTACACAGACGGAAAAAGCTTTTGCCAAAGATACAAAAAAACAAAATAAAACTGTTTTATATTTTTATGGCACTTGCAGCCTCTGGCTCATGTGCCATATACCGATCGCAATTCCGTTTGTTCCGCTCAAGCTGGAAAGTACTTGACAAGTACTTTCCAGCTTGAGCGGCTTCAGCCTGAAGAGGACCCTTGCCAAGAAGGGCCGGAAATTTCGGTGATGGCGATTTGGGGGATTTTCACGACGAAACCTGGCAGTTAGATAAGGGACCAGATCAAACTGATTCGAAAATAAAATTTCGTTGATCTGATTATCATAGAGGGAGTGGAACCCGGAATACTGGGTCATGCGTAACTTTGAAACGGTTGATCGGATCGACTAATTGAACAGAGGACATTTCTCTGATGATCTTTTTCATATCCGGGCCGGATCCGACAACTATTGGGGGGGGGGGTGAATACGTGAACCGCTTAGACTAGAGAGATCGGGATGGAACTTTGTGGGAATAACAAGCAGATGCTCTGGATAAATCATTTACAGAACCGTATTGGCTCCGGGCACTGTGGGGGGAGACCGGAAATCTCGAGAAACGGTTAGAATCGGGGATCGGAGTAAAACTTGCTGAGAAGAACAAACATCTGCTCCAGGTAAATCTTTTACACAATTGGACTGGATCCGGACACTTGGGTGGATGGGGTTTCCCAGAGTTCCGTTTTTGGGGGGATTTTCACGACGAAACTTGGCAGTCATATCAGGGACCCGGTCAAACTGACTTGGAAATAAAGAACTCCTCGATATGATAATCTTAGCGGGGAGTGGAGGGAGGGGAATCTGGAATATTGAGTCATTCGTAACTTTGGAAGGGATGATCGGATTCGAGTGAAATTTAATAACTGAACAGAGGACATTTCTCTCTGGTGATCTTTTTCGTTTCCGGACCGGATCCGACAACTATTGGAGGGGGGCGGAAAAAAATTGACTGGCTTATGGTCCATTTACACACTGCTTAAAATCCGAGCGTATTTTGAAATCCGAGCGTATTTTACGCACGTTTTGAGCTTGAAAGATTTCTAGCAATACGGACGTATTTGGATACAAAACGGACGGATTTCTCAAATACGTCCGTATTGCTAGAAATGTTTTCAAGCTCAAAACGTGGGTAAAATACGCTCAGATCTCAAAATACGCTTGGATTTTACGCAGTGTGTAAATGGACCATTAGACTTTAGTGATCGGGATGGAACTTTGTGGGAACAACAAACAGATGCTCTGGATAAATCATTTACAGAACTGGATTGGCTCCAGGTACTGTGGGTGGAGTTGGAGGGGGGAGGGGTCTGGGATTCCGGTGATCGCGAGTTAAGGTACTTCCAGATGTGCTAGGACGATGAAACTTCGCTAGAATATTAGAGACTCAACAAGATTTTCTTAGAAATCGCTACTTCCCAAATCCAATTATTCCTTAAAGTAAAAATCTTGACCGCAAAGTAAGAAAAATACTTTTAAGCAAAATATGCATTCAGCCCATTATCATTTTTGCCTCAAGGGTTTTGCTTACAAATGAAGTTCTAGCTCCCTTAGAGTGCGCATCTTAACCTCAAAGTCGAAACTTACTTTTGATCAAACAATACATCTTAACCCATGCAAGTGCCAAATGAGCTTACAGTTCTTGTTATATAGCCTACGGCCTGGAGAAGGCATTTGCCTCAAAGTGTATATTTTTACTTCTGGCTTGAAATAGTTAAGGTTCAAAACAGTAACTCAGGCCTGAAAAATGCCCCTGCCAATGTCCGAAATAAAAAAAATTACATTTTTATCTACCGCATTAAAAGGTCCGAATAACCTTAAAACAATGTCATAATTTTATGTCTGGCCCAGAGAAGACACTTACCAAAAGTGCCGATAAAATGCATACTCATATCTCTGGTCAGAGAAAGAGCTTTGCCGAAAGGGACGAAATAAAACAAAATATGTTTTCATCTTCGGTCAGAAGAAGAACCTTGCCACGAAAGACCGAACGATCTAATTTTCCTTTCTAGCCTGAGCAACAACCTTGCAGAAAAGGTCAGAAATGACTAAACACGATGTAGTTAACCGTTGCCGAGAAGGAACGAACAAAAATGTTCTTCAATATTCTTATCGCCGGGCTGAAGAAAACCTTTCATAGCAGGGCCAGAATCTCTGACTCGCATGCACATGTTGTTTGCACTAAGCTCACAGTCTCAGTAGGAAACTCTGTTAGCAACCGTTTGCGCGCCGATTTATAAAATCGATCTAGTATATGAAATACATACGAGTCTCACTGATCAAAACAGAGTATTTAGGTCAAAATCTTGCTTTGTTTTTGCTAAAGATCATTGCAAGTTTCTTTGCTGTCGTGACCGGAAATAACAAGACCATAGGTTTCGATGGGATCCCAAAAATATTTGATCCAGACAATTGGGTCTTATCTTCAACATATCCAGTCTTCGTCAGAATCCTTGAACATTTTTACTACTGAAACTTGGAAATGGATTAATTTAGCAAATAGCTAGTTATCTAAGACAAACAAGTATCTATATCTATTTTGACGATAGTGATCGATACTTCCTGCTTTACTTCTTCCAAATTTCCGGTTTCGGCCAAATTCCGAGCGAACTACTTGTCCAGCAAAAAAAAACAAAGTTCAGAAACGAATTCAGCGTATCTCCTTACCCATATAACGAACATCTAATTAACTTCAAATAAAACTTTAAAAACCTTTTTTCTAACAAATTTTCCGGTTTCAGCCGGATTCCAGACGAACTACATGACTGGGCAAAAAACGATTGTCATATACGGATTTAGCGTCTTTTCTTACCCTAAATCTGTCATCTAAACAACTTAAAGTAAAAATTTTGCTTTTAACAGATTTTCCGGTTTTGTCCAGATTCCGGGCGAACTAGTTGTCCGGGTAGAAAAAGATTTTCCATCAGTGTTCAGCATGCTTCTTGTACCTATCATCATCATCATCATAAGGTTTGAATGGCGTTGAGTTCCACTTCGTGTAGATCTCTTTCTGCCTTCTCGGTTGATCGTTGGTGGTTGCTTTCGGTCGGACGTTTTGCTTAGTAGACTCCGTTCTCCACTAGCATCTCAATCAAAATCTTGAAAACTTTGAATTCTGGTTGGGCAGGGAGATTGGCACTGGTGATGGCTTGAAATTGGTTCGGGAGTTTTAGCTCGTCGCACACGCTTTTCAGTTGACGACTTCTTCGTTGGGGGATGCGGCATTCGAAAAAGAAGTGTTGGGGTGTTTCTTCTTCTGCCTGGCACATACGGCAGTTTGGGGAGTGGGTTGTTCCCCAATCGAATAGGGTTTTGTTCAGGATGATGGTTTGAGACTTGAGCCTGTAGAAGATGCATGATCTCAGTCTATCTTTGAATGGTGAGCAGTATGGTCGGAGGTTGGGTGTTGAGGTTCTCGCTCTGGATGTGTCTCTCGCTGTTGTTGGATGTTGAGGGAATCGGTTACTGGCTAGGGCTTTGCCGGCGTGCTTGTCGACCACTTCATTTTGATAGATGCCTTTGTGGCTTGGGATGTGTTGGAAGGCGCACTCTATACCGATTGACTGTAATGTCAGCAGAAGGTTACGGATTTTGGTCAGGTCGACATCTGTGCTGGATCTGTGAATTTCTTTTATCGCTTGGAGCGAGGACTTCGAGTCCGTGAGAAAGATGGCCTTCCGTGTTGGAGGGGGTCTTCGGGAAATGACTTCTGCTGCCATTAGGATGCCTTCTAATTCTGCTGACATTGTGCAGGAGTGGTTGCTTATTCTTCTGGTGGCAATCATGTTGAATGCAGGGATGGATGCTGCTGCGCCGGCTTTGTCCTCCTTCACAGAACCGTCTGTGTATACTTGGGTGTGGTTTGGGAAGTCAGTGTGCATCTTGTGGAGAAACATCTGTTGGACCTCTAAGTCAGAGTATTTGTCTTTTCTGAATGGGAGTAGTTGAAGCTCGACTGGTGGGCTCCTGAACTCCCATGGTGGTGTGTTAGGGAATGGAAATACTGTGATTTTGGAGTCTCTCCAGTTGGGGACTCTTGAGATGAATCTTTGCCAGGCGGAGGTTATCTCTGGTTGTGGTGAATTCCTTCCTTGCATCAGTGACTTGTTCACAATGTGAAGGGGGCCGTAAAACTGGATTTTTGAGAAGTATCTCGTAGACAGAAAGACTGACCTCTCTTGGATTGAGGGAAGGCCGGAGATCTTCCTCAGTGTGGGGATTGGGGTGTGGTGGTGGAGACCGTATGCAATGCGTATAGCAGTGTTTTGGATTGATTCCAACGATGCGAGTTGGGTTTTGCTGCAAGAGCTGTACACGATCAGCCCGTATTCCAGCTTCGACCTGACGTATGCTTTGTAAAACTCGATAAGACTTTTGGGGGAAGATCCCCATTTTTTCCCGGCCAAACGCTTCATAATCAAAATTCTCTTCATGCATGAAGTGCGGATTCCTGATATGTGGCTGTTCCATGAGAGTCTGTAATCGAGTGTTATTCCTAGCATTTGTACTGTGTTCTCCCATGGTATGAGTTGTCCTTCGATTCTTATTGGTGGAAGGTTTATCGAACGCTTTCTATGGAAGGCAATCAGTTTGGACTTTGCTGCTGAAATCGGAAGCGAGTGTGCTTTGGAGTATTTTGCTAGGAGGTCGAGCGTCCTTTGCACGTTGGAACAGACAAGTGCTAGGTTCTTTCCTTTTTCCCATGTGCCGAGGTCGTCTGCGAACATTCCAATCGCTGATGGGTTTTCTGGTGATGGGATTTCGCAAGTATAGACGAGGAATAGGAGTGGGCTTAATATGGCTCCTTGCGGGAATCCACTCTCGTTTCTTCTTGGGTTTGATGAGCTGATGTTTATCTGTACAACGTACTCACGATCGTGAAGATAGTCTTCGATGAAACTGATGACCTCGTTCGGAAAGTCTTTGTTGTCCATTACTTCCTTGAGTTTCTTTTCGTAGACATTTTCGTAGGCTCCTTCAGAGTCGAGCAGCGCGGCGACTACAATTTCCCCGTTTTCAAAAGCCTCTTTCACCGTTTGTTCCAGAATGACAATGTTGTCGATTGTACTGTGGCCTTTTCTAAACCCGGTCTGACACGAGGGAATGATGTTGTTGATCTCGATGAACCATTCTAGTCGTCTGTAGATCATTTTCTCAAAAACCTTTCCCAAAACTGGGAGAAGGGAGATTGGTCTATATGATTTGGGTTCTTCTGGATTTTTCCCTGGTTTGAGTATGGGCTTGATGATGGCTGTTTTCCACACTCTGGGGAAGATTTTCTGGATCCATGCCGAGTTATACGTATCTAAGAGGTGGAATTTGAAGGACTTGCCAGAATTCACTATCCATGGTATGCGGATTTCGTCCATGCCTGGGGCTGACTGCTGGTTCATGCTGGAAATGGCTTCTTCTAGTTCTATGCTGGTGAAAGGGGTGAGTAGGGACTCCTTGTGTTTTGCTTTGGTTGGTAGGACGCAGTATGGTGGTAATGGGGGTGGTTGTGGTGGCCTTGACCTATGGTATGTCGTTGCGAATATCTCGGCTTTCTGGCTGTCTTCTTTGATTATTCTTCCGTTTGCACATAGGTCGTGTCTCATGTCGTCGATAGTTGGGTCCTTCCCTGACATTTTGTTTATCTGACGGTGGATTTTCGAAATTGCGGTTTTGTAGTCGACATCTTTTGAGTATCGGAGCCATGATGCTTTTTTTGCAGCTTGTGTTGTCTTCTTTACCTTGGCTTCCGCTCTTCTTAATTCGAGGAATGATGACGGGGACGGAGTCTTCTGGAATGCTTGTCTGGCTTTTTGTTTTGCGGCGACTGCCTCGGCGCAGCTGGGATTCCACCATGGCTTTTGAGTTTTCATGTTGAGGGGTGTAGGCTTCTCAGTTGTCCTAGGGATCGTGTGGTGGGCGGCGCGTAATAGGATTTCTGTGATTCTGGCGGCTTTAACGTTGGCGTCGTCGTTATCTCGTATGTCCTTGTACTCTGCTTTCTCCAGTCGTTTTTCAAATTCAGACCAGTTTGCTTTACGTTCATTAAAGTAACTTGGGATCTGCTGTGTTGAAGTTTGCACATTGGATAGAGATGTGAGGATGGCAGTGTGATCTGTCTGAAGTTGTTTTACCTTTGAGACAGTGCACAAGTGCTGAAGAGATAATGGGCCGAGTTGGAGATCAATGGTTGAATACTGCTGTCGATGAAGATCGTAGTGGGTTTGGAGGTTGTAGGGCGTCAGCAGGGTGGAAAAGTGAGATTCTGTGAGGAAACGTTCTATGTCTCTTCCTGCCTTATTTGTGTGGGTGGCTGGTTCCCATATCGGGTTGTGGGCGTTGAAATCTCCGAACATGAACGTGTCTTTGTCCATGACTTCTTCGATTGTAGCATATATCTCGTTTTCTCCTTTTGGGTTATATATGCAACAGATTTTGACCTCTTTACCAGTTATCAGACTGACTTTTACCGATATCACATCAATATCGTTTGGGTATTCTTTTGGTTTGATTGGGGAGTGCACAATCGAGCTTCTTACTAGGATTGCTACTCCACCACCTTTTTTCCCACTCGATCTGTCTTTTCTATAGATTTTGAATCCATTGATTTTCACCTTTTTTTGGTCGTGCAGGTTGGTTTCTTGTAGGCATATTATGTCCACGGCTTCCTTAGCTGCGTATGTTGTTAGTTCTGCTTGTCTTAGCCTGCTGAACGACACTATATTCCACTGTAGGATACTGAGTTTTATTTTTCTGTTTGATGCGAGGGGTCTGGGTAGGTTGGTCGTGCTAGTCATCCTGCTTTTTTTCATCTGGGGAGTGGAAGCTCAGTTCCATATGCTCTTGGTTTTCCTTAGTGTTTGATGTGTTGGGTGTGGCTGTTTTCCTTGTGCTGAAGCTTTGGCTGGTGGGTGATGTGGGAGGAAAGATCACATCTTTTGCTATCGTTTGCATCTCATCGTATGCTAGTTTCCAGATGTCTTGTCCAAGTAGAGTTGTGATGGCTTTTCTGGTTAAGATGGCTTTCGCCTGCTCGGAATGGGCTTGGGTGTTGATGAGGTGCATGACTGCCAAGTATTTGGCAATTTTCGTGAATTCTGATGGGCCTGCGGCTTGTTGGGCTGGGGCTGGTCTTGTGAGTTGCTGCTGGTTTGCTGGTCTGGAGACTGGGTATCGTGGGGTTGTCCTCTGGTCCGGTTTAGCTGAGGGGGGCTTGTAGTACCCGCTGTTTCTCGCCACCTGAGAGTATGATCGGGGCTGATTTGTTTGTCTGGATGGGGGTGTTGGGCTGCTTGTTTGTCTGGATGGGGGTGTTGGGCGGCTTGGTGTGGTGGCTGCTTGGACTGCTTATGCTAATTAAATACCTTACCTAGGTCCCTGCATGAAATGGTTTTCCTATGTCTAAGCCCTTACCCACACATGGGAGCTCATATTAAGACAGAAAAACTTGCTTTGAGGGTAAAAAAACATGTTTTTAGCGTAAGTTCGGAGTGAGTACGGTAATCATTTTTTTCTGATAAATCGTTTTCTCCTTCGTATAGGAGATGTCTCTTAGCGCTGCTGCGAGCACAGATGAGTAAAACTAATAGAACCAATAGTTCCGAGAGTGTCATACTACCCGACTCTCCCCTACTGTAGGCTACTTTTTTGCAATCTTTTTTTTTTTTTTTCCTCAGTTGCTTTTTCATCCTCTAACAGTCAGGCTACAACACCCAAAGTGTTTGAACAGTTTTGTACCGTACTACTGTCATGCCCGCTGAAACATCCCAACAGAAGAAAAATAATATTAAAACCAATGCATTAAAGGGAAAATAATATTATTTCATTCTTCATCCCACAAGAAAGCTGAAACTCCTGGATCTTTATTGATCTCAGTTTAAATACTCCTTGAGCACAAGCTGACTGGTATACATATATTAAAACAATACATGAAACAGCCAAAGCATTGTAGCTGACATATCCATTATATGCATTGTTTGAATATATGATCTCAGTTTGTTAATTTGTTTATTACCATTTGACCTTTTTAGATATGAAAAACAAGACCAAGGTGGCATGAAATTTGGACAAGAATTGCACCTCTACTCCGTGCTATACTACTCCATACATTCTTTATCTTCCAGTAGTGGAGCTTTTGGCCCAGTGGCTAAATTGAACATCTAATCAACTTCAAATAGAGCTTTTGCTTTTAACAAACTTTCCGGTTTTCGCCGGATCCTGGACGAACTACTTGTCTGGTGAGAAAATGGTTTTCACTATCGTGTTCAGCATGCCTTCTTACCCCATAATCGACTATCACACTAGCTGTTTATAAATATTTTGTTTGCCCCTTAGTTTTGACCCCTCCCCCACCCCTAAATGCTGGGATACAGAGCCCATCTACGAACTCGACCTTATCCTTGACCCAAAGAACCCTCACTCCAAGTTTCATAAAAAGTATCTCATTCCCTTCGAGAGTTATCGTGCTCACAGATGGACGGACAACTTTACGATGTCATAGGTATCCCTCACTTACGTTTTGGGATCCCAAAAGTAATGTCAGTTTCTGTGCTCTCGTGACCAGAACGTAAGAACTAAACATGCTCATGTAATCCCCGCACTTTTCCAAGCTCCATCTTCAAATCAACGTTATTTGGCAGACATTTTAGTAAGCCTATTTCTATGCTTAACAGAAGAAGAAGAATTTTCCCAGAAACACTTTATAAAAGCGAAGTACGCCGCTACTGACAAAGTTTGTATAGGGATAAGTGTAGCCAACTAACTGGCCACTAAGAATTTTTCTGGGGGGACAAGTGTAGCCAACTAACTGGCTACTGTGAGTGTTTCTGGCGGACATGTGTAGCCAACTAGTTGGCTACTGAGAGTGTTTCTGGGGGGACATGTGTAGCCAATTAACTGGCTAATGAGAGTGTTTCTGGGCGGACATGTGTAGCCAACTAGTTGGCTACTGAGAGTATTTCTGGGGGGACATGTGTAAGCCAACTAGTTGGCTACTGAGAGTGTTTCTGGGGGGACGCCAACTAACTGGCTACTGAGAGTGTTTCTGGGCGGACATGTGTAGCCAACTAGTTGGCTACTGAGAGTGTTTCTGGGGGGACATGTGTAACCAACTAACTGGCTACTGAGAGTGTTTCTGGGGGGACATGTGTAGCCAACTAACTGGCTACTGAGAGTGTTTCTGGGGGGACATGTGTAGCCAACTAACTGGCTACTGAGAGTGTTTCTGGGGGAACATGTGTAGCCAACTAGTTGGTTACTAAGCTTGTTTGTATAGGGCATACCAAGAGTAGCCAACTAACTGGCTACGAACTTTTGGTAGTATAGTATGATCAGCTACATACATTTCATTTATATATAAACTGATCAATCTTAAAATAGCTGAATGGTGGTGTCCCACCTAGGACTGTTTTATAGTAGTCAGAAATGTCATTGTAAGGTTTTCAGGCTAAGTTTGAGGTCATATAAATTTGAGGTAGGATACCCCTCCTGTAATTTGAACAAAAATCTTTGTTACCTTACCTTCTAGCTTACACTTTAGGTAGGCCTGGCATTAGTTGCGCACTGGTTATGCATTCATACATAATCACCATCACTAGTAAACCAACCACTGTTCTTTTTTATGTTTTTCCTAACTTGTGGACTATGCTTTGGCAGCAATATTTTGGCCCTTCTTGGCAAGGGCAGGACAAGGGTCCTCGTCAGGCTGTCGGACTTCAGGGTCAACGTTAGGGAAGGAACCAGGGAGGAACAAACCTGCAATAAATAACTGAAGCTTCTATAGCCTATGTTATTGGGGAAATATCCTTTAAATACCGCTGTAGAAAAAAAAACTAGTCCTAATACTAGTTTGTCTTGCTGTAGTTTTTGTGGGCTCAAGGAGTACTTTTCTCTTTTGTATGTTACAGCGAAAGTATGCTACAGATGTTCTAAGTAAAAATAAGAGCTAGCCTATGTCAAACCTAACAAATATAACGAAATAAAAGTCAAGCAAAATAATCATGTACCATACTGACTGCAAATAACTATGTAAGTAAAATAATGTCACATTAAAGTCATACCAGAGTCATACAACCGGAATGAACCTGTGATAGCAGATTAAATAAATGCTTAGAGGAGAGTCGGGTAGTATGACACATTTTTTTGTTTTGTTTTTGAATTCCCTGAATTAGTATGTATGTTGCCAATTGGTAGCACATACTGCGTTCCCTATAGAATCTTTGGGACTTTTTTCATATTTTTCTCTCTCACAGTTTTTCACTAGTAGGCTTGATTCTGGACATGGTCACTGTGTCATACTACCCGCCAGTGGAGAGTAGTGTGATGATACATTTAGGACAATTAAATATATTGACCAAAAACCTACTAAACAAACTCTATCCTCAACACTCTCTGTTTCGGACTAGCTCTAATGCCCACACTTTTCTCCAGACTGAAAGAGATTATTTCCTTAGTGATAAAAACGCATCTGACCTTCGGTCGAACGAGTCAGACCCCATACGACAACAACAACATTATTTCCTTTTCCCCACTCAAGGAAAAAAGAACCTAGACAAACTTACCCCATTGGTCACCTAACCTTAACCCGTTGACTTGTAGCGAAAACAGGGAAACAATTTACATAACCGTTTTTTCTGATGGAAAAACTTCTCGCAGACGACAGTCGACAGCGTGATACACATCGAAGGTAGCAAAACACGGCAATTGAGAAAATCAGCGTGGTTAGAATGTACAGTACGAAATTGGGTCTCCCGGTCTAGAAATATATGGAGTGATCACAGAAGTAGGTTGCCTTAGTATTTTAGGTAAGACAGGTTCTTTAACTGCTTATGCTAATTAAATACCTTACCTAGGTCCCTGCATGAAATGGTTTTCCTATGTCTAAGCCCTTACCCACACATGGGAGCTCATATTAAGACAGAAAAACTTGCTTTGAGGGTAAAAAAACATGTTTTTAGCGTAAGTTCGGAGTGAGTACGGTAATCATTTTTTTCTGATAAATCGTTTTCTCCTTCGTATAGGAGATGTCTCTTAGCGCTGCTGCGAGCACAGATGAGTAAAACTAATAGAACCAATAGTTCCGAGAGTGTCATACTACCCGACTCTCCCCTACTGTAGGCTACTTTTTTGCAATCTTTTTTTTTTTTTTTCCTCAGTTGCTTTTTCATCCTCTAACAGTCAGGCTACAACACCCAAAGTGTTTGAACAGTTTTGTACCGTACTACTGTCATGCCCGCTGAAACATCCCAACAGAAGAAAAATAATATTAAAACCAATGCATTAAAGGGAAAATAATATTATTTCATTCTTCATCCCACAAGAAAGCTGAAACTCCTGGATCTTTATTGATCTCAGTTTAAATACTCCTTGAGCACAAGCTGACTGGTATACATATATTAAAACAATACATGAAACAGCCAAAGCATTGTAGCTGACATATCCATTATATGCATTGTTTGAATATATGATCTCAGTTTGTTAATTTGTTTATTACCATTTGACCTTTTTAGATATGAAAAACAAGACCAAGGTGGCATGAAATTTGGACAAGAATTGCACCTCTACTCCGTGCTATACTACTCCATACATTCTTTATCTTCCAGTAGTGGAGCTTTTGGCCCAGTGGTAAAATAAGAACACAAAACACCCACTCAGACAGCTGTACGAGCCCCTATGAGAGACTCACCAGTAGTTGAGTTTTGTTTCAGCTAGTAGATGAAAAGTATGGTTCAGAATCACCCAAAACCCAAAAAAGCCCACCTTCTATGCCAGACATTGGTTAAACCCATAGTTTGAATCAGCCTGTGCCAAACATCAATTAGCAAATACTGGAGCATCCTAACCCACCAACAGATAGTTCTGAATGGGTATTTTCTGAATTTCCCTGAAATAATCATTAATCACTAGTGAACTAGGTTCGACTCCCCGTCGTTTTCACACTAGTGATTAGTTCACTACAACTAGGTTCGGTTCCCCATCGTTTGGGGAGCCAAATGATGAGGAGCTTAAAATGCCTCAGATGCCTAATTGGCATTTGACATAGGCTATTCCAGACTATGGATGTACCAAATGTTTGTCATCGGGTATCTGAAAGTCTGGAATTTGTGTTAGACTGTCAGTACTATACTTAGAATGTGGATCTAGATCTCATCGATTATGGCACTCCTGAAGTTGAACAAGTTTAAAAGAATTTTAATTGAATTGAAAACAAAATGTTTATTTTCAATAAAACTGTTCTACTACTACTACTAGTACTTGCTCTTTTTTTTAATGACCATCTGCCAGGGAATCCAAAGTTTTACAGGGGGGCTGTCTAAAGTAGTCTAGTACACACAGTCCTCTTTAATAGCCATGCTCAAATGCTGGGGCATGCTGGCAGGGGCAACATGATACTGATACGTATGTTTACTCCTTATTCCCCAGAGAGGTACCACTATACAACAATTCAAAGTCGAAACGAAATGCTGCTTCGTCTAATTACCCAGTACCATGCTCACTCCTGCTGGCAAGCCCTGGTGTTTGGGTATGGGTATCAAAAAAGGGCAGAGTGTACTAGACTGATTGACACTGAGTGGTATTTAGCATTCAGCTAGAGCTTTGATTGTACTGACGTCGTACATTAATTCTGTCATCACCTTCCTAGTAAATAAGATGGATAAACTGTAAGGAAATACCTAATGGTAATTACTTATGGTAGGTACCTTATATCAGCTTACCCTGTTGATCCCTATCATAGGCAAGCAGCTGGTCGTTGGTGACAGTGATAATGCCCACTACTGGATCCTTATTATTCTTTATGCGGAGACTGTGAGGTAGAAAAGTAATGGTTAAGTCCCATTCATGCTTTCTTTTTCAGGGATCCAGATAATGCGTTGAAAGTTTGGTCACTATGATATTCTTAGTGCTCATTTCCAGTCTTCTGGTCTTTGGAGCATTAGGTGAGCTACTTTATTTTACTGCTACCTAGTTACTGTTTGACAAAGTGAAAGATGCTTACTCTCTGCTGTCCTTCTTAGCTTTATTTAAGGTGTAGTTCAGTAAGTTAGCTGTTGAGGATTTTGGCTCGCTTACTTTTTAATGTACCTTATCGTTTTATTATGTTGAATTAAAATTGCTGCCTTTTTACATCTTGTTCGCAGCGATGTTGAGATCCCCAAAGTCTGCATGATCATTTTGGATATGATCATTTGGATCCTTTTGTTTGGGCCAGTTAAAGGCATCCAGCTTAACCCCATGGAAATTGCTTTGAGGGAAACCTGTAGGGTAGCCTGCAAGGGGAATAGTTTAGCAATAGTGCAAGGGGAATAAGAGAAAAACAATACGTTTTTCTAACGATTCAGACAAAATCATAGTAATACTTTTACTCTTTCAGGGCCTTAACCTTCATCATAGGATCAATTTAGGAGTCTTTAGCAGTGCTCTGCAAAGTTGAGGATTAATTATAGTTACAGGTTCTGAAACGAATGTATTTTTCCCAAAATCAACCAAGGCTACTGTTAAAGGACACTTGAACAATGAAACCATACTTGGACACAACATGGAGAATGCATTTACAGGCATGGCCACGGAGAGCATTCTTCTCATGAGCGTGACGTTTTCAAAATAGGGATGTTCGTTTCTGGAGGTTTGCACATGCAGACTCCAAGACAAAAAGCGCAATTCATTCAAATCTTGTACAGCGCTGGCCGGATCGTATTGGAATTTCTTCTAGATATATGTTTGGGCTTAACTGGTTAAAAAATATTCCAGAAGTAGGGTTGATTGGAGACATTTGTTCATTTCTAAAATTGTTCGGTACTGAAATAAGGACAGATGCAAAACGGAGCAAAAATCATAGCTTGGAAATACTATTTCGTATTTGGATTGGGTTTTCTGCAGGCAATGTTAGCGGAAGTCATACAGATAGGGGTGATAATTGGTACTCGTCATTCAGGTGTCCTTTAAGGGTCAAAAATCTTATGCGATTCCTCCCATCCAAGCTGATCAAGCTCATGTTGTGGATGGCATTGGACCAGCTCGCTATGAGCTGAAAATCCGCATTATTTCATCATTTTCCGAACACTAGCATTGTCACCAGGTGTGAACCAATGCCCTCCTAGTTCCCATGCCATATCATTGTCAGTCGCTGAATTATTTGTGTTAGACTCCTTCAGAGACTCCACCATTTCCTCCGTTCTGAGCCGCCAGGACAGGCAGTCCCTCAATTTTTGTGAAAAAAAAAGAAATTGGGGGGGGGGGGGGTCGGGGGTCTAAACTGGGTCGAAATAGACAGAAGGCTTTGGTACTGTATAAAATAATTTTCAGTTTCAGTTTCGTTGGACTATATTTAAAGACAAAAAAAAATACACAATTAACATTCCTGCCAGGAAAGCACAAAAGGAGTGCTTGGCTAGGGCAGGGAAATAACCAATATTAGTTAAGGAACAAATAGGATCAACTAACTGAAGATTTTCAGATCGCAACTTTTTGCTTTAATATTTCAATAACCTCCTTCTGTCTTCATTCCAGAATATGTTCACGCTTATTTTTCACGCTTATTTTCTTATTTTTTCCTTATTTTCCATATTCTTTTCCATTTGAAATGAATTCAAATTCAAATGGAAATGATTTCTTCTTTCATTATGATTCAACTAGTGTGAGAGGAAAAAGATTTTTGTCCAGTGCTCGTTTCAGAGGTTGGATTAAGTTAGATGCTGGATATTAGAGAATATGCCCAGCAAACCCCTTTCAGGTAACTTTAATGTTAGTTACAACCAGAACATTGTCTTTGAAACTGACTGCTGCTTCTTTTTTTAGGTCAAAGTTTCACTGTAACTACCGCCTATGACCGTCCAGACAATCATACACATTGTAATGAATTGGAAATCTTCTGTGACATTGTAAGTGACCAGGAAGATGCATCTTACGAAGTCAAGTGGATTATAAATGGAGAAGTCGCCAGTGTTGACCGACAAAGACCTGTAGGACGAACTAGCACCAGGATAAAGTGTTCACCAGAAAATTTGGGCAACATTACCTGCTCTGTGACTAGCTATGAAAGCAAGTCCAAAAACCAAGCCACTTCACTTGTGGAGTTTCATAGTAAGTTCTTACTGTAGGATATAATTTCCCATGAGACCCGATCAGGATTGTACCCAACTGAACCCAGGGGCGTCCCGACACCTTCCTGATACGGGGGTGCGGCTTCAGAATTTTATGGGAAATTTCGATGTTTTACCGGAAATTCTCCGTAGTGACCATCACTGCAGAAACTCTAGAATACTGTTGTATTCTGACTTCGACTATATTATACAAACAACAACAAAATAGGCTCGTTAAAGTTTAACTACGTTTTGACTCATCTGAGGGATTTTTATTTTTCCACTCGGGGCTCTGGTAAAAACGTTCAGAATGTGCCATGCTAAAGATGCGACATCGTAGAAGCTACGCCTGTAGAAGAGTAGGAAAATGATTTTAGGATATGTCTGGGAATGAATCTGATATTTTTATTTTATTTTTCGAAAATGGCCTACATTTCTAGTTGGTAGATTTTTCAAGCGTAGAGGGACAAGCACATACAGGTACCACAAATGCGAAAGAATAAGTTCATACTGTGAAATCGATTGACTCTGGATAACGGACAAACGAAGAAACACATTTTTATCGAGTTTCCGGGGATATTTAAGTGAATAAGAGTGATACCTTAATAGAATGTTGGATATCAGCCCTATTCGGTTAAACTTTAACATTGTCGCTTGAAACTAAAAAGTCTTCGACCTTCAACCCACCCTACACATTTATTCGTCGCGTTTAAGCGTTTTCCATTGTCTACAACACATCCAATTTCACCTTCGTCAACGAGATCGGTTTCACATGCGATTAGTAACAGACTTTCAAGACGCTGGTCAGCCATTGTTGAACGCAAGGTGGTCTTAACCAACTTATCCGGCTAAAAATTCTGTACCTTTTGTCAAGGAACCGGGGATTGTCTTAGCCAGCTTGAACGCTTTCTGTACTAGTTTGTAAGACATCTTTCAATTCACGAAAGACTTTGAATTTATCTTCAAACTTTTGTTTGTTTCGAGGCTCTCCTGGTGACTTTCGAGATCATGTCTGAACCAGGCTAACCCTTTTTTGAACTCTTCTCGGCTTATCACCTGTAAAGGAGCCGAGAAACCTGTCGACACTGGAGTAGACTGTACCGTGGCATTATTCCTGGACTATTATTTCTAGTTGGAATTATAGATGTAAAAAGCGAATTTTTCAGTTGAAAATTCAATCGAATGTTCGGAATATTGAAATATTCGGAGGCTTCTCAAAAATTGAGAATATTCCGTGAAACTGAAATATTTCGCAAAATTGAAAAATACGGAAAAATGGAAAATATTGCGAATTTTCGCAAGAAAAATGCTACTTTTACTGCAATTTTCGAGAATCTGCGGCACGCAATCATGTCCAACAGGTTCGTAGGAAGGCGATTGTTTGCAGCTTTGATGGATTACTGGGAATGAGTCAGGTTAGTCAAGGGTTGCATTGCATTTGAAGGCAATTAGAGTGTGATTTAGGTACAAAGGAAACGTATGATAGGAAAAGAAAGAGTTTTTTCCTAACTGGTGATCATATTTTGTTTGATTACTAGGTTACAAGAAACAGGATCGGCAGGGGTGGGGCCGCGGAAATTCTTGTTTGTCTTGTAAATTAGATTCTTGTACTGAACGAACTTGACGAACATCAGAAATAACCTACCTTTAACTCCTCTGTAGATTAAGCTTAGCAAAAAGGATGTTTGGCATATTAAGGGGGGTTTCTCCCTAAAACAAGACCAAATGTTTCGATGGGATCCCACAAATTTAATTTTTATAAGACTTCTTGATCCAGACAGTCGAATCTTGTACATTTTCAAGTCTTCGCTAGACCCCTTTAACATTTTTGCTATTTATTCATAATCAACCGCTTGAATATTTAGCCTACAATAAAAAATGTTACCGTTTCCGTTGAGCCAGCGCCCGACAAGATTGCCTTTCGCTGGCAAGTGCGATTTAAGGTAATTTTAAGGTAGGTTTTGAAGTTTTTTGCTTACGGGCAAACAATTAATCAAATGAGGAAACCAAGCTCAGATACGGATTCAACAAGCGTGTTTCAGTACCGGTATCTCATATCTAATCGACCTCAAAAAGGTATTTTTGAATTGTGTTGTTGTTTTTCTACCAAATTCCTCGTATTTTAGCAGCATTGAGGCGAACTGCTTGCAGAGCAAAAGATCTGGTGACGCTGAGAGCCGAACCTTGCAAATTTTGCCAGCTTATCCGTCAAGGAAATAATGTTCAAAATTCGATAATTCCCCCGGGGAATCCCCCTCAAGACCCAGTTCCTAACCCCTGATTTTTTTTCCAAGTGAGTAACCTCTCGCGTGCACCTGCTATTGGTTCACCGAACACCCAGGACTGGCTCACAGACACCGATAATGTGGGATTGGCTCACTCAAGTGTCTAACCCCTCGAGTACTCCTTGACGGGTACACCCAATTCCTAACCCCTCGCGTGCACCTGGGATTGGTTCACGAGTACCTGGGACCGACTCACTCCACCCCCTCCCCAAACAGTTTTAGTACACCCACTGAGTAACCCCTCACTTATCCAGTACATTTTTTTCCAGTGAGGAATCCCTCCCTTACCAAGTACACCTTTTTTAGTGAGCAATCCCTCACTTACCCAGTTCACCCTTTTTTCAGTGAGTAGCCCCTTACCCCAGTACAGTGGTTCCCAACCGGTGGTACGCGTACCCCAAGGGGTACGCGAGACCCTTGCAAGGGGTACGCGCGAAGGAACCAAAACTGATTTACTCTGTAGCTTCAAAATCTCGTCTCACTCATTTATGATTGCCACAAGCCTGATATTACCAGCAGAGTATCACCAGCAAAAATGCATCTTAAGGGGTAAGGTATTTTTACTGACCGACTGTTTTTTTTTTTAAATAACTGCTTTTATGAAAAATCGCTGCGCTTCGCGCAGACTCTTCTTTTTATTCGTCTGGCCGATCTTTTTTTTTTTTTTGGGGGGGGGGGGTCAACCTGTGCGTGACGCCTCTGATCACAAGCGCTAGTGAAAGTTAGTGAAATAATGTTGATTCCAAAACAGCTAGCCTACTGCCGTAAAATCTGTTCCTGTGTCAAACAATATTGTTTCAAGAAGAATCGAAGACATTGCAAGTATGATAGTATTTTGCATTCTTGGGCGATGCATGCGCTACTTAAGAATAGAGTCCCTACGAAAATTGTTCTTGTGTTACACCAGTGGTATAAACTATCTAAAGTAAGAGTTTTTTGGAAAGGATCTTTTTCTGGTTATGATGTTGTTAAACGAGGTGTCCGGCAAGGTAGTGTGCTTTCCCCTTTTATTTTCAGTATAACACTAGCTTTGTGTTTGGATCAACTCAAGACTTCTTTTGTTGATGCTTCTGGTATTTTTGTTTCTTGGATCGCTTACGCGGATGACATCCTCCTTTTAAGTCGGTCTCGTTTTTCTCTACATCGTAATGTTGATTTTATTTTTATTTTTTAAATAAGCATGGCCTTCGGTTAAAACCTGAAAAATGTCAGTTTATTATTTTTGGTTCTAAGCCATGTGAAAACCAGCATGAAAGTATTTGTATTGGTCAGCATATGGTTATGGCTACTGATTTTACTCAGTATCTTGGTCTTATTTACGGGACGACGCTTTCTTCAACTCGTGCTTTTATTGTAAAGGCTGTAGATGCACGAATTTCTTGCTCTTTTGGTGCTCTCGTTTCTCTCCGAGAGCTTTTGACAAGGAAATCTTTGTCGCGAATTTTTAATACAGCTGTTTTACCTCAAATTTTAATTGCTTCTCCCCTTTTACCGTATTTTACCCTTAGCAATTTAACGCATATGAAAACGTCATTTTTTAAATTTGGAAAGTTTTTATGCCGATTTTCTCGTTATTTTTCTAACACGCAAATGATGGAATACTATAATCTTAAAGATCCGCTTATTATAATGAATAAAAAACTTCAACGGGTTGTATCAAATTTTTCAGGTCTCCAACATCACCTGTGCAGTTTTTTTTGTGAATGATATTTTTCTCCTTTTTTTTGATGTTCAATTTGTCAGTTATAATTAAACTGTAATTAAATTGTAGATAAGTTTTAAGTATTTTCGGCAGTGTAGTTAGGCTATCTTTTGGCAAACGAACACAGAAGCAGGCTGACTGTAAAAAACATTGTCTTTAATGACGTCGACCTTAGATTCGAAAATTTTCAGCCACAAAGCATCCTCTAGTGGTTGCCTCATTGATTTTGTATATACTTCTACACATGTATGCCTTATCATTTATGATAATGATAATTGTATTCCGAGCCAAAGGCCATGTACAAGAAAATACATATAAAACAACAAAAACCGCCTTTAAATAAATAAATACCGTCTTTTTCACGTTCTGAAAAAGGGGGTACGCAATCTTTTCGAACCTTGATTAGGGGTACACGGTACGGAAAAGGTTGGGAACCACTGCCCTAGTAGTTCCCTCTTTGGTACACCATGAATAAACCCCCTCGCTTGAACATTATGTATCAACCCCTTCGACCTTCGATTACACAAGGTCTCTCCGACGTCAAACTGAATAAACAAATGAAAGTCAGCATCCAAGCGCAGAGCTATACTAGTTTGAGAATAATGGGTAGGGACTGCTATAGCCG
Source organism: Branchinecta sandiegonensis (assembly GCA_030848855.1). Lineage (NCBI taxonomy): Eukaryota > Metazoa > Arthropoda > Branchiopoda > Anostraca > Branchinectidae > Branchinecta > Branchinecta sandiegonensis. The sequence goes on along the minus strand of JAUPMV010000003.1, from coordinate 9,500,879 downwards.
AAAACTGGTCGACAAATTTTGTGTCCGGTTATCGCCGGATTCCGGGTGAACTACATGTCCGGCAAGAAAATAACTTTCATATTCGGATTCAGCCTGTCTCCTTACCCCTATATCAACTATCTCAATAGCTTTTAAAAAATATTTTTTTTTGTCCCTTAATTTGAAACCCCTCCCCCACCCCTAAATATAGAGCTATAGAGCCCATCTTCGAACTTGACCTGTCCTTTGATCCAAAGAGTCATCGTGCCAAATTTAAACAAAATGTCTCAACCCCTTCGAGAGTTATCGTGCTAACAGACGGACGGACAACTTTTGCGATGTCATAGATATCCCTCCACTTACGTTTTGGGATCCCAAAAACCTCATGTTTCTGGTGCGATATAATTATTCTGCGCTGTCTGTGGATGTTCCCGGGTGCTAGCGGTCTGTCAAGGATATGCATGTCATTCATGTGAACTTGTTTTACGTCAGTTATTTTTATTTCTTATGAAAAACCACCATAATAATCAACAAAGAAGTGAAAAAGTCATGAACTTCTCACAAGCGAAACAATGGGACCAGTCTCGAATACGGACTTCTTACTAGGTCTGTTCATTATTCTTAAGGGGGAGGGAGGAGAGGGACACCGGGACTCGAAACTCCTTCGTCTGCACATTTGATAATATCTTCAATGGAAATTATATGTAAAAAAGATCCGGCGTTGACTGAAGTCTGAAGAAGTGGCGGCCAAACGGATTCTGATTAGCAGAAAGGAATTCTGCGTAAAACCAGTTCATCTAGCCGCCTATGTTCAGAATGTTCAGAACCCTTTGTACAGAGGAATTGATCTGAGTGGTAGTGAGCAAACCACTGCCACTAAGTTGATCTGCTCACTGGTAGAGAGATACTTCTGATAAAGTTATACTGGGTGAGAACATAATCTTGAGTGAGTTCCTCGGTTGTGGTCTGACACAGGTGAAAATTTGTACAGACACGATACTCGAGCTCAGCATCTTATTTTTCAGTTTTTTTTTTTTTTAATTATCGCATTTTACACAGTTTTTCAGCGAATACTCGCAATTTTCGCAAGATAAAATGGAGGTATTGAAATTTTACATCTATAGTTGGAATAATGTAAGTTTCAGTACGTTACATAATCCTTGAAAGCTACAGAAGTTTAGGAGACTACCGGAATCACCAGGTGAACGTTCCGGTACAGTGTGTTATCTGTCGGCACGAATCAATCTGCTAAGTTGTGTGTCGGGTTCACCCCAGTAAGCTGTTAGTCTATACTTATCCAGTCAGCAGCAAAGTTCCGGTAGAGTCCCTGAGCCAAATTCTGGTAGGTTCCGTAGGGCAAAGTCCGGCAGATTACCTGTAAATTCCTACAGTAAATTCTCTGAGACGAGTTCCGATAGATTCCCTGAGTCAAGTTCCGGTAGTTTCCTTGAGCATGATTTCGGCAGATTCCCTAAGCAAAATTCAGGTAGGTTCCCTGAGCAGTAAAAAATCCGGTAGATTTTTTTTTCCACGGACCTTCTGGGGGGTCTAGTAGATTCTTGTACAATCCGGTAGATTCCCTAAAAATCACCAAGTTAAGGTGAATTTGACAAATTTTAACTGGCGCGGCCTCGCCCCACCAGTCAAAATTTACCGGATTTTTTTTCTCACAGACCTTCTGAGGGATGGGGTGGGGGTGCAGCACCCCCTCCCTCTGGGCGCCCCTGACTGAACCAGATCAATCAATCAATCTTTATTCTTCAACAACATTACTTACGGTATTAACAAAAAAAGAATATTTGTTCTCTCGTCAAACATAACTATATATAATTGTGTCGACACGCACTTCTCTCGACTCGCACCTCTCCTGAGGCTTGTCCCAATTAGGCTTACACATTCTTATTGAAATATTTGTGTAGCATATCTTCCCTGTTGAAACGATTACATGTCTAGTTGTGAGGTCTTTGCAGTTCAACTGAAAAGCTAGCTTATTCTTACATAATGGATTTGAATACACTGAATTATTTTGACTCTGCTAAGGGATTTCTTATATTTTCATGGAGGACTCCGGTTCAGAATATACGCTGCTGGTGATCCAGACGCATAGGATTTAAATTTCAACAAAAGCGCCCGTTTCAATGGCCAATGAAGCGAAACCCAGGGAAGGTTAAATTCCAGATTGTAAGGTCATTTTAGGAGAGCCAGCTATTGCGTGTGACTCCAAAAAGCTTTATTTGTCGGAGTCGTTTACCGTTATAGTTGCTAAATGTTTCAAGCATAGAGGTACAATCACATAGACGTACCACAATTCAGAAAGAAAAATGTCTTTCGATGAAAATCAGTTATAAGAATAAGAATAGTGGAGCAACGAAGTAACGCATTTTCATATCGTCGTCAAGCCTGTTTAGTTCAAGAATTCACGAAGAAGTCACGATTGTCGTATCTCAGCACTTTTCGGTCAAACTTTAAAGTTTAACTGAAAAGCCAACTTTTTTGTGCTTTTAATTGAATACACTGAATTATTTGGATTCTGCAAAGGGATTTTTTTTTTTTTTTCCACTATCTGCTCTGATTATGCGTTCGGAATATCTGCGGCCGTCCCAACAGCGTAAATTCTACTATGACGCGTGAAGTTCTATTCTCAACATAAACGCGGCTTTTCAGTGGGCAGTCGTGAGATTGGTGAAGATTGCTTGGTGCCTGAATAAAATAAAAAATCATAAATCTTTCTCGTAATATATACAACAAAAGTACAAGCGCATAGAGGTACCACAAATCACACTGAAATTCCACTATTTGAAAATCGATTATTCGTGCCAGTTTAAGTGAATAAGTGACGGGTAACTAGATTGTCCTATCCCAGCCCTTTTCGGTTAAAACTTAATGAGTTCTTTCATTTTAGCTGGTCCACAATTCACTGGTACTGGTGACATAAAACCGGTGGGAAGTGCAGGGGTAATATCTTGCCAAGCCGTTGGTTATCCTGTTAGCAGCTTCACATGGTTCTTCAAAGATAACGATTTTTCCAACCACACTTTAGGGTAAGAATTAAGTCTATTCTTTAGAGCACAGTTCTTAGGTTACTATGGAAATTATCTTTTCATGATTGAATGGGGCAGGAATATCGTTTTCGAAAATGTACTACTTTCCACGTGAAAATAACGATTTTCGTCTGATTATTCTTAGGCTCATATTTGACGGTGCAAATCGGATAAGTCACATTCTATTAGACCTATATTTCGGCCGTTCTTGGCAAGGGCCCTCTTCAGGCTCAAGCCGCTCAAGCTGGAAAACCCTTGCCAAGAAGGTCCGAGATGTAGCTCTAATGAAATGTAGCTGACTCATCCGTTTTGCACCGTCAAGTATGATTCACATTCAGCTTGGGCTGGAGGAACATCTAATTCTTAGGCTACTATGGGAATTATCTTTTCACCGTGGAATGGCGCAGAAATATCGTTTTTCGAAAATACACTACTGTCCACGTGAAAATAACGATTTTCTTGTTAGAGCTTGTTGACTCTGTCCCGCCTTTCCGCTCTCCGATGCGGCGGCGCGAGCGGAATATTCGAAGACTACGTGCTCGTGGCTAAGAAGTGGGAAAACCGAGCAAACAAACAAAAAATGGACCTGATGGTCTACTAAGTTTCCGAAATGAAAAACGACGGATTTGAAGCCTCTCATGTCCTTGTGTATGAAAGAGTTGTCGGCGGATCGGACCTTGAAGCTCCCGGTGAAGTTAGCGTTGCGTGACTGGCAAAACTTGGCTCGGCCGTGAAGAGCTTAAAAGTCATAGGTAAAACGAAACAGTACTGAAAAGCGTGGGTTTCAGAAGCTTTAAGGGAGCTACGGGTAATTTAAAAGGCAGAATAAATGACAGGGGCCATTTAAAGGCTTCCTTTTCATTCTACTGACTTGGCTGTATTTAAGATTGTTGCGAAGTGCGAACTCATTGGGAGATCAGGTGATTTTTCTAGATCCGGCTCCGTAGTTGAGGGGATTTTTGTGGCTGGTTCCCGGGTGAAATAAAGTCTTCGTTCATTCCTTCTTTCTCGTTTCAGGACTGAAATACTGGAAGAACGGTCAAATTATTGGGTGAAGCAAAGCATTGTTTTTAATAGTACCAGACGTGATAATAATGGAACCTACGCCTGCGAAGTTGACCAAGAAGAGACAAACATAGACTTCCTTGTAGAGGGTAAGTTTTATATAACCTTTCTTGGAACAGGTGCATAATGCATATCTTCTTATGTCTCACAGCTAGTTATATCATGATTGTAACTTTTAACGAAGTTGATACGGTATCGTATCAACTTTCGGAGAGGTACGTTGGGCGGTTCTCCTCAAATACTTGGCTGAAAGATGAAATCGTAAACATAAATAAAAAACAATTACTTTCAAATCGGAGCACCCGCTACGGAGATGGAGAGTTTTCTCTCTGGGCCTTTTAAGCCCTTCACTGGACTATAAAAGAGGAAAGGCTTTTCGGTGTTCCTGTACAATTTGAAAAATGTTGCTCAGAAAGAAAGACACCGTGATATATGTTTAACAACAAGAAGTATCTGCTGAAGAAAGTAAGTGAGTGCTGAAGCATCGCCATCGCGCTTCTTCTGCAGCATTCGCTGCCAGAGCCTCGTTTGTGTTGCACGCTGCAGGTCCACTTCTCGGCCGCTTCCGGGCTGATTCTTTCTACATTCGTTTTTGCACTCAGTGCTCCTGAGGGAGACGGCAGCGCTTCTCGAGAATCGCGGACTTGCTTACCGACCAAGTCCGTGCGTCCGGGCAAGGTGCTGCATCAACCAAGAAGAAATCGTGCAGGCAATGAATCAAAAAACGCATCTTGTGCAGAAGCAAAGAAGTGCTGCAGCAGCGAAGCGGCAGCACTATTGCAACAAAAACAAGGCTCAGAAACATGAAAGGCGGAATCGATTTTAGACCGCAAGCATCCATTTACTCTAGAACCAAGGATCAACAAAATGCGAACAAAAATCCGCTAGAGCCAGTAGCAAACCCATGCAGCCAAAACAGTAGCGACCAGCAGAGTTTAAGACACAAAAGTGAAAGATTAAGGTCAGTGCCGTCTTTTACTTTTGGTGGACCTAAGCCCAGTAGCGTATATTAGGGGCGACAGGGGCGATCGCCCCCCCCCCGAAATTCTTGAAAAAAGGGTTTTTAATTGGAAAAACGTGTGCGAAATACGGGCGATCTTCATCCGAAATTCTCGGAAACGGAGTTTTTTTACGGGAAAAACACGCGCGAAAATACAAATTGAGAAGCTAAATCGAAATTATTTACAGTATAGTTCTGTAACTGATCTTAGAAACAGTTTTTGAGTCGTAGTGTGCATGATTACAAGATCTTTTTGCACCTATAGGTATTTTTAGTGTTTAAAACGGTCAAAATATGCAAAAAAGACTGAAAATTTTTCATAACGTAAATGACGACGGTGCAACGTAGTTGGTTACACCTGGATTGGAATGAACAAGGTAATATGGCTAGCAACCGTAGCCTGACTTCTCAACAACTCACACCGTCCCCTTTGCCTCTCTTTCCCTTGCCCCCCCCCCCCCTCAGATGGTCAAATGTGAATAACAGTTATGCACTCCCACACAGGACACGGTTGTTGCTCCTCATGGGAGCGTTACATATGTTTGTTTTTGGGATCCCAAAACGTAAGGGACGGGATACCTATGATTTCCTAAAAGTTGTCCGTTTGTCCGTCTGTCTTTCTTGTTAGCACAATAACTGTCGTTGAGATGAGCTTTGGGAAATTTGTACCGCACCTTCTGCGCTCCTTCTGTACTATTGCGTTATGGTGTCACTCGTGTTCTGCGAAATAAGGAGATTAAAAAGATGAGATCATGTTATTTTAAATATGCAAAGCACCTGCTCCACTTGTCGAAATTATGTCCAGCGCACGTCATAACGCACGACGTTATCCACTGCTTCCTGGCCGAAGATTGAAAATTAAGTGTCTTTTTCTGTGTGTTTATGGGTTTTATTAATTTTCATCTACTCCACTTTTCCAATGGCGGGTTATAAATAAATTACTTACTTACTTACAATATTTTATTCAAACTTGGCATGAGGAACCTTTGGGTCAAAGTACAGGTCAGGCTCGAAGATGGGCTCTGTAGGGCTCTGTAACAAAATATTTTGTAAAAGCAAATGAGATAGTCGATTTAGGAGTAAGGAGACATGCTGAATCCGAATATGCAAATTATTTTCTTAACGGACAAGTATTTCGCCCGGAATCCGGCCAAAACTGGAAAATTTGTAAAATGTAAAAGTTTAATCTGAAGTTGATTAGACGTTCGATTCAAGGGTAAGGATATATGCTGAACCCGAATATGAAATTATTTTCTCACCGGACAAATAGTTCGTCCGGAATCCGGCCAGAACTGGCAAATTTATAAAATGTAAAAGTTTTATTTGAATTTGATTAGATGTTCGATTTGTGGGCGAGAAGACATGTTGAATCTGTACATGACGAACATTTTCTCCCCGGACGTACAGTTCTCTCGGAATCTGGATAGAACCGGAAATTTTCTAAAGAGTAATTTTTTATATGAAGTTGATTAGATGTTCGGTGTAGGATTAAGAAGACATGCTGAATTCGTTTTTGAGCTGTGGTTTTTGCCAGACAAGTAGTTCGCCGGGAATCCGGCCGAAACCAGAAATTTGGCAGGCAAGAAGCTTTGATCAGTTTCGACAAAGTAGATACGACGCAGGATATAGGAGTAAACACACATGCTGAATCCATATCGGAACTTGGTCTTGTCAGATGATTACCGTTGACCTTCATCTGGATCAAATATTAAATCTTTTGGATCCCATCGAAACCTTTGGTCTTGTGTTCTAATGAATGATATAAAATAGGTGAATTGTTTCTGTTGATTGTTGTCCAGAATGCAGTAAAAGCACTGGCTTTGAGTAGGCTACTAACAATACAAAAAAAAAATGCTAACTTCTGGGAATAGTACATTTAAAGTTGCTACGATCTGAAATCATGTTATCACTAGTGTAGACTGCTACCAGCTGCGATCTACACTGCTACCAACGCATGAACAGAATGTGTGTTCAGCTGAGGAGTTCACAAACCAGGACCAAAGCTTCTCTCACAGCTCAGTCATACAAAAACAAAACGCGTTATACCGTACTGAATAAAGCCTAGTTTCACTGAAAATGGGATGAAAGTGTTGATGCTGCGTCAGACGGTGCTTAATCCGGATCATGCCATTTTCATGACCTTAATATGGGAAAGAATAGTTCCTGTAGATTTCCCTAAAACCGTCGAAGTGGACTTCCGGGCCTGTATTGTATTTGCCCCGAAGGAAGATAAGTAACATCCGAAGTAACGTGGCTCTTCTGTGAGTGGAGGAACATATTACGGTGCTTTGGTTGAAGCTATTCGTGTCCCCGCCTCGACGGAGGTTTAGAGTGGGTGTCCTCTAAAAAGAAGTGATATAGAGTCTTATCGAAGTCTTATCCTGTATCATCATCGGGAAGGATGGTTTAGCATTTGTCCGTCTCTCAATGCGTGTGTGTGTGTGCATGGTTCACTGAACCCGGTCTAGGGGGCCCCGACGTGTTTTCTTTATCTGAAAAGCATTTTCCTTTTTTAAAAGGGGGGAACAAAAAAAGTAAGGAGTGATGACATGCGTGCTTGAAAAACAGAGATGGATGATACTGGGGGGGGGGGGGGGGGGGACGAAATAGCAAACAAAAAATGGAGTTTAGAGCAGACCGGTCGGAATTCAGCCTGAATTAATCCTGAATGTCCTGCTCCAATGGATTAGCCAGCCCGTCTCAACCGAAGAAGTTGTGCAGGAATTGAGTTTCTCCTCTTTCTAGACAAACCCGACGTCGAAATATCTCATGCACTTGGTGTTGGTGGCGGAAAACTATATCTGAATTGGACCGTAGTCGAGTGGAATGAAAAAGTGCAGAGCTATTTCGTAAAGGTAGGTCGACTGAGAACTTTTTAAATTTATATTTTGTTGATTGTGCTTACGGTTTCTGTTTGCATAGGCGGCTCTTTACGACCTGTTTTTATGGCACTTGCCCTCCGGCCAATAGGTGGTAAGAGAAGATGCTTCAAATGATCCATTCACGAGTCCAAACAAGATTCGGCCGCGGTAGGGGGAGTTGGAGGGAGGTACTGGAAATCGTGTGGCACGCCTCGAGATCAAACGAGTGGATTTATCGGGCTGAATCTTCGTTAGTATTTATATTTTGCACATATTGTCGCACTCGACAAATTTGGGGGCATAGTTGTCCCTGACCACATGCGGTATTAAAAAACATTTGTACCGTTATTCGTGAAAAATTTTAACCTTTGTTAGTATTTATATTTTATATATATTGACGAATTCGGCAAATTTGGATTTTACCATGATAATTTCGAGAAGAATAAAAGCGATATCTACCATATCTAGATATGGAGCGTGTTCCATCCTACTTACCGTAGTTACCACGCATGGCGTCACAAATTCTGCTTTTTTGTCGTCAAGGCTGGAACGGTTTTTCTATTTTCCAGCGGAATATCATGCCGCGGGTGAATCCGACCAGTCACATGACAGAGATTCGTGGTTACTACGCTTACCACGCTCCCGAGCGTGGTAAGCAAATAGTTACTATTAGTTACTATTTCGAGAAGGCTGGAACGGTCAGCGTAGTAACTTTTCGTGAGGTTGGAACGGATTTAGTAACTAGTAGTTACTATTGGTACGAGGGTGGAACACGCTCATGGATGCCGTATGTCGTGATAGACGAAACTTTGACACTGCTAAGTGCTAATACAGAATAGTTAGTTTGGAATTATTTAATGGTCCGTGCGATTTCTAGAACACCCACTTGGCTATCCTATCAAGACCTTAAGGAAGTACTTAGACCACCCGACCGTTTTATCACAGTAAGTGTGCGAGAGCGGTACCTTTTTAAAGTTGAAGAGAGCAGCGAAAATTATTCCAACCGAAGAAATACCTTTTCAAAAGATTTTGGAGGTTCTTCTGAGCATGTAATTTTCCAACGTTTGACTTAGTAACTACCACTGAGCATGCAGAGATATTTGACGGTGCAAAACGGATCAGTCAGCTACATTTTATTAGAGCTATATTTCGGCCCTTCTTGGCAAGGGTCCTCTTCAGGCTCAAGCCGCTCAAGCTGGAACACGAACTTGTGAAAAACAATTAAAGATTCTTCCTGAAATATCCTACTTTGTGAACTTCTTCTTTGAAAATTGGTGGGAGTTAAAGCTGGTCCTTGCAGAGACTTGTCATTGTCTTCTTCTTCCGCTCGTAGGTCCTGCTCGGAAAACCCAGTTGCTAAAGATCGAGCGCTAAGCTTACAAGCAATATTAGTCCAGTGTAGTTACACAATTGCATACTGGTTTATAGGGGCCAAGAAATTTGCCAAGTTAGATCTTCAACTGGGAACAGAACCGTAGCAAGGTTTTGGGTAAACGTATCCTGATTTTTGTTGTTTATTTTTTTAAGTGGCAAAAATCCACTTGTAGGATTGGATCATTTGATGCATGGCGGTCTCATCGGACGAGCAAAATTACAAATTTAATGTAATATAGTTTCATGTTGGTTTTTGGGATTGGGGTGGAGGGATACCTATGACTTCGTAAAAGTTGTCCGTCTGTCTGTCTGTTGCCCGTCCGTTCGTCTGTAAGCACGATTACTCTCGAAGGGAATGGTATATTTTTTTCAAACTTGGTGTGAAGGTTCTTTGGGCAAAGGACATGCCAGTTCGTAGATAGGCTCGGTAGCTCAGTATTTGGGGGTGTGGCATGGGGTTCAAATTAAGGGGCCAACAAAATATTTTTTAAAAGCTAATGAGATAGTCGATGTATGGGTAAGCAGACATGCTGAATCCGAATATGATCATTATTTTCTCGTCCGACAAATAGTTCGCCGGGAATTCGGCCAAAACCAGAAGATTTGATACTGGGGTAAGAATACATGCTGAATTCGTGTATGCAAATTATTTTCTACCCGCCTGGGAGAAAACAGCTCGTTGGAATCCGTCCAGAACCGGAAATTTGTTAAAAGTAAAGGTTTTACTTGAAGTTGATCAGAGGTCCGATACATGGATAAGGAGACATGCTGAAGCCGGATACACTAAGTATTTTTTAATCCGGACATAGCCTACAGTTCGCACGGAATCCGGCCAAAACCGGAACATTTGTTGATAGTTAAAGCATTATCTAAAGTTGATTATAGGTTCTGTGTAGGGATAAAAAGACATCCTGAATCCGTCTATGAAAATTATTTTCTCGCGGCACATATAGTTGGCCCTGAATCCGAAAAACAAAAGATTTTCTAAAAGTGACAGTTTTGTCTGAAGTTGAGCCGTTGTTTTCAAGAAAACAACTTATGGTGCATTTATATTTATTTTCAAACGGCTGATGAGTGATAGAAAATAAAATGCTTAAGGAGTCTGACGAAAACCAGATCCCGATTGTCCAAGAAATATTAGGATCCCATCGAAACCTTTGGCCTTGTTACGTCTGATGTCGGGCTGAGTCGGATTGTAAGTTGTGTCCGCGTTTGTACATTTCTTCGGCTACCCATTTGCAAAGAGTTGCGATAAAAAAAGTTCTTCCTTGAAATTTTCTTTCGAAAAACGGGCTACAAAACCGTGCCATGCAAAAATAGCAAAAGGGCGAAAACCGGTCTCGAAAAAATTCCGAGAATATTTTGGAAATATGAGAAAGAAAATGTTGGTATGAAGCAAGAACAAAACATTTTTCTATTAAATGTCGTCAAACTTCTTGGATGCCATGGTATTAAAGAGTTAGCGTAGAATTTTGTCAGGGATGATTTTCCCTGTCGTTTTGCATGACGGGGTTCTTCCTCTTGCGACTTCGACCTTCGCGGTTCTTGCCTGCCAGCGTTTTTTGTGTGGCGGAGTTTTTTGTCTTTGCTGCCTTGACCCATGTGTTGATCGTCGCGAGTTTTGCCCTATCGGTGCTATTATCGTCTGTTTCTGTTTTATTTTTGCGGTTTTGAAAGGATACCGGAAAACGACGCGAAAATTCATCTCCTCTTATGGTACATTTACGCACTGCGTAAAATCCGAGCGTATTTGAAATCCGAGCATATTACACGCACATATTTGGGCTTGAAAAGATCTCTAGCAGTACGGACGTATTTGTGAAATCGGTCCGTTTTGTATCTAAAAACGTCCGTATTGGTAGAAATCTTTTCAAACTTAAATACGTGCGTAAAATACGCTCGGATTTTACGCAGTTGTAAACCCACCATTAGCCGAATCCTGGAAAACGTTTGGGTTTCGGACGCATCGTCTGTATTGCCGACAATGATCTCTGTGTTTGTCTTCTTGCATGTCTTCTAAAAATCGTATCAAGTATCAAGTTCCATGAATAGGCCTCTTGTGCGACTCCAGATTACGTGGAGGGTATCTTAGAGAGGCCATCTTCGCCTTAGCAAAGAGTGGTAGAATCAGTAGTGTTTTTTATGGCACTTGCCCTTCGGCCAAGTGCCATCGCAATTTCTCAATTTCTGCAATTTCGCGCAATGATTTCGCAATTTCTGTCCGTCCGTCGGTCTTTCGGTCTGTTGGTCTGTTGGTCTGTCTGTCTGTAGGTCGTTCCGGGTTTTTCTAGTTTGGGCACTTCCACATAAGCTAGGACGATGAAACTTGGCAGGCTTACCAGGGACCCCAAAAGATTAAGTTGGGACTAGTCACTTCCCCGGTCCGAGCATCGTGGGGGGAGTGGAGAGAGGGGGAACCCGGTATCTTGAGGTATTTATAACTTTTGAACGGGTGATCGGTTCTTAATGAAACTTGATATTCGGAAAGAACTCGCGTCTCAGACGATCCACTTCAAATCCGAACCGGATCCGGTGAATTTGGGGGGAGTTGGAGGGGGAGCAGGAAATATTCGTAAACGCTTAGAGTGGAGGGATCGGGATGAAACTTGGTGGGAAGAACAAGCCCTAGACACATCATTGACATCAGCGGACCTGATTCGGGCACTGTGGGGGGAGTTGGGGGGGGGGGGGGGGTCTGGGGATCCAGCGAGTTCGGTACTTCCTGATGTAATAAGATGATGAAACTCGGCAGGAATATGAGGGATCCGAATAGACCGACATGAGAATAGTCTTTTGCACGATTCGAACATCGTGGGCGGAGTTGAGGGATAGGGAATCCGGAATATAGTGGCATTTATAACTTTTGAACGGGCGATCGGATTTGAATGAAACTTGGCTAGTGGAAAAAGCTGTTGTCTCCGATGTTCCATGTCAAGTCTGGACCGGATCCGATACTTGGGGGGGGGGGGGGGTTGGGAGGGGGCACCGGAATTTTTGTGAAACGCTTAGTGTCGAGGGATCGGGATGGAATTTGATGGGAAGAACAAGCATAAGCATTAGATACGTTCTTGACGGAACCAGATCGTGTCGGGGCTCTTTGGGGGAAGTTGGAGTGGATTTCCCGGAATTCCGGTGATCGCGAGATAGGATACTTCCAGATGTGCTAAGGACGATAAAACTTGGCAGGCATATTAGTGACCCGGCCAAATAGACTTAAGGACTTCCTTCCTCGGAAGACTTCCGTTCATGGATCCGCCCATTTTTCGGGGAGTACAGGGAGGGGGAATCCTCCGGAAATTACTGACTTCCCTAGGTTTCGAAAAAATGGTCCGATTCAAGTGAAACTTTATGGGTGATACACACTGATGACCTAGATATGCAAAGCATGTGTACGAACCCATGCGGCCATGGTTGGGGGGGGGGGGGGGGGGTCCGGAAACTTTGTGACATGCAAAAAAACCAAACGGATGGACAGAATGGAATGCAACTTGGACAGTACCAAATTTATGCGGCCTAGATTTGTCATTTGGCGTCCGAACCGGATCCGACCAAGATAGGAGAAGGATAAAATAGGAACCGGAAATTTGCAGATATGCTCCGATTCGAGTTAAACTTGATGGACGGGAGAAGAGATGTTAGTATGTGTCCGAGTCGTATTCGGCCACAGTAGGGGGGAGTCCCGGAAATGCTGTGGTTAAACGAGTGAAGTGATTTGATGAAACTTGGAAAGTAGAGACATTGTCTGCCTTTGGCAAATTTTAGGGTCTGGACCGGATCCGAGCACCGTGGGGAGGGGTATCGGGATTCCCGGAAAAATGCTCAGATTCACTTTCTCCCTTCTCACACCACCTACCCTTTTGGTTACTGTTGCGTTTTTTATCTGAATTCTCGGTTCTCAGTTCTTGATTCTCGCACAAATTACCGTTTTTGCTCTTTTTGCTTCTCAGTTCTCATTTTACAAAAAAAAAACACTAATCTAGCCTCCCGTTAATTCCTGTTTGTAAGGATTTGTTGGCCAGTCAGAAAAAGGGTTCTCGATGCTGCAGAATTGCGAAGCTTTCCCCTATCTCGATTCCAGCAAAAACGCCAGAGAAGGAGAATTGGTTTCATTCTAATAGGAGAAAAACGCGAAATAGGAGAGAAGAATTAAGATCAAAAACGCAACTGATGTATGGGTAATACAACATGTTCGTTAATTTATTAGGTAGGTGGTGGAATACACCCATGGTTGTGTGTCAGTATATTTTTTAACGATTCCTTAGAATACTAACCAATCGGGGAAGTACGTTATTATTATAAGCCTGGTGTCCAAGGCAACGTATAAGGAAAGACAAAGGATCGTATTAATAGAATGATTTGCTAAGCAGCTCGAGAGCCACGATAAAAGTGGCCCCATACCCATACCAAAAAATCAAAACACTTAAAATCTGAAAGCTTGTTCTGTGCTTACAAATTTCCCAGCAGATGAAAAATTGGCTTGCGAAGCTGTTCTAATTTGGTTTGTTCTAATTTCAGTTCAATGTTTTTCTCGGTTTTGTATCCAAAGCTTCATTTGTTTTTGCGCACATTCCATACAACTTGAATCGTTCTATCTGCTTTGTTTTCCTGCTTGATCGAGTTGGTTGATAGGGCCTACGGAGAAAACCGGAATTCCGGCAGTTATCGTGTCATGTCTTTGTCGCTTGTTTGGAGTTTCGACCCGGGGTTAGAAGACAAGGAAAATCGATCTTCCAGCTTCGATTTCCTGCAAAGTCGATAGTGTGGCTGGATGCGCCTTAATCTTCTAATAAATGTCTTCGTCAGGAAAGAACAAAATCCTCTGATAAAACTGTTGTGTAAAGATAAAAAACATGTTCGGTCGTCCTAATCTGGGAAGGGGAAGGAAAGCAATTCCCTGATGAATCTGGTGAAACGTTTGATTAGAGAGAAATAACATGCTTTGGGGACCTGCCTAAGATCGAAAATCTTCAAGACCCGTTGCCTCGATCCGTTGCCCCGTTGCCATCCGTTGCATCCGTTGACCCGTTGCCCCCGGTGGGTGAAGAGGCGTTACTAGCCAAGATGTTTGGGGGGGGGGGGGAAGGCATGACTGGCTGGTAATTTTTACCGACTGTTTTTGCAGAAAAACCGACTGTTTTGAAAAAAAAATCAACCGATTTTCAGAAAAACCGACTGTTTTCATGAAAAAAATTAATTGTTTTGACGAAAAATCGCGGCGCTTCGCGCAGACTCGGTTATTTTTACCGACTGGCCGACGAGATGGGGGGTGGGGCGTCCCCCCCAGTCGTGACGCCCCTGGGGTGAGCCTTTGGTTTTGTTTGTACGTGGAGATCTAAAGCATTCTCACGCCACGCCAAAAACCTTGAGAATTTTGACCCCAAGAGAACCTCTACTTTTGCCGCCGCTGTGCGCGCCACTTCCATCCCATGGTCTCAGTTGGGGCCATTCTTTTCCCCTTTTCATCCTCCTCTCAGTGACACAAGTGTGGCACCTATTCTTTCCAATTTTGGGATCCCAAAACGTGAGTGATGGAATACCTATGACTTCGTAAAGTTGTCCGTCTGTCCGTCTGTCTGTTAGCACGATAACTCTCTAAGGGATTGAGATATTTTGTCCAAACTTGGGGTGAGGATCCTTTGTAGGGGTAAAGAGACATGCTGAATTCGTTTTTGAGCTTAGGTTTTGCCAGTAGTTCGCCCGGAATCCGACCGAAACCGGAAATCTTGGCAGAAGTAAGGCAGGAAGTTTTGATCAGTTTCGACAAAGTAGATACGACGTAGGCTATAGGGGTAAACACACGTGCATATCAAAACTTGGTCTTCTAAGATGATTACTATTGGCTTTCTAAATTTTAATAGTAAATAATGTTTAAGGAGTCTGGATGTATGGATCAAATATTACATTTTTTGGGATCCCATTAAAACCTTTGGTCTTGTTACTCTATAGTTCTAATGTCTTTACTACGTCTAATCTTAATTTAAAGTTTTCCTTAACATTTCTCCTTCACTTTTACAGTATATGAAATTATTAAAAATCCAATTCAACGAAATGTATCCACAAAATTATTGTAACATGACAAACGAGTTAAAACACAAAAACTAAACAAAGGAGCACAACCCACACCCGTAGTTGCCCTTCTGACATAGGCTGCCTCAACTGTGGTGGCAAAAACAACTGCACCATTCAGCTAAGCCAAGAGGAAAGAGACCTAGGCATCATCATTGGTTCGGAGCTCAGCTTCTCGGCCCACCATGAAGGCGTCATTCAGAAGGCACAAACCGAAGTTGGGATCATCAAAGATCAATACTGTATTGCTAATTTCCGTAGGATTTTGTAGAGGCTTTCGCCTTTTTTTTGCTATTAATAATAATAATAATAAAAATAAACAAGAATCGGATTCCTTGACAGTAAAAACAAACCCACCAGATCTCCCAGCTTTAAACTTCAAACTACTGTCAAAATTTTCAGTTGGTGGTAGTTGTTCAACATCAAGTGGCCAGGGACGGGTCTGTGTCTTTAAGGTATTATGCAAAGATCAATGTGATTTGGGGGGAGGAAGTTTATTTTAAAATGGGATTGAAAAGGGAGGATTTGAGTAGTTGTAGGGCAGACAGTCTGCCTCTTGGGGAGAGAAGGCGGTATATTGGGAGGGAAAAGGGTAGGTCCGGTCCTTACTCATGTCCGATCTGTGGTAGTATGGATGAGAATTTGAAACATTTGTTGTGTGAATGCGGAAACTTGAATGAACTTAGGTTAGAAGTTTTTGGCGTAAATGAAAGAGGGATAGATGAAGAATGGATATTTAGATCATTTAAAATAACTGTTTTATGAGTATTAAACAGTTAGCGAGGTTCCTGAGGGTAGCCCTAGCCCATAGGGATAGGTGCCTATAGAAGGTATTATTTTTGTTTGGTTGAGTTAATTTTTCATGTATTTGCCATGACCTTGGGCTTTTAGTGTAAATAAATCTTATCTTATCATCAGAGTGAGGTTAATCTCAATTCAAGTCATGGATTTTCTTTTTTTCAGGTAATGAAAATTGGCAGCGAGGTTTGGCAGCAGGGAAATAAGCAGCCGATTCCCGGAAACGCGACAAGCTTTGTCGTTGTTGGCCTTGAGCCAGGGGCAACATATAGTATCCAGATTGAGGCAAAGAATAAGTTCGGACCGAGTGTCAATACACTACAGAATCCAGTGACGACGCTCCTTCAAGGTAAGCAATAGGCAAAGGAAAAATTCC
This sequence comes from Branchinecta sandiegonensis, assembly GCA_030848855.1. Taxonomy (NCBI): domain Eukaryota; kingdom Metazoa; phylum Arthropoda; class Branchiopoda; order Anostraca; family Branchinectidae; genus Branchinecta; species Branchinecta sandiegonensis. The sequence continues at coordinate 9,484,319 of JAUPMV010000003.1, read as the reverse complement.
TGCGGGTGCCTGTTAGGCACAATGTCGAAAGTGTCATAAAAGATAAAACAAGGATGAGCAGCATCAGCAGATAACACTTGGGATGTTATCCGTTATGATTTCGCAAACGTTATTGTATACTTAAAGTTTAACTGAAAAGCCAACTTATTTCTGTATCATTTCATTGAGTACACTGAAGTATTTGGATTCTGCGAAGGGATTTCTGATTTTCCACTATCTGCTCTAGTAGTGACGTTCAGAAAATCAACAGCCGTCTGCACAACGAAAATTCTACTATGACGCGCAAAATTTTAATCTCAACACAAACGCGGTTTTTCAGTGGCCAGTGTGTGCTGGGAAAGACTGCTTAATGTCTGAACACAAATTTTTCGTAAGTCTTTTACGTCAAGCAGATAACACGGGTACAAGCACATAGAGGTATCGCACATCCGACAGGAAAAATTCCACTACACGGAACTGATTATTCGTGAATAGCGGAGAAACGAAGTAACGCATTTTCATCGGGCCTTCGGGCTTCTTTTAACTGAATACGTGACGGGTAATTAGATTGCTCTGTCTCAGCCCTTTTCAGTTGAACTTTAACGTTCTAATGCGTAATGTTTGAAAAACATAACAGCTAACATCCATCCTAAGTGTTATGTGTTTAAGCCGTGCATCGTTGTCTTATCTAAGTAAGTAATAAGTAGTATATTTTTCACCGCCATTTTGGAAAGCGGAGCGCACGAAATAAAAGAAAGAAATAAGAATGGAGAGCGAACACATAAGAAAACAACTTTTTAACCTGTCATGAAACTTCTGAAAGTGTAGACTCTTTCCGAAAAAACAGTAGTGGAAAGAGAAAGAAAGAAACTAAGAGACAGAAAAACACTATTACAACAGAATACACAAATAAAATCAACAGAACAAACGGATGAGCCCGTGATATGGAGAAATCCTTTGTAGTCCGGGATCCAGGCACCTCTATCGTTCAAAGGGGGTAGCTCGAGAGCTGCAGAAGGTTTGAAGAACTTAACGAAATCAAGTGACGTGAACAAAATCAAGTGACAAAATCATTATCAATTGGGTCAAATTTGGGTCCGCGCTGTACTTATATTATGATTGCTTACAGATCCAACTTTCGTACCCAACGCTACGACTTCAGGTGGCACCTCCTCGTCGATTTCTACAAGCTGGACATCTCCACCGGAAGAATGGAAGTATCTCATTGGGTATTTCACGCTTCAGCTGAGGGATTCGGTTTCACAAGAGGAGAAGCAGGCGGTCGTTTACGGACAGAAGCAGCACATGTTTGAACAGCTAAAGCCAGCGAGAAATTATACGTTCTCTGTGAAAGCCTGTAATATCTACACAAAGGAATGTGGGACCTGGTCCGCTCCCGCCATTGGAACGACAATCGATGGGGGTAGGTTGGTGGAGCCTGTAAGCTGTCATTTCCGTTCTTCTTTTTCTCTTTCCTTGGAGGTGGAGTAAAGCTTGCAATTTTCTTGAATCCAGAGTACATACACTTTGGAAAATCACCTTGAAAATTATCTTGAAATTATCTTTTACCTTATTCCTTTACTGTCGCAGAGCACTTTTTGGGATCCCAAGACGTAAGTGGAGGGATACCTATGACATCGCAAAAGTTGTCCGTCTGTCCGTCCGTCTGTGAGCACGATAACTCTCGAAGGGAATGAGATGTTTTGATGAAACTTGGTTTGACGATTCTTTGGGTCAAGAGTAAGGTCAAGTTCGTAGATGGGCTTTGTAGCCCTACATTTAGGGGTGGGGGAGGGGGTTCAAAATGAGGGGCAAACAAAATATTTTGAAACAGCTAATGTGATAGTCGATTATGGGGTAAGAAGACATGCTGAACACGAATATGCAAAACATTTTCTCGTCCGACAAGTAGTTCGCCCGGAATCCGGCAAAAACCGGAAAGTTGGTTGAAAGTAAAAGTTTCACTTGAAGTTGATTAAATGTTCGATGTAGGTGTAAGAAGACATGCTGAGCACGATGGTGAAAACCATTTTCTCGCCGGACATGTAGTTTGTCCGGATTCCGGTAAAAACTGGAAAGTTGGTTAAAAGCACGAGTTTCCTTTGAAGTTTATTAAATGTTCGATTTAGGGGTAACTAGACATGCTGAACACTTATGTGAAATGCATTTTCTACCCGGATAACTAGTTCGACCGGAATCCGGCCAAAACCGGAAAATTTGTTAAAAGCCGTAAGTTTTATTTGAAGTTGATTAGATGTCAGATTTAGCGGTAAGAAGAGATGCTGAGTCTGTATATGACAATCATTTTTCAACCGGACATATAATTTGTCCGGAATCTGGTTGTAACCGGAATTTTTTTTATAAGTTAAAGTTTTATTTGAAGTTGATTAGATGTTGTTTATAAAGATATACGCTGAATTCGTTTCTGAATTTTCTTTTTTTGCTTGACAATTAGTTCGCTCGGAATTTGGCAGAAGTAAAGCAGGAAGTTTCGATCAGTTTCGTCAAAATAGAGATGGCTTATAGCGGTATATCTGAACTTGATTTTCTCCGATGATTAGCCTGCCGAAGACTGGATCTGGCGAAGACAAGACCCAATTGTCTGGATCAAATATTAGATTTTTGGGATCCCATCGAAACCTTTGGTCTTGTTTTGCAATGGTTTGGGGAGCTGTTGATTTGTCACTACTAAAGGTAGTGGAAAGAAAACAGCTGGTTCTAAGTATTGCTGATACGCTGTGATTTTTTGAGGTCCTGGATCCTCTCATCCCCCTTATTAAGGGGCAATTGAGAGCAGATTGATATACGTCCTTCATAAAATCCGATGACGAATTGCCGCCAGACGCGCTAGAGGAACAATAACAATCACACGTGAGATCGGGGGATAAGTTATCTGACGGGTGAATAAGCGATTAGGCTTTCGCTTCACATCGAGTCGCGCATTAACCCCGTTGAAAAGTCAGCCAGCACTCGGCACTGAAGTCGGAAGCCAGAAATGACAAACTTGATGACGCTTGACAGAACAGAGTTGGGTAAAGCAAAAAGAGGGGAAGAGGCATTTTAAACAGTTTTAAACATGGATAGGTCTAAGAGGAATTGAAAATCGCAAAACAAACCTGGATAAACGCACACCAAGAAGTAACGTGCATTGTTTTCTTTACGATAGCGGACCTAGCGGCCAAAAAAGAACTAATCTGAGAGGAATTTTATGAGGGGCGTATTAGGTTTGTCTTCTACTGTTGCTTTCCAAAACGACAATTGCCTAGTTTGAACTTCTAGATGTCATGCAAAAAGAAATGCTTATATCCAAACTTCTTTCCCACCAATTTGACAAAAACCTAGGCTCTTGTGCTGGTGGTCAGGAAAGTGAAAAGACCTTTTCAGATACCACGGTCAGTTACTACGGTCGGGACCGTGGTATTTGGATATCAGATACCACGGGAACTGGCCAGATATCACGATAGTTGCAAAACGACTTTAGACCGCGGTAGCAATTACCGCGGCATTTGCGAACACGTAACTATTTACTCGACTCGTGCGTCGTACGGTGGGCAACGGAGTTCGTGACACCGATACATCAATACTTGCCACCCAGACAGATTAGCAACAGTGAACAGACAAAAAAACAAATGAAATGTTTGCAGTTGCAGTGAACCCTTCACCCACTATCGACACTATAAACCGCTTTCTCAAGCAGTTATAAGTATTACCAGAATTCGTTTTTTTCTGGATTCCGGTAGAATATCGGTCCGTGCATGTCCTGGTACAGCGTGTTCTTTACGCCTATTTCAACGCTTCAACCGATTTAAGACAAAATTATATCTTGAAAAATATTCGCCTTACTTGGGACGGACGCTTTTTGTCCGACACGAAACAAACTCCAGCTGTGGATTCAGCATGTAGCTCCACCCGTGTACCGAATCTCTAATCGACTTCAGAGAAACTTTTACTTCTGCAAACTTTTCGGTTTTGGCCGGATTTTGGGCGAACTATACTGATCTGGCAAGAAAACGAAGTTCAAAAACGGATTCAGCATTTCTTCCCGAATCTATGCTCGATATAAAAAAAACTTTTACTTAAACTAATTTTTCCGGCTTTGGCCAGATTCCGGGCGAACGAATTGTCAGGCAAGAAAATAAGTTTCATAGATGGATTCCGCATGTCTCTTAATCAACTATTCCGTTAGCTTTTACAGTATTTTTTGTCGCCCCTGTCAATGAAACCCGTCCCCCTCCTCTGAAATAGGCCCACAATCTACGATCTTGACCTGTGCTTTGACCCAAAGGATCGTCATACCAAGTTTGAACAAAATATTCCAACCCCTTCGAGAGTGATCATGCTAACAGACAGACACACGTACGGACCAACTATGCGAAGTCATAGGTATCCCGTCACTAACGTTTTGGGATCCCAAAAAAGGTGCGATTCCCTGTCGCTTCACCTTCTAGCTGAGATTGTGTTTTGTTATTTTAGAATCTGGACCACCTGAGAATGTCAAAGCTATTTGCGAGAAAGGCGGCTCCAGAGGAGAATCTGATTCAATCCATATAAGCTGGAATCCGCCGTTGGAGACGAATGGGAAAATTATCCATTATCAGGTAAAACTGAGCTTTTTTGCTACTGTTACATACTGAACATTTAACGTCACGTCCGACAATGATCTTTAGTAGTGTGTTGATTTAGAATTAAATAACTTGACCCCCCCCCCCCCCGGGGGATGGGGGGGGGGGGACTGAAGGTGGTCTGAAATTCGTCCTCGAAGAAAACCTCCACGCCCAGTTCAGTGTTGCCACTGGTCGCAGAATACTGCGATTTGTCACAGGTTCAGAGCTGTGAAAGATTCAAAGCTGTGAAAAATTTGTCACAGGAAATCGCTCTTCGCAAATGTTCCGAATTTTGCGATTCCAAAGCATTTGGGCCTAAGGCAACTCTTTTCGGAAAAAAAGGATTATTTTTTGTTTTTTTACGATTATTAGCTCCCTTTGTAGCAAATTGGAACCTTAGAAAACTGAAAAAAAGAACCAAACTTTGTAGGCGCAAAAATGTAACAGATTTTTGCGGCAAAATGTCAAAGGATGAATGATGCGTGATAGACTTACAGTTGCCTCTGAAACTTCACGTTTCCCGTTCGGAATAAATTTTCTGGTTAGGAAAGGGATAGGGGAATTCAGGGAGAGGGACTCCTTTGGGTATCACACAATCCATATCCAGAAAGTTGGTCACAAATAAATAAATAAATAAAAATTCCGTGGTGAATTTCAGCCGAAAGATCTACGTCGCAACTGAGTTGAGCATTAAGACAAACGCGGGGTAAAATGGATCCGTTCGGTTTCTTGATTTATCTGCGTTCGTCGGAAATTTTTGAGGACGGGTCTCAGATCGATAATTCAGAAACTCTTGGAGCCAAGTTAGGTTCTTAACGTACTCAGTTGGGGGGGGGGAGGACATCAGCACATAGAAATGAATCTGTACAATTCGTATACAACAGCTAGGCGTCAGACTCAAGACACATAAAAAAAACGTATTTTGAAATTCCTCGAAGTCATCCTTTCTTCTAGCTTAGACTGAGTGGACAGGCCGGGTTCCACGACCAAACTGGCATTTTCCGTAGAGAAGAGTATGGCCCCATGACTGGAACCTCGGAGACGCCTGGTTTCAAGTTCTATCAAGTACCGGCAAATACCAATTTCTCTGTCCAGGTAAGCAAATTTGTCATACGTATCCCACCAAGTCTATATCTGCCTTGCCTTTTTCATTACGTCCCCCCCCCCCCCCGAAATCCCTACCGCCGAAATTCCAGGCTTGATCTGTTCATTACTTAAGTCTTATACGTATGCCTCATACAAAAGAGTCAGCCTCGTCTCACAGGACTATTCGGCTCACGAACTACCATTAAAATATTATGTTGTCTTCGTTTAAATTCCGAACCGCGTTGGCGAATGCGATTCCTTGAAATAAAAGTCCCCTTGGGACTTAGTTCCTAAAATTCTCGTGTTGGTATTTAATAATAATAATAATTCATTTTTAACCCACAAATCGTGCAAGACGAAGAGAACAAAAGAAAATAGGAAAACATGATTAGTGGAAACAGAACACATACAAACAAAATCTACTTAAGAGTCATACAGACGAATAAGCCCATGAGAGGGCGACAGGCGCGCGTACGCCTTTTCGGACAGTTTTCTGCGGAGAACAGCCAATTCCTCAGTAATGATCTCAAATCCGGTAGTCCGGTAGCGAGTACTAATAATTTTGAATTTCTTTGCCATTTGTATTTTTGTTTATTCTAGTTGTTAATTATCTTGTCATAAAATTCTCGTGCTGATGTCTAGTTGTTTGTTTGTTTTATTTGTCACACCTCAGGCTAGGGTTTTATTAAATTGTTTTACAAATCAACCTGGATTAACACCTTACCTTACGTTACTTGCGGCTGGTTTTTGGGATCCTAAAACGTAAGTGGAGGGATACCTTTGCATCGCAAAAGTTGTCCGTCTGTCTGTCGGTCTGTGAGAACGATAACTCTCGAAGGGAATGAGATATTTTTATGAAACTTAGTGGGAGGATCCTTTGGGTCAAGGAAAGGTCGAGTTCGTAGATGGGCTCTGTAGCCCTACATTTAGGGGTGGGGGTTCAGATTAAGGGACAAAAAAAATATTTTTAAACAGCTAATGAGATAGTCGATTAAGGGGTAAGAAGACATCCTGAACATGAATATGAAAACCATTTTCTCGCCGGACAAGTAGTTCGCCCGGAATCCGGCCAAAGCCAGAAAATTTGCTAAAGCAAAAGTATTATTTGAAGTTGATTAGATGTTCTGTATAGGGATAAGGAGATACACTGAATTCCATCCTGAATTTTCTTTTTTTGCTGGACAAGTAGTTCGCTCAGGATTCGGCCGAAACCAGAAATTTGGCAGAAGTAAAGCAGGAAAATTCGGTCAGTATCGTCAAAATAGAAATGGCTTTTAAAGGTATATCTGAACTTGGTTTCTTCTGATGATTAGCCTGGCGAAGACAGGATCAGGCGAAGACAAGACCCATTTGAAGACGAAACCTTTGGTCTTGTTGAACTTTAGTTTCTTGTCGGACAAATAGTTCGCCCGGAACCCAGCCGTACGGAAAATTTGGCAGAAGTAAGGCAGGAAGTTTTGAAACCTGATGAGATACATGGCCTAACCGATGAAATGCTGACCACATATCTGAAACTAATTTTCTCGCCGGACAAGTAGCTTGGCCCGGAATCCGGCCAAAGCCGGAAAGTGGTGGAAATTAAAGTTCATTCTTATGTCGATTTGAGGTTCGCATGGGGGAAGGGGGGGGGGGGGGGTAAGAACATACGATGAGTCTATTTATGAACTTTATTTTCGTGTCTGACAGGTGATACCAACGTAATTTGCCAAAACCCGGAAATTACTAGATTCGAAAAGTTCAGTTTGTAAGTCGACTAATGAAAATTCTTATTGCAAAGTCGTTGAAGGACCCCTCTCGCTTATTCTGCATTTTATGATATACTTAGCTTCTATATGAAATTATAAGCTTCTAAAATCCCCATGTTTCTCCATTGTTTCGTTTTGGAACTACGAATTTTTAGCGCTTTTTCGGCCTTGACGAGTTTTCCCGTCACCCAACGAAAAGTTTGCCGGAATCTTCAACGTCCGCTGACAACTCTTTCACACATAAGGATATGATAATCTTATGTTTATTACGTCTTTTACTTGCTTAGTTTTCCAACTTTTTAACCAAGGCATGTTCTGTTTTCAAATGGTTTGCGCCCAGCCGCCGCGTCGGAGAGCAGGAAGGCTGGGTATAGTCAACAAGAGCTAACAAGAGAATCGCTAGTTAGCTGGAGAGTAATGGTATTTTCAAAAACGTTTTTTTCTGATTCTTTTCATGGGAAAAAGATCATTTCTAGCAAGAGTTGTGCTTTAAGTGTTACACAGAGAAGGACTATCTCAGACTATTAGATCGAGAGGTTCTTGGTTTGTCCCTCGGTGTCACCAGCTGTTTTGGTCTGCACACATTTCGCGAAGTTTCAGAGCTGGTTGGCTTCGATTAAAAATTCGACATAAAGGCTGCGTTCCACAAACTTAACAATTGTTATCAGTCGTTAACTTTACTTCTGGGCGGAGCTAACTGCAGCTTTAACGATCGTTAACTTTTCCCAGTTCTATAGTTGTTAACTATTTTGTAACGATGCTCACCGACCACCGACCACCGACCAAAATAGTTAACAATCGTTAAGCTCTGGAACGGAAATTGTAGGTGGGCGGAGCTTAAATTTCGAAACCTGAAACGTGGAACGCAAAAAGTTAACAACTGTTAACAATTTGTTAACGATCGTCAAGTTGCGGAACGCAACCAAAGTACATACTGAATCCATATCTGAACTTTATTTTCTGTCGGAAAAGAAGTTCGCCCGGAACAGGCTACAGCTAAAGCAAGGAATTTTTTTCAGAGCAAAAAGACATATAGACTATATATTATAGACTTAGACTATTATAGAGGTAAACACGTATGCTCGATCCATTTGGAACTTTGTTTTCTCAGATGATTGGCCATTGGCCTTATTTGTCAGTAAAAAACATATCGGTATAACGGTTTCATATTATGTTTATTTTCAAGCGGCTGACTAGTGCTGAATTTTAATAGTAGAAATGTTTAAAGGACCTATCTTACATATAATACTAATGCAATTTACTTCCAGAATCACTCCGTATATTTCTAAACCCGCGAGACCCCAATTTCGTTCTATACATTTTAACCCCTTTGACAAAACCACGCTGATTATCTCACTTGCCGTGTTTTGCCACCTTCGATGTGTATCACGCTGTCGACGGTTGTCTGCGAGAAGTTTTTCCATCAGAAAAACCGATTATGTAAATTGTTTTCCTGTTTTCGCTACAAGTCAACGGGTCTCGGAAAAGGCTTAAAACAGTCAAAACCGTGGGTTATTTGTTGAAAGCACAGCCTAGTTTTAAAGTATTAAAATATTTTAAAATAGAGTAAATAGTGCGAGGGGTCCTTTAAGGAGCCTGGCGAAGACCGGATGTCCGATTTAAGGTTATTTAAGGTAAGACCCGATTGCCTGGATAAACAAGACCAAAGGTTTCGATGGGATCCCAAAAATTTAATATTTGATCCAGGCAGTTAAATATTTTTATTTAAAAAAAATAGAAACAGATCATGGCTTATAGCGGGGGTTGAAACACCTTCGAAACTTAAAAAAATAATCGTTTCTTGTACATTTTCAAAAGAGAGTACAGTAACTGGTAGATCTGTGAAAACCAAGTTCTATTTCGACGTAACCGATTGAAACTTCCTGCCTTACTTCTGACAATTTTCCGGTTTCGGAGGAATTCCGGAACTGCTTGTCCGGCGAAAAAATAAAGCTAAAAAACGAATTCAGCGTATCTCCTTACCCCTATATCCAACATCTAATCTTAACTTCATATAAAATTCAACTTCTAAAAAAATGTTGGGTTTCAGCTGGATTCCGGGCGAACTATATGTCCGGATAAAAAAGGAGTATCATATATGGATTCATGGTCTCTTCTTACCACTAAATCAAACGTCTATATCAGCTGCACATACAACTTTTGCTTTTAACAAATTTTCCGGTTTTGGCCGGATTTCGGGTGAACTACTTGTCCGGCGAGAAAATGTTTTACGTATTCGTATTCAGCATGTCTTCTTACCCCTTAATCGACTATCTCATTAGCTGTTTAAAAATATTTTATTTGCCCCTTAATTTGAACCCTCTCCCACACCCCTAAATTTAGGGCTACATAGCCCATCTACGAACTCGACCTTTCCCTTGAGTCAAAGAATCCTCACGCCAAGTTTCATCAAAATTTCTCATTCCCTTCGAGAGTTATCGTTCTCACAGACAGACAGACATACGGAAAGACGGACAACTTTTGCGATGTCATAGGTATCCCTCCACTCACGTTTTGGGATCCCAAAAAGTCCTAAAAATAAATTTTTGGGATCCAATCGGTAACACTTCGTCTTGTTACCAAATGGTGCGACGACAAATTTTAATATTCATGTCTTCTCTTCCTCATCCTCCTCTACAGGGGAAGTTAACCTTCTTTTTCTGCCCACATTTGAACTTGCAAAATGTTGTTGATGCCTTTCGCCTTTTCGAAGCAACAAGGGACAAAACATGGACAAAGTGATCGTATCTGATGAATTACTAATGTGTAGCTTTTCGGGTTTACATGCATTACTTTAATTTTTTTTTCTACATCATTTATTTTCTCGACTTCAGGCCGAGTGGCCTGTGATTTTCCAAAGACATCGGTAGATGGTCTTTCCAAAAACAGATTGTTGGACTGGTGGAACTTCAAAAATTCCCTGGACAACCTGTAGGCCTGCGCTGATTTTTTTTTTTTGTTGGTGTAACGTGTTTTAGACGTACACTATAGAGGCAATTATATTATTAACGAAACGTTCCGGTCAAAGTTTCTTCCCGTCCCTCGATTGATAGTGTGGAAGTCAAGTATTATAAATGTGAAAAGTAGCTTTTCAATCCTGATTCTAACGATGGATTCCGGGTAAATCGACGCGTGAAAGACGTTATGGGCTAAACGTATAAACATGCCATCTTGAGCTCTTGGCGTTCCTGTTTACGTTGTTAATATGAGCGGAGGACTAATACTAACCTTATGCTGACTCGCAAACATCCTTCTAAAAACAACGGAAAAAAGATACAAGTCAATGATCCTGAACCAAAAAGCACTAAAACGATGGTAATTTTGTGCACTAAGGTGATTTTTTGCATTTTTGTTCGAACATAGCAAAATGTTATGAGGGCATAGAAATTGAGCTTGTGCAGTGTGCACAGACATCGCAATGACATACTTGAGCTCTGCAGACCCACCGAGCGAGTTGGCACCTGCAGCTTCCCCTCGAGCAATAAATTTGCCGCGGGTCGCGGTGTCAGTTCACTTTAGGGGAGGAGTAAGGACGTTGCGCTAATCTATAAAGACTCAGTGTCTTTACAGCAGTAAGTTTGCCTGTTTGGATTACGTCGCTTTAAATGCCGTACCGTTTCAGGTCAGTGGGACCACAAGCTCCAAGAAAAGTGGGCTCATCGCTACAGCTTCTTGTATGATGCCCCCTAGCTCCCCCAGCTTGCTTGATTTGAACCGCATCGCATGGTCGAGGGTTAAGATGTCCACCCCATCTGACTTTGAAACATTCAGGACAGCTTTTAAGGTCACAATACCTCGCCTTTCTGAGAGACTCGGTGAAGTTTGTTGTTACAGGTAACGTTTGTGTCCGTTTAATGAAGAGTGTTATGCTACTATGCCCTCTGCATATTCTGAAAGAGCCATGCGTTCTTCCATGTATCTCTTTGTACTCAGAGCTAGGTCAGCTGACATGTGAAATCGGTTGTCGGCCATAGTCCGGTGCTGACAGATGGTCTTGGATTGGGACACTTGTAGGGGTGCTTCATTTTACGGGTGTAATCGTGATTGTGACTACCAAAACGAGCGCCTTAGAGATCACTGAGAATACAAGGTGGTGTGTAATGGGCTTTGGCTACGTAAAGGGGTGTCTTTTTGGGATCCCAAAACGTAAGTGGAGGGATACCTATGACATTGCAAAAGTTGTCCGTCTGTCCGTCCGTCTGTAAGCACGATAACTCTCGAAGGGAATGAGATATTTTGATGAAACTTGGTGTGAGGATTCGTTGGGTCGGCGGACCAGTCGAGTTCGTAAATGGGCTTTGTAGCCCTACATTTTGGGTGGGGGAGGGGGTTCAAATGAAGGTGCAAACAAAATATTTTGAAACAGCTAATGTGATAGTCGATTATGGGGTAAGAAGACATGCTGAACACGATGGTGAAAACCATTTTGTAATCGGACAAGTAGTTCGCCCGGAATCCGGCCAAAACCGGAAAGTTTGTTAAAAGTAAAAGTTTTATTTGAAGTTGATTAGATGTTCGATTTAGAGGTAGGAAGACATGCTGAAGACGATGGTGAAAACCATTTTCTCGACGGACAAGTAGTTCGCCCGGAATCCGGCCCAAACCGGAAAGTTTGTTAAAATTAAAAGTTTTATTTGGAGTTGATCAGATGTCCGATTTAGGGCAAGAAGACATGCTGAACTTTTATGTGAAAACAGTTTTCTACCCGGACATGTAGTTTGTCCGGAATCCGGCCAAAACCGCAAAATTGTTAGAAGTTAAAGTTTTATTTCTAGCTGATTAGATAACCGATTTAGGGGTAAGAAGAGACGCTGAATCAGTGTGTGACAATCATATTTTACCCGGACATATAGTTCGACCGGAATAATAAGTTAAATTTTTATTTGAAGTTGATTAGATGTTCATTATTGGGGAAAGAAGATACCCTGAGTTCGTTTTTGAGCTTTCTTTTTCACCGGACAAGTAGTTCTAGAGTTCGGCCGAAACCGGGAAATTGGCAGAAGTTGCAGGAACTTTTCGTCAAAACAGATATGACTTATACGGGTAAACACACATGCTGAATCCATATCTGAACTTGGTTTTCTCAGATGATTAGCTATTTGGCCTTAATCTGTTTCTGAATTTTAATTGTAAGAATGTTCAAGGATTCTGGCGATGACTGGATCTGGCTAAGACAAGACCCAGTTGTCTGGATCAGATATTGAATTTTTGGGATCCCATCGAAAACTTTGGTCTTGTTTTAGTTATTCACACATGATTCCGCTTCCACACACAGAGAGCAAAAAAGTTCAGACGAGATAAAAGAAATCCAGCTCAGTTTTTGCTTTTCGTTAAACGTGTTGCTAAGGGATAGATTTTTCATTTTGTTCTGCAATCGGCTACACCCTTTTTAGGTCTAACGTCTGTCTAAGGTCGTACCCTTTTTTTGGGATCCCAAAACGTAATTGGAGGTATACCTATGACTTCGTAAAAGTTGTCCGTCTGTAAGCACGATAACTCTCGAAGGGAATGAGATATTTTGACGAAACTCGGTGTGAGGACTCTTTGTGTCCAGTGAGAGGTCGAGTTCGTAGATGGGCTCTCTAGCTCAACATTTAGGGGTGGGGGAGGGGGTTCAAATTAAGGGGAGAGCAATTTTTTTTTAAACAGCCAATAAAATACTCGATTTAGGGGTAAGAAGATATGTTGAACACAAATCTGAAAACCCTAGTTCGCCCGGAATACGGCCAAAACCGGAAAGTTTATTAAAAGTAAAAGTTTTATATAAAGTTGATTAGATGTTCGAATTAGGGGTAAGGAGATATGCTGAACATTTATACGAGAATCATTTTCTTGTTGGATAAGTATTTCGCCCGGAATCCGTCCGAAACCGGAAAATTTCTTAGAGTGCAATGGGCAGATGAAACAATCATGATGCCACATTACCACTCCCTAGAATACAATGTTACATCAGAAATCAGCAGATTCCTAGACAATCTATTTTTTCGCCAGTATATCGTAACGGCGTTTTCTGCTGACTGCCATACTCCGATATGCTAGCTTCGACAAATATAAGTGGAGTTCCTTTTTTCTTACCCATCGTTGTTATTATATACTCCGGATCATTTGTTTTGTTAAAAATATTCATATTAACGGTGTTAACTGAGAATTCCTTGTAAGCTCCGGAACCAGCCGTAAGTAAGTCGGTTATATTTGTACGTTTTTGGCAGTATTATAACTTTACATCCAGAAAACAAAATTTTCTTCGATACTACAAACAACAGAAGTTTCATCAGAAAACACTAGAGCAATCTGACAGATATAGAGACGGTTTATTTTAGCAACCACTCAGCTCATCAAAATTATTGATTTTCGTACATGGCCGGGAGTTTTTGAATTTCCGCGCCTTGCAATACCACGCTCTGAAATCATCTCCGCCGAGACGCCGAAGAAGTAATGACAAGCCATAACAAGAAAACGGCTTATTTTTTAAGCGCTCTCTTAAGGAAGTCAGAAATGTGTGTGTGTGAAGCATTGTATAAAAATTAGAGCATAGTTGGTGCCCATTGCGCTTTAAGAGTAAAAGTTTTGTCTGAAGTTGATTGGATGTTCGATTCAGGGTTAAGCAGACAGGCTGAATCCACTTTTGACAATCATTTTCTACCCGGACATATAGTTCGCCCGGAATCCGGCTGAAACCAGAAGATTTGTTATAAGTTAAAGTTTTATCTGAAGTTGATTAGGAGATACGCTGAATTCGTTTTTAGCTTTATTTTTTCGCCGGACAAATAGTTCCGGAACTCCCCCGAAACCGGAAAATTGGCAGAATTAAGGCAGGAGGTTTCGATTTGTTTTGTCAAAATAGCTATGTCTTATAGGGGTAAACACACATGTTGAATCCATGTCTGAACTTGGTTTTCTCAGATGATTAGCTATTTGCCTTAATCTGTTTCTAAATGTTAATATTAAAAACTTTCACGGAGTCTCGCGAAGACTGGATCTGGCGAAGGCAAGACCCAATTGTCTGGATCAAATATTGAACTTTTGGGATCCCATCGAAACCTTTGGTCTTGCTCGTCCGGAGAAACACATTTTCAATTCTGAACCTTGCCTTACTTTAGATTTTGAAGTCACTGTGAATTTTTCTTCTGAACTAGTCGAGTGCCTCCCATTTTAGTCTTTTTTCATTCGGCTTGCATTTACTTTTTTGAGGACTCCTTGGTGTTTGCGGGGAATCACAAAAATATGAGGGAGTTATTTCCTGGGGCTTCCCCGTACGGAAGATAACGAGGACGCAGGGAATGCCTTAGGACGGATTTTGTTCGCAAAATCGCAGATGTACGATCCTTGCCAGACAGGCGATGCAATTAGTCTGTGGGTGGTCTACTTTATTTTTACATTTTCTTTTAACAACAGCAAAAGATCATAATAAAAAAGAAATATCTCCCTTTTCTCCAAATCGATCTTATCCGTCATTTGACCTCGCGACTGATCACAAGAATACCTGGCCCCTCTTTCTTTTCACTGGTTTCACACTCCCCGGGCGATGTACGTAGTCTACTGGCCTCTGAAATCTCTCTCTTAACTAAATTCTTGTAAATCAGTTTATTTGAATGTTTTGCCTTTTACCGCTGCCAAGATTCTCCTGGAGTGTGTTCCACCTTACTTACCGTAGTAACGACACATGACGTCACGGATTTTGGCTTCTTGGTTTCAAGGCTGGAACGTATTTTTCTGTTTTCGCCAATATATCACTCCACGGGGTAATCCAGCCAGTCACGGTACAGAGATCCGTAGTTACCACGCTTACCAACCTCCCGAGCATAGGAAGCAAGTAGTTACTATTAGTTACTATTTCGAGGAGGTTGGAACGGTCAGCGTAGTAACTTTTCGTGAGGTTGGAACGGAAATAGTAACTATTAGTTACTTTTATTGGAAGGGTGGAACACGCTCCTGGATTGCCAGACATTAACCCCGGGGAACGGGGAACGGAGAGAATAGCCGCACTAACTATATTTGCTTTCAGAATCCTTGTGCTGAAGATCACTGAAGACCGAAAGAGAAAAGGGTTTCCAGAGGCTGAAAATTTGAAAGTCGGGTTCTTCAAAGACGCAGAAGAAGACAAAGTGGACGCCTATCTGGCAGAAATCGTGGACAGGTAGTAGTTCCTTCTTTCGCTCCGACCTCCCCCACCTTCCGCCTGGACGATGAAGAAAATAACGGATGCTTGGGAAAGGCTCCTCTTCCATCGTCGTCGATTCTTTTTGACTGACATGACAATAAGTCTCTATTGGAGAACAAGGGCGGGGGTAAGATAGGGCGCCCATAGACTACACTAAGAGTGGTAGCAGCGCAGTAGTTAGTTTTCGCTTAAGGGAGACTTGAGGGGTTTGAACGGTTAAAGGGTTTCTGCCAAGATTTCTGAGATCGCTTACTACTTTAAAACTTAGCTGCTTGCAGAAAATAACACAAGGCTTCGGCTGTTTTTAGTCTCCATGCCCATTTCCTTGTATGACGAACTTGGCAAAATTTACACAAGCGGCGTTCGGACCAAAGATTCTCGGGAACAATGATCAGTAGCCTGATCCGTCACGTGAAGAGAACAAACGTGGTAAGCGTGATAATCTGAGTAGTAAGTAGTAAGGGAGATTGTCCTATTAAAGAACACGTGTCAGATCGCCCACGTGAATAAATAATATTCGTATAATGGATGCACACGGAAACGTCAGCTACATATGCTTTGGCAGAGATATTCCGGCCCTTCTGGGCAACTGTCCTCGTCAGGCCGTTGAACTTTAGGGACAACGTTCGGGCACGGAAGGAAGGAACCTGCCTGGCGTGGGCCCTTGCCAAGAGGGGCCGAAATATTACTGCCAAAGCATATGTAGCTGTCGTTTCCGTGTGTATTCATCATATTAATATTAGTCGAGGGCGTTCTGACACGGGTTCTTCAGTAGAATAATCTCCCTTACTACTAAGTCCCACTTAATTGAAGCCGCCTTACTTAGAGACTGCCTGTTAAGGCGATACACGCGGGTTAGCCTTTCATCTTCATGTCGACTATACTAGTGAATAATTCTCGTTTTCCTTTGAACAGTTTTCTTAAAGTTCAATGGTTGGATCAAACAATCATGGTGTCACAATACTGCCCCTTTGAATGCAACGTTACATCAGAAATCAGCAGAATTCTAGCAAACTTGTTTTCGCTAATATACCGTTACGGCGTATTTTGCTGACTTACTAGCTTTGACAAATATCAGTGGAGTTTCTTTTTTCTTATCATTCGTTGTTATTAGATACTCCAGACGATTTGCAATATTGAAAAATAATCATATTAAAAATGTTCACAGAGTATTTCTTGTAAGCTCCGGAATCACAATCGCTATATCTCTATATATAATTTTAGTAAAACTTTGGGCCTCCGGACCAAAATTATACCGAATCTCAAAAAGGAGAGGGGGGCTGCACCCCCCCCCCCCCCCCTGCGACGCCCCTGGTCCTGACCACACCAATAGGTCTCAAATTCAAATTTGGCAGAGGCTACTTGTGGACAACCGTATTAAACATATTTTTGGGCCCCCACCCTTCTGGTTCAGGGGCAATTCGGATGGGGCCAATTTGGAAACTTGCGAACCATGACTGGTATCCAGGTGAAATTTAGAATACGTGTTCGTGTTATCACTTGGTCTAAATGTGTCTTTGGAGGTCCCACCACTCAACCTTTCGGTTCAGGGCAACTTGCGCTAACTTGTCAAGGTTAAATTCAAAATACTTGTTATAATTGGTGTCTAGATGAGTCTTTGGAGCCCCCCCTCCCCCCCCCCCCCCCCCCACACACACACCCAAACGCCGGCAACTGGGCCCAGATTGTCCAATGATCAAAAAGTCAAGGGCGACTGGTTATTAGGGTGTTCGTACACAATGGGGATTGCCCCCCCCCCCACCACCACCACCACAGACAAAAAAAAACAGATTTTGCTGTTTAAACAGGTGAGAAAAAAACAGGAACAGGGCAAAACAGGACACACCAAAACGGAACAGAACAGGTGAGAAAAAAAAAACAGTTGGCTTCAAAACAGATGTTCTGTTTATTTTGGCGTCCCTTAAACAGAAAACAGTAAAACAGGAGAATAAAAACAGAAAACAGGAACAGTGCCCATGCCTATTTCCGATGTTCCGGTCTTGATGTGAGGTTAAAACAAAAAGAGCTACCTCCCTTCAGATCAGCTGTTAACTGCCTAGATGCTAACCTTGAATCCCAAGGTTTTTACTCGTCGCCTTGAAATGTCTATGTTTAGGAGTTACCTGAATAATATCATTCTGGTTGGAGATGGCAGCACAATCGACAAAGTCCAACGGCAGTGCAATACTTGCCGGGCGGCGGCGCTGCGCACAAGTTACATGGAAGAAGAAGAATTTGGAAATGAGCTGAAACGTAAACGCTACGCTGGTGGGTCAGACCAAGGGTTACTGCTGGAAGATGGTCACCTTGACAAGGATGCGTTTTACTCTGGAGTCCTTGAGGTCTTGGGTAAGTCCCGACCGATATAAGGGGCGGATTTGTTACATTTAGAGCGTGACTTATATTGATAGTAACTATATTAGGTACTATTTTAAAACAAAAATAGAAAAACAAGATTTTCGGGGTTTTTTCTTGATTAGCTAGTTATCCGTCTAAGATGATGTGCGAGGGATAAATAAAATTTCGGATATTTCGGTTGCACTTCCGGCAAACCGTCCTCAGCGAAAAACAAAACTAAACCATAAAATCCACCACAATAACAACAGGAAAACGATGCGGAACCAACAAACAATAAAACGACATTTAACTAAAAACCAGAAGAACAACATACAGATAAAAGTAAAATAACGAGGGATAAAATGTGCGTGTTCAAAGTGTATATGTACAAATCTGTAATTGTTTACAATTTCGAACTCTCTGTATGTTTGCAATTTACTGCTTATGTGTTACAATTAACTAAATGGTACACTATTCTGGTGATAAACTATAAAATAATATTAGATTACAAAAGCTGTAACCGAAAATTGAAAAAATGATGATGCGGCGTAATAGATGAGTCATCACAAGACACGTGTAAGCCCTGGTTTAAATGCAAAAATAAAGGGATGTAGCGCTATTATTTCGTTGTTCGCAAGGACGCGTAGCGCTGCCGAACGGAGGCATAAGAAAACAGTGAGGGATGCAAAGGGTATTATCGCAACTCTTCGCGTTTTCTGCAGGTACTTGAGTCACGACGTTCTGTCCCCAAACTTAATTTCACAAAAGGACATTTAAAGATCATTCTAATCCAGGATTCGGGAATCAGGTTTAGGCTTATTTGTCCAACATCTCGCCTGCCCTCCCAGTAATTTTGCGATCTGGTCATAAAAATTAGCGACGGGGATCTTTGACACTCCGACGGAAGCCTAAAATAGCATATGAATTTGAAAAGTGAAAAAAACTCCTTAAAGCAGACTGATTGTAAGTATTGTTTGACAGAAAAAGGCAAGAAAGGTCTGCACTAACGTTCGGTTGATTGCGGTGTCTGTTATGTCATGAACTTCTTGCAGTACTCTAGTTCCCGTTCTTCAACCCCGCCCCGTCTCTTTGCCCCGCCCATCCCTCTTCTACTCGCCTATGTTACTATAGTTGCGTTTTTGCAGATATCATGGCATTTGATACCACGGTCTAAAGTCGTTTTTGCAGTTATCCTGGTATTTGATACGACGGTCAAAAGGCGTTTCAGTTATCGTGGTATCTGATACTCAGATACCACGGTCCGACCGCTGTAACTGATCGTGGTACCTGAAAAAGTCATCTCACTTTCATCAATTTTTGTCAAATTGGTGGGAAAGAAGTTGGGCACTTAGTGATGTGACTGAATATCAGTTTTTCTTTGGGGATGACTTCGAAAACCGCAATTTCGGCAATTGTCGTTTTTGCAGAGCGACCGTATATCAGATACCACGGTTACTGCAAAAACGACTAGTTGTAGATCCAGTTACCGTGGTAACAGATACCATGGTATCTGCAATAACGCAGCTTATGTTGACATATCCTTTTTACAGTGAGAGACCCATCTAACGGCAGAGTGTTCTCCGCCTTCAGCGGCTACTTTTCTCACCTCCCAGCAACCAACGCACCTGGCGAGATCGTGGAATCGGAAAACATGCCACTCATCATTGCCCTCATTGTTTTAAGTGGCTTGGCAGTGGTTTTGTTTATTTTCGTCTTGGCATTGCTTCTCCTGAGGAGGTACGGCAAAAGGGCAAGTGAGGGCGCACATGAGAACATGTCACTGAGCGGAACATGCAGGTAAGTTTCTGTTCAAATAGTCGCGTTTTTTGCCAAAAGAGATCACAGGCCTCTCTCCCAAGTCCTCTGTCCTTTCTGCTAATTTGACCGTTTTTGGCAGAGGTCAGGTGCCGTTCTCCTGAGCAGATCGGTCAACTGACGTCCGAGTTGCCAATCTCCTTTCTTCGCAGGCCTGGGCAGAAAGGACAAAGGGCTTGGTCCAAAAACGGCCAAAATAGACGTGAGGAGTAAGGCCTTGGTGTAAAAACGGCTAAATGGACCAAGGCCTTGGTAGATAGGCGACAAAAAACGCGACTAATGCTCGGTGTCTCACCTTTCTGTTCATGCCTGCGGGAAAGTATTTGCCGATTTTTGCAACGGTAAAAATGGCCGGAATATTTTCTGTGGCAAAGCAATGCGATACGGTATGCAACGAGTGGGTAGGTAGGTTGTTGGCGGTGCCGGTTAATCTGAGTTTTCGCCTCGTTAAAGCCTTGCCGATTTGCTGGATCGTAGTCGACCACGAAGCCAAGTCTCCGCGACGAGCGAACAAAAATAGTAACTAGTAGAATACAATAGTAATTTTTCGCTCACACTTTCCGGTTACAAAACCAAAATTGGTGAGTACTGTCATGCACAAATTTATCAGTATAGCATATACATTTAAAAGTGCGTACAAATGGTCAAAGGCTATTTAAAATTTCAGCAATCTTTGGTATAAAACTATTTTGGTAACGGCTGTTTTTGACCGCTACTTGTTGGAATATTGGGACCTTCGTAGAGATAGTAGAGAATAGTAAGTTCGTATAGAATAGTTACTATCGTAAGAACGGTGGGCCACGCTGTTTATTCGCCCAGGTACACGAATCTGCTCTCTTGGCGTAAGACTTGATAGAAATACTCCACTTCGCGACATTTTATCTTTTCTGCAAGACTAGTCTTGGACCTTTTCCTGCAGGTTCAGATTCAAATTCTTTTTTCTTTTTTTCAAAAAAAGTCCATAAGGTGGCAGTTGAACTTGCGGCTGCAATCGACGCGGCGACTGCAACTGCCCCGAAATTACAGCCGATTATACCACTGCACGCGTGTTACGATTGCAGTGTCGTGGCTTCTTTCGTGCGATGGTACAATTGAAAGGCTTAGTTGTTATTATTTATTTAAAAAATGTTGTTATACTCTGATTATCTGTCTGATCACTGTTATGTTTCCGCCTTTGGACTGACTTTGAAAACAAAAAAGTCCAAGACTTGCCATGCAGCAAAGAGGAATTGGCGCGAAGTGAAATAGTTCGCGAATGACACTGGATCCTGGACAGTCTTTCTGGTTGCAGGGTTCTTCATTTTGCTTGCGCAGAGTTTCTATAGTGCGCCTGGCTTTGCGCCGTTTTCTGCTCCGTGATGAATTCTTATCGATCCGCCAGGCGAATTTGTTCGTGTTCTTCCGCACTTGGCTTCAGTAGGAATGGGGCCGCAAGAACTAAACGAGATTTCAGGGGGGGGGGGTGGAATTAGGCTTAGAACAATGTAGGTCTGGCATAGCTGTTTTGCAAATCTGAGGGATGGAAAAATATTCATTCAGTTTCAAGTGTAGTCGCTGTTTGGTGCTGAGAAGATTACTGCTTTTCTTGTTTGTTCTTATATAGCTCACACTAACTTTTTGGTCATTTAGGTTTATTATGCGCCAACTACGAGATGGTCGAACTTTGTTGACGTCCCAAGAGCCGCTGATCTCCTTGTCTCCAATCAAGAAAGAAGACATGTTGGCCGCGTTCTTGGAGAGAAGAAAAGACTCGGACTACGGCTTTCAAGAAGAATTTGAGGTAAGTACACCCCCAAGTCCCTTTGATACCTCTTGCGTTCTCTCCATCCTGTACCCGAAGGACATAGCTATCTATAGTCTATCTGTTGGGATCCTCCTTAAAGTTTAACTGAAAAACCAACTTATTTTTGTGTTACCGAATTATTCGGATTCACAAAGGGATTTTTATGGCACTTGCAGCTCCGCTCAAGTGCCATATATACCGATCACTTTTCGGTCTGTCGGTTGTCAGGCCACCCATCTCGAGTTAGGGTACTTTCAGAAGTGCTAGGACGATGAAACTTGGCAGTCATGTTAGGGACACTACCAAACTAACTTTGAAATAGTCACTTTCCTGATCGACCACCATGGGGGGAGTGGAGGGAGGGGGAACCCGGAATATTGACGTATTTTTAACTTTTGAACTGGGAATCGGGTCTTAATGAAACTTAATATTTCGAAAGACCTCATGTCTCAGATGTCCCATTTCTAGTCCGGAATGGATCCGGTGACTTTGGGGGGAGTTGGAGGGGGGGAACCGGAAATCGTGTGACATGTTCAGAGTGGATGGATGAAACTTGGTTGGAAGAACAAGCACAAGCCCCAGATACATAGTTGACAAGACCAGATCGGATCCGAGCACTGCGGGGGGAGTTTGGAGGGAGGGTTCCGGAATTCCGGTGATCCCGACTTAAGATGCTTACCCATGTGCTAGGACGATGCAACTTGGCAGGCATATCAGGGACCCGACGAAACTAACTTGGAAACAGTCACTTCCCCGATCCGACCACCGTGGGGGGAGTGAAGGAGGGGGAGTCCGGAATTATTGACGTATTATAACTTTTGAACGGGGAATCGGATCTTAATGAAACTTGATATTTGGAAAAAGCTCGTGTCTCAGATGCCACACTTCAAGTCCGGAATGGATCCGGTGACTTTGTGGGGTGTTGGAGGGGGAACCGGAAATCGTGTGGCATGTTCAGACTGGACGGATCGCGATGAAACTTGGTGGGAAGAACAAGCACAAGCCCTAGAGACAGAGCTGGCAAGATCAGACCGGATCCGAGCACTGTGGGGGGAGCTGGAGGGAGGGTTCCGGAATTCCGGTGATCCCGACTTTAGGGGCTTACACATGTGCTAGGACGATGAAACTTGGCAGGCATATTAGGGACGCGACCAAAATAGCTTCGAAATAGTCATCCAACCAACGATCCAACCACCGAGGGGGAGAGAAGGGAGTGAATCCGAACATGTTTATTCAAACAATGTTAACAACGGGTACGTCAGCTACGATTCTTCATCAGCGATATTTCGGCCCTTTTTGGCAAGGGTCCTTGTCAGCCTGACAAGGACCCTTACCAAAAAGGGCCGAAATATCGCTGATGAAGATCGTAGCTGACGTACCCGTTGTAAACATTGTCTGAATAAATGTTTCAAAGTCAGCTTGGGTTCAAAGAATGTTTTGCCTACACATGCGCCAGGACGATGAAACTTGGCAGGCATATTAGGGACCCGACCAAACTAATTTGGAAATTAACACTTCCCCGATCCGACCACCGTGGGCGGAGTGGAGGGAGGGGGAATCCGGAACAACGACGTATTTATAACTTTTGAACGGGGAATCGGATCTTAGTGAAACTTGATATTTGGAAAAACCTCGTGTCTCAGATGTCCCATTTCAAGTGCGGACAGGATCCGATCAATGCTGGGGAGTCGGGGGGGGGGGAGCGGAAATTTTGTGACACGCTTAGAATGTAGCGATTGGGATAAGACTTGGTGGGAAAAACAAGCACAAGCCCTAGATACATAGTTGACAAGACCGGACCGGATCTGAGGACTGTGGGGAGAGTTGGAGGGAGGGTTCCGGATTTAGTAGCATCGGTTAGTACGGCATTCTACTTGTTCATACAACTTCATACTACTATTTTAAGATACATTTTTCATCGGGTAGTGTGAGTAGCGGCTTCCCTCGGCGGGGTTTGCCAGTTTGTTCTGAGAGCTGAGGCAGTTACATGCTTTTCGACTCCCCACCGAATTCCGTCTCGCTCGTAGCTGTTCTGTTCAGTTTCCAACCTTCCTGTAAAAATGTCGTCACGGTGACAACTAAAACATTGGTATAGCTGTGTGCCTTGGGTTGGCTAGAATAGGGCGATGTGTGGTGGCAGTTTATAGGCTGCGAGTAGTTGCCTTCTGGAAGTTACCCCTCCCCCCAACTACCCATACTTATCCTGAGAAGTAGACTACAAAAGAACTCATGGATTTAAACACCCGACTTAAACTCCCTTTCTTTGCAGATGCTGCCGGATAGGTTCCCAGATCGGACAACAAAGGCTACTGATGCCTTCGAGAACCTGAGCAAGAATCGATACCCAGACATCAAAGCATATGATCAGACGCGAGTGAAGCTCCATCCCCAGTTAGGCTCAACAGATTACATTAACGCAAACCTTGTTACAGGTTACAAGGAACGAAAGAAGTTCATCTGCGCACAAGGTAAAGTTTCTTACACCGGACTGATTGGGATCCTCCTTGACGTAGGTGACGGGATACATATGAGGGTTAATCTGTCTGACCGTGGTTCCGAGAAAGTCATCTCACTTTCATCATTACGAATACAAGAGCTGATAGTGTTTTTGTTTTGTTTGTTTTCTTCAAATTGGTGGGAAAGAGGTTTGGTACTTGTGATGTGATTGGATGTAAGTATTTCTATTGGTAAACAAAAACAGCGCGACTTCGGCAATTTATCGTGTTTGCAAAGCAGTCATATTACCAGATACCACGGTAATTGCAAAAATGATAAAATTAAAATAATTTATCTGTGTGTGTACTTTTGTGATTTTCAGTATACGAGTGAAAGGCTTAACAGCACCATTTTTATCTTCTTGGGCGATTTTCAAATGAGTAGTGCTGGAACCTCCAGCGGATCAGAAGAATTTCAGTAAATTGCTTAGTGAACTCAAAAACTAAAGTTTGCCTCGACATTTAAACCCGTCTCCTCCGACTTACCGGATTGACGCTCTAACCACATGAGCTATCGAAGGGCTTCTGAACTGAGTTCGCAAACCACTAAAATCGGCAGTTAGGAACAGGAGACAGGAACAGCGATCTCGCTCATGGCAAGTTTCACAGGGAGTCGAGGAAGCGCAGGGCTTCTCGCTGACAGCCTATGGCATCTTTTTGTGAATATTTCGGGACAACGAAGTCACAGATTTTATTGAGATTCAGTTACAATGGCCGGTGCTAGGAAAGACACATAACACTGTAAAAAAATCTTGCAGTATTTGCTAATACTGGGACTAATCTTGTCTCTAAAAAGACAATCTTATGTCTAATTCGGATTAATCTTATGTTAGTAGAGATAAGATCAATCCCAGTAACTGCAGTTAACTTTAATCCTAACTCGGACATAAATATTCCTTCAGCCCAAGCTGACTGCGAATCACATTTGATAGTCGAAAACGGATACGTCAGCTGAATTTTATTGGAGCTATATTTTGGCCCTTCTTGGCGAGGGTCCTCTTCAGGCTTAAAGCCGCTCAAGTTTGGAAATACGAACTTGTGGTAAAACACGTAAAATATAGCTCCAATAAAATTCGTTTTGCACTACCAAATATAACTCGGAGAAACTTTTTACAGTGAAGCCACGAAACCACCAAGAGGGGCCGAAGTCTAAATGGTGGTTTTGAAATAAAGGCAAAAATGAGAAAGGGTTTTGCTTCACCTTGAGACAAATTGGTCGAGGTAACTTTTTCTTGATGGACCTTTACATTATTTTCTCCAGTTTT
Source organism: Branchinecta sandiegonensis (assembly GCA_030848855.1). NCBI lineage: Eukaryota > Metazoa > Arthropoda > Branchiopoda > Anostraca > Branchinectidae > Branchinecta > Branchinecta sandiegonensis. The sequence goes on along the minus strand of JAUPMV010000003.1, from coordinate 9,459,049 downwards.
CAGGTCAATTCTGTCACGGCGGGGCAGAATTGCACTGTTCTAGGCCAGTTGAATTGTTCAGTCTTAGAGAAAGGGGGGGGGGGGGGTCGTAGCTTAACCCTGATTCCCAGTCTGACCGAAAAATCCTGAAACGCCGACAGTCTTCACGAATAGATGACACCGTCGCACTCTGACCGAGGGGTAGAAGCGAAGAAACGCAGGGTTGGCAATACGTATATAACCAAATCAATCAATCAATTAAATTGTTTATTGACAAACCAACTTCATAGCTTTCTTCGTCAAAAGATGTTAAATTACGCTTGGCAACCAGTAATAAAATAATATATTACACTAGTTATTCACTTTGCTAAAAATCTCTGTAAAAAAAAAGGGCGCAAACTAGTTCATGAACCTTGAAGTTCGTCCTCTGACAGGCACTAGATTGTTTTGCTGTCTTGTCCTGCTTTTTTTTCGGAGCATCAGGGGGGGAGCAAAGATCGGTTGTTTTCATAGAACAAGTTTCTGATACTCCGTTTAAACCGATGATGTTTTATTACTCTTGTACCTTCAGTGGCCCGGGATTCCTGATATTTTTTCGATGTTGATACTCTGACCGGTAGTCTATGTCCGACTTGAGAACATTACAAGGTAGCGCTCGAACGGTGGGGAAGTATTCAACACTTCGAAGGCGTATAGGGATCGTAGTCGTTCCTTGTTGGTTTGGTTTTACATACTGTATTAGTACTTGTGTTCACAAAATATTCGTATTCCAGTTCGTTTGGGTCGGCTCCTCTCGTCTCGTCCCTATTATACTTCTAAAACGTTAGGATACTTTTTACTTTTTCGCACGTTTCCTTCTAGGTCCCATGGAGTCAACAGTCCAGGATTTCTGGAGAATGATTTGGGAACAACGCGTGGAAATTATGGTAATGCTCACGAACTTAGAAGAATACAACAAAACCAAGTGTTTCCGCTACTGGCCGGAACCGCAGCTTTTGAGTGCCGGAAATTCAAACACAATCTACTCTGTACCTGAACCTGAAACCCAGAATACAACCCCTAGCAATGGAACCCTTGATTCTGATCACATGACAATCGAAATAGAACAGCAGAACCCCTCTAGCAAGGGTCGCGAGAAGCTCTATGGAGATGTCAAGGTGTTGCACGTAAAGCAGACAAAATATGCAGGTATGGGCGTACTTTCGTTTTTTTATCAATGTCAGAATTAGATAATGCATAACAAAAGAATGTGCATTCTTATGTTGTACGTTGTTAGGTTATTTCATTTCCTCCTAATGCATAACACTTGAAACTGTTAAACAAGTTTGAGTTTTATGCCTATGAAAAAATAACACTTTAAGAGGTCATAACTTGCATATCCATTATGTGCTTTGTTGGTAGCATTAACACAGGAATGTGCATCATTGGGTTGTATATTGTTACAGTTCATTGTATAAACCTCGTTTTGGTTACATATATAATGTCAAATTTCACAATCTTTAATTCCGTTAAAGCACACCTCGCTGTTTATGTTGCATTATTCATGAGTATTTGACTAATTTCTAGCTAGGCTCTGCTTTTAACAAAATGTCCACAGCTTTGGCGGTTTTAAGCCTTTTCCCAGGCCCATTGACTTCTAGTAGAAACTCGGCAAAATTCAGATACCCGGTTCAGTAGCACGATACGCAAACACTCGTCCGGAGCATTATGCGTATGGAAAATAGTAAATCGTGGCAAGTGCAAAGATTACACTGTCAGAAGTTTCATAACAGATAACAGACGTGGATGCGCAGTTTCAACAGACAACACTTGGAGGTTAACACTTAGAAGTCTTGGCGTTGGGATGTTATCTGTTGTGGTTTTGAAAACTTTATCTATTTATTGTTATGCACATCATTGCCAGGAAGAGCTGAAAACCAGATAAAAAAGCATGTGCTGACTTTTTTGTTTGTCGCCATGATATCGGAAAAGTCAAGTCAGCATATGCTTTTTGGGCGTTTTTTCGGCTTCCTGGCAATTCTTTCTATGTATAATATTTAACGTGCAACATTTTGAAAACCACAACAGACAGAATCCCAAGTGTTGTCTGTTGAAACTTCGCATCCTTGTGTTATCTGTTATGAAACTTTTGACAGTGTAATGATGTGTCTTTAGTGGGTTTAGAATGTAACATATAAAATTAGGTCTCCGGGCTTAAAGCGGGCCACAAAAAATGGTCTTTCCACACCCTTCTACCACACACACAATGCTAACCATCCCTACTGTCACTATGAATGTTCAAAACCACTAAAAACACCGTAAAACAATGAGCAAATTAAAAAAAGACCCACCAAATTTCCTAGGTTTGAAATAACTCTGTCTGGACTAAATCTCAGTCGATTATCCCGGAGAGCTGTTATGGCACGTGGGGAGCCAAGGGTCAAAATAATAATTTCCATCTGATGCTCCAACTGTTTATTACAAATATAAATAAATTATAAAACCAAGACCAGTGTGGTACCTTTGAAGACATACAAAAATTGTCAGTTAGGTCTTGTAATTCTTTGCTAATCAATCCTGGAAAATTCCGCCATCTAGAAAAGAAGACGTTGTGCGGGGGTTTTTTCTCGAGCCAAAACAGCAACTCGGCAATCGAGTTCAAATCTAAACAAACCCATGGTATGCGATCACTAAGAAAAGGTAAACAGAATGTTTGAATTAGGTCTTTAAGAATTAATGAATGCAATTACGGAAGTAGGTTGCATTGGCACTTTATGCACAAAGTTTGCTTTAAATGCACCTCAATTTCGGCAGAAGGTATTATTGCTGCACGAGGAAGGGCCGAATCCATCTCGATAGGGGCCTTGACGCGGTTGACAGTAGACGATTGCCAAGCTCCATTTATATATGCTATGTTGCAGAGATGGCTTGTCCTGTCCTTGAAAGAACCTATCGTACCTGTAATGCAAATGCAACCGTAATCGCTGTATCCATTCTTAAGGACACCTGAATGAAGAGTACCAAGTATCATCCCTATCTGTATGACTTCCGTTAACATTGCCTGCAGAAAACCCCATCCAAATACGAAATAGTGTTTCCAAGCTATGATGTTTGCTCCATTTGCATCTGTCCTTATTTCAGTACCGAACAGTTTTAGAAATGAAGAAATGTCTCCAATCAATCCTTTTTCTGGAATATTTTTTAACCAGTTAAGGCCAAACGTACATCGAGAAGAAATTCCAATACGATCCGGCCAGCGCTGTACAAGATTTGAATGAATTGCGCTTTTTGTCTTGGATTCCCTATGGATGTCCCTATTTTAAAAATGTCACGCTCAGGAGAAGAATGCTCTCCGTGGCCATGTCTGTAAATGCATTCTCCATGGTGTGTTCAAGTATGGTTTCATTGTTCAGGTGTCCTTTAAACCCGGTGACCCAAATTTAACATTGCATATTGTAACCCCCCTTAACGACAATCTTCTTCTCGCTTATTGAGCGTGTTCCACCCTATTTAACGTAGTTGCTACGCATGACGTCACGAACTTTGGCTTCTTGGCGTCAAGGCTGGAACGCATTTTTAAATTTTCGGTAAAATATCATTCCACGGGATAGTCCAACCAATCACGTTACAGAGATCCGTAGTTACCACGCTTACTACGCTCCCGAGCATGGTAAGCAAATAGTTACTATAAGGTACTATTTCGAGAAGGTTGGAACGGTCAGCGTAGTAACTTTTCGTGAGGTTGGAACGGAAATAGTAACTATTAATTACTATTTTGAGAAGAGTGGAACACGCTCATTATTGGTAATTTTGCTCCGCTGTCTTTAATGCACCTTTCTAGGTCAGATAGAATAAAGTATTTTACTCATGGAATTCCGCTTCATTCCATTTTGTTTTCTGTGTTTATATTTTTAAGCGCACCGGCCAGCTCGTACTTTAGTGGATTTCCTAGTGGAAACCGAGAAAACCCGAGCTCCGACCGAGCTTATAGAATTTTTTTTTTTATTTTTAGAGATGGACAATCTTAAAGTTTAACCGAAAAGGGCTGAGATGGGACGATCAGGGGACAATCTAGTTACCCATCACTTATTCAGTTAAAGAGGCTTGAAGACCCGATGAATATACGTTACGTCGTTGCTCCACTATCCACGAACAACCGATTTTAAATATAGTGGAATTTCCTGTCCGATTTGCGGTACCTCTATGCTCTGTGCCTGTGTTCTATGCTTAACGAAAACGATTTACGAAAAATAAATGGTCTCCTTCACCGAGATGGTCACTGGCCACTGAAAAGCCGCTTTTGTATTGAGATTCAAAATTTTCCACGTCATAGTACAGTGGTTCCCAACCGATGGTACGCGTACCCAAAGGGGTACGAGAGGAGAGACCCTCGCAAGGGGTATGCGGAAGGTCCCAAAATCGAGTTCGTCTGTAGCTTTAAAACCTCGCTTTAGTCGTTTTAGAGTCCCCTAACTCAGTTTCAGTATTGTCCTCAAAACCAGATGCCCCATCGTACGCAATTTCAGATTAACATGTCCTATCATTGATGACAAGAGGCGTATTCTCGCAGTTCCCCGAGGACTCCTCGGGGAATCGAAAGGAACGGCGAGAATAGAGGGAGTCACTCCACGTGGACTCCGCGTACAGAAAACAGCGAGAACACGTGGAATGCTTCCAAAACGGATTTTGTTCGAAAAAAAATAATTTATTTTTAATTAATTTAGTATTGCACCAACGCCAGCAAAAATTGATTCCCCTCCGAATCTGAAAAGGAGTCCTTTTTGATGATGGTGATGATAATCGGAGCATTCCCCGTCCGTAGGGATTCGCGAGAATACGGGTAGTGAGCCCCCGGGACAAACAAAAACGCGGGGACTCCTCAAGTGGAGTCCTCGGGGAACGGCGAGAATACTCCTAATATGATATGATATATATTACTTAAAGCCCGAGGGCCATCGCATAATAAAGACAATAAATATAGTCTTTTTATGTTCTGATAGTGGTAAAAGAAATAGTAAAACGACAGTTCCGTCAAAAAAGGTGTACAGAACCTTTTTGAACCGTCAAGGACGGCCGTAGATATTCAGTACGTCATGCTGGACTAAATAGTGTAAAATAAAACAATCCATTAACACAATCCAAATAAGGCAGTTTATTCAGTTAAATGATACAAACATAAGTTGACTTTTCAGTTAAGCTTTGAGGTAACGGTGACCCTTTTTGCTGCAGACTACATCATCAGAGAACTGCAAGTTTCTCGACCGAAGACACCTTCCCCGCGCAGTCCCAGCAAAGGAAGCGCTTGTCCCATCTACGAAAATACGTTGATAAACGAGCAAGAGTCAGAAGAAACGGTTGAACTGGAAAGAGAAGTCAGGCCGGTTTTCCAATATCATTTCAACGTCTGGAAAGATTTCCAGGCTCCAGAATATCCATCAAGCATACTCAAGTTTATTAAGAGGCTTCACGAAGATTACAGTCCTGAGAGGGGTCCCATTCTAGTCCATTGCAGGTTAGTGTATATGTACCATTAATGGGTTTCAGAGATTTGTTTCATAATCTAGTCATTGGTCTAGTCTAGTCTTTTGACTATTACTGAACTGGAAATCATGGTAGACAAAAGAATTTCTGCCGACTTGAGACGTTTTTTTGTGCGACACAATTGTGGGCCACGCACATCTAAGTGTTTGTCGCATGAACCACAAGTTGAAATTCAATACCGTTTTGTTTATTTTTGGGCGGTAGTTTCAAATGTCAGAAAATAAAAATACAATCCAGTAAAATCTCAATAAATATACCTTCACCATATAAACATACCATTATGTACAAAAGGGATCCTCACATTCCTCAGTTATATGTCTGTATGCTTGAGAAAGTAGCTAGTTTCATTATTTGGACATTATTTTGCTGCCAAATTTGAATTTTCCGCCAGAATCGAGAGAAAAAATCTAGTCACCTCGGCAGTTGTTTTCGAATTCAAGCCTCAAAGCGAGCCACAACAATCTTGTTTGTCGCGGAAACACAGTTGTGGGTTACACAGAAGACCACAGAAATACTCTTTTCCAGCCACAATCGACCCACAAACTTTTTGCGGGAGCATTAATGGAAAAACGCCTTTGAGCAAGTTCTTTTTTTTTTCAGTAAATGAATGGTTGGAACGATGATCGACTTACATGCCTCGTTTTATGGTGTTATGGTCATTTATTTAAGTCAAATACAGGTCGGCTATAGGACTACGCATAACAAATTAAACCATGACAAAGCTAAACCCACAAAACAAGCAACTCCCCCCATTTCATCAAATGGGGTACACTGTAAAAAGGGTCTCCTTTATCGGACTTTAGTAGTTGTGCGTCACCGATTTCGGGTATTTTTATTCGTAATTCGGATAATTAAATCTGAATTCGGGAAGTTATAATCTGATGCAAGATTAAAACACTTGAGTGCAAAATATTGCAGAGTACACTGTAAAAAGTTTCTCCGAATAAGGATGCAGTATTCGCGACTGGGATTAATCTTATCTCTATTGGGATAAAATTTATCCGAATTAGGGGTAATCTTATCTCAAGAAAGACAAGAGTAATCCCAGTAGTAACTACTGCAAGATTTTTTTTTTTACAGTGTATACTGCTTTTTTTTGCATTCTAGCATTTTTATCCTACATCGGATTATAACTCTCCGTATTCGGATTTTAGTTATCCGAGTTAGGAACAAAAATGTCCGAAATCGGTGACGTACAACTACCAAAGTCCGATGAAGGAGAGACTTTTTACAGTGTAGAGACAGCCGTACGTTCAGGCCAGAAAGAACAGGCAGAAGTGGGCTGTGGGACTCCAGCATCCCATTCTGGAGCGAGGGACTAGAAGATCTACGGACTTTAGAGAAAGGCCTTCACCAACAAAGATTGCCTAGCCAAAGTCTGGGATACTGTTGTTTTTTTCAATTTCAGTTTCAGTTTTTTCAATTTCAATTCAATTTATTTTCAAAATTCCCTCACGGGCAAGCCGAACATTGGATTTTTCGTCATAAATATAGTACCATCAAAATCCTTGTCATACATAATAAACTTATATACAATTCGAATCAGTACACTGTCAGAAGTTTCATAACAGATTGCCCATAACACTTTCAAGAATAACACCTTTTCACTTAGAAAAAAAGTATTATGACCAATTAAGTTTATACTATTTCGTGCCCTGATCTCCAACAACACCTTCAATAGGTAAAAATACTACACTGCCAGAAGTTACATAACGACAACAGCAGGATGCGCGGTTTCAACAGATAACACTTTGGGATGTTATATGTTATGTTTCTTTCGTTCCCGTTAGTATTTTTACCAATCGAAGATGTTGTTAGAGATCTAGGCACAATAGCTTAAACTTAATTGGTCATAACACTTTATTTCTAAGTGAAAAGGTGTTATTCTTGAAAGTGTTATGCGCAATCTGTTATGAAACTTCTGACAGTGTACAAGTGATCATTTACAATTACACTTATATCAGAACTGAAAATCAAATAACTATAACATAAACAAGAGTTACGACGAATTTTGCATTTCGACGAATGACGTCACATTACACGTATGTCAGGACTAGGACTAGGAGGACTGATGACGTAAAGACACTTCCAACGTCCATAACTAGGAGTTGGCTAGATGCTACTTAACCGTTTTCTTTTATTGCGCTTTTGTATTTCAGTGCGGGTGTCGGCCGAACAGGCTCTCTAGTCGCTATCGACTCACTTCTTCAGCAACTCAATGAAGAAGGAGCTGTGTCGATTTTCAACACCATTGCCGACATGAGGCATCAACGGAATTTTCTGGTACAGTCACTGGTAAGGAAATAGAAATTGTTTGTCCGGTACTGTAACCGTTTAAAACCATGTCGGAGCTCTGGAAAATTGCACAGCATTTCCTCTTTTCTATTTGGTCGTCGAGGAGTTCTGCCAATGCGTGTCCAATAGTTGCCTTTTTCATCTTGATTCTCCTTGCGGTTCCCCGATCAGTTCTACTATTTTGCATTTTATGACTATTGAAACGAAGCCAATTCTCCTTTTTTTTGCGTTTTTTTTTGTCAGAATCGAGAACGGGGAAAACGTCGAAGAAGAATGTTGTAGAGGCTGAACGGCCTGCCATCCAATTTGCGAATATATTATTATATTACTATTATTATTATTATCGCGATTCTGCAGAATAGAAAAGTTGCTTCGATAGTCAGTTCTCGATCCTCATTCTCCGTTCTCCTTCCTGGTTGGTCAAGAAAGGGCGCATGTTCAATCCGTATGAGCAGGTATCAACGGGTGGCTAACTTAGTGTTTTTGTCAAAAGCGAGAATAGAGAAACGATATGAGCAAACACGGTAATTTGTACGAGAATCGAGAACTGAGAATTCCGATAAAAAACGCAACTAATGCTTCGTCGCTTTTCGCGACGAATGTCACGTTAGTCTAAGGGCAAGACTGGGAGTGAAAACCTAACTGGAACAGGGCTGTGGTGCTTGGCGTCCAACAGGATGCTGGAATTGTGAAGGTGGTGGAAACTTTTCTTCGGTACTACGAACAACAGAAAGTTTCATCAAATACCACTGGAGCAAAATGCCAGCTACAGAGATGGTTTGTTTGAGCATTGAGGTGCTCGGATCCGATCCGGTCTTGTCAACTATGTATCTGGGGCTTGTGCTTGTTCTTCCCACCAAGTTTCATCCCGATCCGTCCACTCTGAATATGATACACGATTTCCGTTCCCCCCCCCCTCCAACTCCCCCAAAGTCACCGTATCCATTCCGGACTTGAAGTGTGACATCTGAGACAGGAGGTCTTTCCAAATATCAAGTTTCATTAAAATCCGATTCCCCGTTCAAAAGTTAAAAATACGTCAATATTCCGGATTCCCCCTCCCTCCACTCCCCCCATGGTGGTCGAATCGGGGAAGGGACTATTTCCAAGTTAGTTTGGTAGGATCCCTAATATGCCTGCCAAGTTTCATCGTCCTAGCCCTTCTGGAAGTACCCTAACTCGAGATGAGTGGCCTGACCGACCGACCGACAGACAGACCGAAAAGTGATCGGTAAATGGCACTTGAGCGGAGCTGCAAGTGCCATAAAAATGAGGTTAATGAGACAGACTGGCAGGCGATGAGCAGTTGAGTTGGAGGCTTTACAGTTAGCAACGTGAAGAAAGCGAATGTAGATTATTCATGATGATATAATATAAAGCAGCAGAAAAGGATTTCGCTTCTAAATGACTCCGAGAAATTTTGGAGTAATCATACGGGTCAGAGTTAAATAATACTAACTATAATGCACTTGAACTATTGATTGATTCAGCATTAACCATTCGGTAAGGCTGCTTCATTGATCAGCATTTGCACACGGAAAGCCGGAGAGGCAATGGTACAAGAAACAACTACTATAAACATAACTTAATAAATAACACTGTTTGAAGGCACCGGTGCATGAAGAAGGGGGGGACGCCCCCCCCCCTCCCCCCCAATGCTGTCGGCCAGTCGGTAAAAAATAACCGAGTCGGCGCGAAGCGCCGCGATCTTTCGTCAAAACAGTTGATTTTTTTTTCATGAAAACAGTCGGTTTTTCTGAAAATTGGTTGATTTTTCGTCAAAATAGTCGTTTTTTCTGAAAATCAGTGGATTTTGCGAAAATCAGTGGATTTTTTTCAAAACTGTAATTTTTTGTTGTTGAAAACAGTCGTTTTTTCTGCAGAAACAGTCGGTAAAAATTACCAGCCAGTAGATAAATGCCTCGCCCCCCCCCCCCCCCCAAACATTTTGGCTAGTAACGCCTCTGGTCTTGAGTGGCTTGACTGTACTTGAGTACAGTTGCTGCTGAGCAGTCCATGTAACCAATTCTCCTGTTGGTATTTCTATGGAGTACCTCCAACCATAAATTACTGAGTTCTGGCATTTTGATAGGAAGTGGACCGTACACTAGGCACGAGTAAATACCACCTACAACATTATTGTTTATTACATTGTGGTGTAGTGTAGTGGCCGTCGTCAAGTGTTTCCTTTTTTCGAGAAAAGGCAAATTCGGACAAAATAGTACAACCTGTCAAAATACCTTCTCGGACTCCCCCCCATGGGAGTCTAATTCAGCCCTGACGAAGAAGTACTACATTATCGATGCCTCCGCGAAGTGCGAGACCATAGAGTGTCGTGCTAGATCCGGGGCTTTCAAAAACATATACGAATCGCTGTTGACTCGCCTAACGTATCTATAAGTTTTATAAAGTTTATATATTGTTTCGTTTTCTTTGTGTGTAATTCATTTTTCTTTCCTTCTACTACTCCGCTCTTTCACTTGTTGTATAGCGGGCCTCAATAAATTATATTATTATTAGTAGGTTTTTCTCCAGATTTTCTTCAATAACTTCCCTTTTTTTCACTGAAAAATCTGATTCGTAGGCTTCGACACAATGCAAGGATAGATTTTGGTTCTATTCTTGCGTTGCGTTTAGCCTGCGTAAGCTCTGCGTTGTGTCGCCGCAAGCGCGACGCAGAAGTTGCGTATCTCAGTGTGAAAGGTTCAAGGCGTCAATGAGAAAGCGGCTTTAGAGAAATATCAGCTAGTTTCCCTTGAAAGCGTTGATCTGTATGATGTTTATCTTAGAAACAATACATCTTCGTCTACCGGGCCTTGATGGAGCACGTTCAGTTTGGCGATACTGAGACTGAGGTCTTCAGATTGGCAGATCAGCTGGAAAAGTTGAAAAAGGAAGGCGAATCCGGCAAGTCTCCGTTACAGGAAGAATTCGAGGTAAGTTCCCAGGATGCGAACCCGTAGAGCAGAACATCGAAGCCATCCACACAAGCATTCCTTCGGCCTAAGCTGGATTGAGAGGACTCTTGCCAACAAAAAGCTAGGGCTGAATTCGTCAGTATGCGTCTAAGTTTACTTTTATTTGTATGGCTTACCCAAAGATTGTTTCAGATGATTCCTCTTTCGTGTTCTTGCTTCAGATATAAAATTCAGGCGTAAAATTTACGCTACAGGTTTTGGAAAATGTCCCTTGCGATACTAAGAGCGGGTTCCATCCTACATACCGTAGTTACTACGCATGACGTCACGGATTGTAGCTTCTTGGCGTCAAAGCTGAAACACAGTTTTCTTTCTTGTTTTTGGAAAATGTCGTGCCGCAGGCTGATCGGACCAATCAAGTCACGGAGATCGTATTTACCACGCTAAATACGTGTCTGAGCACGTGGCAAGCAAATAGTTGCTATTAATTGCTATTACGAGAAGGTTGGAACGGTCTGCGTAGTATCTTTTCACGAGGTTGGAACGGAAATAGTTACTATTGTTAGAAGGGTGGAACACGTTCTAAGGAATGGGAGAAAAGGCCGTTCGGGTGTAGGATAGGGGTAGAAGACTCTTGTGATTATCTAGGTCATGAGCTACTTATGTCTCATCGGTTTTAAAGTTCAACTGAAAAGCCAGCTTATTTGTATATCTTGTATTTGAACAAAGTAAATAATTTTGACTGCTAAGGTTTTTTTTCTTCATCGTGTTCCCTAGTGGTGACGTTTGAATATGCCACTACCGTTCAGTTCATTTTGACGCGGATAATTTTCAAGAAAAGCGTGCATTTAAGAGGCTAATGAAGCGAAGCTCAGGAAAATGTTCAATTTCAGAATGTAATCTGATGAAAACCGTCTATTGCGTGTGCCCGAAAAGATTTGTTTTTCGGTAATCGTTTACCGTCATAGTTTTAGAGGTACAAGCACATACAGGTAAATATACAGCAAATATGAAACCGATTATGCGAATAGCGGAGGAACGAAGTGACGTATTTCTGTCTGATCTTCAGGCCTACTGAAAGGATCCCCCTTGCTTATTCTGCCGTTTCTGTAATCCCTCCGGTGAAATTATAAGACTCGGGAATCCCAACCTTTCGGATCGTCATTATTTCGTTTTACATCTTTTCAACGCTTTGTCGGCTGAGCCAATTTGTCAGTCACAGAGCACAAACTTCGCAGAAAGCTTCAACGTTCGCCGACAAATCTCTCAAAAAAGAGCAGGAATTGTTTTTTATTTTTATTTTTAGAAGACTTGGTCTACAGGTCTATCTTGTGTTTTGGAGTCCTTTTTTTTTACCACTTTGTAACCACGCCGCCAGATTTTTAATCATGCCGCGCAGATTTTTAACTGCGCCTTGCAGATTTTCAAATATTTTGCGTCTAACCTCCGCTTCAGAGAGCAAGAAGTTTGGATAAGGTTGACAGGCGCCAACATGAAAAAAAACAAGTAATGGTATTTTCGGAAACACTATTCTGGACTAGTTTTTCATGAAAAGATCGTTTCTAGTAAGAGCGCGCTTAAAGTTTAACCAAAAAGGGCTGGGATAGGGCAATCTAGTTACCCATCACTTATTGACTCAGATAGGCTTGAAGATCCGATGTAAATGCGTTACTTCGTTGCTAAACTATTCACAAATCGATTTTCATATAGTGGACTTTCCCTGTCGGATTTGTGGTACCTCTATGCGCTTGTACCTGTTTTGAATGCTTGACGAAAACGGTTCAGGAAAAATTAAAATAAAACGACAGATTGCGAGTGTGAAGTCGATTGGGAGACAGGCGAAAGTGATGATGAAGTTCTTGGCATTCGTCCATATATGTTTGAGACAGAGCCTCATCAGACCAACCTTATAACTGGCTATTGAAAAGCCGCGTGTATGTTGAGATTCAAATTTTCCGCGTCATAGTAGAGATTTGCGTTGTGGGGACGGCCGTAAAGAATCTGAACATCACTACTAGCATATAGTGAAACAAAGAAAAAAATCCCTCAACAGAATCCGAATAATTCAACGTATCAAATAAAATGATATAAAGAGAAGTTAGCTTTTCTGTTAAACTTTGAGTGAATAAGTGATTGGTAACTAGACTGTCGTATCTCAGTCGTGTTTGTTAAAGACCTAATCCAAACATTCTGTTTACCTTCTCTTAGTCATCGCACGCCACCAGTTTATTTAAATTTGGACTCGATTGCCGAGTTGCAGTTTTGGCTCGAGAAAAAAACCAAGCAGAACGGCTTCTTTTCTAGATGACGAAATTTTCCGGGATTGATTAGCAAAGAATTTTAAGACCTAATTGATAATTTTTGTATGTCTTCAGAGGTACCAGACTGGTCTTGGTTTTTTCTTTTATTTGTATTTGTAATAACCAGTTGGAGCATTAGATGGAAATTATTATTCTGATCCTTGGTTCTCTATGTGCCATAACAGCTGTCCGGGATAATTGGCTGAGATTTAGTCCAGACAGAACTATTTCAAACCTAGGAAATTTTTTTTTTTTTTTTTTTTAATTTGCTCATTGTTTGACGGTGTTTTTTGTGGTTTAAACATTCATAGTGACAGTAGGGATGGTTAGCATTGTGTGCCTGGTAGAAGACCATTTTTTGTGACCCGCTTTAATCTTGAACAAGTTTCAGATCCTGTTTTTTTTCTTTCAGCGATTGGCTCTTGTCTTGGAGGAGCGCAAGCCGTGCACGGTTTCTTCCTCGGACGAATGCGCCTCCCGGAATCGCAACCAGGCCGTGATACCCTACGATAGAAATCGGGTCATCCTTGTTCCCGTCCCTCACAAGGAACAGTCAACATACATCAATGCATCATTTATTGAGGTTAGTAAGCTTCCCTGTTTCGGTCAGAAAGGTTTTAAGCGTATTTTGAGGCCGTTTCTAATGCCTAACCGATTTTTTTTTTTTTTTTTTTTTTTATATCAACCGCTGAATTCCAAATCACTCGGCTTTACTAACACCGGTCGATCTCGAAATATTCGAAATACTCTACTTGAAATCTACTTGAAAGTGTTTTTCCGTGACAATCGGGATTGACGATTCAGAATCCGGATTCTCCAAAATTTAACAATCCTGAAAATTGTTTTCTATGGCAATTTGACAATCCGGATTCGTTCTTGATCGTCGTTTCGGGAATCGTGCAACGGAGCAAGACCCGAGCAAAAATAAAATCATTTTCTTTTAAAAATTCATAGTTTAATGTTGCTTTGTTTGGATTGGAATGTTTGGCCGTTAAAAAATGTAACTGTACATAATATGTAAATAAATAAAGATTGATTGATTAATGCTCTTGCCGCTAAGTAAACGAGTCATAGTAAAGGTTTGCTGTTTACATTATAGGCGTACGACAACCGAGAGTCCTTCATCGTCACGCAAGACCCACTCGAATCAACAATGTACGACTTCTGGCGAATGGTCGTCGGACATGAAATTAGCACTTTAGTCATGCTGTCGGACGTGAGTAGAGCTGAACTGATATTTCTACCAGTTATCATTTCATGGTGGTTTTCAATGTTGATACGCTGCATAAAATCTGAGCTTACTTTGGAATCCGAGTGTATTTTACGCACGTATTTGGGCTTGAAAAGATCTCTAGCAATACGGACACGTATTTGAGAAACCGGTCCGTTTCTTGTATAAATACGTCCGTATTGCTAGAGATCTTTTCAGGCCCAAATACCTTTGTAAAATACGCTCGGATTACGCATTGTGTAAACCCACCATCAATAGGGTGTACACTATGAGCGTGTTCCACCCTCGTACCAATAGTAACTATTAGTTACTAAATCCGTTCCAACCTCACGAAAAGTTACTACGCTGACCCTTCCAGCCTTCTCGAAATAGTAACTAATAGTAACTATTTGCTTACCACGCTCGGGAGCGTGGTAAGCGTAGTAACCACGAATCTCTGTCATGTGATTGGTCGGATTCACCCGTGGCACGATATTCCGCTGGAAAATAGAAAATCGTTCCAGCCTTGACGAGAAAAAGGCAGAATTTGTGACGTCATGCGTGGTAACTACGGTAAGTAGGATGGAACACGCTCTATACCACGAGGTTTATCCGTAGAACCAGCGTCTGATGAATATCGCGAAATAAAAAAACGCGACTGTCAGTGGAAGTCGATGCCGCTACAGGTAAAAACCGCGATATGGAAAAAACGCCGCTAATCAAAAAGTCAAAATTGCGCTGACAAAAGGTGCTATGCTCTCCTTTCATGAAATACAGGATTTTGGTCTACAGCGTTTAAATAAAGAAGCAAAAGGAACAGTTTTTGCTTTCGTATACACCAATGTTTCCATTATCCTTTTTCAGATTTGTAGAAGTGTACCGGAAAATAGGACTAGTGTGTAAAGGCTTATCGGAGACATTAGTTCAAAACGGGTCGCGGGTCGCGACCGGGGAGACAAGCTCGTATGTTAAAAGACTCAAAAGGCGTGTGCAAACGGGGAACTCGACGTGTGATGAACAAGAATACAGTGCCAAAGCATATGTAGGGAGATGCTCTCGGAAGCGTGGGCGATGATTTACGGGTTCTTGCACTGTCAGAAGTTTCATACCAGATAACACATAGATGCGCAGTTTCAACACATAACACTTGTGATGTTATCTGTTATGGTTTTGCAAACGTTATGCATAACAAGCATTGAAAATCAGCCGAAAAAGCCTCTGCTGACTTTCCGGTATCATCATGACCGACAAAAAAGTCAGCAGAAGTCAGCTCCTGCGTTTCGGCTCTTCTTGTATGCATAAGGTTTAAAAAACGTATCAGCTAACATCTTAAAGTTTAACTGAAAAACCAACTTATTTTGTGTCATTTAATTGAATACACTGAATTATTTGGATTGTGCCAAGGGATTTTTCATTTTCCACTATCTACTCTAGTCCTAACGTTCGGAATATCTGCGGCTGTCCCCAAAATGAAATTAAACTATGACGCGGGAAATTTAATCTCAACACAACCGTGGCTTTTCAGTCGGCAGTGGTGAGATTGGTGAAGATTGTTTAGTGCCTGAACAAAAAACAAGAGTTGTAAGCTCATATGGCACTTGCATGGGTTAAGATGTTTTGATTGATCAAAAGTAAGTTTCGACTTTGCGGTTGAGATGCGCACTCTAAGGGAGCTAGAACTTCATTTGTAAGCAAAATCCTTGAGGCAAAAATGATAATGGGCTGATGGGCATCATGAAAATGCATATATTGCTTAAAAGTATTTTTTTTACTTTGCGGTCAAGATTGGTACTTTAAGGAATAATCGGATTTGGGAAGTAGCAATTTATAAGCAAATGTTGTTGAATCTCTAATATTCCAGCGAAGTTTCATCGTCCTAGCACATCTGGAAGTACCTTAACTCGCGATCACAGGAATCCCAGACCCCCCCCCCCCTCCAACTCCACCCACAATACCCGGAGCCAATCCGGTTCCGTAAATGATCAATCCAGAGCATCTGTTTGTTATTCACACGAAGTTCGATCCCGATCACACCAGTCTAAGGAGGTCAAGTATTCCCCCCCCCCCCCCCCCAGTAATTGTCGGATTCGGTCCGGAATTGAAAAAGATCACCAGAGAGAAATGTCCTCTGCTCAATTATTGAATTTCACTCGAATCCGATCACCCGTTCCAAAGTTACGCATGACTCAATATTCCGGATTCCCCTCCCTCAATTCCCCCCCCCCAAGATTATCATATCGAGGATTTTTTTTTATTCCAAGTCAGTTTGACGGGTCCCTGATATGCCTGCCAAGTTTCGTCGTGAAAATCCCAAAAATACGGAATTCCGGGAAACCCCTCCACCCCCCACCCCCCCCCTCAAGTGTCCGGATCCAGTCAAATTGTGTAAAAGATTTACATGGAGCAGATGTTTGTTCTTCCCAGCAAGTTTCACTCCGATCCCTCCATTCTAACCGTTTCTCGAGGTTTCCAGTCCCCCACCCCCAGCTCCCCCACGGTGCCCGTAGCCAATCCGATTCAGTAAATGATTTACCTAGAGCATCTGTTTGTTCTTCCCACAAAGTTCCATCCCGATCTCTCCATTCTGAGCGGATCACGTATTTCCCCCCCCCCCCCAATAGTTGCCGGATCCGGTCTGGATATGAAAAAGATCACCAGAGAAATGTCCTCGGTTCATTTCTTAAATTTCACTCGAATCCGATCACCCGTTCCAAAGTTATGCATGACAGAATATTCCGGATTCCCCTCCCTCCACTCCCCCCACCATTATCAGATCGACAAAATTTTTATTTTGAAGTCAGTTTGATCGGGTCCCTGTTAGCCTGCCAAGTTCCATCGTGAAAATCCCCCAAACCGCGGTCTAAACGATTTATCTAGAGCAGATGCTTGTTCTTCCCAGTAAGTTTCACTCCGATTCCTCCATTCTAACCGTTTCTTGAGATTTCCAGTCTCCCCCCCCCCTCCCCAGCTCCCCCCTGGCTACCGAATCCGGTCAAGACTTTAAACGGGACATCACAGATATATAATCTGTTCAGTTATTAAGTTAAATTACAATCCGATCACCCGTTCGAAAGTTACACACTACTCAATTTCCCGGATTCCCCTGCCCTCCACTCCCCCTAAAAATGGTCGGATCGGAAAACTGATTATTTCCAAGTTTGTTAGGTCGGGTCTCTGATATGCCTGCCAAGTTTCATTGTCCTGGCACATTTGGAAGTACCCTAACTCGAAAAAGTGTGGCAAAAAACTCGGACAGACCGACAGACGGAATTGTGATCGGTATATGGCACTTGAGCCAGAGGCTGCAAGTGCCATAAAAATCATTAATCTTTCTCGTAAGGCATACAACAAAAATGTAAGCGCATAGAGATACCACAAATCACACGGAAATTCCACTATTTGAAAATCGATTATTCATGAACAGCGAAACAATAAAGTAACGCATTTTCAGCGGGTCTTCAAGACTATTCAGTTGAATAAGTGATGAGTTACTAGATTGTCCTATCCCAGCCCGTCGGTTAAACTTTAAGTGTTATCTGTGGAAAACCTTGCATCCTTTTGTTATCTTTTACGAAACTTTTAGTAGTTGGCTTTCATGAAGTTCAGAACAGCTTTTTGCAGGCATCTCGATTAATAATCGGCTTGTTCTAGTTTGAAGTGGACGATCCTGAGTCGAACTGTCCACGCTATTGGCCAGAAGACAACCAGGAAGTCACTTTTGAATGTGTCACAGTCAAGCACACTCACACAAGTACAAAACCAGTTTACATCAAACGAGATTTTACTGTCACCAACTCAAAGGTAAAGTATTCGCATTTCCGCCGAAACAGCTACAGTAGAGGTATGCTAATTTGAATGTTTGTTGACTTTTGACTTTGCCGTTTTCATGCACTTGCTGTGACTAAAGTTAACTACTAGTTATTCAAAGTAGGCAATTAGGGCCTCTGAAAACATCTGGATAGGTTTTTCGGATCTTCATTCTACCCGTTTAGCCTAAAACTGTACTATGCACATTTAAGTAACTGTTCAAATAAGCATACCTCTACTGTAGTTTACGTACATAGTAATGAAGTAATTAGCATAGTAATGTCTTCTCGGACAGGTTATTGGTTGTGTCAGCTATAATCAGGACTGGAATTCGACGAAAAAAGTAACAGGACTTGAAAAAAGAAATACGAAAGGGAGGACGGTTCAAGTTAGGCTTCAGTTTCCATATTTTCTTCCAGATTTAGGAACAGCTTTTCACATGTCAAAAACGAAATTAACCTGAGCGCAGGCAAGATTTTTTTAATTCACCTTTTTCTGGCAAAGTTCAAGTGCTTCCCACAAAAAATCTAGTTTTTTATTCGGACCAAACCCCGAAATTTGAAGCCTAAATGATAACCGAAATGACGCGTCCTGCGACTAGATAGGAAATACGAAAGGCGCTTGAATGAAAGTAAGGGCCACGTGTGATCTGCAGAAGATGTATATGAACTCTTGTCAACACGAGCGAGGTCGCGTTCGTCGACGGACTGGTAGCTCAACATTTGGGCTGGTGTAGGGGCCTTATGTTATGGACGGGAAATTATTCTGACCAATTTGATTAAAAAGTTCGAATAGATAGACATGCCTGAATCAGGAAAAGCTACTAGTTCTTGCCTCTGGTGGATAGTTCGGCCGGAATCTGGACAAAACCAGAATTTCAGATGAACCAAGTTGCGCGATGAACATGGTTACGGTTCAGTTTGAGAGTAAAACAGCATGTCGAAAATGAATAAGTTGTTTGTTTTGGGATCAAATTAAGAATACGGCTGGAACCTGGCAAAAACGTATATTTGAGAACGGATTGGCAAAGGGAAAAGGAACGCCTAGGGTTCACTACTCGGAACGCCCAGAATCCGGGAGGGTTTGAAACCGATAATCGACAAGTACTATCTTAAAGCTAATCCCTGTTTTCATTTACAGACCAGGGAAGAAGTAAATGTGAGTCAGTTGCAGTATCTTGCCTGGCCAAGTGACGGAGAAGTAGATAGCGTACCAGACCCTAGTCTAGTCGAGACCTTTGTTCAGTTTGCACTGGACTCTCTTGCACTGCACGAACGACTGCCAAACGGAGGACCTATGTGTGTCCACTGTTCGTAAGTTTCTCTCCGTTTACTCTTAGTGTTTGGAACGGTGTCTTCATTTGTTGTTAGTTCCAAAGCCAGCTGGCTTGGGAAGGGTGGATTAGTTTTTCAGTTGCATACAGTCGCTTTTATTCTATCATGATTGTCCTTCTCCCACCAGAACTCTCTCCTTGAATTTTTAAACTCTCAACCCTTACAAGTCTGGATCCGGATTGCCCAGTGAGAACCCACAACTCGTTGGATTCTGGGACCAGAAATCTTTTTTTTAGACCAAGTCTGGATGTTTAAACAAGGAAGAACAAATTGACGATGAAAGAAGAATTGCGGAAGTACTAGGTTCCGTCGCTCCATCGTTGAACGGGGGAGGGGGCTTTTGGTTCAAAGACTGACTCTCAGTCATTCGTAGCCCAGCTGAGATGTTGGTGTTTATGTTTATGGAAGCCTTTTCCTAGGGCGAGCTAAGAGATTCGTGTTCCATAGGCAAATCTGACCTTGCCTACTTCGGCCACTCGAGTTCTACGAGCTCTCAGAGGGAAGGGGAGGGAGAGAGGATATTTGAAAAGTTCAGTAATCCATTCCGTTCGTTATTGCCTCAGAGAATTTTTAAGAAATATGTGCAGTGGAATCATCGCGAGGCTTCGCTCTTTTTCGGTTGTAGGTATGCTTTCCGCCTAGAAAAAGTTAAACATAGAATAGAGTAGCCTTTTAATAATTATAGCACCCAAACCGTGGACACGATAAGTACGGTACTCGTTTAACAACAGTAACATACAGTGAAAACTAATAAATTTTCAAAAACACACTAGCATAGATAGATAAGGATGAATGAATGAATAAATTTATTACGTGCAGCCTATAGTGGTTAGGCATTTGCACAGTATATCCACAAAAACAAGACCAAAGGTTTCGATGGGATCCCAAAAAGTGTATATTTATTAGACTTCTTGATCCAGACAGTCTAATCTTGTACATTCCCGATTCTTCGCCTGACCCCTTTAACATTTTGCTGTTTATCCATAATCAACCGCTTGAATACGCACTAAAAAAAGGTATCGTTTTGGAGTTTTTTGCTTACGGCCAAATAACTGATCAAATGGGGAAACCAAGTTCAGATATGGATTCAGCAAGCATGCTTACTCCAATATCTCATCTCTAATCGACTTCAAAAAAGTCTTTCATTTTTTTTTATTTTTTTATTTTTTTACAAATTCCCGTATTTTAGCAGCAGTCCCGGCGAACTGCATGCAGAGCAAAAGATCTAGTGACGTTGAGAGCCGAACCTTTCATTCAAGATTTTCATTTTTTTTCCAAATTTTGCCAGCTTATCCGTCAAGAAAATTAAGTTCAAAATTCGATTCAACATGTCTCCTTATCCCGATACCGAATCTCTAATCGACTTGAGATCAACTTTGAGCTTCAACCAAATTTTCAATTTTGGCCGAATTCCGGGTGATACATTTGTCCGGCAAGAGAGTTCAGATATGGATTCAGTGGGCCTCTTTACCCCTTAAGCGAATATCTCATTAGCTTATGGAACATATTTGTTTTTACCCTTGATTCGAAATATCTGCCTCTAAATATAGGGCCAAAGGACCCATCTACGAACTTGGCCTGTACTTTGCCAACGAATCATAATACGAAGTTTGGACAACATCAACCCCTTCGACTTCCCGACAATCCAAAACCCAAAGAATACGTACGCTAGGTTTAAATAGTCTTCGATTAAACCCAATAAACTTTGCGCGTTATAGACGCGACCGAAATCACTATCCCTCCTGCGTCCATAGATTAAACAAAGTGACGACACCCACGCGCAGCGCTTTCGCCTGTGTGAATAAAGGGGTAGGGTAAGGACTGGTATAGCCACTTGTTTTTTTTTCTTCAAAAACTAGTCAACATATTTTATTAAATTATTCACCAGACAGTTGTCGGATGCATTCTGACTTTTTACCCTGTAAACGCTGGTTGGGTTTTTGGAGAAAAGTAAACTGATCGCATACACTTTTTTTATCGTTAGTATGTTCGAAAGTTGCAACAGCGTGTGTCCTCACTCAATATCGACTATGTCATTGGGTTTTAGTATAGTATAGTATATTATATTTATAACCCACAAAATGTTTTACAACCAAGGAGATTGGAGTAGAAATAAGTAGAAAAAAGAAAAGAACTAAACACAATAGGATAATAACATACGAAACATACAATAATCCTCCAACTATCAATCAAAAAAGTCTAATCAGTCGGTGATGCGGCAACAGGCGCAGACTAGATTTCTGATCGAAATCAGTGTGCAATTCTTGCAGCTTTGACAAAATGTCACTAGCTCAGTAAGATCTAATGATCTTAGAATTGCTATGAGACCGGGGCAGATACAGAAGAAACTTACAGTAACGGAAATAATCTATCCTGATTCTGGAAAGATCCCGTTTATCAAAAATATCAAACAGACCAACCGAGAAAAGCACAGCAGGGTCGCAAAAAGAAGCGTAAAGTTTTGCTAGAGCTGTTCTTCTGTATTTGCCCCGATTTGCTACAATCTTTGCATACCCTATTTGAAGCTTACGCTTAATGTCGATAAGTGCAGTACCGCGAAAAGCCGGAAAGGAACTCGTTACTGTAATACCCAGCCATCTAAGAGAAAAAACATGAGGAATCTTAAATGCATGGCAATCTTAGGGGAAGGAGAACCGTTAAAATGCAGATATTCGCACTTATCGACATTCAGCCGTAAACCAATATTCCAAAAAGTGACGCAACGTGAGAAACCATTCCCGATAGACCTCTTTTCGCGCGGCTAATTACCATGGGGTCGTCAGCATAAGCAATGTATGATACATCGGTCATCCCGATGGAACAGGTGTGCGTAATTCGTGAAAGGACGTTGAATAAACAAGCGTTAAATAAATATGGGGATAAAACCACACCTTGACGAACACCGCATTTCACAGGGATGTGACCAAAAACACTATCACCAGATTTCAACCGCAAAAAAAGAATTGGAATACCGATAGCGCAGAACATGAATAACAGACGCATTCTTACATGTAAAACTTACATGCTAAAATTTCCAGATTCAGGGCGAACTATTTCTCCGGCGTGAAAATAATTGTCATGTTTGGATTCAGCATGTCTCTTTACCTCTAGATCGACTACCTCATTAGCTTTTAAAAAATATTTCTTTTCGTCCCTGAATTTAAAAACCCCTCCCAACCCCTGAATATACAGATTTGGGGCCCATCTACCAACTTAACCTGTTCCTTGGCCCAAAGAATCCTCACACCAAGTTTCATCAATATATCTCATTCCCTTCAAGAGTTATCGTGCTCAAAGACGGACGACAGACGGACAACTTTTACGAAGTCATAGGTATCCCTTCACTTACGTGTTGGAATCCCAAAAAGAGATAATAAACGCTTAACAAGAAATACAGTACGGCATAGGCCTATGTGCAACAACAACAAAATATAAATAAACGCAAAACAAGAAATACACAACGAAACACAAAAATAACAATAAATTTACTAAGTTAGCTGGCGCGTTGGGCAGCACTATTCTGTATTCCTTATGTATAAAAAGAACCTGATGTGCCGACGACAATACCGAGGCACGACAAAAGCATGCCGAATTCGATTTTTTCCGTGTTTTGCCCGACAAATGTTTGCAGGATTTTATTTCTTGCGCATAAAATAACCCGAGGTGCCGACGAGTCGACGACGACAAAAGCATATGCTAGAAGTTTGATTTTTTCTCTTTTCCTTATGTATAACAAGACCTAAGGTTTCGATGGGATCCCAAACATCTTATAGCCAAAATTTGGTCGACAAATTTTGTTTCCGGTTTTCGCCGGATTACGGGTGAACTGCTTGTCCGGGAAGAAAATAGTTTTCATATTCGGATTCAGTATGTCTCTTTACCCCTAAATCAACTATCTCATTACTTTTTAAAAATACTTTTTTTGGCCCCTTAATTTTAAACCACCTCCCCCACCCCTAAAGGTAAAGCTACAAAGCCCATCTACGAACTTGGCCTTACCCTTGACCCAATGAATCCAAGATACCAAAATATCTCATTGCCGGACATCCATATTTAGACTCAGCCTCTCTTCTTATCCCTTAATCTGTAGAACTTTCGCTTTTAACAAATTTTCCGGTTTTGGCCGGTTTTTCACCATCGTATTCAGCATGTCTTTTTACCCCTAAATCGAACATTTAATCAACTTCAGATGAAACTTTTACTTTTAACCAACTTTCCGGGTTTCACCGGATTCCGGACGAACTACTTGTTCGGCGAAAAAATGGTTTTCACCATCGTGTTCAGCAAGTCTTCTGACCCCTAAATCGACCATTTAATCAACTTCAAATAAAACTTTTACTTCTAACCAACTTTCCGGTTCTGGTCGGTTCCGGTCGCTATCGTGCTCAGCATGCCTTCTTACCCCATAATCGACTATCACATTAGCTGTTTAAAAATATTTTGTTTGTCCCTTAATTTGCAACCCCTCCCCAACCCCTAAATGTAGAGCTACATAGCCCATCTACGAACTTGACCTTACCCTTGACTCAATGAATCCTCACACCAAGTTTCATCGAAATATCTCATTCCCTTCGATAGTTATCGTGCTCACAGACAGACAGACAGACGGAAATTTTTGCGATGTCATAAGTATCCCTCCACTTACGTTTTGGGATCCCAAAAAGAGCCCGATATGCCGTAGAGAATAGCGAGACCCGACAAAAAGCATGCAGAATTCGATTTCTTCTTTGTTTTGCCCGACAAATGTTTGCAGGATTTTGTTTCTTGCGTATAAAAAGAACTCGATGTGCCGACGAGTCGACCGACGCTCGACAAAAGCATAGAAAATTCTATTTCTTCTGTGTAGAATAGTACAGGTAGTGGCTGGAAGATGGCAGAATCTGTTTACTTATTTCTTTTAGTTTGACAGTTGACCCAAAGTTTGAACGAAACTTCTCCATGATCCGGTGATTGTGCATGCGGCGAGGAAGGTAAAGAAGGAAAAGGAGATATTTGAAGAAACATGATCGCATTCCACTGGTGTCTTTCTTCCTGAGAATCGGGTACAGACCAGCGAGGAAAAGCACAGAGGAGGACTGGAGGAGCAAAAACTTGTGTAGATTTTTGCTCGGTTGCTGTAAGACACACTTTGAGATTGAAAATAACAACATACAAAGAAAAATGAAAAAAAAAACGGAACGGGTACACTATAACATTATGCCAACTTATTTAATTGGTGATTGGACAGTTAATATGTAAAATTACTAATCTTTTGAAATTTTTCAGAAATGGGAGCACGCGATCTTCGGTGTTGTTGGCCCTGTGTATATTGATCCAGCAGTCACGCACGGAGGGAAGAGTAGACGTGTTCAACGTTGTGCGAAAGCTGCGGTCTCAGCGTCAAGGAATTATCAGCCATTATGTAGGTTCAGCTCATATTTGCTGTTTACCAATCTTGATTCATGATCCACCCGTGTAACATTTTGTTGGGTGATTTCATGGGGTGATTAATTTGTAACTTGAACTGGAGTTAGGTTCTTAGAACAGAACACTTAGAACAGAATTTTATTTTTCAAAAGTAGCTGTCACAGCGTTACCGCCGAAGTTGAACTTTTTGTCATACAAAATGAAGAATGCATAACACTTTGTAACGAATGATAAAAAAAAAAAACACTAAAAGGGACAACTTATCGGTTGTTGTACAACTCAACAAATGCTGGAACAAAACTCCTTCTATATCTTTCATGAAGATGGGCTAGTTTGGGGATTTTCTGGGAATTCTATCGCTGGGGTCTAATACGTATAGGAGAATAGGGGGGTGGGAGAATATTACGTAATCGGGGAACAGATAGGGTTTTAATACCGAAATTAATGCTAAGGCTGGCTACTTAACAACAATAAAATGCCTTCAAAAGCGCAATGAATCTATGCCATATGGTATGTAACATTTTCCAAATTACTTGTTTGGCGGCGAGGGGTTGCCCACTTTAGATTTGAGTGTACAGCAAATGTCCGGTGCCGGTACCTGCGGACAAAAGCCGGCACCGCTTGCCACGAGATATAACATTGAAGTCAGCATGTTTAAAAGCGTTCGAAAGATGAGTCGCTACAACCGTGTCTGTTTTCTTTTTGCGTGGTTCGTTTTCCATATTCGGTAAACTGACACCTGTAAACGGTGTGCAATACGTGCAACTTGCTACTTAATTGTATTCTGTCGTTCGCTCAACTCCGTTTTTATGGCACTTGCCTTTCGGCCACGTGCCATATAGCGATCGCAATTTCTGTCGGTCGGTCGGTCGGTCTGGGTTTTGCTAGTTCGGGCACTTCCACATAAGCTAGGACGATTAAACTTGGCAGGCGTATCAGGGACCCCAAATGATTAAGTTGGAAATAGTCACTTTCCCGATCCAAACATCGTGGGGGGAGTGGAGAGATGGGGAATCCGGAATATTGAGGAATTTGTAACTTTTGAACTGGTGATAGGATGAAGCTCTCGTGCCCTAGACGGCCCGATTAAATTCTGGACCGGATCCGGTGACTGTGGGGGGAGCCGGAAATCTTGGGAAACGCTTAGAGTGGAGGTTCGGGATGAAACTTGGTGGGAAGAACAAGCACAAGTCCTAGATACGTGGATGACATAAACGCTCTGGATCCGCTTCCTGTGGGGGAGTTGGGGGGGGGGGTGATCCGAATTTCTAGTGATCCCACGAGTTCGGTACTTCCTTATGTGCTAGGACGACGAATTTTGGTAAGCTTGTCAGGGACCCAAACAGATTGACGTGTTAATGTAATTTCCCCGATCCGATCATCGTGGGGGGAGTGGAGGGATGGGGAATCCGGAATCTAGTGGCAAGCTCAGCTATTGAACGGGTGATCGGATTTAAATGAAACTTGATATTTAGAGACACCTCGTGCCTCAGACATCCCATTTTAACTGCGGACCGGATCCGGTGACATTGGGGGGGGGGGGGGGGAAGTTGGAGGGGGGAACTGGAAATCTGTGGAAACGCTTAAAGTGGAGGGATCGGGATGAAACTTGGTGGGAAGAAAAGGCATTAACCCTAGATACGTAATTGACAGAACCAGATCGTATCGGGGCTCTGTGGGGGCAGCTGGAGGGTCTTTGCCTAAATTCCTATGATCGCCACTGTCCTCGATGAAACTTTGCAGGTGACTTAAGGACCCGACACAATGCCCTAGGAAGACTTGTGTTCCTGGAGGGTTCCGGCTAAAAAAAAAAACCGGCGACCCTCCCCCCCCCCCCCTCCCCAGTACCAAACAACCCCCCGGCAAAAAAAAAACCGGCCTGAACAAAAAAACAACAACATAAATATTTCTCGTAAGGCGTATAACAAAAATACAAGCGCATAGGGATACCGCAAATCACACGAAATTCCACTATTGAAAATCGATTATTCGTGGATAGTGGAACAACGAAGTAACGCATTTTCAGCGGGTCTTCAAGCCAACTTAAGCGAATAACTGATGGGTAACTAGATTGTCATATCCCAGTTTTTTTCGGTTAAACTTTAACACTATCAAATATGATTCGCAGTCACTTTGAGCTGAACTGCTTAAAGTTTAACCGAAAAGGACTGGGATAGGACAATCTAGTTACCCATCACTTAGTCACTAAAATTGGCTTGAAGACCCGCTGAAAATGCGTTACTCCGTTGTTCCGCTGTTTACGAATGATCAATTTTCAAATAGTGGAATTTCCGTGTGATTTGTGGTACCTCTATGTGCCTGTATTTTTGTTCTGTGCCTTACGAGAAAGATTTTATGATTTTTTTTTGTTCGGGCACTAAGCAATCTTCACCAACCCCACCACTGCCCACTGAAAAGCTGCGTTTGTGTTGAGATTAAAAATTCCCGTGTCATAGTAGAATTTTCGTTGTGGGGACGGTCGCAGATATTCCAAATGTCATATCTAGAGTAAATGGCGGATAATAAAAAAAATCCTTTTGCAGAATCCAAATAATTCAGTGTATTCAGTTAAATGACCCAAAAATAAGTTGGCTTTTCAGTTAAACTTTAAGGAACAACTTTTCTTTCCAGAACCACTACCGCTTCCTGTGTGATGCCATCAGTGCTTACATCTGCGCATATCCGCAAGACATGTGCTAAGAAACGACATTTTCGGAGGTTTTCACTCCGCCTGCCAGTGACCGGTTCGCAGTTTTTGGACACCTGTCGATTTATTGATTGAAACGACCTGCAGTGATGCCTAGCGGGATAAAACGAATTGCCAAACTTTCTGGTGCATACTAGTGCAGCTTGATGGCGTGAGTGCGGCTTTAAGTTGAAAAGAGTTACTCGATTGGCCAGTGATTGAGAGAGGTTTTTGTATGAAAGTCCAGAAGTATGAGATACTATTATGATGCTTGAGATTTTTCTGTGCGTATGCGTGTATTAGGTCATGTCGCTTTTAGGGACACTAGATCGGTAACTCCGAAATTTCAGATTACGAATTTTAGTATACATGGCCCTATTCTCAAAGCACTTATCTACATCTGACGTGTTGCTTATGTATTCACTTAAGCCAAGAAAATAGATTCACGAAACAGTGAGAAAGTTTTAGAATTATTGCCCCGGATTAATAGATAGGAATATTCACTGCGTAGACTCCGCGTGACGTAGTAGTCCGCATAGAGCGTGGAGCTCGCTTGATATAAATACCGCACCGATATCCGTTATATTAAGACGCCGTTTCGAATTTCGCCGCGCCATGTCATTCTTTGTGGAGCACTATAGGAGGGTTTTCGCGAGCTGGACTAAGCGGAATCACTTTCCAATAGTTATCGCGCTACTTAGGAAAGTTGCCGAACTTTTCACCCAGTTTTCGCGCTTTGGAAACCGAAGCAGCTTTCCCGGAAAGTGATTGCACAAGGCTAGTGGAAAGCTCCGCGGAATGCTTCGAAATGCTTTGGCGGGAATTTTAAAAGTGTGGAAAAGTAGTGCAACATCACTAACAAGAGAAAAAAATGGCAAGCGTTATTAAGGATGACTTCAATGGAATACATTAGAATCAAAGAAACGTCATGTGAACCATATTTATTCTAAAAGGTTTGTAGTTCAACATTTTCCCGGCGATATCGGCTTTCCATACGTTTTCGCGATCAGTACAGAGGGAAAGCGGAAAGTGATTCCAGGAATCGCTTTCGCATAGTATTCGCGATGCGCTTCGCTCGCCGGAAAGTGATCCCGAAATCTCGCGAAAACCCGCCTTATGTCACGCGGCGTTTACGCAGTGAAACGTCTTAACTGCTATACAAGGCAAAATTTTCCAGATTCCTCTTCATTATGCTATTTTCTAGATTCAAGTGAGTAAATATGCAACGTGCCTGGTTCAGATATATGCTTTAATACTGATCATCATCTATCTTTCACGAGGCCCGTTTTGTAAATTTGTATATGTCTGGGTAATTGGCTCACTCTCAAGGCCCGTGTTGGCTATTTTTAATTTTCTGGATGGTTACTGATTTCAGTTATTCGAGTACTTGTTTCAGTTCTTCGAGTTCTTTGGTCAGAAGCTTCCACATTTTTTCTTTATCCATCTGTGTATCTCAGTTTGCTCGTTGCTGAATTTTTTTTTAGTATACCGGGGGTCACGGTGCTTTAAGGTTTTGTATTAAGCTGCATCCCTGTCATTATGCTCCGTTCTCAACCATTCAACTTAGGTTTGGTCGTAAACCGGATGATTCTGCTGATATTTTGTTTATTTTTCGGCCCTTCGTGGCAAAGTTCCTCTTTAAGTCGTAACTAAAGGTATGAACAGAAAAAAACAAAATTGGTTCATCACTAATGTGCTGACCCGTGACAAGGGGTTGTGAACTGCTTAGGCGAAATTGCCTCCGCCGAGAACTGTAGCCGTTTCTATCTTGCAGTTGTTGTGATTGGTAAAATAGGTTCACAAGCCCTTTGGTAGCTCAGTGGTAGAGAGTGGGACATGAAAGCCGAGGATCGTGGGTTCAAATCCCGCCAAAGAAGCATTTCTGTCTGTTCCCAATTGTCCGTTTGATGTCCGTTTCATAAATCTTTTGTCCCCACATTTCAAAATTGGGTGATTTAACATGTTTATGGTTCCCATTATTTCTCGAATCTGGTAGCTCATCCAACTTTTGTTCGGTCCACGTTGATTTCACCGCATTCGGTCCGTCCCTTCGTAAATTTTTGTCTGTTCCAATGCTCAGAGTTGCTTGTGACTGACAGGATTAGAAGATGATGTGTCTCTAAAGGCTGGAAAAAACAGTGCCAGATTCAGGTTTTACTATGCCTCAGATTCGAGGCCTTCCAGAGCAGTCATACACAAATCCCTAATTGTTGGACATAGTGCCCCAACGTCTGGGCATGGTGCTGATATGTTAGGGCACCATGCCGTTAAGCAAGGGCATAAGTACCCTTTAAAAATCTGTTTGAAAAGCAAATTTCCCATTCAGATACTCAGTTCATGAGTTGACAACGTATTTTTACGGGGGCACCATGCCCTTGCTGCAGGGCATGGTGCCCCAACATATGAGCGCCATGCCCATACGATGGGGCATTCCCAGTCGTTGAGGCACCATGTCCAAAATTTGAGGATTTGTGTATGACTGACCTTCAACATTGCAATGACGAAAGTTATCCTCGGTCGGAACGTATCAGAGGATGTAGCAGACACAGATAGGATTCCAGGACAGTGGAAATGCATTTTTTGCACACAAACATCTAATCTGTCTCCAAGGGCAAATCAAAACAGTGAAGGGCTCTACTTGCTTTCTGGGGCATCGGAACTCGGGTATTTGCGAGGTACGGTTTTTATTTCCGACTGTTTACACCAGAATACCCCGGTAGTGTCATAGCCCTGTTCAGTTTCCTGTCAAATTTTGACTGGTAGGCATACAGGCAACTGTGTAGTGGGATCCGGCAAAAAAAATGGCAAAAACACGCGACCCCCCCCCCCCCCCCACACACACACACTATGTTGATAAAATCTAGTATATTTTTTATGAAAAGTATATATAGATGCAAGCGGCTAGAGAGCCGCCATCACGCGATTACATTTAACTCGCGTGTCCAAAGGAAAATCCTTAAGTGCTCGCGGTCGAAACAGCAATTGTTAATAAGATTCTCCAATTCCCTACATATTTACATTCGGGGGGAGGGGTACCCGTTTTTTGGCACGGGGGGGGGGTACCTGGGAGGTTTTTCGCCTTGACCCACTCTAGTAACACCTCTAGAGCAATATGGTTTGTAAAGAAAGGAAGTATTTAATGAAGGGCTACATATTCTTGCATAATACTGTTTGAAATTCTAGGCCAAGTCTGATTGGATATTTTATTCTTCTGCTCATTTTCAAAGTACCGTATAGGAAAGTTGAGGCGAATGTTGGATGGATATTTGAATTGTTTCTGCTTGTTCTCTGTTTTTTGCTTAGGAAGTTTTGTTTATTTTATTGTACATGTCGGAAGTGCATTGCAAGTAATTAGTGTTGACTGGCTTTGAGATACTGCGGGTAAATTTTTCGACCCTTTACATTGTACAAATGATTCTGAGGGTTAATTCTTGCAATGTCTTCTTGCTTCTAGATTATTACGTTTAGTTATTCTGAATCTCAAAAGTATGTTTAAGCTTAGTGTATCTAAAGTCTTCTTTATAGCCAAAACTGTATTCTGTACACAACAATTTGCATGTATAATGTTATTTATACCCTTAGTGTAAGCGTATAGCTGGAAAGAGAAAATATTTACTTTTACAGCTAAATTGTATTAAACTACCAATTGTAAATCCAACCACGTCTTTGTACATTTTTGCTCGCATTTCAGCTGATGTTTTCTTTCCACTTTCTACCTTTCCGGGACTTATTTCCCAGCGTAAAGTCAAACTCGCTTACAGCCGACCCTTGGTGGCGATCAGCTTGTCGATTGTCTCAAGTTTGCAGAAACTTGTCTACGGTCATTAAGGTGTCCTTAAAGGACACCTGAACAATGAAACCATACTCGAACACACCATGGAGAATGCATTTTCAGACATGGCCACGGAGAGCATTCTTCTCCTGAGCGTGACGTTTTCAGAATAGGGATGTTCGTTTCTGGAGGTTTGCACATGCAGACTCCAAGACAAAAAGCGCAATTCATTCAAATCTTGTACAGCGCTGGCCGGATCGTATTGGAATTTCTTCTAGATATACGTTTGGGCTTAACTGGTTAAAAAAATTCCAGAATAAGGGTTGATTGGAGACATTTGTTCATTTCTAAAATTGTTCTGTATTGAAACAAGGACAGATGCAAAATGGAGCAAAAGTCATAGCTTGGAAACACTATTTTGTGTTTGGATTGGGTTTTCTCCAGGCAATGTTAACGGAAGTCATACAGATAGGGATGATACTTGGTACTCTTCATTCAGGTGTCCTAAATTAAAAGGTGTCCTAAAAAAAGCTAAATTATTTTTAAACTTTGGATTAGAATCCACTGAATTATTTTGACACTGCTTAGTGTTTTTATGGCACTTGCAGCCTCTGGCTCAAGTGCCATATACCGATCACAATTCCGTCTGTCGGTCTGTCGGTCGGTCCGAGTTTTTTTGTCCCACATATCCGAGTTAGGGTACTTCCAGATGTGCTAGGACAATGAAACTTGGCAGGCATATCAGGGACCCGACCAAACTAACCTGGAAATAATCAGTTTCCCGATCCGACCATATGGGGGGGGGGGAGTGCGGGGCGCTGGAAACTTGCAAATTTAGGGCATTTTGTCACTTTTTTCTGAGTTAGGGTACTTCTAGATGAGCTAGGACAATGAAACTTGGCAGGAATATCAGGGACCCGACCAAACGAACCTGGAAATAATCAGTTTCCCGATCCGACCATATGCGGGGGAGTGGGGGCGCTCGAAACTTGAAAATTTAGGGCATTTTGACACACTTTTTCGAGTTAGGGTACTTCCAGATGAGCTAGGACAATGAAACTTGGCAGGAATATCAGGGACCTGACCAAAGTAACCTGGAAATAATAAGTTTCCCGATCCGACCATATGCGGGGGAGTTGGGGCGCTGGAAACTTGAAAATTTAGGGCATTTTGTCACACTTTTTCGAGTGAGGGTACTTCCAGATGAGCTAGGACAATGAAACTTGGCAGGAATATCACGGACCCGACCAAACTAACCTGGAAATAATCAGTTTCCCGATCCGACCATATGGGGGGGAGTGCGGGGCGCTGGAAACTTGAAAATTTAGGGCATTTTGTCACACTTTTTCGAGTTAGGGTACTTCCAGTTGTGCTATGACCATGAAACTTGGCAGGCATATCAGAGACCCGACCAAACAAAATTAGGAATAATCAGTTTTCTGATCCGACCATTTGGGGGGGGGTGGAGGGCAGGGGAATCCGGGAAACTGAGAAGTGTGTAACTTTCGAACGGATGATCGGATTGTAATGAAACTTCATAACTGAAGAGAATATATATCTGTAATGTCCCGTTTAAAGTCTTGACCGGATTCGGTAGCCAGGGGGGAGTTGGGGGGGGGGAGACCGGAAATTTCAAGAAACGGTTAGAATGGAGGGATTGGAGTGAAACTTGCTGGGAAGAACAAGCATCTGCTCTAGATCAAGTCCTTTAGACCATTGTACTGGATCCGGACACTTATGGGGGGGGGGCCCGGAATTCCGGTGATGGTGTTTTTTTGGATTTTCACGATGAAACTTGGCAGGCATATCAGGGACCCAATCAAACTGACTTCAAAATAAAAATATTGTCGATCAGATAATGGTGGGGGAGTGGAGGGAGGGGAATCCGCAGGGGAATCCGGGAAATTGAGAAGTGTGTAACTTTCGAACGGATGATCGGATTGTAATGAAACTTCATAACTGAACAGAATATATATCTGTAATGTCCCGTTTAAAGTCTTGACCGGATTCGGTAGCCAGGGGGGAGTTGGGGGGGGGGGGGAGACCGGAAATTTCAAGAAACGGTTAGAATGGAGGGATCGGAGTGAAACTTGCTGGGAAGAACAAGCATCTGCTCTAGATAAGTCCTTTAGGCCATTGTACTTGATCCGGACACTTATGGGGGGGGGGGTCCCGGAATTCCGGTGATGGTGGTTTTGGGGATTTTCACGATGAAACTTGGCAGGCATATCAGGGACCCAATCAAACTGACTTCAAAATAAAAATTTTGTCGATCAGATAATGGTGGGGGGAGTGGAGGGAGGGGAATCTGAAATTTTCAGTCATGCGTAATTTTGGAATGGTTGATCGGATTCGAGTGAAATTTAAGAATTCAACAGAGGACATTTCTCCGATGATTTTTTTCATATCCGGACCGGATCCGGCAACTATTGGGGGGGGGGGGAAATACGTGCCCCGTTTAGAATGGAGGGATCGGGATGGAACTTTGTGGGAAGAACAAACAGATGCTCTAGGTAAGTCATTTGCTGAATCGGATTGGCTACGTGCACCGCGGGGGAGCTGGGTGGGGGGGGGGGGTGGACCGGAAATCTCGAGAAACGGTTAGAATGATGGTATCGGAGTGAAACTTGCTGGGAAGAACAAACATCTGGTCCATATAAATCTTTTACATAATTTGACTGGATCCGGACACTTGAGGGGGGGGGGGGAGGAGGGATATCCCGGAATTCCGTTTTGGGGGGATTTTCACGACGAAACTTGGAAGGCATATCAGGGACCCGGTCAAACTGACTTGGAATAAAAAAAAAATCCTCGATATGATAATCTTGGGGGGGGGGGAGTTGAGGGAGGGGAATCCGGAATATTGAGTCATGCGTAACTTTGGAACGGGTGATCGGATTCGAGTGAAATTTAATAATTAAACAGAGGACATTTTTCTCTTGTGACCTTTTTCATTTCCGGACCGAATCCGGCAATTATCGGGGGGAGGGCGGAAAATACTTGACCCGCTTAGACTGGTGTGATCTGGATCGAACTTCGTGGGAATGACAAACAGATGCTCTGGATTAATCATTTACAGAACAGGATTGGCTCCGGTTATTGTGGGTGGAGTTGGAGGAGGGGGAGGGGGGTCTGGGATTCCGGTGATCGCGCGTTAAGGTACTTCCAGATGTGCTAGGACGATGAAACTTCGCTGGAATATTGGAGACTCAACAACATTTGCTTAGAAATTGCTACTTCCCAAATCCGATTATTCCTTAAAGTACCAATCTTGACCGCAAAGTAAAAAAAATACTTTTAAGCAATATATGCATTTTCGTGATGCCCATCAGCCCATTAGCAGTTTTGCCTTAAGGGTTTTGCTTACAAATGAAGTTCCAGCTCCCTTATAGCGCGCATCTCAACCGCAAAGTCGAAACTTACTCTTGATCAATCAAATCATCTTGACACATGCAAGTGCCATATGAGCTTACAGCTCTTGTTTTTTTGTTTTGCACCTAGGCCTCTAGTAATGACGCCCAGAATGTGCAGTCCTGGCGCGACAAGTCGAAGTTCAACCCGACGCGGAGAATTTGAATTTCAACAAAACGTGCATTGCAATGGCTAATGAAGCGAAGCTCAGGAAATGTTCAACTCTAGACAGAACGTCACTCTGAAGAAAGCCCGGAGTCGAGTCCGAGTCCGCAGCTCTGGCGGACGGACAGCTCCGTGAAAGACGAGTCCGAGTCCTTGAAAAAAACGTCTCGAGATGAGTCCAGAGTCCGAGTCCACCAGCTCTGAAACACGCCAGTGAACCTCGGGAAGAACGAGAAATGTCGCCCGAACGGTGACTCAATCCTATGTCAATCAATCAACGGCATTCGTTGTGGACAGCTGTGGTGACGCTTCCGGCTCTTCGCTAGGCACACGACGATTCTTCATCGGCACAAAGAGTTACCCATCAAGAAGAGTTAGTCATGCCTCAATCTTTTCAAGAAGGACCGTGCTTTCGGACTGATACACTTATGGTGGGTTTACACACTGCGTAAAATCCGAGCGTATTTTAGGCACGTATTTGAGCTTGAAAAGATTTCTAGCAATACGGACATATTTAGATACAAACCGCACCGATTTCTCAAATACGTCCGTACTGCTAGAGATCTTTCCAAGCCCAAATACATGCATAAAATACGGTCGGATTTCAAATACCCTCAGATTTTACGCAGTGTGTAAATGCACCATTAGACGACTTCATTAGCAGTTACAGCGCATTAGTGTTCTATTTGTTTACGAAAAGGGTCCAGCAAATAGGACAATTCGACAAGAAAAGAGCTGGTTTTAAAGTTCAAACGAATAGGGCAGAGATAGGACAGTCTAGTTATCAGTTATACACTTCAGTAGACTTGAAGACCCGATGCGTTATTTCGTTGCTCCAGGGACCCATACCTTTCCTGTAATGACTCGCCATTCAGGGGGCTTGTCATTTCCTATGCTTCTATGTTGCTATGTTGCCCGAGCCTCACCTAGTTTCCAAAAATTCCGCTTAGGTCGAATCGGCGTTCTAGATAGACAAAATTTGTTGGGACTATTCAGCATGCCACCAGGTACCTAAGCTAGGACAAAAGATCCAGGATACTCTTCCATTACAGAGAAATATTCCTAATTAAGCACAACAGCTGCGAAAAATCTTGTCTATCTGGATAGTCGGGTATTTTATCCCCGTGGGTATTTCTCGAACTATCTGACGCTCGGTCAAGAGCGCATCAAAAATCTCTTATTGACAAGCCCCCTGAATGGCGAGTCATTGCAGGAAATTTATGGGTCCCTGGTTGCTCCTTTATTCAGTATAATCGATTTTCATCGAATGAACTTTTTCTTTCGGATCTGTGGTGCCTCTACATGCTTGCACATCTATGCTTGACATATTTGGCAACTACAAAGGTGAGCGATTGCCGAAAAATAAATCTTTTCTGGGTCGAGACGCCTTCTTCAAGGACTTGGACTTGTCTCTGACTCGGATTTGCTGGACTCGCAGCAGCTCTGAATAATACACAGTATTGTCATGATAACCGACTGTGTGGCGCTTTGATCAGTCGTGGGCTAAATTTTCCCAACGTCTTCATAGTACTGCACTGGTGTTTAAGTACGTATCGGCACTTGAAATGTTGCATGTTTAATCCCTTGAACCCAGCTTGAACCTATAAATTAAATAATATTACAAAGAAAATTCTCAAAGTTTGCTCCGGAATAAAAGATGTGATGCTCTACTTCGTAGAACGGAGCGTGACCCATTAAGGTGAGGCTTCACCTTCCGGATTCCAGATAGCCGTTTTCGTCGAGACGGATCTGGAAGGTGAAGCCATGCCAAAAACGCCTGGAAGTCCGGGGTGTTAGACGCCCCAGATTCCGGATGTCTGGAAGGTGCCATAGAGACAACCCGTTCGAGAGACACAACAAATATGCAAATGTAGGAAGAAAAGGGAAAGTGATTGACAGTTGTCGTTGGGATGCAAGAGATATTTGAAATGTAAAGGGGACATCTAAGAATTGTTGAAGAACAGCAAATTTATCTGTCATCATTATCATGAAAATCTGGAAGGGCTGGCTTGACTATGTGGAAGTCCCGGACGTCTGGGAATCCGGAAGGTGAAGCCTGGCTTTTAGCCAGCAAAGAGTGCAGCCGCTGACACATATAACGCTTCGGCTGACGGCGCTGTTTCGAATTACGTGGCGTCATTTGAGGTGGCACTCTTTGCGGGCTAACATGTTAAGCTCGATTCTACGCAGCGAACAAAGTACTTCTTGGAACAGAATTCGGTACACTTCTTTTTGTTCTTAGTCTTAATATTGAGATTCAAGTGATTATATAATGGAGCCTGTCAGGTGCCGACACATGCTTTAAAAGCTGACTACCCATGCGCATTTTGCTCCGACGAGTGTTCGCGTATCGTGCTATTGATGCGAAAAACGGTTATCTGAATTTTGACTAGTTTTTGCTGGAAATCAGTGGGCCCGGGAAAAGGCTTAAAACAGCCAAAGCAAAAGCAGACCCTAGTTCTACAGTACTGAATTAGTTTTCAGTACTGGAAGGAACAAACAAGAAATTGGGCGAGATGTGCTTGAAGTCGTTTTCCGCGGCAAAATCGTGGGCCACATGCTTCTGACAGTTTGTCGTGGAAACACGATTGTATGCCACACAGTCGGGCCACAAGTTGAAACTCGCGGAAACGCCGTTTAGTGTGTTTTTTTTAGCGGTAATTTCATATTTCTGAAAATAAAAATAAGATCTCAGTAAATACAACTTCATGCTTACGTCCTTACCACTCTGCGCAAAAAGGACCTATGTCGTATGTCTTTATGCTTGATAGAGTACAGAGGCGTTACTAGCCAAAATGTTTGGGGGGGGACGAGGCATTTACCGACTGGCTGGAAATTTTTACGGACTGTTTTCAACAACAAAAATTCCATTTTTGAAAAAAAATCGACTGATTTTCAGAAAAATCCGCTGATTTTCAGAAAAACAGACTGTTTTGATGACAAAAATCAACTGTTTTGACGAAAAATCGCGGCACTTCGCACCGACTCGGTTATTTTTTACCGACTGGCCGACAGCATCGGGGGGGGGGGGGGCTCCCCCCCCCTCCCCCAGTCGTGACGCCCCTGATAGCGTATAGTTAATTTTAGTATTTAGACTTTATTTTGCAGCTTGAATTTCGCGCCAAATTCGATATACAAAATCGAAAATCACCTCGACAGTTGTTTGTGGAATCTGAGCCGCAAAGCGAGCCACAAAAACCTTGGTGGTCACAGAGACACACTTGTGGGCCACACAAAACCGACAGCGGAAAAACGCCTTTGGCTGTCCTAGGGACTACTTTTATACTTCCGCATTGCTTTTTTTTTATTATTATTATTTCGAAGAAACGGTAAGCTAAAAGCTGACGATTTGTGACAAGTTCGGTTAAAGATGTCTGCCGTGAGATTATAGGAAGTACTATGATAACTTAACTGAGCGTTATCGGGACCGAACCGAACGAGATGTAGATCCACTCAGTTGTTTGAAGGAATATGTAGCCCGTTGGCTGGGACTGTATTTCCTACTAATCAGCGTTGCAAACGTCCGAAGTAGTGAGGCTTAGAACGCACCAGCGCCACTTGCACGAGACCCATGGGTTTCAGATAGTATTATGATTGGTGGTGGCGTTGCTTCTGGTATTTCTTCAAAAATTGTAGACAATAGAAAACAACCAGCCTAGAAACAATAGAACAATTAAGATTAACAAAAAGACAATGATCTTGGAGCAAGTTTGGAAACAAAAAATAGAAGTTACTCGAAGATATCTCGTACGTTCTTGCTCACACTAAGGTGTGAATTCTCCAATTCTGCCATTATAAAACATATGTTCACCAACTCGACACCGGGGCACACCGCACAACTAAGCCCCCCCCACGCACACATGCGGTGACTGTCCGCACACACAACTGGTCGGCGTGGTAGTTGGTGGTTAGTGCGACAACGCAGCTATGTGCAGCAAGTTTACCAACAGACAGGAATGTGACCAGGGGCGTCCCGAAGGGGGGGCGCATCGCCCCCCCCCCCCCCTACGTTTTGGGCATTCGGTCAAATTTTCGCCGAAGGCGAAAATTCGGTGAAAACGGGCATCGCGGCAAAGCCGTGATGCCCTTTTCATAAAATCGTTTGTCCCCGCATTTCGAAATTGGGTGATTTAACGTTTTTATTGGTTCCCCTTTCTTTATCGAATTTGCTAATTCATCCGACTTTTGTTCACTCCTCATCGATTTCACCGCATTCGGTCTGTCCCTTCGTAAATTTGGTGATTTAACCTGTTTATTTGGTCTCATTAGTTAGCGAATTCGGTAATTCACCAGACTCTTCTCGAGTCCGTATCTGTTCTATCACATTCGGTCAGTTCATTTCATAATTCGGTCATTAATCAGAGGCATTTGGTTCTGATTCGTGACCGAATTCGATAATTCATCAAACTTTTGTTCAGTCCGCATCAGTTTCGCTGCATTCGGTCCGTCCTTGCGTAAATTCGGTGATTTAGCCTGATAGGTTTGCAAAATTGAGGTTTGCAAAATTCTTGCAGTTCTTGTCTTGCCCTGCAGCACCGTCACTCATAATCTTGATACACCTGAGACCGGGTAAAATATTTTCAGAAAACTTATCAGTTCAGGATCTACCAAGACCCACTTCTTTTACCTTACCTTGCCAAAATTACCGTAAAATGGAAAGAAGAGTACCTGCATAAGGCTACATACTTGAACATCTCGAGATTTAAAGTCCTAAAGGTAGGTAAGAAGCTAAAAAAAATTCAAGGTCGTATTCAATTTCCCTGATTTTTGTCGAATTTTTCCGAAAAAAAAGTTTTTCGCCGAAAAAATATTTGGGGAAGGTCCAGAACCCTGGTAGATCATTCTGAGAAATTTTCGTCAAAATCTGATAAATCGAATGTTTGCCTGGCTTTATTTCGCTGGAATGACCCCTGTTTATTTTGTCTCACTCTTTACCGAATTCGGTAATTCGGTCAGTCCATTTCATTATTAAATTCGGTGAGATTTATTTGATTCTGATTCGTTGCCGAATATGGTAATTCACCGTATTTTTCTTTAGTCCGTTTCTATTACTAGACTTGCCGGATTCAGTTGTTTTAGGTGGTTCTAATCAGAGTCTTATTCCATACGAAATTCGGTTGTAACACCGCTCTCGAACTGTTCCTTATTTTTTTTAGTTAGTTTTTCGGTATAGTACAATTCATTAGTTGCTCCAACTCAGTTACTGAGTTCGGTAACTTAAGTGGCATTTATTTAGCTGTCGTTCTTTATCATTTGCGGTAGGTTCAACTGGTTGCTGTTCATTTTTTTACTTCTTAGGATTGCAGTACTTCAGGAATAAGCACGTCTCTTGACGTGAAAACTAGCCTACTTTTATTTGTTGTAAATACCGAACAAATGTACTTTATGTCCACTTTACCCTGGATCGCCCCTTTCGTTGCCATACAACTCTGGGATGAATGTATTAGCTTGGGGTCGCAGAAAGGCACTTTTATCTTCAGTGTTTCCACGAAATTTCGCCTGCGGCGCATTTCGCAGTCTTCACTAGTTAGAAAAAGGTTGCCTTATTTAATTGACGTTTGAGGCTTGGAATTTTGGGGGCTTGAAGTGTATTAAAAGCTAGAATTTGCATGGGAAGTAGTTAAATGTTGCCAGAAAAAAAAAGCGGATTCAAAAATTTCGCCTGCGGCGCCTTAATTGATCATGGGCACAGCCGTTAGCGACGTTGTCGCTATGCAGCAACACCAGTTGGTTGAGAGTATTTCAAGTCCTGTTGGCAAAACTCCGTAAAAAAGAAAACAGAAGCGGAAAAGCGTGAAAGCGCGCCAATTTTTCTCTTTAGACGTGTTTGTATATACTCTGCAACGTTTTACGTTGTAGCTTCATGAAGGCAACTCACTGTGTTTTTACAATTTTTGTTAATAACTTCAGTTAAAAATCAGGTACCGATTCGGTCAATTTTACCAGGTGCCCCCCCCCCCCCCCCCCCCAATGAAGAAAGGCTCAGGACGCCCCTGGGAATGTCTGTCCTACTGTGGGCATTAAGGCAACATCAATATTTTAAATTGATCATTTCCGCCGGTGAATTGTCTGGTCAGAAAGCAAAACTGGAACATTCAGCCATCTAGCAGAAATTCCCCGGATTAGATTACTCGCTACTAGCGCCTGATAGCTGCAGCGGGCCGCGAAAGTTCAGCGGTTTTAAAGAAGAAATCATCATGGCGTCCTGTTGATGGTGTTTTTGTTGCAAACTTATTGTAAACATTATGCTCTTGGTCTATTCTAAGACATGTTCGAGAAATTAGGGAGCATATCTAATGTGATGACATATAAAGCTAATTGTTTTGATAATGTACACCAAAGGGAAAGGCAGCACAGTCCCATCGGACGCTCAAGCTAGAGAAAAGTAAGCTTTCATAATTATTTTTATTCTTTGTCTGTGTAGGTTAATGGCTAAACTAGTGCTTTCTATTGTATACCTAAACATTATTTTTTGAGTATAGCTTGTTTATAGAAAGGTCCTGTCAAGTTTTTTTTTTTACAAGAAATTCTGTAAAGCTATCACAGTTTACTGCAGGTCTATTGCCTACCTAGGTTCCAGTCAAATTTTATTTCTGCACTAGGTCAGTAAACAAAAAATTATGCTGGAAAACTTCTAAAAGATCAAATAGACTGTGGAGGATAGGCCTGGAAAATGAGTTTATGCTTTCTAAACGTTCAAATAAGAAAGAGCATAATTGCAGGAGGGATATCCAATCTCGGGCAAGATTTCAAATTTCCAGAGAAGTCTTTCCTTCAAAATAATACATCTGGCTTAAAAAGGAACCAACTAATATGATAAACATACAAGATTGAAGCTAATTGAATGGTTTACATATTGGAAAAATAAATATTGCTTCAGTCAGCTTCAAACTTTCTAGTTGAGCATATTTTTCTTTTCAAACAAGATCCCCTCATTTTGACCTTGCCTTGATTGACTACAAAATGATGGAAAAGGTAGGGTTAGTGAAGTCAGTAGCCAGAAAATCCTTTTACAGAGCAGCTTTAAAACAAAGAAAAGGCACAGAATTTGAATATTTTTGGACACATGATTGTTCAAAAGTCATATTTTGCCTCTTGACTGTCAGGACAGCATGTACATTTCATTTTGACGTTTTTGCGCCAAAAATCGAGGTAGTGTAAAAATGAGGTCATGTACCAGTCTACCATAAATCCCTGATTTTTGGATACCCTGGATATATCTAGCATTTGGCATAGCCTATGCCTGAACGCTGGATACCCTATGCCAAATGCTGGATACCTGTTGTTAACCTAACCCTGACCTACCTCAATATAAAGGAGTTCTGATGGTTGACTTTCTAGCTTCACTCTAAATCATCAGTATTTTACTGGGTTACAGTATCCAGCACCTGGCATAGTGTATCCAGCGTTAGGCATAGGGTATGCCAAGCGCTAGACATATCCAGCGTTTGGCATAGGGTATCCAAAAATCAGGGGTTTGTGGATGACTGTCATGTATCCCTCGTGCAATATTTTTAAACTCAATCCAAAAGGCAAAAAAGACTACCTGAATTCAAAATTTTAGATTTGGCTAACAGAGTGTTTCTCAAATTGTTTGACCACTAGTGCATCATTGAGTATGCTATGCTTACTCCTGGATTGTGCCTTTTTTATCTAATTGCTGCTATAAAAAATCAAGTGTTGGGTATGCATTGGCAGGGTAAAATGAGGGGGCCTTGGCGTTACTGTGGCATTGGCCTTATGCCACCACCAAAATAAAACGGGATCTGTAATTTTGGTAAATAACATCCATTATTTATAAGTGTTGGTTAGGACAAACCCGTTAAATGTAATAGTGAACATACATAGTGCCAATTCACCTCTGCAAGTTGTATCAATAAAACTACATCTATCTATATATCTAAACTCAGGCCCCAAATGGCCCATTTTATTGTTTCAGTCCCAGTCAACCACAAACCATGATTTTTAGATACCCTATGCCAAACACTGGGTGTATCTAGCATTTGGCATACCTTATGCCTAAAGCTGGATAAACTATGCCTAATGATTGATGGTTTGAATGAACCCAGAAATTAACCAGTCAGAATTCATCTATAGTGGGGTAGGTCAGGGTTAGGGAACTAACTGGTATCCAGCATTTATTGTTATTATTATTATTTTTATGAATCCTTCAAAAGTGAAGAGTAAAAGAAACAGAAACATTGTTTATCCTACAGCCTATCCAGCGTTAGCCATAGGGCATGCCAAACACTAGATACACCTGTCGTTTGGCATAGGTCATAAGAAAATCAGGGGTTTGTGGTTGACTGCTCAATCCCCCCAAAAAGAGTGGTCATTCTATGCATTCTAGCCATCATTTATGCACATTCGTGAAAACACCACTACAACAGATGTTACTGCGTTCTTCCAAATTACTGTCAATCTCAGAATCTTGTGCAGTTCCTTCAGGAAAGCCTTTCTGGAAACAGCATGGCTTTCACTCAAAGAATGGAATGGTACTGGTTGTACTCTTGTCTATGTAACTTGGAGAATCGTTTTTTAAGCTTCCTCAGCTAGCGCATCAGCATCTCCTGGGATACCTGTTTGACAGGACCCACATCACATATTTATTGTCTCAGATAAAACCTAAGTGAGAACTATCAAGTGATTCTTTAATCAGCAAGTATAACAGTAGTCTTGTTTGGGACACAAGCTTACAAATGGCAGAGAGGGTCTGCTGATTCTTCCTTAAGCAATCCAAATCCCAGTCTATTCCTATTAATAACCTGGACGTTTATCAAAGAAACCTCACTCACCAAAATCGCTCTCTAAACCTCTACCTTGAATGTTCTGATAGCAAAAGTTCATTTTCTTGATAAGACGGTTATGCATTGGGGATCCAACAGTTTGGTTTGAACCATATGTGTGGCAACAAAAAGAAAAAACTGGAACCGTGAGGAATGGTTCCCTCATGGTTCCAAGGCGATTACCCCTCCCTTCACCCCCCACG
Source organism: Branchinecta sandiegonensis (assembly GCA_030848855.1). Lineage (NCBI taxonomy): Eukaryota > Metazoa > Arthropoda > Branchiopoda > Anostraca > Branchinectidae > Branchinecta > Branchinecta sandiegonensis. The sequence goes on along the minus strand of JAUPMV010000003.1, from coordinate 9,415,257 downwards.
GGAGACTGAACCGGAAAAAGGAAGGTTTCGCACATTTTTATTGCATAATATGAGTCTCTATACTTACAGAATACTAATAGAAATACTACATGTCATAATAGAAATACTACATGTCATACTGCCCGACTCCCCAATTTTTTATGGGATCTGCATTTCCTCCTATATTGTGTGAATATCCAGCAGTTTCTCAACTGCTTATGACAATTAAATACTTTGCCTAGGTCCCTGCAAGAAATGGTTGTGCTATGTTATAGCACCTTATCGACATGTGAGTTCATATTAAGAAAAAAAAAACTTACTTTGAGGGTTAAAAAACATGTTTTTTAGCATAAGTTCTGAGTGAGTAACTATTTTTTTTTGAAAACGTGTTTTCTCCTTCATAAAGTAGATGTCTCTTATGTACTGCGAGCACAGATGAAAATAACGAATAGTTCCGAGAGTTTCATACTACCCAACTCCCCTATAGATTCTATCGAAATACTTTTACTCAAAGTGAGAAGTTCAATTACAACAAAAGAAGCATGCCTGACTGTAATGTGGAATACCTCCTACTCTCCACTGTTCTTAGGAAAGCTATAAATATCGGTTAATCACATATCTCCTGTTTTGCACATCTTATCCATCTATTCTTTCCAGTCATCACAAATTGGGGTATGACTATAGTGATAATTTTCAAAGGCATTTGTGACTTACATACAATTAATGGTTGTAATTAGTGGATTGATAAATTGCAATTAATGGATTGGTAGGCCTGTGTACTATTAGCTGATAGTGTTGCCCTGGCAGAAAGGTAACACAACAGGAATCTTGCCATCAAAAGAGTTGCCAGAGATACTGACTGCTCTTATGAAGCACTCAATTGGCGATCCTCAAGTTCTTTGAACCAATAGACTGGATTTGGTCATCACTCAGAGATTTTTAGTACTACCATTTATTTATGCTGTGAGGTAGGCCAAAAACTCAGGCCACGAAAGGCCCATTGTCTCAGTCCCCCCAAACTAAACAGCTGATGGCAAACTATCACTATATTATATACACTTTATGAAACCACCACTCATTATAGCACTTTCTATCGTGTCCTTCAAAATTTTAAAGCTGCCCGGTCTTCCCTTCAGTTGCAGGAACTTGGGCAGTTGCTTCAGGCAGACCTTTGTGACAACAGCATGCAGGTCTACACTCAAAATGTGGCAGAGTACTACCATACCTAGATTACACACCATCAGAATTTAGATTGCTAGTTTTAAGAAAAAGATTGCATCACCATGTCTTTTCCCATAGACAGATATATGAACCTTGATGCACAAAAGCCAGAAGGGCCATTGCACCAAATAAAGCAATAAAAACATTTAAAACATTAACATAGAAGGTCAAAAATCCAATTGAAATTTTAGCTTTAGCATGTCCAACCTCAGTTTGTTGAAAAGAGAAGCTGAATGAGTAAATTTATGTGTTTAGATGTTCTGTAAAGCAGTAATATGCGATGAATATAGCTATGTTTGTTTACCATCTATTAGGACTCAAAGATTACTTGCAACTTCTCCCTGAGGATGTCGTGAAAGTTCTTGGGGAACCCAGAACCCAACTTTCTTTGTCCAGACTTGGGACTGACTCACATATTGGAGAGTGTGTTTTTATGAAGTGGATTTCAGGTGATGTGACATGAGTTAAAACCTAAAATCTGTTTTCTTTTTCAGGTTGGCATTGTATGTTTATGAGTACCTGTTACACGTTGGAGCACAGAAAGCAGCTCAGACATTCCTTTCCGAGGTAAGACTGAAGTCTGATTAATTTATAAGGAAATTCGTTGGTCTCCTTGATTTGGGGAATATAAATGATAAAGTTTGAGAAGTTTTAATTTTGAAACCCTAACAAAGTTTGAACCTTGAACCTTGAAAAAAGGATGGCAAGTACAACACAAATTGAGGACGACAGTGACGATAGGTAGAACCTTTTGGAACAATCTAGGGCATTGGTGCTACGTGTGCTAACCCTCCTTTAAGACAATATTAAAAGGTTTCGAAGACCCTCCTGAAAGTCACTGTTCTATAACATAAAGTTGGTCATATCAAAATCTGCCTTTGGTGCCTAGTTGGAGGAAAGCAGACACAAAGATTTGGTATGGGTTTAGTCTGATTCGTTAAAAAGGAAAATGTTTTGCCACTTTTTAGTAGTGTTCATTTATAAAAATCCACTCTTGCCCCTGCTCCAGCCAGTTTTCGTTTCTCATATTTTCTTTTTAAACCAATGAACCATAACTGGTATCAAGTTAAAACTTTGTAAACTAGTTGTCAATGGTGCCTTGTCTAGATATGCTTTTTGGTGGTCCCATCCCCAGGGCTATGGCCTATATTTGAAAATTCGGTCTAGTATTAGCCTGTATTGAGTCGCAACCCCTATATTATCCAATATGTCAGCTTATGCTTGTTTTTTGCTAAATCTAAGTTCCCAAAACCCCCTACCAGACCATTTTTGCAAATTATTTGTCTGTAATTTTTCTTCCCCTTAGGTTTCTCATTAAGGCCTATCATCCTTGATGATGTTATGTTCTTTGTTTTAGTTAAGCTACTAGCTAATTTTGCCAGAGTCATCATTTGTAACTTGCACAAGGGTCGGTTATGGGAATTTTCTAGCCAAATAAGTTATTTTGCTTGTCCTGTATTTTTTATGTGAAAATCCTTAGATCTTGTTCACTATATTTTTTATGTGAAAAACCTTAGATCTTGTTACCTTGTTACATATGTGTTAGTCTTAAGTCACTCCCAGGACTGCCCATCCCAATACCCACTCCTTTCTGGGGAAACTGGGCTGAGACTGCCCAGGGACTTAAGTTCTTAACTTCACCACGGTTGGAGTTAGGACGATAAAAGGTCATTTACTTACGGATCCTAGGGTCTGGGAGGATTTAGTAGTATTGCACCTCCCCCGCCCTTGGTAGGCAACTGGGCCCAGATTGCCATGACCTTGCAACGCGTATCAAGGATCTCAGTAGATCTGGTGTACTTATTGTCTAGTGCTCTAGATGTGCCGTTGGTAGGGGTCTCACTCCACACACCCTCTGGGTTCAGGAGCAACTGGGCCCTTGTTGCCCAGTGGCTTAAAGACCTAATAGAAACATTCTGTTTACCTTCTCTTAGGGATCGCATGCCACGGGGTTGTTGATTACCACAGATTATTTGGGTGAAAGTACAACCTAAGCGACTCCCTAGGCCGTTCTCTGCGGTAGCGGTGTGCGTTTCCTACTATTCACCTGGTCAGCCCGCTGCCGCAAGAAAGGCGTTTTGGGGGAAGCTGCAGGAATCAACGGATTACATCCAGAGAACACATCCATATTTCGGAGTAGTTATACTAGGAGATGGTAACGAGCTGGATACTAAATCGCTGGCCAGGTCACTTGGTCTTAAAAGCGTGGTTAATTTCTCGACAACCAAAGGTGAAACTTCTCTGGATGTGATCCTGACAAACCTTTCTAAATATTATCAAAATCCGAGTAAACTAGCACCACTTGGTGGTAGTTACCACTATATGCTCCAGTGGAACCCTTTTGAGAAAGTAAAGATTCAATATTTGGTAACTGAGGTTACTTCTAGACCAATCACAGACCCTGGTCTGTTGCAGTTCGGAAACTGGATTACAGAGGAGAACTGGACCTTGGTTTCCGCAGCGAAGGACTTGGATTCCCAAGTTGAGGAATTTCATGGTAAAATTAATGAAAAATTTCTTGAGTGTTTCCCTGAGCGTAAAACTAAATTTTGTTCTAGTGATAAACCGTATGTAAATTCAAAACTAAAGCGACTAATTAAGCGTAAATCACACCTGATTCGAAATGATAAAAAAGAGCAAGCAAAAAAATTGGCAAATGAAATTAAGTGGAAAATAAAAGAAGCTCAGGCTAATTATTACAGAAATGAGGTGGATCATCTGTTGGAGTCAAAGCCTTCGCAGTTCTTCAGTAAAGTTAAAAGTCTGACTGGAAAAAGTTCTCAACCAGTTGACTTCATGAGGGAGGAGCCACCAGAGAAAACTGCGAATGATTTAAATGCCCATTTCGCTGCAGCTGTCCAGTCTTATCCACCTCTTCCACCTGAAGACCCTCCACAAAATTTAACTGCTCCTTCAATTGATAATTTAATGCCTGATATTTCTTTGTCAAGTGTAACCCGTAAACTTTCTAAGCTAAAAAGAACTTCTGTTGCTCCTTTTGATATTCCAGTTGTTCTCGTTAAAGCATTTGCTAAAGAATTAGCTTTCCCCCTTCAGATAATCTACAATAACATAACGCGAACAGGTTATTTTCCAAAGAAATGGAAGAAAGGTTTTATCACCCCCATTCCAAAGAAAGGAGCACCTAATGATTTCTCTGGTGTACGGCCGATCACAGTTACATCAATTTTCAGCAGAATTTACGAAAGTTTTGTTGCCACATGGCTTAAAGAATATCTTTTAAAAGTAACTGATCGAAAGCAGTTTGGTAACATTCCTAAGTGTTCGACATTCCATTACCTAGTTAATTTGATTGATTTTATTTTAAAACATCTCGATGAACCTGGCAAATGGATAAATTTAATTGCAATTGATTTTAAAAAGGCATTTGACCTTGTTGACCATGAAATTCTTTTAGAAAAAATGGCGGAAAAAAATATACCCGATTTTATCGTCAAAATCATCAAGAGCTTCTTGACAAATAGAGAGCAAACTGTAAAGTATAAAGGCCATTTTTCTACTTCTTTACCAGTTTTTTGTGGAGTTCCACAAGGAACTGTGATCGGTCCGCTGTGCTTCCTCCTCATGATAAATGAAATTGCTGCTGGGTTGGAGGACAGATGGAAATACGTTGACGATTTGTCCTTAGCGGAAGTCGTATCTGAGGATCTGAAAAGTAACGCTGCCGGTTTCATCGACCAGGTTACCTCAGAGGCGACTGAAATGAATATGGTCGTGAATAAAGACAAGTGCTCGGTTACGACCTTTTCTTTTCTTAGAAAAACTCGGCCGTCTTTCGAGCCTCCTATCGACCCTGGGCTCATCAGTGATAAAATAACGCTATTAGGTGTAGTGATCTCTTCTGACCTTTCGTGGCATGAAAATACAAAGACAGTTGTAAAGAAAGCTAACAGCGCAATTCAAATGCTAAAAACACTGAAAAAGTTTCGGGTTCCTAAGGACAAGCTAAAGCTAATGTTTTGCTCTTTCATTCGACCCTTAGTCGAATATGCTTGTCCAGTTTGGCACTTTGCTCTTACCCAAGGTGAAAGTGATAAAATAGAGCGAGTTCAGAAGAGATCGCTGCAAATTATCTATGGCGGTTCCCGCCTACCATACTCTTTTTACCTCATAGAATTTAAAATTGAATCCCTTTCTTCCCGCCGCGAAAAACTATGCCGAAACTTTGGCTCCTCCCTTCTCCAGCACCCCATGTCCCGTTCTTTCCTTCCCCCACCCTTTGTTCCTGTAAGATCTCGTCCCCCCCGAGAAGTGGCTGAAAAGGTTCCCAAACTGACCCCAATCTACTGTAACACTATGCGCTACAGTAGAAGCTTTGTGCCGAGCTTCGTAAAGCAGTACAATGCTCTTTAGCACTTTTCTGCCTTGTTACTTTTTTTTTTTTTTTTTTTAAATTATCTGTTGACAAGTTATTTGATCTTTACTTATGACTACAAAAACATCGTATTTGGGCTCTGCCCACGAGAGATATGTTTTGCTTTATTATTAAATAAATTGAAAAAATTGAATTGGGTTTGTTTAGATTTGAACTCGATTGCCGAGTTGCTGTTTTGGCTCGAGAAAAAAACCAGGCGCAACGTCTTCTTTTCTAGATGACGGAATTTTCCAGGATTGATTAGCAAAGAATTATAAGACCTAACTGATAATTTTTGTATGTCTTCAATCACAGGTACCACACTGGTCTTGGTTTTATAATTTATTTGTATTTGTATTAAACAGTTGGAGCATTAGATGGAAATTATTATTTTGACCCTTGGCTCCCTACGTGACATAACAGCTGTCCGGTATAATCGGCTGAGATTTAGTCCAGACAGAGTTATTTCAAACCTAGGATTTTTTTATTTTTTTTTAATTTGCTCATTGTCTTACGGTGTTTTTAGTGGGTTTGAACATTCATAGTGACAATAGGGATGGTTAGCATTGCGTGTGTGGTAGAATTACCATTTTTTGTGGCCCGCTTTAAGCTCGTAAATTTAGAAGTACGATGAAATTTCGTATACAGGTCCTAGGGTCCAGAAGTGCCCTTTGAAGTTGCATCTCCTCCGCCCTCCAGTGGCTCATTTTCCCAAGTACTTGCGCACATGTTTACAGAAAATTGAGGATATCAGCTTTCTTTATTCCCGGAATGGCCTTGCCGGCGCATTTTAACTATATTTTGCTTGTCATAAATTGTTCTCGTCTTTTCGTCCACGTGATCAGTGCAACCCAATAGGTACAAGCACTGAGCTGGAGGACATAAATTCATTTTTATTTTTTTGCAGATTCGCTGGGAAAAGAACATCACATTAGGAGAGCCTCCTGGATTTCTACATTCTTGGTGGTGGTAAGTACAGCTATAGAATTTATCTAATTTTTCCCTAAATAACAGCTCGATATGCGAAGGGTCCACAAGATTACCGAAGGTTTCATTCTCACTATCAAGAAGCTTGTGCTACTGTGCCTCATCCTCAGAACTTATTTTAGGGATCCCAAAACTGCAAGTGGAGGGATACCTATGACGTCGTAACAGTTGTCCGTCTGTCCGTCCGTCTGTCAACACGATACCTCTCGAACGGAATGAGATATTTTGATGAAACTTTGCGTGAGGATTCGTTGGGTCAAGGGATAGGTCGATTTCGTAGATAGGCTCTGTAGCCTTACATTTAGGGGTGGGGGTTCAAATTAAGGGGACGTTAATGAGAGTCGATTTTGGGGTTCGAAGACATGCTGAATCCATGTATGACAATCATTTTGCTACCCGGACATATAGTTCGCCGGGAATCTGGAAAGTTTGTTATAGGCAAAAGTTTTATCTGAAGTTGATTAGAGGTTCGATGTAGTGGTAAGTAGGCATGCTGAATCCTTGTATGGAAATTATTTTCTCGCCGGAGTCTGGCAGAAGTAAGGCAGGAAGTTTAATCAGTTTCGTCAAAGCAGAGATATGACGTACACACTGTCAGAAGTTTCATAACAGATTGCGCATAACACTTTCAAGAATAACACCTTTTCACTTAGAAATAAAGTGTTATGACCAATTAAGTTTACACTATTTCGTGCCTAGATCTCCAACAACACCTTCAGTTGGTAAAAACACTAACGGGAACGAAAGAAACATAACATATAACATCCCAAAGTGTTATCTGTTGAAACCGCGCATCCTGCTGTTGTCGTTATGAAACTTCTGACAGTGTAGTATTTTTACCTATTGAAGGTGTTGTTGGAGATCTGGGCACGAAACAGTATAAACTTAATTGGCCATAACACTTTTTTTCTAAGTGAAAAGGTGTTATTCTTGAAAGTGTTATGCGCAATCTGTTATGAAACTTCTGACAGTGTAGGGGTAAACACATGCTGAATCTGTATCTGAACTTGCTTTTCTCAGATGATTAGCCATTGGCCTTAATCTGTTTCCAGATTTTAATAGGAAAAATGTTCAAGGAGCCTGGCGAATACCGGATATCTACAAGATCCAATTATCTGGATGAAACATTAAATTTTTGGGATCCCATCGAAACCTTTGGTCTTGTTCAAGAGGTTTCGGTTTAGTAAGCTTAGAAATTATCTTTAAAACAACTAGAGAAACTAAATATTAAGAAGTTAGGCCTAGGTTCGATGCTTCATTGGTTAAATGCGGCAAAACGTTCCGTGTTCCACTTGCTTCGTGCTTACTCGTGGCTCAACTCGAGCTGATAAATTCGTGGATCTTCGCCAGCTTTTGTTACCAACTTGTATGCTAGTTTGTGCGCGAAAGTTCTATTAAGTTTACACGCTTTCAGTTTAGTGTTAGCTGACAAATGTCATAGAAATGATTAGCACTGGTGGCTTTAACCCGAAATTAGAGGTTCTTACTTTTCGATCACTTTCATCAGTTACCAGCGTCCTCACATGCTGAATGCTCACTAGGGATGTTCTTTAGAACTTGTCGTTGACTTGCCATAGCTTTGTCAATCAGCTCAGTAGTTTGAGAGATATCCCTTACAGACGGGTTCAGAGCCACCTGGACACAGACATCTTTTTTTTTTATTTGTCTAGCTGGAGTGTAAGTGAAGCTATCATATGACCAAGCTTTACTAACGCTGCTGCCGACCCTTCAGTTATCCTTTGAAAGTTGCATAAATAAGTTCAAATGTTTTTTTTAGTGTTTTCTGGGATTTGTATTGCGCCGCCCCAGAGAGGAGAGAAAACTGTGAACATTCAAGTGAAGCAAAAGCTTTCCACGATTATGTAAGTATTTCTTAACATCCTGGTTCTGTGAGGCAAGCCGATGTAAGAATATCATATCTATTAAAGTACTGCATGTGGCGTAAAGATCAGTCGAGGTGCGCGTTCAGTTTAGCAATATGTAGCCGCGATACTTGCCTTCCGATCAGTGCCATATACCGATCACTTTTCCGTCGGTCGGTCGGTCCGGTGATCGCGAGTTAGGTACTTCCAGGTGTGCTAGCACGATGAAACTTGGCAAGCATATCAGAGACCCGACCGAACTGACCCCGATTCTACCATCGCCCCTGGAGTGGAGGGAGGGGGAATCCGAAATAATGAGGCATGCGTAACTTTTAAAAGGGTGATTGGATCTGAATGAAACTTGATATGTAGAAAAAAGACATGCCTCGCATGTCCCGTTTTATGTCCGGACCAGATCAGACAACTGTGGGGGGTGTTGGAGGGGTGGTACCGGAAATAGTGTGACACGCTTAGAATAGAGGGATCAGGATGAAACTTGATGGGAAGCACAAGCACATATCCTAGATTCATCATTGACGTAAGCGGATCGGATCCGTGCACTGTGTGGGGAGTTCGAGGGTGGGTCCCGGAATTCCGATTATCACGGGTTAAGGTACTTCCAGATGCGCTAGGACGATGAAACTTGACAGGCGTGTCTGGGACCCGACCAGGTTGATTTGAGAATAGTCATTTCCTCGATCCGGCCATCAGTGGGGGGGGGGAAGGGGAAACCCGGGATCTTGAGGTAAGCATATCTTTCGAATCTGACACAAATGAAACTTGACAGTTGGAAAGAGCTCGGGTCGCGGATGTCCCATTTCGTGTCCGGGCCGGATCCGATAACTCTGGGGGGAGGGATTGGATGGGGTCGGAAATCTCGGGACAGGCTTAGAGTGGAGGGATCGGGATGAATCTTGGTGAGGAGAACAAGGAAAAGTTGTCAATGCACTTTTTATAGAAACGGACCGGGTCGGCGCAATGTGTGTGTGTGTGTGAAGGGGGGGGGGGGCGGGGGTTCCCGGATTTCAGATGAACGCGAGTTAAGGTACTTACAGATGCACTTGGAAGATGAAATTCGGCAGGTGTATTAGAAACCGGATCAGATTGACATGGAAGTGGTCATTTCCCCGATCCGGCCATCTTCGGGGAGTGGAGGAAATTGGAATCCGAACTACCAGAATTTTTATGGCACTTGCCCTTCGGCCAAGTTCCATATGGCGATCGCAATTGTTGTTCGTTCGTCGGTCTGTCTGTCCGTGTTTTGCTATTTCGGGCGCTTCCACATAAGCTAAGACGATGAAACTTGGCAGTCATATCAGGGACCCGACCAGATTAAATTGGAAATAGTCATTTCCCCAATCGGACCATCTGGGGGGGGGGGTGGATGGAGGGGGATTCCGGAAAATTTATTTATTTTTAACTTACGAACGGGTGATCGAAAAATTGACATGATCGTGTCTCAGACGCCCCACTTCAAATCCGGAGTCCGGACCGGATGCGGAGATCTTTGGAAACCCTTAGAGTGGAGGGATCGGTATGAAACTTGGTGGAAAAAACAAGCACATGTCCTAGATACATCATTGACATAACCGGACCCGATTCGGGCACCGTGGGGGAGTTGGGGGGGGGGGGGGTTGGATTTCTGGTGATCCCGCGAGTTTGGTACTTCCTGATGCGCTATGAGGATGAAACTTGGCAGGCGTGTCAGGGACCCGAACATACTGACTTGAGAATAGTCGTTTCTCCGATCCGACCATCGTGGTGGGAGTGGTGGGATGGGGAATCCGGAATCTAGTGGCATGCATAACTTTTGAACGGATTATCGGAATTGCATGAAACTTGGCAAGTGGAAAGAGCTAACTTCTCAGATGTTCCATGTCAAGTCCGGATCAGATCCGATACTTGTGGGGGGGGGGGGTGGCACCGGAAAACTCCTGAAACACTCTGAGTCGTGGGATTGAGATGGAAGTTGGTGGTGAGAATAAGCATTAGGCCTAGATACGTATTGACGGAGCCAGATCGTTTCGGGGCTCTGAGTGGGAGAGCTGGTTTGGAGGGGGTTTCGCGGAATTCCGATGACCGTGAGTTAGAATAGTTCCAGGTGCGAAAAAGACGATAAAAGGCGTTGGTGTGTCACGGACACGAACTAAAGAAAATAAGATCATGCTACTTTAAATATGCGAATCGTCTGCTCCATCTTTCAAAATTATGCCAAACGACACCCTAACAGGTAAGTTTCAAGTTCAGGATGCAAGTATTACCTTTTTCAAAGGCTCTTCGTCTCTACCGAATATTATCGACAATGTTTTGGCTGTTCTAAGCATTTTCCGAGGCTCGTACGAAATAGGGGTCTACGGTTTTAGAAATATATGGAGTGATTATGGAAATAGGTTGCGTTAGTATTATAGGTAAGACAGGTCCTTTAAGGGAACGGAATGGACAGAAAACAAAGTCCCGTTCCTCCAGCCAGCTCTCGTGATTCTTAGTGTACACCTAGTCGGCCAGTAATTAACCACTTCGTCAAGTCGTTCCTTTTCTGGAGCCGTGTTTTATATCTATCCCATATTGGCCTGTTGGATTGCAAAGTCGGCTCGCTTCCCCCTTTGAAGTGTAACTTTTCACATGTCCCCCTTATTTTCAGGGTTTTGTTAATTCTGGATACGGCGTCAATGGAATCGCCCACGTAAGTTGAAATCCTTTTTTCTTTTGTCGTACATATTTGCAGTGATTGTAGCCACAAGTTGCTTATAATTTTTTGCAAGAGCTGTTTCAGAAGTTAGTAGTCGGTGTCTAGCAGTTATAACCGGTTTAAAATTGGCCGATTGCAAAACCCGTTTTTATGAAGTCGAAAGGAGTGAAACAATCCTGAGCCATATCTATGTAAACCATGTGACTTCCATCCCTACCCGGCGAGCTCAGCAGGCTGCTACTTAGTTTTATTTTGCGGGATTAATTAGTCGTCCTACTTTATAATTACGCTTGATAATTTCACACGTGGTATTTTGCCAGTGAACCCTTTTCGTATCCTGTAGCCGTTTTGTCACGTCTTTTACTGTCCGTGAATGCTTTGCCCCCACCCCTTCCGGAAACCCTAGGTGACTATTTTGTCCAAATATTTTATATTGCGTTGTTGCTTACTTGGTCGCTGGTCTGCAATGTGGTTTATCTGCAGTGCTTCCACTTGCTGCTCTTCGAAATCCTGCCGGGAATAAGTCCACAAGTCCTAAAAAATCCTTATCGGAAAATCCAAAAATCCTTAAAAAAAAAAAAAAAATCTTTTACGTACTAGTTATAGACGGTCGCTGATACTATAGTTGGCAGATTTTGACGACGGACAAGGACGTTTTTGCCGTGAGAATACTAAATGAACATTAAACGACTACCGCAAGACTACCACTAAACAGGGCGTCATTAGCCTTTCACCTTTGGGGGGGGGGCAGTTTTGCCGAGGGGACTTGAAAATGTACAGAAAAAAAGCGCAGCGGCAACAATGCTAACGACAGTGCCGAGGAAAAAAAAAATAATATATATAATATATAACAAAATTTAACTTAGATTCAGGCTTTTGGTGTGCTATAAACCTCCAGAATTCGAAACCTTCAACTCCAACTGAATGACGCGCCGTTCTTTTAAATAGAAAATATATACTACAAAATGCGCCGCAGGCCAAACTTTGTGGAAACACTGATTATGAAAGTGTCTTTCTGCGACCCACGATGAAGACGCATTTAAAGCGTCCAGACGAAACAAAGAAACCGCAATTTAATTTTTTTTATTTTCAATAAAAGGAGTTTGGTAAAAGTCGGACAAAACAGTAAGTCAAACATAGCTGTATAGTTACAATAGAGCTTCTGTTATTGGTGTGTTTTCCCCCAAATCCCTAATTCTTACTGCAAAAAATATGAGAAAATTCCTGGGAAATTCTGAAAAAGTCCGAAAATCCTGGATTCCCAGAAATCCCCCCAAAAAAATCCTGCCAGGATCCAAAAATCCTGAATTTCAGGATAAATCCTGGAAAGTCGAAGCACTATTTATCTGAGGCTTTGGGTGACGGTGGCTTCACATGGCTTAATGTAGGTTCTCATTGGCCAGATTCCTGCTCCAAAGGCTCTTTTTCCGGAAGTCGTTCCAGATTTATGTTAGTCCACGGATTCTGTGGGATTTTCAGCACATTATTTTACGATTGAGCTTGCTTTGAAATTATCTGGCCACAGTGGCGAACCGGGGCTGCCTACTCTAAATTTTAGTGTATAGCAAGTGCCTGGTGCCGCGGTGCCCGGTCGGTGCCGGCACCGGCTGACAGCAGCTGGCAACCTTTTCGGCGTGTTAGAACATTGAAATTAGCATGCTTAGAAGCGGGAATCGCCTGATTTGTGGCCGGCACCGGGAAAGGGTGTACAGGAGGTGCCGGGGACTGGGTAAGCCCTTGTGGCGAACGTCAGCCTAGGGCCCCAACCTCGGGAAAGACTTAAATGTATAAATTATAATGTTAGAAAAGTATAGTTGGTACCTGCCTATATTATTTTTAAGCCTGCTTGTCTATTTTATAAAGTCAAAGCACGTTAAATAAATACAATACTATCAGTTAAGTTTCTTTGTTTGCTAAATTACCAAAAAGGGGGCCCCGACTCTGATAACTGGCTTGGGACCTGGACCTCTATAGTAACGTGCAGTCACAGTCCGAATTGCAGTAGGGTGCGGTATTCCTCTCCTCGTTCGCTCACAAAATTTGACGCACCGCATGCGTATTTTCGCATTAGAAATCTTATCGACTGTTTGTGCACGTAGCTCGTGTCCGGGCCTGTCCGGCCAGAAGAAGAATCAGGCCAGATTTTTACGAGAAATTACGAGGTTTTCCATAGCAGAAAAAGAGGATGTAGTGGAACATACTACTCTCGCTTTTCCCACATTTTGGTGGGGACATTCTCTGATTTCTTTTTCCGCAAACCTTTTGCGGCTAGTAAAAAAAAATGGGGAAATAAATCTTTCCATAAGTCGAGGCAAACTATTCGGAAGCACGAAAGTTTGAAATTGCGCGAGGTATCCTCAGAGGCCGGTTTACCCCACCTTGGGGGAGGGGCATTAATTCCGGAAAGGCGTGGCTTTCGGGAACATCGCAGTTAATTTTTACAGCTTGATGAACCCTCAACAGTGTCCACTTGATAATAATCCTTCGCCAGCACCATCATATTTTAGACAGCTGTTCGCTTGATTTCTTGATATCCACCTGTGTGATCGGAGTGGAAATTCCAGGATGGACAGCTGTCCTTGCCCCAAAATACCCTGGTGTTAGTGATTGTAGCTGCGCCTTTTGGACGAAGATAACTTCCGTGCTTTAAAAGTCAATGGGAGTCCCACTTTTGTCCAGATTCTACTGTCAGAGAAAGCCGATTACAAATACGCACTTGGATCGGTATTTGTGTTCCTCTTGCTTAATTCTCTTACCGTTTCCCTGGCTACCGAGGGCGGTAGGTTGTAATTCTATTGTTCCATAGTCTTTCGAGCTGTCGGATGTACCAAACAGTGGAAAATAGAAATGAGGGTGAGGGGTAATTGCAATACGCCCCATGGCTGAACCAGTTTATTGCCTGGGTGGGAAGTACTTGAGAATATGGAACCTAGGGTTTTTGTGAGTGTTAGTCTCGGGTATGTCGTAAGAAACGAGTTGGCCAAATTGGAAATGTGACCGGAAAAATATGTAGCCTGTCGGTGGATTTCCTAACATTAAAGCACAACTCTTACTAGAAATGATCTTTTCACTATGAAACGGATCAGAAAAAGGTTTGTCGAAAATACCATTACTTTCCATCTGGATTTAGCGATTTTCTTGTTAGCGCTTGTCGATTGTATCCAGCCTTCCTGCTCTCCGATGTGGCGGCTGGGCGCAAAACATTTGAAAACTATACGCGTCTTGGTTAAAAAGAAGGAAAACTAAGCAAATAAAAGAAGTCAAAAACATAAGATTATCTTATCCTTGTGCGTGAAAGAGTTGCCAGCAGACATTGAAGACTCTGGCAAACTTTGTGTTGTGTAACCGGCATAAGTCGGCACGGCCGAGAAAACGCTAGAATTCGTAGGTACAAAACGAAACAATGGAGACAGGAGGGAATTTTGGAAGCTTACAATTCCATAAGGGAGCTAGGTATATTATAAAAGGCAGTATAAGCAAGAGGTGTCCTTTAACAGCTCAGGGCTTTTCTCCTGCTGCTTGATACGCCAGTTTAAAGTCACCGTCACCAGGATCGAATACTCGTGACAGAATCGCCGTGTGCCTAGCGAAGAGCCAGGAACGTCACCACAACTGTCCCCAACAATCTTTATTTATTAGTTTACATAGGATGCGAATCAGTCTTAAAGCACAACTCTGACTAGAAATGATCTTTTCTCTACAAAATGGATCAGAAAAAACGTTTTCGAAAATACCATTACTTTCCTCGTGAAACTAGCGATTCTCTTGTTAGCGCTTTGCCGATTATATCAGCCTTCCTGCTCTCCGACGCGGCGACTGGGCGGTAGAAGTTGAAAACTGAACGTTCCTTGGTTAAAAAGTGGGAAAACTATGCAAATAAAAGAAGTAATAAACAGAAGATTATCACATCCCTATATGTGAAAGAGTTGTCAGCGGACAATGAAGATTCCAGTAAACTTTTCGTTGGGTGAAGGGAAGCAAGGCCGAAAAAGCGCTAAAAATTCGTAGTTACGAAACAAAACAAAGGAGAAAGGTGGGGATTTTAGAAGCTTATAATTCCATATGGGAGTTAAGTATATTATAAAAGGCAGAATAAGCAAGAGGGGTCCTTTAAGGATTCGTTGGAGTCACTTTTCTTGTCCTTCCCGAGGTTCACTGGCATTTTCTAGAGTATTGGCTGTAACTTGTATCCGCCTCCTGGCTGTAACAACTTTCAAAAACAATCGGTGTGGCGTATCATTTTTTTTTTTTTTTTGTCGATGAAGGATCCAAGATCTCCGTAGAGCCCAATGGCCTATTTTTTGCATTATTTTTATTATTATTAATATTAAGATCTGCCACTGTCCACGATTGTACAAATATAAGGTTTGAAGCCAAGCTGACCATTCATTGCAAAAGAAACGAAAAACGAGATTTTCGTTTTTATTCTTGATCAACTAGTTGTATACATTAAAGGTTAACTTCCGACATCGAGGTTGATATCGAAAAATAACACTGAGACGGCCATTGAAAATAACCTATCCGAGCCGAAGGCGAATGGCCGTCGAGGTTGTTATTCTGATATGAACCGAGGTGGAGGTATGTTAACAATTATAACTTTTTCGAAAAGAACATTTTTATAGGTAAGACTTATTCTTCTTTTGTTGTACTCTTTCGCTAATGGGATATTGAATTTTATTTCAGTGAAGTAACAACCCAAGCCTACTGTAGACCTACAAAAATGACTACCGTTGGGACCCAAGCAGTTCAGATTCTACCAATATAGTCTTTTACCTTTTTGGCGATTCAGATGCCATCTAGCGGTCGTGAAAGCCTACTATAGATCTACTAAAATAATCGCGTTTTGTACAGATCGACTGGCGATTGGGACTTGTTCCGGGGTTCATCCAGTTGACCGTTTTTTGTCGCTTGATAGGGGAGCGAGAACAAGCCTTCGAAAAACGGTCTAAAAAAACTTCTCCCCTTCCATCCCCACAACTCTTCCCTCGGCAGTCTCTGAAACTGCTGCAGTACTGGCGCTTCCTGAGGTGTAAATTGTACGTTTTGGGGTCCACATGTTTTTTTCAAAATTTGGCAGCAAGTTTGACTGGACCTCCAAGAGAAAGGTGCATCGGATCGACTGTTGACTTTGTTCCCAGTCGATGTCCAGTCAAGCGACAAAAAACGGTTTGACTGGACCTCCAGTCGACAGTCGCTCGCAAAAAACGGCAACTTTCGTTCCAAGCGACCGCAAAAAACGCGACTAATGACTACTCTAGGGGTCATGGAAGTAAAAAGTAAACAATAACAAAACCACGTGTTGGGTCTTGAGAAAACCAGAAAAAATCGAGGTCAAAGACAGTGATCAATGCTGAATAACTAGCTTTTGGAAAGCAAGCGATAGTAAGATGTTGTTTCAGTTGACAAGCTGTATTGTCAGTGGAAATCTGATAGTGACAAGGTACGACCTAGGGCATAGGCTGGTTGTCTTAGAGAGTAAGATGTTCAGTCATTTTTCAACATTTATTTAATTTTTATATATACTTTTTTAGTGTTTTTTTTGTTTGTTTTTTTTTAACTGAAAGTATTGTTTTTAGTTTAGTTTTTATGGCACTTGTAGCCTCTGGCTCAAGTGCCATATGCCGATCACAATTCCGTCTGTCGGTCTGTCGGTCGGTCCGAGTTTTTTGTCCCACATATCCGAGTTAGGGTACTTCCAGATGTGCTAGGACAATGAAACTTGGCAGGCATATCAGGGACCCGACCAAACCAACCTGGAAATAATCAGTTTCCCGATCCGACCATATGCGGGGGAGTGCGGGGCGCTGGAAACTTGAAAATTTAGGGTATTTTGTCACTTTTTTTCCGAGTTAGGGTACTTCTAGATGAGCTAGGACAATGAAACTTGGCAGGAATATCAGGGACCCGACCAAACGAACCTGGAAATAATCAGTTTCCCAATCCGACCATATGCGGGGGAGTGGGGCGCTCGAAACTTGAAAATTTAGGCATTTTGTCACACTTTTTCGAGTTAGGGTACTTCCAGATGAGCTAGGACAATGAAACGTGGCAGGAATATCAAGGACCTGACCAAAGTAACCTGGAAATAATAAGTTTCCCGATCCGACCATATGCGGGGGAGTTGGGGCGCTTGAAACTTGAAAATTTAGGGCATTTTGTCACACTTTTTCGAGTGAGGGTACTTCCAGATGAGCTAGGACAATGAAACTTGGCAGGAATATCAGGGACCCGACCAAACTAACCTGGAAATAATCAGTTTCCCGATCCGACCATATGCGGGGAAGTGTGGGCGCTGGAAACTTGAAAATTTAGGGCATTTTGTCACACTTTTTCGAGTTAGGGTACTTCCAGTTGTGCTAGGACCATGAAACTTGGCAGGCCTATCAGAGACCCGACCAAACAAACTTATAAATAATCAGTTTTCTGATCCGACCATTTGGGGGGGGGGGGGGGCAGGGGAATCCGGGAAATTGAGAAGTGTGTAACTTTCGAACGGATGATCGGATTGTAATGAAACTTCATAACTGAATAGAATATATATCTGTAATGTCCCGTTTAAAGTCTTGACCGAATTCGGTAGCCAGGGGGGAGTTGGGGGGGGGGACCGGAAATTTCAAGAAACGGTTAGAATGGAGGGATCGGAGTGAAACTTGCTGGGAAGAACAAGCATCTGCTGTAGATAAGTCCTTTAGACCATTGTACTCGATCCGGACACTTATGGGGGGGGGGGGGGGTCCCGGAATTCCGGTGATGGTGGTTTTGGGGATTTTCACGATGAAACTTGGCAGGCATATCAGGGACCCAATCAAACTGACTTCAAAGTAAAAAATTTGTCGATCAGATAATGGTGGGGGGAGTGGAGGGAGGGGAATCCGCAGGGGAATCCCGGAAATTGAGAAGTTTGTAACTTTCGAACGGATGATCGGATTGTAATGAAACTTCATAACTGAATAGAATATATATTTGTAATGTCCCGTTTAAAGTCTTGACCGGATTCGGCAGCCAGGGGGGAGTTGGGGGGGGGGAGACCGGAAATTTCAAGAAACGGTTAGAATGGAGGGATCGGAGTGAAACTTGCTGGGAAGAACAAGCATCTGCTCTAGATAAGTCCTTTAGACCATTGTACTGGATCCGGACACTTACGGGGGGGGGGGGGTCCCGGAATTCCGGTGATGGTGGTTTTTGGGATTTTCACGATGAAACTTGGCAGGCATATCAGGGACCCAATCAAACTGACTTCAAAATAAAAATTTTGTCGATCAGATAATGGTGGGGGGAGTGGAGGGAGGGGAATCCGAAATTTTCAGTCATGCGTAATTTTGGAATGGATGATCGGATTCGAGTGAAATTTAAGAATTGAACAGAGGACATTTCTCCGATGATTTTTTTCATATCCGGACCGGATCCGGCAACTATGTGGGGGGGGGGGGAATACGTGACCCGTTTAGAATGGAGGGACCGGGATGGAACTTTGTGGGAAGAACAAACAGATGCTCTAGGTAAGTCATTTGCTGAATCGGATTGGCTACGTGCACCGCGGGGGAGCTGGGGGGGGGGAGGGGGGGGGTGGACTGGAAATCTCGGGAAACGGTTAGAATCATGGTATCGGAGTGAAACTTGCTGGGAAGAACAAACATCTGGTCCATGTAACTCTTTTACATAATTTGACTGGATCCGGAAACTTGAGGGGGGGGGGGGGGGGAGGAGGGGGTTTCCCGGAATTTCGTTTTTTGGGGGATTTTCACGACGAAACATGGAAGGCATATCAGGGACCCGGTCAAACTGACTTGGAATAAAAAAAAATCCTCGATATGATAATCTTGGGGGGGGGGGGAGTTGAGGGAGGGGAATCCGGAATATTGAGTCATGCGTACCTTTGGAACGGGTGATCGGATTCGAGTGAAATTTAATAATTAAACAGAGGACATTTTTCTCTTATGACCTTTTTCATTTCCGGACCGAATCCGGCAATAATTGGGGGGAGGGTCTGGGATTCCGGTGATCGCGCGTTAAGGTACTTCCAGATGTGCTAGGACGATGAAACTTCGCTGGAATATTGGAGACTCAACAACATTTGCTTAGAAATTGCTACGTCACAAATCCGATTATTCCTTAAAGTACCAATCTTGACCGCAAAGTAAAAAAAATACATTTAAGCAATATATGCATTTTCGTGATGCCCATCAGCCCATTAGCAGTTTTGCCTCAAGGGCTTTGCTTACAAATTAAGTTCCAGCTCCCTTAGAGCGCGCATCTCAACCGCAAAGTCGAAACTTACTTTTGATCAATCAAATCATCTTGACCCATGCAAGTGCCATATGAGCTTACAGCTCTTGTTTGAGGTCAGCTTCTACTTTTCAGTATTTGAAGAAAAGTAGTCGATGAACATAAGCGGAGGCTGATACGGCTTCGTATCGGCCTCTCTGGAGGATGACACGAGGTGTCATCCTCCAGAGAGGATATATATATATATATATACAACTTTTTTCGAACGCATATTTTCCTATGTCCCACCTCGACCTCCGTATCCGTCCGACCTCCTATCATCCTCCAGAGAGGCCGATACGAAGCCGTATCAGCCTCCGCTGATGTTCATCTACCACTTTTCCTCAAATACTGAAAAGTAGAAGCTGACCCCCAAAAAATAAATTAAAAACAATACTTTCAGTAAAAAAACAAAAATACTAAAAAAAAATTACATAAAAATTAAATAAATGTTGGAAAATGACAGAACATCTCACTCTCTTAGACAACCAGCCTATGCCCTAGGTCGTACCTTGTCACAATCAGATTTCCACTGACAATACAGCTTGTCAACTGAAACAAGATCTTACTATCGCTTGCTTTCCAAAAGCTAGTTATTCAGCATTGATCACTGTATACATGTATATATATTATCTTAGAGGGATAACTAGCTTATGAAAAAACACACGAAAATCTCGTTTTTTTTATTTCTTTTGTCACGACTGTACATAGGCCCTTTAAGAAAATATAACGTAAAGATGGAATGTTATACAAGGGACTTTAACCGTGACAAATTATTCGAATTAAAGTTAGAATCTCGGACTACTGTCGTTGCCTCGTAGACAGTCCAGGGCCTACATGGCAGAACCTCATGGAGAAAACCTAAAAAAAAACGAAAAAAAAACCTGATTTGATGGAGATGTTGAAATGGGGATGTGAACTGCTGACGACTTTGCCTTCGGCGGGATCATTGTTCCTGTAGCTCGGTTCTATTTGATTATTGTAGTGGTTACCAGTTAATTCAGTTTAGTTTAAAAACACATAGCGGACAAGCTATACAAGCTATTTTTATATGTATATAAAATATATATACGTTTTTGCGGTATTTGTACCGACGTCTTATCACAAATATGGTCAATAACATAACAAAACCAATACAATACTACTAAAATATAAAACTAAATAAAATGCGGACGTTCAAATGGGCTCCGAGTTCTGTAAACGAACCAACGAGGGGCGAAACTTTTTGCTGACGCTTGAGAACTATGTTCACAAGCCCTCTGTAGCTCAATGGTAGAGTAGTGTCCTTAAGCCCGATAGTGAGTTCAAATCCCGCCTGAGGACCACTTCGTCTTTCAGTTCTCTACTGATAACCTTTCAACAAGTTCACATTTCTACTCACAACAAATTTTTTTTCCAGAATTCCGGTCCAGTTCCTAGCCCTTTGGGACAGATGCCGCCATCTGACAACATGCCAGGAGGCCCGCTGCCACATGGATTCTTCCCGGTAAGTTTGAGTCTCATCCCCACCACTTTTAATCAGGGAATGCTTCAGATTAGAATATACTCAGAAGGCTGTTTCTTCCGGTGGGAAGTCGAATACCAAAACGAGCTGGTCGTTTTTTCGGGAGCCTGGATGTGAATACCGTTACACTTAAAGAAAACAAAAAAACTCACATTGACTGACACCGCCGACTGGCGCACGTCTTAGGGACGAGGCAAGCTTGCCCCTTTTTCGATATATAGTCCGACGATCCAACCGGATGCCGCGTTTCCGCGACTCCGTACCAATTGTGGTTTAACCGAGATTTGACAACTAAGCGCGTGAACTCTGAGGATGTACCATCGCACGGTTATCCTCTGAAATGTTTCCCAGATAGACCGTGTTCACGGGTTCATTGTGGAAAATCTGAACCTGAAAACCGGATTCCCTACTCTCCTATTCCGAATGCGTCAAATTGATCTTCCAGGCTATTTCCCAGACCACGCAAACGCGACTCTTTCATACCGTCTCAGTCGTCAAGAAAACGCAAACCCTATTATCTCTCTCTTACGAGCGACACCGCATCGGACCGTTATCTCTCCGGTCTGGTCGTACTCTGATGCAAATTTTCGAACGGGCACAGTAACAGGCTACTATCTATTTTCATCGCTGCATCTGGAGGTCAATTCACATTATGGTTTGTAGACCGAACCCAAAATTGGCCACCCATCATACTCTAGGCCTTACAGGCCAGCCCACTCTAAGGAACAATAAGACTCATATTAGTGACCTATGGCCTGTTACTACTAGTTAACCATTTAACACCTGTTGGCGCGTCCCTCCGTTATCAGAGCATATTATAATAATAATAGATTTATTGCCCATCATAATGCACAAACGTACAAAAAGACGGAGTAATTAAATGAAAAAGAAGAAAAAGATCGGTTGTGACCCTTAGAATGTTATCTTTTCGCGAAACAACACCTTGGTATCCAACATTTAAAGCACACCTCGCACTATGTACTGTTTGTGTTCCAGTATTCTGAACTATCTGAATACTGTAGAAGTAGGCTCTGCCTTTAGCAAGTTATCCTCGTCTTTGGCTGTTTTAAGCCTTTACTCAGACCCATAGACTTCCACCAAAGCTCGGCAAGATTCAGACGACCGGTTTTGTGCATCAGTAGCATGACAAGCGAGCACTCCTCGGGACCATAATGCACATGGAAAATCGTGAATCGCGGCAAGTGCAAAGGTTAGTGTGGTATCGTTAGCAGGTTTAGTATATAACATGTGAAATTTAGGTCTGGGGTTTAAGAATTAGTGAATGCAGTTACGGAAGTAGGTTGCGTTGGCATTATAGGTACGACGGGTCCTTTAAGAGAAGGGCGCATAACCAAATGAAATCTGTTATCAAAGCTCTGACAGTGTAGTCAAGGACTGAGAAGCGGATTTCACCCGATATTGTTGGTTTCTCGCTACCATGACTTTGAAACGAATTAATTTATGTTTTTTTTTTAAGAATCCGGGCATGCGGCCGTCTCCACCCACACACCCTGTCTCTCAGCCATCACCCCACGGACAAGGACCACCAACACCACAGATGATGCCAGGACCTCAGGTGAGTACTGATGCAAACACAGTTACGCGCTACTCAACGTATAGTTCTATTTATTATCCACGTTTTAATATGCATGAGTATTGTGCTCGTCGATAAAAAAATATAGTTGTGTTTTTGCAGATACCATAGTATCTGTTACTAGGGTAACTGGGCCTGCAAAAACGACAATTGCTGGTTTTGCGCTTTTAGAAATCATCCAAAAAGAAATACTGATATTCACTGACATCTAGAGTGACATAACTTCTTTCCCACCAATCTGACAAAAAACTCGACTCTTGTGTTAGTGATGATGAATGTGAGATGAATTTTTCAGAAACCACGATCAGTTACCACCGTCCGTGGTATCTGAATATCAAAGACCGTGGTACCTTGCCAGATACCACGATAAGTGCAAAAACGCCTTTTGACCGCGGTATCAAATACCACGTTAACTGCGAAAACGATTTTATACCGTGGTATCATATACCATGGTATCTGCAAAAACGTAACTGGTAATAATAATGAAAATTAGTAATTTAAAAAAAAAAGCACCTAGCGAATTAAGATTTCTTTGTGTGACGAGTATCCAACCTCGTTTTAGAATAAGCCTAGGCAACTAAGTCCATTGATCCTTTCGTGTTGTAGGACACATGTATGTATATATTTCTGAGCCTGCCGACCAAAGGTGGAAAAGCAAGTTACAACGAAAAAAAGAAAGAAGAACCGAACGAAAAATAAATACACACCATAGCTATTAATAATTAAACTGTCTAAACGATGAATGAGCTTAGCTAATAAGGTCCTTTTTTCTAGTTCATGAACCCTAGGTACAGTGGTGGACCTAGGCCTGGCGTCAGAATGCCACAAATGGGACCTGAATTTAATGGGGTAAGTCCTGTTTCAAGTTCTTCAGTCTCTACGGTGTCCTTTTGGGACATAAATCTACGGGTGAACTACAGCAGGGTCCTTTTCCGCGTGGCGGTACCATCGTTCTCTGCAAACTTTAGGCTAACATACCCGATCGAAAAGGTTTTACACAAACCTGGACTTGGTATCCTAATCCAGTCTTCACCTCGTAGATCAGACAGGAGTCTGGTCATCAAACATTCCTGTCGTGCGTAGCATTTTGAGCAAGGAAGAAAATAAAAATGAAGGAAGACATTCAAGATATTCCAAGGTTTCAGCTCGTGAGCTCTGGTTGACAAGAAATGCCAATGCTAATTATTCAGACCATTCATCAGGCTCATGGAAAGAGTTAATTAGTCAAAAAGGGTGACAGACAATGTGCGTGACGGTTAGAGTTTTTTTAGTTCAGTTTTTGTAATTGTTTCTGCAACTTTGGTGGGTGGATACGTTACAGTAATCAAGAAATAGTAGGCCAGATTCTTTTTTAAAGCAGAAACAGCGTGTTTTGAGCCTGTCTTTAAGGACTCTTTGTTCGGAGTGATTAGGTAGATATTTCCGATTTGTGGGACTGGAAGGGAGAAGAAAGCAAAAAAGGTTCCCCAGGTTTTATTGTATTGTATATTTTTCAGCCTGGACAGCAGATGATGCCCAACAACTTGGATCCTGCCAGACAAGGTAAAGGTTCACTTTATCTCTGCCGTCCGGTTTGTAGAGCACTGCTCCACAACTTGTATGTCCATAAAACTTTTTGAATCAGAAAAGGGAGTGGTCGGGGGATTAGCAGATGGTCAGTTCAAAGAAGAATTGAATACACGTTCGAAGTGGTTAAAGGATCTGTCGTGCCTATTATGCCAATGCAACCTACGACCTACGGAGATTCAAATTTCATATGTTACATTCTAATTTCTAAACCCGCTAACGATACCTCACTAATGTTTGCTCTTGCAACGATTCACTATTTCCCTTGCGTACTATGTTCCCGATGAGTGTTCGCGTACCATTCTATTGATACATTATACCGGCTATCGGAAGTTTGCAGAATTTTTGCTAGAATTCAGTGGGCTTGGGAAAACGCTTAAAACAGCCAAAGCCGTGGATAGATTGTTAAAAGAGCGTAGTTTCACAGTACTCAAATAGTTTTAAACATTGGAACATAAACAGTATTCAACGCGACGTGTGCTTTAAGGAATTACCGTTTGAAATTGCATCGCTCCTTCTGACTACATTCCTGGATCCCAAAGTTGTAACTAGATTATATCCATGTTTAGGCCGGGAGACTTACCAATCTGCTATGTTCCTTACCCTCGAAAGATTTTCTTTTTGAGGCAATAAAGTCGTTTTCGCAGTTACCGTGGTATCTGATACCACGGTCAAAAGGAGTTTTTGCATTTATCGTGGTATCTGACCAGTCATCGTGGTATCTGATATTCAGATGCCGCGGTCCGACCGTGGTATCTGAAAAGATCATCTCACTTTCATCATCATTAACATTAGAGCCTAGGATTTTGTCAAATTGGTGGGAAAGAAGTTTGGCACTTAGTGACGTTAGTGGATATCAGTTTTTCCATTGGGATGATTTTGAAAAGCAGATACCACGGTAATTGCAGATCCAGTTACCGTGGTAACATATACCATGGTCTCTGCAAAAACGCAACTAATGGCTATAGTAGTCCTGTAGGTGGAACATTTGGAGTTAATATGTTAGCCACCAGTATGATAACCTTTGGGTTTAATTGGTGTGCACCTGTAAACTGTATGGTGAGCGAGACTAGCGCGATCTAGTAGTCCCAGATTAAATATTTTTTTTTCCGGTAGGTGACCCCGGTGACTATGTAGGTTGGCAAGGTAGGAAAGTGCATCCGTTGTTCAGGTTTTGATACACCTTGCACTGTTTGTGCTGTTGCTAGTCTATCCGCGGTTTCTTCGCCACCTGAGACTTTCTATAACATACCGATCCGTGAGAGCGTGAAGCCGCTGTTTGTGTGCCTGCTTGGCAGACTAGTGAGTGCCGCTTTGTGGGCTCTTCTGTGGGAGGGATTGACGATAGAAGCCACCTCCCCCCACGCTTTTGGATTGCTTTCTCACGACTTGGGCTTGGTTTGACGATTTCAGCTTTCTTCAGTGATCTTCTTCATAAACGTGATTCTTCCGTTACCTGCCAGTATTTAGGTCTTTCTTATCTTGTTCATTTTGTCACTGCAAAAGTGTTCTGTGCTCAGGACCGCTGACAAATATCCGAAATCTCTAAAATGTCCGTTCTCCTAAATATTAAAAGAAATAGCTGAGCTTGCAGTTCACTGAATTTTTGAAGATTAGCTTTTCCGGCAGAAAAAAATGCTGAAAGCATAACATATTACACCTATTACACCCTTCTGGAATTTGAAAATGGTTTAGAGAATTTTCTGAGTACTGTTTAACCCTGTCAGAGGGGAAAGAGAAGTTTGTACCAACCCGACATTTCTTGTCATCTTTCTGTATTAAACAAACAATTTTTTGAAGTTGTTTGAATGTATTCTTCCAGTCAGCTTTGGCTCAAGGAATATTAAATGGCCGATGATAGAAAAACTAAAATAAACTTAAATAATAATTAAATAGATTTCAGTATTCGTCTATATTCATTCACCAAAAGCAAGTCTTTTCATTTAACATCTCTACTTTACAGGACCTCCCATGGGCGTCTTAGGGCCAAGACTTGGAGGCCCGCGTGGCCCCGGAATGATGGGCCCAGTACCTTATGGTCCGGGCATGCGTGGGCCTGGCCCGGGTATGCCCGGCGGCCTAGGACCAGGAATGGGACCCGGTGGACCTATGCCAATGGGAATGGGACCTGGAGGTCCGAGACCGCAGTGGCAACCTAATTCTTCAACGGTGAGTGAAGTCTTTCTCTCAGGAAATTCTTTTTTGAGTTGTAGCAGATTCCAGAACGCAAGCGTGCAACTCGCGTGTCATCAACCAATTGATTTGGTTAGGGTCTCCCGCTGCTCAGAGGAATAGAATAATAAACGATTGGCTTAAAGCTAAATGAATACGCTCACTCAAATACTACGCCACGAAAGTACTTTTGTGCCTACAAAAGTATTTGTGTAATTTTTTACAAAATTATGCCACAACCACACCCTAACGGGTAAGTTTCAAGTTCAGGAAGTAAAGTGTTTTGTATTTGGTTTTATTTTTTCTTTCATTTTCTTTATACTCCGCTTTTAAAATGGCGGGAAATAAATTGCTTACTTACTCACTTAGTCGGTTATGCTCAGTCTACTTAATTTGTCAGTGTTAGTTCTTGTTTTTATGGCATTTGCAGCCTCTGGCTCAAGTGCCATATACCGATCACAATTCCGTCTGTCGGTCGGTCCGAGTTTTTTGTCACACTTTTTCGAGTTAGGGTACTTCCAGATGTGCTATAACAATGAAACTTGGCAGGCATATCAGGGACCCGACCAAACTAACCTGGAAATAATCAGTTTCCCGAACAGACCATATGCGGGGGAGTGCGGGGCGCTGGAAACTTGAAAATTTAGGGCATTTTGTCACTTTTTTCCGAGTTAGGGTACTTCTAGATGAGCTAGGAGAATGAAACTTGGCAGGAATATCAGGGACCCGACCAAACGAACCTGGAAATAATCAGTTTCCAGATCCGACCATATGCCGGGGAGTGGGGGCGCTGGAAACTTGAAAATTTAGGGCATTTTGTCACACTTTTTCGAGTTAGGGTAGTTCCAGTTGTGCTAGGACCATGAAACTTGGCAGGCATATCAGAGACCCGACCAAACAAACTTAGAAATAATCAGTTTTCTGATCCGACCATTTTGGGGGGGGGGGAGGGCAGGGGAATCCGGGAAATTGAGAAGTGTGTAACTTTCGAACGGATAATCGGATTGTAATGAAACTTCATAACTGAATAGAATATATATCTGTAATGTCCCGTTTAAAGTCTTGACCGGATTCGGTAGCCAGGGGGGAGTTGGGGGGGGGGAGACCGGAATGGAGGGATCGGAGTGAAACTTGCTGGGAAGAACAAGCATCTGCTCTAGATAAGTCCTTTAGACCATTGTACTGGATCCGGACACTTATGGGGGGGGGGGGGTTCTGGAATTCCGGTGATGGTGGTTTTGGGGATTTTCACGATGAAACTTGGCAGGCATATCAGGGACCCAATCAAACTGACTTCAAAATAAAAATTTTGTCGATCAGATAATGGTGGGGGGAGTGGAGGGAGGGGAATCCGAAATTTTCCGTCATGGGTAATTTTGGAATGGGTGATCGGATTCGAGTGAAATTTAAGAATTGAACAGAGGACATTTCTCCGATGATTTTTTTCATATCCGGACCGGATCTGGCAACTATTGGGGGGGGGGAATACGTGACCCGTTTAGAATGGAGGGATCGGGACGGAACTTTGTGGGAAGAACAAACAGATGCTCTAGGTAAGTCATTTACTGAATCGGATTGGCTACGCGCACCGCGGGGGAGCTGGGGGGGGGGGGGGGGGGGTGGACCGAAAATGTCGAGAAACGGTTAGAATGATGGTATCGGAGTGAAACTTGCTGGGAAGAACAAACATCTGGTCCATGTAAATCTTTAACATAATTTGACTAGATCCGGACACTTGAGGGGGGTGGGGAGGAGGGGGTTTCCCGGAATTCCGTTTTTTGGGGGATTTTCACGACGAAACTTGGAAGGCATATCAGGGACCCGGTCAAACTGACTTGGAATAACAAAAAATCCTCGATATGATAATCTTGGGGGGGAGTTGAGGGAGGGGAATTTGGAATATTAAGTCATGCGTAACTTTGGAACGGGTGATCGGATTCGAGTGAAATTTAATAATTAAACAGAGGACATTTTTCTCTGGTGACCTTTTTCATTTCCGGACCGAATCCGGCAATTATTGGGGGGAGGGCGGAAAATACTTGACCCGCTTAGACTGGTGTGATCTGGATCGAACTTCGTGGGAATGACAAACAGATGCTCTGGATTAATCATTTACAGAACCGGATTGGCTCCGGTTATTGTGGGTTGAGTTGGAGGAGGGGGGGGGGGGTCGGGGATTCCGGTGATCGCGCGTTAAGGTACTTCCAGATGTGCTAGGACGATGAAACTTCGCTGGAATATTGGAGACTCAACAACATTTGCTTAGAAATTGCTACTTCCCAAATCCGATTATTCCTTAAAGTACCAATCTTGACCGCAAATTAAAAAAAAATACTTTTAAGCAATATATGCATTTTCGTGATGTCCATCAGCCCATTAGCAGTTTTGCCTACAAATGAAGTTCCAGCTCCCTTAGGGTGCGCATCTCAACCGCAAAGTCGAAACTTACTTTTGATCAATCAAATCATCTTGACCCATGCAAGTGCCATATGAGCTTACAGCTCTTGTTAACCATTGTCCAGGTTCTTAGGCAAGTTAGTCGTCCCACCGGTGCTCCCGTGGCAAGAGACAAAAGGGAACGATCATTCACTCCTGGGTATATGGTACCCCAGCATCACCCTGCTCATTCGATTAGCAAATTATTCTTCCAAGAACGTTTTAATGGTAATACGAGTTTTCGTCTTCTCTTGAAATACTGTACATATGATTGCATTCACACATTGTCAAGCATTTGGGTAATAACAAAACAACAGCGTCAACGCCACGTTATTTGTAATTCATTATTCATGTTGAAAACCTTCATAAAGGAGTGGATAAAACTTTTCTCGTAACACACGTGAGATCTACTTGCTGGTGCCAGTCTCTGCGTACGAATGTTCGCCTTCTCTTGATATACTGTACATACAATTGCAATCACACATCGTCAATCAATCCGGTAATAACAAAACAACAGTGACGTTCAAATTCTGAGCCACGTTATTTGTGAGTCAATATTTATGTTGAAAACCTTCAAAAGGAAGGGATAAAACTTTTGTCGTAACGCACATGAGATGTACTTGCTGGTGCCAGTCTCTGCGGTTTTGTACGGTCGGGGACATGGGGAGGGGGGAGTATGTGCCGATGAATCTGGTCTTCCTGTACTTTGTAACTACACTTTAAAAAGTTTTTCCGTATGAAGATTAAAGTTAACTGTAGTATTTGCTACTCGGATTACTCTTATCTCTACGCAGATAAGATTAATACCAAATATAGATAAGATGAATCTGAGTAGCAGATACTGCAGTTAACGTTAATCTCTATAAGTTCCGACTATTCCTGATCATGCTCCAAAAATGAAGTAGAGTGTTCCAATATCCTTAAGATTTGTAGAGCAATGATCGACGCGGGGATACAGGTGGATGTTCTCTATATTGACTATGAAAGCCTTTGATAAAGTACCGTACAAAAGGCTACTTTTGATACTGAAACGCTTGGGTGTGATCGGACAAAATTTAGCTTGGATAGAGGATTTCTTAACATACAGAACACAGCGAGTACGAGTGGATGGCCAGCTTAGCACCACGGAGGTGAATGTTCTTAGCGGCGTACCACAAGGAAGTGTTATCGGTCCCCTTCTCTTCAACATTTATATAAATGACTTAATTGAAGATATCAGCTCTCCGGTTATGCTATACGCTGATGACACTAAGCTATACAGAGGCATAAAGGGATTGAACGATGCCGAGTCTCTTCAAAAAGACCTTGACAAGATCTGCCAGTGGATGACTCAATGGGCCATGGAGGTCAATACCGATAAATGTCACCACCTTCGTCTTGGCCCTACTACCCTTGACCAGCGTTACACCTTGGACGGAAGGACGATTTCGATAACCACCTCTGAGCGTGACCTCGGGGTAGTTATGGACCAGATCTAAAATTTTCAACACATTACGAAACTATCATCAAGAAAACTACCAGAATTGTAAATCTTATGAGAAGGACGTTTACATTCAAGGACAATTCCCTGTTTCCTATTTTATTTAAGGCCCTACCTCGTCTACTAATTGAATATGGCCACGTAACAACGAGACCCTTCTATAACAAGGACATTATCGCCATTGAGCAAGTTCAGAGACGAGCAACAAAAACAGTGCCAGCCATTCGCCATCTGGCTTATGAACATCGACTTAAAAAATTACGATTACCCAGTTTATCTTATTGATTTCTCCGAGGTGATTTGATTGAAACTTTTAAGATTGTCATAGTTACTATGATAACATAAGGCCTGGTGATGTCCTCACTTTCAATCACAACGGTCCCAGAGGACACAGCTTGAAAATTCGTGGTGAGAAATTCCTAAAAGACATTGGAAAATGGAGCTTCAAAAACCGGATAGTGGAATACTGGAATAATCTCCCCGAAAATATCGTAAATGCCGAAAATATCAAACAGTTTAAAGCAGGCGTGGATCGTCACCTGGCTGAAATTCAATTTAGTGTACACAGTGTCTCGAGAAATTAACAGAGGCAAAAGCCTTTCTACTGCAGTTATATTATATTGTACATAGGGACTTTTTACAGTGTATACTTAGTGCAAAGTTGTTGTCCAAGGGGCGACAAGGATTTCAGGCAGAACGCGTTCTAGAGGAAAATGTACGCAATTTCGAGTTTTTTCGTAAAGATCGGTATTGGATCCGGGAGGCATTCCGACTGCGCTGATGGAACGACCACTTTAGACAAGCCACCCTCGAGTCATTACGCGAGGACCTTCAGGTCATCTTGCTGCAGAGCTCACCATTCATCTGAGGACGAATGGCGGGGTGTGTGTTTGACGACCACGTTCGCACAAAACGCTCATGGGGTTATTTGTGTGTTCTTTTTAGGGGCCGCCTGTATCGGGGGGACCACCAGGTCCAGGAACTCCTATAATGCCTAGCCCCCAACAAGATTCGTCGGGGTCAGGCGGTGACGGAATGTATGGAATGATGAAGCCAGTACCCGGAGGACCTATGCCAGGGGTAAGCAGTTAATACTCGTATTGGCAGAAGTTGTAGGAAATACCGAGGTGCTCCCCCCCCCTCTCCCCCCCCCCCCCCATTGAGGAAATCAACAGGTATAGCTGCATTTCGCTTCAACTTCCCGTGAGTTTTCTGAATGAAAATGAAAAGTTGAAAGCCATTCCTGGAATAGGTTTCTTTCGGCGTTAGCGATGCGCCTGGTCCCGTAAAGTGATTTGTGAATGATTAATTTCCATTAATCAGGCTTAGGTCCCTTTTAGTCCTTACTAAAGTTACTAATCCTTTACCCTAGATCAATCCTCAGGTCCCTTTAGATTTTTTTTTCTTTGCGAACATTACAGTTAAAACACCTACAGTGGAAGGTTGACCCGGCATTACCTGCCAAGTGAAATTTTTGATTATTTTTGTTTTATTTAAAAGAAATCGTAGACTTTTGTTTTATTTGTGTAAACATATTTTCAGCCACGAAGTGGTGGGAAATTTGGAATCTTTCTTACTTCAGGCCAGAAAATGATCTTATAAGCTAGTCTTATGGCGCAAAGCTGCTGGAGTTTTGGGATCCCAAAACGTAAGTTGAGGGATACCTATGACATCGCAAAAGTTGTCCGGTCCGTCTGTCTGTCCGTTGTAAGCACGTAACTCTCGGAGGGGCTGAGATATTTTGACGAAACTTGGTGTGAGGATTTTTTGGGTCAAGGGTAAGGTAAAGTTCGTAGATGGGCTTTGTAGCCCTACATTTAGGGGATGGGGGTGTTCAAATTAAGGGGCAAACAAAATATTTTTAAACAGCTAATGTGATAGTCGATTATGTGGTAAGAAGACATGCTGAACACGATAGTGAAAACCATTTTCTCAACAGACAAATAGTTCGGCCGGAATCCGGCAAATACCGGAAAGTTGGTTAAAAGTAAGTTTCATTTAAATTTGATTAAATGTTTGATTTAGGGGTAAGAAGACATGCTGAACACTTATGTGAAAAGTATTTTCTATCCGGACAACTAGTTCGCCCGGAATCCGGCCAAAACCGGAAAATATGTTAAAAGTAAAAGTTTTATTTGAGGTTGATTAGATGATGGATTTAGGGGTAAGAAGAGGCCGAGTCTGTATATGGCAATCATTTTTTACCCGGACATATAATTCGTCCGGAATCCGGTTGTAACCGGAATTTCTTATTTTATTTGAAGTTGATTAGATGTTCTTTATACACACAAGGATATACCCTGGATTCATTTCTGAATTTTCGTTTTTTGCTGGACAATTAGTTCGGCCGAAAGCGGAAATTTGGCAGAAGTAAAGCAGGAAGTTTCGGTCAGTATCGTCAAAATAGATATGGCTTATAGAGGTATATCTGATGATTAGCCGGGAAGACTGGATCTGGCGAAGACAAGACTCAATTATCTGGATCAAATATTAGATTTTTGGGATCCCATCGGAACCTTTGGTCTTGTTTAATTCGTCAAGAACTGTAATTTTCCTTGCAACTTCCCGTTTATATTCTCCGTGTTTAGGCGATTAAAACTACCAAACGTTTCGGGGGGGCCCTGGCTACGGCACTGAAGAAGTACACAAGAAAATAATATTTTAAAAATGTCGCCCGAATCTAAGTGAGATACATATTTTGCTACATGAGGTATACCATGTTTCAAACCATAATTCCTCTGATTCTAGCCATTAAAGTGCAAAAAGGGTCGTACCATTGTGTACTTCAGGTTGTATTGGCTGTGATCTTAGGTCCCTTTTTTGGTCTTCAGAGGGCCCTTTTTCGATTTATAATAGTCCCTATGTCCAAGTCTCTAAGCCTGGGCTGAGCCGCTAGTATGGCCTGGCGTTGTGTTCCGGAGTCGCAGAGACAAATGCCATCTCCAACCCGGCGGTCAAAACAAACGTTTGAACGACGCTAGTTTTCCCTCCGCTGATTTGCTCAAAAGATCATCAATGAAGAAATATTATGCGAGTGGTTACTTTGTTGGGCCACTCAATTTATTTCCTCAGTTTTTGTGACGCCTTAAATGGACTATAGAAAAGAAAGAAGCCAACAACTAAGCAGCGCACTTAAAGCACAAATGATAAGATAGTTTGTTCTTTCCTACTTCGTAAGGGCCTTTAAGCTCTTCTTTACGATACTGACCCTGAGAAAAAGTTTAGCATTATTTTGCCTGATAAAATGGTAGTAACGCAAGCACTGAGAGTGTCGTCTCTACTCTCTATGAATAGAATATATATATACACAAAGCCCGAAGACAAAAACACTGGTTTGAATAAACATACTAACAAAGTAAAAAATAAAATAATAATGACTATTAAATAAACAGATCGCGGTGGCGCAAACCAATCCGGAGGAATTTCCCAAACATTCTCACATCACAAAATTGTCTACTTTTTAATATCCTAAACATCCTTTTTCCCAAACAGTCCTTCACCAAATACCTCGCATCTTAAATCATTCAGCTCCTACGCTCACATATAAAGTGGCTAAAATCATCATTCGCAATCCCACACATTGGGCAGAAGAAACGAGGACAAGTCTTTGCACGTCATTTACCAATATAATTTCTCTTCTCTTCAAATGGTAAACAATGTCCCCGAAAACTTGATAACAACTTTAATTACTCCCTTTTAGCTCCGTTTTAAAATAAACCTTCTCCCCCCGACTCTCTTTGACAGTCGTGTATAAACTCAAGGGACCCGGAAGCTACCAGCTCAACATGCCATCCCTAAATCTCCTTGTCCAGGAGGACCCCTTGGACTTCCGCGTCAATCGAACCAACCTTAATAGATGGATAACCCTTACCTTAATTCCAGTATCCTCCTATGCCGCGTTGATCCAGGATATCTTCACAAGCTCCGGCCAAAAATCCTACCTACCATCTCTCAGTGCCTCTAGGTACGCCGCTTTAACCAACCGCGTACAAGGGAGGGCTATCAGTTTTTCCCATACCTGACCATCTGGACCAACCTTAAAGTTTAACTGAAAAGCCAACTTATTTTTGTATCATTTAACTGGATACGCTGCAGTATTTGGAGTGTGTCAAAGGATTTTTTGTCCACTATTTCCTCTAGTATGATGTTCAGAATATCTACGGCCGTCATCACAACGCAAAATTCTACTATGACGCGGAAAATTTTAATCGGAATACAAACGCGGCTTTTCAGTGGCCAGTGATGAGCTCGCAGAAGGTAGCTCGCTGTGTGAACACTTAATTTTCGTAAATTATTTTCGGCAAGCATACAACACAGGTACAAGAGCATAGAGGTACTACAAATCCGATAGGGAAATTCCACTATGTGAAAATCGAGAAATCGTAAATAGTGGAGCAACGAAGTAGCGCATTTTTATCGGGTTTTCAAGACTCTTCAAGTGAATAAGTGATGGGTAATTAGATTGTCCTATCTCAGCCATTTTCGTTTAAAACTTTAAAGGACCTGTCTTACCTATAATACTAACGCAACCTACTTCCATAATCACTCCATATATCTCTAAACCCCGAGATTCCAATTTCATACGATACATTCTAACCCCTCTAACAAATCCACGGTGATTTTCATACTTGCCGTGTTTCGCTACCTTCGATGTGTATCACGCTGTCGACGGTTGTCTGCGAGAAGTTTTTTTCCATCAGAGAAACCGGTCATGTAAATTGTTTCCCTGTTTTCGCTACAAGTCAACGGGTCTCGGAAAAGGCTTAAAACAGCCAAAATCATGGGTTATTTGTTTAAAGCAAAGCCTAGTTTTAAAGTATTCAAAAATTTTAAAATACAGTAAGTTGAAGAGTAAATATTGCGAGGTGTCCTTTAACGACTTTAACGTAAGAAGACCTAAAGCCCCCTTAGAGCCTTGCTATCCACGGAACTATGTAATCTTAATACTCTTTTAAAATATCTAAGCTGAATCCTTTCTAGTTGTAGGTCTTTCATATAACCCCAAACTATGATCCGTAATGGAGACCAGGCAATATCTTAGACCGAAATAATTGTTCGTGACCACGCCTCAAAATAAAAAATGCGTTGCTGTCGTAATCATACTTCGTGTATTGCAGGAGTTCCCGATAAGTAGTGGGCCAGACGGGAATCCCATGGGTGGTCCTATGGGCTCCTCAGGAATTGGATCGGTCATGAACGGTAACGACGGAATGGATGGTATGAAACAGTCACCCGCCAACGGGACTCCAGGTACTCCCCGGGAAGACGCCGGAGGCGGGGGCTCTCTGGGGGATTACTCCCTCGGGGGCTTCGGGGGTCCAGGAGAAAATGTGAGTATCGGCACGGGTTTCTTCTCTTCGTAAAAGTGATTCATCAGAAGATAGTGGTGAGACTCAGAAATCGCTCAAGATTCCGTCCCCGACTTGAATGAAAGTGACAGCGAAAGGCTTAGAAGCCTGTTAGGAAAATGCTACAAAGTAAAGTACAAGCCGAACACTTGAGCGCCACACTACCCTGGCCCAAGGCCGAGTGAGAAAGATCGAACTCTATTTACTTTCATATCTCCTTTGTGATTTTTAGTTTGCTTATTTTTCACTACTCATTATGTTGTCGACAGAACCTTATGTACGAGACAGAAGGCGTCACTTCTAGTTGTTGGCAAAGTAATTCATATGCATGCTTACTCTTGAAAAGCTTTTATTCCTGGTGGTTTGTGGTAGCCTTGTCGCTGGTCTAGAGGGAGACTGAACATGCCCGACCCTTGCCCCCCCCCCCCCCCCCCCCCCTCACCCTCTCGCAGACGCGTTCAAAGGACGTTTCGCCTTTCGCT
Organism: Branchinecta sandiegonensis; assembly: GCA_030848855.1. Taxonomy (NCBI): domain Eukaryota; kingdom Metazoa; phylum Arthropoda; class Branchiopoda; order Anostraca; family Branchinectidae; genus Branchinecta; species Branchinecta sandiegonensis. The sequence goes on along the minus strand of JAUPMV010000003.1, from coordinate 9,379,297 downwards.
TCACGTGACATCCTTGATTGGACCACACACCTTAGGTTAAGAAACAGAAGCTCTAGATTTGTCTGTTTCTGTATTTCACTCATTTATTTTTGCTTTCCACGTCTCCCCCTTGTCTGGTACTGGTACTAACTTGTTGCTGGACATGAGTTTTGCTGCCAATTTGCGGTGATGGGACATAGTAACCGTTGATATTCTAATAGTTGCTCTTTGCTTTTTGCATGCTATTTTCTTGATTATTACATTTGTCCCGGCTGCGTAGTCTTTCTGCGTCCGATCGACTTAAACCTCAGAGCCTACCTTTGCCATAGAGGTACTACTCGTAAATGAAGAGGGAAGGTAATATTTCCCGACCCCTTTCTGCAACACAGAAGGTCTCTGGCAGGCTCACCCCTGGCTGACACAGGCCGCGCCTATTGTCTCGGCCACAATCGTCGCCAGCGTGAAGTTGAAATTTTCTCAAAAAGAAAAAAGGCGGATAAATCGCTGTTTCACAACCGCAAAGACGCTACGTCGGAAGGTCTTAAGACATAGTTTCAAAACGCAAATACATGTGTCGAGAGACGTTGCGTTTCTGCCGCAGAGTGAGCGTTCAGCGCAGAAACGCAGTCTGTGTGAACCTTGGGTCAGTCTCTTCCTTGTCGGGCATATTGGGGGGGCGCGAGTCGTATCTCTATGGCAGAGCACCGACTTTGGCAGCAAAACTTTCGAATCTTCTCTCCGACGCTGACCGCTCTTGTTCCTGTAGGATCATACTGAGTCGGCGGCCATTTTGAAAATTAAAGAGTCAATGCAAGAAGAGGCTAAGAGGTTTGAGACGGACGGTGACCATCCGGACTATTTTATGCAATAACCCCACACCCTCCGGCATGCTCCGTAAATGGTTGGTTTGGTGTAGAGTTTTACCCCTCATTCGGTGGCTGGCGCTGGACGCTTTTTGCGATGTTAGTGACAGTCCGAGAATCTACCCGTGTGGTTAGTTGGAGTACTTAGAAATCGCAGTCGCGAAGCGACTTGATATTTTGACCCAGTGCTATAGAATCGCAGTGGTTCTGAACTTTACTCACTGACACGTTGCCACGATATTCGTCAGTATCCCTGTTTGTATGGAGAGCTAAGTGATGTATTGTTTTTCTGGTTGTACATAAGACTTTCTTTTTAGTAGAGAAAAACCATTTTTTGTGTAAGATAATGGTTTTACAATTGTTTTTTTTTTGTGTTCAGTTTCTTTTAATGCAATTGTAGTGAAGAGTACCGAGAATGTGCTAATGTACAGTCGTTCTTCTTTGGTATCAGTTTCCGTGGATCTGTGGATTGTGGAGTGAGTTTCTGTACTTTATGTTGGTACGCCTGCTGTGTTTATACGTGTGAGCGGATGGTGAAAGAATGAGTGAGATTTAGCATGCCATCGAAGTTGGAGCATGATTCTCTCTACTAGCTGTATTTACCAGCTCTTATCTCATATAACATGTTTGTAAAAAGAATCTACCGATTGTGTTAAAACTCCTGTATAAGAGCCCAGGAAAGGCAGAACCTTTTCATCATAAACCACCGTTCGCAGGGGTTGACACGTATGCTGGAAATATAAGTTGAACATACGGCAAGCATGGTGATACGGACTCCTGCGACCGGCCTTAATCGATAGTGCAAGACTATGTAAAGACCGACCCAACCCCTAGGGTAAACCATCCCTCATGTCATCTTTTCCGGGAAATCTCGACGCTAGCTAAAGATCTTCTCTAGAAAAATGCATTACCATGTCATTTGACATTATTCATTGTGGTCATATAGTTAAATACAAACGTGAAAAATTCTGTCATGTTGTTATAATACAGTGTAGATGTTTGGAATAAAGCCGCACAGTCGAAGTCAGTTTCTGCAAAGAATATAGGTGCGTTTTTCAGAGACCATGGTCTAAAGTCGTTTTCGCAGTTACAGTGGTATCTGATACCACGGTCAAAAAGCGTTTCACAGTTATCTGGCCAGTTTCCGTGGTATCTGAAAAATTCATCTCACTTTCATCATCACGAACACAAGAGGATAGGATTTTGTCAAATTGGTGGGAAAAAAGGTTGGCATTTGTAATGTGAGTGGAGATCAGTTTGTATGCCACTTGCAGCCTCTGGCTCAAGTGCCATATACCGATCGCAATTCCGTCTGTCGGTCCGTTTCCCTGTCACACTTTTTCGAGTTAGGGTACTTCCAGATGTGCTAGGACAATGAAATAACTTGGAAATAGTCACTTCCCAGATCCGACCACCGTGGGGGGAGCGGAGGGAGGGGGAATCGGAATCTTGAGGTTCTTGTAAATCGGACCTTAATGAAACCTATTATTTGGAAAGACCTTTTGTCTCAGATCTCCCATTTCAAGCCCGGACCGGACCCGATGAATGTGGAGGGAGGATGGTGGTGAGAACCGGAATCTTGTGACACGCTTAGAGTGGAGCGACCGGGAAGAGACTTGTTCGGAAAGACAAGCACTAGGTACACCAGTCAGAAGCGAACCGGATTTTGGCACTGTGAGGGGGATTCCGGTGACCCGAAGTTAAGGTACTTCCAGGTGGGCTAGGACGATGAAACTCGGCAGGCATATCAGAGACCCGGTCAGGTTAATTTGGACATAGTCAGTTCCTGGATCCGACCATCGTTGGGGAGTGGAAGGAGGGGGAATCCGCAATCTTAAGGAAAATCTTATCTGAAATAAAATAAAAAAAAACCTTAATGAAACTTGATATCTGGAAAGACCTCGTGTCTCAGTTGTCGCATTTCAAGTCCGGAACGGATCCGATGAACGTGGGGGGGGGGGGAATTTTTTGACACACTTAGAGTGGAGCGATCAGGAAGAAACTTAGTGGGAAGAACAAGCACAGGAACTAGGTACGCCAGTGGCAGAACCGGACCTGATTGGGGCACTGTGGGCGAGTTTGAGGGCCGGGGTCCGGAATTCCGGTGATCACGATCTGAGATACTTCCGGCTTTGCTAGGACGATGAAACTTGGCTGGAACATTTTCTTCAACGTTTTTTCAAATGAACTTTCGAGCTCCCGTATGATGCTATTCATGATCCCGAAGAGTCCATATTTGTGCCTTTAGGGTTTTGCTTACAAGTGAATTCCATACAGTACAAAAACGATGATACTTGACTTGGACATTAGAGACTTGACAAGATTGGCTTAGAAACTGTTACTTCTCAGATCCGACCATCCCTTACAGTACTAATCCTAATCGCAAAGTACGACAAATACTTTTAAGCTAAACATACATTTTTATGATCACCATGGATTCCATAATCATTTTTGCCTCAGGGGTTTTGCTTACAGATGACTTTCTAGCGCCCTTAAAATGCGCATCGTCACAGTCAATTGCAAAATTAAAATATTTGTACTAACGATACATTCTCGTGATTTCCAAGGGCCCATGATCATTCCTATCTCAAGGGTTTGCTTATAAAAGATGAGATCAAAACCACGAACTAGCATAATCCTAATTTCATCCTCTGACCCAGCCTTGCAAGTGCCATATGAGCTTCTAGCTCTTGTTCTTTTCGGATGACTTCTTAAAGCACAAATTCGGTAAATGTGTTTTTTGCAAAGCAACCGTAGTATCAGATACCATGGTAACTGCAAAATCGAAAAAATGCAGATCCAGTTACCGTGGTATCAGATACCATGGTATCTGCAAAAAAAGCAACTGATATCTGTTTTTGGGAGCCCAAGACGAAAGTGGAAGGATACAAATGACTTCGTAAGAGCTGTCCGTCTGTCAGCATGATAGCTCATTCAGGGGTTGGGATATTTTGTTCAAACTTGGTGTGTGGATCCACTGGGTCGAAATACAGGTCAAGTTCTTAGATGGGCCCTGTAGCCCAGGGCGGGGGAGGGGTTTTTAACTTAAGGGATGAAGAAAATATTTTTTCAAGCTGATGCGAGAGTTGATTGATGGGTAAGAAGACAAGTTGAATCCAGAACTGAACTTCGCCGGACAAATAGTTCGTCCAGAATCCGTCCGAAACCGGAAAATTTGTTAAAAGTAAACTTTTTAATATTTGAAGTTGATTAAGTGTTTCGATGGAAGGATAATAAGAAATGCCAAATCCGCATATGACGATTATTTTCTACCCGGACGTATGGTTCGCCCGGAATCCGGCCGAAACCGGAAAATTTGTTACAAGTAAAAGTTTTATCTGAAGTTGGTTAGAGGTTCGATATACTGGTAAGAATACATGCTGAGTCCACATATGAAAATTATTTTCTCCCCGGATAAATATTTCGCCCGGAATCCGGCCTAATCCGGAAAATTTGTTAAATCATAAGATGTACCTAAAGTTGATTAGAGGTTGGATGGTAGGGGTAAGGAGCAGTATTGCGATGGCTGGTACAACTGTACCATATTCAGTACTTTTCTCCCTGACCTGTACATCTGTACAACTTTTCTTCAAAGTCAGAAAATCAGTACAATTACATCGGACTGGTACAAGTTAAGTACATTTTCTCTAAAACTAAGAGAAAGAACTTGACTTATCGTACTAACTCCGATGATTTACCTCGAGCTCTAACTTAGAAGAGGCATTTCTGTGTCCGTGTCTCGAGGATACAGTCGAATTTCTTCGCGACCCAACCGCTTTTCCTTTCTGTCATGTTTTGTGTGACTTTTCAGCACCTAGTTACATTGTTTTGTCAGAACTAATTTACCTTGATAGGCACATTTGTCATGAGCACTCCTTCCTGCCAGGCTCTATCCCAGAAGACACAAAGTTGCGGAAAAAGGAGGATAGAAAAGAAAACAGGAGGAGAGAGAAAAAAAAAATATTCTATAGATTCGAAGAGTACCGCGAAGGAAGATAACAAGCGCAAACAAAATTTGGCGTCTGGTACATTTTTTCCCGGAAAGCATATTTTTTGACCTACGTCTAGGACAGTTAAAAAAATTAGTATCGCAACACTGGTAAGGAGATATGCTGAATTCGTGTTTAAGCTTTAGTTTTTTTGCCAGACAAGTAGTTTGCCCGGAATCCGACCGAAATTCAGTAGAAGTAAGGCAGGGTGTTTTGATCAGTCTCACCTAGTTAGATATGACGTGTAAGGGTAAACACACACGCTGAATCCATATCCGAACGGGGTTTTCTCAGATGATCAGCCATTGTCCTTAATCTGTTTCAAAATCTTTAAGGTTTTAAGGAGTCTGGTTAAGACCGTATATCGGATATCTACAAGACCCAATTGTCTGGATCAGATATTAAATTTGCGGGATCCCATCGAAACCTTTGGTCTTGTTTTTTCATGCTTTGCGGCGAAGCACAAATCGCTTATTCCCCAGAGGAATAAAACGCTGCGCAAAAAGTTTCAGGCGTACCGGCATGCGAATGATAGCAATCCTTTTCATGAAACCGCAAGGGACACGAGAAGTAAGTTTTTCAGGATCTGCAAACCATGCCCGAAGTGCCGAAATCAATAAACTGCTGTCCTCTCATAGGTGTTATCTTAGTTTTACCAAAATTAAGTTACAGGTATACCCCTGTATTCAAGGAATGAAAGCAACAATTTTCCATAAAGCGCGGGGACATGAGAAGTAATTTTTCCAAATTCTGCAATCATTTCCTAAGTCCCGAAGTGAACAAACCTCGTATCTTCTTTATTAAAGTTTAACTGAAAAGCCAACTTAGTTCTGTATCATTTAGTTCAATACACTGAACTATTTGGGTTCTGCTAAGGAATTTTGATTGGCCCCTATCTGCTCTGGTAGTGACGTTCAGAATATCTACGGCCGTCCTCACAGCGCAGGTTCTATTATGACACGGAAATTTTGAATCTCAACCCAAACGCTGCTTTTCTATGACGCTTAGTGCCTGAACACATATGTCTCGTAAATCTTTTTTTGTCAAGCGTACAACACAGGTACAAGCGCATAGATGTACCACAAATCCGACAGGGAAAGTCCACTGTTCGTGAATAGCGGAGCAACGAAGTAAGCATTTTCATCGGGTCTTCAGGCCTCTTTAAGTGTGTAAGTGATGGGTAATTAGATTAACCTATCTTGGATCTTTTCGGTTCAAACTTTAAAGCAGGAAACTCTTGACTGCTACTCGGCAGATTTGGTTGAAACTAATAAGTCTGTCGTCAGATCGTAGCAGGACCTTTCATCGGCAACCCGGCAATAATAGTTGTGTTTTTGCAGATAACATGGTATCTGTTACCACGGTAACTGGATCTGCAATTCGGTCTTTTTTGCAGTAACCGTGGTACCTGATATACGGTTGCTCTGCAAAAACGACATTGCCGAAATTGCGTTTTTCGAAGTCATTGATGAAAGTGAGATGACTTTTTCAGATACCACGACCAGATACCACGATAACTGCAAAAACGCCTTTTGACCGTGGTATCAGATACCACGATAACTGCAGAAACGCCTTTTGACCGTGGTATCAGATACCACGATAACTGCAAAAACGACTTTCGACCGTGGTATCAGATACAATGGTATCTGCAAAAACGCAACTAAGGAAGCCCGTTGTTCCTGAAAAACGATTGCCGCTTGTAAGGCTAACCGACAAAAAGCTATTTTGGGTAAATGGGCTATATTGGGTTAAAGTCGCGTATAGATTTAGATGTTTAATGAAGCCCTTGGGCGATGAACATCGCGTATATTACAAAGAAAGTCAACGGCTCTTGATCACATCATGATATCCTGCCCAAGGACTGTGGTGGGCAGGAATGGCTGTCTGGTTTGGTCATACAGCAACGGGTCCGGAGGGCTGAGTTGGCGTTGGAGCTACAGAACCTCTTATTCTTTCTATACCCCTAAATACTTCCGTAAAGTGAATTCAACTCGAGTACATTTCGCTTTAATACTAAAAAGATTAATCTATTGCCATCACAATGCCGCGGAAGTATGTAATTAATGAGAGGCCGTTGCTACGGCCCATTACAACTTTGGTTCCACTTCACAGCTGATACGACATCCGAACAACAATCAGTACCTGCTGACGCGTCTTTACATTCAGTTTCGCCTTATGTAGGATTTAATTGGCAGAAAATGAGCAGGGTAAGCAGATTTTGTTTCTATATCAACTAACGTTTTGAATCCCAGTAGACATTAATCGTATACATGTAGATATGGAGGGGTTACCCGCTCCCGGCACCTGCTGAACCTTTCCTGGCACCGACCGAAGTCAGTGGTGCCGGCTCCGGCTTGTCTTCGAAACAAAGCTTATTTTAATGTTCTAAAACGTAGCAACCTGTGCGGGCACCGGGCACTTACTGTATATTAAAATCGGGAGTGAGGAGCCCCTCGGTCTGGCTGTTGAAACCAAGAAACTACATTATCGTAACATTACATACGGCAGACGAGTCAGCGGCAATCCTTCGTAATCCCGCCGATCGGCTGCACATACGCCTGCCACTAATTGGCGCGAGGTTGCTTTACAGTCTGCCTTTAAGATGATGAGGGTGGGATTAGTGCAGTGTTGCCATAACGGCGGATTTTACGCCAAACTGGCTGATTTTTGTTTTGCTTGCGTATTAAAGTTAGTTGGGTTCTCTTGACAATCCTTGTGTGTTTGGAGATTTGTTGCAATTTGGGGTTTAAAAGAAATTTGGCGTATTTTTCAAAGAAAGCGTCGTATTTCTTGGATCATGATGTGGCAATACTGGATTAGTGTCAGGAGAGTAGTGGGCGAAGTTTGATTCCCTTGACAAAAGAACGCAGTGATAAGAAAAATCATGGAAGCGTTCTAAGTATTTGTGCGACTACCTTTCAGGTCGATGCTACCTGTATGGGATTCCGACCGCCGCAAATACATATTCAACAGTATAAATAAATACTCTAGCGTCTATATGACTAAGTCCAAAACACGCCAGTGGACCACGGAAGAACGAGAAACGTCGCCCGAACGATGACTCAAATCTTGTGTCAATAATACTAACGCCGTTTGTTGGGGACAGCTGTGGTGACGCCTTCCGGCTCTTTCGCTAGGTACACGGCGATCCTTCATCGGCACGTAGGGTTAGTCATCAAGAGTATTAGAATTTCTTATCTACGGACATCCTTCCTTCTACTTTTTCAGCATCTACCTAACGTTGTTAGAAGACAAGCAGCAAACTGGAAGGCATCCGCACAATAACCTAGAATGCTCCCAGTCGAAGGGACATCTGCGATTCCGATGTGGCTTATAAGTTGTCTCATAATATCATGTTTCTGCTTACAGCCAAGTCTTCTTGACACCTGTAACTTTTCCTTTCATCAAAGTGTCATAATAGTTTAACAGAACTGCACATGCATTCAGTTCCTTCATTTGTTCATTGCAGAGTCTCTAACCCTCTTGCTCATCGCCTGCCTCTCTTTTCGCTTAGTTCGGCGATGTCCTAAATTCCTCCCATGAGCATTGAATCATCTGGGAAAAATTAGCAATTGCATATTTTGTGAACTTTTAAAGTTTGATTCCTAAAATCTTGTATTACCTTCAGTGTTGCCACTGGTCGCAGAACTCTTGCGTTTTGTCACAGGTTTTCAACTTCTCCCCAGATTCACAGCTGTGAAAAATGTGTCACAGGAAATCGCACTTATGTCCAAACTGTCGCATATTCTCCGATTCCAAAATATTTTGGCCAATTTCTTGTAAACTCTTTCGGAAAAATGGACTTTCGTTTCCTCGATTATTAGCTCCTCTTGTAAGAGCAAATTGGAACCTTAGAATCAGAGATTTTTTCGTTGAAACTGAAAAAAGGAACCGAATTTTGTGGGTGCCAGAATGTCACCGGTTTTTTCGGCCATATGTCACAGTTTCCGTCAGAGAAAAGTGGCAACGCTGATCACCTTGATGGTGACACACAATCGAGGATCGATTTGTATGAAGCAAAAGCTGAAGATAATATTGAGACTAAGAAATCTGCGGGTACGGGCTTTAGCTAATCGTGTTGAAAGAACCGGGTCGAGCCGGGACCATACGGTAATGAATATACTTACTTGTCACGGATTTCAGGGTTTGTATTTGTTGGTGTCAGCGGGAATTTTCTTGTTCATGAAGCGTACCGATGCGACCGATGCTTTCTCTGCCACTGCCGAGCTCGAAGAACTGCTAATGCTCGAACGAGAACTAGTGAAGACCATGATTGAAATCCAAGCGAAGCTGGACGGAACAGTCAAAAGCATGAGCGCGTAAGTGCATCCAGTAGGATACTGTTCGCTTCATCACCCCCTTAGCTTGCTCTCCTTAACTTCTTTTATGATAGCCGAGACTTATTACTGCTGGGCATCTTTAGGGGATCTGCCCATCTCAGCCGTTAACCTTAGTAGGAACATTAAAGGATCCCTCGTACTTATTCTGCCTTTATATTATCCCTAGCTTCCCTCTGGAATTATAAGCTTCAGAAACCCTGCCATTCGCCTCTGTTTCGTTTTACCCCTGTGACGTTTTAGCGATTTTCCGGTCGAGCCCAGTTCACCAGCCAAACAGTAAACACTGCGCCGAAGGCTTCAAGGTCCGCTGACAATTCTTCCGAAAATAAAGGCATAGAAACTTCTAAATTTTGTTTTTCCTTTTGGAAGACTTGGTACGTCATATCTTGTATTTCTTTTGCTTGTCTTTTCCCACTTTTAAACCATGGCTTCACAGTTTTGAAATATTTTGCGTCGAACGTCCACTTCGGAGATGTGGCAGCCTGGGCTTTGTCGACAAGCAAAACAAGAAAATTGCCAGGTTCAGGTGGCAAGTGTTGGTATTTCCGAAAACGATATATCTGAACGCCCACCCCAGCTTTAAGACGTGCAAACTTAGACCGCCAAAAAATGATCCCTGCTTTTAACCGAGGAAGGGATTCAGACTGAACACTTTTCAGATATCTGAAAGAATACGCCGTTGTGAAAGAGCGTTTGGATTCCGGTCGAGTTACTCCCGAGGACTACGTTGGCGACCCCATAAATGCATTTCATTTGATAAGAAGGACCTCTATCCAATACGACGATGTCAAGAAAGCCCTGGAAACGGTCGATTTTCCAGGTAATTTAATCCTTCTCTTGCCTATAAATTACCTCGATGACTCAAACTAGCACTCCATCCCGTGGCGGGGGTGGTTGTAGAGTAACATTTTATCGGTTGAATTCTCTACCAAGGATATAACCTTTCCAATATGAGAGTTTCGGATATATTTTTTTTTTAAATTCCTGTCATGGACTACATGCACAATAGTCAAGCGAGTTATGACTATCCTGGGCTTTGGGGGAGGGGGCAGTTTAAAGTCTGCCAACAGATATATATGTGTGCCGACGGAATACTGGGAAAATGAGCCACGTAGAGCTTTACCAAAACCACAGAACAAGCTTTTAATAAGGAAATGTGCCGACAAAATATTTCGGTAGGCTTTACTTTTGCTACTTGTGTGATAGGTCTAGACAAAATTGTTCCGACGTATTTCCATCCCAGACCATGTTGGGGGGGGGGGGCTGTAGACTCTCCCGATGAAAAATTTGTAGCCTGCGTAGTTGTATGGTAGTTGTACGAAAAATTTGCATGTAATACGATGTAGTAGCAAAGAATACTATCATTTAATGTGCCTCAGACTAGTCGACTCTTATGTAGTAGTATCCAGTAGCATCCTGTCTTGCCATAGTACCATCCAGTCTTGCTAATAGTAGCATGCAGTAGTATGCAGTAACACGGTAGCATTGAAGTAGAAGCATGTAGTAGCATCAGTTTGTACTGCATGCTACTTTTCGTACAACTTCGTACTACTATTTTGAGATAAATTTTTCATCGGGGTAGTCCCCCTCCCCCCTACACTGCTCCTCTTAGTTACGCCCCTGACGGTAATTCATATTAACAATTAAATATTACAAAGAACAAATAAGCACCAGAACCTCCGTCTCCCTATCTCGTAATACTACCATGCGGAGTCGACTAGATTCCTATACCCTACCCAATGCAAAAGAGTGAAGGTTAGAAGCTACATGAAACATCACAATTCGTTACCTCTACAAACAGTATATCACAGTAAAGGCCGGAGAAGAAATTTCCAAATTAAAAGCTGATTGGTTGTCTGGACGTGCTGCAGAGCTGGCCAGTGCGCCTCCTGCACTTTTTCCTCTAATATTCGCAACGGAGAAGAAGGAAGTAGACGGGCGCCAACTCAGCAAATATCTCGAGGTATTCATAGTCGCTGCATGGGACCAAAGACGGAGGTTCTATTGGCTTATATGTTCTTGACATTACTCAGCCAATGCTGACAGCGAATTATAGTCGACTGCGCTAAACGGATACGTCAGCTGATTTTCAGCTGAAAATATTAGCCTACCAGTTCTCGGTAGAAAACACGAAGAAAACGTTGACGATGGTTTTAAATAACAAGTTGGGTAAGATACCAAAACCAAATGTATTAATGTATGTATAATTATTTTTTTAGCCTTCTTGGACCTAAGAACAAAACTTCTGCAAAATCCAACCCAACTGCCGACTACTAGTGACTTATCAGGGGCGGCTACCTCCATCGCTGTACTACAAAGTGCTTACAGACTTAATATCAGCGAGTTCATCCGAGGAGAAATCAGACTACCAGGAAGACCAAGCCACATGAGTGATCATATCCTCACAGGTAGGAAGACTGTTCCCGTCCCCCTAGGACTTTCATACTTCTGCATTTCAAGTTGGTCTGTCATGCTAATTACTTGACCGGTAGTCTGCGACTGGATGGACTGGCCTCTCGCAAACACCAGCGCTCGGGAGGACCTAAACTGAGAAAGACCTTTCATTTGGAGCCTACGGTCCATTACGTCAGTTACTTTGAAGTTTCTCTGAGGTCAGCATCTGTTTAAACCGACAATCTGAGTTAAGTACTTCGTCTTCGTTTCGTCTGGGTGAGCCTGGGCCTTTCTGATGGAGAGTCCTATTGGTTGCACTGAAACAACTGTGGATTCTAAGCGAGGTTTCTATAATGTCTAATTTGATAAATTTTCTCGAACAGGCCTGTAATGCATATCTTTCCACATTACGTCCCACAGGTAGTTATATTTTGACATTGACTTTTGTCAAAGTTGATACGATGCCGTATCAACCTCCAGGGAGATTAATAGGCATGACGGATCTGTTATGGTTCATTTCAGCTCGCGACTGTCTTTTCCTTGGAAAACATGCTTTCAACAAAGGAATGTATGACAGAGCTGTGGAGTGGCTTCAAGCCTGCGTTCAACTGGCGGACGAAAGAGGTGATGGGACCGTGACACGATCGGATATCGAGCCATTCCTTAGCACAGCCATCAAAGTGGTAAGCTTCAAATCTCTGATACAGTGTTCAGGTGACACTCGGTACATATTGCATTATTCTGAGCGACAAACCTGATGGTCATTGGGAAATAAATGGTTATTAGTGCAGATGTGGAGTAATCAGTAAAATCAACGTAATTGTGTTCCCTGTAGCCGGATTTCGCTTTTCACCGAATTTTCTTCACTTCCTAACTCAGTACTATGGGTGACACAGAAAATTCTTTAGTGAATCTACAGCGTATTAATGAACAGTGAACAGTACCCTATATATACGAAGACTGATGGACAAAACATTTTGTATAAAGAGTATAATCTCGGATAAGGATAACCACATTCGGTTTTTCGCCTCGTCAACTGGGTTTTACAATATTATTTCAAGGGTAGCTCTGGACCCGCTTGGGAAGCTATGGGTGCAGCTGCCCCCCCCCCCCCCTAAATGAAGCCCCTGATTATTTTCAGGCATCTAACCATGCGATGAGACTTTTTATCTCACACCTAAGGGCGATTCTGGCGGTCTGGAAAGCTCCGCGAGCTTTTGCGCCGGCTGTTCTTGCGACTTAGGCTAAAACTCGCTTCGCTCTCCAAAGCTGTTCTCGCGCTCCGCTAGTTTCACCAGCACTTGGAAAGCGAATCCGCTTCGCGAGTGGAAATTACGGCACGTCAGCGAGAAGTTGTAAAGGTGCAACTGAGGCGCAACTACTTTCCGTTTGTTCTTGCGCTCAGCGGATTCTCGCTTTGCTTTTCGGAAAGCGAATCCAAGAGATCGCCCTCTAGCCATGCGATAACCTGTGTATCACACGCGAAGGCATGGTGTGGCATGGGATGCTCATTTTATTACGCTTTACAGCACGACGACGTACTGCAGAAGAAGGGGCCTATCGGAAAAGACTGGAGGACGGCTCCAGTTCCCTATAAGAAGACAACCAAAGGGAAGGCGAAGAAACTGAAGGCTAAGACCCGAGACGAAATCGAAGATAAAATTCCGACCAATATAGATCCAAACGTTTTGAGAGAATATGAGGAGCTGGAGATATACCACCGACTATGTCGAGGGGAACTAGTTAGGGTAAGAACCTGAACGGAGTGGAACCCTCTTTTTAACTCAAGCAACGGTGCTTTCGACTATGTAGCCTATGTAGGGTAAGAGACTATTAGCAGAAACAAACACGGTATGAAATGAAGTCGTCAACGGAAAAACACATTCCAAAGGATGTGTCGGTTTCAATCAACTTAAAGCCCAAAGGATTGACATGTACACTTTTGAGGTATCAATCGGAAGTAAGTGATGCCTGTGACAAAGTTTGTCCGTCATCTGTGATCACTACTGCAGAACAAAATATGTCGATGAAATATGTCGTATGGAAGTTTCTTGGGCCAAAGGCACGAACAAGCTCGAAAATAGGTGTATTTTGGCGGTTCTTCTGTTCATCAGCAGTGTTGATCAACGACCAACTGTTGACCACCAAAACGTCCCTGTTGATCAACAGAGGTGAATCTCTGCCGAAACGCTGTTTGAAAAGTATGGCAGATTAAGACACAAGTTAACAAACAGATTCGACCAACAACACTTTCATTTTTGGTCGATTTGACCAACAACGTTGGCCACAGAGTGTTCTGTCGGGTCGCTAGAACTCTATGTTGAATCGCTAAAAAAAAAGTCTTATATGCTTTGTGTAATTCTTGAGGGTGGGGGACCGGATGGGATTTTGGGGGCAGTATAAATCATATGATCGAACATCATTAGAAGGTCAGCATACTGTAAAAAAGAAAATTTTCTACTGGGAGTAATCTTGTCTTTATTGAGATGAGATTATCTCTAGTTCGGATTAATCTTATCCAAGTAGAGATAAGATTAATCCCAGTAGCAAATATTGCAGTAAACTTTAATCAGTATTCGGAGAAACTTTTTACAGAGTAGGAATAAAGGGAGAGCTGATCCAGAAATACGCTTAGATCTTGCATTTATTTGTCTCGGTTTAACAATTCAGATGGAACCAGATGAAAACGGATTTTTTTGGCGAATTAAAATAGGTACTGACAACTGATTTTCGGTGGGAGTAAAACATATGCTAATGTAGAAAAGTGTTCGAAATTGCGTGATAAAATTTTCACGCGGCAGTAACTATGGACAGTTCCAACAGGCTCTATGGCAGGACCGACAATGTAAAAAAGAGAGAACGGAACCCCGCCTAAGCCTTTTGGCCTTGTTTCTCCTTAATCGGCATCAAGATCTGTAAACTCGTGGCCGAACTGGAGAAATCAAGAACCGCATTTCTTATTGTTATGTTTGTGTCCCTTAGTTTGCCAAGAGTGATTGCTAAATCATTCCAGTTTATTAATAATACGATGCAAACAAAATATTGAGTCGCGAATACAACATTTTTACAAACAATCCGGGGCCAGCGTTCGGCATTTGGCCAGATCGCTTGCCGATCCGCGACTAAAAAAAAACGGAATGAATTACACTGACTATAGTTAGTCGAAAACAATGAGTCGCGACGGCGAGCGCGAGGAGTTGTTAGTGCCTTCTGCAAATGTTCTGCAAAAGTTGTGCTAGGCACAACACCTATCATTTGCCAAAGTTGTCCCCGTTTGTTTTCCTTTCCAATAGAAAACAGACTTGGCAACTAAGATGCAATTTTGATAGGACCATTTCACCTTAGCCTTAGCCACACGCCCAGCTAGGAAAGGGAAGCTGCATAAAGCGTGGATCAATACCTGGTTTTTCACGCAGAACGCGAGCAAAAAATAGTTTATCCGCCAAACCTGTAATTACCTTTTGTTTCAATCTGAAGCCTTGTTTTGTCTTAGGGACTTTTCAAATTTATGCTTGCGATTTCATTGGAAGCAAAATCTTTTGTCCCCAACTACCGAAGATGTCCCAGTAATAACAATCCTTAAAGTTTAACTGAAAAGGGCTTAGATAGGACAGTCTAGTTTCCCATCACTTATTCACTCAAAGAAGCTTGAAAACCCGGCGAAAATGCGTTACTTCGTTGCTCCGCTATTCACCAATAATCGATATTCAAATAATAAATTTCCTTGTCTGATTTGTATGCTGTATGCGCTTGTATCTGTGTTGTATACTCGACCAAAACGATTTACGAAAAATAAGTGTTCACGCAGTGAGCTACCTTCCGTAAGCTGATCACTGGCCACTGAAACGCCGCGTATGAATTGAGATTCAATTTTTCTGCGTCATAGTAGAAATTTGCGTAGTGAGGACGACCGTAGATATTCTGAAGCTCATTCTAGAGCAAATAGTGAAAAATGAAAAGTCCCTTAACACAATTGATTGATTGATAATGATGCAATTAGAGTTTCTGTAACATAATTATACATGCTGTTTTGCTCTAGTTGATCTCCTGAATTTAAAACGACAACATTCAGAATTAGTTGTATCTTGTTCTTTTTCTTTTTTCTACTTTTGCAACCCAAAAAGCCAGGAGATGAGCCAAGTGTGACCAAGCTCTTATGGACCCACTTTCCCATTTCAAGAGTATCTTGTCTCTATTATCCGCCTGTAAAGAGGGTAAACCAGTAAATCCATGCTTAAAATAACTAACAAACTAAGACGAAACAGATCACTTATTCCGCGATTATGCATACACCCGGTAACATAAAAAATGCAGTGTAATCAGTAAATGATACAAAAAAGTGGGCTTTTCAGTTAAACCTTAATAGCAATGACGATTGCATCGAAAATAACCAGACCTGGCCTATCGTAAGTAAACAGCAAGACGGGCAAGCATTTAGGCCTGGTTTAAGATGACTTAATTTGTCCTAGTTTTTAGAAACGATCACTCCTTTATTCGTGTTCCAGTCAAAGTACGAAGTAAAACATCTGAGATGTCGCTACCTCCGCAATCACCCGTACTTCTTTATCGGTCCGTTAAGGCTAGAAGAGCAGTCGACCGACCCGTATATCATTGTTCTGCGAAACTTTATGACCAATCAGGAGACAGCTTTGATGAAATCTGAGGCTCTTAAGAGACTTGAAAGGTCCGCGCATGGAGGACGCTTTGGAACTTACGTGACGAGTGACAAGCGGACAAGCAAACAGTGAGTCTGAACAAATTTTCCTTTCAATAATCGTAAAAGGGTCGCATCAGCACCGCACCGTGCAAACACTGTAAAAAGTTTCTCCGAGTAAGGATTAAAGTAAACTGCAGTATTTGCTACTGGGATTAATCTTATCTCAGTAGAGATAAAATTAATCTGGATTAGAGATAAGATTATCTCTTTAGAGACAAGATTAATCATAGTTGCAAATACTGAAGGATTTCTTTTTTTTACAGTGTAGCAGGTGTTGATGATGTGTACCGAGACAAGAGTTGGCTCGGAAAAATGTTTCCGCGGTCGTTTGTGTGGACTGTGGCCCACAAGTGTGTTTCCTTGACCAACAAGTTTTTTGTGGCTCACTTTGTGGCTGGGATTCGCCAAACAACTATCAAGGAGCGTGTTCCACCCTTCTAACAATAGTAAGTATCAGCTACTATTTCCGTTCCGGACTCACGAAAAGTTACTACGCTGACCGTTCCAACCTTCTCGAAATAGTAACTAATAGTAACTATTTGCTTACCATGTTCGGGAGTGCTGTAAGCGTGGTAACTACGCATCTCTGTAACGTGATTGGTCGGATTTGCCCGTGACATAATATTCTGCTGGAAAATAGAAAAGTTGTTCCAGCCTTGACGGCAAAAAGCCAGAATTTGTGACGTCGTGCGTAGTAACTACGGTAAGTAGGGTGGAACACGCTCGAGCTGACTTCCGATTTTATGGCTCAAATTGGCGGGAAATTCAAATTTGAAAAATGAAAATTCCAAAATAATAAAATGAACTACTTTGTCAAGCAAACTAAAATAAAACTGAGAATTATCCTATTACAGAATGGTGATGGCGTAAGTCTGATGTTCTATCTAGGAGACTTTGTCTGGATTTATTTTTATTTTTATGGATTGAAACTGGATTTAAAATAGCTCCGAGAAAACAAGCAAAACGAAGTTTCCGCGAGTTTCAATTTGTGGGTCGAGTGTGTGGCACACAAACGTGTTTCCGTGACAAACACAGCAGTGGGTATGACAAAAATATGACGCGGGAAAACGCGTTGGGTTTCCTCTGGCGAACAGGTACAACAAGAAGTGTGTGACGCTCTGCGCGCTCCAGTTTGGATGGCTAGAAAATCGATTCGGTCCTATTAGAAAGAAAACGAAACGGGAATTCCGTGAATGCAGTAGTTTTTTGCCTGCCTTGTTAAAGTCTACTGTACTGCGACAGCGCGGTACTTGTCCATCTCATAACGTCCGATCTGTGCTTTAGAAAGTTTCCTGAACTCCCTTGCCGCCCGCGAGCTAGCGCCCCGGTCAATCCGGGGCGGAATAAAAGGCTAGGTAGTTATTGTTACGACTCAGTTACAGGAGAGAGCAGTAGTTAAAGTTTAACTGAAAAGTCAACTTATTTTTGTGTCGTTCAATTGAATACACTGAATTATTTGGATTCTGCAAAGGATTTTTTTTTATTTTCCACTGTCTGCTCTAGTTATGGAAATTTTAACCTCAACAGAAACGCGTCTTTTCAGTGGGCAGTGGTGAGATTGGTGAAGACTGCTTAGTCCCTGAACAACAAAAAATCATAAATCTTTCTTTTAAGGCATGCAACAAAAAGAGGTATCACAAATCACACGGAAATTCCACTGTTTGAAAATCGATTATTCGTGAATAGCGGAACAACGAAGTAACGCATTTTCAGCGGGTCTTCAAGCAAATATAAGTAAATAAGTGATGGGTAACTAGATTGTCCTATCCCAGCCCTTTTCGGTTAAACTTTAAGTTATTACCGGCAGGACAAACTAGCGACACAGTTGTTTCTTTGCTTTTCTTTAGTTTGTGGTTATGATTTCCTTAAAGGACCCCTCGCACTATTTACTCTTCAACTTACAGTATTTTAAAATATTTGAATGCTTTAAAACTATGCTGTGCTTACAACAAATAACCCACGGTTGTTGGCTGTTTTAAGCCTTTTCCGAGACCCGTTGACTTGTAGCGAAAACAGGGAAACAATTTACATAACCGATTTTTCTGATGGAAAAACTTCTCGCAACAACCGTCGACAGCCTGATACACATCGAAGGTAGCAAAACACGACAAGTGAGAAAATCAGCGTGGTTTTGTTCGTGGGGATAGACTGTACTGTACGGAATTGGGGTCTCCGGGCTTAGAAATATAGAGTGATTACGGAAGTACAGTGCATTAGTATTATAGGTAAGACAGGTCCTTTAAGTGAGTTTTTTCTTTGTTGAGAAAAGGTCACGACAGATAGGCACGTGTGTTTTCTGTTTGGCCATCTGAAACACGAAAAAAAGCATCCCCTTCTTTCAGAGCATGGGTGACGCACCTCAACGACTCCCGAATTAAGAGGCTATCGGACCGGATAGGATGGGCTGTGCGTCTGGATCCCTACCCCGAGGACTTCGGATCTGAAGTATTCCAGGTTGCTAATTACGGCATAGGAGGCCGGTACACACCACACACAGATCACGGTTCGAATCCCACGCTCGGACTTGCACCGAATGACCTGCCCTATGACAGAGGAGATAGAATAGCAACATTCATGGCTTATGTATGTGGATCTCATAATGTGGGCTCAGAATTTGTCTGTTCTTGCTTGGTATTTCCGAGGGCATGTCAAGGCCACAGTTAATGAAATTCTATAGATAGATAGATAGATTTATTAATTGCTAAGCAGCCCGAGGGCCATGGCAACAAGAAATCACAAAAAATATCACATACTAGAAGAAAACGCACAAAACAAAATAACTGGGTTTATCTTGCTCATATTTCAGATGACTCTTATGGCGTTTTTCTGCGATTGAGGGTTTGTGGCTCGGAAAAGTGTTTCCGCGATCAATTGTGTGGCCCACAAGCGCGTTTCCGGCCAACAAGAATTGTTTGGCTCTGTTTTTGGTTCGAATTTGACAAACAACGGTCGAGGTGGTTTTCGGTTTGCTCGAACTATCCGGATTAGTAAAAATACAAAAACAACTCCAATACTTGAGCTGAGACCAATTTCGGTCATGGCAGATCTTCTTACTGAAAATTCTGATTTCTTGTTCAAAATACTCTGACCCCATTGGCTACTTAAAAGTCTTGAACCTGATTGGCTGGTTTTCATCTTTTTTTATACCTCAACAGCAACATTTTCAGCATCATCATCAGCACCATGTGGTTTCAAATTACTTACAGCACATGTCCGGAAATAAAAACAGACGGAAATAGAGTGTGATCCTATAAAGACTTTTGATCCTGTTGAACATGTGATGACTTTTCATATGCAGTTGGTGGGAAATTCAGATTCCGCGGCAATTAAAGTATAAACAGTAAAATTAGCAACTATACCAAGCAGATAGAGAAAATGAGGATCCCTATGGTACGGAACGGTATGGACGTAACCCTGAAGTTATATTTTTTTAGATCTTGTCTGTAATTTTTTCAGATATTTGAATTACGGCCAAAAACAGACAAATCGGCGTTCCCACTAGGTTCAAATGGTGGGTTGACTGTGGCACACACTTGTGTTTCCGCGACAAACATTCAGGAGTGTTTGGCAGACAAGTGAGCCGCAGAAAAAACGCCTTTATAGCTGGCAAAGTCAAGTAACTCCGAAGAGGGCCGGCGCGTAGTCAGCGTGATAGAGGAGAGAGGTTGCGAAAAACTGATGTTATACCAACGACATGTAGTCAATACCTTTGACTAGGGGCAGTTAAAGTAAATCATTACTTTAAATTAATCAGTAAATACTTTTGCAATAAAAGGAAACAATGCTGAAAGATAAGAGAGGAAGAACAAAAAAGAAAAGAAAGAAAAGTCATAAAGGAAAAAATAGGAAACCATGCGGACGTTTCATAATCACTCAAACAATAAAATTAATTCCTTCTCAACGGTAGTCTGTCAAGAAACGTTTCTTCAATCTCGTCTTGAACTGGGGTTGACTTACCACATAGGATCTAAACAGGTATCGAATCAGATATTCCTTCAGCCCACGCTGCTGCGAATCATATTTGACCTCGCAAAGCCGATAAGTCAGCTACATGTAGTTAACTTATCCGCTTTTCGCCGTACAAAAAGTAGGATCCATGTACTTTATTACGTCGTGTATTATAAGTGGTGAAAGAATTATCAGGTAGAATACGGTATGACGTTTCGAATTTTCATGCGAAATTTTGAAATTCGAACATTTCCGGAAGGACGAGGAATGCGTGATAAACCAGAAAAAAAAAGTGCGAGTGACGCACGATCCATGGAAATCCGAGCCACAATGACGCGAACGCTGGAAATCATACAGTGCGGAGCCTATCTACGATTTTTCAGGGACACGTTTCGGAGCGCTGGTTTAAATCCAAAAGTCAATCATTAAAACATTTGAGAAATTTAAAAATCACAGGTTATTAACAACATTGGAATTGAAATTGATGGTAAAATAAGGCACAAATGACTTTGAAAACCTTTCGCTTGCTTGGATAGATGGGCTCTGGACTGAGCTTTGTTTTTTCATTTCTCAAGTGGGGTTCTCGGTCATTTGTTTATCAGTCACGAAATTTCCCGATTTAGACTATACCCTAGTATTTCCTTTCCAAAGTTCAAGACTAGAGTATGTCTCCTCCCTTGGAGCGACTTTAGGTTGAAAAGAAACTTGCGCTATAATCGGCGCTTATCTCTTTTAAGCTTGAGGATGTTCCAGAAGGCGGCGGAACGGTCTTTACTATAGCTGGCGTAACAATCTGGCCTGAGAAAGGGAGCGCAGCCTTCTGGTGGAACTTGAAAGCCAGTGGAGATCCAGACCCGAGAACAAAACATGGGGCCTGCCCAGTCCTCCGCGGATCCAAATGGAGTAAGTACAAGAAAAGGGCACAAGGGACAATCTAAGTAATTTCCATCATTCCGTAGTCTATTCCTATCTTATAAATGCTACAAAAGAGCGATGGTCTAGCCAGATGATAGTTGCATTTTTGAACATACCATAGTATCTGATACCACGGTAACTGAATCTGCATACGCCCTTCATAAAATTCCTTCGAGATTATTTCTTTTTTGGCAGCTATATCCGCTAGCACAAAGTAAACAATGACACGTTACTTCTTGGTGTACGTTTATCCAGGTTTGTTTGGCTATTTTCGGTTTCTTTTGGGCCTATACCCATGTTTAAAATGCCTCTACCTCTATTTGTGCTCTACCCAACTCAGTTCTGTCAAACTTAATCAAGTTTGTCAATCCTGGCTTTCGACCGTTGACTTTCCCACGGGGCTTATGCGCGACTCGGTATGATCCGAAAGCCTAATCGCTTATTCCCTCTTCAGATAACTTATACCGAGACCTCACGTGTGATTGTTTCTCTAGTGCATCTGGCGGCAATTCGTCAGGGGCGTATTTTGTCGTTTTTGCAGTTACCGTGGTATCAGATACCACGGTTGCTTTGAAAAAAAAACGGCAATTGACGAATTTACGATTTTAGAAGTTATACCATCAGAGCCTCGTTTTTGTTGCATCAGCGCTTCCGCATCGCTGCTGCAGCGCTTCTTTGCTTTTGCACAATATGCGTTTTTGGATTCAGTTTCTTCTTGGTTGGAGCGGCAGCGCTGCAGCATCTTGCAGGGAAGCACGGACTTGGTCGGTGAGCAAGTCCGTGATTCTTGAGAAGCGCTGCCGTCTTCCTTGGAAGCGCTGCAGTGCAAAAACAGATGTAGAAAGAATCAGTCCGGAATCGGCGGAGAAGTGGACCTGCAGCATGCAACAAAAACGAGGCTCAGACATACTTGCAGCCACTCACATACCTAGTCCCAAACTTCTTTCCTACGATTTGAAAAATTTTAGTCTCTCGTATTGGTGGTCATAAAAGTCAGGACTTTTTAGGAACCACGGTCCCATGCTATCTGCAAAAACGCAACCAAAATAACTCACTGCTGCTGCTGAAAGTTGCGGCAAACATCCCTATATGCGCTGTCAGAAATTTCATAGCAGATAACACGAGGATGCGCGCTTTCAACAGACAACCCTTAGGATGTTAACTGTTATGTTGACAAACGTTACGCGTCACAGCATTATGCATAACAAGCATTGCCAGGAAGAGCAGAACAGCACCTGTGACTTTTCCGATATCCTGATGACAAACAAAAAGTCAGCAGATGTTTTTCAACGGCGTTTTGGCTCTTCTTGTATGTCTAAGGTTTGAAAGACACATCAATAAGACACACATACAACAGCTAACATCCTAACTGTTATCTGTTGAAACCACGCATCCTTATGTTTTCTGTTACGAAACTTCTGATACGTTTTTGGTGCCTTAGATCGATAGTTCATTGACCGGATTATCTGCTTTTCATCATAAAGTTGAACAGTTATCAACTTTCCGTATGGAACTGATAATGGTGCCGAAAATACTGGCAGATCCACGAGCCCCAATCCTGATCGTCTTTCAGCATTATGAGTTGCTAGTTTCGTCAGCCGACCGAATATCCGCGTGGCAAGACTTTCGGCTCCGGTCGAAAAAAAAAATCGCTTTGCCAAATGACTGCCGCGGAAATCATGCTTGATGATAACACCACACCACATCTCATATATTCCAATTTCAGTCTGCAACAAATGGTTCCACGAGCGTCAACAGGCTTTACTGCAACCCTGCGGAAGGACGAGAGAAGACAAACTGAAGTACCCTTAACGTATTTTTCTTGTAACAAAAATCTAGTCAAGATAATTATGATTATAAAAATGACAAGAAAAGCTGGTATATTTTCTTCAAATCTTACTGTCGCTGCTGAAATTGTCCCATCTGCCCCATTTGCCCCATCATCATGGGATTCATCATCGGTCGCATGCCTACAAGGAAAAAAGTATGAACGAAACTTATATACTACAACAACATGCAGCAGCACAATTCCAAAATCTCTTTTTGATACCTGTAGTTCACCATGTCTTATGCCCTTCATAGCAAAAATAAATGTGACCAAACTGTCAGAAGTTTGATGAAATTCACCGAGATTGATATGAAACATCCTCTTTACAACCCTACCAAGTAGAGAGCTCGGGTTCTCCCGGCACCCCGGAAGTTCTCTAAACAACCCGTCGTCTCTATGATGCCAATGCAACCTACAGTCCAGCCCTGAGACCCACATTTCATGTTACATTCTAAGCCCGCTAACGATACCTCACTAATCTTGGCACTTGCCGCCATTCATTATTTTCCATGCGGATTATGCTCCACACGAGTGTTCGTGTATTATGCTGTTCATGCGTAAAACCGGTTTTCTGAATTTTGCCGAGTTTTCGATAGAAGTTAATGGGCCTGGGAAAAGCCTTAAAACAGTCAAAGCCGTGGATAATTTGTTAACAGCAGAGCCTAGGTTGACAGGATTAAAAAAGCTCCAATATTGGAACATAAACAGTAAATAATGCGAGGTGTGCTTCAAGTTTGCCCCGGCCTGCCACTGAGTGTGATATTCTGGTCCAACTCGCCGGACCTGTGGCTTTTCTTGCCGGGCATCCTGTCTATCTGTACAGAAACTGTGCGAAGTTGGGAAACGGACTAAAATTGTGTGGACTTTGTTGCCAACCCCTCGAAACTTTTTAACATGTTATGGTACCAAAGAAAAAAAATCCTCAAGAACACTGATGGCACATTTAAAAAAATCAGCCCAAGCTGACTGGGAAACAAATATCAAACATGGCTCGAAACGGAAAGTCAGCTACGATGATCGTCAGCGGTATTTCGGCCTTTATTGGCAAGGATCCTCGTCAGGGTGTTGCTGGAAGGAAAGGTTTTCTTCCAAGTTCCATTCTTCCAGCTAAAGTCCGCCGCGCCCCACCAAAATCTGTCTGAAAATCAGATGTTCCCTTCAGATTTTCAATTCATCCGATTTTCATGGGGGCAACGCCGCCTTGCGCCAGGGTACTGCACTCCAACGATGGAACAGTATGTTGGGGTATACCCAAAGTTTGATCACTGTGCCAAAAAACTGAGGATTTTTGTAACTGAGGACTCTCTCTACGAAGAAACACTTGATAAAACAAGCTTACTTACCCATCATCTGCATCTGTGTGCCCGGTCCCATCATAGGCATACCGCCCATTTGTCCCATCTGTCCCATAGGTCTACCCATCGGCCCTCCCATAGCCCCCATTACTTGGCCAGGCATCATCGCAGGACCAACTGGACGAGCCATGAGTGGTGTAGGGGCAGGAGCAGGTACACCAGGTCCCCCAGCTGCAATACAGAAGAAAAGAAGGAAGATGGTCAAGCAACAGCTTCTAAATCAGGTAATATATGGTCAATCACTTTCTCTACCAGTTGGGTGCGACAATATACATCTTGATCGGCCAATTATCCATCTAAGATGTTAGCGAGGGACAGATTTAATTTCGGTTGAACAGCCGTTATGATAGATAGATAGATAAATCTTTTTATTCGCCAAAAACTGATCATGGCTCACGCCAAATTTGTTCAGTATAGTCATGGATATAAATGAACACACACATAATAGGCCTACGCATATACGGCTACATCGGTCATAAATAACATGATAAATTTAAACTAGCAGCTCAGCTTATGCTTCGTTATACAACTTTAAAAATGAAGGGACAAAACTCTTTGCAAACCTCTGGTGGGCACATTTAATCGGCTGCAGCTTTTCAACCATAGTAGCTACCTTGCGAGGGAGCCTTTTTGACAGCTTTTCAGAAGGTAAAATATTTTTGTGGATCGGGTGATTCAGAGATTTGACACCAAAGTCCATGCAGAGTTTCAGCCTTCGGTCATGTAAGGAGGTGATTTCGAATTTACGTAGTAACTCTTCATAGGACCTCTCGGCCACCTTTGACGCTATGATTAGAGCTCTTTTTTGAATCTTCTCAATTCTAGCGGTCTGTTCGACCGTGAGGCCAAAATGCCAAACAGGGGCTCCATATTCTAAATTTGGTCGGATAAATGAAATGTAAATTCGGAACAAGTGTTTAGTGGGGCCCCATGCCTGGACATGAGCTTAAGCATCTGAAGTCTGGTCGGCTGTGCTTCCCATTTTAAAATTATCCCTAGGAGTTTAATTTTTTCTACTCTCAAGGAATCTGGAATTTCAGGTAGAAAAGAAGGGCTGAAAGATTTAAAAAAAGAAATTGTCATGGTGCACGGTTTACTATCATTCACAGTCATATTGGATTTCAAAGCTTGCATTTTTACTTTTCAAGGAGTTTGCAGTATCTAAAAGCACTTACGTCCTCCAAGGCCTGTAGGGGGTGGGATGGCAGCTCCAGGCTTCAAAGAGATCTTGCCAGCCTTGTATGCAGCAGCTACAAAAAAGTGAGCATTAGTCGAGTTTATTCCTAGTGTCGGTATGGCGGGACTTATATAATCGAAAGGTTCGTCAAAATGCCCCTTTTTCTAAAACACTATTTTTCGTCAATCCACGAAAATTGTATACAAAAACCCAAGCAAACCAATTACTCTCCAGCTAAAACGTAGT
Organism: Branchinecta sandiegonensis; assembly: GCA_030848855.1. Taxonomy (NCBI): domain Eukaryota; kingdom Metazoa; phylum Arthropoda; class Branchiopoda; order Anostraca; family Branchinectidae; genus Branchinecta; species Branchinecta sandiegonensis. The sequence goes on along the minus strand of JAUPMV010000003.1, from coordinate 9,353,546 downwards.
TTTTTTTGCGGTTGGTTTGTGGTTACCAGAAGGTTTATTAAAATACAGGGCGAAAAAGTCTTTGATTTTCCCCTGGTATATTGCTGATGCGATCTCGAGACTCCGACGAGTCAGAGAGAAGCCCAATAAAGGAACGTGGGTGCGACGTCGAGACTTAGACGAACTAAATAGAAGTCCAGTAGGCAATAAGAAAAATCGATGTATTACGAATCGCTTTTTTAAGGGGCCAATTAAACATTTCTATGACCTTTATGGACTTGACATCAGGGGCGTGACGTATCGGGGGGGGGGGGGGGAGGGGGGAGACTCCCAACTATAGATGTAAAAAGCGAATTTTTCAATTGAAAAAATCAATCGAATATTCACAAAATTGAAGTATTCGGAGGCCTCTCGAAAATTGCCAAGATTCCGAAATTGAAATATTTAGCAAAACTGAAAAATACGGAAAAATTAAAAATATAGCGAATTTTCGCAAGAAAAATGCAATTTCCGGGGTTTGTGCCCCCTCACTACGCAATCATGTCCAAACGCGGCACGCGATTATGTCCAACAGGTTCGTAGGAAGGCGATTCTTTGCAGCTTTGATGGATAACCGGGGATGAGTCAGGTTAGTCAAGGGTTGCATTGCATTTGAAGGCAATTAGAGTGTGATTTAGATACGAAGGATACGTATGAGAGTTTTTTATTTGTAACTGGTGATTATATTTTATTTTATTACTAGGTTAGACAAAACAGGATCAGCAGGGGAGGGGCCGTGGTTTCATATCCGGAAGACGGAAATTGTTGCTTGTCTTGCAAATTAGATTCTTGTACTGATTGAACTAGACGAACATCAGAAATAACCTACCTTTAACTCCTCTGTAGACTAAGCTTAGCAGAAAGGATGTTTGGCATATTAGGAGGGGTTTCTCACTTGACTTAGTCATTCATGTGAACTTGGGTTTACGTCAGTTATTTTCATTTCTTATGAAAACCCACCATAACAATAAAACATGTGAAAAAGTCATGAACTTCTCACAAGCGAAACAATGGGACCAGTCTCGAATAAGGACTTCTTACTAGGTCTATTCGTTATTCTTAAGGGGGAGGGAGGGGAGGGGCATTGAATAATGTCTTCCACGGAAATTATATGTGAAAAAAATCCCTCGTTGACTGAAAACTGAAGAAGTGGCGGCCAAACGGATTCTGATTCGCAGAAAGGAATTCTGCGTAAAACCAATTCATCTAGCCGCCAATGTTCAGAATGTTCTGAATCCTTTATACAGGGGAAGTGATCTGAGTGTTAGTGAGCACCCCACTGCCACAGAGTTGATCTGCTCACTTGCAGAGAGACACTTCTGATAAAGTTCTATGGGGTGAGAGCATAATCTTGACTGAGTTCCTCAGTTTTGGTCTGGCACAGATGAAAATTTGTACAGACACCATAATCAAGCTCAGCATCTTATTTTTTAGCATTTTTTTTTTTATTTTTGGCAATTTTCCCGCGAATATTCGCAATTTTCGCAAGATAAGATGGAGGTACTGAAATTTTACATTTATACTCCCCATCCCCCAATGTTGTCGGCCAGTCTGCAAAAATAACCGAGCTGGCATTTCACTCCACAATTTTTTGTCAAAACAGTCGATTTTCTTCTTGGAAACAGTCGATTTTTCTTAAAAACAGTAGTTTTTTCTGAAAATCAGTTGATTTTTCGTCAGAACAGTCGGTTTCCCTTAAACAGTAGTTTTTTCTGCAAAAGTAGTTGTTTTTTTCTGCCAAAACCATCCATAAAAATGATCAGCCAGTCCCTAAATACCTTGCCCCCACCCAAACATTTTGGCTAGTAACGCCTCTGCTTCAGATATGTCCTGAATCGAAACTTATGAGCCTAAAGAAGAACCATCTAGCAAGTAACCCTGCCATAAGAAATAGGTGCAATACAGGTCTAATGACCAGCTAAAGTCTGCTGTTTATCCTATAATACAAAAAATACCAGATCCTGCAAAGCAAAAGAGAAAATACATACTTGTTGCATCAATGAGCTGTTGTGCCTGATCTTCCATCCATTTCTGATAGTAAAACTTGACATTTTCCTTATGTTTTCTGCCACTGCAATGAGTTTTTCTCACTGAAGGCTGGAATAGGAAAAACATTAATAGGACATTGAATACCTAACCATATAAGATGCTTACTAAACTTCCAGCATTCAACTATACAATTGGGCATTTCAAGGTGACTAACAGAAACCTTATTTTACTTAAGATGGTGCCATCAAGCTACCCAACCATATATCACTCTATGCCTAATGGGACAACTAGCTACCAAGATATACAACTCTACCCAGTCTACACAGGGAGCACCACCAGTTTGAATAGCTAAAAGTCAATATAAAATAAGATGTTGTTTTGTCTAATTAAAAAAGTGTTGAATGCCGGTAACCCTCTGGGGTGTAAGGGGTACACATGTGTGAGCACTATGCTCGTTCATGCCCCAGCATTTGAAAAAATGGTATCAAAAAGGACATAGTATACTAGACCAACTCCAGCTCACCAATGGCCAATGGCAGAGTTGATGTTTATTCAAGTATGTGTTGAATAAACATCACGAAATGAAAATAGCAACATAGCAATTTAATCAACCATTAAACACACAGTCTAGACAAGTAAAGGTATGCTTCTTTGAAAACTACTCTAAATCTCAAAATACCCTGGACTTTGTCTTTTGCTTCTAAATACAAGAAACAAAAATGAGATTTTTCGAGGGTTTTGTGATCAGCTATTATCCATCTTAGATGTTATGCAAGGGATAAATATAAGTTAAATATAAGGGAACAATGCAGACTTGACAAACCAGAAGACATCCAGAAAAAAACAAAGATAAAGTAAAATATTAAGATGTGCAGGTTGAAAATGTTTGTATATTTGTATATATCTGTATTTAAACGCTGCTAAGCCCTATACAGAACAATCTCAAAAATAACAATTCTGTAATTTTTATGATTATTTGGTGAGTATGTACAATTCAGCTTTAATTTGAGTATACTGTACCAGAATAGGACTATGCAGCATAAACGGAAGCAATGTTAAACCAGGTAATAAGGTGATCCTGGTGAAACAGTATTCTTGAATCGTGCAACCAGGAGCCTTCTTGGATTCGCTTTCCAGAGAGCAAAGTGAGAATCTGCAGAGCATCAGAGCAAGCGGAATGGCAACACATATGTTGAAGTTTAAAATTTACAACTTTTCACTGTTTGGCCACTTTCCAAATACAGAGTGGATTCACTTTCCAAAACTAGCAGAGAGCCATAACAGCTTCGGAAATCTAAGCAAATTTTAACCGAGTCGCAAAAACACACGGCGGATAATTTCGCAGAGCTTTCCAGATCGCCCTAATACTAATTCATACCGAATCGTGTGTCAAATATGTGTCACAATAATCACAATAATATTTGGGCATTTTCCAGCGTTTCTTGTCTTTTTCAAAATCGTTGGACAACAGCAGCAGCAATCATGCACAAGCACAACCCAGAAGAAAATACGCCCTCAGTTCAAAATAGAAGCCGAAGAAATTTCGCTCTTCCATTTCCTATCCTATTTTCTAGTAGGATTACCCTCAGAGCCGGAAAAATGAGTTTTCTGAGCAAGAATGCTCTGATAGCAGTTGGAGTTGCTGGAACATTATTTGTTGGATATTGCATATACTTTGACAATAAGAGAAGGAGCAGTCCAAGCTACAAAAAGAACCTGAAAGAGAGTAGGCTATTTTGATTTATTGATTATGAAAAAAAAACCCAGCAAGCCACAGGAGGGGTACCTGACCTTGATTTTACACTACCTCGATTGTTGCCGGGAGAATGTTAAAATGAAATCGACATGTTGTCCTGACAGGCAAAATATGACTTTTTTCAACTGGCATGTGTCCTTAAATACACAAATTCTGTACAGTATAGGTATTTTTAAGTGAATGTTTGTTGACAGTGGACTTTGCCATTTTCATGCACTTGTTGTGTTTAAAGCGAACTACCAGGTAGCTAAATTAGGTAATTAAGGGCATCTGAAAACCACTGAAAACACCTGTATAGATATTTTGGTCACTCTAACATTTAGCTCAAAACTGCACTGTCCACCAGGGGCGTCACGACTGGGGGGAGGGGGGGGAGATGCCCCCCCAATGTTGTTGGCCAGTTGGTAAAAATAACCGAGTCGAAGCAAAGCGCTGCAATTTTTCTCCAAAACAGCTGATTTTTGTCAGTAAAACAGTTGATTTTTCGTCAAAACAGTAGTTTTTTTCTGAAAATCAGTCTATTTTTTCGAAACTGTCGTTTTTTTTCTTGAAAGTAGTCGTTTTTACTGCAAAAGCAGTCGGTAAAAATTACCAGCCAGTCGGTAAATTCCTTGTCCCCCCCCAAACATTTTGGCTAGGAACGCCTCTGCTGTCCACATTAAAGTAACTGTTCACATAAGCATACCTCTACTGTACCTTTCTTTGTTTCGAAGCTGCTTTGAAAAGGGATTTTCTGGCTATTGACTTTGGTAACTACCGTTTTTGGGATTCCAAATTGTAAGGGGAGGGATACTTATGTCATCACTAAAGTTGTCCATCTGTCGGTCTGTATGTCAGCACGATAACTCTGGAAGGGAATGAGATATTTTGATAAAACTTGGTGTGAGGATTCTTTGTGTCAAGGGTAAGGTTAGTTCGTAAATTGGCTCTGTAGCCCTATATGTAGGGGTGGAGGAGGGGGCTCAAATTAAGGGGATAACAAAATATTTTTAAACAGCTAATGTGATAGTCGATTATGGGGTAAGTTTGACTTGCTGAACACGATGATGAAAACCATTTTCTCTCCGGACAAGTAGTTAGTCCCAAATCTGGCAAAAAACAGAAAGTAAGTTTTATTTGAAGTTGACTAGATGTTTAAGTTAGGGGTAAGAAGACATACTGAACACTTATGTGAAAAGTATTTTCTACCCGGACAACTAGTTAGCCCAGAATCTGGCCAAACTGGAAAATTTGTTAAAAGCATCATTTTTATTTGAAGTTGATTAGGTGACAGATTTAGGGCTAAGAAGAGATGCAGAGTCTGTATATGACAATAATTTTTTACCCGGACATATAATTCGTCCAGAATCCAAGTTAAAGTTTTATTTGAAGTTGATTAGATGTTCTCTACAGGAACAGTGAGATACGCTGAATTCGTTTCTGAATTGTTCTTTTTTTGCTGGACAAGTAGTTCACTCAGAATTTGGCCAAAACCGGAAATTTGGCAGAAGTGTAGCAGGAAGTCAGTATCGTCAAAATAGATATGGCTTAAAGAGGTATATCAGAACTTGTTTTCGGGATCCCAAAACGTAAGTGGAGGGATACCTATGACATCGCAAAAGTTGTCCGTCCGTCCGTAGGCCCGTCTGTAAGCACAATAAGTCTCGAAGGGAATGAGATATTTTGATGAAACTTGGTATGAGGATTCGTTGGGTCGGTGGACCAGTCGAGTTCGTAAATGGGCTTTGTAGCCCTACATTTAGTGGTGGGGGAGGGGGTTCAAATGAAGGGGCAAACAAAATATTTTGAAACAGCTAATGCGATAGTCGATTATGGGGTAAGAAGATATGCTGAACAGGATGGTGAAAACCAAGTAGTTCGCCCGGAATCCGGCCAAAACTGGAAAGTTTGTTAAAAGTAAAAGTTTTATTTGAAGTTGATTAGATGTTCGATTTAGAGGTAGGAAGACATGCTGAAGACGATGGTGAAAACCATTTTCTCGACGGACAAGTAGTTCGCCCGGAATCCGGCCCAAACCGGAAAGTTTGTTAAAATTAAAAGTTTTATTTGGAGTTGACCAGATGTCCGATTTAGGGCAAAAAGACATGCTGAACTTTTATGTGAAAACAATTTTCTACCCGGACATGTAGTTCGCCCGGAATCTGGCTGGAGTCGGAAAATTTGTTATAAAGTTAAATTTTTATTTGAAGTTGATTAGATGTTCATTATTGGGGAAAGAAGATACACTGAGTTCGTTTTTGAGTTTCTTTTTTTGCCGGACAAGTAGGTCTAGAGTTCGGCCGAAACCGGAAATTGGCAGAACTGGCAGGAACTTTTCGTCAAAACAGATATGACTTATACGGGTAAACACACATGCTGAATCCATTTCTGAACTTGGTTTTCTCAGATGATTAGCTATTTGGCCTTAATCTGTTTCTGAATTTCAATTGTAAGAACGTTCAAGGATTCTGGCGATGACTGGATCTGGCTAAGACAAGACCCAGTTGTCTGGATCAGATATTGAATTTTTGGGATCCTATCGAAAACTTTGGTCTTGTTCTCAGATGATTAGCCTGGCGAAGACTGGATCTGGTGAAGACAAGGCCCAGTTGTCTGGATCATATATTAGATTTTGAGGATCCCATTGAAACCTTAGGTCTTGTTCATCATTTTGTATGTCAATCGAGGTAAGGGTTAGAATGAAGTGATCTTGTTTGAAATGGAAAATATCTTCAACTAGAAATATTGAAGCAATACTTATTTATCATCACCATCAGCATGGAAATACAGTGGGTGAACATTTCGTAAGTTTGATCATCCTGATATCTGGTATGCCAGGATTTTCTCTCCAGCGCCTTCTGTCAGGATATAGTGTCCTAAGAGGTTATACTATATATCTGCACCATGTCCTCATCATGAACAGCAACCAGTCAAGAATTCACAAGTGCAATTTGCAGATTGATTATCAACTTACTAATATGGACTGGCTGCGAAGGTCAATTTGTTACAGGAAGTGTCTTTCCATGCTTGCATCATTTTATTTTCGGCTGCTTAGTAGTTATTTTCTAGAGAAGATGAAATGGGGGGTGTTTTTTGCTCACTACAGAAAAGTTGAACATATTTAGTAATAGAAGCAACATATTACTGAAAGTGTAAAATCTGACAGAGGATATCTAGTATCCAATTACACAAAATTCCCCCCTTTTTCTGCCTTTGAATTTCTGAGAAGTTAAAGTAACTAGTGTAGGCTGTAGCTCCATGACCAGTGGCAGTAGTAGGGCTTTTGATTCAGCCAAAAGGATTTGCGGTTTGGCAAGGACAAGGACTAGGAATTACCTTGATTTATGTTACTGTGTATTCTAGAACGAAGACAGAAGAAGACAACAGGAGGCACTGGTTCCTCAGGGCTACCTGACTTGAAGGACCATGAAGCAGTTCAGAGGTTCTTCCTGAGAGAAGTAAGTGTATCAGTCTGTATTTAAAACTGTATTGCAACATCCCTGGGCTCGAATTGTACCTGAGATATTTACTATTTCACAGTTCCTCGTATTTCGTTCGTAGTTCGAATTTCGTAGTTCCCTCAGCCCAACTGTTCAGTGAAACTTGTCTGGTACTTGGGTGATAAAGGTCGACCCTGGCTATGTTGTTTAATGGTGAAGAATTTGTTGATGAGATCATAGAGATAAGAGATGTACCTACTTGCTGAAAAAGAAATAGCCTTTCAATATGGTGACGGAACACTAAAGCTTGATACCCACAGAAGTTGGATTCGCATTTCCCTAGGCGAATTCGGCGTCGCCAGCAGAAAGAATAAGCGCCGCTAGTGCTGGGTGAAGGATTTTTCGATATATCGATATTTTCACTTTTGATATTCGATTTTCGATATCGATATTTCGGTACCATGTTTTGCTATAGTATAAGTATCGTCTCGCCAAAATTTAAGACCAAAATTGTCGTAAGAAAGCACCTTGCATGAACTCAAACTTCAAATAAATATAAACTGAATTACGAAGAACATATTGATCCAGTTTCGGATATATAAATGTAAACTTATTTTGGATTATTTACAATGATTATAAATGAACAAATATCGATTTCGATATTTACGTTTTGATATTCGATGTTTGGTCCGATATATCGGTATCGATATCGAATATCGCCCAACACTAAGCGCCGCGCCATTTCAACTCCCAAGTCGAATTTTGTTCGCTTCGCGGAAAAGATGCGCGTTCTGTTGGCACCAAGCTTTCTTTTAGTTTTCTCAATTGTAGAGCAGCGGTGAGGACAATTGGTGCTCTTTTGTAGACAATCCAGGGCATACAAGTAAGATCAGCTGATCAACTTTTTATCCCAAGCGAACCAAAGGATCGAGGATAAGCCAAAGGCCCTGGGATTGGCTATAATTCTGAACATTCGTTCCGTAACAAATCGTTTGGCATCTTTTTAGCTTTCCAGGATAATATGGTGCTAGACTTGCCAATCCTGGTTGATTGCACCGTGGAAGCACAATGAAAGCCCACATTGCATTGAAACACCCCACATTATGTTAAATACAGCAGACCCCGTGTACGGCTGTACTGGATCGAATAGGCCGGTATAGAGATAATTTTAGATGAGTGCAATGTTCATAGAGTTTGGGTAATTATGTCTGATTCAGACCGAGTGTCTTTTTTAGGTACAAATCGGCGAAGAATTACTGGCACAAGGAGATCTGGAAAATGGAGTGGAACATCTCAGTAATGCAGTTGCGGTTTGCGGACAACCACAACAGCTATTGGCAGTATGTATAACTTGGTGATCTTTTAGAGCTCTCAGGATTGAATTCCCGGAAATAGTTCGCGAATCCTCTTGTGACCAAACTTAAACCTGACAAGGAAGAATCATTCTTTCATCTATTTGTTTTTGGAATCCCAAAACGTAAGTGGAGGGATACTTATGACATCGCAAAAGTTGTCCGTCCGTCCGTCTGTAAGCACGATAACTCTCGGGAATGAGATATTTTGATGAAACTTGGTGTGAGGATTCTTTGGGTCATCGGACAGGTCAAGTTTGTAGATGGGCTTTGTAGCCCTACATTTAGGGTTGGGGTTCAAATTAAGGGGCAAACAAAATATTTTGAAACAGCTAATGTGATAGTCAATTATGGGGTAAGAAAACATGCTGAACACGATGATGAAAACCATTTTCTCGCCTGACAAATAGTTCGTCCGAAATCCGGCAAAAACCCGAAAGTTTGTTAAAAGTAAATTTTATTTGATGTTGATTAGATGTTCGATTTAGGGGTAAGAAGACTTGCTGAACGCTTGTGTGAAAGTCATTTTCTACCCGGACAAGTAATTCGTCCGGAATCCGGCCGAAACCGGAAATTTTTTTAAAGGACATCTGAACAATGAAACCATACTTGAACACACCATGGAAAATGCATGTACAGACATGGCCACGGAGAGCATTCTTCTCCTGAGCGTGACGTTTTCAAAATAGGGGTGTTCGTTTCTGGAGGTTTGCACAAGCAGACTCCAAGACAAAAAGCGCAATTCATTCAAATCTTGTACAGCGCTGGCCTTATCGTATTGGAATTTCTTCTAGAGATCGTTTGAGCTTAACTGGTTAAAAAATATTCCAGAAGGAGGGTTGATTGGAGACATTTATCCATTTCTAAAATTGTTCGGTACTGAAATAAGGACAGATGCAAAATGGAGCAAAAATCATAGCTTGGAAACACTATTTCATATTTGGATTGGATTTTCTGCAGGCAATGTTAACGGAAGCCATACAGATAGGGATGATACTTGGTACTCTTCATTCAGGTGTCCTTTAAAAGTAAAAGTTTTATTTGTAGTCGATTAGAAATCCGATTTACGGGTAAGAAGTGATGCTGAATCCGTATTTGACAATCATTTTTTGCCCGGAATCCGGATGGAACCGGAAAATTTGTTATAAGTTAAATTTTTATTTGAAGTTGATTAGATGTTCGATGTTGGGGAAAGAAAATACGCTGAATTCGTATCTTAGCTTTCTTTTTTCACCGGACAAGTAGTTTCGGAATTCAGTCAAATTGGCAGAAAAAAGGCAGGAAGTTTTCGTCAAAATAGATATGACTTATAGGGGTAAACACACATGCTGAATCCTTATCTGAACTTGGTTTTCACAGATGATTAGCTATTTGGCCTTAATCTGTTTCTGAATTTTGAATTAAAAGTGTTCAAGGAGTCTGGCGAAGACTGGACCTGGCGAAGACAAGACCGAATTGTCTAGATCAAATATTGGATTTTTGGGATCCCATCTAAACCTTTGGTCTTGTTAACTTGGGAGATATTCGAGAAAAATATAGGCCTAAACCTTCGGTAGGAATTAATTAGAGTGAGTCTTTATCTGCCAGATCAGAAATTTAATAAGCCTTTTGTCGCTCTTCATTCTAGAAACGAACAAAGTTTCGTTAATTTTCCTTTGGTTTGTCACAAAAGAATTTCTAGCAACACCAAGAATTTCTTCTAGCTCAACCATTTATTAATTTTCTTCGTCTTTCCAGTTCTTTTTCACTGTCTTATCGTAATATGCAGGTTCGAGGGAGGATCAAGGCAAATAATCCAACTTTCATTTCAGGTTTTACAACAGAGCTTGCCTGAACCAGTATTCCGCCTCCTGTTGGAGCGCCTTCCTGCTGCTGGGCAGAGGTTAATCGCAAGTGCCACCCAATCAGGAATCCTCGAAGATGATCTTGAATGATTTTGTCTCTGAGTAAAAAAGTTAGGTATGTAGGTCGTCCGAATTGCTGCGGCCTTTTTGTATTCGTTGCTCCAGTCTGTTAATAAGAAAACTTAGAAATTCTGACATTGGATTTTGTTAGGGTTAGAAGGAATGGGATCACAGGCTCTTACTAGTGACGCGAGATATCATTTGTAACGTTCGAATGAGGTCACTTGTATCAAACATTGCTGAAGAGTTTGTCCCGTCAGTTAGTTGAGCGTCCTATCATTCCCTATCAGTTCAGTAATCTTGAAGGGGAATCGAACTTTAGGTTAAACCAAGAACAAAAAAGCCAACAGGTCTTTGGTCCCATGCAACGACTATGGATACCCTGACAAAACTGAGCTGAGCAAAAGGTACTTGCTGAGCTTTGAGTTGATGCCCGTCTACTTCCCTCTTCGCATGTCAGAGGAAAAAGTGTAGACAGCGCGTTACATGTGACATCACACCGGTAGACAACCAATCGGCTTTTACTCTCGAAGTTTCTTCTTCGGGCTTTACTGCGATATAGCGATATATTTATTTGGGGTGCACCCTTCGGGATGACGACCATGTTACCGCGCTTCTACGAGGTTTGTTTAAGCGAGGTAACATGATCGTCCTCAAATTTGGGCACCGCTCGGATGCAGTGAAAACTCGCTTGTTCAAGTGCTATTGTTACCAGCTTTTTGGGATATCTCTATAGTGACCAATAGTTCACTCAAATCAGCCAGACTACTCAAAACTGGCTACAATCGAGTTCCCCGCCGACTATATAAACTACCAAAGATTTGTAGCGTGAGCCATGAACTTGTCTCCCGAAGGTGCTGTACATTGAATGAGGTAGTGAGGCGATCTAAAGCGTCCTTTCACCAGAGAACTTTCTGGTCTGAGAATTTTCTTGTCGGGAATGCCGCAGATGCCCTTTTCAGCTGCCTTTCTGTGAGGAGAGCGCTCCTCAGGGACGTGTGTTCCTAGCTGTTCTAGTGCTTGTTAACTTTCGTTGTGTTTTTGTTTGTTTGTGTATATGGCCTCTGGCTGATAAAAGTTATTGTTATTATTATAATAGCTGTTTGTTAATGTAACGAATGTCATGTTCCGCGTAGCTTCTACCCTCCGCTCGTTTGCATCAGAACGGGTATCGGGAATCTATTCGACTCCGCATGGTTGTGTTAGAGGGATAGGGAGACGGAGGTTCTGGTGATTATTTGTTCTTGGTTAAACTAAAGGACGCTGTAGCCACAAGATAGAGAGTTAAAAGGTCATCAAGCAACTCCCGCTGTATACCCATCTCCCATACTACAATCGGTTTATAGCACGTACCCTGAACACTGGTAGTGCATGGGTGTTGGTTGGGCTTAAGATGAATCTGGAAGGCGTTAGAGCTCCCTCGCTGCGACTAGGTGCGATCGTTGCACTCAGGGCTGCCTCTGGTTTTTCCTCACTGGTGTTCGGTTCTTGTTCTGGTTAGCCCGCACCAGTGAGCAGGGGCGTTGCAAGTGCATTTTTGTTGGGAAGTTGCAGAGACAAAAATTTTACCTAATCTTTAAAAAAATTCAACCGAATCGCAGAAACTGAGAATTGCTCTTAAATTATTAAATTAGGTACAAAGAGTAACACTAGGGGCAACATGAAAGATGATTGGACAGCTACTAGGTGTCGTTTTTGCGAAGCCCACTTGGACAGTATATTGTCGGGCGCGATTCCAGTAAGAGCTTTTATTTACTATGCCCAAGACAAAATTAGATCGAGCGCTGCAGGCGAATTCTTTATATATTCTATTTGTTGTTTTTTTTCCTGCAAAATTTAACCACTTCCCGCATAAATTCTATATTTTAACGTGGATTAAACCCCGCAAGATCCCAAGAATTCCCAGAAATATCAGAACCGGTTGGAGCGACGTCCCGGCAGCAGCTTGTAGCTACTGTAGGCTACCCAGTACTGCCCGTGATCTCATAAAATGAGCGCCGCAGGCGATTTTTTTTTAGTTCGGTTTTCCTGCCAGATTTAATTATTTCCGTGCAGATTCTATCTTTGAATGTCTCTCAAATTACAAGCCTAGAACTGGTTTAAAATCCCAACTAAACGACGCGCCCTTCCACAAAATAAAGAATAGTACGAAAAGCGCCGCAGGCGGAATTTTTTGAAATATTTATGATTAGAGCGTCTCTTTGGGATCCAAAATAAAAGTAAGAACTACTAACGAAATCATAAATCAGTCCTTTTGTCTGTGGCCAGTGCTTCACTAGACCTCTTCTCAATTCTTACAAATCCGACCTATGTCCAAACCTTGCCCTGCATGACTAAAAACCTACCTCTCTGCTAAAATACAAGATTTTTGCGCATAACCAAAGATGTTGAAACTGTGCGCCGCAGGCAAACATTTCGAAAATCGGCCTCTTCGCTTTCAGAAAGATTTCGGTACAAGCCCGACTGAAATTCAAAGTTTGGTAACTACCTTGTCTACCTTTACGTAATTCTGGCAAGCTGACTGATATTCTGACAAGATCAAAACGTACACCTGAGAGTACGACTCTCTGGAACCCGATTTTACGATTTAAATAGATGTTGGACCAAAGTTCGGAATTCCAGAGAAGCATATAGCGAATAATTATTGACTAATATTTGGGATTCGGTAAAATGTCGTTCAAATCGGACGGAAGTTAGAGGTTCGTGGTAACTACCGAATCCTGGCAATTATACAGAATAAATTGCCGAATCCCAGTTATAATAGCGAATAGTTTTGGCATCGAAATACTGCCGAATAATATTCGGGTTCAGTATAATTTCGTCGAAGCTGGACCTAAAGTCGTGACCTAAAGGATTCTGCGAATTATACCGATTGGCCTGGCCTCGAAAAATTACCGAATGATCCTGTCAGTTCGTTCACCATATTCGTGATAACTACCGAATCCTGGCCATTATACCCAATCCTTATCATAATACCGAGTATATTTCTACCGATAGCTTATTCCGATTCTTTATAACTATCGAATCCTCGTAATAATATCGAAAAGTTTTAGTAAAATTTTGGGCCTCCTGCCTTTTTGGGCCTCCTGGTATGGCCCATTTTGTAACGATGGTTGGTGAGCATCGTTACAAAATAGTTAACAGTTGTAGAATTGGGAAAAGTTAAGGATCGTTAAAGCTGCAGTTAGCTCCGCCCCAAAGTCAAGTTAACGATTGTTAACAATTGTTAAGTTTCTGGAACGCAACCATTGTAATGCAAAGGATCCAACAGGCCATACATGTGGTAGCGCCTACGGGTTACGGAATGGATAACCCGCCAGTCCGTTTTAATTTGAGCCTGGTATAGACACAGAAGACCAGCTCGCAAGAGAAGACGAGGTAACCAACAACGTTCACGAAAATTTGTACTGAATTGCGTCACATAACAAAAATAAAACATAATATCTTTCTGGGTAATAAAACTAGTTCAGCTTGGTACGTTTCGGTCGTAACTCCACATCTTCTTCCGACTGTGAACGCCAGGGTATGGAGAACTGTCTGTAAATGTTAAAGTTTTTTAGACCCCGTACAAACCTTCCAGGTCGATTAAAACGACAGACTTTCTAAACCGAAAACCAGGTCGAAATCGACGCCAGTTTTCGATGCCAAAAAAGAGTCAGGGTAATGTCAACCCATAGCTGAATTAAACTTTTTTCGCGATTTCGTTTCTTAGTGTTCCAAGTTTTTCCTTAAAAGCAAAGATTTCTTTCAAACCCAGCTACACTGGCGAACATGAGGGAGGGGTAAAAGTACTGTATCCAAATTTAAGCTTCGTTTGCCAATGTTACATAACTCTTCGTTCGTCACAGGCCGTTTTGTCTTAGGTCTGTTTGCATAGCGTTGCCCACTCATCGCTGTGAACAAGACCAAATGTTTCGATCAGATCCCAAAAACTTAATATTTGATCCAGACAATTGCGTCTTGCAGATATCCGGCCTTGCAAATTTTTAATATTAGAGTTTAGAAATAGATTAATACCAATGGCTAGTCATCTGAGAAAACTAAGTTCAGGTGTTTTAGCATGTGCGTTTACCCCTATGCGTCATATCTACTTTGACGAAATTGATCGAAACTTCCTGCCTCACTTCTACCATATATCCGGTTTCGGCCGGATTCCGAGCGAACTGTTTGTATGGCGAGAATATAACTTTTCATATACGGATTCACCATGCCTGCTTACCACTACACCGAACCGAACCACTACAACTTCAGATAAAACTTTTTAAAATTTTCCGGTTTCGGCCAGATTCCGGGCGAACTATATATACGGGAAGAAAGTGATTGTCATATATGGATTCAGCATGAACACCGAATCAACTTCAAATAAAACTTTTCCTTTGAACAAATTTTCCGGTTTCGGCCAGATTCCGGGCGAACTATATATACGGGAAGAAAGTGATTGTCATCTATGGATTCAGCATGAACACCGAATCAACTTCAAATAAAACTTTTCCTTTGAACAAATTTTCCGGTTTTGGCCGGATTCCGGGCGAAATACTTGTCAGGATAGAAAACGATTGTCATATACCGATTCAGCACGTCTTTTTACCCCCAAATCGAGCATTTTGTCAACGTCACATACAACTTTTACTTTCAACAAATGTTCCGATTTTGGCCGGATTCCGGACGAACTAATTGTCCGGCGACAAAATAGTAAGTAAGTAAGTAAGTAAAGTATTTATTTCCCGTATTTTTCACTTAAGAACAAAACGGAGTAAAGAAAAGATAAAGAAAAAGAAAAAGAAGAGAAAAGAAGAGACACATGACATTTTACATAACAATTACGCAATCACGAACTATAAAAGTGTTTAAGCCAGGGGTGGTTCCATTTCCCCTGGAAATTTGAGATTACCCGATTCACTGCGATACTAGGGTCCGCAATCTGGTGTTTTTCAATCATGAAGGTGTTCCTCGTCCACAAGGGACATCGCAGCAGAAACTTCGCAAACCTGAAGTAAAGGGACCGGAGCTTACGTTTTTGGGTCTCGGTTAACAAATTCCAAAACGGCGCGATATACAGAAGATGCGGCAGTGCGACAGCGTTATACATGATCGCGAGATACTAAGTTTCAGATATTCATTCAGCATGTCCCTTACCCCTAGATCGACTATCTCATTGGCTTTTTAAAACGTTTTCTTTTGTCCCTGAATGTGAAACCCCTCCCCACCCCTAAATATGGGGCTACAGGGATCATCTACGAACTTGACCTGTACTTTGACCAAGTTTGAAGAAATATATCTACCCCTTCGAGAGTTATCGTGCTAACAAAAACTACATATCCACCCGGGGGTCCTTTCTCTTAGCTTTAATGGTGTAGGAGATCTTGAAATAAACTGACGGGCACCTCTGAAACTGATGGTCATAACATTAACAGGAACTCGAACAAATCTTCAAGTATCTTCCCTAGAGGCGGCGAATCAGAGAGAAGCTCTGATGGAAACGTCCCGCCTCGAACTTTCGATACTCAGAAATATACAGTAAAGGTGTAGAGGCTTCTTTGAACGTCGCTTAATTTTGAACGTCGTCGCTGACGAATACGACGAAATTCAACCTAATATTCATGCCCAATAATGAGTGCAAAAAATAATTTAAGTAACTTAGTCTTTTGCTCATCACTGCTCAGTTGCTTTTGTCCCTCAAACGGCAAAGTTACGGCGTTGTCAACATTGCAACAGTTCTGCGTTACTTTCACTACCGTTCAAATTATTCCAACAGAAGAAACTGAATATTCAAAAATAAACAGCAGACAAGGTTAAGCGAATCTGATTTCATTATTTGTGGTAAACGAAACACTCAAAAGATATTAAGTTCTTAATTTATCATTGCCATTTGACTGTTTTAGATGGGAAAAGCAAAACCAAGGTAGTCCAGGATTTAGAGAAGTGTTCAGAGAATTATACCTCTACTGTACGTGGCCCAAACTGGCAAAAAAACAGTCGTTGAGTTCAGACATATTTTGGAACCATATCTGTAAACCATGGGTGTAGGAACCTCTCTGACAGAGCAGCTCAGCACTAATTAGATACATAATATTCTCATTACATTACTCATACAATTCTCATTACCGCTTTGTCACCACACCTCGAAAACTACCCGCCTCCCCCCCCTCCGTTTTCACCGTATTTTCAACATACGGATTTCGTTCGCCTTGGCGCCAAGCATCTGAGGCAAACCGTTTTTTTTCCGGGTGTGACTATGAAGAAACACATGGCGCACGAGATCATGGCACAAAATACGGAATTCGTGCGGTAATAAAACTACGAGGAAAGAATGCATCGGTTGATTAAGGTTGATTAAGGAACAACGGATGATTAATAAATGTACTACATTCCTTTAACCCGACTAGTGAGCGACTGCATGTCAACAACCACCACAGATGTTAGCCGATGTTTTGTAGCTCGAATTTTGTATACCTTTTCTCAAATCTCGGTAACGGCATACCGAAGACGCTCACAGGTAAAACGGGGTAAACTCCAATATCTTCAAACTCAAAAGGGTCGGGGGCGAACGACTTCAAAATCGGCTGCTTTCCTGCACAGACATCCTCATCTCCTTCATATCGCGCCCTTAACTGGATGTATTTCCTGTGTTCTCTGATTCGCTGGTGGTCCCACCTGAAAGGGGAGAGGGTTTGATTGATTGATTTATTTAAAGCATAAGCATAAATCGTGGCACAGTGCCAAATAGCGTCCTTACTTAGTCAACAGATGAAGCTATACAAAAACAGAAACAATCATATTCGTCAAATTATTTTACGGTGCAAAACGGATAAGTCAGCTACATTTTATGCGAGCTATATTTCGGCCCTTCTTGGCAAGGGTCCTCTTCAGGCTCAAGCCGCTCAAGCTGGAAAATAAACTAAAATAAATAAACTTGACGTTTATTTTCCAGCTTGAGCGACTTGAGCCTGAAGAGGACCCTTGCCAAGAAGGGCCGAAATATAGCTCGCATAAAATGTAGCTGACTTATTCGTTTTGCACCGTCAAATATGATTCGCAGTCAGCTTGGGCCGTAAGAACATCTATTCGTCAAATTATAACTTTCAACAGATCGGAACAAAACACTAATATCAGTATATCTGCCCTTACGGTACATACTATAAGCCTTGACATGATACAGTATACAAACAGCAATAATCATAATCATCCATTAACAAAAAAGACCCAAAAGACCTAATATTATTACCACCCTTGCACTAATGCACCTTAATGCATTGGTGTCCTGCAGAGCGTTTTTCTATTGGGTTTAAGAAAAGCGTTTCGTACAAACTCACCCGCCTCTAGTGGCAACCAGAGGAATGTAGACGAAGAGTTCAACCCTTCGCCGCACCTACCAGTCGGATCTTCGCAACATACAACGCGTCTATCCAGCCTGAATGGGAAGATGTATGGGCAGCGGCTCATTTGACAGACGGCTGGCGACTCTTTTTGGGTGCCCTAAGCCCCTATGGAAGTGCAGGAGGAACCAGGTTCTAAGGAAGTTTTCCCAGTAAATAATACAGATGACTCTGCAGAGCTATGATAAATGACTTGAGCTACTGAGAGCGTGTTCCATCCTACTTACCGTAGTTACCACGCATGACGTCGCACATTCTGCCTTTTTGTCGTCAAGGCTGGAACGATTTTTCTATTTTCCAGCGGAATATCATGCCGCGGGTGAATCCGACCAATCACGTGACAGAGATTCGCTGTTACTACGCTTACCACGCTGAGCGTGGTAAGCAAATAGTTACTATTAGTTACTATTTCGAGAAGGCTGGAACGGTCAGCGTAGTAACTTTTCGTGAGGTTGGAACGGATTTAGTAACTAATAGTTACTATTGGTACGAGGGTGGAACACGCTCTGAGTTGACTGAGTCATTGTGGCGCCAGTTTTAACATTTCCCCATGCTGACCTAAGTCCTAATCTTAGTTTGAAGGTCCCAATCCCTTCAAACTAGAGAAGCTCTAGGAGAAGTGCTACGCCCTACATGAATATTTAGAAAAATAACGACATAGTGTTGAAACGGTACGAAGCGACTATGTTCCGCTAGGCGGCGCCAGTTTTGCCCCTCGCGACGCGAATCCACGTCCTTTTGACTTCATGAACGATATTCGCCTGCCGCCACCAGGTCTACTCATCGTACGTCGTACATCGACTGCTGGATCACACAGTTATTTGTCAGGAGTAACCAGTGTTGCCACTGGTCGCACAATTCTGCGACTGGTCATCGATTTTCGCTTCTTCCACGAAGCGAGCCATAATCCTGCGACCGACTCCTTACCAGTAAATACAGAAGTTAAGCAAAGAGTTGAGGCATATTATTATAATAAAGAGAGATTTCTCGGTAATAGTTGGTAAAAAGGATTTGGTTTCTTAGGTGCAAGAATGTCGCAGTTTTTTTCCGGCCGTAGTCACAGGTTCCGTTAGAGAAAAACGGTAACACTGGGAGTAATTACAAACTGGTAGGAACAACAACCAGACAACGTTTCTTACCGTTTCCTCTTCTTTTCATCGGCTTCAAATTTCATATGGCGTTTGTCATAGACGTCGTCACCCAGTGGTTCAGTACCTTCCATCGTGTAGACGGGTGGGTAGGACCGCACACAAAATGAAGGAATCTGAAATTAAGATACTGGACATGATATGGTATTTTATTATAAAAGCCACCAGGCCATAGCAACAACAAAAAAGAAACAGAAATCACATGCTCATTAAAGTTCAACCGAATATGTCTGAGATCCAACAGTCTAGTTACACATCACTTATTCACTTAAACAGGCCTGAAAACGATAAAATGCGTTACTTCGTTTGTCCTCGATCTCATCGAATGCATTTCTTCTTTCGGATTTGTGGTATTCTATGTGCTTGTCCCGCTACGACTGAAATTTCTATCAACTAAAAATGTAAGCCATTGCCGAAAACTTCACAGGTCAGTTTCCTAGCTTTTCCGAGCTCGACATCTTTAACCCTGGAAATGCAGGTCTTTATTGAAATTCAAATTCTCCGCGTCTGGGTGAATTTTGGGTTGTCTTGCAAGCAGCGCACACCCAGGTTGTTATTACTCGAGCCCCGAGTAAAAACAAGAACAAAGGTTTCGATGGGATCCCAAAAACTGAATGTTGATTGGACAATCGGGTCCTGTAGATTTCCGGTTTTCGCCAAAGCCCTTTAAGATATTACCATTTATCCATAACCAACCGCTTGAGAACGTAAAAAAAATATTCCGTGTTGATGTTTTTGACAAATTACGGCCAAACAACTAATCAGATGAGAAAACCAAGTTCAGATGTGGATTCAGCATGCATGTTTACCCCTATCTCTCATCTCTAATCGACTTTATAAAAGTCTTTTACATCGACTAAAGTCCTCGTTTTCGCTGCTTCCCCACAAATTTCCGGGTTTTGGCAAATTCTGTTACCCCCTATACGAATCTCTAGTCGAATTGAGAATGAGCTTTTGTTTTTTACCAAATTTTCGGTTCGGCCGGATTCCGGGTAAACTTCTTGTCCGGCGACAAAATTAGTTTCAGATCTGAACTAAGGTTGTTTCTTCACCCTATATCGACTATCTCACTGGGCTTGAAGACTTCCTGGCATATTTTCGGTTTCGGCCGGATTCCGGGCGAACTAATTGTCCGGCAAGAAAATAAAGTTCAAAAACTAATTCAGCATATCTCATTACACCTACATCGAACCTCTAATCCACTTCAGATAAAACTTTTACTTTTAACAAATTTTCCGGTTTTGGCCGGATTCCGGGTGAACTACTTGTCCGACGAGAAAACAAATTTCCTATTCGGATTCATTATATCTCTTTACGCCCAAATCGACCATCTTACTAGCTTTTAAAAAAATATTATTTTCGCCCTTAATCTGAATTTCCCTCCCCCACCCCTAAATATAGAGGTGCAGGGCCCATCTAGGGAACTTGACCTGTACTTTGGCCCAGAGAATCCTCATACCAAGTTTGAACAAAATATCTCAACCCCTTCGAGAGTTATCGTGCTAACAGATAGCCATACAGACGCCGGATAAACTTTCCAACGTCATAAATATCCCGTCACTAACGTTTTTGGATCCCCCCGAAAATACAAAATCCACAAGATGAGTAAAAATATTTCAGTATATATAAAATAAGCTGCCTTTTCAGTTGAACTTTAAAACTAACATATTTGTTACATAAAGAGCGTGTTCCACCCTCGTACCAATAGTAACTATTAGTTACTGTTTCCGTTCCAACCACACGAAAAGTTACTACGCTGACCGTTCCAGCCTTCTCGAAATAGTAACTAATAGTAACTATTTGCTTACCACGCTCGGGAGCGTGGTAAGCGTAGTAACTACGGATCTCTGTCACGGGATTGGTCGGATTCGCCCGCGGCATGATATTCTGCTGGAAAATAGAAAAATCGTTCCAGCCTTGACGACCGAAAGGCAGGATTTGTGACGTCATGCGTAGTAACTACGGTAAGTAGGATGGAACACGCTCAAAATCTTCTCGATGCTTCGCTGAGGTGCACTATTTGGCAGAAGATCTGTGACCGCACTGAGCCACTAATAGAAATATTTTTTCCCACCACATCTTGCTGAGTGTGAGGGCTGAGACTTGCCCAGAGGGAAACTAGCCTAAAGCTAATTAAACTTAAAGTTTAACTGAAAAGCCAACTTATTTTTGTGTCATCTAATTGAATACACTAAATTATTTGGATTTTGCTAAGGGATTTTTTTATTTTCCACTAGCTGCTCTGGTCATGACGTCCAGAATATCTACGGCATTCCTCACAACGTAAATTCTACTATGACGCGTGAAATTTTAATCCCAACACAAATGCGGCTTTACAGTGGGCAGTGGTGAAGAATGCTTAGTGCCTGAGCAAAAAAAAAATCATAAATCTTTCTCGAAAGGCATATAACACAGATACGAGCGCATGCAGGTACCACAAATGACACGGAAATTCCACTATTTGAAAATCGATTATTCGTGAATGGCAGAACAACGAAGTAACGCATTTTCAGCGGGTCTTCAAGCCAATTTAGGTGAATGTGCTGTGAAAGTGCTGGGTAACTAGATTGTCCTATCCCAGCCCTTTTTCGGTTAAACTTTAAATACAACCCCGTCCTTGATTCCCGTGACATCAACTGGATAGCCCATGTACGTAACATAAACCCCTTTCGCTTCTAGGCCGCGATGCGCGCATGAAAACAAATCCATGATGAAAATTACTGATAGAAGCTCCGGAACCGGTTTCTTCTTGATACCATGGGCGCCAATTTTTTTTTTTGGGGGGGGGGGCAAAATTATTCGTGCTGATTCTTTTCCGCCGCTAAATAGGTTTCATAAGGCAAATGCAAAGCCAGGACTTTAGTTCAAGCAGATTCTAAGGTAGCCTATATCCAAAAGCCTACATTAAATTTGCCCCAAAATTAGTGACTCAGTTTTCAGTCTGGGTAATAAACATGTCATTGGGGCCCACAATTGATCTTTGCCCGCTTTACTGACGTGGCACCACTCCTTGAAACCTGCCTCATTTCCTAAGTTATGCAAAATCGTTACATATACCTTAATTTTCAGGATTCCCCCTCCTCCCCGATGGTTGGATCTGGGAAATGGAAATTTCCAAGTTAATCTGGTCGGGTCCCTGATAGGCCTGTCAAGTTTCATCGTTACAGCTCATGTCGAAGTGCAGAACTCGCAAAACCCGGACCGACCGACGGAAGGACAGAACCGATCGCTAAAGCCGCCAGATTATCGGAATTTCCAAGAGCATGCAAAACCGACAGAAGACAAACTAGCTTGGTGTAGAAGTGTAGGCCTACTTTAAAGCTAAGTGCACACACACACACACTCCGAAACGGTTTCGCATGCGAAATGCTTGTCACTATGATTGTGTTCCACCCTTCTAACAATAGTAACTAAAAGTTACTATTTGCTTACCATGCTCGGGAGCGTAGTAACTACGCATCTCTGTGACGTGATTGGTCGGATTCGCCTGTGGCATGATATCCTGCTGGAAAATAGAAAAATAGTTCCAGCCTTGACGGCAAGAAGCCAGAATTCGTGACGTCATGCGTAGTAACTACGGTAAGTAAGGTTGAACACGCTCTATGAGAAAACCAGCATGAGATACGACAACATTTCTTAGCGAAATAGGAAATTCACATCACGTAGCTTGTTTAAAAACTTGACTAAGACATTTGAGCTAGTATCACACCAGACTCGGTGAGTATGCATCCCAAATGAACTCACCTCAACGCCAGAGCTGGAAGACTCTGCTTCAAGAGAATTCAGAAAGCGCGTTGTGCAGGCTATATGATAGGGTTCTTCAACTAGTTGGAGGCCCGAAGTTTCAGGTACTAGTTCGGCGTCTATCTTTGTTCGGCTGGTTGGAGGCGTATCTAAAAGTGGAATGTTAATAAGCTGATCGGTATTTTATCCTGGGGCAATCTTCTTCGATAAACACAGCGGCGAGAAAGCCGAGACCAAGATTTGGGTGGAATAGCAGAACGAATGTTTATTAGACTTCTCGATCAAGTCAATCAGGTACTGAAGACTATGGAGCTTGCAGTACCCCGGGAACATGTTATCTTATCCCAATTATGGGAACAGTCGTAATTGTTATTCGCAGGTATTGGTTAGTGGCTCGCTGTCTTTATTTTAGGCTTTCAATTATTCCAATTTTGTTTTAGTTTTTGGTTTCTTGTTGGTTTTCTACTTTGTTCAGGTTTTCTTGGTTGTTGATTTCATCCTAGTTTTGGCATTTTTTCCTCGAAATTTTCTGTCTGAGCTGAAGAAGGGATGCGGTTGTCCTCCCGAAATATTCCTTTTATTTCAGTGTATTCGTTGGCCTTTACAAACCCCATTTTCGTTGGTTTCTTCTTTGAATTTTTTGTGATATCTTATCCCTAACTTGTCATCTTAACCAGATCCCAAATTTACGTTCAAAATTTCCGGTCTACCTCGGATTAGGACTGGATTATAAATACGAGTGGAAAACTGATAGAATAGGGCTAAATAACCCTACCAAAATTCAAAGGATTTTGTTTCCGGTTTTACTTTCCTTCTACATACCCGGTAGAACAACGAAGCAGACAGACGAATAAAGCCTTCTTAACCCTACACCAACAGTAACAACTAGACAACGATACTGTCAGAAGATTCAGAAGTAACTGTTTCAGCAGATTCTGGCGAAACCGCCCGAACCATCGACTCCGAAGGAAAACGAAGCCGAAGATGGAACGGAAATGTCGATTTGCAGGTTCCTCTTATCCCCATATCGACACTCGAAAGATCCGATAAAGACGAAGGCTGCTGGATTCTGAATTTGTCGGCCGAGCTCCGGTATTCCCCGAAAGCCGTCGGAAGCACCGACAAAGCAGGAAAACAAAGCAACGTGCATCCTTACCCTACCAGACACGCTAAACAGCTGTATCAAGAAATTATTCCAGCTACTGAATTTCCAGTTGGCAAGAAAAAATTAGAGATTCCGCTTGTCTTTTTACTCCTATCTTGACACCCCAACTGACTTCAACAAGTTTGCCAGATTTCTGGCGGAATACAGTGAGCACAAAGATAAGAAAACGTACCCGGGGATCCATCCAAAGCTTTTACTTCATCATTAAAAAGACACTTCGTCACAGAGTCCGCATCCCAGGTCACTTTAGTCGTTGCGGTCCGCTTCCACCTCACAGTTCTGTTCGGTGTACTCAGAAGCAGATCATCTTTCACCTCACTCTTCGTTCCAGCTAATTCTCCGTTTTCACTTGATGTTCTTTTCTTTTCCTGCTTCACGATCCTTTCGACTTTCGTCACAGATGAAATTCTTTTCCTTGACTTGGTTTCCAAACTCGGAGTCAGTACCGCGTCGTCATCTGACAAAGCCTCTTTCTTAAAGCGGATTTTCTTTTCTATTTTGTTCAAGTGTTTCTGGCTTGGTGCAGCACCTGGTTCATTCTCCTTCTCTCTTTTGGTTGGGTTAGAATGAGAGCAAAGTCTTCCACTGGCTAAGAAGCAGCATTCGTTTTTGATTTGCAGAGCTTGACGAAGTTTCAAGCAAGTTTGGCAGGAGGTAGATTTTTCTGAGTCGAGATCAGAGGTGTCCGTTGCGGCGTGGATTTGTTCGATCCTGGATGGTTCTTCCGCCACAAAATCAACCTGAAACAAAACTAGTCAACATAGTTGTTGGTAGTTCAGCAACCATACTCTCAACTGCGTCTAGTTGGTAACTTGCAGCTGTTTCTATTTTCCTCATGCACTACAAACACCGTTTCAATTAATCCAGATCGATAGTGATAGGATCAGGGGCGTCGCTAGCCAAAACTCGAAGGGTGGTGGTGGGGGGGGGGGAGGCAGGGCGCCTGCCGCACGGAGTTACGGGAAGAGGCGGCTTGTTAAGATTAAATTGGACCCCGCCTTTTCCCGTAACTCCGTGCGCGGCCTGGGACTCCTCTTGTCGATTCTTGATGTTTGCGCGCTGCTTCCGAGTAACGCGTAGTCTGTCTGGAATATGGCTGTTCATAGACAATAAACAGTAGCCTAAGCGGGGACCGCAGCATTTAAAGTGTGTGAATCCGTAAAGTTCGGATGGAATTTTAAACATTTCTCAAGATCTACCATCGCTTTCTGCAAGTTAATCTCCACGACAGTTTTCAGATAAACTAACCAGTTCATTCTCAGGAGCGAAGGAAAGGTTACCTATCGTTACGATAATTAATTTGAGAGCATATTCTTTAGCAGTTGCACTATTTCTACCGTCATCGTAGGTAGTTTTCTGAAGTAGGAAAATCTTTGAAGTAGGCTATGACCTATTTTCGTGCAAAAGACCACTCCCCCACAAAAAATCTAGCTTTTAATGATGCCTCCAAGCCTAAAACTCGAATGAAATGACGCGCCTTTCCTTCCAGTAAATATAAATTTTGCGGAATCCTTTACGATCAGAACGTCTTTTTGGATCCCAAATGCAGATAAGGGTCACTCATCATGGATCTGCCCGTCTGTCTTTGTTCACGAGGAATCCCGAAAAATGTGAGACATTTTGCTGGAAGTTGCTGTATGACAAATTCGAGCTTTTCCGAGAAAAAGGACTGATGATCCAGAAAAAAAGAAGAACGGACTTGTTCTGAATTTACAGTTAAAAACAAAACAAAAAACGAAATCAAACGACGTGTTGCAATAATCAGGCCCGTCATTACACCCTCTCTCATTGCTCCCGAAGCCGATTTTTTTTTCAACCTCGCCCTGGAGGAACATTCTTTTCATCAAATTCTTTTATATTGAAATAGACTGCCTCTTTATATCAATCTGGCAAGCTCAAATATGCGACTGAGAATACACAATTCTTTAAGTGCCCCAAACCGCCGATGTCCAATCTGGATGTCAACTCAGTTTCATGGTGACCCTGAAACAGCCTTACAGAAATTTTCCGGGCGTACTGCCTGCCCCCCATTTAGCTTTCCTAGGTGAGCGCCCAGTTTAGCTCAGTGCCAAGCTTAGTTCATTCACTTTGATTTGAGCATCCACTTTAGTTTATTTATTTTGACTAGGGGCTCTGCGAGTGCCCACTTTAGCTTTAGCCCCCCCCCCCCCCCTAGAACCACCCCTGGATATAGATGTAAAAAGCGAACTTTTCAATTTGAAAAATTCGATCGAATATTCGCAAAATTGAAATATTCGGAGGCCTCTCGAAAATTGCGAATATTCCGAAAAATCGAAATATTTCGCAATACTGAAAAATACGGAAAAATTGAAAAATATGGCGAATTTTCGCAAGAAAAATGCAATTTTCGCTGCAATTTTTGGGAGTTTGTGCCCTCTCACTACGCAATCATGTCCAAACGCAACACGCAGTCATGTCCAACAGGTTCGTAGGAAGGCGATTCTTTGCAGCTTTGATGAATAACTGGGGATAAGTCAGGTTTGTCAAGGATTGCATTGCATTTGAAGGCAATTAGAGTGTGATTTAGATATGAAGGATACGCATGAGAGTTTTTGATTTGTAACTGGTGATAATATTTTATTTGATTACTAGGTTAGACAAAACAGGATCGGCCGGGGTGAGGCCGTGGTTTCATATCCGGAAGACGGAAATTCTTCTTTGTCTTCTTTGTCTAATTGAACTTGACGAACATCAGAAATAACCTACCGTAACTTTAACTCCTCTGTAGATTAAGCTTAGCCGAAAGGATGTTCGGCATATTAAGAGGGGTTTCTCATTTAAAAAACAAGAGCTGTAAGCTCATATGGCACTTGCATGTGTCAAGATGATTTGATTGATCGAAAGTAAGTTTCGACTTTGCGGTTGAGATGCGCGCTCTAAGGGAGCTGGAACTTCATTTGTAAGCAAAACCCTTGAGGCAAAACTGCTAATGGGCTGATGGGCATCACGAAAATGCATATATTGCTTAAAAGTATTTTTTTTACTTTGCGGTCAAGATTGGTACTTTAAGGAATAATCGGATTTGGGAAGTAGCAATTTCTAAGCAAATGTTGTTAAGTCTCCAATATTCCAGCGAAGTTTCATCGTCCTAGCACATCTGGAAGTACCTTAACGCGCGATCACCGGAATCCCAGATCCCCCTCCCCCTCCTCCAACTCCACCCACAATAACCGGAGCCAATCCGGTTCTGTACATGATTAATCCAGAGCATCTGTTTGTCATTCCCACGAAGTTCGATCCAGATCACACCAGTCTAAGCGGGTCAAGTATTTTCCGCCCTCCCCCCAATAATTGCCGGATTCGGTCCGGAAATGAAAAAGGTCACAAGAGAAAAATGTCCTCTGTTTAATTATTAAATTTCACTCGAATCCGATCACCCGTTCCAAATTTACGCATGACTCAATATTCCGGATTCCCCTCCCTCAACTCCCCCCCCCAAGATTATCATATCGATGATTTTTTTTTTATTCCAAGTCAGTTTGACCGGGTCCCTGATATGCCTTCCAAGTTTCGTCGTGAAAATCCCCAAGAAAACGGAATTCCGGGATACCCCCTCCTGCCCCCCCCTCAAGTGTCCGGATCCAGTCAAATTATGTAAAAGATTTACATGGACCAGATGTTTGTTCTTCCCAGCAAGTTTCACTCCGATACCATCATTCTAACCGTTTCTCGATATTTCCGGTCCACCCCCCCCCCCCAGCTCCCCCGCGGTGCACGTAGCCAATCCGATTCAGCAAATGACTTACCTAGAGCATCTGTTTGTTCTTCCCACAAAGTTCCATCCCGATCCCTCCATTCTAAACGGGTCACGTATTTTCCGCCCCCCCCCCCCCCCAATAGTTGCCGGATCCGGTCCGGATATGAAAAAAATCATCGGAGAAATGTCCTCTGTTCAATTCTTAAATCACCCATTCCAAAATTACGCATGACTGAAAATTTCGGATTCCCCTCCCTCCACTCCCCCCACCATTATCTGATCAACAAAATTTTTATTTTGAAGTCAGTTTGATTGGGTCCCTGATATGCCTGGCAAGTTTCATCGTGAAAATCCCCAAAACCACCATCACCAGAATTCCGGGACCCCCCCCCCCCCCATAAGTGTCTGGATCCAGTACAATGGTCTAAAGGACTTATCTAGAGCAGATGCTTGTTCTTCCCAGCAAGTTTCACTCCGATCCCTCCATTCTAACCGTTTCTTGAAATTTCCGGTCTCCCCCCCCCCAACTCCCCCCTGGCTACCGAATCCGGTCAAGACTTTAAACGGGACATTACAGATATATATTCTGTTCAGTTATGAAGTTTCATTACAATCCGATCATCCGTTCGAAAGTTACACACTTCTCAATTTCCCGGATTCCCCTGCGGATTCTCCTCCCTCCACTCCCCACCATTATCTGATCGACAAAATTTCTATTTTGAAGTCAGTTTGATTGAGTCCCTGATATGCCTGCCAAGTTTCATCGTGAAAATCCCCCAAACCACCATCACCGGAATTCCGGGACCCCCCCCCCCCCCATAAGTGTCCGGATCCAGTACAATGGTCTAAAGGACTTATCTAGAGCAGATGCTTGTTCTTCCCAGCAAGTTTCACTCCGATCCCTCCATTCTAACCGTTTCTTGAAATTTCCGGTCTCCCCCCCCCCCCAACTCCCCCCTGGCTACCGAATCCGGTCAAGACTTTGAACGGGAAATTACAGATATATATTCTCTTCAGTTATGAAGTTTCATTACAATCCGATCATCCGTTCGAAAGTTACACACTTCTCAATTTCCCGGATTCCCCTGCCCTCCACCCCCCCCCCCCCCAAAAAAATGGTCGGATCAGAAAACTGATTATTCCTAATTTTGTTTGGTCGGGTCTCTGATATGCCTGCCAAGTTTCATGGTCCTAGCACAACTGGAAGTACCCTAACTCGAAAAAGTGTGACAAAATGCCCTAAATTTTCAAGTTTCCAGCGCCCCCACTTCCCCGCATATGGTCGGATCGGGAAACTGATTATTTCCAGGTTAGTTTGGTCGGGTCCCTGATATTCCTGCCAAGTTTCATTGTCCTAGCTCATCTGGAAGTACCCTCACTCGAAAAAGTGTGACAAAATGCCCTAAATTTTCAAGTTTCCAGCGCCCCAACTCCCCCGCATATGGTCGGATCAGGAAACTTATTATTTCCAGGTTACTTTGGTCAGGTCCCTGATATTCCTGCCAAGTTTCATTGTCCTAGCTCATCTGGAAGTACCCTAACTCGAAAAAGTGTGACAAAATGCCCTAAATTTTCAAGTTTCGAGCGCCCCCACTCCCCCGCATATGGTCGGATCGGGAAACTGATTATTTCCAGGTTCGTTTGGTCGGGTCCCTGATATTCCTGCCAAGTTTCATTGTCCTAGCTCATCTAGAAGTACCCTAACTCAGAAAAAAGTGACAAAATGCCCTAAATTTTCAAGTTTCCAGCGCCCCGCACTCCCCCCCATATGGTCGGATTGGGAAACTGATTATTTCCAGGTTAGTTTGGTCGGGTCCCTGATATGCCTGCCAAGTTTCATTGTCCTAGCACATCTGGAAGTACCCTAACTCGGATATGTGGGACAAAAAACTCGGACCGACCGACAGACGGAATTGTGATCGGTATATGGCACTTGAGCCAGAGGCTGCAAGTGCCATAAAAACTCATGTGCGGTGTAATTATTATACGCTGTCAGTGGATGTTACCGGGTGCTGGAGGTCTATAAGTGAGTCAGCCATTCATGTGAACTTGTTTTACGTCAGTTATTTTCATTTCTTATGAAAACCCACCATAATAATCAATAAACACGTGAAAAAGTCATGAGCTTCGCACAAGCGAAACAGATGGGACCAGTCTCGGATATGGACTTCTTACTAGGTCTATTCATTATTCTTAAGGGGGAGGGAGGGGAGAGGACACCGGGATTCAAAACTCCTTCGTTTGCGCATTGGACAATGTCTTCCATGGATATTATATGTAAAAAAATCCCTCGTTGACTGAAAACTGAAGAAGTGGGGGCCAAACGGATTCTGATTAGCAGAAAGGAATTCTGTGTAAAACCAATTCATCTAACCGCCAATGTTCATAATGTTCTGAACCCTTTGTACAGGGAAGTGATCTGAGTGTTAGTGAGCAAACCACTGCCATAGAGTTGATTTGCTCACTTGCAGAGAGATACTTCTGATAAAGTTATATGGGGTGAGAGCATAAGCTTGACTGAGTTCCTTGGTTTCGGTCTGGCACAGACGAAAATTTGTACAGACACCATCCTCAAGCTGAGGATCATATTTTTCAGCTTTTTTTTTTAATTTCGCAATTTTTCCGCGAATATTCGCAATTTTCCCAAGATAAAATGGAGGTATTGAAATTTTACATCTATACCCCTGGATAGGATTCTTACTTGAAAGTAGAATTGGTCAATCTCCTCTTCCAGCTCACATGCACTACGACAAAGCATGGCAAGTCACGGCGATCCTAAGCCACAAAAACATGCTCGGCTTTGTAAGAGAATGCAACTTCTTATACATGCTTCAGCCCAAAAGCTCCCACAGCAACCTTCACAAACCCACTCAAAGTTGCAATTAACCATGTAGCCTTTCGCAACATCACACATGTCTTCGCCAACATTTAAAGGTAATCCCTTCTCCAGCTTTCTATCCATTTCATCGAAAAGTCGCCTATATTACTTAAATGCAAGAAAAAAAGGAATAGGAGCTCTTACCTCCTGGTGTCCAAGGGTTTCGATGATATGGGACTCAACCTCGATATCCGATATAACATGTGATGAGGCGAAGTCATGGAAAACATCAGAAGAGGAAGCCGCATGTCCTATATTATGCACTTCTGCTTGATTGGCACCAGCTGACCACTAAAGCAAAAAGTTCAATTTAACACTGATCGACAAGCAATAAATCCCTCATTCACAAACAATAATAAACAAAGTCATAAGAAGAACCTCCATATATGCTCCATGGTTTTCTCCAGCGTGGCTGTATCTACAACTCTATGCACCACAGAAACCCTTTATCTTTCTGATTTGTGGTATACCTGTATGCGCCTGTACCTCCATGCTTGAAATATTTACCAACTAAAAAAGGCAAGCAATTGTCGAAAAAAATTACTAAAAATGGCAGATTCCTTGCAAGACTCCTTGTCCGCTCCGGACCTTTCAGCGATTGGCACCTTTAATCCTACAAATGTAGGCTTGTTTTTCAAAATTCAGAATCTCCGCATCTGGAAGAATTCTGGGTTGTCGTGCAAGCAGCGCCCATCTGAACATCATTACTAGAGCCTGGGGTGTTGAAAAGATAACAAAAACCCATAGATGGGCCAAAATGTTTAAGTGTATTCAAATGTCAGATGTAAAAAAAAGCTGTCTTTTCAGTTAAAATTGAAAGCGCCCATAAGTTCGTACGAAAAAAAAAACGCTACTTCAAAACAAAAACCGCTAGTTCGTGCAAAAAAAAAATACCCAGTAAAACACATAGAGGGCTCACAGTCACTTAAAAAATGTAGAATTCTACTGTTGGCGGGTTTTTCAAATTAGTTAGTCCAGGCTCAAGTTCTTGTTACTATTTAGGTTGCCCAATAAGTAGCTCAAGGACCATTTAAACTTCTCTAGCTTTCGTGTAGGAAGTTAATGACAGCATGATTCTAAGATTGGCGATTTGAAAGGTCATAATTATTTTGCACCTGCTTCAATTTGGTTTCACTTAAAGTGTTGGAGAAGATCTTACAAGCCGAAAATTACTTACAAAAGGTGACTGCACCTCTGACTCTGCATCTCCGCTTGACTGGGAAAATCCATAAAAGTCACTCCCAGAGTTTTCAGTCAACTTTTTGTTCTTCTCTAGGACTGAAGCCAACTTTCTTTCAAGCCTCAATGCCCTTTGGCGAATCTGAAAATTAAGAAGTGGGTTGCTATTACGAATAACTGATCAGTTGAATACACAGGACCACAACTTTATTTTTTTGAAGAGTGCTCTGACTTTCAGGCATTGGAGTGTGGACATAGTGCAGAAAGCAAACCATACCAGCTAGCTTAAGAAGTTCGATGATATAACCACACCTTAAACAAACAAAATTTGATTGTTCATGGATGTTGCAAAACCATTTGACTAGGCTTGTTCATAGATGTTGCAAAACCATTTGACTAGGCTTATTACTTACAAGCTCATTCTCTCTCTGAATCTGCAGAATTATTTTCTCCTTGGCATTTATTGCCTCTGACTGTTGATGGATCAGATTAAGGTGGAGGACAACAAGCTTCTGAAGCTCTGATTCTCTGCTCTTTAATGCTATGGTCTTACTGTCCAGTAAGCTTCCTGTTTCTGTATAACATTCTCCATTGCTGATAACGTCTCCTTCCATTTTAAAGGACTGTTCTGCTGCTGATCAAGTAGACACAAAAATCCAATTCATCATGCTGTAAAATAGAAAGAGAAAGGGTGAGAATTTTAAGCAGTTTCAGGGTAATAAATTTTTTTGTTATTGTTTCTTGGTGCCTTTTGCTGTAACAATCGCAACTTGTGAATAAGAAGTTTTAAGTGCCACACAGAGACATTCCAGGATTGCAGTCACCATGCCTAACGCATTGGTCCCATAAGTTTGTACCAAACCCAGCACACAGTAAATGGCACCCTGTCTGTTTTCCTAGTTGAAGTTTAGTAATTAACCAAAATAGGTCCACTCAAAGACGAGCATGAATATACAAGTCATGAAAACAGAATATTTTCAATTCAAAATCAATGTGTGTCAAAATAAGAACCGTGAACAATAGCTGTGAGTTCACAGGGTTAGTGGTTTTCAGCAAATAGCATGAAGAAATATTATTTCGCTCAAGCTGACTGCAAATCATAGTTGATAGTGATATGTAAACTGAACTTCATTAGAGGGCAATTCTGGCAGTCTTGAAAGCCGTGAGCTTATGCACTGGCTGATTTTACAATTTCTGCAGAAACTCGCTTCACTTTCCAGAGCTGTTCTCGCTCTCCGCTAGTTTCCGCCAGCAACTGGAAAGCGAATCCACAAGTGATTTTGGCAAGTCAGTGAGAAGTTATAAAGGTGCAACTTAGGCACAATGACTTTCCATTTGTTCTTTCGCTTGGCAGCTTCTCGCTTTGCTTTTAGGAAAGCGAATCCAAGGGATCACCTTTAGAGCAATATTTTGGACTTTCTTAGCAAGAGTTCTCTACAGGCTAAAGCCTCTCAAGTTTAAGTTCAGTTCCCAGCTTGAGTGCCTTGAGCCTGAAGTTGACCCTTGCCAAGAAGGGCCATAGCCCAAATATCATTCGAATAAAGTTCCGCTGATCCATCGGTTTGTCACTATCATGCATGAAGAATGAAATAGTACTGAAAATGGATCCTTTCTCCAATCACTTACTCAGACATAGGTTTAGTATCAGTAGAGGTATGCTTATGTGAGCATTTGTTGACATCGGACTTTGCCATTTTCATGCACTTGCTGTCTCTAAAGCTAACTACCAGTTAGCCAAAGTAGGTAATTAAGGGCAGAATTAAGGGCATCTGAAAACACCTGAATAGACTAGGTATTTTGGATCTTCATTCTACCATTTACCCAAAACTGCACTGTTCACATTAAAATTTAAACTATTAAAGTAACTGTTCACATAAACATGCCTCTACTGTAACTGGTTGGGTTCCCTACAGTTCTTGATCAACACAAAACTGATCGGCAGCAAAAAGCAACTGGAAACCTCCAAAAAAGAATAAGCTTAACTGATGGGAAGCCATTGTTCTACACAGAACTAATGAGAATAACATAGATAAATAACACATTCTTGAAAGTTAAAAAGCTAACTATTCTTTCTGTGAACTGAGGAACATTAACAGTGGCTTCAGGCAAGCCTTTTCACTTTGCTGCAATTTTCAATAAGCTGGAACAGAAACATAACTAATACTAGTTACAGTACTATTCTTAGAAGGGTGGAAAACACTCTTATAATTAGTAACTGACTAGAAAAAAATGTAATGCAGCTGTAACTTGTTGCTAATTCACAACTGAACTGACCTGAAATAGCAAAATGTAAATATACAAATTTTTGAATCTTTTTCCAGCTACTGCAGTTTCCTCTGCACAAATCAAAGGCGATTTTACAGCATCAAAGGTTCAAAATTCAAAGTAAACACACGTGCGTGCCTGCCGGGATTAATTGTATCAGAATTCCATACAGTCGCATGATTAAAAGGATCCAACCCATTGTCCCTAGATCGTTTTATAAATGTAAACGCGCTCGGCTCTATATATACATAATAAAATATATATTCATCGATAGGAATAGGAATATTAGGAATAAACCAAAATTTTTCGTTTTCTGAGGTAAAAGAAATCAAATGGGTGTGACATCACGCTGGTATGGAATTCCGATAAAACTTAATTTCGACTTCGTTTGTTTCGTTTTTTTAGACCTTTGAGCAGCATTTCATTTTAAGATATTTACCAGATAGAAGCCCTGATGAAGATTCCTTCAGTATATGAAGTTGCTGCAGAGTTGTTAAGAAAGCATATTGAAAATAAGAGCAGTCTGAAATCACTGATCTATAAGTCAAACTTTGAGGTTACTATGATAAAATATTAGTTAGACTTTTAGCCTAGGGTAGCGTTCCAGCGACTTATCATTAGTTACGATCCTTACTGTGCTAGTATTGCCGTTCCAGGGCCTGATGTAATGAGTGAGTTGGCTCCTCCTGGCTCCTCCCACTTATTATTTTTGTTCCACAACTGTTATGATTATTACAGTTTACTTATGATTGTGCGAGCAATCATAATTTCAAATTATGCGGAAAAAGCAACAAAAATTTCTGTTTAAAATGTCTTCTCTTACTCATAACCTATATTTAGCGGTTAAAGAGTTACTGTAGTTCTACGAGTGTGTATAATTTTGTTTTTTTTTGTATTTTTAGTATGGTTTGGCCAGATTGTTTTTGAGCAGTATTACATGTTGGGCCAATTTGTATGTATTTACTTCACTTTATACTCTCCGATCTTGGAGGTCAATAAAATATTTGAATTTGAATAAGTGATAATCACAATGGGTTCTGCAGGAACTCTGTGAGAGTGATGACATATGTTCGCACAATATGGTGCTCGCCCTTCCTCTTATCATCGTAACTTGTAATAACTTCACTGGAACGCTACTTAGTCCAGAATATTCTATGACAAACTTAGACATACCGGCAGTCTACAACATATGTTTGAATTTTTATGGGGTACAGGCAGGGTACAGGAGGAACCTCAAATTTATATGTCCTCGAACTTGGCCTGACAACCTTACAAAGAAATTTCTGTTCAGTCCAAAACAGTCAACCACAAACCCCTGATTTTTGGATACCCTATACCAAAGGCTGGATATGTCTAGGGTTTGGCATACCCTATGCCTAACGCTGGATGGGGCGTGACTATGGGGGGGGGAGGGGGAGACTCTCCCCCCCCCAAAGGTCGCTTGTTTGTCGGTGCAAAGCACCAGCAAACACAGACGAAATAAAATTTCTTATGCTTTTGTCAGGCGTCAGTCGACTCGTCTGCACATCGGGTTCTTTTTATACGCAAGAAATGAAATTCTGCAAACATTTTTGGGGCAAAACACTGAAGAAATCGAATTCTGCATGATTTTGTCGTGCCTCTGTATCCTCGTCGGCACATCAGGTTCTTTGTATACATAAGGAATCCAGAAGAAATAATTTTTGTTATGTTTTTGTTGGGCATCGGTCAGCTGGTCGACACATCGGGTTCTTTTTATACGCAAGAAATGAAATCCTGCAAACATTTGTCAGGCAAAAGATTTAAGAAATCAAATTCTGCATGCTTTTGTCGTGCCTCGGTATTCTCGTCGGCACAGCGGTCTATTTTTTATAAATAAGGAATCCAGAAGAAGTAAATTTCTTATGCTTTTGTCGGCGTCGGTCGACTCATCAGCACATCAGGTTCTACTTAGATGTACGAAATCAAATTCTGCAATCTTTGTCGGGCACACCGGGAGGTTCAAGTCTTGTGGGTACATCTGCTTCTGTTTAAACATAAAAAATAAAGTTGTTTACAGTCTTGTTGGGCAAAAAACAGAAGAAATCGAATTCTGAATTCTTTGATCGGGCGTTGTTAATCTTGTCGGCACGTCAAGTCATTTTATACGTAAGAAATAGAATTCTTGAAACATATGTCGGTCGCAAATTTTTCCGGAAAAATACAGATTTAAAAAATATCGCCGGCGTTTCTTAGTTCAACTTGTTCTGGGTACAATCGTTGGAAGCTTCGCTTTTTAGCGAAAGCTGAAACGAAAAGCAGAATATGTGAATTTGAATATATGAATTTACGTCAAAGTTAGCATTACAGTTAGTTTTACACAAAATTTCGCCTGCAGCGCATTTTGTAGTATTCTCTATTTAGAAGAATGGTGTATAATTTAGTTTTCGTTTTAGAATAGAAATTCTTGGGGTTCGAGACACGTTAAAAGCCGGAAATTGTGTCATACTATAGCTAAATTTTTCCAAAAAAAGCAGATTTAAAAATTTTTGCCTGCGTAGCTTGGTTTATATTGTCTTGGTACAGTCGTTGCAAGCTTTGCTTTTTAGCGAAAGTTAAAATGAAAAGCCGAATATGTGAATTTTAATATACGAAATTATACCAAAGGAACAATCTCAACTGATGCATTACAGTTAGTTTTACACAAATTTTAGCCTGCGGCGCATTTTATAGTATTCTCTATTTGGAAGAATGGTGTATAATTTAGTTTTCGTTTCAGAATAGAAATTTTTAGGTTTGAAACACGTTAAAAGCTGGAAATTGTATGGTTCTTAGCTAAATTTTTCCAGAAAAAGGTAGATTTAAAAAATTTTGCCTGCGGGGCTTGGTTTATCTTGTCTTGGTACAGTCGTTGGAAGCTTCGCTTTTTAGCGAAAGCTAAAATGTAAAGCCGAATATGTGAATTACAATTACAGTTTTACAGTTAGCTTACACAAAATTTCGCCTGTGGCGCATTTTGTAGTATACTTTATTTGGAACAACGGTGTTTCACTTAGTTGGTGTTTTAGATTGAAATTCGTGGGGGTCTGAAACACGTTAAAAGCTAGAACTTGTATGGTAGGTATAGCTAAACTTTTCCGAAAAAAGTCAGATTAAAAAAACTTCGCCTCCGCCGCCTAGAAGGGGCGTCCCGTGATGCCTGTTTTATAAAATCTTTTGTACCCACATTTCCAAATTAGGCGATTTAACGTACTTATTGGTTCCCATTCTTTATCGAATTTGGTAATTAATCCGACCTTTGTTAAATCCGAGACGATTTCACCGCATTCCGTACTTCCCTACGTAAATTCGGTGATTTAACGTATTTATTTGGTCACATTCGTGAGCGAATTCGGTTGTTCACCGGACTTTTCTCAAGTCCGTATCTGTTCTATCGCATTCGGTCAGCCAGTTTCATAATTCGGTCATTAATCAGATTCATTTGGTTCTGATCCGTGACCGAATTCGACAATTCATCCAACTTTTGTTCAGTTCGAGTCGATTTCACCGCATTCGGTACGTCCCTACGTAAATTCGGTGATTTAACGTATTTATTTGGTCACATTCGTTAGCAAATTCGGTTGTTCACCGGCCTTTTCTCAAGTCCGTATCTGTTCTGTCGCATTCGGTCAGTCAATTTCATAATTCGGTCATTAATCAGATTCATTTGGTTCTGATTCGCGACCGAAATCGACAATCCATCCAACTTTTGTTCAGTCCGAGTCGATTTCACCGCATTCGGTACGTCCCTACGTAAATTCGGTTATTTAACGTACTTATATGGCCACATTCGTTAGCAAATCCGGTTGTTCACCTGACTTTTCTCCAGTCCGTATCTGTTCTATCGCATTCGGTCAATCCATTTCATAATTCGGTGATTTATCAGATTCATTTGGTTCTAATTCGTTACCGAATTTGGTAATTCACCTGATGTTTGTTTGGTCTGCATCTGTTACCAGACTTACCACAGTCGGTTGTTTTAGGTGGTTCCACCAAGAGTTTTATTCCATTCCGAATGCTCCTTATTTTTTTAGTTGATTTTTCGGTAGTACGGATTCACTATTTGGTTCACCCTAGTTCCTGTTCTTGATAATTTAAGTGGCGTTTATTTAGCTCTTGTTTTTTTTCCATTTAACGATAGCTTTAACTGACTTCTAGTCATTACTTAACTTATACTTCTGAACTTCAGGAATAAGCACATCTCCTGACGTGAAAACTAGCCTATTTTTGTTTGCTGTAACTTCAGAATAAATGTACTTTACATCTACTTTACCCTGAATGGACCCTTTTTTCGCCAGGCAGCTCTGTGGTTTAATAGGTAGCCTTGGGATCGCAAAAAGGCACTTTGATCATGAGTGTTTCCCAAAAATTTCGCCTGCGACACATATAGCAGTCTTCACTATTTAGAAGAAGGGTACGTCATTTAGTTGGCGTTTGAGGCTTGATTTTGGGGTGCTTGAACCACGTTAAAAGCTAGAATTTGCCAGAAAAAAGGCAGGATTCAAATAATTTTGCCTGCGGCGCTTTAATTTTTCATGGGTACAGTCATTCACGACGTTGTCACTTGGCAGCAAATGCGTTTTTGGTCTGAACATTTTCAAGTCCTGTTGGCAAAACTGGACGTCCCCTAAAGGAAAAAAACTAATGACGGCGTATCCGTGAAAAAAAAAAAGAAGTGGAAGAGCGTGAAAACACGCCAAATTTTCTCTTTAGACTTGATTTTGTACATACTATGCAACTTTTTACATTATAGCTTCTTGAAGGCAGCTCGCTGTGTTTTAGAAAACAATTATAAATTCGGTCAATATCAGGTACCGATTCGGTCAATTTTTACCAGGTTCGCCCCCCCCCCCCCAATGAAGAAAGGCTCGGGACGCCCCTGCCGCTTAGTTTAACTTATTCTTGGTACAGTCGTTGGAAGTTTCGCTTTTTTTGCGTGGGTATTATGGTAGTTCTGTTTCTAAGAACTCTACAGAGCAGTATTGGTTACTCTTTCAGAATTTGAAACAGCTGTTTGCATTACTTCATGAAGTTGTTAAGAATGCAAGCAAATTGGAATTTCTTCTGGGATCCAGCGGACTCCAAGTTGAGGACTATGACCCTTATCTGACGAAACTGCTTCTTTATGATATAGTCTTAAAAGGCAGGAGAGTAGCTTCTTCTCACCCTCTTGTGAAGATGATCACAAAAGAAAAGAAAAAACTGCTATCTTTGCTGGAAGGTTTTGTTCAGCCAGTATGCCAGTCTCTTGTGGAAGGTAGGTTACCATGCGAGATATTTCTGAAATTTTGATCTTTTTTAGTTTTGAAAATGAAGCAGCCAGCAAACAAAGGCTATTTTGCTTCAACTGATGCACATCAAAGCAGTGCATTATGGAGTCTACTTATTTACAGTGTTGCCATGTTCACTTTACCAATCATAGCATACTTTGGGGTAAAGAAGATGGTCGAGGAGTACTTTGACATCTCAGAATCAAAAAGCTTCATTTGGGGTGTTTTCTCCTCAGTAGTTGTTGTTCACATCATACTTTTCGGATTTGTTTATCGTGCATGGAAAGACGACAAGGCTGAGAGATCAAACATAGTGTTTAAGCAAGACTAAACCAGTGCTTGTACCAAACTTATAACTGAGCTGACAGTAGTATATTTTAGTGCCAAGATATGTCCGTGTCAACACCATAAGAATGACAGTTAGTGAAGCATCAAAAGCTCTACAAAGTGATGGTTGGAGTTTACGTGAAACCCCGGAGGACTACGATGCATTCCTTCAAGAAGTGAGACAGCTGCAAGAAGACCAGTATCTTATTGATTATCATTTGGAGTACCTGCTTGTATTTAATGCCAAAGTGGACTTTCATGACCATGAATTCGTGAAGAATGGATCGTTTTTGTTACAAGATAAGGTAAATGCCCATCTCTCTTTCATTACCACTTACCTGGCTCGGATTTTCTTTCGGAGCATGTAATGGTTCTCTACTGTTCTGTTTAACCGGGACGACATCCTCGAGTTGAGCAGAGCTACTCTCAAAATCAAGGGTCTGTGGTAATCTGCCAGGTGACTTTTTCTAATCCGTTAATTTTCTGGGTTTATGGTAGGGTCATGGTGTACAGCTTGTGCCTCACCAAGCGATTGTCGAGACTTTGAATTTAGGGTCTCGCTAGTTTCGTAAACGACTGACGTAAGACCATCTACGTGGATTTTGGTTTGGTTGAGTTGCGTTTTTGCAGATGCCATGCATCTGTTACCACGGTAGCTGGATCTGCGCAATTACCTAGTAGTTTTTGCAGTTATCATGGTATCTGATATCACAGTTGCTCTGCAAAAACGACAATTGCCGAAATTGCGCTTTTCGAGGTCATCCCTAAAGTAAACTGATATACAGTTACATCACTAAGTTCCAAACTCCTTTCTCGCCAGTTCTACAAAATCCTAGTGATGAAAGTGAGATGACTTTTTCAGATATCACGATCAGTTAACGCGGTCGGACCGTGGTATCTGAATATTAGATACCACGATAACTGTAAAAACGCCTTTTGACCGTGGTATCAGATACCAAGGTAACCGCGAAAACGACTTTAGACCGTGGTATCAGATACCATGGTATCTGCAAAAACGCAACGATTGCCTTTGGTCGCTGTCCAGTCTGCGACCCCGTCGAGAGTTCGTGAACTGGAGAACCGGCTGTGATTCGAAACCAAACTGGATCTTTCTACACTTGACTGTAGCAGACCGTTAAATCCCCGTCTTCTTTATAGGCCAGCTGCCTTTCTGCCGCAGCCTTGAACCCCAAAGGCGGTAGTAAAGTGATTGATTCTTGTGCTGCTCCAGGTATGAAGACGACGCTTTTAGCTGCTTTAATGGAAAACACTGGGTAAGTCTTTAGTTGCGTTTTTGCAGATACCATGGTATCTGACACCACGGTCTAAAGTCGTTTTCGCTGTTACCGTGGTATCTGATACCACAGTCTAAATACATTTTTGCAGTTAACGTGGTATCCGATATTCAGATACCACGGTACGACCGTGGTAACTTAGCGTGATATCTGAAAATGTCGAAACCTCACTTTCACCATTCCAAACAATAGAGCCTATGATTTTGTCAAATCGGTGGGAAAGAAGTTTGGAACTTAATGATGTGACTGGATATCAGTTTTTCTTTTGGGATGGCTTCGAAAAACGCAATTTGGGCAATTGTATTTTTTGCAGAGCTACCGTAGAATCAGATACCACGGTAACTGCAAAAACTAGTAATTGCAGGTCCGGTTACCGTGGTAACAGATACCATGGTACCTGAAAGAACGCAACTATTTTTTTTTTTTCAACTTAAAACTAGTCGATAAATCATACCATTCTTTTACCTTTTCTGTTAATCATAATTTACACCTCACTCACTGTCTGCACTGATGGTATAGAACACCGTATTGGCATTCCTTGGACATCGCAGCACTGAGTATATTTAAACGTGAGATGGATGCAACTCGGGCGTTACTGCAACGTTGGGAAGAGACAAGGCTCTAATGGGCCTTCTACGACGCTGAGATTATCTTTCTAGCATACAATGGATATGGCAATCTTCACTTTGCTCGAACCATGACACTTTATTTTGTTAGAACGAATACTTTTCCAGGCTTCGTCCAGGGTCCTACAACAGTTGCAGGCCTGTATCCAAGGTTTTACGGGAGAAATACGAAAATATTTTTTCAGCTGAATGAATCAAGTTGATGTCTGTATGAAAACGGCCGAAGACACAAATAAGTAGCACCAGCATCTATAACAAATTCCGTCGTCGAATAGCCGAGTGATTTCAGCGCGTTTCATAGTTCTACATGTTTTTTGTTTTTAAACTGTAACGTTTATCGGTATGTCGTTTACGAATATTTGATTTTAGATCCATCGTTGCCATTGACCGTAATCGCGAAAGATCGTCGCTTCTTCAGAGTATTGTGAACATAACTGGTGCCACGTGTGTTGAGGTGCACACGTGCGATTTTTTGAAGCTCAGTCCACATGATTATCCGGATGTGAAGTACATCCTCGTTGATCCCTCCTGTTCTGGGTCTGGTAAGTTTGTACCTTGACCTAAGTTTGACCTCCATTTTTACTCGTGTTTATGGAAATGATTTCAAAAGCTAATATGCAGATGATGATGTGTTGTTTGCTGGATATAAAAATCAATCGGTTCGAATCTTTCATGATACTCTTGATGAATAACTCTCCTTGCTGATGCAAAATCGCCTTGTACCTAGCGGAAGAGCTGGAAGCGGCACCACAGCGGTGCCCAGCGATCGCCGTGATTGACTGACACAGGATTTGAGTTGTTGTGTTTGAGTCGTTTGTAAGACGTTTTCTCGTTCTTCCTGAGTATCACTGTCGTGTCTTGTACTTAATCATACAGAGTATTCATGGTTTATCAGTTATATCTCTGGATCTGGTTTCCTCTAAAACAAGACCAAAGGTTTCATGGGATATATGTCCGGTTGAAAAAGGATTGTCATATACAGACTTAGCATCTCTTATTACCCCTAAATCTGACATCTAATCAACTTCAAATAAAACTTAGTGCTTTTAACAAATTTTCCGGTTTTGGCCGGATTCCGGTTGAACTAGTTGTCCGGGTAGAAAATGCATTTCACATAAGTGTTCAGCATGTCTACTTACCCCTAAATCGAACATTTAATAAACTTCAAATAAAACTTGTACTTTTAACCAACTTTCCGGTTTTTACCGGAATCCGGACAAAATACTGTCCGGCGAGAAAATGGTTTTCACCATCGTGTTCAGCATGTCTTCTTACCCCTAAATCGAACATTTAATCAACTTCAAATGGAACTTTTACTTTTAACCAACTTTCCGGTTTTTGCCGGATTCCGGGCGAACTACTTGTCGGACGAGAAAATGTTTCGCATATTCGTGTTCAGCATGTCTTCTTACCCCATAATCGACTATCACATTAGCTGTTTAAAAATATTTTGTTTGCCCCTTAATTTGAACTCCCACCCCTAAATGTAGGGCTACAAAGCCCATCCACGAACTTGACCCTACTCTTGACCCAAAGAATCGTCACACCAAGTTTCATCAAAATATCTCATTCCCTTCGACAGTTATCGTGCTCACAGACGGACGGACGGACAACTTTTGCGATGCCATAGGTATCCCTCCACTTAGGTTTTGGGATCCCAAAAACTGTCGGCGATTGAGAGAAAGCATGAGTGGGGTTATTCAGTCATACAGCTAGCCTAGTTATAGCAACCAGATGGCATTGCATGCGCTCGCATCTTCTATCGTCCTTAATCCATATCCCCAGTGTTTACTTTGCTGTAATTAGTTGGTCGGTTGGGTAGGATTTGCTGGAAGATTAATGTCGATTCACAAATAATTCAGACGACCCAGTCTCTAGCTAGTTCTTCATTGGGAGGGCTGTCGGTTCTAGCCTACTTGCAAGCACGCCATTATGGTGGGTTTAAACACTGCGTAAAATCCAAGCGTATTTTACGCACGTTTTGAGCTTGAAAACATTTCTAGCAATACGGACGCGTTTGAGAAATCGGTTCGTTTTGTATCTAAATACGTCCTTATTGCTAGAAATCTTTTCAAGCTCAAAACATGCGTAAAATACGCTCGGATTTTACGCAGTGTGTAAATGGACCGTTAGCTGTGTAACAGCAAACACACGACAGAGACCCGAATATCCCCAGTAATCCCGTCGCCTTATTTATTGATTGGATTTCCACCAAGTCCGGCCATAGAGATCCAGGGCCCCTAGGCTGTTAACAGGGTTGGCCCCCCCCCCTTCGAAAAATCAAACTTTACCTATTTTTTTTTTTATTAACGTACTTCGAATTTAGAAAATAGAAATACTCCACTAGACATTCTCCTTCAGCCCATGCTGATTGGGAAACATATATTAAACAATGGCCCAAAACGAAAAAGTCAGCTACTATGTTCGTCAGCGGTAGTTCGGCCCTTCTTGGCAAGGGCCCTCGTCGTGCTGTTTTTGAAAGAACACGAACCACAATTATCCAACATGCAATAAAATATTATTGCAGTTTTGTTTTCTTCTAGTAACAGTCTGACAAGGAACCTTGACAAGAAAGGTATGAATATCCGTGTCTGACTTTTTCCAGATTTAGCCATTGTATGAAATAAATCGATTAGACACGTATCAGTTATACTATATTTTGTACACTTACCACTTTGGCCACTGGGTAGTAGCAGGAACAAATAATCCAATTAAACTTTGGTCCCATGCAGCGACTATGGATACCCCAACAACACTGAGCTGAGCTTGAGGTACTTGCTCGAGCTTTGAGTTGATACCCGTCTATTTCCCTCTTCGCCGCTGCGCTTATCAGAGGAAATGTGCAGGAGGCGCGCTGTGCAGCGCGTCACATGTGACGTCATAATAGTAGAGAACCAATCGGCTTTTATTTTGGAAATTTCTTCTCCGGGGCTTTACTGTGATATAGCTGTTTGTAGAGGTAATTGAATTGTGATATTCTGCGTAGTTACCCTCCGCTCGTTTGCATCGGGCAGGGTATAAGGATCTATTCGACCCCGCATGGTTGTATTACTGAGATATGGAGACGGAGGTTCTGGTGCCTGCTTGTTCTGGTAGTAGGGGTAGCAGTTCGCCACTGATTCACATACAGTACAGGTTGAGACTAAGGTGTGACGCTTATTTCCGACTATTTATAGGCATCGCCCGTCGTACCGGCTACCACTCAGAGAAAGACGAAAGCCGACTCAAAAAGCTTGCCAACTTCCAAAGTGTCATCCTCAAACACGCTCTCCAGTTCCCAAGCGTGAAACGGGTTGTTTACTCCACGTGCTCAGAGCATAAGGAAGAAAATGAATGCGTTGTGGAAGATATTCTCAAGACTGAGGGAGGAAAGTTCAAAGTGAAAACCGTGCTGAAAGGCTGGCGTACCAGAGGCCTCCAG
This sequence comes from Branchinecta sandiegonensis, assembly GCA_030848855.1. Lineage (NCBI taxonomy): Eukaryota > Metazoa > Arthropoda > Branchiopoda > Anostraca > Branchinectidae > Branchinecta > Branchinecta sandiegonensis. The sequence goes on along the minus strand of JAUPMV010000003.1, from coordinate 9,308,699 downwards.
GGTTTTTCCTTCGGGAGCAAGTGTGTTCGAGCTTCGCCGGATCAGGATTTGACGAATGGTTTCTTCATTGCCGGTTTTGTACGTAGAAGGGACAGTGAATAGAATGCGTTTTCGTGAGGTCCTTTGTTTTCGTATTTGGGTTTAGTTTATAAGAAATGGCGCAGAAACTCGGGCCGCATCTCCCAAAAATAAAACTCCTTTTCCGTTCCTCGAGGTTCTTGCGCGCGTCAGTAATCCGAGCGTTCCGTTTGTTTTGTGTCAACTTTCATGCGCGTTTCTAGACTTGCGGACTCCCAAGTTGCGAGGGCTTTTGTTCGAAAAAAAATATGAAGTTGACGAAATTCTGAATCCCTCCGAATCCCCCCCCCCTACGAATCTGAAAGGGAGTCATTCTTTATGATGGTGATGATAATCGGAGCATTCCCCGTCCGCGGGGACTCGCGACAATACGGGGAGTGAGTCCCCGGGGACAAACATAAACGCGGGGACTCTTCAAGTCCTCGGGGAACGAAGAGAAGACGCCTCTTGAGCGGACACTCAAACTGAGAAATACGCATGCGAATTTCGCGTTACTATGGGAGACCTGCATGCGATGCGTCAGAACTTAGGAGCGTAGGAGGAAATTTGAATCCGATTGCGAAAATCGGACCATGTGTGCATGTTTCTTGAACATTCTATCTTATCAAATTCCCAAGCCTCTGCAGGAAGTGCAGCCATGCCGTAGGTACGATTACACTACCCAATGTGCTCGTTTCGTTTTCGATAAAGAAGAATCGAGCAGTAAATCACTTATCCTAAATTTAGTGTATTCAGCCTGGATGTTTGTCGTCCTTGACCTGAATTCCGAGCTGGATCGTTTCACTGTCATCATTTACATACGGAAAGTTAAGAAGTTTTGACTTTTCAGAATGGAAAATGATGAGAGAGAGAGAGTCCAGGGTTCTACAACAGTTGCAGGCCTGTATCCAAGGTTTCATGGGAGATATACGAAAATATTTTTTTTCAGCTGAATGCATCAAGTTGATGTCTGTATGAAAAGGGACTGAACTACCTGAAAATCAAGCACCCCCCGACACAAAAAAATAATCAGAATTCTTAAAGCACAACTCTCACTATAAATGATCTTTCCCTATAAAATGGATCAGAAAAAAACGTTTACAAAAATACCATTACTTTCCACCTGAAACTAGCGATTCTCTTGTTAGTGCTTGTCGATTATATCCAGCCTTCCTACTCTCCGACGCGGCGGCTGGGCGCAAAAAATTTGAAGACAGAACGTGCCTTGGTTAAAAAATGGGAAAACTGAGCAAATAAAAGAAGTAATAAACAGAAGATTATCACATCCTTATGTGTGAAACAGTTGTCAGCGGACAATGAAGATTCCGGCAAACTTTTCGTTGGGTGACGAGAAAACTCGGCAAGGCCGAAAAAGCGCTAAAATTTCGTAGTTACGAAACGAAACGATGGAGAAAGGTGGGGACTTTAGAAGCTTATAGTTCCATATGGGAGCTAAGTATATTATAAAAGGCAGAATAAGCAAGAGGGGTCCTTTAAGTATTTCGTGACAGTGCACGACATGAAAGTGTGGAACGGTCTACTGAAGGGATGGAGTATTCCTAAAAACAGTTATAATATTCCAAAAACTTAAAACGCAGTCTTATAAAAGCAGGTACAAACTTTATCACCTGAATGAGAGTAACTCATTACTAAATTTGTGACGAATAACATACGGAATGACATCGGTTCGGGTAACACCCGAAAAGGTACGCTAATTGTGATGTCGCTGAAAAATTTACAAAGGTTTCAGTCGACTAGAAAACAGATTATCAACATATAAACTAAAAAAAGGAACGAAGTCAACCATCTAGCTCAGACCGAATGGCCTTGATAAGCGGAAATCTCTCGTCCCCGCATAGGAAGTTGTAGTCGTCACAGTTTAGGTCGAAAACCATCACTCCACCGAAATCACCTTCTTTTATCCATCTTGCCTGAAAACACCAAGTTATTAGAGGAAGGATCGTTCAACTTCAAATCACAGATCTACCAAATGTTTCCGCCCACATCCAGGCATACTATCAATAATCTACCCCAATATAGTATGTTGACATGTATGTTGGGCTAGAAGACAGCTTCAGGGGATCGTGTCTACGGTTATATTATGTGGGTAGTACAGAAAATAAACGAATGACTCGACATTCCGCACTTACAGAGCTTAGGATATCTATGAACCTAGGAGGTGGGCCTTAAAGAGAAGGTGGTCGACTAGGAAGTTTTGAGAGTAAGAATCGCTGAGCTCGAGGAAACACCTATGAAGGGGTGCCCTACAGTTACCTACTAAAAAGGTTCAAGCTGACAACCCTGGAAGAGAGACGAACCCGCCTTGGCATCGATTTTGGTATTAAAACCCTATTTGTTACCCGATTACGTAATATTCTCCCTCCCCCCTATTCTCCTATACGTATTCAGACCCCAGCGAGAGAAATCCCAGAAAATCCCCAAACTAGCACCTGTGGCCCCTCTTAATGAAAGATATAGAAGGAGTTTTGTTCCAGCATTTGTTGGGTTGTACAATGACAGATAAGTTAGTCCTTTTTATTGTTTTTTTTTCTTTCGTGACAAGACTATAGAGTGATAGAGTGTTATCTTATTCATCATTTTTTGCAAGTGCCATATAGCGATCGCAATTTCTGTCCGTCCGTCGGTCGGTCTGTCCAGGTTTTGCTAGTTTTGCTAGTAGTAAAATCAGATATCTAAGGACGAATCTTTAATTGTTTTTCCACAAGTTCATTTTCCAGCTTGAGCCTGAAGAGGAACCTTGCCAAGAACGGCCGCAATGTAGCTCTAATTAAATGTAGCTGAGTTATCCGTTTTGCACCGTCACATATGATGCGCAGTCAGCTTGGGCTGAAGGAATATCTATTCTGTACAACAATTTTTAACAAAACAACAAATTTTTTGATTCTCCTATTCTAACAGCGCTAACATGTACCGCCGAATCTTGTCACTAGGTCATTCCACGATCGTACCGAACCCTGATGTAAACTAGCGCCTTGAATGTGGGCGATCTGGACACCCTTCCGATTTGACTCATCTAGATAACATTCCAAAGTAACATATACTTCTACTTATCTTGGAACACAGCAAAACTCAAGGTTTGTGAACTCGCCTGTTTTGAAAGAGGTTTCCAACAAAGTGAATAATTAGTATAATAAACTAGATGAATTAATAATTAGTGTAATAACTGCAATGATCAGCGCACTTTAGCATCTTTCACGGAAAAAACACTAGTTGGGTTCCATCAGATCAGATAAAGTTCGTACACTGGTTGGACCTACCTTTTCTCTGAGGCTCTCTGTATCATCATATGATACCCACTGATCACCACGGTAAGCATATGGAACTCGCGCCTGAGGCTCCCAACTCCTCGTGGCGTTGTTCTTCAGGAACTCGCAGACTATAGGATATGGGACTTGTCCATCGGCCCACAGCCGGCCAATTCCAAGAGCGGGGGCTCCGATACCATTCCTGTCGGCTGAAGCCAACCTAAGAACGTATTTGAGCGATTATGTAATCATAAAGGCAATCATTACATAAATCATGGACAACTGGGCCCAGCCAGCGCACGACATTCTAAACTCTTTTCTGGCCGAAGAATGAAAAATTGTATATTGTATTTCTTTTTATTGTGTTTTATTTAATTTCTTTCGCGGATCCAAAATAAATCACTTACTTACTTTCTTAGAGCGTGTTCCACCCTACTTACCGTAGTAACTACGCATGACGTCACAAATTCTGGCTTCTTGGGGTCAAGGCTGGAACGCATTTTTCTATTTTCTGCAAAATGTTTTCCTCTCCAACTCCCCCCCACCCCACAGTCCTCTGATCCGGTCCGAACTTGAAATGGGATAATCTGAGACCCGCGGTCTTTCCAAATATTAAGTTTCATTAAGATCCGACCCCCCCCCCCCCCCCGATGGTTGGATGGGAAGACTAACTATTTCCAAGTTAATCTAGTCGGGTTCCTGCTACGCCCGCCAAGCTGCATCGTCGTAGCCCATCTCGAAGTATCTGAATTCAGGATAACCGGAATTTCGGACCCCCCCCCCCCCCTCCAACTTCCCCCACAGTGCCCGGATCTGGTTAATATGTGTCAGTATTTGTATCTTGGGCTTGTGGTTGATCTTCCCACCAAGTTTCATCCCGATCCTTCCACTTTAAGCCTATCACAGGATGTCCCGTTCCACTTCCCCCCCCCCCCCCCCACAGTATCGAATCCGGTCCGAACTTAAAGTGGGATATTTGAGACCCGAGGTCTTTCCAAATATCAAGTTTCATTAAGATCCGATCACCCGTTCGAAAGTTACATATAGGCAACCTCAAGATCCCTGATCCGCCTTCCCTCTACTCCCCCCACGATGGTCGAACCGGAAAAATGAATATTTCCAAGTTAATCTGGTCGGGTTCCTGATACAACTGCCGTCCTAGTCCTAGACCACCTGGAAGTACCTTAACTCGGGATGATCGGAATTCCGGACCCTCCGTAGAACTCCCGCCACAATGCCTGGATCCGGTTAGATTTTGTCAGTATTTGTACCTTGAGCTTGTGGTTGTTCTTCCTATCAAGTTTCATCCCGATCCTTCCACTTTTAGCGAACGTTATCACAAGAATTCCGGTTCCCCCTCCAACTCCCCCCATAGTCGTTGGATCCGGTCCGAACTTAAAATGGGACATCTGAGACCCGAGGTCTTTCCAAATATGAAGTGTCATTAATATCCAAACAGCGGTTCAAAAGTAATTCCTGATTCCCCCTCCATCGGCTCCCCCGACGATAGTCGAATAGGGAAGTGACTGTTCTTCAGGAACTCGCAGACTATATATGCAGACTCATATGCCTGCCTGCCTTCATCGTCCTAGCACATCTGGAAGTACCCTAACTCGTGACCACCGACGAAAAGTGATCGGTATATGGCACTTGGCCGAAAGGCAAATGCTATAAAAGTTGCCAGGTCTAAAAACAGTTTCTGAATTGGCTAACGGAAAATGGTCAAGCGCGGAAACTTCAATATCCTGAGCACAACTGTACACACGGATCAAGTCTTGAAAAAAAAAAAAAATCAAAGCAGTAAGCAATCCAGAATCTGAATCTCTTTCGAGCTATTTTCCCGTATGCGATACGAAATGCAGTCACGAACAGCGAAGACAGTCTTTTGCAAATATTTCGGAGAGACCGAGCTATATTCATGCGATGTCGATCTCCTTTTGGGGAATTGGAGAGTTGCTCGTTTAGAAGACAAGTCTGACAACAGTGCATGCAATCCTTAGACGACATATCTAGTCTGGTGCTTAGGCAATTCTCAACTGTTTGAAAATGCTGGTCAAACATTCCGTTTCCAGTCAAACATTTCGTTTCATTTCGGACGTACGCAAAGATCGACCGAAAACGGTCGCAGAATCGATAGCTCACCGTCCTTAAATCGGCCTGCATTCGATTTAAGTCCTCCTTGTCTCGATCTTGTCTCTTTGTTACTTTCTTGTCAAGGTGTAAAGCCGTCTTATTTTGCCTTGTCATGTGAATGACCCCGCGAACAAGTATCACTAATAAAACACAGTCAAGAAGTCTACCTGAGAGAGAGCCTGCTAAATCAGGTCATCATTCACGGGGTCTTGTCCGGAGTCATCCGACAGGGTACTAACAACTGTCACATTGCATTACAAATAAAACGGCATTAAGGAGACAAGGCAGTTAGATAATGCGGCGTTCAACTGAAAGGACCGACACAGGGCCAAATCGTACGCAGGTTAGTTCGAAATTTCTCCAGTATTTATGTATCGAATATGGCAGATCTACTCGCGCAGTCCTTGCGCAAAATATGTGCAAAAACATGTGTGCTGGTTACGGAAAAGTAGTTTTTCTTAACTCTGGTTGTTCAACTGTTCGAAGTCCCTACTTCGCCTCCTGGTCAGAATTGGTCAAAGTTCCTACTTAGCTAAGTGCCATATAGCGATCGCAATTTCTGTCCGTCCGTCGGTCTGTCGGTCGATCCGGGTTTTGCTAGTTTGGGCACTTCCACACAAGCTAGGACGATGAAACTTGCCTCGTCGGGGGAGTGGAGGGAGGGGGAATCCGGAATCTTGAGGTATTTGTAATTTTTGAACGGGTGATCGGATCTTAATGAAACCTGATATCTGGAAAGACCCCGAGTCTCAGACGTCCCAATTAAAATCTGGACCGGATCCGGTGACTTTGGGGGAGCCGGAGGGGGGGGGGGGGGCGGAAATCTTGGGAAACGCTTGGAGTGGAGGGATCGGGATTAAACTTGGTGGAAAGAACAAGCATAAGTCCAAATATATCGTTGACATAACAGGACCAGATTCGGGCACTGTGAGGGGAGTTCGGAGGGGGGGGGGGCGGAATTCTGGTGATCCCGCGAGTTCGGTACTTCCTGATGTGCTAAGGCGATTAAACTTGGAAGGCCACTGGGAACCGAACAAACTGACTTAAGATTAGTAGGTATACCGATCCGACCACCATGGGGGAGTGGAGGGATGGGGAACCGGAATCTAGTGACATGCATAACTTTTGAACGGGTGATCGGATATGAATGAAACTTGGCAATTGGGAAGAGTTATCGTCTCAGATGTTCCAAGCCAAGTCCTAATCGGATCCGATACTTGTGGGGGGGGGGCGGGGCACCGGAAATCTCGTGAAACGCTTAGAGTCGAAGGATTGGGATAGAACTTGGTGGGAAGAACAAGCATTAGCCCTAGATATACGTAATTGACAGAACCAGATCGTATTTGGGCTCTGTGGGGATGGAGGGTGTTTCCCGGAATTCCGGTGATCGCCAGTTAGGATAGTTCTATATGTTCTAAGGACGATGAAACTGTTCAGGCATATTAGTGATTTAAGGACCCGACACAATACCATAGTAAAAGCTTTTGTTCCTGGATCCGACCATCTTTGGGGGAGTTGACGGGAGGGGAATCCGGAAATCACTGACTTCCATAAGTTGCGAACGTGTGCTCGGATTCGTGTGAAGCTTTATGGCGATAAGAAATGATGACCTAGACAAGCGAACATGCGTCGGAACCAGATGCAGCCACGACTGGGGGGGGGGGGGGGGGTCCCACGTCTTGGGACCTAACGAGTCGGAATAGGGAGGGAGGGAGTTGAAATTTGGAAGGTACTAAAGTCCTTTGCCCCAGATGATCCGAGGCGATGTCAGTTTGCGCGTTCTAGTTGTAGGTCCGAATCGCATTTTGGGATGGCGGGGTATTTCTTGACGTTCTCATCTACTTCCTTGTACCGCCTACTTGTAACAAGTGCCATATCAGCTCGTAGCTCTATTCTTTTTTGTCTTTTGTTATATACTCCACTTTTTGTTTTTTTGTTAGAAGTTTTGTTAGAAGAAGAAGAAGCAATAATTATTTCTATTTTTATTATTACTGAGTTTTTACAATATCCCTCATCGGCTGAAGTTTTCAGGGAATGCTGGAATAAGACTTCAACCGGCGAAACATGAGGGCAAACTCACAAAGTAGGGATTTGACCCTCCCGAAACCCCTTTAACATCTGAAATAAAGAAAACAACTCACGTAAAAGTTATTCCGTATGTTGGTACTCCCACTACCAGCTTTTCTTTCGGTACCCCGAGGCGTAGCCAATATAGGGCGGCCCACTCAGTATTTAGAGTTGCTGCTATGTAGCGCTCCTTCTGTCGCCGGAAGAGGGGGGCGTTCAATCCGGTCGCTGGGTAATACCATGTGTAGGCGTGGAAGTCATAACCCATCAAATTTACAAAATCCACGAGTCTAAAAAGAGAAGAATGATCGCTATAAAATGGGCTGCTTTCGCTTTATCGGGTTCTGATCAGCTCTATAAAACACTATAAAAGGACTCTTCGTCGTGTTTTCAAGATTTCTTTTTTTATGATAATCTTGCGCAAGCGATTTCTCTGTTCTGTCACTGCGAAGCGCTGTGCCGCGCTTTATCTTTTCTTTTGTAGTTTTAGTTTTAGCAAACACAAATTTGTGAGTTCAGAAACGATTTTTTTTTTACTTCAGAAAAGTATTCCACAAATTAAGGTTTTAACCTCGACGGCGTCTGTATCATGATAATTAGATGACGCCACCCTGGTCAGCCGTGCTAGGCTCTAAATTGAGAAGAATACAGAAGCGGGCTCGAATTATTATTCATAGAGGACCGAAACTTCCATACACCTACCTTTTCAAACATTTTAACCTCAAAACACTGCAGGAGCGCAGAAAGGAACTACCACCAACTTCGATTCAGCCATGGTATGTCACCCTCTCCACTCCCAAACCCTACCTTCCCCCCACCAAAACGCCAGAAATCTACAAGAACGAATGGCAAGTTCTAGGATACCAAGCTATGTCCTATACCTACAAAACACGTCAGATATACTAAAAGTTCGTAAAACTTTAGCGAAGCATGACTGACTTTGAAGTGTACTGAGTCAGAAACCGTAAATATTTTAGCTGACAATAATCGCAAATGTGGTTATGTAACCCATCGCCCAACGATAAGATTTCTATTTATCTATCTCTACGCCAACGCCCCGAAGCGAAGCCACGTGATGATACGCGAAAAGTTTTGCATAACGAAGAACATGGATATGTTAAAGCCATCTGAAGATAGGCTTCAGTACTAGCTTCTAAAGACAAATGAGATCGGGTCATTAGGGCCTCGAAATTACCTCGCCATGTCAGGGACACGGTAGGAATGGTCTACAATCCATTTCTCAGGTGCGACAGCAACACTAAGAATAAGGCTTGCTTCTGTTGTACTTTCACGAAGGTCTTTCAGAAGATCAATAAAGTCGAATCGTTCTTTGAAGGGTCTTCCCAAGGCTGGAAACTCCCAGTCTATATCTATCCCATCGAAAAAGAGATCTTGAACTGTCTGTACCACTTCAGAAACAAACCTGTAAGATAACTTTGTTAGTGCAAAGGGTCATCTCTGGTTGATTTAAGAGCAGTGCTGGTCGGCCTAGAATTGAACACAAGGCACTGACCTAGATAAGACTTCTCTGATTCTTCCAAGAAAATGGTATCAGGAGAAGACCTTCCAAGCTTCGAATTTCTACCCCGCACCGATTTCACACTGTTCACACTTTCATACATATCAGTCAAAAACTTAACATTTCAACAGAATAAGCTTATGCGTTACATCATCTGCATTCTGCACATACTTATTTCTACATTACTATTTTCGTTCTTAGTTTCAGGATTTACTTACTTTATTTGCAAAACCCCATGTAAAAATAAATGAAAAAAAAACAAACAAGCTAATACCAAGAACAAATAAGCACCAGAACATCCGTCTCCCTATCTATATCTATCTCCCTATCTAGCACGACCATGCGGAGTCGAATAAATCCCTGTACCCTGCCCAATGCAAACAGGCGGAGAGTAGGAGCTACGCGGAACATCATAATTCTTTACCTCTACAAACAGCTATATCGCTTTAAAGCCCTGAAGAAGAAATTTCCAAAGTAAAAGCAGATTGGTTGTCTGGACGCGCTACAGAGCGGGTCAGCGCGCCTCCTGCGCCAATTTTTATGATATGCGGAACGGCGACGAGGGAAGTAGACGGGCCGCAACTCAAGAGCTCAGCAAATACCTCTAGCTCAGCACAGTTTTGTCGGGGTATCCATAGTCGCTGCATGGGACCAAAGACGGAGGCTCTATTGGCTTGTGTGTTCTTGCTAATACAAACGCCACTCATCAAACCAATTTAGCAGCTACATTAATACAATTATGGCAATACCGCTAATATCGTATTTACTAACAAAAAAAAACAGAGGAAAACGCAATGGGTTATCTCGGCCTCCTTCTGTTTGTCTGCCATTCCGGTCTGAAAAATGTAAGTAGGCTACTTCTGTCCTTTTTAAAGAAGACAGAACAATCTGCTAAAAATCTTGTCAATATGCTACTCACCGTTTCCTTAAGGTCCCATTCTCAGCCATTTCCGCAAACCCATCTGCTCCACCACCTCCAACAGATAGCATCAATTTCAGCTCAGGATTGTCAAACTTTAGAAACAACAGCTCATGACTTATTTCTTTTTGGGATTGACTGAAATCCAGCACACCTCCATTAGCTGTGGCAAAGCCAACTATTATGTGAGTACAAATAGTGGCATCAAGAAAGCTAGGAGGTAACATAGGCCATCCTTTCTTTGGCAAAGTATAGTAGCACACAAGCCTGCTGTCTCCTGAAAAACAAATTCTGTTGAAACATACCTAAATGTGTAGAAGGTTTTCTGGCAACACCAAAATATTATGCAGGAAAGCAAGGGTGCTTATGAAGATACAACCCACTATTTGTAGTTGTAAGACATTTTTTCAGCGAAGTGCGCCAAAGAGTCAAGTAGTACAGCTTTCTTTTAACATAAAGAGTGAAACCGAATTTAATTGATTTCATACTTTTTTTTTTGAATGTAATTTTTCTCTGCTGCAATTGCACTGGGTTTCCAGAAAATTATGGAAGGAGACAAGAACTATTGTTGTAATACTCAGGTCCAGACACCATAATTTTTGCCATTCAGAGCAGCACTGGGGGCAGTTTGAAGGGTGCAAAGTACCTGAGCAAAAATAGCAAAGATTCAAGGGAATTACCATGTGTAAATTTAATGTTAGCCTACTCTGATGTGAGTTTATTTTACTTGAATCACTGTTTACACCAGGTTTACACTCATTAGTGTACATACATTTTTGCTCGCTATGAATTTCATCATCGTTCACACCCTTAAGAGCTAGACGCCTTTACTATTGTGTACTATCAGGGTCAGATCTACTTCTGGTCTTTTACTGGTCCTTTACCTTAAATTACCTTAAATCACACTTCCAGCGAGATAAGATGGTGTGATCCTCCTGTAGAGTCTCTCGCTGATTGACTTTGTTTACTGAGGAACAGCACAAAAAGGGCAACACCCTAGCCAGGAGTTAAAAACTGCAGATGGCCATCCACAACATGGTCCACAATGACTGAATGAATGAATGAAGAAATTTATTACCCATCAAAACCCACCAAAAAAAGACCTGTATGGAGTACACCGTGGACTTTTGATCCTGTTAATAAGGACTTTTGATCCTTTTGATACAAAAGAAACAGAAAACAATGCTTCAGGATACCTTGCTATTTGCGCCATCCCCTGTGAATGAAATATATGAACGCAATTCCAACCATCTCTTTCCAGCCTCTACACTTACCAAAAGTGTGAAATTGGCCCTTGATTGAAAGCTCAAATTATTCTCTAGAATTAAAAATTTTTCCTGTTTTCATTGAGCAAAGCTGCTAGCATTGCCAAATGTTTTTCTTCTAAATACCTGCTGGCCATGGCCAATTGTTTCTGCCCCATCTTCTGTTTCCAATTTTCTTTTGAACCTTTTGTGGATGTATTGGAGCTACCAGGTTAACCCAAATAGCTCCAGCATCACTATTTGTGTCAGCGTTTTTCTGTTGCATGTATTTGCACCTTTTTCGACTTTGTTTTGCGCCAGGCAATTCTTCAAAGAAGGAATGACAGGAAGTGGATGATATCTGATATCAATCAATTAAATTTGGTCAGGATGGATGTATTTAATGTTCCACACCCGATCCTTGTGAATTAGTCTTTATTTACACACGTTAGGGGTGACACAAATAGCAAGGTATTCTGTACCTACTATGTGATATGAACTCTAAAAAAAAAAAAATGTAAGAAAATACAGACATTATCACATAAATCTTCTAGCTTTAAGCTATTTGGAAATAAATTTGATTGACTGAAAGGAGTTGTACAAACTGTGCAATCTGTTTATAGAACTTTTCAAATTAAACTTTCTTATTCTTGCCTCAACCTAAGTCACATGGTCTGCAAGTCAGTATTTTTATACTGTTTTTTTTCTTTCAAAAAATGCATAAAACAGATGTGTCAGCAAAGATGCTTCAGCAGCGATATTTTGGCCCTTCTTTGCAAGGGTCCTCGCCTTATTGCAGGTTTCTTTCCTTCACCGACGCTGACGCTGAAGATTGACAGCCTAACAAGGCCCTTGCCAAGAAGGGCTGTAACAGTCTACCACAAACCCCTGATTTTTGGATACCCTATGCCAAACGCTGGGTATATCTAGCATTTGGCATAGCCTATGCCTAACACTGGATACCCTGTGCCAAATGATGGATAGCTGTTGGTACCCTAACCTTGACCTACCTCACTACAGATGAATTCTGATTGGTTGATTTCTGAGCTTCACTCAAATCATCAATATTTGATTGGGCCCCAGTATCCAGCATTTGGCATAGTGTATCCAGCATTAGGCATAGGGAATACCAAACGCTAGATATACCCAGCATTTGGCATAGGCTTTCCCAGAATCAGGGGTTTGTGGTAGACTGGGCTGAAATATCACTGCTAAAGCATCATAGCTGAAACATCCAGTTTAGGCATTATTTGAATATATGTTTCAAAGTCAGCTTGGGCTCAAGGAATATTTTTTTTTGTTATTGTTCTTTGCCCATGGGGTGAGACCCAACAGATACTTAGCATACCGATTATACTAGGATTTAATAGTAATAATGCTGAGATTGTAGCAATATGTGGCAAAAACTGGCACCAGAGCTATAACATGTGGAACTGGAAGCCAGAGGCGTTACTAGCCAATATGTTTGGGGGGGGGGGGGCAAGGAATTTACCGACTGGCTGGTAGTTTTTACTGACTGTTTTGGCAGAACAACAACTGTTTTCAAGAAAAACAAGACCAAAGATTCCGAAGGGATCCCAAAACTGAATCTTTGATGCAGACAGTTACAATCTTTGTACCGGCCGGTTTTGTATAAAACTCAAGTTCAGATATACCTCTATAAGCCTTATCTATTTTGACTATGCTGATCGAAACTTCCTGCTTTACTTCTGCCAAATTTCCGGATTTGGCCGAATTCCGAACGAACTACCATACTTGTCAAAAAAAAAAGAAAGTCCAGCAACGAATTCAGCATATCTCATTATCCATATAAAAAACATCAATCAACTTCAAGTAAAACTTTAACTTCTAAAAAAAATCCGGTCTGAACGAACTATATGACACAAAAAAGATTGTCATATCCAGATTCAGCATCTCTTCTTACCCCTAAATATGTCATCTAATCAACTTCAAATAAAACTTTTGCTTTTAACAAATTTTCCCGTTTTGGCCTGATTCCGGGCGAACAAGTTGTCCTGGTAGAAAATACTTTTCACATAAGTGTTCAGCATGTCTTCTTAACCCTAAATCAAACATCTAATCAACTTCAAATAAAACTTTTACTTTTAACAAACTTTCCGGTTTTGGCTGAATTCTGGGCGAACTACTTGCCCGGCGAAAAATGGTTTTCACCATCGTGTTCAGCATGTCTTCTTACCTTCTTACCCCATAATCGACTGTCACATTATCTGTTTAAAAATATTTCATTTGCCCCTTAATTTAGACCCCCTCCCCCACCCCTAAATATAGGGCTACAGAGCCCATCTGCAAACTTGACCTTACTCTTGACCCAAAGAATCCTCACACCAAGTTTCATCATAATATCTCATTCCCTTCGAGAGTTATAGCGCACACAGACGGACAACTTTTGCGATGTCATAGGTATCCCGCCACTTACGTTTTGGGATCTCAAAAATGACAGCTGATTGTGCACTGATTTTCAGAAAAAAATGACTGTTTTGACGAAAAATCTACTGTTTTAATTATAAAATCAACTATTTTGGCGAAAAACTGTGGTGCTTCGCGCAGACTTGGTTATTTTTTACCGACTGGCCAACAACATTGCGGGGGGGGACATCCTCCCCTCCCTCTCGGTCATGACGCCCCTGCTGGAAGCAGACTCAAAGCTGACTGGAAGGGCCACAGCATTGTAGAGATGTACAAAGATATTTATTTACACATAAAATTGGACGATAATCTCCAACTTCTGCATGTGAAAGTAAGAAAATACTTACTCGCTACTCCCCCTGTATACTCAAAACAAGTACATATCAATAAAAGTAGTTTCCACCATTCGATGTTTTTCATATTTAATTTTTTCGCGAAGAGCAGCAGCAGCAGAGCAGCAAGCTACAGCAGCAGGAAATAGAAAAATCCTGGAAAATTCTGGGAAAACATTTTCAAAATTAGTGTTGCCCTTGCCTTGCCATATGTCAACAGAAGTTTCAATTTTATTTCGAAGAAGTGGCATATTCAAGAAAATTTTACTGTTTCTTTGACAAAAATAGAATTTATTGGATGGTATTGGGGACTTTATGTGAGAAAATTATCGGCGGCAGGACTTTTTGTTGATGGTGAGTGAGACAGTGGCAGATAATTTCGAAAATTTCAAAACTGGCCGTGATGTTGAGCTTGGAAGGTCGGAAAGCCGGAGGAGAAAGAACTGTTCCAGTGGATGATCAAGGTCCAACAGTACAGGTAGATCAACTAGATCCCGTTTGGCTCAGGCAGAGATACGGCCAACCAAGAAAGATTAGTGCAGGCCTCCCAGCTAAACCTAAGAAGAGAGGCGGAAAGGAAACTCAGTTGCACTCAGTGGATTGACCTTTTGCATGATGAGCATCATCTTTAAGCTAATGCAGCCATCATCTGGAACTATTAGCATACCTTTACTACTGTAGTTAGATATCAGCTACGAAAGTGGTGGCGCATTTTTTTTTTCTTTTTATTTTTTTTACTTTAAAGCGAAACACATGTCGTATGTCACAAACGAGATCACAAATTGATACCTATAGAATCAGCCACCAATGTTGCTACATCGCTGCAACCAGTACTTCAGCTAAAGTATCGTCAACTGCTTAGAGGACAAAGAAACTAAAATTCCAGATGTGAAGCATGGCAAATAGGACTTGGAGGGCAAGGGAACCAACCACCTTGTTTTAAAACCATGCTAGCAATGTTCCCTCCGTACTTCAGTGCTGATGCATGGCACCTCAGCCAATAGCACGGAAAAGTCTTCTAGCCTTAGAAGAGGCGGATCCTACATTCGCCAAATGATAGTAAAACCCTTATTTTTTTATTTTATTTATTTGTGACCCACTTTTCAGTTACAGCGGAGTAAAAGAAAACAAAGTAAAAGACACAAATTAAAACACTAAAAAAAATAAAAATAAACATGTTTGCGTTCAGTAAAAATTTGACACATTGACATGTACACTAAAGGCGTATTCTCGCCGTTCCTCGAGGACTCCACTTGAGGAGTCCCTGCGTGCATTTTCTGAGTGTAACCTGTTCAGAAGAAGTTCTGCTTCTCGGGATACAAAATTGGCACTTACATTACATCTGATAATGTAGCCTATGCCAGCAGAAAAACAATGGTAAAACTTTGGATGAATGCAGAAGGCTCCGAAGTGGGGTTGAACAAAAAGTTGGTGGTGAGTCAATGGAAACTTTACTATACATGCCTCATAGACCAGGTAAATGCCCCCCTTTCACTAAATAAGAAATAGACTACTGTGAAAGGCGTCAGGGCCCATTTCTTGGATACATTTATGATGAGAGCAGGGGAAGTAGCGGCTACCTATGATATTGAGATTTGTCCATCTTTTTGTTGGTAACTCCCAGACTGAATGGCTATTTTCACGATTCAGTAACTGACTTCAAGTCAGGTCACTCTGTCAAGTTTGCCAAAGCTCAAAATTTACGACTGTCTCATAACATTCAGAATTCTTGGTAACATCGAAAAGAAAATCTGTTTATGACCTAACATCTAGAAACAGATGGGAAAATCTCTTCCCATTTGGCTGAAACAGTGGAGTTTGTGTGGTGGGTTCAATTCAATTTCTTGTGTAAAGTGTTGTAGTTTAGTTTGTTGTGTATTATGACCCTAGTTGGCCGGTATTAGACTCAAATAAATAAAATCCTTTCTGTCATTCTGGCAAGCTCGAAAGATATGACTTCGAGTATGATTCTCTGGGCAGTGTCCCCCCCCCCCATCGGTCCGCCCCTGATACTATAACAGTAAGTTGATGAACTTGGGCTGGAACTCCAGCAATCGAGGCGAGCACATAGAAGAGTGGCCTGGGCAGAGACTCGCCTGAAACCCATTGACGATAAAAATGAAAAAAAGATTTGGCGCCAGAAATAAACAGCGGACCGCCGACGCAGACGAGCCGCCGACCACCAGCGCAAGTCCCTTTGCCTTGATTATAAACTAGTTGGACTTGATTCTACACTGAAGCTACGTTTCCACGGAGGGTATTTACCCGTACTCAGTTTCACTTCACTACTTCAGTTTCAACAGAAGAGAATACACAGAAGAGAAATTCTCCCGTTTTACCAAGCCAGCATTTTAGCAAAAATATTTAAACCTAAGAAAGCAATATACATTATAAGAAGGATGTGAGGTTTTTTGGCAACACCACAAAATAGTAGGTCAAGCTGACTCCGTACAATAATAATAATAAAAACAATTTATTTATGACCCATCATACACTCGCAAAGAGAAAGACGGAGTATAAATACGAAACAAAAGGAAAAAGTAATATACCGTACGGAAAGACATAACACCATAAAAAACAAGACCAAAGGTTTCGATGGGATCCCAAAAATTTAACGTTTATCAGACTTCTTGATCCAGACAATCGAATCTTGTACATTTTCAAGTCTTCTCTAGACCCCTTTAACATTCTTGCTATTAATCCATAATCAACCGCTTGAATATGTAGCCTACAATAAAAGATGTTACCGTTTTGCAGTTTTTTTGCTGACGGGCAAACAACTAATCAAATGAGGAAACCAAGTTCAGATACGGATTCAACAAGCATGTTTACTCCATTATCTCATATCTAATCGACCTCAAAAAGGTATTTTAGAATTGTGTTGTTGTTTTTCTACCAAATTCCTCGTGTTTTAGCAGCATCCCCGGCGAACTGCATGTAGAGCAAAAGATCTGGCGACGCTGAAAGCTGAACCTTGCAAACTTTGACAGCTTATCCGTCAAGGAAATAAAGTTGAAAACTCGATAGTTCCCCCGGGGAATCCCCCTCAAGACCCAGTTCGTAACCCCTGATTTTTTTTTCCAAGTGAGTAACCCCTCGTGTGCACCTGGGGTTGGTTCACCGAGCACCTAGGACTGGCTCACACACACCTAGCACCTGGGCGTGGCTCACCCGAGTGTCTAACCCCTCGAGTACTCCTTTAACGCGTACACCCAATTCTTAACCTCTCGCGTGCACCTGGGATTGGTTCACCCCTCCCCCTCCAAAAACAACTTTAGTACACCCACTGAGTAACCCCTCACTTATCCAGTGCATCTGTTTTCCAGTGAGTAACCCTCCCTTACCAAGTACACCTTTTTTCAGTGAGCAACCCCTCACTTACCCAGTTCACCCTTCTTTCAGTGAGTAGCCCCTCGCGTACCCTAGCAGTTCCCTCTTTGGTACACCATTAATCAACCCCCTCGCTTGAACATATACCAACATATATACCAACCCCTTCGACCTTCGAATACACTAGATCTATCCGACGTCACACTGAATAAACAAATGACAGTCAAGGTGAGGCTTTACCTTCCAGATTTTTCTTCCGGATTCCAGACAGCCGTTTTCGTCGAGACGGATCTGGAAGGTAAAGCCAGGCCAAAACCGTCTGGAAGTCCGGGGTGTTGGACACCCCAGATTCCGGATGTCTGGAAGGTACCATAGAGGCAACCCGTTCGAGAGACACTAAAAATATGCAAATGGAGGAAGAAAAGGGAAAGTGATTGACAGTTGTGACTGGGATGCACGAGATATTTGAAATGTAAAGTGGACATCTAGGAAATTTTGAACAACAGCAAATTTAGCTGTCATCATTATCATAAAAATATGGAAGGGTTGGCTTGACTGTGCGGAAGCCCCGGACGTCTGGGAATCTGGAAGGTGAAGCCCGGCTTTCAGCATCTAAGCGCAGAGCTAGACTAGTTTGAGAATAAAGGGTAGGGACTGCTATAGCCGAAAGGTCGACAAATTTTGTGTCTGGTTTGCGCCGGATTCTTGGTGAACTACTTGTCCGGCAAGAAAATAACTTCCATATTCGGGTTCAGCATGTCTCCTTACCCCTAATTCAACTATCTCAATAGCTTTTAAAAAATGTGTCCCTTAATTTGAAACCCCTCCCCCACACCTAAATATAGAGCTACAGAGCCCATCTTCGAACTTGACCTGTACTTTGACCCAAAGAGTCATCGGGCCAAGTTTGAACAAAATATCTCAACCGCTTCGAGAGTTATCGTGCTAACAGACGGACGGACGGACGGACAACTTTTGCGATGTCATAGGTATCCCTCCACTTACGTTTTGGGGTCCCAAAAACAACTAGAAACAAACTTCTAACCAATTAACCTAATAATGAACCAAAAAATAAAGTGAAAGAACAACAACAAAACCAGAACTAAACAACAAGACCAAAGGTTTCGATGGGATCCCAAAAATTTAATGTTAAGATTTTCTTGATCCAGACAATCCGATCTTGCACATTTCCGAGTCTTTGCCAGACCTGTTTAACATTTTTGCTATTTATCCATAATCAACCCGCTTTTTTATATGTACACAAAAATATTACCGTTTTGAAGTTTTTTATCTTACGGCCAAA
Organism: Branchinecta sandiegonensis; assembly: GCA_030848855.1. NCBI lineage: Eukaryota > Metazoa > Arthropoda > Branchiopoda > Anostraca > Branchinectidae > Branchinecta > Branchinecta sandiegonensis. The sequence goes on along the minus strand of JAUPMV010000003.1, from coordinate 9,290,102 downwards.
CAACTAATCAAATGAGGAAACCAAGTTCTGATATGGTTTCAACAAGCATGTTGACTCTAATATCCCATCTCTAATCGGCTTCAAAAAGGTCTGTTAGATTTTTTTTTTACCGAATTCCTGGTATTTTAGCAGCATTACGGCGAACTGCATGCAGAGCAAAATATCTAGTGACATTAAGAGCCGAACCTTTTCATCCAAATTTCCAGGTTTTTGCAAATTTTGCCAGCTTATCCGTCAAAGAAATGAAGTTCAAAATTCGATTCAGCATGTCTCCTTATGCCGATACCGAATCTCCAATCAACTTCAGAAACAACTTTGAGCTTCAACCAAATTTCCAGTTTCGGTTGAATTCTTGGTGAATCATTTGTCCGGCAAGAAAATGAAGTTCAGATGTAGATTCAGTGGGCCTCCTTACCCCTTAAACGAATATCAAATTACCTTATAAATTTTTTTTTTTTTACCCTTAGGTCGAACCCCCCCCCCCCCCCTCCTCTGTCCCTAAATATAGGGCTGAAGGACCCATCTACGGACTTGGTCTGTACTTTGTCAGTGAATCCTCATACGAAGTTTGAACAACATTTGTCAACCCCTTCGACCCCCCCAACAATCCAAAACCCAAAGAATACGTACGCTAGGTTTAAACAGTCTTCTGTTAAAGCCAATAAACTTAGCGCGAATACACACGACCGAAGTCGCCATCCCTCCTGGGTCCATAGATTAAACAAAGTGACGTCACTCACCCGCGAAGTTTCCGCCTGTGTGAATAAAGGGGTAGGGTAGGGACTGGAAAATTGGTCAACAAATTTTTATTAAATTGTTACCAAATAGTTGTCGAATGCATTCTGACTTTTCGACCCAGTAAATGCCGGTTGGGACTTTGAAGATCTGATCATCGTTTTACTTCCGGCGTGGTGGATATACTACCGACGGAATCTTTTGAAAAATGGGAATTTGTAGGCATCGTGTTCGTAGTGCACGCTTTTAAAGTAGTGTAAAACTGATGGATTAATTTGGATGCTTTATTTTTTCCTTTAAAGTGTGCACACGTAACTGAGAAAAATATTAACCGATTAGTTTCTATTCTTTTTGTTCTTGTGCATTTACTCCGCTATTCAGTGCTCACTTTTCTTTCTCTTTACTGGCTATTTCCCTTTCCTTGTCTGGTGAGTAAATAAAATTTCACCATCACCATCCCAAGAGCCGTCAATACAAAGGAGCCACTTTCTGTTTGAAACACTCATTTAGCTTTCATGCGCCTGTCTTCTTGGTCGTTAAGTTTTTTCCACGCTGACTGCACTCCTGCGAGGTATCCTAGTTGATTGTGAAATCCTTCTAGAAACAAATTATGTACGACGTGAACCAGGTTGCAATACGCAAAGAGTACACTAAACTTATCACGCAAGGGATGAAGAGTAGGCCGTTGGCCTACGGACAAGCCGATCTGTAAACTCTCCTTTTTATTCTGTCCTCCGTATGTTAGGTAGCTCCTCTGGCTGAATAATTACGTTATTCCTTGATTCACACCTCGGAGCGATTAAGGTCCAATGGATCTGAGTTGTTCCGTGAGTGATGATGGATCTCTGGTCCGGGCCGTCCCAGCAATATTTCCGGTCATCACATGACCACTCGTTATCCAGTGCCTCCTTGAACGCTTCAAGCGAAGTTACGTTAGGTTCAAATTTTTTATTTATATTACTTGTTTTCTATTTGTTTGCACGTCAGTTCTGCTCCCTCGCTAACAAAAATGGAATTTTCGCGTAAGGATTTTGCAGGAACCAGTACACTTTTTGTCCCCTGCACTGTCAGAAGTTTCAGAACAGATTGCGCGAAACACTTTCAAGAATAACACCTTTTCACTTAAAAAAAAGTGTTATGACCAATTAAGTTTATACTATTTCGTGCCCAGATCTCCAACATCACCTTCAATAGGTAAAAATACTACACTGTCAGAAGTTACATAACGACAACAGCAGGATGCGCGGTTTCAACAGATAACACTTTGGGATGTTATATGTTATGTTTCTTTCGTTTCCGTTAGTATTTTTACCAATTGAAGGTGTAATTGGAGATCTAGGCACGAAATAGTGTAAACTTAATTGGTCACAACACTTTATTTTTAAGTGAAAAGGTGTTATTCTTGAAAGTGTTATGCGCAATCTGTTATGAAACTTCTGACAGTGTGCTTCCCGCACGAATATCCTGTTTTAGACCTGGGATCCTATTTCTCTCTCTTTCTTTAACCATTGTCTTCTTGTCTTAATTAATTTTTCGTAGTTCTTCTTGTGAGCTTTCGGTTTCCCTCTGTCTCTCGAGACCATAGTTTATACAGATCAACTTTTCTTATCCAGGATCTTTCTGGAGCGCTTGCTCTGCGCGGTCTGAGAGTTCCAGAGACGCAGCGCGAGAGAACCGAGAAGAGGTCCCAGAAATCAGTTTCGACAGAAGAGAGATCGATAAGTTTTTCGCTTCTGGGAGCCTATTTGTGTATAAACTGGAGGATCGTCTGGGATTCCTACTTTCCAAGGAGTTAGGTATGCGACTTTTCGATAATAGCGACTTTTCGATTTTATGTTAATGAAAACATATTATATTCACTTGAGTCTAGGAAATTTGAAAAGCCAAGTTATAAACTTGCATGCCAATTTTGGAGGCTACTAGTTCAGTGACATTAAGGGGGGCAGGGTCAATAAGAAAGTCACCCCCCCCCCCCTCCACATACCTCAGAGAGTCGTACTCTCAGTCGCTTGTTATGAGCTTCTCAGATGACAGTCTCTTTATTTTGAGCTTGTCAGAATATCAGTCGTGTGTTTTGAGCTTGTTAAGCATTGTTCAATTAGGTGTAATAGTCTGCATAGCGCTATACGTGATGTTTACGTCTTATTACGTACCTTTGTTCAAACTGAAAGTAAAAGGCTTCTTATCCGTCCAACGTTCAGTGTTGCCACACTGAAACAGTTTTTCGAGCTTCTAAAGAACAGAAAAACTTTTCTTAGTACTAGCCTACTCGAAGTGCACAAGTACTATAATTTGACAACCAATTATGTTGTAAAAAACTACTAAATTAACATATGGACAGCAGTGTTCCTCTAACTAACAGTAACCAGCCGTAACAGTACAAAACGCGTTCTGTCGAAGAAAAGTTGTTACTTCAACTTCCAACAAAGCGAACTTTAGTGCTCCCCGTGGCAAGCCTGGCGAATTTCCTCTTTACTCGGCCAGCTGGTGGAGCCCAGACCAAGCGATCTCATTGGCTCTGCAGACAAAGTAGAAACAGGGTCCATTCTCCTTATACACCTTATTACAGCGCGCCCCGAGGAATAGACGAGTCTGTATAAGTCGGATTGCACCTTATTACACATTTGAACAATGCTTTAGAACAACAGTCGCATGTTTTGGGCTTGTCAGTATGACATAAAGGCAGCTACGACACTGTCAGAAGTTTCTTAACAGATAACACAAGGATGCGCGGTTTCAACAGACAACACTTTGAATGTAATCTGTTGTGTTTGAAAACGTTATGCATGAAATGTTACGCATAACAAGCATTGCCAGAAAGAGCCGAAAAAACCCCCAAAAAGTATCTGCTGAATTCCCGATGACGACACACAAATAAATCGCAGATGCTTTTTCGGCATTTTTCGGGTCTTCGGCGATGCATGTTATGCATAATATTCATGCGTAACGCTTTAAAAATCACAACAGATTTCATCCCAAGTGTTGTCTGTTGAGCGTTGTCTGTTGAAACTACGCGTCCTGTCATCCTGTCAGTATGACATAAAGGCAGCTACGACACTGTCAGAAGTTTCATAACAGATAACACAAGGATGCGCGGTTTCAACAGACAACACTTTGAATGTAATCTGTTGTGTTTGAAAACGTTATGCATGAAATGTTACGCATAACAAGCATTGCCAGAAAGAGCCGAAAAAAAAAACCAAAAAGTATCTGCTGAATTCCCGATGACGACACACAAATAAATCGCAGATGCTTTTTCGGCATTTTTCGGGTCTTCGGCGATGCTTGTTATGCATAATATTCATGCGTAACGCTTTAAAAATCACAACAGATTTCATCCCAAGCGTTGTCTGTTGAGCGTTGTCTGTTGAAACTACGCGTCCTGTCATACTGTCAGTATGACATAAAGGCAGCTACGACAGTGTCAGAAGTTTCATAACAGATAACACAAGGATGCGCGGTTTCAACAGACAACACTTTGAATGTAATCTGTTGTGTTTGAAAACGTTATGCATGAAACGTTACGCATAACAAGAATTGCCAGAAAGAGCCGAAAAAAAACCCAAAAAGCATCTGCTGAATTCCCGATGACGACAAACAAATAAATCGCAGATGCTTTTTCGGCATTGTTCGGGTCTTTGGCAATGCTTGTTATGCATAATATCCATGCGTAACGCTTTAAAAATCACAACAGATTTAATCCCAAGCGTTGTCTGTTGAAACTACGCATTCTTTTGTTATCTGTTATGAGACTTTTGACAGTGCAAACCGTGAATTTCACCCGGCGATTCACAGTTTTAACACAATCTTAAAATGTCTGTATTGTAGCATAATACAACCTGACACAGTTTCAACAATATTTGGTTTTGTGCGAAAAGATCTGTATATTAGCAGAAAGGAGGCTGACTTCCTGCAGGGAAAGATTTGATCATAAATCGGCTGTGTAAGCATTAAGAGAATGTGGCATTACGGCAATACTGATTGCAGCACTCCAGTACTTAGCACGTCTTTTACTCTTACCTTCTTTTTTTTTGAGAAGGTCGAGAGGAAGCACTGCCATGTATCAACTTATTCTCTATTTTGTGGAAGGGCACAAATTTAGGTGTGGTTGTAGGCTTGGGATTGTGGGGTTTGAGCACATTAAAAGCTAGAATTTGCAAGCGAAGTAAAAAATGTCGCTTGTGGCGTTTGTTTGTGTTATGTTCTTGTCTGTTGTTTTTGACCGGTAGAATGCTTAAGCCTTACCGGGCATGCCTTTTTACCAGTTGCATGTTTGTGATCGTCCAATCCCCAAAACTTGGAGCCGCCCCTGGTTGGTTACATGTAGTAGAGAATCCAGCATCTCAATTTCCTTTAGGCTATTGCCATCGGACTGATGCTGAAGAGATGCTTAGCTTGCAGTCCTCTCCTCTGTCCGTTAAAAATAATTGGGATTTTCTATTACGTTTGTTTAGAGGTGCGGTTCAGCAACTTTTGTATCTGTCCGGAAGCTTTCAGAAGCTTGCTAGTCAAGGGGCTGCTCACTCCCAAAATGACTGTAGAGTAAGTGCCCAGCCGGTGACCACGGAGGCTGTGCAGTGGTGCACAGAGAGTGAGTAGCCTACCCCTCTTTGCTATAGTATTCATTTTCCCATTTTATCATACGTATTTGGTCGGGCCACTAACGCCTGCCAAGTTTCATCGCCCTTAGCACATCTGGAAGTATCGTAACTCGCGATCGCCGGAATTCCGGGAAACCCCCTCCGACTCCACCCAAAGCGCCCCGATATGATCTGGCTCAGTCTTCCCACCAAATTCCATCCTGATCCCTCGACGCTATGCGTTTCACGAAAATTTCTGTGCCCCCTTTAATCCCCCCCCCACAAGTTTTGGATCCGGTCCGGACTTGACGTGGAACATCTGAGAATACGGTTTTCCCACAAGTTCGTTTTTCCAACTTGAGCGGTATTGAGCCTGAAGAGGACCCTTGCCAAGAAGGGCCGAAATACAGCTCCAACAAAAATTCAGCCGTTTGCACCATCAAATATAACATCTGAGACGACACCTCTTTCCACTTGCCAAGTTTCATTCAAATTCGATCGCCCGTCCAAGAGCTATGAATGCCACAAGATTCCGTATTCTCCATCACTCCACTCCCCCCACGATAGTCGGATCAGGCAAACGACTGTTCTCAAGTCAGTTTATTCGAGTCCCTGACATGCCAGCCCAGTTTCATCGTCCTAGTACATCAGGAAGTACCGAACTCGCGGGATCATCAGAATTCCGGACCCGGAATTCCCCCACTCCCCACATGGTGCCCGAATCCGGTCCATTTATGTCTATGATGTACCTAGGACTTGTGCTTGCTGTTTCTACCAAGTCTCACCCCGATCCCTCCACTCTAAGCGTTTCCCAAGATTTCCAGTCCCCCCTTCAGTTCCCCCCGAAGTCAGTGGATCCGATCCGGATTTTACGTGGGTCGTCTGAGATACGAGGTCTTATCAAATATCAAGTTTCATTAAGATCCGAGCACCCAAGAGTTGTAAACACCACAAGATCCCGGACCCCCCCCCCCCCCTACCTCCACTCCCCGCGATGCTCGAATCGGGGAAGTAACAATTTCCAACTTAATCTTGTCGGGTCCCTGATATGCCTGCCAAGTTCGTCGTCCTAGCTTATGTGGAAGTGCCCGAACTAGCAAAACCCGGACCGACAGACCGAAAGACCGACGGACAGCAGAAATTGCGATCGCTGTCCCTCTTCCACAGGTGACCTGTTGTCAAATATTAAGAAGGACTATTAGTGTATGAATATGTTGAATGTTGGCTGTGTTAAAGAAGAACAAACGATTGAACAACAAGAAAATTGAACAATAAACCAGACGATAGTCGATTGACTCATGAGCTCTCTCCCTAAACGTATGCAGATGTTTGGATTATTGGAACCTGGCGACCAGAAGACCTAGTCGGAACCCTGCGATGTCATCATTGGTGTCCCACAAAGAACGTTCCTTGGATGTGCATTCCGGATGTGCGTCAACAACCAGTCTCCAAGGTGAACAACAGTCTCACACTGTCCGCCAATGACTTCAGATTCAACAAAGCAAGCCTCCAAGCTGACGTCAACCATATCCAGGATTATTGGTCTGAATAGTGTCTAAGCTACTTTCATCCAACATCAGCAATGATGTGTCCTGTATTTTGGACCGAAGAACGGAAACGTAGTCTACGTACTCGGTGTGAGATTTTGACTACCGAACACAGGTAAAACTCACAACGAAGAAAGGGACATGGGTGTATCGTGAAAAACCAACTTAAGGTTTCACACCTATATAAGGTCATGCATTATCAAAATCCAGTTCAACCCACCGTCTACTCAAGATATCCCTCACAAGCAGATCTCCCAAAGTCTTGGGAGACTATAGAAAGCTACCGTAAAACCCAACCTTAACTTTGGAACGCCACTTATGAAGTCGACAACAGGCTTCTCTAGGACGCACAGACACGCGCAACTTAAGTCTTAGACGGACTAAAAACCCACCCCTACGACGAGAGACTAAAAAAAAAAAACCCACCCAAACCCCCTCGAGTGTACCGCCGCAGACGAGGTGACATGCTACGAAACCACACGCTTTTCAATGATTCAGCTAGCCTTCTCGACCTGCAACAGTCCAACCAGTTTCAGAAAAGAGGTCGTTCCGAGAAAACATTCGATTGCCACGTCCTAACCAGAGTTACGACACAATCTTTTTTTGTCACAGAGTGGTCGTCGACTGGAATGACCTCTCAGGTTCTAGTGTATCAGCACCATCTTCAGAATCGTCCAAGATGTCCCTGGACATGTAAGAATTGAAAATACTGCTGGGACGACCCATACCCGTAACAGATGTCAGCGATGATGACCCATGAAGCGACACCGATCTACAGGATCGTAATGGAAGTGCTAACTGATGTAATTGATTCAGAATGTCGTGAAAATTCCCGTTTGGCCTCAAAAAGACAGAAAGTATCTCTCTCTCTGATTTATTCTATCAGCCCCTTTTCTACAAGAAAACCATCTCTTCAGACGGCACGTGTTAAGATGTAGAAGTTCACTAGCCAGAAACTTTGACAGAGCGCAGGACAGGAATAGGATTACAAAAACATTGAAACGTCCTTGTTGTATGAAATACTTTTGGTCAGAACGATTCCTCATTTACTCTAGGATCAATGGACAGGGAACGTGTCCGAAGCTTTTTAATGCTGCATATTTATTTATTTTTTGTCCGAAAGCTGTTACCGTTATTTCTTCGAAAGAAGAAGAAGAACAAAAGAATTAGCTATAGTAAAGGACGACTCAGACTTCGTAAAGTTTTTCGCAAAGTATGCTCCGTAAAGTTTTTTCGCCGCTCAGACGGGAATTCGACCTATGTAAGATTACGAAAATTTTCTGTGGGAATTTGTTCTAGAAAGAAAAAGATTCCATGAAGATACTAGGAGAATCGCCGTGCTCCCCAGTTTCTTCTTGAAAATTCAGCATAAGATTTAGCATCTTTGTTGAATTTTCTGATGAATTTTATGCAGAATTAATGCTGCATTGAATGAGCGAAAATTTAAGTCCGAAAGCAAAATACTGCACAAAATCCTGAATTAATTCAGCATTTTCGTTCGTTTCGGAGCTTTCGGACACGTTCACGTTAGCGATTGCTGTTAGTTACGCTATGCATATCTCCTTGAGGTCCTGGAAACTTCCCAGAAGGTTCATTAGCGTCATTAGAGGGTCATGCTTTCACTAATTGAGTGATTGGTCTGACGGATTGGGAATCAGCGACCTCCTAGTGCAGGTTTCTAAGCAACCAATTTGTCTCTGGTAACCAGAAACTCCAATAGCCAATTCGGCCATTCTTTGGTCATTCTCGTTTGTATAATAGTCTGTAACGACGCCCTGTTTGGGTGATGTGAAATCGGAGTCTCGTTTTGTTGCACGCTGCACGTCTAGTTTTCGGCCATTTCCGGGTTGATTCTTTCTACATTTGTTTTTGGCATTGCAGTGCTCCGATGAAGACTTGCGGTAAACCCACAAAGTTCAAAATTTTTCCACAAGTTCGTCTTTCCAACTTGAGCGGCTTTGAGCCTGAAGAGGACCCTTGCCAGGAAGGGTCGTAATATAGCTCTAATAAAATTCAGCTGACGTATCCGTTTTGCGCTATAAAATATGATTCGCGGTCTAAACAGTTTAAGTCTAAACCGGAAAATTGGTTGTAAGTCAAAGTTTTATCTGAAGTTTATGTAATGGTAAGGAGGCATGCTGATTACGTGTATGCAAATTATTTTCTCGGCGGACAAATATTTTGCCGGGAATCCTGCCAAAACCTGATTCGTGAAAAGTTAAAGTTTTATCTGAAGTTTATTAGAGGTTCGGTATAGGGGTAAGGAGATATGTTGAATTCATTTTTGAGCTTTTTTTAACGGAAAAGTAGTTAGCCCAGAATCCGGCAGAGACCGGAAATTCGTCTGAAGTAAAAGGCAGTTGGAAGTTTTGATCGTTTCGTCAAAGTATATATGACGTATAGGGGTAAACACACATGCTGAATCCATGTCTGAGCTTGGTTTTCTTAGATGATTAGCCGTTGGTCTTGATCTGTTTCTAAATATTAATAGTAAAAATTTTCAAGGAGTCTGGATCATGATCCCGTCGAAACATTTGGTCTTGTTTCTTAAATCAGTCGTTTTTTGTCAAAATAATCGTTTTTTCTTAAAAAACAGATGTTTTTTCTGCAAAAAACATTCGGTAAAAATGACCGCTCCAGTCGGTAAATATCTTGCCCCCCTCTCCCCCCCCCCCAAAAAAAACAAACATTTTGGCTAGTAACGCCTCTGCTGAGCATATCTCAGTCGGGGTCATCTGCTATCCGCCTAATCAGAAAGAGTAAGCAGTTTTATAAACAGTCTTATTTAATTTCTTTATTTTAGTTTACCTACTCCGCTTTTGAAAATCGCGGGTCACAAATAAATTACTTACTTACTTAAAGGACCCCTCGCACTATTTACTGTTCAACTTACAGTATTTTAAAATACTTGAATACTTTAAAACTGTGCTGTGCTTTCAAAGAATGACCCACGGTTTTGGCTATTTTAAGCCTTTTCCGACATCCACTGACTTGTAGCGAAAAGAGGGAAACAGTTTACATAACCGTTTTTTCTGATGGAAAAAACTTTTCGCAGACTACCGTCGACAGCGTGATACACATCGAAGGTAGCAAAACATGGCAAGTGAGAAAATCAGCGTGGTTTTGTTAGAGGGGTTAGAATGTATCGTACGAAATTGGGGTCTCCGGGTTCAGAAATATATGGAGTGATTATGGAAGTAGTTGCATTACTGTTATGGGTAAGACAGAACCTTCAAGCGTCAGTTTCCGCGGAGTAGGAATCAAAAGCATCAGTCAAATTTCCTATGATTGATTCATTTCGTAACAGTTATGCGATCCCACAAACCCTATTTGTTTTTCTAAGAGTTGGACATACGACCATGATCGGGCGGTCGGGGACCAGAATTCCTGCCATGATTTTCGCACCACCATTTTCCACTTTATTATGAAAACTGAAGAAAACCTGGGTTGGGAAACCTGATCGTCTGTTCGTAGCCTTAGTTGACAGCCCAACCCAACCCAACACCGGAACTCCAGCATCCACTTCAAACATCTGTTTCGTCTTTACTTTCTTGCACCGGTCTTTGCTGCCAGTTGTCTGTTAAGGCGGCTCTGATTGGCTAGTATACATGTGGCTTAGTAATCTCCTGGCAATAATTGAGCATATTGATTAAAGTGCTATGGCACGGGAACGAACTACTAGAAAATCTGTGGAGGAAAATGGATGACAAACTATTAACCATTCGATAAGAAAGATTTCTGGAAAATCCTAACACCAGCCAACATTACTCACAACATTGAGGAGAACGGACCAACCCTCTATGAGAGCGAGTCCGATATTTCGCGTGCTCACACTCTATTCAGTTGGCCAGTGATACCCTAGCTTAGAGGACCGCATCTTTCTTTTTGAGAACTCGGCTGATCGTTAGGCAGCAATAATAAAAGAGATTCAAAAGAAGTTTTCGCGAAAAATAGAAACTGCCAAACATTTAGCCCTTTTTCTTATTTCTACTGATACTTCAGCTAAATGTTTTTCTTTTTGTCTGATTTGCATGTTAAGGCACCTCTTGTTTATTCTGCCTTTCATATTATCCTTAGCTCCTTTATGGAATTGTAAGCTTCTGAAGCGCCTTTCCCAATTGTTCCGTTTGTACCTCCGACTTTTTAGCGATTTTTTAGCGCGACTTCTGCCAGTCGCACACCGCAGAATTCTCCGAAAGCTTTAGGGTCAGCCGACTGCTCTTTCACACATAAGGATATGAGGAGCTTCTTCAAAGCATTCTTTTTCATTTTGGAAGACAGTAGATAATCAGTCATGTTTTCTATTTTTACTTCTTTTGTTCTGCCCGGTTTTCCCTTTTTTTTAAACACGGCTCATTCCCTTTTCAAATATCTTGGGTCCAGCCGCCGCGGTTGAGAACGGAAAGGCTGAATAGAATCGACAAGCGCTAACAAGAAAATAGCTGATTCCACATGGAAAGTAATGGTATTTTCGAAAAATGATTATTTCTGAGCCGTTTCATCATATAGATATCATTTCTTGTAAGAGTTGTTTAAGATTTCCCTGCACATGTTTCGTGCAATTGGATGATCCCACTATCGTATCGAGTCCTGGTGGCCTACACACACCTTCCGCTGTCCTTCCAAATTCCTAGGACAAGCCAAATGGTGGTCAAAACACAGAGTACGGAGGTCGGAGGGAGACCAGATGGCTACCAATAGCATGAAATTGTTCAGAAACGATCTAATCGCAATAGGGACAAGCGTGACTAATTTTGGCATCGCTTTGTTGAATCAAAACATCTCTTGACCATTGTTTCATTCCCTGGCTCATGTCCTGGTCAATAAAGAACACCACAAGAATTCAGATTCGACGGTTCTCCACAATGAAACAACCAGAGCTTTGCGTGGAGGCCAAAAGGGTTCACTAACGATTTTCTCGCAGGCCAGTGCGAAAGCCCAGGAGTAGCCTCAGTGGTCGGGAACTCTTCTTAGAATATTAAGATATCCCGAAGATTCCGATAAAGAATGGCTTGGCACTGACTGTTCTATATCTTGGCTAAGTTTCAAAATTGTGAGATGCATTTGTTTCTGCACATTCTTTCATGAATTCGGTGCTTGGTCGGTAAAACGACAGCCTAAGATTACCAATGCGATATTCCAATTGCAAACCTCGTGGGTGGGTCTAGAATTTACAAGAATGATCGTGGAGGGGATCAACTAAAAATGGTATGGCAAAGTACAGCATGGCGCAGAAGGCACGAGTAACAAAATGAAACTAGATCTACGTTGCCTGGGCAACGTAAAGTGTTGCGGCAACCTTTGTTCGGCTTTGCCGACTAAAGTGTTGCGAGAGACGAAAGTGTCGCTATCGGTTAAAAGCTGAAGTTGTCAACCCGTCGAAGCTGTCAAAACGGTATGTTCCAAGAAAAACACAATCGGTAATCACATAACTAAAGGCTATTCGTCAGCGTTGAAAAAACAACAATAAATGAACATCGGAACAAGGGACTAAATTGACTTTGCAGCCAGTCGAACTTTATCCTTTTAAATCGTAGAGACCGTCACGGATGAATTGTCTTATATAGGCCTAGTCTAGTTGGTATTATAAAGATATCCGGAACTTTTCTGGATTATAGATGACACTCCATCAATTATTACGAAAATAACTCATTGTTTTACAATATGATTTGTACCCGTTGCGTAAACACTTATTTCTAGGTTGCAGTGAGACGAATGTTACCATGGACGAGGTTACCACGGAGACGAATTTTTTTACCCTCATATTTATAGAGATCGAGTAAAATTTGCACCAATTTGCAGAAATTTCTAGCCCCTCATGAACCTCCTCTAGCAACCGATTCGTACTTACAAGCCCTCACCCCGTGAGACACCAAATTCACCCGAAACAAATAATAGGTACACCAACTAGATAAAGTTGCAAACCCCTCATTGCCGAAGATGATTATTATGGTCTAACAGCTCATTGTTGCTTTCAATTCCCCTACATGTGTCACAATTGGGATCGGTCTATTTTTGGTTTCAGTGTGTACCCTACTACTGGAGTTGTCAACCCCTTGGTACTTTCAAAATGCTGTATCTCATGAAGGATTTTTTGTACCATTAAAGTGATTGCACATACTTTGATCAGCTCATCAAGAGCTATCGATTGCCGTTGAAAAAAAATCCATCTGTATTAGTTCAAAAGTTGACTTTTTTGCCGTAGGCCAAGTTTCTAATACCACCACTTAACAAGACCTAAGGTTTCGATGGGATCCCAAAACTCTGATATTTGATCCAGACAGTTGGGTCTTGTCTTTGCCAGATACAGTCTTCGCCACGCTAATCATCGGAGAAAACCAAGTTCAGACATACCTATATAAGCCATATCTATTTTGACGATACTGACCGAAACTTCCTTCTTTACTTCTGCCCAATTTCCGATTTCTGCCGAATTCCTAGCGAACTACTTGTCCAGCAAAAAAAGAACAATTCAGAAACGCGTATCTCCTTATCCCTAGAACATCTAATCAACTTCAAATAAATCTTAAACTTATAAAAAATTTCCGGTTTCAACCGGATTCCGGACGAATTATATGTCCGGGTAAAAAATGATTGTCATATACAGACTCAGCATCTTTTCTTAGCCCTGAATATGTCATCTAGTCAACTCCAAATAAAACTTTCGCTTTTAACAAACTTTCCGGTTTCGCCGGATTCCGGACGAACTAGTTGTCCGACGAGAAAATGGTTTTCATCATCATGTTCAGCATGTCTTCTAACCCCATTATCGAACATCTAATCAACTTCAAACAAAACTTTTAATTCTAACTAACTTTCCGGTTTTTGCCGGATTCCGGACGAACTACTTATCCGGCTAGAAAATGGTTTTCACCATCGTGCTCATTGTGTCTTCTTACTCCATAACCGACTATCACATTAGCTGTTTAAAAATATTTTGTTTGCCCATAATTTGACCCCCCTCCCCCACCCCTAAATGTAGGGCTACATAGCCCATCTACGAACTTGACCTTACCCTTGACCCAAAGAATACTCACACCAAGTTTCATCGAAATATCTCATTCCCTTCGAGAGTTATCGTGCTGACAAACGGACGGACAGACGGACAACTTTTGCGATGTCATAGGTATCCCTCCACTTACGTTTTGGGATCCCAAAAAAGAGAAAAAGAATAAGCTCTAATTTCTTTAGCATTGAGAGAACTTTAACCATTTCTCTACCGCAATCTGAAGTGCAAAAAATGTAATGATGAACTTCGCTGAAATTACGAACAGACATGGGTAGAAACAATAGATGGTAGCACTTTCGGACCCGTGGGAAAATGACACTATTTTGTTTCTCCGAACTTTTCTATTGATCATTCAAAGAAGATATATTGGTTGTGGGGCCGGGCAATTGCCTCACATATTTAGCACTTGTAGATGTCAGTCCATATTCAATTTGAAACTGGTGCCTGCCTGCTTGCCTGCTAGAACGGAGCCTTCCACGTATCGAAAGCAGAAACATGGTTTGATGAAATGAAAGCTTGGCTGCACAACTTCGGATGGTCCTCTGTGGCAAAGGCTATTCAAAACCGCTTCACTTCACACACCGTAGGCTCTGGCTCGAGGACAAGCAAAAACAATCCGTTTTTGCCCCAGGCAAGAGTTCTACGGAGCTTTCCAAAATGTAATGTCATGTTCATCAATCCGGCCGAAGGTCCACAGTTTCCACTTTCGAGCAATTAGCTGAAATTGACGGCATAGGAAAAAAAAACAAGAGCTGGAAGCTCATATGGCACTTGCAGGGCCGGGACAGAGGATAAAGAAAGGATTTCGTCAATTCGTGGGTTTGTTGTGATCATTCGTAAGCAAAACCCTTGAGATAAGAATGATGACGGGTCCTTAGAAATCACGAGAATGTACTGTTCGTAAAAACTATTTTATTTGTGCATTTGGCCGAGGCGATGCGCACTTTAAGGGCGCTGGAGATTCATCTGTAATGAACACTCTTGAAGCACAAATGATGATTATAAGCTCATTGGAATCATGAAAATGTATATTTTGCTCAAAATTATTGTTTGTATTTTCTGGTCTTCTTACCCCTAAATGGAACATCTAATCAACTTCAAATAAAACTTTTACTTTTAACCAACTTTCCAACCAACATTTTGTATTGTCTACACTTGTAAGCAAAACCCTTGAGGCAAAAATGATCAGGGGCCCTTGGGAATCATAAACATATATCGTTTGGTTAAAGTATTTTTTTTTTTTACTTTTCGGTTAACTTTAAGGGTTCTAAAAATTACTTCGAGTTAAAATGTATACATTGCTTAAAAGTATTTTTGTACTTTGTGGTACTTTAAGAGATGGTCGGAGCCAATCTCTAAGCCAATCTTGTCAAGTTTCTAAAGTTCAAGTCAAGTTTCATCGCCCTAGCACATCTGGAAGTACCTTAATTTGCGGTCACCGGAATTCCCCCCCCCCCCCCCAACTCCCCTAACAGTACCCAAACCCGATCCGGTTTTGTCACTGATGTATCTAGTTCTTGTCCATGTTCTTCCCACCAAGTTTCATCCCAATCGCTCCACTCCAAGCTTGTCACAAGATTCCGCCTCCCCCCTCCCCCACGTTCATCGGATCCGATCTGGACTTAAAATGGGACATCCGAGACACGAGGTCTTTCCAGTTATCAAGTTTCCTGAAGATCAGACCACTCGTTCAAAAGTTATACACACCTCAAGATTCCAGATTCCTCCTCCATCAACTCCCCCACGATGGTTGGGTCGGTGAACAGACTATTTCTAAGCCAATCATGTCAAGTCTCTAATGTTCAAGCCAAGTTTCATCGTCCTAGCACATCTGGAAATACCTTAATTCGCGATAACCGGAATTCCGAACTCCCCCCCCCCCTCTAACTCCCCCCAAAGTGCCCAAATCCGATCCGGTTCTGTCACTGATGTATCTCGTTCTTATGCTTGTCCTTCCCACCAAGTTTCATCCCAATCACTCCACTCTAAGCGTGTCACAAGATGTCCGGTCCCCCCTCCGCCCCCCCCCCCCCTACATTCATCGGATCCGGTCCGGACTTTTAAATGGGTCATCCGAGACATGAGGTCTTTCCAAATATCAAGTTTCGTTAAGATCAGACCACTCGTTCAAAAGTTATACATTCATCAAGATTACGGATTCCCCGTCCCTCCCCTCCCCCCCCCCCCCGGTGGTCGGATCTGGAAGTTGACTATTTCCAGGCTGATCTGGTCGGATCCCTGACTTGCCTGCCAAGTTTCATTGTCCTAGCCCACCTGGAAGTAACTTAACTCCGTATCACCGGAATTCCGAAAACCCCCTCCAACTCCCCACACAGTGCACGAATCCGGTCCGGTTCTGTGAATGATGTACCTAGGGCTTGTGCTTGTTCCTCCCACCAAGTTTCATCCCGATCGCTCGACTCTAAGCGTTTTACTCGATTTCCGGTTCCCCCCTCCGACCCCCCCCCCCCCCCCCCGTATTCATCGGATTCGGTCCGGACTTGAATTGGGACATCTGAGACATGACGTCTTTCCAAATATCAAGTTTCATTAATTTCCGAACACCCGTTCGAAAGTTATGCATGTCACTAAATTCCGGATTCCGGCTCCCCCCCCCCCCCCTCCCCCCACGATGGTCGGATAGGGCAAGTGACTATTTCCAAGTTAGTTTGGTCGGGTCTCTAACACGCCTGCCAAGTTTCATCGTCCTAGCACATGTAACTCGCAAACACCGGACTGACCGACCGACCGACAGACCGACAAACCGACGGAAAAGTGATCGGTATATGGCACTTGGCCGGAAGGCAAGTGCCATAGAAAAACTAGGACAAAACCAAAGTGTTGCTCTCGCAACACAATCAGAGGGTTGAAGCTCCGTTGCGCTGTTCGCGTTCTTGAACAATAAACGGTGCGTTTATACCGTACGCCGTATAGGAAAGTCAGTCAAGAACCCATAACTTTAGGTCGCAAGGACGACTCACCACGCAATTCTTGGGACAGATTTTGCCTTGCATGCGACATTAATAAAACTGAGATTCTTCACAGTTATTTAATTTTAGTTATCTTTATCGGCTAGAAGAAAGAAAAATAATGATATTATCAAGTCAACAGCTTCTGCTTTATTAATTTTTTTCTCTAATCCCTTATAATTACGATCGCTTCACGAATCCCCCCACTTATCTATGATCCTTTTTTGTCCTCCTTTACGTGATGCGCTACCTCCAGTGGCGAGAAATACCTAGTGGCAGAAAATCGGAGTGGCACTAAAACCCATATTCCTTTTCAGGATAGTCTTGTAGTAAAACCGAAGTTAAACGAGCATAAATTTATAGTAAATAAATAAGTTCATAGCGTAAATTTGTCAAATGATTGGCATAGGAAAGTTGTTTAGTCTAGCGGAGCCACATAGGGGATTTGGGCCATCATCTTTACAAGTGCCAGGAGTTGTCCGTCCCCTCGAGGAGCTTTTGAGCTGTAGGCCTCTAGTTATGTCAGTAAACGATCTACTTAATAGTACAAACCCTATAATTATATTCAGGATTGATGCATTTCTGGATCATTCAAGTCAGATATGTGATGATAGTTTGAGGATGGTGGAAGTTGTATAGTTGATGCAAAGTTCGCCCGTATACTGAATGTAAACGTTGTATTGTTTTTGTTTTGTTTCTGTTCATGGCTCAAGGACTTCATGGAACATCGACCTATCTATCTACAAGTTGAATGGTGACCCTGAAGCTAGCGTAGTGTTTGGGTTTGAAATTCGGAGAGAGTTGAGTCTGAGGAAAACGGAAATGTACAGATGAACTAACCACGCCCATAAAGTGAAGGGTGAGCGTCAGCCAGGCTGTGAACAGACGAGTGGACGTAGTGAAGGATTTCAGTGGGTCAAATGACGGGTGGTCGAAGTTTCGTTAAACTGGGTATAATGACGGATTTTCGTTGGGAATCTGAACTGAGTGACGTGGCAAGCGCTCGTTCTGGTCCATAACAGCTGTAGTGCACTGTGTAGTTGAAGGTGGAGTTGGAGCCCGTTTGGTTTGACCGGTCCCGTTTTTATGGCACTTGCAGCCTCTGGCTCAAGTGCCATATACCGATCACAATTCCGTCTGTCGGTCTGTCGGTCTGTCGGTCTGTCGGTCTGTCGGTCTGTCGGTCTGTCGGTCGGTCCGAGTTTTTTTGTCCCACATATCCGAGTTAGGGTACTTCCAGATGTGCTAGGACAATGAAACTTGGCAGGCATATCAGGGACCCGACCAAACTAACCTGGAAATAATCAGTTTCCCGATCCGACCATATGGGGGGGAGTGCGGGGCGCTGGAAACTTGCAAATTTAGGGCATTTTGTCACTTTTTTTCTGAGTTAGGGTACTTCTAGATGAGCTAGGACAATGAAACTTGGCAGGAATATCAGGGACCCGACCAAACGAACCTGGAAATAATCAGTTTCCCGATCCGACCATATGCGGGGGAGTGGGGGCGCTCGAAACTTGAAAATTTAGGGCATTTTGTCACACTTTTTCGAGTTAGGGTACTTCCAGATGAGCTAGGACAATGAAACTTGGCAGGAATATCAGGGACCTGACCAAAGTAACCTGGAAATAATAAGTTTCCCGATCCGACCATATGCGGGGGAGCTGGGGCGCTGGAAACTTGAAAATTTAGGGCATTTTGTCACACTTTTTCGAGTGAGGGTACTTCCAGATGAGCTAGGACAATGAAACTTGGCAGGAATATCACGGACCCGACCAAACTAACCTGGAAATTATCAGTTTCCCGATCCGACCATATGGGGGGGAGTGCGGGGCGCTGGAAACTTGAAAATTTAGGGCATTTTGTCACACTTTTTCGAGTTAGGGTACTTCCAGTTGTGCTAGGACCATGAAACTTGGCAGGCATATCAGAGACCCGACCAAACAAAATTAGGAACAATCAGTTTTCTGATCCGACCATTTTGGGGGGGGGGGGGGTGGAGGGCAGGGGAATCCGGGAAACTGAGAAGTGTGTAACTTTCGAACGGATGATCGGATTGTAATGAAACTTCATAACTGAAGAGAATATATATCTGTAATGTCCCGTTTAAAGTCTTGACCGGATTCGGTAGCCAGGGGGGAGTTGGGGGGGGGAGACCGGAAATTTCAAGAAACGGTTAGAATGGAGGGATCGGAGTGAAACTTGCTGGGAAGAACAAGCATCTGCTCTAGATAAGTCCTTTAGACCATTGTACTGGATCCGGACACTTATGGGGGGGGGGGGGGGCCGGAATTCCGGTGATGGTGGTTTTTTGGATTTTCACGATGAAACTTGGCAGGCATATCAGGGACCCAATCAAACTGACTTCAAAATAAAAATTTTGTCGATCAGATAATGGTGGGGGAGTGGAGGGAGGGGAATCCGCAGGGGAATCCGGGAAATTGAGAAGTGTGTAACTTTCGAACGGATGATCGGATTGTAATGAAACTTCATAACTGAACAGAATATATATCTGTAATGTCCCGTTTAAAGTCTTGACCGGATTCGGTAGCCAGGGGGGAGTTGGTGGGGGGAGACCGGAAATTTCAAGAAACGGTTAGAATGGAGGGATCGGAGTGAAACTTGCTGGGAAGAACAAGCATCTGCTCTAGATAAGTCCTTTAGGCCATTGTACTTGATCCGGACACTTATGGGGGGGGGGGGTCCCGGAATTCCGGTGATGGTGGTTTTAGGGATTTTCACGATGAAACTTGGCAGGCAGATCAGGGACCCAATCAAACTGACTTCAAAATAAAAATTTTGTCGATCAGATAATGGTGGGGGGAGTGGAGGGAGGGGAATCCGAAATTTTCAGTCATGCGTAATTTTGGAATGGTTGATCGGATTCGAGTGAAATTTAAGAATTCAACAGAGGACATTTCTCCGATGATTTTTTTCATATCCGGACCGGATCCGGCAACTATTGGGGGGGGGGGGAAATACGTGCCCCGTTTAGAATGGAGGGATCGGGATGGAACTTTGTGGGAAGAACAAACAGATGCTCTAGGTAAGTCATTTGCTGAATCGGATTGGCTACGTGCACCGCGGGGGAGCTGGGTGGGGTGGGGGGGGGGGTGGACCGGAAATCTCGAGAAACGGTTAGAATGATGGTATCGGAGTGAAACTTGCTGGGAAGAACAAACATCTGGTCCATATAAATCTTTTACATAATTTGACTGGATCCGGACACTTGAGGGGGGGGGGGGAGGGGTCTCCCGGAATTCCGTTTTTGGGGGATTTTCACGACGAAACTTGGAAGGCATATCAGGGACCCGGTCAAACTGACTTAGAATAAAAAAAAAATCCTCGATATGATAATCTTGGGGGGGGGGGGGGAGTTGAGGGAGGGGAATCCGGAATATTGAGTCATGCGTAACTTTGGACGGGTGATCGGATTCGAGTGAAATTTAATAATTAAACAGAGGACATTTTTCTCTTGTGACATTTTTCATTTCCGGACCGAATCCGGCAATTATCGGGGGGAGGGCGGAAAATACTTGACCCGCTTATAATGGTGTGATCTGGATCGAACTTCGTGGGAATGACAAACAGATGCTCTGGATTAATCATTTACAGAACAGGATTGGCTCCGGTTATTGTGGGTGGAGTTGGAGGAGGGGGAGGGGGGTCTGGGATTCCGGTGATCGCGCGTTAAGGTACTTCCTGATGTGCTAGGACGATGAAACTTCGCTGGAATATTGGAGACTCAACAACATTTGCTTAGAAATTGCTACTTCCCAAATCCGATTATTCCTTAAAGTACCAATCTTGACCGCAAAGTAAAAAAAATACTTTTAAGCAATATATGCATTTTCGTGATGCCGATCAGCCCATTAGCAGTTTTGCCTCAAGGGTTTTGCTTACAAATGAAGTTCCAGCTCCCTTATAGCGCGCATCTCAACCGCAAAGTCGAAACTTACTCTTGATCAATCAAATCATCTTGACACATGCAAGTGCCATATGAGCTTACAGCTCTTGTTTTTTTCAATTTGCTTTTGTTATTTTTGTCAACAGAACTGCAAACTTGCGCTATAGTCAAATGAATGCATGAGATCCATTATAATCATACAATTAGGCCATGAAACATGGCATGATAAACCAACGTCTGTGAACACAGCCTTTATCAAATTTAGTTTATCGCCGCAGTGAAACTTTGGACTTACTCATATTTTTCTTTTAAGGATGAATTTCGCAAGGAGCAGATCGATCTAGCTTCAACAACATTCCACCCCACGAGATGGCCTCGGTAGCTGCTTGGCTTCCTTTCGCCCGAGCTGCGGCAATAGGATGGGTCCCGATCGCAAACAACCCCCTACCCCCTCCGCCGATCCCAAAAGACAAGCGTCGCTCAGAAGATGAGAAACTGATTATGAACGTCTCGGGAAGGCGCTTCGAAACGTGGAGGAATACCTTGGAAAAGTATCCCGACACACTCCTCGGCTCGAATGAAAGGGAATTCTTCTTCGACGAGGATACAAAAGAATACTTCTTCGATCGGGATCCCGACATATTTCGACATATTCTCAATTACTACCGGACGGGGAAGTTGCATTATCCCAAGCATGAATGCCTAACGAGTTACGACGAAGAACTTGCTTTCTTTGGCATTCTGCCAGACGTTATTGGCGACTGCTGCTATGAGGACTACCGTGACAGAAAGCGTGAAAATGCGGAGCGTTTGCTCGATGACAAGCTCTCGGAAAATGGAGACCAGAATCTGCAACAACTCACAAGCCATAGAGAAAGAATGTGGCGAGCATTTGAGAACCCCCACACATCCACATCAGCACTAGTATTTTATTACGTGACGGGATTTTTCATTGCTGTGTCTGTGATGGCGAACGTTGTGGAGACCGTCCCATGTGGGGAAATACCCGGGAAAGGTGAAAGTCTTCCTTGTGGGGAGAGGTACAAGATAGTATTTTTCTGTTTGGACACGGCTTGTGTGATGATTTTCACAGCTGAGTACTTGTTGCGGCTATTTGCTGCACCGGATAGGTGCAAATTTATGCGTAGTGTAATGAGTGTTATTGATGTAGTGGCTATCCTTCCGTACTACATCGGTCTGGGAATTACGGACAATGATGACGTCTCAGGTGCTTTTGTCACACTGAGAGTTTTTCGTGTTTTCCGTATTTTCAAATTCTCTCGACACTCCCAAGGACTCCGCATCCTTGGATATACGTTGAAGTCCTGCGCCTCAGAATTGGGATTTTTAGTGTTTTCGCTGGCAATGGCCATCATCATATTCGCCACGGTGATGTTCTATGCTGAGAAGAACGTGGATGCAACGAACTTTACGTCGATTCCAGCAGCTTTCTGGTACACTATTGTAACGATGACAACGTTAGGGTAAGCCTCCTTTCAGTCTTCTTTTCTTTGCAGATAGGGAACTGAAAGACAAAAGTACTATTAGGGGGAGGGTTTGAACCCAGACTTGTGCTATCAGAACTGATAGGCCTACGCTAACAAATGATGTCACAGAGGGCCTTGTGAACACATACAAAACGTGGTCCACAAGACCAGTGATCCTCCTTGAGGCAAGTTATCCAGGCATTTCAATTCCCCCATGCCACCATCTTCACAATCCTGTTCAAATCCTCCGTTCCCGATCTATACTGACTCGGTCAAAGGAATGAAATCATATGTGTTCGAGCAAATTCAGTGTCTAGATCAGTGGTTCCCAACCTTTTCCGTACTGCGTACCCCTAATCAAGGGTCGAAAAGGTTGCGTACCCCCTTTTTCAGAACGTGAAAAGAAGATATTTATTATCATAAATGATATGTATATATATATACAAAAAAATGAGGCACGTGAGGCTGCTTTGTAGCTAAAATTTTGTCAAATCTCGGCTCGATGTCAGTAACTGCCTCGGTAACGGCAATATTTTTTCCAGTCAACCTGATTCTGTGTTTGGATTTTGATGTCTTTCATGCTTTTATCAAGCTGCATCGCAAACATTTTCGTTAGCTTAATTCGTAACCCTGAACAGCACCAAAGTGGTCGGCCATGGACGGTTAGAAGAAAAGAGTCGGCGCGAAGCGCCGCGATTTTTCGCAAAAGAAAAATTTGGTAAAAATGACCAACTAGCAGTCAGTAAAAATACCGTGCCCCCCAAAAAACATTATGGCTACTGATGCCTCTGCCTTCTACTGGTAATACTAGACTTTCGACAATCAAAAGTGAGTTAGGCAAGTTTTGAAGCTACAGGCTAAACTGGATTTGTTACCTTCGCGTACCCCTTTGGGTACGCGTACCACCGGTTGGGAACCACTGGTCTAGATCACTCCACCCAAGTCGCGAGCTTTGTCCAGAAGTCGCTACAACTGTGGGTTCATCTAGTAGCGCGATTTGGAAGCACGAGGATTGCAGGCAACTTTTGAGCTGTTCAACAAGAGATCAAGCTTTATGATCGCTCCATTCATACTTAAACCCGGATACCTTAATTGCGTGTAATCCACTAACCACCCTAACGATACCTGACTGATTTTCTCCCTTGCCTTGTTGAAATCAGAGCCTAGTTTTGAAATGTTCAACTATTAGAGTACTTTGACATGAACAGTAAATAGTGTGAGTGATCCTTTAAGATACAACTTTGCCTATACTGGCCGGTTTGAAGCTGAAGGGCAGCGTTTTCGTCGTACAAATAAATATCCGGTACCAGCATAACACCAGGTGTGTGTTCCGTCTGTACTTTATATACTAACCGAGGGGTTACTCACTCCAAATACCTGTACAGCAGGTGCCCGGTGCCCGGTACCCACGATACAGTGGTGCCCAACAAGAGAATGAATGAGCGAATGAATTTATTTACGCACTGCCCTAGGTGCAGTAGGCTACAAGAGTAAAAAACATAAGAAAATACTAGCAAAAAACACACACAAATACTCACAGTTTCAAACAAACTTTAAAATAAGAGCTAAGCTAATGGGATGGTGAACAGGTAAGCGACCAGTCGGAGGAGATAATTTCGAGGACAGATTTTCTATTATAGTAGTGGGTCCTGAATCGACAAACGTCGGATCAAAGATCGATTTCGCGTGCGACGGTGTAAATATGCAGGAAACGGAGGTAGTGTTGTTTCGTTCTGTTTCTGATGTCGGCAGAAATCTTTTAGGATCCGTGGAACATATGCGACGTAGGTCTTTTTCCCGAGTATATCACGTAGACCAGCCAGAAAGTTCACATGCACAAAAGGCAGTATAGGTGTAGGCTATAGCTTTCCGAGTTCTTGCCTGTTATACCGGGAACGGTTCGGCACAATTTTACTATAGCCAAAACGGATACCATTAGCAGTTGATCTAATCGCCTCCACGCACATCCTTCTCAGACTTCGAGCAACTGAAATTCCCAGCCATCAAATTTATTCTTCAGTTACGATAACGGTATATCCAATATTTACAGATGGTTTCTTTGGAGAAGCAACTAACGCGCCAAAAACAGCCTGAAACTCTTATTATGCTAGAAATAGCTTACAGCGAACTCGCCGGTTAGGTGGCGCCTAGAATGCTGCCTAGCTTCCTTTCGATGAAATTAACAATAAACGTCGCCTTCTTGCCGCATTATCTTGGACTTTGCCGACATCCGTCTAAGACACTAGACGCACCTGGACCAGATCAGAATGTGCGATGGAACAACAAACGAAATTTCAGTTTTGAAGAGAACGCTGTCAATCTTTTTGCTTCCCCATTTCTACGCAGGATGCCAAAAGCCAAATAAACCAGTAACGAACAGTCGATAGACCTTGGCGCAGTAGGCTCAGTAATAAACATGAAGATTTCCTTTTGCCATTAGTCCTTAAATCAGAATAGCCTGATTCACTGAAAACGCTTGATCGCGATAGTTACAGTTAAAGGACCCCTCTTGCTTATGGTGGGTTTACACACTGCGTAAAATCCGAGCGTATTTTGAAAACCGAGCGTATTTGAAATCCGAGAGTATTTTGAAATCCGAGCGTATTTTACGCACGTATTTGGGCTTAAAAAGATCTCTAGCAGTACGGACGTATTTGGGAAATCGGTCCGTTTTGTATCTAAATAGGTCCGTATTGCTAGACATTTTTTTCGAGCTCAAATACATGCCTAAAATACGCTTGCATTTCAAGCATGCTCGGATTTTACGCAGTGTGTAAATGCACCATGATTATGTTCTGCCTTTTATAATATACCTAGCTCCCTTGTACAATCATAAGCTTCTAAAATCCCCACCTTTCTCCATTGTTTCGTTTTGTGCCTACGAACTTTTAGCGCTTTTTCGGATGTGCCGAGTTTTGCCGGTCACACAACGCAAAGTTTTCCAGAATCTTCAATGTCTGCTGGCGACTCTTTCACATATAAGGATATGAGAATCTTCTGTTTTTGACTTCTTTTATTTGCTTAGCTTTTTAACCACGGCGCGTTCAGTTTTCCGTTTCCGTTCCGTTTCATGTGGAAAAGATCATTTCTAATAAGAGTTGTGCTTTAAGCTACGGCACAGACTATGAGGAGCTTCATCACTCTCACCCCGTAACTAGGGTACGTGCTACTTAATCAATCAATCAATCAAGTTTATTATCCAAATAGCTTACAGCTAGAAGTGGAATACGTACAATATTTACGAAATACACAGACCCGAAACAAATTAGCTAATACACTTACAAAATATGACCAGAAATAAATGATGGGATGAAACTACGTAAAAATTGGGCAGAAGAATTAGCAGAATATGGAGAAAATTGATTGCCAGTATTCCTCTCGGACCGACGCACTGAAGACGGGAGGGGAGGGGGGAATAATTGGGCCATCTGGGGACAACACATAATCTTTGCTCCAAAATTTTTTGAAAGAGTATTTCTGCGGTCAGTTAATTTTGGAAAGCCCAGTTTAATGAGAGCCTCTTCATATGAGAAATTATGATCACCCAGAATGATTCTCACTGCTCTCTTTTCGACATTTTCCAGGCGATCAGAGAGCTCTGCATAAAAAGAAGAATGCCAAACCGGTGAAGCATATTCTAAATGAGGACGGATATGAGTTTTAAAATAACAGAGGAGGCATTTGGTATCCAAACCGAAAGATTTAAGAGTACCGTAGAGAGGGAATTAATTGAAAAGTTGGTTTTACGGATAATATTGTCAACATAAGAATTCCATTTCAGATCGTCATCGATTATTATCCCAAGCAATGTAACGGATTTACACTGCCTGAATAACGATGGATAACAGCCCCCCCACCTACCCAACAAGAAAAGAAACAATCTTTGACACGCAAGACTAATTTTGTTAAAAGCATCAGAAAAGAGTTCATTTCATTAGAGTTCCAGTCTAGTTAAAAAGAATGGACTGCAGCCGAAAGATATGAGCGTGGTTCTTAAATGACGGAAGTTGATAAACGAATCATGTACTTTGGCATTGTTTCTTCTCGTTCACTGAGGTGTCTGCCGCTAGAAGTGGCCTTGAAGACGATTCGGAAAGCTGGATATGACTGCGGATATCTGTTTTCCTCAGAAGCTTCGTTTCCTTGACAGCACTCACGACTAATCGCGAATCGATGGCTGCAGAATGTCAGATTCTTTAGCACTTTGACGCCAACGACCTCCTCCGTAGCGAAAGTAAGAAGGCGTCGATAAATCATTCATTTTCCAATGCAGCGATCATCAAAGCAGAAAATTTTGGCTCCACCTTCTGCGTCCGGAGGGAATTTGGTGGCTGGAAGTGTCAAAACTGACGTGGCCGTCTGTCAAAACTTGGCCCTGGCTTCCCTCCTCATATCGATGACCGCGTCTGTGCTTGCGTCAGCTCATCGCAACCACGTGGGGAGATGACGCCAGGAATCAATCCCGATCATATCTTCCACGAGAACAAGAACAGACAAATTTGTTTCGATTGTTCCTTGGCACACTGACAGTAAAGATGGAATGGGATGCTTAGAACAGCCCGCCCTACCGCCGACGCAAAAGGGAATCGTAATAGCTTACCGATAATACGATTAGCGTGTAAATAATATATGCAAATAATGTTCCCGATCATTTTCGTATTAGGGATCTTTCTTTTAAACCCCAGTAGCATCTTTTCTTCTTACTTTCTTCTTTAATTTTCATGTTCTTAGAGTGTGTTCCACCTTCTAGCAATAGTAACTATTAGTTACTATTTTCGTTCCAAGCTCCTAAAAAGTTACTACGCTGACAGTTCCAACCTTCACGAAATAGTAGCTGACTGTAAATATTTGCTTACCATGGGTGATAACTAAGAATCTCTGTAACGTGAATGGCCGGATTAGCTCATGGCATTTTTACCGAAAATAGAAAAAGTGTTCCAGCCTTGACGCCAAGAAGCCAAAATTCGTGACCTCATACGTAGTAACTACGGTAAGTAGGGTGGAACGCGCTCTTCTTGTTGGGCTAGTAATCCCCGTCACTCGGTGACCTTAATTTCTTATTCAACCTCATCGTCACCTACAATTTCCAAAAAGGACCAAATTACATATGTTTTCTGAAAATAGATTGAACTGTCCAAATTGAATCTCCATTTCGTTTCAACTCTATTTCAAATTTTACCTTCAAATAACTATTCAGTTAATTTCTAGATTAATATTATTCATATTTTTAAATGAATATTCATTTATATTTTTTCCGAATTCCCCCCCCCCCCACACACACACAAAGTCTTGTGTCGATAAATCGGGAAACTGTTTTTCGGTGTGAACCATCTCGTTTCGTTTGTTAGTCATTTTTTGATGGGGTGACTGGATGAAGTATTTTCGTTAAATCGGAGGCCGACCGACCCTGTTGTTTCGTTCCGTTTCTGATGTCGGCAGAAATCTTTTAGGAAAATCTTTTAATCGGGAAACTATAAGGATTTTCAATATCATCGTTGTCGAAAGCACCGACACCGTTTTCTCGTTCCGTTTCTTTTGCCGACAAAAGCCTTGTCGGTAAAGCCTTATCGAGATCCCCTCGGATACACGGGTTGGGAAAGGAGAGTTTTCCAGAGTATTTGGCCTCGTCCTTTATATGCATCCGAAGTTTCATCGTCTCTGTAATGTGAAAGTGCCCGGAACTTGAGAAAGTTGGGCAAACCAATAGAGCTTGACAGCAGACAGAAATTATGATCGCTAAATAGCACTAGAGCCAGAGGCTACAATGCCATCGAGATAGACGCAAAATTTGCAAGTGAAAAAGACAGGCGCATAAATCTTTAAACTTTAACAGAATAGGACTGAGATGCGACAGTCTATAGTTACCCATCATATCTTCACTTAAATAAGCCGGAAGACCTGACAAAAACATGTTACTTCGTTGTTTGTTCTCCACGAATATTCACAGTTTTAACTTTGCGTTTGTTGTACGGACGTACCTCTATGTTTGAAATACTGCAGCGATAAATAATTGCCGAAAAATAACTCACAGTGAAATGTTTTCGTTCTTCAAGTGATGAAAACGAAAGCGAGAAGAAGCACTTTGACATTCGACCATATATGTTTGAGCCAGAGTGCTTACCTAGCTCATGAGGTTCGCCTAGCGGTGGTTCAGACTCTAGGTCTGATAACCCCCGCTGAGCTTGAAATTCAAATTCTCTGCGTCAGGGTGAATTTATGGTTGGGATGCAGGCAGCGCGTACTCTGAACATAATTACTAGAGCCCCGGGTTAAAAAAATACAAAATCCCTCAAGTGACTCAAACTGTCAATCAAACACACAAAAATAAGTTTGCTTTTCAGTTAAACTCTAAAAAGAATATGCAGCAATAGGCTGTTTTTTTAGTAAAACTTTAAGTAGAGCTGAGAACGTATCATCAGTGTATTTCTCAGTAACCAATTTGATCCCAGCCTATCTAGTTTAGATACATCTCAACCGCTTTTGTCCGTCCTATCGGTCCGGGGACCATGAGTTAGGTTACTTCCGAATCGACTAGTAGGATAGAACTTGCTAAGCAGGTTAGAGACCTGATTAGATGAACTTGGAAATGGTCGTTTGAGGAAATTTGCTAGTTTGGAATTTATGTAAGCCCTAGATGTGCCACCCACAGACCCGCACCGAATCCGGGTACTGTGGGAAGAATTCGTGGGTCGGGGGCTTGTGGCATGAGTACACTGTCAGAAGTTTCATAACAGATAACATGAGGACGCGCGGTTTCAACAGATAACGCATAACAGATATCACTTCGGATGTTATATGTTGTGTTTCAAATGTTATGCATAATAAGCGTTACCATCAGCAAGAACCGAAAAACCGCCAGAAAGTATCTGCTGAATTTTCCGACATCATGATGATAAGGAATAAAGTCAGTAGATGCTTTCTTGGCTCTTCCTAACAAAGCTTGCGATGCACAACATTTCATGCATAACGTTTTCAAACACAATAATATCCGAAGTGTTATCTGTTACGCATTTTCTGTTGAAACCGCGCATCCTCGTGTTATCTGTTACAAAACTTCTGACAGTGCAAGTACAGAACTGTTGGAGGAATTAATAAGAATTTGGTGGTCACAGCTATGTGCGCAATTTCCAGATCCTGACCGTCGCTGTGGGGGTTTCTAGAGAGAGGCCTCGAAATACATCTTCTTTCTTGCTTCAAACTGTTGCTTAGAGTGACAGGGAAGTTCCATCCTGAAATATTGTCCAGTTCCATCTACTCGAATGCCTTATATTGGTAAGTAACAAGGAGTTACCAACATTCGTCACAGGTTCTCAGTTCATCCGGAGTTAACAACAGTCGTCACAGGTTCGCAGTTCATCCGTTTCCACACTCCAAGTCCAACGTTTATTTTGTTTTGAGCCTCATTTCATTGTAATTTCTTCGACTTCGTATATTTCTTCTGTGAGAAAGCAATCGCTTGTTTGAAAATGGGAATGGTTTCGTAGCGAACTCAGGTGTAAACATTCAGAAATATATCCAATGGGAAATGTACCAGTTGGCAACGTCGGCTCGTCGTCTTTGTCAACAAAAAGGCCTAAACTTCTCTTCTGGCGGTCAAGACTGAATGCGAAGGAAAGAAGGATTTGCTCACCACCACATGGTGGCAATACATATGGAGTGGTGGTTTGTCTCTGTGCGAGGCGAACAGAACTGCATTGCGGTTCATTTGTGAAACGTACGAAACGACCCTGTTGCGAACCATCCCCATGACGAAATGTCCCCACGACCAGAGGCGTTACTAGCCAAAATCTTTGGGGGGGGGGGGGGGCGAGGTTTTTACCGATTGGCTGGTCATTTTAACAGACTGTTTTTGCAGAAAAAACGACCGTTTTCAAGATAAAACGACAGTTTTGACGAAAAATCGCCTGATTTTCAGAAAAACCGACAGTTTTTAGGAAAAAACCTAGCGTGTTGATGAAAAATCGACTGTTTTCATGGAAAAATCAACTGTTTTTACAAAAAACGCGGACTGGCCGACAACATTGGGGGGAGGTGTCCCTCCCCTTATACGCGACACCCCTGCCCATGATAAAATGTCGCCAGGGTAAAACGCCCTAAAGCATAGATTTTTAAGTCCACCTTGGTCTTCGGGCGCATTACCCAAGATAACAGTATTTCAATAGGCAAGGCAGTTAGAGGTGGGATATTTTCTTTTCTTCACTTGAACGCCTGTTAGACATGGGTATTTTTATCTTTCATGAAATCTTAAAAATGTGAGCTTGAGACTGCCAAAAATCCAAGGAAACAAACAAAAAATGTATCGAGATGCGGGAAAATCAACCTCGGCCCGTCCAAACATTAATTTGGCTCAAGCTTAGGTTTATGTCTGTATATCTGAGATGAAAAGCTCACTATAATATTTTTTTAGGTATGGAGACATGGTTCCTAAAACCATAGCCGGCAAGATAGTTGGCGGTGTTTGTTCGTTGTCTGGTGTGCTCGTCATCGCCCTCCCTGTTCCTGTTATCGTCTCTAACTTTTCTCGAATCTACCATCAAAACCAGAGAGCAGACAAACGGAAAGCTCAGAAGGTAAGGAATTTCGCCATTTTTGTGAGTGTGAAATTGAAAGTATAATAATTAGAATAATTGTGTTGCAAAAAGCTCGAGGGCCGTGTAATCGTTCAACTCAATAATGCACAGGCACGTGAAAATTGCTAAAACTAGCAAAAAAAACAACTTTCTAACTTCTAGCGCTCTGTTTATATATCTGCCAGTCTAATCTATAGATTGGGTGCACTTCTGAATATCGGGCAGAAAAAAGGATATCTTCCCCAAAAGTCTCCCTATGAATTTCCGAAATTTTACGGAATCGGCTAAAAAAAATCATCGATATCCTCTTTTTCCATTATTACCGTTTGTGTACGTGTTATTCCTCCATAAACTATATTTCTGCCATGCAGTAGAAGGCAGTTAGCCTTCAGCTGGTCCTCGAATAGAGCAGACAGACGGAAGGCGGACTTCGATATGTTTGTGAGAATTGTTGGTATTCTCGATGATTGTGCGGAATGGAAAGTATATACTTCATCCCCCTAGAAACTTCTTCGATCCAAATTTAGAAAATGTTTAGAGGGCATTCAGTAAAGCGCTCAGATAAAAAACAAAAGCTGTAAGCTCATATGGCACTTGCATGGGTTAAGATGTGTTGATTGATCAAAAGTAAGTTTCGACTTTGCGGTTGAGATGCGCACTCTAAGGGAGCTAGAACTTCATTTGTAAGGAAAACCCTTGAGGCAAGAATGATAATGGGCTGATGGGCAACAGGAAATGCATATATTGCTTAAAAGTATTTTTCTTACCTTGTGGTCAAGATTGGTACTTTAAGGAATAATCGGATTTGGGAAGTAGCAATTTCTAAGCAAATGTTGTTGAATCTCTAATATTCCAGCGAAGTTTCACCGTCCTAGCACATCTGGAAGTACCCTAACTAGAAAAAGTGTGAAAAAAAACTCGGACCGACCGACAGACCGACAGACGGAATTGTGATCGGTATATGGCACTTGAGCCAGAGGCTGCAAGTGCCATAAAAATTCTGAAACATGTGAAAAAAAAACAAATACGCGAAAATAGATCATGACGTAGAATACCAGACAGGACAAAATACCTTAAATAATCTTATCACAAAATCTGTCGTATATTTTTCACATTATCCGACGAAAAGATCAAACGTCTTAGCACCTTTTCTTTTTGTGTCAACACTTACAAATTTCTTTTATACCATGTCCATCCGTGAGGCTACAGAACTCCCGCGTTACTTCAAACTTTTTACCGGTCCTCCCTAGGGCGGGATGAGGTACATAATTTTTATCGACCAATCTTTATGCAAAGAAGGAGTCTTTCATAAAAAAGTTATATCCCCCCCCCCCCACACACACACACAAAGTCTTGTGTCGATAAATCGGGAACTGATCCTCCCTAGGGGGGTATGAGGCACATCACTTTTTGGGATCCCAAAACGTAAGTGGAGGGATACCTATGACATCGCTGAAGTTGTCCGTCTATCTGTCCGTCTGTAAGCTGATAACTCTCGAAGGGAATGAGATATTTTGATGAAACTTGGTGTGAGGACTCTTTGGGTCAAGTTTGAGGTAAAGTTCGTAGATGGGCTCTGTAGCTCAACATTTAGGGGTGGGGCAGTGGTTTCGAATTAAGGGCCGAACACAATTTTTTTAAACAGCTAATGAGAAGACATGCTGAACATTTCTTAATTTTCTCGTCGGACAAGCTGAACATTTCATCATTTTCTTGTCGGACAAGTAGTTCGCCCGAATCCGTCCGAAACCGAAAAATTTGTTAGAAGTAAAAGTTTCATCTGAAGTTGATTATATGTTCGGTTTAGGAGTAAGAAGACATGCTGAATCCGCTTTTGACAATCATTTTCTACCCGGAAATATAGTTCGCCCGGAATCCGGCTGAAACCGGAAAGTTTGTTAAAAGTTAAAGTTTTATCTGAAGTTGATTAGATGATCGATACAGGGGTAAGGTGATACGCTGAATTCTTTAATTTTTTCCGGACAAATAGTTCACCCGGAATCCGGTTGAAACCGGAAATTTGGCAGAAGTAAGGCAGGAAGATTTGATCAATTTCGTCAAAGTAGATATAACGTATAGCCTAGGGGTAAATACACACATGGTGAATCCATACGGTATCTGAACTTGGTTTTCTCAGATCATTAGCCATTGACCTTCTTCTGTTTCTAAATATTCATACAAAAATGTTCAAGGAGTCTGGCGAAGACCGGATATCTATAAGACCGAATTGTCTGGACCAAATGTTAAATTTTCGGGATCCCATCGAAACCTTTGGTCTTGTTTATCAATTAATCCTTATGCAAAGGAGGAGTGTTTCGGGAAAACTCTATATTTAGAAAGTAACTTCTTTCGTTTCCCTGGGTCGCCTCTCCACTCTTTCCTTATTTTGTTTCTGAGACGACACAATTAACTAATAGGCGCCTAGTGTCACTATGGTAACGTAAGTTTCCAAGCGTCGTACTTCAGAATGGAAAGAGACAAGAGAGCCTGTATTGACGTCCTTCGATGACAGATTGGGGCTTTTTTTTTAGAACATTGACGAGTTTTCTAGCTTGGAAAGGCCCATGAGTCCAGAAGGCCCAGTTCATCAATGTTGGTGGGCAGAAAGATCAGGTTCGGTACTTACTTGTAACGAACGATGGATTGTAACAAAAACAAAACAATTGAAGAACAC
This sequence comes from Branchinecta sandiegonensis, assembly GCA_030848855.1. Lineage (NCBI taxonomy): Eukaryota > Metazoa > Arthropoda > Branchiopoda > Anostraca > Branchinectidae > Branchinecta > Branchinecta sandiegonensis. The sequence goes on along the minus strand of JAUPMV010000003.1, from coordinate 9,256,624 downwards.
TATTACAAATGCAAATTATTTCAGGGTTTGGACAGGAGGAAACCTAGTTAAAATCACCACAAAATAAAAAATATTAAATCACAACTCTTACTAGAAATGATCTTTTCCCTATAAAATGAATCAGAAAAAACGTTTTCGAAAATACCATTACTTTCCACCTGAAACTAGCGATTCTCTTGTTAGCGGTTGCCGATTATATCCAGCCTTCTTGCTCTCCGACGCGGCGGCTGGGCGCAAAATATTTGAAAACTGAACGTGCCTTGGTTAAAATGTGGGAAAACTAAGCAAATAAAAGAAGTAATAAACAGAATATTATCAATCCTTATTTGTGAAATAGTTGTCAGCGAACAATGAAGATTCCGGCAAACTTTTCGTTGAGTGACGGGAAAACTCGGCAAGGCCGAAAAAGCGCTACAAAATCGTAGTTACGAAACTAAACAATGAAGAAAGGTGGGGATTTTAGAAGCTTATAATTCCATATGGGAGCTAAGTATATTATAAAAGGCAGAATAAGCAAGAGGGGCCCTTTAAAGAAAATCGTCGAAAATCTCAGTTTGGAACAATCATCGCACACAAGTGCCAACAGAAACCGATACCGATACCTCACAGGCAGGGAACTCTGGGCAGTCCAGAGGAAAACGAATAAATAGTACAAAAAAGATTTGGAAAATTAAACACCAACCCATGCAGTAACTCAGATGGAGTTATCTTTATATTGGACAATTTTACTACTGGGTTTGAAACTCAGTCCATATACTAGGAGCTAATGCATGAACGAACGAAAACTGTGTTAGTCATTGAACTAAATAAGGACCAGTGGAGTGTTACAGCGAGAACAATTAAAAGAAGAAGAAGAAACACGAAACAGATAACACCCAAACGAAAACGTCAATCTGAATCAGATGTTGATTATTCCTGCAGTCACCTTGGACGCTATCGTACGTATCTTACAAATCGTGCAAATGTGATAAATATAAGTTTTTCTCGATTTAGTTATTAATAGGCCTTCTGGCTGTTGACGCTAGCCCCTCGGGCCTCGGACGCTTAGGCGGCTGATCCGGTGATTGCAGGAATGAACGATCCAGGCATTGAGATGTAACAGGCTCTTAATCTATTAACAAAATTTTTGTTCCGCGTCCATCCGTAGTGGCAATTTTAGCAAAAAAATATTTTCAGCCTGCTTTAAGTTTTTCCAAATTGGGATGAGGTGGAGGACGTAAGGAATGGCAACAGCGTTGATATGGCGAGATATTTCCGACACTTTTTGCCTACAAACTTATCGCACAGACGACACTGACGGTTCCAAAGGGCTTAATTGACTCTTACTGGCAAAACCCAGAATGAAATGGCCCGAAAAACCGCAAACTAATCTAGCCTAACAGGCGAGTGAGCTCGCGTGTTGGTTCGGTCGCACCCAGCGATTCATAACGGGCGGGATTGCCATGCCGTTTGTTTGGGATCCCAAAACGTAAGTGGAGGGATACCTATGAGTTCGTAAAAGTTGTCCGTCTGTCAGCACGATAGCTCTCGAAGGGAATTAGATATTTTGATGAAGCTCGGTGTGACGACTCTTTTTTTCAAGGGAGATGTCGAGTTTGTAGGTGGGCTCTGTAGCTCAACATTTAGGGGTGGGGGTTCAAATTAAGGGGCGAACAAATATTTTTTTTTACAGATAATGAGATAGTTCATGTAGGGGTAAGAAGACAGGCTGAACACGAATATGAAAACCATTTTCTCGCCGTACAAGTAGTTCGCCCGGAATCCGGCCGAAACCGGAAAATTTGTAAAAATTTAAAGTTTTATCTGAAGTTGATTAGATGTCAGATTGAGGGGTAAGAAGACACGCTGAATCCGCTTTTGAAAATCATTTTCTACCCGGACATATAGTTCGCCCGGAATCCCTCTAAAACCGGAAAATTTGTAAAAAGTTAAAGTTTTGTCTGACGTCAATTAGATGTTCGATGTAGGGGTAAGGAGATACGCCAAATTCGTTTCCGAGCATTATCGGCTTTTGCAAGACAAGTAGTTCGCCCGTAATCCAGTCGAAACCGGAGATTTGACAGAAGTAAGACAAGTTTTGATCACTTTCGTCAAAGTAGATATGACGTGTAGGGGTAAACACGTATGCTGAATCCATATCTGAACTTGGTTTTCTCAGTTGATTAGATTTGATCAATTTCGTCAAGTAGATATGACGTATAGCTTCAAGGTAAATACACACATGCTGAATCCATATCTGAACTTGGTTTTCTCAGATGATCAGCCATTGGCCTTGTTCTGTCTCTAAATCTTAATAGTAAAAACTTTCAAGGAGTCTGGTTTAACACCGGATATCTACAAGACCCATTTGCCTGGATCAAATATTACGTTTTGGGGATCCCATCGAAACCTTTGGTCTTGTTCTTTTCGTCTCCTGGTGGGTCCTGTTCGCGAAAATCTTGGTGCCCACAGAACGCAAAATCGCATTCGTCTAGGCGAATTCGGCATCGCTAAAGCCGGAATTAATCCTGCCTAACAGGCGAGTGCCCTATTTTTCCCAGTACCGAAATTAACTGTCGCCCCGGGATAGAGGGGAGGGAAATTGATAAATTGCGTCGGGCCCTTAATCCGGCCCTGGAAACGAGGGCCTGTTGCTCTGTTCTGACTTTATTGGACGTATCTCTTCCGGCCTAGATAGATTTCCTAAGCCTGAATTTTTCCTAGTGAACTATCAATAAGAAAGTTCACACTACCCATCAAGGCCGTGTCCAGGGGGGTAGGGGGTTCGACCCCCACCCACCCACCCCGAAACAGACAAAAATTATCATTTTTGATCGGATTTAATCTCTGATCTATATCCCTTTGTACTTTTTGGTATGGATTAACTCCGGCCCGCGGGTAGACCCCCCCCCCCCCGACATAAGTTCCTGGATACGGGCCTACTACCCATATAACGTTACTCGGAAATGGAAACGTTCTCATTTCATATCATTACTATTACCCTTTTGGTAGTGTCTTGTTATGGATTTAAACAAATTTTGAGATGACAGTGTTCCGATATTGCTCAGTGTGGCAACGCGGGGGAGTCAGTCTCGGAACTCAGTCAAGCGCAGTACTCCCACTTCCAAGATTTATCCTGAAATTTCGTATTTTTGGATCCCGGCAGGATTTTTTCCAGGATTTTTGAGAATTCATGATTTAGCAGGATTTCTAGACTTTTTCAGGATTCCCCAGGATTTGTCTGATATTTTCGTACAGGCTGCAATGAGAATTGGGGATTTTGGGGAAAACTGACGATAATAGAAGCTCTATCGCAGCTAGGTGGCTACGTTCGACGTTCCGTTTTTGATCGACTTTACCCATCTATCATCCTGTGGCGCATTCTGTATTATGTATTTCCTGTTTAGAAGAGGGGCGCGTCATTTAGTTGGCGTTGAAGACTGGAATTTTTGGGGGTTTAAATCACACTTAAAGCTAATATTTGAGTTAACTATTGCCAGAAAACAAGACCAAAGTTTTTGATGGGATCCCAAAAATTCAATATCTGATCCAGACAACTGGGTATTGTCTTAGCCAGATCCAGTCATCGCCAGAATCCTTGAACATTCTTACAATTAAAATTCAGAAACAGATCAAGGCCAAATAGCTAATCATCTGAGAAAACCAAGTTCAGATATGGATTCAGCATGTGTGTTTACCCGTATAAGTCATATCTGTTTTGACGAAAAGTTCCTGCCACTTCTGCCAATTTACCGGTTTCGGCCAAACTCTAGTACTACTTGTCCGGAAAAAAAAGAAAGCTCAAAAACGAGCTCAGGGTATCTTCTTTCCCTAATAATGAACATCTGATCAACTTCAGATAAAAATTTAACTTATAACAAATTTTCCGAATCCAGCCGGATTCCGGTCGAACTATATGTCCGGGTAAAATATGATTGTCACACACGGATTCAGCGTCTCTTCTTACCCCTAAATCGGTTGTCTAATCAGCTAGAAATAAAACTTTAACTTCTAACAATTTTCCGGTTTTGGCCGGATTCCGGGCGAACTACATGTCCGGGTAGAAAATTGTTTTCACATAAAAGTTCAGCATGTCTTCTTGCCCTAAATCGGACATCTGATCAACTCCAAATAAAACTTTTAATTTTAACAAACTTTCCGGTTTGGGCCGGATTCCGGGCGAACTACTTGTCCGTCGAGAAAATGGTTTTCACCATCGTCTTCAGCATGTCTTCCTACCTCTAAATCGAGCATCTAATCAACTTCAAATAAAACTTTTACTTTTAACAAACTTTCCGGTTTTGGCCGGATTCCGGGCGAACTACCTGTCCGATTACAAAATGGTTTTCACCATCGTGTTCAGCATGTCTTCTTACCCCATAACCGACTATCACATTAGCTGTTTCAAAATATTTTGTTTGCCCCTTAATTTGAACCCCCTCCTCCACCCCTAAATGTAAGGCTACAAAGCCCATTTACGAACTCGACTGGTCCGCCGACCCAACGAATCGTCACACCAAGTTTCATCAAAATATCTCATTCCCTTCGAGAGTTATCGTGCTTACAGACGGACAACTTTTGCGATGTCATAGGTATCCCTCCACTAACGTTTTGGGATCCCAAAAAGGCGTATTTAAGAATTTTGCGCTTTTTATCGGTACATTTTTCGAGTCCCGTCGGCGAAACTGGATTGACGCCTATTGACGCCCCTTTATTACGGTATTCACAGTATATAGTCGTTTAATATTCAATTTAATATTCTTACAGCAAAATCTCGTTTCCTCTCAAACAGTAGAGAAGACATATCCAGCTGCGTTTGTTCAGATCCAATAACTATAGTCTTAGCGGCCATCCCATCAACTAGTATGACATGTTTTTATGGCATTTGGCCTTCGGCCAAGTGCCATATAGCGATCGCAATTTCTGTCCGTCCGTCGGTATGTTCAGGTTTTGCTAGTTTGGGCACTTCCACATAAGCTAGGACGATGAAACTTGGCGGGCATATCAGGGACCCCAAAAGATTAAGTTGCAAATAGTCACTTCCCTGATCCGAGCATCGTGGGGGGGAGTTGAGGGAGAGGGAATCCGGAATCTTGAGGTATTTTTAACTTTCGAACGGGTGATCGGATCTTAATGAAACTTGATATTTGGAAAGAACGATCCTCAGACGATCTGCCTCAAATATGGAACGGATCCGGTGACTTTGGGGGGGAGCTGGAGGGGGTACCGGAAATCTTGGGAAACGCTTAGTGTGGAAGGATCGGGGTGGGACTTGGTGGGAGGAACCAGCACAAGTCCTAGATCCATTGTTGACATAACCAGACTTCGGGCACTGTGGGGGAGTTGGGGGAGGTCGGAATTCTGGTGATCCCGCGAGTTCGGTACTTACTGATGTGCTAGGACGATGAAACTTGGAAGGCAAGTCTCGTATAACCCGAACAGGCTGACTTGAAAATAGTCATTCCCGAACCGACCACCATGGGGGGAGTGGAAGGATGGGGAGCCCAGAGTCTAGTGGCGTGCGTAACTTTTGAACGGGTGATCGGAATTGAATGAAACTTGGCAAGTGGAAAGAGCTATCGTTTCAGATGTTCCGTGTAAAGTTGTAAAGTCTTTATCGGATCCGATACTTGTGGGGGGCTAGAGTGGGGGGGGGGGTGAAAATTGGGGGAGTGGGAGGGTGTTTCCCGGAACTCCGATGATCGCCAGTTAGGATTTTTCCAGATAATCTAAGGACGCGATGAAACTTTGCAGGCGTATTAGTGACTTAAGGACCCGACATAATGCCCTAGGAAAGCTTTTGTTCCTGGATCCGACGATCTTTGGGGAGTTGAGGGAAGGGGAATCCGGAAATCACTGGCTTCCGTAAGTTGCGAACGGGTGGTCCCATTCGAGTGAAACCTTATGGGTGATGAGAACTGGTGACCTGGACCAGCACAAAATGTGACCGAACCACATGCGATCACTGCTGGGAAAGTTGGAGGGGGGGGGGGGGGGGGGGTCTGGAAGCTTTTTGACATGCACAAGAACCAAACGGGTGGACAGAATGGGATGTAAGTTGGACAGTACCGAGTTTATGCGGCCTTGATTTTTTATTAGACGTCTGGAGGGGACTGAGGGGAGGGGGGTGAAGCGGGAACCAAAAATTTGCAGATTAGCCTAGCTCCGATTCCAGTCAAACTTGATGGACGGGAATATGAGATCTCAGAGATGCGACATTTAAGTTTCCAGTAATATTCAGACACAGTGGGGGAGTTGGAAAGGGAGTCCCGGAAATGTTGTCGCTCGCATAGGGGCCAAACAAGTGGAGCGATTTGGATGAGACTTGGAATGTACCACATGCCGTAGATGATTTATTTTAGGGCCCAAACCGGATCAGACCACGGGGGGAGAGGGGGAGGGGAGAGTTACCGGGAGCTCCCATAAAACGCTCTGGTTTGAGTGAAACATGATTGGTGGCAAGAGAAAACGCATCAAATGATCCCTTTAGGAGTCCGAACCGAATTCGGCCACGGTAGGGGGACTTGGAGGGGGGGGGGGGGGGGGGGGGGGTACCAAAATCATGTGGCACGTCTAGAGACCAAACGATCGGATCTATTAGGTTGAAACATGGAAGGTAGAAAAGTCATCCGCCGTAGATGATCCGAGGCGATGCCGGAAATGCTCAGACTTGAGTGAAACTAGATATCCTATTTCTAGGTCCGAACAGCATTTCTGGACGGCGGGGTATTTTGTGACATTCTCATTTACTTTCTTGTACCACCTACACGTATCAAGTGCCATATGAGGTCATAGCTCTTGTTTTGTTTTTTTTTCTTGGCAGGATTTCTTGACAGGAAGTTTTGGCTTTCCTAGCAGGATGTTTGCGGTTCTCGGCAGGATTTTCGAAGAGGAGCAAGTGGAAGCACTGGCGGCGGAGTTCAGTACTTAGTTTGGTTGGGCTGAGAAGATACGAATAAACGAATAACCGACGTGGTGTAGGCTACACCAAGAGGTTCTTGGCAGTATGTTAAAAATGATGACGGCGTGACAGATGGATGTTGGGGTTCCCAAAAACGTTAGTGACGTGATACTTATGATCCGGCAAAACATAATTTTGGCAGTTCTTATAATCCAAGTGATCAAGTGGTCCAGAGTCGCAACGGGGTGGGGGGAGGGGGTAAGCTGACGTGTTGAATCTACTTTGTTTTCCAGCTTGATTCATACTACCGACGGAATTCGGCGAAAACCGGAGATTTTGAAGGCATCTTGTCTATGTCTTTGTCGGGTGTTTGAATTTTCAGCCCAGCGTCAATGGTATGGTCGCGTTTTGAACATTTTGATGCAAGCTGGAAAATCCCGGAAAGAACAAATCGTCCGATAGAACTTATAAACGTGATGTATAGATAGATGAAGGACAGGTTAACTTGTAACTCCGATAGTGTGTGAAGTAAACGGGACATATATTTTGTATATTTCAAAATATGAAGCCTATCATATTATCACTGCAGTTCTTTGCAGTCTTGAACGGCAAGTGTTACCGTTTTCTAGTCTGTTCTTTTACATCTTCATTTAATGATCAAATACAAATCTTGACCTGTCTAAACTAACTTTTTATGTGCTTCAGATGTCGCCAGAATATGTCCCAGGCTCCAGAATTTTGAAGCAAATCGTTTAACTGGAAAGTCGCAGGCGACAGGTGTCACGGAGTACCTTGCCTCGGGGCGATTCCTTATTTTAGAAATACCAAGACAGACTTGGCCCGGGATTGTTCTGGAAGTCTCTTAATTAGATTCGGACGGGATGGACTGTTTTAATTGAGTATGCACCGCGCTCGGATGTAGGATTAGGAAAGAACTGTTAAGTCTAGTTCCAAGTGATCCGCGTTCTCGTTAACTATTAAGACGTTCCCACGGTCCCAGCCTAGTTCACACGGAGGGCAAATTTCGTGTTACTTCAGCCAAAGCTTGTTCGACTTTATTCGGTTGAACTCGACGATGTATGGGGGGAGGGGTCGGGTGATTGTCGTACCGAGTTTTTTCGTCATCGCCATTCCATTTATTACTACATGTATACACTAAAAGTTCTAAGGCACTGGCGGTCCCTGGAGGGATCATTCAGATCCCTCCGGAACCATAGCTTGTAGGAGACCTACCATTAATATAATTTTTGCGAAAATCTTGGTGCCCCCAGAACTTAGATTTACAATCGCCTTATAATTGAATACTCTATATGACGAAGTCCAAAACACGCCAGTGATTCTCAGGAAGAAGGAGTAAACGTGTCCGTAGCGACTCAAACTCAATGACTCAAATCCTGAGTCAGCGCAGCCTTGACACCGTTTCTTCCTTTCTTCTGCAGGTACCCGTAGATTCTGCATCGGCAGGGAGAGATAGTCATCAAGAGTATTCGGCATCGCTAGCGGAAAAAATTCTTCGCAAAAATTCGCGCAAAAGACTCGCATGCTGTCGGCAGTAACCTTTATGTGAGCACCTCCAGGAGGTGAATGTCGCGAGGTCAGCCCGATTTTACGAAGCCTGTGTGTCGCACCGATCGAAAATTTGCGTCTTTGGCTACCTTTCCGATTCGAAAAAATCCCTTGCAGGGGAAAGAAGGTGGAGCTCAGTTTTGCCATAAATGTTTTTATTTCGAGGATATCGATTGATTATTCATTTTTTCTTTGATTGCCACTGCGGTCAAAAGAAACGGCACTTTCATTTAAGTTTCCATTCGGTAAGATTCGGTCCCTCCGTGGACCATCATGCAATCGTCGTCAAGCGATGTCGGGCGACCCAAATCTAGTTGTGTCACGTCAGAATCTAGCTTCACAAAGGACGGCTCAGACGATGTTCGTAGATTGCGTAAAGTCGTTCGCGAAGTTCGAAAAGGCTTGTAGAGTACTTTACGGAGGTTGGATCAACTTTAATTAATTTTTTTTCGTAAAGCTCGTAAGGCTAACCAGTAGGAGGAGAGATCCAAAACAGTACTTCAAAATAAATTCGAAAATGCGGAATAAAAAAACTGACAAATGCTGGATGATGATTTATATGCATGGTAATAATAAGGCGGTGAGAAACTTTACGGAACATATTTTGCAGAAAACTTACGAACCTGACGAACGCCGTCTGAGTAATTCTTTAGCCAGAAAATTGCCAGAAACCTTAATGTGAAACCTTTATTCTGCATCAAAGCGAATTCCTCGCTACGTGGTAAATTCGTAGAGCAATGCTAAAAGGGTCACAGCCAAGTCAGGGATTGTCGCTAGTTCGCACAGTACGTTGAAATACATACAATAATTGCGTTTTTATTTTTATTTTCGTAAAATGGGCCTAAGCACCGCTTGACAAGTCCTCTTTTTGTAAAAAAAAAGGCGAACTCCTACTCCGCTTTTTCCTCGCCTTTTTGCAGTAAGGGAAACCCGTTAGCTGGCCAAGTTGCGCTCTCAGTTTGGGTTTGGCCTTGCGATTTTTTTGTTTTTTTGTTTTTTGGGTTTTTTTTGGGGGGGGAGGGGGTTAACCCCAATAAGATTCGAGTCAAAGTCATAGACAGTACTTGGAGAAAAAGTTTTTAAGACAGTTTATAGTAGAAGTAAAATGGCATTTGTTAAAATTGTGTTTTTATCCAAGAGAAGCGAAAAGTCCTTAGTAGAGACGGCGACTTGTAAAAACGCAAAAAGGTTCAAAAAGGCCTGAAGAAGGCTAAAAGCTAAATCCAAAATAGGGCAAAAGCCGGACACAAACGTATAGCTAAAGTACAACCGTTCAAATTGGTGTAACAGACTGCATAGCGCTATACCTGATGTTTACATCTTAACACCCTTGTTCAAATAGGAAGTAATAAGATTATTATCAATGCAGCGTTCGGTGTTGCCACGCTGACACAAGTTTTTGAGCTTGTAAAGATCAGAAAAAGCTTTCTTAGTACTACGTAATGTACACGAGTACAATTTGATGCCCATTCTATAGTAAAAAGCTAGTGAGTTGACCGATAGACAGCATTGGTCCTCGAACTAACAATGAGCAGTCGTAACAGAACAAAATGTGTTCTTTTGAAGAAAAATTGTTTCTTCGAATTTCAACAAATTATAACTTTAGTGCTTCCCATGGAAGCCCTGAAGACGCTATTCCTTTCCTCGGACCGCTGGCGGTACCAACCAAGCTATCTGATTGGCTCTATATAAGCGAAAATATAACCCTGGTTTATTTTCGTTGTGCCCGGGCCCCGCATATGGTCATACCTGGTAAAAGCGCCGGTAATAGGACCATCTTACGGTCGAAATTGGGAAGAAAAGACTCTGAAAACGTAAGATAGTCGAGATGGAAAAATCCATCTCCGCCATTTTGAAACGTATCTTTGGACCAATCATAAACCACAGTCACTGACGTTGGCTAGTTTAGTTTACCTATGAGTGATGATGGTGGTAATATATTTTGAACTTATTTCTTCCAAGTGTGACCAGGATGAAACGTAAAGAGTGGGTAACAAGCAAATTAACGAACCAAATTACGTACAGTTGTGACTGAATGTTGCCCAGGCATTATTCGCCTTATTACAGCGCGTCCCGAGGAAAAGAGGAATCTATATGCGTCGTAATACACCTTATTACACCTATTTGAACAATGCATAAGAGTTGTGTGAGAGAACGAGTATGTATCATCGAGCGAGCGTTTTGTTGGTGTCTATATTGACTTCGTGAGTGTTGTCTCTTGTTTTTATTATTTCGTTTTTCTCCATGCCCGCCGGGATTTTTGGGAATAAATTCATTTATTCATCGCGACACTTTCTCGCATAAAATATTCACGAGGAGACAATTTGTTGTGAAGCCGAAAAAGGACACCTGCTGTCTAGCGAAAAGACCCGCCAAATCTGTAGTTGTTAAAGAAGTTGACTGATTTGTTTGAAATTGGCCATCTTCCAGTTCAGCGAAGCAAAGTCATTGCAGCCGACTAGTTTCGATTAGTCCCCTTTTTAACCAGGGGCGTCACCCCCCCCCCCAGCCCACCCCACCCAGCTTTTTGAGATTGGGTAAAATTTAGTGCCGGAGGCCCAAAACCTTACTAAAATTGTTCGGTATTTTTTCGATAGCAGAGCTATTCGGTATATTTATGGAGATTCGGTAGTTATATAGAATCCCAAATTGGCTATCGGCACAAATTTATTCGGTATAATGATCGGGATTTTGTATAATTGCCAAATCGTGCCCGGCAATATATTCTCCAATATATTCTCCATCCACGCCGCCTAATAGTTGGCTTGTCGTCTTTCATGCTGCCCTTAATGTTACTCTTCCTACCTATTCGGTAGTATTTGGCTCCCCCCCCCAAACGAAAATACACTTGCGACGCCCCTGCTGATGCCCCACCATCAGCACTTGTTTCAGAAATAGTAAAACAGATCCACAGGTTGACGAGTAAAAAATCTGCAATCTGCTTCCCAGGTAATGGAGGATTTGCATCTGTCTCAGTAGTAGAAAGTGAAAGTTACCCACTACCTTACGGGTCTGACTTTTTACTATCTCTACACAGGTGTTGAATATGAGACAATGGAGGACAAATAGAAACTAGTTCCACTTGAAGCACTGAACTGGAAGAAGGCGAACTGCATGAGGAAAAATTACAGTCGATAGTAATGAATAATGTGAACATAACTGTACCGATCCCTTCTACAACTCAGCCAACACTATTTGCAAATGCAGACAGTCAGTACTTTATTGGCCCGTTAATTGTTCAAAAGGTTGGAGAGCGTTGAAAAGCTCATCGGAGACAACTTTTCTCCTTTGAAAGACGTCTGATTGTTAAGCAGAAATAATGTGAACAAAAGAAATAATGAGACTAAATATTGATAGAAATAAACATTGCCAAATACGTTTTTACTTTTTCTTCGTGTACAAGCTAAACTTTGTTCTTTTTTGTCTAACTTTCTTGTTAAAATTTAACCGAAAAGGGTGAATACAGGACAAACTAGTTACCCATCACTAATTCACTTGAAGAGGCTTGGAGACCCCATGAAAATGAGTTACTTCGTTGTTCCGCTACTGATGAATATTCGACTCTCATATAGTGGAACTTCCCTGTCAGATTTGATGATTGTTGTATGCTTGACGAAAACGATTTACGAAAAATAAGTGTTAGGCAGTGAGCTACCCCGCGAGCTGATCACTGGCCACTGAAAAGCCGCGTTTGCATTGAGATTCGAGTTTTCCGTGTCATAGTAGAATTTTGCTTTGCGAGGACGGCCGTAGATATTCTGAACGTCATACTACAGTAAACAGTAACAAAAATAAATGAATCCATTAATACGATCAAGATTATGCAGTTTATTAGTTAAACGATATAAAAATAAGTTGGCTTTTCAGTCAAACTTTAAGATATATTTTGAGGTGTCCCTGCCGGGATGCTTTCGAGTCGCACCACTAGATGACCCCACGGTTTTGACGAGTCCTGCCTTGCACCAGCGATTTGACTGGAGATAATCTTGACATCGCTATAGCTATAGCTCTTTCGACTTAACTCCTTTACCTTTAACTATTTAACTGTTACCCGCCAGCCAATCACGACCATCTTCTTTTCTTGCAGAAGGCGCGGCTTGCCAGAATACGGATTGCAAAGGCGACTTCAGGTGCCGCCTTCGTCAGTAAAAAAAAAGCTGCAGAAGCACGAATGGCCGCCATCGAGTCAGGATTGGAAGTTGACGATCCTTGGAAAGAGGAAGATATCTTCGAGCTACAGCACCATCATCTTCTCCGATGCCTTGAGAAAACAACGGTAAGAAATCGTTCTTGTTGGCAGGGTGATAGACAGAGCGTGTTCCACCCTACTAACAATAGTAACTATTAGTTACTATTTACGTTGCAACCTCACGAAAAGTTACTAAGCTGACCTTTCCAATCTTCTTGAACTAGTAACTAGTAACTATTTGTTTACCAGGCTCGGGAGCGTAGTAAGCGTGGCAACTACAGATCTTTGTAACGTGATTGGCTCGATTTACCCCGAAAATAGAAAAATGCGTTCCAGCCTTGACTCCAAGAGCCAAAATGTGTGACGTCATGCTTAGTAACTACGGTAAGTAGGGTGGGACACGCTCACAGTTGCCAAGAAGTTTCAAAAGACAGTTCAGTTCGCGCAGTGGATAGTTCACGCGTGATTTTAATGCTCAAAGTATCACTGCCCCGAGTTGTGCCTGGCTAGTTTTGTAGGTCCTTAACATTCAAGCAACAGAATCTTCTGCGAGCTTTCTGAATATTCCAGTTTCTAGAGGCATGTAGCACTTTACGCACCTGCGAAAAAATTGAAAACGTTATCTTCAACAAATCCGTAGTTGAACAGGTCGTCCTTGATGTAGTATGGCGTAATCGCCTGAGAAAATCTGTACTGTTCGCAGCTGCGTAGTCATACCTCACTGCAGAGATGGGCGAATCCGAATTCGGATTCAAATCCGGATTCGGATTCAAATCCGGATTCGAATCTTTTGCTTGTCAGGCTGGATTCGGATTCGGGTTCCAAACCTTCGATCTTACGAATCCGCTCAAATTTCTAGTCTACGTCCTTTCAGGTTCCGTTTTACACAGTGGGCTTAGACAATCCAACTTTTTGACATTCTGCTTCACCAAACATCCTCAGTAGTCCACCACGTTATATATCAGTGTTTTTGTTAGTTCTGTTTTTTAAACTAATACCTATGTACATGATTTTGTTTTTGTTAAGGTCGGATTCGAATCCTCAGCATGAAATGGCGGAGTTGGATTCGTACCTAGCCCTGGATTCGGATTCGAATCTTTTCATGATCGGATTCGCCCATCTCTACTTCACAGTGCTTCTTGCGGTGTATAAAATAGCTCTGAAATTGTTCTGATACGACGACGCACACGGTACGAACAACCATTGACGTTTTCTGTTGCAATGCCACCCGTCTTGAGCTGTGTGCCCACGAAACGAGAATTCGTGTTCGCTAGGCGAATTTGTCATTGCAACCGTTTGAACTCCGTCACAATTTCCTAAGCGGAAAAAAATCAGGTGTGGGCACCAAGAGGCCGCGTTTTCTTTCTTTTAGATAGAGAAGATCATTTTCACTGGCGCTTAAAATTCGCTTCGGTAAAAGTAGAGTAATCTCTACGCGATCTCTACTTACATCGGACCGAAGCATGCATGACACACGGCCGAAATACGGATTGAACGAGAAAATCGCATCCGACTGCAAAAAGCGAACAGGTTTCCACGATATTGAAAGCCCCAAGCGTTCTGAATTTTTTTTCACAGGGAAACTGTGATGTAAGACCTCTCTCATAGTGCAATGTCACTAAGCCAGGACTATTTCGTTCTTTCGTTATGCAAAGTGTAAAACCTCTTGCCCTGCTATTTTCTTTCGTGAATGACGCCGCCGCGAAAAAATGTGGAAGGCAGGACCCCTGTTCTGATTTTCTTCTTCTTCCTTGAGCGTTGAGAGACAAAAGTTCTACTTGAGAAATGTCGATGATTATTCCCTGTTTTGCAACGTTAACCTCACTGATGAGCAAGGCTTCGACTACTTAGACTTGCGTCACACAATCAACGAATAAATCTTCAAATTTTGTGAATCTTAAAGTTTAACTGAAAAGCCAACTTATGTTTGTATCATTTAATGAATACACTGCATTATTTGGATTGTGTTAGGGGATTTTTTTCATTTTTCACGATTTGCTCTAGTATGACGTATCTACGGCCGTCCTCACAACGCAAAATTCTACTATGTCGCGGAAAATTTGAATCTCGGTACAAACGCGGCTTTTCAATGGCCAGAGGACAGATCACGGAAGGTAGCTCACTGCGTGAACACTTAGTTTTCGTAAATCATTTCCGTCAAGCATACAACATTGCTACACGCGCGGAGAGGTACCACAGATCTGACACGGAAATTTGACCAAATGAAAATCGATTGTTCATGAATGGCGGAGCAACGAAGGAGCTCATTTTCATCGGGTTATCATAATCCATAAGTAATGGGTAACTAGATTATCCTATCTCAGTCCTTTCCGGTTAAACTTTAACTTGGTCAACGAACAAGGCTTCGACTTTTTAAGATTTCAACATGCTGGACGAGAAGAAGGTTTAATGGTGTATCCCTTGAACGGATAAAACCAAAGGTGTCCAGCCCTGCCAAAGCTACAGCGAAGTTCGGGTCCAGTTGAGAAATCGAATTACCGGATTTCCTGCATCTTTCGGGTGTAGTTGCAAGTCCTGAGTTGAAAAACATGACTCGTCAGTCCCTCTGGTCCTCACATAAAGAAAAGCCCCTGAAACCGTCAAAACTGCAAAGTGCCGGTTCTCCGTCTCCGTTACACTTTCATGGAGCGCGGGAAGCCGATAACTACTTCCCAAGCCCCCCCCCCCCCCCCCGAACACCTGATGTACATATCCTGTTAGCGACAGAGGCTCAGTGTCAGTTCATAAAGAACTTTCGAGAAGGGGAGCTGTCACCCTCAACCATAAACGGAGCGGCAGGAAAAAGAAGTAATCAAATTGGGGAATAAAACTGAAATTTGGCGGAGTATGGGGAGTGTCTTGATGGCTGGAAACAAGGAAATATGGTGACACTAACGTTAAATTTATTCCAAGACGGTGCCAAATCTCCCTACCTAAATATGAAAGAGATCGGCCCTTATGTGGACTATGGGCGACAAAGTTTCCAGTTGACAAAGTGATTGCTTCTACGCCGCATTGTTACTGAGATTTCAAAGAAGAAATGTTGAATAGTTTTTATACGCTAGTGATCTGGAGACATAAACCTCTGTTTTCTCATACTTGTCTTAGGGGTCCACGAACCCCCCCCCCCCCCGGTGACCCCGGCCAACTCCCCCCCCCCCCCTGAATACGCACTTACGGATTTTCCCAAGACACGCGAGTTATACGCAAACGCGTGACGACGGCTCGCTGGCCGCTCCCCTCTATATGAATGAATGAATGAATATATTTATTATTATTTATTACGCATTTTCCCTTGGGCGTAAGGGCAGTACAAGGGTAAAAAGAAACATAAAGAAAACATTAAACAAAGAACACAAAAATACACACAATTTCAGGAAAAAACATATCCTTTTGATAAAGAACCTTGCATTTTCTATTAAAACTGTGTGGGATGTTTGGTCGGGGTGGGGGCGTCGCGAGGAGGGGTTTGGTACCGGGGGCTTCGGGGGGTAGCCCGAACCCTTGTTGTACCTGTCGTACCTATTAACTCGACGTCCTTAATCATTCCATCCATTCTCATTTCCTAGATTTCAGACTTCCTATGGTATACAGGGGCGTCACTATGGGGGGGGGGGGAGGGGGACTCCCCACCCAAAGGTCTTGAGAAAGTACTTTCGTCGGGCGAAAGCTCACTTGTTTGTTGGCGCGAAGCGCCGGCAAACACAGAAGAAATAAAATTTTGTATGCTTTTGTCAGGCGTCGGTCGACTCGTCGGCACATCGGGTTCTTTTTATACACAAGAAATAAAATCCTGCAAACATTTGTCGGGCAAAACACTGAAGAAATCGAATTCTGCATGCTTTTGTCGCGCCTTGGTATCCTCGTCGGCACATCGGGCTGTTTTTATAAATAAGGAATCCAGAAGAAATTAATCTTTTATGCTTTTGTCGGGCGTCGGTCGACTCGTCGGCACATCGGGTTCTGCTTCGACGTAAGAAATCAAATTCCGCAAACTTTGTCGGGCGCACCCGTTAAGTTTTGGTCTCGTCGGGACATCGGCTTCTATTTACACGTTAAAAATAAAGTTCTTTACCGTCTTGTCGGGCAAAACACAGAAGAAATCGAATCTGAATTCTTTTTGTCGGGCCTCGTTATTCTTGTCGGCACATCGGGTCTTTTATACGTAAGAAATCGAATTCTGGAAACATACGTCGGGGGCAAACTTTTCCGGAAAAAATTCAGATTTAAAAAAATATCGCCGGCTTTGCTTAGTTCAACCTGTTCTGGGTACAGTCGTTGGAAGCTTTGCTTTTTAGCGAAAGTTGAAACGAAAAGCCGAATGTGTGAATTTAAATATATGAATTTACATCAAATTTAGCATTACAGTTAGTTGTACAAAAAGTTTCTGCCTGCGCCGCATTTTGTAGTTTTCTCTATTTGGAAGAATGGTGTATAATTTAGTTTTCGTTTTAGAATAGAAATTATTGGGGTCTGAAACACGTTAAAAGCCGGAAATTGCATCGTACTATAGCTAAATTTTTCCAGAAAATGGCAGATTAAAAAAATTTCGCCTGTGGCGCATTGTCTTGGTACAGTTGTTGGAAGCTTCGCTGTTTAGCGAAAGCTAAAATGAAAAGCCGAATATGTCAACCTTAATATACGAAATTATACCAAAAGAACAATCTCAACTGATGCATTACAGTTAGTTTTACACAAAATTTCGCCTGCGGCGCATTTTGTAGTATTCTCTATTTGGAAGAATGGTGTATAATTTAGTTTTCGTTTTAAAATTTTTGGGGTTTCAAACACGTTAAAAGCCGGAAATTGTATGGTACTATAGCTAAATTTTTGGGGAAAAGGCAGAGTTAAAATTCCGCCTGCGGCACTTGGTTTAACTTATCTTGGTACAGTCGTTGGAAGCTTCGCTTTTTAGCGAAAGCTAAAATGAAAAGCCGAATATGTGAACTTTAACATACGAAATCATACCAAAGGAATAATCTCAACTGATGCATTACAATTAGCTTGCACAAAATTTCGCCTGCGGCGTATTTTGTAATATTCTTTATTTGGAAGAACGGTGTTTCATTTAGCTGGCATTTTAGATTGAAGTTCGTGGGGGTCTCAAACACGTTAAAAGCTAGAACTTGTATGGTAGGTATAGCTAAATTTTTCCGAAAAAAATTGCACATTAAAGAAATTTCGCCTGCGGCGCTTAGTTTAACTTGTTCTTGGTACAGTCGTTGGAAGCTTCGCTTTTTAGCGACAGTTAAAATGAAAAGCCAAATATGTGAACTTTAATATACAAAATTACATCAAAAGAATAATCTCAACTGATGCATTACAGTTAGTTTTACCCCGGTTCTATTCTTAGCTGGCGGGAAATTTACGCCGTTGCCGCGAAGGCAACGGCGTGTTTCGTCGGCACATTTTTAAGTCCGTCGGCACAAACCGGACGTCCACCCCCCACCCCCCCCCCCAAAGGTAAAAGGCTAATGACGCCCCTGATGGTATATGTTTACCTACACTAACTGCAAAGCGCCGATTCTTGCATTTGTATTTGAAATGTTTGTCTCTTTTCGTGGCTGGTCAGATTGTCGCTTTTTGCATCCGAGCCGCTCTTTGGTCAGAAAGTCCGGTTAGGCTACACTCTCCGCTTTCAGATAACCTAATCTGCAGTATTTTGACCTCCATCGGATTTTAACTCTCCGAGTTCGAATTTATTTCTCGTATATATCCGGAATATAAATCTCCGAATTCGGTGTTGCCCAACTACTAAAGCCCGATGTAGGAGAGGAGAGACTAGGAGAAGCCAAGGTGGCCGAGCGCTGCTAAAAAAAGCCGGGATGGGTCTGTAGTTTTTATGGCACTTGCCTTCCTGCCAAGTGCCATATACCGATCACTTTTCCGTCGGTCGGTCGGTCGGTCCGGTGATCGCGAGTTAGGGTACTTCCAGATGTGCCAGGATGATGAAACTTGACAGTCATATCAGGGACCCGACCAAACTGACTTGGAAACAGTCACTTCTCCGATTCGACTATCGTGGGGGGAGTGGAGGGAGGGGGAATCCGGAATATTAAGACATTCGTATCTTTCGAACGGGTGATCGGATCTGAATGAAATTTGATATGTGGGAAGAACACTGCATGCCTCACATGTCCCGGTTGACGTCCGGACCGGATCCGACGACTTAGGGGGGAGTTGGAGGGGGGGAGGTACCGGAAATATCGTGGCACGCTTGGAGTGGAGGGATGGGAATGAAACTTGATGGGAAGGCCAAGCACAGATCCTAGATACATCGTTGATCGTCTCAGGATATGCTTAGAGTAAAGGGATCGGGATGAAGCTTGGTGAAAAGATCAAGGACAAGTTCGAAATACATTTTGATAGAAACGGACCGGATTGGCGCACTGTGGGTGGGGGGGGGGGGGGTGAGTCGGAGGGTTTCCCGGAATTCCGGTGGTTGCTAGTTAAGGTACTTACAGATGCACTTGGACAACGAAATTCAGCAGTTGTCATAGGGACCCGATAAGATTGACTTGGAAGCAGTCGTTTCCCCGATCCGGCCATCTTCGGGTGATTAGAGAGAATTGGAATCCGGATTATCATAATTGTGTGTCGTGCATAACTTTTGAACGGCTTGTTGGATTCGAAGGAAACCTGATAATTAACAAGAGGACTTGTTTCTGATCTGACTGATCTGAGTATATGCTTACAAATAAGTTTTAAGCCCCTTTAAAGTGCGTATCTTAACTGCAAAGTGGAAACAATATTTTTGACCAAAATATACAGTTTCATGACTCCCAAGGGCCCATGATCATTTTTGCATCAAGGGTTTAGCTTACAAATGACTTCTCCAACACACTTCAAGCGTCCATCTTACCACAAAGTGAAAAAAAAAACATTTTTAAGAAACAATACATTTCTAGGATCCCCAAGGACCCATGATCATCTGTGCTCCAAGTATTTTGCCTTCGAATTCATTTCTAGCCCCCTTAAAGTGCGCATATTAGCCGCAAAGTGCAAAAATAGAATACTTTTGAACAGATGATACACTTTCATGACTTCAGGGCCTATGATCATTTGTGTAGGCTACCAGTGCTTTTGCTTAAAAGATGGATTCCTAGTCCCTTGAAGTGCGCATTGTAACCGCAAAATGCATGGAATATTTTTGACTAAACCATACATTTTCGTTAATCCGAAAGGCCCATAAGAATCGTCTGTGTCTCAAGACAGCGCAAATCTTAGCTACTTCGTATGCTTGCAAGTGCCATCTTCCCCAGGGTTGCCAGGGGGAGCACGAAAGTTCACTTTGCTTGGAAGTTGAAGTAACAACTTCTCTTCGAAAGAACATGTTTTGTTGTGTTACGACTGCTTATTGTTAGTTCCAGTTCTTGTTGAAAAGCACAGCACAGTTTCAGCAGAGTCAGGTACGGCAATATATTGGAACATAAACTGTATCTACCGCGAAATCTGCTTTAACAAAATCACCCGTTGTAGAAATGAACCAAGAAGACTTTTGTCTATCTCTGACATATTGTAGCATTCTATGATGCATTGTTCAAAACTGTGTAATAAAGTGTCATACGACGTGTACAAATTCCTCTTTTCCTCGGGGCGCGCTGTAATAAGCTATATGAGGAGAATAGTTTGTCTTGTGCAAAACCAATCAGATCGCTTGGTTGGGCTCCGCCTACTTAAGAGCAGCTTCCCCAGGGTTGCCAGGGGGAGCACGAAAGTTCACTTTGTTTGTAAGTTAAAGTAACAACTTCTCTTCGAAAGAACAAGTTTTGTTGTGTTACGACTGCGTTACTTTTTTTTTACAACAGAATGGTCGTCAAATTGTACTTGTGAACTTCGAGTAGTACTAAGAACACTTTTTCTGATATTTACAAGCTCGACAAATTGTATCAGTGTGGCAATGTCGCATGATAAGAGCATTTACTTTAAGTTTGAACAACGGTGTGTAACAAGACGTAAACATCACATAGCGCTATGCAGCTTATTAAACGTATTTGAACAGTGCTTGAGTGACCTGTCTTTGTGTATTTAACGGAGACTGCTAAAAGCGTTTTTTAGAGTTTCGCGTTTAGCACGCCACAATGCTATTTCGCCTGTTCTGGGATCACTTGAAGATTGCGAAAAGGTTGATACATGAAGTGTAAAGCTCTTGGTGACAAGCTCAAAGCTTAACGCCAAATGTAATAATAAATAAACAAATAAATAATAATGAAGTCTAAAGAAATTACTTGTCTAGCCTGAAGGCTTCCGAATAATTTGGTAAGACCATTATTAACCGTTGAACTTGTTCTAGGATCGGGAATTCGTGGACATGGACAACCCATACAACGGTCAGCCTAACCGTCCCTTGTCTGCGTGCTCAGACACACCGTCCATCCCGAAGTCCCCTGCCGCTCCAACAGAGCCTAAAAGGAAGTACGGCTTGCGGGATAACATAACAAATTGCTGCTCTGACTGTCTTCCTGTCAACAACGTCATGGTAAGTGAGGGACCCTAGCGTCGTTTCCGGAGGTCTCGCCCCTCATTGAGGTCTGTTGGCACTCGGGACGCCTGAAATGGAAGCGATTTGTCTCTTGGTTTTGACAACAAAGAGAGAATGACGCTCAAGTGTCAGCGATAGGGGTGACGTTTTTCTCGTAGTTTTGTAGGATTTTAAAATCGTAACTTTCACCCAATAAGAGTTTTTAGTAGTAAGATAATCTTTGCGAGTATTTTCAGCGTTAAAAAAACAAGTTTTTCCGTCTCATTTCTGCTTCACTGCTGAGAAGATTGATGTTATGGCTGTCCAAGTCCAAGTGTAATCTTTTCGAAACAGAACGCTTGTAAGGGTCATAACGTAAATACTCTCAGCAGCCAACATAACAGTTAACAGAAGGATAGGCATCGTGTGTTAGATGTTAGCTAGACCTGATACATGACTATTTTTCTTCACCAAAAACCTGTCGTGGCTTACGCAAGTGTTCGATAACGTCATATAACTAAAAAGAAAACACGGAAGTAATAGGTCGATACTCTCAGCTTTAGTTCCGTTACAGGATGTCATAAAAGAAGGTAGCCTACACAACTCTTGTCAAACCTCTGGTTAGCACATTTGATTGGCTGCAATTTTCCGACCGCAATATCTGCCTTGCGAGGAAACGTTTTTGCCAGCTTTTCAGAAGGAAAAATACTTGGGATCGTCTAAAAAGAGGCACGGCACAGCACGACGTAAGGCCTTTTTCTGCGACACAGTTGTGGGCCACACACTTCTGAGTGTTTGTCGCGGAAACACGATTGTGTGCCACACAGTCGAGCCACTAGTTGAAACTCGCGGAAACGCCGTTTTGTCTATTTCTTTGGCGGTAATTTCAAATATCGGAAAATAAAAATAAAATTCATGTAAAATCTCAATAAATAGAACTCCAAGCTTATTTTCTTACCATTCTGTACATAAAGTATCCTCAGTTTTAAGTCTATCTGCTTGAAAAAGTAGTTAGATTTATTGTTAAGACACTATTTTGCTGCTTAATTTGAATTTCCCGCCAGAATCGAGCCACAAAATCGACAATCACCTCTCCAGTTTTGTCAAATTTGAGCCACAAAGCGAGCCACGAAAATCTTGATGGTCGCGGAAACACACTTGTGGGCCGCACAAAAGGTCGCGGAAACACACTTTTCGAGCCACAATCGACCCACAAACTGTTTGTGGGAGCACGGAAAAACGGCTGTAGTGTAGGAGGCACGAGTTCTGAAAAGAGGCACGGTACGGCTCGACGTAGTGTAGAAGGCACGGGTTCTAAAAAGAGGCGCGAAAACTAAAAGTGCCCTTTCAGGCTTCAGAGTGAGGGGCACAAACAATGTTCTAACGAGCCTTCTTTTAGGCACTGGAGTTACGAACTCTCCCTTACTTGTCTACTTCTAGAACTTGCCAATATCTTTTTATTACTTGTGCCTTCTGCACCATGCTGTGTCGTGCAGTTCTTCTTTTTAGTCGATCTCAAAATGCTCTGTGGATTGGGTTATTCAAAGATAACTCCATGCAGATTTCCAACCTTCGTTCATGTAAGGGGGCGATCTCAAATTTTCATAGCTTCTATAAGCAGAGTTTGAAAACCTAAGTTAAGGCGGCTTCACACTGCCACTTAAGAACTAAAGTTAAGTAGCAAAAGTTACGTTAAGTTAAGTAAGCCTTTCACACTGTACTTAGGCCTTTCACACCAAGGAGCTGAAGCTAAGTAAATTTTCTTCATTTCTTCCTAGATTTTCACCCTTTCATCATCAGCGAATATTCTCCTCTCTTCCTTAAGTCAGCCTTAAGTGCACTTAACTTTGAGTGTAGAAAGTTGAAAAATTTTCAACTTTGAAAAATACTAAAGTTAAGTGAGATTTCTTACGTTAAGTGCAACTTTAGACGCATAAAGTACACTTAAGAGGCCTAAGTACTCCAGTGTGAAAGGGGTCTTAAGTCAGTGTGAAGCCGGCTTTAGGAAGAAGCGTTACTGATTCGCGAAGTTTCTCTGATTAGGTAGTTGAATCTAACTTCAGTAATTTGATGTGAT
The DNA here is from genome assembly GCA_030848855.1 of Branchinecta sandiegonensis. Lineage (NCBI taxonomy): Eukaryota > Metazoa > Arthropoda > Branchiopoda > Anostraca > Branchinectidae > Branchinecta > Branchinecta sandiegonensis. The sequence continues at coordinate 9,233,451 of JAUPMV010000003.1, read as the reverse complement.
AGATGCTGTCTGGGTCGATTCATGTGACGGTGCAAAGTAATTGGGTGGGAAGGTTTCGTGTGATGGTCGAAGTCACAGATCTTTCAAACGAAAAGGAAGCACAAAGCAAGACAATCATTTTTTCTTCAGAGAACATTTCAAACTAGAATACAGACGTCGTCGCAAATTACACATCGTCAAAAAGTGTGGTAAAAATGTATAAGAGAAAAAAAATTTCGAGGGGGTGTCCACTCCCCGGCACCCAGTGTAAACCTCCGTCCGGCACACCCGGAACCTGGTGTACAGGATTTTCGGGAGTGGGCACCCCCTCGAAAAAATTATGATTCTTGCTGAAAGAACTTCACAAAGGAGGATACGAAAACTTTTCTCGTGACGCGCGTGAGATGCTCTCGCTGGCTGGATCTTAGGAACTTGCTGCGCTGCCAGTCTCTGGGTTTTTGTACGGTCGGGGATACTGAGAGGAGGAAGTATGTGTCGATGGGGTCTAACCAAGGTGTAATCAAACTTAGTGCAAAGTATTCATCTACGGGCCGACAAGGATTTCATTCAGAGCTCGTTCAGAAACAAATGCAAGGGGTTCTAGAGGACTTTGATATTATTCTTTCACATGCGATAATTTAGACGTTAATAATCTTAATTTAGTTTTTATGGCACTTGCAGCCTCTTGCTCAAGTGCCATATACCGATCACAATTCCGTCTGTCGGTCTGTCGGTCGATCCGAGTTTTTTGTCACACTTTTTCGAGTTAGGGTACTTCCAGATGTGCTAGGACAATGAAACTTGGCAGGCATATCAGGGACCCGACCAAACTAACCTGGAAATAATCAGTTTCCCGATCCGACCATATGCGGGGGAGTGTGGAAACTTGAAAATTTAGGGCATTTTGTCACACTTTTTCGAGTTAGGGTACTTTCAGATGAGCTAGGACAATGAAACTTGGCAGGAATATCAGGGACCTGACCAAAGTAACCTGGAAATAATAAGTTTCCCGATCCGACCATATGCGGGGGAGTGGGGGCGCTGGAAACTTGAAAATTTAGAGCATTTTGTCACACTTTTTCGAGTTAGGGTACTTCCAGATGAGCTAGGACAGTGAAACTTGGCAGGACATCACGACCCGACCAAACTAACCTGGAAATAATCAGTTTCCCGATCCGACCATATGCGGGGGAGTGGGGGCGCTGGAAACTTGAAAATTTAGGGCATTTTGTCACACTTTTTCGAGTTAGGGTACTTCCAGTTGTGCTAGGACCATGAAGCTTGGCAGGCATATCAGAGACCCGACCAAACAAACTTAGGAATAATCAGTTTAAAGATCCGACCATTTTGGGGGGAGTGGAGGGCAGGGGAATCCGGGAAATTGAGAAGTGTGTAACTTTCGAACGGGTGATCGGATTGTAATGAAACTTCATAACTGAATAGAAGATATATCTGTAATGTCCCGTTTGAAGTCTTGACCATATTCGGTAGCCAGGGGGGAGTTGGGGGGGGGGGGAGACCGGAAATTTCAAGAAACGGTTAGAATGGAGGGATCGGAGTGAAACTTGCTGGGAAGAACAAGCATCTGCTCTAGATAAGTCCTTTAGACCATTGTACTGGATCCGGACACTTATGGGGGGGGAGGGGGTTTCCCGGAATTCCGGTGATAGTGGTTTTGGGGATTTTCACTATGAAACTTGGCAGGCATATCAGGGACCCGATCAAACTGACTTCAAAATAAAAGTTTTGTCGATTTAATAATGGTGGGGGAGTGGAGGGAGGGGAATCCGAAATTTTCAGTCATGCGTAATTTTAGAATGGGTGATCGGATTCGAGTGAAATTTAAGAATTGAACAGAGGACATTTCTCCGATGATCTTTTTCATATCCGGACCGGATCCGGCAACTATTGGGGGGGGGGGTGGAAAATACGCGACCCGTTTAGAATGGAGGGATCGAGATGGAACTTTGTAGGAAGAACAAACAGATGCTCTAGGTAAGTCATTTACTGAATCGGATTGGCTACGGGCACCGTGGAGGAGCTGGGGGGGGGGGGGGGGGGTGGGGGTGGACCGAAAATCTCGAGAAACGGTTAGAATGATGGTATCGGAGTGAAACTTGCTGGGAAGAACAAACATCTGATCCATATAAATCTTGTACATAATTTGACTGGATCCGGACACTTGAGGGGGGGGGCGGAGGGGGTTTCCCGGAATTCCGTTTTTTGGGGGATTTTCACGACGAAACTTGGAAGGCATATCAGGGACCCGGTCAAACTGACTTGGAATAAAAAAAAAATCCTCGATATGATAATCTTGGGGGGGGGGGAGTTGAGGGAGGGGAATCCGGACTATTAGTCATGCGTAGCTTTGGAACGGGTGATCGGATTCGAGTGAAATTTAATAATTAAACAGAGGACATTTTTCTCTGGTGATCTTTTTCATTTCCGGACCAAATCCGGCAATTATTGGGGGGAGGGCGGAAAATACTTGACCTGCTTAGACTGGTGTGATCTGGATCGAACTTCGTGGGAATGACAAACAGATGCTCTGGATTAATCATTTACAGAACCGGATTGGCTCCGGGTATTGTGGGTGGAGTTGGAGGAGGGGGGGGGGGGGGGGGTCTGGGATTCCGGTGATCGCGCGTTAAGGTACTTCCAGATGTGCTAGGACGATGAAACTTCGCTGGAATATTGGAGACTCAACAACATTTGCTTAGAAATTGCTACTTCCCAAATCCGTCCTTAAAGTACCAATCTTGACCGCAACGTAAAAAAATACTTTTAAGCAATATATGCATTTTCATGATGCCCATCAGCCCCTTAGCATTTTTGCCTCAAGGGTTTTGCTTACAAATGAAGTTCCAGCTCCCTTAGAGTGCGCATCTCAACCGCAAAGTCGAAACTTACTTTTGATCAATCAAATCATCTTAACCCTTGCAAGTGCCATATGAGCTTTCAGCTCTTGTTAAACTCCCCATAGTATTGACAGTGTTATTGAATGGATCAGATGCTTTAGGTGTAATTTTGTTTATGTATTCTGTGATATCAGTCCTCAGTTTTGAGGGAAATAAATGAATAAATAAATAAAGAAATTGGTAAAGATCGGAATTGGAGTCATTGTCAATGACAAAATCATTAAAAAAAGGATAGCTAAACTTTCATTTCGACTTCAAAAGACACGTCGTTCTTCTGATCCATCTCCTCTATAAGCAATACACTGATTATCGCGCTTGCCACGATTTCTTCTCTTTTCGTAACGTATCAGGCGCCCGATCGTTGTTTCATCCTGTTTCCATCGGAAGATCGGTTATGCACATTTTGCCAAGATTTTCGTACAAGGCAATGGAAAGGGGCTAAGAACAACCAAGGCCGTGTGCAATTCTGTAAGCATCGCTTAGTGGTAAAGTGGCCAACTAGAACATCTGAGGAGAAACACTGTGCAGTGCGAGGCGTCCTTTAAAGTTTAACCGAAAAGGGTTGAAATTGGACAATCTAGTTACCCATCACTTATTCACTTCAAGAGGCTTGAAGACCTGATGAAAAATGCGTTACTTCGTTGCTCCGCTAGTCACGAATAATCAGTTTTCATATAGTGGATTTCCCTGTCGGATATGTGGTAGCCTACCTCTATGCGCTTGTACTTGTATTGTATGCTTGAAGAAAACGATTTACGAAAAGTAAGTGTTCACGCAGCTAGCCACCTTCCGCAAGCTGACCTGTGGCTACTGAAAATCAGCGTTTGTCTTGGAATTCAAATTTTCCGCGTCATAGTAGAATCTTGCGTTGTGAGGATGGCCGTAGGTATTCTGAACGTCTTACTAGAGCAAATACTGAAGTCCCTTAACAGAACTCAACTAATGCTGTGTATTCAGTTAAATGATACAAAGATAAGTTGCCTTCAGTTCAGCTTTAAGCCTTGTTCGGACAGGACGAGACCGAAATCGTTTGGCGAATATTATCACGCGACATTCCCTAGCAACGGTAGAATGACAGTTCGAATGAAATGAGGACAGAAATTATGAGCCGCGGAATGACGCCGCCAAAGAAATTTGTGTACGCTACGGTCATGCCTTGGCTGCGATGAGTGTTTCACAGGGGAGTTAGCTTGGGAGTAAAGGCAATTGTACATACTAAATAAATACGTGTAATGAAAAAGCAGGCGTACGGATTTTTGGTCTCGTAATATATCGCTGGAGTGTGGCCATTCTTTTTGAATGCACTTCTGAATGCATCTCTAGAACTTTAAAGGACCGTTGTGTCTATAATGCCGGTGCAGCCAACTTCCGTAGCCGCATTATTTAATTCTTAAAGGACCCCTCGCACAACTTAATCTTCAACTTACCGTATTTTAAAATACTCGAGTACTTTAAAACTAGGCTGTGCTTTCAACAAATAACCCACGGTTTTGGCTGTTTTAAGCATTTTCTGAGACCAGTTGACTTATAGCGAAGATAGTGAAACAATTTAAATAACCGTTTTTTCTGATAGAAAAACTTCTCGCAGACAACCGTCGAGTGTCGACAGCGTAATACATATCGAAGGTAGCAAATCACGGCAAGTGAGAAAATCAGCTTGGTTTTGTTAGAGGGGTTAGAGTGTACCATACGAAATTGGGGTCTCCGGGTTTAGAAATATATGGAGTGATTGTGGAAGTTCGTTTCGTTAGTATTATAGGCAAGACAGGTCCCTTGAGCCCGGAGGCCCAAATTCCGTGTTACACTCTAAGCTCGCGAACGAAACCTCACTAAACTTTGCAGTTGCCACGTTTCACTATTTTCCATGCGTATTATGTCTCTTGCTGTTCATGTGTAAAACTGGCTATCTGAATTTTGCCAAGTTTTTGCTAGAAGTCAATGGGCCTGGGAGAAGACTTAAAACAGCCAAACCGCGGAATTTGTTAAAAGCAGAATATCAAAGTCGTTAACAAGCCAAATAGTTGACATCACAGCATAAAAGCGTTAGTTTATGCCCTGCTGAATGACATGATTACAAAATTACAGAACTTCTTCTGACCTTTAGATGAAAAAAAGTCGGAATAAAATCCACCTGTTTTCCAGTGCTTTAGCAAGGTCGAACCAGCACCATCATTTTCTATAAAGTAAACTCCCTGACAGGTCGTAAAGCTCCAGCAGTTAGAAACAGGTGTATTGTAGTATAATCGGGAAGTTGTGATGGTATCGGGTCTTAGATGAGAAAAATTAAGTGATAGATTCTCAAGAAGACAACAACTGTGCACTAGTAAATAAGTAATTTATTTTTCCCCCGCCATTTTGGAGAGCGGGGTATAAAGATAATGAAAGAAATAAATAAAAATAAATACAAAACTTATAAGGTAACACAAAGTCAATCTTCCCCCAGGAGATAGGATAAAAGGACATGCGCTGGTTGGGTCCAGTTGTTGATGATTTTCAGTAGAGACGAGGAGACTCTACCGTAATACTTGCATCCTGAACTTGAAACTTATCCGTTAGGGTGTGGTTGTATTATATGCCGCTTCTCTCCGGTCACGGACAATTGGATTAGTAATGGATGTTAGCCCACGGCCACTCTAGCCGTTCAATTACAATATTTAAACCAATACTCTACTCCAAAACTCCAATCCTCATCTCACACATAAAACAAAAATGTATGTCCTCCAAAATCGATTACAGACTTCCACTTCAAATCTACCTGCTCACTTTCAATCAAAATGTATTACACTTTTCAGACTAAAAACTGCTTAAATTAGATTAAAATTTAAATTTTCATCAGATCCTCAATCCAACAAATTTCCGTAAATGTAAACTATATCTAACCGAATATCCCGAATTTCACAAATTCGATCTGAAATACAAATAAACCAAACGAAAAAGGACCAAAACCATGTTTTTCTTTTTCTTTCTGTTTCTTCTGTCTTTATTTTTATTTTTATTTTTTTCCACGGGGTAACTACCACCCGTGAATCTCCTTTCCATCTATAGAATTTTCACACCGTTATCAACCACAAAACTGACGTTACAAATCTCTTTCGTGGAATATGCGTTACGCCGAACGAAATAAAAGGACGAAATAACTGTGGTGTAGTCAGGAAGTTGTGATGTTCTCTGGTCTTATTTTAGGTAAGACAGAGAACTTTGATAGTTTCTCCAGGAGACAACACCTATACATTTGCAACCAAGGTGTACATTCACCAGGGAGCTGGCCACACCTTGGTTCTTTTTCAGTTAATCCGCCAGGAAAAAATTCAGGTTCCTGGCGATGACTAATTTCAGTCATTCGAGTTTGAGATAAGGAGTTATGAAAAATTCAGGCAGGTCTGATTATCTTTGTTCAGGCAGCTCAGTTCGTCTTGAGTTGGAGCTGTGGAAGGTCGTTGTCGTAGAAAATGAAAAGTTAAGTGCTGTGGTATATACACATATCTTTTGATACATTTATTTCTTAGCTTAGAGAGAAAGAAAAAGTTGTTGCTGGCACGTTACTTTGTACCGTTAAGCATGGTTCACACCGCTCGGGGACCATGTTCAGGGTAGCGTTGCATAGCAGATTCATAACAGTGGGTTAAGAGCTTAAGGGCACTTAATAGTCGTATTAAGGGTCCATAACATATTGTAGCGTTGTCAGGTTCTTCTCTTCTTACCTTAAATTATTTTAAATTTCACTTGTAAGCATAAAGGATGCAGTATCACAATCAATAGCTGGCGAATGATGATGGTGATAATTTCCTGGTTACTGCTTCTGGGGCACCCCAATCGGCTCTGCGCGGCTACGCTTAGTTTAGGTGATGGATTCTGAAGCACAACTTAAAGCACAACTCTGACTAGAACTGATCTTTTCATGATAAAATGGCTCAGAAACATTGTTTTCAAAAATACCATTACTTTCCGTGAGAAATTAGCGATTTTCTTGTTAACTGCTTGTCAACTCCATCCAGCCTTTCTCTCTCGACGTGGCGGCTGGACGCAACATATTCGAAAACTGAACGGGCCTTGGTTAAAAAGCAGGAAAACCAACCGAAGCAAAAAAAGAACAAAACCAGGTCTACCATGTCTTCAAAAAGTGAAAATAATACTTTGAAGCTTCACATGTCTTTTTGTGAAAGAGCTATTGGTGGACCATGAAGCTTTCTTCGAAGTTTGCATTGCGGAACTCTCAAAACTCGGCTAGGCCCAAAAACGCCAAACATCGTAGGTACGAAACGAAACAATGGCGAAAGGCGGGAATCTCAGAATATTGTAATCCCATAGAGGTGTCCTTTAATACCCTCAGAAAATGATCTTTCTTAATATTCGCCTTAGGTTTCTTCAGCCTCGTCTAGTTTATTCGCCCGTGGTCTGAGAAGATAAGAAAGATTTCAGGAATCGAAAATTTCTGTTCTTCATAGCATACCTGTCGATTGGAAGAAAGTAACAATACAAGTAGGAATTCAGGTTACCCTTAGAAAGTGATAGTAGTAATTCACTGCGTATTTGCCAATTACTGACAAACGATTGATGTTGGCTCGTTGTAACAAATTAAAATTGGCTGTCAAAATCTTCATGTCACAATAAGTGCTGCCAAGTGAAGTTATTGCGCACTGTCTATTGTATCCATCGGAGTAGTAAACAAACTTAAGTCTGATGTATGTATACTGGAAGAATTTGATGGCCTTGAGCCCGCGCCGTTATGCAAAAAGACAGGCATGCTATCAGCGTAAAAAAGGCTCTGTAACAACTAAGTGAACCATGAAGTGAATGCAGCTGCAGTTTTGTCCTCGTTTTTGTCATTTTTTGGAAAAAAAAGTGCGACAGCTTTCAGTGCTGCCCAGAATTCTTTTAAAGATAAGGACATGACAAGTTTCTTCTGTTTCTTCTGTTCCGAACTCTTTTTCTTTTATTTGGCCTTTCCAATTCTCTAATCACGGCGCGCAAAGTTTTCAAATACTTTGCGCCTAAGCTCCATATCGTAGAGCGGAAAAACCGGACAGATTCTACAAGCTCCAACAAGAAAATCGCGAATTTCTCGGGGCAAGTGATGGTATTTTCAAAAAATTTCTGAACCATTTTGTCGTGAAGAGATCATGTCTGGTCAGAGCTGTGTTAAAAGGCAACACACACACACACTGTTTGATAGTCTTCACAGTGCATCGCTTAGCTCTCATTTGGACTTGTTATACTGATTGACCATGTAAAGACCCTAAATTCCCTTGTAGAGAGAGCGGCGGTTGATGAGAAACTGGTTCCGCTCTTCTATGCGAGACATGTTTTTGGCTCTTTTATTTATTTATTTAAACTAGGATACGACCAACTAGGGTCAAACAAATGACAAAATAATCAACATACACTGCATAAATATAAACTACAAATAAAATAAAACAAATTTCAGCACATCAACCTGGAGAGAACCCACAATAAAGTAGGGTACCCCACGACAGACAAATTGGCAAACTCAGCCGCACTAAGGGCAAACTGCCTTCCAATTCAGAGCAGGCGGAAGGTTTTTGAAAGAGGTAATGTGGTTCCTGATGGGAGGTATGCTTGCCCACTTTGTGAGATCCGTAGATGCTCGAAGCTTTCTGATTTAAGAAAAATTTATCTAGATGGTGTATTTTTGTCACTTCCCGAAATTTTAAGTAATACTAACCCTGCTGTTATTACTCGAGTGGGCGTGTATATAGACAAATGTTTAGAATTAAGAAGGAGTCTGATTGTTCAAGTTATATTTTTTTTTATTTTATTTTTTTGTATATGGCCCTTGGGCTTGTGAAATAAACTGACTATCTATCTATCTGTGGGAACTCGCCATCAAAAGATGCCTCTGTGGCAAGCATGGGGGAAAGAAATTTAATGTGGGTTCGACCCATCCTGATTGAGTTTTGAGTACTTTGTTTGTTGGAGGCTTCGTGCCTTCAGCATATTTATTTTTTTGTTCTTTTCGCTTTTAGTGTATATAAAATGAGTTGTTATGTAGCAGCCCCAGTTGGCTATATTTTGAAATAAATAAATAAATAAAAGGACCCATCGTACATATAATGCCAATCCACCTACTTCTGTGTAATTGCTTCATTAATTCTTAAACCCAGAGACCCTAATTTCATATTTTACAATTCTAAACCCGCTAACGACACCTCAATTTTCACACTGGCCACGTTTCACTAGTTGCATTTTTTGCCGTCATCCAGTTATCCGACCTGCGAGATTTCTCTCTATAAGCCGTTTTCTTTCTACGGTTAACTGACCTGAATCCTTATAAGCTGTTTTTTCGTCGCCGTTCGTCGGTCGGTTAACCCAGTGGTTCCCAACCTTTTCTGTATCGCGTACCCCTAATTAAGGTTCAAAATGGTTGCGTACCCCTTTTTGAAGAATCATTGTTTTATTATTTTACTAAGAGCTGTCCAGATCGGAACACCAAAAAAAACGTCATTTATTGTCATAAATGGTAAGCAATTAATGTGTAAAAATATATATAAATAAAAGGGATACTTGAGGGGCAAGGCTGTCAATTTCATTCTCGTCCATAAACTGGTCAAGGATCAAAAGGACACTTGTGCTGTTCTTTTGAAACTTCGTAAGCCAAAACTCTAATTTCTTGACGAAAGCAGACATTTTTCTAATTCAGAGATTTGGGACCTTCGCGTACCCCTTACGAGGGTCTCACGTACCCATTTGGGTACGCGTAACCCCAGTTGGGAACCACTGGGTTAACCGACCTGTGGTCTGAGCTCCATCCAACCGACCTATGCTCTTGGCACGGCGCCTGCCACTGGAAGACGCCATTTTTTCTTATAAGCCGTTTTTTAGAGCTTCGTCGAACCGACCGGCGAGACGAAAAAACGGTCAATAGCGGCAAGTAGGTAGGTTAATCGACCTACGGAGGAAAGGCAAAAAACGCAACTACTAGTTTCAGTGCGTATTATGCTCCCGACGGGTGTTCGCGTCTCATGCTGTTCATGCGCATAACCGGTTATCTGAATTTGCCGAGATTTTGCTATAAGCCAATGGGACTCGGAAAAGGCTTAAAACAACCAAGGCTTTGGATAATTTGCGAAAAGTAGCGCCTAGCTTTACAGTATTCAGATAGTTTTGAATACTGGACCATAAACAGCAAATAGTGTGATGTGAACTTTAAGCGGTAGACATCATTTCCAGACATAATGGCAAGTGCTTTGAGGGTTATTGGTTAAACATCAGCCCAACGAAGGAAAATCGTGCCATTATAGGGAATATTTGAGACGAGCTTTAGAGCGTGAGAGGTTGGCTCACGCTGTCGTGAAAATCTAGGGGGGGGGCAGTGGCGCTGTCCTGGGTCCTCTTCGAATTATTTAATGGGAATCTTACATAGGTGAGACCGAAACTACTAGAATGAATTAACCACGTATAAAAAAAAATCACGAAACCTTGTGGAAAAAAACATTTTGTGCAAAGTGTTTTTACATATTCGGTATAAACTATAAACTAATGTATACTAAACTGGATAAGCTACATTTTACAGTATTTTTCATGGGTAGTTCTGTGCCCGCTTGGGAAGCCACTGCCCCCCTGGTAGCTGCCCCCCCCCCCCCCCTCTAAGTGACAGACCTGTTCAGAGCTTTTTTTCTAACCATGGTCTACACAACGCCATGCATTTGAGTGTGAGGCAACATTTCTACACTGTCAGAAGTTTCATAACAGATTGCACACAACACTTTCAAGAATAACACCTTTTCACTTAGAAAAAAAGTGTTATGACCAATTAAGTTTATACTATTTCGTGCCCAGATCTCCAACAACACCTTCAATGGGTAAAAATACTACACTGTCAGAAGTTACATAACGACAACAGCAGGATGCGCGGTATCAACAGATAACACTTTGGGATGTTATATGTTATGTTTCTTTCGTTCCCGTTAGTATTTTTACCTTGAAGGTGTTGTTGGAGATCTAGGCACGAAATAGTGTAAACTTAATTGGTCATAACATTTTATTTCTAAGTGAAAAGGTGTTATTCTTGAAATTGTTATGCGCAATCTTTTTTTCTAACCATGGTCTACACAGTGCCATGTATTTGAGTGTGAGGCAACATTTCTATCACTTTAGTTCGACTTTGACTAACCTTCAAAGAATTACGTGAAGCACAACGCGAGCTCTGTCCTCCTTTTGTTTTGTTTATCGACATAGAATCACGTTTTCACAAGCTAGAACGACGGCGATGGAAGTTCCGATATGAGGTCTAAACAGTTCCATGGATCGTGCTTTCTCTTAAGAAGTTAGTGACTGAAAACCTGATATGGGTGAATAAAGCCCCCCCCCCCCCCCGAGTAACAGAGGGAGCGAGGAATTTATGGATGAGGATCATTAGAAGACAGTATTTCTGTCTTGTCCTGGTGGAACTGATGTGGGGATTTATGGGATACAGGGGGGGGGGGGACGCTACGACAACCTAACATTGTAGGAAATGATTAGTAAACTGATAATTCCCGACAAAAGCTAGCTGTCACTCCTTTGAAGGATACTGGCAATTACAGTAGAGGTATGTTAATGTGAACAGTACTTTAATGTGAACAGTGCAGTTTTGGGCTAAATGGTAGAATGAAGATCCGAAGTACCTATTCAGGCATTTTCAGATGCCCTTAATTACCTAATTTGGCTAACTAGTAGTTAGCTTTGGACACCAAAGGCGGGAAAATGGCAAAGTCCAATGTCAACAAATGTTCATATAAGCATACCTCTACTGTACAAGCAGGATAATGGTAGCCTTCTCTTCTTGGCATAGCTATATTTAAGTTCTGAAATCTTTTAAATCTTTTATTTGCTCTTAGCGACGGTTCCGGCGAAGTGAAGGCGGAAACAATCAAGGAGACAGGGGGAAGGACGATGACTTGATCGACATCCAAATTCGACCTGTAGCGAATCGAGCGATCAGGGACAATTCCTCATTAAGTCAGCCCCTCTTAACTCCCACGCCGGCTGGAAATCAAAGGTAGGTCAGAGAAAACATATTTTCACCAAACAAAGTACAGTGGGCAGATCGAACTATCGTAATGTCATATTACCACACCCTCGAATGCAATATTACATCAGAAATCATTTTTTGCCGTCTGCCAGCCTCCAGTTTACAGATATTAGCGGAGTTTTTTTTTTCTTATTCATTCCTTGTTATTATTATACACTCCGGATTATCTGTATTATTGACAAATAGTACCATTCAGAGGCGTTACTAGCCAAAATGCTTGGGGGGGGGACGAGGCATTTACCGACTGGCTGGTAATTTTTACCGACTTTTCCTACAGAAAAAACTACTGTTTTCAGCAAGAAAAATGACATTTTTGAAAAAAATCGACTGATTTTCGGAAAAACCTACTATTTTGACGAAAAATCGACCATTTTTCAGAAAAAAACACTTTTTTCATGAAAAAAAATCGACTGTTTTGACGGAAAATCGCGGCGCTTCGCGCCGATTCGTATTTTTTTACCGACTCACCGGCAGCATGGGGGGGGGCGTCCCCCCCCCCCAGTCGTGACGCCCCTGGTACCATTGATAGTATTAATTGAGAATTTCTTGAATATTCTGAACCCAGCTGCAAGTAACTTTGTACTCATAAAGTACTCGTAAAAGTTTGGCACTCATAAAGCCGCTTTCACATTGACGCGTCGTTGCGATGCGCCGCGTATGCGTTTATCTTGCGCTGCGTACAGGTTGCGTAGCGTATCTTTCATACCTGCGCGACAAGGTTTCACGCTGGATGTGTATTTGCGTTTTCCTTTCTCGGTTTCTTATTCTGAATTCTGGTTTCTTTCATGAGTTTTTCTTCATCGATAGTAGGTTTTCTCCAGTTCTCCATCTTCAAAAACTTCCATTTTTCGCTGAAAAATCGGATACGTAAAAATACTTTTGTGTTTCGTTTTATTTGTCTGCGTAAGCTCTGCGTTGCGTCGCCGCAAGCGCGATGCAGCGGTTGCGTAGCTCAGTGTGAAACCCCTCAACGCGTCAGTGTGAACCCTCGACGCGTCAGTGTGAAAGCTGCTTCCCACATCCAGAAACCAAGACCTTTCTTTTGTACAACAAAAGTTTCGTCCGATAGCATTGTAGTAGTAGATATGGTACTCTTTATTCATCAAGCGATAACAAGAAAACTGCTTATTTTCGAAGCGCTACCTAGGGTAAATCGGAAATTTCTAAATGTAAGGCATTCTATGAAAAAAAAAGCATAATTAGTCCCCATTGTACTTTAAGAAATGTTATGTAGGCTAATGTAATGTAGTGTAGTGTTTGTTTTTCAGCCATCGTATTGGAAAGAGAAAATGGTGCAGTATATAAAAAAGTAAAGTAGAGAATCACAGAAAAAAGGTCACGCAACGAAGGAAAACAAAAGCATGAACACAGAGAGAAAAGCCCACTAATAATTGAAATAATTTCAGAGAACAATCCCTTGCTACTCATGGCCGCTCTAGCTGCATTTTAATCCTTGATATAGCTTGTCGAGCTTCCGGGCTGGGTCAACGATACCATATTTCTGGGTCATGTAGGTATTGTGCGTCCAAGGAGGAAGGCGAAGAAGGTATTTTGCAAATTTGAAGTAGATCCGTTTTATTTTTAGTCGGTTCGTATCGTTTAATGTTTCAAAAAATGGAGCTGTGTGTTACATTTGACAGTTCTAAGTTTGCTACCTTCGATGTGTGTAACGCTGTCAACGGTTGTCTGCGAGAAGTTTTTCTACCTCAATTGTTTCCCTGTTTTAGCTACAAGTCAACGGGTCTCGGAAAAAAGCTTAAAACAACAAAACCGTCGGTTATTTGTTGAAAGCACACACAGTTTTAAAGTATTCAAATATTTTAAAATACTGTAAGTTGAAGAGTAAATAGTGCGAGAGGTCCTTTAAGAAATGACTTGCCGTAGAACAGGCAATATGCATTCGCTGCAGACCTGGCGGTGTCAAATAGAAGCTCTAGCATGGGCTTGGTGTTTCCAGTCATCATCTTCATTCACCCTCACATAATGGATCGCGTGGACGTTTTTCCGTCGACAGTCCCATTACAATCCTAGATAACCGATTCATCAGAGATACAGCGAATCGACTATCTCAGATTACAAAACGACAATACTCTTGATGACTAACTCTTCGTGTCAAGGAAGAATCGCGGATTATCGTAGTGTGCCTACAGGCACACGGCACACTAGGCACATAGGCACACTAGCGAAGAGCCAGAAACGTCACTGGTGCGACATGTAACAAACGTTGTGATTGGTTGAAATAAGATTTGCGTCAAGTTTTAGTATTCGTTTGTGTGACGTTTCTCGTTCTTCCCGAGTTTCATTGGCGCGTTTCGGACTTGGTCATATTGTATAGAGAATGCGACGATCTTGCTCCGTTGCAAGATTCCCGAATCGACGATCCAAGAACGAATCCGGATTGTCAGAGAAACGATTTTTCATAATCTGGATTGCCATTTGAGAATCCTGATTGTGAATTGTCAATCTGGATTATCACGGAAAAAATGCCTGTGGTCGCGGACCGGAACCTGTTAGTTTCACTGCATCATAAGTTTGTAGCCTACGGATTTTTTTCAAACTTTGCGATGAAAATTTAGAAATCCCACCGGAAAATTCATAATCGTCCGAAGCATAACAACCAAGCGGTCGACAACGGTTCTTTTGGATGCGAGCGAGTGAATGGAGTAGTTATTGCGCACATTCTTGGGTGCTCTGTCTTAAAAGGCGTTAGTTTATTATTATTTTTTTCATCACCCATAAGAGACATGACAGTGGAGTGCAAACAGTGAAAAAGAACAAAACACTAAAAAACACTAAAATTTACTAAAGAAGAAGGGACAGGCCGGGCCGTGTGGTGCGGGGAAGCTGAGGCGGGACGTTTTGGAGCCTTATTAGTGCGGTAGTTGATTTGAAAAGCAGAAAAGGAGACAAAAAAAACAAGAACTGGTTAAAAAATACTGATCCACTGAACTGTCTTAGACTACAACTTGTTTCAGCTGCAGATTGTGGAGTGCAAGAATGGAATTGCTATTCAGCCTGCTAGCAGCAAGAACGAAAATACTACATACACAGTAAACAATGTTTTGCCTCAACAACTGTTGAAAGCGAACAAGTTTCATATTCGTTTTCAGCATGTCTTCTTACCCCTAAATCGACTATCTCATTATCTGTTAAAAAAAAATTGTTCGCCCCTTAATTTGAACCCCCTCCCCCACCCTTAAATGTTGAACTACGGAGCCCATCTACGAACTCGACCTCTCCCTTGGCCTAAAGACTCCTCACACCAAGCTTCATTAGAATATGTCATTCCTTTCGAGAGTTATCGTCCTGACAGACGGAAAGACAGACGGACAACTTTTACGACGTCATGGGTATCCCTCCACTTATGCTTTGGGATCCCAAAAAGCAGCATTGTCAACACGTTTTCGTTTCGCTTAGTAGGAGACGCGATCTTTAAAGAAGAGATGAAAACTAGCGTTCTCAAGCTCGAGACTTCTAACAGGCAAATTAGTATAGTTTTTAACATTCAGTCCTCATTTCTCAATTCTCGTACAAATTAGCTTTTTTTGCTCTCCTTGCTTATCAGTTCTTGCTTTTGAGAAAAACACCAATTTAGCTACAAGTTGGCTGGTAAGGCAGACCGAGAATCGAGAACCGACTGTCGAAGGAACTTTTCGATTCTGCAGAACTGCGAAGCTTTCCCCGTTCTCATTCTGACAAAACACAAAAAAATGATAATTGGCTTCATCTCAGTTGGCAAAAACGTGAAAGAGGAGTTGCGGTCACGTCCAGAAGTAACTAGATTTACGTTGCCTGAGCAACGTGAAGTGCTGCAGCAAACTTTCGTCCGCTTTGCCGACAAAAGTACTTTGGTTTTGTTTCTTCGCTATCGATGAAACCCCTCGAAACCATTTTTTTCATTCATTCTCCAGCTTGAGCTGCTCGAGTCTGAAGAGGACCCTTGCCAAAATGGGCCGAAATATAGCTCTAGTTGAATTCAGCTGATGTATCCGTTTTGCACTGTCAAGTATGATTCGCAGTCAGCTTGGGCTGAAGGAATATTTACTTACGGAAAACATATAAAAGCTCCTCTAAGTTGCACATGGATCTAACCCCTCGCCCCTGAAGATGACAATGTATTAACAGCCTTTTCTCACTTGCCCGTCCCTATTCGTGGTGGACATAAAACCGAATTTTTCGTGTCCTCAAATGTATCGGAACCAAATAGTAGGTACACCGTCTAGTAAAATATGTCCAACCAATCCGTGCTGATTTACTAATTTGCCTGTTAGAAGTCTCGAGCTTGAGAACGCTAGTTTTCATCTCTTCTTTAAAGATCGCGTCTCCTACTAAGCGAAACGAAAACGTGTTGACAATGCTGCTTTTTGGGATCCCAAAGCATAAGTGGAGGGATACCCATGACGTCGTAAAAGTTGTCCGTCTGTCTTTCCGTCTGTCAGGACGATAACTCTCGAAAGGAATGACATATTCTAATGAAGCTTGGTGTGAGGAGTCTTTAGGCCAAGGGAGAGGTCGAGTTCGTAGATGGGCTCCGTAGTTCAACATTTAAGGGTGGGGGAGGGGGTTCAAATTAAGGGGCGAACAATTTTTTTTTAACAGATAATGAGATAGTCGATTTAGGGGTAAGAAGACATGCTGAAAACGAATATGAAAACCATTTTCTTTCCGGACATGTAGTTCGCCCGGAATCCGCCCCCCCCCCCCCCAAAGGTCTTGAGAAAGTACTTTCGTCGGGCGAAGCCGGGCGAAAGTTCACTTGGTTGTCGGCGCGGAGCGCCGGCAAACACAGAAGAAATAGAATTTTCTATGCTTTTGTCGAGCGTCGGTCGACTCGTCGGCACATCGAGTTCTTTTTCTACCCGAGAAACAAAATCCTGCAAACATTTGTCGGGCAAAACAAAGATGAAATCGAATTCTGCATGCTTTTTGTCGGGCCTCGGTATTCTCTACGCCAAATCGGGTTGTTTTTATACATAAGGAATACAGAAAAAACAAACCTGTATGCTTTTTTCGGGCGTCATCGGCACCTCGGGGTCTTTTTATACGCAAGAAATAAAATAGTGCAAATATTTGCGGGTCAAAACACGGAAGAAATCGAATTCGGCATGCTTTTGTCAGGCCTAGGTATTGTCGTCGGCACATCGGGTTATTTTTATACAGAAGGAATAGAGAAGAAATAAAATTTTGTATCCTTTGGCTGGGCGTCGGTCGACTCCTCGGCACATCGGGTTCTATTTAATTGTAAGAAAACAAATTCTGCAAACTTTGTCGGGCGCACCCAGGAAGTTCAAGTGTCGTCGGCACAACGGGTTATTTTTACACGTCAAAATCGAAACACAGAAGAAATCAAATGCTGTATGGTTTTTCCGGAGGTCGGTATTCTCGTCGGCACATCGGATTCTTTTTACACGTAAGAAATCAAATTCTGTAGACGTTTATCGGCGTATCCCGAAAGTTTTAAGTTTCGTCGACACATCGGCTTCTATTTACATGTAAGAAATAAAGATCTTTACATTCTTGTGGGGTAAAACACAGAAGAAATCGAATGCTGTATGGTTTTTCCGGAGGTCGGTATTCTCGTCGGCACATCGGGTTCTTTTTAGACGTAAGAAATCAAATACTGCAAAGGTTTGTCTGGCGCAAATTTTTACGGAAATAATACAGATGCCCATTGCCCAATGCGCCTGCTAATGCAGTAAATTTATTGTTCTTTTCGTGTTTCGTTGTGTGTTTCTTGTTTTGCGTTCGTTTCGCTTTTGCTGTTGTTGTAAATTTCGTGTAATTTCTTGTCAAGCGTTCATTTACCTTTTTGGGATCCCAAAACGGAAGTGGAGGGATACCTATGACATCGCAAAAGTTGTCCGTCCGTCCGTCTGCCCGTCTGTGCGCACTATAACTCTCGAAGGGAATGAAATATTTTGATGAAACTTGGTGTGAGGATTGTTTGAGTCAAGGGTAAGGTCAAGTTCGTAGATGGGCTCTGTAGCCCTACATTTAGGGGTGGGTGAAGGGGTTCAAATTAAGGGACAAACAAAATACTTTTAAACAGCTAATGTGATAGTCGATTATGGTGTAAGAAGGTATGCTGAGCACGATAGTGAAAACCATTTTCTCGCCGGACAAGTAGTTCGTCCGGAATCCGGCCAAAACCGGAAAATTTGAAAACCGGAAAGTTGGTTAAAAGCAAAAGTCTTATATGAAGTTGATTAAATAGTCGATTTAGGGGTAAGAAAACACGCTGAACACGATGGCGAAAACCATTTTCTCGCCGAACAACTAGTTCGGCCGGAATCCGGCCAAAACCGGAAAATTTGTTAAAAGCAAAAGTTTGATTAGATGACAGATTAAGGGGTAAAAAGAGAGGCTGAGTCTGTATATGACAATAATTTTTTACCCGGACATATAATTAGTGCGGAATCTGGTGTAACCAGATTTTTTTTAAGTTAAACTTTTATTCTAAGTTAATTAGACGTTCTTCATAGGGATTCGACGCTGGATTTGTTTCTGAATTTTCTTTTTTTGCTGGACTAGTAGTTTGCTCGGAATTCTGGCGCGACCGGAAACTTGGCAGAAGTAAAGCAGGAAGTCTCGGTCAGTATCGCCAAAATAGATGTGCCTTATAGAGGTATATCTGAACTTGGTTTTCTCTGATGATTAGCCTGGTCCCTTAGCTGGGATCCCATCGACACCTTTGGTCTTGTTTTTGTATGTACTGTGCAAATGCCTTATTACTAGGCTGCATGTAATAAATTCATTCATTTATTCAGATCTAAAAAGTTTCGCATGTGGCGCTTAGTCCAAATTATTCTGGGTATAATCGTTGGAAGCTTCGCTTTTTAGCTAAAGTTGAAACGAAAAAGTGAATAAGTGAATTCAAATATACGAATTTACATTAAAGGAACAATCTCAACTGATGCATTAAAATTAGTTTTGCACAAAAATTTCGCCTGCGGCGCATTTTGTAGCATTCTCTATTTGGAAGATCGGTGTTTCCTTTAATTGGCGTTTTAGGATTGACATTCTTGGGGGTCTGAAACCCGTTAAAAGCTAGAACTTGTATGGTGGGTATAGCAAAATGTTTCCGGAAGAAAGGCAGAATAAAAAAAATTTCGCCTGCGGCTCTTAACTTTAACTTATTCTACGTACAGTCGTTGGAAGCTTCGCTTTTTAGCGAAAGCTGAAATGAAAAGCCTAATATGTCAACAGTAAAGGAATAACCTCAACTGATGCATTACAATTAGTTTTACACAAAATTGAGCCTGCGGCGCATTTTGTAGTATTCTCTGTAGTGTATAGTTTTAGTAGTTTTGTAGTATTCTCTGTAGTATCAGTGTTTCGTTTAGTTGGCGTTTTAGGATTGACATGCTTGGGGGTTTGGAACACGTTAAAAGCTAGAACTTGTATGGTAGGAGTAGAAATTTTTTTTCGAAGAAACGGTAGATTTAAAAAAATTTCAACTTGTTCTGGGTACAGTCGTTGGAAGCTTCGCTTTTTAGCGAAAGCTGAAATGAAAAACCGAATATGTGAACTTTAATATACGAAATTACATTAAAGGAACATCTCAACTGATTCATTACAGTTAGTTTTACACCGGTTCTATTCTATGCTGGTGGGATAGCGGCAACGGCGCATTTTGTCGACACACTTTTAGTCCGTCGGCACAAACTGGACGTCCCCCTCCCAAAGGTAAAAGGCTAGTGACGCCCCTGTCTACAAAACTTATTTGTCTGGATCAAATATAAAATTTTTGGGATCCCATCGAAACCTTTGGTCTTGTTTAATCTTCGTGTTATATTGCTCTCGTAAAACCTTACGGAGCAATGTGACTACCGAAATAACGAGGTGATATCCTGGGATTTATTGTGACAAATCTTGGTCTTGCCAGGGTGGACTTTGCGGGATAAGACATGCCAGCAAAGAAATCAATCTGACAAAGATTCACATTCCTTCTCTTTGACATCAGCTCTCAGGTACAACACTTCCGTATAACTCCCAGAGGAAAAATACCATTTCCTTGTCATGAAAAGGTCGGAAAAACGTTGATTGCTGTAATTTCTTCCACTGAGAAAAATAGTATTAATTACACTCAAATGAGGCAAAGCAGAGGGGGATTGAATTGGCTCCAGTCGCGGGGAAATTGCTCAGAGACATTTACAGAAACTATTTTAGCCGTCCAGAAAAGAGAACGAAATTGGGAAGTTCCAGGGAACCTAAATCTATCGTAAACCGACAAAGCACGTGAGCTGTACCAAAAAGTCTTTTTTCCGAGTTCGTGAAAGTTGTTACCGAGACATGGACGTTTATTTTGTGTGTTGACACAGACGTCGTACATTTTTGTGCAGTTTTGGTTTAACCACGGTAGTCAATTTGTAAAATAAGTTTTTCGTCGGGTCATACCGTCTCTATCTATTATTCATTCCGTTCCCTGCCTCGGGCCATCGCTGTGGTGGCTGTGGCATGATTATGAGCGTGTTCCACCCTTCTTACAATAGTAACTATTAGTTAGTATTTTGCGCTCGGGAGCATAGAAAGCGTGGCAACTACGATCTTTTTGGTAATGACGATATGTACAAATATTTTGCTGAAAGTAGAAAAATGTATTCCAGCCTTGACGCTCAAGAAGCCAGAAGCCGTGACATCATGCATAGTTACTACGGTAAGTAGGGTGGAACACGACCTTAAGTATACATACAACTCTCCAATTGATAATACGGAGAGATTTGGTGTAACTTACAACCCCTCTCGAAGGGTTGCCGACTCCCCGGCACCTGCTGTTCTTTCCCGGAATCGGCAGAAACTAGCAGTGCCGCCAAAACATCTAAACACGCGGATTCGTATGTTGAAGCACGTGGCAACCGGTTCCGGCTTGTTTCAGCCAGTACCGGCACTGGACACTTGATGTACACTAAAATCAAAGTGGGCAGTCCTTCGGTCCCCTAAACCTGTCAATATTTCGTCGACATCTGTCTGGGGGAACATGGAGCGGGGTCCGGAGAAAGATCCACGTACTGAGGGATTCCGGTTCAAGCTCGCTCCGGTACGGAAATGGGAATGCTTCTATTGATTTAGAAAGTTCCGCAAGAGCTTCCGAAGTTAATTTTCTGTCGCAGCTAAGCTGGACTGTTTTCAGGCAAATCCGAGATAACGTGAGGGAACTTCTCCTTCCGGTTTCCTGCCCCCATGGCTTATGTTATAAAGATGAGAAAGCATAAGCAAGTCGAGATTACTATAAGACGGACTTCGTGACTTATGCACATAACTGCCAGGGAGACACAGGTCTAGTGGAGATTCGACATGACGGTCTGACACTACATTTGAATAAGAGATGCATTATGTGATGATTTTTTTTGCCTTCCCGGTGAAAAATTTGTAGCCTGTGTAGTTGTATGGTAGTCGTACGAAAAAGGTGCATGTATTGATATGCAGTAGTACAGAATACTGTAATTTATTGTGCCTCACACTGGGCTAATCTTACGCAGTAGTATTCAGTAACATCCCGCCTTGCTCCAATAGCATCCAGTCTTGCTATAGTAGCATGTAGTAGCACCAGTTGGTACTGCAGCAACTTTTCGTACAACTTCATACTACTATTTTGCGATAATTTTTCATCGGGTTATCAAGGCTTAAAGACTATAATAATGATGATAATGATGGCGACGAAATTTTATTTACGCACTATAACAGAAAGGAAAAAATTAAACTGAGCTTTCAGTAAAGGAGTAAATTCACAAGATAAAACAACCAAGCAAACACAAACACAAGAAAAGGGTAATTCAAGACTTCTATCACGGCCAGAAGCCATAATGAAACACTGCAGTAAACAGACAAAAAAAAATAAAGAGCGTATTACAAACCACAGAAATTAGCAGCAACCTTTCTTTTTTATACATATTAACCCAAACGGGCAAAGACAGGCGAAGCCACGGGCGGAAAAGCCGAAAGCGTCACCACATCTGTCCCCAAAGAACGCCGTTGATTGGATGGCACAGAGTTGAAGTCATCGTTCGGGCGACGTTTCTCGTATGTCCCGAGGTTCACTGGCGTGTTTTTGACTTAGTCATTGATTATAATAGCCCTGTGGATCTTCTCAATCTGACAGCGTGCGTGTGCAGGAGCCATGGGATTTTTACAATCGCTTCGGTTTCTTTAGAAAAGACTATATAAAGCTTGACGGATGCCGGCGGATTGTACCCACTGACTGACGCGAACATCCTGCATTTCGAGACATTCGGTAATTTTAACCGACGCACTGTTTTAACCGACGCGTTTTTTTTCTCGAGGCGGTCTTACCTGCGCGGTAGTATCTTTAAAGTTTAACTGAGAAATCAACTCATTGTATCATCCAACTGATACACTGAAATAACTTTTCTCGAACAGGTATGTAGTGTATATCATCCTATGTCCCACAGGTAGTTATATCATGACAATGAGTTTTGTAGAGGTTGATACGCTATCGTATCAGCCTCCAGAGAGGATGATACGAAGCCGTATCAACCTCCGCAGAAGTTCATCGAGCACTTTTCCTCAACTACTGAAAAGTAGAACCTGACCTCCAAAAAATAAATAAAAGACATCCCTTTCAGAAAGAAAAACAAAAAAACACTAAAAATAATCAAGAAAAAAATCTAAAAACATTAGAGAAAAAATTTTCAAAACTGAAAAAAAAATGCTGCTTTCCTAGACAACCACCCTGGGACATACCTTGTTACAATCACATTCCTAATGAAAATGCACCTTGTCAACTGAAACAACATTACTTCCAGCTTACTTCAGCTTATTTCCTGTACTCTCCACAAGGCAGCTATTGAGCACAGTCTTTTTTCTTGATACTGCTCTGAATAAACAGTCCATTAATAAAAACTTCAGTGTTGCCACTTTTTCTGATCGAACCTGTGACTTTTGGCTGGAAAAAACGATGACATTTTGGCACCTACAAAATTTGGTCCTTTTCCCCAACTATCAACGGGAAATCTCGCTTTATCATCGTCATATTTATACGCCTAGGAATACTAGGAATACTTTATACTAGCAAGGAACCGTTCGCAGAGTTCTTGATCGCTTTGTCGAAGAAAAGAAAATGTATGCCAACAGACAGAATTCTGCAACCCGTGGCAACACCGGTTTAAGGTTGATTAATTCTATCTCCCTGCCTTGATAAATTCTATCTAGCGAGACCGCCGCTAGATGGCATCTGCTTCGACACAAATAAAAAAGATGGTTTTAGATAAGGATTGTATTGTTATAAACTGAAATGCACGGGTCACAACAGTAGTCATTTTCACATTTTTATAGTAGGCTAGAGTTGCCATTTCACTAAACGAAAATTCCCTACAAAAGTAGCAAATAAGTACTACCAAGCAAAGAAGATTGAGTAAAGAAAAATTCCGTTCGAAAAAGTTATAATAGTTAACATACCTCCATCTCGGTTTATATCAGAATAACAACCTCGACGGCCATTTAAAAATATCAACCTCGCCTTCGGCTCTGTAGATATTTTTCAGAACCTTCCTCGCCTTCGGCTCGGATAGGTTATTTTCAGTGACCCTCTCGGTGTTATTTTCCGATATCAACCTCGATGTCTGAAGTTAACCTTTATTATTTCGATTCTGCCAATCGCTTTTTTTATTTTTCGCCATCTGCACTAATAGTGACGTTCAGAATATGTGCGGCCGTCTCCACAACGCAGATTCCACTACGACGCGGAAAATTTGAATCTCAATACAAACGCGGCTTTTCAGTCGCCAGTGATCAGCTTGCGGAAAGCAAATCACTGCGTGAACACGTATTTCTCGTAAATCGTTTTCGTCAAACATACAACACAAGTACTGGCGCATAGGGGTACCAAAAGTCCGACAGGGAAATTACACTATATGAAATCTAATTATTCGTGAAAAGCGGAGCAACCAAGTAACGCATTTTCATCTTTTTGTTTTGGAGCTTTGACCGTCGCGCTTCCTGCCGCGTCGCGGTATTGATCGTTACGATTTCTGCAGGGCGCGGAATAGAACGGATGAACTTGATTGAACTTTTTTTCAGGTCCGAGGTTTCCAGTAACACAGAGAGCAGCAGTAACGTCCTGCGGCCGAGTGAATTGAGTTCAGTGTCTGTGTACGGGCTTAGCTCCGGGGTCAATTCCTCAACACCTGAAGTTATCACCCTTCCTCACTCGACGTCCGACTCCGGTCAAAGAATCGGTCAGTTAGAGGATGAAAGGAATATGGCGCCCAGTGCACCAATTGTTCGCATTTCAGCTTTATGAAGGTGATCTCCACTTAGAAGTAATACCGAAAATTTTCCAGTCAGTCAACTGCTCAGACCTAGTGTGTTTTCAAGAGTAAATGTATGTGTACATGCATATCAAAGAACATCTTGGAGCTTCGCTACGGGTAGTTCCAAGTATTACATAGACAGCTAAAAGTGTAAGTCGAACTCGGTTCGCAGTGACGTGAACGCAGCTGTCCCATTAATTGGCAGGTTAGTTTCCTCTGGAGAAAGACTACGTTGAAGAAAGTACAGGATAAACATAGAATCTCCAGTTTGGTTCGCAGTGACACGAACGCAACTATTCAAGTAGAAAAGTTCCCGCCGAATGATAACGGTGTAGAAGATTTTTGTACAGAAAAGAAATCCGGATAAATATCCAGTTTACGTTCACAGTGCCATTAACACAGTTCTCCGGCTAATGCAGGATACAGAAGTTTCCGCTGGACGCTAACAGCGTTGAAAACTCAAGTACAGACAGTGAAGCTTTCCCTCTCCTGTGGAAGATGCAGTCAAGTCGTAAGATATCATTGCAAACAGAAGGGGATTGACTAAAAGGAGGCACGGTACGGCGCAGGAGGCACAAGCAAAAGTAGGCAAGTAGGTGAGAGTTCGTAACTCCAGAGCCTAAAAGAAGGCACACTAGAACATTGTTTCTGCCCCGGCTCGCTCTGAAGCCTGAAAGGGTCATTTTAGTTTTCTTGCCTCTTTTTAGTACTAGTGCCTCCTACACTATCTCGTGCCGAGCCGTGCCTCTTTTTAGTCGATCCCCGCAGAAGGACGTCAAGTACTTGTTACCAAACTTGAAGCACAAGAAAAGAATACCTGTTAGCATAGTTAAGGGTGAATTATTTTGTTTGTCTCGGAAGATGCTCCACGATATTCCTAATTTTTATAAGGATCCACTAGCCATTTTGTTGTATTTTACCGCATTTAGTTCTGGTCCCGTATTTTCGAAAACACCAGTTGACAAAAAATTGCCGGTCGTGGGACGAACTTCACATTCGTTTTGCTGAACTGGAATTAGTTTCCGTTGGTTTTCACGCACCTGAAGTTCCAAGTTTCCCGCTATGGTTTTTGCGCTCGAGAAACTGCAGCAGCTTTCACAGAAGTGTTTGTAGAAAGTTCAAAAGAAAAAGAAATAGAAACCTGATTTTGATCTCAGAAATAACATCTGCTGAGTTCGACTGTAAACCAACTTCGGACCACTTCAGGAAGCTGTTTAATTCCGAAGTAATCGTCCCAGGTTTTTCCCCACTTCTGGAAAAAGTACACGTGGAAAGCGATTCCAACTGTTCTCGTGCCGCAGTTTGCTCGCTGAAAGTAATTCTGGAACGAAAACCCTCCTTTGAGCGACAGAAGTTCAAGTTTAGGAGACAACATTTGAAACACTGGCCGAGGGACAACTATCCGGCGTATGGCGCGCAGACGCAGACAAGCCTTCCACCTATGCCTATGCCTAATGGATACCGCTGGATAGCTGTTGGTAGCCTAACTCTGACTGACCCAACTATAGATGAATTCTGATTGGTTGATTTCTGAGCTTCACTCAAGACAACATAGAGCCTGCAACTGCGACGTCTATTGTGGTAGTACCAGATAATGCTGCAAAATGACGACTGTTTGGAGCCAGAAATGGATACAGTATTCAGCTTATACAAACGCCGCAGGTCATGGTAAGATAATGTAAACGTGTCACGTTCCTCTTTAATAAGCGCTAAGTATCGTGACGGGGCCTCGCTCCGCTCAGCTACTTTTTGAACTATTTGTGTATAAATTCTTTCAAACGTATCTTCTCAAGAAAACTCAACGGTCAATGAAGTATCGATCTGTGACCCCCCAAAAACACCATCAAAAACCTGCAATAGAGTAGTAGTATATTGTGGTAGTACCAAGTAGGCTGATGCAGTAATAAGAGTTGTCTGATAACAGGGTCTAAAGTCGTTTTTGAAGTTACAGTGGTATCTGGTCGTATATATGGAGTTACTGAGACCCCAAAAAGCCTGTTACCGTGGTATTTGAAATAGTCCTCTCACTTTCGTCACCACCAACAAGGAGCCTGGGTTTTTCTAAAAAAATTGGCGGGAAAGAAGTTCGGTACTTGTGATGGGGGTGGATATGCGTATTTTTGGGGAGGGTGACTTTTAAAATAACAAATTCGGCAGTTGTCGATTTTGCAAAGCAATCCTAGTATCAGATACCATGCTAACTGCAAAAACGGAACTATGGCGGGTTTTTTTTTTGGGGGGGGGGGGTCATAAATTGATACTACATGGAGTGTATATACATGCCATATATCACGGCAGGATAATATAAGCGCGAAACGTCCCGTTTTAAATAACCATAAGGAACCGTGGAAGGTCATCGCTAAAGACCTTTACGGTAAGTCGGTAACCCCTGTAACGGTAAAAAATAAAACGTGTATTTATTCAAGAAAGTTTAACATCCAGTGAAGCCAAACTCAGTGTCCCCAAGCCGCCAACGTATCAGAAACCGGCAATATGGACGAAAGTTTGTGTCTTTAGGGAAATATATCGACGGTGTTTTTCCAGTAGGTTATAAGTGACATTTTTCTCGAAACTGATTAATTAGCAATGCCCTATTTGCAGCTGTGTCTTGCATGCCTGCTAGAAATTTCCGCTAAATCGGAGATACAGAGTTTTCTTTCTGGGACTTTTAGGCCCTTCCAGGCATAAAGGGGAAAGGTATTTCGCTATTCATTTGAAGAATGTCGCTTGTACCTTTTGAAAAAACACCGTCGGCACATTCTGCTGTCCGTCACTTTCTGCCGAAGATGCGTCTGCGTGGAAGAACCCAAAGAGATCAGTGCTACGAAACGAGGATACGTAGACAATTTTTTGACGCTTCAGCTAGGATAAGTCTTGGAGAAGTCGTGTCTAGGAAAAAGCAACTATTTGTTAACATGTTCGTGTAACTATATTTAATCTGGATTCTTACAGAGTCCACATACGAGTACTGTGATTAGTTATAAAATTCAAAACCGTCCGCCATCCATCTCACCTGATCGGGTTTGCAGAATTTGGGCCCTGTGAGAATCCAGGCTTAGATTACTTGATGTCGGTGTGGTTTGGTATATTCCTAGAAGATGACAGTAATTAATGCAATCTAAGAGGTGACAGACAAGAGAATGGCGGCGAAGCTAAACACTGGCCCAACACCAGTGTGATGTCACTCCGACTCCTGTTACGGAAAGGGTTTCTGTAACGGTATAAAAGAGCAAAGGGCACTTTCTTCTCTAGGTTCTAGCATGCAATGATGTAAATTACCTAGTGCCCGGTTACCGCTTCTTCAAATATCTGGCCGCTCCGAAAATCTTCGGTTTTTTGGTCAGATGCGAACATAACCTGGGATGTCAGTTTTAAGAGGGGAGTTCACCTACTATCAGTCTGCCAGAGTTTTTTGTTGTTCATATATAGACTCAGAGTATATATTTGGAGTAATTTAGTTATTTGTATTGTGACTCAGGTGAGATAGTGCGCTTTGTATTTTTTGTTGTATGAATGATAACAGTGATCAGTTTTCCACTGTGTTTTATCACTGAATTACCGGTGAATACTCGTTAAGCCCGATTACTGTACCTTTGATTTCAATAAAATAGGCGACAATAAGCAGAGTTTCCTAAAAAAAAACTGACCTATGAGAGATTTTAACATTAGCATCTCCAAAAAAGTGAACATGGGAAATTATGAACAAAGGCAGAATGAAACTCTTGCAAACATACTTTTCAATCATAAAATAACGAGTGTTGTAATTTTGACACTCGGATACGAAATTCTACTGAAGGTCCCTGGAAGATGCGTCGAATTTTCACTGGCTTTTTGTGTACGTCCGTGTTCCACCGCTCTCGTATGTCCACCGCTACCTAGGAAAGTTGGCATCTCAAGAGGATTAGTTGGGTCAGAGAGTAGGGTCAAATATTTCGGTAGCTCGAACGCTACAGCATGTTCACCACCTACCAGATCAGAAATCATTAGTGCAAACATGATGTTGAACGCCTCCAATCCAAGTCCCTAAATACAAAGATGATGTTGAACGCCATCAACGTTATTTCCGCGTTAACCTTAGCTAATATGAAGAGTGGGCTTAATGCTTTCCAGTCTAGCCCACATTACGACGGGAACACCATGGCTCGTCGAAAACTCGAAGGATAGATCCAGCGTGATCCTTGTCTGTATAAACTTCGACATAAACACACCACCTTTATAAGTTTTATCGGAGGATTCTGTTCTATCAAAATTTCCAGTTTTCGTTAAAGCGCTATCTTAAAATTCACTTAAAGGATAATCTTACAAGGCAGTCTTTTTACATCTACACCAAAATAAACTGAGCATAGATATATCTTAAGAATTACAAATTTTACATTTTCGACCGATTCCGGGGAACCCGGACGACCTAGCGACCCGTAGGAAAACGGAGAAAAAAGACCAATTTTCTGTGACCACTGAATCAAAAGTCCAGAAACCCGCTGGAAACACAACAGAATGCATATAAATTTTCAAGTTTTCATCAGATTCCTTCAGTTGTGTCGACCAAGGCGACAGATCGGGTTCAAGACGCAAAGGTATCGCAATACTGATACTATTTAAACAGCTATGTTAATCAATTAAGAACCATGGTAGAGGTATGTTTGTTTCAACAGTTACTTAAATGTGAACAGTGCAGTTTTGGGCTAAATGGTAGAATGGAGATTCAAGATGCCTATTTAGGTATTGTCGGAGGCCCTTATTTACCTACTTTGGCTAGCACACAGTTGACTTTAGTCACAGCAAGTGCATGAAAAGTCGCAAAGTCTAAAGTCAACAAACGTTCAAATAAGCATACCTCTACTGGGGATCGACTAAAAAGAGGCACGGGACGGCACGACATAGTGTAGGAGGCACGAGTACTGAAAAGAGGCACGAAAACTAAAAGCTTTCAGGCTTCAGAGTGAGGGGCAGGAACAATGTTCTAACGTGCCTTCTTTTGGGCTCTGGATTTACTTGTCTACTTTTACTGCTTGCAAATCTCTTTTATTACTCGTGTGCCTCTTTTTAGTCGATCCCCCTCTACTGTACCCAAATTCCGAGTTTTGACGGAGGCACACGCTCTTCAAAAACAAAAACGTCAACGCACACCAACAGAGGAGTGGAGCTGACTGGGATCGAACTAAGGACCTTTCGCTTGGAAAAGGTCCCATGGCACATATATCCCCATGGCACAGCCGGTTGTTCGACGAAACAGAATGGGAAGTAACATTGTCATGCAGTTTAAAGTACAGATACAAACATCAACTTTATCCAGGTCTAAGTAGCCTATTATTTAAGCTATAGCAGAGCAGACAAAGCGTTTAAATAAAAAGGTGAAAAACGAACCCAGAATGTCTCCTTGTTCATAAATCTAAAACTTTTATATATTACAATTTGTCCGGTTTCAGCGGGATTCCGATCGAACTATTTATCCAGCGAAAGAACAAGTTTCACATACGGATTCAGCATGTTTCCTTACCCCTAAATCGTCTATCTAATCATCTTTTTAAAGATACATTTTTTCGCCCTAATTTAAAACCCCTCGCCACTCTTAGATATAGGGCTACAGAGCCCATCTACGAACTTGACCTGTACTTTAGACCCAAAGCATCCTCACACAAGTTTGAACAAAACATCTCACCCCCTTCGAGAGTTATCTTGCTAACAGACGGAAGGACGGACAACTTTTACGAAGTCATAGGTACGCAGACACGCACCGTCTATACCTTTTTTTTAGGACCCAAGTTCTGGCGTCCCTCTTTTTTGTACTCCTACACCATGCCATGCCTCTTTTTAGTCGATTCCGAAAAATCGATTATAAAGAGGCACGCCACAGCATGGTGCAGGAGGCACGCCTACAAAAAAGGGGGACACCTACTAAAAAGTGGCAAGTCATAACAAAAGAAGGCATACTTGCAACAGTAGCCATGCACCGTCTATGCCTTCTTTTAGGACCAAAGTTCTGGCATGCCTCTTTTTAGTACTCATACCTCCTGCATCATGACGTGCCTCTTTTTAGTCGATCCCGAAAGTTAATGCCGGGATTTCATTTTGGACACGGCTGGCTAAAATAGCATCCGTGTGCCAGAAACATGTGGCACCATCAAATATTGCAGAAAGAAAAAGTCACAGAAAAGCAGCAAGTCAAAAACCCCTGATTAAAATAATATCATTAGCCAATCCATAAACCAATTTTTTTGTCCCCCCCCCCCCCCCAGTGTTGTCGGCCAGTCGTAAAAAATAACCGAGTCGGCGCGAAGCGACGCGATTTTTCGCCAAAACAGTTGATTTTTTTCATTAAAACAATCGATTTTTCTGAAAATCAGTCGTTTTTTTCTGAAAATCAGTCGTTTTTTTCCAAAACTGTCGTTTTTTTCTTGAAAAACAGCCGTTTTCTCATGCAAAAACAGTCGGTAGAAATTACCAGCCAGTCGGTAAATTCCTTGCCCCCCCCCCCCCCCCCACCCCAAACATTTTGGCTAGTAACGCCTCTGCCTTGGAGCACTACCGCCAAAGCGCCCCAGACTTAGAAATATGATGACGATAGAAAGGGAGATTCCTAACGAACCTCGATGGGTCTATACACGAAAGGAAAGCGTTCCTCGAGGATGATATCAATGATTGACTGTATTTATGTAGACGTTAACAGTAATAGTCTGAGCCAAGTTCGTAAAAGATCTGACGTCGAAGTGAATAAAAAGCACGCGATGCTTCGTTTAAAGTATCTTCTTAGCTTCCAAAGACACGCAATGACGCGCTTAGACGCAATCAGATTCGGAACCTAATTCAAAGAACCATCAAAGACAATTTAAAAGGAATAATACAAAGAAGCTTCCATAATGTTTCAGTTCACGTGTGTTACAATATTACCGAGTTTAATTGCAGATCCATTTATATGCGCTACTTATAGTATTATGAGGGTACCAAGGGCCCATGATTTTTCGTAATTAATTACATAGCCTAGTCCTCCTAGTAGCATATATAGTTTCTCGGCAATCTTCGTTACTAGTTTACTCAGTTTCCGCTAGAAGACGCTCCTAGACGGTCCCTAGACTAATGCGACTACGTCATTGGTAGTCGCATGACTTACTTCAAAACCTGGCTTGACAACTTAATTCTGCATTTGACTCGATTTGCGACAATTACCGTCATATACTGGGGAAAGTTTCGAGGCTCTAGTTTGTCCCAGGGCAACGAACTTGCACTGGACAAAAAAAATGAAATTTCTCGGGAAAAATAGGGTACGTGATGGCCCTTACTTCTGCCCAGATGCAATTGACAAGCATCTTTTACATTTTATGTGTGAATGTGGTGAGTTGGGGGGACTAAGGGAGGAAATGTTTGGGAGGAGCGTTTTAGTTGAGGAAGGGTTAATGAATCTGATTCGAGATAAGTGCTTTGCAATAACAAGAAATTTTGCGGTTTTCGTCCGGTTAGCAGCGAAGCACTGGAATGATCTAATGTAAGTGGTATTAAGCTATATTTAGGATTTTCGTTTAGTTCGTTTTTTATGGCACTTGAGCCTACTCAAGTGCCATATAGCGATCGTAATGTCTGTCGGTCTGTCCGCATTTTGCTAGTTTGGGTACTTCCACATGACCTAGGGCGATAAAACTTGGCACGCAGATCAGGGACCCAACCGGATTAACTTGGAAATAATCACTTCCCCGATCCGACCACCAATGGGGAAGTGGCACCATGGGGAATCCGGAAATTAGTAGCATTCATAACTTTGGAACGGATAATCGGGCGTGCATTAAACTTGACAGGTACCACGAACAAGTGTATTGGATGTTCATTGTCAAATTCGGATCGGATCCGATAACTGGGGAGGGGGCTGGAGGGGGACACCCGATTGCTTTTTCTAGTTTCTGTCAAACCCCTACCCCTTTCTTCACACTAGTCTAACTCTGCGCATGGATGAGTCATTCTTTCATCACACTCTGCTCGTGGATCCTTTGCAAGGATTCGTTCGGAGAGAGATAGATCAACCGAAGGTCGAAGGGGTTGGCAAAATATGTTTGTTGAACCTTAATAGGGGTTGATATAGCGAATAATCGGGCGTGCATTAAACTTGACAGGTATCAAGAACAAATGTCTTGGATGCTCATTGTCAAATTCGGATCGGATCCGGTAACTGGGGGGGGGGGGGGGGGGCTGGAGGGGGACACCCGAAATGCTTAGGGGGTGGAGGCTGGGTGGAGGGGTGTTTCCCGGAATTCCAGTGATGGCGGTTCTGGGGATTTTCACGACGAAACTTGGGAGGCGTATCAGGGGCCCTATCAAACGGACTTGTAAATAAAAATTTACTCGATCCGATAGTCGTGGGGGGGGGGGGGGTAGAGGAAGGGGGAATCCGGAATATTGAGGCATGCGTAACTTTGGAACGGGTGATCGGATTTGAGTGAAATTTTGTAACTGAACAGAGGACATGTCTCTGGTGATCTTTTTCATGTCCAGACCGGATCCGACAACAACTGGGGGGGGGGGGGGGGAATATGCGACCGGCTTAGACTGGAGAGATCGAGATGGAACTTTGTGGGAATAACTAGCAGATGCTCCGGATAAATCATTTACAGAACCGGATTGGCTCAGGCGACTGTGGGGGGAGTTTAAGGGGGAGTTCGGAATTCGAAAAGTACTTTTTATCAAACGATACATCTCAGCCCATGATCATTTGTGCCACAAGGGTTCTACTTTTGACCAAACTGTAAATATCAATGATCCCTAAGAACCTGCTATCGTTTTTGCCTCAAGGGTTTTGCTTACAGATGCATTATTTCTAGCGCCTTTGAAACGGGAAATTACGCAGCAACAATTCAAAGAAGAAACGTACTTGATATAAATGTCGAAACCACACTGAAGACCATTGAACCGCCCAACGAAGAAGAAGAGTTCTAGAAGTGTATTTTACAGTACTTTTTACTTACTAGTGTATAATAAAATAATATTCGACTCTGTACAAAACTCCCAAACAAAAAACTCCCGCCAACATTTTGCTTATTCTTGCAAGTGCCATATGAGCTTTCAGCTCTTGTTTATACATGATTTAGTTTGTGTGGTGGATATGGCCAGTTGGCTTTTTGCAATAAATATCTATGTATCTGTCTATCTATGTTATCGTTTTGGAAAAGCTTCAGTTGCTTTTCATGGATGGAGCAATGCGCCATCAACGAAAGGAAAAGCCAACCTCAAACGTTCCAGGACCAGGTACCTATATAAAATGCCCAGTATAGTTTACGGCCTCAAGAAGGCTAACACGGAAGAAAGGCAGCTGATCATTTTAGCAATATGGGAGACAAAGGTTGTTCGGTACACCATCCATCTGCTGACGCCGACGTCTTGATTGTAACAACAGCTTTCCAGCTATCTCATCGGGAACGACACCGACTTCTTAATCTTCTTGTCCATTAAGCCAATTCCAAAACCAGATAGCCAGAGCTGGAAGCTCATATGGCAGTTGCAAGGCTGGTCAGAGAATGAAAATGCATATTTGTCAATTATCTGTGGGTTTATGATCGCCGAGAAGAATGAAGGTAGAGTTGATGTAGTTTGGGTGTTGGTCGACATAGTAGACTATTTTTGTTTATAAGAAGAAAAGTAATATATAGAAGAAAAACGAAAATCGGAAACAGCACTACAAAAAGTTTCGAAGCGGTCCTAAAGACGAACGTTCATTCAAAACCCTAATAGACACGATGTATAAAGTACACTATTATCAGTATGATATCTCATTTTTCAGACAGTTCGCCCACTGATCAGTTACTTATCTAGAGCAGATGCTTGTTTTTTCCCAGCAAGTTCCATCTCCACCTACACTCCCCTGCGATGGTCGGGTCGGGGAAACGACATTTTCAAGTCAATCTGTTCTGACAAGCCTGTCAAGTTTCATCGTCCTAGCACATCAGGAAGTACCGAACTCGTGGGATTACTACTACTCCCCCATTAGTGACCGGATCCGTCCCGGTTATGTCATTCACGTATGTAGGACTTGTGCTTCCCACCAAGTTTCATCCCAAACCCTCCACTCTAAGTGTTTCCCAAGATTTCCGGTTCTCCCCTCCGACTCACCCCAATATCACCGAATCCGGTCCGGATTTAAAATGGGACGTCTGAGAGGTCTTTCTATATATCAAGTTTCATTGAGATCCGATGCCCGTTCGCAAGTTAAAAATACCTCACTTTCCGGATTCCCCCTCCCTCCACCTCCCCCCCCCCCCAGATGGTCGGATCGGGGAAACGACTATTCTCAAGTAAACCTTTTCGGGTCCCTGACACGCCTGCCAAGTTTCATCGTCCTTAGCACATCAGGAAGTACTGAACTCGCGGGATCACTAGAAATTCGGATCCCCCTCCCCCCCTAACTCCGCTACAGTGAACGGATCTGGTCCTGGCCTAAACCCCCCCCCCCCCCAACGTCACCAACGTAAACTGGGATGTCTGAGACGCGAAGTCTTTCAATATATCAAGTTTCACTGAGATCGAACCACCCGTTTGCAAGTTAAACATACCTTATTTTTCCGGATTCTCCCTCCTCTAGCCCCCCCCCCCCAAGATGGTCGGATCGGAGAAACGACAATTCTCAAGTCAATTTGTTCGGGTCCCTCACATGCCTGCCAATTTTCATCGTTCTAGCACATCAGGAAGCACCAAACTCGCGGGATCACTAGAAACTCGGACCCCCCCCCCAACACCCCCGAAGTGAGCGGATCCGGTCATGTCAATCACGTATCTAGGACTTTTGCTTGTTCTTTCCACCAAGTTTCATCTCGATCTCTACACTCTAAGCGTTTTCCAAGATTTCCGGTTTCCCCCTCCAACTCTCCCCAATGTCACCGGATCCGGTCTGGATTTATAATGGGACGTCTGAGACACGAGGTCCTTCCATATTTCTAGCTTCATTAAGGTCCGATCACCCGTTCGTCAGTTAAAAATACCAAATTTTTCCGGATTCCCCCTCCCTCGACTCCCCCCTAGATGGCCGGATTGGGGAAGCGACTATT
The DNA here is from genome assembly GCA_030848855.1 of Branchinecta sandiegonensis. Lineage (NCBI taxonomy): Eukaryota > Metazoa > Arthropoda > Branchiopoda > Anostraca > Branchinectidae > Branchinecta > Branchinecta sandiegonensis. The sequence continues at coordinate 9,198,233 of JAUPMV010000003.1, read as the reverse complement.
TCTAATTTAATCCGATCCCGTCCCTGATATGCCTGCCAAGTTTCATCGTCCTACCTTATCTAAACCGGGGCAGACAGACCGACCGAAGGACAGAAATTGCGGTCTCTATATGGCATTTGACCGAAGGGAAGTGCCATAAAAACTATACGACAAAGATCCTTCAAATGGATTAAGCTGTGGAATCACCCTGAAAACCATATACAGAGAGGGTGCAAAATACAAATGAGGCTACAAGCAGAAGAAGAACGAAAGATGGATCTGTGATCGAACTTGGAAACTGATTGACAAACGAAAATCAATGAAACATCGGATTATATAGGCCTCAGACGCATCTGAATTGGCTGTCCTTCAAGACTCGTATAGAGAGATAGACAAACAAGTGAAGAAAAGTGCCCGGGCCGAAAAGAGACAATAGACTTTGGCCGATAAAGCAACTTTAGCAGAAGAGGTAGCAACGGAGGGTGAAGTGTTTGTAACTATTGGTCACTCGTTGTGACCAATGTAGCCTACTCCGTGATCACGTCGGTATTCGTAGATCACGTGTTTGAGCTTGGTTTTAGTCTTGTACTTCGGAATCACGTTGCAGAGTCGGCTACAAGAGCCTCGAGGGCCAATTCGAGATAGGGGGAATCTCGTTCATTGATTAGTATTTCATTAGTCAGAATCAAACAGAAATATGCTGATTAGATCGACTCAGAATAGTACAGAGGATGGTTCAAGGACTGTTAACAGACTAGCCAAAGAGACGATTGGCTTTAAACCTAATAAAACTAATATAACAACGAAAACGGCGAGACCCTGCTAAGATTGACGAGAGCTTTGCAAAACAGTTAGAGTATCTACTAAATAGACATAATCCATCATACCCCTTTTTTTGGTTTGAACATATATGAAGAACAACCGACTCTAGAAGAAATCACAGTCGCTGTCACGAAGTTTCTAAGTGGAAGAAGGCCTAAAGGATATCATTTCGACTTGCGATGCTGAAAGCTTCAGTTCGTGACAGTATGGCAGTCTGGCTTGAGCTCTTATAACTCAGATCTGGAATGCCCGTAATATGCCCAGCGACTGGACCAAAGGAGTTGTTGTTAAAGGACCTGTCTGACCGACAATAGCTGCGTTTTTGAATGCCTTACTGCACGCCTGTGAGTAGCAACTGTGCTTATTAGGTGTTTTGGCAAACCTTTCCATGTAGCCCGTCTGCTTATAAGGCGTTTTTACTCCTCAGTCCAACGGCCAAAGAACGAAATCCACAGGCTAAGGCCGAAATCCACAGGCCTTCTTGATGCCGTTGTTCCTTGGCCTTAGCCTGTGGTTCCTTTCAAAAATGGACTGCTGTTTGCTTGTCAACTTTCTGTATTCGGGGATTTTTTTTTTTTGTATAGTGGGTCCAGAACTTTTTGTAGCTGCAGGTTGTGGTGTGTCCAGAAGAGCACATTGCGTTAGTTAGCACACTAGTTTAAAACCAGGAAGTAAGCTGTTTTTAAGATTGCCAAAGTAGTCTCCAGACCGTTCACCAAAGTACTAATTTGCCATTTTGAGTTAGCCAGACGAAAATAGCCCGCTTCCTGTAATACAGTAGAGGTATGTTGATTTGAAATGTTTGTTGACTTTGAACAGTGCAGTTTTGGGCTAAACGGTAGAATGAAGCTCTAAAACACATATTCAGGTGTTCTCAGGGGCTCTTAATTAGCTACCCTGGCTAACTGGCCAGAGTTTAAAATTTCCCGTCACTGTCCGTTTGAGCAGCTTATAATGCGTGTATGCTGTTCGAACCCACAGGCCAAAGTCTACGGCAAAAAGCGTGCAAAAACGCCTTATTAGCACACAGGCAAACTGCTACGCCTACAGTCCACAGGAATGCAAAACGCAGCTAATACTAACGCAACCTACTTCTATAATCACTCCATATTTTTCTAAACCCGGAGACCCCAATTTCGTACGGTACATTCTAACCCCTCTAACAAAACCACGCTGATTTTCTCACTTGCCGTGTTTTGCTACCTTCGATGTGTATCACGCTGTCGACGGTTGTCTGTGAGAAGTTTTTCCATCAGAACAAGACCAAAGGTATCGATGGGATCCCAAAAATCTAAGATTTGATTCAGTCAATTCGGTCTTGTCTTCGCCAGGCTAATCATCAGAGAAATCCGAGTTAAGATATTCTATCTACCTATCTATCTATACCTCTATAAGCCATATTTATTTTGACGATACTGACCGAAACTTCCTGATTTACTACTGCCAAATTTGCGGTTTCGCCCGAATTCCGAGCGAACTACTAGTCCAGCAAAAAAAAGAAAATTCAGAAACGAAACCGGCGTATCTCCTTATCCCTAAAAAGAAATCTAATGAACTTTAAATACAATTTTGACTTAAAAAAAAATGCGGGTACAACCGGATTCCGGACTAATTATATGTCCGGGTAAAAAATGATCATCATATACAGACTCAGCGTCTCTTCTTACCCCTAGATCTATCATCTAATCAACTTCAGATAAAGCTTTTGCTTTTAACATGTTTTCCGGTTTTGGCCGGATTACAGGCGAACTAGTTGTCCGGCGAGAAAATGGTTTTCACCATCGGGTTCAGCATGTCTTCTTACCCCTAAATCAAATATTTAATCAACTTCAAATGAAACTGTTACTTTTAACCAACTTTCCGGTTTGGCCGGATTCCGGACGAACTGCTGGTCCGGCGACAAAATGATTTTCACCATCATGCTCAGCATGTCTTCTTACCCTAAATCAAACATTTAACCAAATTCAAACGAAACTTTTACTTTTAACCAACTTTCCGTTTTTTGCCGGATTCCGGACGAGCTACTCGTCCAGCGAGAAAATGGTTTTCACAATCGTGCTCAGCATGTCTTCTTACCCCTAAATCAAACATTTAATCAACTTCAAATGAAACTTTTACTTTTATCAATTTCCGGTTTTTGCCGGATTCCGGACGAACTACTTGTCCGGCGAGAAAATGATTGTCACCATCATGCTCAGCATGTCTTCTTACCCCATATTCGACTATCACATTAGCTGTTTAAAAATATTTTTGTTTGTCCCTTACTTTGAACCCCCTCCCCACCCCCAAATATAGGGCTACAGAGTCCATCTACGAACTCGACCTTACCCTTGACCCAAACAATCCTCACACCAAGTTTCATCAAAATATCTCATTCCCTTCGAGAGTTATCGTGCTTACAGACGGACGGACGGACAACTTTTGCGATGTCACAGGTATCCCTCCACTTACGTTTTGGGATCCCCAAAATCGGTTATGTAAATTGTTTCCCTGTTTTCGCTATAAGTCAATGGGTCTCGGAAAAGGCTTAAAACAGCCAAAACCGTGGGTTATTTCTTGAAAGCACAGCCTAGTCGTAAAATACTCAAATATTTTAAAATACTGTAAGTTGAAGAGTAAATAGTGCGAGGGGTACTTTAAGGTTTTCAAGAAGGGCGACGCTCTTTTAAACGGCAACTGGAGACGTATTCTAAGGCAGGGTCAAATAATATGAGTATGGAGAGCGGAAGGATTACCGCTCGGTGCAAGAATGTATGGTGAAAAAAGAAAAGAGGAAAGAGCAGGTCCTTACTACTTCTGCCCCAAGTGTGGAGAGATGAATGAGGATGTATGCCACCTTTTGTGTGATTGCAGAGAGTTACAGGGAGGAGGAGACTTTTGGGGTAATGGAGATGGATCAGAAAATGACTGTTGGAATTATTGGAAGCAAAGATAAAGAAATGTTTGGAAGTTGCTCAAGTTAGTTTTTGAACATATGGAAGATTTCTTTTGATGGAGACTTTGTGTATATAAATGCAGATAAAGTGATGTTAAGAGTGTCTTGGTCTGTTTGTACCATTTTTGTAGCATGATGGCCTGATGGCTATTTAATGTGCAAACAAATCATTCACTCATTTAACATGTCGATACCTACTAAACTCCTACAATAATTTCCCCCCAGCGCATACAGTAGACACTAGACCACGATTTTCGCGAAGAAGAACACGCACACAGAAGTTTCATAGCAGATAACACAAGGATACGCAGTTTTGACAGATAACACTTAGGATGTTAGCTCTTATGATTTTCAAACGTTACAGTCGAACGTTATGGTTACAAGAAGAGCCGAAACACCACCGAAAAACACCTGCTGACTTTTTGTTTGTCATCATGATATCGGAAAAGTCAGCAAATGCTTTTTCGGCGGTTTTTCGGCTCTTCCTGGCAATGCTTGTTCTACATAACGTTTGCAAAATCATAAGAGATAAAATCCCAAGTGCTCTCTGCTGAAACCACGCATCCTTGTGTTATCTGTTATGAAACCATTCCAAATATTCAACACAACTCAGAATTCTAATAACTAATTCAACTCTCTAATAAACTAATAACTATCCCTGCCACAACTTCAACCTCCAATAAACGTTCGCGGTGACCCATGGCAACCTTCAGAATCTACCCAACCGACGCAAACCTCCGAACACCTTACTCCCCATCAAATCTTGCGATAAATCTGTGAATAGCCTACCTGATGACAATCTTCGACGCCGTTCGGACCTGTCTTGCGTCCCACTGCAGTAATAGCACAACTAAGTACAGACCGGCACTTCCGCATTATTCGGATACGACTGCAAATAGTCAGGCCCGATTCCGAAATTAAAGCGCTCCGAGGGCTTGCACGCGTTATTCAGTTGAACGGCCGTCAGAGGCAGTTGAAATATGTATTACATATCCAGCCGCCTTGATATGTGTTATATATCCAGACGCCTCACCTGGGATATTGTATATAGGCTATATACGATTTGTCGGATTCGACTCCAAATTAATTCAGGTCTGGCTCCGAGATTCGGGCGATGTGACAGTAAAAGCTTTATTCACCTCACCGGCTGTCAGAGTCAGCTTGGATATGTATTATATATCCAGCCACTTGGGCTGGAGAGAAGAAGAATCTCATAAGGTATTAACATCACAGTTTGGTTCAAAGATCTTCTAGGTTGAGAGCGTGTTCCTCCCTCGTACCAATAATAACTATTAGTTACTAAATCTGTTCCAACCTCACGAAAAGTTACTACACTGACCGTTCCAGCCTTCTCGAAATGGTAACTAATAGTAACTATTTGCTTACCACGCTCGGGAGCGTGGTAAGCGTAGTAACCACGAATCTCTGTAACGTGATTGGTCGGATTCACCCGTGGCATGATATTCCGCTGGAAAATAGAAAAATCGTTCCAGCCTTGACTGCAAAAAGCGAGGATTCGTGACGTCATGCGTAGTAACTACGGCAAGTAGGATGGAACACACTCTGAAAGTCCTGTTATTCATCGCGGAAATGTTGGTCTAGTGTCTGGCGGAGGCGCTGGAGGATAATCATTGATGGGAGTTTTCATCTTAATACCTCTTCAGCTGCCACATACAAGCGCGTCGCCCTTTTCGAAAACCGTAACAATAATTTCTTTGATCTAACCGCTGGGCACTTTTCGGGCATTCCAGATGGTGTAGGCTAATATATATAGGCTATACGATTTTCGGGTTCCGCTGCAACAACCCAGGTCCGACTACGAGATTCAGGCGCTGTGAGAACCAGCTTCCAGCTTACCGGCTTGAGACATACATATATTCGGAAGTCCTGAATCAATTAGTCAGCTGAAGTTTTACCCTGCGACATTTCGTCCATGCTTGGCATCAGTTCTGATCGCAATTTTGGATTTCTTAAGGCCCGAAGTTGCCGACCTTTGCCAAGAAGGTCCGAAATTCACCGACCAATCCGCGTGGCACCAGGACTATCACACATGAGTCGCAATTAGCTTGTCTTAGCTCGGATGTGCCGTGATACATCCACCATACATCGTTCGTTGGCGAGTTCCTCCTCTCCCGAAATCCGCCATTTTTCTGTTGTTTCTCTTCAGTCACGGATTCTGACGTCGAGCAATCCTCTGCTGGTGGTCCTATCTGGACCGCAAATGCTGCCTCTATGGCTAGCTTTGGGGGGGGGGGGATTTACTGTGGGTTTGACCAATCTTGATTGAGGTGTGTGTGCCTCGATTGTAGGAGGCCTTCCACATATTTTTTTTTTTATATACGGTAAATTGATTTATGTAGCAGCCCCAGATGGCTATATTATAAATTAAATGAAGATTTGACCACCCAATTCTTCTGGATTACATTGCGTCCTCGACAAAAATGGAATTTTACTTCTGTAAACCAAGTACACGCTTTTTTACAGGTAAAAAATAACCAAATACTCTCACTGGGAAGTCTGACCCGTTTAGTCAAATTTCGATCGCGAGTGGCACGAGGTAGATGGCAGCACCCAAACCCAACTCAACATCCTTTTGTTAGTAAAACTGCCTCCATATCCCTTTACGTAACCGCCTGGTTAGTCAACACCAATCCCGACATAAGCTGCGGCAACTAGCGATCAGCCGAGATGACCCAGGTTCACACACACTGAATTTCTGCGTAAGCACTGCGTTTCTACGCAAAATGGGTGTAGTACGCTTTTGTGTCTCAATAACGAGCGTGTTCCACCCTTCTAACAACAGTAACTATTATTTACCGTTTTCGTTCCAACCTCGTGAAAAGTTACTACGCTGAAAGTCTAACATTCTCGAAATAGTAACTAATAGTTACTATTTGCTTACCACGCATGGAAGCGTAGTATGCGTTGTAACTGCGATCTCTGTGACGTGATCGGAAAGATTAGCCCGTGGCACGATATTTTGAAAAAATGGAAAAATTCGTTTCAGCCTTGACGCCAAGAAGCCAGAATCCATGACTTCAAGCGTAGTAACCACGGTAAGTAGGGTGGAAGACGGTCAATGTTTCATCAGAACATGTCATCTTTCAACCACAGAAAAGCTACGTTTACACAGAGGGTATTTACCCGTACTCCGCGGGTATTTTTCCCCGCAACAGCAACAAAAACCCGGGTATTTTGGACTTCAATTTCGCGAACTTTTTACCCGGGTATTTGTTTGTCGAAGGGTATTCTTCGACGTCAGCAATAAAATTGGATTTTCGAGGAATAATTTTGATTATGCCCATGTAAAAAGTGGTCCAAATGGACACATGTTGGTATCCATTGTAGAGAGATATCCTGAGCCTTACAACCTTGTAATTTATTGCCACATGACAGTCCTCTCCCTTGAAAAATACCCGAGTACCGTGTGAACACTTTCCCTTCTCGTCTGCGGGGAAAAATACCTGCCGTGTAGATGATCCTAAAGGGTTTCGAGAAGAAACGCTTGTGAAAAAGGCGCATATGCGCTTGCTGTAGACGCTGTAGATGTTGCACTGAAAATGGCTACTTTTAACAAAGACTGCGTTTCGCATGAAATCGTTTGCGACAAATGTGCGCATGTTTGCGTCTAAGCATTTCAAACGTACGGCTGCATGAGTTAATATTCGACGAAGAATGTATGAACCAGCGGTTTTACGTTAGTGACACAGCGGCTTCCGGAAAAAAACGCAGCGTGGGCACATGCCTCGATTGTCTACTCCATTTCTTCCACGAATCCATGTCTCTGAGCGTCTTGGCTGTCGTCACCTGCCATGACAGCATCCATTGTTATCGCCGGGGAACGATTTGCATCTAAAATCTTATGGATGGTCTTCAACTCATCACCGCGGGATGACAGTTTCTCCTCTGGCGTCCAGCTGTAGTCATGCTCCAGTCGGTAAGTACCGAGATACTCGTGAGGAGAGTTTCCCCAGTCCTGGAAAGAGCAAAGGTTAACGACGGGGCAGAAACGAAATTCTATTTCCCGACATAATAGAATTTCAACTTTGTATCAGTGGAGAGCAGACTCCAAAAATGTGATAACACTCGACGGCTACAGCTAGGCAAAACACCATCCACGTGCTGAAATACGGGAAAGGCAATTGAGATGAAGCGAGGTCTAGACGCACGTTTCAAGTTAAATAAATGGGACGAATGGACATGGGAACACACGGACGAATTTCTTTATTCCATAACTACACACTGAAACTGTAAGACACAAGGTTTTCAGTGTGAACAATATTACAAACACTGAAACAACGTTAAAAGAGAAACAACAAACACCTTTTGGTTGAGTATTTACAGAAACATAAAAACAGAGAACAAAAATTCTATATCAAGAGTTAACAATCTTTGGTCGTCAATGAGGTACATTAGTTGCGTTTTTGCTGATACCATAGTCTAAAGTCGTTTTTTTGCATTTATCGTGGTATCTGATCCTGCGGTCAAAAGTTGTTTTCGCATCTACCGTGGTTGTCCATGGTATCTGGCCAATTATCGTGGTATCTGTATATTCAGATGAAAAAGTCATCTCATCTTCATCAGCAACACAAGAGCCTAGGTTTGTTTCAAATTGGCGGGAAAGAAGTTTGAAACCAGTTTCAACTGAAACTCGGCAATAATCGGTTCCGCAAATCAGCCATAGTAGCTGCAAGAACGACGAAATGCAGATACAGTTACCGTGGTATCAGATACCATGGTATCCACACAAACGCGACTATTCCTAACAAGCCTCCGGAGATCGACACTTATAAAGGAAAAAGAAGAATATAAACACGCCAGAACAAGGCTCCTGTTTTAAGGAGGGATTAGAACAGGCGTTTTTCACGGCGGCATGGCGTCATCTTGTCTAGTTCAGATGCCATCTTATTTAATTCAGGTTTTGGAACAGTTGATTTTGCGTTACGCAATGTGTTCATTAGTAAGAACACCGTTTTACACGGCGGCTTGCCGCTTATTGTTTATCTTATTTTATTTAGATCTTGGCACAGTTGAATTTGAGCTACTTTAGAGGTCGTGCTGGTCTCTTTTTGTGTGCGTATTACTCACGTATGTCGTCGCTCCTGTTTCATTATCAGATTCACCCTCAACTTCTAACCTTGTTTTACTTTAAACCGTAATAAGACCGTCTTACGGTCGAAACTGGGAAGAAAAGACGCTGAAAACGTATGACAGTCGAGATGGAAAAATCCATCTCCGCCATTTTGAAAAGTATCTTTGGAGTGTCTGGACCAGTCACAGACCAGAGTCACTGACTCTAGCCAGTTTTATTTACTTTTGAGTGATGATGGTGGTAATATGTTTGATTTTCTTCGTTCCATGTGTGACAAGGATGAAATATAAGAGTGGTTAATAACCAAAGAACCAAATTACGTACAGATGTGACTGAATGTGGCCCGGGCATTAGGATCCGAGTCCCATGCAGACACTAGTAGCTGAGACGCAACTTAGCTAAGAACTAATGAAGCTTTTGCAAAGAGTTTTGGTTCGCTTGAGCGCGAACAGCAAGGTCGGACCAATTTCACTGTCCATGATATAGGGCAAAAACGTACAGAAAAGAGCCGAAATCGGAATCCAAAAAAAAATGTCATGAGCCGTAGATACAATGTACGGTACGAACTTCCATAAGTCGAGCCGAAATACACGCCTCGGGCAAGTAGTTTGAGGCTCAGGAAGTGTACTAGATGGTTTAAGTCACTGGGAATGTCAGATCCCGCTGCACAAAACAAAGAGAAAGACAGATCACTGGTAGCGATGCGCATTACCAGCCGTTCCGGAACACATCGGGTAAAGACGAGACAGCATCACCAAATGCAGAAATAAAACCATGTCCCTAACAACTATGTACGACGGAAGTGAGCAACACACAGCCAAAACATAAATCCAGATCCCTTTTTTACTGTTCAGTAATTCTCACTGACAACTTGTCACTTTTGAGAAAACTCTGGACCTCCATTGTGGTTGCTTCGATTTGGCTGAAAAAGCTCTGCTGTTGTTGTTACAAAGTTGTCACTTGTCACCTTTCGGTCACGAAATGGAGCTTGTCACCCCAGAAATCTCCGTTGCGGTCACATAAATTTAACTGAAACTTGTACCAGACATTCACGATACAAAGACCAGTAGGGCAAATAGGCCCTACTAATGACTCAATTTCGCACAAGATGTATCTCATCATCTTTTGGAAAAAAAACACCGTCGATATGTACGACACAATAAACAATCACAACATAAAATCCAGATCGCTTTTTTACTGTTGTAATAACTTGCACTAAAGAGATGGAAACGATATCTTTCATTATTCTTTTTTGCCGAACAGAACGATGAAGAAACTGCAAATGGGACCATGGAAGCAATTTCGGAAATGAATTCGACAATAACTTCAGCTTTGCGACTCATATTCGAGCTCATTTGAATACTGCAGTAAATAGCAAACGAGTTCAGGCCATCAAAGGGATGGCACGCCAGATCGACAGAAATATTCAGAAAATCAGAAAGAAAGATATGTGGCAGAAGTCTGTAGCCATCTGAACTCAGACCGAGGTCAAGAGCATGGGAAATTACGCAGCAAACTCTCAAATCATAAAACTATATGACCTTAGCAAACCCTTCGATGTTGCTATACGGACGACGCAGGCTCATTACAGCTTCCCTACCAATCTACAATGAGCGTTCCTAGCCCAAATGGGATTGCACTCATGCTCAGTTATTAGCTTATTATTAGTTATTACTTATGCATTATTTATTAGCTATTAGATCAAAACGAAAAGTGCCCGGGTATTAAAAGCACCGATTATCAAGAATCCCTGCCACGTGGAGGCAAGGGGTGTACTATCAAAATCTCAAGGCCCTGTCTAGAAACTGGCGTCAGATAATTCATCATGCTGTGTCTGAACAGACAGAGAAAAGCTTTCATAACATGGTGCCGAGTATAACTTTTTCCTGGGTAGCTGAGGGCCATCTTTGGAAATTCAAGGGGGGGGGGGGGGCACTGCCCCGAGCTGTCTAGAGCGCAAACTAAAAACATCCCGAAAAAGAGGATGAGATAAGGGCCAGCTAACGCAAGGGCCTTTTACACTTGACCATAACTGGTTTATTTTGTATAACGGTAAGAAAAGTTTCACATTATTTTTTACGTGGGCTGCGCAGCAAAAGCTGCTATAAATCAAAGGACTTCAGGCTCACATAGTACTTCCTCATGGCCGGATTCGGTCTAGATCCGCGTTCTTGGCTTTTCGTCTGACATCTAGAAAGTTCTTTCCGATTCCGGTCTCCCGTTCGGGAGGGTATAAGAATGGCAAATCTGTGGGTTTCATCCTGATCCCTCGACCCGTTTGACGCTTAGACGTGCTACGAGATTCCCCCACTCCCTTAACTACCTCATAGTATCCGGCCCAGCTCGATGCCAGGCACATCAATGGCGATTTTCAGTACCCCAATCTATTCGACAAGGCGCAAAACTGAAGATTTCAATTCTCGCCGACTAATATTGTTTACATAATTTTTCTTGAATCTGTTCTTTATTTTTAGTTCGTACGTTGTTAATAAAGTAAGTATTTTCGGTCTTATCTATGTGACTTAAATTAAAGAATGCGAATGTGGCCCGGGACGACGACGCCACCACATCTGAATTAAAATGTTTTCAATTCTCTGTACTGTACCCCAGAATACATTTGATTAGCATCAGACATGTCAAACTCTTAATAATGTTTTAGTATGTTCAATCTCCGGAGCTTGATATTGCTGTATAAATCCCTCGTGAACCCTATCGTTGAAACAACACTTAGTCTGGTTTCCATTGAAGCACGACTCTTGTTACAAATGATCTTTTCACTATGAAATGGATCAGAAAATCGTTTTTCGAAAATACCATTAGCGAAATTCTTCTTATAGCACTTATCGACTCTATCCGTCCTTCCTGCTCTCCGACGAGGCGGCTGGGCGCACAACATTTGAAAACTGAAAGCGGTATGGTTAAAAAGTGGGAAAACTGAGCCAAGCAAAAGAACTCCAAAACAGAAGATAGATCTGATGATCTACCATGTCTTCCAAATGAAATACAACACTTTAAAGCTTCTCGTATCCTTTAGTCTGGAGGAGTTGTCAGCGGACGTTGAAGCTTTCCGCAAAGTTTGCGTTGCGTGACGGGCAAAACTCGGCACGGCCGAAAAAGCGCTAAAAAGTCGTAGGTACAAAACGAAACAATGGCGAACGGCGGCAATTCCTGAAGCTGAGAATTTCATAAGGAGGCTAGGTATACTATAAAAGGCAGAATAAGAAACCCTTGCCCTCCAAAACCCTTGATGCTAACATGACCATGGGCCCTTGGGGATCATAAATAAGTACTATTTAGTCAAAAGTATCCCCAAGGGCCCATGATCATGTTAGCATCAAGGGTTTTGCTTGCAAGTGAATTCTTTAAAGTACGAAAAAATGCTTTTGAGCAAAATATACATTTTCATAACCCCGTTACCACATAATTTTTGCCTCGGGGGATTTGCATACAGATAAATTTCGAGTGCCCTTAAAGTGCACGTCATCACAGCCAAGTGCAAAAATAAAATACTTTGTACCAAACGACTCACGGCCCAGGAGCCAGGATCATTCTTATCTCAAGGGTTTTGCTTAGAAATGATCAGAACAAACCCACGAATTGGCGAATTTCAACTTTCATCTTCTGACCCAGTCTTGCAAGTGCCATATGAGCTTATAGCTCTTGTTTGTCATAAATGCAGAACGAATACTTTATTTTGGAGAGGGTCGAGTAGAAGCACTGGTCCAGTGACAGGTCAACGTCACAGTAATTTCGATTTCCTGGTAGGCTATATTCTGGGCTGTTTATTTTTTCCCGCTAGTTTTGACAAAACCATGCTTAACTTTGGGTGTGTTTTTTTTTGCTTATATCCTCTTTTTTTGTGGCCGTATTTTTTTTTACCATATCAGGCGTGAAGGTACTTCCCTTTGATTGCTCCACAGATGAACTCCTAGCGGGAAGCTCCAGGGAGCGGGATGCCCCGGAGCGTAAATGGCTTTTACCCGGTTGGCAAACACCCACGAATCCCGGCAAAAGTGCAGTTATGACATTTCCTTTCTAGTAAAGCTAAGCTTGTCGCCCGTGCCATTTGATACTTTTTGTAAATAATGGCGGGGCAGAATAGTAGATAGTTCTCGGCAACGTTTCAGCATTTTTAACTCGTATCTGACTATCGTTTTCTACCCGGAAAAGTAATTCGCCCGGAATCCGCCCACAGCCGGAAAATTTGTTTTAAGTAAAAGTTTTATTTGAAGTAAATTAAATGTTAGATTTAGGGGCAAGAAAACGTGCTGAATCCATACATGACAATCATTTTCTACCAGGACATATAATTCGCCCGGATACGGCCGAAACCAGAAAATATTCAAAGTTTTATCTGAACTTGATTAGAGGTTGATATATTGGTAAGGCGATGTGCTGAATTCGTTTTGAGCTTTAGCTTTTGCAAGTAGTTCACCTGAAATCCTACCGAAACCGTGTTTTTGGCAGAAGTAAGGCAGGAAGTTTCGATTTATTTCGTCAAGGTTGATATGGCGTATAGGGGTAAACACACATGCTGAATCTTGCTTTTCTCAGATGACTAGCCATTGCCATTAATCTGTCTCCTAACATTAATAGTCAAAATGTTCAAGAAGTCTGGCGAAGACCGGATTTCTACAAGACGCAATTGTCTGGATCAAGAATAAAATTTGCGGGATCCCATCGAAACCTTTGGTCTTGTTCATTCTGCTTTTGCCAAACGTTCCCCAAACTTTGTAGCCATTGGAGTCCCTTCTCCCCCCCTCCTCCCCCTATACGGGGTGGGGGAGGGGTTCCAAATTAAGGGATGAATAACCACAAGGAAGAGCGGTGCTAACGGATTTTCGTGAACTACCAGACTTCAAAGGATTCAGTCAGGTTTACTGTTATTTTCTAAGAGGAAATATAGAGGAGTTGCACAACACATTAATTTCAATTAAGTAAGCTACTAATCAGGATACTGATGTTATGGACGTAATTTTATGGTAGATGGTTTTATATCATCCAAAGCTAATTTGATTTCAGTTAATTAACAAAATTAATAGACAAAGCTCAACGCCTAATGGAATAACAAATAAATAAACCACAAGGAGAAGTCCATTTGTCAACTATTATCTAACTTCTGATAGTGTAGGTGGGTCGATGAGAAGTAAAATGGCGAAACAGAAGCTAATTTGTAGTTTTTTGTGCGCCCATTAGTATCGTTAGTTAGGGAATTATGCCTACATGCTATATTATGCTTCTTAAAGGTCTCTTTCTTATTTTTCTTCTGTACTCCGTCTTTACTTCGATCCTCACTGGCCCCTGATTTCAAGCCACATCGAGAAAGACCCGCAAGAGCAGTGGCAGAACCTGTACCTATACACAGCCTATTCAGGTGTCTCGAAACCGATATCTGAAACGCTTTGTTCCCTCCTTTGTAAATTTTTTTTTAACGCTAGTGCTAGTAAGTAATTGTGTACCTGGGGTTAACTCTTTTTATCAAACGTATTGGACGATTACTTGTATTTTAATTAATTCATAAGTGTTGACTGTAATATCTGACAGTGCAAAACGGATTCATCAGATGAATTTTCTTAGAGCTATGTTTCGGCCCTTCTTGGCAAGGGTCCTCTTCAGGCTCAAAGCTTCTCAAGTTGGAAAAACGAACTTGTGGGAAAACCACGGTTTTCGTTTTGCACAATCAAATATGACTCGCAGTCAGCTTGTGCTGAAAGAATATTAAATTTGTTGACTGTAAATTGTATATATTTTTATTAACGACCAAACGAATATTCGGTTTGTCCGCTTCCCGTTTTAGAAATAAACTGAACTGAACTGTATTTACGGTTCTGTCATCATGACGGTAAATATTCATATATATCGTCTTTACTTCAAAACACTACAGCCGACGATGTGTAAGAAAAATAAGAATAGCATCCCTTTCAATCCAGACAAGGATACTTGCTTCGGATAATCCGCTCCTTCTGGTGATTTCGGTGCCGCTTCTTCGCCTGTCTCTGCTGCGTCGGCGGACTTCGTTTTTCTCCCCCCCCCCCTTTTTTTGTTACTGATTTATTTATTGTTGTTGTTTTTTGTATGTTTGCGAGTGGCCCTAGTTGGTCCTTAATTCAATAAATAAAATAAATAAACAGGGGGCGAAGAGGCTAGTCGGAGGCAAGGGTTGTACTTAAAAACGCACGGACGAGCATCCCTTCCCATGTTACCAACCAAGCCAGAAGATGATTATGAGGCATTTTCTAAGTCCATATTAACAGTCTTGCTGAGTTATCCTATCTTAGCTTATTGCTCGGATGATCTGTTTACTCCAGCGTTTCCAGCCAAAACGGATCATGGATTTTTACCCGTCTCGGACACGATGACGCAACGAGTTCCCACATCGATAAAAAGCCTGGGGAGAAAGGTACGAAGAAAAGACGGACGTTGATAGAGACACCCACGTAATTTAATTTCCCTGGATTTCTTTTTCGCCGAAGAAATTGTATCAAGAGTACATGATGAGAAGGTTGAACCGTTTGCCAAGGTTGCTCAATACTCCCTCTCAAATCTATCAAAATTACAAACTATAAAATTAGTTCCGAGAAGGGAACGAGAAATCAAACAAACCTAGCGTTACTTAATGAGACATCGGATCTGTTTGAGGTAGTTAGTACGATTAGATGGAGGGTTAATGAATGAACGAATGAAATATTTTATTTCCCATCAGCAGCACAAAGGAGGAAAAAAGTTTGTGATCTATTCAATTTGCTAGTTTATGTGTCACCATATTTAGAAAAGATTGAATTGTTGTTAGAAATAATTCGGACAAATATATCTGGTTGGCTACGTTTTCTTTTAGAGAAGGCAGTGACTGTTTATTTGTAAGGGGATGAGCTCTTATAATTTTTACATGGAAAAATATGAAAAATAGATGGAGTATGTGAAAAGAAGAAAAACAACGACTACAAAAACAAAACAACATTAACCTAGATACAAAATCAAACAAATCTTATCAAAAAAGAGTACACATCAAGGGGTGTACAACATCTTTATTATTAAGGTTCGCGTCCAGACTATCAACACTTAGTTTAGGGTCTGCGACAGAGTACTTCTGAATCAAGTACCGGTTGCGGGACCAACTGGGAAGTTGAAGAAGAAATTTACCAAATTTGAAGAACAGGATTCTTAACTCTTTCTTATCCGTGGCGTTTAAGAGATTTTAGACATATTCACTTGGAACGGAACAAGTGACGCGTAGGCTCCACGGAGCTTCTTATCAGTGCGAGCAAAAATCAGCTTACGAGTTGCGGATAGAGAAGGGCCAATTGGAAGGCCAAGGTATATCAGTTCGCTCGAAGGTCTTACATCAATACCACCAAGATTCACAAACTCGGGAGAGAACTGGGGCGGATAATTAAAAAGTAATACTTTCAACACCAAACCTACACATTTACAATTATTTCAATTACTGGATGATTCGATTCAAGATTCGAAATCGATCGAGTTAAGTTCAATAGGTCAAGCGTGTCATGTTGGGTTGGATGGGGGTCCGGTCCTTACGATATGTGGTAGTATGAATGAGAATATAAAACATCTGATAAATGTCAAAGTTTGAGTGAACTTGGGTTAGCAATATTTGGTAAACGAAAGGTGAGCGAATGAAGAGTGGATGCGCGCGTACAAGGAAGAGTTGTTTTCATAATAAAAGCGGATGGTGAGGTTCCTCAGGGATGCTCTGGCCAACAGAGATAGATGCCTTTAGGGTCTGTAGCCTATCTGTTTTGTTGTTTTTGTGGCACTTGCTTTCCGGACCACTTTTCCGTCGGTCGGTCGGTTAGTCTGGTGGTCGCGAGTTACGGTACTTCCAGAAGTTCCAGATGTGCTAGCTCGATGAAACTTGGCAGGCATATCAGGGGCTCGACCAAACTAACTTGGAAATAGTCACTTCCCCGACCCGACCACCGTGGGGGCGTGAAGGGAGGGGGAATCCGGAATACTGACGTATTTATAACTATTGAACGGGGAATCGGATCTTAAAGAAACTTGATATTTGGAAAGACCTCGTGTTTCCGATGTCACACTTCAAGTCCGGAATGGATCTTCCTTTGGGGGGCCTTTGCCCGCCTTTGAACGCGTGATCGGATCTGAATGAAACTTGATACTCGGAAAGAACTCATGTCTCAGATGTCCCATTTCAAGTGCGGACAGGGTCCGATCGATGTGGGGGAGTTGGGGTGGGGGAACCGGAAATTTTGTGACACGCTTGGAGTGTAGCAATTGGGATGACACTTGGTAGGAAGAACAAGCGTAAGCCCTAGATACATCAGTGACAGAGCCGGACCGGATTCGGGCACTCTGGGGGGAGTTGGAGGGGGGTCCGGAATTCCGGTGATCGAAGTTAAGGTACTTCAGATGTGGTAGGACGATGAAAATTGGCTTGAAACATTAGAGACTTGACAAGATTGACTTCGAAATTGTCACTTCCCAGATCCGACCATCCTTAGGTCGGTACTCATCGGTACTCATCTTAACCGCAAAGTACAAAAAACACTTTCAAGCAAAATCTGCATTTTCATGATCTCCATGAGCCCATGATCATTTCTGCATCAAGGGTTTCGCTTAGAAATGAATTCCTAGCACCCTTAAAGTGCGCATCTTAACCGAAAAGTAAAAAAAAAGTACTTTTGTCCAAACCATATACATTTCTGATCCTAAGGGGCCCAGGATCATTTCTGCCTCAAGGGTTTTGATTACAGATGAATTTGTAGCGCCCTTAAAGTGCGCAATAACAGCCAAGTACAAGAAAAAACTTTTTTTTTACCAAACAATATATTCTCGTGATTTCCATCAAGGCTTGTGCTTACAAATGTTCACAACAAACCCACGAATTGGCGAATTCCTACTTTCATCCTTCTACCAAGAATTTCAAGTGCAATATCAGCTTCCAGCTATTGTTTTCACTAGAGTTTATTTTTCATATATGTGTAACGGTCACTGGCTCGTAGAGAAAATTAATCTCATCTTATAAAACCACCATTTTAGTGGTAGACTACAGTAAACTTTTGCTGTTCCGCAATGAAAACCTGCCGTTACTGTACGAAGCACGCGCGGTTTGTTACTGTATGCCAATTCTAAGTATTGCCCGGTATAAACTATGGACACATTGTGTACGTGTAAAAACGTCTAAAACGATTTACGAAGAGGTGTATCCGTAGTGGGGCCCGGGCATAAGCTCTTTCCATATATAGTAACGCCTTCATTAGCTCCTGGACCGGTCGTAGAACACGCCTCTACCCGTTCCTCAGACGAGCCGATAAAATACTGGGGACCGCAAAATCTTCCCAAACACTACTCTATACCCCCCCCCCCCCCTCCATGATTTGAAATCCGCTTTTGCGTCTCGACACACCCTTTTTCCGTTGATAGTATAGCTAAATGCTCTTGATGACTATCCCTCCCTGCCGATGCAGAATCTCCGGGTACTGCGGAAGAAAGCAAGAAGCGGTGTCACAGCTGCTCCCAAAGATCGCCGTGATTGTTTGACACAGGATTTGCGTCGTTAAGTTTGAGTCGTTACGGACACGTTTCCTCTTTCTTCCTGAGGATCACTGGCGTGTTTTGGACTATATCAAGATAACCCTCATCTAAGTCGTTACTAGGCACGAGTGTCATATCATCTAGTAGCCTACTGCAGTTCGGAAGCATCCTTATGGGCAACTTAAAACTCGAAAGAAGAAAATCAGATATTTTTTTTTTAGCTAGTATCGCTCGTGGGCAGGCAGATACACATAACTCATTTTTTCATGACAATGAGTTATGATCAAATCATTGAAACCGAGGCCAAGGCGCACATTTTGCTCTAGTCAGCGGATCTCTAGCATGCATAGAGACTGAGATACAGTTAGTGTAAAGTGCAGGTTAGTGCAGGGGATGCGGCGAAATGCGCTTGATCTTTAGCCTCTTGAAAAATAAAAAAAATTGAGTTACGCGTTTCTGCCTGTCCACCAGCGATATATAAAAAGTAAAAATTACAGCTAAATACTTGACAGTAGGCTATCCATTTCTTACAAAGACATGTCTTGGGTTTTGTATGTCATTTCTAGCTAAAAATGTGTTTACATGAAGAAATGGCGTCTCCAGTAATCTTGTGTATTAACCTTGACCCATATTGAATAATTTATTAGTGGGCAGGACTGACTGACTCGCCGTCACGGCTGATTTAGTTTATCTTAGTTCTGAATAGGTTAATGGTTTCTCCACCATTTTTCGCCACATACTTTAATTCTTTAAAGTTTGCAGCCCTACGTCGGAGGAAAAAGGAAATGCTACAGATGTAGAGCAGACCACTGACAATATTCGACAGGGAACGCCATAGAACGACAACAAACTCAATCGAAACACCGCAAAACAAAAATGTTGCCACACGTCGGGCATGCACAAACTTTCTGTCACCAGGGTTGCCAAGAGCTCGACTTATGAAAGTGTCACAATTGCTGACAAAAAGGTGCTTTTTGACGCCTCGAATTTTTGTTGCGCACTCCGTTGAGCACAACGCGCAAAATGCGAATAATTGGTAATAACTGAATTTGTAACAACGTTTTTCAAACCATTTCTTAACTGTTACAGCACAGTTTTGTAACAAAGAGCGTGTTCCATCCTACTTACCGTAGTTCCTACGCATGACGTCCGAATTCTGGCTTTTTGCAGTCAAGGCTGGAACGATTTTTCTATTTTCCAGCGGAATATTATGCCACGGGTGAATCCGACCAATCACGTGACAGAGATTCGTGGTTACTACGCTTACCACGCTCCCGAGCGTGTTAAGCAAATAGTTCGGTGTCAACCAGAGACAAAATGTGTCAAAAAGCACCAAAAGTGTCACATTCGGCAACACTGTCTATCACCCGGGTGTCGAAAGCACATAGCTGAACATCCAGATTCTCCATGTGAGAACGCTGTCAGTTGGAAAGTCTATCCATGTAATTTCGAAGAAACTGCTCAAAATGATGTTGCGAAGCGATGTGCGCCGGTGGGTTAAACGAGAAATCTCCTCGATGTTTCTTTGTTTAAAGCGAGATTGGAGCGATACGTCAAGGTAAGAGATAAAACTGAAAGGATGGATCAATACCAGTGGAAGGAGTTGAGGGGCGGGGTCTGCGACGACATTGGGGATTAGGTCAATTGGTTAGAAAGAAAGACAGCCATTTATGTGTGACGAAACCTCAGCACGCTTAACTACGATAATTAAGCGAGTAAGAAACGTACTGCGCAATTCAAAGAAGACTTGCACTTCAAGCCAGCCCCCCCCCCTACCGTCTGGTTTGAGTGGGAGGTTGGTCCCCTACAAGACAAGCGGAAAGTCTACCCAGCTTCACATGAGTAGGCCTACCTGTAGAAATCTGGGGAAGGTGACAGGAAGGGTGCACGAAAGGACCAGGATGGCTGGCCAAAACACCAATTGCACTTCCTGGCTGAGGGCAGAGAAACTGGCATCGGCACCGCTAGTTATGGTGCTGGTGCTGATACTTATCCCTCCTCCCGCCAGAACTCTCACCACAATTCCCGAGATCATTTCGGACAAATGAATGGTTTTTCAATGGTTTCTGAGCTGAAGTTCTCCCTGCCGTCTTATTTGTATTATTACATTTATTGTCTTTATTGCAGTTATTGTTTTATGGTAATTTTTTGCGTTTTGTGTGTCTTCTTTGTGTGAGGTTTTTTGTGTGAATATTTGTTGCCATGGCCGTCGGGCTGCTCAGCAATCAATAAATATCTATTGTGTCATCGTGTAATGTAAATGTATGATTCGGCTCTAAATTGTGGGGTCGCCACCGTATCACAGGCGAAAGATTAGCGGGGCGGCACCAGTTCAGATTTGTTTGTTTTTCTTTATTAGAGCACGCCTCAAATTACGCTGTTCTTTTAAAACCAACTCATATCTAAGTATCGTGGAAATCAACATTTTTCTCCTACTGAAGTACAATATTAACTGAAAAAACGCATTAACATTCACTTCCTTCAGGTTGCAGCTCGCAAGGGGCTGATCTTTTGCTCAACATCTGAACGAGGTCTGGCGACGCCAGGATTCTTATTTTTTTCTTGGCCTCTATGAATCTTCACCGAACAATCAGCAATGCAATATATTTGAGTTTTACATATCTAATGTAATTAAGTTCATGCTTGCAAATATTTTGTCCCGTTTAATTTTTTATTTTAATTTTTGCTCGGAACTGGTTGCTATGTACGACAAGATCTATGTTTCATGCCTGAAATCTTGACTTCCAGCCGAAGCAGAGGAGAATTTGGATGGCCAGGTTTTAGTACACTCTCTGTATGCTTAAACTCGCAACAAGATGCCAAACCTATACCACATAGTCTTGCAGCCCGAGGAAACCTGGTCAGTTCCTAAGTAAGAAATCCTACGAATCTGAACAGCCCTTTGTGAAACGCCTAAGAAAACAGAAGTTCGTCATTTGAAATGGTAAGTGTTTAAGAACTATCCTATTTTCGGCTCAGACTAAAGCTTCACGGACTTTAGAAAGCGTGAGAAAGCGGCCAGCAGATCGTTGTTCGAGTCCTAAGTTGCCCCAGTTCATGAACTTTCCCAATTTCAAGTCAACTGTTTCAAGCCCCCTTTAATACAGGCTATAGTCTGATCAATGAGCGACCTGCGAGGATGGCACCGGCGCTTCAGAATATCGATTGGTAGGAAGATTAGACCGCCGTATCGTCAAGAACAAATAATCAGATAGAACTTCTGTCTTTAGTCGCATGCAGCGACTATGAAACCCCGACAAAGCTGAGCGGACCTAGAAGGATTTACTCTAGTTGATACCCGTATATTCCTCTTCCGTCTTCACCGTTGCTTACCCCACAAGAAATACTAGCTGCGTTCGTTGCACTCCGGGCTGTCTCTGGTGGTTAGTCACCAGTGTCCGGTTCGTCCCTTAAAACGCGTTTTTTTTGTTCACCTGTGAGTTGATGAAAACTGGCTAACTCCTCGCTGAAGCCGGGCTCACGAGCAGGTTCTGGTTAGTCCGCACCGGTGAGATAAAACCGGACACTGGTTAGTTCAAAAACGGGTTATAAAGACTGGTGAGAAGTCACCGGTGGATGCAAAAACGGCTTATAAAAAAAACCGGACACCACCGGTGAGAACTCCCGTGACAAAGGACGCAGCTACTGAAGGAGGCAAGCAGGAGGCGTACTCCGCGCGCCGACCAGCTCTGGAGCGCGTCCATAGAATCAATCAGCTTTGACTGCTAGATTTCTTCTTCAGCGACTTAACAGCGATATTCCTATTTATAGAGGTAATGAAACATGATGTGGCGCGAAGCTAGTAACCTCCGCTCATTTGCATCGGGAGTCGGCCGTATTTTACTCGACTCAGCATGTTTGTATTACCGAGATGGTGGACAGCAGTTCTATCTCATTATTTGTTCTTGGTATCGTGTTATAATCGTGAAATTACTTGTTCATATAAACTTAGCTTGTCCATGTCAACTTGGCAATAAGCAAGGCGGCACACTTCTTAGCTGGTCACCCAACTTGGGCGTCATATAAAACCTTGACTTTCGTGATTTTCTTCAATTAGTCTTTGCAACAGGCACAGGACCGAATAAGAGCCTTGAAGCAGAATAATTATCAGGCAAAGAAGACGCCTCAAAACTTCACGAGGTTACTGCGATCCAAGATTCAAGAGCCTCTCAACATGAGTAACGTATGCCTCTGGAGAAATTCCCAAGGCATCCCAAGAAAGTGGAGCAGAAAGACAAAGAGAGGATCTTCGGGATCGAACCAAGACATTCCATATCTTAAATCTCGAACCTTTTGTCATATAAGTGGCCAGCTACAGATTTAGGGGCGTGGCAGAGGAGAAAGGTTGACAAAACCAAAGAGTCCGGACACGTCTGAGCTGTTAAGGGTCATCATCGGTAACATATTCTAGCGTTTAGCTAACGAGCTAATATCCCTGCCGGTCCCCAGTGTTCGAAATATATTGTTACGTAGTGTTTTTTCAAACTGAAGGGCCTGAACCTGATTTGTAAAGGTATTGCTTATTTCCTCATATTTCACATTTCCTGAATATGGGATCAGAAACAGTCAACTGAAAGACAAAAATATCTTTCATACTGTCTTGGCATTCTTCTATTCCTGCAGAGCTCTCTGATCGCCTAGAAAACGTCCGAAAGAGAGCAGCGAGAATCATTCTGGGAGATTACATACGAAGAGACTCTCATTAAGCTAGGCGTTCCCAAATTGACTGACCGCAGAAATACCCTTTAAACAAAAAAAAGTGTAGCAAAGATTGTGTGTTTTCCCCGGATCCCCTCCCAATGTCCGTGCGTCGGCCGGAGAGGAAATCTGGCAATCTTTTTTTTGCCGTATCCTGCCGATTAATCGATTCAACCACTAGACAGCTTTATTACAGCATTTGTTTCAGGTCACTTCCCGCAATGTGTATCAGTTAATTTGTTGTTGACTGCTTCGACGATATCTCCGAGTTTTAAGCTTGGTTAAATAAAGATAATTGATTTTAATTTTTATTTATCACGGTACAAGTCGCTTACAAAAATTCTATCTTTAAAGTTTAACTGAAAAGCGAGCTTCATTTTGTATATTTTTTGTTTGAATAGATTGACAGATGGATAGATATTTATTAAAGCTAAAGCCCTAATGGGCAATGTTTAAAATAATGATTTACTTTGACTTTCTTGAGAGATTAATAAAATACATTTGGAGTGAATGGAAGGGGAATGGATGAAGAATGGATGTCTGGTGTAATGGGGAATAACTGTTTTGGAAATATAAAAGAGCTGGTGAGGTTCCTCACGGTAGCCCTGGCCCATAGGAATAAGTGCCTATACGAGTTAATATTTTTGTGTGTTGGTGTGTGTGTGTGTTTTTTTTAATATTTATTTGCCATGGTGTTGACTCTTAGCGCAAATAAAATCTTATCCTAAGGACGTCCTCCCAACAAAACGGCTCCATAACTGAACCAGGAATTATAATGGGGCTGCCCCAGCGATGGCTTTTTGAGGCCTCATTTGGTTCGTAGTCGTCTTAACCTTATTTGTCTTAGGGCACAGTTATTTAAAATGTTATTATAATATAACTTTTCTCGAACAGATATGCAATGCATAACTCCCTATGTCCCACAGGAAGTTATTTTATGACAATTTCTTTGAGGAGGATGTTACGACCTCGTATCATCCTCCAGAGAGGCTGATACGAAGCCGTAGCAGCCTCCGCAGAAGTTCATCGAGCAGTTTTTCCTCGAATACTGAATTCATCGAGCACTCTTCCTCAAATAGTGAAAAGCAGAAGCTGACAAAACAATACTTTAAAAATACAAAAAAATAAAACAATAAGTAAAATAAATGTTGAAAAATTACAGAACATCTTACTCCCTTAGACAACCAGCCTATGCCCTAGGTCATACCTTATCACAATCAAATTTCCAATGAAAATACAGCTTGTCAACTGAAACAACATCCTACTTTCCAAAAAGGTATTTAATGAGCACTTAAACCTGTCTTTGAGTGAGGAAAGATATATTATAATTTTCAAAGACCACGTGATACCCAGTGTTGCCACCTTTTTCTGAAGGAACCTGTGACTTTTGGCTGCAAAATCTTGTTAAATTCTGGAGCCTACGAAATTGGGCCTTATGTACCAACTATTAGCTAGAAATCTCGCTTTATCATCTTTAGGATTATATGCCTAAGCTTCATTTCTCGATTAACTGTCAAGAAGTAAGGATCCTGTCGCAGAACCCGGGCTCACTTTTCGAGGAAGTCCAGAAAAATATCACAATTCTGCAACCACTGGCAACACTGTTATCGTTAAGCACGTTTTCGCCTGATTTCAAATTTCTTGAGCGAAGCAATCTAATCTTCTGCAAAGCTGTCGCTATCAAATATACTAAACGCGTGTGAACATACTAAAAGCAAAGTCGGAATTTATTTACACCCTGGTCACACTAGGCTCAAAAACGGCACAGATTTGAGGAACAGAGTCAACTTTTGTGCGCAGATTCGTGAAATGGTGTGGTGTCACCCGTGAGGATTTGAAACAACAATATTCAGCATCTGATGAATTTTCTTGATTCTTTTTTAGCAACCCCGAAAAGCTCTTTTTTCTTGGATCTTGTGTTCGACAGATACTTCGGTGCCGAATTATGCGAAGAAAAAAGCCTAGTGTAGTTTGACCAAGCTCTTAGGGAGTACTTCATCAGTTAAAACAGAAAAAAACATGACTTTCTGTTATAAAGCAAAATTTTAAAGCAGACTGTAACTGTCGATACCTGTTTGAAAAATATAATAGTTAACATACCTCCATCTCGGTTGATATCGGAATAACAATCTCGACGGCCATTTAAAAATATCAACCTCGCTACGATCGGCTGATATTTTTCATAACCTGCCTCGCCTTCGGCTCGAACAGGTTATTTTCAATGGCCGTCTCCTTGTTATTTTCCGATATCAACCTCGATGTCTGAAGTTAACCTTTAATAGACTTCTGCCTTGTGATCCTTTTCCGGAATAGTATTCTCTGAGACTCCTCTACAAAGACATTGTCGTCTTCTTTTTGATCAATTATTTATGCTATCTCTCAGCGAGAATTATTCTGAACAAAAAACTTCAGTGTTTCGCACCGTGTTTTTCTCCAGCAGAAACTGTACCGTGTACAGAACAGAATTTCGAATGTCATCTTCACTACTGCAAGAGAAAGCAATTGCCAACTTTTTCAAAAGTCAGCAAAGCCAGCGGAAATATGAAAACTGGTGCAAAAAAAAATAAAAGCCAAGGGAAATGAAGTAGAGACACCGTGAGCTTGACCGAGGGGTTGCTCATTCTCCACCACTAGTGTATACCTCGGCGCGCCACTGGCACGCCACCTGCATGCCATCGCGCCGCCAGTATGCCACCGCACCACGTTTCTGGGAGTGGGCAAACCCCTCGATCTATCGATTTACGAGAGAATTCCTTATTCAGTCGAAGGTGACTGCGAACCACATACGGAAAATGGCTCCAGCGATATTTTTGCTAATCTTAGCAAGGGTCCTTGTCAGACTGTAGCCAGAAGAAGAAAACGCCAACTGTCTTAAAAAGAATCGTGCCTCAGGAGCTTCTTTCGCGCCATCTACAAACTTGAGTCTGCAACATGGCAAAGGCCGCTGTGGCGTCAGTAATCACATATATCTTTTGGGTCTTATTTTGCAGGACATGTTGCGAGTATTTTAATAGCATAAATATGTCGGTAAAGACCGGAATAATTTGTCTCTATACGCTATTCCAAGTTTTGCCTTATTACTTAATTTGGAAACCAAGCCTAGGTTGGGTGGTTCTGCATTTCATTAAAGGACCTGTCTTACCTATAATAGTAACACAACCTACTTCCATGATCACTCCATATACTTCTAAAGCTGTAGAGCCCAATTTCGTACGGTACATTCTAACCCCTCTTAAAAAACTACGGTGATTTTCTCACTTGCCGTGTTTTGCTACCTCCGATGTGTATCACGCTGTCGAAGGTCGTCTGCGAGAAGTTTTTCTATCAGAAAAACCGGTTATGTAAATTGTTTCCCTGTTTTCGCTATACGACAACGGGTCTCGAAAAAGGGTTAAAACAGCCCAACCGTGGGTTATTCGTTGAAAGCAGAGCCTAATTTTAAAGTATTCAAGTGTTTTACAATACTGTAAGTTAAGAGTAAATAGTGCGAGGGGTCCTTTAAGTGACAGGGATCCTAAAACACAGATGCTTTAATCTTAACTTCTGCACTTTTCGTAGTAGCATACATTTAGTGGAAGGGCTAAACAGCTGTAGAAGGGCACGTCATTTATGTTCGGTTTGGTTCGACTTCTAGCCACATAAAAGCTAGCCAAAGCCGCCAGAATTAAAGCGAATAAAAAAAAATCGCCTGTTGCGCTCAGGGTAATTTTCAGTGGTTTCAACATGCTGTTGTGAGTGACATTTCGTATTATCTCTTAAAAATCAACGGTAGCCTAATATGTCGTTAATCTCGTGCGGTTTTCCAACCGTCGTGCTATATTTCACATCCATTGCTTCTAATCAGTGTGGCTCTTAAGCCTAGCTGGAGCATCGGTCGTCTGTTCTGAGCCTCCTCTCCCCCCCCCCCTCCCTTCAACTCATCCAGTTGGAAACGTTACTGCTGTTAATTCGGAAAGGATTCTGGCCTGATAGTTGGAGGATTTAAACTATAACCTCGACTTTAACTCAACCAGCACATGGCGTTCTTCACTGTTTCCTGGCTAAATATTGAAAAAAAAAATAGCTTCGATGTGTTTTTGTGTTTAATTTACATACTCCGCTTTTGAAAATGGCGGGTCATAGATAAATTACTTACTTACTAAACTTTACTAAACTTTCGCGAGGGATTTTTTTCTATATTGCTGATCGCTCGTAGCCGTATTTACTACGTACCCGCAGCTGTTTCGCTATGATCGAGCCAAGACAAATCTATGAGCTCATGCGACTTGGGGATCATGAATATATATCGTTTGGTAAAAAGTTTTTTTTTCTTCTTTTCGGCTAAGGGTGCTAGCAATTCATTTTGAAGCAAAACCATGGTGGCACAAAGATCATGGGCCCTCGGAGATTATGAAATGCATCGTTTGGTCAAAAGTATTTTTTGTTCACTTTGCGGTTAAGATGCGAACTTTAAGAGAGCTAGGAATTAATTTCTATGCAGTACCCTTGAGGCAAAAATGATCATGGGACCTTGGGGATCATGAATATATATCGTTTGGTGTAAAGTCATTTTTTTTACTTTTCTGCTAGGGTGCAAGAAATTCATTCTGAAGCAAAACCATGGTGGCACAAAGATCATGGTCGCTCAGAGATCATGAAATGTATCGTTTGGTCGAAAGTAATTTTTGTTCAGTTTGCGGTTAAGATGCGAACCTTAAAGTTTAACTGAAAAGCCAAATTATTTTTATACGTTTGATATGAATACACTGAATTATTTTGATTCATATAAGGGATTTTTGTTTTTTACGTCGCGTATTCTAGTAGTGACGTTCGGAATCTCCGCTGGTTGCACGACAATTAACTTTACGCGCGAGTCGCGGAAAATTTGAATGTCTGCAAAAGCGTGTGTTTCAATGGCTAGCAAAGCGAAGATTTTGAAATGTTCGATTCCAGATTGCAGAATCACATCCAAAGATAGCCCTCTGTTCTGTGCTACACCGAATAGGCTCCTTTGTGGAAGGACACAGTCAACAGAGAATTTGGCCAGCATTCCACCAAGTTGATTGGCAAGTTCGAGTTTTCAACTGGTCATGTTCTTCCTTCGTGGCGAATGCCAAGTTCTTCCTCGTCACTTTCACTTCCCATGTTACTATCATCTTCCTGGCTTGAAGAATGTAAATCCGCCATGACTTGTTATTTACGGCAATTGGCTGC
The DNA here is from genome assembly GCA_030848855.1 of Branchinecta sandiegonensis. Taxonomy (NCBI): domain Eukaryota; kingdom Metazoa; phylum Arthropoda; class Branchiopoda; order Anostraca; family Branchinectidae; genus Branchinecta; species Branchinecta sandiegonensis. The sequence continues at coordinate 9,170,001 of JAUPMV010000003.1, read as the reverse complement.
CACTGCAGTTGCTAAACTTTTCAATCATAGAGCTACTTCCGTATAGAGGTACAACAGTTACGGAAGAGAAATTACGTCAGCTAAAATTCAAGAATCGTGGATAAAAAAGTAACGAAGTAACGCGTTTTTGTCGGTTCTTCTAGCCTAATTTAGTAAAAAATATGATGGGTAATCAGACTGTCGTACCTTAGCCCTATTCTGTTTAACTTTTAAGGGAGCTAGAAATAATTTCTATGCAAAACCCTTGAGGCAAATTGATTATGGGCTCATGGGGACCATGAAAATGTATATTTAGCTTAAAGTATTTTTATACTTTGCGATTAAGCTGAGTACTTTAAGCGATGGTCGTATATGGGAACTGACATCTAAGCCGGTCTTGTCAAGTCTCTAATGTTCAAGCCAAGTTTCATCGTCCTAGTACATCTGGAAGTACCTTAGCTCGCGATCACCGGAATTCTGCCCCCCCCCCCCTCCAACTTCCCCCACAGTGCCCGAATCCGGTCCGGTTCTGCCACTGATGTATCTAAGGCTCGTGCTTGTTCTTCCCACCAAGCTTCATACCGATCATGAAATGTATCGTTTGGCCAAAAGTAGTTTTTGTTCACTTTGCGATTAAGATGCGAACTTTAACGGAGCTAAACATTAATTTATATGCAAAACCCTTCAGGCAAAAATGAGTATGGGCTCACGGGGACCACGAAAATATATATTTAGCTAAAACGTATATTTTTATAGTGTGCGATTAAGATGAGTACTTTAAGGGATGGTCGGATCTGGGAAGTGAAATGTCTAATCCAATCTTGTCAAGTCTTTAATGTTAAAGCCAAGCTTCATCGTCCTAGCACATCTGGAAGTACCTTAACTAGCGATCATCGGAATTCCGGATCCCCCTCCAACTTCCCCCACAGTGTCCAAATCCGGTCCGGTTCTGTCACTGATGTATCTAAGGCTTGGGCTTGGGCCACCAAATTTCATACCGATCTACTCTAAGCGTGTCAAAAGATTTTCGCCCCCCCCCCCCCAGATTCATCAGATCCTATCCGGACTTGAAATGGAACGTTTGTGAGGTCTTTCTAAATATCAAGTTTCATGAAGACCCCATCACCCGTTCGAAAGTTATACCATACCTCAAGATTCGGGAGTCCCCCTCCTTCCACTCCCCCAACGGTGGGAACTGACTATTTTATGCCAATCTTGTCAAGTCTCTAATTTTCAAGCCAAGTTTCACCGTCCTAGCAGACCTGGAAGTACCTTAACTCGTTATCAGCGGAATTCCAGACCCCACCCCTCTAACTCCCCCCACAGTGCCCGAATCTGGACCGGTTCTGTCACTGATACATCTAGGGCTTGTTCTTCCCTTCAAGTTTCATTATAATCGCTCCACTCTAGCCGTATCAAAGGACTTCTGGTTCCCTCCTCCGACCCCCCCCCCCCCCCCCCCCACATTCCTCGGATCCGGTCCGGACTTTAAGTAGGACATCCGAGAAACGAGGCATTTTGTTTGATTAAGATCCGATCACCCGGTATTATAAATACCTCAAGATTCCGGATTTCCCCTCCCTCCACTCCCCCCACGGTGGTCGGATCGGGGAAGTGACTATTTTAAAGTTGGTTTGGTCCGACAGACAGACCGACCGAAAAGTGATCGGTATATGCCACTTGAGTGAAGCTGTAAGTCCCATAAAAACTTGATCGGACTCAAATGTCATCAGATTTACCGGCCAAGTCCAAACTGAAAACGAATCGTGTTTCCAGCTACCTTCACGCCATCTGGGAACTTGAGTCTGCAACAGGACAAAGTCCGCTAGTTGGCAGTAACGCCAGAAGGCTTGGCCATAATCATTCCCCAAGTCCTTTCGGTAAGAAGGCTAGGAGATAAGCTTGGGAAACACAATCCGGTTTTTGGCATTATTTCTGAAATTCAGCTCAAAAAGAAAATGCGGAAAAGCTAGTCAGAAAACAAGAGCTACGAGCTCATATGGCACTTGTTACGAGTAGGTGGTACAAGAAAGTAGATGAGAATGTCAAAAAATCCCCCCCTTCAACCCTCCTAGGACTGGACCTAGAAATAAGGTATCTAATTTTACCCGAGCCTGAGCATTTCCGGCATCGCCCTTGGATAATCTAGGGCAAATGTTTTACCGTACTCATTTGATTCCTAGGAGTGCCCCAAGATTTCCGGTTCTCCCTTCCAGCTCCCCCCGAAGTCACCGGATTGTATGTGGATCGAGTGAGACACCAGGTCTTTCCAAATACCAAGTTTCATTAAGGTCGGATCACCCATACAAGAGTTATAGATACCTCAAGATTTCGGATTCCCCCTCCCTCCAGTCCCCCCACGATGATCGGATCATGTAAACGCCTATTGTCAAGTCGGTGTGTTCAAGTCCCTGATATGCCAGCCCAGTTGTATCGTCCTAGTACATCTGGAAGTACCGAACTCACGGATCATCAGAAATCCGGACCCCCCCCCCCAAACTCCCCCCATAGTGCCTAAATCCGGACCGGTTTATGTCAATGATTTATCTAGGACTTGAGCTTGCTCTTCCCACCGAGTTTCATCCTGATCCATCCACTCTGAGCGTTTCCCAAGATTTCCGGTTCCCCTATCTGGCTCCCCCCGAAGTCACCGGATCCGGTCCGGATTTTATGTGGATCGTCTGGGTCCCGAGGTCTTGCCACATACCAAGTTTCATTAAGATCCGATCACGCGTTTAAGAGTTATAAATACCTCAAGATTCCGGATTCCCCCTCCCCCCACTCCCCCCACGATGCTCAGATCGGGGAAGTGACTATCTCCAACTTAATCATTTGAGGTCCCTGATATGCCTGCCAAGTTTCATCGTCCTAGCCTATGTGGAAGTGAGCGAACTAGCAAAACCAGGACCGACAGACCAACGGACGGACAGAAAACTGCCATAAAAACTGGTCAACGTGTACAGGACTTCAGCTTCTGAGGAGATTCCCGATTCCATGCACCCGCTGTTGTATGAAAGTCAGATTTCAGGCTTTAGAACCTCACAAAGCAGACGCCATCTTTTCATTATATCCACCCAACCATGAGTCGACTATTCGGTTTCCGATCTCTGAGCCCCGATACATACTACGCTCTTTTTACACCCACCAAACTTCAACGCCTTATCACATGCCATGCATTAGTGAACCTTAATAGAAAATATTTGTAAGTGTCTTATGATTGTTTTATACTTCTTTGTCCGTTTTTACTGCACTTATGCCCTTGGGTAATGTGTCATAAACCATTCATTCATTCATTCGTATATCGTATTGTGTAGGTGCTATGTCAGAACAAGCTCAGGATCACCAGAAAAGATCGGGGATTTTGCACGTCACATGGGATGCGGACATTCTTAGGAGGAACGCACGCGCCAACCACTTTGCTGCTGAAACCAAACTCGGATACAGCCTGGTTTTACGAAAGACCCCCCCCCCCCCCCAAGAATCCAAGAAAGAAACACAAATTTAAGAAAAGTGCAATAAAACAACTAAGATCGATTCATCACCAGATGTTAGAAAGCTTTCTCACCAATAGATAGCAGATTAGATAACAGAACACATATAGGTTGAGACTAACAACGGTTTACAAATTTAGCATCTGAAGCTTCTTCTGGATCTACCAGCTGAGCTCACACCTTCTTTCTAGAAAGTGTCTTGCATTGCTGTAGTTTTGTACGGCAAACTCCGTCAGAAGTTGGATAAAGTTTAGCACAACGAGCTAAATATCCATAATGATCTGGAAAATTCCGTCATATATATATTAGGATCCTTTTGAACGATATAAAGCAGTCCAACACTCAACACAAGGACACGCATCCTTGTGTTAAATGTTACTGACCTAGAAAGACGAAAGTTTGTCAAACGGCGGACAAATTCTCGTCTGGTCAGTATATCATGTGTTGTCAGATAGCCCCCTACAAGTATTCCCTCAGCATTTGTTGAGTTGAACAATATCCGACAAGCTAGTCCCTTCAAGTGTGTGTGTTTTTTTTTGACAAAAATAGAAGTGATTTGTATCTCACTTATTTTATTATGCCGAAAAGGTCAAATTCAGCGGTAACGCTCTGGTCTTCGGTTGTTCAAGAAGTTTGTAAATCAATCTGTGCCGCCTATGGGCGCATCGTCCCCAACCGGGGGCGCTATAATCGTAAAGCTTTGGGAAATTTGTACAGCACCTTCTGCGCTCCTTCTATACTATTTCGTTCTATTGTCACTCATGTTCTGCGAAAGAAGGAGATTAAAGAAAAGAGATCATGTTACTTTAAATATGCAAAACACCTGCTCCGCTTGTCGAAATTTTGTCATAACCATACATTGACGGAGAAGTTCAAAATTCAAGATGCAAGTGCCCTTTTGGATATTTCCTTGTCGCTATCAGAAATCATGTACAACAGGGCCCAACTAGCGCACGACATTATCCACTGCTTCCTCGCCGAAGATTGAAAACTAAGTGTCTTTTTCTGTGTGTTTATGTGTTTTGTTTATTTTCTTTCATTTACTCCGCTTTTTCAGAATGCCGGGTTATAAATAAATTACTTACTTCCTTACAGTAATTCTGAGTCGTCATATTACACACCCCACTGGTGAAACTGTCTAGACAGAAAGTCGAAGGTGCGATTGAAACTGCTCTGAAACTTAGGGAAAGTAAGGGCTTACTTGCGGTGAAAGCATTGAGAAGTACTTCTGTCCACTCTCTCTTCTATACAGGTAGTAAAGTTTTCCTGGAATTTTCTTAAAGTTGCATGCAACATGATGGAGGTCGTTGCCTTGCCTGGCGTCTTCCAGGATCCTTTTGGCCTGTTCTTGGAGAAAACGAATCTGCTCGGCAATTACTTGCAGCTTGTTCGAAGCATTAGCTTTTGTGAAGTTATCAGCCTAGGAAAAATATGCATGTGAATGAATGTATCAATTTAAAAACAATCAAATTTGGCCACAAGAGGGCCTAGACGGAGCAGAAAAAAAAGGAGAAACGTGACAAAAGTACAATCTAATGCAACATCGGAATACATGTCTCAATAACAAAAGTGAAAATTACGATAATAGCATATTAGGGTTCATATTACAAGCGAGGCAGAAATTTGGGTAACGAAAGCAGAGAAATTGGATTTTTCAAATGTCTGCTAAAGTTAACAAGCTTCATACAGATTAAATGTAGAGGAGATATGGAAAGACTACCGAGTTATATTATTGTGGTAGCAGTGACCATCTAAGGGATCGTTTACTTCCGAATTCTAAATTACGAACTTTCAATCAATCAATAGTTACGTTTTGCAGATACCATGGTATCTGATACCACGGTCTAAAGTCGTTTTCGCAGTTACCGTGGTATCTGATATCACGGTCAAAAGGCGTTTCTGCAGTTATCGTGGTATCTGGCCCGACCGTGGTAACTGATCATGGTATCTGAAACGTCATCTCACTTTCATCAAATTCCGTCAAATTGGTGAGAAAGAAGTTTAGCACTTAGTGATGTAACTGGATACCAGTTTTTCTTTTGGGATGACATCGAAAACTGCAATTTCGGCAATAGTCGTTTTTGCAGAGCAACCGTGTATCAGATACCACGGTACCTGCAAAAACGACTAATTGCAGATTAAGTTACCGTGGTAACAGATACCATGGTTTCTGCAAAAACGCAACTAATCATTTTTTTTTTATTTCGGTCTACAGACAATACGAATAAACCAGTTTAGCACTTAGTGATGTAACTGGATACCAGTTTTTCTTTTGGGATGACACCGAAAAGTGGAATTTCGGCAATAGTCGTTTTTGCAGACCAACCGTGTATCAGATACCACGGTAGCTGCATAAACGACTCATTGCAGATTTAGTTACCGTGGTAGCAGATACCATGGTTTCTGCAGAAACGCAACTAATCATTTTTTGTAATTCCGGTCTACAGATAATACGAAAAAACCGCAATGGGTGTAGAAAGATTAATACAGTAGACTAAAAGCAAAAAAATACCTATTATCATCTAAAAAGTTCATTAAAACATCCATGACTCTTTTCCTCCTAGTTCCGTAGACGCCAAGTATGCGACCTTTCACAGCTTACACCCTTTCCAAGGATTTGTCAACTAAATTCATCCTGACGTCACCGCAATATTTTTTTTTTTTATACGGAGCTCTTCCGGCAAATAAAGCGACGCCCGAAATTCCCTGAGACTGCTCAGAACGGGGGGGGGGGGGGGGGTATTGCTTAGGATTGTAAGATTTTGCAATTTCGCTGATTCTGGAACTGTTTCAAAGAGTCCCAAGGGGTTCATGAAGAATCAAAGTCGCACTTACATCCATTATCAATTTATATTCTTTTCGCATTTATTCTTTTTAGTAGTTCCCATCCCTCACTAGAAGACACTGATGCAGAAAGTTCACATAGTGGTTTGCATGGATATTCGATGTCAGTGCTTCTTGTGCTGCATTCATATTCCCCTCTGAGCCTCTTCCCTTCCCAGTTGAACCTTGTGTATTCACTTGTAGTCGCTCTGGACAGATCTGACGATCAAAACATGACATAGTACGTGTATGGAGCATATGATGGTTCTCTGAAAAGCACATTCATCAACCACAGAAGCCCAAAACGCGTAGCAAATGACAGTCGAGCAGGAGCCGGACCTTGAACTCTAGTCTGGCGTTACCCGATATGCATCAGTGATGATCATTTTTCAACGTCATGAGCAACTTTTGTTCTGACCCTTCGCGTCTCCCAATTGTGCTGACAGCGAGTAGAAATAACCCAAGCAAATCTAGAACCCTGTTCTACTTTTCCTGGCATTAGGTAACATTACAGAGTAGATTAAGCCCATACCTTCTGGATTTCATGGGCCAGTTCCACTAAGTCGGTGGCTCCACGTTTCCGTGACCTATTGGGATCCACAATAGGGAGGTTGGAGTTTGTTTCAACAAGAGGAACTAAAAAACAAGAATTAATATCTCATAGCTGTTACCAAGAGTGGCAAAGGGGTCTCTGATCCTTAATCATCGAACATTATTTAAACAAGGCTAACCAAACTCTCATGGTTTCTAATTAATAATTCCCATCTTACAAATTAATAATTCCCATCCTACAAAGAGGGTTACAAGTAGCTATTTCAGCTTCACATTTAACTATATAAAATACAAAATTATAGCAGGTCTAGGGTGCTTAAAAGCGACAGCCTCTCATTCGGGAAACCACGATCAGACCCAGCCCCAAAACTACACTAGGCTAACATTTTCTGCTTTGGCTCTCTAGTAATTTTCATCAGCCTGACTGGTTCATCACACGAGCCATAGCTCACGTGAATTAGCTCTAATCCAGTCTACCACAAATTTTTGGGACACCCTATGCTAACGCTGGATACCCTATGCCAAACTCTGGGTACCTTCTGGCTCCTAACCCTGATCTTCTCCGCTATAAAGGACTTCTGATTAGTTGACTTCTGAAACTCACTCAAATTCTTAATAGTTTGAGGGGTTAGGATATCAAGGTGTAGGATATCCAGCTCTGGGCATAGGGTATACCAAAATCAGGGACTTGTGGTGGACTGCTCTCACCATGCTGCACAAACATGAACAAGGAAAGGTACATAAAATTTGACTGACCATAACAGAGCCCCTTAATATATTTCTTGAAGACTGATTAGCTTAACTGGTTAGTCCACACTAGCTCTACCAGGCTTGTAAGGTTGATATAAGTTAGCAAAGTGAAAGATAAAAATGCTTCTCCTCGGGGAGATTCGAGAGTTTACTAATTTTTATTGTATAAACAAACTATTATAGACTAGAGTAGCCCAAATGGTCCGGAAGGTTGCATTCCCTTGCAAAGGTCCACAGGATTGAAAAGTTGGAGGTGCAAGTCTGGTCTGGTGAATGTAGTATTTTGTTATTTATTTTGTATTTATGGTATTGCGGATGATTACTCGTTATTTATTTAAGTTAAACTGTTTTTTTCATTGTATGTTGTTCCCGAGCATTCGAGATGCCTCTCTGCCGGGAAAGAAGTGTAATTTATTTCATTATTTTTACGTAAATATATAAACCTGAACCTGAACTAAACAAACATTTTAACACACTGTTATTATTCTCTAGACGTGTAGTCGGCACTTCTGACTGCATGAAAGCCCGAATGGGCCTGTGGGGGCAGTCAAGAACACGCGATGGGTATACAAGAACTTAAAATACCCTAACCCGATGAAAAATTTATCTCAAAATAGTAGTACGAAGTTGTACAAAAAAGTAGCATGCAGTACTAACTGATGCTACTACATGCTTCTACTTCAAGGCTACCGTGTTACTGCATACTACTATTAGCAAGACTGGATGTTACTATGGCAAGACAAGATGTTACTGGATACTACTACTTAAGATTGGACCAGTCTGAGGCACATTAAATGATAGTATTCTTTGCTATTTACATGCAACTTTTTCGTACAACTACCATACAACTATGCAGGCTACAAATTTTTCATCTGGAAGCAAACTGTGGGTTACCCTATGCCTAATCCTGGGCATCGTAGACCTGACCAAACCTGCAATAAAAGTAACAAATTATGTTTTGATGTTTTCTGAACTTCGCTCAAATCATCAAAAAACTATTCGGTTAGGGTACCCAGAGTTTGGCACGGGGTAACCCAGATGTGGCATACACCAATAATCAGGTTTTACTGTTTCAAGGTTCATTTTCAGACAAGAGGCATCACTTGGGGAGAGGGTCAAGCAGGCCATGGCCACCCTAGATTTCTAAATCTTCCATCTTGGGACTAATTTTCGTCCCCCTAAACAGGTTTCAAAAGGCAAAATTGTAAGGAATTTCACTTTTAGATTATGTTTGTATATTTCATAAACAAAGATTATTTTGCATGGGACTTACATTGTAACAAATGAACCAGAAATATTTTTTTTTAACTGAAGACGGGAACTCCAATGTTAGATGACATGGCCTCATGGTGAAAACCAAATAAGCTAGATGATAGAGATTTGATTTGATGGGGAAGATGCCCTATAGATGGAAACATTTATAACTAGGCCTAACGGACCGAAAGAGAAAAAGTTCCTTGGCTAGGATTTGAACCCAGGACCTTGGTTTTCTAGGCCAGTTCTCAACCACTGAGCTAAAGATGGACTTGTGAACATATTTTGCAAACCACTACAATAATCAGATAGAATTTTTTCTGGTTAATCTGTAATGGTACAAGTACCCTGTACCCTATAGGACATTATAACCTATACATTCCATGCACATGATATCTATCTAATCCTGTGCCATGGGGATGTGAACTTTTCAGATAAATTTTCCTTCAGGCGGGTCAGGTTCCTATGCTATGGCCCAATTCTAACTGAGTCTTACTATTGTAGTGGTTTGCAAAACTATGTTCTTTCACGGTACAATCGAAAACTACTTTAAATTTAGGCTACCACAAAAAGAGTTACTAAATTTTCAGTATTAGTAATAAACCTAGGATGGGGCACAGAATTGTTCTTTGAAACTACTAACATTAAACAGACTAAGCTTCTAAGGTTTGCTGACACGATACCGTCATTGTTGCATGGGGGCGGTGGTAAGTGATGTCCTCATTGTACCCCTGGGGGTTGGGAGTTATGCTTGGTACTTTTGCTTTTTGCTTTTTCTTTGCTTTAGATTGCTTGCACTTGTAGCATGGTTTGCACTAAGCTTTAGCTCCCCCCTGGATAGGAAATAGGAATGTGAAGTCTCCAGTGACCCAGGGCAGCCTCACATGATTGTGTTCATGCCCACGAATGCCACTCTCACCCTGCTAACCTAAGCTTACTCCACTCCAGCAAGGGCTAGAGGCCAGGCTGGCAGCTGGTGGTGGCCATGACGTGGACCCCTTGAGTTGAATTCATCAATGATGGAAACAGTTGCCTGCAAGGTTGCTTCAATCCAAGGCAATAAGCTCAGCTGAAAATGACTTAAATGCCTGTAAGGTCTCTCAGATCCAAGGCAATTAGATCAGAATCTAAAGAGTCGTTTTACTGACAAGATTGAGCTGGAATCCAGCAAAATGGCCAGAAAATTGCCCACAAGGTACAGGAAGATCCCGCAAATCAAGCAATAAAGAATTTTGAGGGAAATCCCCAATAAAAGAGGAGTGTTTTTATCAATTGTGTGTTTAGAGTGATGGTGAACATTTTTATCAATTGTGTGTTTAGAGTGATGGTTCACATGTTGACCATCAATTGTACTTGGAGTGATGGTTTATCATCAACTGTAGGCCTACCTTGAGGGATTGAGACAATGGACCATTTGTGGCCTGAGTTTCGGCCAGATTTTTTAGCCTACCGCACATAGTAATAATAGCCTAACCATTGTTGCCAGATTGTTGTAGTCCTATCTCTAGCTTACAGCAGCTCTATGCATGCTCCATGGTGCCTAGCTCTTATCTGCCTAGCTTGTTCACACAGGGCTGGAACAGCCGCTCAGCAGCTGATTTATGCGAGTAAATAGCTGTTGAAGAAATAAAACATCACCCGCAGATGTTCCAAATAGGCTCATATTTTCACAGCAGTCACCAATCTGGATAAACAAAATCCTTTGGAATGTGACCGCTGATGATTCTAGCAACAGTAAACAGACAATTAGGGGAATTAGGTCAAACTTGGCGAGTTTTAGGTCAATCCAGTCCAGCTTTTGTCATACCAATGTGAACATAACATGATTTTCACATTAAGCATCCTAGGATTACTAGATGATTAAGAAAGAAAAAAAAAAAATTCGAATTACAACAGCTATGTACTGTTTAAGTCTGATATTTGTTTTCGCTGTTTGTCTTTGCAAAAAAAAAATTCCATTCAACCATCACTGAAAAGTGACTGAACAGCACTAAATGATTGCATTCTGTTCTCGTATTATTTATATTTATCGTTAATTGTAATTTATGGTCTCATTTAAAAACACAAATATTTAAATGAATTTTATTTCCTTTTTAACTTAAAATTGCAGAGTCGCCTGAAATCTGTCAATATTCAATTTGTGACTTTTTTTCTACTTTCTAGTAAAGACTACAAGCCACCTATGTTTGACTTTGACAAGCTCACAAGATGTATTTGTTAACTTTAATACCCAGTCCACACTCAGTCACATCTGTACATAATTTGTTTCGTTAATTTGGTTATTACCCGCTCTTAGGTTTCTTCCTGGTCATACCAGGAACGAAGAGATTCAAGATGTATTACCACCATCATCACTCAAAGGTAAACAAATCTGGCTAAAGTCAGTGATCTGGTCTGTGATTGGTCCAAACACTCCAAATATATGTTTCAAAATGGCGTAGATGGATTTTCCATCTCGACTAGCCTATCTTACATTTTCAGCATCTTTTCTTCCTGATTTCGACTGTGAGACCTGCATAAGCCGGTGTTATTACCGGTGTTATTACCAGGTGTGGCTATAGTGGGACCCGGGCATAAATATTCTGTTACAAACATAAAAGGTTCTTCGGAATTAGGTTTTTCTTTTGAATTCACTTGTCAACCCAAAACAGTTGATCCAACATCTGAACAGATCAGCCGCTCTTTATCAGCTCTTTAGGCACTATTTTGGTCCTATGTGAAAAAGCTGTGAGCTAACAATTAATGGAGCTGTACTGCATGCAACGCAAATAAAGGTACCAAGTTGGGGCTGCCGAATGCAAATTCTGCTGAACACTGCATGTAAACCACCCTTTAACTTTTTTTATTAAGAATTTAGAGGTACATTACCAAGAGCAGTACTAGCAGCGTCGTATGCCATATCTGTAGCAAGTAAAATGCACAAAGCAATCGTCTCCAAATCCAAGCAATGTTATGCAACTGCAATGGTGTCGCGTGCGTGATAAATTTCAAACTTGCCACTGTTGAAGCAATCAGTGCTGCCAGCAGGGCTGCCACTCGAAGAAAATTAATGGTACTAATCAGAATGGCAAAAAAGTACTACTTTGAAAAAAAAGTACTACTTTCCAAAAATTTTGCGCGTTCGCGCAACACGCGCATGTCGATCCCATACATTTCTCTTTGGCTTATCACATAGTAAAAATATTTGAGACAGGTTTCGCTTGTTCATCTTTTCTTTGTTATTAAAAAACGGTCAATTTTCTCAGCATTTTCTTGGAAATCCCAGGCAAGTTTATTTCTAAATTGCGCCAATCGCATATTCGAATGAGGTGAGCGTAACCAAGGGCGTCACAAGTGCATTTTCGTGTGAGGGGGGTGAGAGAGCCAAATTTTTAACTGACCAACTGACAACTCGAGCTATGAAGTACATGACATTTGTACATGAAGTACAAACACTAGAAGGCAGCCCGAACGATGATTAGACAGCTACGGATACGTCAGCTAATCTTATTAAAGCTAGATTGACATATTGACAAGTTCAATTTCCAACTTGAGCCTGAAAGGACCTCAGCCATAAAGGGCCGGAATATAGCTCTAAAAAAATCAGCTAACGTATCCGTTTTTAACTATCAAACATGAATCGCAGTCAACTAAGCGAATAGTTTTGTCACCTCCTTTGTTTCCCTACGTAACAGAAATTAGTAGGTTATTATTTTACTCCCCGTTGTCTATTTCCCCAATCGTTACTTTTTATTTTGTTTGTTCTCAGTATTCTATATGTAATCCGACCACTTTCTAGTATATGTCGATAATTTTGGTTACTTATTAATGTATGTTTGACTCTACCACCTGCTATTCGGCTAGTCCGTAACTGGTGTTGAAATAAAACTGAATTGAATTGCTTTTGCGAATACCACTTGGACTGTCTTGGAGTATATTGCCCGGCACGATCCTGGCAGCAGCTTCTAATTACTATATCCAAGTCAAATGAAACTGAGCGCAGCAGGCGGAATTTTCAAGTTCGCATTATCTTTTCCTGCAAAATTCAACTGCTTCCTATCTATGGAGTACCAAATAGGACAAAATATTCCGAACGAGAAAATCATAGGTGAAAATCAGGAGTAAATATCACAGTAAAATGCAAATAAAATAGTTTCACGGTGCCGCAATATATATTACGCCGATAATCAATGGTAAAATTCACTGGGAAATATCAAGGGTGAAATTCACTAGGTAAAATTCAATGGTTCAATGGTAAAATTCACTAGGACAAATCATGGGGAAAATTCATTGGGAAAAATCCTTTGATATTTTCCAGTGAACATTACCTGTGATGTTTCCAAGTGAACGGTGAATTTTCTCTTTCATATTTCCCCATGAATTTTACCTGTGATATTTCCTATTGAATTTTACCACTGATTTTTCTTTTTAAGTTAGCGGAGCGGCACCGTGAAATTTCCCTTTGATATTTCCCCGTGAATTTTACTGTTGATTTCTCCTCGTGAAATTTCATCGAAATTGCGTGAATTTTTTCCTTGATTTTCCCAATGAATTTTCCCCATGATTTGTCCTAGTGAATTCTACCATTGGTATTTCCTAGTGAATTTCACCCTTGATATTTCCCAGTGAATTTTACCATTGATTATCGGCGTAATATATATTGCGGCACCGTGAAATTTCCCTTTGATATTTCCCCGTGAATTTTACTATTCATTCTCCTCGTGAAATTTAGTCGAAATTGCGTGAATTTTCCCCTTGATTTTTCCCAATGAATTTTCCCCATGATTTTTCCTAGTAAATTTTACCATTGATGTCTTTCCATCTGCAATCAATATCTATTTTATTTGCATTTCACTGTGATATTTACTCCTGATTTTTACCTATGATTTTCTCGTTAGAAATATTTTGTCCTATTTGGTATTCTATACCTATCCTGGCTCTTAATGTGGATCAAACTCCAAAATTTCAAGAATTTCCAGGAACTTTGTCACCAGAGGAAGCGAAGCCCCGGCAGCATTTCCTAGATACTGTTGACTGCCCAAGAACGTGTCACAATGGGCGCAGCACGCGATGCTTTTTTAGTAAAAATTTCCCATGCAGATTCTACCTTTAAATATTTTCCAAAGCCCAAGCCTAAAACAAGCTAAAACCCCACGTAAATGACGCGCCCTTCCATAAAATAGCGAATACCACGAAAGGCGTTGGCTACTACTATGCCTGAGATCTTGAAGTTTGCTAAAGGAATTTAAAAAGCCCTAACAGCGGATGCAAAATGTAGTGAAAAATCTAGAAGTCAGCAACGACACGAAATGATTTGGGGTTGATTTGAAGAATTATTGAGAAAGTGCCATTTTAGGACAAAAAAGTACTAATTTCGCGAAAAAGTATTAAAAAAATACTACTTTCACAGAAAGTATTAAAAAAGTACTACTTTGATCAAAAAGTACTAAAAGTAGTACTTTCGTACTACCCGTGGCAACCCTAGCTCAGTTTTCTGTGACATTAGCCGGACAAATCTGCAACATTTTCGCACCTGCAAACGACAGATTTTTACAACAAAATTAAAAAATTTCATTTAAAAGTGACGTATATCTAGCCTTGTATTTTTGGTATTTAATTTCCTTTGCAACTGAAGGATTGAAATCCAACAAAGAAAAAAAGACGCCACTGTACTCGATCAAAAATTAAAATCAATTGGTTTCGGTTTCCACAACAAACTTCCAGATTGATCGGAGTTTGCTCTTAGTTAGTAGAACCGGTACTCGTTAAGACAAACAAATCCTTTTTCCCTAAAAGACTCCAGCGCGCCGCCATCGTGTTTGAAGGCCCGCTTAGCCTAAAATAACATAATTATATCAAGAATAAATAAGGGAAGAACTGAGAAGACTTGAATCATGGGACGTTTGTTTTTTTCCCGATTCTTAAGTAGCGGGGGTGGAGCCTATTCGGCGCCTGTCCCGACCACAGATTAATTATTGGCGCTATTTCTTCTGATCGCCGTTCTTCACGTCAAGAAAGTGCGGCGAATTCAAATTGAACAGAATGAGGCCGACATTTTGCCCTTCTCCCTCCAACAAATCGCAGCTACTACTAGTTTAAAGACGAGGTAAGGGGCTAAAGTACAGTGAGATGATAGAAGTCGTGCAGCCCTACATTCAAGGATGACGAAAATTAAGGCAGAGAAGGACCGGTTTGGACCGAACACTATAAGTTTAAAGAAGGAAGGGACATGCTTCCAAACGTTTTTACTCTAGGCTTAGAAAGTAAGTTAGAATGTCCGTCTCTGGAGAAGTGGGAAGAAAGATTTACTTTCTTTTCACACAAAAACATTCATGTAATAGCTATGGCAGATCCTTAGTGATGAAAAAAAGACTGTTAATAGGATAGATAGTGAAACCCGAGATAATGATATACATTTTGACCAAAAATAATAAGTTGTTATCTCAAATGTAGACGTTTTGAATGATACCATACAATTATCAGTTTCAGTAATCAATTAAAATTTAGAATTAGGAAATCCTTCAACAGTTCAAGCCAGCTGTTTTTCGCAACTATGCTATGAACTGAATTTTGTGTACAGAGTACAACTTAAAAACAAAACATAACAACTCTTTGAGTACAGTTCGCCAGCTATGCCCAAATTCGAATTTGAATTATGTAAAACCATGATAATGAAAAAAAAAAACGTTTACGAAAAGGTGGACTGTTAATAGCATAGACAATGACAAATTTAGGCAGATGTAAAGTGCAACTATCCGAGATAATGATATACATTTTTGACCAAGAATAATAAGTTGTTATCACAAATTGGTAAGTCTTGAAAGATGTCTTACACTCGGCAATCATTATTTTAAAATTAGGACTTTATAGCCTACTGTTTTTCGCAGTTCCACGAGAGTACAACTTAAAAACAAAACATAGTAACTCATTTGAGTACATTTCGACAGCTAAATACCTTAAATTGTCCAAGCTTAATACCTTTTCTAGAAGCAATTCTTTACAGTCCTGAGAAGACCAAAATAAAATTACTAATGCTCACACAGATCCTATTGAATATGAACTAATGGTTAGGTCTACGCTTCAACGTTCAAGTTGCTTAATTGCTCCCCTGAGTCATCAAATGCCGCATTCCCTTGGGCTTCACCGTCTTTGTGAAGGGTCGTGATAACATAAGATTCATATTGCAAATCTGACCAGAGACTGAAAAGTAGTTTCCATTCTCATAATCCTCAGAATCAGCACTGTTTCAACTTCCCGCCTTTTCTGACTGCTTCATCACTTTTGCTCTGGAGTTCACACTTAATACTGCAAGAGGCAACACGCGAAGCTCCACCCCCGGTACATAAGATCGGACAAAAAGAGATTCAGGATGCTGACATCGAGGTTATGTGAGTTCTCAATTCTTCCCTTATTTATTCTTGATCATATCCATGATCTTTGTACCGTCCATCTCAACTCACCCCACCGTGTTCGGGTACTGTTCAGACATGTAAATGAAATGTCTCGGGTATCTGCTCCTACCAGTTGCCACATCCGGATCGGACCATCGATTGGCGACTTGGCGAGTCACTGCAAATTCCGGATTCTCCCTCCTTCGATCCCCACACACACGTGACTGGATCCGGGGAAAGAAGGTTTCATAGAGCATTTGGTCGGGTCCTTTACATGCCTGTCAGCCGAAAGGCGTATTCGACTTGCCGTTCACCGAGGACTACACTTCAGGAGTCCCTGCGTTTTTGTTTGTCCCGGGGACTCACTCCCCGCAGTCTCGCGAGTCCCCACGGACGGGGAATGCTCCGATTATCATCGCCATCATCAATAAGGACTCCCTTTCAGATTCAGAGGCGAATCAAATTTTGCTGGTGTTGGTGCAATGTAAAATTAATTAAAAACGATCAGAATAAACAAAACCAAAAATAAAGTGGATCCAGACTTATTTCGTCTAATGCATAATTTTTTTTTCGAACAAGATCCATTTTGGAAGCATTCCTGGCAGATTCCTGGTGTTCCCGTTGTTTTCCGTACGCGGAATCCACGTGGAGTGACTCCCTGTATTCTCGCCGCTCCCTTCGATTCCCCGAGGGGTCCTCTGGGAACGGAGAGAATACGCCTCAAGTTGCATCGTCCTAGCTTACGTGGAAGTGGACGAACTAGCAACAGTGATACCGAGGGACCGACATTGCGATCGCTCTTAATATGTCACTTTGAAGAAATTGTTTAAAATAACCCCGACGAATAGACGGCGCGTCACCGATGAGGCGAATTGCAGAATAAAATTTAGGTTTTTTCCCCGGCTGTGAACCTGGTGAGAAGTCAGCACCTGTGACAAATCGCAGAATTCTACCACCAGGGGCAACACTGCTTCCAAGCGAGAATTTTCACCCTTTCGATCTTCGTGCAAAATATCTCTGCGCCTCCGTTTTTCTCAGAGATTACCGAGATCACACAAAAAAGAAGACGTCTTGGATGAGTTCCAGGCCCAACAATTCACGATTGGCTGGTAGCTTGGCGCTTTCGATCAACAGGACTGACCACATGCACTAGTTCGTGATTTTAATATCATATGAAAAGTAGGCAACATCTCTCGCATCTTTTGTGTGACTATTTGCAAGTGAAAGGTGATGGAACCTGACGTGAAACCAAGAACAAATAAAGCACCAGAACCTCCGTCTCTCTATCTCTGTAACACGACCATGCGGAGTCGAATAGATCCCTTTATCCTGCCTGATGCAAACGAGCGGGGGTAGTAGCTACGCGGAACATCCCCGGAGAAGAAATTTCCAAGTAAAAGCCGATTGGTTGTCTATTATTGTGACATCACAGGTGACGCGCTGCAGAGCCGGTCAGCACGCCTGCTGCACTTTTTCCTGTGATATGCGCAGCGGCGAAGAGGGAAGTAGATTGACATCAACTCAAATCTCAGCAAGTACCTCTAGCTCAGCTCAGTTCTATACGCTGCATGGGACCAGCGACCGAGGTTCTGTTGGCTTATTTGTTCTTGGTGAAACTAATCGTTTTGTAACTACATTAGTGAAGAGAGTGTCTTGAGCTGCTATTTGATGAGTTGCAACTCTAGTAGATATAATAGACCCGAGAGGGGTGCTTCATACACAGTCATTGCGTCTGTCCTTCGGTGCTTTCTACCGCATGTTCGCAAGCAAAGTCACAACTGGGCTATACAAAATAAGGTTGCGTAAAAAGGGAGAGCTAGTCGAAAAATGTCTATTTTTCTTGTTTTTACTATCTCAAAAAAATCAACCCATCGAGGCATCACCGAGCAATTCTAATCGGTCAGCTGTCGTAACGGTTCAGAAAAGAGCGAGACGGCCGAGATTCCAGAATGGAGATAGAGGGTACGATTGCATCGCTGAAGGGTCTAGATCGATCGAACTTAATCCTTTTCGAATCCCATACACGAAAAATTGGAAAAATGCAACATCAGGAGGCGATAATGTCGACGCCAAGCCTGAGAAGAAACAAAAAATGCTACATCTTAAAAAAATTACTCTGTATAATGAGAAACCGAGAAGCTAATGACAAATCCGATCACCGTGGCAGTCGAGGAGATGTGCAGATAGGGGCTGAGTGGCGTACTAGGTCCTTGCCTCCGATACTGTCATGTTCCTCCGATTCTGCTGTCCGAATTATTCCAATACTCTTGACGACTAACTCTTCTTGCCAATGCAAAATCGCCCTGTACCTATCGGAAAGCCGGAAGCGATATCACAGCTGCTCCCAAAATGCCGTGATTGGTTAACACAGGATTGAGTTGTTGAGTTTGAGTCGTTAGTGCTGTGCTCCCGAGGATCACTGGCGTGCAAGTGACGCACTTTGAAGAAGGTGAGATACCAAAACTGGGGAAGGTTTGGACGTTTTTGTTCCAGGCAATAGGGTTGGTTCCGATACTAGTCACAACGCCGGAATTGGTTCAGCCGGAGGAAAATGACCATGCAATCCACACTGATGGAGGGAAGTTTTCGAAACGAGGGAAGACACAATTCCCTTCTCGGCGAAAGTTTCGTGTTTCTACGTTAATTGCACTTTTAATAAGAAAAAAGTGACTAAGCAGAAAACGGAAAGAATCTGCGGACTAGATAATAAAATAAACAACATTTCAACGTCATCATAATAACAGATTTATACATTAGTACCCATCATGCCAGTTACACCCATACTGTATATACATGCGACTAATTTTGTTTACAGCCAAATGTATAGCCAGCGAAGCACAAACACATTCAATCAGCAACATTCTTGCTCAATCCAGAAAAGAAGACAAAGGATAAGATAACGGAGGTGTGACTAGAATCATCTTGACTAATATCGACAAAAAAGGGAAATGAAGGCCATGGCTGAATTCCAATGACATCGAACTGCAGTTAATATTACCGCGCTTCAAATTCAAATTAACGGCAAAAATGACAAAAAGTTTACGCTGTGGGTCACCTTAAAGCGCATCTAACCACCCGAACGGCTTCTCTCTGGTCTTTTACACTCGTGAACGAAGAAAAAAAATGACACCTTTGGTGCCCATAGTGAAGTTATAAAGACTAGGCTCCAAAGGACTTAGTGCTACCCCAAATACCACCGCCTACAGCTTGTCGTCAACTTAAAAAATAGCTTTGTCTGTCACACGAGCGGCGCCTGTGGGAGCCTCAGCGCTACAATGTCAAAAGCGGGAAAAACAAATTAATGTGAATTGCAAAAATGTCTCCTCCGGGACTGCTTTTCTGACTAGGATTGTAAATGACCATAGAGATATCCTTCAAGTGATGAGAGGTGCTTCAAGGTCGGATCACAGTGTTTCAGCAGCTGTCATCTATTTTTTGTTTGAGTATTTAATTCATTAATTAATTGCTGATTTTCCCTGATCACAGTGTTTAAGAGCAGCTGCCATCTATTTTTTGTTTGAGTATTTAATTCATTAATTAATTGCTGATGTTCCATGTGGCAAATCTGGAAGAGGCCATGTAGCCTTATTTACCCATCTAATGATCTGACAAGACAAACCTCAATACGCGGAGAACTGCACTTTCAACTGTACAATCGCAAGTGTTATCAACCGAACAGACAACAACGTCCTTCGCTCCTACCAATACACAGCCCTACAAACACATACTCAAACAGTTGAGGTTTGCTTGTTCGGAGACTATATAGTCAACTCCGGAGTGTGCAGTTTCGTCTTTTCATAGTGATACAAGTCAGACACTGTTGGCCCAAAATAGTTCTCTAGGGTCTCCAACAGAGTGAATTGTTTTAGGTTTCTACTTCACCAAAACCATTTAGCCGAAACAAACACAGTCGAAGTTAAACATTCGGCTCACGCAACATACCAATTGTACTGTAGCCTACCCATGATCATGTTTTAGTCGTACACGCTGCAGTCCATACCCACCCCGATACACATTAATGGAAAGACGATTTAAAGCAATGAATACTGACATCCAACGATGCAGAACGATAGACATGCACTTCCAGAACAATTATGTAAGATGACTCTCCTACCCACTGTCCACGGTAAAATTCAGGAATACAAATGCAGTTCAGAACAGAAAATTAACCCTTGGCAGAATATTCAACTTTCATAACTGTAAATAGCTCGTAGCAGTTTTAGGTTTCTACTTCACCGAAACCATTTAGCCGAAACAAACACCGTCGAAGTTGAACATTCGATTCATGTAACATACTAATTTTACTGTAGCCTACCCATGATCATGTTTTAGTCGTACACTCTGCAGTCCATACCAACCCCGACACTAATGGAAAGACGATTTAAAGCAATGAATACTGACATCCGACGATTCAAAACGATAGACCTGCACTTCCAGAATACTTATGAAAGATGGCTCTCCTACCCACTGTCCACGGTAAAATTCAGGAATACATGCACATCACGATCAGTAATCTATGAGATCAGTGGATAAAATCCTAAGGTTCAGTCCAGAACAGAAAATTAACCCTTGGGAGAACGTTCAGCTTTCATAACTCTACATAGCTCGTAGCAGAGTGACCGCATTTTCGAAGTAGAAAGCTTCCTAACTTTACAGTAAGCTTATTCCATTCATAACTCTCACAGAAGACGTGGAGGAAAGCCATGAGAACATACTATGCCGAATGCTATCAAGCTACTGTCATACTGCTTGGCAAACTAACCAAACATTCTCCAGGAGGTTATTTATGAATTCCCGGTTCTTTCGAACACATATAACACCAAGAAACAGCTTTTTCTGAGGTATAAGTCATACTCTGACACTTTTTCTTTCCACTAAATAGATTCATCTGTCGAGACGTCCAAGTAATTGCTAGCAACGCCTTCACAGGCTCTCCGCTGTCATCATTTAACGAAGCACTAGAAACGCTGATATTGCCATTAGAGCAGTCGCTTGTGAACTGAGAGGTGTAGTAGCTCCAGATCCTAAAAAAATAAAAATCTGTTTAGTGAAGTGAAGGAAATAAAGGTTGCAAACACGGGAAGAACGAAATCTAAAAAAATTTACGCGAAAATAATGCGATAAAGAAATAAAAGGAAAAGCTCAAACTAGGATTCCCATGGCGTCGTAAATTGCAGAAAAACTAAGTGATGCCTTAATAATTATATTTGTGTCAGTGGTTAGAAGTGTTAGTAAACTATGTCATCTCCTGATCTTCTGTTTTGAGGCATAACAAGCAGAGGCGTTACTAGCCAAAATGTTTGGGCGGAGGGGGCAAGGAATTTACCGACTGGCTGGTAATTTTTACCGACTGTTTTTGTAGAAAAATCGACTGCTTTGACGAAAAATCGACTGGTTTAATGAAAAAAAAATCAACTGTTTTTGCGAAAAATCGCGGCGCTTCGCGCCGACTCGGTTATTTTTTACCGACTGGCCGACAACATTGGGGGGGGGGGGGGCGTCCCCCCCCCCCCGGTCGTGACGCCCCTGATAACAAGAGATAAGAAGCATTGTATACGAAGTAAATGAATAGGTTAATTATGTAGCTCATTCTGAAAAGAATAAAGCAAGCTTGAAAAAAGATATCCTAGGTATGGTGTGCTTTCATCCGGAAAAAAAAATATTAGTCGTAACAAAATCGACTTTGAAGCTTGACAATGTTTGACATCCAGACGGGGCATTCTTGTGTCAAATATTATCAGTAATAAACAGAAGATTATACAAGGGTGCCTCGAGTGAAATGTTTTCAGGAACAATGACAGTATCTTTACAGCATTTAACACAAGGATGCGCGTGTTTGTGTGTAGGTAGCAACATTGGAGTACACTGTAAAAAGTTTCTCCGAATAAGGATGCAGTATTTGCTACTGGTATTAATCTTATCTCTACTGGGATAAGATTAGTCCGAATAAGGGGTAATCTTATCTCAATAAAGACAAAAATTAATCCCAGTAGCAAATACTGCAAGATTTTTTTTTTACAGTGTAGTGTAGTGATGCTCTAAATTACGTATTGTCACCTAATAGGAATTCCATGAGTCAAGAAATCATAAAAATATAACGAAGAGAAACTTCGAAAATTTTGCTTTGGTATAGTAGTTATGACTTCTAGTATGACTCTGAACTGCGTAGAAACGAGCGTGCCATGCGTTAAGGCTGCGCTTCGTTTGGCCAAGAACAAATAAGCAGCAGCACCTTGGTCTCCCTATCTCTGCAGTACGACCACGCGGAGTCGAACAGATTCCCGATACCTGCTCGATACAAACGCCACACGCGAAACACCACAATTCGTTACATCTACAAACAGCTATGTCGCAGCAGATCCCTGGAGAAGAAATTTCGAGAGTAACAGCCGATTGGTTGTCTGCCACTGTGACGTCACACGTGACGCGCAGCAGAGCGAAGAGGGAAGAGGGAAGTAGACGGGCATCAGCTCAAAGCTCGCAAGTACCTCTAGCTCTGTTCAGTTTTGTCGGGGTATTTCACAGCTTAATAACCCTGGCATGGTATTCGCAGTCAGCTTGGGCTGAAGGAATATTCTTAAGCTGTGGGGTATCTACAGCCGGTGCATGGGACCAAAGACAGAGGTTCTTGTTTGTTCTTGATTTGAGGAAGATTTGAGAGGCAAAGAAAGCCTGACTCGCCTATGGAAGAATCTTTCGCCACTGTTTCGCTTCGCACACACGAACTTGTATCGTTTTTTCGTCCGAGCCGAGTTTGTCAGTCAAGCGGCACCAACTTCGCTGGAAGCGTCAATGTCGGCCAACACCTCTTCCGAAAACAAGGGAAAGAGAAAATTCAAATTTTTTTTTTCATTTTGGAATTCAGCTTCAGAATCCTTTTCTTTTGTTTGGCTTTCCCAACTTTTTAACCACGGCGCTCACAGTGTTTAAAAATTTTGCGTTGAACCTCCGCTTTGGAGAGCGGGAAGTCTGGACAGAGACGACAAGCGCCAGCGAGGCAATCGCTAATTTCACGGGGCAAGTGATAGTTTGAAAAAACAGATTTCTCAACTAACCGTTTTATCGGGAAAAGATCATTTTAATTTTGCTTCAACAAGAAAGGTTTTTGATAAACGGATGCTTGATGTCGCTGACAATTTTGCTGCATTATTGCTTGGAACGAACGATTGTGAAGGCACTTCAATTGTGTTACACTACACAGCAATGCGTTTTCAGGATCACAAAATGGAAGTGGAGGGATACCTATGAATATTCGTACAAGTTGTCCGTCTGTTAGCACGATAACTCTCGAAAGGGTTGAGATATTTTGATCAAACTTGGCATGAGGACTCTTTGGGTCAAAGTACACGTCAAGTTCGAAGATGTGTTCTCTAGCCCTATATTTAGGGGTGGGGGAGGGGTTTGAAATTAAGGGAAACAAAACATATTTTTTAAAAGCTAATGAAATAGTCGATGAAATAGTAAGGAGAAATGCTGAATCCGAATATGAAAATTATTTTCTCGCCGGACAAAGTAGTTCACCCGGAATCCGGCAAACACTGGAAAATTTGTGAAAAGCAAAAGTTTAATCTAAGTAAGTAAGTAAGTAATTTATTTATAACCCACCATTTCGAAAGAGCGGAGTAAATGAAAGAAAATAAATAAAACACATAAAGACACAGAAAACTAAACTAATTTTCAATCTTCGGCTAGGAAGCAGTGGAGAAGGTCGTGCGCTGGTTGGGCTCTGTTGTCAGTGATTTTTTATAGCGACGAAGAATATCCAAAAGGGTAACACTTGCATCTTGAATTTTAAACTTCTCCGTCAATGTATGGTTCTGGCATAATTTCGACAAGTGGAGCAGGTGCTTTGCATATTTGAAATAACATGATCTCATCTTTTTAATCTCCTTCTTTGGCAGAACATGAGTGACACCAGAACGAAATAGTATAGAAGGAGAGCAGAAGGTGCTTTACAATTTTCCCAAAGCTTTACGATTATAGCGCCCCCAGTTGGGGACGATGCGCTCATAGGCAGTACGGATTGATTTACAAACTTCTTGAACAACCGAAGAACTAATTCTGACAACGAAGATTTGAACGTTATGACAAGCCATCGTTGACAGTCTGTTGATTTGACGACGAACAACCCAAGAGAGATAGAAGCTTTGGACATATTCAAACTATTTGACGAACGGTTGAAATGCAGGTACTCACATTTTGAGAGGTTAACTTCAAGGCCGATTTTGACAAGTTCCGATGACAGCTTACTGAAATTTTTGGTGAGTGTAAAGTAAGCAGGGTGTAAAGAATCGAGACAAGAAGATTTGGCCGATTTGAAGATGTAGTGAGATAAGACCCCCTGGCGAACACCAGTTCGGACAGGAATAATCTCTGACAAGCTACCTTGCCATTTGAAAAATACTGAGGAATGATTTTTTTTTTTTTTTTTTTTAACAGACTGACAATAGCCAGGTTCACGCCAGAAGTAATGAGAGAAAAGAGGGCTTGAAGTTGATCTGAAGTTGATTAGAGGTAAGGAGACGTGCTGATTCCGAATGTGAAAATTATTTTCTCCGCGTACAAGAAGTTCAACCCGGCAAAAACCGGAAAATATGTGAAAAGTAAAAGTTTAAACTGACGTTGATTTGATCGATTTAGGGGCAAGGAGACGTGCCGAGTCCGAATGTGAAAATTATTTTCTCGCCGGACAACTAGTTCGGCCGAATCCGGCCAAAACCGGAAAATTTGTTTAAAGTAAAAGTATTATTTGTATCTGATAATCTTCGATTGGCGGGAAAGAAGACATGTACAGGCTGAATATGTGTATGACAATCATCTCACTGGACGTATAGATCTCTCGGAGTCCGGCTGAAACCGGAAATTTTTTTCAAAGTACAAGTTTTATCTGAACTTGGTTAGAGGTTCGATGGGGTAAGGAGACATGCTGAATTCGTTTTTCAGCTTTAATTTGTCCGGAATCCGGCCGAAAGCGGAAATTTGGCAGAAGTAACGAAGGAAGTTCTGATCAATTTCGTCAAAGTAGATACGATGTAGGCTATAGGGTGAATACACATGCTGAATCCATATCTGAACTTGTTCTTCTCAGATGATTACCATTGTCCTTAATCTGTTTCGAAGTTTTAATAGTAGAAATGTTTAAGAAGTCCGTCGAAGACCGAATATCTACAGACCCAATTGTCTGGATCAAATATTACATTTTTGGGATCCTATCGATACCTTCGGTCTCGTTCCTACGGACCAAATAAACAAGAAATCATATTCGTTCCCCTTCTTCTCTAGAAGATATCAGCTTGTTAGTCACATCCGGGGACGCTAACAAGCCAATCAGCAAAGTGCCATTAAACATAGGTGTTCCCCTCTTTCGTCGCCAATCCGGATCCTCTCGGGGAAATGAGGTGAAAGAGAGTTGCACAAACCGGAAACAAGTAAACAAGATAAAAGAGGTATTTGTGTCTCCGCACCGATTAAAGAGAGCCCTGAAGCAATATTACCACAAAAATACTCCAATTCAAAATGACTCACCCTCAAACACACGGGAAAGTGTGAGTGGGGATAGCATCGTTTTCACCCATCGTTTTCACCCATTTACGCACCTAAAAGTTTAACCGAAAAGGGCTGGGATAGGACAATCTAGTTACCCATCACTTATTCGCTAAAATTGGCTTGAAGACCCGCTGGAAATGCCTTACTTCGTTGTTCCGCTATTCACGATCAACCGATTTTCAAATAGTGGAATTTCCGTGAGATTTGTGGTACCTCTATGCGCTTGTATTTTTGTTGTATGCCTTACGAGAAAGATTTATGTTTTTTTTTTGTTCAGGCACTAAGCAATCTTCACCAATCTCACCACTGCCCATTGAAAAGCTTCGTTTGTGTTGAGATTAAAATTTCCCGCGTCATAGTAGAATTTTCGTTGTGAGGACGGCCGCAGATATTCTGAGCGTCATAACTAGAGTAGATAGTGGAAAAATAAAAAAAATACATTTGTAGAATCCAAATAATTCAGTTTATTCAATTCAATGACACAAAAATAAGTAGGCTTTTCAGTTCAGCTTTAACGCACAAAATTAAAAAATTACAAAGAGAAACGTTAAACAACGAGAAAATATGATGGGAAAGAGTCTTCACCTCGGATGATAATTTACGGAATTGTGCGGAAATCAGTTGTTTATTCTTATTTGGAAGAAAATAAAGCTGAGGTCTCAGCTTGGTGTCATGGTTTTCTCTCTTTTGTTTCATACCAACCGCTTTCTTTTCTAAAATTTGTGCTGCTACAATTCAAATAGATAGATAGATAGATAGATATTTAATGCATAAAAGCCAACAAGGGCCATCGCACCAAAACAACAAAGGAAAATATATATTAAAACAAGAACACTATATATTTGAATTTACAGGGATATACAATTTTCCCTAACCGGAGGAACCTTCCAAACAGTTGAATAGCCTGGAAATTTTTCTCTTTCATTCTCTCAATTATCCACTCGCTCCCACAAAACAATACCGGTTCCAAAGTAACAACGCTAACATGATCCTATCCTGAAGTTAAAAACGAAGGAAAATCAACTAGGCCTGAAACTGTGGCCTACTTTACTTGGAACCGGGTTCTCCTTAGTCCTGCATTGACAATGATTTATCACTACAGTTACTTCTGGTTAGGTTTCAAATATAGTCCTGCACATGATTGGATTAGTTGCATACAAATGAGCATGAATCGCATTTACTTTTGAAAACTCAAAGCTCACTGAGGTAGGCCTACCGGTTTATGGCCCCAAAAAGCAACCATACATTATTCAGCGTTTTACCTTAAATTTTCTTAACCAAACGACTGCCCTAGTTCTGTCTTCGTGCTTTGTTAATGCGGCTCTGCTTTAATCCGGATTAGTTTGCTGAGGGTGCAGATTTATGATATTGGATTCATAAAGGGAACTCCGTATTGGAACTTGAAGCCGCACAGGACAAAATTAAAGGATTCTTTGTTTGCTGTTCGATAAAATGTCAATAAGATGAGATATTAAAGATGAGTGTTTACTTGCAGGCCGAGACTGAAAAGAAATGCTTATCGATGAAAGCTTCAGGAAGAATGGAGCTTAGACACTGTATCGGGTTTTCGGGCCTTGTCGTTGGCTATTAAGCTACCGAGATTGTTACACAGTTCTAAGGGTCTAAACCCATTTCGAGGTCATGCTGTTTTGTTTGATGAAAGACTACAACACTGCTTCAAGACTTTGTTCACTGGTGCTTTTTCGTGCACATCGACAAATTCGCTAATGTGCACCCCTTTCCCTGTGACAAGATTTGGTAATCAAACCTTTTTGTCCGTCTGTCCGTCTGTTAGCACGATAACTGTCGAAGGGGTACAGATATTTTGTTCAAACTTGGTGTGAGGATGCTTCGGTTCAAAGTGCAGGTCAAGTTCATTGATGGACTCTGTAGCCCTAAATCTAGGAGTGGGGGGGTCAACTTAAGGGGCCAATTAAAAAGACGATTTAGAGGTAAGAAGACATGCTGAATCTCTATCTGAAACTTGTTCTTTCGCTGGACAAACAGTTCGCTCGGAATCCGGCCGAAACAGGAAAAATTGCAAAACGTAAAAGTTTTATGTAGGCTAAAGTTGATTAGAGGTTCGATTTATGGATAAGGAGAATTCTGGATTCGTTTAGAGAACTTGGCTTCCAAGAGAAAGGTCCTCGGTTCGTTTCCAGTCAGCTCCCCTCTCTTTTGGTGTGTGTTGAGGTTTTTGGGATCCCAAAACGTAAGTGGAGGGATACCTATGACATCGCAAAAATTGTCCGTCTGTCTGTCTGCCCGTCTGTTAGCACGATAACTCTCGAAGGGAATGAGATATTTTGATGAAACTTGTTGTGGGGATTCTTTGGGTCAAGGGTAGGGTCAAGTTCGTAGATGGGCTTTGTAGCCCTACATTTAGGGGTGGGGGTTCAAATTAAGGGGCAAAAAAAATTTTAAACAGCTAATGTTATAGTCGATTATGAGGTAAGAAGACATGCTGAAGACAATGGTGAAAACCATTTTCTCGCCGGACAAGTAGTTCGTCCGGAATCCGGCAAAAACCGAAAAGTCGGTTAAAAGTAAAAGTTTCTTTGTATTGAAGTTGATTAAATGTTCGATCTAGGGGTAAGAAGACATGCTGAACACTTAAATGTGTAAAGAATTCTCTACCCGGACAACTAGTCCGCCCGGAATCCGGCCAAAATCAGGAAAATTTGTTGAAAGCAAAAGTTTTATTTGAAGTTGATTAGATGTTCTTTATAGAGATAAGGATATTCGCTGAATTCGTTTCTGAATTTTCTCTTTTTGCTTGACAATTAGTTCGCTTGGAATTCGGCTGAAACCGGAAATTTGGCAGAACTAAAGCAGGAAGTTTCGGTCAGTATCGTCAAAATAGATTTGGCTTATAAAGGTACGTCTGAACTTGGTTTTCTCTGCTGATTAGCCTGGCGAAGACAAGACCCAGTTGTCTGGATCAAATTTTAGATTTTTGGGATCCCATCGAAACCTTTAGTCTTGTTATTTTCGAGATCCCAAAACGTAAGTGGAGGGATACCTATGACATCGCAAAAGTTTTCCGTCTGTTAGCACGATAACTCTCGAAGAGAATGAGATATTTTGATGAAACTTGGTGTGAGGGTTCTTTTTGTCACGGGTAAGGTTGGGTTCGTAGATGGGCTTTGTAGCCCTACATTTAGGGGTGGGGGAGGGGTTCCATTTAAGGGGCAAACAAAATATTTTGAAACAGCTAATGTCATAGTCGATTATGGGGCAAGAAGACATGCTGAACACGATGATGAAAACCATTTTCTCGCCGGACAAGTAGTTCGTCCGAAATCCAGCCAAAACCGGAAAATTTGTTAAAAGCAAAAGTTTTATTTGAAGTTGATTAAATGGTCGATTTAGGAGTAAGAAGAGACGCTGAGTATATAATCATTAAGACGCTGAGTATACAATCATTAAATGGTCGAATTTGGGATAAGAAGAGACGCTGACAAATAATAATGTTTTACCCGGACATATAATTCGTCCGGAATCCGGTTGTAACCGGAGTTTTTTTTTAAGTTAAAGTTTTATTTGAAGTTGATCAGATGTTCTTTAAGGATATATATATATATAATAATATATATAATATATATTATAAGGATATATGCTCAATTCGTTTGTGAATTTTCTTTTTTGCTGGACAATTAGTTCGCTCGGAATTCGGCCGAAACCGGAAATTTGGCTGAAGTAAATCAGGAAGTTTCGGTAAGTATCGTCAAAATAGATAAGGCTTATGGAGGTATATCTGAACCTGCATCTTGAATCGACCTGTCGCCTTGGTTGTCAGTTTAAAAAAATATCTTTACCCAGCTGTTTATTTTGGTGTAGATATAAAAAGACTTCAAGTGAATTCTAAGGTAGTCTTTGATGAAAACTGGGAATTTTTGAGAAAAAAAAAAGAATCCTCCGATAAAACTTATAAAAGGGTTGTATTTATGCCGAAGTATATACAGATAAAGAACATGTCGGATTAGAATATTCTCCGAATAGTATTCCCTTCGTAATCTAGGTTAGACTGGAAACTAAAGACACAAAGCAATTAGCTAGCAGATCTGATTAAGTGGTTGGTTAGTGATAAATATTCACGGGATCTAGTGAAGACTGGAAATCTAAAAGACCTGATAATGTGGACGAAGAAGTCCGATAAATATTCCCCTTTGGGATCCCATCGAAACCTTTGGTCTTGTTTACTATGTCTTCCCTAGGACTCCCTTTTCTCTGCCATTCGGACAGTGATGCAGAGTGACCCTCTTCCCATTCTCTACGGATTGAATGAACGCCCGAATTTCCTGTCGGGGACCGGAGTTTAACGTCGCGAATGCCCGCGATTCCCTCACTCCCATCACTTTCCCGCCTAAAGGATTCCTTGAAATATACGCCTTCTAGACATTTGGGTCACCTCAGACAAAAAATTCAAGGAGACAGGTAATTTGTTTGATCTCTTCAAAGCCTATTTGGCGCGTGAATAATCACCATCTACATTAGAAATGGTTTTGAGTTTTGTTTAATATTTTTTGTTTTTTATTATATAAGAAATCATTAAAGCACCTATTGGCACCACTTGTTGATTGATCACATTGCAAGCAAGCCTTTGACTCGAGCTAATGAACCCGACAAGACAAATACCGGACGAACTACCCCGGTTTAGGTGGAATAAATCTATGGATCCGCGGCCCCCACAAATACATTCAAGACGAAAAGTATGTAGCCAAATCCGCGGCCCCCACAAATACATTCAAGGCGAAAAGCATGTAGCCAAATAGCAATTTTTTCAAAATAAAAATGGTCAAAATCTATGGCGACCCTGCAGTCAGAAGCGAGTGAAGTGTGTCACAGCGTATCAGTCCGGACAAGTGGGTCCTCCACTGGCAATCATAAGTCCGTCGCAGCCGTGCTCTTCCGGAATCGGCGTGCTCTCATTGGCTGAAAACCACCAAAATGGCAGCTTACGACACATTACGATGGCTCCCAACAGCTAACAATTGCCAGTGGACCCACTTTAAACTCTTGAGTAGAAAGATCTCCTTCGTGACACCCTGTACCAACATCAAAATTAGTAACGGCGTCAACACTCTCGTAACTGAGAGTTTATAGCCACTTCCCAGTCCCTGATTTCCAGACTGTTTTTGACTAGAGTGAATGGGAAGATCAGTTATCACCTTATTGCCCTATTAGGAGATCACTCGTCCTCGAACTGCGGGGTGTAACTACGGATCAGTTCTCGCCCTGACAGGCTATTCTCTACTCGACCGTAAAGGCTCTGACCACCTGCCAAAAACACTAGTCAGAAGATCGAGAACTTTAGGGTCAGGCCTCGCTAAATACAGCAGAAAAGGAACGCCTAGATCGCTTCTCCCTTAGTCTAAAGCTCAAAGCACAGAGGAGGTAGGAATTGGGTTTTGATTCAAGTGAGCGCTGTAGCCTGTTTTCCGTTTAAAGGAGGCCCGAGGAGGCCTAGCACTGCGTAGCGCTTCTGCTCAGATGTTCTGAGATAGCTGACCACTTAGCAACTAAGCTATGGGCGCATCGTCCCAACTATCGTCCCACTATAACCGTAAAGCTTTGGGAAAAAGCACCTTCTGCGCTCCTTCTATTCTATTTCGTTCTGGTGTCACTCATGTTCTGCGAAAGAAGATGTCTTTATGTGTTTCATTTATTTTCTTTCATTTCCTCCGCTTTTTCGAAATGGCGGTTCATAAATAAATTACTTACTTACTATGCTCATAGAAAATTACACACGGCTTCGGCTGTTTTTAGCCACTTTCCATGCCCCTTGCCTTGAATGAAAATCTTGGCAAAATGTGTATAACCGGTTGTCGGGCGCCTAATACATCGTCCTAGCACAATAAGTCTATTGCTATAAAGAAGATAGGATACACTTACGAAGTGAAGAATCTCCGGAACGAGAATGTATGAAAATAATACTGAAGAAGAACTGATTACTATCATAAGTATGAAGTGTCCTTTAAGTCTACCGTTTCCACTGACTGACTGTTGTAACTCGAGAACAGGTATTTGCAACTTGGTAAACTTGTAGGTTGTAAGGACTAGTTGGTTTGGGTGCTGGCTCCAGCCCTCCGAGCTGAGAAGCAAATGGAGCCAGATTCCCTCCGCTAACTGCATGACTAGATAAATCGCTGGTTCAAGGCTTTCATTACTCCCATGCAAGTAGTCCTCCAGCACGAGATGACTGCAAATTACATTTGATGGCGCTTCACGGATGAGTCCGCTGGGATTAATTCCAGCGATATTTCGGCCCTTCTTTGAAAGGATCCTCTTCAGGTTCTAACTAGGAAAATTAGCGCTGATTTATCCGTTTGATTATACAGCCTATGTCATGAGTCCGATCAGAAAGTATTTCCGGTTCAATTTTTATCGGGGTTCGTTTGGATTGTTCAAGAGGCATCACTCAAGCTCGAAATGAACGCCAAGCGGCTTCGTCAGGGTCTCTCCCATAGACGTGCAGATAGTGGTGGTGACCATAGTTGGTAAAGTTGGCAAACGCCGTATTCTTGGAAGGCTGGTAAAGGGCTGAATGAATATTTGACAGAATAAACGTTTTACCTCGCCCGAACCCGGTTAAGAACGAACGTTGTCTGCGAAAAGCTAGTACCGGTTCATGTGAGGCTCACGAGTGATTTAGTATCACAAGACGTAAGAGACTACGAAAAGGGAGGGAGGTAGAAACACACACGTATTTTTAAAGTTCAACAACAGAAAGTCGCAATTAGTTTTAGTTTCATTGCAAACTTAGCAGCACTTCAGAAAAAGTGGTTAACGTTGACTTCAGAACGAGCATTCATCTCTTAGACGAGTTGCAGCTTGCAGCTGGGCTGCAATTATTGATAAACTACAACTGCCTGCTGGTCGCTAGAATAAGCTGCGACGCACTTCAATCGCTTCTGACTGCAGGGTTGACATAGATTTTGACCCTTTTTTTCGGAAAAGTGTACTATTTCGCTACATGCGTTTCATCTTGAATGTATTTGTGGATCTATAGATTTATTCCACCTAAACCGGGTAATTTGTGCGATTTTTGTCTCGTCAGTGGCGAAGCAAAGCGGTGCTGTTGGCCCGGTCAACCAGGTAGTCTCCCAAGCCTCCTGAATTGCATACCGCAGGCATTCCTATCCTCTGGCTCTCATATGCATTTTAGTCGTTTACTGCCAACTTTGTCTGGAAGTTGCAGAAGTTTGGAACAGGCCCTGAATTAGCGAGTCTGGTTGAAACTGACTGCACATACCGTTTCCAAGTTCGGCTTAAAATTTTCGTCTCTTGGCCACGTGATTTGGCCTCTAATTTAACTGAAATGCCTGTTTTATAAGTAGCCTGTCTTTAAATAAACGGAGTTATTTTTATCTGCGGGTAAGATTTGGCGGAAATAAGCTTGACTATTATTTATCATTATTACTGTTTGTCTGTGAGTTTGTACTGGTGAGTAATAGTAGGCTAAGTACCAAGAGTTTGGGTGCTGGCTCCAGCCCTCCGAGCTGAGAAGCAAATGGAGCCAGATTCCCTCCGCTAACTGCATGACTAGATAAATCGCTGGTTCAAGGCTTTCATTACTCCCATGCAAGTAGTCCTCCAGCACGAGATGACTGCAAATTACAT
This sequence comes from Branchinecta sandiegonensis, assembly GCA_030848855.1. Classification (NCBI taxonomy): domain Eukaryota; kingdom Metazoa; phylum Arthropoda; class Branchiopoda; order Anostraca; family Branchinectidae; genus Branchinecta; species Branchinecta sandiegonensis. The sequence continues at coordinate 9,136,613 of JAUPMV010000003.1, read as the reverse complement.
TTGATGGCGCTTCACGGATGAGTCCGCTGGGATTAATTCCAGCGATATTTCGGCCCTTCTTTGAAAGGATCCTCTTCAGGTTCTAACTAGGAAAATTAGCGCTGATTTATCCGTTTGATTATACAGCCTATGTCATGAGTCCGATCAGAAAGTATTTCCGGTTCAATTTTTATCGGGGTTCGTTTGGATTGTTCAAGAGGCATCACTCAAGCTCGAAATGAACGCCAAGCGGCTTCGTCAGGGTCTCTCCCATAGACGTGCAGATAGTGGTGGTGACCATAGTTGGTAAAGTCGGCAAACGCCGTATTCTTGGAAGGCTGGTAAAGGGCTGAATGAATATTTGACAGAATAAACGTTTTACCTCGCCCGAACCCGGTTAAGAACGAACGTTGTCTGCGAAAAGCTAGTACCGGTTCATGTGAGGCTCACGAGTGATTTAGTATCACAAGACGTAAGAGACTACGAAAAGGGAGGGAGGTAGAAACACACACGTATTTTTAAAGTTCAACAACAGAAAGTCGCAATTAGTTTTAGTTTCATTGCAAACTTAGCAGCACTTCAGAAAAAGTGGTTAACGTTGACTTCAGAACGAGCATTCATCTCTTAGACGAGTTGCAGCTTGCAGCTGGGCTGCAATTATTGATAAACTACAACTGCCTGCTGGTCGCTAGAATACGCTGCGACGCACTTCAATCGCTTCTGACTGCAGGGTTGACATAGATTTTGACCCTTTTTTTCGGAAAAGTGTACTATTTCGCTACATGCGTTTCATCTTGAATGTATTTGTGGATCTATAGATTTATTCCACCTAAACCGGGTAATTTGTGCGATTTTTGTCTCGTCAGTGGCGAAGCAAAGCGGTGCTGTTGGCCCGGTCAACCAGGTAGTCTCCCAAGCCTCCTGAATTGCATACCGCAGGCATTCCTATCCTCTGGCTCTCATATGCATTTTAGTCGTTTACTGCCAACTTTGTCTGGAAGTTGCAGAAGTTTGGAACAGGCCCTGAATTAGCGAGTCTGGTTGAAACTGACTGCACATACCGTTTCCAAGTTCGGCTTAAAATTTTCGTCTCTTGGCCACGTGATTTGGCCTCTAATTTAACTGAAATGCCTGTTTTATAAGTAGCCTGTCTTTAAATAAACGGAGTTATTTTTATCTGCGGGTAAGATTTGGCGGAAATAAGCTTGACTATTATTTATCATTATTACTGTTTGTCTGTGAGTTTGTACTGGTGAGTAATAGTAGGCTAAGTACCAAGAATTTCACGCAACGAAGTTTCAAAAAAGTTAAGTTCTTTAAGACGTACTAGCGTAACCCCTATTGAGTTAATCAGGGCTTTTCCCAATGAACTGGCAGGTCCACTTACAGATATTTTTTTTTTCAATTTCCCTTATACCCTGAATTTACCCTGAAATTTGGAAAGTTGCGAGAGTTTTACGAGAGTTTCCTATCCGCGTGGTTGAAAGCAGAGATAATGTCGCAAATCGAGCCGAGACAATTCGGGAACCGTCCTGAAACTTCAACCAGTCATTACTTAATTAGTCTTATTGATTAATCATACAATTTTGATAAAGAGACTTATCGAAAAGTTCAAGGCTAGTCCTTTTATTGTTAATATTTTAGTTGTTTTTTGAAGAATAGAAAACAAACAACGAAGTACAAAAACGTGTTCTCTGAACTATCGGATATTTTCTATGATGTTCCACAGGGAACGCTACTTGGACCTACCCTGTTCTTTGTCATGATGAATGATATAGTGCAAGTGTGCCCAGATCGCTGGAAATGTGTGGATGATTTAAGCTTGACCGAAGTATGCTACAGAAATATTAAATGCAAAGCTGCAAGCATAATAGAAGACATTAAAGATGAAGCCAGGTTGCTGGACATCCAGGTAAACGAAGACAAAAGTGCAAGTTCCTCAAAACTAGCATTTCCTTTGAAGAAACAGTGCCTTCTGGTTTATAGGTACAGAAGATAAAGCACCTTGGTGTAACAATCACATCTGATGTTAAATGGGAGGACAACACTAACGTAATGCTAAAGCGTGCAAACGCTGGTCTACAGCTGTTAAAACTTCTGGTTAAGTTCCAAGTACCTAATTCCCATCTTGTCCGAATTTACGTTTCTTTCATTCGATCCACTTTGGAATATGCGGCTGCTGTTTGCCACTTTGCCCTTACTGCCGAACAGACACAACAAATAGAAAGAATACAGAAACGTGCACTCCTAATAATCAGTCGTGAGCCCAAAGTTCCTTATTCTGCTCTCCTAAAAAAGTTTAATGTGGATACCCTTGAGAGTCGGAGACTGCGGCTGAGCTTAGCGGTTGGTCATAAGCTCCTCTACCATCCTGTTTTATCCGATATCCTCCCCCCTCCGTACGAAAACATAAGAAACCGACAGGAGAGGGGCGCAAGTTCAAAGGTTCCAAAGTTGTCCCCCGTACCTGCAACACATACCAGAAAAGCTTCGTTCCGAGTTTCACGAAAATTTATAATGATGGCGGTACCTGCCTTTGATATTATTCCAACGCCCGTGTTTTGTTTTTGGTTTTTATTTGTATACTATAATAGGTCTGTGATGACGAATTGATGATTAATTGTATATATTATAAAATGTGCATTATACTTGACGTAATACCCAAATTTGGCATTGCCATGATAGTGGTTTTTGAAATAAATTCGTTACTTACTTACTAGTCTGATGTTTCGAAGAATGTAGTTATTTTTATTCATCATTCCCGCGCCATTCGTGCTTTGCTCTATGCCGGGAATAAATGATCATTCATTTATGTAAATAATGAAATAGCATAGTATCTTACCTTTTGTTATAAACTACAGTGTGGCCTCTAAATACCTCTACCCTACTTGGTTGTATCGTATTACCAGGAGAATCTGCCACCCCTACAAAGCCATCACAGATGAGACATCTTTGATGGTTGGCGACTACCTTAACTGTCCTCTTGATGTTCAGTTGTAAATCCCTTCGTTAAACGCTATGCAACATAACATACTGTTCCTCTCCCAATATCCAAAGGTATTTGCCTCCTTTGTATTAACGGTAAACGAGACTTGCCTTTAAGTTTAAGTCTGATACTAATTCCATGAATACCCAAAGCCAACCAAGCAAATATCAACCCTTAATTCTAACCAAACTGTCCACCTCATAGCAGCACTCACAGTCGCAATGTTCACTATTTATGTTCGAGTATTTCATAATGGTCCAATCCTTCTCAACTAGGCTCTGCTTTAATCAAATCTAAAGCTTTGGCTGTGTTAAGCCTTGTCCAGGCCGCTGAATTCTAGAAAAAACAGGGCAAAATTTCCATAGCCGTTTTTTCTTTGCTGACGGATGAGCTTCTGGGAAACAATAGTCAGAAGCACGGTAAGCATTGTCAAACAAGGCAAGTGTGAAAATCCGTGAATTGTCGTAAGGGGGGGGGGGGTAGAAAGTACCATACGAAATTCGGGTCTCCGATATAAGATTTGATGGAGCGATTACGGAAGTATGTTATATTGGCAGTATAGGTACGACGGGTCCTTTAAAGTACCTGTCTTACCGATAATACTAACGCAACCTACTTCCATGATCACTCCATATATTTCTAAACCCGGAGACCCCAATTTCGTACGGTACATTCTAACCCCTTTTACAAAATCACGCTGATTTTCTCACTTGCCGTGCTTTGCTACCTTGGCTGTACCTTCGATGTGAACGCTATCGACGGTTGTCTGTGAGAATTTTTTCCATCAGAAAAACCGGTTCTGTAAATTGTTAACCTGTTTTCGCTACAAGTCAACGGGTCTCGGAAAAGGCTTAAAACAGCCAAAACCGTGGGTTATTTGTTGAAAGCACAGCCCAGTTTTAAAGTATTCAAATATTTTAAAATACCGTAAGTTGAAGAGTAAATAGTGCGAGGGGTCCTTTAAGATTTGGTTCACCTCAATGCGAAAGGGGAGGTAGTCTACGAGAGAGGGGGAGGTAAATGCACGCCGTGGTCAAATGCTGCACGAAAGCAGAGAAATCAAGCTTGGTCCCGCTTGTTTGACGACAATTCTAGAAAATCAATACAAAAGGTTTCGATGGGATCCCGCAAATTGAATATTGGTCGGACTTCTTTATCCAGACAGTCGAATCTTGTAGATCTCCGGTCTGCCCATACCCCCTTGACATTTTGCTATTTTTCCATAATCAACCGCTTAAGCTTATGTATTTTTTTTTTTACCGTTTTGGTGTATTTTGACAACTTACGGCCAAACGACTAATCAGATGAGAAAACCAAGTTCAGATATGGATTCAGTATTCAGTATTGCGGGATTTCGGGTGAACTGTTTGTCCGGCGAGAAAATAAATTTCATAGTCGGATTGAGCATGTCTCCTTACCCCTAAACCGACTATCTTATCAGCTTTTAAAAATATTGTTTGTTGCTCTTAATTTGAAATCCATCCCCCACCACCCCTACATATATAGCTATGGGGCCCATTCGTCCTGTACTGGGGCCAAAAGGATTCTCATACCAAGTTTGAACAAAATATCTCAATCCCTTCGAGAGTTTTCGTGGTAACAGATAGACAGACGGACAACTTTACGAAGTCATCGGTATCCCGTTACTTGCGTTTTGGGATCCCTAAAACAGAAGATATTTTCTGGCAATCCAAGAAAATCTCGGCTAGCACTGAAAACTGAAAATTGCAAATAAAGTGGTTCACACAGATTTTTGAAGGAGGGAGATTTCGGAGGTTAGAATACCACGTACGTCGCTGCCGGGGATGTGAAAAGCGTGAAAGCAAGAGAGGTCCTCTAAGTTGAGAATTAACAAATTCTTGGGTTCCATTGGTTAATTTCGTCCTTTGTTCTCTTGCTCTAGTTTCTCTTCAAGGCGGATCTCACTTGAGATTCTTATTATTTTATTGCGGGTTAATTCGGAGGGTCATATTTACATGATTTATATGGGACCGTATCTACAATGGGTTCTGGGACGTGTCATATATTTATGTTAGAAAATAGGATGGCGAGAGTTGAAGGCCAAGTGTAGTACCGTATTTAAAAAAAAAAAAAATTTTAAAGAAGAGAGTCAGTTGGCTTCCAAGTTGGAAGTTGAATATTTAGTGTGTACACTTAAACATGTGTGGCTAGTGCAAGGCCATCGACACCAGCGTATGAATCATAAATAAACATTGGTATTTTTATACCCGAACAAAGAAGGCCATCCTTGACACTATCCTTCCGTAGAGTGATCTCCCTCTTTCTTCATTTTTGGTTTCTTACATAAAATTTCTGGTAAGGCGCTGAAAGGAGCATTTTTTTTTCTTCAGAAACACTACAGTACTTCACCCATGTAAGCCCATTTTTTTGTGAAGCCCGCAAAGCACTATCTAGTTTTTTCGTAGATCAGCGCCATCTAGTCGAAACCGAAGAAACTAGTAGTGTGGGCGGGGGGGGGGGGATAGGACGATCATCGAACATTCACCGAATCGCAGGTCTTTGCGAAGAACTATGAACAAACAGATCACCGGCCTTTCATATATGCCAGCGGTCTGGAGGAAAAAATAAGCTATTGAGTTCCCTTAAAATCCTCTTTTCTCCAAAGCATGTTTATCAGTAAGGATACCTTTTTATGGCACTTGCAGCCTCTGGCTCAAGTGCCATATACCGATCACAATTCCGTCTGTCGGTCTGTCGGTCGGTCCGAGTTTTTTGTCCCACATATCCGAGTTAGGGTACTTCCAGATGTGCTAGGACAATGAAACTTGGCAGGCATATCAGGGACCCGACCAAACTAACCTGGAAATAATCAGTTTCCCGATCCGACCATATGCGGGGGAGTGGGGGCGCCGGAAACTTGAAAATTTAGGGCATTTTGTCACACTTTTTCGAGTGAGGGTACTTCCAGATGAGCTAGGACAATGAAACTTGGCAGGAATATCAGGGACCCGACCAAACTAACCTGGAAATAATCAGTTTCCCGATCCGACCATATGGGGGGGAGTGCGGGGCGCTGGAAACTTGAAAATTTAGGGCATTTTGTCACACTTTTTCGAGTTAGGGTACTTCCAGTTGTGCTAGGACCATGAAACTTGGCAGGCATATCAGAGACCCGGCCAAACAAAATTAGGAATAATCAGTTTTCTGATCCGACCATTTTGGGGGGGGGTGGAGGGCAGGGGAATCCGGGAAACTGAGAAGTGTGTTACTTTCGAACGGATGATCGGATTGTAATGAAACTTCATAACTGAAGAGAATATATATCTGTAATGTCCCGTTTAAAGTCTTGACCGGATTCGGTAGCCAGGGGGGAGTTGGGGGGGGGGGGGAGACCGGAAATTTCAAGAAACGGTTAGAATGGAGGGATCGGAGTGAAACTTGCTGGCAAGAACAAGCATCTGCTCTAGATAAGTCCTTTAGACCATTGTACTGGATCCGGACACTTATGGGGGGGGGGGGGTCCCGGAATTCCGGTGATGGTGGTTTTTTGGATTTTCACGATGAAACTTGGCAGGCATATCAGGGACCCAATCAAACTGACTTCAAAATAAAAATATTGTCGATCAGATAATGGTGGGGGAGTGGAGGGAGGGGAATCCGGGAAATTGAGAAGTGTGTAACTTTCGAACGGATGATCGGATTTTAATGAAACTTCATAACTGAACAGAATATATATCTGTAATGTCCCGTTTAAAGTCTTGACCGGATTCGGTAGCCAGGGGGGAGTGGAGGGAGGGGAATCCGGGAAATTGAGAAGTGTGTAACTTTCGAACGGATGATCGGATTGTAATGAAACTTCATAACTGAACAGAATATATATCTGTAATGTCCCGTTTAAAGTCTTGACCGGATTCGGTAGCCAGGGGGGAGTTGGGGGGGGGGGGAGACCGGAAATATCAAGAAACGGTTAGAATGGAGGAATCGGAGTGAAACTTGCTGGGAAGAACAAGCATCTGCTCTAGATAAGTCCTTTAGCCATTGTACTTGATCCGGACACTTATGGGGGGGGGGGGGGGGGTCCCGGAATTCCGGTGATGGTGGTTTTGGGGATTTTCACTATGAAACTCGGCAGGCATATCAGGGACCCAATCAAACTGACTTCAAAATAAAAATTTTGTCGATCAGATAATGGTGGGGGGAGTGGAGGGAGGGGAATCCGAAATTTTCAGTCATGCGTAATTTTGGAATGGGTGATCGGATTCGAGTGAAATTTAAGAATTCAACAGAGGACATTTCTCCGATGATTTTTTTCATATCCGGACCGGATCCGCCAACTATTGGAGGGGGGGGGGAAATACGTGACCCGTTTAGAATGGAGGGATCGGGATGGAACTTTGTGGGAAGAACAAACAGATGCTCTCGGTAAGTCATTCGCTGAATCGGATTGGCTACGTGCACCGCGGGGGAGCTGGGTGGGGTGGGGTGGGGGGGACCGGAAATCTCGAGAAACGGTTAGAATGACGGTATCGTCAGTGAAACTTGCTGGGAAGAACAAACATCTGGTCCATGTAAATCTTTTACATAATTTGACTGGATCCGGACACTTGAGGGGGGGGGGGAGGAGGGGTATTCCGGAATTCCGTTTTTTGGGGGATTTTCACGACGAAACTTGGAAGGCATATCAGGGACCCGGTCAAGCTGACTTGGAATAAAAAAAAATCCTCGATATGATAATCTTGGGGGGGGGAGTTGAGGGAGGGGAATCCGGAATATTGAGTCATGCGTAACTTTGGAACGGGTGATCGGATTCGAGTGAAATTTAATGATTAAACAGAGGACATTTTTCTCTTGTGACCTTTTTCATTTCCGGACCGAATCCGGCAATTATCGGGGGGAGGGCGGAAAATACTTGACCCGCTTAGACTGGTGTGATCTGGATCGAACTTCGTGGGAATGACAAATAGATGCTCTGGATTAATCATTTACAGAACCGGATTGGCTCCGGTTATTGTTGGTGGAGTTGGAGGAGGGGGAGGGGGGTCTGGGATTCCGGTGATCGCGCGTTAAGGTACTTCCAGATGTGCTAGGACGATGAAACTTCGCTGGAATATTGGAGACTCAACAACATTTGCTTAGAAATTGCTACTTCCCAAATCCGATTATTCCTTAAAGTATCAATCTTGACCGCAAAGTAAAAAAAATACTTTTAAGCAATATATGCATTTTCGTGATGCCCATCAGCCCATTAGCAGTTTTGTCTCAAGGGTTTTGCTTACAAATGAAGTTCCAGCTCCCTTATAGCGCGCATCTCAACCGCAAAGTCGAAACTTACTTTTGATCAATCAAATCATCTTGACACATGCAAGTGCCATATGAGCTTACAGCTCTTGTTCAGTCGGGAATGTATTGGAATGCATGCTGCTAGCTTGCAAGGCAGCAATCTATTCCAGAATCTTGGCTCGTCGACTTTATAAACAGCTGTTATATTGCTCAAGAAAGGAAATTTATGGGTACTTATTTGCTTCTTTTATGAATACTCCTCGGATACGAAGTCCTATATTTCCGTATACGATCGGCATTCCGCTCCCATCCGCGTTTCCCTAAGGGCACTACAAACTGTCTTTACAAGGAGACCAAAATGAAATATCGAAGAGGCGTCATTTTAGGATTGGTTCCCTTTCGTTGTATCCTAGCTTTTAGTGATCCTTTCTTGGGACATTTTGGCGAATCTCTTTAATCTTGGAATCCCCACCCATCAATGAAGTCCGCGATGCACTCGACCTGAATCGCGGGACGATTTGTAACCCTATTGCAGCTAAGTAGAACTTTTGTTCTTTTCTATTTCCTTTTTCTGCTCTCAAGCTTCCCGCTTTGAATCGCGGAGCAATTTGTGACCCTGCTGGAGCTAAGAAGAACGTTTTTTCTCTTCTAGTTTCTTTTCTCCTTCCCTTTCTGCTCCGTTTGCTTTGTTTCTTTAAAAACAGAATGTGAATGAAAATTAAGCCCCACCCATCGTCGTGCAGGAGCCTTAAGTCGTGGACTAGAAAAGTTAACGATGTATTCCATCCACCTCTTACTTTCCAGTATTTGTCAAAACATTTCCCCGAATATTTCCTTCCTCACGTCTTTTAATTTCTAACATTCTCCCATTATACGGAAAAATACATTCTTTCACTTTCTAACACATCGGACAAAAGTAATGACCACGTAGCACTTTACCCTTACCCAAATATTCCCTTGCAGTCGTGCCGGTAAACAATCTGCCTCTAGGCTAATTAGTAACTGAAATTTAACCTAAAGGTAAATCTAAATAGCCTGACAGTCCCTCCTTATTAAATTATAGGGATTACGTTTGCACGGAGAACAAAACGTCATGAGAATTTACTCACCCATACTGAACAGCCAATGGCTTTTCTCCTGACTGGACGGTGATGCCGTCTCCTGTGTGTCCCTCTCAGAGTGGTTATGGGAGGAACGTTGCGCAGCGGCCTCTGCGCTTCTCTCGTCACTCCGCCAGTAGAGGGCGGCAAGCGTCGCGATGCATTTGATCTTCAGACCGCCGGTTTTAAAGTGCTTTTGTCGCACCTTGAACTCAAGGCCGAGAGTGACCGACTGAAGACCAGAATCTTCATCCTCAACGATTTTGTAATCAACGAGCAAATTCCGGTCAGCCTGCAAATAGACAAGAGACTTTTGACAAGAGACAAGAGAGTTTTGTTTGTCAACGGTCTGAGTCAATGCTCCTCCCCGTCTGGGCTACGTTGACAGGGCGTTTATGGTCGCTATTACTACCCTAGGTTCAAAGCTCCGGTGAACAGTCCGAGTGAGCACACATGTTTCCATCCGGATACAAAAAAGACAAAGAATTACCTAGGTTCACACAGAGCAAATCGCGGCGATGAACGAGATTTTTCAATCGCAGCGATAGAAGATTTTTATCGCCTGAATGTTCACACTGAATTTTCGTGGGAAACAGAATTTAACGCGAAAAATTTGAAATTACAGCCACGTGACAGGAGACATGGATGATGATGATGTTTTGCTTTTGTCACTGCTTGCTAGACGGCGAGGGATAGACGTTCAGTATGCTTTTTAGATAACAGTCGCTTCGAAACTTGAACAGTACATTTTCCCAGGTTTTCAATAATAGCACAGAGTTCTTATGTCCCCTTTCTCGCTTTTCATACAAAATGGGGTAGAACTGAACAGCAATAATTGAGTGAATCATCAAAAGGGTCGTCCATGTTGAAGTTGCGTGCATAAAATCGTAATGTCGCCTGATTAAGTTGAATTTTCCCAACATTAAAAATCGCCTGACGAAGCAACAGAAATCGCCGATTTTGGCGACGAAAATCTCGGCGAATGCCGATATCGCCTCAGTGCGAACGTCTGTGTGAACCTTTTTTACTTACTTAGTTACAGTGGTGTATAACCCCAGGTTCACACACACTGTTTTAAGCTGTGTGTCACACGAAAAGTCTGTATTTTCCATTTATTGACGGAACTGATTGTCCCTAGAACGGTTTATTAGTGTGAACGAGTCCAGCGCCTCGATGGTCGCTCCGCTCTTTATATATAGATACAAATATATATTCTGCAACACTAATTTAATCGAACTTTGCTATTTCTTTCATGACGCCATGAAAACGTCACGGGCCGTAGATAATCGGCCAAAGTTTAGTCACTACCCTAAATTCAGTTCAGAAATAAACTTCTGATATATTTGTCACGGTAAAAATCGCTTGTATAACATTCCATCTTTACGTTATATTGACCTATTGACCAGAGTTAACTTTCTGTTTAAAGAGATATCGTGGACTGAATAAATAATTGTACTTGTAAGGACTGGAAATGGGAGTCTCTGGGAATCAAACATCCTCATGTGCAGCATTGTGGCATTTTCTATGTTGGTTTTTCTTTCCTTTCCTGACAGAAGCCAGAATTTTCCGCTATTTTGAACAGGAACATAGCACAGTGCCGGAAAAAAATGTCACCAGTAACCGACCACTGTTTTTGTTGTGCTCACAGTCCCGTGCATGACTTATCTCTTAAAACTGAGACGCTTCCAGACTATGGAAAAGAAAAATATTTTGCTCGCCAAGAACCACTTCGCGTTATTTACGCTGATACGGCGACGGCAGTCCATCTGTCCTTTGCGTCTTTTATGACCAATAACACCATAACCAAGATCAAATAATCTATAAGAACCTCCGTCTCCCTATCTCTGTAATACGACCATGCGGAGTCGAATATACTCTGGTACCCAACCCGGTGCAAATGAGCAGAGGAGCTACGCGTAACATCATAATTTGTTTGTTCTGCAACACAGCTGTGCTCTACAAAGAGCTATATCGCAGTTAAACTCCGCAGAAGAATACAAACAACGCCTAATTCGTCCTTTACAGCTGGTTGGTCGTCTACCATTGTGACGTCACGTCTAACTCTCTGCAGACCGGGTTCTCCACCCCTGCAGGCATCCTACGGCTTTTCATATCGTATGCACAGCGGTGGAGAGGGAAGTAGACGGGTATCAACTCAGACCTCACAGAAAGTACCTCTAGCTCCGCTCAGTTTTGTCGGGGTATCCATAGTCGCTGCATGGGACCAAAGACGGAGGTTCTATCAGATTATTTATTCTTTCACTGACTTAATAAGAATAAGTAAAAAACCGTGTCCATGCTTCAAACTGACCCTACCTGCTGAATCGGTCATTTCTTTTTCCAAAATTGAGACTTACCTCCGTTTTGTCTCAATATTTTCTTGAAACCCGTTTTCGCATGGTGCCCCCCCCCCCCGCCCTCATAGCATTTGCTCATTTTACTTTTATCGCGATCGGTTCTTCTCCAAACCGTTGGCCTACCAACCGTGTACTCTTGATGACTAACTCTTTCCTGTCGATGAAGAATCGCCGTGTGCCTATACAAGAGCCAGAAATGTCACGGGCGTGACGCGCAATACGCGTCGTTGATTGGTTGACATAGGATTTGAATCAAATTTGAAGATTCGTTTGGGTGACGTCTGTGTCTCTAGTTCATCCGGGGGTTCACTGGCGTGTTTCGAACTTAGTCGTAATGTATAGCGTATTGTGGACAACCGGCCATATTTGACTCGTTTTCCGCATTAGACAACGTTTAATTGCTGTATATTATCTTCACAGATAGATGCACAGATATAAATAGATAAATAAATAAATATGCAACTTTTATTACATAGTCATATTAATTGGCGATTTCATTGCGATTTGTCACTCTCTATTTATGCCTACATGTTCATATAATATACAAAATACTGCCTGAACGAGCGCCTGTATCGCGAAGACGCACACTTGGCTAGACCTGAAATGGCTAGCAAAATCAGGAACCGGGTTTTAATTAAGTATAAGAACGATTTTAATCTTTGATTATCGGAAAATGGATTTTTTTTTATCGGTTTCGAATACGTGGACCGTTTTCTACTGCATGTCCTCAGTTCATCTCTTCTGAAGTAAATGACATTCTTAAATGCTATTTCAGTTGGACTGATAGCTTGCTTTAGAAAATACTATTTTGTTCCAAGAACGTCTTAACGCTTGTTTGAAGTTATGAAACACGGGAGATTCGAGGTCTTCAAGGTCTCAAGCTCTGTTTGTGATTTTCCATTTGGTTTTGAAACGCCTAACGATGGTTTAAGAAGAGGTTAGTAAAGATAGAAAATCTATTATTTCTTACGAAATAGGTATGGGAGTGTGGGGTGATCACTCATACGAAAGACCGTGTTTGTTGCACTGTCTGTATTTGTTTAAATTTATTGTTTACAGCGGTAAAATTTCAACCTTTTCTGATTTCGTTCGACACAGAAGTCGAAGTCACGTCCGGAAAATTGAATGCCGGACTCTTCCCAATGCGATTTCACACAGGAGTCTTGGGAGTTCAACTTTACTCAGATTCGGCTCGGATACCGGCAAAGAAAAACCATATATATCAGATAAGCGAACAGTAACTGAATAGGAACAGTATCCAGAGAACAGTAACAGTAACCATAAATGCTTCAGTACGATACGAACAAGGCAAAGAGAAGACATATACGTCAAATAAGTAAGTAAATTTGTTACTGACAAATATTTTTTCTACAAAAATAGTGGAGTAGCTCCGGTGAACAGTACGAGAGAGCACACATGTTTCCATCCGGATACGAAAAAGACAAAGAAAACCTTATACTAGGTTCACACAGAGCAAATCGCGGCGATGAACGAGATTTTTCAATCGCAGCGACAGAGAAGTTTTTATCGCCTGGATGTTCACACTGAATTATGGCTGTTTACACTTGATAAGCTGTGGTGTGAAATCACGACCCGTAGATAATCGGCTAAAGTTTAGTCAACACCGGATTTAGAAGTCTAGGACACCAATGAGCCTTATAAACATACGTAACAGGCCCCACACAATATCGCTCCGCCAGGAAAAGAAACCGGAAAAATTACTGTTTTCTTATTTCTATATCGACTTTCTCACCCATTTCAGGCAAAGCTTTCACTTTTCAACAAATGAACCTGTCCATTTTTGCCGGATTCCAGGCGCGAAAGGTAGGAGATGCATTTTAGCAGATACCTAATAGGGGAGAGGGGGGCAGGTCCGTCATAGGGGTAGGTCCGGACATCGGCTCTGCAAACCTCACTATTGAAATTTAAGTTACGCGAAATTGTTTTTTACAGCTGTCACACTTACACGCTTCTTCTGTAAGAAATTCCCGCAGCAGCACTCATGAAGGCATAGCAAACCGATGTTAGTGTCACCTTTTTTGCACGAAAGCAAGTTCTACGTCATGTGGTTGGCACCTCATTTTGGTAGTTCAGAAGCTTCTTACATCGTCGGTGATTTTTATTTAGGTAGTTTAAGATTGGAGGAATTTTCGTAATTGATACAACAGTTTCAGAGTTACAAATTTATTCTGTCAAAACAGCACCAGGGGCAGGTCCGTACAAAAACACTTGCGGCAGGTTCGAAGAGCAAAGACAGTAAAGCTGAAGGGAAAAAAGGGAAAAATAACGAAAGACGAGAAAACTGAAAGAGGGGAGGAAAAAAGTCAGCAAAAAGGCTCCGAAGCTTTTAAAACCCAGGCGGGAAGAAAACAAGTCATGTTCAGAACCAGCGTTAGCAGCATGGTCGGATGATAATAACAGATGTTGATAAAGTGACGGTATACTTGTAGAGTTTTCCCAAACGGAAGCAAACGGATGAAACTGAATTCAGGCAACGAAAGCAAATGAAAAAATGTGCATTAAACTTTCTTAAAAGTCCTTCCTGGATAAAAAAAAAAAAATGATGTCCTACCCCAGTCATGTCCGAACATGCCCCCAGTCTGGGGGCAGGTCCGGACAGAAGTAGCTAACAGGAAAATGGAATTTGCAAAGAAAATTGTACAGTTAACAAGATTCTACAAAGTAAGACTAACAGCTAAGGTATGATTCTAGGCAGACAGAAAAAAATGGAATCAACAGCACCTAAAACGAAATCTTGGTATGCAAAAAAGCAAAAACGTAACGAATCTGCCCCCCTCTCCCCTACCAGGGTAACAGGAGCTGCCTGTCGTTTTTGCAGTTGACGTGGTATCTAATGCTACGACTGCTTTTGAAAAACCGACAATTGACGGATTTTCGAAGTCACCCCCCAAAAAATACTTATCAACTCATTTCACTAGTGCAAAGCTTCTTTCCCACCTATTTGACAAAAACCTAGGCTCTTGTGTTTGTAATGATGAGAGTGAGATGACTTTTTCACATATCACGGTCAGTTACTACGGTCGGGACCGTGATATCTGAATATCAGATACCATGGTAACTGGCAAGATACTCAGTAACTGCAAAAATGATTTTTGACCGCGGTATCAAAGACCATGTATCTGCAAAACGCAACTATGGACCCAGTCTGTCTTCTTACCTCTAAATCGATAGTCACTTAATTTTCAACAAATGTTTGAGGACTTCAGGGCTAATCTACAAACTTGGACCCGTGCTTTGATCCAAGATGCTTTAACCAACGCCAAGTTTTGGCAAATTACCACATTCCCTTATCGTGTTAACAGACGGACGGACGAGCTTTACAGAGCCGATGTCCGGACCTGCCCCTATGACGGACCTGCCCCCCACTCCATAATCTTGACCTGTTGTGCTGATTGATATATTTTAATTACAAACTGAGTGCTTCAAGTGCCTTTATTTGAAGACAGTACCGTCCAGAACTATTTTTATACATTTAAAGATATAACAGATATAAATCATTAAATATTAGCATTTAGTCGTTTGGCACTTTTAAGACCCAGCTAAAAACATTTTTGGTTGATAAATATAATGGGGAATAAACACATTCGGGAATATATATTTTGTGTTTTGAATATGTTAATTTAAGTATTATGTGTACAGGTAAGATCAATAATGAGGGTAGGGCAATATCACTGGATGCTAGGCTTGAGTATTTTTTTGTTTTATTTTTTATTTAGTTATTTATTTATTTGTTGAAATTTAGTGATTGTGGGAGATCGGCGTCCACCTGGGGGTGAACTCTGAGGATGGAGCGGTAAGTAAAAATAAAAGAAATTGTTCAATTTTTCTTTCTTTATTTTATTGTAATAGTTAAGAGACTCGTTCACTTGTTGATTATTTTGGTATTATTATTATTAGGTTATTTTGGTATGTAACGGGCCATGGAGCTTTGTAGGGTTATTAGTGGCACTTGCACTATTTTTTCTCCACACCTTTGAAATTCCCGCCGTAACATTCAACTTTCCGCGGAGCTTTCCACTAGCCTCGTGGAATCACTTTCCGGGAAAGCTGCTTCGGTTTCCAAAGCGCGAAAACCGTGAAAAGTTCGGCAATTTTCCGAAGTAGCGCGAAAATCATTGAAAAGTGGTTCCGACTTTGCTTTCGAGTTCGCGAAAACCCTCCTAATACCTGATAATTCCAACACCGGACTGGGTGATTCCAAGTGATTCGAATTGACAACTGTATCCGAGTCTTTGGTTTCCTGCCGTATCAAATTATTGCACCAGCCCCGAAGGGTCTATCACACCTGAACTTATTTCAACTTTCTGCAAGACTGCTGCAGCACGAACGAAACTAAAAGCAATATCACGTTTGGCAAGGCTGGTGCAACAGCTTGTCTCCCATTCGCAGAGCAAAGAACATAGGCAATTCCTAGACGGAAAGGGGCTATTATCTCCCGAAATAAAAGAGAACATCTCTACGAGCAAACACCGTCATTGTAGCACCCCTGAAAAAGGAAGTGAAGTAAGCAGAAGCCAACAATGCATTCGAACAGGGTCAGAGCCCTAATGAAATTCTTTATTGGCAGCTGAACTTGCATAAGCCTAGTTTCCGTGGCAAGGACACGCAAAGAAGCTCGGCAAGGCCACATGATAAAAACAAGACCAAATTAAGGCGATAGTGCTTATAATATAGACTTCCGGTTTAATCAATTCGGTTTTCGGCTGAGAGCTGTCGAACTCTAAAAAATCCACGCTGAATAAGTAAGTAGATTGATTCAGCGCACATTCATCCCGACATTAACAATATATATCTAAATATATGGTTTATTTGTAACCCCCCCAAGTGCCCATGGCGACAGCGGAGTTAGACAAATACCAACTACATTTTTCTACACATTATAAATTTTACATTTACTAACTCGACCCCTACACTGTCAGAAGTTTCATAACAGATTTAACACAAGGATTCGCGGTTTCAACAGATAATGCGTAAGAGATAACACTTCGGATGTTATCTGTTGTGTTTCAAAACGTTATGCATAAGGTAAGGTAAGTTAAGGTACAATTTTAATAGCAAATATGAATAAACCTGGAGTTTCTCAAAAGCATCAGACATGCCAGTGGCATAAAAAACGACATAATAATAAGAGTTACCATCAGGAAGAACCGAAAAACGGGCAAAAAGTATCTGCTGAGTTTTCCGGCATCATGACGATAAAGAACAAAGTCAGTAGATGCTTTTTTGGCTCTTCCTAACAAAGCTTGTTACACATAACATCTCATGCATAATGTCTTCAAACACAACAGATAAAATCCCAAGCGTTATCTGTGACGTATTGTCTGTTAAAACCGCGCATCCTAGTGTTATCTGTTATGAAACTTCCGACAGTGCAGTAAATGTAAAATTTATAATGTGTAGAAAAATACAATTGGTACTTGTCTGTTTCATTTCTAGGTCTGCTTGTCTATATTCTGAAATATTCTGAGAACCGTTCTAAAATAAAAAATAAAACAAAGTTTCTTTTCTGCTAAATCACCAAAAATGAGGCGCCGACTCTGCATAGCCTGCTGCTCAATTGAGTGTCACCCACCAGCTGGCCAAAGGTAATAATCTATTTTCAAGTGGCAACCCTGGATACGCCTTTATTTATTTAAGTGTTAAGAATAGTGAGCTGAATATAAAGAACTCCAAAATAACCTTAGTGACTTTTTAAGTGTATAAAATAAGGTTGAACACACGACGATAATCAAAGGCAAGTGATACAGAGCAGAGAGTGCAAAAGAAACACTTACAAAAATCCTGTATTCTGTCCGCCATCTAACGACAAATATTCCGTATTGTGGCAATCACGTGTGACAACGCTGTTTAACCTTGCCTGACTTTGCCGACGTGGCATAATTCGAATCTCGCGCGTGATTTTCGATATGCCATCTAGCGACGAGATGCGAAGCGCGCTTGGTTAAGAGCAGAGACGCAAGAAGCCGTTACAATCGAACTTATTACCCAAACGACTGAGCTTAGCTGGACCACACGCTCCCCTTTTTGGACATATTGGATAAATTGCGTTCGCTCTTTTCTTGTCTCGACGCCAAATCCAGTCAAACAAGATCCTACAAGACGCTGATTGGCAGCGCCATCTAGTGTTGTCGCTATCAAATAACTTCGTCGACTTCTGACCGCTAGATACCAGCGTCCGCCCACTAGCGAAAGGAAAATGAAGCACGTTTGTCCCGAATGCTATACAAAAGTGACGACTAACTCGCTGAGGTGTAACGAATGCGTCCAGTGGTTCCACGCTGGAGTTAACAGGTGTGCCCGAATCGATATAAAAGAATGGACACAGGACTGGATATGCCTAAACTGCCAAACAAAAGTCCATATCCCCATACCTGTTCCGGTGGATGTATCAACCGTGTCACCACCCCCCTTGCTTGATGTTGACCCTGCTATCAGTATATCAGGGCCTTTGCCTTCCAGTGAGGCTGTGTTGAGATACGCGACGAAAATTCACTCTCTGACATGGGAACTTGAAAACTCAAATAAGCGTCTGAAAAAGAGCGAATCCGAGACCCTGCGTTTACGCGTACAGAGTATGAACCGTAACCATTCGTCCCCGTTACGTAATCAGAGGCTGGATTTTTCCTCGTCTAATGCCCTGAACGTTACTTTTGCCCAAAGAAATAAAAACGAGGATAACTGGACCCAAACAAATGATCAACCGAGCTCCGCTACTACCGAGGATTGCAGTAGAGCTATCGTTAGAGATTGTGGTGTACAAGTGCATCTGCCTAGCCCAGCGTCCGATTGTAAGACCAAGAGCACACAATGCGACTCCAAAGGAACTGATTTGGTCCATGTTTATTCCCAGTGTGAACCCGTTACTACCGAGGATTACAGTGAAGTCATCGTAAGAGATTGCGGTAGACAAGGGAATTTCCCCAACTCCGCATCCTCTTGGCAGTCCAAGAGCATTCAGTGCGACTCCGAGGGAACTGCCCCTGCTTATACCCAGTGTGAACCCTTTTCCTGTCCCGACTGTGAAAAGAAATGCGAAATTATTCTTGAACAGGAAACCACTATCAAATCGCTCGGATCAATGATTTCGATGCTTCAAAATAAACTGAAATTGTGTGACAGATCAAGTGAACCAAAAGCTGTCGAAGCTCCTAGCAAAAACCAAGAATGGACAACCACGATTGCGGCCAGTGATGAGAACGAACTCACTCAGTTGAATAGTTGCGGTAACTCGAAGCTTAATAATAATACACAGTTTGAAAGACCATGCAGGTTTTTTCAAAAAGTGACCAAAAAGGGGAACTTGAACATCGGCAAAAAAGAGAAACAAGAACGTGTTAAACCCTGTCGGTTCTTTCGCAAAGAGACTGGAAGCGGGAATTCTGATCCTGCTGATGGGAAACAAAAGCTTAGCACCAAAAGCGAGAAATTTAATGTTATATGTACGTTTCATTTGGCCGGCCACTGCAAGCGCAAAAATCGCTGCAAGTTCCTGCATATATGTCCGAAGTCTATGTCTAGTGTTTGTAAAAATAGTTCTTGTACTTTTGACCACGTTGACCTTTGCGCTAATTTGATATGTATGAATCGAGCATGCCAATTTGCACATGCGTCTACTCCAGTACCTGTGAAAACTACTATTGAGTCTGCATTTACGAGTTCAAAAAACTTGAACAGACGGGGGACGGAACAGGGGATGATTCGTGTGACTCCCACTTCCCCCCTCCCTCCACCTTACGCTTTCCTTTCCAACCGGTTTCAAGTACACTCTCGCCAGAAACCCTCTCAGGCGAGTCCGACGTTTTGTCAGCGTCCGGCCCATCCACAAAACATGGTGCACTCACCGCAGGTACATCCCTGCTCAGATCAAACAGACTACCGACAGCTTATTTTGAATCCACCCCCGTTACTACCGTATCAACGCCAAATTACCTTCCATCCCTTGCGTCCCATGTTTCAGAACCTTGCGCTAGCTTAATTAATCTTTCTTCTAGCAGTAATAGGTTTGCCGTCCTTGCCACTTTAGATGACGTCCCTGTTAAGCCCGCGGAAACGATTTCAGCAGTTCCAAACAAAAATCCCTTGCCCTCTGTTCGTATTAAGGTAAGCAACGTTTCCAAAGAATATTCTTCTAAAGAATTTAGCTTTCCAAGCTTCCTATGTAGTAACGCGGAAAGCTTGAATCCCGATAAGGTGGCTGAACTTGAGAGCCTAATTGGCGTCACGAAATCTGCAATTGTTGTGGTATCGGAAGTCCATCGTCAGAATCCGGATTTGCTAAAAATAGCAAATTATAAAAGTTTTCTGAAACTCCGACCCGATAACCATCCCCTTGGAAAAAAAGGAGGAGGAGTCTTGATTTATTGCCATGAAAAAATGAACGCATCCATGATTGATGTCCCATGCCTTGGTGAGTTTGACGAGATTATTTGGACTTTTACTAAGCCTAAAAGACTCCCACGTAAATACACTGGTATTGCTGTTTGTAGTTATTATTATTCACCTGGTCAAAGCGCCAGTGACCGTTCAAATTTCCTGGAGAAATTGCAACTGAGTGCGGATTACGTCTCGGGCAGATTTCCCGGTTGCGGTATTTTTATGATTGGTGACGCGAACGAACTAAGACTTGATTACATCAACAAAGCGTTGAGTCTGAAGCAGATAGTTAAGAATCCCACGACAAAGGGAGGTACCATATTGGACAAAATTTCTACTAACATGTCTGAGTTCTATAGTGCCCCCATACCCGGTCCACCTTTAGGGGGCAGCTACCATTTTACACTAGAGCTGAATCCGTTGAACAGAATAAAAATTAGTTACCAGACGACGGAAACCACAAGTAGACCCATCTCCGATACCGGACTTCTCAAGTTTGGAGAATGGGTCCTGAATCAAGATTGGAAGGAAGTGTTTTCTGCTAGTAGTACAAGTGAAAAAGCATCTATTTTCCAGGACCTATTGCTTAACACCTACCACAATTGCTTCCCTGAAAAAAGGACGAAACGCTTTTCATCTGACCGTCCTTATATCACGAAGGAAGTTAAGGATCTGGTAAGGGAAAGGCGGCGTCTTTTCCAAGAAGGTAAGCGAGAACAGGCGAATAAGCTTAAAAATAGAATTAGGAAATTAACACGTAAAGCTGCGTCAAGTTATTATGATAATCAAGTTAGGCAGCTGTTTAAGTCTAAGCCCGGTAACTGGTATAAGAGTATCAAGCGTATGATTGGAAAATCCGAAAGTGGCATTGATTTTAATTTGGATGAAGAAGAGAAAACTACAGCAAATAAACTGAATGCTCATTTAGCCGAAATTGTCCAATCGCTTCCGCCTCTTCCTGATGAAGAAATTCCCAGTCCTGCGCCGGAGTTTACTGATTTCCCTCTGATCTGCGAATCAGAAACTCTCCGAAAACTGAAGAAGCTAAAACGGACTAGTATTACACCTGTTGATATACCTGTTGACCTTATAAAGGCTTTCCCAGAGTCTTTATGTGCCCCTTTGACCCATATTTTTAATGCAATAACTAAAACTGGGGAATATCCATCTGGATGGAAGAATGGTTTTGTTACCCCTATCCCCAAAAAAGATTCTCCTAACGGTTTCTCAGGTGTGCGGCCAATCACGATGACGCCTATCTTCAGCAAGGTGTACGAAGGTTTCGTAGCTATTTGGCTAAAAGATTGCATATTGAGGCATTTAGACCCCAAACAGTTTGGAAATATGCCCAGGACATCAACCACGCATTATCTGGTGAGTCTACTGGACACTATGCTCAAGCACTTGGATGACCCAGAGCGCTGGCTAAACCTAATAGCAATAGACCTACGAAAGGCTTTCGACCTTGTTTGCCATAGTGTCCTTTTAAAGAAATTACTTAATGAATTTGTTGTCCATCCCTTTCTTGTGAAAATAATAGCTAGTTTCCTTTCTCATAGAGCCCAACGTACAAAGTATAAATCAACATTTTCTGATTCACTCCCGATTTTTTGTGGAGTACCCCAGGGTACCATTTTAGGTCCGCTACTTTTCCTTGTTATGGCTAATGAGTTAG
The DNA here is from genome assembly GCA_030848855.1 of Branchinecta sandiegonensis. Classification (NCBI taxonomy): domain Eukaryota; kingdom Metazoa; phylum Arthropoda; class Branchiopoda; order Anostraca; family Branchinectidae; genus Branchinecta; species Branchinecta sandiegonensis. Next base: position 9,114,881 of record JAUPMV010000003.1, on the reverse strand, counting down.
CTAGGAGTTACCCAGACAGGCTTAAATACGTTGATGATCTGACTATTTTAGAAAAGTGCTTTAAGAACATCCAGAGCAGTGCAGCAACCATGATGAAAGATATCTGTGAAGAAGCAGAGTCTGACAAAATGATTGTTAATATGGATAAGTCTGTGATTTTAACCGTTTCTTTCCTTCAGGGCGTCCTGTCTTTCAACCCAGATATCCCCGAATCGTGTAGGGTTGGTGAACTGAAGCTGCTGGGAGTCACTATAACGTCAGATCTGAGGTGGCAACGACAGGTTGAAAATATGCTTAAAAAAGCTAACGCAGGGATAAGTTATCTTAAACTATTATCTCGTTACGGTGTTCCAGCCCTCCATTTGTTGCGAGTATATTTGTCATTTATCCGTCCGAATCTTGAATATTGCTGTCCTGTGTGGCATTTCGGGCTGACCCATGAACAGTCGGATTCGCTTGAGAGGATCCAATATAGAGCGTTACTCGTAGTATCTAAAGCGCCAAAAGTCCCATATATTGGTCTTTTGAGGGAATTTAAGTTAATATCCCTTTCTTCTCGTCGACTAGAGCTGTGTATGAAATTTGGTACATCTCTGGTTCAAAATCCTTCTCAGCGCGATATCCTTCCCCCTGATTTCGTCCCATCCCGTACCCGACTACCACGACAGGCGTCTGAACCTGTGCCCCGTCTGGAACCGATTTTAACTTTACGAACACGGTACGCTCAAAGTTTTGTCCCCGCGTTTGTTCGGTTGTACAACTCGGAACGTGTCTGAAATGGTTTGTTTTCTTTTGTGTTTATTTATGTAATGACATTAGCAACCTGACTATGTACCCTAATTGTATATATATTTATTAATAGGCTATTTATCAATCTTATTGACTTGAAAGCAACCAATCGGCTTGTCCGTTATTTGTTTTGAAATAAATTGAATTGAATTGAATTGAATTGAATTGAATTGAATAAATACGAATTCCGAAACCGGATCAGTTGACGAATATCAGATGGCCTATTCGTGTCAGAAAAATGCATGCGTGCCGCACAATTGCCTACACGGTAATGACGAATAAGTGCAATTTCCGCGATATACCTTAAATTGCTATCTCCACTGCTAAGGGCGGCATAAACACCACATCTAGTAGCTGGCAGTGATGAGGATCTCCACTAGAACAACCAAGCGGAACACTGCGGGACCGACCGGGGTGAAAAGATGGATAACATTTACATTCTCGAGTACGATGACGACGATGAATCTTATTCCATACTGACAAAGGAAAGGAAATAGTATTCTGTGAAGAACGAAAAATAACAAGCACGGGATGCCACTTACGTTCCAGAGTGCACAGCAAGTGAAATGTGACGACCATGGACAAGAGGGACGAAAAAAGCATACAAAGTTTTCATGTATGGAGAAGTTATGTATACTAAAAAAAGAACCTCATTAGTTGCGTTTTTGCAGATACCATGGTATCTGATACCACGGTCTAAAGTCGTTTTTGCAGTTATCGTGGTATCTCATACCACGGTCAAAAAGCGTGTTTGCAGTTATCGTGGTATCTGATATTCAGATACCACGGTCCGACAGTGGTTACTGATCGTGGTATCTGAAAAAGTTATCTCACTTCCATCAATTTTTGTCAAATTGGTGGGAAAGAAGTTTGGCACTTAGTGATGTGACTGAATATCGGTTTTCTTTTGGGATGACTTCGGAAAGCGCAATTTCGGCAATTGTCGTTTTTGCAGAGCAACCGTATATCAGATACCACGGTTACTGCAAAAAGACTAATTGCAGATCCAGTTACCATTGTAACAGATACCACGGTATCTGCAAAAACGCAACTATTATTTCGGGCAGGAGAGTATCGGACTCGCAGAGGGAGCCTTGAATTTTGGTCGTCCTCTATTCCTACAAAATTCAAAACAGGAAAGAAAGCCCAAGACCCCCCCCCCCCTTCCATCCCAAAGTAGATTCCCACTTTGACATGATCATATTAGTCAGAATTCCATCTATAAACAAAATGACTCAGGCTAATTAGACTGACACCACCACATGAATGTCGTAGAACATATTACTCATAAAGACGCAAGTTTCTATGCCTACTAAGTAACCATAGCATATAATCTAATTAGTAGAAGACTTTTTTTTAACAACGCTAATGGCGAGAAAGTGCGTGCCAGGGGGCCATTTCATTGCAGATTCTTATCACAAACCTCATTACCATTTTATTTGTCCTCATTTGGAAACTTTGATCATGCAACATGTCTGTATACTTGAGTAAATTCCCCATGGGAGGGAAAGCTCGTTGAATGATGGAAAAAGGTTGAAAGCTCTCACTGCTCCGCGGAAAATTTCTAAAACAAACTAACATTTCGGGAAAGCAAAGCCACCAGATTGAAACCTCAGAGGATATTATTTCCTGCTTTAAATTGCAATGACAGGAAAACAGGGAATAACCGAGGAAATAACGAGGGCACTGGAGTGGGTGACCCACTACATTAATTCCAATTTCTAATGTGACCAACCTGAGTACCAAACGAATAACCGATGACAAACTCCCTGTTGGTTTTCTCGTTAATGGTCTAAATCACCACCGTGTTTATTTTAAATGGTACTTGCAGCCTTCAATTCAGCTAAAGTGTCGATGGATAGTTGGGTTGGAATCCGGACAAAGCCGTAAATTCATTGATGATCCAAATTGCCAGACGAAAGAATTGGAAGATATGGAAAACCACGAAAGATTATTCTTACTAATACTGATCCCAAAAGCTCGAATTATTCCGACTGTTAAGAACGCTAATTTTGATTGTGAACATTCTAAAATACTATTCGTCACAAGTATGAATGACTTATTCCGACCTAGCATCCAAAAGAAACCAACAAACGAAATGAGGACCTTGATTTGCCAAGAAGGCCTTTTCCGATTATCGTTGTTTCCGACGAGGGCGTCGGTACCACAAGCTGAGCGAACAAGAGCTGGAAGCTGATATGGCACTTGCAAGACTTGGTAAATAAGAATGACGACGGACCCTTGGAAATCACAAGAATGTCTCGTTTGGTATTTTTTTTTTTGAACTTGATCGATTTTGCTTGAGGCAAAAATGGTCATGGGCTCATTGGGATCATGAAAATGTAGGTTTTGCTTAAAAGTATTTTTTGCACTTAAGATGAGTACTTTAAGGGATGGTCGGATCTGGGAAGTGACAACTTCTAAGACTACATTGTAAAGTCTCTAATGTTCAAGCCAAGTTCCATTGTCCTAGTAATCTGGAAGTAGCCTACCTTAAACTGCGATCACCGGAATTCTGAACCCCCCTCCAACTCCCCCAGACTGACCGAGCCCGGTCCGGTACTATCACTGATGTATCTAGGGCTTACCCTTGTTCTTAGAACCAAGTCTTATCCCAATCGCTATATTTTAAGCGTGTCACAAAACTTCCGCTCCCCCCCCCCCGACTCCCCACCACGATCGGGTCCTGTCCGCACTTGAAATGACATCTGAGACACGAGCTCTTTCCAAATATCAAGTTTCATTAAGAGCCGACTCCCCGTTCAAAAGTTATAAATACGTCAATATTCCGGATTCCCGCTCTCTCCACTCCCCCCACGGTGGTCGGATCGGGGAAGTGACTATTTCCAAGTTAGTTTGGTCGGGTCTCTAATATGTCTGCCAAGTTTCATCGTCCTAGCACATGTGTAAGCATCTTAAGTCGGGATCACCGGAATTCCGGAACGCTCCCTCCAACTCCCCCCACAATGCTCGGATCCGGTCCGGTCTTGTCAACTATGTATCTAGGGCTTGTGCTTGTTCTTCCCACTAAGTTTCACATGATTCCCCCCCCCCCTCCAACTCCCCCCAAAGTCATCGGATCCGTTCCGGACTTGAAGTGTGACATCTGAGAGCCGAGGTCTTTCCAAATATCAAGTTTCATTAAGATCCGATTCCTCATTCAAAAGTTATAAATACGTCAATATTCCGGATTCCCCCTCTCTCCGCTCCCCCCACGGTGGTCGGATCGGGGAAATGACTATTTCCAAGTTAGTTTGGTCGGGTCCCTAATATGCCTGCCAAGTTTCATCGTCCTAGCACATCTGGAAGTCCCCTAACTCGCGATCACCGGACTAACCGACCGACCGACAGACGGAAAGGTGATCGGTATATGGCACTTGGCCGGAAGTCAAGTGCCATACAAACAGGGTTTGTCGTTTCTTCCAGTTTACCGACGAGAATTTCTCCAGTCACCACATCTAAAAGTGACCAACAAAACAAACGAATAACGATCCCAGTTTGGTTACCATGCTTTTTCCGATCATCGGTGTGCAGTATGGTCACACAATATGCGTCGTTGGTGGGTGCGAACTCACGAACGCCTAACAGAAGAAATAAGAACAAGACGAAAGGTTTCGACGGGATCCCAAGTAATGAAAATTTATTGGGCTTCTTGATCCAGACAATCGGATCCTGCTGATTTCATCCCGTAAGAATATTACTCATTAACAGCTAAAAGAAATTACAAAACATGATATCGAATGATGTTTTTTGACAAATTACGGCCAAACGGCTGACCTGATATGGATACAGCATACATGTTTACCCCTCTATATATCTCTAATAGCAAGAAAATAAACTTCAGAAATGGATTCACCGCGTGTTCCTACCCCTGGTGCGAACCTCTAATCGACTCAAAAACGAGCTTTTACTTTTACCAGATTTCCGGTTTTGGCCGGAGCTAGGTGTCCGGCGAGAAAATGAGTTTCAGATATTGATTCAGCAGGTCTCTTTACCCCTAAATCGATTATCGCATTGGCTTTTATTTTTTTGTCCCTTAATTTAAAAGCCCACCCCTAAACATATTGCTATGGGGCCCATCTACGAACTTGATCTGTACAGGACGTACAGACGTAACAGTAGACGGAACAGGGAGACGGCCGGAAAAACTTTACGAAGGCATAGGTATTCACCGACATGGCTTTTAGTTGGTACAGGATTGTCCAAATAAGTGTTGTAAGGTGTATTACGGCGTATAAGGCTTATTACAGATTCCTCTTTTCCTCGGGGCGCGCTGTAATAAGGCGAATAAGGAAAATAGAGCTGGGCTCTATTCTCCCTTATCCAGAGCCAATCAGATTGCTTGGTTGGTTGCGCCAGCGGGTCGAGAAAAGGAGCAGCGCCGTCAGTGTTGCCACAGGAAGCACTAAAGTTCTACTTTGTTGGAAGCTAAAGAAGCAACTTTTCTTCAAAAGAACACGTTTTGTTCTGTTACGACTGCTTACTGCTAGTTCGAGGACCAATGCTGGCCATCCATATATTTAATAGCTTTTTACAATATATTGGGCGTCAAATTATACTGGTGTACTTCAAGTAATTCTTAGAACACTTTTTCTGATCTTTAGAAGCTCGAAAAACTGTATCAGCGTGGCAACACCGAACGCTGCATTCATAAGAACCTCTCGAGTTCCTATTTGAACAGGCGTGTGCATTAAGACGTAAACATCGCGTATACACTGTAAAAAGAAATCTTGCAGTATTTTCTACTGGGATTACTCTTGTCTCTATTGAGATAAGATTATCCCTAATTCGGATTAATTTTATCCCAATAGAGATAAGATTAATCCCAGTAGCAAATACTGCATTCTTATTCGGAGAAACTTTTTACAGTGTAGCGCTGTTCAGCTTATTACACCTATTTGGACAATGCTTACCAGGAACACAATGACAAAAGTGTTTGCCGGTGCCTCACACCAACAAACTGTTGCCCTATTCATCGACAAGACATTTTCAGGTATCGTGAGGAGGCGGCCGCCTCATATGCCCTCTAGTTCTACCAATGCCTCTATACCGGTTTTCTAATCGAAGGCCTTTTTGTTTTCCACCAACTGTCCTACTATACAACTGGCCTATATACTGTGATCTCAGACCGAACAAAAAGAGGAAGACAAGGGAGGAAAATTGAATCCTCAGGTCAAATCCTCGAAGTAAAATTTCCAGGAAGCTGCAGATACGTGGGGAAACACCAATCAAGTATTTCACGGGAAGTCAAGTCTCATTTTTACCGAGCATGTAATTAGCCATCACGTAATGAGTGCTCGACTGCATTGAAGACGGATAAGGGAGGGAAGAGCCCCCCCCCCCTTTTCAATAGCAACAGATCATGAAGGGGTCCAATCATCCTTAATTAAGCTTACAGATCAAGCATACTCAGGATCTCGCAAGGAGGAGAAGAGAAAACCAGCGACGCCTTTGGAATGATTTGATATATCAACTGTTTTCTTTCTTTCTTTCATTTTAATCAGATGTGCCCGCAACATTAATAGGACCAATCTACTAAAGAACGAGAAATTAACCACTCGCCAGTCTGAGATAGGCACTCAATTTGTTACTTTTTAAAAATATACCTTGATACTTTTGTTTGTTTTTTTGTACTTTCGCCATATATAAGAACCAAACTTTTTTTGTTGAATTGTGTATACTGTTGGAAATTTACGGGGAATAAATGAATAAAATGAATAATGTAAACTGCTCGATGGACTTTTGTTTTTAATAAAACACTATTTTTTTTAACAGATAATGAGATAGTCAATTTAGGGGTAAGAAGACATGCTGAACACGGATATGGAAACCATTTTCTCGCCGGACAATTCGGGATCCGGCCAAAACCGGAAAGTTTGTTAAAAGTAAAAGTTTTTATTTAAAGTTGATTAGATGATTTAGGCGTAAGAAGACTGAAAATTTATATGAAAATCATTTTCTCGTCGGACAAGTAGTTCGCGCCGAATCCGGCCGAAACCGAAAATTGTTAAAAGTGAAAAATTAATCTGAAGTTGATTAGGAAAACGTAAATACACATCCAGCGTGAAAACTTGTCGCGCAGTTGTGAAAGATACGCTATGCAACCTGTACGCAGCGCAAGATAAACGCATACGCAGCGCATTGCAACGACGCGTTAATAACCATAACCTTACAATTTAGCTTAATCTGTGGTATGAAGACATGCTGAATCCGCGTTTGGCAATCATCTTCTACTCCGACATATCGCCCGGAATCCGGCTGAAGCCGGAAAATTCCTTAGAAGTTAAAGTTTTATAAGAAGTTGATTATATGTTCGATATAGGGGTACGGAGATACGCTGAATTCGTTTTTGAGCTTTCTTCCGGACAAGTAGTTCGCCCGGAATCCCATCGAACCCGGAGATTTGGCCGAATTAAGGCAGGAAGATTTGATCAATTTCTTCAAAGTAGATATGACGTATAGCCTAGGAGTTAACACATTATGGTGTTCTGCGCAGCTCCTCCTCCGCTCGTTTGCATCGGGTAGGGTATCAGAATATATTCGACTCCGCATGGTCGTATTACAGAGACAGGGAGACGGAGGTTCTTGTGATTATTGGTTCTTTGAGTTGAGTCACCAAGGGTATCTATGTTTCCCCGGAATTCCCATAACACCCGAAGGCGAAAGGAAATGAAGGTTATATCAAAAGCCAGACATACCGAAAAGTTGCTTAAAGTAACAAGAGTCGATAACGTTCGTAACGCACATCTATCCAGATTTAATTACAGTGTAAGCAATGTTACTGTAATTCACGTTCTTCTAATTAGTTCAATTACTTAAACTGGTAACTTAAGGATTCCATTCGTGCCAAAACTCTTATAATACCGAGCGATTGAACACTGATTCAGAACTTGAAAGAGGACACCCTCATTGAAACCCCCTCGACTACTCATCTCATTAGCCTGTAGTTGAACTAGCGCTTCAAAGTGGGTCTGAGTGAGAGTGATGTATATAAGTCTTACCTAAACTGAAAAGGGACGCATCATCTTATTTGCGAATGCCCACGTTTAAATTGCTTAGGAGATTACTGAGTCATCGTGTTAAATAGGGAAATTAATCTTTTGAGTTATATTGTCTGGAGTCAACGTCCACAGATCTAGGGACGAGCTTTTAAGCTCCGCCGAGAGACTGGAGGGAAAGAAATTACAGATAAACAATGAAGGCACTGGAAGCGGGAGAACCAAGGACACAGAACCCGGATTCTTTTTTGGATATAATATAAGATAATTAATATTATGCTCTTCAAACTTTTAAGGATTTGGACATTCTCTTTCTTCGAAGTCTCTCGAAAAAGTCTCTCGAAGTCTTCGCATTTCCTTCGAACTTTTCTTCCCATCAAAACTGGTCATTTTTTCAATCTGCTTTGGTCACTGGCATGGTAGGATCCCAAAGACAGATATTTGGAACAAAAAACAAGGTCGAAATCGAAAGTGTCCGAATTCTGTGCAAGAACTAACCAAATTCACATCGAACTAAAACCGAGTTTGAGTTTGGTGACCCCTACGCTTCATTTCCATTAGATTTCCCTGCTGATAGCCGGGGACGCTTATACGTGGCTGTTTACATCATATCAATCAATCAATCAATCAATATATTTTAATTCATGACATTATACGTCACATAAATCTCGAAATTGCACCAATGCATAGAACCCCGGCAGGGGGGGGGGGGGGGGCGAAAAGTATTATTCAAACAATGCATAAAACGGTTATACGTCAGCTACAATGCTTTGGCAGCGATATTTTGGCCCTTCCAAGGGTCCTCATCGGGCTGTCGAACACCAGGGTCGAACTCCGAGGGGTTGATCTTATGTTTCCAAGTCAGCTTGGGCTTAAGGAGTATTTATGGGTCGAAAGGGGGGGGGGCGGAATTTCGAGCGAATGTTCTGGGCTTGTGATCTTATCGTGTTCTTAAGTGGTATGTTTTGATAAGACATAGATGACACTTTACACAAGGGACTTGTACCGTGACCAATAAACCAGAAACTAGTTTTTTTTTTGAATATAATTTAATATTATAATAATACAATTTAATATTATAATAATATAATTTAATATTATAATAAATTATATTCGAAAAAAACTGTTTCTGGTTTATTGGTCGCGGTACAAGACCCTTGTGTAAAGTGCCATCTATGTCTTATTGTTAATTTCCGTGACATAGGGATGTGAACTGGTTAGATGAAATTTGCCTTCGGGCGAGACCACTGTTCCTGTGGCCGGCTTCTACCAGACTATTGTAGTGGTTTGCGAAATCTGTTCACAAGCCCCTCGGTAGCTCAAATGGTTAGAGCGCCTGCCTTGTAAGCAGAGGGTCCTGGGTTCAAATCCCGGCTGAGGAGCATTTTTGTCTTTCAGTTCCATACTTATAAAAAGTATGTTTTGAGCTTGACAGTGTGAGAGTCGTATCTTATCACATCGACAGTTGTAGGTTTTGAGCTTGTGAGACTCCGCATCGTCCTCTTGGTCGTATATTTGAGCTCGTCTGAATGACAGTGTTGTATTTTGAGCTTTTCAGAATGGTAGTCGTACCATTTGTCTAGAGTGAAAGGCATACGTTTTGAGCTTGTAAGCTTAAGATGATCGTACTCCGAGTCGTATGCTTTGAGTTAAAACTGTATAAGTGATTGTTTATACCTCTAAAATACGTTTAAATTGTTTATCTCAGTCCAAGTAATTTATTATCATTGATTTTTCAGGATTTTCGTCCCTTACAGGTTTGCCTCTGGGCATCGAAGAACTGCCTTTCTTTGGTCGGAATAAATTCATTTATTCAGTTTCCTCTTTTTGTTCCTTCACCCATACTCCATCACTAATACTGTATTTAAAAATGGGCTAGGAACACGTTCATACGTTTGTCACATATTACAGCCACCACCGGGTCCAAAAGCAAACAACTAAATACCTGTACACCAGAACGGCAATATTTCTGCCAATCATGGAGTAAAAAAAAAATACAGTGTTTGTTTGAGAGACCTTCTGCACTGTTTCTGACACAACGACATTCAAAGAATCTGTCAGCTTCACGAAGAAACGAGAAGGAAAAGCTAGTCAGCAGCTATCCACGAATAAGAACTGAAATAATTCAGCCCTCACACTTCACGGGAAACCAATTAGATGGAAAGAACCTGTAACTGAAACATCGGGCGGAAGATGACACTGTCGCTGAGAGCAAAAACCAATAACACAGACAGAGGAAATGATGGGCTAACCCGAGTCTCTGTGAAAGGAAAGACGGAACAATCCAGGTCAGCCAAAATCAGATAACCTGCCCATGCAGCAGGTGTGATGTGTCAAATAAGGGAGCATATCAGTTGGAAAGTTATCGTTCACAGCAAGTCCAGGTCAGCCAAAAATCAAATACCTGCAAATGATCAAAAAGGGGACCATATAAGCTGGCAAGCCGCATTTGGTCTTTCCCAGTCAGAGCAAAGTAACACTAGGGAGTAGAGCCAAGACCTATGCTATCCATGCTTCACAATCGGGCCAAACTTGTAGCGCCGCCCACTACGCTTGTGGCATTTGAAGAGACACAAACCTGCGGGTTTAGAAATTTCTAGTAAAGCTCACATGCGGTCTAAGAAACAGGGGAGATTGTATCTTTTTTTTGCAGTGTTCAGAATTTTCAGTTATTGGAGCCAGCAATGGTGCACGACTGATTAGAGTTACAGTAGGGACATTCTCCATCACCAGAGGTACTAGTGTCACTGCTATTCGAGTGTGTGTCACCTTTTTCAAGTGTTGGTGCTACTCCCTAGTGTTATTTTGATCTGTTCCCATTTTACAAGTCCGCACAGGACAGGTGCATGTAGGGAAAAACACGACGCGACATGTGCGCTTAAGACAATCTTCAGTCGAAGGCTTTCCAAAATGGGGATTGACAACCCAAATGACTTCGAGGCGGTTGATTCATTTATACACGTAGTCAACAACGTCTGGGATATGGATTGCCGGTTCGATTCTTCCAGCTATACAGTCTGACGATGACCCTTGCCAAGAAGGGCCAAAATATCGCTGAAGAAAATTTTAGCTGACTTATCCGTTTTAAGTAATTTTTTTGGCTCCTAGAACGTAAGTGACGGGATACCTATGACTTCGTAAGGTTTAACCGTCCGTCTGTTAGCACGATAACTCTCGAAGGAATTTAGGATTTGATGACACTTTGTATGAGGATCCACTGGGTAGGAGTACAGACCAAGTTCGTAGATAGGCTCCGTGACGATACATTTAAGGGTGGGGGAGGGGCTTCAAATTAAGGGCTGAACAAAAATGTTTTCTTAAAAGTTAATGAGATAGTCGAGTAATAAGTAATGAGATAGTAAGGAGACATGCTGAATCCGTCTATGAAAAGTATTTTCTCGCCGGACAAATAGTTCGCCCGGAATCGGCCGCACCCGGAAATTTTGTTAAAGTAAAAGTTTGATCTGAAGTTGATTAGAGGTTCCATATAACGGTAAGGAGACATGTTGAATTCGTTTTTCTAACTTATTTTATTGCCGGACAGGTCGTTTACCCGGGATCCGGCTGAAACCGGGAATTTGGCAGAAGCATAAGGCAGGAAGTTCTAAGACTCAATGAGATAGTCGATAGGCTATAGGAGTGAGAAGATATGCTGAATCCATATTTGACTCTAATTTTCTTGCCGGACATGTAAGGACAAGGGCCCACGATCGGCAGGGCCCAGGTTCCAGAAGAAAAAAAAATCCTTACGGTGCCGATTTTGGGTAGGCTCGATCTGGTGTGTTCCGTTGTTGAGATCAGCGACATCTTTTGTTTTTTTCTACAATTATTTTTCCCGAGAATCCCAGGTTTGGCCCCTAATCCAGGCTCTCGTTTGGCATGCAATTCTCCATTTACTCCTCCCCTGCCGAACGTGGACCCCACAAGCTGGAGAAGCCTAGCGGTAAGGTGCATCGGTTGCATAATATTTTCAAGTTTTAGGTTTCCATTCCATCCCTGAACGGGAATAAAAATAAATAGCTTGTTTTTTTAGTGCGGACTACAGCGTAATATGAACGTTTTTGTAACACTAGCCTTTATCGTTATTTCCGAAATGTCAGACATCCTTTATTGCTTTCCCAAAGTACAATTCATTTTTTTTTTCAGTTCAGTTCATTTAATTTCAATTTTTTTTAAACGAAACAACAAACATAACGCTCCCAAGAAGGGCACAACCGTGTCCTGTGCGAGAGTGCACAACTTTTACTCACCTATTACAAACGATGACACACATTTCTCTTCTTAACCTTCTCATTTCTTTTTCTTTATCCCCCCCCCCCCCCAACGAACCCAACCCTCATTCACTAATAATAATAAAGAACATTCATCTTAAACTTCAGTTTCACAATATTAGACATTACAAGACCACTTGAAAGATATTTCGCCATTGGTCCTAGTACCGAGATAGTGACATGCCGAATCTGGAGCAATGTATGCCGAACGGGGACTGGGGTGGGGCAGGTTCGGCACTTTTCACCAACTTCGGTAAAACCACTTTTGATCACAGCACGATAGGAATCGGAGGAATTTTTGTTTCCTAAGCTAGGCGAGACATGAGCAAACGAAATTAAATCGCTTAACTTCAAAAGCACGCGGAAATGTGCCTTGCTAAAGTAGTAATCCAAAAAATGCCGAACGTGGGCCAGTTAGGCTAGAAGACGGTCCAGCCCGGAAATTCTGTAAAACTAAAATTTTATTCTGAAGTCGATCAGAGGTTTACGTCGGGGTAAAAAGAAACGATGGATCCATTTCTGAACTCTATTTTCTTGTCAGACAACTAGTTCTGCGTAATTTTCCTAAATCCGGAAATTTGGTAGACTCAGAAAGTTAAAATTTTAAAATTGTTTCTCTCACGGAAGTTCTCACGTTCAGTCTCACGGAAACACAGAGTATGTTAGCTCAACCGTTAGAGCGTCAGACTTCAGATCGAAAGGTTCTTGGTCAGCCATTGCTAATTAAATATTCATTGATCTCCTGGCGGTGGTCAAAAGATTACTAAAACCTTCGAGAAGATCGAGTGGCGTGTAAGAGGATTGAAACAACTAAGTGTATCACCATGTGGACGTTTAGATATGTCGGAAGAAGAAATCATCGGCCAGTTTGACATTTTTTGGTCTCGGAAGCTGAATATTATTTAGCTCAGTTTCAGAATCTTCAAGAAATCACTATAACGAGTTTAGTATAATTTACGGCGTTTGTTTATTGTGATCTAGTTTACATCCTTAATTCTTTGGACTTCCCGGAACGAACAAGAAAAAACAGAAAAAAAATACTTGAAGAAACCGATAATGCAAATAGTAAGTTTGATTTCTCTACACATTTTCCATATGCCTGCTACAATAAAACATTTTGTTAGATCCATAGTCAAACTATGATCCCTGCCTTCCCGCTTCCGGCCCGCGACGCTAGATGAACTAGCGGTCGGACCGAGTTGTGGCTGTATCTCGGTCTTGCGTGGGGGGATTCTAGACGTTGCAAGTGCTAGAATGCTTATGATGTAACTCCTTTAACTTATTCTCCTGAAGGACAGGTTTTTCCCTCGCAATCCGGACAAAACCGGAAATTTGGTATCTGAAGTGTATTAGAGGGTAGATATAGGTGTAAAGACACATACATACTGAATCCATTTTAACTTTATTTTCCTGTCCGAGAAGTGGTTCCGGAATACAGCCAAAACTAAGAATTTGGTCAAAGTAAAAAGACTTTTTAAAGTCGATTAAAGATGAGATACAGGGGTAAACTGACATTGGCCGTAATTTGTTAAGAACCACCAGTATACAATTTTGTGTATTTTCAAGCGGTTGGTTAGGGATAAATAGTAATAAATAGTGGGGATAAAAAGACCCGGAATCTACAAGACCCGATTGTCTGGATCAAGGTTGAGAGAGAGAAAGAGAGAGACAAATTTAATATATAATGGAATTTACAAAAAAAAAATTCAATATCATAACAGACCTGCAACGTGAAAATCTATACAGATTTCGTTTGTGGCAGGACTCAATAATTTAATCACTTTTAACATAATTATATTGGGAACAAAAATATTAAATTCAATATTAAATTTTTGGGATCCCATCGAAACCTTTGGTCTTGTTTCTATATGGTTCGCAGTCAGCTAGGGATGAAGGAGTATTCATGGCAATGTCTGGACCAAACCATGAAAGCCCTGAAGGTTTGCGTATTTGTGAATAGGGAGAAGCGGGAAGGCCATCGATAAAGTGGGGTCTAATTTGTATTCCTCTTCTAGCTTTTAGCTATTTGGATTAAACTTGATTGATTGATTGATTGATTGAAAGTTTTGTAAGATGTATTAAAGCATACTTCTTACAGAGATTATCTTTTTGACGACAAAGTGGTCCGGAACAGTGTTTTTAAAAAATACTCGTACTCGCCTCGTCAAAGTAAAGATTCTCTTGTTAGCGCTTGCCGACTCTGGCCGCGCTCCGCGCAAAAATACTTGTTTTTTCTCGCGAAAAATTTAAAACAAATACACGCCGAGGTTAAATGCTAAAAAATTACAGAACAAAGAGGGGTGGCCGGGGTGGCGCAGTGTCGAAATCAGGTTTGAAAATCGCTGACATCTCAAGACAAAACAGAGTTATTGTCTGGCAAACCAGGAAAATCACGCATAGTGCTAAGAAACGAAAATGTCAAATAAACTGATTCACAAAGATTTTGTAAAAAGGGAGACTTCAGAGGTCAGTAGACCACGTAAGTCGCCACTAGGTTTGTGAAAACAGTGAAAAGCAAGAGGGGTCCTTTAAGAAGTTTTGTTCAGCAAGGGAGAGAGCACAGACATATTCCTGACCCTGCAGCGGGGTGTTGACTAAACTTTAGCCGATTATTTACGGGTCGTGACGTCACACAAAAAGTCTATATTTTCCATTTACTAACGGAACTGATTGTCCCTAGAACGGTTTATAAGTGTAAACGCGTCCGGCACCTCGCTGGCCGCTCAGCTCTGTATATATAGATACAAATTATATTCTGCAACATTCATTTAATCGAATTTCCCTATTTTTTTCATGACGTCGCGAAGACGTGACGGGCCGTAGATAATCGGCTAAAGTTTAGTCGATACCTCGAGCGGCTTTCTAAGAACAGGTAGAAGGTGCAAAGCTTCAACGGAAGCTCAACCGGGAAGACGCAGGGAAAGAAAAAGGGTTAAAGAGGTCGACGGCTGCAGGACTAAATGAATCACTCCGTCTGACTTCGACAACCCAGAAAGTTCGTCTTCGATGATCCCTATTCATGTGTTTATTTTGTTTATGGAACTTGTCAAATGTCAACTTGCCAATCTAAAGTTGTCTCTTGGTGCACTTGCCCCGTGACAACGTGCCTAGCGACGAACTCAGACAAAAACTTGTCAAATTATAGCTAGCCATTCAAAGTAGCCTACGTATCACTACGCTCGACACGTTTGATTTATGCTCATAAGAGTCTCAAAAATAGAATGACACACTAAGCTTTTACGGAAACCCGAAGGAAAATCATGGTGGTGTGGATGCAGACTTCCAGCTGTTGATTAATTCTCTTCGAAGATCATATTAGTAATAAGCAGAGGCGTTACTAGCCAAAATGTTTGGGGGGGGGGGACAAGGAATTTACCGACTGGCTGGTAATTTTTACCGACTGTTTTCGCAGAAAAAACGACTGTTTTCAAGAAAAAAATCGACAGTTTCGAAAATCGACTGATTTTCAGAAAAAAACGACTGTTTGACGAAAAATCGACTGTTTCAATAAAAAAAATCGACAGTTTCGAAAAAATCGACTGATTTTCAGAAAAAAAACGACTGTTTTGACGAAAAATCGACTGTTTTAATAAAAAAAATCGACTCGGTTATTTTTTATCGACTGGCCGACAACATTGTGGGGGGGGGGGAAGGCGTCCCCCCCCCTCCCCCCCGTCGTGACGCCCCTGGTAATAAGTGTACTATTTCTCACTATGCGATGGAACTTCGACTCGGGTTCCCTGAGCACGAGATTTTCCTTGCAGATTTGTTTTGAGTGAAGAGTGGTCCTAACATCTGTGTCCCCTTAAATGCGAAACTAGGGGGAACTTTTCAGAATGTTTTTTTTTGTTTATGTTGTTTTATTTTCTCGGTGCCGTGAACGCAAAGACAACCTGTCAGTTGCAGATACGTATTTCAAGAAGTTTAGCCCCATTTTCTTTTCGGCGGATCTGAGCTAAATATACAGAAAAAACGAAAATTTTTACGATTTATTACGGGCATCATGTCGAGCGACTTTCCGGAACGACCCACTGCAAAAAGACAAATATTTTAGCTAAAAAATATCACAAGAAAATGTAAATTTACCACCGGTCCACTGTGAGAACACATAACAGTTGTGGCTATTTGTTAAGAGCAATCCTGGCACAATTTGCTGACGTGTCATATGTTGTCTGGGACTGGTACGCACGAGCGATAGGTCACTGCACATGGGCCTACATACTTTCATCTAAAAATTTTAAAAGTGTATGCAGAGAACTATTGTGAAATAAAGATGGAGATGTACCACCAACACCTTGACAAAGCCAACAGATTTTTCTGAGGGGTCTGAATTCGGTTCATTCGGTTAAATAAAGATGAAGTGCTGACGCGATATCTACCGAAATCTACATCAAGCGGTCTTCCCGACAATTGAATTACTGGTAAAAAGAAGACACAATCGGCAAATATTAACAGCCAGTAACCACAATAAAAAAATTGGTTAGTTACGCCTCTGATCAGCAGTCCACTTTACCTACAACCGAAAACATCTGACATGCCACAAAATGATGATCAGCTCATCGGAATCGTGAACACGTATATTTTACAGAAAAGCATTTTTTGTACTTTAACATGGTACTTTAACTTGGGTGATCACGAATATATATATTTTGGTCAAAGTAATTTTTTTTTCACTTTTCAGTTAAGAAGCACACTTTAAGGGTGCTATGAATTCATTTCGAAGCAAAACCATATAGGCAAAAATGATCATGGGCTCATGGGGATCATAAAAATAAAAATGTTGCTTAAAAGCCTTTTTATAACCTGCGATTAAGATGAGTACCTTAAGGGGTGGTCGGACCCTGGAAGTGACAATTTCTAAGCCAATCTTGTCAAGTCTTATGTTCCAGCCAAGTTTCATCGCCCAAGCACATATGGAATTTCGGATCCCCCTCCCCAAACTCCCCCCAGTGCCCAAATCCGGTCCGGGTCTAGCAATGATGTATCTAAGTTTGTGCTTGTTCTTCCCACCAAGTTTCATCCCGATCGCTCCACTCTAAGCGTGTCACACGATTTTCCCCAGCCCCCACCCCACATTAACCGGATCCGGACCTGACTTGAAATGGGACACGAGGTCTTTCCAAATTCATTAAGATCCGATCACCCGTTCGAAAGTTAGACATGCCTCAAAATTCATGATCCCCCCTTCCTCCACTCCCCCACGACAGGCGGATCAGGGAACTGATTACTTCCAATCTGGTTGGGTCCCTGGTACGCCTGCCAAGTTTCATCGTCACAGTCCACCTGGAAGTACCTTAACTACGTATCACCGGAATTCCGGAACCCACCTCCAACTCCCCTCAAAGTGCCTAGATCCGGTCCAGTTCTATTAATGATGTACCTATGGCTTGTGCTTGTTCTTCTCACCAGGTGTCGTCCCGATCGCTCCAATTTAAGCGCGTCACACGATTTCCGGTTCCCCCTCCCTCCCGCCCACCTATTCACCGGATCCGGTCCGGACGTGAAATGGGACATTTGAGACACGAGGTTTTCCCAAAGTTTCGCATGTCACAAAATTCCGGATTCCGCCTCCATTCCCTCCCCCCACCATGGTCGGATCAGGCATGTGACTATTTCCAAGTCTGTTTGGTCGGGTCCCTACTACGCCTGCCAAGTTTCATCGTCCTAGCACGTTTGGAAGTAACAAATATTGAGAACAATCACAGGACCATAGCAAAGACATACGACCAAAACAAAAAGAAAGACACAAAGAACCTTTTGGAAAAATAAAGAACTTTCAAAGAAAAAGCAGAAGGTTCTTTCAAGACACTTCCATAAGAATCAAGCCTCATCCAGAATGAAACAGCGCAGTCAAACGAGAAAAAAATCTAGATTAATAAACAATAATAATAGTAAATAATAAAAAGGAAATTAGAAAAGATGCTAGTTTACGCGGGTTGAAAATTTTCTTCATCCTTAGCTTAGAGCCTTGTCACTCCAGGACAAACAACTGGCGATGTGATTTTCGATTGTGTCTGAACCTGGCGGGAAATTCAAATTTAGCAGCAAAATAAAGTCACAATAAGAAAATGAACTCCTTTATCAATCAATAAAATATATTGGTAAAGTAAAAGTGAGATTTGGTCCTTACTTCTGTTCTATCTGCGGTCATGAGGATGAAAGCGTAGTTCATTTGGTGGGTGAATGTGTGGAACTGAATGAATGTACAAAGGATGTATTTGGCGAGAGAATATTTAATGAAGAATGAATGGTAGGGACGATGAAGGATGAATGTTTTTATTACTGTGAAAAAACTTGGACGTTACTTGAGGCTTGCGATGGAGCATAGAACAAGATTTCTTGAAAAGAAGGAATTTGTTAGTTATGTAAGTACGTTTAATTATTTTAAAACTTTTGTTGCCATGACCCACGGGCTATTTGGTAATATATTCTATACTATTCTATTCTAGACATAACACTGAGGATTCATTTTGCACAGAATGCTAAGGAAGCAAGCCAGAAGTTATATTTATAAAGATTTTGCCTGCATTTTATTCATATTTTCACCCATTCGAAACTACCGCCAAAAAAACAAACAAAACGACGTTTCCGTAAGTTTCAACTTGCGGCTCGCGACTGTGTGGCCCAAAATTGTGCCGTGTAAAAACGCCAACAGTATCTGTAACCGGCTCTCTAGTTATATTTATGCTCATATGTATTATTATGCCCACTTCCTCAGATCTTTTTCTTTTTCGTTTTCTTCCTAGTTCAGTTCTTCTTTCCCTTATTTTTGTCCTTTTTTCTTTGTGTTTTCTCTTTTCCTTTTTCTATACTCCGCTTTTCTTACTATGTCAAGTGCAGTGTGATAACAAAATACATTCATTTATTCAGTATCCTCTTGATAACTAGTCAATTGTGCAGATGAAGAATCGCAGCATGCACCATTCAACGAACGTTGTTGATTGGCCAACAGAATTTGAATCAATTTTGAGGGTTCGTTTGGGTGACGTTAATTGTTTTCCTCGAGGTTCACTGGCGTGTTTCGGCCTCAGTATCTGAGGAAATTTAACTGAAGATTACTTACCAACTCGCCGTTGATATACCAAGTCAGATTGGCTGCCGGTAGCGACTTCCTCGAGGAGCAGTTGACTCTTACCACGTCACCAATGGCATACTTCATCATACCACCAGTTATAATAGGGTCTTCGGCAGGTAGTTCTTAAACAAAATAAATAAAATAATGACTGGACAACTATGACGCACAAAAATAGTGCAACTACCTCGATTCTTACAAATACCTAAAGCACAACTCTTATTATATATCTTTTCACGATGAAATGGCTCGGAAATATCGTTTTCCGAAAATACCATACTTCCCACGGGAAATAAGTGATTTTCTTGTTAGCGCTTGTCAACTATGTCCCGCATACCCGCTCTATTCCCGTTTTATATTGAAACAACGCATCGGATACGGATCCGCTTTGGCAGCGATATTTCGACCCTTCTTGGCAAGGGTCCCCGTCAGGCTGTCGAACTTCAGGGACAACGATGGTGAAGGAACGAACCTGCAATCCGTTGGAGACGTTGGAGAAGCTCAACAGCCTGAGTAGGACCCTTGCCAAGAAGGGCCGAAATATGGCTGTCACAGCATCGTAGCTGACGTATCCGTTTTATGCATTGTTTGAATATATGTTTCCCAGTCATCTTGGGCTCGAGCGTGTTCCACCCTGCTTACCGTAGTTAATACGCATGACGCCACGACTTCGGGCTTTTTGCCGTCAAGGCTGGAACAATTTTTCTATTTTCCACCAGAATATCATGCCACGGGCGAATCTGACCAATCACGTTACAGAGATGCGTAGTTACAACGATTACTACGCTCCCGAGCATGGTAAGCAAATAGTTACTATTAGTTCTTTCTAATAGTTACTATTTCGAGAAGGTTGGAACGGTCAGCGTAGTAACTTTTCGTGAGGCTCGAACGGAAGTAGTAACTATTAGCTACTATTGTTAGAAGGGTGGAACACGCTCTTTATTTCCGCTCTCCGCCGCGGCGGGTGGACGCAGAATATTTGAAAACTGAACGCGCCATGATTAAAAAATAAGAAATGTGTGAAAGAGTTGTAGGCGGACCTTGAAGCTATCGGCGAAGTTTGCGTCGCTTGACTAGCAAAACTTGACAAAGCCGAAAAAGCGCTGAAAAGTCGCAGGTACAAAAGGAAACAATGGCGAAAGGCGGGGATTTTAGGAGCTTATTATTCCTTAAGGGAGCTAGGGATAAGATAAAAGGCAGAACAAGGAAGAGGGGTCCTTTAAAATGTATGTTTCACGGAATGCTGAGCGGAAATTTCGTTGTTCCAGCGGTCGTCAACTTACTGTGAAAAATATGGCAATGAGGAATCGGAGACTCGGCCATATGGTACGAAATATCCTCTGCACAGAAGATCAGGGTCGAGAGTTCGGGACGGGAATTCCTCCAGGATTCACTGGGACACATCACTTCCATACGGAAAAGTTGAGATTATTTAACGTATGATGAACCGGTAGAAAGCCCAACGGGGAAATCCTGATCATGTTGCAGCATTAGGAGAGACAAAGGGGAGAACCCTTTGGCGCCGACATCCTCAACATAAGTTTAGAAGGTGGCGGGACAGCTCGGCACAATTTTCTAGTCCAGACCGGTAGCGCTCGGTGGTTTAAACTTTTAGTCGGCGTGGTTTAAATCTTTACTAGCGGATAATACGGAGTAATTTGTCTTATTCTAGTTCAGCGTCCATTTTGAATTACTACGTTACATTGCTAATTACTAGTATGAAATGCAATGGACTAGTGGTGCTTTTTTTTTGTTTTTTAACCGGCGTAGCATCTTTTCGACAAACAAAAATCAAGTTTTTGACTTTTGGGGCTACGACTCCTCCTCCACTCGGTGGCGTTAATATTTTCTTAACTGTAATCACTACTTCATCTGTCTAAATTCTACAAATTTCCAATTACATCCAATTACCAATGGTGTAAACGAAACAAATATTTTCGTCTCCTCTACCTGCACTCTTTTCTGGGAGAGACTGTGATGGAAGCTGACACACTTTGTTCTAGTCTCGAAACATTCGCAAAATGCCGAGTCTTCTTCACATGTCTGTAATTACTTTCAACATTCACACACTTTGACCGTGTTCCATCCTACTTACCGTAGTTACTACGCATGACGTCACGAACTCTGGCTTTTTGCGGTGAAGGCTGGAACGATTTTTCTATTTTCCAGCGGAATATCATGCCACGGGTGAATCCGACCAATCACGTGACAGAGATTCGTGGTTACTACGCATACCACGCTCCCGAGCATGGTAAGTAAATAGTAACTATTAGTTACTATTTCGAGAAGGCTGGAACGGTCAGCGTAGTAACTTTTAGTGAGGTTGGAACGGATTTAGTAACTAATGGTTACTATTGGTACGAGGGTGGAACACTCTTTATGTACTAGAGAGAAATTAAGTCTTTCCCGTCCAAACTTCACCAGCTCAGAAACAACAATTTAAACCACAACCTTTGCAGGCAGTACTGCGGCACAAAATGCTAATCCAACGTCAAAAGACAGAAAACCGTCGGGAATTTTCTAGGATTAATAGGCGTGTCAGCTTAGGATTTCTTCCGAATAAAAAAGTTCTCGCGCCTCTAACTTACGCTTGAGACAACTGTTTAAAACCTCGCTTATATTCAAGGCTACCTTTTTTCAGGTTGAATTCCTTTACTACTTTTGGACAACTAGGGCAGAGCAGAGGATGTTTTTCTTTTGGACCTTGGGATGTAAATGAAGGGGATGAACTCGTTAAATCAGCATACATGAGGTAAAAAGAGAATGGACTAGAGACAGCATAAATTAGAATTTACTTACGAAGCATGACGTGAATATGGTCTAACTAAAATACAGGGTCGCATAATAAGGCTGTAACTTCAGGACTACCAGAATCTGAACAGGGGGTGCAGAAAAAAAGAGTCGAGCTCGTCTCTCTGCGAAAGCCTAATCTCTCGACCCTGATCCGTTTTCCTGTTTATACAGAAACCAATACGAACTACTGTCGACCTCCGTTCAATCGACAGTCGTTCACTGCCATATCCCTTCTATTGCACAGGAAGCTATTGTGATCAGATTTTTACGCCTTCCGTGTTTTTTCTTGATTTTGGAAGACAGGGTAAGACACTGGTCTATCTTCTTTTGTTACTTCTTTTGTTATGCTTGGTCTGTCCCCTTTTTAAACACGGTGCGTTCAATTTTTAAATATTTGGCGTCCAGCCGCCGCGTCCCTGAGAAGGAAGGGTGGCGAGTTGACTAGCGCTAACAAGAAAATCGCTAATTTCACATGGAAAGCAATTGTATTTCGAAAATTGATATTACTTCTGAGCTATTGCCAGGCTATTTCATCGTGGAAAGATCATTTCTAGTAAGAGTTGTGCTTTAAAGACTCCGAAATTTCCCCAGGCGTTCCCAGAATCAAGAGGAAGAGTGCACTGGCAAACCGAAACTCATGCCGGTTTCCTGACCCTGTAGTCTGGAACACTCTCATGCTCGTTGAGCCAATCACGGTTACCCCAGTCAAAGCATAACGAACTCACCTCGCTACCTCAGACTTCTTATCTCCAAATCAAGACCGTATCCGATATCAGGGGCTAAGCTGTGATCAGAATGCGACGGAAATGCTCTCTATTCGTTCCATTCTCATTAGGATAATTCCAGGCTAAAATCATGTAACTCAAGCCTTACGAACTTCGACATCCATGCACATTTCTGGCAATTTAATATCTTCTATTCGTTAATTTAGTGTGACAGAGACAATCCGGAATGAAAAACTCGCACCCAATTCCCAGGACGACCCCTCGACCTTCCATTTTATAATTACGTGGAGAGGGGGAGCTGGTTTCCATAAATTTCTAGAATCGGATAAATGTCACCGCAACGAGGGAGTCCGCGCAAGGATTCAGAAAACAAGCAGCAAGGATTGGAATATGAAGCGATATAAAAGTTAAAGCACAAGTCACAGTCAGGCCAGGGCTAAAATATCCGTATAATATAGGATTTTTTAATACAAAATAAAGGACAAAAAACAACTTATTTGGCTAAAACCCAAGCTTTGTGCACGTATCACAACCAAGAACACACTACTGATTGCCTGATTATCACTTAGGATTTTGGCCAGGTTTTCGGAACCTAACTCAGAAAATCTAGCAGAAACCAAGCAAAAACAGAAATATAGGACAATATAGGTTTTTTTAGCTCAACATAGGACAATGCAGGACACATTTTTAAATATAGGCTACATAAGACTCACTCCCAGCCCTGGTCGGAATAGATACAGTTTTCATTCGAATATTCTACTCTTTTGAAACTCTGCTAGGTTTTCGAAGATTACAAACACGTCCCGGCGGTTTTCAGCCTCACTTGACCCGCTTCGGGGTTTCTACGAGAAGCACTAAAATTGCATAACTAGTAGTTCTGACAAATGAGTTCCTCGGAAAAGAGAAGCTCCTACAAAAGCGGGCGGCTAGCCGCATTTCAACCGCCTTGTGCTTGCCACGATCCTTAACTCGGACACATTGCCCCACGTTTTATGTATCGCAACTTTCAGGCGAATGTTGACTAGAACTGATTAAAAAAAATACATTTTATTTATTTTCTTTTTGCAAATGCCTGTTCCCCCTCCCTCCTCCAAAATGTCAAAATAACTACAAATTAAATATCACTGAACCACTTTAAGCAATTGGACAGCTTATACACAACTTTAACAATATTGTAAATCATGAATGGCTAGTTTTGTAGATATTTTATGGCGTCGTAATTTTTGTTATTTTTCCTTTTACTCGGTAGTGTTTTCTTCTTATTTTTCTCTTTCTCTCTCACTCCCTCTCTGACTTGTGTTTTCTGACGGGTAGTAAAGAATAGTATTATTATTATTAAAAATCAGCGTACTTTCCATAAAAATAACTGAAGCCTGGAACCTTCGCCAAATTATTACCATTTGCCTGCCACAGTTTTCTCTAACTTTCTTAACAATCCCTCTAGGCTGAACTTGACCAACTCTTGTCGTGTCTTAATCTTGTTTGAATTATGAGTCTTCCGCGTCAACTCGGAGTTGCGATTTCAATCGTACTCTAACCCGCTGGGAGCGCTGAATTTGAAAAGGGAGAACAGCAGCCCTGTAGCAGCACCAACTAACCGTTTGGATACTCTATATGACCGAAACACGCCTGTGAACCTCGCGAAGAACAGGAAATGTCACCCAAACGAACACACTAAATTGATTCAAACCCTGTGTTAACCAATCAAGAACGTTTGTTGTCGTGACGTTTATGGCGATTCTTCACCGGCACAAAGAGTTAGTCATCAAGAGTATTATGTCGACACGTAACCCGCTAACAGAAGCGGCATTAGACGACAACGATTATTCTGAATTAAAAAACTCGAGAAATCTGCCCAAATTTATTTTAGGTTTGTTCTCCTATAACAAGGAACTGTCAATGGATAAAATAATTGTATATATTTATTAAAGAATAGTCCTGTTTTAGAATAACTTTAATATTGTATTTGACGGTGCAAAAGGGATAAGTCAGCTACGTTTTATTAGAGCTGTAAAATGTAGCTGACTTATTCGTTTTGCACCGTCAAATATGATTCGCAGTCAGCTTAGGCTGAAGGAACATCTAATTTTAATATGTATGCGACTCTACAGGAGCATTGCCACCTTTGTCGCTCGACAACGCGATTTAAGGTAATTGATATAATTGATTGATTGACAACTTAAGTCAGAAAAACATGAAAAAAACAGCTCGAAGACGTGCTGTTAGAAATTTGTGCGAGTACCCATTAACCCGTATTGTCTATGCTGAATTCCTTACCATTTAGACAATACGGTTAGATGCTCTGTTGTATGTAATTATGCATATCTATTACGTTCACATTTTTCTCTTTATCTTATTTCTTTATGTACTCAGTGTATTTCACTTTGTTGTTCACGGGCAATTTTTTTTTTTTAAAATCATCGCTTCCTCCTCTTTTTTATCAAGCCACAGCCCCCCCCCCCCCGCCACCAAATATGCACAAATTAATCGGTGAAATGAAGGTCCTATACGTTCGCTGTCTGTTACGAAATCTAAGCGCTTCGTTCTTTCTTGAGAACAGTGCATCTGCAGCGTCAGCTAGGCAAAAGTAAAGTGGGATCAAGTTAAACTCTACTTACGAACAACATTCATTTGACCAACGCTCGACATCGTATGAAATGAAGCCTCGGCTACAATTTCACAACGGTATTTTCCGGTCGAGTCGAAATCAACGCTGTGCAACAGGATCTGATGCTCATTCGACTTCTCCGTCTGAAATACGAGGAACTTTGAAGAAAACTTCACGAGGATTTATTGCTTTAACGCGAGACAAACTGTGGGCGACTGAACTTTTAACGCCCACATTCGTCCTAAAACTCTGGCACCCGACGAGCAGTCTATTTTATAAACAAGACCAAAAGTTTTGATGGGATCCCAAAAGTTAATATTTTTTAAACTTCCTGATACAGACAATTGGGTCTGAAAGCTTTCCTGAATCCGTCAACTTGCAATGTAAACTTGCAGATCCCTTGTCGAGATCCATTAGTAATCTTTTCACCGAAAAGTATATCTGATAATTAGGTTAATTCGAAAGCTTCCGCCGATAATTCTAACCAGACTGCCCATCCAAGGCGAGAATAAAGTGTTTCCCGACCCATTAGTTGCGTTTTTGATCGAAGTTTGAAGTTACCTTCAACATCAAAAGTCTTTGTTTAATTTACGTTTTAGGTCGCCGGTCAGAGTTTCTTCGTCCTTCAAACGCTGACCGTCGAACTTCGTGAGCTAGCAAGTTCGAAGTTTGCTTGAATCGTCGAAGAAACGTCGACCGGGCAAGGCTCGCCGGAGTAGTAAAAACACTAATTAAGCATACGGTGAACTTCGACGGCGTTTGAAAACGGAAAATTAAGCAACCGGCTACGCTAACGGCGAACAAAACCTCGATCAAAAACGCAACTATTGTTTTTGTTCCTGGTTAAACAAACTTCCACAAGTTTTACTGATGACTTTTTACGTCCCCATAATTTTAGGCTCTCCTTTTCCCGAAATATGGCCGTTGAGAAACTAAGCACAGATCTGGATTCAGCACGCGTCCTTACCTCCAGATCAAAGCTTTACTAAACTTGAAATTAAACTTCGGATACCTGTTTTTGCCGGATTCCGGGTGAATTGCTGGACCAGTGAGTAAATAAACTTCAGACATGAATTCAACATGTATTTTTACCCCGAATATCCGACCATTAATCAATCTCGAAAAAAATATTTTTTTTTTTTTACCGAATTTGCGACTCAGGTCCGATTGCAAGTGAACTAGGCTACTTGTCCGGCAAAAAGATAAAGTTCAAAAACGAGTTCAGCTTATCTCCTTACCCCAATGTCAAACGTCTGATCAACTTCTGTAAAACTTTTACTTTTGCTAATTTTCCCGACTCTTTTACTCATGTGGGCCGAGAAAGTGGAAGACACCCTCATTTTTCGATGGGTCGGATTTTTACGAACACACAGTTCCTCAAAATCCTCACGGTAGCCAACGTTTTCCACAAATTACTTGAACACAATTCCCTCCTGAAAGCAAATTCGCCATTGCTAATTAAATAATTGCTAATCTCCCGGCGCTGGTCAAAAGAGTTAATACAACCTTCGACAGAGATTTAAAGGAGAGATTAGGAGGATTAAAACGACTAAGTATATCACCATGTGGACGTTTATATATGTCGGTAGAAGAAAACACCTGCCAGTTCGACATTTTTTGGTCTCGGAAGCGGAATATTATTTAGCTCAATTTCAGAATATTCAAGAAATCACTATAACGAATTTAGTATAATTTACGGCGTTTGTTGTTTGTGATCTAGTTTACATCCTTAATTCTTTGGACTTACGGGAATAAAAAAGACAAGAGCTACGAGCTCATATGCACTTGATACGAGTAGGTAGTACAAAAAAGTAGATGACAAACCAAATGCCCCGCCTTCCAAAAATGCGGTTCGGACCTAGAAATACGATATCTAGTTTCACTCAAGTCTGAGCATTTCCGGCACCGCCTCTGATCACGTAGGGCAAATGACTTTTCTACCTTTCAAGTTTCAATCCAAAAGATCCACTCGTTTGGTCCCTAACACATGCCACACGGTTTCCGCCCCCCCCCTCCAACTTCCCCTACCGAGTCCGAATCTGGTTCGTACTACTAAATGGACCGTCTGCAGCATTTTCTCTTACCACCTATCAAGTTTCACTCAAATCTGAGAGTTTTTTGGGAACTTCCGGTAGCTCTCCCCCAGCGTGGTCGGATCCAGCTCGGACCCTAAAATATGTCATCTAGAGCATGTGATCTCTCTGCATTTTAAGTTTTATTCGCTCCACTTGTTTGACCCCTATGCGAGCCAAAACGTTTCCGGGAATCCCCTTCTAACTCCCCCCAATGTGGCTGAATACGACTCGGAAACGTCAACGTATTGCATCTCCTATTCCCGTCCATCAAGTTCGACTGGAACCGGAGCATAACTTGTCCACAAATTTCCAGTCCCCACTTCACTCCCATCCCCACCGTGACCAGATCTGATCTAGACACCAAATAGAAAATCAAGGCCGCATTAACTCGGAGCTGTCCAACTTGCATCCCATCCTGTCCCCCCCCCCCCTCATCCAACTCTCCCAACCGCCAGTGATTTCCCGATTCCCCTTTGCTCAACTCCCCGAAGATGGTCGGATCCCGGAACACAAGTTTTCCACGGGCATTATGTCGGGTCCTTAAGTCATTAATACGCCTGCAAAGTTTCATCGTCCTTAGAATAGCTGGAACTATCCTAACTGGCGATCACCGGACTTCCGGGAAACACCCTCCAACTCCCCGCACAGAGCCTCGATACGATCTGGTTCTGTCAATCACGTATCTAGGGCTAATACTTATTCTTCCCACCCAGTTCCATCCCAATCCCTCAACTCTAAGCGTTTCACAAGATTTCCGGTGCCCCCCTTCAACCCCTCCCCCCCCCACATGTATCGGGCTCGACCAGGATTAGACATGGAACACCTGAGACGATAGCTCTTTCCACTTGCCAAGTTTCATTCAGTTCTGATCACCCGTTCAAAAGTTATGCGTGCCACCAGATTCCCGGCTCCCCATTCCTTCACTCCCCCCATGGTGGTCAGATTGGGGAAACGACTATTATCAAGTCAGTCTGTTCGGGTCCCTGACATGCCTTCCAAGTTTCATCGTACTAGCAAATCCGGAAGTACCGAACTAGCGGGGTCACCGGAATTCCGACCCCCCCCCCCCCCTTCAACCCCCCACAGTGCCCGGATCCGGTCCAGGTATGTCAACAATGTATCTGGACTTGTGCTTGTTCTTCCCACCAAGTTTCATCCCGATCCCTCCACTCTAAGCGTTTCCCAAGATTTCCGGCTCCCACTCCAGCTCCCCTCAAAGTCGTCGGATCCTGTCCAGATTTTAAGCAGGTCGTCTGAGACATGGGGTCTTTCCAAATATCAAGTTTCATTAAGATCCGATCACCGGTTCAAAAGTTATAAATACCTCTAAATTCCGGATTTCCCCTCCATCCACTCCCCCCGCGATGCTCGAGACCGGGGAAGTGACTATTGCCAACTTAATCTTTTGGGGTCCCTGATATACCTGCCAAGTTTCATCGTCCTAGCTTATGTGGAAGTGCCCGAACTAGCAAAACCTGGACAGACCGACCGACAGAGCGACGGACGGACAGAAATTGCGATCGCTATATGGCACTTGGCCGAAGGGCAAGTGCCATAAAAAAAAACAGAAAACAAAATGCTTAAACACATCGATAATGCAAATAATTAGTTTGATTTTTCTACACATTTTCCATATGCCTGCTACAATAAAACATTCTGTTAGATCCATAGTGAAACTATATGATCCCAGCCTCCCCATGTCGGGCACTTCCGACCCGCGCCACCAGATGACCCAGCGGTCGGATCGAAGCGTGGCTTCATCTTGGGTCTTAGTTGGGGAGGGGGGGGGGGGGTCTAGACGTTGCAAGTGCTAGAATGCTTATGATACAACTCCTTTGAAATACATATAAAAAATAGAGTGAGCATTGAAGCCCCTCAAACTGTCATGGCTGTCATTTCAAGAAACTTGGCGTCTCGATTCTCCCCCTGAATACCCATTCCAAGCAATAAATCTATCAGAGCGGATAAATTCAAGGAAGGGGACTAATAAGGTTTCATACCCTGTAATAAAGGGTTAAAATTCCCTACTTTTGTTTGCAGATTATTTCACACGTGTTGTTTCCCGTGCCCTTATTTACGGCAAGCACGACTGGACTGGACTGGACAAACTAATAGATATTTTCGTTGCGAATGGACTGCAAATTCAGCTCATTTACGGTGCAATTTGTGAGAAGAAATGAGGCAGAATATTAACGCAGGCTCTCCTGAAACAAGAGTAGTGGCGTAATGAAATATTATGTTACATAGTGATATTTTAAGTTTACATGATACTATCTGAAATACGCAAAAAGTCTAACCGTCCTTGCAATAAAAATAGGATTTTATTAAGTTTACATGACACTGTCTGAAAGACGCGAACAGTCTAACCGTCCTTCGCACCATTGAGATGTTACATAGTGATATTATCATTGTCACCTGTACCTTGCCTGTACTGACTGTCTCTTGATGAATCCCACTCAACGCCACTAACACACTAAACAAAAGAAGAATGCTTTAAAAGGGCTGAGATAAAGATAACAACAGCTAGAAGTTCGTATGGCACTTGCAAGGCTGGGTCAGAGGATGAAAGTAGGAATCAGCCAATTTGTGGGTTTGTGGTCATTTGTAAGCAAAACCCTTGAGATAAGAATGATCATGGGCCCTTGGAAATCAACGAGAATGAGATGTTACATAGTGATATTATCATTGTCACTTATACTGACTGTCTCTTGATGTATCCCACTCAATGCTAGTAACATACTAAACAAAAGAAGAATGCATTAAAAGGGCTACGGTAAAGAGCTAGAAGCTCACATGGCACTTGCAAGGCAGAGGATGAAAGTAGGAATTTGGCAATTTGTGAGTTTGTCGTGATCATCTGTAGGCAAAACCCTTGAGACAAGAGTGATCATGGGCCCTTGGAAATCGCCAGAATATATCGTTTGGTAAAAAGTATTTTATTTTTGAACTTAGCTGTGACGATGCGCACTTTAAGGGCGATAGAAATTCATATGTAAGCAAAACCCTTGAGACAAAAATGATGATAGTCTCATTGGGATCATGAAAATGTCTATTTTGCTGAAATTTTTTTTGTGTTATAAAGGAATTCACTTGTAAGCCAAACCCTTGGCCCCCAGGGATCGTGAATATATATATCGTTTGGTCAAAGTATTTTTTCTTCACTTTTCGGTTAAGATGCGCACTTTAAGGGATTACACATTCAAAAAGATCAATGGCCCGCAGGCCGCAGGGATCATGAAATGTATTGTTTGTTCAAAAGTATTTGTTTTTTACTGTGCGTTAAGATGCGCATTTTAAAAGTTTAGCTAGAAATTCATTTGTAAGCAAAACCCCTTGGACAAAAATGAGCATGGGCTCATGGCGATCATGAAAATGTAAATTGTGCTTACAAGTATTTTTTATACTTTGTGTTTAAGATCAGTAGGCTACTTTAAGGGATGGTCGAATCTGGGAAGTGACAATTTCTAAGCCAATTTGGTCAAGTCTGAAATGTTTTAGCCAAGTTTCATCGTCCTAGCACATCTGGAAGTACCTTAACTCCGATCACCTGAATTCCGGACCCCCCTCCCTCAAACTACCCCAGTGCCGGAATCCGCACCGTTTCTGTCACTGATTTATCTAGGACTTGTGCTTGTTCTTTCCACCAAGTTTCATCCCGATCGCTCCACTCCAAGTGTGTCACACTGTTTCAGGTTCTCGATCCGGTCCTGACTTGAAATGGGACATCTGAGACACGAGGTCTTTCCAAATATCAAACTTCATTAAGACCCGAATCGCCCGTTCGAAAGTTATATACCTCAAGATTCAGGATTCCCCCTCCCTCGAATCTCCCCACGACGGGTCGGATCGGGGAACTGACTATTTCCAAGTCAATCTGTTGTGTGTCCCTGCCTTGTTATATCGTCCCAGCCTACCTTAACTCCCATATCACCGGAATTCCGTGAATACCCTCCAACTCCCCCCATATGTTCCCAAAGCCGGTCCAGTTCTGTTAATGATGTACCTTGGGCCTGTGCTTGTTTCCTTCCACCAGGTTTCATCCCGTTCGCTCCACTCTATGTCACACGATTTCCAGTTCCCCCCTACACCCCCCCCCACATTCTCCGGATCCGGTCCGGACTTGAAACGGGACATCTAAGACACAAGGTCTTTCCAAATATCAAGTTTTATTAAGATCCCATCACCCGTTCGAAAGTTATGCATGTCACCAAATTCCGGATTCCGGCTCCCTCTCTCCCCCACGATGGTCGGATCGGACAAGTGACTATGTCTAAGCTAGTTTGGTCGGGTTCCTAATATGCCTGCCAAGTTTCATCGTCCTAAAACATCTTGAAGTACCCTAACTCGTGATCACCGGACTGACGGACGGAAAAGTGATCGGTATATGCAAGGCCGTATCCAGGGGGGGGGGGGCGACCCCCCCCCCCCGAAACATAAAAAATAACCGTCTTTTATAGGCTGATCTGTGTCTTTTTTGTACTTTTTTGTCCGACCCGCAGGCAAACCCCCCCCCCCCCGAAATAAATTCCTGGATACCGGCCTGGGTATATGGCACTTGGCCGGAAGGCAAGTGCCATAAAAATAACTCGATTTTATATTACACTGTCTCAGCTACAGGAATAGTCTAGCCTTCCTTCGCAACACTGCACTGTTTCACGCTGCTGCATAAATTCCGACGGAATACCATACGGTCATGACGTACTTGTGACGTCAGTGGCTGAGGAGCTAACATACGATTTAATTGTCCCTAGGACGCTTTATAAATGTAAACGCGTCCGGCGCCTCGCTGGCCGCTCGGCTCTATACATAAGCTATACATTCAAATATAGATTCAACGATAGGGATACATTTCTATTTTTTTGGTTCAGAGGTTAAATAGATTAAATTATTGTGACGTCGCGCTTCCATGAAATCCCGCACTGATTTAAATGAGACCCTGTTTCACAGTAATCACGACTAACAGATAGGATCTTCTTTTCCTTAGCGACCGGCCTATAACATTACTTCCTGGTGAAGAGCTCTCGGCCTTACCCAATTTTTCACCACCGCTTTTGGAAAAGATTAATTGGTGTCGACCCTTCGGTCATAATTTCAAACAGCTAAACATTCAATTTAAAAATAGTAAAACCCCACCACTGGGGGCCTCTTAGCTCTCATGTGTTTTAGAAACAGAAAACTCTTTAGTTCCCTGTTGTGATAATGTACCCCAGTGGAATTCATCAGATAGGCTTACGCATGTTCTCGATCAATAATTTCCGTGCTTGTAGATACGTAATACTAAACTTTTTGTTGGGGGACGGCGAGGGTCTAAGAACTCCTAAAATTTTGCTACTAGAGAATTTGGAATGACGCTACCGTACTGTCTAGTCGTATGTCAATCGTTGCTTATACTGTGTCATTAACAAGGGAAAACACCTGATCCGAAGACTACACTAGAACTTGAAAAGTCCAGGTCTGGATGATGAGCTTAATGTAGCTGAAAGACGAACAAGAGACCTAAACCATTACAGAATACTGCTACATAGTACATAAGTGAGTAATTTAACAACTGACAAATTGTGAATGAACCGCATCTTGGACGGTCGTGCCAGGTACGTTCTTGTGTAGAGGGATATGCATCTTACGTTCATTCGTTCCGTTTGTCATCATCTAGGTATAAACGTACGTTTTGTAATTCCAAAAAGCTTCCAAGGCCTACAAACTTGTAAAATGTTTAATGAAGTCATAAGCGTAGATAACCAAAAATACAACGTTAGCATGTGCCCCTTAAGTCAAGGTCCGGACTGAATATTCGTACATCGCTCTTATCCCTGGTTCACACGGCTTCGCGGAAATTCAGCGCTTTGCGACATACTACAAAAAGTGTGGAACATGTAACGCAAAATTACCTATTTCAACTGGTCCGAAAAAAAATAACATAAGTTTTCCGGGGGGGGGGGGGTGATTACCTTTATTTTTCAAGGCTGAAAAACGCTTTACCTTTCTGAACGAAAATACTGTGCCGCAAGGTGGTAGAACACAAAATGTCTTCTGAGTGAATCTTCATTTAACCCGATTTGAACTAGATGTCGTGTAAAGTTTGACTGAAAATTCTCAGTTAGTGGGTTGACCCCTGGGTCTTCAGAGTTCCCATCTCGTTGGTTTCCTTGTACTAATGCCAAATATCTGAGAAGAAGGCACAGTTTCCTATTGCGTCTGCGACGCGATATGTCGTCCGTTGGAAAATCAAAGAAAAATCGTGTCCCACATGACACAGTAGCGTGAACCAAGGTCTATGAAAATTTTCATAAAACCCTCTGGAATATTTGTATAAATGGTAGGCTGAAAGCAGCTAGTCTGTGCAGTGGTGCCCATGGGACGTAGGCCTACTGGAGTAGGTGCAAGAGATTTAATTCTACATGATTTTAAATAATCGTCTGCTTCCAAGCAGCTTTAAAGGCGTAGAGACACAAGGAAAAGTTTGACGAAGTCATAATCGTATCTAAAAACATCGTAAACACATCCATCCCTGGGCTAAAATAAGCGTCGTGCTATTATTGTTGTTCATTTTAGTCTTAGAGGCAGTTTTAGAGGTCATGATATCGGATTCGATTCAACTCCAAGTATTTGTTCGGGTGACGCATCTTGTTCTTCCCTAGGATCACGGTCAGACTATTGATTCTGTACAAAATTTCTCAGACTTAAGGCAGCCGCTTGGAGTCGCCATTCCCTTCGTTACCATAAGCGATGACGAACTTTCTACGATCGTGGGGAGACGAAGGCAGTACACCGTGAAAGCATGGAAATGTAAAGTAATAGGGCGAAACGCCTGGGGAGCAGTTCTTGCCCCTGACATGCAGGGGTCCATTCGTCTCGGAGTACAATGGAGGGCAGCCATCATTTTCTCCAAAAGACTTGAGGACAGAGAATCTGTAAAGTCCTTTCCGCGGGAATCCCTGTCACTTCATTTCCGTGATTCCCCTCGACCGTAAGGACTTTTAAAGGATAGACGCAGTTTAGACAGCTCAACGTCAGTCCAGGAGATGAAGAAATTGTTTGGGGAGAACGGAAAGGCGATCACTTCCAAAAAAGGAACATTAGTTGCGTTTTTTGCCGTCATCCAGTTAACCGACCTGCGAGATTTCTCTCTATAGGCGTATTCTCGCCGTTCCCCGAGGACTCCTCGGGGAATCGAATGGCGAGAATAGAGGGAGTCACTCCACGCGAACTCCGCGTACAGAAACAGCGAGAACACGGGGAATGCTTCCAAAATGGATTTTGTTCGAAACAAAAATATGCAGTTGAGGAAACTAGTCTGGATCCACTTTATTTTTGGTTTTGTTTATTCTGATTGTTTTTAATTAATTTTACATTGCACCAACACCAGCAAAAATTGATTCCCCGCCGAATCTGAAAGGGAGTCCTTTTTGATGATGGTGATGATAATCGGAGCATTCCACGTCCGTGGGGACTCGCGAGAATACAGGGAGTGAGTCCCCGGGACAAACAAAAACGTGGGGACTCCTCAAGTGGAGTCCTCGGGGAACGGCGAGAATACGCGTTAAGCCGTTTTCTTTCTTCGGTTAACCGACCTAAATCCTTATAAGTTGTTTTTTCGTCGCCGTTCGTCGGTCGGCTAACCGACCTGTGGACTGAGGTCTGAGCTCCGTCCAACCGACCTACGCTCTTGGCACGGAGCGAAATTCAAAATTCTCATTGGAGAGATAGGCGCCGGCGACTGGAAGACGCCATTTTTTCTTATAAGCCGTTTTTTAGAGCTCAGTCGAACCGACCGGCGACACGAAAAAAACGGTCAATAGTGGCAAGTAGGTAGGTTAACCGGCCTACGGAGGAAAGGCGAAAAACGCAACTATTAAGTTCCGAATCTGGACCCAAATCGGTCGGCTATGAAACTGTCCTACTAGCCTGACGTTATTCACTGTCGAAAAATTAAAATCGGGAGTTTGCATTACATGGTAAACAATTAGCACCAATTCTGATCAACAATCAACAACAAAGGATCAACAATATGCGAGACGACTTCTTCAAACGGGAAAACAAAACATGGCCTAGCGACGCAGAACTACGAAAGCCTAGCGACGCAGAACTACGAAAACAAGATACGAAAACAATTTCATGTTCCGAGATTTGCCCATATACGACGCCGCTTCTCTCCTCATGGATTGCAAAACTATCAAAACAGACACACACCATTAAGTCCCTAGGCCTACTCGAGACCAATGACTTGCTTGCAGGTTCCTCGACTGTTCGACATCTGAACTAAAGGGTCGTATGGCTGGTTCAACAAGACCAAAGGTTTCGCTGGCACCCCAAAAATCTAATAATTCATCCAGACAATTAGAGGCATCTTCTCGCCGTTCCCCGTGGACTCCTTTTGAGGAGTCCCAGCGTTTTGGTTTGTCCCAGGGACTCACTCCTCGTATTCTCGCGAGTCCCCACGGACGGGGAATGCTCCGAATATCATCACCATCATCAAAAAGGACTCCCTTTCAGATTCGGAGGGGAATCAGTTTTTGCTTGTGTTAGTGCAATGTAAAATTAATTCAAAACAATCAGAATAAAGAAAACCAAAAATAAAGTGGATTAAGACTTTAATTTCATCAACTGCATATTTTTTCGAACAAAATCCGTTTTGGAAGCATTCCCCGTGTTCTCGTTGTTTTCCGCACGCGGAGTCCGCGTGGAGTGACTTCCTCTATTCTCGCCGTTCCCCTTGATTCCCCGAGGAGTCCTCTGGGAACGGCGAGAATAGGCCTTAGGTCTTGTCTTCAACAGATCCAGTCTTCACCAGGCTAATCATCAGAGAAAACCAAGTTCAGATATACGTCTATAAGCCATATCTATTTTGAAGATACTGACCGAAGCTTCCTGCTTTTGCTTCTGCCAAATTTCCGGTTTCGGCCGAATCACAGGAAAAAAGAAAATTCAGAAAAAAAAGAAAATTCAGAAACGGCTTCTCGTATATCCTTATCTCTATAAAGAACATCTAATCAACTTCAAATAAAACTTAACTTCTAAAAAAAAACCGGTTACAACCCGATTTCGGACGAATTGCATGTCCGGGTAAAAAATGATTGTCATAGACAGACTCAACGTTTTTTCTTACCCCTAAATCTGTCATCTAATCAACTTCAAATAAAACTTTTGCTTTTAACAAATTTTCTGATTTTGGCCGGATTCCGGGCGAACTAGTTGTCCGGGTAGAAGATGTTTTTCACATAAGTGTTCAGCCTGTCTTCTTACCCCTAAATCGACCATTTAATCAACTTCAACTGAAACTTTTACTTTTAACCAACTTTCCGTTTTTTGCCGGATTCCGGACGAAATACTTGTCCGGCGAGAAGATTGTTTTCACCATCGTGTTCAGCATGCCATTTTACCTTATAATCGACTATCATATAGCTGTTTAAAATTATTTTGTTTGTCCCTTAATCTGAACCCACCCCTAAATGTAGGGCTACAGAGCCCATCTACGAACTCAACCTTTCCCTTGACCTAAACGATCCTCCCACTAACTCTCATCAAAATATATCATTCCCTTCGAGAGTTATCGTGCTTACAGACGGACGGATGGACAACTTTTGCGATGTCATAGGTATCCCTCCACTTACGTTTTGGGATCCCAAAAGCGTTTTACAAAGGTTTGATTCCCTCGGGTCGGGTCCCTTATGTATTTTCGACCCGATGACCGAAAACTGAAAAGTTATGGAACCAGTTTTCCTGCTAACACTCATAATGCCCAGGATCACAGTGTCGACTATAAATGCCCACGACTCATAATGCCCACGGCTAAAAATGCCAACGGTTCAGAATGCTCATGACTGAATTATTTGAGGTGTTCAATTCAATTTCAATTTTCAATTTCAATTTATTTTCAAAATTCCTTCACGGGCAAGCCGAACATTGGATTTTTCGTCATCCGTAGTAAACTGGTTTTAGGGGTGACTGAGCAACGGAAGGAGTAGACCGAGTATTAGAATGGCTATAATCATATCTTAAACTAGCATACTCTCAAGTATAATACGATACTCTGCCGAATCCTGAAAAAGAACAAAACTGAATCCCAAACAGCGATTTTTAAACTGTTGTTTTTAGTTAAGGAACAAATCTTACCTTAGTTTCGCCTGGTTTCGCTTTTTGTGTTGGAACAATTTTATATGACATTTCTTCTGTACTTTCACTCAAACAATTCTGAACTGATCAACAAACAAGATTTTTTTTTTCAATACCTTTTCCGTGGTGATCCTGTCCCTTATAACCTCGTTGTCCGTTGTCCCTGGATCATTTTGGCCTCCCCTCTGGACAGTTTCAGAGGTGGGCTTTTTAAACCAAGAAGATTTTAGTTTACGCCTGGACATTTTGAACTCGGTACTTAAGACGATTTCGATTTCGGGGTCTTCGACCTCACTTATGGGTATTTTCAGTCGTCGGCATTTTGAGTCGTGGGCGTTTTGATCGTGCGCATTCTGAACCGTGGGCATTTTGAACCGTGGGCATTTTGATCGTGGGCATTCTAAGAGTGAGCAATAAGATAGTGGTGATGTTGGGAACCTGACAGCCTCGTACTACCTCCGTCCCCGAAAAAAAAATGTTTCTTTGCTATATGTGCCACAGGCTTCGTTTAAAGAATTTTATTCATGAGGGCCGAGAAGGGGGGGGGCACCATTATCTTTCCACAGGTCAAATTTTTACGAAAAAACTGTTACCTATTTTTCTTCAAAATCCTCACGGTAGTCAACGTTATCCACAAATTATTTGAACACAATTCACTCTTCAAAGCAAGGTGGCCATTGCTCATTAATTATTCAGTGATCTCCAGCCGAAGGTTAAAAGGGTTACTAAAACCTTCGAGAAGATCGAGTGGCGAGTAAGAGGATTAATACAGTTAAGTATATCACCACATTAACGTTTATGTATGTCGGAAGAGGACATCATCGGCCAGTTTGACATTTTTTTGGTCTCGAAAGCTGAAGATATTAACTAACTTTAAGAATCTTCAAGAAATCACTATAACGAATATAGTATAATTTACGGCGTTTGTTTATTGTGATCCAGTTTACATCCTTTCTTCTTTGGATTTGAGGGAATAAACAAGAACAAGAGCTGGGCTCATATGGCACTTGCAAGGCTGGGTCAGAGGATGAAAGTAGGAATTCGTCAATTCGTGGGTTTATAGTGATCATCTGTAAGCAAAACCCTTGAGATATGAATGCTAATGGGTCCTTGGAAATCACGAGAATGTATCACATATCGCATTATGCATTTGGCTGTGATGATGCGCACTTTAAGGGCGCCAGAATTCATCAGTAATCAAAACTCTCGAAGCAAAAATGATGATGAGCTCATCGGTAGCACGAAAATGTATATTTTACTCAAAAGTATTGTTTGTACTTTAAGGAATTCAGTTGTAAGCAAAACCTTTGACGCAAAATGATCATGGACTCATAGGGATCAGGAAAATGTATATTTTGCTTAAAAGTATTTTTTTGCACTTTGCAGCTAGAATTAGTACTTTAAGGGATGGTGGGATCTGCGAACTGACAATTTCTAAGTCAATCTTGTCAAGTGTTAAATTTCCAAGCCAAGTTTCACCGTCCTAGCACATCTGGAAGTACCTTAATTCACAATCAGCGGAATTCCGCCCCCCCCCCCCCTCCAACTCCCCCCAGAGTGCTCGAACCCGGTCCGGTTCTGTCAATGATGTATCTACGACTTGTACTTGTTCTTCCAACCAAGTCTCATACCAATCGCTCCACTCTAAGCGTGTCAGAAGATTTCCGGTTTTCCCCTCCAACTTGCGATCACCGGAATTCCGGACCCTCCCCCCTCTAACTCTCCCACAGTGCCCGAATCTGGTCCGGTTCTGTCACTGATGTACGTATTCAAGTATTTATTTACGTACTAAAATTGTATAACACTGGACAACTTGGTCTATTGGCCTAGAAGGAAAATAATCTTGTGTAGGCCTAGGCCTAGGCCGTAGGGCTTGTGCTTGTTCATCCCACCAAGTTTCATTCCGATCGCTCCACTCCAAGCGTGTCAAAAGGTTTCCGGTTCCCCCCTCCGACCCCCCTCCCCCACAATCATCGGATCCGGTCCAGACTTGAAATGAGACATCCGAGAAACGTGGTCTTTCTAAATATGAGTGGCCAGTCATGCCCTTAAATTCCGGATTCCGCCGTCTCCCCCTCCCTCCACGATGGTCGGATCGGGCCAATAAGTATTTCCAAGTTAGTTTGGTCGGGTCCCTGATTTGCCTGCCAAGTTTCATCGTACTAGCACATCTGGAAGTACCCTAACTCGAGAACAGTGCTCTGACAGACCGACAGACCGAAAAGTGATCGGTATATGTCACTTGAGAGGAGCTGCAAGTGCCATAAAAAAAAAAAACAGAAAACAAAATATTAAAAGAAATCGACAAAGCTAGAAATTAGTTTGATTTTTCTACAAATTTTCCACATGCCTGCTAAAAAAAAATTAAAAATTGTTAGATCCATAGTCAAACTATGATCCCAGCCTATCCATGTCGGGTGCTTCCAAACCGCACCACTAGATGACCCAGCGGCCGGATCGAGTCGCGGCTTCACCTTGGGTCTTGGGTGGGGGTTCTAGACGTTGCAACTGCTAGAATGCTTACGATGCAACTCCTTCTGTATTGGTCCAGCAAAAACAACAGAAGTCTGGTAAGACTTTCAGCTGTTAAAACAGTCACTGCAGACAACTGCAGTTTTTCCAGCAACAGTCATAATTCCCACGGTTCAAAATGCCCACGGTTCAGAATGCCCACGGCTGAATTATTTGAAGTGTTCAGTCCGTAGTAAACTGGAACTAGTGATGAGTATGAAACGAAAGGAGCAGACCGAGTATCAGAATGGCAACAATCGTATGTGGAACTGGTATAATCTCAGTTATAATGTAATACAATAATACTCTGCCGAATTCTGAAAAAAAAACTGAACCACAAACAGGAATCTTAAAACTGTTATTTTTCACTCAGAACAATAATTCTTACCTTGATGGTAAGATTTGGACCGCCTAGTTTCGCTTTCTGTGTTGGAACAATTTTATATCAAATTTCTTCGTACTTTCACGCAAACAATTTTGATTTGATCAACAAACAATAAAATAATCCCTTTCAATATCTTTCCGTGGTAATCCTGTCCCTTGTAATCTCGCTGTCCGTTGTCCCAGGACATTTTGGCCACTCCTGCCGGCAGTTTGAGCCGTCGGCATCTGAGGACGATTTTAGCC
The DNA here is from genome assembly GCA_030848855.1 of Branchinecta sandiegonensis. Classification (NCBI taxonomy): domain Eukaryota; kingdom Metazoa; phylum Arthropoda; class Branchiopoda; order Anostraca; family Branchinectidae; genus Branchinecta; species Branchinecta sandiegonensis. The sequence goes on along the minus strand of JAUPMV010000003.1, from coordinate 9,074,299 downwards.
TCCCCTATGAGCATTTTAAACGGTCGTCATTCTGGGCCGTTGAACTTTTGGACAATTTTCATTTCGGGGTCTTCGACCTCAACTGTGGGCATTTTCAATCAATCAGTTTCTTTAATTCGTGATATTACACATCACATAATAAAATTACAATAACACATGAATTTTCTTACTAAATATATACAATCATTTTAGCCATTCGGTGGCTCGGGGCAATAGCAGTCTGAACCGTGGGCAATTTGAGCATGGGCATTGTGAGAGTGGGCAAAAAGAGCGTGGTGATTTTGGGAACCACCCGTTGTCCCTGACATGCCATCCTTCGTACAAAGACTATAAAAGTCCTAGGAAGTTCCGAATTGGCAGGAGCACAATCACGCGTAACAAGTGGATTTCCAACAACTTCGCCAAGTGCCTCCCCAAAAGCGAAACCACCAAAAAACCTAACAACTAAGACCAAACTTATTGACACTTCAGATTAGGAGGGCGGCGGGAAAGAACGGAAAAAGCGCTATTGCGAGGAAAGCTCATCGAGAAACAACCTGAAGCACCTAAGGCACCGAAGCAGTTAATGACATTATTGACAAGACGCTTGGCTTCCGTGAGACCGCTCTAGACCAGAGAGCAAACAGACAGCCGACAAAGGGAACAAAGCAATATCCTGTTTTTGGACGATGGAAAGCAATTAATTGGCTTGAAACGTATCGCTGTTTGAGTTTCGGATGACACGACGTGAGCTTTCCATTTAATGACTACCTAGCAGCTCCCTCTCTGTATCACGACTACCTAACTTTGAGGCCGATAACAAGCTTAACAACCGAGCTGGGATACGATTCATTTTCCCTCAGCGTTCAGGTTCCATCTAATTAAGAAAGGGGCAATCTAGTTTGAAATCAGAAAATTAAGTCAAGAGAATCTGATTTGGTTCCGAGTGTAACCCAAGGGCGACACTTACAGGGAGAATTAATTTCATAGAACGTAGATACAGAGTTGGAGTATAGAGTGGGCAATTATGACTTACTGAGTTCAAAGGACACGGAAGTCATGTATCCTCCATCCGGTTACTTTGCGCTAATTATACTCTTTGAAAGTGGAACCCCGCAGTCGCCGAAACTTTCAGAGAAAGTCATAACTTACTTGACACATACTTTTTAAAGTAAAAAGGACATATTCTCTTGAGTAATGTTTCATCTCCCAAATCATGCACGAACTCAGAACAATTATACACATGGTTACCAAGAAGCGTAATCAGAGGCCAGAGTGCGCGACCTCAGAATCTGGAGACCCGATTTCTTGGTCAAGGCAAGTTCATACAAGTGGCAAAAATCAGCATGTCGAAACAAATCAATCATATACTACTATTAATAATAATACAATACAAAAAATAGGTCATTGACCACTACAGAAAATATATAGCATACTGGACCACTTATCAAAACGTTCGACAGTTCGCTCGTATGATTAATGTAAATGTACTGTTGTACTGTTTTGTGTTTTTTTTTTGTTCATGGCCCAAGGGCTTCATTAAACATCTACGGTATCTATCTATCTATCTATCACAAGATGCGGTAGAAGTATGTTACTTCAGACGTTATATGAATTTCGATGGCTCAGTTTTCTTATGTTTGAAGACAAATACTCGAAACATTCACTTCAATTTTCTTATTAAACCTTAAAGGACCACGCGTACTCAATTTACTTTTGTATTATCCCTAGCTCAGCTATGGAATTTTAAGCGCCCGAAATCCCCTCCCTTCGCCATTGTTACCAATCGCAAAAACGACTTTTTAGCAGTTTTCTACCAAGACGAGCTGACTAGTCGACAAGCGCTAATAAGAAAATCGAATTTTACAGGGCAACTACTACACTGTCAGAATTTTTAGAACAGATAACACAAGGATGCGTGGTTTCAACAGACATTACTGAACAGACACCACTTAGGATGTAATCTGTTGTCGCGACAAACGTTATGCATAACAAGCATTGCCAGGCACAGTCCAAAAGCAGCCAAAAAAGCATCTGCTGACTTGTTTTTGTCGTCATGATATTGGAAAATTCAGCAGATATTTTTTAGGCGCTTTTTCGGCTCCTGCTGGTAACGCCTCTTATGCATAGCATTTCACGCATAACGTTTGTCGCGACAACAGATTACATCCCAAGTATTGTCTATAGAAAACCGCTCGTCCTTGTGTTATCTGTTTTGAAACTTCTGACAGTGCAGTATTTCGAAAAACGACAATCCTAAACCATTTCATCGCGAAAAAAAAAATCGATTTCCTTAGTTTCCTTAAAAGAGGCTATACTTGCTGACTCGATCCCACCCCTACCCGGGCGAACATAAGAAATCAAATGAGTTTCGAAGCCAGCCCACATTTTTACATCCGCATTTTGCCTTCGCCTATTACCCACAATCTCGCTCAACATCATCAGCAAACAATGAGTTCGTGTGGTTCACAGGGTACTCACCTCCACTCGAGCCAATCACAAACAAGATGAGAGCGGAGATCTACTGTGAAAGTGTTCCGCATGAAAAGACTGGAACTGAGCCAGAGCAAAAGACACAACTGTGGAAGGAAAATTCAGCCACCTTAGTCACGGTCAAGGGTCACTTAGTCACGCTGTTTTAAACATAACAGTAAAGGGTTTCACTTCTGCTTTAAGGATTTACAACCGAAGAAGTATGTACATCTACATGTAGTCTGAAACGACGGAAGCAAATCCCACAATACAGTTTTGCAGATGATCACAATTAAGTATGTTGTTTTCCTGCATTAGGGTTAACGGTCGCCAATTTTTTCGCACAATTTCACGAGCTAATCCATTTCAGGAAGGAAGTAAAATCACAACCAAGCCCTTATTCCCAAGGCCATAAAACGCCTAGGGAACAGGGGAGTGAAGGAGGGACCATCCCATCATTTCTCATTTCAGAGGCTAGTTCTGTAACGAGGAAAAGCCATGTCACGAGCAGGAAGGGGATGTTGGCATGGCAAAAGGAACTGAAGCCTATAAACTTTAATATCCACACCCAGATCCTTTTAGTGGCTTCTAACCCAACCATTCAAACCAGGCCCGAAGGGTTGCCCGCTCCCCGGTACCTGCTGTACACCCCTCCAGGAACCGGCCTAAACCAGCGTTGCCGATACAGGTGCCAGCCAGAGTTTAGGCTAACACGTGGCAACCGGTGCTGGCACCGGCCGGGAACCGCGGCACCTGGCACTTGCTGTACACTTAAGCAAGAGTGGGCAACCCCTCGGTCAGGCCGCACACCGTATCGACGTGGAGTTACTGCTGGTCCGTAAAGAGGTCCTTCTCTAAATGACCAAGTCCGAAACACGCCAGTCGACCTCGCGAAGAACAGGAAACGTCACCCAAACGAACCCTCTAAACTGATTCAAATCCTCCGTAAACTAATCAAGAACGTTGATTGCCGTGACGTTACCAGCTCTTCGCGTCCGAAACACGCCAGTCGACCTTGGGAAGAACAGGAAACGTCACCCTAACGAACCCTCTAAATCAATTCAAATCCTGTATAAACCAATCAACAACGTTTGTTGTCGTGACTTTTCTGGCTCTTCGCTTCCGAAACGCGCCAGTCGACCTCAGGAAGAACAGGAATAGTCACCGAAACGAACCCTCTAAACTGATTCAAATCATGTGTAAACCAATCGACGACGTTTGTCGTCTTACGTTTCTAGCTCTTCGCTGGGTACACGGCGATTCTTCATCGACCCGAAGAGTTCAAGAGACCGGATACGTTCTTTCACCCATTCTTCTCCCCGTTTCGGCCGAAAAACCGCCTCGCACCAAATATCCTAACGAAGTCGACGACATTGCAAATAATCAATGATGACACAGATAGGGTGCATATTAGTAGAGCAAATAATAATCCATCTTATTCCCAGGACTCGGTCAATTCCCGCTAATAGCGGAGGATGAAAACTGCGGGAGCCCTGTCACCTGTATAAGCACTGAGAAAAAATGTGTCCGGGAAACGGTTCTTTCGCCCAGAGATATTATCTGTCGACAGAAAAGCAAATGTCCACAGCATCGGCCCTAAATTAGCCATTAGTCGCCTACAAAAAGCTAGAATGACAATTATTTCTCCGTTTCCGTCTCGGACACAGGAAAGGGAACAGCGACAGTTTTCGGAAGTGTCATAACCGAAACGGGCACCAGGTGCGACGGACGATGCATCTGTACAAACGAACTGATGAAAATGCGAGAATATCATTTCCAATGTCGGCGATATGAGCAAATGAGAGATAAATGATCTGGGAACCAACTCAGCCGCTACAGGATGGAAATACGAACATTATTCCTCCAGAAAGGCTCCAACATTACCACAACCGGAATATTTAGCAGGATCGCTGTGCAACTTTTCCTCAATGACTTTCCTGTCATGACGAAATCCCAAGATAATGGGAAATCCTTTTTGGCGTATATTAGCAGCTTTTCTACTGAGAGTGTCCAAAATTCTCAAGCACACAGAAAGCGGTCACGTACTCCCAACCTTTTTTTTGGTAACAAGTGTGGAAAGATTAGGAAAGGGAGCTGTCGACGAAGAGCATCGTTTCATTAATGCTATAAGGGAGTTAAGGGACTGTGTTGCAAAACAGAGAGTAGTTGCGGTTTTTGAGACACTATGGCATCCGACACCACGGTAACTTGATCTGCATTTTTTTTCGTTTTTACGACGGTATCTGATACTGCGGTTGTTCGCAAAAACGACAATTGCCGGATTCGTGCATTCGAAAGTTACTTGTTCCGACCTTCTAACAATGGTAACTATTAGTTACTATGTCCGTTCCAACCTCGTGAAAAGTTACTACGCTGGCGGTTCCAACCTTCTCGAAATAGTAACTAACAGTAAGTACTTGCTTACCACGCTCGGAGCGTAGTTAGAGTGGTAACTACGATCTCTGTGACGATCGAGGACGTAATTAGCCTTATCAGCCAGCAGGACGATATTTTGCCGAAAATAGGAAAATTCGTTCCAGCCTTGACGCCAAGAAGCCACGATCCGTGACACCATGCGTATTAACTACGGCAAGTAGGGTGGATCACGCTCTAAGCCCCAGAACAAGTATATCTTCCGCGACACGGCGCACATTCGACTTGCAACTGAAATGGCACGGTGCAAATTTTGTCAGCTAACGACGCCGAATTCGCCTAGGCGAATGCTAATCCACGTTCTGTGGGCAACAAGCTTTATGTAAAATACTTGCATCCGCTCACATCACAAGTGCCAAACATCTTTCGTAATGATGGTACTGACAAAGGTGACTGGCTTTTTAAGATACCACGGGTCAGTTACTACTGTCAGGTCTGAATATCAGCTTGATATCAATCAATCAATCAATCAATTTATTTAATGAATTTTCTTACTAAATATATACAATCATTTTAACCATTCGGTGGCTCGGGGCAATAGCACAGTCGACGGAAAAGTCGGTAAAAATGTCCAGAACGGCATTCTGCATTCTCACGAATTGCCTTTAAAAGTGGATTATCGGAAACTTCTAACCTTGCAACAAAACTAACTATCGCTTTCCGCCTCATAACATCAAAAGATTCAGTTATCAGATACCCTCGTAAACTAACCAGATACTCAGTAGCCCCAAACGCAAAAACGACTTTCGACTGTGGTAGGTAACTTTTCGATAGGAACATTTTTTTGTGTAGCCCCACAGAAGATTGTTGGGTCCTCTCCTTTTGGTGATGATAAGTTATATTGTAGTAGATGAACAAAACCGTTGGAAATAATACTATGTAGACTATTTGGGTCTAGCTGAAATCTGTCATTCAAGAGGTACAAGATGAGGCACAAAATAACGACATGAATGTTGAATTTACGAAGAAAGGCAATCTTAACTATTTCTTTCCTAAAATCGAACCAAAAACTAAAAGAGCATCAACGACGGCATACTTTATACTTATACTTGATACTTATTTTATTAATAAACACAATTTAACTCTTTTCTATTTACATCTACTGCACTAATGGAAAAACCTACGTTTTTGCTGGCGTGCAGTAGTAAAGGTTAACCATTTTCTAAACACACCAAATAAACAACATAATAAACAACTAATAAAAAAAGAAAAAAAGAAAAGAATAGACCACAAAAAACAACAACAGACCAAACTCCTTCACATTATCACCTCCAAAATAAACATATACTTCCCAACAGCCCTACTCCCTCCCTACCACCCATCCACCAATTCCTCCCTACCACCCGAACTAAGAAGTTCGAGAAAACTAAGCTGCTCGGTGCCAACATAACCCCGAGTCTAAAACGGGAAGCACACTGCCAGGACATGCTGAACGTTCCAGTGCAGGTTATACAATCTGAAATTCCTTTAAAAAAATGAAAACACCCAATACCAGCTACTACAAGTTTATAATTTGTTTCGCTAGACCAACCCTGGAATACGCAGCGCCTGTACGGAATTTTTCCTTAAAGCAGGAACAAAGGGACATAAGGAAAACAATACAGAAGTGGGCTCTTCTTCTTACTAATAGTTTCCCACCTTTTGTGGATTAACTGTTGAAACACTTCAGCCTCAAATACTGCAGGAACGAGGAAGGAGCTAAGCACCTACTTCCGCTCAGCCGTGAGTATCTCACCCTCTCCGCTCACAAATCTCCCACAAAACGTCAGAAATCGACCAGAAGAAATGGCAATTTCCAGGGTACCCAAACTCTGTCCTATACCTACATAGCACATAAGACATACCAACAGTTTTATCCCAGAGTTCGTGAAAAATTTTACCGTAGCATTAGTATTTATTTAGTGTATCGACACGGATATTGTAAATATTTGTTTTGACCGTAACAGAAACTTTCTTCTTTAACCACAATTCTCGATATGCAAAATAGACTTTCTATTTGTCTATCAGGACAACCTCACAACTTTTCCGTATCAGTAACTGTAGCTACTAGCCAATATTATTCCAAACTAGACCTACGTTGCCTGGACAACGTGAAGTGTTGCAGCAACCTTTGTTCGGCTTCGCCGACAAAAGTGTTGCGAGAGCAACACTTTGGTTTTGTTTCTTCGCTATCGGTCCACTTGAAAGCAGGAACATGGTTTGGTGAACGAAAGCTTGGCAAAGACTTAGTTCTAAGTTACAGAGACTAATTTTCTTACCCTCAGATTTAAAGAGATCAAATAAAATGTGCACCAATTTTCACTAGTTTCTAGCCCCTTATGAATAGACATAGTACCAAATTTTTCTCAATTCAAATACGCCACAAACAAATAAAAGGATTAATAGGTACACCAACTAGTAATAGTTACAAGCCCCTCATCGCCGAAGATGATTATGGTCTAACAGTCGATTTTTGCTTACAAGTAAAAACAACAAAAGAATATCGGAAGTAGGGACTAAATTAACTAAGCAGCCAATTGAACTTTATCCTTTTCAATCGCAGACATCGTGACTTTTGGATACTTGGAACATTATCTTATATAAACTAGTTGGTAATATAAATCTGTCCGAAGCTTTTCAGGATCAAAATACCATAGATGCCACTCTGCTAATTATTTCGAAACTATATCGTTGTTTTACATTATCATTTATATCCGTTGCGTTAACACTTAATTCTATGTTACATTGGACAGTGGTAGACCATCACCATAGAACATTGTAGCATCTCATGAAAATGACAATGCTATAGCAGCTGATTCTTGAACGATGACATGAACCAAACTTTTCGTATCATCGAAACACCGGGAACAAAATAGGTGAACAAACTAGGAAAAGTCGGAAACCCCTCACCACTGAAGATAATTATGGTTTAACCGCCGATTGTTACTTGCAAGTCCCTGAAATGTCTAACAATTGGGTTCCGCCTATTCTTTGTTTGAGTGTGTACCCTACCACTAAAGTTGTCAATCCCTCAAAGGCTTAATTTTAAGTTGCAGTGATAGATCAAGGAAACTAATTTTCTTACCCTCAGATTTATTTAGATCAAATAAAATGTACACCAATTTTCACAAGTTTCGAGCCCCTCAATAACCCCCTCTAGCAACCGATTCTTACTTATAAGTCCATCTCCCCGTGATAGACATGGTACCAAATTGTTCTCGAGACCAAATACACCAGAAAGAAATAATAGGATTAATAGGTACACCAACTACCAAAGTTGATAACCCCTCATCGCCAAAGATGATTATGGTCTAACAGCCGATTGTTACTTGTGTACCAAATTGTTCTTACCATCAAATACAACAGAAACAAATAATAGGTACACCAACTAGCAAAAGCTGCAAACCCCTCATCACTGAAGATGATTATGGCCTAACAGCCGACTGTTGCTTACAAGTCCCCTACATGTCTCACAATTGGGATCGGCCTAATTTTGGTTTCAGTGTATACCTTACTACTGAAGTTGTCAACCCCTCTTAAACTTTCAAACTCTTATATCTCATGAAGGAATTTTTGTACCAAAAAAAGGATGACATATACTTTGATCAGCTCACCAATATCTACCAACTGTCGTTGAAAAAAAAAAAATCTATCTGTATTAGTTCAAAAGTTGACTTTTTTGCCGTAGGCCAGCTTTCTAATATCACCACTTAGAAAGGAGCAAAGGGTAAGCTCTAATTTCTTTAGCAGTGAAAGAACTTTTAAAGTTGAAGAGGCCCCATCTGATCTCACTTTTCTTCCTCACTCCCAAGTGTAAGAAATGGAATGATAAACTCAGCTGAAATCGCGAACAGACATGGATAGAAACAATAGATGGCAGCACTTTCGGACCCGTGGGAAAATGACACTTTTTTGTTTCTGTAGATTTTTCTATTTATCACTCAAAGAAGATATGTTGGCTGTGGGGCTGTGTAACTGCCGCATATATTTAACACTTATAGATTTTAGTCCATCTTCAATTTGAAACTGGTGCCTGCCTGCTTGCGTGCTAGAACGGAGCTTTCCGCTCGAAAGCAGAAACATGGTTTGATGAAACGAAAGGTTCGCTACACAACTTCAGATAGTCCTCTCTGACATGCGCTATATAACTCCACTTCACTTCGCACACCGTAGGCTCTGGATCGAGGACAAGCAAAAACCATCCTTATTGGCCCCAGGCAAGAGTTCTACGGAGCTTTCCAAAATGTAATGTCATATTCATCAATCCGGCCTAAGGTCCACACTTTCCGTAAAGACCGCACAGGTTAGACCCTTACCAGTTACTAGGAATAAAATGAAATCGGAGTCATAGGAAACAAAAAATAAATAAAAATAAAAACAGGACAAAACCAAAGTGTTGCTCTCGCAACACAACTAGCAGAAAAATCACCAACCATTTATGAGAATGATGATATAGATCGATCTTTCTTTCCCTTTTTTTCCTTTATTTGTGTCGAAGTTTCTGTTGTTGTTAATGTTTTGTTTCGAGGGTAATTAGTCCCTTACAGGTTCGCCTCTGGGCATTGAAGATTCCAGTTTTTTTTTTAATAAACCCTTCATTCATTCATTCATTCATTCAGCGGTGATGACATGCAAAATACACTTTCTATTTGTCCATCAAGACAACCTCACAATTTTTCCGCATCAAAAATGGATTATTAGCCAGCTACTAGCCAATATCTCACAGATACATGTTACGACTAGCTGTGTATTTCGTGGGTAGGATCTGTCATTACTGAATTATGCTGATGACGTTCTAAATCTGACTAAAGAGCTTCTATGATTGAAACAAAAATTCGGATTCTAAGTGATGAATACGCAACTACAGGTCTGTCTTTCAATGCTAAAAAAAAATGAAGTGCGTCATTCCGTGGCGCATATAGATCTCATCAGGGACCCATAAATTTCCTGTAATGACTCGCCATTCAGGGGGCTTGTCATTTCCTATGCTTCTGTGTTGCTATGTTGCCCGAGCCTCACCTAGTTTCCAAAAATTCCGCTTGGGTCGAATCGGCGTTCTTGCTCAGATAGACAAAATTTTTTGGGACTATTCAGCATGCCACCAGGTACCTAAGCTAGGACAAAAGATCCAGGATACTTTTCCATTACAGAGAAATATTCCTAGTTCAGCACAACAGCTGCGAAAATTTTGTCTATGTGGATAGTCGCGTATTTTAGCCCCGTGGGTATTTCTCGAACTATCTGACGCTCGGTCAAGAGCGCATCAGAAATCTCTTATTGACAAGCCCCCTGAATGGCGAGTCATTACAGGAAATTTATGGGTCCCTGATCTCATGGTGTAGATAAATTCAAGCTTTGCGATCATGAGGTGGAGTATTCGATGATCTCTCACATATTTTGGACTTCCTACTAGCAGAGACATGAGGCGTACTCTTGCTGTTCCCCGAGGACTCTTTTTGAGGAGTACCCGCGTTTTTGTTTGTCCCAGAGACTCACTCCCCGTATTCTCGCGGGTCCCCAGGGACGGGGAATGCTCCGATTATCATCACCATCACCAAGAAGGACTCCCTTTCAGATTCGGAGGGGAATCAATTTTGGGAGTTGCTGGTGTATAATGAAACAAGACCAAAGGTTTCGATGGCTCCCAAAAATTTTATGTTTATCAGACTTCTTGATCCGGACAATCGAATCTTGTTCATTTCCAAGTCTTCGCCAGACCCCTTTAACATTTTTGCTATTTATCCACAATCAACCGCTTGAATATGTAGCCTACAGTAAAAAATGTTACAGTTTTGAAGTCTTTTGCTGACGGGCAAACAACTGAGGAAACCAAGTTCAGATACAGATTCAACAAGCATGTTTGCAACAAATGAGGAAACCAAGTTCAGATACAGATTCAACAAGCATGTTTACTCCAATACCTCATGTGTAATCGACCTCAAAAAGGTATTTTAGAATTGTGTTGTTGTTTTTCTACCAAATTCCTAGTATTTTAGCAGCATTCCCGGCGAACTGCATGCAGAGCAAAAGATCTGGTGACGGCCGAGAGCCGAACCTTGCAAATTTTGACAGCTGACCGTCAAGGAAATAAAGTTAAAAGTTCGATGATTCCGCCGGGGAACCCCCTCAAGACCCAGTTCCTAACCCCTGATTTTTTTTCCAAGTGAGTAACCCCTCGCGTGCACCTGGGATTGATTCACCGAGCACCTAGGACTGGCTCACACACACCTGGCACCGTGGATTGGCTCACCCGAGTGTCTAACCCCTCGAGTACTCCTTTAACGGGTACACCCAATTCCTAACCCCTCGCGTGCACCTGGGGTTGGTTCACGAGCACCTGGGACCGGCTCACCCCACCCCCTCCCCAAACAACTCAAGAATTATTCAGTGGGTCAGACCAAGAACAAATAATCAGATAAAACCTCCGTCTCCCTATCTCTGCAATATGACCATGCGGAGTCGAATATTTCCCCGTATCGTCCCGATGCAAACGAGCGGAGGCTAGGAGCTACGCGGTACATCACGTTTCGTTACCTCTACAAATAGCTATATCGCTGTGAAGCTGCGTAGAAGAAACTTTCAAAGTCGAAGCCGATTGGTTCTCTGGGCGCACTCCAGAGCGGGTTGGCATGCCTCCTGTACTTATTGCTCTGTGATGAGCAACGGCGAAGACGAAGTAGACGGGTGTCAACTAACAGCCAGAGCAAGTAGCCTATCTCTAGCTCCGCTCAGTTCTATCGGGGTATCCATGGTCGCTGCATGGGACCAAAGACGGAGGTTCTATGCAGATGTACCTTAGCGGATACTGGAAATCTGCTGATTTTTCGGCAGAAAATACTTGAAACCTAAGAACAAATTACTGAAAAACTGTTTTTTGTATTTAATTTTTGTTCATATATCAATTCAATTCAATTCAATTCAATACTTTTACTCCGGTGACAAAGACCATAATTAAGCACTAATAATCAAACTACAACAAACAAAGGAAAAAGAACAATCACAGTTTTAACAGTTAAATATCAGTTAAATGTTTTTCCTTTTGTGTCTCTTTCTTATTAAGGTCTGCTGAGCATCGCGGCACAACAAGGTCCCACCGTACCGAATCCTGGTTTGAACTAGAAACTTGGATGGGGGTGATCTATAAAGACACATTAGTTGCGTTTTTGCTGATACCATGGTATCTGTTACCACGGTCTAAAGTCGTTTTTGCAGTTATCGTGGTATCTGATACCACGATCAAAAGGCGTTTTTGCAGTTATCGTGGTATCTGGCCAGTTATCGTGGTATCAGATATTCAGATACTACGGTCCAACCGTGGTAACTGGTCGTGGTATCTGAAAAGTCATCTCACTTTCATCAAATTTTGTCAGATTGGTGAGAAAGAAGTTTAGCACTTAGTGATGTAACTGGATATCTGTTTTTCTTTTGGGATGATTTCGAAAAGTGCAATTTCGGCGATAGTCGTTTTTGCAGAGCACCGTGTATCAGATACCACGATAACTGCAAAAACGACTAATTTCAGATCCAGTTACCGTGGTAACAGATACCATGGTATCAGCAAAAACGCAACTATTATGGAATGTTTCTGATTTAACAAAAGATGAGAATAAACTAGACCTACGTTGCCTGAGCAACGTGAAGTGTTGCGGCAACCTTTGTGCGGCTTCGCCGATTAAAGTGTTGCGAGAGTAACACTTTGGTTTCGTTTCTTTGCTGTCGGTTAAATGCTGAAGTTGTCAACTTATCAAAGCTTACAAAACGGTATGTTCTAAGAAGAACACAATCAGTAATCACATGATCAAAGGCTATTCCTCAGCGTTGTAAAAACAACAACAAAAGAACATCGGAAGAACGGACTAAACTGACTTTGCAGTCAGTTGAACTTTATCGTTTTCAATCGTAGACATCGTGACGGATGAAAACTTGGGACAATGTCTTATATAATCTAGTTGGTATCATAAAGCTATGCGTAACTTTTCAGGACTAAAATACCATAGATGACACTATTAATTATTACGAAACTACCTCATTGTTTTAAATTATGTTTGTACCCGTTGCGTAAATAGTTAATCCTAGTTTACAGCGGTAGACCATCGATACAAACTTTCTTACCGTTAAATTTATAGAAATCGAATACGATGTGCACCAATTTGCACAAATTTCTAGCCGCTCGTGAACCGATTCGTACTTACAAGTCCCTCTCCCATGATAGACATCAAGTTCACCGGAAACAAATAGTGGGTAGGCTACACCAGCTAGCAAAAGTTGCAAACCCCTCATCGCTGAAGATGGAACAGGTGATTGTTACTTACAAGTCCCTTTCCTATCTTACAATTGGGAACCAAATTGTTCTTACCATCGAATACACCAGAAACAAATAATAGGTACACCAACTAGCAAAAGCTGCAAACCCCTCATCACTGAAGATGATTATGGTCTAACAGCCGACTGTTGCTTACAAGTCCCCTACATGTCTCACAATTGGGATCGGCCTAATTTTGGTTTCAGTGTGTACTTTACTACGGAAGTTGTCAACCCCTCTTAAACTTTCAAACTGTTATATCTCATGAAGGAATTTTTGTACCAAAAAATGGATGACATATACTTTGATCAGCTCACCAATATCTATCGACTGCCGTTGAAAAAAAAAAATCTATCTGTATTAGTTCAAAAGTTGACTTTTTTGCCGTAGGCCAACTTTCTAATATCACCACTTAGAAAGGAGCAAAGGGTAAGCTCTAATTTTTTTAATTTTAAGAGGCCCATCTGATCTCACTTCTCTTCCTCACTCCCAAGTGTAAGAAATGGAATGATAAACTCAGCTGAAATCGCGAACAGACATGGATAGAAACAATAGATGGCAGCACTTTCGGACCCGTGGGAAAATGACACTTTTTTGTTTCTGTAGGTTTTTCTATTTATCACTCAAAGAAGATATGTTGGCTGTGGGGCCGGGTAACTGCCGCATATATTTAACACTTATCGATTTTAGTCCATCTTCAATTTGAAAGTGCCTGCCTGCTTGCGTGCTAGAACGGAGCTTTCCACTCGAAAGCAGAAACATGGTTTGATAAAACGAAAGGTTCGCTACACAACTTCAGATAGTCCTCTCTTACATGGGCTATATAACTCCACTTCACTTCGCACACCGTAGGCTCTGGCTCGAGGACAAGCAAAAACCATCCTTATTGGCCCCAGGCAAGAGTTCTACGGAGCTTTCCAAAATGTAATGTCATTTTCATCAATCCGGCCTAAGGTCCACACTTTCCGTAAAAACCGCACAGGTTAGACCCTTACCAGTTACTAGGAATAAAATGAAATCGGAGTCACAGGAAAAAAAAAAAAAAAAAAAAAAAAAAAAAACAGGACAAAACCAAAGTGTTGCTCTCGCAACACAACCAGAACAAAAATATTTTTCCACTCCGGTATCAGCACTTTCCGGACTTTCAACCGCAAACCTTTTCTACCAAAAATATATTTAAAGAGAGGTGAAAAGTAGCCATCGCATTCTTCCAGTCAGGCAGACAGTAGTTGCATTCTCGCAGATACCATGGTATCTGACACCAGGGTCTAAAGTCGTTTTTGCGTTTTTGCACATGATATTCAGATACCGTGGTAACTGATGGTGGTATCCGAAAAAGTCATCTCACTTTCATCATCACCAACAATAGAGCCTAGGATTTTGTCAAATTGGTTGGAAAGAAGGTTGGCACTTAGTGATGTGACTGAATATCAGTTTTTATTCTGGAATGACTTCGAAACACACAATTTCGGTAAATGTTGATTTTGCAGAGCAACCGTAGTATCAGATACCACGGTAACTGCAAAAACGACCAATTGCAGATCCAGTTACCGTGAAAACAGATACCACGGTATCTGTAAAAACGCAACTAATCTCACTTTCCATTGCAGGTGTACGAGGCTTTTCGCCGGTTTCCCGACATTGCAGTGATCATAAAATTCAATTACTAAATGCACGTAGACACCCCCTCCTCAAAGGAGAACCAGGGGAGACATGAAGTCAGTAAATACAGTTAAAGGTTTGCAAAGCATTTACACCGTGTCATTCCTTGTGGTTGGGGATCCGGAGGGAATATGAAATGAGGTAAATACACTGCTGGAATATACAAATAAGCAACTGAGAAGTAGAACCTGCCTCCTTGGATTTCAAATGGAATATAGAGAATTAACATAACTGGGAACTGTGAAAAAAGCAATCAAATTCTGTACTCGGGATACACTCCGAAATTTTCAGCTGCCTTTGTGCAATCCGAAGTACGGATTCTGGTTAGGTTATGTGGGGTTATATTCGTTTCTTCGGAGAACTTCGTTCTCACTTCCGGTGGCAAAAGAATTTTTCTAATTAATTTTTAAATTTTTGGGATTCGTAAAGTTGTCCGTCCGTCCATCTCTCTGTCCGTCCGTCTGTCTGTTAGTACGATAACTCTCGAAGGGATTGAGATATTGTGTTGAAACTTGGTGTGAGGACCCGTTTAGTCAAAGTATAGGTCAAGTTCATAGATCTGCCCCATAGCTGTATATATATAAAGGGACGAACAAAAATATTTTTTTAAAGCTCATGAAATAGTCGCCTTAGGGGTAAGGATTCATGATGAATACGAATGTGAAACTCGCCGGACGAATAGTTCACCCGGAACCCGGTAAAAACCGGAAAATTTGTGAAAAGAATATGTTTAATCTGAAGTTGATTAGATGTTTGATTCAGGGGTAAGGAGACATGTCGAACCTAAGTATGGAAAATATAGTTCGCCCGAAATCCGTTCCAAACCGGAAAATTTGTTCGAAGTAAAAGTTTTATTTGAAGTTGATTAGATGTTCGATTTACGGGTAAGAAGACATGCTGAATCTGTCTATGACAATACTTTTCTCACCAGACGTATAATTCGCTCGGAATCTGGCTGAGACCGGAAATTTGTTTAAAAGTAAAAGTTTAATCTCAATGTGATAAGGAGAAGGAGACACGCTGAACTCGTTTTAGTTAAGGGTAAGGAGACATGCTGAATTCCTTTTTGATTTTTAATTTTTTGCCAGACAAAAATTTTTCGCCCGGAATCCGGCCCAAACCGGAAATTGGGAAGTAAGGAAGGAAATTTTGATAAATTTCGTCAAAGTAGATATGATGTAAACTATAGGTGTAGAAATACATGCTGACTCCATATCTGAACTTGGTCTTCTCAGATGAACATCATTGGCCTTAATCTGTTTTAACCTTAATCTTAATCTTCAATAATAAAAATGTTTAAGGAGTATGGCGAAGACCGCATATCTACAAGACCCTATTGTCAGGATCAAATATTAAATTTTGGGATCCCATTGAAACTTTTGGTCTAGATAAATATGGTAAGTCTTCTAAACCGCCAGCCTAGTCGCACAGCTAGTCAGAGTACTCTTCACCCCATGCTGACTGCAAACTATTTATTAGTCGGCCGAAATTTTTTGTCGGGCCGAACATTTTTGAACTATCTACTTATATCTTATAACCGAGGCACGTGCATAGGTACCTGACTACGCACTTTTTTGCATAACCAATGCACAAAAGCACAGGGCATGAATTATTTTTTTTTACCCAGAAACTATCTTTCTACAAATAATAGGCCAGTGGATTTAAAAAGATAGAGAAGAAAAAAAGAAGAAGAAATCATATGATGCGACACCAGACAAGAAATCAAAACTACAATCAATATAGTGGCATGAGGTGGCTTAATTCATCAATTTTATGACTCCGATCTAACTGAAGAACCGAAAGAAAACATAGATCTCCTTAATCATTGGCTGTATGACAGGTTAAAAGAATCCAAACTTAAGACGCATTCATACAGTCGTCATAAATTGCTAAATTCTTTGATCTTCAGTGGTTTAATCGGGGAGATAGGACCCCTGAATAGCCTTAATTCGAACTTCCGACCGCACTAAGTAATTTCCGAGCTAGGTCCAACCAGCGAGAAAACCTGATTATGTTGTTGTTTCTGGGATCTCAACACGTAAGTGGAGTCTAATGACATCGCAAATGTTGTCCGTCTCTCCGTCTGTAAGCACGATAACTCTCGAAAGGAATGAGATATTTTGATGAAACTTGGTGTGAGGATTATTTTTTTATTGATTTTTTTTATTTTAATTTTTTCTTTATACCCGTAGCATCTTTTCTAATTTAACTTATTTTTATATTACTTAAATAAAACAACGAAAATCATGTTACGTACTTTTTGTGGCTACTCCTCCATCCCTTAGTGACGTTAATTTTAATCTATTTTTACCCACTTTTAAACTATTGACGTCACCTAACTTCTCAGAATAAAGCCCATGTTGCATTTACTGTTCTTCCCCCTAATAACTATATATAAAATATAAACTTCTTATAAATTTATCACTCCAAACTCAACCAGTGGCAACACCGGTTTAAGGTTGATTAATTCTATCTACACGCGTTGATTAATTCTATCTATCGAGCCCCCCCCCCCCCCCCGCTTCGCCACAAATTAAAAAGATGGTGTTGTGTTGGATAAGGATTGTATTGTTATAAACTGAAATGCACGGGTCACAACAGTAGTCATTTTCATATTTCTATAGAAGGCTAGAGTTACCATCTCACTAAACAAAAATTCCCTGCAAAAGTAGCAAATAGCAAATCAAGTCGAGTCGAAAGTCACACGGCGCAGCTACAGAAAGAAAACTGGCCAAGTCTGACCCAAAAAAGTTTCACTCTACTGTACAAAAAATGATGGGCAGGGAGAAACGGAAAGTTGAACTCAGAGATGAGGACGGAGAACGTTTATCAGCTGGAGAAATCAACCGACACTTCGCAACGATTTGTAGAAAGCACCCCGGCCTTAAAGAGCTTCCCGAACTCCCACCATTTTCCGAAATTCCAGTGGTCGAAGTAGATCAAATCAAAGAAGCATTCTCGAAGCTGTACGCAACCAAGTCTTCATTTCCGGGAGAAATTCCAATTCGGCTGATCAAGTACTGCTGTGAGGAAATCGCTGCCCCCTTTACAGCTGTGGTCAACCAGTGCCTTGTTGAGGGGGTCTTCCCCAGGAGGTTCAAGACAGCTATCATCACCCCTATTCCGAAGAAGACCTCCACAAAGTCAGTAAACGATCTTCGGCCCATATCGAAGACGTCCACTTTTTCAAAGGTGTTCGAGAGCTTTATTATCAAATGGATGTACAATGACATCTCCGTCAACATCGATTCTCGACAGTATGGCTTTCGACCAGGCTGCAGTACTGTACACTATCTTGTTAGGTTCATCCACGATATGCTCAATCATCTAGAAAATGATGACGCCTTCGTCGATTGCCTCATAGCCGATTTCATCAAGGCTTTCGACTACCTTGAACACGCCACAGTCACTGAAGAATCAACAACTATGGGAGCACGCGCTATTGTTACCAGGATGCTGGCAAGCTTCCTCTCGGAACGGTTGCAATGCGTCGAACTCCAAAACGGAGAAGTTTCAGAGCTCTTAAAAATAACTTGTGGAGCACCTCAAGGAACGAGGCTCGGTCCTTTGGCCTTTACGGTTGTGGCCAACAAATTACTTAAAGAGCTCAGGAACAGGTACAAATTCGCAGATGACCTATCTTTGTCTGTTTTTCGTCTTCTGTCTGACTCAGACACCATCGACCCTGTACTTAGAGTACTGACGCAGTTGAAATCAGAAGCGGAAGCAGTCAAACTAGGCATAAGCGAAGAAAAAAGCATACTGTTCCGAGTCAGCTTCCTGAAAAGGAACATCCCCGAACTGCCAGCATGCGAACTCTCTTCCTCGCAAAGCATCAAGATCCTTGGTCTACACATTGACAACAATCTGCGATGGCGTACTCACGTAAATCACCTTGTAGCAAAGGCAGCTGGTCAACTAAAATCTTTCGCCTGTTTACGAAGGTTTGGCTTCAGCAGAAAGGCCCTCCTAAACTGCTATAAATCGTATGTTCGACCATTAACGGAATATGCATGCGCGGTGTGGCACAGTTCTATTTCTGATGACCAAACTCAAAGGATAGAACAAATCCAAAAACGTGCATGCCAAATAATCCTTGGGACTGACTACAAAGACTATGAGAAGAGCCTAGAAACGCTGGACATAACGACGCTATGCCAGCGGAGGCACGAGCTAGTCATGAGCTTTGGCAGAAAGATACTGGCATCTGATCTACATAGGGACATCCTTCCAGAATATGCCAGCAACATCGGCCGGCGAAACACAAGGCTAAATTTACTTCAAACGGGGAAAAACTACTGAAGTCCCCGTCTCATGCCCATTCATCGGAACGATTTCTCAATTCTTTCGTGCCAAATTTTACCGAACATTTTAACGCTCTTTAAAAGTTTAAAAGTTTCTTTGTTTTTGTTGTGACATAAATAGTTTGACCATTGCATCTTTTTATCTCAATCACATTTGTTTAAATTCTAGAACAGTAGTCACACTTATGATAAATTATTTTTGTACTTGTCATTTTAATTCACGTCCGTATTTTCATGAAATGTATTTTAAACCGTGAATTGTATAATAGTAGTGACACTTATGACGAATTATTTTTGTACTTGTCATTGTAATTCGCATTCGTATTCTGATGAATTGTATTTTAAACCGTGAATTGTATATATAATCATAGGTTACCATTGTAAATATATCCCTTGGCTGATCTTTTTATTTGTAATGACATGTCCAGCACTATTTTTTGTCTGTAAAAGATATCTATGGATAAATAAACCGAATTGAATTGAATTGTAATAAGTCCTACCTATAAAAAATATTCTGTTCGAAAAAGTTATAATAGTTCAACATACCTCCATCTCGGTTCAAATCTAAATAACAACCTCGACGGCCATTTAAAAAATATCAAGTTAATTTTAGTCAAACTCAATCATCTTCTCAAATCTATATCATTCAAATTCCTACTAAAAACACTAAGAAATTAACACTTACTTTTTCGCCCGATCATCATTCACCCATACCCATCGTTCATCACAATACTTATCTTCAACTCTTCCAAAACCACAAACGCCCTCAACCCTCATTTCCCTCTCACTCGCTTCCACTCATATCTTAACCCCAGGGCATAAATTTAACAACAACTTTCAATAATCCCAACCAGACCCCTGCTCTAACCGCTCAAGAGGTGCCCTTCCCACTCTAGGGCACCTCTAACAAGGTGGCTATTAACTTCCCCAAATACAACAACAATATTCTGCCCTGGCTGACCCCAATCATTCCACACACACCAAAGAGACACACTTCTACCTCCCACAACCCAAATTACCCCACAATGAGGATTATGAGGATTATTTGAGTCAAGAGAAAGGTCGAGTTCGTAGATGGGCTCTGTAGCCCTACATTTAGAGGTGGGGGGTTCAAATTAAGGGACAAACAAAACGTTTTGAAACAGCTAATGAGATAGTCGAATTAAGGGACAAGAAGACATGCTGAACACGAATATGTAAGCCATTTTCTCGCCGGACAAGTAGTTCGCCCGGAATCCGGCCAAGACCGGAAAGTTTGTTAAAAGGTAAAAGTTTTATTTGAAGTTGATTAGATGTTCGATTTAGGGGTAAGGAGACATGCTGTACATTTATGTAAAAATCATTGTCTACCCGGACAAGTAGTTCGCCCGGGATCCGGCCAAAACCGGAAAATTTGTTAAAACCAAAAGTTGTATTTGTAGTTAATTAGATGTCCGATTGAGGGGTAAGAAGAAATGCTGGATCCGTGTTTGACGATCATTTTTTACCTGGCGAAATAGTTGTAGAAGTAAGGCGGGAAGTTTCCATTGATTTCGTCAAAATAGATATGACTTACAGGGGTTAACACACACGCTGAATCCATATGTGAAATTGGTTTACTCAGATGATTGGCTATTTGGCCTTGATCTGTTTTTAAATTTCAATAGTAAAAAATGTTCAAGGAGTCTGGTGAAGACTGGATCTAGCGAAGACAAGACCCAATTGTCTGGATTAAATACTGAATTTTTGGGATCCCACCGAAACCTTTGGTCTTGTTTTTATAGTGAGTTGGGGGATCTCAGGAGAGAAGTTTTTATAAGGAGGTTCTTAAAGGGGTGTCTCTGAAAGATTTGATGGGTAGCAATGTGTTCCAAGGGTTGCGTCGGTTGGGTAGATTCCTGAAGGTTGCCATGGAGCACCATGAACGTTTTATTGTAGGTTGATGCTGTGGTAGGGATAGGTATTAGTTTGTTTGATAGTTATTTAGTTATTAGGGTTAGTGCTTATTTAGTTTTTTGTTGTTGTCCCGCCATGGCCCAAAGGGCTTTTTTGGGAATACATTCATTCATTCATTCATAGTTTCACCCATCATTTATTTCTGGTCATATCTTGTAAGTGTATCAGTTAATTTGTTTCGTGTCTGTGTATTTCGTAAATATTTTCTTCCTTTCTAGCTTTAAGCTATTTGGAAAATAAACTTGATTGATTGATTGATATTTATACTTTAGAGTGAATGGAGGGTTGTCACATTGACAACACTTGGAACATTACCAAACAATGTTAATTAAATGACTGAGACTTTAATACTTGATTCCGGTAGATAAGGGGGAGATATTTATTCGGGCAAACCCTGTGAGTGAGTCACACTATCTATACTTCAGAACGGATTGAGGGTTGTCGCGTTGGCCTTAGAACATTATTCAACAATATTACCTAAATGTTTGAGACGAAATCATCATAATTTCTTGCACGATCCAAGTAGATAAGAGAGAGACAGTTCTTTTGGCACACCCTGTGGGCCTGTCATACTATCTTACTTTAGACTAAATGGAGGGTTGTCCCGGCGGCAACCTTTTGAAGATTACTAATCAATCTCAAATGATTAAGACGAAACGATCACACTTTTAATACACGATTCCGGAAGACAAGAAAGAAGTAATTCTGATAAGTGCATTCAGCCCAGAATGAGTGCCTTCAAGTTTAGGAGCCAATTACGATCATGATTTCAAGAAACAAGTCAGACTTACGATTATGTTGACTCCCGGCAAATTGAATCCTTTAATCCGGTCGGTTGGTAGTTCTTCTGCCGGAATATAGCGGAATATCTCTTCATTGCCTTTATACCATTTTAATGAGTATAAGCCGTCATTCTCCAAGTCGTACCGGCATTCTAGCAAAACATCTTGCCCGAGGAGAACAGCCGTAGGAACGACGATGTCAATTAGCTTCATGGCAGGACAGACAATAACTGGAAATAAAAAAAAGCTCAGTTCCAAGTGAGATTTTATTTCGTCGAATGGGCATGTGGCCAGCAATACGTTTGGATAAACAGTCATTCTCGGTGTTAAAGCAAACCTCGCAATACATTCAGATGTTCTGAGATAGTTGACAATTTAACAACTACTATGCTTACATAAGATTACACACGGCTTCGGCTGTTTTAGCCTCTTTACAAGTCCCTTACCACTGGATGAGAATCTTGGAAAAATCTGCATAACCGGTCTCCAGACGAATAAGCTCCTCGGAAACAATGATCGGGCGCTACGTCATGTATTATAAAGAGAACAAACGTGGCAAGCGTAATAAAAAGTGTGTAGCTAACAGAGGAGAAAATGAATAGAAATACTACTGAAGCGGAACGAATTACTACCATAAGTACGACGCGTCTTTTAAGGATATTAGCAGAACTGAAAACCAATCAAATTCGCTTTCATCCAAAACCAGCGCTCCAAGCGGACCAGTTTCGTGAAGTCCCCCTTTGTTTCATTCAATCAATCAATCAATTTTATTTCAGCTTACGCCATAAACAAAAAAAAGAAACCACATACTACTCAAAACAAACAAAACAACACACAGACGACCCTAATGCTAAACTAATCCATAAGACTAGCAACTACTGGTAGTGACGTGAATAGTGGATCAGCATCACTTCATTATCAACAGTTGTGACAGACAGTGACAGAAACTATGGATCTATCAGGTAATGAGTAGTATATACCAGCTTTCACTTTCTATTCCAGAGCTCGGGCATTAGATTGCATATCTACTCTCCTAAATTTGTCACACGTAAGTAAGTAATTTATTTACATCCCGCCATTTCGAACAAGACCAAAGTTTTCGATGGGATCCCAAAAATTCAATATCCGATCCAGACAACTGGGTCTTGTCTTAGCCAGATCCAGTCATCGCCAGAATCCTTGAACATTCTTACAATTAAAATTCAGAAACAGATTAAGGCCAAATAGCTAATCACCTGAGAAAACCAAGTTCAGATATGGATTCAGCATGTGTGTTTACCCGTATAAGTCATATCTGTTTTGACGAAAAGTTCCTGCCACTTCTGCCAATTTCCCGGTTTCGACCGAACTCCGGTCGAACTATATGTCCGGGTAAAATATGATTGTCACACACGGATTCAGCGTCTCTTCTTACCCCTAAATCGGTTATCTTATCAGCTAGAAATAAAACTTTAACTTCTAACAATTTTCCGGTTTTGGCCGGATTCCGGGCGAACTACATGTCCGGGTAGAAAATTGTTTTCACATAAAATTTCAGCATGTCTTCTTGCCCTAAATCGGACATCTGATCAACTCCAAATAAAACTTTTAATTTTAACTAACTTTCCGGTTTGGGCCGGATTCCGGGCGAACTACTTGTCCGTCGAGAAAATGGTTTTCACCATCGTCTTCAGCATGTCTTCCTAACTCTAAATCGAACATTTAATCAACTTCAAATAAAACTTTTACTTTTAACAAACTTTCCAAACTACTTGTCCGATTACAAAATGGTTTTCACCATCGTGTTCAGCATGTCTTCTTACCCCATAATCGACTATCACATAGCTGTTTCAAAATATTTTGTTTGCCCCTTAATTTGAACCCCCTCCCCCACCCCTAAATGTAGGGCTACAAAGCCCATTTACGAACTCGACTGGTCCGCCGACCCAACGAATCCTCACACCAAGTTTCATCAAAATATTTCATTCCCTTCGAGAGTTATCGTGCTTACAGACGGACGGACGGACGGACAGACGGACAACTTTTGCGATGTCATAGGTATCCCTCCACTTACGTTTTGGGATCCCAAAAGCGGAGTAAATGAACGAAAATAAATAAAACACGTAAAGACACAGAAAAAGACACTAATTTGCAATCTTTGGCCAGGAAGCAAGTGTTGATAATGAGATAATTAGAAAATAGTTTTTGCATCGGCTGGATTTATTAAAACTATCCGACTTTAGTGTTACTTATTCTTGCTGTAATTATGTATATGGCCTACCATATATGGTTAGGCCGTAATTACCAGCCCGCTTAGTCGCTACCGACGAAACACATTCTATCACCTTTAAGTACTAGCAAGAACAAATAAGGGTAGACGAGTAGAACAGACATGTCTGGAATCATCCTAAGTGTAAAATTAGCCACTTTCGGTTGGCCAGGGGGTGGAGCCTACAGACACAGCCTGTCCAAACCAGATCAACATATTGATGCTGATTCTTCTAATCACCGTTCTTCGCGGCAAGAGTAGAACTAAATGATGGAAACACAAATTGGAAATTAAAAACTTAAATACTGCCGAATGAACACCTGAAAACCTGTTTTTTGGGGGCATCCCAAAACGCAAGTGGAGGGATACCTATGACATCGCAAAAGTTGTCCGTCTGTCCGTCCGTCTGTCTGCACGACAACTCTCGAAGGGAATGAGATATTTTGATGAAACTTGGTGTGAAGATTCTTTGGGTCAAGGGTAAGGTCAAGTTCGTAGATGGGCTTTGTAGCCCTAGATTTAGGGGTGGGGGTTCAAATTAAGGGGCAAACAAAATATTTTTAAACAGCTAATGTGATAGTCGATTATAGGGTAAGAAGACATATTGAACACGGTGATGAATACCATTTTCTCGCCGGACAAGTAGTTCGTCCGGAATCCGGCAAAAACCGGAAAGTTGGTTAAAAGTAAAAAGTTTTATTTGAAGTTTATTAGATGTTCGATTTTGGGGTAAGAAGACATGCTGAACACTTGTATGAAAAGCATTTTCTACCCAGACAACTAGTTCGCCCGGAATCCGGCCAAAACCGGAAATTTGTTAAAAGCAAAAGTTTTAAAACAAGCAAAACAAGCTAGATACGATGACGAAAACCATTTTCTCGCCGGACAAGTAGTTCGTCCGGAATCCGGCAAAAATGTTTATGGTTTATTGGTCACGGTAAAAGTACCTTGTGTAAAGTGCCATCGATGTATATTCATTTCCGTGACAAGGGGATGTGAACTGGTTAGATGAATTTCCTTCGGGCGGGATCACTATTCCTATGGCCGACTTCTACCAGACTATTGTAGTGGTTTGCGGATTCTGTTCACAAGCCCCTCGGTAGCTCAGATGGTAGAGCGACTGCCTTCTAAGCAGAGGGTCCTGGGTTCAAATCCCGGCTGAGGAGCATTTTTGTCTATCAGTTCACTACTTATAAAATGTTTCCATCTCAAGGGCGTCTTCCCCAATAAAATTGTATATTTGGTTTTATTTGGTTTTCACTATGAGGCCCCGTCTTGAGGGTCCTGGTATGCCTACGTGGCTTCGACAATGGAGTCCTAGACTTCTAAATTATACCCGAAAAAATTGTTTATGGTTTATTCGTCATGGTAAAAGTCCCTTGCGTAAAGTGCCATCTATGTACATTCATTTCCGTGACATGGGGATGTGAACTGGTTAGATAAATTTGCCTTCGGGCGGGATCACTGTTCCTATGGCCGGCTTCTACCAGACTACTGTAGTGGTTTGCGAACTCTGGTCACAAGCCCCTCGGTAGCTCAGATGGTAGAGCGACTGCCTTGTAAGCAGAGGGTCCTGGGTTCAAATCCCAGCTGAGGAGCATTTTTGTCTATCAGTTCACTACTAATAACAAGACCAAAGGTGTCGATGGGATCCCAAAAATTCAATATTTGATCCAGACAATTGGGTCTTGTCTACGCCAGATCCAGTCTTCGCCAGACTCCTTGAACATTTTTACTATTAAAATTCAGAAACAGATTAAGGCCAAAAAGCTAATCATCTGGGAAAACCAAGTTCAGACATGGATTCAACATGTTTGTGTTTACCCCTATAAGTCATATCTGTTTGGACGAAAACTTCCTGCCTTACTTCTGCAAATTTCCCTGTTTCGGCCGAATTCCGGAACTACCTGTCCGGCAAAAAAAAAGAAGCTAAAATCGAAACCAGCGTATCTTCTTTCCCCTATATCGAACATCTAATCAACTTCAAATTAAAATTTAACTTAAAACAAATTTTCCGGTTCCAGCGGGATTCCGGGCGAACTACTTGCCCGGCGAGAAAATTATTTTCACCATCGTGTTCAGCATGTCTTACTACCCCTAAACCGAACATATAATTAACTTCAACTACAACTTTTACTTTTAACAGATTTTCCGGTTTTGGCCGGATTCCGGGCTAACTACTTGTTCGGCGAGAAAATGGTTTTCATCATCGTGTTCAGCATGTCTTCTTACCCCATAATCGACTGTCCCATTAGCTGTTTAAAAATATTTTGCTTACCCCTTAATTTAAACCCCCTCCCCCACCCCTAAATATAGGGCTACAAAGCCCATCTACGAACTCGACCTTACTCTTGACCCAAACAATCCTCACACCAAGTTTCATCAGAATATCTCATTCCCTTCGAGAGTTATCGTGCTTACAGACGGACCGACGGACAACTTTTGCGATGTCATAGGTATCCCTCCACTTACGTTTTGGGATCCCAAAAACCAAAAAGTTGGTTAAAAGTAAAAGTTTTGTTTGAAGTTTATTAAATGTTCAATTTATGGTTAAGGAGACATGCTGAACACTTGTATGAAAAGCATTTTCGATCCGGACAACTAGTTCGCCCGGAATCCGGCCAAAACCGGAAATTTGTTGAAAGCAAAAGTTTTATTTGAAGTTGATTAGATGACAGATTTAGGGATAAGAAGAGACGCTGAGTCTATATATGACAATCATTTTTTACCCGGACATATAAATTGACCGGAATCCGGTTGAAACCGTACATTTTCTTTAAGTTAAAGTTTTATTTGAAGTTGATTAGATGTTCTTTCTAGGGATAAGGAAATACGCTGAATTCGTTTCTGAGTTTTCTTTTTTTTGCTGGACAAGTAGTTCGCTCGGAATTCGGCCGAAACCGGAAATTTAGCAGAAGTAAAGCAGGAAGTTTCGGTCAGTATCGTCCAAATAGATATGGCTAATAGAGGTATATATCTGAACTTGGTTTTCTCAGATGATTAGCCTGGCGAAGACTGGATCTAGCGAAGACTGGTTCTGGCGAAGACAAGACCCAGTTGTCTGGATTAAATATTAGATTTTTGGGATCCCATCGAAACCTTAGGTCTTGTTATTTTTATTTCCTTGGCAGTTTATTTCGACATGTACGTAGGAACCTAGACAAACCTTGTGATCTTGTCCAAAAAATACCGATATTTTCAATAATAGTGATACGATGCGATAATTGATACATTCCCAAGAGCTCAGTGCCCATGTGGAGGATCGTGATAAAACTAAGCTACTTATCAAATTTCTACTGAGATTTCTTTTTGACGAACTAGCTGCCCGACTACAGACCGATACTTTAAGATTAAATTGTGGTTGTAACACTAGTGCAAGTAAGACAAACTGGTTATTTTACATAAAAATTTTCTGAACCATATGTGGGTGGAATCCCGACGGTCTAGTCCCTAGCCGTAAAAATGGCTGTCCCCAGATATCCCAGGGATACAAAGGACCAGGGAATAACCGACTGTGGTCGCTAAAGCTGTAACAGGTTATAATGCAAAAGTTGGGGAATTCTGGAAGGACATACTAAACGGGCTGCAATTTACAGACAAAAAGGAGTTCGGCTATTGCGACGCTGTTCAGGAGCCTCGGATCTTAAGTGGAACGGGAAAGAAAAGAAACTCTAGTGCCCCTTGTTCTTGCTTAGAAGCATGTTTTCTTTTCAACAACCAACTTTCCAACAGGAGCGTGACACTCGCATTTGTTTACAAAATTAGGCACCACATCGATTACTATGTTCCATAGGCACCAGAAGATAAATTTTATATTAGTCCGCTGTCCCCAAGAACCGGGCGATGCATAAATACAAACAAGAGGAAGAGATTCAAAATGTATCTGAAAAATATCATCCGATGAATAAGCTACAGGTCTAATGGAAGTGAGAAGACATACCACTTATTCACTTAATCAGGCCTGAGAACACGCTGAAAATGCGTTACTCTGTTGGTTGGCTATCCACAGATAATCGATTTCATCGAGTGAGCTTATTCTTTCGGAACTGTGGTACCTCTATGCGCCTGTCCCCCTATGCTTGACAAATTTAACAGCTACAAAGGTAAGCCATTGCCGAAAAATAAACTAATATTTGTAAGACATATCTTAACATCACTTTGTACTTTCTTGAACCTAGGCTTTTTCGGGCTTAGCAGGGTTTTTTTTAATTCAAGTTCTCCGCGTCTGGATGAAGTTTAGGTTGTCGTGCAAGCAAGCGCACATTCTGAACTTTGTTACTAAAGTATCGGGCGAAAGAAAATGCAAAATCCCTTGGATGGGTCAAAATATTTCAGCATATCCAAATATCAGATGTACAAACAAGCCGCCTTTTCAGTTAAACTTTAATTTTCTTCAAAGTCACTACACACACCACTCAGTCGAGATCGAATTAAGCGCAGGGAACTTCTCTAGTAAAATGGTGGAGACCAGCTCTTACTTCTGGCTTCCCATTACTCCGAGGAATTCCATTACCCCTTGCTTTTTACAAACTGTCAGGAATCAACAATTAATGGCTATATCTTACAAGGCCAAACCTGCCACAAGCGTTCACCTCAGAACTGCTGATTACGCTAGCTATAAATTACCAAGGATAGGAATTATTGACCGTCACTGATTCTGGGCATTCTATGTCAAGCTATCCTTTGTTTTCGGTGTTTATCCTTACCATAATGGCTGGAGCGAAGAATTCCCAGATTAGGATGGTCTACGTCGAGGAAAATGTCAAACGGGACCACGCCCATTTAGATTTTGTATTTTGAGGTTGGGTTTACATTATTTAGCTAAACTTCTTTTTTCAAAGACAAAAAGGTAGGACAGTAATATCGAAAAATGCAAAGAAATATTTTGCTTTAGAAATGAAGTTTCCCGCGATACAGATTACTATTTTGATAACAAAATGGAAAGAAGAACTACGAGCTCAAATGGCACTTGTTGCGATTAGTCTCCCCCTCCAACTCCCACATCTTCGCCGGATCCGGACCCCAAAATGGACAGTCTATGGCATACGAACTTTGTACATTTCAACTTCATCCCATACGTCCGATGGGCGTGCCAAAAATATCAGTGCCCCCCCCCCCCCCCTCTGCTGTAGCCGAAAGCGGCTCGGTAACACAAATGTGCCCCCCCCCCTCCAATCACGTTTCAGCCGAATCCGAGCATTTCCGGGACAGCAAATCTAGGGCGTCTTCTCTTAACTACGGGGGTAGGGCGTCTTCTAATCGAATCCCCGTTACGTTCGTAACTTACACAAGCAAGCTACAAGCTTCAAGAATGCGCTTCCTTCTACCCCACCCCACATCGGTGATCGAATCCAGGCAACTAAAGCCCGGGCCCCACTATAGTCACACCTGGTAATAACGCCGGTAATAAGACCGTCTTACGGTCGAAACTGGGAAAAAACGACGCTGAAAACGTAAGATAGTCGAGATGGAAAAATCCATCTCCGCCATTTTGAAACGTAAATTTGGAGTGTTTGGACCAATCACAGACCAGAGTCACTGACTTTAGCCAGTTTTGTTGACATTTCAGTGATGATCATGGTAATTTGTCTTGAATTTCTGCGTTCGAGGTGTGACCAGGATGAAAAGTAAGAGCGGGTAATAACCAAATTACCAAACCAAATTACGTACAGATGTGACTGAATGTGGCCCGGGCATAAGTTTTCGTACGTCATTGAGTAGGCTCTGATACGCATGCCAAGTTTCATCCTTATCTGGAAGTACCCAAACTAGCAAACCTGGACAGAGTGATAGACATTTAGGTCGCTAGATGGCACTTGAGCCGAAGGTTGTGAGTGACGTGAAAACCAAGCAAAGCAGCGAACTTTAGCCACATCCGAATCCGACGCTGTCCGTATATACAAACTCGTAAGCCAGCGATAAACCGCCCACATTAAAGATGTAATATAAACATTCTGTTTACCTGCCCAGAACAATCGCAAGCCTTTAGTCTCTTGATTTTTCTTCCTTTGTCGAAGGGCTGCCGTTCGGTCTTGAGAAAAAAACCGCATAGAAAACTTAATCCCTCACAGGATATTTCGATGATTTCACTGTATATAATTGTAAAATTTAATTGTTTATTTGTCTTATAATCTTAGAAGTATTTTGCGTTTTGCTTTATTAACCTACACATTTTTTTTACAAATCTGCTGTGGCAATTGGCAATGGTAAATTTTAGAGGAGAAAAAATTTCAAATTAACAACTGACATGTAGTAACGAGTTCAGGATCCCTTCTCGGAAAATTAAACCCTCTGAGGAAACTTCTCTATGTAGGAAATCCCCGCTCCCCCCGAGGCAAATTTTCACTTGTAAGAAAATATCCCCCAAGGAAATTTCCTCCCGCGGGAAAATGCCCTCCAGGACTAAACCTCAAAGTCACCCCAAAACTAGGACTTTGGATAACAATCATCATTAAATGGGTCATGAATTTTAGCTTTTGAAGTCCGCTTGCTTTTGAAATCTACGCATGGACGTATATAGGCGTATTTGGGAAAAGAGTTACTGGACCCTTGAAGAGCCTTACCAAAGACGCAGTTTATATATTCAAATAATGCAGTGTTTTAATATATACACTGAAATATATATACATATATATATATATATGTATTTAAAAGCTATTAAGCAATATACAAGCCATATTTCAAAGTCAGCTTCCCGATGAAAAATTTATCTCGAAATAGTACTATGAAGTAGTACGAAAAAGTTGCATGCAGTAATAACGATGCTACTACATGCTTCTACTTCAAGGCTACCGTGTTACTGCATACTACTATATGGTACTATTAGCAAGACTGGATGTTACTATGGCAAGACAGGATGCTACTGGATACTACTACATAAGACTGGACCAGTCAGAGGCACGTTAAATGATAGTATTCTTTGCTATTGCATAGTATTACATGCAACGTTTTCGTACTACTAACATACTACTACGCAGGCTACAAATTTTTCATCGGGTTGGGCTCAAGGAATATTTATCTACAAAGTACGGGCAGTTAATACTGAAACCCTGCTCAGTAGGTTTATTCCCGGCTTCTTCGTGACACATAGAGGTGAAATCCTTTTTATGATGCAGGAGCAGTTCCCTTTGGGGGGGGGGGGGGGGGGGGTAATGTTAATGTTAAAGTTCAAGTGGTGACAACGAAGATGTGATAATCTGGCAGAGCTAGATGGCCAAAACCCCAACGATCCTATCGGCGGGAGGTTTCCCATTGGGGCATTAGGAGTTTTTCGAGGTAAGTTTTGAGGGGGAGTACTTTAAACCCCGAAATAACAGTTTCGAATTATTTTCTAGTTTTAATTTCAAGTCAAAGCCTTTCCCAAGGGTGGGCACGGTCCGAAGAAAACATCGTTTGGTTGCAATGATAACTGCAAAAGCCGGTCGATACAAAGTTTCCGTCGCGAAGCCCGCTAAAGTCCGAGGTACTTGCTGTGCACCCTTTCCCGGCACCGGAAATTACTCGTGCCGACCATAAATTAGGTGATTCGCCTAAATTGATTTTAATATTCTAACATGTGGCAACCGGTGTTGCCACACTTGCTGTACACCAAAATCGAGAGTGCACTGTCAGAAGTTTCATAACAGATGACACGAGGATGCGCGGTTTCAACAGATAATGCGTAACAGATAACACTGCAGATGTTATCTGTTGTGCTCCAAAATGTTACGCATAATAACCGTTACCATCAGGAAGAACCGAAAAACCGCCAAAAAGTATCTGCTGAGTTTTCCGACATCATGACGATAAGGAATAAAGTCAATAGATTCTTTTTTGGCTCTTCCTAACAAAGCTTGTTACGCATAACAGTTCATGCATAACGTTTTCGAACACAACACATAGCATCCGAAGTGTTATCTGTTACGCATTATCTGTTGAAACCGCGCATCCTCGTGTTATCTATTATGAAACTTCTGACTGTGTGGGCAACCCCTAAAAGTCATGATTCCAATTTTGTGTCTAATCAATTCTCCTGTTTTGGCCTGTATTTGCAAAACCTATCGGTACCATCACAGAGCCAGCAATCGCTACGTTTCGTAGGTGACTATCTCCTCATGCAACTATCGCGTGACTTTTTTTTTTAGCTTCCCTGCCAGCGACGGCAGGTAACGACAAACGAGTCGAAGGGAGGGAGCGAGCGCTCCTTCGCTAAATGACCATCCCCCAAAATAAATCCCCGATCGTGTTCCCTATTAGTACTTTTCTAGAGAAAAATACTGAAGCGAAACTTGGTACTAGTTCTCTAGGAAAAGGGTGTGTGCGTGTGGGGGGGGGGGGAACTGTCCTGGCTATCTAACGGTTTATAATGTGTGGAACTGAAGAATTTGAGAGTTGAAATATTTGGGGAGCAAATTTTCGGGGAAGGTTGGTTGGTGGAAAAGTTTAAGGAGAAAAGTTTGTTTGGAGTTAGGCAGCTTGGAAGGTTTTTGCGTATAGGCTGGAAGCATAGAGAAGAGTTTTTGTAGATAAAATCTATTATAAGAGTTGATGTTTGTTTTTTGTTTGTTTTGTATTTTGTTTTCTATGCGATGGCCCTCGGGCTTTAAGCAAATATATATCATATCATATCATATCATTGCTGTCTCACAGAAACCACTTATGGCCTTTAATTGACAAGTGTGAAAGCGGTAACACTTGGAATTCTCCTTGAAAATTCGGCTTCCCCAAAACTACGTTTTCGTGATTACACAGTTATGATTTCAGTCAGCTAAATCACCCGTTCTTTCCACCAAAGCCTGCAATGTACCCCTCACACGGGCTATTTGGCGTATAAATCGACGCTTTCTCACGAAAACACGCCCAATGAGACACAACAGTCTTTACTACGCTTCTAAGAAGCTTCTTGAGTCTGAGGTCCGACAACAATGACCTGTAATAACAAGATACGCCCCGAATGGGACTTAGCTTTGTTCCTAAGGGTTTTAACGAACATCCGTTCCAGTAATGAAACCCATATCAGCCAACATAGTGTTTATCTCCAGAGAATAATTAGCTTCTTAGCTCACTGGAAAGTAAAGGAGAGCCCGATGCTCCTGCGAAGAGTGCCGGGCGTAAATTGCGGCTGGTGGCAGAGTTTAAAATCATAACAGAGATACTTCTATTGGCTACATATTTTTTGACAAGTTTTCAACCGACAAGTCTATCACGACTATGATTTGACTAAAAAGTTCGGCAAATTCCCGTCGAGATTCCCATTAGACAAGCTGGTCATTCGGCGAGTTCCGAACGTGCAAGTCAAACGAAAGACGAGTTTTATATTAATAAGTTACAAACACATCGATCAAATAAGATACATTTACAAGAAACAAGCAGATAAAAGGATACAATCCAGAAAATTGTGCCGCCCGGTACACAAAGTCCTTGAGGGAGAGATTACGAACGGAGAGATTACTTTAGCTGTTGCTTCTGGCCCTTTTGACCCACTACCTCCGTCTCGCTAGGAGAGCCCTGCCCTTGCATAGCTGCTTTAAAAGGATGACGTAGCTGGATTCGCGGTCTATGTAGGCTATGATCCATTTCAGCAGCTCGAAGACGTTCCGGTGGACAGACACGTTCAAGCTCCGCATTCATTGACCGGTGGTAAGCTACCAGGTAGTTATTCGCTCGAGGACCTATGTTTGTGTGTTGATTATGGTTAGTTCAAATCAATTTCCTGGTAGTTATTACTACTAAGTCGCGGAGCCCTGTTCGTTGATTGACAGGGGAGTCGCAGGCCCCTCAACGAACCTGGCTCCGACCCTGGGTCCTTGCTCTTATTTATACAAATCTTTCAAAGCCGCCTTGATTTTAGTAGGATTGCCTAAAATCCGCTTATCCCGTAGGAACTTGCCGTTCATTAACTTACCCTGTGTGGGACTGTTCGACTGGGAATTGCCGAAATCGACTTGCCGACTAACATGCTCCCCTTCCATTACGTTCTGCCCTATACATTTTATATCAAGGTCTCTACGGATTTTTCAAGCACAGATTCCATGATTTTTCCTTAGTGGCACTGACTGTCTTTCCTGAATTTCATGACAAAATAAAATCGCCAGCAAAACTAGGGCCAAGTCGTCAAGGGAAGACATATCAGCATTGTAAATTCCCCCATTTTCTGGATTCTCTGAATCTTAATTCAATTCTCTGCTTTCCCATTGCGTATACATAAACCTTCGTTAGCACATCCCGAATGGAATCAGGATGGCTAGGCAATGGGGAAGGCGCGATATATCCTAAAGTTCTGCTATCTCTGTCTGTCCCATGGTTTACATTGTTGCGTTTTTGGTGGAGTGTTTCTCGGAACAATTCACTCTTGCGAGCGCTGTAGCAGCTTTCAGCTTTCGGTTTTCACCGTTTTTTGTGGAGCTCATAACTCGTGAACCAGTGAAGGTATCATGTTCAAACTTGGTACATTTTTGGGTACTGGGGTCTAGTTGTGCCTTTTGAGGATCCCGCCCCCCACACCCACTCTGTTCAGGGGCAAATGGACCCAGATTGCACACTGAACAATGTTCATAACCTGACCAGACCTGGACACAGGACGATGAAATTCCTTGTACTTGTAGATCCTACGGCTGGAAATTACTTTTAAAATTGCACCCCCCCCACCACCACCCACCCAGATCGTGGGCAACTGGGCCCAGATTGCCCAAGAGTAAAGCTCGTGACAGGAACCAACAGGTTGAAACTTTGTTGGCTTGTCAGCATTGGGGCCTCTGTTTGCTTTTTGGGGGTCTCAAATCCCACTCCCACTTGGTTCAGGTGCAATCGGGCCCAGATTGCCCATTTCTTAATGTTTTAACTTGACAATAACTGGAGATAGGGCGATGAAATTTCTTGTGCTTTTAGATCTCAGGGTTGGGAATACATATGTGAAGTTACACCCTCCCACCCTGGACGCTCATGTGCAAGTGGGCCCAGAATGCCCATGAGTAAAGTTTTTGACCCGTGACTGGAATCACACTCTAACCTGGTATACTTGAGGATACCCGTAGATACGCATTTTGATGGTTCCCGACCCCCCCCCCCCCCCTCCCGTTCATCGGCAGCTGGGCCCAGATTTCTCATGGTTAAGTTTCTCTATGACAGGTCTCTAGTTCAATTCTTGTATACTTGGGGAGATATATGTATAGATCTAGATTTTGGTGTAACAGCAAAAAATACACGCAAATTTCTTCAATCCCTATTGGAAAGTTGGAAACAGGACGGTTTTATCACATGACCGATGATACGCCGTTCTTACGAATGGGGTATTAGACGATTTGGTTTATTGCACTTGTTATGGGTGGTTCCCAAAATCACCACGATCTTTTTGCCCACTCTCACAATGCTTTTTGCCCACTCTCACAATGCCCACGCTCTGAATACCCACGATCAAAATGCCCACGATTAAAATGCCCACGGCTCAAAATGTCCGCGACTCAAAATACCCTCGACTCAAAATGCCCACAGCTCTGATCGAACACCCAAAATCGAAATCGTCCGAAATGCCGGCGGCTCAAATGCCAACAGTTGAAAACGGTCACAGGGGAGGCTAATATCGTCTTAGTTCAAAATGCCGACGGGTGAAACTGTCCACAGGGGATGTCAAATCATCCTCGGACAACGGACTAGAGGTTATAAAGGACAGGATTCACGGCTAACACTCAAAATGCCCACGATCATAATGCCCACTAAAAATGCCCACGGCTCAAAATGCCCACGACCCAAAACGCCCACGACTCGAAATGCCCACGACTCAAAATGCCCACAACTCAAAATGCCCACAACTCAAAATGCCCACGATTGGTCCAGTCAGTCAAGTCCCATTTCAAGTCTGGACCGAATCCGATGAATGCGGGGGGGGGGGGGGAGTCGGAGGGGTGAACCGGAAATCATTTGACACACTTAGAGTGGAGTGATCGGGATGAAACTTGGTGAGAAGAACAAGCACAAGCCCCAGATACATAATTGACAGAACCGGATCGGATTCGTGCACTGTGGGGGGAGTTGGAGGGGGTTTGCGGAATTCCGGTGACACGGAGTTAAGTTACTTCCAGGTGGGCTAGGACAATGAAACTTGGCAGGCAAGTCAGGGATCCGACCAGATTAACCTTGAAATAGTCAACTTCCCGATCCGACCACCGTGGGAGAAGTGGAGGGAGGGGGAATCCGGAATCTTGAGGAGTGGATAACTTTGGAACGGGTGATCGGATCTTAACGAAACTTGATATTTGGAAAGACCTCGTGTCTCGGATGACCTCTTTAAAGTCCGGACCGGATCAGATAAATGTGGGGGGGGGGGGGGGGAGTCGAAGGGGGTAACCAGAGATCTTGTGACACGCTTAGAGTGGAGCGATTGGGATGAAACTTGGTGGGAAGGACAAGCAGAAGACCTAGATACCTCAGTGATAGAACCGGATTGGATTTGGCACTATGGGGGGAGTCCGGAATTCCGGTTATCGCGAATTAAGGTACTTCCAGATGTGCTCGGGCGATGAAACTTTGCTTGAACATAAGATACAAGATTGGCTGACAAATTGTCACTTCTCAGATCCGAAGTACTAAGGTACTTAAAGTACTAATCATAACCACAAAGTACACAAATAAATTAAACAACGTATACATTTTAACTCAAGGGTTTTGCTCAAAACTTGATTTTTAGCACCCTTAAAGTGGGTTTGTTAACCGAAAAGTAAAAAAAAAAAAATACTTTAGCTAAACGATATATATTCATGATCCCCAAGGGCCCATGATCATTTTTGCCTCAAGGGCATCCCTTATCATTTATCCCTTATAATCTCGTAGTCCGCTGTCCCAGGATGATTTTGGCCTCACCTGTGGACAGTTTCGGCCGTCGGCAATGTAAACTAGGACAATATTAGCCTCCCCTGTGACCACTTCGAATTGTCGGCATTTTAGGCCGCCGGCATTTCGTGGTCGTGGGCATTTTGAGTTGTGGGCATTTTGAGTTGTGGGCATTTTGAGTCGTGGGCATTTTGAACCGTGGGCATTTTAATAGTGGACATTCTGAGCGTGGGCATTGTGAGAGTGGGCAAAAAGATCGTGGTGATTCTGGGAACCACCCGGATTCACCACCGAAAACGTTTTGAAAGGAATTATTTTTTTTGTTTCTTGGTCAGTTCAGAATTGTTTGCGTGTAAGTACAGAAGCAATGTCATATAAAACTGTGCCGACACAGAAAGCAAAACCAGGGGATACAAATGCCCCAGTTAACTTGCATCATGAAGGTGAGTTATTCCTTATTTAAAAATAACAGTTTCAAGATAGCTTTTTGGGACTAAGTTAGTCCGTTCAAAACTCGGCAGAGTAAATGTCTAAAAATTTCAAGATCAGAATCAAGTTGCATTTTGGAACCCGGACGCGTTACTGACAGGGTGCATATGAATTCGGTGCTGGAGCCGATTTCAGACGCAGAAGCCTAAGAATGATCCGAAATGACCAGCAAGTTAAAGCTCTTAAAAAAAGTTCCGAGGGGGTTCCATATCAGTCAGAGGCTTCCCAAGAAAGCGCAGCGCTTTTGTGGTGCCTAACCACGAGGCAATACACATGTTTCTTGCAAATATTTTACCAGTATTATGTTATAATTGAGATTATACCAGTGCAACATACGATCAACGTCATTCTGATACTCGGTCTACTCCTCCCAACTTGAGCGGCTTTGACCCTGAAGAGGACCCTTGACACGACGGGCCGAAACATAGCTCTAATAAAATTGAGTTGACGTATCCGTTTTGATACGTCAATCGTATCTGTTTACGTATCCGTTTGGAGGGATTTAGTTTAATTTCTCTTAAAAAAAAAAAAACTTTCCAATGTATCACTGCGGAGACAATGGGGAACATGACCATATATGACATTTCATAGAGTGAGTTCACTCTATGAAAAAATGGTCATTTAAAGTTATGCAGGCTTAGCTGTCCGGGATTACTATTTCTCACTATTCTCCCGTGGACGGTCTATTCAAACAATTTTATGTCCGAAAACCATTGAAGTCTATCCTTCCGAAATCAAATCTATCATTCTCGTTAAGTTGCGACCATCAGCCTTCCAAATCTTTCCAAAAAGAAACGGAGGGCAATCTTGACTTTTGATCAAAATGACTATGGGGGAATCTGAAGAACTACA
Source organism: Branchinecta sandiegonensis (assembly GCA_030848855.1). Taxonomy (NCBI): domain Eukaryota; kingdom Metazoa; phylum Arthropoda; class Branchiopoda; order Anostraca; family Branchinectidae; genus Branchinecta; species Branchinecta sandiegonensis. The sequence goes on along the minus strand of JAUPMV010000003.1, from coordinate 9,036,058 downwards.
TTTTTTAAATAGACCCTCCATCCTTTCCGTGACAATAAATAAATGTGGAAGATGTCCCATCGTCCTGTTATTGTCAAAAGGTCGACATAAATCGGTTCAGTTTAGACAAATATGAGGATAAATATTAAAGAGACATGCAAGGCCAATGATCTCCAGATACTACCTAGAAATGTAATAGTGATAATCGAGTATATCCCTGGGACGAGTAGTACATTATAACTTCTCACGAGGTCAAGAGGTAATCCAATATACCTGAGATAAACACTGAGTACAAATGTGTTCCTTATGGGATCACATACCAGTGGGGGGATAAATCATAAATATGTCTGTCCGAGAGTGTGTTAGTCACAGCTATAACTCCCAGTACCGAAGAAATTGCGCAGATAGGCTTTGTACCTTAATATTAGTGATCGAACTCGGTGGAGCTTAGAAACTGAGGTACGAAGAAGATATAGAAACAAGAGCTACCAGTTCATATGGCACTTGTTACGAGTAGGTGGTGTGAGAAACGAGAAAGTAAATCTGAGCATTTTTTCGGAAATTCCGATATCCCTCCCCACCGTGCTCGGATCCGATCCGTGCCCTAGAAAATGCAATCTAAGGCATACGATCTCTCTACTTTCTAAGTTTCATTCAAATCACTCCACTCGTTTAACCCCTATGCGAGCCACAACATTTCCAGGACTCCCCCTCCAATTCCCCCCACTGTGGCCGAATAAGACTCGAACACATAAACTTCGCAGCTCTAACATCTCCTCTTCCCGTCAAGTTTAACTCAAATCGGAGCATATCTGAAATTTCCGGTTCCCGCTTTATCCTCCTCCTACTCTGGTCGGATCCGGTTCGGTACAAATTTAGGCCGCATAAACTTGGTACTGTCCAACTTGCATCTCATTCGGCCCATCCGTTTGGTTTTTCTGCATGTCACAAAGTTTTTGCCCCCCCCCCCCCCCACCACCCCGAAACTCCCCCAACCATGGCCGCAAGGGGTTCGGACACATGCTTTGCATATCTAGGTCATCAGTTCTTCTCACCCATAAAGTTTCACTTGAAATGGACCATTTGTTCGCAACCTACCGGAAGTCAGTAATTTCCGGATTCCCCCTCCCTCAACTCCCCGACAAATCGTCTGACCCTGGAACGAAAGTCTTCCTAGGGCATGGTGTCGGGTCCTTAAGTCTATTTGGTCGGATCACTAATATGCCTGCCAAGTTTTATCGTCCTTAGCACATCCGGAAGTATCCTAACTCGCGCCCAAAGAGCCCCGATATGATCTGGTTCTATCAAGAACGTATCTAATGCTTATGCTTGTTATTCCATTCCAATCCCTCGACGCTAAGCGTTTCACAAAAATTCCGGTGCGCCCTTCCAACTTCCCCTCCCCCACCGGATTCGGTCTGGACTTGACACGGAACATCTGAGACAATAGCTCTTACTTGCCAAGTTTCATTCAAATCCGATCGCTCGTTCAAAAGTTATAAATGCTACTACTTTCCAGATTCCCCATCCCTCCACTCCCCCTCGATGTTTGGATCGTGCAAACGACTATTCTCAAGTCGGTCTATTCGGATCCCTCATATTCCTGCCGAGTTTCATCATCCTAGTACATCGGGAAGTATTGGGTTCGCTGGATTACCAGAATCCCCCCCCCCCCCCCACAGTGCCCGAATCCGGTCCGGTTATGTTAATGATGCATCTAGGAACTTGTGCTTGTCCTTCCCACCAAATTTCATCCCGATCCCTCCACTCTAAGCGCTTCCCAAGATTTCCGCCCCCCCCCCCCCCCCAACTCCCCCAAAGTCACCGGATCCGGTTTGGATTTGAAGTGGGTCGTCTGAGACACGAGCTCTTTCCAAATATCAAGTTTCATTAAGATCCGATCATCTTTTCATAAGTTATAAATACCTCAAGATTCCGGATTCCCCCTCCTTCTACTCCCCCCACGATGGTCGGACCGGGGAAATGACTGTTTCTTAGTTAATCTTTTCGGGTCCCTGATATGCCAAGTTTCATCGTCCTAGCTTATGCGGAACTGCCCGAGCTAGCAAACCCCGGACCGACCGACAGACCGACGGACGGACAGAAATTGCGCTCCCAAACACGCTCCCAAAAGTCCACCCTCTAGAGCGTCAAATATTACCAGACGGAAAGCACCAGTCAGAATCCTAAAAGAAGCTCCTTACCGTAATGTAGAGCCAAAAGTGTCGCGATGGTCCACTGCCTTTTATAAACTTCCATCTTCCGACGAGGAAATGTCGCAGGACAGCAATCTGGCTAATAGATCCAGAGTCTCTTCGTTCTACGGAAATACACATTGAATTAATTACTTCTAATGAGCCAGCCTTCAAGAGGGCTTTCGAGGGGAAACGCAAAAAGGAGATCTAGGCACAACACATAGCGATTTAAGTCTTAAGACCTTAAGTTAAACTGAAAGACAGCAGCGAGGGCGAAGAATGAAGAGAAGAAAGACTGCCTTCGACAAAGATAAAGTCTTTCGGGGTAATATCAACAAATGTATTTCGCTGACACGAACCCATCAGTTCAGTTGAATTGAGTTTATTTTATGACCCAAATACATTTAACTATGATGCCAGTACCCGCCCCAAGAAAGGTACAAAAAAGCACTTGCAACTGGGCGGGTACATAAAACTCATTTCCTAACTAATAATTAACTAGAAACAAAACCTAACAAAAAAAGAACTAAAATAAAAAATATTAACCAATCTCTCATCAACTCATTTGATAATAATAATGAGAAAAAATAAAAAGTAAATAGGAAAAAAAAAAAACCTGAAAGGGCGTGTCAGACGGAAAGTGCGTGAATATAACCGTGTATATAGTATATATAGACAAATGTTTAGAATTAAGAAGGAGTCTGACTGTCTAAGTTATATTTTTTTTATTTTTTTTTTGTATATGGCTCTTGGGCTTTTGAAATACACTGATCTATCTACCTATCTATAACCTATCCAGAAATCTGGTAGCCTACTACAATGACACAAAGGTAGCCTATTGCTAAGCTAGATCGGAAATAAAGCCCCTCCCCCCAGCCCTTGGATCCAGCAGTAGATGGCCTACTGCTGTATTTCGCTGCATCCTGTGCCTGCATCCTCAAATAATTGCTTTAGGACACAAACTGACCATAACGTCAAGTCGCAAATCCCAAGACCATTTCTGCATCCGCAATAGACACATAAACACCCAAAGCGGCTTGCAAGACGCTACACAGTGCTAATAAAAATAAAATATATTTTTACAAAAATGTATATAGAGGCGAGCGACCAGCGAGCCGCCGTCACGCGTTTACATTTAACTCGCGTGTCTATCGAAAATCCTTGTGCTTACGGTCCAAATTGCAGTTTTCAACAAGCTTTTCTATATTCCCTATATATTTGCATTCAGGGGGGGGGGGGGGGGGCTATGTCCGGGGGGTTCACCGAAGGGGGCGGGGGCACCTAGACCCGTTCCAAAACAACACTGGACAACCATGTAGGCTACGCCTACTTGGGATTTGCAAATTAAAATAATAATCCCACAACACGAGCACTGAGACTCAAAAGCTTGGTGATTTCTAAAGGCAAAGGTTTCTCCATTATTCAGTCGACCTTCCTAAATCGGGAGAGCGAGATTCTGTCTTTCAGGCGAAATATATTGCCCTTATTTATCTTTTCCCTGGGGAGTAATTCCAGAGCGAAGTTGGACATACTGACAATTCCAAAACTCTAGGCCATTCCAACTGATTTTAATCCTGCAACAGGCAGAACTCCGAAAGGGATTCACACACAAGTCTGCTCCTAAGCCGACAAAAAACATGCTGAAAGTAGTCTGTCGAAAGCAGGAAAAGATGGAAACGAATGAGTGGACGGTTTGCTTCCTGAAATAAGCGAAACTCCCAAAATGCCGGCGACGGCTGCTAATTAGTGATGTCAGCTGGAAATGCAGAAGAAAAGAAGATTTAATTTTGCAGAAAGCTAGGGAAAGTCACACAAGCGATGGCCTCAAAACGAACGGATTACTCATTCCCAAAATGGCTGCACGGTAAGTGCCAGTGCCCATCTGTGGAGGGACGTATCGAAGCTTAAATAATCCCATCTCAGCTGACCATCAATGTTCCAGCCCAACACTGAAGTTGCGTTTGGTTGTTCACTCAACTTGTCTTTTTGCTCTTTCTTCCGTTTTGTTTTTTATCAGTGGAGGCTAAACGCCGTTTCCCTTTTAACGGACTGCTCATGACTGAACAATCCACACTTGCAGCCGTTCTAGCTATCAGCCGCTCTAGCTCTAGCTATCTAGCTAGTTTTCAGACTTCGGTTTTCGATATTTTTTGTAGAGCTGTGGAGCATACCCATTAATCTAAACAACACTATTTAGAAGTTAAAAATTTGGTATGCTTGTTGGCACGATGTGCTTTTTGCCACTCCCCCCCCCCCCCCCCCCCCGTACACACACAGAGACATCCGAGTCAGGTGCGACTGGGCCCCAGACTGCACAGACAGTTAAATTCATGACTAGACAACTGTCAAAATTGGTAGAGGAAACTTTTTATACTTAGAGATCGCATAGGGCCTGGAAACGCCTTATGGGGGGGGGGGGGCAACTGGGCCCACGCTAGTAACCTAAATTACCGGCAACTGGGCATTTGCTCTACGCCAATCTCACGCCACGGCTCTGAACAGGAATGCGTGTAAGTTCTCGTGAGGTCGCTTCGGAGTTCGGAGAGGCTCGAAAAGTCGTATATGACCCTGATATGTGTTCTCGCGTGTAGAAACGGCGAAAATAAAGGACTTTACTGGATGCCATAAGATATTAAGCTCTATTTCAATCGGCATTTCGAATTTGACAGAAAAGAAAAACACATTAAAAAGGAAGACGGATAAGCTCATCAAAAAGGAAGAGGGATAATACAGAAGAGACAAATGAGAACGGAAACCGTTTAGGAAAAACGCGCCTATATACACCAAAAAGATGGAAACCATCGTAAAGTGTTTCCGACAAAGCTTTAAGTGCCAAAAGAAAACCCTGGTCCTAAAAATTTCGACCAGCGATTTACCAGAAAGAATTTTCAGACGGCACAGATGCTACTGATCACCGATTCTATAGGCCTAATTCGACAAGGCCAATCGAACTTAAAGACCTATTCAATCGTTGCTGTTGAGCTACTGGAATTGTCTGTCAATGGTATTTTCCTATAGAGAAGATGTGTGTGTTCAAATGGCTGAAACAGACAAATTTCCAGGAAAACAATTGACTTAGCACCATAAAAAAGGAAACTTGACAACAGACTAAATATAGCCAAGACACCAAATACCGCAAAGAATTGGCTGACAAATTTGTAGCAGGTACTGGATGCGTGGTGAGTATCACCAGACTCTACTGAACCGCTTTCTCCATAAGACTTGGCAATGTCGGAAGGGCTATCTGGGAAACAGAAATGCGACAATCAATGACTGGCATGAGCCCGATAAAAGCTAACCGTGAAAGAACGTTGTTTTTACCGTCTGGACATAGGAAGTCGTTTACCTGGTCAGCCAGAGATTACGAGACAATTTGTTCCAGGATAGTTCTTCCCAGAGACATTGATGCTCGAGACAATTCGATCCAGGGACTATTCTTCCTATGAACAATTCGTCCAGGGACGGAAGACAATGCGACGCGGACAACTGGTCACATTGGAAAGTTATCACGAGCAATCACAAGGTTGATTTGCTGGAGACAAAAACCCAGAGGACGTGTTCCACCCTTCTTACAATAGTAACAATTTTCGTCCCAACCTCGTGAAAAGTTACTGCGCTGACCGTTCAAACCTTCTCGAAATAGTAACTAATACGAACTTTTTGCTTACCACGGTCGGGAGCGTAGTAAGAGCTTGGTCACACCTGGCTTATTTCTGTGCAGAATCTGGCGCCGAAGTGGCCACACTAGATAAAAAAAGGCAGTTTTTTGGGTTACTAAAATAAAAAAAAAGAGACAAGAACACGATACGCCTAATTTGAATGTTGTTGTTTTAAATTCAGGAGATCAATGAACGAAACAGCATTTCTGATTATCTTACAGGAAATAGGCTGGTATTTTTTTTAGTGGGGGAGACCGGCCATGAATGGGACACGTCTATATATGGGACATTTGGGGTTTTCTGATGATAAGTTTGAGCAAAAACTCTTGTTAATTCACTGCTGAACCGCTATCTAGCGGCGGACATTTGAGTCTAGTTACGGCCATTACTGGATCAAATTTGGTTCAAATTTTTTTTTGAGATAAGTTTTTTGACACAGTTTGTAAATTCGATAGAGAACTTAAAAGTTGGGCAGATCTTCACAGGATAAAGATACGAGATTGAATGATGGCTCCAGTTGAAGCCTAGTTATTAGGCTTCTTCTGAGACATTACCATTTTGTATACGAGCACCATCTATCATAAAATTTCAGGCCACTTTAACTTCAGGTCAAAATGTGATGACTGGGACACATGTACCAGCCATGTGTGGGACAAGCAGTATCCGAACCAGAAAATGGGGATGTCTGGGACACAATGCAAATCGGGCTCTTTAGCCACTATGTCCAAGCCATGAACAGGACAATAACACATAATCAGTTCACTTTATTCGCTTGTTTTGACCATTGCGAAAGTTGTGAAATAAAGCCATTTTCTGTTTTTTAGTATTTCTTCGCAAATAAATATGAAAAAGACGACAAAATAGAATAAAACAAAAGTACCAAGTCAATGACTTTGAAAAAGAAGGAAATAAATTTTGACAAATAAGAACTGGATGATGACCAGTTCATACTGAACGATGAAAGCATGCAGTGACAAATCTCTTCCCGTGGGAGATCTTCCAAGAAGCGAGAAAACTTGAATGACTTTGTTTTAGTCATCTATCTGACAAAGGAAGTCAAAACACTTTGTCGCTGAAACCATCAAGCTGTTTTCCACAGAAATTACAAATTCATTACCTGAAAAAAAAAATGCGGAAATCGAGCAAACTTGTATGGACAGATGGGAAATCTGTGGAAGAAAAAACAAGTTTTGTGCTTAAGTTAGGAGATCCCATGAGTTCGGGTGGAGCAGAACGAGTGGTGAGGCATTTCGTCTTTGCTGAAAATCCCCCACAAGTTGAGATTTCATGTTTTTTTTCTTTTTATCTCCTGTCCGCACCTTATTTTCCTTTCCACTTTTTTTTGCATGTTTAAACAAATATCGCATCTGAAGTAACGGTGTCCCAATGAACCCCACCATTATGTCCCAGGGGTAGACGGCAATTTGATGATTGGGACAAAATGGAGGAATTTGCTATCTCTCTTTCTACTCTTAAACTAACAGCAATACAGTACTAGAAAACATCAGGTAAGCAGAGTATAGATTATACTTCCATTTGCCATCCTTAACAGTAAAATCAGTTCACAACTTTTGAGGTTATAGCAAGCCAAACATTTTTTGTCCCAATCATGGCTGGTCTCCACCTGCTGTTGACTATAAAAATAATGTAAATAACTTTTTTTTTCACTTGAAAAGAAGGAAAAAGCCGTCAAACAGATGCTTTCTTTGTTAAATATTCTTTGAGCCCAAGCTGACTTTGAAACATTTATTTCTTTGTTACTTTTTAGTAGAAACAAAAATTAGATGTGACCGATGCCATTTTGAAATCTAGAAACTCTTTACCTTTTCCCCCCAAATAACTAAAGTCAATCCTGGGATGTTCAAAACAAAATCATGATAGTTCACAATAGCCCAACATAATTAAAACTGAATATTGCAAAACTGGTCAAGTTCAATTTTAAACCTTTAATTGCAGTCTGCTCATTATCCCCAAGCTGCCACAAAGCCACCAAATGTCACGTCCCCTAAGGATTTTCAGAACCTCACCGGCGACCAAACCAATCTACGCAGATTGTAGACTCATTTTCTGCCGAGAAATCTGCGCAGATTTCTGGGCAGATTGTCCGTTTTGAGCCCAGTGTGACCAGGCTCTAAGCGTGGTAACTACGATCTCTGTGAGGGGATTGGCGGGAATAGCGAATGGCGCGATATTTTGCCGAAAGTAGAAAAATTCGTTCCAGCCTTGACGCCAAGAAGCCGTGATGTCATGCGTAATTACTATGGTAAGTAGGGTGGAACATGACCAGAGAAAGCCATCCAATGTGATCCCGACTTAGGTAGTTTTTTACACGGACGTATAGCCAATTGATTATTGCCGATAAAAAAAATCTTTTGTTATAAATATCTATCTATATTGGCTGAGTACAAACTAACATGCCCGTCGGAAGAATTGTCCGAGCAATCAGGCAAAAGCGTTCCTCAAGAGACGCTGCAGCAGGTGCTGATATACACTGACATACACTGAAGAATTTATTTCCGAGTGGGACATTTTCTGTTTAAACATGCCATATTCTCATTGTCTTCAATTAATTACCGTTTTCCCTTCTTTGGCCCTGAAGCCGTCGAGGACAAGAGATCATGAGAAAGCTTTGTCCATAAGCACGCTACTCTCGCGAGTGGTCTGTACATGAGAAGTACAGGAAGCGCTCAAACAGCCTATGCCACGTCCAAGCCAACATTCCGCAACGTTCATAGTAGTTTGCATTCATCTCAAACCTAGTCCCATTTCGAACGAGACATGTTTCCGAAAGTTCGAAACTCCACTAGGCCGTAAGTTTCCCCATGAACACAGATGGGTGTGGTCGAGTGACTACGCTTTCGGAAAAACACTGAGGAGCATACTGCAGAAATAGACGGATATTTCCTTCTTCGTCTGCATTAGCAAAGCATTAAAACTGTCCAACTTTCCGGGAACCCGTGAAGTCCAGTCATACAGAAATCCTCAATTTTAGGGCAGAGTGCTCAGATGTTAGGGCCAGGGCCGTATCCAGAGGGGTTAGGGGGCTCGAGCCCCCCTTCCGAAACGTACAAATATAGTCGTTTTTTTGTAGACTTTAACCTCTGATCTATATCTTGTCTGTACTTTTTGGTATGGATTAGGTCCGACAATCGGTCAACCCCCCCCCCCCCCCCCCGTAAATAAATTCCTGGACACGGACCTGGTTAGGGCATGCCCCAGCGTATGGGCACCGGTACTTACGTTGGGGCACCATGCCATGGAATAAGGTCACAGTGCCCCATCAACATCTGTTGAACTGGAAATATGAAACGAAATTTTGCTTTTCAAACTGGCTTTCATGGGGGTACATGCCTTTTGCTCCAGGGCATGGTGCCCAACGAATGAGCAGCGGTACTCATTCGTCGGAGAATGCCCTTATGTTGAACCCCTGTGCCCCAAAACTGAGGATTTGTGTATGACTTCCCGATGAAAAATTTGTAGCCTGCGTAGTAGTATGGTAGTAGTACGAAAACGTTGCATGTAGCACTATGAAATAGCAAAGAATACTATCATTTAATGTGCCTCAGACTGGTCTAATCTTATGCAGTAGTATCCAGTAGCATCCTGTCTTGCCATAGTAACATCCAGTCTTGCTAATAGTACCATATAGTAGTATGCAGTAACACGGTAGCCTTGAATTAGAAGCATGTAGTAGCATCGTTAGTACTGCATGCAGCTTTTTCGTACTACTTCATAGTACTATTTGGAGATAAACTTTTCATCGGGTTGTGCAGTCCCAGTACCGTACCTCTTCGAACAAGACCAAACGTTTCGATGGGATCCCAAAAGGGAGAGTTTGTTGTTCTATATAATACAGAAGATAGGGTCTTGCAGACTTTCTGACCTTTTACCGAACCCCGTAAACGTTTGCTTCCAAGTCTAATAGACACCTTAGGTAATATTTTCGCCAAAAAGCTTATCAGACAATCAGGTTCGTTCGTACTACCCACCTTAGGCGATGACAAATTATATTTACCGATTCCCCGTGTCTTTTTCGGGTAGGCACATTCAGCCTAATATATGTAACTCCAAAAAAGTGTGTCGACTTAAGAAACAAAAATATATTTCTACTAAACGAACAGTTTTGGATGGATTCCGGAAGCGACAAGAAAATAAAGTTCTTTTATTCAGCATGCATTCTTACCCCTCCATCGATGCTTCAATAAACTTCAGAGAAAAATTTGACTTCTACCAAAATTCCGGGTTTGCCCGGAGCTCTGTCAATCAACTTGTCCGGTGGAAAAAGAAAGTTTATACATGGATTCAGCATATATTCTTGCCTCTGTATCGACTTTAGAATAAACTTTTACTTCGACCAGGTTCAGGACCCAGATCAGAAAATGAAGTTTACATCTAGATTCACCACGTGTCCTTAACCCTAAATTAAAAAAGCTTAAAAAACTATTTTGTTCCTCAACCCCTGTATAAAGGGGTACCATCTCGATTGGCCCGTCTACGAACTTGGCCTATGCCTTGACCCAAAGAATCCTCATACCAAGTTTGAACAAAATATCTCAATCCCTTCGAGAGTCATCGGATCGTGATAATAGACGGAAACACTTTACGAAGTCATTCGCATTCCGAATCCCAATGATACGCAGTACAGCCTCCTTCGCATCATCACCGTCGGGTCAGACAAACTGCGTGACGTCAGCATTTTCTTCGGTAAATTTGTTCGAATTAATTTACACTGTTCTGCAATCACGTTTATCAAACCAATAAGTAGCCTACATACTATTTGCCATCTTACTTACTTCCACTTGTCGAAACTATGTCATAACCATATTGACGGAGAAGTTCAAAATTCAAGATGCAAGTGTTACCCATTCGGATGTTTTCTCGTCGCTTTCAAAAATTGTGGACAACAGAGCCCAACCAGCGCACGAAGCTATCCACTGCTTCCTGGCCGAAGATTGAAAATGAAGCGTCTTTTCCTGTGTGTGTATGTGTTTTATTGATTTTCTTCTTTTACTCCGCTTTTTGGGATCCCAAAACGTAAGTTGAGGGATACCTATGACTTCGCAAAAGTTGTCCGTCTGTCCGTCCGTCCGTCTGTAAGCACGATAACTCGAATGAGATATTTTGATGAAACTTGGTGTGAGGTTTCGTTGGGTCGGCGGACCAGTCGAGTTCGTAAATGGGCTTTGTAGCCCTACATTTAGGGGTGGGGGAGGGGGTTCAAATTAAGGGGCAAACAAAATATTTTGAAACAGCTAATGTGATAGTCGATTATGGGGTAAGAAGACATGCTGAACACGATGGTGAAAACATTTTGTAATCGGACAAGTAGTTCGCCCGAAATCCGGCCAAAACCGGAAAGTTTGTTAAAAGTAAAAGTTTTATTTGAGTAGATTAGATGTTTGATTTAGAGGTAGGAAGACATGCTGAAGACGATGGTCAAAACCATTTTCTCGACGGACAAGTAGTTCGCCCGGAATCCGGCCCAAACCGGAAAGTTTGTTAAAATTAAAAGTTTTATTTGGAGTTGATCAGATGTCCGATTTAGGGCAAGAAGACATGCTGAACTTTTATGTGAAAACAATTTTCTTCCCGGACATGTAGTTCGCCCGGAATCCGGCCAAAACCGGAAAATTGTTAGAAGTTAAAGTTTTATTTCTAGCTGACTAGATAACCGATTTAGGGGTAAGAAGAGACGCTGAATCCGTGTGTGACAATCATATTTTACCCGGACATATAGTTCGACCGGAATCCGGCTGGAGTCGGAAAATTTGTTATAAGTTAAATTTTTATTTGAAGTTGATTAGATGTTCATTATTGGGGAAAGTAGATACCCTGAGTTCGTTTTTGAGCTTTCTTTTTTCGCCGGACAAGTGGTTCTAGAGTTCGGCCGAAACCAGGAAATTGGCATAAGTGGCAGGGACTTTTCGTCAAAACAGATATGACTTATACGGGTAAACACACATGCTGAATCCATATCTGAACTTGGTTTTCTCAGATGATTAGCTATTTGGCCTTAATCTGTTTCTGAATTTTAATTGTAAGAATGTTCAAGGATTCTGGCGATGACTGGATCTGGCTAAGACAAGACCCAGTTGTCTTTTTTCTGTACATAGTTCGCTCGGAAGTCGGTCGAAACCGGAAACTTGGCAGAAGTAAAGCAGGAAGTCTCGGTCAGTATTGTCAAAATGGATATGGCTTATAGAGGTATATCTGAACATGGTTTTCTCTGATCATTAGCCTGGCGAAGACTGGATCTGGCGAACACAAGACCCGACTGTCGGAATCAAATATTAGATTTTTGGGATCCCATCGACACCTTTGGTCTTGTTCAAAATGGCGGGTAATAAATAAATTACTTACTTACTACGAAAACCTAGTAGTGTAGGTAGCATATACAAATATGGAAATAAAGAGTACCCCTCTACCTACTTCACCAATCACTACCTTATAACCCCCCCCCCCCCCCCCGGATGTAGCTTTTCCTTGACTGCCTCGACAGGACACGTTCAATAAATTTTCAACCGGGTGCGAGCGTGAAGAATGGAAGCTGATACGGGTTGTTTATTGTTCCATCTTCAAAGTTCAGGTGCTTAACAAGCTCGAATTACCGAGCCATCATGACTCTCGACCGGTCAAATAAACAAATGCGGAAATTTGGAAGTGGCACGCGACGCGCTATTTACAACCGAGGGTGGACAGGTGGTCCATGGAGATATTGACCAGCTGGAGAGAGAAAGGTCCCATTAATTAATTTTACGGGATTGTGTCCGGACCGATCACATGACAGACACAAACAGAAACGTGTTTACTTAAAGCTTCAGCGATCAAAGCGGCGTTTTTCTGCTAGTTTTATTGGACAATACGGAGCTTTAATCTAAGAGCAACTTCATCCTCGATTTTTTGTTCTTCACATGCGCATTTACTTTCAAAAGAGGTTCCGCGATAGATTGACCGTGGTAATCGATCATGGTATCTGAAAAACTCACTTTCATCATCACTAACACAAGGGTCTCGTGCTTTGTCCAACTGGTGGGAAAGGAGTTTTGTCACTCTAGATATCAATGGATATCAGTTGTTGCGTTTTGCAGGTACCATGGTATCTGATACCACGGTAACTGGATCGGCATTTTGTCGTTTTTTGCAGTTACCGTGGTATCTGATACTACGATTGCTTTGCAAAACGACAATTGTCGAAATTGCGCTCTTCGAACTCATTCGGAAACAAAAACTGATATCCAGTCACATTATATTTGATAGTGCAAAACGGATAAGTCAGCTGAATTTTATTGGACAATAGCAGCTTTAGTCTAGGAGCAACTTCATCCTCGATTTTTTGTTCTTCACATGCGCATTTACTTTCAAAAGAGGTTCGGTAAAAATACCGAAGAATCACATTTCTTCGAACAAATTAATATTAGCATCAGGTAGTCTATTCGAAGTACCAATCGGAATTGGGAGTAGACGAGGGATTACCCACTCCCGGGCACTTGCTGTGTTCACTCTTTCCCGACACCGACCCAGTACCGATCAAAACCAGCGGTGTCGGCCTTAAATTAGGCGATTCATCGCTAAACATACTGATTTAATACTCTAGCGCGTGGCAACTGGTGCGGGCTGGAGTCAGTCGGTGCCGCGACACCGAGCACGCACTTGCTGTACACTAAAGTAGAGAGTGAACAACCCCTCGGTAGTAGACTATACTGCTTATTACTAGAAGACACACGAAAATTAAATTACGTACTGTCCAGCTAAATTTGCTTCTTGTGTCAGGATCAAATATTAAAGTTTTTAGATCACACAGAAACCTTTGGTCTTGTTCTTTTTGTTGTTTCTCTTTATACTCGATCACTACCATTTCATGAAAAGATGGGTAATATACACATGCTTCGGGATTTTATAGGGGTCTGTCCACTCTCGATTCTGATGTAGGCCTACAAAATGCCCGATGCCCGGCCGGTGCCGGAACGGGTTGCCGCGTGTTGGAATATTTAAGTTAGCATGTTTAAAGATAAATCGCCTAATCTATGGCGGGCACCTGGGCCGGGAAAGGTCGTGCAGCAAGTGCCGGGGAGTGGGAAATCCAAGGCCGTATCCCAAACATACAAAAATAGTCATTTGTATGGGCTTTTCCCTCTGATCTATGTCTTTGTTGTACTTTTTTGTCCGACCCGCAGGCACCCCCCCCCCGAAAGGCAAACCCTTCCCCCGAAAAAAATTCCTGGATACGGGTCTGGGGTAATCCCTCGTATTTTATTTCCGAATGGTTGTACGAGTTTGTAACCCAACTGCTTATCAACTTTCTGCTTTCCAAACCCTCCAAATATTTGAAAACCGTGCACACGCCGTGGTGAAAAACCGGGAAAGCCAAGCAAAAGAAAAGGAACCTGATTTGTCAGGTGTTATGGCACACAAGACAGACCTGTTGGCCTACCAAGCCTGCCAAAACAAAATTATCTTGCACTCCTTCTTATCTTGCATGTCTCGACTAGCGAAATGGCTACTTGAGGGAAGAATGACTGAACCCCTATCAGAGAAGAAATAAAAAGCGAAATTCATCTTCAAACATCGGAAGAGCAAGCTACATCTCAGAGAACTCTCGTGACCTCTCCCTAAGGACCGGCGGTGAAGCTAGAGCCAGCATAAGAGCTATTTCAATTAATCGCAGCTATTAGACTCCCAGCAACAAATCCGTTACTACGAGCCTATCAGATCCACGACTCCCAGCATCGGCCACTTTCTGTAGTCAATCCACTCCGGAATTATTCCAACAGCAATATCGAACACTGAGATCTTAATTGGAAGGGGAGTGCATGTGGCCGCCGCTGCTGTTAGACGCCGAATTTACGGCCGAGGAGAGGCGCTGAGGAACCCCAGCTCCAAGCTCTTTAATGGCCATTACAGGACCCTAAGAATAATGAAGTCCTGTGGAAGGGAATGCTAATGTTATTTATCCCTCCATAAGTGTTGGAAAGAGAGATCGGCTCCTGTTTCTGGGTGTGGTTTCTTCATGTCAAAATCTGGCTTGAAACGACTCAAACAGTCGGCAAACTTATGGACAGTTTTTAAGAGGCGCTAAACCAAAGAAAACGGAATAAAGTACCGTTTCAAAAGGATTTCTCTTATGATCAAGGGGGGGGGGGGGATATCGGCAGGAAAGCTTCCAAAAAAGCATCCTCACATTTCCCATTATTTGGGATGTTCCAGGTCAGACGAAAAAATACTCTTCCATAACCACCTAGCATTTCACATTTTAGGCCTACGGAGGAAACCGTAGTTCTATACCTCCTGATGGAAACGAAATCTGAAGCCCAACAAATACGAGCAATTACTTTGAATAGAAAGACCGCATTACTTTTACCAAATAGCATTCGGTTGCAGAGGAGCTCTGGTCTCGTCCATTTTTTTTTCCTGATTAGCATTTTAAAGCCCAGAACTGGGAAGAGATGCTGGCTTATAATTTTTCCCAGGACATGCGAAACATTCAAATTATTGCTTAAAGTACACAAAATTTTCCCGGCCAAAAATAAAATGACGAGCAAAGCAGGCAGACGAGTAGGCTACGATGAGAATAACTTCATGTGACCAATCGAAAGTCGTATAGCGATAAAAAATACTTTACTAAAGAACTTTTGATTGTCTTCCGTTTACACGACAACTAAAATCTCTAACTCTTCTCCTGCCAGAAAAAGACTAGTTGCGTTTTTGCAGATACCATGGTATCTGATACCACGGTCTAGAGTCCTTTTCGCAATTGCCGTGGTATACACGGTGTATATATATATGTACACGTGGTATACCACATTCAAAAGGCGTTTTTGCAGTTACCGTGGTCTCTGATACTACGGTTGCTTTGCAAAAACGACAATTGTCGAAATTGCGCTCTTTGTAAGTCATCCCAAAACAAAAACTGAGATCCAGTCATATTAGCCTACTAAGTGCCAAACTTTTTTCCCACCAATTTGACAAAATCCTAGGCTCTACTGTTGATTATGAGGAAAGTGAGAAGACTTGTTCAGATACCACGATCAGCTACCACGGTCGGGCCGTGTTATTTCCGATACCACGGTAATTGGCCAGATACCACGATAACTGCAAAAGCGCCTTTTGACCATGGTATCAGATACCACTGTAACTGCGAACACGAATTTAGACCGTGGTATCAGATACCACGGTATCTGCAAAAACGCAACTAGTATTTCTTTTGGATGATTTCTAAAAGCGCAAATCCGCTGAGATAAAGAAAAACCGAGCAGGCATACACCGAGATACAGGCGAGTACTCCCTACCCGAACGTGGAACGGGGTTATTAGTGGAAGAAAATTTAAGCCTCAGTCCCTTATTAACAACAAAAACGAAGTCGATCAAAATGCATAAAAAAACCTTCCTGTCGTCGCCCTAACCGTGCAGCAAAAACAGCAGCAGTGTCAAAAATTAAATCTCAGCACTAGTTCTTCCATGCAGTGATTATTAAAAGTAATAGATACAGGCGACTACTCCCTAACAGAAACGTGGAACGAGGTTAATATTGAAATAAAATTTAAGCTTTCAGTCCCTTGTTAATAACAAAACCGAAGTTGATCAAAGAAAAAACCTTGCCTGTCATCGCCCCCAATCGTGCAGCAAAAACAGCGGCCGTGTCAAAAATTAAATCTCAGGACCAGTTTTTTCCCTACAGTGGTATTTGAAAGTAATTTGCCCGAATAAGATATTTATAGTCGGTAGAAGTTTCAGTTATTTATACAGGTTTGTTTCCTTCCCCGACGTTGGACCTGAAGATTGACAGCCTGACGCCTTGCCAAGAAGGGCCGAAATATAGCTGATGAAGCATCGTAGCTGACGTATCCGTTGTATACATTATTTGAATATGCGCGAATCCCGAGGCATACCGGCAATTGTCGTTTTTGCAGAGCAACCGTAGTATCAGATACCACAGTAACTGCAAAAACGACTAATTGCAGATCCAGTTACCGTGGTAACAGATACGATGGTATCTGCAAAAACGCAACTAAAATCACGTAAGCATCTCGGTATGCATTCACCCGACTGGCTGCGTGTTTACTGCAGACAGAGGTAGCCAAGAAAGGGAAATGCAGTGTATTTAGTAAAGTTTTCTGAACAAGAGCTAGAAGCTCATATGGCACTTGCAAGGCTGGGCAAGAGGATGTAAATAGGAATTTGCGTGGGTTTGTTGTGATCATTTGTAAGCAAAACTCTTGAGATAAGAATGATCAAGAACCCTTGGAAATCACGAGAATGTTTCGTTTGTTACAAAGAATTTTAATTTTGCAGTTAGCTGTGATGATTCGCACAGGGCGCTAGAAATTCATCTGTAATGATTGAGACCCTTGAGAAACCCTTGAGACAAAACTTTTTTATTCATGATCCTTTAAGATCACGAATATATACGGTTTGTTCAAAAGTATTTTGTTACTTTCGGTTAAGATTTGGTCAGGTTCTGCCACTGATGTATCTAGGGCTTATGCTCGTTCTTCCAACCGAGTTTCACCCCAGTCGCTCCCCCTAAGCGTGTCAGAAACTTTCTGGTCCCCCACGTTAACTGGACCCGATCCGCATTTGAAATGAAAGATCTGAGACATCGAGTTCTTTCCAAATATCAAGTTTCAATTAGGATCCGATCATCCGTTCAAGAGTTGGACATACCTCAAGATTGTGGATTCCCCCTCCCTCCACTCCCCCCCCCCCAAGGTGTTCCTAAGTTAAAATGATCGAGTCCCTGATATGATTGCCAAGTTTCATCGTCCTAGCACACCTGGAAGCACCTTAACTCTGGATCACCGGAATTTCAGAACCCTCCCTCAAACTCTCCCCACAATGCCCGGATACGTCCGGAAACGAACTTGTGGGAAAACTTGTCGAGCGGCTTTGAGCCTTAAGAGGACCCTTGCCAAGAAGGGCCGAAATATAGCTCTAACAAAATTCAACTGACGTATCCGTTTTGAACTATCAAATATGGTTCGCAGTCAGCTTGGGCTGAAGGAATACAGCTCGATACCAGTTAACCAGCTCGCAAGGATCCTCGAACGCTGTTCTTTCACTCAAATAATCGGTTAAACTAAGGTTAAACGAAGAGCCGATAGCTGCTTCCCATTCCTGACGCTTGATTAGCTGATGTTAGCACATTGTTAGTGCTGAACATTCAATGGCTAAAAAAGATCTGATTTCCAAGGGGAATCCTAGAAGCTGAATTTGAAACGGAAAGGGCAAGAACTAGAAGGAATATAGCGGCTGGCCGCTAAAAGTCTGACAACTCACAGGAGAGACCACTGCAAACGAAAGACCGAAAGGGATCGACGGAAGCCGAACCCAATGGCCATACATTTTTGGAGGATGATGAGAAGGTTTGTGCATACCATTCGTGGAAAGGTTTTTATGCTATTAGGTCCGTTGAGCGGCCTTCACTGAACTCTCTTAACAGCTATTCTGCTGTTTTGCCCGTCGACAGTCGATATCGGCATTACAACCGAAGGAACCAATTACAACCGAATACAAACAAACTATCAGCGGCATGAATTAAACTAGACAAGAAGTAGACAAGCTCCAACTTTTCCCCTCGACGATAAGCGGTTTCCCCTGTGATGACCTCAAACAGTACTCATATTTCATACATTGTTCTTTTCAAGTATTCAACTTTCAAAGTATTCAAAAATATAAAAAATACCTAGCTATCCATACATGACAGAACTTTAGGTCCATTTTCTTTCGTGACTAAACATTTGCCCTCGCATTTGCCGTCATCGTAATCTAATATCCAGGAAAACGAAACTTGAAACTTTTCAAAGAGATGCGATGTCACAAGCTCGTGTAACAATTATCAGGATTAAATGCGTAAAAACATCGAAAACCGTAAACGTCTACGTCCAGACAGTTATTTATGTTTCTGCAAGCAATGGTGACAGAATGATAGTTGCTAAGCTCACAATTTGTAGGATTCAGACTGACAAAGCCTTCATTCCCGGGCTTTAGCGAGGAGTCTGATTGCGCTGTTCCTGATACCCTGAACGTCAGAAATTTACAAGAGATGACCTGCGACACTGAACATTACGTACTGAAATAGGTGTGATAAATGCATTTGACCGAAAATCCGTTTATTTTGCTGATTTTAGTTGTTTTAGATGTTTACAGAAGGGCGTCGTCTGCTGTATTGGCCGACTTTGGCTTTGGTTATGCATAAAGGTACGAGGGAGGACTATTAAAATGTATACCTTAAAGGACCTGTCTCACCTATAATACTAATGCAACCTACTTCCATAATCACTCCACATATTTCTAAGCCCGGAGACCCCAATTTCGTACGGTACAATCTAACCCCTCTAACACAACCACGCTGATTTTCCCACTTGCCATGTTTCGCTACCTTCGATGTGTATTAAGCTGTCGACGGTTGTCTGCGAGAAGTTTTCCATCAGAAAAATCGGTTATGTAGATTGATTCCCTGTTTTCGCTACAAGTCAACGGGTCTCGGAAAAGGCTTAAAACAGCCAAAACCGTGGGTTATTTGCTGAAAGCAAAACCTAGTTTTAAAGTATTCAAATATTTTAAAATCCTGTAAGTTGAAGAGTAAATTGTGCGAGGGGTCCTTTAAGACAGTGGTTCCCAGCCTTTTCCGTGCCGCGTACTCCTAATCAAGGTTCAAAAAGGTTGCATACCCTTTTTTGAGAAGCATTCTTCTACTATTTTTTACTAAGACCACAGTGTCAAAAGGCATAAATGTGCAAAATAAATCAATGAGATACTTGAGGCTGCTTTGTAGCTGAAATTTTGTCTAATCTTGGCTCGATTTCACTAGCGGCAATAATAAGATATTTCTCTGTTTGTTTTGGGTCAAACACATCGCCGGGGACGAGACTTCTTAAAGGTAGGTAGTTCCGAATGGCAACAGAACAGACATCTTTGTATTCCCCCTGCACCCCAACCAAAACTAGGCAACAGTCAGATTCAGTCAGATTTGCAGTAAGATTGTTACCAAGAGGTCACGTTCCGCTAAATGGATATTGGATTCAGTCCCGAGGTCTATCTTGGGTCGTGATTGGTGAGAAATATTAAACAAGTTCATCTCGCAACTTTTTCATGAGTGTATCCTATCTACTCTATTAGCAACACACTGATTATCCTTGCTTGCCACGTTTGTTCTCTTTGCGCGACGTTCAATGTGCCCGATCACTGTTTCCGAGGAGCTTATTCGTCGGGAGACGGGTTCCAAGCAAATTCTGCCGAGATTGACATTCAAGACAAGGGACATGGAAAGAAGCTAAAAGCAGCCGATGCCGTGTGTAATGCCACGTGCCACTTGCCACGTTTGTTCTCTTTACGCGACGTTCAATGAGCCCGATCACTGTTTCCGAGGAGCTTATTCGCCGGGAGACGGGTTCCAAGCAAATTTTGCCGAGATTGACATTCAAGACAAGGGACATAGAAAGAAGCTAAAAGCAGCCGATGCCGTGTGTAATTTTCGGTCAACATAGCTTAGTTGTACAGTGATCAACAATCTCAGAACATCTGAGCAGAAACACAATGTAGTGCAAGGTGTCCTTTAAGCTTGTCGACTTCATTATCGTCTGCAAACTGATCAAGGTTCGGAAAAACACTTGCGCTGGTTCTCTTAGCTGAACCTTCTTAAAGCCAGAACATCTTGATGAAAGCAGACATTTTCGGATTCGGAGATTTTGGGACCTTTGCGGACCCCTACCCCATTGGATACGCGTACTCCCGTTCGGAAAGCACTGGCCTAAGAGGTATCACGCTCGGGAACAAGCTGGGACAGAGAAATCCCGTGTGCAAGTCGCGTTAAGTTCCAGATTCGGAGTCAATCCCTGAACCCCACCTTGGAGGAAACAGAGTGCTTAATCGAGGGGTTGCCCGTACAGCACGTGCCGGCGCCGCGGTGCCAGGTGGGTGTCGGCGCCGGCCTAGACCAGCAGGCACCGGTTGCCACGTGTTAGAAAATCAAAATCAGCATGTTTAGAAGCGTTTGATAGATTAATCACCTCATTTATGGGTGTATACCACAACACCCTTGTACAGCAAGGGTGTACAGCAGGTACCGTGGAGTGGGCAACCCCTCAGTACTTATATGTTTTATTTGTATCCTGCCAAATGCATTTCTCCGCTGCGTTTTGGCATCAGAAAGTAAAAACAAGAGCTGGAAGCTCATATGGCACTTGCAGGGCTGGGTCAGAGGATAAAGGAAGGATTTCGTCAATTCGTGGGTTTGTTGTGATCATTTGTAAGCAAAACCCTTCAGATAAGAATGATGATGGGTCCTTAGAAATCACGAGAATGTACTGTTCGTAAAAACTATTTTATTTTTGCACTTGGCCGTGATGATGCGCACTTTAAGGGCGCTGGGGATTCATCTGTAATGAACACTCTTGTAGCACAAATGATGACTATAAGCTCATTGGAATCATGAAAATGTATATTTTGCTCAAAATTATTGTTTGTATTTTCTGGTCTTCTTACCCCTAAATAGAACATCTAATCAACTTCAAATAAAACTTTTACTTTTAACCAACTTTCCAACCATTTGTTTGTATTGTCTACACTTGTAAGCAAAACCCTTGAGAAAAAATGATCACGGGCCTTCGGGAATCATAAATTTATTCAAACAATGTTTACAACGGGTACGTCAGCTACGATTCTTCATCAGCGATATTTCGGCCCTTTTTGGCAAGGGTCCTCGTCATGCTGTCAATCCTCTGGTTCAACTTCGGGGAAAGAAACAAACCTGTAATAAATAACTGAAGCTTCTACCGACTATAAACCGACTATAAACCTACCGGAAACGTGGAACGGGGTTATTAAGGGAAGAAAATTTAAGCCTCATTCCCTTATTAACAACAAAACCGAAGTTGATCAAAATGCAGAAAAAAATGTTTCTTGCCGTCGCCCCAATCGTGCAGCAAAAACAGCAGCCGTGTCAAAAATTAAATCTCAGCACTAGTTTTTCCGTGCAATCATTGTTCAAAGTAATAGATACAGACAAGTACTCGATAATAGAAACGTAGAAACGAAGTTATTAATAAAATAATATTTAAGTTTTCAGTCCCTTATTAATAAAAAAAACGAAGTTGACCAAAATGCAGAAAAAAACCTTTTCTGTCATCGCCCCAATCGTCCAGCAAAAACAGCGTCCGTGTCAAAAATTAAATCTCAGGACTAGTTTTTTCATTATAGTGGTATTTGAAGATAACTTACTTTAATAAGATATTTATAGTCGGTAGAAGCTTCAGTTATTTATTACAGGTTTGTTTCCTTCCCCGAAGTTGAACCAGAGGATTGACAGCCTGAAGAGGACCCTTGCCAAAAAGGGCCGAAACATCGCTGATGAAGAATCGTAGCTGACGTACCCGTTGTAAACATTGTTTGAATAAATGTTTCAAAGTCAGCTTGGGCTCAAAGAATAGGAATCATAAATATATATCGTTTGGTTAAAGTATTTTTTTTTTTTGCTTTTCGGTTAAGAAACGCACTTTAAGGGTTCTAAAAGTTACTTCCGAGTTAAACGTAGACTTTGCTTAAAAGTATTTTTTGTACATTGTGGTACTTTAAGGGATGGTCGGAGACAATCTCTAAGCCAATCTTGTCAAGTTTCTAATGTTCAAGCCAAGTTTCAGCGCACTAGCACATCTGGAAGTACCTTAATTTGCGCCCCCCCCCCTCCCAACTCCCCTCATAGTACCCGCACCCGATTCGGTTTTGTCACTGATGTATCTAGTTCTTGTTCTTGTTCTTCCCACCAAGTTTCATCCCAATCGCTCCACTCTAGGCTTGTCACAAGATTCCGGCACCCCCGCCACACGTTCATCGGATCTGGTCTGGACTTAAAATGGGACATCCGAGACACGAGGTCTTTCCAATTACCAAGTTTCGTTAAGATCCGACCACTCGTTCAAAAGTTATACACATCTCAAGATTCCAGATTCCTCCTCCATCAACTCCCCCACGATGGTTGGGTCGGGGAACAGACTATTTCTAAGCCAATCATGCCAGGTCTCTAACGTTCAAGCCAAGTTGCATCGTCCTAGCACGTCTGGGAATACCTTAAGTCGCGATAACCGGAATCGACCCCCCCCCCCTCTAACCCCCCCCACAGTGCCCAAATCCGATCCGGTTCTGTCACTGACGTATCTCGTTCTTATGCTTGTCCTTCTCACCAAGTTTCATCCCAATCACTCCACTCTAAGCGTGTCATATGATTTCCGGTTCCCCCCTCCGACCCCTCCCCCCCCCCATATTCATCGGATTCCGTCCGGACTTGAAATGGGACATCTGAGACATGACGTCTCTCCAAATATCAAGTTTCATTAATTTCCGAACACCCGTTCGAAAGTTATGCATGTCACTAAATTCCGGATTCCGGCTCCCCTCCCTCCCCCCACGATGGTCCGATCGGGCAAGTGACTACTTCCAAGTTAGTTTGGTCGGGTCCCTAATATGCCTGCCAAGTTTCATCGTCCTAGCACATCTGGAAGTACCCTAACTCGCAAACACCGGACTGACCGACCGACCTACGGAAAATTGATCAGTATATGGCACTTGGCCGGAAGGCAAGTGCTATAAAAAGGTGTGATACAGCACAAAGAGGACCCGCACCAGCGACACTTGACTGGTTTATGCCTATACTACAGTCTGCTGCGGTCGAATATTTTCGGTACACTTTGTATCCTGCAACGAGGGTGTCTTCCCAACCATAAGTACTGATACTCGATATCAATATACCGGACTAAGTATTGACATCGAGTATAGAATTTTAATTTAATCAGAGATTCCGGCAGTTCTTTTTTTCGTAGTTCAATTTTTAGATTATTAAAAATCTTTAAAAAGAGATGACACAAAATGCGATTTGACGACAACCTTCACTCTTGAATTTTAGCGAAGGGTTTATGAGAGTGAAACATGGTCACGAAATATCAATAAACCAAATATCGAATATTGAAAGTGAAATATCGATACAGCGAAAATCACAAGCTAGAAAATAGGATGTGTGGAAAGGTTTTCCGAAATATGTGTGTTAAAAATTCGGTTAGAATAAGTATGTTACTGTTTTTGAGCTTAGAGAATATTATTAGACAGAAGGAACCCATGTCAGAATATTGGAAATTAACTATATCTAAGGCTGTATTTTCCTTAAATTCAAACTGGTTACTGTAAAAGCTGCTAAACTAAATGGCAGATGTAAGGCATCAAGAGTGTTTTCTTTACATATGCGAAATTCGTGCGTGAAGTGCAAAATTCACAATTTTTCATGTGTTAGAAAAAGACAATACCAATCCCAAAGCCAGGCAATTTTTGCACCATGTGCGGCTTTCTAAAGTTCTACTAAACTTGACCAATGAACCTAGATCTAGGCTACAGTTTAAAAAAAAATCTTGCAGTATTTGCTACTGGGATTAATCTTGTCTCTAATGAGATAAGATTATCTCTAATCCGGATTAATCGTAAAGCAGTAGAGATAAGGTTAATCCCAGTGGCAAATAACACAGTTAACTTTAATCTTAAACGGAAAACTTTTTACAGTGTATGGCTCGGTTCTTCTTCTAAATAAACTGGTCCAGGAGATGGTTATTCTAAGATTATTTCCTACAATTACAATGGGCCCACGACGACCAGGTTTTTCCGACTGATTTTTCATTCTATCGAATGCTATAGGAAGCTGATACGAGCTCAGCTTTCCGTACATAACTGGTGACGGTGTAGGAAATCCAGGCCAGAATCACCCGAATCTGACTTCGCACCATTAGTCACAACATTAATCTTTTTCTGAACTATGGAGAAAGGCAGGACGAAAGAGGAAGATATCGTACCGCAGACTCCATTTTAATTTAAAAAGAGACGCGACGCCAGTAAGAACAAGACCAAACGTTTCGACGGGATCCCAAAAATTGAATATTCAGTCCAAACAACTGGGTCTTGTACGTATCCGGTCTTCGCCAGACTCCTTGAACATTTTTACTATTAAAATTTAGAAACAGATTAAGGCCAATGGCTATTAGTCTGAGAAAACTAAGTTCAGATGGATTCAGCATGTAAGTTTACCCCTATACGCCATATCTCCTTTGACGAAATTGATCAAAACTTCTGCCAAATTTCCGGTTTGGGTCGGATTCCGGACGAATCACTTGTCCGGCAAAAAACTAGAGCCCAAAAGCAAATTCAGCATAACTTCAGATAAAACTTTAACTTGTAACAAATTTTCAGGTTTTGGCCGGATTCTGGGAGAAATATTTGTCGGCGAGAAAATAATTTTCATACACGTGATCAGCATGTCTCCTTACCACTACATCGAACCCCTAATCAACTTCAGATAAAACTTTCACTTAAAACAATTGTACAGTTTCAGCCAGATTCTGGGCGAAATATATGTCGGGATAGAAAATGATTGTCATATACGGATTCAGCATGTCTTCCTAGCCCTCAACTGAACATCTATTCACTTCAAATAAAACCTTTACTTTTAGCAAATTTTCCGATTTTGGCCGGATTCCGGGCGAACATCTTGTCAGGCGAGAAATCATTTTGATATACGTGTTCAGCGTGTCCTCTTGCCCCTAGATCGACTATCTCATTAGCTGTTAAAAATTATTTTGTTCACCCCTTAATCTGAACCCCCACCCCTAAATGTAGGGCTGAAGAGCCCATCTACGAACCGACCTGTCCCTTCACCCAAAGAATGCTCACACTAAGTTTCATCAAAATATCTCATTCCCTTCGAGAGTGGTCGTGCTTACAGACGGACGGACAGACGGACAACTTTTACTAAGTCATAGGTATCCCTCCACTTACGTTTTGGGATCCCAAAAAGTGATCACAACAAGGTAAGGTAGAATTTTATTGAAATGGAAAATACCAGTACGGTAATTTCAACTACACAATTAAATTCAAAGAGTGGAAACATAACTGTTAGTTGACATGTACTTCTTTAGAGCCTTTTTAAAAGTAAACCTTTCATATGATAGTCTTATATTTCATATTTGTGTGCCACAAGAAGAAAGAAGCCTTTGCTCTTCAACCGCGCTAATTCTCAACTATCAAGAGTAGCCCCATCCCTCTGTAGGCCTTACGATCCACCTGATTATCCAGCAGCGTCGTGACATATTTCTCATTTCTTATCACATCCTATCGGTACATTGCGGAATACGACTACGTGTCGCTGGTAGTGACATGAAAAATGGTCTTTTTATTCCAACATCGGGCTCCGTCTGGCAAATAAGGTCGGGATCACGCGCTGTCACGACTGCGATGATAGTGTTAGGTGGAAAAAAAAAATCCCTTCGCTTTTACGGCACAGGACACGATACCAAGATACGGAGCAAAGGTGTCATAACAGAGGTGTAAAAGAGTGGATAAAGATTTTTGAACCCTACTCCATGAATGGGCAAGAAGCAGCTTATCTTCAATCACTACTCGGTTTTTGACGTAGAGGATACTATATCGCAAGCTAGATTCAAATAATACCCATCAGAGAGTAAGCCGCTAGGCTATATTCAACACGGCCTTTACGGTAGTACCAAAGGATCTAATAGAACTTTACCCCTTGGCAGGTAAATGCGCCAGATTGATTCCAGACTTGAGATTTGCATGATTCTAGTGCAAATCCGATTGGAAGTGAAGCAGTAGAAATTAGCCTACCCCCACTACAAACAAACACTAAAAAAGCTTTAACTTCAGATACCAATGTGTACATTCCCATGTACATACTTTAAGGAACACATCTTTTCTTGGTATATGTCAGAAGATAGGCGACATGTCAAAAACTTACAAGGTTGAAAAAGATGACTATTCGCGTCATCGAGTGTTACGGCCCAAAAAGTGAGGAAATTCGACAAAACTAAAAAAACTGTATAGAGTTTATCTTCTAATAGTCAATCATAGAATAAAAAAAAACACAATATTTCAAATATCAACTTCGAGCCGTTAGATTGAACGGCTACACTCCAGCCAGTCCTTGAGATTAACACAGCGTACCAATCTGGGGTCAAAAACACGACAACTCCAACTAGTTCAAGCGAAAAGAAACGATCTTCCTTATTAACAGAACTGAACTCAATCCCCACAATCACTCGCAAATCCTAATACAGTTGATATCGAACAAGTCCATACCTCAGCTGTTGACTGCTAACCAGTTCTACTAACATCCATCAACCAACATGAGGAGGATCCGACACACAATGGAACACTGAGTTCCAAAAGAGAGTGATAGTAGAGTTGCCTCAAAAGGAAGATGAGCAAAAGACCATTCACAGCGCAGGCCGAGCGCTGGAACGGAGGGCCGCTAAGGGAACAGCCAGAAAGGGAGCAGGGCTAGGAAGAACTTTCTAGGAGATCCGCTATCAGCTGTCCTAAAGTCAAACGGGAATCGGAAGGCAATCGAGTGGCCAATTGAGCGAAATCTGAAGTTGTTAAATGAGTTCGCTGCTTTGATGACGGTAATTGATCCTCTTTCTCGGAAGCAGAGAGAAAAGTGCGAGACGGGTTTATCGTAAGAACGAGTCGACAGGATGAAAGAGTTCGAAGATTCAGTGAGGCAAGACGAAGAAAAAGACTCTAAAAAAATCAGCCGAAGCTCAGCCAGACAGCGGAAATGGTACTAGGCTAGCCAACTCTAACAAATCCACTCAAACAACGTTAAAAAAAAAAAAAAAAGCTATAACACTAAGATATGGATTCTTCTAGCTGGCTGAAACCAAGCTGATAACAACGAGAAAAGAATAAAAGAAAGCCTTTTTAGTTATTCTGTCGGTGCAGTGTGAAACGTATAGAAGTCACTTTGCGCTGGCTTCGCACAGAAACCGACGCAAAATTTTCACTAAATTTCAGAAGAGCTCAAAGACCGGCAAAGAATTTTTCGGTGCGACTGAGAGTGCGACTGTATGGAACCTGAAAGAATTACCCAGACGGAACCCAAAAGAAGAAGAAATTCTGACCGAATCATGGCCTACACTTTCCCTTTCACCTTGGTTCCAGTCAGACGATCCAGATCGGATATTCCACTTTACACATTTCAAACTAGCGACAATTTTTTTCAGCCCAAGCTGACTGCTAAAAAAAGCTTTGGGAAATTTGTACAGCACCTTCTGCGCTCCTTCTATACTCTTTCGTTCTGGGGTCACTCATGTTCTGCGAAAGAAGGAGATTAAAAAGATGAGATCATGTTATTTTAAATATGCAAAGCACCTGCTCCACTTGTCGAAATTATGTCATAACCATACATTGACGGAGAAATTCAAGATGCAAGTGTTACCCTTTTGGGTGTTTCCTCATCACTTTCAAAAATGATGGAGAACAGGGCCCAACCAGCGCACGACGTCGTCCATTGCTTCCTGACCGAAGACTGAAAATTAAGTGTATTTTTCTGTGTGTTTATGTGTTTTGTTTATTTTCTTTATTTTCTTCATTTACTCCGCCTTTTCAAAATGGCGGGTCATAAATAAATACTTACTTACTTACTGCGAATCATAGTTGACAGTGTTGAACGGAAAAGCCGGCTGAATTTTATTACAGCGATATTTCGGCCCTTCTTGGCAAGGGCCCTTTCCAGGCTCCAGCAGCTCAAAACAAATTAAGTTAATTTTCCAGCTTGAGCGGTTTTTTTAATCCCCCCCCCCCGCATAAATGAAAAGACAATTTCCTAGTCCCAATAATCCCTAGACGCCACGGATGGTACAAGCGATTAGCCAGGATTAGCTGGGTACCCGGATTACCTTATGTACCTACTGATGGGTATATAAGAGACGCAATTTCATTCGCAAACTTGACTCTACAATAATTTCTGAAGCACAGTAGGTATCCAGTAACAAGTGTAAGAATAAGCTTGTGCACAAAGGGTATGTGTATGTGAAGCAAAAAGTGCTGGCTGGAGGTGTTCTTAGTTTTGAATGCGTTAAGCGCAGGCAGAACAAAGATAAACAAGAGCAGTGTAAAGCGAATGTGAAGGTTGATGGTGACAGAATAATTGCTGAAGTGAACGAACACACGCATTCACCTGAAGCTGTTGTCAGTGAGGTCTTAAAAGTGAAAGATCAAATCAAAACCCGTGCCACTCAGTGTAACGATCCCCCCAACAAATCCTTTCCCAATTCCTTCCCCTTCTTGGCCAGGAAGTTGCAGTTAGGATGCCACCCATTCGTAGAATGCGAAGGCCATCAGAAGCTTTAAACAGTCAGCCAATTGCCCTCTCCCCTTGCCTGATTCCCGTTCCTCTTTAGTTATCCCTAATCCATACCAGAAACTCCATGATGGGCAGCAGTTTGTGGGATCATATTTGATTGTGGAAAACGGATACGTCAGCTGAATTTTATTGGAGCTATATTTCGGCCCTTCTTGGCAAGGGTCCTCTTCAGGCTCAAAACCGCTCAAGTTGGAAAGACGAACTTGTGGGAAACACAAGGTGTGGTGTTTCCCACAAGTTCGTCTTTCCAACTTGAGCGGTTTTGAGCCTGAAGAGGACCCTTGCCAAGAAGGGCCGAAATATAGCTCCAATAAAATTCAGCTGACGTATCCGTTTTCCACCATCAAATATGATTCGTAATCAGCTTGGGCTGAAGGAATATTTATAGTTTGTGGGATCCCAAAACGTAAGTGACAGGATACCTATGATTTTGTAAAAGTTGTCCGTCTGTCCGTCTGTTAGCACGATAACTCTCGAAAGGGTTGAGATATTTTATTCAAACTTGGCATGAGGACTCGTGGGATCAAAGTACAGGTCAAGTTCGTAGATGAGCCCTGTAGTCCCATATTTAGGGATGGGGGAGGGGTTTCAAATTAAGGGACGAAAAAAAATTTTTCAAAAAGTCAATGACATAGTCAATCTAGGGACAAGAAGACATGCTGAATCCATTTCTGAAACTTATTATCTCGCCGGAGAGGTGGTTCGCCCGGAATCCGGCCAAAACCGGAAAATTTGTTAAAAGTGTAAGTTTTATTTGAAGTTGATTAAATGTTCGATTCAGGGGACTATTTATGACAATCATATTCTACCCGGACATATAGTCCGCTCAGAATCCGGCCGAAACTGGAAAATCTTAAAAACTCTTATCTGAAGTTGATTATCATGTAGTGGTAAGGAGGCACGCTGAATCCGTATATGAGAATTATTTTCTCTCCGGACCTATAGTTCACCCGGAACCCGGCCAAACCCTGAAACTTCGTTAAAAGGCCAAAACCGTGTATTTGTCAGAAGTAACGCAGGAAGTTTCGATCAATTTCGTCATAGTAGATATGAAGTATGAGTAAACATCAGGTGACTAGCCATTGGCATTAATCTGTTTCTAAATTTTAATAATACAAATGTTAATAGGTAAAATTAAAATAATTAAATTTCCCGGATAGGCCTATCTACAAGATGCAACTGTGTCGATCAAATATTAAATTTTTGGGATCCACGTTTGGTCTTGTTACTGTACGACAGTGGCGTTGATTATGACAATAGCAGTCTTGTCTTTGGGACAGAGCGTAGCCTGGAACCTAATTTATTTTTATTTTATTACTTTATGACCAGTGTAATTTAGCATCTTCTGATGAAGAAATCTACCCAGTTGGTTTGTCAATAAACGATTTGATTTGATTGATTGACTACTTGGGTTGTACCGTCACTGGTTTTGTGATGGCACTTTGAAGGTAGTCCCAGAGCAAGGCCGTATCCAGGGGGGGTTAGGGGGTTGAAATCCCCCGAAACATACAAAAATAACCGTTTTTGTAGTCTTTTCCCTCTGATCTATGTCTTTTTTTGTACTTTTTTGTCCAACCCGCAGGCAACCCCCCCCCCCCCTCCCGAAATAAATTCCTGGATACGGGTCTGTCCCAGAGATATTCTACCAGCTCTTACTTTCATTGCTGCAACTCGTACAATTTTCCGAGTGAGCGCGTCCTCGTCGCAAGGGATGGACTGATTTCCAGTGTGTACAACTGAGACCTGACTAAGCTTCGTTTTCTAGTTGTACCAGAATTCCACTTAAGTTACTGAATTCAGAGGTATTAAATGTAAAGGATTCGGGGGTGGGGGGGGGTTCTTGCCTGGACCCGCTTCTCTGAACGTTAGTTAACTTTGACCACTGCAGTTTTGGGCTAAATGGTAAAATGACCAAACAGCCATTCAGGTTTTCTTATAAGCCCGTAATTGGGTACTCTGACTAACCGACTATTGTCGCAGCAAGTCGATGGCATTTTCCAAAGTTAACTAACGTTTCAAAGATCATCAACTGTAGGAGTGACTCAAACGATGTCGAAGGAGTAAGTATTTTGCGAATTTTCGGGTTTGCAATTTCGAATTAGGATCGCAAGGGAACTAATCTAGATATAATCTACAGGCACAAAGGGCACAATATCATATTCTTCTACTACCCAGTTTTAACAACTCTCAAGGGGTTGCCCACCCCCTGGCACCTGCTGTACACCCTTTCCCAGCACCGGCCGAAACCAACGGCACCGACCATAAATTAGGCGATTCAAAACGCGCTGAATTTACTGTTCCAAATCGAGAGTGGGCAAACCCTCGACAACTCTATAAAACCATGCCAAAGCCCTTAAATAACAATTATTTGACAAAATTATTTAATTAAATTAGCTAAGAAATTCTTTAAAGGACACCTGAACAATGAAACCATACTTGAACACGCAACATGGAGAATGCATTTACAGACATGGCCACGGAGAGCATTCTTCTCATGAGCGTGCCGTTTTCAAAATAGGGATGTTCGTTTCTTGAGGTTTGCACATGCAGACTCCAAGAAAAAAAGCGCAATTCATTCAAATCTTGTAAAGCGCTGGCCGGAACGTATTGGAATTTCTTCTAGATATACGTCTGGGCCTAACTGGTTAAAGATATACCAGAAGAGCGGTTGGGTTGATTGGTGACATTTGCTCATTTCTAAAATTGTTCGGTACAGAAATAAGGACAGATGCAAAAATGGAGCAAAAATCATAGCTTGCGAACACTAATTCGTATTTGGATTGGGTTTTCTGCAGGCAATGTTAACGGAAGTCCTACAGATAGGGATGATACTTGGTACTCTTCATTCAGGTGCCCTTTAATAAATACATTTTAGATAGATTGTCCAATAACCTAAGAAATTAAAAATTAAGGCTCCTTCGCAAATATACATGTTTCGGTAAATTCATTCAGGGCTTTGTGCGGGTCCAGCCACGGTCAGCGTGTCAGAGAGAAGGCGTGACGTCGGCAGGAACTTCTTCAACAAAATCCGTTTCTGCGGAATCTGTTTTGAGCATAAATGCCACGTAAAGAGACTCGAGGAAACTGATGTTCCTGGATGAAGGAACAGGAAAACGAGAAGGAAAGGCAAAGATGAGAAATGTGCGTTAGTGTTGGTTTTAAGTGAATAAAGTTATGCACTCCCGCAGACGACACGGTTTTGCCCTTCGAGGGAGCGTTATGTCTGTTGCATTGTTGGATGAATGATAAAATAAGCAAGTGAGTAGGTAATTTATCCATTACCTACCATTTTTAAAAGTGGAGGAAGTGCAGCAGAGAAAACAAGAGCTGTAAGCTCAAATGGCCCTTGCATGTGTCAAGATGATTTGATTGATCAAGAGTAAGTTTCGACTTTGCGGTTGAGATGCGCGCTATAAGGGAGCTGGAACTTCATTTGTAAGCAAAACCCTTGAGGCAAAACTGCTAATGGGCTGATGGGCATCACGAAAATGCATATATTGCTTAAAAGTATTTTTTTTACTTTGCGGTCGAGATTGGTACTTTAAGGAATAATCGGATTTGGGAAGTAGCAATTTCTAAGCAAATGTTGTTGAGTCTCCAATATTCCAGCGAAGTTTCATCGTCCTAGCACATCTGGAAGTACCTTAACGCGCGATCACAGGAATCCCAGACCCCCCTCCCCCTCCTCCAACTCCACCCACAATAACCGGAGCCAATCCTGTTCTGTAAATGATTAATCCAGAGCATCTGTTTGTCATTCCCACGAAGTTCGATCCAGATCACACCAGTCTAAGCGGGTCAAGTATTTTCCGCCCTCCCCCCGATAATTGCCGGATTCGGTCCGGAAATGAAAAAGGTCACAAGAGAAAAATGTCCTCTGTTTAATTATTAAATTTCACTCGAATCCGATCACCCGTTCCAAAGTTACGCATGACTCAATATTCCGGATTCCCCTCCCTCAACTCCCCCCCCCCCCCAAGATTATCATATCGAGGATTTTTTTTTATTCCAAGTCAGTTTGACCGGGTCCCTGATATGCCTTCCAAGTTTCGTCGTGAAAATCCCCCAAAAACGGAATTCCGGGATACCCCTCCTCCCCCCCCCTCAAGTGTCCGGATCCAGTCAAATTATGTAAAAGATTTATATGGACCAGATGTTTGTTCTTCCCAGCAAGTTTCACTCCGATACCATCATTCTAACCGTTTCTCGAGATTTCCGGTCCCCCCCCCCCCACCCAGCTCCCCCGCGGTGCACGTAGCCAATCCGATTCAGCAAATGACTTACCTAGAGCATCTGTTTGTTCTTCCCACAAAGTTCCATCCCGATCCCTCCATTCTAAACGGGGCACGTATTTCCCCCCCCCCCCCCCCCAATAGTTGCCGGATCCGGTCCGGATATGAAAAAAATCATCGGAGAAATGTCCTCTGTTGAATTCTTAAATTTCACTCGAATCCGATCAACCATTCTAAAATTACGCATGACTGAAAATTTCGGATTCCCCTTCCTCCACTCCCCCCACCATTATCTGATCGACAAAATTTTTATTTTGAAGTCAGTTTGATTGGGTCCCTGATATGCCTGCCAAGTTTCATCGTGAAAGTCCCCAAAACCACCATCACCGGAATTCCGGGACCCCCCCCCCCCATAAGTGTCCGGATCAAGTACAATGGCCTAAAGGACTTATCTAGAGCAGATGCTTGTTCTTCCCAGCAAGTTTCACTCCGATCCCTCCATTCTAACCGTTTCTTGAAATTTCCGGTCTCCCCCCCCCAACTCCCCCCTGGCTACCGAATCCGGTCAAGACTTTAAACGGGACATTACAGATATATATTCTGTTCAGTTATGAAGTTTCATTACAATCCGATCATCCGTTCGAAAGTTACACACTTCTCAATTTCCCGGATTCCCCTGCGGATTCCCCTCCCTCCACTCCCCCACCATTATCTGATCAACAATATTTTTATTTTGAAGTCAGTTTGATTGGGTCCCTGATATGCCTGCCAAGTTTCATCGTGAAAATCCAAAAAAACACCATCACCGGAATTCCGGCCCCCCCCCCCCCCCATAAGTGTCCGGATCCAGTACAATGGTCTAAAGGACTTATCTAGAGCAGATGCTTGTTCTTCCCAGCAAGTTTCACTCCGATCCCTCCATTCTAACCGTTTCTTGAAATTTCCGGTCTCCCCCCCCCCAACTCCCCCCTGGCTACCGAATCCGGTCAAGACTTTAAACGGGGCATTACAGATATATATTCTCTTCAGTTATGAAGTTTCATTACAATCCGATCATCCCTTCGAAAGTTACACACTTCTCAGTTTCCCGGATTCCCCTGCCCTCCACCCCCCCCCAAAATGGTCGGATCAGAAAACTGATTATTCCCAATTTTTTTTGGTCGGGTCTCTGATATGCCTGCCAAGTTTCATGGTCCTAGCACAACTGGAAGTACCCTAACTCGAAAAAGTGTGACAAAATGCCCTAAATTTTCAAGTTTCCAGCGCCCCGCACTCCCCCCCATATGGTCGGATCGGGAAACTGATTATTTCCAGGTTAGTTTGGTCGGGTCCGTGATATTCCTGCCAAGTTTCATTGTCCTAGCTCATCTGGAAGTACCCTCACTCGAAAAAGTGTGACAAAATGCCCTAAATTTTCAAGTTTCCAGCGCCCCAACTCCCCAGCATATGGTCGGATCGGGAAACTTATTATTTCCAGGTTACTTTGGTCAGGTCCCTGATATTCCTGCCAAGTTTCATTGTCCTAGCTCATCTGGAAGTACCCTAACTCGAAAAAGTGTGACAAAATGCCCTAAATTTTCAAGTTTCGAGCGCCCCAACTCCCCCGCATATGGTCGGATCGGGAAACTGATTATTTCCAGGTTCGTTTGGTCGGGTCCCTGATATTCCTGCCAAGTTTCATTGTCCTAGCTCATCTAGAAGTACATAAACTCAGAAAAAAGTGACAAAATGCCCTAAATTTGCAAGTTTCCAGCGCCCCGCACTTCCCCCCCTATGGTCGGATCGGGAAACTGATTATTTCCAGGTTAGTTTGGTCGGGTCCCTGATATGCCTGCCAAGTTTCATTGCCCTAGCACATCTGGAAGTACCCTAACTCGGATATGTGGGACAAAAAAACTCGGACCGACCGACAGACCGACAGACCGACAGACGGAATTGTGATCGGTATATGGCACTTGAGCCAGAGGCTGCAAGTGCCATAAAAACACACAAACAACACGTTTAAAATGACACACGCAATTTTTTATCTTCGGCCAGGAAAGATGATACATGTGCGTCAGTGTTGGTTTTAAGTGAATAAAAGTAATACACTCCCGCACACGACACGGTTTTACAATTATAGGGAGCGTTATGTCTGTTGCTTTGTTGGATGACTGATCAAATAAAATAAGTATGTTGGTACCGTAAGTAATTTGTCAATTACCTGCCATTTTTAAAAGTGGAGTAAGTGCAGCAGAAAAACACACATAAAAAAACAGATAAAAAATACATATAGAAACGTCATGCGCTGATTAGGCACAGTTTCCACGATTTTTGGTAATGACGAGGAAACTTCCAAATGGGCAACGCTTGCATTTTGAATCTGGAACTTCTCTGTCCACGTGTGGTTACGGCATAATTTTGATAAATAGAGCAAGTGCTTCGCATTTTTAAAATAGCACGATTTCATCTACAAGATTTTCGCGGAACATGAGCTACACATGAACGAAGTAAAACAGAAGGAGCGCAGGAGTGCTATTACGATGTGACAGCGTAGGTTTTCAGTTTTACTGTAAACGAAAATGAGATGCTCACTTACTCCGACTAGGCAACAACGATCCCCTTTCTCGTCCAAGGAGAGAAACTCACCTGGAGAGAAACCTCCTATTTCCAAGGCAAAAATGAACTGAACTGGACTAAACTGATAGCTAGAATATTAAGGTCATATAAAACATGGAGGAAACGCTGCTGTGGTCGCTTGATCTTAAATCTCTGTCCACACAGAACGCGGATTCGCATTCGCTAATTGAGTTTGTAATCGTTTCGTCAGGCCAAAAGTCCGCGACGCGCCATTTCAATTCCAACTCGGTTTTTTGCGTCGCGTCTCATCTGGCCTGGTGGAGAACGAAGTGACCGCGTAAGTTTTCAGTTTTATTTTAGAAGTAAATGAGACGCACACTTACCCCAATTAGGCAACAAGGATTCCCTTTCTCGCCGACGTACACCATCGCCTGAAGAGAAACGTTTTCTGCAGTCTTATAGCATTAACGAAGATCGGCAACCTTGCAATATGCTCTCCAACTGATTCAAACGCCATCTAATTTCTTGCCAAGCGCGGTGATTACATAAACGACACATCTAGAATATGAATAAATAACAAATAATTTCTAACATAACAAATAATTTCTTCGAAAAGTAGCTTTCATAGAGAAGAGCCGAATCCGAATTAAAGTCAACACAAAACGACAACACCATTATAAACTGTACCCTCCGAAACCACGTAAAAACAAGAGCTACGAGCTCATCTGGCACTTGTTATGAGTAGGTGGTACGAGAAAGTAGATGAGAATGTTGCAGAAAACCCCTTCCAACCCCCCTAAGATCGGACCTAGAAATAGGATATCTAGTCACTCGAGTCTGAGCATTTCCGGCATCGCGTCGTATCATCTAGGGCAAATAACTACCTTCCAAGTTTAGATCAACTTGTTTGATCCCAAGACCTGGCCACACTCTTACCGGTAAAACCCACCTCCAACTCCCCCTACCACCGCCAAATCTGGTTTGGACACATAAATGAATCATCTAGGATCACTTAAAGCATCTTCTCTTACGACCTATCACTCTCAGAGGCGTTACTAGCCAAAATGTTTGGGGGGGGGGGAGGAAGGCAAGGGATTTGCCGACTAGCTGGTCATTTTTACCGACTGTTTTTGCAGATAAAAACAACTATTATTCAGAAAAACGAAAGAAAAATCGACTATTTTTTATGAACAAGAGCTGAAAGCTCATATGGCACTTGTAAGGCAGGGTCGTATGGAAGTGATTGTCAATTTTTTTTTTCATTTTCGGTTAAGATGCGCCAAACTTGCAAGGCTGTGTCAAGAGGATGGAAGTGATCGTCAATCTTTTTTTTCGCTTTTCGGTTAAGATGCGCACTTTAAGGGTGCTAAAAATTAATTTCTAAGCAAAACCCTTGAGGAAAAAAGGATCATGTGCTCGTGGCGATCGTGAAAAAGTAAATTTTGCTTAAAAGTATTTTTTGAACATTGCAGTTAAGATGAGTTCTTTATGGGATGGTCGGACCGGAAAAGTCACGATGTCGAACCCAATGATGTCAAGTTTCTGATGCTCCAGCAAATCGTCCTGGCACATCTGGAAGTACCTTATCTCACGATCACCGGAATTCCGGAAACCCTCCTAAAGCTCACCCCCCCCCCCCTTCGGTACCCGAATCCGGTCCGATTATGTCACTGGTGCACCTAGGACTTGTGCCTTTACATCCCACCAAGTTTAATCCTGATCGCTCCACTCTAAGCGTGTCACAATATTTCCGGTTCTCCCCTCAGACCCCCCTCCCCTCAGTCTATCGGATCCTGTCCTGAATTGAAATGGGACACCTGAGACATGAGGTCTTCAAGATATCAAGTTTCATTAAGATCCGATAACCCGTTCCAAAGTTATGCATGCCACTAATTTCCGGATTCCGCCGCCTCCCCCTCCCCGCACGATGGTCGGGTCGGGCACGTGACTGTTTCCAATTTAATCTGGTCGGGTCCCTGATATCGTCCTAGCCCACCTGGAACTACATTAATTACGGATCGCCGGTATTCCGGACCCCCCTCCAAATCCCCCCACAGTGTCCGACTCCTGCCCAGTTCTGTCAGCGATGTATCTAGAGCTTGTGCTTGTTCTTCCTACCAAGTTTCATCCCGATCGCTCCACTCTGAGAGTTTCACACGATTTCCATTTTCCCCCTACGACTCCCCTCTAGATTCATCGGATCCGGTCCGGACTTGAAATGAGATCTGAGACACGAGGTCTTTCCAGATATCAAGTTTATTTATTACCTATTTTCCGGATTCCGCCACCTCCCCCTCCAGATGGTCGGATCGGGCAAGTGACTATGTCCAAGTTAGTTTGGTCGGGTCCCTAATATGCCTGCCAAGTTTCATCGTCCTAGCACTTCTGGAAGTACCCGAACTCGAGAAGAGTGGACCGACAGACCGACCGACCGAAAAGTGATCGGTATATGGCACTTGCTGCCATAAAAACCGACTGATTTTTAAAAAAATCGACTGTTTCCAAGAAAAAATCTACTGTTTTTACGAAAAAAACTGCGGCGCATCGCGACTCGACCCCCCCCCCCCCCCCTAATCAAGACGCCCCTGATCACTCGAATCTGATAATTTTTTCAGAAATTCCGGTACCCCTCCCAGACCCTCCCCATCGTGCTCGGATCCGATCCGGACCCTAAAATGTGTCATCTAGGGAATAGCTACGATCTCTCTACTTTCCAAGTTTCATTCAAATTACTCCACTCGTTTGATCCCTATGCGAGCCACAGAATTCCGGTACTCCCCCTCCAACTCCCCCCAAAGAGCCCCGATATGAGCTGGTTCTGTCCAGAACGTATCTAATGCTTATGCTTGTTCTTCCCACCAAATTCCAACGCAATCCTTCGACGCTAAGTGTTTCACGAAAATTTAGTTGCCCCCATCTACTCCCCCCCCCAAGTATCGGATCCGGTCCAGACTTGGCATGGAAATCTGAGACGACAGCTCTTTCCACTTGCCAAGCATTTGGCCAAGCAATGCCACTACATTTCAGATTCCCCATCCCTCCATCCCCCCGCGATGTTCGGATCATGCAAACGACTATTCTCAAGTCAGTTTATTCCGGTCCCTCATATGCCTGCCGAGTTTCATCGTCCTAGGACATCATGAAGTACGGAACTCGCTGGATCACCAGAATTCGGGACCCCCCTCCCACCCAACTACCCCCACAGTGCCCAAATCCGGTCCGGTTATTTCAATGATGTATCTAGAACTTGTGCGTGTTCTTCCCACATAGTCTCATCCCGATCCCTCCGTTCTAAGCGTTTCCCAATATCGCCCCAACTCCCCCCAAAGTCACCGGATCCGGTTCGGATTTGAAGTGGGTCGTCTAAAGCACGAGGTCTTTCCAAATATTAAATTTCATTAAGATTCCGATCACCAGTTCCAAAGTTATAGATACCTCACGATTCCAGATTCCCCCTCCGTCCACACCCCCCACGATGGTCGGGTCGGGGAAGTGACTGTTTCCAAATTAATCCTGTCGGGTCCCTCATCTGCCTGCCAAGTTTGATCGTCCTAGCTTATGTGGAAGTGCTCAAACTAGAATAACCCCGACCCACCGATTGACGGACGGACAGAAACTGCGATCGCTATATAGCACTTGGCCGAAGGGCAAGTGATAAAAATTAGCCAGTACTCCTCGTTAAGAGGGTAACTGAACCGCGGAACAGCTTACCAGTAGACGTAGTCGATTCAGGTTGTGTCCGAATGTTCCAAGGACCTATGGTAGGACCTATCGCAGCCTATTCCCGTAACATCATTCATTAGTTCTTAAACCCGGAGATCCAAATTTTATATGTGACATTCTGAACCGCTAACGACATGTCACTAATTTTTGCACTTGTCGCGATTCGCTAGTTTCCATGCGCATTGTGCTCCGGACGAGTGTTCGCGTATCCATGCTATTGATCCGTAATACCGGTTTTCTGAGTTTTGCCGAGATCTTGCCAGAAGTCGATGAGCCTGGGAAAAGGCTGAAAACAGGCAAGGCCGTGGATAGTTTTTTAAAAGCAGAGCCTAGCTTTACAGTATTCAGATAATTTTGAATATTGGAACATCCACAGTAAATAGTGCGAGATATGCCTTACACGTGGTATAGTCGACACCCCATTTTACTCAGTTGCTTTTGTATTCTGAAAATTTGTTTACTTTTGTAGTGTGTCAGTTCCTGTATGTACACTTGTAATCCGTTGGTTTGTGCAGTGATGGCGAAAAGCTAAAAGCTTAAAACCAGATTTAATAATAAATAAAAAGACCTCAAAAAGACACGCTCAGCCTTGATTTCTGAAAACAGAACTTGTCGTAAATCGTCGATAATTTGCCATAGACATAATTAAGAATAAAGGACTAAAAAACAAGCAACAACGTGAATCGAGTACGGTTGTTCTTTTATTCTAGAGCTCGACAAAATCGGAACACTCTTTCTGCACCTTTCATGTGTTGGAGCATCTAGAGCTACATTTGGACTTTTTAGACTTCTTCCCGTTCTTGTCCAACCTTTCGGCAAGCTTTCGGGAAGGATATTGCGCAGCAGGGGGACTGAACGGGTTCTTGTACCAAAATGCATGATTCGAGTGGGGAGTGGTTATTCTCTCCTCCAAACTGGTGACATGGAAATTCTTCAAAACGAAAATGGACGGTACCTTTCCTTCACGACTAATAGCTGCGTTCGTTGCCCTCCGGGCTGTCTCTGGTCTTATGGTTCTTCTCCGGTTCCGGTTCCGGTGTCCGGTTCTTCTCGATAACGCGTTTTTTTGGTTCACCTGTGAGATGATGAAAACTTGCTAACTCCCGAGCAGGTTCTGGTTAGTCCGCACCGGTGAGGTAAAACTGGACACCGGTTAGTTCAACAAGAGCTACGAGCTAATATGGCACTTGTTAAGAGTAGGTGGTACAAGAAAGTAAGCGAGAATGTCACAAAATACCCCGCCATCCAAAAATATGGTTCGGACCTAAAAATAAGATATATAGTTTCACTCAAGTCTAAGCATTTCCGGCATCGCCTCGGATCATATATATCAAATGACTTCTCTACCTTCTAAGTTTCAACCCAGTCGATCCAATCGTTTGGTCCCTGGACATGCTACACGATTTCCGGTACCCCCCTCCTACTCCCAGCCGAATCTGGTTCGGACTCCTAAATGGTTCATCTAAAGCATTTTATCTTACCAACTATCAAGGTTCACTTGAATCTGAACATTTTGGGAGAACTTTCAGTAACTCCTCGCCCCCCCCCCCCCCCTCCCCCCCCCTCCTATTGTGGTCGGATCAGGTTCGAACCCCAAAATAAGTAATCTACGGCATAGGATTTCTCTACATTCCAAGTTTCATTCAAATCCCTCCACTTGTTTAACCCCTATGCGAGCCACAAAATTTTCGAGACTACCCTTACAACGCCCCCACTGTGGAAGACGACTCGGAAAGATAAATGTCGCGTCTCTGACATCTCCTCTTCCTGTCCGTCAGGTTAGACTGGAATTGGAGCATAGCATATCTGCAAATTTCCGGTTCCCGCTACAGATTCAAGTGATAATACCTTGTATATAACCTTGGATAATAGCCTTGGTTGGATCCGGTCAGGACGCAAAATAACAAATCAAGGCCGCATGAACTCGGAACTGTCCAACTTGCATCCCATTCTGTCCATCCGTTTGGTTTTTGTGCATTTCAAAAAATTTCCGCCCCTCCCCCAAACCGTGGCCGCAAGTGGTTCGGACGCATGTTTTGCTTGTCTAGGTAATCAGTTCTTATCATCCATAAAGTTTCATCCGAAACGAACCACCCGTTCGCAACTTATGGAAGTCAGTAATTTCCGGATTCACTCCCCCAAAGATGGCCGGATCCAGGAACACAAGTTTTCCTACGGCATTGTGTTGGGTCCTTAGTCATCTGCAAAGTTTCATCAAGGACAGTGGCGATCACTGGAATTCCTAAATTTCTCTCAAGATTTCCGGTTCCTCCCTCCAACTCCCCCGAATGTCAAATGGGACGTCTGAGACACGAGGTCTTTCTAAATATCAAGTTTCATTAAGCTGATCACCCGGTCGTAAGTGAAAAAAAAAACTAATTTGTCCGGATTCCCCCTTCCTCCACTCCCCCCCACGATGCTCGGATCGGGGAAGTGACTATTTCTAACTTAAACATTTTGAGTCCCTAATATACCTACCAAATTTCATTGTCCTGGCTTATGTGGAAGTGCCCGAACTTGCAAAACCTGGACAGACCGACCGACCGACGGACGGACAGACCCATTAAGTTTCACTCGAATTAGACCACTCGTTCGCAATTTACAGTCAATTTCCATTTTTCTCCTTCCTAGCTCCCCCAAAAATAGGAACGGAAGTTTCCGGGGGTATGTTGTGTCAGGTTCTTAAGTCAATTAAGTCGGGTCGCTAATATGCCTGCAAAGTTTCTTTGTCTTAGTACATCTGGAACTATTCTAACTCGCGACTACCGGAGTTCCGGGAAACCCACTCCAACTCTCCCCGCAGTGCCCCTAAATCAGACTGGCTCCGTCAATTTCGTATCTATGCCTAATGCTTGCTCTCTCCATTAAGTCCCGTCCCAACCCCTCTGCTTTTAGCGTTTCTTGAGTTTACCCCCCCCCCCCCCCCCCCCCATCCCCCACAGGTATGGGACCCGACCCGGACTTGACACTGAACATCCGAGGCGCTAGCTCTTTCCACCAGACAAGCTTCATTCAAATCCGGTCACCCGTTCAAAAGTTATGCACGCCACTAGATTCCGGACTCCCCATCCCTCAACTCTCCCCACGATGGTCGGATCGGGGAAACGCCTGTTCTCAAGTCAATCTGTTTGGATCCCCTGACATACCTGCCAAGTTTCATCGACCTAGCACATCAGGAAGTATGCCGAACTCGCGGGATCGCTAGAAATCCGGACCCCCCCCCCCCCCCAACTCCCCCACAGTGCCCGGATCCGGTCCGGTTATGTAAATGACGTATCTAGGACTTCTGCTTGTTCTTCCCACCAAGTTTCATCCCGATCCCTCTATTCTAAGCATTTCTCAAGATTTCCGGTTCCCTCCTCCAACTCCCCCCAGTGTCATCGGATCCGGTCCGGATTTAAAGTGGGTTGTCTGAGACACGAGGTCATCCTAAATATCAACTTTCATCAAGATCCGATCAATCTTTCGCAAGTTAAAAATACCTCAAAGTTTTCCTTCCCCTTCCCTCCCCCCCCCCCCCCAGATGGTCTGGTCGGGTCCCTGACGTGCCTGCCAATTTTCATCGTCCCAGCACATCAGGAAGCACCGAACTCGCGGGATCACTAGAAATTCGGACTTACCCCCCCCCCCCCTCCAACCCCCCTAAAGTGAGCGGATCCATTCCGGCTATATCAGTCACGTATCTAGGACTTGTGCTTGTTCTTTCCACCAAGTTTCATCCGGATCTCTCCACTCTTAAGTGTTTTCCAAGATTTCCGGTTTCCCCCTCCAACTCCCCCAATGTCACCGGATCTGGTCTGGATTTAAAATGGAGCGTCTGAGACACGAGGTCCTTCCATGTATCAAGTTTCATTAAGATCCGATCACCCGTTCGTAAGTTAAAAATATCTTATTTTTCCTAATTTTTCCGGATTCCCCCTCCCTCCACTCCCCTCCAGATGGTCGGATCGGGGAAGCGACTATTTCTAATTTAATCTGGTCCAGCCCCTGATATGCCTGCCAAATTTCATCGTCCTAGCTTATCTGGAAGTGCCCGAACTAGCAAAACCGGAACCGACAGACCGACTGGCGGACAGAAATTATAATCACTATATAAAAACCGGAGACCACCGGTGAGAACTCCCGTGACAAAGAACGCAGCTAATGACTCTGAGGGCTGTTTTTGGACGTTCTCAATACTCTTGATGACTAACTCGTCAAGCCGATGAAGGATCGCCGATGAGCCGATGAAGGATCGGTTGCCCAGTGAACAGACAGATGCACCACGACAATAAACGTTGCTGATTGGTTTACACAGGATTTGAATCAATTTTGAGGGTTCGTTTGGGCAAGAGTTTGGGTGACGTTTCTTGCTCTTCTCGAGGTTCACTGGCGTGTTTCGGCTCAGTCATATAGAGTATTCAAAAACTTTGTTCAGCGGTAAGCCTAAAATGCCAAGTAGGACATGTATATTCGAGAACTGATCGGACAAAACTACAATAAAGTTGAAGGAGATTTTTCAGAGGACAAGAAAATTTAACAAGGAGTACTAGGCTATAAGGACGATTGATGGTGCTTGCCTTGAAATATTTCTCACACGGAAATCCCATTTTAGGTCAGATGTTAGATTACTCCTTATATTTTAGTTTCTGTTACCAAGGCTTCCTGGGAAATAGGATCAATGAAAGCAGTAGTAGACTTTAGAAAGTTCATGGTCATAGTGGATGATATTTTGGGGATTACTTTCATATCTGCCGATGCAGATTTTTTTTTTTTATAGTGCAAAACGGATACGTCAGCTGAATTTTTTTGGAGCTATGTTTCGGCCCTTCTTGGCAACGGTCCTCTTCAGGCTCAAAGCCGCTCAAGTTGGAAATACGAACTAGTGGGAAAGCTGCCAATGCAGCTTCTTCTCTGATATAGCCTAGATGGACAGATTCAATTTTTATCAGCGAAAAAAATCCTCATCACGCCAATTTGTTTGGTAAAGTTACATTTACTAAAAAAATTAACAGGTAAAAACTCTCA
Organism: Branchinecta sandiegonensis; assembly: GCA_030848855.1. NCBI lineage: Eukaryota > Metazoa > Arthropoda > Branchiopoda > Anostraca > Branchinectidae > Branchinecta > Branchinecta sandiegonensis. Next base: position 8,991,516 of record JAUPMV010000003.1, on the reverse strand, counting down.
GCTTAAGCTTCATTATATAATGTCACAAAAGAAAAGAAAATCAAGGAGGGTAGGCCTATCGTGAAAGATGCTCATAGCCGAACTTGAAATGTTTCTAAGGCATCAAGTGATATGAGGTCGTCGACATAAATCAGGATAATCCGAATCAGATTATTTATCATTTTTTGTAAATAAAATTTGAGCGTCCCTTATTCGACACCACAAAAAAACGGGTAGACGAGAAGAGGTTTTTATTGTTCATATTAATAAAAGTAGTATAGTAGTTTGAAAATTTGTTTCCCTTTGTAGTGTCAGTTTCTGTGTGTAAAGTCTATGTAATCCGTTTGTACTTGTGTGGTAATGGCGACAAGTTAAAAGCTTAACGCCAACTGTAATAATAATAAATTTAAAAAATAATTCGAGATCGTTTTGTAACACGAGCTGGGAGCTCATATGGCATTTGCCAGCCACCCACAATTACCATTCCCCCTCCCATGTTAACTCCAGTTACTATTGTCGCGTTCCTGAGAATGACCGTCAGAATTTAGTCCGTCTTCGATTCCTCCACAGTTTGTTGGGAGGTTCGTCAAAAGATTCGTTCGAAAGTTTTACATTTCGCTCAATTCGGGATTCAGCCTCTTGCGGCTCCCCCATACCTCAAGATTCAGTATTCCCCTCCCTCTACCCCCTCCCCCCGCGATGGTCGGACCGAGGAAGTGACTAGTTCTAAGCCAATCTTGTCAAGTCTCTAACGTTCAAACCAAGTTTCATAGTCCAACTACATGTCGAAGTACCTTCACTTGCGATCACCAGGATTCCGCCCTCCCCCCCCCCCTCAGTGTCCAAATCCGTCCGACTCAATCGCTGATGTATCCAAGGGTTGTGCTTGTTCTTCCCACCAAGTTCCATCCTGATCGCTCCACTCTAAGCGTGTATGACACGATTTCCGGTTTCCCCCTCCGACCACCCCGCCTCCCAGCATTCATTGGATCCGGTCCGGACTTGAAACGGGTCAAGACCGAAACATGTGGTCTTTCTAAATATCAAGGTTCACTATGATCCGATCACCCGTGTCGAATCCGGTTCGGACATGAAAAAGAACACCAGTGACATGTCCTCTGTTCAATTATTAAGTTTCACTCGAATCCGATCACCCATTCCAAGGTTACGCATGACTCAATATTCCGGAGTCCCCCTCCCTCCACTCCCCCATGATTATAGGATCGAGGAAATTTTTATTTCCAAGTCAGTTTCATCAGGTCCCTCATATACCTGCCACGTTTCGTCGTGAAAATCGCCAAAATCGCGATCACCGGAGTTCCGGAAAACCCCTCCCCCCCCCCCTAAGTGTCCGGATCCAGTCTAATTGTGTAAACGATGTATCTAGAGCATCTGCTTGTTCTTCCCAGCAATTTTCACTCCGATCCCTCCATTCTAACCGTTTCCTGAGATTTCCGGTCTCCCCCCCCCCCCCCCAGTTCCCCCATAGCTGTCGAATTCGGTCCGCACTTCAATTCGGACATCAGAGATATGTCACCTATTCAGTTATTAGGTTTCATTCCAATCCGATCACCCGTTCGAAGTTACACACTACTCAATTTTCCGGATTCCCCCGCCCTCCACTCCCCCCCCCCCCAGACGCTCGGATCGGGAAACTGATAATTTCCAAGTTAGTTTGGTCGGGTCCCTGATACGCCTGCCAAGTTTCACCGACCTAGCACATCTGTAAGTACCCTAACTCGAAAACGTGTGACAGACCGCCCGACAGACGGAATTGCGGTCGGTATATGACACTTGAGCCAGAGGCTGCAAGTGCCATAAAACTGTTTAGTGAGATTTAAGCAATTGGAGTGACTCAAGTTACAACATAAAACGGTAGCCAAGGGGAGAAGAGAGGTGGGTGTCTCATAAGTTCTAAGATTTGTCCCGATATAATCTCGAACAGTTGTAACTTGTACCTTTCGCGGTGGGAAACTTAACAATTTTATGAGTGGTGGCCTTTGCACATGAAATCAAGCCTGAGTTCATTAATATTGCCTGCCATACAACTACCTGCGTTCGGGTACTTAATCGTAACGAAGTCAAGACTCGCATGTGGGTTATCTTGGAAAGTGTGGTCACGAAAGTAGGGCCATGAATTTAGTGGAGATTATTTTGAAGAATGGCCTACAAATTTTTGGGGGATAAAGAATATTATAGGTTAGTTAGTTTGGGTATAGAGAAATGTTTATATAGATTTTTTTTTTTTTTTTTTTTTTTTTTTTTAGTTTGTGTTAAGTCGAGTTTAAAAGAAAGGGTTGATTTGGGTCTATATCACTAATTAGTGGATTTGTTTGGAATTTATGTATTGGAAGTTAGCTATTGTGTTGTATGTTTGTATTAACCATGGCCCATAGGGGCTTTTACTGCTAATAAATATCTATCATTCTATCTATGCCGTTTCACATTTAGCTTAGGCAGAAGCAGTATCGTGGGCAGTAAAGGACAAGTCCTATTTGACAGTGGAAAACGGATATGTCAGTTGAATTTTATTAGAGGTATATTTCGCCCCTCTTGGCAAGAGTCCTCTCCAGGCTTAAGCCTATCAAGCTGGAAAATGAACTTGTGGAAAAACCCTTCATTTTCATTCATCATTTCTTCAATTTGCAGTTTGAAAGGCATGAGCGGACCCTTGCCAAGAAGGACGAAATATAGCTCTAATAAAATTCAGCTGAAATATCCGTTTTGCACTGTCAAACATGATTCGCAGTCAGCTTGGGCTGAAGGCATGTTTAAAGGAGGAAGGTTAAGAAGTTTTTGCAACTGTTTCTGTCATGTTTTCAACCTTTCATCCGTCTCATATCGGCAGGTTGACTAGTTTACCCTGGTGGCTAAGACTTCCAGACATAAAGCTAGGATTAAATTACGCTGGCCTATGTTGGGTATTCTTTCCCCAGAAAACATTTTCTGAGTAAATATTCCTTCAGCCCAAGCTGACTGCGAATCATGTTTGATGGTGAAAAACGGATACGTCAGCTGAATTTTATTGGAGCTATATTTCGGCCCTTCTTGGCAAGGGTCCTCTTCAGGCTGAAGTATCCGTATCCGTTTTGCACCATCAAATATTTTCTGAGGGTGAAGAAAATGTAGCAACTAGCAACACCCCACCCCTCCCTATCGTTCAACCACCTAGGGAAAAATCGTTGTTGTAAATGTAACCTTCCCCAACTGGTTTCCAATGGGCTTCCCCATTGACTGGTAAAATCAAGACTTTATAGAAATCGTAAGAAACGGTAGAGAATTTCGATGGTCGCTTAGATGTTGATGACTTTTTGGAGAAGGTTATTTTCGGCATGGGACACGAACGAAAGTAAGATCCCAGAAGACATTGTGCCATTGACGCTGTGGGGTGGCTTAAGGGTAAATGAGGTGAGCAGGTCGGCTTTTGTATTAAGAGCTGTAACGAAGAATAGGCAGGCCCTTTCTAAGATGCTTTTACGTTTGGGATCCTATTGGAAAAGTGCATAATGTGCAGAGGCCAAGAAGCCATGCGACGGTGAGCATTCAAAGCATTTAGCCTACACTGTGGAAGGAGTGTGGGTGCAGGAAGCAAAGACCAGTAAGGAGGAATTCGGATCACGTAATGTCCTATTAGTGCGAATATTTGTGCAGATGATACACCTTTTGTTGACGTCTCATTGTGTGGCGTACAGATCAGACCCGTATCCAGGAATTTTTTTCGGGGGGGGGGGGTTGCCTTTGGGGGGGTTGGCCTGCGGGTCGGGCAAAAAAGTACAAAAAAGACACAGATCAGAGGGAAAAGCCTATAAAAATGACTATTTGTATGTTTCGGGGTGGGTTTCAACCCCCTAACCCCCCCCCCCCCCCCTGGATACGGCCTTGGTACAGATAGATGCAATTTGCGGACACAGGTTCCGAAAGTAGCCTAATTTGCAAGGCACTCCTTAGGAGGTTGCCTTTCAAAGCGTCCAAGGGGGCTCGGAGCAGACTCCAGGTAGGCCAAGGGCCTAGGGGCACTTTTTTAAACGTTAGAAGCGTTATCTTATCACATGCTTTGTTGAGTGAGAACGACTGCTGCCACTAAACTTCGGGGGTGAGATACAGAAATATGAACGGGAATTTTAATGGTAGGCCTACTGAGCGCCAAGTGATCCACTGCTCCGGAAATGAGGCTCACTTGATCTAGAGCTAATCTACAGCTCTGTAGCTTTTGTGAAGTGGATGAAGATGAAAAATCAGTTGAGTGACTTTTGTAGAGGGAAGCTGGAATGCTATAAAAAGATTAAGATGACTAGTTTCACTTAGATGTATTTGATAATAAGTTAATAAACAGCTAGCATTGTGGATGGCCGGGCGGTGGTAAGTGACGTCCTCATCGGGCCCCTGGGGGGTTTTGAGTTATTCTTGATACTTTTGGCTTTCGTTTTTGTTGTGTTTTCTTTGCTTCAGTTTGCTTGCTTCTGTAGCATGATTTACACTAAGCTTTAGTCCCGCTGGAAAGGAACGTGAAGTCTCCAGTGACCCAGGGCTGCCTTGCATAATGTTGTTCATGCCCATGAATACCCTTCTCAGCCTGTTTACCTAAACTTACCCCCCTCCAGCAGGGGATGGAGGCCAGGCTGGCAGCTAGTGCAACCGTTGGCGACTGGATGTGTTTCATGATCTGGACCTCTTGACTGGAAGTCATCAGTGACGGAAGCAGTCGCCTGAAAGGTTGTTTCAATCTAAGGCAAATGAGGCTCTGTCAGCTGAAAAATGACTCGGATCCCAGTCAATTAGAATCAGTCAATGAAGAGTCAATTTACTGAAAAGACTAAGCTGGAACCCAGAAAAATGGCCAAGAAAATCGTCCAAAAGATGCAAGAGATTGTGCATATCAAGGATTAAAAGATTTTGAGGTAAATTTCCAAAAAAAGAGTGGTATTTTCATCAACTGTGAGTTCACCATCAACTGCATATTGGGGGATTGAGATAATGGGCCATTTGCGGCCTGAGTTTGGGCTTGAGCCTTTGTCCTAACCCACATAACAATAATAGCAATGTGGATTTACCATTCAGAAAAGTAAGAGAGACCCTAGCAAGAGTTCAGGGATAGTTTGTCCCTTCTTGGCATGGGTCTTCTTCAGGCTGCAGCTGTTTGCAAGTTTGTTTCTTTCAGCTAGAGCCAAAATGCTGCTGAAAAACCTCCTAGCTGATTTATTTGTAGGCTATCCCCAGTCAGCTGGGGCTGAAGAGCAAAAGCTCCCATTCCCAAGAACAAGAAGAGAGAATGTTCTCTTGTCCATAAGAGGTGATACAGAAGCAGAACCCCGGAAGAACCCTTACAGCATAGCAAAGGACGAGCCAGACAACCGATAAAGCAGTCATACACAAATCCTCAACTATTGGGCATGGTGCCCCAACGTTTGAGCATGCCTCAACGAAGGCTGGTGCATGGTGCTCAAATGTTGGGGAGCCATGCCCTGCAGCAAGGGGATGGTATCCCCATACAAATCTGTTGAACTGAGAATCTGAAATGGAAAATAGCTTTTCAAACCAATTTTTACGCTGGTACCATGCCCTTGCTTCAGGGCATGGGTGCCCCAGTGTATGAGCACCATGCCTGTATGTTGCATGGGGCATGCCCAGACGTTAAAGCACCACACCCAGAAATTGAGGATTAGTGTATGACAAATTAAAAAGAACTACATCAAGTTCTACATAGTTGGGATCCAGGTGTTGAAAATAAAGCTTGAAAATAAACAAGACCTTTTCTGGAACTTACCCAAATTCAGAAACAATCAGAACAACCAAAGTGACCAAAAGTCTGAGTCAAAATGGGATGGGAAGGGTAAGAACTTCTGTCCTGAGGAAATGCCTGATAGGCTAGCCTATGTCTATTACAATTGGGTTAGTTCGGTTGCCAAAATGGAAAGGGAGACTTACTGACCCAAATCAAACTGTAACTGGTAAGTTTCTAATTTTGCTACAGTCATTAGCATGTTGTTATGGTGCCCCAGAACTTAAAATCCTTTCAGTTAATTACAGAAACGAGCAAACTTAACTCACACTCCATCTTATAGCAGTCCAAACCAGGTATGAACAGCAAAAAAAAAGATCAATGAGTTGTCCTTTTCACCAGATGAACAGAAACAAAGAAAGCTGTGCACCGTAGGACCTTTGTAGGACACAGGATTTCCTACTGAATATCTCGAACAGTTCTCGAATCCAAAACGATAAAAATCAACCACTCGGTTCTGATTTTTTAAACGACTGATGAAGCGCTGAAACCGCCAACTACCACCTAGGGGACATTTTCGCGTGAATGGCTGTTGACCTCGACAGAAGATGTCGTCGACATGAAGATGTCACTAGATGATGCCATCCACACGACAACGTGTTGACGTTGAGGCATACCTTGAACACAGGATCAGGGTCGAGTACTGCGGGTCTCGAACTCCTGCCAGGATTTTTAGCACCTCATCACTTCCATATAGAAAAGTTGAGATTTGTTCAACTTGACGAAGGAAGTGCAGGAAATCCTTTAACAGAGCTCGAGGAGATTCGTTGAATGGGAGACACCCATTCAGCTGGATTGTGACGTCACATTGCAACTTTTTACTAGAAAATGACCATCGAGCTAGGTGACATCAACGTCAAAAACCATCCTGCTTACAGACAACGGAGCATCCCCCTACCTACATGTACATCCACAACTCTAGAAAATACGTTGATACGTCATCTAATAATATAATCAAGCAGAAAAAGAGTAGTAATGCTGCGAACAGACGATCAGATATTCACGTCGGAATTTTTTGCGATTTAATCTAAAATACACAAAATCTCAACATTTCTGTATGGAGGTGATGATAATGCGGAAAACCCTAGCAGGACTTCCAGTCATCGTCGGTCAGAGCCGTAAAGTATGATATGATATGATATATATTGCTTAAAGCCCGGGGGCCATCTCATTCAGTACAAGATATAAAACACAAAAAAAACAACTCTTCTAGTTAATTCTAGCTACAAAAACTCTTCTCTATGCTTCCAACCTATCTGCAAAAGCCTTTCAAGCTGCCCATAACTCCAAATAAACTTTCCTCCTTAAACTTTTCCTACCACACATTCGCACAACGAAACAAATTTTCATCCACACACTGGGCAGATTAGGACCACAGACCGCCCCTTAACACTTCTCACACATTTTCTCCGAATTCCCAGGGGGAGGCTGTCACTACGAGCGCTAACAGTCAATTTTAATTCCTCCGAAGATAACCCTCCCTTAAAAACCATTTCTAAGCCCCAACACTCTTTGGCATTAGCGCAAAGAGACATCAACGGCTTAGAATCCTTCTCATAGTGCCATTTTTGGATTTCTTTGTCTTGTAGAACCCGTTGAACCACCTTACTCATCTCGCTTTGGGTGGCCCCTGGACCCTGGCCGTCACACCACTGGTCAGATATCCCGCGTTGATCAAGGATACATTTTATCTGGAATGGCATGTCGACAAGGGGATTAGGCAAAGGATCTCTATGCAATAGCATTTCCCTGTCCAATCGACCAAACAAGTTTTGAGATGTGCCATCAGACTGTGCCTTAGGACCTTATTAGTGTGCATCACACTTTGTAGTATCGTTTGCACTGATTTGAACTTCGGATTCTGAGACAACACCTTTCCGTCTGAAAGCATCATTTACCAAAGCTTCGGAAGGATCATTATTTTGACAGAAGAGAGGAAAATCCCTTAAGCAGTCGTCATTAGCGATTTCTGGACGGACACTAACAAGCCCCGACTAAGCAACCAAAAGCTTATTTTCTTTGTCATGGCACCATGTCTTTTCCTACGCTGGGAGAAGGCATAATCAGGCCGGTGATTCAGCTTCTGGGGACGAGGTGAAGTGCCGGCAGTCACAAGAAATACCGTTGTTCAAGATAAAATCAGTCGTAATTTCAGTTTATTTACTTAAAATAAACAGTTTATACACTGTGGAATAAATCCACCCTAAGTGAAAGTGAGTACTGACCGTAACGGGTAAGTAACGATAACGGAGACACATGAAACTGTGATCCTCAGGCAAAATTGAGAAGGGCCTTCTTACCCTTGGTTTACACCTAAATTTTATGGCAAATGGTCAATATACTCATTATTGGCCGGTCCAGAGGTTACTTCAGAGGAGGCGCAAATTTTTTTTTTTTTTTTTTGGGGGGGGGGGATCTAAAAATCAAGCAATTTCTTTAGGGGGGGGGGGGCAAATCTGGCAACTTTTAGTTTTTACGTGGACGGTTTCCTTGATCCATGCAAAATCCAAAAGGAGCGTCGGTCAAATTCGCGAAAGCAAAAGACTCTCCCTGTAAAGGGGACAGGGTTTTTGCAAAAACTGCGGAAGTGTATACCGCCACAGACAGATACCTCGACAGGGCCGTATTGCGACAGCCAAACCCGCGAAAGTCATTACCAGAATATGCTCGGCTAAGGGGAAGGCGACTTATCGAAAGAAAGAGACACTTGAACTGAAAACCCCAAGGATGGTGGACGGGCCCACGAGATAAGTCCACTTTCAAGTTGCCATTCAAAGGTTTGTATGCGGCTGAGCGGCACTTTGCTTTCAGTACAGTACAAAGGAGTTCATCTTTTCCTTCTTGTAGCAGGAGCCACCCGCTTCGAAAAAGCCGTTCATTTTCCTGACCCACTATGGAATGTAGAACTTAAATTTCATTACTCCTTGCCTGAGATCAAATCCGATCTAGGCCGCTTGATTTCAAATTTTTCCGATCTTTTTGTTATTTAACCACCCAATTTTATGTTCATCCGCCATCCAAGTTTGAAAATCTTGAACGCCGTGAGTCAACCAATAATATGATTTTATCACAATAAAAAAACAAAATCTAAATTTGAATTTTAGTGTTAACGAAAAATACTATCACATTGGATAACAAGAGCTGAAAGCTCATTTGGCACTTGTAAGAACAGTTCGCATGTTTGTCAGATACCATTTGCAGTTGTCAAGGCTGCATCTCTCTCCCGATACTCATTTCATCAGAAAATCGGCTTGATCTACTAAATCTGAAATGGTTTATTCCACTCATTGATAACTGTTTCTCGCACAACGATGATCGGATCGGGGGAGGGACTATTTTTAAGCCAATCTGATAGAGTCCCTAACATGCCAGAAAAGTTTCATGGTCGTAGCCCATTTGGAAGTACCTCAGCTCGCGATGACCAGAGCTGTGGAAAAACCTCTCAAACTCCCCCAACAGTGACATGATCCGGTCCTGTTTTGTCAGTATTCTCTCGTATTGTCTCTACGGCTTATGCTTGTTCTTTCCTCAATTCCCATCCCGATCTCTCGACTCTAAGCGTTTCACGAGAGTTCTTGCACCCCCCCCCCCCTCCAGCTCCCCCCCCCCAGTTATCGGACTCTTTCCGGACTTGAAATTGATCATCTGAGACACTTGTTGTTGACACCTGTCAAGTTTCATTCATGTCCGATCACCCGTTCTAAAGTAACGCATGTCACTAGATCCTGGATTCCCCATCCCTCCACTCTCCCGCGACTGCTGGATCGGGGAAGTGATTATTTCCAAGTTAATTTGGTCGGTTCCCTCATATGCCTTCCAAGTTTTATTGTGCTAGCTTATGTGGAAGCGTTTCAGGAGATTTCCAGTGTCCCCCTCCAGCCCCCCCTCCCACAGGTATCGAATCTGGTCCGGATTTGAAAACGAATATCCGAAACGCTTGTTCTTGACACACGTCAAGTTTCACGCATGTTATGAATGTTAATAGTTTCCGGATTCCCCATCCCTCCACTCCCCCCACTATGATCGGATCTGGAAAGTGGTTATTTCCGAGTTAATCTGGTCGGTTCCCTGATATGCCTGCCAAGTTTCATTGTCCTAGCTTCTGTGGAAGCGTTTCACGAGATTTGTTTAGTTTTAAGTTGTTATTATCAGAGCAAAGTAGATTTAGTTATTTTGCTCTGGTAGGCACTTGGTCTTACTTTAATCTAAACCCTTTGTGTTCCCACATTCGATTATAAAAAACGAGCGTAGCGTAGCGGTAGAGCGCTGGGCCTCCACCACAGAGATCGTTGGATCGATACCGTCCTAGGGCATTTTAGACATTTGCTCCCATTTTGCTGCCGTTGTTCCTAGTTCCCGGACTCCCGGATCCGGGAAAGTCGGATTGGGAAAGTGATTATTTGTAAGTTAATCTGGTCGGGTCCCTGATATGCCTGCGAAGTTTCATCGTCCTAGCTTGTGTGGAAGTGCCAGAACTAGAAAAACCTGGATCGAACGCCCGACCGACAGACCGACGGACTGACAGAAACTGCGATCGCTAGATGGCACTTGGCCGGAGGGCAAGTGCCATAAAAAACACACTTGAACTGGATTGTTTTTTGTTACAAGTGAGGTATTAGAACGAAAACACATTTACTTGTATTTATTCAACAAGACCAAACGTTTCGATGGGATCCCAAATGGGGGACGTTTAACCTTTCCAGTAAAGACACCTGGCCTTTGCCGAACCCCGTAAAACATGCGCAGTAACTATCTACAGTAGGTAGGGAGGAACACGCTCGTGGATTCAGAATCTATTCTTACCTCTACATCGACGCTCAAATCGACTTCAGAACAAACTTCTGCTTCTACCAGATTTCCGGATGTTGCCGGATTCCGGTCGTACTGCTAGTCGGGTGAGAAAATAAAGATTGTGTTTGGGTTTAGCATTTTCTCTCCTTGCGCATAAATCGACTGTGACGTTGTCTTGAAAAACACTTCTTCATCCCTTATTTCGAAATCCCCTACTCCACCCTTAAATATAGGTCTACGGGTCTCCTTGACCTGAACTTCGACCAAACCGATCCTAACACTAATTTTGAACAAACTATCTCAGCATCTGCAAGCTAACAGACGGACGGACGAGCGAAATCTCACTGATATTTTGGGATCCCAAAAGCAAAGCAACTACTCAACTCTCAACTTTTGACTTCTGTGAAGTAAATCTAGCAACTTTTTTCCAGGTAGATATTTTCGACTGAAGGTATTTGAAAATGACCAGCTCACGGACACAGATGGATATGGGCTAGGATTCCGGTAGTGCCCCCCAAAAAATGATAAAAAATTTAACTCACGGACCTATGTCAGTGCATACTAGGAAACCGGGAGTGAAAATTTTTAACTCACGTAACCCAATTCCCGTGGGCTAGGGTTCCGGTAGTGCCAAAAATTTAAATTACAAACTCACGGAGACGTGTCAACATTGACGTCGAGTCCGGTAGTACATATTATCAGCTCATGGAACCCAACTTCCATGGGCTAGGGTTGCGGTAGTGCGTGATTATACTTATTAATATTTCTCATGAGTTGATAATATTTGCTACCGGACTCTAAAGTCCATACCGACACGTCTCCGTGAGTTCGTAATTTCGTTTTTTTTTTGCACTACCGGAACCCTAGCCCATATCCATCTGTGTCCGTGAGCTGGTCATTTTCAACCAAATAGTTGTTGCTACCGGTACCTGAGCTCTCAACATATTGATTCCGATAGCAGATTTTTTCCCATGTTATTTTCTCTAAGTCAGTGAAAATCACGGCATCCTAGCTCTCATCCAAACTATTCCGTGAGTTCTATATTCCATGTAGAGACTACCGGAACACAGGCCCCAATTAAATAGTTTCCGGTATCACCTACCGGCTCCCTAGCTTCTAAGTACATAATTCCGTGAGACTACCGGACGAGAAGCTGGCATGATGAAGTTTCCGTGAGCTATTTCCATTTACTACTGGAACGGGAGCCAGCGCATACAAGTTTCCGTTAGTCAATGACGTCACATCCCGGAATCGTAGCTCTTAAGGCGTCTTCTCGCCGTTCCCCGAGGACTCCTCGGGGAATCGAAGTAGACGGCGAGAATAGAGGGAGTCACTCCACGCGGACTCCGCGTACAGAAACAGCGAGAATACGGGGAATGCTTCTAAAATGGATTTTGTTCGAAAAATGAATATGCAGCTGAAAAAATTAGTCTAGATCCACTTTATTTATGGTTTTGTTTATTCTGATTCTTTTTTATTAATTTTACATAGCACCTACAACAGCAAAAATTGATTCCCCTCCGAATTTGAAAGGGAGTCCTTTTTGATGATGGTGATGATAATCGGAGCATTCCCCGTCCGTGGGGACTCGCGAGAATACGGGGAGTGAGTCCCCGGGACAAACAAAAACGCGGGGGCTCCTCAAGTGGAGTCCTCGGGGAACGGCGAGAATACGCCTTTATGGTTTGGTTTCCGTGAGAACTACCGGTTCCGCAGCCCGTAGGACATAAAGTACGGCTCCCGGTTCCCTAAGGCGTATTCTCGCCGTTCCCCGAGGACTCCTCGGGGAATCGAAGGGAACGGCGAGAATACAGGGAGTCACTCCACGCGGACTCCGCGTACAGAAACAGCGAGAATACGGGGAATGCTTCTAAAATGGATTTTGTTCGAAAAATGAATATGCAGCTGAAAAAATTAGTCTAGATCCAATTTATTTTTGGTTTTGTTTATTCTGATTCTTTTTAATTAATTTTACATAGCACCTATAACAGCAAAAATTGATTCCCCTCCGAATTTGAAAAGGAGTCCTTTTTTATGATGGTGATGATAATCGGAGCATTCCCCGTCCGTGGGGACTCGCGAGAATACGGGGAGTGAGTCCCCGGGACAAACAAAAACGCGGGGACTCCTCAAGTGGAGTCCTCGGGGAACGGCGAGAATACGCCTCTAGACAGTGCCATTTGAGGTGGAGCCTACGCCATCTAACAGCTAGAAAAGCACTATTCCAAGGTCCGGCCGACCGGCTCAGATTACAAGTTGAGGCTGCTAACAATTCGTGGATGATCCTAGCCTCCTGAGGTCAAAGTTTTCTCACCTTTTTACTCATATCTTATTGCAGGCAAGTTGTTTTAAATTATGCGCAATGAGAGATCAAGTACCGAACAGTAGAGATATGCTTTTTTATACAACCTTTGTTTCCTCTTTTTCCCCACAGACACTCAATTAGGAACCTGTTAGGAACAGCCTAGCTACAGTCATACTGTCATCCAGTTATTTGACCTATTTACTGCCTGTTTACAGGAGGGTTATCCAGCATTGTGAGGTAAAAGATTTTCAACTTTTATGTTGGTGTTTGAAAAATATTTAATCTTGTAAAATACTCCAAAACTTCTCCTTACTTAGCTTAGAATTACCCTTTCTCTGTTTCTTGACTGATTAACAGTAGATGCATTTTTTGTCTTTTCTCCATAGGTCATTTAACCTACCTATTTGCCACTATTGACCATTTTTTCGTCTCCCCGGTTGGTTCTACTGATTTCTAAAAAACGGCTTCTCGCGGGCGCCTATCTCTCCAATGAGAATTTTGAATTTCGCACAGTGCCAAGATCGTAGGTCGGTTGGACGGAGCTCCCGCCTCAGTCCACAGGTCGGTTAACCAACCGGCAAGTGGAGCAAAAAAAAAACCAGCTTATAAAAACTTAGGTTGGTTAACCGAAGGAAGAAAAGAACTTATAGTGGGAAATCTTGTAGATCGGTTAACTGGATGGCGGCAGAAAATGCAGCTAATAGCAATAGCTGCATTTTTTGCCTTTTCTCCATAGGTCAGTTCGACTGAGCTCTAAAAAACGGCTTATTAGAAGAAATGGAGTCTTGTCCTACCTCTCCAGTGAGAATACTGAATTTCCGGCTGTGCCAAGAGCGTAGGGCGGTTGGACGGAGCTCCCGCCTCAGTCCACAGGTCGGTTGACCGACCGGCAAACAGAGCAAAAAAAAAAACACCTTATGAAAACTTAGGTCGGTTAACCAAAGGAAGAAAACAAAGTTTAGTAGGAAATCTTGTAGATCGGTTAACTGGATGATGGCAAAAAATGCAGCTAATAAATTTTTTTGCAAATACTGTCATCCAGTTATCTGACCTATTTACAGGAGGGTTATCCAACCTCAGACAAGATTTCAAATTTCCAGAGAAGTCTTTCCTTCAGAATAATTTATCTGGCCTAAAAAGAAACCAACAAGTCTGACAAACATACTACATTGAAGCTAATTGAATGATTTACATATTGGATAAATAAATATTGCTTCAATGTTTCTAGTTAAGACATATTTTTCTTTTCAAACAAGATCACTTCATTCTAACTTATCTCAGTTGACTTACAAATTGATAAAAAAGGTACAGCTAGCAAAGTCAATAGTCAGAAAATTTCTTTTCAAAGCAGCTTCAAAACAAAGAAAAAACACAAAATTTGAATATTTTGGACATATGACTGTTAAAAAAAGTCATATTTGACCTCTTGACTGCCAGGCTGTCAGGACAGCATGTACATTTCATTTTAACATTTTTGCAGCAAAAATCGAGGTAGTGTAAAATTGAGGTCAGGAAGTAAAGATTTTTTGACAATGGCTTATTTTGCATTTTCCAGCATTACACTAAGGAAAGATTTGCCAGGAGGGGTATCCAACCTCGAATTTACACAACCTCGAATCTGGCCTGAAAAGGTTGGAAGGAAATTTCATTCCAGTCCTAAAAAGGTCCTAACTGTCAAGAAGGAAACCATGAGTGACCTAGGACCTGTTTTCAACTGCACAGAAATTTCCTTGTAGGGTTTTTAGGCCAAGTTCGAGGTCTTATAAATTCGAGGTTGGATACCCCTACTGTATTTCCTGCCTGAGAACGAAAGTAGGGTGGTTGGATGGAGTTCCGACCTCAATCTACAGGTCGGTCAACCAACCAGCAAATAGCGATACAAAAGTGGCTTATGAGAACTTTGGTTTGTTAACCAAAGGAAGAAATGGCTTATTGTGAGAAAACTAGCAGATCGGTCAACTGGATGACAGTAAAAATTGCAGCTAATTAAATACAGCTCTCAAACAAAATCCGAACTTTGTTTTATGTCGTCTAAATCTTATTTCCAATCATACTACTTTGTCCTAAAACTATGTGTAATCACTTCAGAGAAAGTCTGGGAAACATTCTCCAGCATTTAAAAAATTATAATTTCACCAAGTGCCCACAATTCAGTCCCAAAGTTGATGATCCTGTAGGCTACCTTGCAATGTTAAACAATTTATTTTACCTTTCTACTGACAGTGGAGAATGTGTGTTTCCGTTGGGTACGGTGCTATCTTTGTATGACAAATTAAGAACTATATCGACTAGGCTACAAGCTTAAGAGCCAACCAAGTGGTTCAGCTTTCTTTTGAAGCCCAAAATGGTCTTTCCGTCCATTGTATTCTTCTCCCGTTGGGATAGGCTACTTTGGGTGCTACTAAAAAAAATTGTATATGTTGTTTTACCCAAATCCAACCCATGGAGCAGTCCATGCCCATAAAAGGATACTTTTAGGATCTCATTTGAAGGCTTGTTTTAAACTCTGCAGAACCAGCTGTAAAACTACACAGCATATCCTACTATGTATTGACGTAAAGTCAATAAATAACCAAGTCCCTGAATGCCCCTAAAATAAAACCAACACAGTAGAGAAATTACAATCTGACAAAACCAGCAACTACATGAATGGTTTCTAGTGACTCTGTCCTAGAACCATTAAAAGGCAGTAGTTGCTTAAAACCAGCGAGTTCCTTGTTAGGAATGAAAAAAAATAAAAATTAAAGGACTGAAAAACTACTTTTAGAGATTTGGACCATAAACCATAAAACAAATTACACCGAAATGACAGGGGTCGTAGTAGCAGCTGTAAAGTAATGTTACACCTTGGTGTCTAGCTCTAGAAACAGTATTTTTTTAAATATTATTTGTTGTATGGATGCTGTTGGTAATTGCTATAGGCTAATGTTGTATGGATGAATCTATGAGTCATAATAGTCTGTCCCCTGAGCATTGCTTTCCACATTCCACCTTTCCATGAAACAGAAATCATGATTCATCACTTCTCTCTAGGAACTTCTGAGATTTCATTAAGAAAGAGTAGAAATGGCAAGAAAGATGAAAAAGACGATTGGGCTGTTTGTTCTTTAATAGGAAATTCTGAGATTCATTGTTCTTCCTAGGAACATTTATTTATTTATTTTTATAATAAATACTAGGGACAGAAGAGCAAGAGTACAAACAATGAAAAGGAATAAAAAACAGAAACAAAACACTAAAAAGCATTAAAATTCACAAAAGAAGAAGGGACAGGTGGTGGTGTGTGGGGAAGCTGAAATGGGATGTTGTCGAGACTTTTTCTTACTTAGGGCCAAAACGTTTCAGCGATATATGTTACGCAAAATCAGGTGCCTATTTTTGGGATCCCAAAACGTAAGTGGAGGGATACCTTTGACATCGCAAAAATGTCTGTCTGTCTGTCTGTCTGTAAGCACGATAACTCTCGAAGGGAATGAGATATTTTGATGAAACTTGGTGTGAGGATTCTTGGGTCAAGAGTAAGGTCAAGTTCGTAGATGGGCTCTGTAGCTCTACATTTAGGGGTGGGGGAGTGGGTTTCAAATTAAGGGGCAAAACAAATATTTTTTAAAAGCTATTGAGATAGTTGATTTAGGGGTAAGGAGCCATGCTGAATCCGAATATGAAAGTTATTTTGTTGCCGGACAAGTAGTTCACCCGGAATCCGGTGAAGACCGGACACAAAACTTGTCGACCAGTTTTCGGCTATGGCGGTCCTACCCCTTTATTCTCAAACGATTATAGCTCTGTGCACGTGGCGTCAATCATGTGTTGATTCAGTGACGTAATCGAAGGTCGAAGGGGGCGAGGCGAAAGAGACATTGGGTGAATGTGTTTATTTTATAGCGGGTTTCGATGGGGAGGAATTGAAATTAATAATTAGTATGTGTGCTGATATTTTACCTTTACCGCTGGGAGATAGGAGGAGGTACACGGGTAGGCCGATTGAGAGAATTGGTCCTTACTTCTCCCCGATGTGTGGAGAGCGAGAGTGTTTGCGACATCTAATGTGTGATTGTAGGAAATGTAGTAGGAATTGTAGGAATAAGTGAGGGGTTGCTCACTGAAAAAGGTGTACTTGTTAACGGAGGGGTTGCTCACTGGAAAAAGATTTACTGGATAAGTGAGGGGTTGCTCAGTGGGTGTACTAAAGTTGTTTGGGGAGGGGGTGGGGTCAGCCGGTCCCAGGTACACGCGAGGGGTTAGGAATTCGGTGTACCCGTTAAAGGAGTACTCGAGGGGTTAGACACTTGGGTGAGCCAAGCGAGGGGGTTGATTCATGGTGTACCAAAGAGAGAACTGCTAGGGTACGCGAGGGGCTACTCACTGAAAGAAGGGTGAACTGGGTAAGTGAGGGTTTGCTCACTGAAAAAAGGTGTACTTGGCAAGGGAGGGGTTACTCACTGGAAAAAAGATGTACTGGATAAATGAGGGGTTACTCAGTGGGTGTACTAAAGTCTCCCGTAAGCAAAAACTTCAAAATGGTAACACTTTTGTTGTAGACTACATATTCAAGCGGTTGATTATGGATAAATAGCAAAAATGTTGAAGGGATCTAGTGAACTAGTTTGCCAGGAGTCCGGCCAAAACCGAAAAGTTTGTTAAAAGCGAAAGTTTTATCTAAAGTTGATTAGATGACAGATTTAGGGGTAAGAAGAGACGCTGAATATGACAATCAATTTTTACCCGGACATATAGTTAGTCCGGAATCCGGTTGTAACCGGAATCTTTTTTAAGTCAAAGTTTTATTTAAAGTTGATTACATGTTCTTTATAGGGATAAAGAGATCCGCTGGAATCGTTTCTGAATTTTCTTTTTTTTTGCTGGACTAGTAGTTCGTTCGGTATTCGGGCGAAACCGGAAATTTGGCAGAAGTAAAGCAGGAAGTTTCTGTCAGTATCTTCAAAATAGATATGGCGTATAGAGGTATATCTGAACTTGGTTTTCTCTGATGATTAGCCTGGCGAAGACTGGATCTGGCGAAGACAAGACCCAATTGTCTGGATCAAATATTAGATTTTTGGGATCCCGTCGAAACCTTTGGTCTTGTTGTACCAAGGGGTTGGAAAAGGAGGAATTTTGCATATCGGTAGTAACAAGAATGGAGGGAATGTATATCTTTTTTCTTTAAAACTGAGGTGAGGAGAGGCCAGAAAGAAATTTGAAATTCTTTTGTAAAAGAAGGGTGGGAAAGGGAAGAAACAAGACCAAACTTTTCGATGGGATCCCAAAAATTCAAATCTGATCCAGACAACTGGGTCTTGTCTTAGCCAGATCCAGTCATCGCCAGAATCCTTGAACATTCTTACAATTAAAATTCAGAAACAGATTAAGGCCAAATAGCTAATCATCTGAGAAAACCAAGTTCAGATATGGATCCAGCATGTGTGTTTACCCGTATAAGTCATATCTGTTTTGACGAAAAGTTCCTGCCACTTCTGCCAATTTCCCGGTTTCGGCCGAACTATAGAACTACTTGTCCGGCGAAAAAAGAAAGCTCAAAAACGAACTCAGGGTATCTTCTTTCCCCAATAATGAACATCTAATCAACTTCAAATAAAAATTTAACTTATAACAAATTTTCCTACTCCAGCCGGATTCCGGTCGAACTATATGTCCGGGTAAAATATGATTGTCACGCACGGATTCAGCGTCTCTTCTTACCCCTAAATCGGTTATCTAATCAGCTAGAAATAAAACTTTAACTTCTAACAATTTTCCGGTTTTGGCCGGATTCAGGGCGAACTACATGTCCGGGAAGAAAATTGTTTTCACATAAAAGTTCAGCATGTCTTCTTGCCCTAAATCGGACATCTGATCAACTCCAAATAAAACTTTTAATTTTAACAAACTTTCCGGTTTGGGCCGGATTCCGGGCGAACTACTTGTCCGTCGAGAAAATGGTTTTGACCATCGTCTTCAGCATGTCTTCCTATCTCTAAATCAAACATCTAATCAACTTCAAATAAAACTTTTACTTTTGACAAACTTTCCGGTTTTGGCCGGATTCCGGGCGAACTACTTGTCCATCGTGTTCAGCATGTCTTCTTACGCCATAATCGACTATCACATTAGCTGTTTCAAAATATTTTGTTTGCCCCTTAATTTGAACCCCCTCCCCCACCCCTAAATGTAGGGCTACTAAGCCCATTTACGAACTCGACTGGTCCGCCGACCCAACGAATCCTCACACCAAGTTTCATCAAAATATCTCATTCCCTTCGAGAGTTATCGTGCTTACAGACGGACGGACGGACGGACGGACGGACAGACGGACAACTTTTGCGAAGTCATAGGTATCCCTCAACTTACGTTTTGGGATCCCAAAAATGAAAAAGACAATTTGTCAGCCTGTTGGGCTGCTTGGTAGGGACATTGACAGCTGTGACTATTGTTGCATTATGTCACTTCAAGACATTTTGGTCCTAACCAGACTGATTCTGTCACAACCAGGTTGCAATGGAGTCCTAACCAGACTGATTCTGTCACAACCAGGTTGCAATGGAGTGAGCAACTTGTTTGACATTAAAGCAACCCTTGCAGTGTTTACTATTATATGTGCCTGTATTTTAAAATAGTCGGCTACTTCAAAATAGGCTCTTCTTTCAGCAAATGAGCAACGGCTTTGGCTGTTTTGAGCCTTTGTCCAAGCCCATTGACTTTTAGCAGGAACAGGGCATACATTTGCATAACGCTTTTTCTGATGACGGAGCTTCTCGCAAACAGGCGTCGGGAGCATGACCGCATCAAAAATGGCGAAAAAGGGCAAGTGTGCCTTGGCAAGTGTAGGCTGATGTCTGAATGGTTTCACTTACTCAACCTCTTTTCCAGAAATGGCTGATGTCCAACCTGCAGTTGATGTGCCAGCACCTCCTGCACAGGCTGGTGTCGGTGCCTCATTTTTTGGAGTGACTAAATCTTTGATATCAAGAGCATTGATCATTTATTTCATTTCATCATTTTTCCGGCGTCCAACACCTACACCGGGTCAAGGGGACCCAGCTGGAGGAGTGGCAAGAATTGCTGCAACAAATCTTTACAGTGACAATGCAGAATTTGTAAGTGTTGTTTATAGTTTTGTTTCGTTCTTGTAGGCCCTAAGTTAGCGGAGTTAGCGGAAAACGGAGGTTTCTGATGTATTCGCCCTCAGTGCATGTACTGCTTGGAGCAACCTTGCCAAAGCCTATTTTTGACAGTCAACCACAACACTCGGCACAACAAGTCTACTTAAGTGGGTTAAATATGATTCAGTGTTGGGGACAGAGATAAGCGAATCCGATCATGAACGGATTCGAATCCGAATCCGGGGCTAGGTACGAATCTAGTTCCGAATCTGAATCCACCATTTCATGCTAAGGATTCGAATCCGACCTTAACAAAAATTAAATCGTGTACTAGGTTATAGTTCAAAAATCAGAGGTGACAAAAAGGACTGATATCTAAGGTAATCAGATAACGTGACAGGTTACTGAGGATGGTTGGTGGTGGAGACGAAAAAGTTGGATTGCCTGAGCCCACTGTTTAAAAACTGGGAAACAGGTAACCGGAAGGATGTAGTCTTCTAGAAATTGCTGCGGATTCGTAAGATGAAGGGTTTGGAATCCGAGTTCGAATCCGGTCTGACAAGCAGAAGATTCGAATCCGGGTTCGAATCCAGCCAAAAGCACAAGTCCTGATTCGAATCCGGAGTCGGATTCGCCCATCTCTGGTTGGGTAGAGTAGAACTTATTCATAAAGTTAAAGACCTAAACCAAACGTTCTGTTTGCCTTCTCTTATTGATCGCATGCCACGGCTTTGTTTAGATTTGAACTCGATTGCCGAGTTGCTGTTTTGGCTCGAGAAAAAACCCACGCACGACGTCTTCTTTTCCAGATGGCGGAATTTTCCAGGATTGATTAGCAAAGAATGTTAAGACCTAACTGATAATTTTTGTATGTCTTCAGAGGTACCACACTGGCCTTAGCTTTATAATTTATTTGTATTTGTAATAAACAGTTGGAGCATTAGATGGAATTTATTATTTTGACCCTTGGCTCCCTACGTGCCATAACAGCTGTCCGGGATAATCGGCTGTGATTTAGTCCAGACAGAGTTATTTCAAACCTAGGAAATTTGGTTTTTTTTTTTTTTAATTTGCTCATTGTTTTACGGTGTTTTAAGTGGTTTTGAACATTCATAGTAACAGTTGGGATGGTTAGCATTGTGTGTGTGGTAGAGAGACCATTTTTCGTGGCACGCTTTAAAATCGCAGCGAGGACGGCGAATTTGCCTTTTTCGCCAACATAAAAATACTCGCTACCCTAAATATGCATGTGTTTTTGAAATCAGAACAGATTACATCCCAAATATTGTGTGTTGAAACTGAGCATCTTTGTGTTATCTGTTGGGAAACTTCTGACAGTATAGAAAACACTCAATGAAAAAGTCGAATGAGGCCATCCAGCGCACCACAAAACACGCACGATCAAGAATTCGGTGACGATTCAGGAGCTGTTTAACACCGGACCGTCCGGACCGCCGTCTTTGAGGCTAAGACAGGCCCTTGTTGCGGTGTTATTTTAATAAGAGACGAGATGCTTTGTGACCGTCGTCACTATCGGTGATTAGAATGAAATTTGTATTCTTTATAATATGATGGTTAGAAGATTTTTTGTTAATGATCAGATGTTTTATTTGTTTTTCAGGACCTATATGCTTTCATATCAGAAAACGAGCATTTCCGGAACTTCACTAAGGACTCTGACTCCATAGTATGGTACAAAGAAGGTCTCAGATATGGAGACTGGTATGGGGGACCTCAGGGAGATGGAACTTACAGTATATCAACACAAATTCAAGTATCGCCAGTAAGTAAAGTATTGTTTTGACTCCATTCTTTTTGTTGGAAACATGACAAGGGGAACGTGCGTTAAAGTTTAACTGAAAAGGCAGCTTTTTTCTACACTTGATATTTGAATACCCTAATGTATTCTGACCCATCAAAGGGATTTTGTATTTTTCACCCGGGGGGCTGGAGTAATAACGTTCAGAATGCGCGCTGCTGGCACGACAACCCAAAAATTCATCCAGACGCGGAGAATTTGAATTCCAACAAAGGTCTGCATTGCCTGGCTAAAGATGCGACATCGGAGAAGTTACGCCTGTAGAAAGTGAGAAGATGATGTTCAGATAGGAAGGTTTAGGAAGATTAAGATGTTGGCGTCTAGTGAGTATGGTCAGTTTTGGGAGAAGATAGTTCGTCTTCCACGTGTTAGAATGTTGAAAGCGGCGTGTCTGGAGTCCTTTAGGGACACAAATAAGGAGTCATGGGCGTATCAGGTTAAGAAAATTTTAGATGAGTGTAGGTCGGTGATAGGTGGAATGAGAGTATTAGTCATGAGTTGGAATGAGGGACAGTAACTAGAGAAGTAAAAAGTATACTTAGGGACCAGGAAAGTCGGAAAGAGGTGGCAGGTTGACAGAGATAGTTCGAAAATCTCTGAGGTTTCATACAGAGGCGAAAGAGACATGGGGTGAATGTGTTTATTTTAAAGCGGGTTTATTAAGGGAGGAATTGAAATTATGAATCAGCATGCGTGCTGATATTTTACCTCTGAGATAGGAGGGGGTGCATGGGTAGGCCGATTGGGAGAATTGGTCCTTACTTCTGCCTGATGTGTGGAGATATGAATGAGTGTGTGCGACAGCTTATGTGCTAATGTATGGATTTGAATGATTTGAGAAGAGAGGAAGAGAGATATTTGGAGTAAAAGAGTGTGATCAGGAATGGATGGAGCAAATGTTGAAAATTGAGTGTTATGTTACTATAAAGAAAGTGGGTAGATTCATCAAGTTGTTAATGACTCACAGAGATTTTTTTTGTAGTTTTAGTGGTTCTTAGAGATAAGTTCGTCCTTGTGTTTCTTTTTTGTCTGTATTGGCATGGCCCTTGGGCTTTTAGGGTAATAAATATCATTATTATTTCATCATATGTCTTGCAAGGAATCTGACAATTTTATTTTATTTTTCGGCAATGGCTTACATTTGTAGTAGCTTACAAGCGTAGAGGGATAGGCACATAGAGTTACTACAAATTCGAGAAAATGAAAGTCGATTATGTGTGGATAGAGGACACACGAAGTAACAAATTTTTATCGGGTTTTCAGGCCTATTTAAGTGGATCTCAGCCCTATTCGCTTAAACTTTAAACATTAAAATCATTATGAAACATTACTTTCAGTTGTACAGTAGAGGTACGCTTCTTTGAACACTTCTTTACATTTTTGGAATACCTGGATTTTACTTTTCGCATCTAAAACAGTCCAATCAGAATGAAAATTAAGTAAACATCTGCAAAGAGCCAGGTGTATCAGGTTTCATGACACAAAGAATGAAGCTAGATTCTTTTTATTTCGTCTGATGTTAATATTTGAATATTCTGTCTTGGGAATCGTTGAAACGTCTCCAGTTCAGTAATTCAACGGTATTAAACAAGATTAATGCTCTAGTATGTTTAAGTGGATTTTGTAGAAATGAAAAGTAAATTAATTCACAAAGACACCAAGTTTGCGTTCCCAGGGACCCTGACTTTGTACTTAATCTTGCTCTGCTGTATATCTGTAAAAAGTGGGCACTATAGTTTGTGTTGTCTAACGTTGGACAGTTTGACGTGCAGGCTAGAGTCTCCCCAACATTATGTTTCATCATTTGGAATACTTAGGACGATATCAAGTTTGTTACTTTTCTTTTTCATTTGACTGTTTTTTAAGCAAGAAACAAAACCAAAGTAGTGAATATTTAGAGATGGAAAACGACACTTAACAAATTTGTGCTTTTAGAAGTCATCCCAAAAAGGAACAATAGTTGCATTTTTGCAGATATCATGGTATCTGATACCACGGTCAAAAGTCGTTTTCTCAATTACCCTGGTATCTGATACCACGGTCCAAAGGCGTTTTTGCAGTTACCGCGGTATCTGGCAAAGTACCGTAGTCTCTGATAGTCAGGTCCCAAGGTTTAGATACCACTGTTCATTCTTTGAATAAATGTTTCCCAGTCAGCTTGGGCTCAAGGAGTATGTAACAGATACCATGGTATCTACAAAAACGCAACTATTTAACCAGTCACATCAAAGGTGCCAAACTTCTTTCCTACCAGTTTGACAAAAACCCGGGCCCCTGTGTTGGTGAAGATGAAAGTGAGAGGAGTTTTTCAGATTCCACGATAGTTACCACGGCCGGGACCATCAGTTACCACGGTACTGTGAAAACGAGTTTAGACCGTGGTATCAGATACCATGGTATCTGCGAACTATTAATGCACAGTCGTGAGCGCGAATACTAATCCGTATTCCAAATCTTTTATTGATAAACCAGTTTCGTCGTTCCCTTCTGCAGTAATAAAGTAAAAGGTATTACACCAACTATTTAGTATGATATGATATGATATATTACTTAAAGCCCGAGAGCCATCGCATACAAAACAAACAAACAAACAGCTCTTCTAATGAATCCTAACCACAAAAACTCTTCTCTTTGCTTCCAACCTATCCGCAAGAACCTTCCAAGTTGCTGAACCTCCCGGTGACGACCCCTATTACACTAATTAAATGTACAACATTAGTCGAACTTCGCACCTAAACCGGCTTTAGAACCTACCGGCCAGAAGTTTACGCTTGTTAAGAGGTGTAACAACCCCCCCCCCCCCCCGATTAACCTACATTGAAGAAAAAGGAAGTCACAAACTAAACACCCCAAAATCCCGTCTAAAAAAAAACTAAACAAATAATATAGAAAGGGCTGAAATCTTTGCGTCCAAACTTCACACCTAAACCGGCTTTAGTCGTATTCTTTTTTTTCCAAGAAAAAAATCTATTTGGTTCTAAGAATTACTCTTTTCTAGAGTTTGCAAAACAATGGATCCTTTTATCTTCACGTTGCTGTCGTCGAAAGTGGAGAAGATTTGGAATCCCCAAGGAAGATTGTTCGCTTCAAACGATTGAATAAATTCAGGAAGGTTAAGTATGGCAAGACGAAAAATCTGCTAACGGGAGAACGCTCTGCCAGTTTGGAAATACAGCAGGTATGTATTGTAATGGAATGTACTTTATTTCCTTAATAGCTTGTATTCTACATGTTAGCATTAGATCGTCATTCACGCAAATTGCACATGACACAATTACATGAAATGACATTTCATCTGTGCGTAAAACTAATAGTAGCATGCAGTAGAATGCAGTAACTCGGTAGCCTTGACATAGAAGCATGTAGTAGTATCAGTTCGTACTGTATGCTACTTTTTACAACTTCATACTACTATTTTAAGATAAATTTTTCATCGGGATTACACAGCATCACAGGAGGAATTATTTTTATTTTCAACTCTGCCGTGGTGCCGTGGTAGGCTATAAATGCCATGCATTCCGGTTTTTCCGTACAAAACAGTATCTTTCTCCAGTACAAATTGAAATATAATAAAAGTTAAGAAACACACGAGAACTACGTCAAAGCGGGAAAGTAACAATAAAAACTTACATACGGACAACTTTTACGAAGGCATAGGTGCTTACTTTTATATGATGTATATGATCATAGATGATCACATATGATGATGGGCGAACTGTCTCCCATTACGAAGCAGGAAAAAGGTTTTTGAAAAGAATAGGTCTTTGCCGGTGGCCGAGTGTGCTTGCCGATTTTGTGGTGAGGTTGAAGAGAGTTTATGCCATTTGCTGACGGATTGTCGGGGGAAATTAGAGATAGATTTTTTGGTGGGGCACCCATACTATTTCCTGGTATTATGGAGTCGACGAATCGTCAGGTAATTCGGTCTGTATGTGAATATTTTAAGTGTATACTGGAAGCTTAGATTGGAGTTAATTTGGTTAATAGTAGAAGGGTAAAAAGGAATAATTTTATTGTATGTAATATTGAAGGTCAATTTTGTTAGTTAAGTGCGAGAACGAATGCTGATGTATGGCTCTTTGTTGGCTTTAATAAATTATTATTATTATTATGATCTTCTGATGTTCATTGGTTTGTTGGCAAATATAAACATATTAGGCTTTAATTCATAGACTTGTGTCACTTATCTACAGAGTTTTGAGAACCCTTTGGGTTCCCCAGTTTAAGTCTGGGTAGTACGAATTCAGCCCCCCGCCCTCAAATGACGCCCGTGAATATACCAATGGAGTGCTATACTTACTTTTTGTTCCTTTTTTTGCACAGAAAGCTGAAACTATAAAGGAAGAAATTCTTTCACATTGGCATCCAAACATCAGTATCAACGTCATTGTCGACCAGACAGCATGGACCCCAGGAGCAGTCCCGGTCCCTTTGAATGAATGTAAGTGAATTGCTTATCAAACATGGACTTCTCAGTCTCAGTGTAATCTTCAACTTATGCCTCATACAAATCCACACTCTGTGGTGGGTCACCTTGAGCACGAGACAAGATTTCAGCCATCAACCAGTCCTGTCCTCGGTAGAAACATATTTCGATAAAAAAAAACGAAAATCGAAGAAGAGAATCAAAATATCCGCAGGTATTTTCTGTTAAAGGACACCTGAATAAAGAGTACCGAGTATCATCCCTATCTGTATGACTTCCGTTAACATTGCCTGCAGGAAACCCAATCCAAATACGAAATAGCGTTTCCAAGCTATGATTTTTGCTCCATTTTGCAACTGTCCTTATTTCAGTACCGAACAATTTTAGAAATGAACAAATGTCTCCAATCAACCCTTCTTCTCGAATATTTTTTAACCAGTTAAGCCCAAACGTATATAAAAAAGAAATTCCAATACGATCCGGCCAGCGCTGTACAACATTTGAATGAATTGCGCTTTTTGTCTTGGAGTGTGCATGTGCAAACCTCCAGGAACGAACATCTCTATTTTGAAAACGTCATGTTCAGGAAAAGAATGCTTTCCGTGGCCATGTCTGTAAATGCATTCTCCATGGTGTGTTTATGTATGGTTTCATTGGTCAGGTGTCCTTTAACAATTTCACCGACGGCGTTCAGGACGGCGTCTAGTAAAAATCACATACGTGTCGTTGCTAATTATTTGCAGATGGTTACTTGCACATGGGAGGAATTTAGGAATCCCGGTGTCGCCACACGGTTATTTTACGTGCGTGTCATTTGAATTGTTCTTTCGAGTCTGCATCGCTGTCATGTGCCGTTATGTTTGTCGTCGTTCAGCTCTGAGAGGTAAAAATCTGATCAGTAAAAACCCCGAAAATCTCGATTTTTGTCCTTAGGATTCCCATAATAATGCTTATGCTAATTTGAAAAGAACTTGAAAGGTCATACTTCATACACCACAGAGAATAGTTAGAACAGTTAACAAAATAACGGTTACACCTTCTCCAATTTAAACTGATTTGTCTAGACGAAATTAAGTGCTTTCTGTACACATATTTCTAAACTTCAGCGAAAAGGTTGGGATTCATGGTTTTCAGAGCATCAGGAACCTAACCAAACCACCCCCAATAAATTTGTCCGTCAAATGCCGAAGCACTTGTCGCTGTAATAATAATAATAACGATTGTATTTTGAAGCCTGAGGACCACATGCGAAAAATAAATTTTTCGCTCGCAATTCTGAAGGCGCTGACTCTACCCAAGT
Source organism: Branchinecta sandiegonensis (assembly GCA_030848855.1). Classification (NCBI taxonomy): domain Eukaryota; kingdom Metazoa; phylum Arthropoda; class Branchiopoda; order Anostraca; family Branchinectidae; genus Branchinecta; species Branchinecta sandiegonensis. Next base: position 8,964,014 of record JAUPMV010000003.1, on the reverse strand, counting down.
AAAAGAGAAACACAACAAAGGAAAAACAAAAGAGGAAAAAGAAAGAAAGGTCTGTAGTAATGTGCTTGAAAGAGATCTGAATTGTAGCGCGGTCTCAAGAAGTGAAAAACAAACAAAACGCTGCCTAACCTATCTAGTAAATAACTCAGATTTTTAAGAGTAGTTAATTAATTCTTTTTTTTTGTTTAGATATCGACTTCCTTCCTAACGGACTTCAGTACAAACCTATCCTCTTTGTCAACGACTACTGGAACTTGGTTAAAGATTATCAGCCATTCAACGAGACGGTTAAGTAAGATTTCGTACCTTAGCTTGAACTCTGTGGCGGATGAATGAATAAATAAATGAATTTATTTTCCCCAAAAGCAAGAGGGGCCCCGACGAGAAAAACAAATATATTACAGATTCTCGAAGGAATTCTTGAAAGCGTTGATCAGAGTTTAGTATCTAGATATGGCTAAGGACGCTGGGAGTTATAATGCTGTCTCCCATTAAGTAATTAGCTGGCAACGCTGCCGGAAGTTGAGACGCAACCAATACCGACATTAGCGGACAGAAAGAACAAATGAGAACGTGTGAGTGGTCTTACATATGCGTGAGTGGCCTTATACTTCTGGATAGTGAATACGGAACGGGCATGGAGCATATTTGAGGACCATAGGTCATACTATAGGCGTATTCTCGCCGTTCCCCGAGGACTCCACTTGAGGAGTTCCCGCGTTTTTGTTTGTCCCCGGACTCACTCCCCGTATTCTCGTGAGTCCCCATGGGCGGGAAATGCTCCGATTATTATCACCATCATCAAAAAGGACTCCCTTTCAGATTCGGAGGGGAATCAATTTTTGCTGGTGTTGATGCATTGTAAAATTAACTAAAAACAGTCAGAATAAACAAAACCAAAAATAAAGTGGATCCAGACTAATTTCGTCAACTGCATTTTTTTTTTCGAACAAAATCCATTTTGGAAGCATTCCCCGTGTTCTCGCTGTTTCTGTACGCGGAGTCCGCGTGGAGTGACTCCCTCCATTCTCGCCGTTCCATTCGATTCCCCTAGGGGTCCCCGGGGAAATGCGAGAATACGCCTGATGAGCCGTGATTACAGCTCCTTAGAATGGGCTGGCCTACGACGCCTGGTGTGTAATGAGAGCCAGATGATCTCGTTTGTGTTCGGTCTGCAAATCGTAGTGTAAATTGACCACTGGTCTCAGTAATGAATCCGTGAACCTCTCCATCTATCATAAGGTCGTCCTAAGCACCACTGCATCCTGACAATGATGACCATGAGCGTGTTCCACCCTTCTAACATAGTAACTATTAGTAACTATTATTTCCGTTCCAACATCACGAAAAGTTACTTCGCTGACCGTTCCAGTCTTCTCGAAATAGCAACTATTTGCTTACCATGCTCGGGAGCGTAGTAAGCGTGGTAACTACGTATCTCTGTAACATGATTGGCTGGTTTACCACGTGGAGTGATATTTTACCGAAAGAAAATGCGTTCCAGCCTTGACGCCAAGAAGCCAAAATTCTTGACGTCATGCGTAGTAACTATCGTAAGTAGGGTGGAACACGCTCCGTGTTGCTCTGCTTAGGACGCCTATCATCTTCGGTCTCAGGCCTACTATGCGCCTCGCCATAGCATCGGTTAAGTATTATATGAGTCTTCAATGTACAAATACGGAGCGCGAAGTAGCTTATGGTCCATTTACACACTGCGTAAAATCCGAGCGTATTTTGAAATCCGAGCGTATTTTACGCACGTTTTGAGCTTGAAAAGATTTCTAGCAATACCGACGTATTTGAGAAATCGGTCCGTTTTGTATCTAAATACGTCAGTATTGCTAGAAATCTTTTCAAGCTCAAAACATGCGTAAAATACGCTCGGATTTTACGCAGTGTGTAAACCCACCATTAATCTTATGCTCAGTTCATGCAGGATTTTACATTTTATCTTTCTCTCATAGGTCGATAGACCTGCAGATCACTTTTCAGCCGCTTACAATGTTCAAATGGCAGCTATATGCAGCACAAGATATGCGTGGGAAAATGATGAACGGACCGATGGGGTTCGCCACAATGCTTACAGGTAGGATCTGTGTCTTGGAATGAACCCTGTTTCTTACTCAGGAATGCAGCTGGCCGTTGAGATGAAAGGATATCGTTTTTCGAAATTGCATAAAATTAGTGATTTTCTTGTTGGTGCTTGTCGACTCTGTCCAGACTTACCGCTGTACGCTTACCGACGTTCGTCGTTTGATCGCTGTGCAGGCCGTGGTTACAAAGTGGGCAAAGTCAAGGAAAAGAAAAGGAGTCCGAGACACATCAAATCTTCCAAAACGACAAACAAAATTTTTAAACTTATCATACCCTTCTTTTCAAAAAAGTAGTGGGCGGACCTTGAAGCTTCGGTGACGTTGTTCGCGCTGCTTGACTGGCAAACTGCTGTCAGCCGAAATAGTGCTGAAAAGTCGTAGGTGCAACACAAATGTTCAAATATATTGTATGAGACAGGACTATGCCTAAACCATCTGCTCCATTCAATGACACATAAATAAATATTCCTTCAGCCCAAGCTGACGTATCCGTTTGCACCATCAAATATGACACATAAATACTATAAAAAATACACATGATTTCGACAACTGAATTTCATTCACTTGTTAAACAAGAGCTACGAGCTCATATGGCACTTGGTACGAGTAGGTGGTACAAAAAAGTAGATGACAAACCAAAATACCCCGCCTTACAAAAATGCGGTTCGGATCTAGAAATACGATATCTAGTTTCACTCAAGTCTGAGCGTTTCCGGCATCGCCTCGGATCACCTAGGGCAAATGACTTTACTACCTTCCAAGTTTCAACCCAAAAGACCCACTCGTTTGGTCCCTACACATGCCACACGGTTTACGCCCCCCCCCCCCCTCCAACTTCCCCTACCGAGTCCGGATCTGCTTCGTACTACTAAATGGATCGTCTGAAGCATTTTCTCTTACCACCTATTAAGTTTCACTCAAATCTGGGAGTTTTTTGGGAACTTCCGGTAACTCTCCCCCAGCGTGGTCGGATCCAGCTCGGACCCTAAAATATGTCATCTAGAGCATGTGATCTCTCTGTCTTTTAAGTTTCATTCGCTCCACTTATTTGACCCCTATGCGAGCCAAAATGTTTCCGGGAATCCCCTTCTAACTCCCCCCCCCCCAATGTGGCTGAATACGACTCGGAAACGTCGACGTCGCATCTCTTACATCTCCTATTCCCTTCCATCAAGTTCGACTGGAACCGGAGCATAGCCTGTCCACAAATATCCAGTCCCTACTTCACTCCCGTTCCCACCGTGGCCAGATCCGATCCAGACAATAAATAGCAAATCAAGGCCGCATTAATTCGGAGCTGTCCAAATTGCATCCCATCCTGTCCCCCCCCCCCCCCCTCATCCAACTCTCCCAACCGTGGCCGCATGTGGTTCGGGCGAATCTTTTGCTTGTCTAGGTCACCCATAAACTTTCACCCGATTGGGACCACCCGTTCGCAAACCTGCGGAAGCCAGTGATTTCCGGATTCCCCTTCCCTCAACTCCCCGAAGATGGTCGGATCCAGGAACACAAGTTTTCCAAGGTCATTATGTCGGGTCCTTAAGTCATTAATACGCCTGCAAAGTTTCATCGTCCTTAGAATAGCTGGAACTATCCTAACTGGCGATCACCGGAATTCCGGGAAACACCCTCCAACTCCCCCCCCCCCCCCCCCACAGAGCTTCGATACGATCTGGTTAATTACGTATCTAGGGCTAATACTTGTTCTTCCCACCAAGTTCCATCCCAATCCCTCAACTCTAAGTGTTTCACAAGATTTCCGGTGCCCCCCTTCACCCCCCCCCCATGTATCGGGTTCGACCAGGATTAGACATGGAACACCTGAGACGATAGCTCTTTCCACTTGCCAAGTTTCATTCAATTCTGATCACTCGTTCAAAAGTTATGCGTGCCACCAGATTCCGGGCTCCCCATTCCTTCACTCCCCCCATAGTGGTCAGATCGGGGAAATGACTATTATCAAGTCAGTCTGTTCGGGTCCCAAACATGCCTCCCAAGTTTCATCGTACTAGCACATCCAGAAGTTCCGAACTAGCGGGGTCACCGAAATTCCGGACCCCCCCCCCCCCCCTCAACCCCCCACAGTGCCCGTATCCGGTCCGGTTATGTCAACAATGTATGTAGGACTTGTGCTTGTTCTTCCCATCAAGTTTCATCCCGATCCCTCCACTCTAAGCGTTTCCCAAGATTTCCGGTCCCCCCCCCCCTCCAGCTCCCCCCAAAGTAGTCGGATCCGGTCCAGATTTTAAGCAGGTTGTCTGAGACATGGGGTCTTTCCAAATATCAAGTTTCATTAAGATCCGATCACCGGTTCAAAAGTTATAAATACCTCTAGATTCCGGATTTCCCCTCCCTCCACTCCCCCCACGATGCTCGGAACGGGGAAGTGACTACTTCCAACTTAATCTTTTGGGGTCCCTGATATACCTGCCAAGTTTCATCGTCCTAGCTTATGTGGAAGTGCCCGAACTAGCAAAACCTGGACAGACCGACCGACAGACAGACCGACGGACGGACAGAAATTGCGATCAAGTTGGTCATCTATTTCTTCAAAATTAAAACTGGGTCTCTTACTTTAAAATTAGAAACCAACTGTGAATTACTGAAAGAAATGGGGTACCCAAGGAGAAATTTGGAAAATTTGAAATATGACATTTTAATAGCAGATGTATGCCGCAAATTGTCTACGATTGTTGCAGCAAAAAGAACATGAGGTAAAGCAACGGCGGTGAACGGATATGATAGCCCGATGAAAAATTTTCGAGAAATTAGTCGTTTGGAGTTGTACGAAAAAGTAGCATGCAGTAGTAGTTCTTGCCACTGCATGTTACTACTAGCAAACTACATGCTACTACAGTCGAGACTACAGCAAGATTGGATGCTATTGGATAGTACAACTAAGATTAACCCAGTCGGAGGCATGGTAAATCACGTATTCCATACTACTACGCATCAATCCATGCAACGTTTTCGGACAACTACCATACAACTACACAGTCAACAAATTTTTCATCGGGAGTGATAATATAAAAGGCTGAACAAGTACGAGAGGTCGTTTATTAGGCATCAGTTCAACAAACTTGATTTCAGGAGAGAGCGAGGATGATGCAGACCAAGACTCGTTGAAGGAAGCCATGTTGGATACGAATCCCATCCTGCTCGGCATGACCATCGTCGTATCTCTGGCCCACAGCATCTTCGAGTTCCTTGCTTTTAAAAATGGTTAGTACTTGTTTGAAGGAACTGATCCACTCCTCACTCCTGGTCACACTACTGATTGCTCGTTTCATTTTTTCCCCGGGGTTTTGGGCCGAATTGTCGTTCTAACGACATTCGACCGATTTTCTCTCGTATGACGATTGATTAAATTTTAGACCTTTGGACTCGTATGGCACACTCATCTTCATTGGTGTAAACTGGTAAATTGGGCTTTGCGAAAACCCTTCGGTTTTCATTCTCAGGCAAACGGACAAACCCATAGTCACTCATGGTAAAACGCTGGGACGCACCTTAGGCAGAGATAGGTGAATCCGAATCCGGATTCGGATTCGAATCCAGGATTCGTGTGTTTGGCCGGACTCGAATCCGGATTCGAATCTTCTGCTTGTCAGGCTGGATTCGATTCGGACTCGGATTCCAAACCTTCAGTCTTACGAATCCGCTAAAATTTCTTGTCTACATCCTTCCATTTTCCGTTTTTCCAGTTTTTACACAGTGGGCTTGGGTGATCCAACTTTTTGGTCTCCACTACCAACCATCATCTGTTATCTATCACGTTATCTGATTACCTTAGATGTCAGTGTTTTTTTGTCACCTATGGATTTTAGACTATAACCTATGTACATGACTTGATTTTTGTTAAGTTCGGATTCGATTCCGGATTCACATCCCCAGAATGAAATGGTGAATTCAAATTCCGAATCGGATTCGTACCTAGCCCTCGAATCGGATTCGAATCCTTTCATGATCGGATTCGCCCATCTCTGGTAGGTCGAGTAGTAATGGCACTGGCTACGGGGGAAAGAAATATACCAGTTAGTGTTCGCCCTTCCGCTTCAGTAAAATCCCCTTACATGTTGAAATTCTACACGAAAATAGGATATGCCATTTCAGTACAGTAAAAAATTAACATCATAGTAACCAAAGTTTATGGTAGCCTATAGGTCAATTTAAAGTTGAATTAAGAACAAACATTTCATATATAACGGTAACAAGAAAGTCAGTTAGAGTTCGAAATAACGACCGATACCCTCTACCGGGCAAGTTTAAAAACAACGAAAAATTAAATGTCCATCAATCCATGTTGTTTAGTGTTTGAATTTTTTGTTCCTTTACAGACATTCAGTTCTGGAAGTCCCGGGAATCTCTGGAAGGTCTTTCAGTTAAATCTGTCCTATTTAACGTCATTCAGTCGCTCATTGTACTCCTCTATGTCTTGGACAATGACACCAACATCCTTATCCGACTGTCTTGTTTCGTCGGCCTGGGAATCGAAATGTGGAAGGTTAAAAAGGTATGTCGATTTGAATCCCATTTTCTAAATCTCCGCAGACGCTGGAATACCTAGCCTTTCATGTCACGTTGCGTTTTTGCAGATACCATGGTATCTGATACCACGATAAAAAGGCGTTTATATTAGACGAATCAGTATTTCACTGTGTTTCACCACGAGAAGAAAGTAAAAGATACGATATTTAGTGTCCTCAACGATCAGGCATGTACGTGTATCTGAAATTGCGTACGGTTTGGTATCTGAACTTCTGGACAATGTTGAAACTAAGTAAGAACACTAAAAAATGCTTAAGGCGAGATACCAAGGTTACAGACTACCTTGAGTTTTGAGGTCCTTCGCGTACCCCTTGCTAGGGTCTCTCCTACCCCTTTGGGTACGCGTACCACCGGTTGGGAACCACTGCTATAAGACAACGACACTGAAATCCTGACTTGTCTCTTAACCTAGTGTCCTAAACCTAGTAACCTAGTAGTCCTAAACCTATTCCCCTCAACAAAAGACTTTGAGATGTTGGTAAGGTTGAGGTATCGCGTCCTTATGGCGTGCGAGAGCCTTGGGAGCGATGCATTATAATGGAGATTTGATAATAATTATTATTTACAGGTTTTGAATGTTTCACTGGATCGTGAGAACCGGATATTTGGTTTCCCGAAGCTGATCGTTTCGGACAAGAGCACCTACGTTGCCTCACAAACAAAACAGTATGATGATATGGCATTTAGATATTTGTCGAAGGCTCTCTACCCACTTCTAGCCTGCTACGCAGTTTACTCACTAATTTACGAAGAACACAGGGGCTGGTACTCCTGGGTCCTTGGAATGCTATACAGCTTCTTGTTGACCTTTGGTAAGTCCTTGGCAAACTTGATGCAGCGCGCAAGCTTCGCGATCATCGCACTCGCTTTCTGTGCAGTTATTTATGCCTCAGAGTCCTTCGTAGTTTTTTTTTTCCGTCAGGTGACTCCATTAAGATCACGAGAAATCCAACAGCGTTGTATCTATGACGAGTAAGACAGAGCTGGTGGACTCGGACTCTGGACTCGTCTCGAGACGCCTTTTTCAAGGACTCGGACTCGTCTTTCACGGAGCTGTCCGTCCGCCAGAGCTGTGGACTCGGACTCGCCTCGAGACGCCTTCTTCAAGGACTCGGACCTGTCTCGGACTCGGATTTGCTGGACTCGCAGCAGCTCTGGAGCAAGACCATCATAAGCTTACAAAAAATTGACTTGGAAACGTAGAACTGTGTCTCGATAATCAAGAATATCGTAGACACTTGGACCCCGAGTTTTCGCATTCTGTAGTGTATAGGCTGTAGGACACTGCCGTGTTCCATGATTCCGATCGCACTGTCATATTTTTTTTATTTTTTTTCTGTAACGCACGTGTTTACTCCCGTCTATAACGATGATAATGGATTACAGCTGCCCCCCCCCCCCCCATGCACACACAATCACAATAGTCTAAAATAAAATATGCTTTAATGAAGTGTATTTATAAAGGCGAGCGGTTAGCCAGCCTACAGTTTTTAAGAAGGTTTTTACAGTTTCCTATATATTAGCAATTTGGGGGGGGGGGGGGGGTCGCTCGCCGGGGTGGTGCTGGCTGGGGGTCCCGAGGGGGATTTCTCCGGAAGGGGCGCCTAGGCCCGATGATAATAGTCTTCTTTACACTTACCAGGCTCTCAATATCCCATCTACGGATCAGTCAGCTAAGGCTTTATTTCGTTAAACTGATAGCAAGTTCGTGTTTTTTTTTGTACTGAAGCCTGAAGAGAACCCTTTGCCAAGGCAAAAATGTAGTCGAAACTGTGTTAACGATGTCGATGTTTGTCTTTATCGAAAAGAGGATTCGGTTAACACTGTGAATTCGCCTTATTTCTGATTAGGCTCACAGCGGACTCTGAAAGTCCCATTGTCTCATTATCGACACTTGTGAGAGAGCTAGTAAAATATGGACCCTTAAAGCATAGCAAATACCATTACTTTCCACCTGAATTTAGCGATTTTCGTGTTAGCGCGTGTCGACTCCATCCAGCCTTCCTGCTCTCCGACGCAGCGGCTAGACGCAAAACATTTGAAACTGAACGTGTCGTGGTTAAAAAGTGGGAAAACTATAAAGCAAATAAACCAAGTAAAAAAGAGAAGATTCTCATATCCTTCTGTGTGAAAGAGTTGTCAGCGGACGTTGAACATTTCGGAAAACTTTGCGTTCTGTGACGAGCAAAACCCGGCACGGCCAAAAAGCGCTAAAAGTTCGTTGGCACAAAACAAACTAATGGAGAAAGGGGGGGGGGGGGTAGAAGCCCGTAATTCCATAAGGGAGCTAGGTATATATAAAAGGCAAACTAAGCAAGAGGGGTCCTTTAAGGTACTGAGCAGGAACTACTAACTTTCACTTTCTACTTCCAAGACAGTGCAAAACTTCCATTGTTCGGAAGCAGATTGCAGATTTTGTACTCTATTTTACTAAATCCGTGGACAAAGTGCTAATAATGAGACATTAGCAAAAATTATTCCGCTTCCAAGCGGAATTTAAGACCGAAGTCTTTCTGGCAACACTTGTTCGAATCGTTTGGCAACAAGGGAAGAAAGTTTCAGGCGCTTTATTCCTCTCTATTTTCTAGGATTCATCATGATGACGCCACAGTTATTTATTAACTACAAAATGAAATCTGTTGCTCACCTCCCTTGGCGAATGATGACGTATAAGGCGTTAAACACATTCATCGATGACATATTTGCCTTTGTGATCAAGATGCCGACCATGTATCGTCTCGGCTGCTTCAGGGACGGTACGTACTTAGGCTAGAAATCGGTCTACTGCTAATTTATTTATTGAACTAAGGGCCAACTATGGCCACTTACACAAACATCCAGAAAAATGTTAATATCTGACTAATCAATAAGGAGAAAAAAAAGAGAACAAATAAAAAATAAAAAAAGTGCTTGAACATCATATTTGTAGTGCGTAGATCTCGCCAGACCAAGTCCGTACAAGTGGGAGACAGGCGAGAAGCGACCGCCTAAATAGTTGAGTAGCCAATTGGCCAAACAAAACAATAAACGAAAAAGAGCTAAAATTATCACCACTCCATCACCCTTACATTTTATTCGGATAAAGGACATTTTATAAATTGTACTATCTTAATTGTTTTGACTTTCTTTCTGGTCTCCAGGATATCAGGGAACTTAAGATCGTACCAACTAAGAAAATGACCCCATGAATAAATGAGGCGCGTAAGTATTCAGCGTGGCCCATGCCTAACCTTCTTGTGAGCTATTTCAAACAGTCGGGCAGGATTACCCATAAAAAAAAGACTTGAGATCCATTGTATATTGATCGATTTATCAGAAGAAGCAAAATAATTAAATACTGAATCCGTTTTCGATGGTTAGGGTGATCAATCGGTCGGTTTTATTTTGTCGCCAGTAGTACACGGGTATAAATTTGGAAAGCGTTTGAATCTCCTTACATAAGTTTAAAAGGACCTGTCTTATCTATAATACTAACGCAAGCTACTTCCATTATGTCTCCATATATTTTTAAACCCGGAGACCCCAATTTCGTACGGTATATTCTAACCCCTCTGACAGAACCACGCTGGTTTTGTCACTAGCCGTGTTATCACGCTGTCGACGGTTGTCTGCGAGAAGTTTTTCCATCCGAAAAAGCGGTTATGTAAATTGTTTCCCTGTTTTCGGTAACGAGTCAACGGGTATCGGAAAAGACTTAAAACAGCAAAAACCGTGGGTTATTTGTTGAAACCACAGCCTTGCTTTAAAGTACTCAAATATTTTAAAATACTGTAAGTTGAAGAGTAAATAGTGCGAGGGGTCCTTCAGGGATGGGCTATGCTGAGCACTAGGATCTGCTTCGGGGCCTGTCTTACAATCATGCACTTGTGGTCAGGGGCGTCACGTATGTGGCGGGAGGAGTGACGCCCCCCAATGTTGACCGCCGGTCGGTAAGATATAACGGGGTAAAAAAGTTAATTTTTGTTGAAACAGTTTAATTTTCTTCGGGACAGTCGATGAACTTGATTTGAACTTGGAACTTGTGAACCAGGGATTAAGCTGCGACTGTGGAGAAAAAAAAAGATAAAAGAGCGGATCACCGGTTTACTGATAGCTGTCCTTTGTTGTAGACATCGTCTTCTTCATCTTCTTGTATCAACGCTGGGCCTACCGTGTGGATCTTAAGCGTGTCAATGAGTTCGGCTTCTCCGGTGAAATGGCCGACCAGGTCAAAAGCCAGGCGAATGGAGAAACTCCTGTCGATGGATCTCAACCGAAACCAATCGAAGAAAAGAAGAAAGATTAGAATCTAATCTTCTAATTAGGATCTTGGAATTATTCCCTGTTTTGATGTAGATGTTGTTTGCGTGTTAGTTGTCCTACAAGGCTAATCTAAGTTTCTGGTCATATCGTATGCTTGGAATCTGTTTTGGTAATTGTGGTTTCAGGAAAAATTTCCCCCACCGGACTTGCATCAGATGAACTTGAAAAGTTGGAACTGAGGTTCCGGCTTCTTAAGTAGCTGTGCTCTTAGGATCGCCAGTGCCGTTGGGCATACCTCAGAGTACCTCACAGTGCCTTTTCCACTTTTGGTTATTGTCAAGGATTTAGAATACCCCCGGCCGTAAACAAAAATTGTCATCACTTCCTCAACTCATGTCTGTCGAACCTCGTAACGGATCTGGTAGTTGGTATCTCAAGAGGAGTGGGCAAACCACGGTTTACCAAGACCGTGTTCCACTCTACTTACCGTAGTTACTGCGCTGCGCATGACGTCATGAAATTTTGGCTTCTTGGCGTCAAGGCTGGAGCGTATTTTTCTATTTTCTCCAAAGTACGGGGTAATCCAGCCCATCACGTTACAAAGATCCGTAGTTACCACGCTTACTACGCCCCCGAGCATGGTAAGCAAATAGTTACTGTTAGCTACTATTTCGAGACGGTTGGAACGGTCAGCGTAGTAACTTTTCGTGAGGTTGGAACGGAAATAGCAACTAACAGTTACTATTGTTAGAAGGGTGGAATACGGTGCAAGTCTCTTCTTCTTTAAAGAGAGGCCCGTCTAAACCATAGAGACAACGGAAGTTTAAAAGGGTTTGGCTAAAAAATTTGTAGTCGACAGGCGCGACTCAGGAAGGAAACTCTCGTACCTCCTACTGCTCAAAAATGAGATCTGGGCAGATAACCCCAAAATCAGGGGGATTATACATGCCAAGAAATAAGAGCCGGCTGAACTTTTTAATAAACCTGTGCGGTAGGAACCCGGCCGTAGGGGTATTTTTCATTCTTGCTGTTATCGATTACAAAACTCATCGCCACCCACTCATTATATCTAAAAAATTGCATCGCTTCAGAATGTTTGGTGGGCTGTTAAAGAGTCAAGTAGGCTGTAAAAAGCGTCGCAAATATGTTTTTTAGGATGCGTTCATACCCTGAGGCATGCCCAATGAGTTAAGTCACTCAAATAGGGGCTAGTCCTTAAGACTGACAAAATGCTGCAGCTCAGTGTTTTTGCTCAGAGTAGACAGAATCGTGTGTGCTGCATGTGAATGAGAGTGTACCTACCCACCTCTCCTATACCCTCAAGTGCGAAATAACATGATTTTTACTAAACCTACCAGTCTCAGTGCAATCTAGTATTTTTTACGTTCTTGTTCTAATGAGAAAGCAAATACACTGGATTTGTGTCTTCGATTGGCGCCTGTGTGAGTTGTTAAGTCTTTGCGAATTGCCACGTGTGTGCAAATTGTCACATCTGTGCTGTCTGTGTAGTTCTGGTGCCATGTGACACTGAGGTTCTCCAATGCATTCTCACCTCTGTGCAATTCTCATGTGCTTAGTGTTTGGTGCCATGTGATACTGAGGTTTTCCAAACACCCTTTCGATGTTACGGAACACGACGGCCTTTTCTCTGTACTTTGGCTGATGCCAGTTTGTTGTAATTTTCCGTTCTTGGTCGAACTGAGGATACTTTCTTCATTTGGAGCATTGAACGGCAGAGGAGAGCTCGCCACGCGCTTTCCAAACGTTATCGAACATCAAGGATTCAAACTGATTCGGCTAGCCCTACTGATTTCAATCGAAATATATATTAAAAATTACATAGATACGAAAAACTGGTGGTGACATCAATCGAAATACATATTACAAATTAAACAGATACGAAAAACTTGTGGCGACACCACTGATGTTTCCTCAACTAATCACTTCTGTAACTTGTACGGGTTCCTTGTGGAATGAAATCCTTTCGAGAACACCTTTCTGGTGGTTGTGCTCGTTCTTAAATCCGTAGATTTCTAGGTATTTCCCGTCATTAGTAACACCAATCTTGATCTTAAACGGGCAGTCGAGTCGCATAGTCCTGAAACAGAACACCCAAGAGAAATTAACAGGTCGTCAGCCAATCAGGCCAAAGGAGATGTCATCTCGTACCAACGAGTGCCAATCTTCCTTGGAACCATAAGTAGCTCATCATCATTTGTTCATAGCAGAGCTGCTCTCGAGTCCGATACCAAAGTCACGCTGATGAGACCAATTAAAGTCCTGGACAAAATCCCTGGAGACAAAAACGACCCTAACAAAAAATGCTTCGAGACCCAGTCACTGCCTGAGTCCTAACAATATATTTCAGTAACTAGAATAATAATATCATAACTATAGAATAGTAATATAAATAAGACAACCATCGCTTGGCTAATCTTTACTTCGTCACTGAAGACGACCGTGTGATTTCAAATTTGCCGGGAAGAGACGTTTACTCGGACTCGGGACCTAGAACTGATACCTCAAAAGCTAAAAGTACTCCTCCGGTCGAGTATATTCCCTATTCCCCCCGCTATTCCCTAGTGTTATTTTGCTCTGGACCAGACGAAGACTGAGACCCTTGCCATCATCTAGCACTAGCATCTTTTATGCTTTCCTGGAAGGAACATTAGCTGCGTTCGTTTTCGTCGTTCGGTTTGCCGTTCCAACCGTCGTTTTACTATAAGAGTTTTCTTTATGGCAGTGTTTATCGTTCCCGAACCTGGAACTGATGCCTCAAAAGCTAAAAGTACTCGACCGGTCGAGTATGCTGCCACACAGGAGCTAATAATACTCGACCAGTCGAGTAATAAGGGTTATAGGAGCTATTAGTACTCGACCAGTCGAGGAATCGAACCTCCAGTCGCTATCAGTACTAGACTGGTCGAGTACTTGTGCCTTGGGAAGCTAAAAGTACCTAACCGTATGGAACTTGGAGTCAGGAAGGACAGGTCGAGTAATTACTACCATAGGAGCTATCTTTCCTAGACCATTCAAATGAAATCCGGAAAGTAACCAACCCACAGGGACTAATTGTACCCGACCATTTAATTGGTTAAGTAGGTCGAGTATTCACGGCAATGAGAGCTATTAGTACTCGATCTAAAAAGAAGGATAGATGGGTCGAATACTTGACGTCAAAGGAGCTAATCGTACTCGACCTAACATTACCAATAAGAGGTCAAGTATTCGGGGTGATGACTGCTAAAAATGCTCGACCTGTCGAAGGATGCCATACCAATTATTTGTAACCAACCTCTTATAATGATGGGGGGTCGAGTATTGGAGGGGTTGGTAGTTATTAGTACTTGTCAAGTATTTGACGTCTCAGCAGTTATTCGTACTTGACCTAGTATAATAATTGGGGGTAGAGTGTTGATGGATGTGCTAGCTATTAATACTCGACCTAATAAATCATGGCGTGTAAAGTGCATTCACCCTACAATTCGAAAGTGATTTCGGCGAGTCAGCGAGAAGTTGTATTGTTCTTGTGCTCGGTGGATTCTCGTTTTGCTCGAGTAAATAAGGTCAAGTACATATAGCTGGTGGGACGTCAAATACTCGACTCGACCTATCAATGCCTCATTTATTAGGTTGAGTACTAATATCTAGCCCCACCTTAAATACTCTGCCAAGTTGAGTGCGAATAGTGGCTAGGGAGTCAATTACTCGACCAACCAATCCTTCTTTAACAGCTCGAGTATTTAGCCGTCACCACCATGAATACTTGACCTCTTATTGGTAATTTTAGGTCGAGTATGAACATCGGTCAGCGCGTCGAGTGCTCGACCTATTGATGGCTATTGATCCTCCTTCAACAGGTGGGGTATTTTCAGCCGTCAGCGCCCTGAATACTTGACCTCTTAAATTAGGTCGAGTACGAACAGCTACTAGGGCGTCAAGTACTCGACCTACCAATCCTCCTTTAACAGGTATAGTATTTTTAGCCGTCAGCGCCCTGAATACTTGACCTCTTAGGGTAATCTTAGGTCGAGTAGGAACAGCTGCCAGGGAGTCAAAGACCTACCAATCCTCCTTTAACGGGTAGAGTATTTTTAGCCGTCAGCGCCCTGAATACTTGACCTCTTATTAGTAATCTTAGGTCGAGTACGAACAACTCCTGGGAAGTCAAACACTCGACCCATCTATCTTTCTTTTTAGATCGACTACTAATAGCTGCCATTGCCGTGAACAGTCGACCTACTTAGCCAATTACATAGTCGAGTACTCTTAGTCCCTGGGGGGTTGGTTACTCGACCTTACAACTTTCCGGATTTCATTTGCATGGTCGAGGAAAGATAGCTCCTATGGTATTAATTACTCGACCTGTTCCTTCCTGACTCCAAGTTCCATACCGTCAGGTACTTTTAGCTTCCCAAAACACAAGTACTCGACCAGTCTAGTACTGATAGCGACTGGAGGTTCGATTCCTCGACTGGTCGAGTACTAATAGCTCCTATAACCCTTATTACTCGACTGGTCGAGTATTATTAGCTCCTGTGTGGCAGCATACTCGACCGGTCGAGTACTTTTAGCTTTTGAGGCATCAGTTCCAGGTTCGGGAACGATAAACACTGCCATAAAGAAAACTCTTATAGTAAAACGACGGTTGGAACGGCAAACCGAACGACGAAAACGAACGCAGCTAATGTTCCTTCCAGGAAAGCATAAAAGATGCTAGTGCTAGATGATGGCAAGGGTCTCAGTCTTCGTCTGGTCCAGAGCAAAATAACACTAGGGAATAGCGACCAGGCTTCAAAAAAGTGACACACACTCGAATAGCAGCGACACTAGCACCACTAATGATAGAGGACATCCCTGCTGAAACTCAATCAGTCGTGCACCAGCGCTGGCTCTAATAACTTAAAATCCTGAACACAGGAACAAAAAAGATACAAATTCCCCTGTTTCTTCGATGCATGCAGACCGGATCTTAGCTTTCCTAGAAATTTCTAAACCCGAAAGTTTGTCTCGCTTTAAATACCACAAGCGTAGTAGGCGGCGCTACAATTATGGCCCGATTTGAAGAATAGAAAGCACTTGGCGCTACTCCCTAGTGTTATTTTGCTCTGGTCTGACCGTTGACACGAACAGTCGAGTAAGAGTCGCAACTCTTAAAATAATTTAACTGTAATCCTTAACGGTTAAAACCGACGGTTGACCCAAACTCAACGGAATCCAAACCTAGCATCTAGGAATGCAAAGCCACTGGGATGCTGAGCTTTGGTACTCTCATGTGCTCAACGTCTTACAGCAGAGTTTTATTAGCGGACTGCAGACTGACGATGTTGTGAAGTATGCTACTGAGTTCTTCAGCCCTCAAGCCATTGGAGAATGAGGGAAAATGTTGTGGCAGAAGATATATCCTGGTGTTCTGGCACCTCGGCGCACTGGACCCAATGCACCCATAAATAGCTTGACTGATCTGCTGTCTGCCATCGAGGATTGTGACAGTACATACTCTATTCTTCAACAGTTCGTCATCAACAAGAAAGCCTGGGAGAGCATCACTCGCTCTGGCAAGTGCAATCCAGAGGTACCTTCCATCCTCTTTTTTATAGACTGGATGTTTCACTATACAAAACTGTTTTCTGCCTGCAAATGGAAAGGTATTTTCCGTCTTTTCAGTCTGCCCTGACCGTTCCTTGTCACCCAGGTTAAAACAAGATGAAGTTTTCCCCATTACAGTCTCTGCCATCCAGGATGCATTGAAAACCACGAAGAACAAGAGGAATCAGACAGAGCTGGAATTTCCCATGAGCACTTTAAGTATAATTTACCAGCTCTCAATAACCACCTTCAGTTTTTATTCCGGCCAGATGATCCTGTCAACATCCGCCTTACCGGAATGTCCGGAAAGTTTTCTTCTGGGTACGATTACCCCGTCTTAAAAAGAGGCAAAGATGCAATCATTGCAGCTCTTACAGGCCAATTACCGTCTCATGCATCCTCAGCAAAATTTTCGAATACACGGACCACAAATTACTTGTAAATGTGACTCTGGAAGCCTACAATATGGTTTCAGAAAACACACCAGACGCTTGCACGCCCATAAGTCATTGATTCAGATTCTAAAGCAAGCATCAGCAAAGGGAGAGACGGTTCATCTTTACGCAACTGATATCGCTAGAACGATTGACAACGTTAAGTCTAGGCTCTACTCTCTTTGATGGAAAACGGCGTAAATAGGTCGATCATATTAGCCTTGAGATCGTGGTACCCCAAATGCAAGCTGGTAGTCAAATGGCAAGACAGGTTAAGTGACCTTGTACAGTGAAAAAGGGAGTTCCACAGGGCAGGGTCCTATCGCCACAGATTTTAAATGTGCGATTTCTCAATGCCTAAGAAAGCTTACGCCAACTTTTAACTTCCGGGCCATCGATATCAGCTACCTGGCCTATGCCGATGATATCCTCCTTACTGGCCGATCCAGTAAGGGCCTTGAAACAAACGTTGCTGTCCTGAACTAATCCCTAGGCGAGATTGGCCTTTCCAACAACGCGAGTAAATGTCAGTGCGTTTGCTTAAACGCTCCTGCTGCTCCTCAGAAACCGTCTCTGAATGTTGGAAGGAGTGTTCGCGTAACAGAGGAAGAAATTCGATGGCTTGGGATAAAGATTGCGCAAACCATGCGGAAGATTTGCGAGGAAGCCGTCAAATCAGCCGCTAATGGAATTAGAATTGGTTACTGCCAAACTGTACCGAACCGTTCGAGGTATAGCAAAAGGACCTTCGACGCATACGCTCGAAATACTTCAAATATTTGAGAGTTGTGCTCTACTTAGGCGGCGCAGGCGGAACCGCTACCTGATCCGCCGTTTGTTAATTTCCGACCCGTCGTTGACGCTTGAAAACCTCTCGTCTAATTTGTGTTCTCCGATTGGAAACTTACCTGTCCGCGACTCCATCAATGTGATTCTAAATTAAGTGAGTAACCTTTATGGAAACTATTTTTGAGTGTTTTGTGATTGTTTTATATTTCTGTCCTTTTCTACTGTACTTTTGGATATTTTGGAAAGATTCGTTGAACTCCTACCTGGGACCAAAAAGGATGGTTTTCACTTGTCACTCATAGCATACAGTGTGTGAAGTCGGTTAAGAGAGGACTGCCCTACGGCATAGAAAACAAGGAACAAAACCCTAGTGTTGATCCACAACTCTACACCCTTTACTACAACGCCGCAAATACTTACGATGGTCTTCGCTCGCCTCTTGATTTACTTTTGTACTTCTTCCCGCCCTGAACACAGCAAAACTCCAGCTTGTAGTAAATGAGGCCAGGATTGCACCGAAGAGCTTTCTTTTCTGTTTTCTTATCCTGAACGGCTTTTTCCATCTTCTGAGAATCCTTTGTGAAGAGCTTTATTCCTTGCTCTCTGCAATACATGCCTATTGCCGTTTGCATTTCTTGGTGTGACTTGAATTTTGAGCCAAGGGCGATAGTCAGGCCTGTAAGAAAGACACCAATAAAATACAACCGAATCTACAAGCCTCATTCCTTTTCCTTATTCCTTACCCAAAGTCCTCCATTGTCTCATTTTCAACACTTATGGCAGAGAGATAGTAAAATATGGATTCATAAGGTGGTGAGCAGAAAAAATAATGGCTTCACTTTCTACTCAACCAGAGTAAAATAACACTAGGGAGTAGCACCGAGACCTATGCTTTCCGTGTATCGGAAACGGGCCTCAGTCGTAGCGCCACCCACTACGCTCTCGACATTCAAAGTGAGACGAACTTACGGGCTTTAGAAAGTTCTAGTGCAGCTAAAATGCGGCCTGCATACATCGAGGAAACAGGGGAGGTTGTATCTTTTTTTTGCTGTGTATGAAAGATGGAGTTATCGCAGCCAGCACTGGTGCACGACTGATTGATTTTCAGTAATGATGTTCTCTATCGCTAGTGGTGCTAGTGTCGCTGCTATTCGAGTGTGTGTTACTTTTTTCAAGTCTTAGCGCTACTCTCTAGTTTGCTCTATACTTAACAGACAGTGCAACTTGTTGATCTGTTTCACTGTAGGCTGTAGGCCTACCCGCGGACAAGCGAGAAAAGACAAAGAGTTGTCAACTGATATCGTCTTACCCGGCGACTAGTACTCAACGTTATATCAAGTCATTCGTTCCGTACTTTACTGATTATTTTAACCAAGCAACGCTAAATGAAGAATTCTGATATATTTTATTTTAATCTTTATGTATTTTCGTAGTTACACACATTTGCGTTGAAATATTTAGTGTGGTATGATTTATGTATTGACTCGTGTGTTTGACGTACCTGCGCTAGCTAACGCTATTTTGGTAAAATAAAGCATTCATTCATTCATTCATTCAAGTGCTGATAACGAAACATGGGGGGAAAATAATGCTAACACAGAATCAGGTTTTCCCGGCCGGATTTTCTGCACTTCCATTGACAAGTTTGAAAACATTTCAACTTTTCCGTATGGAAGCGACAATGGGGCCTAAAATCCGGGCAGGAATTCCAGTTACGGCATATACAACAACTAATCCTCTCCGATGCGCTGAACTGGAATAGGGCGAATACAAGAGGACAGATAAACACAGTGAACTGGCACGAAGGGTAATAATTCCGCTAGGAGACACCACATTCGTGCGCGAACGTGGATCCTCGTTAAAAGATCGGCACAAAGTTGAATCGGTAAAGGTTAGGTTGAATCGATCAGCAAAGACATTCTAAATTTCTGGTAACATGATAGACTCATGCAAGGCAGACGTTCTTTGAACGAAACGCTGAACATTTTCCTATCTTCTCTCAGCGATTTCTTCGCGCAGGCAAGACGTCTGTCTGTTCTATGCGGACTGAAGACTAGGCTAGAGAGAGAGGTTTTGATACTCTGATGACGTAATACGTCAGCGTCATTAGCTACTGAATCTTCGGCTAGCAAAGATAGATCGAGAACAGGGTTTAGCTGGTCCTGAAATAAAATGATAAAAAAGCCTTCTGCGTTACTTTTCACTTGTGCACCGTTGCCAATTTTCTACTCATCAAGTTCTGGATTTATTTTTCTACGTCTGTGGATAAGTGCTGGGGATTTACATAAACTAGTCCGCTTGGAAGCGGCGAACTGGAATATGGCTGATCCCCTGCCTCACTATGCTATTCCCTATTTTTCTGATACTAATATCCAAAATTCGTCATGATGTAGTACGTTTTCAGGCTTTAGATGGGAGGAGATCTTACCATGTGACTTCTTGGTTGACTTTCTCTTTCTATTTACAAATTTGAACCAATATCACGTAAATGAGGTGGAAAATACTCTATATGACTAAGTCCAAAAACGCCAGTGATCCTCGGGAAGAACGAGAAAATGTAGCACTAACGACTCAAACTCAACAACTCAATCATGTGTTAACCAATCACGGGGATGTTTGGGAGTAGCTGTGATACCGCTTCCGGCTCTTCCGCTGGGTACAGGGCGATCTTGCGTCGGCAAGAAGAGTTAGACATCAAGAGTATTCTTGACAGTGCGGTACCCGCCATCTGACGGACTTTCTTTCCGCGATTTTAGGGTAAGTCGCGGTCGTCAAGGACAGGATTATTTGCTTGACACAAGAGCTGAAAATATTCTCCTACTGGAATATCTGTTCTTGATAGAACAAACGGCCCAACCATTTTGTTCATGACAGCATTGCACAACCTTTCCTTTACCAGAGCCATCTTGTTCCCTGTTTATTTAGGGTCGATATTGTCCAGCTTTACGTTCTGACGGAATATTTATTTAAATCAAATACCGGCTGATTATGAACATAATACAAACAAAGTAAACACAAGTGGGTATCAAGTTAGTATCAAATAAGATAATTGTATCCATAGTAGGGCAAGGGCACTACCCACTTTTCGCAGTATCTGCGCGTCACTTAGCGAAAAGCGGGGTAGCTAACAAGGGGATGACGATTGCCGAGAAATCACACCAGAGGAAGTTCTTCCAGGATAATCGTTAACAACACATAATGGGCCCTCGATAATAGCCAAAAGCTAATCGTCCTCCGTGTCGTACTCATACGACTCCGCAATAACAGACTGGATTGGGTTGTTCTCTACCCGCTCAACGACCCCCAGTTCGTGGTTGTGCACTCCGTTTGCTGACACAACTTCGAGGTACTGCCCACACTGAGAAATCCTCGCCTTTACACACCATGGACAGTCCACTCTAATTGTCCTGAAATAAAAATACCCATACACAAAAAAAGAAAATGCGGTAGGAGAAAACTGATTTTTTTTTTTTTTTTACAAAGCCTCCTAAGGTTTGTCAAAATGATGAACGCATTTAATAGGCTGGTCCCTCTTAATCCACCCTTTCCCGACTCATTGCCCCTGACGGGCTTACGTACAACTGTAAACGCTCATCAGAGTTGACGCGTAAAACTTGTCACCAGAACGATTGAAAACTCGAGAATTGACAAAGTTCAGCCTAGATGATTGGAAAAAAAGCTAAACAAAAGAAAACTACGGCACGCACTAGGCTAGTAACAATCAATATAACAATAATCGTAAGTGGACAGAAACTCGAGCTTTGGCAGAGTTTCAGGTGTTAATTCGGAGTATAGTTTCCTATCGAAATTAATCTGCTCAACTGGGAAGTTACACGCGGAAAAATTACCTATAGAGACTGAGGTGTTTAGTCGGATATTATAAGTCAAGAGTACTGTCAACAACAATACAACAGTATTCCCGAGCGAAGCGAGGGTGATAGCGTGGGCGTGGCGAGGTCATGAAGCTCAAATTTAAGCAGCCATGTAAAGGTGTGTATTGCACTGTCTGTATCACCAACACATTTTATGTTCTCGCAAAAGTTTATGAGAAAAGTTTGGAAACTTGTAGTAAAAAATTAAACAACGGTTTCTGTCCAAAAATCACCTAATACGGAATAATTCACTTACGAAACATTTCTGGCTCCAGTCCCTTTGCTCAAGTACTTCCTTCCCCCCTGAACACAAGCGAAGTCGATAAAGTAATATACGAGATTTTGGGCGGCTTTTAGGGCTTTTCTTTTGGTTCGATCACTCTTAGCAGCAGCGGCTAATGTTCTGCTGTCACGTTTGAAGTAACGAAAGCCGCACTCGTTCGAAAAGGTAGCAACGGCATTTTCTAACTCGTCGTAGGAGGTGTATCGTGTACCCCGGTCCATAAACGAAAGATCTAGAATCAAAGCCTGCTTTCAAGAAGTATAAATATTCCTTCAAGTAGTATAAAATACAATTTCTGACACGGCCAAGTTTCTGAATACTCTTGATGACAAACTCTTCTGGCCGATGAAGGATGGCCGGGTGCTCGAAGAACCAGAAAAGTCACGACAGCTAACGTTGTTGACTGGTTTACAAAGGATTTGAATCAATTTAGAGGGTTCGTTTCGGTGAATCTGCTTTTACGCTTTGACCTTTATGTGTAGCAGTAGCACATATGAGTTATCCGACAATCCCATGAGATCGCAAGTTCTAAATATCTAGACGGCAGACAAATGGAATCACGCGATTACATTATGTTCGCCCTCTTACAGGAGATCTGAAGGTACTACTGTTGGTCTCTTATCCTTGCCCCTTGGTTACAACTTCCCACAAAATGTCTTCAGTAAAACGAAGAACACGAAACTGTAACCGTGTAGTTCTCACTGATGTTGGCACATGCATATTATTATATGCAATAACCGAGGACTATGCATGACGGCGGTTCCGCTACCCCCCCCCCCCCCAGTCAGAAGTCCGTCCCTTATCGGACACGTCTAGCAGTGCTGAAAAGGTTTTGGAAATTCAAATATTATGGAAAGGATATATACAGGCGTGCGGAGAGCGTGCCACCGCCGTCACGAGTTTACATTTAACTCTAACTCGCATGTCAAAACTGCACTTTTTTACGTTCCTATATATTTGCATCCGGGGTGGGGGGGTGGGGTACCGTTTTCTTGCCTAGACCCGAACGACGGAGGAAACAAAAACAGCTCAGCAGTGAAAACTCCTAAGATGATAATCGAACTTAATAGCACACACTGCTCACTAAATCCGAATCACAGTTTCTTTGAAACTCCCACTCGATGCTTTCGAAATTTGTGCTGCCTCAGAGCATTCTGGGTGTAACACTTATGTCCGCAGATGCTGCATTCCCTAATTACGGGGTCAATACACAAGACATCGCTATGACAAACATAATAGTGGTCGTAGAGGTCAGTTCTTCCAGAAAACCGCTTCAAACAGTACAGACAAGAAGACCCCTTGCTCAGTGACATGATCTGCTGGCCCGTCAGCCGGCCTGAGTTCAACTTTGCTTCCCGTTCCGAATCGCTCTCCGTCAAACTCCGTCCGAGGCCAAAACCTAGAACGGAAACGACTTTTTTACAACTCATTCACTGACCACGGGTATTCTTGCCTGTTTTTTTTTGTTTTTTTTTTGTACAACTGGATATCAATGGATTTGAAACCCCATCTACAATACAGGACTCTTTTGGCCGGACTCGAATCTTTGGTTTGGGTTCAGATTCCAATCAAGGGATCCGCTCCGTAAATTGACTTTTTTCGAAATGCTAGCTTCTTCTATAATACTGTTGCGAAACATTCGTGGGAATCTGGTATAGTTGCCAAGTCGAAATCATTTTGACGCCTTCATTCGTTAGCGAGAAGGCTTGTAAGAACGGTCAGCTTGTAAGACCGGTCAGGGGAGGGCGATCAAGGCTGGGAGTCCTGCCCGGATTTCCAACACCATCAGTATGGAAAAGCCAAGATTGTATCAGCTTTTCGGGCTAGGATTGATGAAAATAGACAAAATACTCGCGGGAAAACCTGGTTGAATTTCCGCAAGACAGCTGCGGTAAACCTGAAGGTTGTGGTATCAAATCAACAAACAAATTTCTGAGGGACCATGCGGGCGACAGGGAGTCCCCAGAGTCAACATCACCATTTTCAACAGAATAACTACACTGAATCCGGAAGGAAGCTTCTCATGCTTAGTCCGAACTGAACCGCCTTCCACATGATAACGATACTAGGTCTTTCCTTGTACAGTCGGTGTCTGATCGGCGTCAGTGGGGCACAGCGACCAAGGTTCGTCCAGGCGCTTCTTTGTTCAAGTATTTAGCATGTGGAAATGGACACAGATGACACAACCATGCAGCTGTTTGACAACACTCAGATACCGCTTGTCTTTAGAGTTTGGACGGTCAGTCAGGAAGCGCAATCTAATGCTGAGTAAAAGCCATCCATGGAATTGTTCAGCTTACCCCAAGGCCGATCGGTCAACGGTAGAAAGAAGAGGATATAATTATGAAGGGGCATTTTGGTTCACATCAACAGACGAGCCATATGTTAACTTTACCAAGCCAAATGTTTGTTTCCCAAACCAAATGTTACCTTTCCAAAACAAATGTTTCTTTCCGAGACTTAATATTTATTTTCTATACCATATCTTCATTTGCCATAATATATACTCGTTTCCCAAACCCTTTTTTCGTCTTGCAAACCTTATGTTTATTTCTCAAATTCTCTGTTTGTTTCCCACGTTATGATAACCACGCAGATCTTGGACTCGGTCAAAATCAGGATCTGCAAGTTTTCGCTCCTAACATTGCGTCTCGGAGACTCCGAACATAAGTTGCGTTTTTTTTAATGTAGTTTCGGCGTAGTTTCACTTAAAAGCCGTTTTATTTGTCCATTCCACTTGCTCTAGTTTCAAACCTGAAACTATGGAGCTCAAACTACAAACTACCTCGCAGACGTAGTTTGGTGTAGTTTGACTTTTCGGAAACAAGAACTCAATAAAACGCAAGTAAGACAAAACAAGAGCCAAACTACAAACTTTGATGAAACAGAAGTGAATACAAGAAAACGCAACTATAATGTCTCGCAGATTGAACATATCGTTTGGGAAACTTTTAAAACAGCTGACTTCGTATCGGCCGATAGTGCCCATGTTTCACCAGTATCGACGTATCGATAATATCGATGCAGGCTGGTGGAAGAATTGGTTGTTTAAGTAGAAGAAGCGGATGACAAATCAAGAAGTGCCTGGCTGTTGATTTTAGTTTTAAAGGCAAGTTGTGTAACGGATGATCGTAACACTTGTATGTAATGATCCGCAAGTCACAACTCCCTCGGTATACGTCACCACGATTAAGCTTTTGATGACGAGTGCAGAACTATGGCTTCGCGTAAGTGCAAGATTGCTAAATGTTCCTACACAATTAAGGTAAGCAATCTTGGGTTCACGTGAGTGCATGATTGCTAAATGTTTACACACAATTAAGGTAAGCCCAACCGGGATCAAGGAAAGTTATATAAACTGGGAGTTGGGACTCGCGGAGTTAGTTCTAGTTCTAGTTGTAGTTTTAGTCTTCAGTTCTGGTTTGGAGTTTTAGTTCTTCGTCAGTGTTGTAACTTCGTCGTTAGTCTTCGTCTCCAGTATTCAATGTTCGTGACGTTTGAGTCTCAGATTTAAAGTACAACTTAAGAGTGGTATCGATGTAAGTAAAGGATTGTTAAGCCGTATCAGCATCTTGGGAGTTGAAGTAACGCCGTTTAAGGTAAAATAAACATTCATTTATAAATCAACCTGTGTTGTATGTAGCTCTACCACCGAAGGTAAAGAACCGCCTCACACCACCCGCGCTACCCTTTTATACCCGTATACCCTCTAAATTATCGAACTACCGCTAAAGTTGTATGCTAGATACTGATGACCTATTATCTGTCTCTCTTTAGATCAGTCATTTTGAGACCAATTAAGAGACTATTTTCCGTTTTAATTTTGTTACAGAGAGACTGACAAAACAGTAACTGATGAGACACATTGAGAAAGGTGTTCAAATAAGCTGCAAATAAGCACACCTCTACCGACTATATCAGCAATTATATGTGCTAGTTTAGTGCACCTTATTTTAGGGCATCTACTCTACTAAGTTAGGTGCAGCTCGTGCAGCACAATTCCCTTAATAAGGATGTTTTATCATCCAAACTTTTTGAGGTTACGTCGTTATAGGGCCCCTAAGTTTTGTACGAAAATCAATGACTAGGCCTCAAATCGAAAGAGCCACCTGAATTGGTCTAGAAACGATTGATCTAAAGAGAGACAGATAACAGGTCATCAATTTCTAGAATACAACTTGCCTTTAAAACTAAAATAAACAGCCAGGCACTTCTTGACTTTTCATCCGCTTCTTCTACTTAAATTTATTTTTTTATTTCTTCCACCAGCCTGCATCGATCCGTCGATACTGGTGAAAACATGGGCACTATCGCCCGATACGAAGTCAGCTGTTTCAAAAGTTTCCCAAACGATATATTCAACCTGCGAGACGTTATGTTCGGAGTCTCCGAGACGCAATGTTAGGAGCGAAAACTTGCACATCCTGATCATAACGCGGGAAACAAACAGAGGATTTGAGAAACAAACATAAGATTTGCAAGAGGAACAAACAGATTGGAAAACGAATATATATTCTGGCAAACGAACAAATGGTATAGAAAATGAATATTAAGTCTGGGAAAGAAACATTTATTTCGGAAGGGAACATATGGTTTGTCTGTTGATGTGAACCAAAATGCCCCTTCATCTATAATCACCAACAACGCCTCGCTATGAAAACTAGCAAAGCCTAATCTGGAATTACCAGAGTAGAAGGGAGAATCGCAGCAAGACACCCTGGAAGAAAGACTGGAAGAGGAACACCGAGAATGCGCTGCGTAGACGAGATGTTTTGGCTGCGAATATACACATCACTGAAGCACACTCGAAGGACGTACTCGCTAGCGAAGACACGAGGAACGTCAACAGAAGCTTAGTCGATACCTGATGCACCATGGATGACTCCCCGATGACAACTGTCGAAAACTATTTGTGTGAAACTGTACGCTTTAGTAGCATGCGGCGTTAACTAATGCCACTGCGTGCTACTAAATCAAGGATGGATGCTACTGGATACTATTGCTCAAGATGAACCGCGCCTGAGGCACAGTTAAATGAAGAGTTTCGAACTAATAAATATGATTACAAACAACTTAACCATAAAACTGTTTCATACAACTACACAGGCTACGCATTTTTCATCGTGTCTCGAGGATCTAATTAAGAATACCAAGCGGAGTCCTAACCCCACCCCTTGAATCCCCAGCAGTTAACCGCATGTCATCCTGAATTCTCCTCCGTTTTATGTGATCAATCCCGGTGGCTAGGACACATATCACCTTACCGAAAACAGCGAGCCCGCATAATTTTCTTCCTTAAAGCACAAGTAAAAGTATGTACAGTTTATAAGTACGTAATTTATTTGTAACCCGCCATTTCGAAAAAGCGGAGTAAATGAAAGAAAATAAATAAACACATAAAGACACAGAAAAAGACACTAATTTTCAATGTTCGACCAGGAAGCAGTGGATAATGGCCGTCGAGGTTGTTATTCTGATATGAAGCGAGATGGAGGTATGTTAACTATTATACCTTTTTCGAACAGAATATTTTTATAGGTAGTACTTATTCTCCTTTTGTTGCACTTTTTTACTAATGGGGTAGGGATTTCATATTCCAATATTTTAACATAACTGACTGCTCTGAAACTCTACCGGGTTTTGAAAAGATTACAAACCCGTATTATACCGGTTGTTTTTAACCTTATTCGACGCCCTGGCTTCGATTAGAAACACAGGCAAACTTGTATAACCGGTATTTCAGAGCTCCTCGGAAACGTTATTGGGAGCCTAACCCGCCTCGAAAGAGCCAAATACGGCAAATGCAGGACACCAGTATACGGCCGTTTGGGTGGATAGAACATACATAGCAAAAGTGTCGGAAAGGATAAAGGATGAAACGATCAGAGGCGTAGGGTGAATCGGTGATATAGGTACGACGAGTTGTTTAATTAAAAACAAAAGGCACGCAGAAACTGCAATAAAAAGCTCCAACCATAATATGTACTCATTCTCCATTCTTTAAGGTTCAGCACTTTGTTTCCTCCAGTAGGGTACTATGGCTCCACGCCAAACAGTAACAATTCACGGCAAACACTACTATGCGATGGCTGGGCAAAGCATGATGACCGACGATTGGTCGAATATTCCAAATTAACAGCCATACACGCATGAGAGCGGGACAAATTCTTTGGGGAACGTCGACAGAGCCATGCTGCTACGTCATTGGCCTTCGGCCAAATAATGTAAAATATGAAGAAAACATCAGTGCCATCTTCGTCGACGGACAATCAGCCACGTTTGCACGTCGCGACAGCCAAGGAATCACTGACAATTTGGGTAGGAAGATAACTCGATAACACTCAGTGTTGCAGATATTACCTTAGGAATGAAAACCTACCCTATTGCATCGTTCTTTGCACTAATCAGAGCAATCACCAGCCAGCATGGCAGAATCTTTCTTAACCCGTCGCCCAAACCCCACAGCACTGTGATCTGCCCAATTGTTTGTAGGGGATTCCATCACCGCGCGACATGTTAGCCAATCAGAAGGCCCTGTTACCGCGTTCTCCCGACTCGAAGCTGCACAAAACACAAATTTTTAATCAGCCCGAAAAAAAATCGCAAAAGAAAATAGAGAAAACAACTGTACATTGTACGAGAGTTCGACATTGGATGAGGAAACCTTCTTGCCGAAGATTTAGAATAAGCCTGCTAAGGTCTTCACACTGTCAGAAGTTTCATAACAAATAACACTTAAGATGTTAGCTGTTACGATTTTCCAAAACGTTACGCATTGATCGTTCTGCACACAAGACGAGCCGAAACACCACCGGAAAAACATCTGCTGACTTTTTCTTTATAATCATGATACCGGAAAAGTCACCGGATGCTTTTTCGGCTCTTCTTAGCAATGCTTCTTATGCATAACGAGCAATGCAAAATGTATGCAAAACCATAACATATAACATCCCAAGTGTTATCTGTCAAAACTGCACATCCTTATGTTATCAGTTATGAAACTTCTGACAGTACAGCTACTCAATTCGAATTAAAACAGACGGGGAACGTCACTTCAGCACATGAGCAATCTGCTACTTTTCCAGCCGATCAATTCCGACCGGTTAGGGGGGTAGTGGTTATGTTCAGCAAAGTTCAACGTGAAGCAAGAGCCATCTTCTCTTGTCTTGCCTCTGACCTTACAAAGGCCTTGGCTTCGGCTCGCCTTGCACCTCCAATATAGGCGTCCTCCGGCTACTTTCTCGCGGATAAAAATGAAACCATCCACCAAAGCAAGCGAGTATCTGCGGTTGGACTTTGAAAAGTACGTAGCTACGGCCGTTCCGCTCCTACCGCCACCTGCAAAACAGCAACTTAGTGTCCAGAAGCCTACAGGGGCGGTGGAGGGAATACGACGAGCTAAATAAAAAAAAAAAAAATCGTATGAAGAGGCTCTCATTAAACTTGACATTCCTAAATTAACTGAACGTAGAAATACTCTTTCAAACAAATTTGAAGCTAAGATAATGTGTTGTCCCCAGATGGCCCATCTATTCCCCCCTCCCCTCCCGTCTTCCCTGCGTCGGTCCGAGAGGAATACTGGCAATCAGTTTTCTCCATATCCTGCTAATTCTTCTGCCCAATTTTTACGTAGTTTCATCCCATCATTTATTTCTGGCCATATCTTGTAAGTGTACTAGTTAATTTGTTTCGTGTCTGTGTATTTTGTAAATTTGTCTTCCTCTTCTAGGTTTACCTATTTGGATTAAAGTTGATTGATTGATTGAAATTACTATACCTGAATTTACAGGAGTTGTTACCAGCCACAAATTACGTAATGTCGAAATCGACCGCAAAATTATTCGGCTAACACTCAAAATGCCCACGACCAGAATGCTTTATGGAATTATATGCTTACAAAATCCTCACCTTTCGCCATTGTTTCGTTTTGTACCTACGAATTTTTGCACTTTTAGGCCGTGCCGAATTTTGCCCGTCACGCAACGCAAACTTCGGAATCTTCAACGTCCGCTGACCACTCTTTCACACATAAGAATATGAGAAGCTTGAAAGTGTTGTTTTCCATTTTGGAGGAGATGGTAGACCATCAGACCTATCTTCTATTTTGGACATCTGTATTGCTTAGTCTTACACTTTTATCCACGGCACATTCAGATTTCAAATGTTTTGCGCCCAGCCGCCACGTCGGAGAGCAGGAAGGCTGGATAGAGTCGGTCTAGCGCTAACGAGAAAGATACTAATTTCACGTGTAAAGCAATGGTATATTCTATAACGATATTTTTATGTCGTTTCATCGTGAAAAGATCATTTCTGTCAAAAGCGCTTTAAAATCTATTCTGGGCTTGTCAATTTGGTTGCTTTCGGATCAAAGTACTGAATTTTTCCACACCGTACTGAGTTCCGGGTACAACCGGCGACTTGAACGGGTCGTTTCTGGACACCGCAAATGCTACAATTTGAATTCTAAGCAGATTTCAGGGTTGTAATAAAATGTTCTCCAAAATCACTTGCTAGTGCTACCGTCAACTCGGGTACTGTCTGAAAAGCTTCCGTGATTCGGGAAAACCGTCAACATATGCTTATACTAGAGTATCTCATTAAAAGCAAGCAGTTTGCTGAAGGAAGTATAATCGTTTGGTCTATTACATTGTCAGAGGTTTCATAACAGATAACACCACGATGAGCAGTTTCAACAGACAGCACTTGGACGACTCCAAGACAAAAAGCGCAATAATTCAAATCTTGTACAGCGCTGGCCGGATCGTATTGGAATTTTTTCTAGAGATGCGTTTGGGCTTAACTGGTTAAAAAATATTCCAGAAGAAGGGTTAATTGGAGACATTTGTTTATTTCTAAAATTGTTCGGTACTGAAATATGGACAGATGCAAAATGGAGCAAAAATCATGGCTTGGAAACACTATTTCGTATTTGGATTGGGTTTTCTGCAGGCAATGTTAAAGGAAGTCATACAGATAGGGATGATACTTGGTACTCTTCATTCAGGTGTCCTTTAATCAGTGACACTGAAGAAGAATTTGCTCTTTCAACGTGTTTCAGCCTCAATACTGATAAACGCTTTTTTGTTCATTTTTAATATACACAAATCTTTCTGAAGGGAGACAAAAACAAGAAAATAGACGGATGACAAGAAACCCTCCAGCAGTAAAGGAACAAGGCCTCCCTCAATTGTACCGTGTTCTTCTAGCCTGCGCTAACTGAAAATTTTTGAAAACTGAGTTAACTATACCATTGGAAAGAACATAGCTGATTTGGTATTCTGTTAAAATTGTGCTAAGTGTTAGATGACGACATGAGCACCATCTAACAGGTAGATTAGTTTTAACTTCCTGAGTTCCTACTTTCTTCATACAGATGGCATACACAAAACTGGGCCCAAAAATTATGAAAATGTAGTTAGTACAGTTTTGAACAACACGGTACAATTAGAAGGTCACCAACAACACAGATCTTCACCCCAAGCCTGACACACAAGCACAGACAGCCACACGTGTTGGTCAGACAGGATCACCAGCAGAGGATTGCTCCACACGAGGATCTCTGATCGAGTCAGAGTGCATAAATAATCATAATTCACTTAGTCACCGTGTGATTCTTGTTTATGAGAATAAACACGAACAGAATCGCAATCATCATTTCTTTTCCCTACTGAATGTTTGAGTGAATCCAAGAACAAATAATCAGACAGAACCTTTTTAACGGTTCCATGCGTCGACTATGGATGCCCCGACAAAACTGAGAAGAGCTAGAGGTACTTGCTCTAGCTTTGAGTTGACACTCGTCTACTTCCGTCTTGGCCGTTGCTCATAGCAGAAAAATAAGTGCAGGAGGCACGCTGACCCGCTCTGGAGCGCGTCCAGAGAACCAAGCGGCTTTGACTTTGAAAGTTTCTTCTACGCGGCTTCATAGCGATATAGCTATTTGTACAGATAAAGGAACGTGATGTGCCGCGTAGCTCCTAACCGCCAGTCGTTTGCATCGGGCAGGGCACGGGGAAATATTCGACGATAGGGAGGCGGAGATTCTATCTGATTATTATTTCTTGGTGGACAGTAGTCAGACAATTCCGTCGAATCGCAGTGTCGTAATCCGTAAAAGAAATCACTGAATCATGATTATTCGCGTATCCTTTTGAATCATTGGCAATTTCTCCTCGAAATGCGAAATCCCCTTTAAAGTTATTCACGCTGAATCGAATCTTTCTACTGGACAACTGAATCCTAATCGAAATCGAATGGAGGCTTAAAGCGGACGACTGAACGATGAATTATGAAAAGCAAGATTCCCTAGACTGAGCCGTAAAACGAAATTTTCAGAAATATAGGCCAACAAAAAAGATGAGGGACTTCGAGAGGTGGTGATGAAAGGGTGATGAACACGAGCGAATTACTGACAGTCCTTAGGCCTTTTTCCGGGCAGAGTCAGTAAAACCAGATAGAACAGTTGACCATTACAGTTCAACGTTAAAGGCCTAAGTGTTCGTAGCTCAGTTGTGGCTCGACAAGAGTGTTTCGCGATCAACAAGATTTTGTGTTTCGCTTTGTGGCTCAAATTCGTCTAATCTCTAGTCTAATTCTAGTCTAAATAAGAAAATAACCAAATTTATCAAGTATATGGAGTATAAACATTAACCTGAACTTCTATCTACTGAGATTTGAAATTACGAAAAAAACAGGTGGTCTGACACAGTCTAATCTATGAACATTGCAAACCAAGATTATTATAATTCCCACCAGCTACCCAGTCTCCCAGAAATCTCCCACTTTGGGAGGCTAGACCGAAAGATCGTTATTCAGGCTGTCCATGGTGTAAGTATTGAGTTCACACCCTGTAACTTCCCCCATAAAAAAGGGTGCTGCAGGATTTGGGAAACTATTCGTGTTTTATTCCTTTTCTTTTACGTACTCCGCTTTTGAAAATGGCGGGTCATAACTGCTTACGTACTTACTCCATCTGGGCAGCCTAACGTAAGATCAGCCGAACGATACCACATGTCGGCACTTTAACCAAAGGCCGAGGCAGCCTTTACTGTACATACCTTGGATCAGGACCTAACTTTAGTCATTTTTCACAGAAAGACATGCGGTTGTATGCGGTTCCAATATGAATGCTACCAAGACCTTATAAGCCTATAGGAGAACATCTGTTTCCCCGTTATCTCCAGGCAGCGACTAATGGTGCATTTACACACTGCGTAAAATCCGAGCGTATTTACGCACGTATTTAGGCTTGGAAAGATCTCTAGCAGTACGGACGTATTTGAGAAATCGGTCCGTTTTGTATCTAAATACGTCCGTGTTGCTAGAAATCTTTTCAAGCTCAAATACGTACGTGAAATACGCTCGGATTTCAAAATACGCTCGGATTTTACGCAGTGTGTAAACCACCATAAGCTAAGATTGGCTTTCACCCAGCCTCAGAACAGTATTCGAATCTACTAAACTCGTATCCGTGTACACTCTATGGTAATGGTGCTATGCAGAATGCAGATGCAGGGGCTTATAGTCTAAAGCATTGTTCAAATAGGTATAAATAAGTTGCGTCGCGCTATACGTGATGTTTACGCCTTATTAAACACCCTTGTTCAAACTGAAAGTAAAAGATTGTTACCGATTCTTAATACTACTTGAAGTACACGAGTACACACTACATGGTAAAAAAAAGAACACTAAATTAACGGATGGACAGCAGTGATCCTCGAACTAACAATAAGCAGTCGTTACAGAACAAAACGTGTTCTTTCAAAGGAAAGTTGTTACTTGAAACTTCCAACAAAGTAGAACTTTTGTTCTTCCCGTGGCAAGTCTGGCAACGCTGCTCTTTTCTCGGCACGCTGGCGGAGCCTAACTCAAGCGATCTGATTGGCTCTGCATAAGACAAAGTAGAACCAGGGTCTATTCTCCTTGAAGTTTAACTGAAAAACCAACTTTTTTTTTCTATCATATAGTTGAATATATGGCGCGGAAAATTTGAATTTCAACATAAACGTGACTTTTCAGTGGCCAGCGGTGAACTAGGTGATCACTGCTCACTGCGCGAACACTTATTTGTTGTAAATCTTTTGCGTCAAGCATGTAACACAGGTACAAGCGTATAGAGGTACCACAGATCCGACAGAAAAATTCCACTTATTCGTGAATAGCGGAGCAACAAGTAACGTATTTTCATCGTGTGTTCAAGCATCTTTAAGTGAATGAGTGATGGCTAACTAGATTGTCCTTTCTCAGCCCTTTTCGGTTAAACTTTAAAGGACCCCTCTTGCTTATTGTGCCTTTTATAATGTACTTAGCTCCCATATGGTATTATAGGCTTTTAAAATCACCACCTTTCTCCATTGTTTCGTTTCGTAACTACGGATTTTTAGCGCTTTTTCGGCCTTGCCGAGTTTCCCGTCACCCAACGAAAGGTTTGCCGGAATCTTCATTGTCCGCTGACAACTCTTTCACACATAAGGATGTGATAATATTCTGTTTATTACTTCTTTTATTTGCTTAGTTTTCCCACTTTTTAACCAAGACACGTTCAGTTTTCAAATCTTTTGCGCTCTGCCGCCGCGTCGGAGAGCAGGAAGGCTGGATATAATCGACAAGCGCTAACAAGAGAATCACTAGTTTCATGTTGAAAGTAATGGTATTTTCAAAGACGTTTTTTCTGACCCATTTTATAGGGAAAAGATCATCTCTAGTAAGAGTTGTGCTTTAAGCTTATTACAGCGCGTCATACGCCGTATTACACCTCATTAGCCTACACCTATTTGAACGATGTCTAAGAGCTGTCTCGTGTGTCTAACTGGGATTTAGCATGTGGATGTGAAGAAGTACATCCTGCTGCATCCTGATCGGTTCTTGAAAAAAAAAATACTTACATTGTGGTTCTGCTTCAAGGCCAAACTTCAGTAACTCCTCTTGGTCATCACCGTCGGCATTCAAAGCAAAGTCTGACTGTTCAAACTGGTATTCTCCTTGCTCATTCTCCTCGTCAATTTCTGCTTCTGCATAGTCAAAGTCTGCAGATTCAGCCTCACGTAAAAAGGAATCCTCATTTGAGCTGGCATTTTCACATAATTCCTTTTTGAGATTACTTGCATGAGTGTAGACCTGATAAAGAAGAAATATAAAACTTTTGGTTTCAAGTTTTTTAGGTTTCAGAATGGACATTGTCAGATACTTCCCAGTTTGTTTTGGGTATTTTATTTATGGGTATTTATGTATTTGGCTTGTCCACGATTCGGGTACCAATAAAATACCATTGTATTCTACTCTTCGTTCAGAAGTTAGGAGATGCTGATTTAAAATGTGACAACTTTAAACAAGAATTTCCTCTGCTGGACATAGAGCCAAGAGTCTAATGCAGCACGCTGAGCTCAGACGAGCACCGAGACCTTTATCAATGGCAAATGCAGAAGCGCGTCATTTTTCTGTGTGGTGAGGCAGCCGGTGATTCTATACTTATCCGTCAAGCAGCAAAATTCCGGTAGACTCCCTGAGCCAATTTCTGGTAGATTCCGTGGGCAAAGTCCGGTAGATCCTCTGATCAAACCTCCAGTAAATTCCCTGAGTCAAGTTCCGGTAGATTCCTTGTGCAACATTTTGGTAGATTCCCTGAGCAAATTCCGGTAGGTTCCCTGAGCAATAATCCGGTAGATTCTCAATAAATCATCAAACTCAGGTGAATTCGACAAATTTTTGGTCTCCCTTTCCATGAAAGATACAAAACTGCAAGAAACACAGTGATCTGACAGCATTATAAAAGGCAGTAGTTGAGAAGAGCGGATTTTAAGAATTCCCTCACCAAACTTCGATCTTTTAAGCCGAGCTAATGACCGGGAACGACGCCATTGTCGGACCCCTCCCCCCATCCCGGTTTTCGCGAAATGACGCCTCTGAATATGACCCTCAAAGCTCAATTTTCTGATCCCGAGTAAGGGTGTGCTTCAGCACCATACTAACAGTTAATTGCTAAAAGCTACCACCGTCGTTCCAACTGTATGTTTCTCATGCGGACTGGAACATTGATGCTACATTTCAGTAATTATTTGTATGAGGTCGGAACATACCCATTAACCTTTCAGCCACTATAAGTAAGTAATTAGGTAATTTATTTGTAACCCGCCATGTTTGAAAACCGGAGTAAATGAAAGAAAATAAATAAAACACATAAAAGACACTATTTTTCGATCTTCGACCAGGAAGCAGTGGATAACGTCGTGCGCCGATTGGGCCCTGTTGTCCATGATTTTTTAAAGCGACAAGGAAACATCCAAAAGGAGATGCGAGTCACACCAGAACAAAATAGTACAGAAGGAGCTCCCCCGGTTGAGGACGATGCGCCGATCGGCGGTACGGACAGATTTACAAACTTCTTGAACGGAACAACCCAAGAGCAAAATACATTACAGTTTGCTGTCAGAGAGTGTGAGCTGACAATTTTGGTTGATCTTTCCAGGCCAGAAGAACAATCAAAATAAAAGATTCTTAATTCCGACTGCTTGTACAAAGGTCGATGCTTCATTTATGAAACTTCCAGCTGTGCACTCAGCATATCGAACAGGAAAATCTCAGCTGGGCACAGAAGTTATGGTCAACAGAAAATACTTATGTAGGCTAGGTCTGGGCTAAGTGTCAGTAGTTTCTTTCAGCCAAGTTGACTGTGAATCATATTTGGGTGAGCTAAAAGGACTAGTTAGTTTACCTACAGGCTACGGCTGAAGAGGATCATTGCGAACCAGAGCTGAAACACTGTGAGTCTTTGCAGGATAGGCAAAATGAGCCCCTATGCAGAACATAGGTTTGTCATAGAAGTGATTTCAGGATAATTTTTCTCCACATCAAACCCAGAAATTTGATAGATCTAAAATATCATACCTGAACTGTATTGACAGACACTGGCTGACTTGGTCTTGGTATGCTTCTCGTCAAAGCAGAATCAAGTCTTGTATCTTCGAGGTGTGTGCTTGTTTTCTGAAGGACCACTGGGTCATCAATTTTTCTTCTCTTTGTATGACTCTCTTGGTTAAACTCTACTTCATTATGCCGATCCTCAGTACTTGTTCCACATGTGTTACTCTCATCAGCTTCATTTAGTCCCCTGACATGAAACTTTTCACCAGCTTTAACTACAGCCTCCAGGAGATCTTTCTGAACCTGAATTTCTCCACAATATATGAAGTCTATAAGTGCTTTGAATACAGTGTACTTAACATCATTCAGAACTACAACCGGGTTTGGCTGTGTCAATCTGACAAAGATGTCCTTAAAGTATTGGCTAGCAGCTGCTATAACCAAACGATGACAATTAATAAACTGTCCTTCACAAACAAAAGTCACATCTGTCAATTCTTCACTTGTGAGAAGACTACCAAAAGAGCTTTGGAATATTGTATTGTATTTATTCCATTTTAAACAGTATCCTCTGCTCATTTTCAATCTCTATGTCAACTGAAAAAAAAAAATTAATTAGTATACCATACTTAATTGCAAAATGATAAATAAAGCGGCCTGGTTTGCAACAACTTGAGGTGAATAAACAAAAGTTTCAGCAGTCTATTCAGACAAGCAATAGGCCTACCTAATGACTGAATTCACTCACTTTCTCCGACTTTACTCTTGACATCCAGTCATCCAGATACTGTCTGGGGTACTGTAACCAGGGGCGTCCCGAACCTCTCTTCATTTGGGGGGCGCACCTGGTAAAATTGACCGAATCGGTACCTGATTTTTACTGAATTTATTAAAAAAAAATTGTAAAAACACAGCGAGTTTCCTCAATGAAGCTACAACGTAAAAAGTTGCAGAGTATATACAAACGAGTCTAAAGAAAAAAATTGGCGCGTTTTCACGTTTTTCCGCTTCTGTTTTTCTTTTTCATGGATACGCCGTCACTAGCCTTTTACCTCTGGAAGACTCTTCCAGTTTTGCCAACAGGACTTGAAATAATCGCAAAAAACGATGTTGCTGCATAGCGACAACGTCTAACCGCTGTGCCCATGATTAATTAAGGCGCCGCCGGCGAAATTTTTTTAATCCACCTTTTTTTTCTGGCAACATTTAACTACTTCCCATGCAAATTCTAGCTTTTAACACAGTTCAAGCCCCCCAAAATTCCAAGCCTCAAACGCCAACTAAATGAGGCAACGTTTGTCTAACTAGTGGAGACTGCGAAATGCGCCGCAGGCGAAATTTTGTGGAAACACTGATGATGGAAGTGCCTTTCTGCTATCCCAAGATTACCTATTCAACCCAGAGTTGTCTGGCAACGAAAGGGGCGATCCAGGGTAAAGTGGATACAAAGTACAATTATTCGGAATTTACAGCAAACAGAAGTAGGCTAGTTTTCACGTCAAGAGACGTGCTTATAACTGAAGTACTACAATCCTAAGAAGTAAAAAAATGAACAGCACCTAGCTCAAGCTACCGTAAATGGTAAAGAACGAGAGCTAAATAAATGCCACTTAATTACCGAATTCAGTAACTGGGTTGAAGCAAATAATGAATTCGTAGTATACCGAAAAACTAACTAAAAAAATAAGGAACAGATCGAGAGCGGTACTACAACCGAATTTCATAACGGAATAAAACTCTTGTTGAACCACCTAAAACAACCGAATTCGGCAAGTCTAGTAATAGAAACGGACTAAAAAAAATCCGGCGAATTACCGTATTCGGTAACGAATCAGAACTAAATGAATCTCAACGAATTTAATTTTGAAATGGACTGACCGAATGCGACCGAATTACCGAATTCGGTAGGGAATGAGACCAAATAAACAGGTTAAATCACCGAATTTACGCAGGGACGGACAGAATGCGGCGAAATCGATGCGGACTAAATGTTCGATGGATTATCGTATTCGGTCACGAATCAGAACGAAATGAATCTGATTAATGACCGAATTATCAAATGGACTGACCGAATGCGACCGAATTCGGTCAAGAATGAGACCAAATGAACAGGTCAAATCACCGAATTTACGCAATGTCGGACCGAATGCGGCGAAATCGATGCGGACTGAACAAAAGTTGGATGAATTATGGAATTCGGTCACGAACCAGAACCAAATGAATCTGATAAATGACCAAATTATGAAATGGAATGACCGAATGGAATAGAACAGATACGGACTTGAGAAAAGTCCGGTAATTACCGAATTCGCTAACGAATGAGACCAAATAAACAGGTTAAATCACCGAATTTACGAAGGGACAGACCAAATGCGGTGAAATCGATGCGGAGTGAACAAAACTTGGATGAATTAGAAAAGTCGATGAAGAAAGGGGAACCAATAAACACGTTAAGTCACCCAATTTCGAAATGCGGGGACAAACGATTTTATCGAAAGGGCATCACGGCTTCGCCGCGATGCCCGTTTTGACCGAATTTTTCGCCTTCGGCGAAAAATTGACCGAATGCTCAAAACGTAGGGGGGCGCTGCGCCCCCTCCCTCGGGACGCCCCTGACTGTAACAGATAGTATTTAGAGGTACACTGTAAAAAGTTTCTCCGAGTAAGGATTAAAGTTAACTGCAGTACTTGCTACTGGGATTGATTCCGAATTAGAGATAAGATTATTTTTTTAGAGACAGCATTAATCCCAGTAGCAAATACTGCAAGACCTTTTTTTACAGTGTATGTTACTTCCGATGTCACCTAACTCTGGATGGCACAGAAGAGTATGAAGACTACCAACTGGCCTACTTGTCCATAGTAACGAGCACCACCAACAATTTAATTAAAATGAAGTCAAATTAAAGCCACATAGTAACTGTTCGAATCTACCGCTCAACTATTTTTCATACCCTTTAATGGCTGGGTAAGGCATATGAACTTTGCATGAGTCTGGCATTACTTTAATGGCCATCTGAAGTACCTCAATGGAAGGAAAAGAACAAACAAAATGAAACAAGTAATTACACCACGAGGAACAAAGCAAGTTTATATATTCTATAAACGAGTTGAATAATTCTAAAACTGTTCAAAATAGCAAAAATCTACTCTATTTAGAACTGCGTGAGCATTTGTAGCTTTAGCTCTCTCATAGGAGGAAGACAGCTCTTGTTTTTGGGTCACCTACTGCTGCTCTGCTATCACCTTACATGTTTCCCCGCCCCTGGAGGATTTAGCATTCTCATTTGTGGAGTAGGGCCATTCACAGGGCAAGTTTGAAGCAAAGTAACACCAGCTATGGTGTTGTCATGTGATGTTAACTGTTCAGCACTTACAGGTAATAAAACAGGGTCACCCCAAACCCCTGAGTTTTGATCCCCTCCCCAACCCTCACCTAATATGCCTAATCCTATTACCTGTTGTTACTTTAACCCTGACCTACTCCACTACACAGGAATTCTGATTGGTTGATTTCTGAGCTTCACTCAAATCATCAATACTTTATCGGGTCAGAGAGTTGCATAATATTGTATTGTATCAGGGGTTTGTGGTAGACTGTGTCAGAATGAATAAAAGGGTCTTATCGCACTAATCTGCATAGACCAACATATGGCAGTATGTCACGGCTCCATTTCAAATCCACTTCCATTTCCACCTCTGTACATTGCATCTATCACACCCAGAGCCATCACATATGGGTGGGGAGCCCCCCTCCCCCATGTTGTTAGCCAGTTGGTAAAATTAGTCTGCACAAAGCACCACGATTCTTCCATAAAACCACTGTTTTATCTAAAAAACAACATTTTTTTTTAAGTTAACAGAAAAGGCCGCTTTTTTCACATCTGACCTTGAATACACTGAAATATTATGACTGATCCAAGATATTTTCTATTTTTTCACCTGGGGCTCTAGTAATAACATTCACAGTGTGCACTACTTGCACAACAACCCAACTTCTCTCAGAATTTGAATTTAAACAAAGGTCTGCATTTTCAGGGTAAAGATGCTAAGCTTGGAGAAGTTAAGCCTGTATAAAGTAGGAAAATGATGTTAATATATGTCTTACAAGGAATCTGACATTTTGGTTTATTTTTTGGTTATGGCTTGCATCTGTAGTTGGTAAATATTCCAAGCGTAAGGACAAGCACATAGAGGTACAAATATCCAAGAGTGTAAGTTCATTTGATAAAATCGATTATCTGTGGATAACAGACAAATTATGTAATGCATTTTTATCAGGTTTTCAAGCCTATTCAAGTGAATAAGTGATGTGTAACTAGACTGTCAGATTTAAGACCGATATGGTTAAACTTTTATAAGTACAGCCAATTCTTTCACAAAATGATTGATTCTTCTGAAAAACAGCCAATTTTTTCTGAAAAATAGTCAGTAAAATTACCAGCCAGTCAGGAAATAAAAACATTTTGACTATTAACACTAACCACTAACAAATGAGAATATTGTCAATAGCGTATCAATGCCACATGGGAACAAGGACAGAATTTTGTCTTTAGCTTACAGATCCCACTCAAATCAACAGACATCTCTAGACTACACAAATCTCTTTACCTCACTGCTCGGAAGAAGAGCGGAGTATTGAACTTTAAGTTGAGTGTTGTAACAAGCATACAGGAGGGGTACCTGACTCGTTTTTACACTACCTCGATTGCTGCCGCGAAAAAGTTAAAATGAGATGTACCTGTTCAAAATATGACTTTTTTCAATAGTCTTGTGTCCAATAATATTCAAATTCTGTGCCTTTTCTTTGTTTTGAAGCTGCTCTGAATAGGGATTTTCCAGTCAACCACAAACTCCTGATTTTTGAATACCCTATGCCAAAGGTTGGGATATCTAGCGTTTGGCATAGCCTATGCCTAATGCTGAATACCCTATGCCACACGCTGGATAGCTCCTGTGAAATTTGGTTTAACTGAGACTTGCTACATACCTTAATAGGGTTGTCTTCCTGTCCTAGATCGAAAGATACCTGAT
Source organism: Branchinecta sandiegonensis (assembly GCA_030848855.1). Taxonomy (NCBI): domain Eukaryota; kingdom Metazoa; phylum Arthropoda; class Branchiopoda; order Anostraca; family Branchinectidae; genus Branchinecta; species Branchinecta sandiegonensis. The sequence continues at coordinate 8,922,271 of JAUPMV010000003.1, read as the reverse complement.
TTTACTTTCTATCCAACCTCATTTTCCAATTTTCAAAATGTTAGAGCACTTCCAAGATACATAGAGTTTTGTGGAGGCCACTTCTTTCCTAGTGGGTTTAGTCTATCCTTTTCCAGGCAGTTGCCACTAGGTTACTCAAACCTTTTCCAGGTTGTTACCGCTAGGTAGAGTGGACGAGTTAAGCTTTTAAATTTTCTTCCTTTCCTTCCAAATTTCTTTAGATTGTTTGCCTTTTATTGTATTTCGTTTGAGTTTAGTGAGTTTCAATAACAATTGTTAACATAGTAAAAAAAAAAGAATCACTCAAAATAAATACAATAAAAGGCAAACAATCTAAAGGAAATATTTGCTTCAGTGAACAGATTGAAAAGTTTGCCTCATCCATGCTACCTAGCTGCAATTTCCGAAAAAGGATAGAGAAAACCCACTAGAAGAGAAGTGGCCTCCAAAAAACTCCTGTATCCTGGAAGTGCTTTAACATTTTGAAAACTGGAAAATGAGGTTGAATAGAAAGTAAAATCAGGTATCTTTTGATCTAGGACAGGAAGACAACCCTATTTAGTGTATGTTACCAGTCTCAGTTTAACCACATTTCCATGGCCATGCTCCAGGGCATGGGTGCCCATATGGGCACCATGCCCCTAAATTGAGGATTTGTGTATGACTGAGATAGATTATCATGAAGGAAAAACTTTTCTGGAACTTTGAAATCTTGTCTGAAGGTTGGATACCCCTCCTGTACTTCTACTGTGCTTCTGTAGCGTAAACCAAGAGAAATATTTTTCGACTCCCTTTCCTATCTTATTTGCTTGACTGTGCACTTGTCTTGTCTATCGGCTGTGAATGCACTTCGCTTTCGCTCTAAGCCCCACAGAATACAGGAATGTTGCACATCCCCACCCGTCTTACGGCGCCGCCACCCTGTGGTAAATAGCTTAAATAGCTCATTCCCCTACCATATTACTGCTCATTTACCTGAATTATTATATTCCAGCCTAATCGCAACTGAAGTGAACAACTTTCAGCTCCTTCTTCTACCATTCATGCAACTGAAAGTTTTCTCATGGCGTTATGGAGCGCACAGAGGTGGCGTCTACGAAGTGCATTACCGAAGAAAGACTACTCTAAAGAATTTGAGGATGTGACGTCAGTCGAGGACAGTTGGCGATCGCATAGAAAAATTGCGACTTTCAGTGACTTAAAAAAAAGAAAATCTCTGTATTATTTTTTGTCAATTAAAAAAAAAATCTGACAATGTATCTGTATTTTACAAAAGCTTTTGGCGCTGATGGGAAATACAAATCATCCCACCGGTGCTGACTTATGGTCCATTTACACACTGTATAAAATCCGTGCTGTTTTACGCACATATCCGAGCTTGAAAAGATTTCTACAATAGGGACGTATTTAGAAACAAACTGAACCGATTTCTCAAATATGTCGGTACCAAGCCCAAACACCTGCATAGCGTACGCTCGGATTTGAAATATGCTCGGATTTTATGCAGTGTGTAAATCGAGGGGCTGCCCACTCTCCACCACTTGGTGTACACCATGTTGTGCAACCCATGCGCCATGCACGCCACCCATCCGCCATGCATATCACTCATCTGTCCTGCACGCCACTCGCCACTCATCCGCTACGCGTGACACTCCATGCTTGCCACCCACCCCCATCTTGCTCAAAAATAGCTATTTTCTGCCGTGCACGCTACCCATCCACCACCCTTCCACCACGTGCGCCACCCTCACCCCTTTTGCTCAAAAACAGCAATTTTCCACCACGCGTGCCATGCCCTCCACCCATCTGCCACGTGCACCATCCTTCCGCCATGCTCTCCACCTTCCACCATGCACACCACCCTTCCGCCATGCAGGAAACCCTTCCACCATGCGTGCCACCCTTCGGCCATGCACGGCACCCTTCAGACACGCGCACCACCTGCGGTGTACACTGATTTTGAGAGTGGGCAACCCCTCGCTTAATTCTATTATTCATGTATGTGCTGCCTGTTGCAGATAGATGACTGTCTCTACTCTCTAGCACAAATTGGCCTTCTCTGCCGCGCACTCCATTCTTGGCGTCAACGAGAGCAAATGCATGGCATATCCGTGCACCTGATGAAAACGGGTGGCATCTTTGTGTACCAAGGATTGCATTCAAATTTTGTTAAATTTAATGAGGCTTTCGAACTCAAAATTAAAAGTAGGTAGATGTATGTGATCCTCAAATTCAGGCCTTTCTATTGATGGTAAAGTTGACATCCTGGGAGAACGGGTGAGCCAAAGATAATGCCACGAACTGGAAAATCCCGTTTAGGGTGGCCCCTTCATGCAACAGTCCTGTATTCCTTTTCAGTCTATTGTCCAACAGTATAGCAGCAGTATAGTCTCCTAAAGTAGAGTTATAGTATGCTTATGTGAACGTTTGTTGACAGTGGACTTTGCCATTTTCATGCACTTGCTGTGTCTAGAGCTGACTACCAGTTAGCCAAAGTAGGTAATTAAAGGCATCTGAAAACAGTTGAATAGATATTTTGCATCCTCATTCTACCAATTAGCTCAAAAGTGCACTGTTCACGTTAAAGTAACTGTTCACATAAGCATACCGCCTCTACGGTCTGTAAGCTTACTTAAAGTTAACAATACATAGCCTACACCAAAAACCCTTAGATTACAGTGTTGCGGTAAGGCCCAAGATCTACTGAACTGTTACCTTTTCAAGTTTTGTTTTTACTTTCTGTTGTTTAATGGAGCTTCCATAACTTCTTCTCTATGCTCCAATTTTGTTTTTACTTCTTTCATTCAGTTTTTCTTCTCTTTCTTTCTTGAACAGTCGGCGACCTATTCGATCAACAGGATCTTTCAGGGAGTACTAGATACTAGATGCCGTAGGCTGGCTTGCTGCATCTGCTCACTGTCTACACAAGCGTGACGTCTGCGTCACACTCATTTGATCTATTTTACCTCGGAAAACGAAATTTTTTGGTTTTTTCTATTCCTATAGGTGTATTCTCGCCGTTCCCCGAGGACTCCACTTGCGGAGTCCCCGCGTTTTTATTTGTCCCGAGGACTCACTCCCTGTATTCTCGCGAGTTCCCACGGACGGCGAATGCTCCGATTATCAAAACCATCATCAAAAAGGACTCCCTTTCAGATTCGGAGGGGAATCAATTTTTGATGGTGTTGGTGCAACATAAAACTAATAAAAAACAATTAGAATAAACAAAACCAAAAATAAAGTAGATCCAGACTAATTTTGTCAACTGCATGTTTTTTTTCCGAACAAAATCCATTTTGGAAGCATTCCCCGAGTTCACGCTGTTTCTGTACGCGGAGTCCGCGTGGAGTGACTCCCTCTATTCTCGCCGTTCCCTTCAATTCCCCGAGGAGCCCTCGGGGAATACGCCTTACAGGTGAACATATATTTGAATATATATATATATAAAGCCGAGCGGCAAGCGAGGCGCCGGTCGCGTTTACATTTCTTAAAACGCCGTAAGGCGTATTCTCGCCTTTCCCCGAGGACTCCACTTGAGGAGTCCCCGCGTTTTTGTTTGTCCCGGGGACTCGCTCCCCGTATTCTCGCTAGTCCCCACGGACAGGGAATGCTCAGATTATCATCACCATCATCAAAAAGGCCTCCCTTTCAAATTCGGTGGGGAATCAATTTTTGCTGTTGTAGGTGCTATGTAAAATTAATTAAAAAGAATCAGAATAAAGAAGACCAAAAATAAAGTGGATCTAGACTAATTTTTTCAGCTGCATATTCATTTTTCGAACAAAATCCATTTTAGAAGCATTCCCCGTATTCTCGCTGTTTCTGTACGCGGAGTCCTCGTGGACTGACTCCCTCTATTCTCGCCGTTCCCTTCGATTCCCCGAGGACTCCTTGGGGAATCAATATGGGGAATCAAGAATAGTTGTGTTTTTGATCTGAATTCTCAGTTCTCGCTTCTCAATTTTCGTGCAAATTATCGTTTTTGCAAAAACTAAAGCCAAGTTCGATTCAGCCTTGTTTCGGTCTTGTCTCATTCCTGTCAGCTAAAGGCCGTTTTATTTAACTTCCTTGTCTCGTTAAAGCCGTTTTATTTGTCCTGCCAGGCGACAATGTCAGCCCAGTCGGAAAAGACCCCGTGATGATGACATGATTTAGCAGCAAGTCTCGGCCGTGGTAGAGGTAGATTTCTCGACTGCGCTTTTTGTGATAGCCTAGCTGTCCACGGAGTCATTCACCTGGTAAGGCTTAAATAAAACCGATTTAAACTTTGACAAGGCAGTAACAAGAAGACAAAACCGAGACAAGGAGAACCAAAATCGAACGCAGCTTAATTTAGCCACCCATCAAAACCTGATTATACGGGTTGAACATCCGCCCTTATTTGACCGATCAGGAAGGAGAACAGAGAAGGAGAATCAAAAACTGGATATGGCAGCAACTTCTCGATACTGTAGAATCGCGAAGCTTTCCCCGTTCTCGATTCTGACGAAAAGGCAAAAAATGAGAATTGGCTTCATTCAATAGTCATGAAACGCGAAAAAAAAAAAATCGTGAGAAGATTTGAGACAAAAAAGCAACAACTACCATTCCAGTCAGTAAAAGCTTTCTTGGCTCCTGGCAGTCTTACATAAATTTGGAAGTGGCTTAGTATTTGCTTTTCCTATTTCTCACAGAATGAGTTCCTTTTGTGATAACGATGCAAGCCCTCTAATCCTGAGGTACAAGTTGATTTCGGTGTAAAGGCTAGGATACATAAAAGGGCAACCAAAACTGCCGAAACCCACAACTAGGGTCATAGAAGCTTTAAGGTTACTTCCGACTAAAAGGCTCTTACGTACTCCCTTCAGGCCGAGGGACGTTACCTTGACGAAAGAAGTCTCCGTTGTTACAATAAATCTACGGGATTTAATAGCATAACCTCGAAAAAATTGCAATATAAATGGTTTTGACACACAAAATTCTGTACAACAAATCCAAAGCCTGAAGCGCTAGCTGGTGGCTAGCTAATTTTGTTCCTTTTTTATATTTACTTTTTGAAAATGCAGCACCGTATTTACAAACTGATTATTTGTCACTAATTATTTTAATAGAATACCCGGCAGAGGAAATCTTATTTAAAATGCGATCCGACAGGCCTGTTTCTACATTATTTTGAGCTCAAAAACTCCTTCCTAATGTCCATGTTTAGTTTCTGTGACTAATTGATTTTTTTTCTATAGTTAAAAAAAGTATTTTTCTCAGCACCGCATCTGTCATTTTTAACCTCACTAATGCTGAAGAGCGCTGTGCGAGTCTTCTACCCCCTCTAGTCCAACCAACCTAGCCACACCCAAACTTTCCGTAATGGTGTATACAATCTAACAAGATTACCTACCCCTCGTAGTGTGATATTCTGTGAAAGCGGGTATACACCGCTGTATCTAGTGATTAATTCAGAGGAGTGGGGGCAGGGGCGTCCCGAGGGTTTTGGGCATTCGGTCAAATTTTCGAGACTTATTCTGACGGTTTCGCAACGGTTCGTCCGACTTTTTTTTACAAAATATTTCTATAAAAAGTATAAAAGCGCAAACAAAGATAATTCCCCACATATGCTAGAACTGAAAATTGTTGATATGTTGTACAGAATTTGTTCTAATTTGGAGTGTCAAAATATTTTTATTGCAATTTTTCTAGGTCAAACTCTGGGATCGGATTGACGGAAACAGAAAACAAGAAAGAGCTTGCAAATACTTTCGCAAGCAGGTAAGTAAAATAACTGGGGCTGGGTAGGCACACCAGTATGAAAGCTACGAAATAAGAAAAACACTATTTATCACGTTCGCACAATACAGAGAAAATTACCTTAAAGTCTATAAATATTCCTTCAGCCCAAGCTGACTGCAAAACATCTTTGATAGTGCAAAACGGATACGTCAGCTGAATTTTATTAGAGCTATATTTTGGCCTTTCTTGGCAAGGGTCATCTTCAGGCTCAAAACTGCTCAAGTTGGAAAGGTCTGCTATGGTCCGTTTTTTTGTAGTTTTTCCTCTGAACACTTTAAATTAATTGTCTAGGACACTTTCACTTCGTACAATTTCTTGTTCTAAAAGTAATGTGGATATATGGGCTCAAAACCATTTTACAAAATTCACATTGCCAGAAGAAAGGCATAACTTCTACCCTACTATGATGGATCGGTGGTCAATTTTTCCGGGCTTCATCGAACGAAGCTTTCTCTTACATAAGTAATACGCAGTACGATTGAACTTCAAAAGATCTGGAGCGCGTACTGGCTTTCCTTTCAGTCGGGCAGACTCAACCCTCCAGCAAAGTTATTATTTCACCATTCCTTCCCTTTCCAAATCACTTACAGATCGTTCGCTCTTAGCTGTTAGAGATCCTCGTGAGCTGCGGTGCGGTTTGAATAGTTCACTTTGTGTTTCGTTTTACAATGATGCCAGTGTGAATTAAAGCTCAAAGATATGTTTCCACAAATCTTGCAGGGCCACTTAATGGGCTCAATGATCGCAGAATGATGCACAATAAAATGGTCCATGCGTCGCAATGAATAATTGTGGAGCTTTAACTTGCAAAGACAGCAAAACTTAGGCGAAATCTTTAGAAGTTCTTCTACTTTCAGGCGGACCCCATCTCGTTGATATCTTGCAATAAGGCCTCGAACGTCATCTGAAATAGTAAAGCTTTGACGAATCGCAGCTTCTGTAGGCTTTTACTACAGTAGAGGTATGTTTATTTGAACAGTTACTTAAATGTGAACAGTGCAGTTTTGGGCTAAATGGCAGAATGAAGATCCAAAGTACCTATTCATGGTCTTTGAAAGGCCTTAATTACCTACTTTGGCTAACTCATAGCTGACTCTAGTCACAGCAAGTGCTTTTGGCAAATTCTAAAGTCAACAAACGTTCAAATAAGCATACTTCTACTGTACCTAGTATACCATTTGTGGATTTCGAAGCAACTTGGCGGCAGATACTTGCGCGTTGAACTTCCCTCATACCAAGAATAAATAAGGGAAGAATTGAGAAGACTTGAATCATGGGACGTTGTTTTCTGCCCGATCCTCAAGTACCGGGGGTGGAGCCTATTCGGCGCCTGTCCAGACCACAGAGTAATTATTGGCGCTATTTCTTCTGATCGCCGTGCTTCGCGTCAAGGAAGTGCGCCAAATTCAAATTAAACCGAAAGAGGCCGACATTTTGCCCTTCTCCCTCCAACAAATCGCTGCTACCACTAGTTTAAAAGACGAGACAAGGGGCTAAAGTACAGTGAAATGATAGAAGTCGTGCAATCCTACATTCAAGGATGACGAAAATAAAGGCAGAAAAGGACCGATTTGGACTGAACACTAAAGTTTAAAGAAGGAAGGGACACGCTTCCAAACATTCATGCAATCTCTATGGCAGATTCTTAGTGATGAAAAAAAAAGACTGTCAATAGGATGGATGAAACATTTAGCCAACTACCCGAGATAATGATATACATTTTGACCAAAAATAAAAAAAGGGTTATCTCAAATGTAGACGTTTTGAATGGTACTGTACAATTATCATTTTCAGTAAGCAATTAAAATTTTAAATTAGGAAATACTTCAAGCCAACTGTTTTTGGCAACTAACCGAGAAATGTTATGAACTGAATCGTGTGTTCAGAGTACAACTTAAAAACAAAACATAACAACTCTTTGAGTACAGTTCGCCAGCTATGCCCGAATTCCAACTTGAATGATGTAAAAACATGATAATGAAAAAAAAAAAAACGATTACGAAAAGGCATAGACAATGACAAATTTGGGCAGATGTAAATTGCAACTATCCGAGATAATGATCTACCTTTTGGACCAAGAATAATAAGTTGTTATCACAAACTGATACGTCTTGAAAGATATCCTGCAGTCAGCAATCATTAATTTCTGTTTTTCGCAACTACACGAGAAAATGATATGAACTAAATTTCGTGTAGAGTACAACTTAAAAACAAAACATAGTAACTCATTGAGTACATTTTTCGACAGCTAAATATTGTCCAAGCTTAATACCTTTTCTACAAGCGATTCTTTACAGTCCTGAGAAGACCAAAATAAAATTACTAATGTTTACACCAGTCCTATTGAATCTGAACTAAATGCATGCGTGTTAGGTCTATGCTTCAGCGTTCAAGTTGCTGAATTGCTCCCCTGAGTTATCAGATGCCGCATTCCCTTGGGCTTCACCGTCTTTGTGAAGGGTCGTGACAACATGAGCTTCATATTGCAAATCTGACCCGAGATTGAAAAGGAGTTTCCATTTATATAATCCTCAGAATCTGCACTGTTTGAACTTCCCGCCTTTTCTGACTGCTTCATCACTTTTGCTCTGGAGGTAACACTTAATACTGCAAGAGGCAACCCGTGAAGCTCCACCCAGGCTCCACCCCCGATAAATTAGATCGGACGAAAAGAGATCTAGGATGTTGACATCGGGGTTATGTGAGTTCTCAATTCTTCCCTTATTTATTCTTGCTCATACCAAGATCGAACCAAGGGACAGACAATTTACCCTCCAAGTAACCTTCAGCTTCCACAAGCAAGATTCGTAGCAACAGGAACGGAGCTTCAACTGCATTCTAAATACTGACGGCATGCTTCTTGTCCAGGAGTAAAAAAAATTACAAGCCATTCTATGCCCTGCTGACTGCAGTCAGAAAGCTGGAATGCTTCGAACATTAGCTGACAATCCCATAGAGAGATCGTTCCTTGATCGGCCCCCAGCAGTACTTTACAATTCGGATTTTCACCGATATAAAGGTACCTTGAGACACGATAATATTGGTTACCCAGCTTTTTAGGCAAGTTGGCGAAGTTGGACGCATGAACTTGTGTCTGGCAGTGGCTGACGTAGGCCTGGGAACACCTGTGTAATTAACAATTTCCTTCGGAACCCACCATCGTCTTCGGATTTAACATCAGGTATATTACCTTGTCATTCTGTTTGTTTCTACAGTTTAATCCTGATATTAAACATCGATCTACTCCATATACTCGGGCGTTAGCGCCCAGCCAAAGGGATGGTGTCAACTTAGGGATAAAAACAATGCCGACATTCACCATGAAATCATGCGTAGCACAATCAGCTGTTCAGAAACAAGGAGGACTTCCTTTCAAAAAACGATCTTTAAAAAATGTGTCTTTATTCATAAACCAGTAAATTACATTCATGATTTAAAATCTATTATTATACTCCTCAAATGAGATGTTACTTAGCTCACTAGTTCACGTCGTGCTGTCCAGAAAAATCGTAATGGTCAAGACTGAATATTTTTATGCAACTGTTTACTCTGTCTTCGTTTTTCTTTAAAGTAGCTAACTGAGCCAGGATTCTTTTCTCTACACACAGCGTAATACAAAGTAGTATGTGGAATATTATATTTCGACGCCACTCGTCTGTAGGACTCCCGCTGTATAATGACATCTGACACAGCTCGCTTCAGGATTTCTTCTTGTACGGTCCTCCGCAGTGGCTGCTGGTTCTTCAGGTCCATCATAAGACCTTGGACGCCTTTCAAAATACCACAACATTAGATTACAGATTGTTCACGCTCGCAAATACCAGACCGCATCATAACAAACGAATAAACTACCAACTTCCGCAACAAGTCAGAAGAATTTGACTTGTGTTGTGTCCGATATTCGCTTTTTTGTCCTTTGCACCGCGTAAAACAGTGTAGAGCGAGGTATGTTGAACTTCTTAGCGACTGTCCTGTGTGATATTTTCTGACTGATAACTTCAGAAACGGCGGTTCTCAAATCCTCTGGGCTATATGCGGGTACGGATCTTCGTCCAGGTCCTGTGCAAAACAGTACGGATAAGATTCAGTACCATAGATATATCTAGCTGCCTGTTTCCCTGATCTTTGATTTATGACTGAAAACAGACGACAGAATATACAGGTGTTTCCTAATAGGGGATTCCTAAATACCTAGCCTTTTACATTACACATTTTATTCAGAAATAACATGACAAGCCAGTAAAAACGAACTAAGACGCGGCCCTATCCGGTTTGACTGTGCACCCAATGCGTTAGCGCAGCCGAAATCGGCAGGAACTGATCCACGAGAAAACATGTTTCACACTTCTAAGATCATTTCCTTTTGTGTTTCTTGTGTTTGTGCTGGCGCATTGAATTGCTTGTGTTACACTCAAAGTCGCAGAGCTGGCATTTGCGGATGATCGGCTCAATGCTCAGCAGATCTTTGTGAGCCACGTAATAATGATCGTAAAGTTCACTTCTTCCCGAAGCTTTCTTGTAGCAAAACACACAAGATTTGCTCAACTCCAAAACGTCGTGGACACTTGTATACATTCCCTTCTGTAAAGGCTGGGGCAATGTTGGAGGGGACGCACCTGAAAATTTACTGTATTTCAGAATAATGATATTCAATTTCGAACAAAAGAAGAGTTTCGATTTCTATTATCTTTCCAAGGAAGAATAATAAGTTTGCTCCCCGGATCACTTTCAAAGCCGTGTTCATGAGACCGGAAGCATGAGACCAAGGTTATGTAAGGGTGACGAAAAAAAAAATAAAAAAAAATAAGAAATTGGTCACATTGCTAACAGCATCAAAACAAAACTTCGACGCCGGGTTTCCCTATCCAGCTGGAACACGAATATCGCGATATGGTTTCGGATAACTTCCAAGTTTTCCGGTCATAAGAACAAATTTAGAGATTGGGATGCAGATTTTTTTTTTTTTTTCAACTGACGACCGAGCATACAAGAATACAAGGGCACGGTGACCTATTAACACACGCTGCGGTTATTCTCTATACGTCTTTATTCGACTATACAACCAGAACAAACAAAAAATAGCATAAATAAGTTACCGACCGGCCTGGTCTTTCCGCTTCTCTTGCAGTGACTGTGAACACACCGACAAAAACATTGAGGTGCCAAATAAGACAGTCGGAATTCATCGCTTGTACGGAATCTAAAATCTGTAAAAATCAATTTTAGCACATTAGAAAGTGATAGCGTGCTCTCGCCGAGACTCTGAAATCCTTGGAAAACAAGAAGAGAATATACGAATTACTACCGGCCACTAACAGCTGAATCGTCATTTGTAGTTGCTGTAGTACTTATGTATAGTGATTGGTTACTTATTAAACCGTAAACTGTATACACTGTACCGTACGTATAGTGTTTTTGGATCCCAAAACGTAGGTGGAGGGATACCTATGATTTCGTAAAAGTTGTCCGTCCGTCCGTCTGTAAGCACGATAACTCTTGAAGGGAATGCGACATTTTGTTCAAATTTGGTATGGAGGTTCTTTGGGTCAAAGGACAGGTCAATTTCGTAGATGGGCTCCGTAGCTCTATATTTCGGGATGGGGGTTCAAATTAAGGGTCCAACAACATATTTTGTAAAAGCTAATGAGATAGTTGACTTTTAAGGGGCCAACAAATACCTATGGCTTCGTAAAAGTTGTCCATCTGTCCGTCCGTCCGTCTGTAAGCACGATAACTCTGGAAGCGAATGCGATATTTTGTTTGGTGTGAAGATTCTTTGGGTCAAAGGACTGGTCAATTTCGCAGATGGGCACCGTAGCTCTATATTGGGGGTGTGGATAGTTGACTTTTAAGGGGCCAACTAATTTTTTTTAAAAGCTAATGAGATAGTTGACTTCGGGGTAAGCAGATATGCTGAATCCGAATATGATAATGATTTTCTCATCGGAGGAATAGTTCGCCCGGAATCCAGCCAAAACCGTCTGTTAAAAGTAAAAGTTTTACTTGAAGTTGATTAGAGGTTCGATACAAGGGTAAGGAGACACGCTGAATCCGTATATGCAACTGATTTTTCCCCGGACGTACAGTTTGCCCGGAATCGGGCCAAAACCGGAATGTGTTAAAAGTAAAGGTTTTACTTCAAGTTGATTAGTTTTGATACAGGGGTAAGGAGACATGCTGAATCCGTATATGCAAAGTAAGTAAAGGTTTTACTTCAAGTCGATTAGTTTTCATACAGGGGTACGAGCTGAATCCGTATATGCAAAGTATTTTCTTTCCGGACATACAGTTCGCTCCGAATCCGGGCAAAACCGGAACTTTGTAAGAAGTAAAAATTTTACTCGAAATTGATTAGAGGTTTGATATAGGTGTAAGAAACATGCTGAATCCGTATATGCAAATTATTTTCTCCCCGGTCATTCATTTCGGCCGGAATCCGGCCAAACCCGGAAATTTGTTAAAAGTAAAGGTTTTACTTGAAGTTGATTAGAGGTCCAGTACAGGGGTAAGGAGACATGCTGAGTCCGTATATATAAAGTATTTTCTTTCCGGACATACAGTTCGCCCCGAATCCGGCCAAAACCGGAACATTTGTTGAAAGTTAGAGTTCTATCTAATCTGATTAGAGGCCCGATGTCGGGGTAAAGATACATCCTGAATCTGTGTATGAAAATTACTTTCTCGCCGGACTAATAGTTCGACCGGAATCCGGCCAAAACCAGAAAATGTGCTAAAAGTGATAGTTTTGTCTGAAGTTGAGCCGTTTGGCCGTATTTTTTTCAAAAGAACACCAATACGGTGTCATTTATGTTTATTTTCAAACGGCTGATTAGCGATAAATTGTAAATGTTTAAGGAGTCAGACGAAGACCAGATCTCTAAAAGCCCCGATTGTCTGGATAAAATATATCAATTAATATTCAAAAAAAAAATCTGGGATCCCCTCGGAACCTTTGGGCTTGGTTTTAGCGGAGTGTTCACATACAAACATTCCGCTATGGCGACCGCACTGGCTGGTTTCCAGTTTTCACCATTTTTGCAGTATCGTTCACGAGATGCTCATAACTCCTAAACAAGAGGTATCAAGTTTACATTTGTGCATTTCAGGGGTCCCCCCCCCCCCAGCCATCTGGTGCAGGGGCGACTGGGACCAAATTGCCCAGTGACTTGAGTTCGTAACTTGACCACGCTTTGAATTAGGACGACAAAATTTCGTGTAGCCGACTTACAGATCCTAGAGTCTTGTACAGGTCCTAGGGGGCTGGTGCATCCCTTTGAAATTGCATTTCCTCACCTCCCCCCCCCCCCTCCCCCGATCATGGGCATGTGGTTTAGATTTGCGTTTAGGGGACCTCGACCCTCCACCCACCACCACCCTTCCGGTTCAAGGGCAACGTACAGTTTAGAGGTATCAACCCGAAATCCGATATATATTTGTTGTCACTGACATCTAGATGTGCCTCTTAGGGGTCGCTCCCACACCATCCCCGTCCATGGCCCATTGGCTTTTAGGGTTGCAACTCCTCCACCCTCCCCGTCCTTTGGAAACTAGGCCATAAACACTGCGCACTAGAGACTAAAAGCACTAGCGAAGTATCAAAAAGTTCCCTTTCGAGGTCCTTCCGCCCCCCACCCCCACCCGGCCGATTCGTGGACAACAGGGCACCCCATGATCAGTAACTCGAATTTAGCAACATAACAACTGTTTGGGTTAGAACGACGATCCACATTGTATCAATGATGCCGATTAGGGATCAACTGGGTCTCTCACTCCTCTCCCCTTGTTTCATGGGTAAGTGATCCTAAGACCCCAACCCGCCGTTTTACTAGATCTAGCCGCACTTTGGAAATGTCAAGATAAGACCTGGTGCAAAAATACCCTTGCTCCCGTTCCATTCAGACAGGTGCAAGTCATTGGCAAATATACGCGCCTATAATGATATATACAAGAACTCTGCCTATTATCCTATTACATATCCTATCTATCTCCTATGAACGTCGTACTAATGTAAAACGAATTTGATTACTAACCTGATACAATGGTCTTGATCTGACGACAATGAACACAACAGAAGCACTATAGAATACTGAAACACTGAAACTTGCACCATCCAGACGGGGGAAAGCTGAATTTCGCCAACTCACCTCCTGACCGGTGAGCCACACTAAAGGGGTGGAAGCCAGCGTTTGCCGTTTACCTAGATACTAAATCTACTCACTGAATCTAGCTGATTTTTGCTCATTGAATCCTGCTCCACATTGTACACTTGCATTACTGGAACACTGAACGATTTTCTTTATCTCCCATATAATTTACTTTCGCTTGTTTTAATGTCGTTTAGGACGTCTAGGTGCTAGCCCTTTAGCCGACGTTCAACTTTTACGGGTTTCTCATCATAATGAAGGAGGAAGTACAATTGTGGCTCTGGATAGGTTTTTCGGGAGTCTCATATGCCCTTTATCAATCAGGCGGCCCAGAGAAAACTAAACAAAGATTGCCAAGCGTCCATAACTTGAACAAGAGCTGTAAGCTCATATGGCACTTGCATGTGTCAAGATGATTTGATTGATCAAGAGTAAGTTTCGACTTTGCGGTTGAGATGCGCGCTATAAGGGAGCTGGAACTTCATTTGTAAGCAAAACCCTTGAGGCAAAACTGCTAATGGGCTGATGGGCATCACGAAAATGCATATATTGCTTAAAAGTATTTTTTTTACTTTGCGGTCAAGATTGGTACTTTAAGGAATAATCGGATTTGGGAAGTAGCAATTTCTAAGCAAATGTTGTTGAGTCTCCAATATTCCAGCGAAGTTTCATCGTCCTAGCACATCTGGAAGTACCTTAACGCGCGATCACCGGAATCCCAGACCCCCCTCCCCCTCCTCCAACTCCACCCACAATAACCGGAGCCAATCCTGTTCTGTAAATGATTGATCCAGAGCATCTGTTTGTCATTCCCACGAAGTTCGATCCAGATCACACCAGTCTAAGCGGGTCAAGTATTTTCCGCCCTCCCCCCGATAATTGCCGGATTCGGTCCGGAAATGAAAAAGGTCACAAGAGAAAAATGTCCTCTGTTTAATTATTAAATTTCACTCGAATCCGATCACCCGTTCCAAAGTTACGCATGACTCAATATTCCGGATTCCCCTCCCTCAACCCCCCCCCCCCCCCAAGATTATCATATCGAGGATTTTTTTTTTATTCCAAGTCAGTTTGACCGGGTCCCTGATATGCCTTCCAAGTTTCGTCGTGAAAATCCCCCCAAAAACGGAATTCCGGGATACCCCTCCTCCCCCCCCCCTCAAGTGTCCGGATCCAGTCAAATTATGTAAAAGATTTACATGGACCAGATGTTTGTTCTTCCCAGCAAGTTTCACTCCGATACCATTATTCTAACCGTTTCTCGAGATTTCCGGTCCACCCCCCCCCCCCACCCCACCCAGCTCCCCCGCGGTGCACGTAGCCAATCCGATTCAGCAAATGACTTACCTAGAGCATCTGTTTGTTCTTCCCACAAAGTTCCATCCCGATCCCTCCATTCAAAACGGGGCACGTATTTCCCCCCCCCCCCCCAATAGTTGCCGGATCCGGTCCGGATATGAAAAAAATCATCGGAGAAATGTCCTCTGTTGAATTCTTAAATTTCACTCGAATCCGATCACCCATTCCAAAATTACGCATGACTGAAAATTTCGGATTCCCCTCCCTCCACTCCCCCCACCATTATCTGATCGACAAAATTTTTATTTTGAAGTCAGTTTGGTTGGGTCCCCGATATGCCTGCCAAGTTTCATCGTGAAAATCCCCAAAACCACCATCACCGGAATTCCGGGACCCCCCCCCCCCCCCCATAAGTGTCCGGATCAAGTACAATGGCCTAAAGGACTTATCTAGAGCAGATGCTTGTTCTTCCCAGCAAGTTTCACTCCGATCCCTCCATTCTAACCGTTTCTTGAAATTTTCGGTCTCCCCCCCCCCAACTCCCCCCTGGCTACCGAATCCGGTCAAGACTTTAAACGGGACATTACAGATATATATTCTGTTCAGTTATGAAGTTTCATTACAATCCGATTATCCGTTCGAAAGTTACACACTTCTCAATTTCCCGGATTCCCCTGCGGATTCCCCTCCCTCCACTCCCCCACCATTATCTGATCGACAATATTTTTATTTTGAAGTCAGTTTGATTGGGTCCCTGATATGCCTGCCAAGTTTCATCGTGAAAATCCAAAAAACCACCATCACCGGAATTCCGGGACCCCCCCCCCCCATAAGTGTCCGGATCCAGTACAATGGTCTAAAGGACTTATCTAGAGCAGATGCTTGTTCTTCCCAGCAAGTTTCACTCCGATCCCTCCATTCTAACCGTTTCTTGAAATTTCCGGTCTCCCCCCCCCCCCCCAACTCCCCCCTGGCTACCGAATCCGGTCAAGACTTTAAACGGGACATTACAGATATATATTCTCTTCAGTTATGAAGTTTCATTACAATCCGATCATCCGTTCGAAAGTTACACACTTCTCAGTTTCCCGGATTCCCCTGCCCTCCACCCCCCCCCCCCCAAATGGTCGGATTAGAAAACTGATTATTCCTAATTTTGTTTGGTCGGGTCTCTGATATGCCTGCCAAGTTTCATGGTCCTAGCACAACTGGAAGTACCCTAACTCGAAAAAGTGTGACAAAATGCCCTAAATTTTCAAGTTTCCAGCGCCCCGCACTCCCCCCCATATGGTCGGATCGGGAAACTGATTATTTCCAGGTTAGTTTGGTCGGGTCCGTGATATTCCTGCCAAGTTTCATTGTCCTAGCTCATCTGGAAGTACCCTCACTCGAAAAAGTGTGACAAAATGCCCTAAATTTTCAAGTTTCCAGCGCCCCAACTCCCCCGCATATGGTCGGATCGGGAAACTTATTATTTCCAGGTTACTTTGGTCCGGTCCCTGATATTCCTGCCAAGTTTCATTGTCCTAGCTCATCTGGAAGTACCCTAACTCGAAAAAGTGTGACAAAATGCCCTAAATTTTCAAGTTTCGAGCGCCCCCACTCCCCCGCATATGGTCGGATCGGGAAACTGATTATTTCCAGGTTCGTTTGGTCGGGTCCCTGATATTCCTGCCAAGTTTCATTGTCCTAGCTCATCTAGAAGTACCCTAACTCAGAAAAAAGTGACAAAATGCCCTAAATTTTCAAGTTTCGAGCGCCCCCACTCCCCCGCATATGGTCGGATCGGGAAACTGATTATTTCCAGGTTCGTTTGGTCGGGTCCCTGATATTCCTGCCAAGTTTCATTGTCCTAGCTCATCTAGAAGTACCCTAACTCAGAAAAAAGTGACAAAATGCCCTAAATTTTCAAGTTTCCAGCGCCCCGCACTCCCCCCCCTGCCAAGTTTCATTGTCCTAGCTCATCTGGAAGTACCCTAACTCGAAAAAGTGTGACAAAATGCCCTAAATTTTCAAGTTTCGAGCGCCCCCACTCCCCCGCATATGGTCGGATCGGGAAACTGATTATTTCCAGGTTCGTTTGGTCGGGTCCCTGATATTCCTGCCAAGTTTCATTGTCCTAGCTCATCTAGAAGTACCCTAACTCAGAAAAAAGTGACAAAATGCCCTAAATTTTCAAGTTTCCAGCGCCCCGCACTCCCCCCCATATGGTCGGATCGGGAAACTGATTATTTCCAGGTTAGTTTGGTCGGGTCCCTGATATGCCTGCCAAGTTTCATTGTCCTAGCACATCTGGAAGTACCCTAACTCGGATATGTGGGACAAAAAACTCGGACCGACCGACAGACCGACAGACGGAATTGTGATCGGTATATGGCACTTGAGCCAGAGGCTGCAAGTGCCATAAAAAGATCAGGACCAGGTCGAAGAAACTAGTTTCTATCTAATTAATTTGCTAGGGTCATTCTGGTTAGCTGATTTGTCTCATATGCCCCTATGTAGAGTTCAGGCGGCCCAGAGACAATTAAACAAAGATTGCCAAGCGTTCATAACTTGAAAAAGATTAGGACCAGGTCGAAGAAACTAGTTTCTATCTAATTAATTTGTTAGGGTCGTTCTGGTTAGCTGAGTTGTCTCATATGCCCCTATATATATTTCAGGCGGCCCAGAGACAATTAAACAAAGATTGCCAAGCGTTCATAACTTGAAAAAGACTAGGACCAGGTCGAAGAAACTAGTTTCTATCTAATTAATTTGCTAGGGTCGTTCTGGTTAGCTGATTATGCTCCAGGAGAAAATGAGGAACACAGTGATAAAATAAACGAAATCATTAATAATTCCAAGTATTTCTTCGCAGTCTTTGCCCAAAGAAATCATTCACAAGCCGGCTCTGAACCTTAAGGCCGATGTTTCCTACTGGAGTAAGTATACTAATACAGGCAGGGTATGCCCCCACCCCAATGTTATCGGCCAGTCGGTAAAAAATAACCGAGTCGGCGCGAAGCGCTACGATTTTTCGCCAAATCAGTTGATTTTTTCATTAAAACAGTCGATTTTTCTGAAAATCAGTCGATTTTTCGTCAACACAGTGTTTTTTTCTGAAAATCAGTTGATTTTTTCGAAACTGTCGTTTTTTTTCTGCAAAAAACAGTCGGTAAAATTTTCCAGCCAGTCGATAAATTCCTTGCCCCCCCCCCCCCCAAACATTTCGGCTAGTAACGCCTCTGAATACAGGTACAGTACAAGACATACCTTCGATTTGATGTTCTTGCGAATTAACTGAGAACGACGTTCCTTCGCCAGGATCTGCTGACTCATCGTTATGGCTATCATTGTAGTCTGCAGACAAACCAGTCTGAAATAAGAATGGAAATCGGAGGAGCAATTTCGTAGAAATCCAGACACGGATGTTCCCTCTCGGCTCCCAGAGCTTCGATTATCCACTGCAGTTATTTCAGTTCTAATCTGTTTTAACTGTCCTATATTCATATATCTTTTCCCAGACGGAGCTCGTTTCCTTCGTCCAGGGCTTCTAGTGCTATCAGCTATACCACAGTGAAAACCTGTGTCAAAATTGAAATCCGGCATTACGGTTATTACTGTCTTCGTTATGCCCGGGCCTCACTATGGACATACCTGTTCGTAAATTGCTTTTTAAAGCGTGTTCTACCCTTCTGACAATAGTAACTATTAGTTACTATTTCCGTTCCAACCTCACGAAAAGTTACTACGCTGACCGTTCCAACCTTCTCGAAATAGAAACTAATAGTAACTATTTGCTTACCATGCTCGGGAGAGCAGGAAAGTCATCACCTTCCGGAATCTGGGTTCCCAGATTTTCGGAGATTTTTGTTTTAATTTCTTCTGCGATATCTAAAAAATCCGGAAATCTGGAAGTTCAAAAGCCCCTTTTTCCGTATTATTTTGATATACTTTTGGACCCGTTCATATTCCAGATGCAATTTACAGAAGACGTCAAAGAATAATCTGGAAGCCCAGATTCCGGAAGTTCCGGGAGGTGAAGACCGGACTTAAGCCTGGTAACTACGGATCTCTGTAACGTGATTGGCTGGATTACCCCGTGGAGAGATATTTTGGCGAAAAAGAAAAATACGTTCCAGTCACGCTCTTAGGCGTTTCTAAGAACGGTTTTTATGACGTTTAAGACGGTTCAGGACAAATTGAAAACGGGAGATGGATTATTCCATTCCAAGATTTTATGAACGGGTGAGAGAGGAAGGTCTAGAAACTGCCAAAAGCCGGTCTTAAAAACCGAATTACGAACAGCTGTGTCCATAGTGGGGCCCGAGTATTACTGACAGGGTTGCCACATCAGAAAAAATTAGAGAGTGACTTTTGGCTGAAACAGAGAGTGAATTGGGAGTGAAATTCTTTGTTTCATGAAAAAAACGTGAAATGGTCATTTTTGGTCGAAATCACTGATGCAAAAATGTATTTCGGAGGAATCTCAATCGGTTTGGAATCCTCTAAGCATGATGAGTTAAAAAATTCCAGTTTCTGGGATCCCAAAACGTAAGTGGAGGGATACCTATGGCATCGCAAAAGTTGTCCGTCTGTCCGCACGATAACTCTCGAGGGGAATGAGGTATTTTGATGAAACTTGGTGGGAGAATCCTTTGGGTCAAAGTACAGGTCAAGTTCGAAGATAGGCTCTGGAGCCCTATATTTGAGGGTGGGGGAGGGGTTTCAAATTAAGGGACAAACAAAATATTTTTAAACAGCTAATGTGAAAGTCGATTATTGGGTAAGAAGACATGATGAGTACGATGGTGAAAACCATTTTCTTGTCGGACAAGCAGTTCGTCCGGAATCCGGCAAAAACCGGAAAGTTGGTTAAAAGTAAATGTTTCATTTGAAGTTGATTAAATATTCGATTTGAGGGTAAGAAGACATACTGAACACGATGGTGAAAACCATTTTCTCACCGGACAACTAGTTCGCCAGGAATCCGGCCAAAACCGGAAAGTTTGTTAAAAGCGAAAGTTTTATCTGAAGTTGATTAGATAACAGATTTAGGGGTAAGAAGAGACGCCGAGTCTGTATATGACAATCATTTTTTACCCGGATATTTAATTAGTCCGGAATCCGGTTTTAACCGGAATTTTTGTTTGTCAAAGTTTTAGTTAAAGTTTATTAGATGTTCTTTATAGGGATAAAGAGATCCGCTGGATTCGTTTCTGAATTTTCCTTTTTTTTTTGCTGGACTAGTAGTTCGCTCGGAATTCGGACGAAACCGGAAATTTGGCAGAAGTAAAGCAGGAAGTTTCGGTCAGTATCGTCAAAATAGATATGGCTTATAGAGGTATATCTGAACTTGTTTTTTTCTGATGATTAGCCTGGCGTAGACTGGATCTGGCGAAGACAAGACCCAATTGTCTGGATCAAATATTAGATTTTGGAATCCCATCGAAACCTTTGGTCTTGTTCTGTTCAGACCTCGACATATAACTGCTGTATCGCCTGTATCACATAAAGAATAAACTGTCCTGTACCATAAGACTAGAGTGATTCACATTACAAGAGAAGTATGGTAGGCCAAAGCGTGTCCAAACGAAAAGTAGGCGCGAGAATACTTCATTCCGACGTGCTTTCAGTTCACCTAATAGTACGTAACACGCAATCACCTCACTTTACAGGAAAAGGCAGCAAATCGGGTGCATTTGATCAATGCAAAACGTGTAATTACGCTGCTGACATGACTTTTGGAGATTCTTGCCCATGGGATAGCACTTTTCTTCTCTCCCACTGAGATTAAAATCTAACTCTTTCTGTAGTACAGACATAGTGGAATGCCTTAACATTACTTGCATTGAGTCGAATACCGCGTTTATTTTTGTACTTTCTGGAATTTCACACTATTGCGCGACAAATCTGGACATTTTCATAAACAGAGTGAGTTTTATGTCCTACGTAGGACAAGAGTGACAAACAAAAAACAGAGTGACAATTCTCACTATCGTGCGACATGTGGCAACCCTGATTACTGAAAAGCACAGAGACATGTTGCCAGAAACAGCACCGATAACAGGACGGACGCGGCATCAAAACCTCTATGTGCCTGAAGGGTGAAACAAACCGGTACCTTTTGAACCTTACCTTACAGACAAAATTAACAAGCAAACTGGTTTAACCAAGGGACTTTTTTTATTGTATATTTTAAAGTTATTTTAGCTCATTAGCTGTAATGGTCGAATAAGAGTTGGATCAATGAAACGCTTCTATGTAATTCTTCATATTTTCTACAAAAATCCCTGTTTCTGGTCTAATTCTAGACATTCCCTATTTATAAACTTCCTTACCACGTCAGGATCTTCAAAGTTGGTGAAGTCTGAGTCTTTGACATCTTCCAACATAGACTCGGTAGGGTCTGCTTCTAAATCAACTAATTCTGTTTCTTCTTCTTTCACAAGAACAGGTGCGCAGGTATCCTGGAATCCAAAAGTGAGTGACCAATCTCTTTAACAGTAAAACCACATTTCTGACTTTTAAAGACCGAAGCTAAGTGTGATACTCGCATGTAGGGACATCGAAGGGGTGAGGAATAGAGCCGTTCAAAGGACCTGTCTTACCATAATACTAACGCAACCTACGTCCATAATCACTTCATATATTTCTAAACCCGGAGACCTCAATTTTGTACGGTACATTCTAACCCCTCTAAAACAACACGCTGATTTTCTCACTTGCCGTGTTTTGCTACCTTCGATGTGTTTTACGCTGTCGACGGTTATCTGCGAGAAGGCGAGACGGGCAATCCTGTTAAGAAGGACTTGGTTTCTTACACACAGTTGGTGGATTTTGCCAGGGGCGTAACGTATGGGGAGAGGAGGGGGGAAGCCCCCCCCCCCAATGATGTCGGCCAGTCGGTACAGAAAATAACCGAGTCGGCACTTCGCACTGCGATTTTTCGTAAAAACAGTCGATTTTTCTCTTGGAAACAGTCGAATTTTCTTAAAAACATTGTTTTTCGGAAGAATAGTCGACTTTTCATCAAAACAGTCATTTTTTTTCTGCAAAAACAGTCGGTAAAATTGACCAGCCAGTCGGTAAATACCCCCCCCCCCCCCAAAAAAAAAAAAAAAAAACATTTTGGCTAGTAACACCTCTGGATTTTGCAACAACGTCGCTTCATTAAATCTTGCAAATTGGGAGTGTGGTGCAGTTCCCAACGGGAAAGTGTCTGGCTGAGTTTTTTTTTCGACCTCCTGTTTTAAGGTTCATTTGAGGCTCAGGTCTTTGAAAGTACTTTCAAAGTATGCTGTTTCCTCTCTAAGTCTTATCCGCAACTACCGAGCTTTCAGGAGTATAGCTGTTCTGTCTAGCACTTCGGCCTAACCTCCCGGCAGCCTACTTAGTTGGCCCACTTTACCTGTTGTCAAAAACCTAGGCATGGTATCGGAGATTGGATCACCCTATACTAAGTGATACAAATGCTCATTTCTTCTCAACCTCGCCGAGCGGCAGCACCTTTCGTCTGATGGTGCAATTCTCAGATTTAGTCGTGAAGCACGCATTCCAGTATTTGATCTGTTGCTGCAGAACATCTCGGTGATTTTGTAGATTATTCAATTAACACCATACTGATTTTTATCTACTTATTTGACTACTTGACCAAATTTTCGGTGTATGCCAACCAATTCGGACACCTTTGAGCAACTCCCAAGTCCCATCACCCTCCCTCCATTAGTCCAGACACATTGGCCTTCTCATCGTCTAACCTAAAAGACATCTTCTGTCCTGCAGCAAGACATGAGTCGCGTTTTTTGTCACCTATCTACCAAGGCCTTGGTTCATTTTCCCGTTTGTGCACAAAGGGCTTACTCCACCCTGCTCTCTTGACCGTTTCTGGCCAATCCTTTTGTCCTTTCTGCCCAGGTCTAAGGAGAAAGGTGACTGGCATCTCCGAGACGAGTTGACCAATCTGCTGGGGCGAACAACACCCGACTCCTCTCCATCAAAAACGGTCAAAATAGCAGAAAGGACAAAGGACTCGGGAGAGAGGCTTGTGATCTCTTTCGGCAAAGAAAAGGCAACTATGGAATGTTCGCCGTTGCCAAAGTGCTTACATGTCACCTATCAGAATGCTTGAACCAACTCTGAACAACTAAAATAAGCAACTGCAACGGTTAAAGATGGAACGAACGTGAGAACTTTGCGGGAATGACGGAATGACTTTTGCACTCTCTGCCAATAATCTTCCGCTTGGAGAAACACTGGAAGCTCTCCAGATTTGTGCGAACTGGAAAACATTAGGCTGTACTCTACTTACATAGCATTCCACAACTGTTTCTTCTTCAGCTACCCTCCTGACATCTCCAGTGATTTCTTGTCTTAGCTGAGTCACTTCATTACCATTGTCACATTTTCTCCGCTTGGCTGTCAAGCCTTCAGAATCTTTTCCATCCACGTAACTTGGAACTCGAGACTTCTTTGGAACAGGCGCCTCATTCACCCCAGCCTGTTCATCGTTCTCTCCTAGTCCTTTGACTTTTAGGATCTCACCAAGCTTTACCAAGGAAGCCAGCTGCTCCTGAGCGACAGTTACTTGTCCTGTATACACAAAAGTTATAATTGCTGTGAGATCTTGCAGTTTAACATTGTGCATAGCTATGACCGGGTTTGGCTGATTGAGGTCTGTGAGCAAATTCTGGAAGTACTGGCTGGAAGCTGATAATATGAGTCGATGGCAGCGGATTAAAGTCCCTTCACAGAAGAGGGTGACATCTGCAAATTGTTCATTTCCAAGAAGCTGTGAAAAAGTTCCTTTGCATACTTCTATGAACTTCTCCCACTTTAAGCAGAACCCGTTTTCATCCATTGTATGCGCAGGAGGCAACAAAAGGGAAATCTGTAAATGAAAAAATTAGAAGCCTATGCTAGCATGAAACTTATAGCAGTCTCACATAGCGTACAGGTAACAAGAACTTATGAATAAAATTAAGCAAACCCTGAAATTGACTGAGTCTAAAGTCAGTCAGCCATGGCCAAGGTCCTGCAAAGTCCCATGCAGTTAACGATGTGACAAAAACAATTTTTGAGATTCCCTAAGAGAGTATGCCACATTTCGGTTTCAGACTGCACTTGACTTATTACTTTGATGGTATTCCTGGCCTGGCACCAGGAATGGCTAAAACCTGGCCAGTTTTCAGGGTGCCTCCGGATCTTTTTTAAAATTTAGCCTTCAGTCAGACGCACTGAAAAACCATTACAAGACAAGTCCAGACTGAACTTTAAGAATGCATGATGTATCATACTGTAGTTACTGATAAGTTTGGTAGAAAAATTACCTAAATAAGTAAGGTAGGCTACAGTAGATTTTTCTGAAACCCATCTATTCCCATGTTCCAGTTAACAGAAGAACCACATTTTTTCTGTACATTTCCCAAAACCAGCCTAACAGCCAAACTAAAATACCTGTTTTTGGGA
Organism: Branchinecta sandiegonensis; assembly: GCA_030848855.1. Lineage (NCBI taxonomy): Eukaryota > Metazoa > Arthropoda > Branchiopoda > Anostraca > Branchinectidae > Branchinecta > Branchinecta sandiegonensis. The sequence continues at coordinate 8,897,618 of JAUPMV010000003.1, read as the reverse complement.
TCCCAAAACGTAAGTGGAGGGATACCTATGACATCGCAAAAGTTGTCCGTCTGTCCGCACGATAACTCTCGAGTGGACTGAGATATTTTGATGAAACTTGGTGGGAGGATCCTTTGGGTCAAAGTACAGGTCAAGTTTGAAGATGGGCTATGTATTTGAGGGTGGGAGAGGGGTTTCAAATTAAGGGGCACACAAAATATTTTTAAATAGCTAATGTGATAGCCGATTATGGGGTAAAAAGACATGCTGAGCACGATGGTGAAAACCATTTTCTCGCCGGACAAGCAGTTCGTCCGGAATCCGGCAAAAACCGGAAAGTTGGTTAAAAGTAAAAGTTTCATTTGAAGTTGATTAAATGTTCGATTTAGGGGTAAGAAGACATGCTGAACACGACAGTGAAAACCATTTTCTCGCCGGACAAGTATGTCGCCCGGAATCCGGCCAAAACAGGAAAGTCTGTTAAAAGTAAAAGTTTTTTTTGAAGTTGATTATATGTTCGATTTAGGGGTAGGAATACATGCTGAACACGATGGTGAAAACCATTTTCTCGCAGGGAAAGTAGTTAGCCCGGAATCCGGCCAAAACCGGAAAGTCTGTTAGAAGTAAAAGTTTTATTTGAAGTTGATTAGATGTTTGATTTAGGGGTAAGAAGACACGCTGAACACATATATGAAAAGTATTTTCTACCCGGACAACTTGTTCGCCCGGAATCAGGCCAAAACCGGAAAATTTGTTAAAAGTAAAAGTTTTAGTTGAAGTTGATTAGATGACAGATTTAGGGGTAAGAAGAGACGCCGAATCTGCATATGACAATCTTTTTTTTTTTACCGGGTCATATAGTTCGTTCGGAATCGGGTAGAAACCGGATTTTTTATAAGTTAAAGTTTTACTTGAAGTTGATCCGATGTTCTTTATACGGATAAGGAGATTCGCTGTATTCGCTTCTGAACTTTCTTTTTTTTTCTGTACAAGTATGGTAGTTCGTTCGGAATTCGGCCGAAACCGGAAATTTTGCAGAAGTAAAGCAGGAAGTTTCGATCATACATGCTGAACACGATGGTGAAAACCATTTTCTCGCAGGGAAAGTAGTTAGCCCGGAATCCGGCCAAAACCGGAAAGTCTGTTAGAAGTAAAAGTCTTATTTGAAGTTGATTAGATGTTTGATTTAGGGGTAAGAAGACACGCTGAACACATATATGAAAAGTATTTTCTACCCGGACAACTTGTTCGCCCGGAATCAGGCCAAAACCGGAAAATTTGTTAAAAGTAAAAGTTTTAGTTGAAGTTGATTAGATGACAGATTTAGGGGTAAGAAGAGACGCCGAATCTGCATATGACAATCTTTTTTTTTTTACCGGGTCATATAGTTCGTTCGGAATCGGGTAGAAACCGGATTTTTTATAAGTTAAAGTTTTACTTGAAGTTGATCCGATGTTCTTTATACGGATAAGGAGATTCGCTGTATTCGCTTCTGAACTTTCTTTTTTTTCTGTACAAGTAGGGTAGTTCGTTCGGAATTCGGCCGAAACCGGAAATTTTGCAGAAGTAAAGCAGGAAGTTTCGATCAGTATCGTCAAAATAGATATGGCTTATAGAGGTATATATGAACTTGAGTTTTATACAAAACCGGTCGGCACAAAGATCGTAACTGTCTGCATCAAATATTCAGTTTTTGGGATCCCATCGGAACCTTGGGTCTTGCTTTTATGAACAAGAGAAAGTAGTGAATAGGATAGCAAAATATGCTGAGACAGTCGGGTATTACTCTGGTTATCCCTGCTGCGTCACATACCCCAAACACAGGTTTTCAAATTTGCTGATGTCACACTGACGATTTATTATTTCACCAATTACCATGCCTCAGCATTACCAGGTGTTTGGCAGACAGTGTGGTGATTGGTACTTCGGATGTTGCCAAACCTCAAAGTAAAAGAATATGAGGATATCCAGATAAGGATCAAACTAAATAAATATTTCTGTGTGGTCCAACAGAGGTATGCTTCTTCGAACTTCTCTCTCAATTTTTCCCTACCTTTGTTTCATTTCTTTCTTATAAAACAGCCAAATGGAAAGGGAAAATAACAAACTTGAAATCAGTTAGCAGCCGAATGTCTGAAAAATAGTTTGGCATATATTTTGTCACTATAATATTCTGCTTTGGACTTTAATTAATTTTGAAATTAAAGCTGTACCCGTGAAACGCCCTAACAAGGAACACTGCCAAACAAGGGACAAAAAACTTGGAAAACTTATACAAAATTCTGCATAAAATAAAGTAGATGACTTAAATCTATACTGATCACAGTCTTGGATAGCCGGTAAAAAGCTGAATCCAAAGATGTAATCACCTTTCTGGTAAGTATCATACCTTTCCTTGAGGGTTTTTTTTCGCTGAAGTGCTGAAAAACACTATTTTTTTATAGACAAAAATCTTGATCTGGCTTCAGGAACCCACAGCTCCCACAAGCAAGAATAATATGTCAATTTGAAGGCCTGTTATGTATCAGTGTTGACACCAATTTTCAGCTCAGAATCTTCATTTTTTTTGTGTTACGATTTTTTTTCCAGTTTTGGATCTTTTCATGTCTTGGAGTGCCCTAATTAGGAACAATGAAGAAAGTGTACAAAAAAGAAAATAGGTTGACAGAGGAAAGCTGAGCGATGCCCTTAAAGCTCTGAATGATGGTATTTTATACCATGATATAGTTTGGAATTCTAAATTGTAATATTTTGACATAGAAAAGGTCACGAACAATACTACAAAGTTTGAAAAATGGGGATGCATCCAATCATTGATGAAGAAGATGAACTTGACCTTGTTTAAAGGATTATAGTGTCTGGTGAATAGGGCTACCCCATGACATCATTTGACCTGCGATGCTTCAACAAATTTCATCTAGACAGGATAGTTCATTCTTTGAACATATTCATATACAATTTCCCAGGAACAGGGTGGGCGAAAAATTTCCTAAACTTAATAAAGATGAGCTTTCTGCTAGAATAGCATATTATTACAGTCTTTTAGTAGAGTCTTAGGACATTCACAGTCTGGTAATTTATCTGAAGTCCATTGTGTGCAAGTGCCTTTTATTACAATTTTAGAGGGATTTTTTACCTCTTGAAGTCGTAAAACATTGATATCTATGCCTTTTAATCACTTTTTCAAAACTTTTTTCACCAGTAGGCAATAAAAGCATTTTTTAAAACATTGGTGCTGTCCCTTGATCAATTCAGGCTTCCAAATAAGGTTCAAAAGTACATTAAAGTTCACCGTCCCTAGACAGGAACCCGCTGCCAAACAAGGGACACCCTCTAAAAAAAAAAATATAAAAAAAACTGTAAGAAAAATCTGAAACTTGGCAAACTTTGGTCAGCTAGCTAAGACCCACGTTTGGGCCAAATTTAAAGTTTCTGCGACTCTCAGAGCTGAAGTTATTTACAAAAAATACAAAAAACTGTCCCTAGTTGAGGCGTTCTACAATAGTAAAACTTTTTGGGTGAATTTTGTAGTATAAGATGGCTAGGATGGTGGTTTGGGTTTGCACCAACAACTGTTAACCGTTAGGCAATGTTTGAATGCGCATATTTCTACTTTACTAAGCCCAACCAATAATGTCAGCGAAATGAGAATTATTTTTTTTTTTTTTTTTAAAGCCAAATTTTAAAGCCAGCTTACAACACCCAAAGTGATGCAGCAGTTTTGCAATTACATCCAGGTTCATACCAAGTATCCTAGCAAAAGATAGATATGAAAGGGAAATAGTTTCATTTCATTCTTGATGACAAAAGAAACCTAATTAAACTAAATCTGAACTGACAATTTCTTTTCAGACAGATTTTTATGGGGGTACGGTACTGTGCCCTTGCTCCAGAGTATGGCAGGATTTGTGCGCTTGCTCTTCCACGTTTTCCCCTGACCTTTCCCTAACTTCCCTGACCTTTTTTGGTGATTTTCCCTGACCTTTTCCAGCAGTTTTCCAACACCTTTCCATTACCTCAGTGAAAAATGTCGCCAAAATCTACAATATTACTCATGCAATAGCAAAGATTCATTCGACTTCTTCCTGAACAAACAAGCCGTCGTAGACGTTGAAGCACAGACTGGGACGGCTCAAAGAAAAGAGTTATCAACTGATAAACTTTGGGCAGAGAACCGACGAAAAAGAAACTTCCAGTAAAAAAAAAAACGATGCATAAGTATAGACTGAACTTTTTCATCAATTTCCCTGACCTTCTGCAACTTTTCACAACTTTCTCTGATTTCCCTGACCAAAAAAAAATTCCCTGACATTTCCCTTGATTTCCAGAGCTGCACGAACCCTGCATGGTGTCGGAACATATGAGCACTTATATTATGCTCACACATTGGGGCATGCCCTGATGCTGGAGCATCATGTCTAAAAAAAAGAGGATTTGTGTATGACTGCTTTAGCTAGCTGAGACTTGCCTCCTAAAATTCAGCCTAGGGTACCAAACCAGTACTGCTGCCAGTACGTGGTTGGAGTAATTGGGATAAAAAGATCCAAAATAGTAAGCGACAATGCCCCCTGTGCTTTAATACAGAGGAAGAGGGCCATTTTCTGGTTGAATGTGAGCAACTCTCAGACCCCAGGAGACACTTTCTTAATGGGTATACTATCAAGTACCCTGATGTTCTTGAAAAAAAAAATAAAGCTAAGGTACTTAAAATATGCCAATTCTTAAAGAGTGTATTAGTTAAATAAAGATAAGTATTAAGGGATGTAAAGTGTATTGTAACCATCATGTATTTTGTACGGACAATTGGCTATTAGATATATTCATATTCATTCAGTAAACTAAGTTGTTTTTCTAGTTGAGACCGTAGATCACCACCTAATAACTAATCAATATTTGTTTTTTGAGGAATCCTAAACTGTGTAGGGTATGTACTGATTCTAGGCCATTAATGCCTCTTATCACTGCTTATCAACAAATTGCTGATTAGGTCAGATACTAATCTGTCTGCTGCTGGGTTGGTTTACTGGTCGCTGAGATGGTCAGCATAGTACTGGTTAGAAATGCTGGTAAACGTGAACATTGTCACTGACTGATTTTTTACAAGCAACTGCAAGCTAATAGTATACTAATAACACAATGAATATTAGAAATCAAAAAGTTTATCAAAGTCAAATGCTCAAGGATTGATTTAGGGGTTGGTGACTGGTCTGGTACTCTAACTTATAGGCTAATTTGACATCTCCATCATAAAAAGGGAAGTTGGTCTAATATTTGCACAAGTGTTAAGTAAGTCTGTCCCCCCCTACCTAGGCTCGACAGGGTTAAAGGCGCTAGGCGTTAGCCCTATGCATCATGCCACCAAAATCTTCCTTCCTTCAAATGACTGGAACTTGAAATGGACTTGTAAATATATTTGAAACACAAACTCATAAACAAACCCCTTTTAAGAGGAAAGTTAACAACAGTAACAAATCCATGATGTTCGGTCGGCTTTGGCTGTCTTTGCTAAAGTAACTAGTCTAGCCCAGGTCTAGCCTGAGATTGGATAACTCAAACCGCTGATCTCCGCTTGTTGACACTTGTTATTGTTTTCTTTTGAATTTGTGCTTGGTTTGTTTCATAACAGCTAAAAATGATGAACCTTTCCAGGTTTCTGTGTAGGAGCTCAGTATCGTTTTCCGCGCAGACTCAGAATTTCCATAGGACCTCAGTGGCTCTTGATGTGTTTAATGTTCAGGACAAAGATGACTTCAGAGAAAGGGTTCTGAATTCGAAGGTTCCCGTTATTGTTGATTTTCATGCAAAGTAAGGGGCACTTCATTACCTACCATTCTGCATTAACTACGTTCAGCCTGCCCAGCTTTGCATGATATATAAGATGAACATCGAACCTGTCAAATATCTGTGTGAATACATAGTATGGACTGATCACAAACAGTAGTTACTTATTACTAACTGTAATGCAGTAGCGTGTTAAGTAAAATTAAACTTTTACATGACCTAACTTTGCCACTACACTGTCAGAAGTTTCATGACAGATTGCACATAACACTTTCAAGAATAACACCTTTTCACTTAGAAAAAAAGGGTTATGACCAATTAAGTTTACACTATTTCGTACCCAGATCTCCAGCAACACCTTCAATAGGTAAAAATACTACACTGTCAGAAGTTACATAACGACAACAGCAGGATGCGCGGTTTCAACAGATAACACTTTGGGATGTTATATGTTAGGTTTCTTTCATTTCCGTTAGTATTGTTTACCAATTGAAGGGGTTGTTGGAGATCTAGGCACGAAATAGTGTAAACTTAATTGGTCATAACACTTTATTTCTGAGTGAAAAGGTGTTATTCTTGAAAGTGTTATGTGCAATCTGTTATGAAACTTCTGACAGTGTAGATTGTACAAAACAAATTAATAAAAATAGCAAAAGAAAGAAAATACAGAGTGTGTGGTTTTAATTTGGCTTTGTTGTTCTTAAACTTGTGTTTGAGCTCATTACTGTGCATAAATATTTGCTAGGTTTGGATTTTGTCATATTTTTTTATGGCATTCAAAAGCATACAAAGTCTAAAGAACATTTCTCTCGTGTGTGTGTTCATAGCCCAGATTCCATAAATTTGTTTTCTCAGCCTTGACCTGAAAGGTCAAGAATGTCAGGGAAATCGGCAGGGAACTGGGGAGTTGAACATATGGGATTCTGTAGTTTCAGTTAGGTAATGGCTTTGAAAAAGGAGTATCTACGGTACCACAAATCCTGTTTTTTTAGTAGACTGTGCCAAACACTCACTTTGGAATAGCACATGACAAAGGCTGGTTGTCATAGGTATGCTGAATGCTAGGTAGCCATTAAAATATGGATGATTTGAGTGGGTTTAGGTCAAGGCCAGGGTTAGGGTACCCAGCATTTTCCATAGGGTATGCAAGTTTTGGAATAGTCTATTCCTGACTTTGGGCAGAGGCGTCGTCTGTTGAGGGACGGGGGGACGACTGACGCCCGCCCCCATCCCCCTCCATTGTTATTGGCCATTTGGTAAAAAAAAAAGTTAGTTGGTAAAATTGCAGCACTGGGATTTCTTTCCTAAAAACACCCCATCAACCCCAAACATTAGGCTAATAACGCCTCTGCCTGTAGGTATTACCTACCCAACGTAACGTTTTGCGTAGCCTGTTGAAAAGTCAGCGAATTGTGCTAAACTAGAGATGACAGTAGTGGGGAAGACAAACTTTCGCATTTGTCACTTATGTTAATATTAAGCAGTATGTTGTTTAAAAGAAGACAAAAATGTTTATCTTAAATATTCTTTGAGCCAAGGCTGACTTGGAAACATATATTCATACAATAATAACAAGAGCTATGAGCTCATATGGCACTTTTTACGAGTAGGTGCTTTAAGAAGCGAGAAAGTGAATCAGAGCTTTTTTCCGGGAATTCCGATACCCCTCCCCACCGTGCTCGGATCCAGTCCAGACCCTAAAATATATCATCTAAGGCAGACGATCTGTCTACTTTCCAAGTTTCATTCAAATCACTTCACTCGTTTAACCCCTATGCGAGCCACAATATTTTCGGCACTCCCCTTACAGTGGCCGAATACGACTCGGACATATACTAACATCTCGTCTCCCCGTCCATCAGGTTTAACTCGAATCGGAGCATATCTGCAAATTTCCGGTTCCTACTTCATCCTCCTCCTACCTTGGTCGGATCCGGTTCGGACGCCAAATGTCAAATCTAGGCCGCATAAACTTGGTACTGTCCAAGTTGCATTCCATTCTGCCCATCCGTTTGTTTTTTGTGCATGTCACAAAGTTTCTGGACCCCCCAACTCCCCCAACCATGGCCGCATGGGTTCGTACACATGCTTTGCATATCTAGGTCATCAGTTTTTATCACCCATAAAGTTTCACTTCAATCGGACCATTTTTTCGCAACCTACGGAAGTCAGTAATTTCCTGATTCCTCTTGCCTCAACTCCGCGAAAAATGGTCGGATCCAGGAACAAAAATCTTCGTAGGGCACTGTGTCGGGTCCTTAAGTCTATTTGGTCGGGTCACTAGTATGCCTGCCTAGTTTTATCGTCCTTAGCACATCTGGAAGTATCCTATCTCGCGATCACCGGAATTCCACTCCAACTCCCCCCAAATTCCATCCCGATCCCTCGACACTAAGCATGTCACAAAAATTCCGTTGCCCCCTTTCAACTCCCCCCCCCCCCCAAAGTATCGGATCCGGTCCTGACTTGACATGGAACATCTGAGACAACAGCTTTTTCGACTTGCCAAGTTTCATTCAAATCCGATCGCCCGTTCAAAAGTTATAAATGCCACTCGATTCCGGATTCCCCATCCCTCCACTCCCCCCACGATGTTCGAATCGTGCAAACGACTATTCTCATGTAGGTCTATTCGGATCCCTCATATTCCTGCCGAGTTGCATCATCTTATTACATCAGGAAGTATCGAACTCGCTGGATCACCAGAATTCTCCCCCCCCCCCGCCTCCCCCAACAGTGCCCGAACCAGGTCCGGTTATGTCAATAATGTGTCTAGGACTTGTGCTTGTTCTTCCCACCAAATTTCATCCCGATCCCTCCACTCTAAGCGTTTCCCAAGATTTCCGGTTCCCCCTCCAACTCCCCCCAGAGTCACCGGATCCGGTTCGTATTTGAAGTGGGTCGTCTGAGACACGAGATCTTTCCAAAACCAAGCTTCGTCAAGATCGGATCACCCGTTCAAAAGTTATAAATACCTCAAGATTCCGGATTTCCCCTCCCTCCACTCCCCCCACGATGCTCAGGCCGGGGAAGTGACTAGTTCCAACTTAATCTTTTGGGGTCCCTGATATGTCTGCCAAGTTTCATCGTCCTAGCCAGGTCCTAGCTTATGTGGAAGTGCCCAAACTAGAAAAGCCCGGACCGACCGGCAGACCGACAGAAATTGCGATCGCTATATGGCACTTGGCTGAAGGGCAAGTGCCATAAAAACTGTATTTGGCAGCGATATTGCGGCCCTTGTCGGGCCGAACGAACTGATTCGTTTCTTCCGTTCCCCGACGTTCGACAGTTTGACGATGACACCGAATAGATATACCGACCGAAATATCGCTGCCAAAGCATCGTTTCCGTGTTTATCCACTGTATGAAAATATGTACCTTGTCTTAGCTTACTGACTATCTCTGGAGGATCCTCATTGAACTGACTACAAATTCATGTGGTGGAGTAATTAGCTTGTGGGTGAGATTCTGCACAACAAAATACTCACTTTCTTGTTGCTTTCCCCCTCCCCTCCCCCCACTACCAAACGCTCTGAACAGGGGATTTTTTAAGCCTGCATAGGAGACCCCACTGTTGAAGTCCCAGAAATATTGTTCGGCGTTGTTGAAGAACTGGATTTTGGAGGCTACGGAAATCTGAAAGAGACATCTAGGATATAATGAAAGATGAGGAAAAAAAACCCTAGATATCTCGAAAATCCGGTCAGTGAAAGATTGCGTTTACGATCAAGTAATTCAACTTTATCTCATGTTCATATAGCCCAACCCTTCCACTTTACATGCCTGGTGGCAGCCACACCAATACCCCTAAGCCTAGCTATCCCTACAAATTCCAGTACCCAGGTGAGAACTGGCATCTGTGAGAGTGTTTGGGTTGGTAGCTTGATAAGGGGCCCTGGACATGGTCACATGGCCCATACTTGATGGTGGTGCATCAACAAGGATCAGAAATAAAAGCGTTATCCTGTAAATGGTTATTGTCCAGGAACTAGACTGCTTTGATGACCTTCTCCTTTTGCCTGATTTGAGGCAGGGAATTTCTAAACCTAACAGAACAAACTTTTGCAGGTGGTGTGGTCCATGCAAAGTGTTAGCCCCGCGTCTTGAAGCCATCCTTGCTGAATTCAAAGACATTCACTTGGCCAAAGTTGATATTGATGTAAATGACGAGCTTGCAATGGACCATGAGGTAAAGCAATTTCATCTGTTCAGTGTTTTGGAGACTTAAAGGACACCTCTCACTACATAGTGTTTCTGCTAAGATGTTTTTTTTCTGATTTATGATAAAACTTGTCTATGCTTAAAGCAAGTCACACAAAGCTTCGGCTGTTTTAGCCTCTTTCCATGTCCCTTGCCTTGGATGAACAGCGTAGGAAATTTGCATAACTGGTCTTCTGACGAATGAAGTATGACCCATCCTTTAAGGAAGTCTTATTTTGAAAAGTTTTAGTTGAAGTCTTTAGTCTAAAGCATGAAATGTATTTTCTTCTAGAATAAAAACAAATAGGATACTGTTACTAATCATTGTAACTTTCGTAGGTGAAGGCTGTACCCACAGTTCTAGCCATGAAGGATGGGAAGGTGCAGGATATGTTTGTTGGTGTACTTGATGATGACAAGTTGAGGTCTTTCATGAAAAAGCTTTCTGCGTCATAGTTTCTCTTTTTTTCTTCTCACATCTTGTGTAAATAAAAAGTTTTGTACTGAACCAAAAATGATTATATACTCTCAGTTTACATTTCAGTTTGCTTAGCAAGATGCTAGGTGCTAAGCTTCGTATAAAAGGAATTATCCAATCAGACATGTAGTTAAAGGGCGAGGTTCGCTTTCCAAAAAGCAAAGCGAGAATCCGCCGGTCGTGAGAAGTAACGGAGCCATTGCTCCTTTACAACTTCTCGCTTCCTCCCCAAAACGAATATCCACTTACGTAGTGTTTCCACTTCACTTTCCAACACGAGCGCAGCGCAAAAACAGCTCTGAGAAGCGAAGCGAGTTTTATCCGACGCATATACCAGCGGAACTCTCCAGATCGCCCTTGTTGTTGTTTGTAGGTCGAGAGCTTCAGCTCATACAAGATCGTACCACTGGGTATACATATACTTATATAAGTATCTTACAATACTTTAGTCCTTCCTTCAATCATGTACAGATCAGAGAAATATTTAGCCAACATCAATACTTCAAAAGGGTTACGGGTCTTTCTCAAGTCGTCGTCTGAATCTGGGTATTCATTCCTCACTATGAGACCGCCCTTAAAGTTTAACTGAAAAGCAAACTTATTTTTGCATCATTCAGTGGAATACATCGGGTTATTTGGATTCTGCTAAGAGATTTTTTTTATTTTCCACTATCTGCTCTCATAGTGAGGTTCGGAATATCTACAGCTGTCCCCACAGCGCAAATTCTACTATGACGCGGAATATTTGAATCTGAACACAAACGCGGCTTTTCAGTAGGCGGTCATAAGCTTGGTGAAGACTGCTTAGTGCCTGAACAAAAAAAAATCATAAATCTTTCTCTTCAAACATATGACAGAGGTAGCACCACAAATCTGACAGGGAAATTCCACTATTTGAAAACTGATTATTCGTGAATAGCGGAGCAACGAAGTAACGCATTTTCATCGGGTCTTCAAGCTTCTTTAAGTGAATAGGTGAGGGGTAACACGACTGTCCCATCTCTGCCCTTTTTCAGTTAAACTTTAAATGTAGCTGGATAGCTTGCCTAGACAGAACATATAAATCTTTTGGTGCGCCAGCTTTCAGTCTATGTATAAAGAGCCATCAGCTGGTCCCAGGAACTTCACTCCAATGAGGATAACATCTACCAATGTCCACACTCCAAGCCCTCCAAAGCTGAATAACTTTCCGATACCCTCTTGCCAGTATCCCAAGTAAAACCGGTCGGCTCCAAACCCTCCCCCTACAATGCTCAGAAGGAGGGCAAAGCTCCATCTGTATCCTGAAGTCCAATTACATGGAAGGTTTTTCGGGAACTGCCGATAACCAAGGCAAGTCACATTCTGGTGAACAGTGCAGTTTGATCTAAAAAGGAAAGAGCAGTTTATTGATCAAATTCTGTCTTGATGGGTCTACTGTACATAATAATAATAACCTTTAATTTTCTTAGTAGCTCGTACAATTTACTTCCTAGCATTGGATGCGGCCGTCCCCACAGCGTAAATTCTACTATGACGCGGGAAATTTTAATCTCAATACAGACGCGGCTTTTTAGTGGGCAGTGGAGTGACTGGTGAAGATTGTTTAGTGCCTGAACAAAAAAAAATCATAAATCTGTCTGGCAAGGCCTACAACAAAAATACAAGTGCATAGAAGTACCACAAATCACACGCAAATTCCACTATTTGAAAATCGATTATTCGTGAATGGCGGAACAACGAAGTAACGTATCCTCAGCGGGTCTTCAAGCCAGTTTAAGTGAATAAGTGATGGGTAACTAGATTGTCCTATCCCAGCCCTTTTCGGTTAAACTTTAAACACTAGTATGTATAATAGCACTACATAAAACAGTTTGATGTTGTATTTCAAGATCTACAATTAACTTCACTAGCTACAACATAGAACTGATGTTGCGTACGAAGTATGGTATGAAGGGTACCTTTCGGTTGAATGTCTAGACTGTCGGTGAACTACTGAAAGGTTGGAAAAAAAACGGAAGAAGTGAGCCAAGTAGAAGGGGACCTACCTGAAGCTCTGACGAGGTGCTGCAGCTGATCTGCAATCTGATATTCCAGAACAGCTATGCTCAGTTGCATCTGTCTGGTAACAGTATTGACATACGAAAGTTCTGTTGAACGACCTTGCACCCTGAAAAGAATGTGCTTGTTGCTTATCACCAGTGTCTTCATGTTTACTGGGATCCAAGACTTTCTACTTTTTTAACAACCTCGACCCCACACTCTGCAGAAATATGTGATATTCTGGGCCCCTAAGATTAAACAAGCAACATCCAGTACGGTAATGTTTCTAGTTTACCTACAATCAAACTTACCATCTGTGTTCTACATTATGGATGCATTAAAATTTCACTGAAAAGCGATCTTATTTTCAAATCCTGGATTTGAAGACATCGAATTATTTTGACACTGCTAAAGGATTTTTGGTTTATCCATCTTAGGCTCTAGTAGTGATGTTGAGATAGCCTACGCAGAGCTGGTCCGACAAGACAAAGTTCACCCCGACGCGGAGAATTCGAATGTTAACAAAAGCGTACATTTCATTTAATAAAATAAATCAATATATATAAATATGTAATCTATATCGCAGTAAAGCCCCAGAGAAGAATGTCCTTACGAACGCCGCCTGAGTCGTCCATAACAGTCGATTGGTTGTCTACCGTTGTGACGTCACGTGTGACGCGCTGCAGAGCGGGTCCTCCATACCTGATACAGTATTTCCTCTGGCATGCGAAGCAGCGAAGAGGGAAGTAGACGGGTATCAACTTAAAGCTCAGCATGTATCTCTAGCTCCGCTCGGTTTTGTCGGGGTATCAATAGTCGCTGCATGAGACCAATGACGGAGATTCTACTGGATTATTTGTTCTTGATGGTATAAACGCGGAAACACTCATCACGATGGTGGGACGTAAAATCCAACGGAATCATCCACGCGCAAATTTTCTCCTATCATATCTGCAAGTTCCCAAAACAGGACCTGTTACGCAATCCTGTCTTCGCAACCACAAACGATGATCAGTTAACTGGAATCCCACACTGTATGACACATTTTTGGCATCGGTGGACTTGAACTATTCAGAAAAGAACGCAAGCGTATACGGAATTGTTAACATACCAGGCAAGGATATCCCTCAAAAGCAGAGCAAAGTTCATGAGTCTGTTGTCCATAAATACAGGATGAATTGTAGCTGCAGTTCAAGCATTCGTGAGGGAGGTCTTCACAATCTGTGACATCACTGTTCTGGAAAACAAAGGAGCAGCCTCGCTGGGACCACAGTTCAGGCCTGTGCTGTAAAAGAATTTTTGACGTCACACTTCTGATTTCCAAACTAGTCCTGATTCAGTTTTCCGCTTTTTAATCTGCTTACATCTTAGAACTTAAACTGAATGTCAGGGCAGTTCTAGGGGACTGCCCATATCTGGTGTCAAACAGCTGGGCTCTTAAATTCCCTAACCGTAAAAGTTGAGTTCATTGGTAGTTTTGAAAAAGCTAAGGCTCTCGAGAATGTATTAGAACTCGGATACGAATATTTCCCCGTCTATGAATTCACTGAAACGCCGCGTTGCTGCATCCGCTGCAGATCCCCTGAACATTTCCAATCCCAAAGCAGTAGCCCGGTAGAAACCCGTTGCGCTGATAACCACGCCATATCAAAGGACTCTCCCTGCACTAGCCCCCCCCCCCCCCAAATGTGCAAACTGCTATGCCCAGTGCTGAAAGCACGCGCTGTAGGTGGTGCCCGGCCCGGTAATGACACACCCAATATATATAGTTACCTTCAATATGAATGTAACCCGACACAAAGAGCACTGCAGAGATGAATTACTGTTAAACTACGGCACTGTGCTCCTACAAGAACACCTACTCACGGCCTCCAGCTCAAACGCCCTTAAAACAAGCCCGGACCATTTATTTTTTCTTACGAATCCCCCAGCCACATTTGGGCACCCATCCTGTGGCCCCGCGTGTCTGATAAACCGGAAGTTTGATATTTCGTCACCGGCTTGCTACCACAGTGACGAATGTATTTTAGCAGCGAGACTTTACAAAGTGGTTTTCGTCAACATATCCTTACCCTATGAACGTGAAAAATTGATTTCCCCCAACAAGTTTTCAAAAGCTTGCGCTATGCTTGAGAGGCTGCCAAAGTCAACTGTTTCGCAGGGCTACCAATTTGTTATTGCTGGAGATTTTAACACCGATTAATTAAAGCCGTCAGGCGGAACGGATTTGGTTCTTGATATTCTCCCTGACTACAAGTTAGTCCCTACGGGTAAAGTGTACACTTGTGTTCATAATTCTGGTAGCCTTTCAAACACTGACCATGTTGTTACCTCTCCCTCTCTTGATATTTCGTCTATATTAGTCCATGAGGATGAAAATGATCTGGACCATCTAGCTCTTTCATTTATTAGATGTCATAAGTGGTTTATATGTAGGAACTGGAATCGTGCTGATTTGCTGCTTTATACTGTTACACTACTTCCCTACTTAGTAACATCAAAGTTCCATTCCACATTTTGCAAGCTTCCGAGCGGTACTCTAATGACAAACCAGATCGTGTCGAATTTGAGGTTTGCGGAAGAAGTGGCCGTGCCGGAAGAAGGAATCCGAAAAACTACTCGGAAATCGAACTGGTCTCTTGACCCAAAACTGAAAACTGTGAAGAATAAGGCTAAGTTTTGGCTAAGTTTCTTGCGGCAGACCACGTTCTGGCACCGTTTTTTATATTAAGCAACGAACTAAGCGTATTTATAAGACGCTCGATCAGTTCAAAAGGACTCCAGTTCCCACGTACACAAGCTGATTGGTCAAAAGTAATTAATGCAGACAAAATCGATGGGAAGTCGTCGCCCAGTGTTATCAGTGATTCCGCATGCAATCCATATTATACGTCAATGTTTAACCCACAAAAATCAACGAAGAAACCAACGAAAATGGGGTTTGTATAGGCCAATGAATATACTGAAATAAAAGGCGAATATTTCGGGAGGACAACCGCCTCCCTTCTTCAGCGCAGACAGAAAATTTCGAGGAAAAATGCCAAAACGAGGATGAAGATTAACAGCCAAGAAAACCAAAACAAACCAGAAAATCAGCAAGAAACCGAAGACTAAAACAAAATTGGAAGAATTGAAAGCCTAAAGTAAAGACAGCGAGCCACTCACCAATACCGGCGAATAACAACTATGATTGTTCTCTCGCTCGATACTAGCGAGTGACTGCTGAAAGAAATTCCATTCCACAGGCAAGCGACCTTGGTGAGCAACTAAGAACGTTACGTCATATTTCGCTTAATTTTAATAGCTGCTTCTCGTGCGCAAGCTCTTTTCGATGCGTAGATGATTCGAGGCTAATCTCAGGGACGACTAAGCCTTCAGGTTCTCGTTTGAGAAAACCAAAATATGAATCGCTAATTCTTATATCACCAGTGTCTCTGTTCAGGGCTAGACCTAAATTTTGGTATTTGTATATCTCGAGAGCCTCTCTGTAGTGCTGAACAATGCCTTTGTCATGATAAATAAAATCAGCCTGGTCAAATAAAACAATATGCTGTGATTTGTCATAAATCTATTCAGCGAGAGCCGAGTCAAAAATATCTGGTTTTGTTCTCCTTTTAAGGGAATGGTCTATTGATGTGCGGTCAGAGATGGGCGAATTCGGATCCGGATTCTAATCCAGGATTCATCCTTTTAGCTGGATTCGAATCCGGATTCAAATCCTTAGCTTCTCAAGCAGGATTCGGATTCGGATTCCAAACCTTCAAAATCCCGAGTCCGCTCGAGTTTAAAAAGATTGTGCATTCCTAGTGTTTTCGTAAGAACTGACAACCCCAGTAATCCGCTCGGGTTTTGCAATTCCCAATGGAGAAAGGCATACCTGAAGGTTCAAACGAATGCAGTTTTAAAGGCCAATTTGCATTGTTTTATGGAATTCATTAGCGCTAGTGCCCAACCAAGATCAGGTAGTCAAAAGCGGAAACAAAGATCGGGAGTGCAGGCATTAAGCCGTGAAAGCATTGTGAGTAGCTTGGTTTGTTAGAAATATATTGGAGTATGGCAGATAACAGTGAGGTGACGGCTATGGTTTCTGAAACAGACGATGAAGTTCAAACTGTAGTTTCGAACCGGGCAGCCCCGCCGTTGAATCCAGCAAAGCAACAGCTAAATGATAGCCAGAATGGCACTGACAAGTTGAGCTCTGGACCTAGCTCGTCGGTGAAGGTATCCCGCCGAATGAAGTGTCGTCTGTGTGTCGAAGTAACCGAGATCAGCACTTTGGGAACAACAACATCTAATTTCCACCGCCATTTGAAGGTTAGCGATATTATGTTAGATTAGTCGGCATTTATCTTCTGGATTTTACTTTTGGCGTTTAAACAACGTCATTTCAAATGAAATTTTGTGTGTTAAATATCTGATTACGCTAAAGCAGATATCTTCACCTTGGTTGCAATTTTAAGCTCAATCGAATCTAGAAAAGATTTGTCATACTGTTGTAACATTTTGACTAGACTTTTGTCTGCGTTGACACCGCGTAAAGTCACTCAGTCGAAGCGTCCTGTTTGTTAAATTGGCTCGACCGTGGTGTTTGTTGACCACGCATAGTTTGCGAGCCGAGCGTTTTTAACTACTGTACCGACTCGAAACATACTGTATCTTGCTCACAACCACTTCTATCTCTGTTGCACTCACAATTGTCATAACAGCATTACAATCCGTCCGTCAGTTGGTAACTGCAGTCTCTAACCCCCTTGCTCATTTCCTCCCTCTCTTTACGCCCAAGTCGTCTATGACGGTATTCTTAAAATCCTTCCGTTAATAGGATGACTAATTTGACAGGGGTTACCCATTCTTCGAGTTTCGAGTAAGGCAAGTTTTCGGTGCCCAGTCAACACCGGCACCGGTTGCCACTTGTTAGAATATTAAAATCGGCACGTTTGAAGATAAATCGCCAAATTTACGACCAGCATCGCTGATTTTGACGGGTGCCAGGGAAGGGTGCACAGCAAGTGCCCGAGAGTGGATATCCCCTAGACCCTTCACAATGTTAAATTATCGGAAGTCCGGACACAACCTATCAATCTGTTCCTTGGGAATATTTTGGATTTATTCTTTCATTTCTGTTTTCTGTGCGCATGTTTTCTGTTGAAGCATCCGTACCAGTAAGTGATCTGTCCTTCCGGTTCTGATTTTTTAGTCAATAAAAATTCATTTCACAGAATTCCTGTTATCCATAATCGCAATCGGTCTTTTTTCTTGTGTTTGCAGATTAGCTAAACATTTGGGACTGATCAGGATCGAACCCGATCGAAATATGAGACTATGAAAACAATTGACAACCAGTGGATTTTCTTGGAAGTGGAGTTTATACAATTTATATAAATACAAAATCGAAGCTGACTGCGAATCGTATTTGACAGTGCAAAACAGATACATTAGCTGCATTTTTATTAGAGCTATATTCATCCCTTCTTGGTAACGGTCCTCTTCAGGCCAGAAGCCGCTCCGCTCAAGCTGGAAAACGAAGTTTATATTCCAGCTTGAGCCTGTTTACTTTGTCTGTTTCATTTGATGTGGGTACGGGTCATATGGTCATAAAATAGGTAAATAAACAAGTGCAGTTGGAAAACTGGACAATTCCCTCGCTTAAAGTTTTCGGCAGTCCCTTGTTCAAGTTCTGATGTTGAAAAACTTTTCTCGATTGCTGGGGCCATCGGTCGAGCAAGAAGAGCCAAAAGCGATCCCACTACGGTTGAAGCTCTTCTGTTCAAGGGGGAGTTGGTTCAGTGACAAAGTAATTCGTGCCTTGTTTATTAGTGTAGCATATTCTTTCTTTTTTGTCACCCTTTATTAAGAAACTATAACCTGTTTTACCTGTATATTCGACTCGCTTTCTTAAAGCTTTCTTAATCCTCAGCCTAAAATCAAGAATAAATAAGGGAAGAATTGAGAACTCACATAACCCCGATGTCAGCATCCTAGATCTCTTTTCGTCCGATCTTATTTACCGGGGGTGGAGCCTGGGTGGAGCTTCGCGTGTTGCCTCTTGCAGTATCAAATGTTACCTCCAGACCAAAAGTGATGAAGCAGTCAGAAAAGGCGGGAAGTTCAAACAGTGCAGATTTGCAATATGAAGCTTATGTTGTCACCACCCTTCACAAAGACGGTGAAGCCCAAGGGAATGCGGCATTTGATGACTCAGGGGAACAATTAAGCAACTTGAACGCTGAAGCATAGATCTAACATGCATGCATTTAGTTCAGATTCAATAGGACTGGTGTGAACATTAGTAATTTTATTTTGGTCTTCTCAGGACTGTAAAGAATCGCTCCTAGAAAAGGTATTAAGCTTGGACAATATTTAGCTGTCGAAATGTACTCAATGAGTTACTATGTTTTGTTTTTAAGTTGTACTCTACACGAAATTTAGTTCATATCATTTTCTCGTGTAGTTGCGAAGTGTAGGATATCTTTCAAGACCTATCAGTTTGTGATAACAACTTATTATTCTTGGTCAAAAAGGTATATCAATATCTCGGATAGTTGCACTTTACATCTGCCCAAATTTGTCATTGTCTATGCCTTTTCGTAATCGTTTTTTTTTTCATTATCATATTTTTAAATCATTCAAGTTGGAATTTGGGCATAGCTGGCGAACTGTACTCAAAGAGTTGTTATGTTTTGTTTTTAAGTTGCACTCTGTACAAAAAATTCAGTTCATAACATTTCTCAGTTAGTTGCGAAAAACAGTTGGCTTGAAGTATTTCCTAATTTTAAATTTTAATTGATTACTGAAAATGATAATTGCACGGTACCATTCAAAACGTCTACATTTGAGATAACCATTTATTATTTTTGGTCAAAATGTATGGGCCTATCATTATCTTGGGTAGTTGGCTAAATGTTTCACTATCTATCCTATTGACAGTCTTTTTTTTCATCACTAAGAATTTGCCATAGAGATTGCATGAATGTTTGGAAGCGTGTCCCTTCCTTCTTTAAACTTATAGTGTTCAGTCCAAATCGGTCCTTTTCTGCCTTTATTTTCGTCATCCTTGAATGTAGGATTGCACGACTTCTATCATCTCACTGTACTTTATCCCCTTGTCTCGTCTTTTAAACTAGTGGTAGCAGCGATTTGTTGGAGGGAGAAGAGCAAAATGTCGGCCTCTTTCTGTTTAATTTGAATTCGCCGCACTTCCTTGATGCGAAGTACGGCGATCAGAAGAAATAGCGCCAATATTTACTCTGTGGTCTGGACAGGCGCCGAATAGGCTCCACCCCCGGTACTTGAGGATCGGGCAGAAAACAACGTCCCATGATTCAAGTCTTCTCAATTCTTCCCTTATTTATTCTTGCTAAAATGGTGGATTCGGATTCGTGCCTAGCCCTGGATTCGGATTCGGATTCGAATCCCTTCATGATCGGATTCGCCCATCTCTGTGTGCGGTGCTGAGCTATTCTGTCTTTTAACCGTTGTTCTGTTCTACCGATGTACCATAAACCGCAAGAACAAGGAATCCTGTATACAACAGAAGTTTGAGTCTTAGGGATAGGATCCTTCCCTTGATACAACCCTGACTTGATGGTTTTCCCCGGTTTGTAGTACGTGCATATATTGTTTTTTTCAGATTTTCTCAATATTGTCTGAAATACCTTTTATGTAGGGGAAGACCTAGATAAGCTGATTTCTTATCTTCGTCTGCAACTTTTGTGTTGGTTTTTGAGTTTTTGAATAGGCTTTTCGATGACAGAATTAATCAAAGTGATCGGATATCCATTTCCAAACAAAACGTCTCTAAGGTGGTCAAGCTCTGAATCAAGAAAACGTGGTGAACATACATGTAAAGCTCTGTCAACTAGAGAAATGATAACTCCTCTTTTAACAGCAGGAGACTGTTGAATGCTTCACTTCCCTTATTCCTTACTCAAGCACATAGGGTCCCTGTCACTACTGCAACACGTCAGTTCATGCAAATGTCAGTTCATCTAAAAAAAAATCCGACAGTTCGTCTCCACGTCAGTTTGCCTATTTTAGAAGTCCCTCAGTTTGTTGACACGTCAGTTCGCCTACCGTCAGTTGACACAAACGTCAGTTCGTCTGCAATTCTGTCACTACGCCCAAAGATTGAGAACAATGTGTGGGCGAACTGACGGAAATTTTGGGTGAAAAAATGTTCATGCCAACTGACGTTTGTGTGAACTGACGGTAACAGGCACCTGATTTTGCATTATAAGCTCCGAATATATTGCTGAAAGTCTTCACAACGTCCCAACTCAGCTTTCTGTCCTTTCTGCGGGTTGTAGAAACAAATAAATAAATACAGAATTATGTGCTGACAGACAGACTGGCGGAAAGACAGATAACTTTTGCCAAGTCATATGTTTCCAGTCACTCACTTTTTGTGATCACAAATATGAGAGGCAACCAGGTCCAGAAATGAAACAAACACAATTATTGCTTGCTTACCATCTGCATCTTCCTCTGACTTTCACTTAATGACCCTCTACTACTCTCCAAGTCAGATGTATTAGCACATGGTTCTGTTGAACAGTTGCTAAGAACCGAGAATATCTCTGTTTCTTTCACATTTACTGGCACACTGTAAAAGCTATCATCACTCTCGTTGGTTAAGGCCTGTTGTGGCCATCCATCAGTAGCATCTTCTGATGAAGCAATCACAATGATTAAATATAGATAAAAAGACACTAAATATCCTTGAAACATTTGCATTCAGACTAATATCACAGGTTTAAACAAGTTGACTTCTTATTTTAGTCTCACATAGCCTCCCTGGGTTCCTAAAGATTAGACACGGATTCACCTGGATTGGACAAGACTTCTGCTGTGTTTTGACAGTTTACTGCTGTGTTGCTGGGCTGGGTCTTCTTCTACTGTACTACAAAAAAAAGGTGTCACAGCTTTAGCTATTTATAGAGCTGCTCTGTCAGTTTCTTCAGTCTACTGGGATCTCAACATTTTCAACCCAGACTTGATCAGTTGATGCTTCATACAGAGTCAGTAGCCAACATGCTTCATGGCAAATTTAAATTCAATGGCTTTGGTAAAAAAAAATTAGAGCTGTACAGTAAATGCGTCGAAAGGAAGGACACTGTTCTATCGTTCGGAAATGAAAGTGTTGCAATTTTCCTCGACTTTACCATGCGACCCAGTTGAAAAGCTCTTTAATATGCTCTTAATAATCCAGCTGAAGCAAAAGCTCTACTGGAAGCTATTTTTTTTAGCAGAAATGACTGAAAATGTGAAAGCAGGATTGAAGATTACGAGAATGCCGCCGTAACGCGTTAAGGAACTACGTAATAAAATTCATTCGGAGTACGCCCGTCTATATTTAGCGAACAGGCTATCTCTTTAACTAGCAAAACTTTCGAATAACATGAACCGTGTCTTTGTCTATGGAACTTTGAAAAAAGGAGAACCAAACCATGGCCTTCTCTCAGATCCTAGAAATGGTTACAGTAACTTTCTAGGACATTCAAAGACGAAAGACAGGTTTGCTCTCGTTATTGGGACAAAATTTAACATTCCTTTCATGTTGGATGGGCCTAATCCTGTTTCTCATGTAAGTTCTATGCCCTATTGACCTCTGAAAGTTAATTTGGTAGATATTCCTTCAGCTGAATCTGACTGCAAGTCACATTTTGACAATGCAAAATGGATAAGTCAGCTACATTTTATTAGAGCTATATTTCAGCCCTTCTTGGCAAGGGTCCTCTTCAGGCTCAAGCCGCTCAAGCTGGAAAATGAACTTGTGGAAAAGCAGTTAAAGATTCTTCCTTAAATATCTGATTTTTTGTACTGCTTCTCTGAAAATTGGTTGGAGTTAAAGCTGGTGCTGCAATTTCATTCTGTATATGGTTGCTGTTTTTGCTGTTCGATTGGGTACAGTAGTCGAAAGGGTAGAGATTCTTTGCATTTTGATTTTGGAGTCATCTGTCTCTTCTTCTTCTTTCCAGCTAAGATGGATATTTGACAGTGGTATGTACTGTATGGGCGATCTGAAGTTCGTACTTTGGTGATACAAATCATATTTGACAATATAAAATGATCTGAAGTTCCATACTTTGGTGGTGCTTATTCCTTCAGTCCAAGCTGACTCCAAAAAATATTTGACGATGTAAAATGGATAAGTCAGCTACATTTTATTAGAGCTGAAGATGACCCTTGCCAAGAAGGGCTGAAATATAGCTCTAACAAAATGTAGCTGACTTATCCGTTTGGCATCGTCAAATGTAGTTAATTTGGGTCCCTAGTCAACCTTTGTTTAATATCAGGTTAGTAAGACCCAGTCTCTATTTTGAAGAGGTAAAGTAGCTGCTGTAGACTGACAAACCATTGATGATAGTCTTACTTACTGGATTTGCTCTACGGCTTACTCCATACTTAGATTCTTACAGGATCTTTAGATTTTAGATACCTAGGTCTCAGATGGAAGCCTTGTATTTTTCCTTGTCTTTCCTGTCATCTTCATTTGCCTGAGTCTTATTAGTAGGGTGACAATATAAAATGTAGGGTGACAATATAAAATGATCTGAAGTTCCGTACTTTGGTGATGCTTATTCCTTCAGTCCAAGCTGACTCCAAAAAATATTTGACGATGTAAAATGGATAAGTCAGCTACATTTTATTAGAGCTGAAGATGACCCTTGCCAAGAAGGGCTGAAATATAGCTCTAACAAAATGTAGCTGACTTATCCGTTTGGCATCGTCAAATGTAGTTAATTTGGGTCCCTAGTCAACCTTTGTTTAATATCAGGTTAGTAAGACCCAGTCTCTATTTTGAAGAGGTAAAGTAGCTGCTGTAGACTGACAAACCATTGATGATAGTCTTACTTACTGGATTTGCTCTACGGCTTACTCCTTACTTAGATTCTTACAGGATCTTTAGATTTTAGATACCTAGGTCTCAGATGGAAGCCTTGTATTTTTCCTTGTCTTTCCTGTCATCTTCATTTGCCTGAGTCTTATTAGTAGGGTAGCCACAAAAAGCGCCACAGGCAGTACTTTGGTGCAAATTTGCTGATTTTCCGTAACGAAAAGCTGAATTGCTGTGAATTTGTCTTATTTGTTTTTTTCTTGTTTTACTATCTAAATGTCTTCCAAAAAATTCAAAATAGTATTTTTAGCATTTTTTCAGATATTTTTTCAGTTTTCCTGGGAATCTTAGCAATTTTGGCCACACAAATCCTTAGCGTCCTTATGGCACCGGCACTTCTATGTCAGCTAAGACAACGAAACCGGGCAGGCTTATGAAGGACCCGACTAAATGGTTAGCAAATTCTTGATTTCCCCGGATCCAGTTATCTGTGTGGGGTGGAGGAATGGAGACTCTGGAATCTTGTGACCCACGTACATTGCGAACGGGTGTTCTTTGGAACAACGGGTCGATTCGAGTGTTCTTCGGTTGGTGATAGGAGCAAATGTCCTAGATTTGATATTTATGTGCTCAGATCGCATATGTACATGGCACAGGAGTTGAAGAGGGGCTATGGAATATCTGTCTAATCTTGTGACGTGGGTGAACTGCTTAGATAAATTTGCCTTCAGTGGAATCCCTGTTCCTGTGGCACGCTTCTTTTTGAATATTACAGTTGTTTGCGATCTATGTTCACAAGCTCCTCTTTAGCTCAGGGCACAGCAGTGGGTTCCGGCTAAAAAAAAAGAAACGGCGACCCCCCCCCGACCTACCCCCCTCCCCCCCCCCCCCCCCCCGGCGAAAACCCCTTGCACAAATTAAAAAGACAATCCCCAAATAATCTCCCAGTCCCAAATAATCCCTACAAATAGGACAAGGGATTAGCTGGGTACCGGATTAATTAATATACATACTGACGGGTATATAAGAGTATAATGTCTGAAGCAAAAAGCGCTGGCTGGAGGTGTTTTTAGTTTTGAATGCGTTAAGCACAGGCAGAACAAAGATAAACAGGGGGAGTGTAAAGCGAAGGTGAAGGTTGGTGGTGACAGAAGATTTGCTGAAGTGAATGAACACACACATTCACCTGAAGCTGTTGTCAGTGAGGTATTAAAAGTGAAAGATCAAATCAGAACCCGTGCCATTCAGTGTAACGACCCCCCCTCCCCCCCCAACAAATCCTTACCCAATTCCTTCCCCTTCTTGGCGAGGAAGCTGCAGTTAGGATGCCACCCATTCGTACAATTCAAAGGGCCATCAAACGCTTTAAACAGTCAGCCAATTTCCCTCTCCCCTTGCCTTATTCCCTTTCCTCTTTAGTTATAGTGATACTGAGTTAGACTAAGATCACGGAAAGTTAATTAAATGTTTTGGATTCATATCAGATGAATAGGTTTCGGGGGGGGGGGGGGGGGCTAGCCGGTTTTTTCGCCCGGGGGGGGGGCTCTCGCCTAGACCCCACAGCAGTATCCTAGAAAGTCAATGGTCCTGGGCTAAAATCCCCGGCTTAGAGCACTTTTGTCGCTCAGCTCACTCCTTATAAACGGATACGACCAGAGATGAAGGGTAGCTGAAATTTTTCCGAAGTTTTCAGATTCCAGTGAAACTTGAACAGTTTTAGGTGCAAGCACTAGATGTGACGTTTATTTGTCCGAATCATGTACGACCTCAGTGGGGTATTCTGAGGTCGGGAACTTGTCGGAAAAACAACAAGTTCGTTTTCCCATAAGTTTGTTTTCCCACAGGTTAGTTTTTTCCAACTTGAGCGGCTTTGAGCCTGAAGAGGACCCTTGCCAAAAGGGCCGAAATATAGCTCTAATAAAATTCAGCTGACGCATCCGTTTTGCGCTACCAAACATGATTCGCAGTCAGCTTGGGTTGAATGAATATTGAAAATCATATTTCTACTTTTCTACAGGCGTAACTTCTCCGATGTCGCATCTTTCCCTGGAAAGGCAGCCCTTTGTTTAAATTCTAATCCTACACGTCTGGGTGAATTTTGGTTTGCCATGCAAGCAGCCAACGATCTGAACGTTATTACGAAAACTACAAAATCCCTCAGACGTGTTCAAAATATTTCAGTATTCAAATTATCAGAATGAAAAATAAGCTACCTTTTCAGTAAAACTTTACCGAGCCTATTTTGTGTTGTTTGTATCACATGATAGAAGTCAGAACACAACTGTAGACCTATTCTAGAGTTTCTGCAGAGATGGTCATTGAGGAGTTATTTCCGGTAAAACCTGAAAAAATTCCGGTAAAATTCTGAAGCTGCACCCCCCCTATCAGGAAGGTATCGGGACGCCCCTGGTGCTAGTGTCGATGCAATACGAGTGTGTGTCACTTTTTTCAAGTCTTGGCGCTACTTACTAGTGTTATTTTACTCTGGTGAAGTTTATTCCTTCCTGTCCTTCATGCCTCAGTTTTAGAAGCAGTAAGTTTTTGCATATCTGGCGCATTTTTGAAAATAGTTTTTAAATAGTTTCATACTATCAACTATCTCTAGACATTGTTCATGGGTTGTCATAGTGAATCTGTACTTATTTTCTGCATTAATGTCAGCTGTAAATAAATAATACCAGTTATTTAAAAAAAAATTGACTTTTTTGTCATCAGCCAACTGGTGCAGAACAATTTCAACTCTAACTAGGATGGGCTCTGCATGAAATGAAAATCCCCTCAGTTCCTAGGCTACTTAACGTGGAGGCTAGCTTAAACTAGTGTCTGGTCTGAAAAATGTGCGCTTGCTCTTGAGACTGTGACAGTGATCTGAATGTTTATGGTTTTTGTAGCAAATCGTTGGAGAGGTGTATGAAGTTGATGAAAACATGCTTGCCCAGCTTGATATCCTGGAAGAACATCCACGTGTCTATGAAAGAAAGATTATATCTGTGACAGTTTGTGACAAAGAAATTCAAGCTTGGGCATATTTTCTGGTCAACTTCAATAAAGACCTTCTTGCACTGCCACATATAAGTAACTATTCTACCAATGACAGCCACGGACTGCAGTATGTTAGCAGGTAGGCTATGGTACTGCTG
Organism: Branchinecta sandiegonensis; assembly: GCA_030848855.1. Lineage (NCBI taxonomy): Eukaryota > Metazoa > Arthropoda > Branchiopoda > Anostraca > Branchinectidae > Branchinecta > Branchinecta sandiegonensis. The sequence goes on along the minus strand of JAUPMV010000003.1, from coordinate 8,871,181 downwards.
CTTTTAAGCATGTATAGTTATAAAAAAATGAGCAACTGTGCAACTTTTCATCAGGTCAAACACAAGTTAACAAACAAGCCAGAAAGGCTGGCAGGAGTGGCAATGACTCCAAGCCTCACCCTATTTGCTGCAGATGAGCAGTTTTGTAATTGGGATAATTTGCTAGGCTTCATCTTGTTCTCATGTCTTAATTTTTCAGTGACCCTTCTAGGTCTTAAAACTGTTGAAAACCGTTTGCATTGTTGTAAATCTAACCAGCCTTCAATCATACCTGGCGTACGAACTGGAACCTGGCTGAATGTGAAGGCATCGAAAGGAATGGTCTTAAAATTCGAATTGGGTGATATGATTTCAACTCAGAACCTCTGTCTCACATCTAATTCTGTCATTTCGAGAAATGTTTTTCTCTTGCCCTCCTAAAGAAAAGAAATGTTAGACCCTGAAACAGTCCTACCGAAAATGCTAGTGAGGCGAAATGCTTTAAGCGTGTTGTGGAAAAGATTTTAACTCCACCCAGTAGGCCTAGGTTCATTCCGAATTCCTCCGTGATCTGTAGAGACGAATACATCTTAAAGCCCATTCACAACGGGCTTTACCTAATACTCGGTACCAGCTAGTTCTGAAAATTGCTCCCGAGACCGAAGCTTTGCCAAGTTCTGCCGTTCGCAGTGGATACAGAGGCCAGTTTTCGGTACCAGCTAGTCTCGGACCTAAGTTGAAATCAGTTCAGCTTTTGAGAGTAGGCTACTATAGCCAATCAGATTATTTTGGGGAATGTTGAGTCATATTCTGATTGGCTAGTTTCGAACCAAGCCCAATAAGAAAAAAAATAAAGATAAAAATAAGAAACCTTACAAAGCCTCGGCGTCGGAGCGATTTACAGAACTAGCTTGTGCCGAGTATCAGCTAAAGCCCGTTGTGAATGGGTCTTTGGCCTATGGTGCAATATATTATTATTAACTCTGTTTGTAACAAACAGTTATAACAAGCCAATCTCAGGGTTGGTTTACGTTCTGTTTGGCACGTTTTCGTGACACGTCACGCGGTTGTCTTCTTCCCCGACTCCCATTGAAGCATATGGTGATGAAATTTGTTTGACTTAAACATGAAACCGTAAACCATGCATGACATAGGTGCTTGTTTGAAGATTTTTGTGTTTTTGTGTACAGCAAATGTAACATGTAAATCCACATTTTGTTTGTACTGGAATCTGTCAAACTTGTTTTATCTCTGCATCCCCTCTCTTTTTTATACGTACTAGAAAAGGAGAAGTGCAAGGAAATGCAGCCGCTCTACAGAACGATGGTCTACGGTTACAAACAGGTAGACCCATACCTTGTCCACCTTCGAACAATGTTGCGTTCGATTTACCTTGCGTCAGTTAATCACCAATCGACCATAGAATTGAATTTTCTTTCTGGTAGCGTTTTATTTGGTATCTGTTCACGACGGGGCAAATACTCTTGATGACTATCTCTCCCTGCCGATGCAGAATCACCGGGTACGTGCGGAAGAAAGGAAGAAACGGTGTCACAGCTGCGCTGACTCAGGATTTGAGTCATTGACTTTGAGTCGTTACGGACACGTTTACTCCTTCTTCCTGAGAATCACTGGCGTGTTTTGGACATAGTCATATAGAGTATTCTTTTCGGTCGTTACAAGTCAACGTTACGCTGACCAGTGAATCGAACGCTCCCAGTCAACCGAGAAAAATCATACGTGGAAATAACGGTATCGGTGGACGGGAAAGGAGAATCAAACGCGGCAGGAACTCCAGGACAAAAAAAAAACACATGAAAGAACGTTGTGAACCTAATCTACTAGTGAGGTGTTGCCCTCATACATACTTTTCTGTTAGCTTGATCCCAAAGCCTATCGCTAAGTTTGCTGTGGAACATATGACTGACATTACCTCATTTTTAGCCATATCACACTCAAAGACGTTCCAGAACTTTGGTAAGACCAAGCAATGCCAGCTCTTCCTCCAGAAGAAGTACTGGTTGTTCGTCATTTTTCACGAATAATTTTTATTAGAGATGGCCGTCTAATAAAATTCTAGTCAGTGGAGACCTTCAGTGAGCACTTGTTGCTTTTTCATAGTTCGTCTCTTCTTTGTAACTTCGGTCGGATATCGTCAAGCGTCATTGTTACCGACCGATTATGAGCTGAGACTGCAGACTGGAGGTGCTTCGGAAGATCTTTTCCTGCTGGGTCAGCATCTGCTATACTTATTGTTGCTTTAACCTTCCTGAAAACAGAAATCTACCGGTAATGACTTGTTGGCTGACGCAAAGCTACCGGAAAAAGCTTCGTCCAGAGCGTCGGCATCAGCTCTTTGATTAGTAGTTCTGTGTTTGTAAAACCAAGAACAAATAAGCAAAAGAACCTTCGTCTCCCGATCTCTGTGATACGACCATGCGGAGTGGAATGAATTCCTGATGCCGTGCCCGATGCAAGGAGCAGAGGTTAGGAGCTACGCGGAACATCACATTTCGTTATCTCTCCTAACACCACTTCGCAGTAGAGCCCCGGAGAAGAAAAGTCGAGGGTAAGCGACTATTGGTTGTTTAACACTGAGACCTCACTGGAGAAGCGGGTCATACACGGCTGCTGCGGTCTTTTCCTCTCGATGCGCAGCGGCTAAGAGGGAAGTAGACGGGCGTCAACTCAAAACTCAGCAAGTAGCTCTGCTCAGTTTTGTCGGGGTATCCATAGTCGATGAATGGGACCAAAGACGGAGATTCATTGGTTTATTTGTTCTTGGTGAAACGACGGGGAGACCAATGATAAATTTAAAATTTATGTCATTTAATTACTGTTGGACGGGTTAACCGCAGGAGTGAGCTACACAAAACTAAAAACGGTGGTTTATTCCACAGTTGTAAAATGTAGAAGGCGAACAAAAATAGCAAATAAGAGAAAAATATAATTTTGATTTCTGGTAAGTCATAAGGTACTCAACGCCTACTCACTTATCTGTCACTTTTACCGTGGCTTCTACGGTTTTCTCGCGGTCTCTGAAGTCACAAACAAGTTTGAAAGCTGCGTCACCGGGCATGATGAGTTCGGGGTCGTTCTGGACTACGATTGTCGTTGTGTAGAGGAGTCCTTTCTGGAAAAGACTGGAATCATTCACCATGCTTAGCAGGTATTATAACGAGGAGGCGTTCTCTAGTGTATTTGTAGCACTGATGCATTAGAAATTAGAATTAGAGGGAGCCTTTCTGGAAAAGACTGGGATCAGTCACCTTGTTAAGCAGGTGTAGCCTACCGTACTCAAAAGTGCCATTTCAGTAAACCTTATGCGGGGGGGGGGGGGGCAATTCTAGACCACATCCCAGGTCCCCACCTCCTCAGACTCAAAATGCTCTTTTGGGATAAATTTAAGTAGTTGTCGAGTTTACCTTAAGTAACGTCATTGCTTTGCAATTTGCCTTTTGAAACCTATTTATGGGCCAAAAATACTACAAAGTTTGAAATATTATGTGCCATCCGAAATCTAGAGGGAACATACTAGTGTATTTTTCAGCACGGATCATAGGATTAGAGGCAGCCTTTCTGGAAAAGACTGGTATCAGTCACCATGCTAACCGGGTGTTATCGTACCACCATCCTGAATACTTGACCTCCTAATAGTAATATTATGTCCAGTACGCTTGGCTGCTGGGACTTCAAATACTCGACCCATCTATACTCCTTTTTAGATCGAGTACTAATAGCTGCCACTGCTATGAGTAGGCTACTCGACCTACCGAAACATTGATATGGTCGAGTACTATTAGTCGATGGTGGGTTGGTTACTTGACCTTACCAATTCACGGATTTCATTTGTCAAGGTCGAGGACAGACGGCTCATACGGTAGAAAGTACTCAACCTACTGCTTTCTAGCTGCAAGTTCAATACGGTCAAGTACCTTTAGCTTCTCAAGACACGAGTACTCGGCCAGTCTAGTACTAATGAGAACAAACGGAAAGCCGTTGTGCCTTTACAACTTCTTGCTGAGATCACTTTCGATGTCACCCACCGTTTATTAGGTTGAGTACTAGTAGCTGTCACCACGAGCACAGTACGAATAGCTGCCACAACCTTCAGTTATTATCATTACTATAATTATTATTACCCATCGTAGTGTATAAGTACACAAGAAATGGAGTAGGAAAAATAAGGAAAAACGAAACTACGAATCACTTCGAATCAGGGATATATCAAGTACTCGACCTGCCTATAGGTCGACTTCTTGTATACACTCGACCTGCCAATGTTCTTTCTATAGGTCTAGTTTCAATAGCCGTCGCTGCCCTGATTACTTGACCTACTATTATATTAGTAATATTAGTTTGACTACGATTAGCTGCTGGGTCGTCAAGTACTCGACCCATTTATCCTCCTTTTTAGATCGAGTACTAATAGCTGCTGCTGCTTTGAATACTAACCTACTTAACCATTTATATGGTCGAGTACTGATAGTCGCTGGGGGGTTGGTTACTCGACCTTGCAACAAAATAGATTTCCTTTGTATAGTCCAGCACAGATAGCTCCTATGGTAGAAATCACTCGACCTGTTCCTTTTTGGCTCGAAGATCCATATGGTCAACTACTTCTAGCTTCCCGAGGCACAATTCCTCGACCAGTCTAGTACCGATAGCGACTGGAGGCTCGATTCCTTGACTGGTCGAGTACTAATAGCTCCCATGACCTTTGTTACTCGACTGGTCGAGTACTATTAGCTCCTGTGTGGTGGAGTACTCGACCGGTCGAGTACTTTTGGCATTTGAGGTATTGTATCAATGTCCAGGAACGATAAACACTGCCATATAGAAATTACAGGGATAAAATGCTATAGAACCGTGACAAATAAACAGAAATAAATTTTAGGGCCCTGATTTGTTTACGAGGCTCTGACGTTGAAGTCCTGGATTTAATTATGTTATAAAATTGATTTCTGGTTAATGTTTCACGGTAAAAGTCCCTCGTATAACATTTCATCTCCATAATTATATATATAGTCCCGTGACAAGGGGATGTGAACTGCTTAGGTGAATTAGCCTTCGTCGGATCACTGCTCCTGTGGCCCGCTTCTATCTGACTGTTGTAGTGGTTTACAAACTATCTTCACAAGCCCCTCGGTAGCGCAGTGGTAGAGCACTGGCCTAGAAGCAATGGTCCCTGGCTCAATTCCCGGTTGAGGAGCATTTTTCGCTTTCGCTTTGCGATGGAGCATTTTTCTCTTTCGCTTTGCTATAAATACACATAATCCAGACGATTTTCCATATATTCAGGTAGACATGGATTTATTTGCGAGTGGGGTTTATTTACATGACATTTCGAAGACTTTTCGTTGTTCCATCTTCGATTCAGCGAAATTTGTAGTGTTTCAATTTTCGGAATCAAGATTCAACTGAAGTACTTACCTTTTTCACGGAGCACTCGTCGAACCGAAAATCAAAGTTGTATTCAGTCACTCCTCGGCTGGCTTCTTTAAAACAATGGGCATTACGTTCGTAGAACGATCCTCGTGTGTAAAGAACACCTTCAAAACCATCTTCTGTGACGACCAGGACAGACATGGAGTCATCATGGCAGTAAAGTTTTACACTTTTATATCCATCAGTTGGCGCCCCTATTGATATTTTGTTGCTTAGGTCTTCTCTCCATAGTCCTGGAAAATAGCTAATTAACTCACATAAACCCTACCCGACGTCACCTCTTGAGCTGCAGCCACGAGCTCCGAACCTATTGTTCTCGGATTTTAAGAGCGTGTTCCACCCTACTTACCGTAGTTACTGCGCTTGAGGTCACAATTTTTGGCTTCTAGGCGTCAAGGCTGGAACGCCTTTTTATTTTTTCACTCAAATATCATGCAGCGGGCTAATCGGACCAGTCACGTTACAGATATTCGTAGTTACCACGCTTACTACGCTCCCGAGCATGGTAAGCAAATAGTTACTATTTCGAGAAGGTTGCACCGGTCAGCGTACTAACTCTTGAGGAGGTTGGAACGAAAATAGTAACTAATCGACGTCACCTCTTGACCTGCAGCCACGAGCTCCGAACCTATTGTTCTCGGATTTTAAGACCGTGTTCCACCCTACTTACCGTAGTTACTACGCATGAGGTCACATTTTTTTGCTTCTAGGCGTCAAGGCTGGAACACCTTTTTATCTTTTCACTCAAATATCATGCAGCGGGCTAGTCGGACCAGTCACGTTACAGAGAGTCGAAGTTACCACGCTTACTACGCTCCCGAGCATGGTAAGCAAATAGTTACTATTTCGAGAAGGTTGCACCGGTCAGCGTACTAACTCTTGAGGGGGTTGGAACGAAAATAGTAACTAATAGTTACTATTGTTAGAAGGGTGGAATAAGCTCTAAAAATTGCGGCAGTAGCAGACAGTTTGCAACGTTCAACTATTTTGCCCTGGATCTTGTGGGTGGCGACTCCCGGAATTGCCCCCACTTTTTGTCCCGGCGAACATCCAAGAGTGTGGAGTCAGCGGGCGGTTGGCACTTGGGACAGCGATGAGTTTTGCGTCGAATAAGTTACCAAGAGTTGGCCGACCAACCGTCGGAGGCTAATAAAATAGGCAAAGCGAGTACATTACAAAGAGTACGAGTACAAAGCGCTAAAGATACATTAGAGTTTAAATTTATTTCAAAATACCAACACAAATCTTGGCTTGGGACCAAATGACGTGTTGACGACTTGAAGTTAATGTCAAGTAAAAAGCCGAGATTACTAATACAGACAGAAAATAAAACATATAAAAGAAGATTGAGGCTGATAGATGAAAGCATGAACAATTTTAGAGAAAACCACGGTACCGCTGAGTACGGTAGGAATGCAGTTCCAGCTTGGAACCTTGCGTTCAGACACATTGATTTTCGAATTCGGGTGCGAATTTCCCACTTCGTTCCAAACTTTCGAAACACCGCCAGCGGCATTTCTTGCCAAAATGTTTGGTGTTGGGGGCGAAAGTATTTAACGACTACGGTTGGTAATTTTTACCGGCAACTGACTGTTGTAAGAAAAATCGACTTTCTGCGAAAAAAAACTGTTTTAAAGAAAAATCCACTGTTTATTCATTTTTTTGCCGACCTGGCCGACAACATCCGGGCCTCGGGGGGCAAACCATAGCCCCCCAACGTGAACGCTCTGCGCACCGCACCAAGAATAGAATATATAAGCCAATACAAGGGACCGCACGTAGGTTTCCCCATTGGGACGCGAATTTCGAATGTGAAACCTTCTTGGATTGTGTGTGCACTTAGATTATATATGTCTATCCGTACCCTGGTGGGGAAGGCGCTGGGGTTTGCGATAGGAGATGATTTGTGGCAGCCTTTACAGTACAGACATGGAATCCGCTGGCAAAACTTTTGTCTTGGTTAAAAATGTTTTCCTATCTTCCAAAAAGGTTGTCTTGTTACATGTTCTTCTGCCTTTTTTCGTTAGTATATCTTAATTCGTATGTTTTAAATCATTTGAGAAAATGATACTTTGCTCCAGTTATTTTAGGTTGATATGATTCTAAACAACCAGGATATCTTCTCAATCACAGTCTTATTTGCATTAAAATATAGAATTACAATTAATCAGCGCATAGCACGCGACGTCCGACAAATAGAAGATGCGGTCTGCGTCTCAGTAGCCTAGTTTAGTTGCGGTGTTTTCCCTCTGTGAAAGCTATGTAGGTACTTAATTTTTGGTGGTGAACTAGATTACTAGAATCTTCTCAAATATAGTTTGTGTTACCATTTGTAGCGTAGGTATAAAAAAGAGGGTAAAAAATCTTACCGTCAGCGTAAGCTTTCTCAAACCAGGCATAGAATATTGCCACGTAAATCACAAAGACACTGATTGCTTTACCAGCTCTTTTCATCGTGTTACTACTACCATTATATTTTTTGACTGCCGACTCATGTTTCGATTTAGCATCGGGTCGGTAAACTGTGATTTGTGACCTTGCCAACGGCGTTCAGAGTAACTGGCGAAGGATTTTTTTTGTACTGGGGATTCCGCAGCGCAGCATCACTCGGGATTTTCTCAGAAGTGCCTGTAAAACGGCAAAAGGTTTAAAATACCCAAAACATGGTGAGCGCAATCTTAGAAAAATTATGTTTCTGTTAGGTTGATAGAAGTTGCACTGAGTCATTTCCAAAAAGCATACAGGCTGCTGAGGTGGAAGTAGGGTTTAACTTGAACGCTACTTCTTTTTTGGTTGATTTTTTCCAGGCATGATCAGTTAACATGAAGTGACAGGCTCTGGACAAGCTATTAAGTGATCAAGGCTGCAAGCTGCTTGCAGCCTTGATCACTTAATAGCTTGTCAATGAAATCTGAATGAATGATTGTAGCCCTCCTTACCAGGGGTGTTGCAAGGGGGGTGCAGCACTCCCCCACCTTTTTGAGATTCAGTTGGGCCGGAGCCTCGAAATTTCACTATAATTGTTCGGTATTTTTTCGATAGCAGAACTGTTCGATATATTCACAGAGATTTAGTAGTTATGCAGAGTTCTAAATAGGCTATCTGTACAAATCTCTTTGGTTTAATGATCAGGATTCGGTATAATTGTCAGTATTCGGTAGTTATCACGAATTTGGTGAGAGAATTTACTGAAATCATTTATTAATTTTTTGATGCTGGAACTATTCGGTATATTTATGGAGATTCCGTAGTTACACCGAATCCCGAAGAAGCTATTGCTTCAAAATTATTTGTATCATGATTGGAATTCGGTAATTTGTTCAGTATAATTTACAGGATTAGGAAGTTAACCACGAATCATGACTTAGTTCCAGTTTCGACGAAAGTATACCGAATATGAATATTGTTCAGTAGTCTTTCGATACCAAAAAATTCGGTATAATAACCGGGTTACGGTAGTTATACAGAATCCGAACATGCTATCCGTCTAAACTTATTCGGTATAGTAACTGGGATTCTGTAGATTATTCGTTATAATTGCCAGGATTCGGAAGTTACCACAAACCTCGGAACTCAGAAGAGGTCGAGTAAAGCACTGGTCGCAGACAAAAAGGATGATCTATGATATCATCGATAGTCCTGACTTTTATTTTGGACCCAAAAAGAATATATAATCATAAATATTTCAAAAATTCCGCCTGCAGCACTTTTTGTAATATTCTTGTTTTTGTGGAAAGGCGCGTCATTTGACGGGGGTTTTAAGCACGTTTTAGGATTGAGATTTAGAAACATTAAAAGCTAGAATTCGGATGGAAATTAAAGTCTGTGATTCATGTGGGCCGAGAAGGTGGGAGACACCATCGTTATGCGATGGGTCGGATTTTTACGAACATAGTTACCTTTGTTTTCCCCAAAATTCCTCACAGTAGCCAACGTTATCCACAAATTACTTGAACACGATTCACTGCTGAATGCCAGTCCGCCATTGCTAATTAACTATTCATTGATCTCCTGACGCTCGCTAAAAGATTACTAGAACCTTCGAGATGATCGAGTGGTGCGTAAGAGGATTAAAACAACTAAGTATATCACCCAGTGGACGTTTAGATATGTCTGAAGAAGAAATCATCGGCCAGTATGACATTTTTTGGTATAGGAAGCTGAATATTATTTAGCTCAGTTGCAGAATCTTCAAGAAATCACTAATACGAATTTAGTATAATTTACGGTGTTTGTTTGTTGTGATCTAGTTTACATCCTTAATTCTTTGGACTTACGGAAACTAACAAGAAAAAACAGAAAACGAAATACTTAAAGAAGTCGATAATACAAATAATTAGTCTTATTTTTCTACAAATTTTCCAAATGCCTGCTAGAATAAAAACGTTTTGTTAGATCCATAGTCAAACTATGATCTCAGCCTCCCCATGCCGGGCGCTTCCGACCCGCGCCGCTAGATGACCCAGCGGTCGGAACGAGTCGTGGCTTCATCTCGGGTCTTGGGTGGGGGGTTTCTAGACGTTGCATTTGCTAGAATGCTTATGATATAACTCCTTTAAATTTGGCAGGAAAAAGCAAAAAAAAATTTCGCCTCCGCCGCTCACTTTATGTGATCATGGGCAGTATATCGACTAGACTACAGTTGCTGCTGCTGTCGGAACGTCGCTCCATCCGGTTCCTGGGACTTCTTAGAGTCTCGGTATTTAATCAACAGTAAATGATAGAATTTGTAAGAGAAGAGGTTAAATTTTAACCTACAGAAGAGAAAAATGGATTTCGAAAATTTTCGCCTGCTGCACTCGATTTAATTATCTATTGGCTAAAATAGATAGAAGCTGTTATTGCAATCATGCCCGGCAATATATAGTCCATGTGGGCTTCTCGTCTTTCATGCTTCCCTTTATTATTCTTCCTACATAATTGTGTCTGTTCCATAATTTAAAACTCGGATTCTTAGTTCTAGGATTCGGTAAAATTTTTGAAAGATTCGGTAAAATTTTGGCTCTGCACCCCCCCACCGAAAATGCACTTGCGACGCCCCTGCTCCTTACATCAGTATACCAACTCATTCAAAAAAAATAGTAGAACTTTTTTTTTCTATGAGCATTGCTTAGGCCAACTGTTTTTTGCTTTAGCCTACTCTTTATGCATTGAGGTGAGGTCTCGTGTTTCCCTCTTCCTTCTCTCTTCTATGCTTTAGAAATAGTAACTCTCTGTATCATTGTAATTTCAATTTGGTTTTGACAAGTTAAATCATTATTCTGTCTGAATAATGTAAGGACGGTTTTAGGGAGCTAGATAGCAAAGTTGGAATCTCGTTCCAGTATTTTCTTAAATCTTCTGAAAGTTCTTGATCTTCTCACACTGCTTTCGCCCTCTGGAATCCGAAGCGGCTTTCTAAAAAAGTTATTCCAGGATGTTAGTGGAAAGTTGAATGCTTCTGTAGGAAATTTTTGAAGTGTGGTAAAAGCCAGCAAATTTCATCAGTAGATAAAAAAAACATGGCAAGCTTCACTTTGTAGGAAAATATGAAAATGGAAAAGTATGAGAATGAAAGGGATATTTCTTGTTAAAAGTTTGGAATTTAATATGTTCCTGTCAGTTTCAGTTGTCCTTGGGCTTGTGTTCTTGCAATCAGTCCAAAGAGAATGTGGAAAGCAATTCCAGGAATGGGATTCTGACAATTTCTGCAATGTACAGTGCTTGCTGAAAAGTGATTCTTCTTCGCCAAAACCTTCCTATAGTCTATTACACCATCTCCATGTTCCTATACCATCCCCTGCCGCCGTGATCTAATGAGAAAAGCTTGCCTGAAAAAGTTATCCAGGCACCTGCAGTTCACTGGTAGGTTGGACAGCTTTTAAATTGGTAAGAATGTGATAAAAAGTGGTAGAATGAGTAATGTTTTCATCAGTTGTGTTTATAGAGTAATGTCTTCATTAATTGTTGTTTTAAAGTTTTCTTAAAATATGAAAGTATATGAGTTATAGGCTAATCTTTCAAAAACGACAGGATACAAGCTACCAAACTAGCTAGGATCCTGTAGTTAGCCTACCTAAAAAACTACAGATTTACGCTAATATTAACTAGAAAAAAAAACTGTTTTCAGGCTAGTGGAATCGTAGCAGCAGGTGTTGGCATGGCTGTTGTGGGTTTTGTTGGGAGACACCTCCTAAAGAATGCACCTGCAATGACCACAAAAATGAACGAAGTTGTGAAAAACCTACCGAAGATGGATCTTGAGGTAAGCTCTTTGGAGGTTGGACAGCAATTAAACAAAATCTTTTCAGCAGTTACAAGAGTTATGCGAAAAGTCTGGCTACCGTGTCTTCAAGGACAACAAGACCAAAGTTTTCGATGGGATCCCAAAAATTCAATATCTGATCCAGACAACTGGGTCTTGTCTTAGCCAGATCCAGTCATCGCCAGAATCCTTGAACATTCTTACAATTAAAATTCAGAAACAGATTAAGGCCAAATAGCCAATCATCTGAGAAAACCAAGTTCAGATATGGATTCAGCATGTGTGTTTACCCGTATAAGTCATATCTGTTTTGAAGAAAAGTTCCTGCCACTTCTGCCAATTTCCCGGTTTCGGCCGAACTCTAGAACTACTTGTCCGGCGAAAAAAAAAGCTCAAAAACGAATTCAGGGTATCTTCTTTCCCCAATAATGAACATCTAATCAACTTCAAATAAAAATTTAACTTATAACAAACTTTCCGACTCCAGCCGGATTCCGGTCGAACTATATGTCCGGGTAAAATATGTTTGTCACACACGGATTCAGCGTCTCTTCTTACCTCTAAATCGGTTATCTAATCAGCTAGAAATAAAACTTTAACTTCTAACAATTTTCCGGTTTTGGCCGGATTCCGGGCGAACTACATGTCCGGGTAGAAAATTGTTTTCACATGAAAGTTCAGCATGTCTTCTTGCCCTAAATCGGACATCTGATCAACTCCAAATAAAACTTTTAATTTTAACAAACTTTCCGGTTTGGGCCGGATTCCGGGCGAACTACTTGTCCGTCGAGAAAATGGTTTTCACCATCGTCTTCAGCATGTCTTCCTACCTCTAAATCGAACATTTAATCAACTTCAAATAAAGCTTTTACTTTTAACAAACTTTCCGGTTTTGGCCGGATTCCGGGCTAACTACTTGTTCGATTACAAAATGGTTTTCACCATCGTGTTCAGCATGTCTTGTTTCAAAATATTTTGTTTGTCCCTTAATTTGAACCCCCACCCCTAAATGTAGGGCTACAAAGCCCATTTACGAAGTCGACTGGTCCGCCGACCCAACGAATCCTCACACCAAGTTTCATCAAAATATCTCATTCCCTTCGAGAGTTATCGTGCTTACAGACGGACGGACGGACGGACGGACAGACGGACAACTTTTGCGATGTCATAGGTATCCCTCCACTTACGTTTTGGGATCCCAAAAAGTCAACAGGATTTGCATAATGCTAGCAAAAATATATATATTTTTGCTCAGATAAAATTAATCAAACAACTTTTACCAAATAGCTTAATCTTGGTAACAGTCTGTTAAAGGGCAGGGGTCCACAATCCATTTTCCCAGTTTTTGGAATTGGTTTTCTAATGATTAGTAGCTTAAAGCTAGAAGAGGTTGGCAAGACAGTTAAAGTTACCCGCTGTACAGGTTTCCTTTTTTTTATTGGCCATTTCTAAGCACTGAATAAGGAGTTGGGTGGCTGGTATTGGTAACAGTCTGTTAAAGGGCAGGGTGCCACAATCCGTTTTCCCAGTTTTTGGAATTGGTTTTCTAATGGTTAGTAGACCTGTAGCTTTAATGCCAATAAGTTTGGAAATAACAGAAGGATGCGTAGTTTCAACAGACCTCACTTGGGACGTAATCTGTTGCGATTTTGAAAACGTTATGCATTAAATGTTATGCATAACGAGCATTTCCAGGAAGAGCAGAAAAAACGCCCAAAAAGCATCTGCTGACTCTTCCGATATCATGGCGACAAACAAAAAAGTCAGCAGATGCTTTTTCGGTGGTTTTTCGGGCCTTCCTGGCAATTCTTGTTATAAAGAACGTTTTCAAAATCAGAACAGACTAAATTCCAAGTGTTGTCTGTTGAAACTGCACATCCTTATGTTATCTGTTATGAAACTTCTGACAGTGTGACTACCTTTTTTGTTGTATTATTCAACACTCTTTTAGTCAACGCAGCTGCAGTTTTAGTATTATGTTCTACTTGTAAGCATCATAATTTGTTCTCACCTCTCCTATCGGGGACCCGTCTATTCGCCCACCAGTCGATTCGCCCACACGTCATAATGCCCAAAAAATACGTCACATTCCCCACTTTTTCCGACAGTTCGCCTAACCGTCACAAGACCCAAAATATCCGTCGATTCGCCCACCCGCTGATTCGCCCAACCGCTGATTCGCCCAACCGTTGATTCGCCCAACCGCTGATTCACCCACCCGTCGATTCATCTACCGTCGATTTGCCTACCCGTCGATTCGCCCACCGTCGATTCGCCCAACCTCGTTTTTTGAAGCGTCGATTCACCCACTTCTAAAATCCGTCGATTCGTCCAAACGTCAATTCGCCCACCCGTCATAAGACTCAAAAAAAACGTCACAACCCCCACTTTTTACGACTGCTCGCTTACCCGTCACAAGACCCAAAAAATCCGTCGATTCGCCCAATTCTCAAAATCAACCTCTGATCTAGCGCGGCCTTTGTCATTGAACGCGGTATCACAAAGTGAGTGAGTCGCTGGGGAGTAATTAAGAAGAATTCGCCCACCCGTCATAAGACCCAAAAAATCCATCGATTCGCCCAATTCTCAAAATCAACCTCTGATCTAGCGCGGCCTTTGTGAGTGAAAGCTGTATCAGAAATCCAGTGAGTCGCAGGGGGGTAATTAAGAAGGTTACGATATCGTCCCATGTAAATAAGGTTGAAAACTAGTCAATGTAGCTTGAGCCAGATTGATCAGAAGCATCAAAAAGAGGACAAATGCAAGAGTAAAATATCAGAACAACGAGCTACCGTTTTTATGGCACTTGCAGCTCCGCTCAAGTGCCATATACCGATCACTTTTCGGTCTGTCCTCGAGTTAGGGTACTTCCAGACGTGCAAGGACGATGAAACTCTGCAGGCATATCAGGGACCCGATCAAACTAATTTGAGAATAGTCATTTGCCTGATCCGACCATCTTGGGGTAGGGGGAGACCGCGGAATCCGGAATGTAGTAGCATGCATAACTTTCGAACAGGTGATCGGATCTTAATGACACTTCATACATGGAAAGACCTCTTGTCTCAGATGTCACACTTCAAGCTCAGAATGGATCCGTCGACTTTTGGGGGGAGTTGGAGGGGGGAACCGGAAATCATGTGACATGTTCATAGTGGACGGATCGGGATGAACTTGGTGGGAAGTACAAGCACAAGCCCTAGATACATAGTTGACAAGATCGAACCGGATCCGAGCACTGTGGGGGGAGTTGGAGGGCGGATTCCGGAATTCCGGTGTCCCGACTTAAGGTGCTTACACATGTGCTAGGACGATGAAACTTGTCAGGCATATTAAAGACCCGACCAAACTAACCTGGAAATCCGACCCGGTGGTCGGAAGATCCTACCTCCGTGGGGGGAGTGGAGGGAGGGGAAATCCGGAATATTGACGTATTTACAAATTTTGAACGGGGAATCGGATCTGAATGAAGCTTTTATACTTGGAGAGACCTCGTGTCTCAGATGTCACAGTTCAAGTCTGTGATAGATCGGATGACTTTGGGGGGAGTTGGAGGGGAGACCGGAAATCGCGTGACATCTTCAGAGTGGACGGATCGGGATGAAACTTGGTGGGAAGAACAAGCACAAGCAGTAGATACATAGTTAAAAGACCGGACTGGATCCGAGCACTGTGGGGGGAGTTGGAGGGAGGGTTCCAGAATTACCGTGATCCCGACTGAAGATGCTTACACATGTGCTGGGACGATGAAACTTGGGAAGCAGTTAGCGACTACACAATTTTAACTTAAAGGACCCCTCGCACTATTTACTCTTCAACTTAAAGTATTTTAAAATATTTTAATACTTTAAAACTAGGCTGTGCTTCCAACAAATAACCCACGGCTTTTGCTGTTTTAAGCCTTTTCCGAGACCCGTTGACTTGTAGCGAAGACAGGGAAAAAATTTACATAACCGGTTTTCCTGATGGAAAAACTTGTCGCAGACAACCGTCGACAGCGTGATCCACATCGAAGGCAGCAAGACACAGCAAGTGAGAAAATCAGCATGGTTTTATTAGAGGGGCTAGAATGTACCGTACAAAGTTAGGGTCTCCGGGCTTAGAAATATATGGAGTGATTATGGAAGTAGGTTGCGTTAGTATTATAGGTAAGACAGGTCCTCTAAGAACAGCCGTTTCTCCGATTTGACCACCGTGGGGTGAGTGGAGGGAGGGGGAATCCAGAATCTTCAGGTATGCCTAACTTTTGAACGGGTGATCGGATCTCAGTGAAGCTTGATATTCGGAAAGAACTCATGTCTCAGATGTCCCATTTCAAGTTCGGACAGGATCCGATCAATCTGGGGGAGCCGGCGGGGGGGGGGGGGCGGTAATTTTGTGACACGCTTCGAATATAGCGATTGGGATAACACTTGGTGGGAAGAACAAGCGTAAGGCCTAGATACATCAGTGACAGAACCGGACCGGATTCGGTCACTCTGGGGGAGTTAGAGGGGGATCCAGAATTCCGGTGGCCGCAATTTAATGTAGGCTACTTCCAGATGTGCTAGGTCGACAAAACATGGCTGGAACATTACAGACTTGACAAGATTGGCTTAGAAATTGTCACTTCCCACGTCCGACCATCCCTTAAAGTACTCATCTTAACCGCAAAGTACACAAAATACTTTTCAGCAAAACCTACATTTTCATGATCCCCATGAGCACATGATCATTTTGCCAAAATGGTTCTGCTTAGAAATGAATTTCTGCACCCTTAAAGTGCGCATCTTAACCGAAAAGTACTTTTGACCAACCATATAATATATTCATGATCCTAAAGGGCCCATGATAATTTTTTTGTCAAGGGTTTTGAATACAGAAGAATTTCTAGCGCCCTTAAAGTGCACATGATCACAGCCAAGTGCAAAAAAAATTACCAAACAATACATTCTCGTGATTCCCAAGAGTTATAATATTCAGTATGTACCCAACAATTGCGAAATCATAACAGAAAATATCACAAGTGTAGCGAAGTGTTATTTGTTTTTGAACTAAATTACGTCACAGATATGTAATTTTTGATGCTAGTAAGACCATCCGCCTTACATGAGGGGAAGCTGGAGGGGGGAGGAGGGGGTATGGCCACAACATGCCCTTTCAACATCCTAACCACAGGCAGTTACGGTTCGGACCTAGAAACGGGTCAATTAGCTCATCAGCTCTTACGACAAGTCTCATTAGAGCCAAGCATTTTCCGGAAATGTCTTCCCCACTTTAAAACCTCCCGCAAATGAGTTTTTCATCAATTCCACACGCAATCTGGCGATCTACTAGTGATACTTTTCGCACTTCTGTGAAACTGGATACTGGATATTCCAGTTTTCCCTTACTTGATAAAAGCTTTGTTCTAAGGCCAAGTATCAGGCTGGAGAATTAACACACATATTTTCGTGCCGTTGAAAAACGTTAAGTAATGTCTTATAAAAGTTTGACCAGAATCGATCAGAGTGCCGAGATAGGGGCATGAAAACCCTAAACAAACAAAAATGGGGATATCATAGACGTTTTTCGGGTGGTTCCCAAAATCAGCACGATCTTTTTGCCCACCTCACAATGCCCACGACTCAAAATGCCGTAATTCAGGGTGAAATCAAAATTGTCAAAGATGTCATTCCGACAGTTAAAAAGGCTCTCAGAGAAGGCTAAAATCGTCTTGGTTCAAAGTGCCGACGACTAACTGTCGGTAGGAGAGGTCAAAATGATCTGGGACAACGGACAGCGAGATTAAAAGGGACAGGATTACTACGGAACGATTTGCGATTTGCGCGAAAGTACGAAGAAATGGCGATCTAAACCTTGCACCCTGAAGGTAAGAATCGTTAAAAAAATAACAGTTTTGAGCTCACTGTTGGTGATACTACCTACAATTTCCTATTCATCCGACAAGGGTCATGTATAAGGAAGCATAAAATGGATCAGAATATCCCTTGGAGCTTAAGTATTCCAGCAGTAATAGGTTCATAAATATTCTCCTCTGGGTTTCCGTCGGAACCTTTGGTATTCCTGCCGCCCAACTTCTAGCCGACTTTGGGTCGAGTCTGCCGACCAAAGGAGTACCAGTCAAATTTTAATCTATTGAGAATCGAATGATCGTGTGGCGTTATAATTTCCTTTAACCGTCCAAATAATCGCAACATGTAGCCTACCGCTTTCGGTACATGTTGTACTTAAAAACATGGTAGCTCATTGATATTTTACTCTTGCATTCATCCTCCATTTCCTCTTTCATTATCAGCACCGAGGTCTTATATCATGCTTCTCATCATTCTGGCTCAAGCTGTATTGACTAGTTTTCACCCTTATTTACATCGGACGGTATTGTATCCTTCTTAATTACTCCCCTGTGACTCAGTCGCTTTGTTCCATCGCGTTCAATGAAAAGAGCCGCGCTGGATCAAAGGTCGGTTTTGAAAATTGGTCGAATCGACGGATATTTTGGGTCTTGTGACGGGTAGACGAACTTTCGGAAAAGTGGGGGTTGTGACGGATTTTTTGGGCGAATCGACGGATTTCTTGGGTGTTGTGACGGGTAGGCAAACCGTCGGAAAAAGTGGGGGTTGTGACGGATATTTTGGGTCTTATGACGGGTGGGCGAATCGACGGATCATAGAATTGGGCGAATCGACGCTCAAGCAACAGGACGTTGGGTGAATCGACATTGGGCGAATCGATGGGTGGGCGAATCGACGGGTGGGTGAATCAGCGGGTGGGCGAATCAGCGGTTGGGCGAATCAGCGGTTGGGCGAATCGACGGTTGGATGAATCGACGGATTTTTAAATTGGGTGTATTGACGGGTGGGTGAATCGACGGGTGGGGGTAGTGACGGCGACCCCTCCTATCGTGGGTCAGCAGAAAAGGATTGGCACAACCCTCAAGCGGGTATTTACGACTGCCGGCCCTCAACAGGAGAGATCAGTTGCTGCTTTATATTCCTTTTTCTCCATATTTTAAAACTAACTTAAATTCTATCTCTAGTCCGATTAAAACTTTTCTTTAGCTTGGCCTCAAAAATAGTTTCCATGTCCTACTAGTAGGTAACTATAAAATTGAAGCTGTTGCACAAATCTGTGTATCCCTTCCTTCGTACATGTTGGAACTAAGATGGTAGATTTTGGTAACTAGTAATAGGCTACGAAGGAAAAACACAAATTACATATAGTAGGGTAGGCCACCCATTTAAAAGGTCATCAAAGTTACTATGTAAACATAGCCTTTCTGTGCCTGGGTTTGTTGGAGGAATGTCTCCTGCACTGTGTGGGTCTGTAGTTCTTACTTACAATTTTTGTTTTCAGAGCTTTACTGCATCAAGCAAATATTATAAAGGAGGTTTTGACGCCAAAATGACAAGGAGGGAAGCAGCACTGATTTTAGGTGTGTCGCCAAATGCCCCCAACAAAAGGATAAAGGTTGGTTATGCCAGTACTGATTTTACAGGTTACATTCATGTTTGGAGTACAAACTAGCCATTTGTTAACGAGCAATGAAGCATCACTAAGATCCAGCGTTCAGAATCTCAGTTAAACCGTGGTCAGGTGGTAAAGTTTTTGACAAAGAAAAGACGTGGAAGAACTTAGTTTCCCATGGTGTTTATTTGTGTCCTTGAAAATGCATATTTTCATCCTGTCAAGTTTTTTGGAGGGAGGGGGGTGGGCGCCCGTCCCAGCTTAGGAGTAAACAAAAGAGGGGTGCGAACGTTAACCGGTTTCCAGTTTCCACTGATTTATGTTGAGTCTTAAGAGTTCAGACTGCCCAGTGACATGAACCGTTGCGATAGAGGATGGAATCAATCATAGAGTTAGTTCCTCGTATCTGACCCGCCACCTCCCTTTCCCCAGATAGCTGTAATTCCTAATTTTAATTCCTAAACTGAGAACTTTCAGGAATTAGGACAATAATTCTTTTCGGAGCAAGTACTGAAAGGTCATTCTGCTTGTATGTCTTATAAATATTCCTTCAGCCCAAGCTGACTGCGAATCATATTTGAAATTGCAAAACGGATACGGCAGCTGAATTTTATTAGATCTATATTTCGGCCCTTCTTAGCAAGGGTCCTCTGACGTTTCTGGTTCTTCGCTAGACACACGGCGGCTCTTCGTCGTCATGAACACGTCGATGGGATCCCAAAAATCTAATATTTGATCCAGACAATGGGTCTTGTCTTTGCCAGATCCAGTCTTCGCCAGGCTAATCACCAGAGAAACCAAGTTCAGATATACTGACCGAAACTTCCTGCTTTACTTTTGCCAAATTCCCGGTTTCGGCCGAATTCCAAGGGAACTAATTGTCAAAAAAAAAAAAAATAATTCAGAAACGAATTCAGCGTATATCCTTATGCTTATAAAGAACATTTAATCAACTTAAAATATAACTTTAACTTATAACAAAAAAACCGCTGTGCTTGCGACTTCGGCTAAAAGTCGCTTCGCTTTCCAAAGCTTTTATTGCGCTCCGCTAGTTTCCGCCAGCACATGGAAAGCGAATCCACTTCGCCAGTGGAAAGTGATTTTGGCAAGTCAGCGAGAAGTTGTAAAGGTGCAACTTGAGGCTCAGCGACTTTTTGCTTGTTCTGGCGCTCGGCGGATTCTCGCTTTGCTTTTCGGAAAGCGAATCCAAGAGATCACCAGAATCGCCCTTTAGTCATCACGAGTATTGGTGACCACTGATACAAAGTTCAGTTATAGCTTGTTCACACGGGACAGAAATACGCGCATAAACAGCGACTGATCTGCTCAGACGAGTGATCAGCTGTTTCGGGTTGACGGGAGAATTAAAAAGAAAAACCCAATTTCGAAAATTCTGTTTATATGTAACAAAATATATAAAGTTAAAGCAAAACATCTCGTGAGTTTGTCAAAGTCAAATGTGGTTGTCTTGTGGTCTTTAGACTAGAAAAATGGCAGAAATTCAATATTTACAGATTTCAGGCAACTCAGCAATTTTAAGTTAAATGCAAATAAAATTCATTTCAGTGTTTTTGACAGCCATTGCGCAAGCGCTCGAATCTGCAACTTCCTGGGGAAGGTGTAGTAAACGAGCCAGGTCCCGAGCTGTAAACTGGAAATAAGCTATGGAAAACGAAAAGTTCTATAGCGGTCACAATAGTTCAAGCCGTCAATGAGACTTATGAAAAAAAAACTCCAGGTTATAAAAAAGCGTAGTAGATAGAGTAGTGCCGGACAGGGTCTCAGCTAATATCTGCCTCTCCCTATAGGATGCGCACAAACGAGTCATGCTGGCAAACCATCCCGACAGAGGGGGCTCTCCATACTTGGCTGCCAAAATCAATGAAGCTAAAGATCTTCTCGATAAGGCGAAGTGATTGTTTTATAGTTTTAGTTTAAATTTGCCTGTAAATATTTGTAATAAGGAATATATTAGTACAACCGCAAATATGGCGTAGCTACCCTCCCTGTCCCTCCCCCTTTGGTTTACGCGCAGTTCTGTTGGGCAATGAAACTATCCTATCCCGATCCCATTGGAACTACAAAAAACTGTCCAAAAATGGAATAGTATGCCATCTGCCGTCATCCTGAATCCGAACTTGTAGCCAGATTTGTCCCATCGGCGCTCTGTCGACGCTACGCGGCTTCCAATTCACCTTTTTGTGGCTTTTACTACACGGTGAATTTCTGTATCCAGCTTCAAATGGCTCCCTGAAAAGTGCCGAATACTGAAAAGTATTCGACATAAAATAGTTTCAATCGGATCGGAGCGCATTTGGAGATATCATAATTTCATTTTAATGGAGCGAAACGTGCCCAGTTCCTCCTGTACAGTAAGCAAGAACGATTTATACAAGTTGTGCCATTCTGTATAGTGGTGCTAAGAGATGGTCTGGTCTACTCGAGATTTTCTCCATTTTCATCAGTTGCGGCCGAGGAAGCCGGACAGATGTGAATTTAAGTACGGTATTTATGGCATTGAAATTACTGGAATTGATTCGAGTCTGCCACAGGCGTTTAGGTCATAAAGCCTTCTGCAAGCGCCCGGATTCTTGTCATCCTTTTTCAGAGTTCCTGGCTGGATTTCGGGAAAATTTACATTTTCTATAGCAGTCGAAAGGAGCCATCGTCCCTATAATGCCACTGCAACCTACTTCCGTAATTGCATTCATTTATTTTTAACCAGGGGACCCAGATTTCATGTTGCATTCTACACTCGCTAACGGCACCTAATCTTTGCTTTCGCCATGGTTCACTATTTTCCATGCGCATTATGCTCTCGACGAATGTGTAAAAACCGAATATCTAAATTTTGCCGAGTTTTTGGGATCCCAAAACGTAAGTGGAGGGATACGTATGACATCGTAAAAGTTGTCCGTCTGTTAGCACGATAACTCTCGGAGGGAATGAGATATTTTGATGAAACTTGGTATGAGGACTCTTTGGGTCAAGGGTAAGGTCGAGTTCGTAGGTGGGCTCAGTAGGTCTACATTTAGGGATGGGGGAGGGGGTTCAAATTAAGGGGCAAACAAAATATTTTTAAACAGCTAATGTGATAGTCGATTATGGGGTAAGAAGACATGCTGAACACGAACAGGCAAAGAATTTTCTCGTCCGACAAGTAGTTCGCCCGGAATCCGGCAAAAACCGGAAAGTTGGTTAAAAGTAAAAGTTTCATTTGAAGTTGATTAAATGTTCGATTTAGGGGTAAGAAAACATGCTGAACACGATGGTGGGTACCATTTTCTTGCCGGACGAGTAGTTCGTCCGGAATCCGGCCAAAACCGGAAAATTTGTAAAAAGTAATAAGTTTTATTTGAAGTTGATTAAACGACAGACTTGGGGGTAAGAAGAGACGCTGAGTCTGTATATGACAATCATTCTTTACCCGGACGTATAATTCGTCCAGAATCCGGTTGTAACTGGATTTTTTGTTATAAGTTAAAGTTATATTTTAAGTTGATTAAATGTTCTTTATAAGCATAAGGATATACGCTGAATTCGTTTCTGAATTATTTTTTTTTTTTTGACAATTAGTTCCCTTGGAATTCGGCCGAAACCGGGAATTTGGCAAAAGTAAAGCAGGAAGTTTCGGTCAGTATATCTGAACTTGGTTTCTCTGGTGATTAGCCTGGCGAAGACTGGATCTGGCAAAGACAAGACCCATTGTCTGGATCAAATATTAGATTTTTGGGATCCCATCGAAACCTTTGGTCTTGTTAGTGGAGTGTTCCTTGGAACAATCCACTATTGCGAGCGCTGCAGCAGCTTTCGTTTTCGGTTGTCACCGTATTTTGTGGAGTTCATAACTCGGGAACCAGTGCAAGTATCAAGTTCAAACTTTGGTACACTTGTGGGTATTGGGGTCTAGTTGTGCTTTTTGGGGGTCCCACCCTCCACCCCAACCCGGTTCAGGGGCAAATGGGCCCAGATTACCCAGTGGATAAAATTCATAACTTGGACGATGGAGTTCCTTGGACGTGTAGATCCTAGGTCGGGGAAATTGCTTTTAAAGTTGTACCTCCCCCACCCACTCCGTTCATGGGCAACTGGGCCCAGGAGTAAAGTTCGTTACCCTTGCCAGGAATCAACAGGTATCAAGTTGAAACTTGGTAGGATATTGTGAGCATCGGGGTCTCTTTTTACTTTTTGCGGGTCCCAAACCCCACCCCCACCTGGTTTAGGGGCAATTGGGCCCAGATTGCCCGTTTTTTTATGTTTTTAATTAGACAATAACTGGGGATAAGGCGATGAAATTCCTTTGTGCTTTTCTATCATAGGGACCGGAGAGAGTTGAACCACCCCCATCCTCCCCGTTCATGGGCAAGTGGGCCCAAAATTGCCCATGAAAAAAGTTTTTGACCCGTGACTGGAATCAAAGTCTAAGCTGCTATACTTGAGGAAAAATAGTGTAAATACGCATTTTGATGGGTCCCGACCCCCTCCCCCCTCCCGTTCATGGGCAGCTGGGCCCAGATTTCCCATGAGTTAAGTTCGTCTGTGACAGGTCTCAAGTCCAACTCTTGTATATTTGGGGAGATATGTCTATGGATGAGGATTTGGTGTAAATCATTTAATGAACAGTTGGAAACTGGACTGTTTTGTCATATGATCCATTATATGCCGTTCTTATGAATTGTGACAAAGGGGGCATTAGTCTGCTACGAATTCGTTTATTGCACTTGTTATTACTTTGCTAATAGAAAAGGTTTAAAGGGTGGGACTTGCGGTTTGTTTACATTTAAAGCTTTTAAAAGGGGGTGATACAACGCTATTTCAATACTTGTTTGGTTATTGGGGAAGAGAAATGTCTTGTTTCTAAAGCTGTTTGTATATAAATGTGATAAACATTTTACTTTTACACTCCACGTCTGAGCGCTTGTGCACTTTTTACTATAGTATACAAGTCATTGGACCGGGAAAAGGCCTAAAACAGCCAAAGCCGTAGATAATGGTTCTAAAAGCAGCACCTAGTTTCACAGTATTCAAATAAGTAGTGGTGAATCTTGGAACATAAATAGTAAATAGTGCGAGGTGTGCATAAAGATTGAGTTTTCCGACTCCTTTGAAACTGTCCCGTCTCGGCTGTTTTAGTCGCGCGCCCACTTAAACTACGTGCACATACAGTCGGATAAGATTTCGCATCCGAAAATACACGTGCGAAATTTGTGTTACTATGGGGAAACCTGCATGCGATGAGTCAAACTTTCGGAACGATCGGAGGAAATTCGCATGCGACTGCGAAAATCCGACTGTGTGCACGTAACTTTAGATTTGATAAGAAACACGGAGAAAATTGTATAACCGATCTTTCTGACTAATGAGCTCCTCGGAAGCAATAAGTGAGAGCCTGGTCCGGTTCAGAGCGAGCCAGACATGGAAGATGTAAAAAATCTGTGGTTTGCCGTTAGGGTCAAAAATAATATCGTATGATCGAAAACTCCGATGATGATGGATGGAACAATTAGAGACGTAGAGGGAATCCCAAATATAAGTACGACTGATCCTTTAATTGTTCCGTACGGAAAATGATGGTAGTTGAGAAACGAGGCAGGATTACGGGACAAATTCCCGGTCTGTGTCCAGAGCTTCGTTCGAGATGGCAGATTGTGAGCCTTGAAAAAGTTGGCTTGAAAGCGGGTCGTCTATGGGGCACAGTGTTGTAACAACTACTTCAAATTTGTACTTAAGTAAGTATCAAGTATTAAGTACCAGACCACACATGTACTTAAGTAGTACTTGAGTTTTAAGTACAGAACTTGTACTTAAGTAGTACATAACTCTACTAGCACTATTTCTAGCTCAGTCATATTCAGTCGTATAATGGAAAATAAAAGAAAGTCATATAAATAAAGGCATTTGGCAGTTTAAACAAAGAATTAAATATCACGAAAGACATTAGAGCTACGCTTGTTTGAAAATTAGTCAGTTTTGAACAGTGCCGCTTGTATGCACTTGACGAAAGTCATCTACCCGTCTACCAAAGTAACTAATTTCGGGCTTAGAAACTCCTCAACGGGTGTTTTCTTATTTTTTCCATTTAGTTCGAACTGCACTGTTCTAGGTCAAGAAACATTCAAAGAAGTGAGCCTTGCTTAAGACTAATGATTTGTCTTCTGATGGAGATGCTGGTACTTAGAATCTGCTTTTAGGATTTTTTGCCAGTCCTGAAATCGATCTACTTATGTGTCTGGAAATTCCCTTTTCTGAAAAATCCTTTTCTGTTAAAAAAATCATTCGATCGAAGCGAAATGTACTTGGGAAAGTACTTGAAAGTACTTAAGAATGTATCGGTACTTGAGAGCTTCAAGTAACTATTTATATTACTTAAGTATTAAGTACTCCAGGAAAAATGTACTTGAGTAAAATTCAAGTACCTTGATTTTGTACTTAAGTAGTACTTGAAGTACTTCCCAACACTGATGGGGCATCGTTTTGACCAAGGACTGCATGAACTTTGATACCTTCGCTTTGGCCGGCGCATTATCTACAAGATTATAATTTTGCAAGGTGGCAATGGGCCTCGGACTCGGTCCGTCCGTGGCCGAATGGGTTAGCGCGCTGGACTCTCAAGCGAAGGGTCGCTTGCTCGAGTCTCGGTGGTGCCTACCGTTTGGTTTGGGGCGAGGGTAAGTGGCGTTTCCCCGTAAGAAAAGCTAAAAGCCCACCCAGCTTCAAATGGGTACCTAGAGAATCTAGGGAAAAGCACGGGAAGCGTCGGATGATTTTCCTCCCCCAACCACGCATCGCACTCCCGGCCGAGGGCGGAGTATCAGGAGATCGGCACCTGCACCACTCGAACCTTAACCGGTTTGCATGCGAAAAATTTGCTTTTTTGCAATTGGTATTGTGCTGTTGTGTTGCCGTTTTCCGATCCTCATTTGGAGAAGATCAGATTTAATTTTCATAGTCAGTTGATCAAATTTATCACACCAAATAGCTTAAAGGTACGTGAACACACAGTCCGGCATACGAAATTACATCCTATACGAAACATTTCTGAGCGAAAGAGGAAGTTCCGTTTGCACCTTAACTAGGTATTCCAAATCAGCTGGGAGAAGCAGTCGATAAAGAATTATCATTATATAAGGCATGTACGAGACGAATTGACAGAGTAACCGACTGCCAGTGTTCCTCTCGGGACCGACGCACGGATGCCGGGAAGGGAGGAGGAACACGAGGGCTCGGTTCATCTGGGGACAGAAAACCGTCCTTGACACTCGATAGTGTATTTCGTACATTAATACAAACCGAAAACAAAATAGTGAAAGAGGGGGCAGGATTTTGGGGTACCAAGTATTCGCAGTGCGAGCTTATGCTGTAAAACGTCAGTTTTCGATTTTTGTTTATTAATCCTTAGATTAACATGAAGTACCTTACCTACTTAAACCAAAAATACCCACTGACCTTTAATTCTACCAGAGAGTGTTGTCCTGCAGAGTATGTCCCGGGGCAAACAGCATTGTTATTTGACGGTATTTTCCACTCCGGTGACCTCGATCAATCTTGTCTCCAAATTATCCGGATTCCGTCTTAGAATCCCAAGTGACATCTTTCGGGAAATACTAACAGCGGAAATGTTCCTTATTTTGAAATTGGTCACCATAGCTACCGGTCGGATGCAATTGGTACTAATGGGTCCAGTACATAGAAATGGGAGAGCTACATATCCTCGGTGAAATTAAGTACTTTACCGACTATAAAAGAAGAGTTGCAGGATGTCGTTGGAGTTTAACCTATGGTAAGTGTTTCTTGCGGATAAATTATGAAAATGACTTGACGTATGTCGTAGGTCTTGAACAAATACGTTATTATTATTATTAATTTTATTACCCATCAAAATGTGCAAGTACACTAAAAACTGAGTAGGAAAAATAAGGGGAAACGAAAACAGTACACACCACTACGTATCTACAACAAATTATCTTCAGCTGTTTCAGTAATACTGACTGGTAATAGAAATTTGTTACGGGTTTGAGTGGGCCACATAGGAATCCGTTTTTCAAGAGTTCTTAATTAGTTCAACATGCGTTTTCGGTCTGGAACTAGAAGATATGAAACAGACTTTGACATAAGCGTGTTCGAGCAAGAAATGCAAACGATGTGCATTTCAAGACTAATTAAAGTAAAGCCATTAGTAGATGGAGCAAACCTACAGTACTCATAGCGAGCAAAGCTGAAAGCACTAAGATGGATAAAACTGTGTATTGAACCTCTGAGAGCTCAGTTGGTGATGTCATTATAATTAGCCTACTCGAGACGAAGCTCCGTATTACGCTGAGGGTGAAGCCTAACTTAAATCAATTCATACATCACACTCACATCTGAGCGCTTGCGACCTTGTTACTGCCCGTGCTTTTTTGTTCATAATTGTTCACAGGGGCCTTTCAGTAGTGTTATTGTTTTGCATTTGTTAAATGGAACTGGGAGTATTTTTCAGCGATCATTTAACCCAATTTAAGTTTTTCAAGGTGATTCCCACAGTACCAACGATTTTCTTGTCCACTCTTACAATGTACGTTCTCGGAATGCCCTCGTTCAGAATGCCCACGATTCAAAACGCAGGGATTCCTCTTAAGGAGTCCTCGAAGAACGGCGAGAATACGCCTCAGAAGGCAACGGCGTCGTTCCGGATCATTTGCTCTGTTTAGGAAAAATAATTTGGTATTCATAACCCTGTCAGTCACTTTTATTTCGAAGATTGTATGGTTTTTCCTGTGTAGCTGCCCCCCCCCCCCTGAAATGTCGCCTCTGTTATTGCCCACTCTTACGGTTAATCCTGGTCACACCTGGAACCAAGAATTCAAGACATATTACCACCATCATCACTCAAAGGTAAACAAAACTAGCTAAAGTCAGTGACTCTGGTCTGTTATTGGTCCGGACACTCCGAAGATACGTTTCAAAATGGCGGAGATGGATTTTTCCATCTCGACCATCTCACGTTTTCAGCGTCTTTTCTTCCCAATTTCGACCGCAAGACGGTCTTATTACCTGCGTTATTACCAGGTGTGACTATAGTGGGGCCCGGGCATTACGAACGAAAGATCTCTGTAAGCTACGCTAACGGTAGATTAGAAAACAGTTCCCGACGACTTCAACTTGCTCGTTGCTTTGAATTCGGGCCCCGTTTTTTTAGCTCGCCTCGCCTTAGTTCTCCTTCTTTTCTTCAGGCTCTAAATGGGAAGTGCTTTCTGGTTGTGTGGACAGCCGAACTCAGTATGATGAGCCATACTTTGGGGACCAGAATTGGTGGTCCAGTCCGGTTGATATTCATTTGGGAACCAGCAGCATCGAGGGATGGCCGCAGTTCGTGTTCAAAGTTCTGAAGAAGGACTTCGAGCTCGGTACACTAGGTTTAGTTGGGTATGGGTCCTGCCATATGCCATGCGTGCCCGGTCAGCACCAGCTAACTTGCTATGTTTGGAAACCGATTGGTAAGACCGTCGGTTTTGTCTTCTTGCGACTGCGGATTATCGTTCTGTTCTATCATTGTGGGTTGCGAGTTGCTCACGATTTACGCTCATTTCTGAACCCGACTTCTGCAACTTGTCGACTGCCACTAGAGTTATCGATTCGCGTGTCCTTTTTTTATTACAGGCCCATGACAAAGTGTAAGACGACGAAAAAAATGGAGTAAATAACGATGAGGGCGAGGGGTTGCTCACTCCCAAAATGGTTGTACAGTGGTGCCCAGCCGGTGCCTAGCCGGTGCCCAGCGAGGGTGTACAGTGGTGCTCAGTGAGTGAGCAACCCCTCGGATGAGGTACAGCCGAAATGGATGTGGTGGTTGTAATACGTGCAATCAAGAACAAATAAAAGTGTAACCTCCGTATCCCAATCTCTGTAATACGACCATGCGGAGTCGAATAGGTTCCCGAAGCCCTGCCCGATGCAAACGAGCGGAGGGTAGGAGCTATGAGGATTACCACAATTCGATACCTCTACAAAAAACTCATCGCAGTAGAGCCCCGGAGAAGAAAAGTCGAGAGTAAACAAACTATTGGAGGCGGGTCATGCACGCCTGCCACGGTCTTTTTCTCTCAATGCAGAGTGGCTAGGAAGGAAGTAGACGGGCGTGAACTCATAGTTCAGCAAGTAGCTCTAGCTCCGCTCAGTTTTGTCGGGGTATACATAGTCCGTGCATGGGACCAAAGACTGAGGTTCTGTTGGCTTATTTGTTCTTGATACCATGGAGCTCTTGAGATGTCTCCTCTTAGATTATTCCACGTGAGAACCACAGACCACCGTTACAGGGCCCTAATTAAAGGTGAACTCCTGACAGACGCAATGGCCATCCGTGAAATCAAAGGGTTGACGGCGGAGCAGCGACGACCGCTTGTATTTTCTTCTTTTGCCTTTACCTTGGCGAAGCAAGTAAAGTTCTCTTGCCGTTCCTGTACCGTGTAAAGAAGTATAGCTATGTGTTCACAGTTTAAACCTATTTGTTGGTATATAGGATTCTGCCTAACCATTAAGCCTATGCGTGTCAGCGCTTGCAGCCTGGGTGCCAGCACTCGGCTGACAAGTCTTTGACCTGCGGCGCTTTATCTAGCGAGACTTTATATTCAAAGTTCATACAGATATGTGAGCATCGTCGCAAACTTAACCCCCTCTCACTCAACCTCTGAACCTGGTATTACGCCAGTGCAGATCACTGGGGCTTACTAACCGTTAAGCATTGCTCAGATAGGTGTAATAAGATGAATAGCGCTATACGCGAGGTTTATGTCTTATTACACACGCCTGTTCAAACAGGAACTCAAAAGGTTCTTATCGATGCAGTGTCCGGTGTTGCCACGCTGATACAACTTTTCGAGCTACTAATACTAAAGAAAAAGTGTTCTTAAGTACACGAGTACAATTTGACGCCCTTCGTATTGTAACAAGACCAAAGTTTTCGATGGGATCCCAAAAATTCAATATCTGATCCAGACAACTGGGTCTTGTCTTAGCCAGATCCAGTCATCGCCAGAATCCTTGAACATTCTTACAATTAAAATTCAGAAACAGATTAAGGCCAAATAGCTAATCATCTGAGAAAACCAAGTTCAGATAAGGATTCAGCATGTGTGTTTACCATCATTTGTGTTCCACCATCGTGTTCAGCATGTCTTATTACCCCATAATCGACTATCACATTAGCTGTTTCAAAATATTTTGTTCGCCCCTTAATTTGAACCCCCTCCCCCACCCCTAAATGTAGGGCTACGAAGCCCATTTACGAACTCGACTGGTCCGCCGACCCAACGAATCCTCACACCAAGTTTCATAAAAATATCTCATTCCCTTCGAGAGTTATCGTGCTTACAGACGGACGGACGGACGGTCGG
Source organism: Branchinecta sandiegonensis (assembly GCA_030848855.1). Taxonomy (NCBI): domain Eukaryota; kingdom Metazoa; phylum Arthropoda; class Branchiopoda; order Anostraca; family Branchinectidae; genus Branchinecta; species Branchinecta sandiegonensis. The sequence continues at coordinate 8,840,692 of JAUPMV010000003.1, read as the reverse complement.
ACGGACGGACGGACAGACGGACAACTTTTGCGCTGTCATAGGTATCCCTCCACTTACGTTTTGGGATCTCAAAAAACTATTAAATTAACGGATGGACAGCATTGGTTCTCAGACTAGTAAGCAGTCGTAATAAAACAAAATGTGTTCTTTTGAAGAAAAGTTGGTTCTTCAGCTTCCAAGAAAGTAGAACTTTCGTGCTTCAAGTGGCAACCCTGGCGACGCTGCTCCTTTCCTCGGCCCGCTGGCGGAACTAACCAAGCGATCTGATCGGCTCTGCCTAAGGAAAATAGAACCTGGCTCCCGAGGCAAAGATGAATCTATAATACTCTATATGACTAAGTCCAAAACAGGCCAGTGCTCGTCAGGAAGAAGGAGTAAACGTCTCCGTTTAACGACTCAAACTCAACAACTAAAATCCCGGGTCAAACAATCACGGCGATCGTCGGGAGCAGCTGCGATACCAGAGGTGATACCGCCTCTGGCTCTTCCGCTAGGTACCCGGCGATTTTGCATCGGCAAGGTCATCAAGAGTATAAGCCTTATACATCGTAATACACCTTATCTAACACCTATTTGCACAATGTTTTAGAGTGTAGACCAGTTTTCATAGCCATCGGGCGGTCTTTCTGTCTAATATTTTGGGTAGCGGAAACTATAGTTGCGCGATTCGCTGCTGAAGCACCGTGCCCGTTGAAACAAACGGAACCAAGGTCGCCGGATATCTTCGTTTCCGACAAAAAATTGTCAACAGCCGCAACTGAAGCTAAAAATAAATGTAATATATTTTTACTTTTCAGGTGTAACGGAAGATATTAATGCCTACGAGTCGACAGAAAGATTTCAGTCGTCTAGTATATGGGGAAACGATATCCGCCATCAGCTTCTGACAAAACCAGTCGGGACCATTTCAATTGATGTGACTCTCATTTTCAAAAATTTCAAAAGCCTTGGTTTAGAGTACAAAATGTTGAACTGACGATAGTATCGTCGGTGTCTAATCTACTGTTGTGTAATTTTTTTTATTTATTTTTTACCTAAAGGTTCCGACAGAGTTGCATTTCAAGCGACTCGAGAGAGAGAGAGAAAGAGAGAGAGATCTGTATATTTTGAAACTATCGCAGCATAGCTAAATTCAGTTTCTTACATATACATAACAAACACACACTATGATTCTGCATTGAAAATCCAAGTGAAAAAAGGCACGAACGAGTTTCCGTAACGATTTGTCCGGGCTTTAGGGGGTTGAAGTTTATTTTGTAGCCGGGTTCGATGATTGGGAGGGGCTGTTTCCGGCAACAGTGACTGGTGGTTCGTACTAGTGAAGACAGATTTGCCAAACTGCAATAGAAGGTGTTCAAACCGGACTTTAAGCAGTGATAACTTCAGTTTCACAAGGGCTTGTTTGTAGGGTATGTCGCGGTTCTATAGTATGATCCTTGTTGCTCTTTTCTCGACGGACTCGGTGTCTTGTAAAAGACATCGACGGACTCGATTCCTCAAACCCAAGTGTTTGCGACAAAGTAATTGCAGAAGAAAAACCACGCCCCGAGGACCCAAGTATAAGGAGAAACTGAAGACGCCGTTTACACCTATTTGAACCAGATTTGAACAGTGCTGGTCCCCGACGCCGCGCTGAATTTAAATTCGGCGGCGGCGGAGAGAATTTGGGTCGGCGGCTGCGCGCGCTGACTTATCGGTGTTTGCTCTAATTTCAGCATTTTGGGGGTTATTTTTTAATTTTTCAACAAACTTTTGCAGCTTTTCTACCGCAAATCGTCAGCGTTGTTACGGTACTTGCAGTCTTCGGTTTGAAGTGCCATATAGGGAATGGTGATTCATCTGTCTCACTTTTCGGTACATCCACTCCACGTAAGCTAAGACGGTGACACTTGACAAGCTTATGAATGCTCAGCGAAGCCGTGTTTTCTCGAGTTACATCCAGTAATTTGTGTGGCGGTGAAGCGAGGGGCAATGCAGCAACTTGTGACCCGCCTGACCCGATGGACAGGAGCAGAGCAATATTCTGTTTATAAGGCCTATTTATAAGGCATCCGACCCCTGTGGGACTCCGGGAATTTGGAACGTTACGATGGAATATAAGGATTCCAACTTGGAGAATGCGAACAATTTGGGAACTTCGTTGCAAAGGAAGATAGGGAATGGGATGAAACTAGGACGGCACAAAGATTATGGGTGTCAGATGTGTGATTTGAAGTTCGGATCAAATACGACCTTGGTGTGGAGAGCTGGAAGGGGCGTACTTCGATACGGGAGAAACTTGGTGGTTGCTCTAGGTGCGACATAATTTTTTCGAATCACATCCGACTTTTGAGGGGGGGGGCGGAGGCCCGGAAATCGTTCGACATACGTAGCGTCCAAAGGTCAAGGAACTTAGATCTGTTATTTTGAGGTCGAGACCGGATCCGGTCTCGTGGGGAGGGGGGAGTTGGGTGTCACCGAAAATTTTCCGGATGTTCTCCGATTCAAGGGCGAATTGTTCGGTAGAAAGTGCCGTAGATGTAATATTTGCGTGTTCGATTCGCATGCGACTACGGTGGTGGGATGGACGGAGAGGCTCGGTGACATACGCAGGAACAAGATGGATGGAGCGATTGGGATGAAGCTTGGATTGTGCAAAGGTAACGGGTCCAAGATCCGGAAGGGCTTCCATTCAGGTGACCCGGTGGGTGATAGGAGCCAACGTCCTAGATATGATGTTTACGTGTCCGAGTCGCATGTGGAGACCGCGGTGGTTGAGGGAGGTTCCGGAAATTTTCTGATGCGCAGACGGACCAAAGAAGAGAGTAAGATACTTGATGGACCCGGATGTGCCATTTGAGGTCTAGTCTGGACCGGATGCGACCTGATACTATGTAGATGGAATACTACTCAAGTGACTTTACCGCGACAAATCAGCTTGTTTATTTGTCACAGGACAAGTCCCTCGTGTAAAATTCCATCTACTATCTAATCCCGTGACGTTGGGATGTGAAGTGCTTAGATAGATTTATCTTCGGCGGGATCACTGTTCCTTTGACCTGCTTCTTCGTGACCATTATAGTGGTTTGTGAACTAAGTTCAAAAGCCTCTCTGTACTTGAGTGGTAGAGCAGTGGCCTTGAAAGCCGAAGGTCCTAGGCTCAAATCCCGGCTGTCTAGGACCCATGACCGTTTCCGCGATGCACGCAGATCACACGGTCCCGGATTCCCCCTCCCTCCATCCAAACACGGATAGTTGGATCCGGAAAAGAAGGTTTCGTTGAGTATCAGTGAGGTCCTTTATAGTCGTTCATAGTCCTAGCTTATATGAAAATGCGGGACCCATGACCGTTTCCGCGATGCACGCAGATCACACGGTCCCGGATTCCCCCTCCCTCCATCCAAACACGGATAGTTGGATCCGGAAAAGAAGGTTTCGTTGATTATCAGTCAGGTCCTTTATAGTCGTTCATAGTCCTAGCTTATATGAAAATGCGGGACCCATGACCGTTTCCGCGATGCACGCAGATCACACGGTCCCGGATTACCCCTCCCTCCATCCAAACACGGATAGTTGGATCCGGAAAAGAAGGTTTCGTTGAGTATCAGTCAGGTCCTTGATAGTCGTTCATAGTTCTAGCTTATATGAAAATACCGGACCCATGACCGTTTCCGCGATGCACGCAGATCACACGGTCCCGGATTCCCCCTCCCTCCATCCAAACACGGATAGTTGGATCCGGAAAAGAAGGTTTCGTTGAGTATCAGTCAGGTCCTTGATAGTCTTTCATAGTCCTAGCTTATATGAAAATGCCGGACCCATGAACGTTTCCGCGATGCACGCAGATCACACGGTCCCGGATTCCCCCTCCATCCATCCAAACACGGATAGTTGGATCCGGAAAAGAAGGTTTCGTTGAGTATCAGTCAGGTCCTTTATAGTCGTTCATAGTCCTAGCTTATATGAAAATGCCGGAGGAACTAGCAAAGCTAGACATAGGGATAGACGAACCGCGGAGACTATGGATAGACATCATGGTCGCTACATGGCGCTTGAGTCGAAGGCTGCAAGTGCCATACAGTTCTTAAATATTTAAGCTATACCTGCTGTGATACTATAAATAGAATTTGCTCAGCGGAGGAATCTCCAGTAATCGAGGGCATTTCTGGGGAATTTTCCAACAATCGAGGTTTTGAAGGGAATTCCAAAGTTTGCCAACGTTCAGTGAAACTACGCTATCGTCCAGAAGGAATGAAAAGTTTCACCATCCTTGCTTGTCCGGAAGTGTCTGAACTAGCAAAAGTGGGACAGAGTGACGAACCGACAGGCAGCAAGAACGCTATTTGGCACTTTGTTTACACAGGAGCCAACATACAAGTTTTGGTGGAAATTGTCATTCCTGCACTGCCGCTACAACCGAGGATTTTTCTGTTAGTGCACTAGGTACTTGCTGATGAGCAAAATCAGAATAACAACCTGGAGCCTAGGGAAGATAAAGCTCAGTGGAAAGAGAATCTGATACATATCACCTGAAAAGATTGATTCGGCGTCAGAATTTTACCGGCGGGCCGTCGCCACCGACCCCAACGGCGGCACGCCGATTTCGGCGGTGGCTCGCTGAGTTATTTTCGGTGGCGCAGCTTTGGGGACTAATGGTGGGCTTATACACTGCGTAAAATCCGAGCGTATTTTGAAGTCCGAGCGTATTTTACGCACGTTTTGAGCTTGAAAAGATTTCTAGCAATACGGACGTATTTAGATACAAAACGGATCGATTTCTCAAATACGTCCGTATTGCTAGAAATGTTTTCAAGCTCAAAATGTGCGTAAAATACGCTCGAATTTCAAAATACGCTCGGATTTTACGCAGTGTGTAAATGGACCATAAACATTGCATAACGAACAACAGTTGTAACGGCCAGGCCAGGTAACCGGTAACGGTCAATCGTTGAGGACATAGTAGATTCTCAGAGTTGCACCAACAAAATGTGCCCCGTAAAATGTGCGGAGTGCTCTGTTGAAATTGAGTTAATTTTGTTGTATTACGTCACGAGTAAGTAAGTAATTTATTTAAGTATTGGGTTGAGTATTTTTAGTAATTGGCCAATATAATGACTTTTACCTAATCTCTTTTCAAACAATGGACCAAGGGCCCAGAAAAGTGTGGCATGTTTATTCCTTTATTCCGTCCCGGATTGTTGGCGGAAAATTTGAAATAGTTCCGACACGTGAGACTGATTCATAGAAACACATCTGTTTTCTTCTTCACAAACTTGCTGGCTGTGAGTGACTGTGTGAACCGCTCAAGAGGTAATAATTCCAGCGATAAGTCCTGGTCAAGTGTATCCCTTGTGATTTAACCTTAACAGTTAGGTGAGTCTACAGGAGAAGTACATAACAGTCCTAACCTTGAATGTACCTAAGGTAAAACATTTAACTCCAAACATATCCGAATTCAAAAACGTCGATAGGACAATCTATTTTACTTTTCACAGAAAAGTGTTAGTCAACTTGCCGCTAGCTTCGGCAACACTGCAACCCAAATTGTAGCTTTTGATTGTTTAGTAATAATGGCTTCGTGAAGCAATAAATTGCTGGGAAAAAGCTCAATGTTTTACCATTAGTGAATGTCCGACAGCTGGTCGAGATAGTTGTTCCATGTTTGAACATGAAAACAGGCACCACTTCCAAGCCAGAAAGATTTATTTAGACAGCAAACAAATCTGGGGTAAGCAAAGAAAATGTGCGACGGTCTGCTCTTTCGTTCAATCTAATTTGCGAAGCTGTAAATGCAATGCTGTCCTTGCAAATGTCAAAGAAGAAAAAGAACATAAATATTTGTCCAAATCTCAATGCTTTTACCTTAAATTACTTGAAATTGGCCCCAAAAATGTTAAAAGAAAATTTATCTACAGTTCTAACTTGTCTTAGGTCATTAGGTTTTACTTGTAGGCAGTTGCTTCTAACATCTTTTAGACCAATTTTGAGGTCATGTACATTTGAGGTTAGGTACCTCTTCTTGAGTAGGCCTACAGTATAGAACAATTTCAAAATTTAATCCTGGTTTGCTTAGTTACCAGTTTGCTATATACTGGCATCCCTCTAGGGAATAAGGGATGAACATACATATCATTACTATGCTCACCCCTGCCAGGATGCCCTAGTGTTTGAGCATGGTTATTGAAAAAGGGCTTAATGTACAGGAGGGGTCACAAACCACAAACCACAACCTCGAAATATTACCAGCAATTATGAGTCCTAATATATTTAAAATCAGGCTATTTGCCTTTTCTTTGTTTTGAACCTCCTTAAAAAAGGGATTTTATCTGGTATTTTGGTAACTCTATCTTTTTCATCATTTTTGCAAGTCACAGCAAGGCCTTTTTAAGCAAAATAGGTCTCTTTGAAGGAAAGACTTTTATTCAAATTTGAAATTTTGCCTGAGGTTGGATACTCCTCCTGTACTGGTGTATTATCCCACACTTTTTGCAAACATTTTTGATTCAGTGTATGAGCAGTATGTAACTTCCAGAAACAGTCTAGGGCACTAAGCCCTTTTTGATAACCATGCTCAAATGCTGGGGTATGCTGGCAGGTGTGATCATGGTAGTCATATTTATGTGTACCCCCTATTCCCCAGAGGGGTACCTGTATACAATACTTTGGGGACATAACAGAGAAGGATTTCATTTTGATATTGAACTTGTTGCATACTGGTACCCCTCTAGAGCATAAGGGGGACACATATGTGTGAGTATCATGCTCACCCCTGCCAGTATGCCACAGCATTTGAGCATGGGTATAAAAAAAAGGGCTTAGTATACTAGACTGGCTGAAAATGAGTTGCTGTTGAGTTTTAAAAAACAGTTGACTAGAAGAAAAGCTGGGAATTAACCAACAGAGTATTTTTAAGTAGCCAGTAGCATGCAAGTATTTTGTGTCCACCACCATTTTGACTTCTGAATTCTTGACAAGAAATCAGGATTGTAGTGAGAATACATCCCATGATGGAAAAAAGTCTGAGATCAAATTTTTGGGTTGTTGTTGTGATAACTGAATTGGGTCAAAAGAAGCCAGATAGAAAAATATTCGAATAAAAAGAAGAAGAGTAGATACTTCTTTCAAGATATTTCTCTCATTTTTGGACAACTGTGAACTGTTACAGGGACATTCAAAGTTTAAGAACATTGTTACTAGATTGAAAGCGCACCATAACGGAATGATGTATCAAGGCAGGTTTCAGATAAAGCCCTTGTCTTGTGTAGTGCAACAGACATGGGTAACTTGACAGTTAATGACTACCTTTCTTGTGAGATAGCTAAAATAGACCCATCCAGTCCTGCTGAGAGAGAAAAAAAAAACCTCCTTTGCTCTGCTTCAGCATAGTATACTGTGTTAACGGCCACTCCGAAGAATCTCTTAAAGGACCCCTCGCACTATTTACTCTTCAACTTACAGTCTTTTAAAATATTTGAATACTTTAAATCTATGCTGTGCTTTCACAAATCACCCACGGTTTTGGCTGTTTTAAGCCTTTTCCGAGACCCGCTGTCTTGTAGCAAAAACAGGGAAACAATTTACATAGCCGGTTTTCTGATGGAAAAACTTCTCGCAGACAACCGTCGACATCGTGATACACATCGAAGGTAGCAAAACACGGCAGGTAGAAAAATCAGCGTGGTTTTGTTAGAGGGGTTTAATGTGCCGTACGAAATTGGGGTCTCTGGGTTTAGAAATTTAAGGAGTGATTATGGAAGTAGGTTGCATTAGTATTATAGGTAAGACAGGTTCTTTAAGGCACAAACGCTTAGAGCGTGTTCCACCCTACTTAGCATAGTTACAACGCATGAGATCACGAATTTTGGCTTCTTGTCGTCAAGGCTGGACCGCACTTTTAAATTTTCGGTAAAATATCACTCCACGGGGTAATCCAGCCAATCAGGTAACAGAGATCCGTAGTTAACACGCTTACTATACTCCCGAGCATGGTAAGCAAATAGTTACTATTAGCTACCGTACTATTTCAAGAAGGTTGGAATGGTCAGTGTAGTAACTTTTCGTGAGGATGGAACGGAAATAGTAATAAATAGTTACTATTGATAGAAGGGTTGAACACGCTCTTAATAGCTTTATAAAGAAGAAAACTTGACATCCATACAGGCAACCACAAACCCCTGATTTTTGGATACCCCATGCCAAACGCTGGGTATATCTAACGTGTTGCATAGCCTATGCCTAATGCTGGACACCCTATGCCAAACGCTGGATAGCTGCTAGTACCTTAACCCTGACCTGCCTCACTATGGATGAATTCTGATTGGTTGATGTCTGATCTTCATTCAAACCATCAATATTTTATTGTGTTCCAGTATCCAGCATTTGGCATAGTGTAAACCAGCTTTAGGCATAGGGTATACCAAACGCTAGGTATACCCAGCGTTTGGCATAGGCTTTCCCAAAATCAGGGGTTTGTGGTAGACTGCATCCATAGTCTTATGACAGGAAGAACCTTCTACTATTGTGGAAAACAGTAGTCTAGTAATAAAGAATAATGTTATCATAAAAGGCGTATTCTCGCCGTTCCCCGAGGACTCCACTTGAGGAGTCCCCGCGTTTTTGTTTGTTCCGGGGACTCATTCAACGTATTCTCACGTGTCCCCACGGACGGGGAATGCTCCGATTATCATCACCATCATCAAAAACGACTCCCTTTCATATTCGGAGGGAATCAATTTTTGATGGTGCTGGTTCAATGTAAAATCAATTAAAAACAATCAGAATAAAGACAATCAAAAATAAATTGGATCCAGATTAATTTCGTCAACTGCTTATGTTTTTTCGAACAAAATCTGTTTTGGAAGCATTCCCTGTGTTCTCACTGTTTCTGTGCGTGGAGTCCGCGTGGAATGACTCCCTCTATTCTCGCCGTTCCCTTTGATTCCCCGAGGAGTCCTCGGGGAACGGTGAGAATACGCCTAAAAGTAGGTTACAAACCAACTTGAAGTTTAAGCTGATCTTTACTTCATCATTAGTATCGAGAGGCCCATCCTTGAGTTTCCTGCTTATTGTGCTGTTATTCTCAAGTTACTTTGTTGTTCAGCAATTCTTTCAAGATGACCTCAGCTTCTGAAGTTAAAGACGTCCTTAACTCCTTGGATGCCAAGCGTCGGGAGTTAGAGGCAACCCTGGCAGAAAAACATCAGGTTTTAAACCACAATAACATTGGTATGGATGAAAGCCTGGTTGATGATGAGGGATTTCCAAGAAATGACATTGATGTGTACCAGGTAGGCTACTTTTTAATACTTGGGCTGTTTCGTGTAAAGGACTTAAGTTTACCCACTATAGTACTATTTCTTGGCTGCGAGGAAATCGGGAGAAGTCAGAGAATTATGTAAACTACTATACAGAGAGATAGAGAGAGAATTTATTAACAAAGCAGAATAAACACATGGGAATTGGCCCCACCCCGGAAAGCTTTCACCTGTCAAAAGGAGGCGATCACAAGTTTAACTGAAAAGCCAACTTATTTTTGTGTCATTTAATTGAATACACTTTACTTATTTGGGCTCTGCTAAGGGATTTTTTTATTTTCCACTATCTGCTCTAGTTATGACGTTTAGAAAATCTGCGGGCGTCCCCACAACGTAAATTGTACTATGACGCGAGAATTTTTAATCTCAAAACAAACGAGGCTTTTCAGTGGGCAGTGGTGAGCTTGATGAAAACTGCTTAGTGCCTGAACAAAAAAAAAATGACGAATCTTTCTGGTAAGGCATACAACACAGATACAAGCGCATAGAGGTACCACAAATCACATGGAAATTCCACTATTTGAAAATCGATTGTTCGCGAATAGCGTAACAACGAAGTCACGCATTTTCAGCGGGTCTTCAAGCCAATTTAAGTGAATAAGTGATGGGTAACTAGATTGTTCTATCCAAGCCCTTTTCGGTTAAAATTTAACGAGTCGTAACCTACTGCACTACTTAACCAACACATTACACACACAAAAAAAGAAGAAACAAAAGAATGGCAGGGAGAACACAAACAAAACATCACACCGAATCATCCGGGTCCACCCAAACAAAATTAAAAAAAAATGGAAATCGTTTCTGGAAGATTATCGATCTCAGCATATCTTTAAAAGGACCCAACTCCTCCTCACCCTGGATTCCCCCCCCCCCGACATTCCAACTCCGAATACTGCGGTGCAAGAACGAGAACCCAGAACGTGTAGAACTCAACCGAGGTACGACAAGATTCCCAGTAGATCTCGTATGATGGTGATGGGTGGAAGATACTGTATCGAGCACACCACTAAAACATGGTAATGATAGTTTGTTAACTAGCCGAAAAATACAGTTTATATAACTATACAGGTTAAATAACTTTTTCACCAAGTTTGAAAGCCTAATGTGTGTGCGGTATTTTTGGAAAGAAAAGAAGTTTAAAATCCTACGGGAGTATTTTTTTTTTAATCTTAATTTGCATTTCCGTGATTCTGGAAGGCGGCTTGTAGGAAACAAAGAACAGTGAAATGCTAATTATCAGGAAGGAGAACCGGAAAACAGAGAATGGGGGCCGTCCAACAAAAACACAGTCAAGTATATAAATAATAAAAAATATAGGCCAACCATTGCAGCAAAAGAAAAAAAAAGTCTACGTCTGCAGGCGGAAAATAAGTTAAAACATATATAATTTTGTAGGTCCGACATGCTCGTCACGATATAGTCTGTCTTCGAAATGACTTGAAAGGCTTGATGAAGCAGTTCGAAGAAAATCTGTACAAGCTTCACAGTCTAACTGCTTCAGATCCAGAAGCACCAGCTGAAGTGGCGAGCAAAGAACTCGCTTTTGCGAAAGTGGCTTCGACTGAAAATTTGTCCCCGGCGTACATAGACGGCTTGGTGGAAGACGATGAGATCCTGCAGTTTGGGTCTATCACTGAAACTAACTTTAAGTCAATGAAAGACATTTCTGAACTTGTGCAGCACAGTGTTGATCGTGACATACCCTTGCGAGTAAGGAGGAAAGGTCGTGAGTTCAAAGTTACTTTAAGGCCAAGGCGCTGGGCCGGAAGAGGTGTCCTAGGATGCACTATCGTCCCGATTGATAACCCCGGACCTGATCGTTAAAGGCTCGTGATTTATTCTTGTTATTTCAGTATACTTTCCAGTTCCAGTAAACATTACAACTTGAAAGATTTGTTTGATGTACCGCTTTATTCCTGTTAAACGGAGTCTGGGTAGCCAGCGCAGGCTGGGCACACAGTAAGATGCATGATCCTCATGATTTGTGTATGATCTTTCGCCAGTAGTAAGGGTAATAGAACCCTTGCCTCGACTGAAATGAGACCGGAGCGAAGTTTTCTTTTTTATGTGTTTCTCCTTTTTCTGTTTTATTCTCTCTTACTTAGTACTGCGAGCAGCAACCTTTCTGTAAAAACGGTTGTTGCCGGTCGAGACCCCGGAAAAGAAGTCCTAGAAGAAGATGACTCATGCTCATGGCATGAGTCATAATCGCCAAGAGTTAAACAAATAACACAAGAGCCGCGGCAGTCCAAAGATGAAACAAACCGAACGGAAAGGGAGTACCGCTGCCTAGCGGCGGCATAATCTAGCAGTGTGGGGTGCAGATGGCACCACCGTAACACCCAACCCCTGTATTCACACTGGCGAAAGCTCTACGTGTGGGCGACGTCACTTTGTTTAATCTATAGACTTAGGGGGGATGGTGACTTCGGTGGGGGATGGTGACTTCGGTCGCGTGTATGCGCGCAAAGTTAAATGGGTTTAATATAAGACTGTTTAAACCTAGCGTACATATTCTTTGGGTTTTGGATTGTCGGGGGGGGGGGGGGTCGAAGGGGTTGATATATATTGTTCACACTTCGTATACGGATTTGCTGGCAAAGTACAGGCCAAGTCTGTAGGTGGGTACTTTAGCCCTATATTTAGAGGCAGAGGAGGGGGTTTCGAATTAAGGGTAAAACAATATGTTTTATAAGCTAATGAGATATTCGTTTAAGGGGTAAGAGGCTCACTGAATCCATGTCTGAACTTAGTTTTCTTCCCGGACAAATGATTCACCAGGAATTCGGCCAAAACTAGAATGGTTGAAGCTCAAAGTTGTTTCTAAAGTCGATTAGAGATTCGGTATCGGGATAAGGAGACATGCTGAATCGAATTTTGAACATTACTTCCATGACGGATAAGCTGGCAAAATTTTCAAAAACCTAGAAATTTGGATTGAAAGGTCCGGCTCTCAGTGTCACTAGTTCTTTTGCTCTGCATGCAGTTCACCGGGAATGCTGCTAAAATAAGAGGAATTTGGTAAAAAAAAAAAAAAAAAAAAAACTTTTCGAAGTCGATTAGAGATGAGATATGATATGATATGATATGATATGATATGATATTGGAGTAGACAAGCTTGTTGAATCCATATCTGAACTTGGTTTCCTCGTAAGCAAAAAACTTCAAAACGGTTAAAAAATTTTGAACATAGTCAAGCGGTTGATTATGGACAAATAGCAAAAATGTTAAAGGGGTCTGCGAAGACTCGGAAATGTACAAGATTTGATTGTCTGGATCAAGAAGTCTGACAAATATTAAATTTTGTGATCCCGTCGAAACCTTTGGTCTTGTTATTGTGTGTAAGTGAAACACATGAACTATGTGACGAGAAACTTTCTTCCTATGGCCGGAATCGAACAGAATCCTCCTCTTGCGTCTGAGAAAGTGAGAGAGCGTATTGAAGAAAAATAAGCTTAAAAACTTACACATGCTTTATACAAGCTTTATAAGTACCGTACGGGAATTTCACGCCTGAAATCGACCCAGACGAAATGGAACAGGTTCTTCCTCGGATCGACCGGAATTTAGAGTTTCTTCCTCGGATCGTCATTTCGGAAACTAACCTGAAATCGGGTCGAAATCTGTTTGATTGCAGGTTTGTTTCCTTCCCCGACGTTGACCCTGAAGATTGACAGCCTGACGAGGACCCTTGCCAAGAAGGGCCGAAATATCGCTGCTAAAGCATCGTAGCTGACGTATCCGTTATATGCATTATTTGAATAGAAATCTGTTTCATTTCGTCTGTGTCGATTTCAGGTTGGAAATCTCCGTACGAATAGTGAACTGAAATACGAAAGTGCTCCTTAGGCGGGATTTAAACCCACGACCTTTGGCTTACAAGTCCAGTGCTCTACCAATGAGCTACAGAGGAGCTTGTGAAGATAGTTCCCTACCCAGAAAGCACTAGCTTATCCTACGGGGGAGGGGGGGGGGGGGGGTAACATTGCAAGCAGTAGAACCGAATTATTATTCATAGCAGTAGCAACAAACCTACGGCGTATGAGTAAAATAATCAAATACGATAGTTCTTCAGTTCCAGCTCTTTGAGCTAGACGCGAAGAAGATTTAGTTTCTGTCGTTGTCGAGAACGGTTAGATAATTATGACAGTTCATTCAGTTGAAAGTCCTTAAAAATACGGGTACATAAAAATCGGAGCCTGATTCCGCAGCAAGCTATCGAGACAGCCACCTGGTCGCTTGAATTCTCCAGGACTTCTTTAGCTTCACCAATTGTGACCCAGCACGGTAACCTTAAGAGGAAAGCACTTACTAGAAATTGGAAAAAGTGAAGCTTGGCAGCAAAACGCGCTTTATGTGCGTTGAACAGCATTGCTCGTGAGAGTTGAGTGAAGTAACTTAACGGTGAGTTCATCCTTCTTCTCGAAGACGAAGTGAAACTTAATTTCCTTTTCCTTCGCGCAGTTATGGTTTCCACGACACCTGTAATGCAATAACTTCTCAAATTTCCGAATTGAGGAGGCGTGTTTCCAGCATTACTTTTGAGCATTGTTTGCCTAATTAGTTCTCCATAGTCGGTGCAGAAATGTTTGTGGATTCCTCTTTGATTGCCTTTCTCGGTAATTTTATGCATTTAGCTACTAAATAGAATGATGCTTCTGGGACCAATGTTGTGAGTGTGATGCGACTCCGTTTAGTTTTGCCCAGTATTCGCAGTAAGTGTATGAGAAATTGTAGTCGACTTTAAACAATTCATCCGATTTTCGGGATCCCAAAACGTAAGTGGAGGGATACCTATGACATCGCAAAAGTTGTCCGTCCGTCCATCTGTCCGTCCGTCTGTAAGCACGATAACTATCGAAGGGAATGAGATATTGTGATGAAACTTGGTGTGGAGATTCTTTGGGTCAAGGGTAACGTCATTCGTAGATGGGCTTTGTAGCACTACGTTTAGGGGTAGGGGAGGGGTTCAATTTAAGGAGCAAACAAAATATTTTTAAACAGCTAATGTGATAGTCGATTATGGGGTAAGAAGACATGCTGAGCACGATGGTGTTTGGCAAAAACCGGAAAGTTGGTTAAAAGTAAAAGTTTCATTAAAAGTTGATTAAATGTTCGATTAAGGGGTAAGAAGACATGCTGAACACTTTTGTGAAAATCATTTTCTATCCAGACAACTAGTTCGCCCGTAATTCGGCCAAAATCGGAAAAATTTGTTAAAAGCAAAAGTTTTATTTGAAGTTGATTAGATGTTCTTCATAGAGATGAGGATATACGCTGAATTCGTTTCTGAATTTTCTTTTTTGCTGGACAATTAGTTCGCTCGGAATTCGGCCGAAAGCGGAAATTTGGCAGAAGTAAAGCAGGAAGTTTCGGTCACTATTGTCAAAATAGACATGGCTTATAGAGGTATATCTGATGATTAGGTAGGCGAAGACTGGATCTGGCGAAGACAAGACCCAATTGTCTGGATCAAATATTAGATTTGTGGGATCCCATCGGAACCTTTGGTCTTGTTTTTCAACTTATCATCCACCGGGTTCACCCGTAAGCACTTAAAGCCAGGCTTCACCTTTAAGACTTTCGTGGCTTCCGGACAGTCAAGATTTCCTTGTTGTCATGATAATGATCATCGTTAATGTCACTATCCTTCAGCATTTCTTGAATAGCCACTTTAGGTATCTTATGCTTCCCAGTCACAACTGTCAATGTCTCTCTCTTTCTCCTACCCCATTTATTTTTCTATTTATTGGGTTTCTTCAATGTGCCTCTATGACACCTTTTAGGTTCCCGGAATCTGAGGTGTCCAACACCCCGAACTTCCTTAAATTTTTGGCCTCGCCTTCCAGATTTGTTTCGACGAAAACGGGTAATCCGAAAGAAAAATCTGGAAGGTGGATCCTGGCTTTTAGTTTTATGTGCACCGATGTCGCCTGCCTTGCTAAGCCTTAAAGCAGATCTGAAGCTCTAAAACCGTGTTTTAAAAATAGACGGAATAATCGACCAGTGACAAGAAACCCGTCAAAAAAAACTCAGTGGAATGGGGTAATGTTTTTGCGGCTATTGTTTAAACCGCCGACATCGCGTCTAATCACGGTGCGCACAGTTTTCAAGTACTTTGCTCCGAACTTGTGGGGGAGTCCTAGGTTCTAATTTTGCAGGGCAAGTATTGTTATTTTCAAAAAGTGATATATCTGAACCACTTAGAGCGTGTTCCACCCTACTTACCGTAGTTACTTACGCATGACGTCACGAATTTTGGCTTCTTGGTGTCAAGGCTGGAACGCATTTTAAATTTTCGGTAAAATATCATTCCATGGGGAAATTCAGCCAATCACGTTACAGAGATCCGTAGTTACCACGATTACTACGCTCCCGAGCATGGAACGGTTGGAACGGTCAGTGTAGTAAATAATAGTTAATATTGTCAGAGGGGTGGAACACGCTCTTAGTCGTGAAAAGATCATACCTTGTGCCAGTTGTGCTTTATGGGAGTGGTGCAATCGAGTGCTGGGACCTTCGGAAGTGGCTTTAGTTTAACAAGTGCTTGCAACATACGGAGACATTTCCATTTGTTTCTATCTTTTCAGCTGTCCTCACCTCCGCTCATTGTCATACGAAACTTTGGAAAGCCGCCAACGTCTGGCCTTCTGAAAATTGGTTCAACAGTATTCCTCCGTCTTGTCCGGATGACCGGATATTTTTTCCGGAGTCAGAGGCAGTTTCGTTGACCGTTCCTGCGGATCTGCAGTTCAAAGAATTGATTCTACCGCTCCATGGGGAACTGGTGCTAGACGATGAGATCCATCAGTTTCAACAAAATGCAAAAGCAGATTGTAAAGGAAGAGGTATGTGTCTAAGCTGTAACAAGGTTGTAAGGATTGAAGCTGAGGTTTGGATTTGCAGGCGGTTATTTTTATGTTTTTGTTTTTTGCCAGACTTCAGTGAAAGAAGCCTTCTGATCAGAGGCGTCATTTTGCTGAAACCTGAGGGGGGGGAGGGGACGGCGGTGTCCCGGGCCCCTTTCGGGGCCCCGTGACGCACGGGCGCTTTGAAATGCTTGGGCGGGGGGAGAGGGTGAATACCGCAAAATATAATTTCGGAAATCCAGCAAGGCTGAAAAATTAAGCGGTTTAGGACAAGAAACGTACTGTACCACATCCGGGAAACTAAACGAATATCAAGAAACCAGTCGTGAAAGGTAAAAGACATGCCTAATAACAGGAACTCGCTGGAGAGCGAAGCCACCGCAGCACCTTCTGAGCGCCGCAGGCGAATTTTTTTTTGTTAATCTGCATGTTTTCTAACAAAATCTAACTTCTTCCCGAAAAAAATTAGGTTTTAGTATGGCCTATCCGCAAAACTGTAAGCCTAAACCTTAAAATAAGCAGAGCATACTACAAAAGGCGCCGCTGGTGAAAATATGGATTTCTTTATGATCGGAGTGCCTTTTTGTGTCACAAATGAAAGTAAGGGCCACTATCGTAGATCAGCTCATAGTTTTCGGTCACGACACATTTCAAACAGTGAGACATTTAACTGAAAACTGATACATCGACCTTTCCAAAGAAAATGACCATCCAAAACAAAACTGAAATAGAGTAGTTCAGTTGAAGTTCAGTTCAGTTACATTCAAGAAAGCCATAACACGGACAAGCCGACTAGTAGGTTTCGTGTCACATCAACATAATACAACAAAATAAGAAACAGATTTAAAATTCAGCTGATAACAGCTCGGTCAGTAAATATGCCCACTTGCAATAGTTATATGGTTAACAATAGCTGCAACCCACGTTAAGCACTGCTTTAAAACTTTTCTTACCGTTTTACAAAATAAACAAGCTGGGGTTAAGTGGGAAATATAGTAAGTGTTTGCTGACCCTCTCCCTTCCTACTCTTATATTTTGTGCTCCTTCGGTGGTGGCCCCACTTGAATATCCAAGTTGGCCCTCAGCTATCCAGGATACAGATCATAAAGTAGTACACAAAGATAATGTCTGTCTTCATGTCCACAGTTCTGTTTTTCCTGGGTAGCTCTGGGTCACCTTGGATGCCCCCCCCCCCCAATGGCGCCTCTGTTTCTGATTAACGAGTCTTCTAACCGTCGCGCTTATACAATCTACGGTCTTAACCAGCTGCTTAAAGTATGCGAGCAATGTGGAAGTGAATTCGATGTCGTGTTTAATACGAAAAAGACCTACTAAATGGCCTTCCTCCCACGTGGATTGAGAGCTGGTCTGCAGCCAGTGTTTTTGTCTGGTAGAGAAATAGAGTTTGTCCCTGAATTCCGTTATTTAGGCTACATACACCTACACCTGCAGAAGTCGCTAGAAAGCCTTTTTAAAAGAGCTAATCTGCTGATCTGGAAGTTCGGGGACTGTAGTGAAGCAGTAAAGACTCGCATGTTTAAATGTTACTGCAATCAGTTCTTCGCAGTTGCGCTGGTTTCCCAGTGCAAATCTGTGTCCCTTAATTCTGCTAAAGTAGGATTCAACAAAGTGTTTCGGCGGTTTTTCGGACTGCTCATCATTTGCAGTGTCTCTGGTGAAATGGTCAGAAGGCGATGTCTAACATTTGATGAGATAAACCGTAAGGCTAGGTCAAGCCTATTTTTGAGACTCCACAAGTCGGATAATGTGCTAGTTAAACATGCAATTGACCCATTCTTCTCAAACCTGAAGATTAACCAAGCACTGCTCGAGTGATGGCTGGGATGTTGTTGTTTAGCCCTGTTATTTTTATCTTTATTTTCTTTGTATAGTGTATGTTAATGGCGAAAGCTGAACATTATATATATCTATCTATCTATCTATCTATCTATACTTTAACTAGCCTTGTCCATTCCGTGTGTTATAAGCTGCCCTGGGTGTAGAAATAGTCAGTCAATTTACGAATCCTTACGATCGTGAATATTTAAAGCACAAGTCATAGTAGGCATAGTTTATATCCTAATAATCCAACATACACGAATAACATGACTCCTTCGAAACTCTGCTGGGTTTCTCAGAGAACAAACCCATCCATGCTGTTTTCGTCGTCGCGCGGTCCCCTTGGTTGTGATGAGAAACACGGAGAAACTTGCAAATCTGATATTTCAGACGAGTTAGCTCTCCGGAAGTAAAAAGCGGTAGATTGATCTTCTTTGAAAACAGCCGAACACGGCAGTTAAAAATAATCAGCATAGCTCCGTTAAGGGGAGGGGGGAATGCAGTAGGAAGTTCAAAATCTCGGAAATTAGAATGAATGGAATGATTAGGGATGTAGAGTGAAACAATCATGCAGGTAAGACTAAGTAACCCTGAAGTGTCGTTGTAGGTGCCAAGGGAACGGAGCGAGAACACTGCATTCCTTCTAAGTTTGGTGTTCAGTATCATGGGTCTTACAGACGGTTGTGAAGTAGTAATGCCACTGGTGCGTTATGCAGGGTGAGGGCAAGTGCGCCATTGGGAGGGGGGGGGGAGGGCATGGCTCCCCTCGAAATCAGAATTTTCTCCTCGGTGCCATTTTCTGGCCGCCAAGTAGGTTTCAAAAGGCAAAATGTGAAGCAATGACGTTACTTTAAAGTTTAACCCAACAGGACTGAGATCCGACAATCTAGTTACACATCGCTTATTCAGTTAAACAGGCGTGAAAGCCGGATAAAAATGCGTTGCTTCGTTTGCCCGCTATCCCCTGATAATCGATTTCATTTGAATGAACTTATTCTGCAAGGTAAACCACTGTCTTAAAATAAACTAAAAATGACAAATTCCTTGCAAGACATATCTTAACATAATTTTCCTACTTTCTCCAGCCGTGGCTTTTCCGGGTTTTCAGTTCAAATTCTCCGCGTCTGGATGAACTTTGGGTTTTCATGCGAGAGGTACACATTGTGAAGGTTATTACTAGAGCCTCGAGTGAAAAATACAAAATCCCTTAGATGGGTCAAAACATTTCAGTGTATACATATGTCAGATGTGAACAAGAGCTGCCTTTTCAGTTAATCTTCAACGTTATCCGAAATACCTTTAAGGTATATTTGAAAACTACTTGAAATTTAGGCTATCCCAAAAACAGTAATTCGATTCTGAGCCTGGGCTCTAAACCTGGTGTTGGGGCCCAAAATTGATATTTGCTCCCACCTCCCCCCCCCCAAAGGTTTACTGAAATTGCGCCACTGGCGGGAGCCGTGCGTGGACCTAAAGTTATAAGTATGGTGCAGTTTATTTGTCATACTTACAACGTTGTTAGTTTGGCAAACAGATAAGCTTAAATAAAAGAGGCAGAAAATTCATAAATAAAAGTTTCTGTTATTAAAAATTAAAACTGCTGAAAGTTGATGTCATGATACCTCGTTTCCTAGTAACACTAGAAGTAGTTCCCTGCTCTGATCTTTGCTGCTAATTGCACTGGTGAAGTGATTGGCGAATAGTTTTCCTTACTACTCTGTCAGAAGTTTCGTAACAGACCACACGAGGATGCCTAGATTGAACAGGTAAAACTTAGGGTGTTATCTGTTATGAGCTTGCAAACAAAATGCTTTAAACGTTACATACAACAAGCATTGCTAGGAAGAGCCGAAAGCCCGCCGAAAAACATCTGCTGACTTTTCAGATGTTATGATGAATAATAGATAGATAGATGTTTAATGCATAAAAGCCAACAAGGGCCATCGCACCAAAAACAACAAAAAGAAACAATCAACACTGTGCCAGTATTTAAAACTAAACTGTGCCAGTAATAAAATAATCGACAGATGTTTTTTCGGCTGTGTTTCGGCTTTTCTTGACATAAAGTTTAAATGTGCGACGTTCGAAAATCATAACAGCTGACATCCTAAGTGCTAGCTGTTAGTAGCTGTTATGAAACTTCTGACAGTGTAATTCAGTGACAAGTACCACGATTGGACAGGAGGTGTACCCCAAGTGGGTATGTCGTAGGAGTAACCTTGAGAAAGCTGACTGAGCATCGCTACTACTAGAAAACTTTGATTTTGTCTCAAGATTGAAACACTTTTGCAGATGTTTTTTACAACGCTTCTGCACCGGTTAGCTGGTTTGACCCGTCTGGCTGGACTCTCGAACCCATGGATGTGGAAACTGACTCCTTCATCTGGGATCCTGTTAAGAACGCAGATGCAGTCCCCCATCTCAACCGGATACCCTGTGAGAAAGATGTCATTAAGTTTCCCAGTCGGGCAGCATTCATCGTCAATTTTGAGAATAAGAACGTAACGGCAGCTAGATGGATGCTGGGAGAGACGGTAAGGCTGCAGACCAGAGCAAAATAACACTAGGAAATAGCGCCAAGACTTAGGCTTTCCCTGCATTGGTAACGGGCCTGAACCGGAATGCCGCCCATTACGCTTGCGACATTCAAAGCGAGAAAAACTTGCGGGATAAGAAAATTCTAGTACAGCTAAGATGCGGTCGGCACACATCGAGGAAACAGGAAAGGTTGTATCTTTTTTTGCTGTGTTCGGAATATGGAGCTATCGGAGCCAGCGCTGCTTCACGACATTGAGTTTCAGTTGGGACGTTATTCATCGCTAGTGGTGCTAGTGCAACAAGCACAAGTCCTACATACGTGAATGACATAACCGGAACGGATCCGGTCACTGTGGGGGAGTTGGGGGGGGGGGGGGGTCCGAGTTTCTAGTGATCCCACGAGTTCGGTACTTCCTGATGTGCTAGGACGATGAAACTTGGCAGGGTTGTCAGGTACCCGAACAGATTGACTTGAGAATGTCGTTTACCCGATCCGACCATCGTGGGGGATTGTAGGGATGGGAAATCCGGAATCTAGTGGCAAGCTCAGCTATTGAACGGGTTATCGGATTTAAATGAAACTTGATATTTAGAAAGACCTCGTGCCTCAGACTTCCACTTTTAAATCTGGACCGGATCTGGTGACATTGGGAGGATTGGCGGGGGGAATCGGAAATCTTTGGAAACGGTTAGAGTTGAGGGATCGGGATGAAACTTGGTGGGAAGAACAAGCACAAGCTATAGATACGTCATTGACGTAATACTACGGAATTCGGGCACTATGGGGGAGTTGGGGGGGGGGGGGGGTCCGGGTTTCTAGTGATCGCGTGAGTTCGGTACTTCCTGATGTGCTAGGACGATGAAACTTGGTAGGCGTGTCAGGGACCCGAACAGATGGACTTGAGAATAGTTTTTTCCTCGATCCGACCATCGTGGGAGGAATGGGGGGATGGGGAATCCAGAATCTAGTGGCATGGTCAGCTATTGTACGGGTGATCGGACTTATATGAAGTTGGATATTTAGAAAGACCTCGTGCCTCACACGTCCCATTTTAAATTCGGACCGGATCCGGGACATTGGGAGGAGTTGGAGGGGGGAACCGGAAATCTTTGGAAACGCTTTGAGTGGTTGGATCGGGATGGAACAAGCACAAGTTCTAGATACGTCATTGACATAATAGGACGGGATTCGGGCACTGTGGGGGAGTTGAGGGGGGGGGGGGGTCCGGATTTCTATTAAGCGTGCCGGTTCTGTACTTTCTAATGTGCTAGGACGATGAAATTTTGTATGCATGTCAGGTACCCGAATAGATTGACTTGAGAATAGTCGTTTCCTCGATCCGGCCATCGTGGGAAGAGTGGAGGGATTGAGAATCCGCAATCTAGTGGCACGGGCAGTTTTTGAACGGGTGACTGTATTTGAATGAAACTTTGCATGTGGAAAGAGCTATCGTCTCAGATGTTCCATGTCAGGTCTGGGGAGGAGTGGAGGAAGGGGGAATCCGGGATCTTGAGGTATTTATAATTTTCCACTGGGTGATCGGATCTTAATGAAACTTGATATTTGGAAAGATGCCGAGTCTCAGACGACCCTGTTCAAATCCGGCTCGGATCTGGTGACTCTGGCGGGAGCCGGAGGGGAACCGGAAATCTTGGGAAACGCTTAAAGCAGAGGGATTGGGATGAAGCTTGGTGGGAAGAACAAGCGCAAGTTTTAGATACATCGTTGACATAACCGGACCAGATTGGGACACTGTGGGGGAGTTGGTGTCCTGCAAGTTCGGAACTTCCTGATGTTCTAGGACGATAAAACTTGTAAGACATATCAGGGACCCGAACAGACTGACTTGAGAATAGTCGTTTCCCCGATCCGATCATCATCGGGGTTGCGAAAAGTTTTTGACATGCACAAAAACGAAAAGGAATGACAAAATAGGAAGCAAGTTGGACAGTGCCAAGCTTATGCGACCTTGATTTGGTATTTGGCGTCCGGACAGGATCCGGCCAAGGGGGAGGGGAGCGGGAATCGGATATTTGCAGATAGGCTCTGCTCCGATTCCAGTCAAACATGATGAACGGGAAGAGGATAAGTCGGAGATGCGACGTTTATGTTTCCCGAGTCGTATTCAGCCACGGTGGGCGGAGTTAGAAGGGGAGCCCCGGAAATTTTTGGCTCGCACAAGGGTCAAACACCTTTCCCTTATTTTTTCTCTCATTTTATTTAAAGTTGAAACCATAGGTTATTTTTTTTCTCTCCTCCCTTTTTCTTTAAATAGAATATTCAGTTAGTTGATTCTGTTTGGTGTTTAAAATAATATCGGTTATTTCCCTGCCCTAGCCAAGCACTACATTTGTGCTTTCCTGGAAGGAATGTGAAATGTGTATTTTTTGTCTTTAAATATAGTCCAATGAAACTGAAACTGAAAACTGAAACTGACAAGTAGAGGGATTTGAATGAAACTTGGAAGGTGTAGAGATCATATGCCCTAGATGACATATGTTAAGGTTCGAACCGGGGACGACCACGGTGGTGGGGGGGGGGGGGGGGATTTACCGGAAGTTCCCCCAAGAATGCTCAGATTCGAGTGAAAGAAAGGTGGTAAGAGAAAATGCTTCAGATGATCCAGTTAGGAGTCCGGACCAGATTCGGCCAAGGTATATGGGGAGTTGGAAGGGGGTACCGGAAATCTTGGGCACGTCTAGGGACATAGCGAGTGGGTTTTTGGGTTGATACTTGGAAGGTTGGCGAAGGCTTGGAGTTGATGTCGGAATTTTTCATACTTGCGTGAAACTAGATATCCTAATTCTAGGTCCGAACCGCATTTTTGGATTGAGGGGTGTTTTGTGAAGTTCTCTTCTTCTTTCTTGTACCACCTACTCATAACAAGTGCCATATGAGCTCGTAGCTCTTGTTAGAACTTGTTCCTGCAGCATGGTGTGTTGAAAAACAGGAGCGCTGCCCCTCGTCGTGCGTGAGGAAACACCTAAATAAGGGAACACGACTACTAAATCAGTGACTGTGTACGGGGATGATCGGGAAATCGTCCAAACAAGCTGCGAAAAAAGGACCGACGAGACAGCGTTCCCCATTTTAGTAGTGTTCCACCTGGTGCAGCGTTCCCGATTTTAGTATGTCATTCCCTTTTTGGGACCCCAAAACGTAAGTGGAGGGATACCTGTGACATCGCAAAAATGTTCGTCTGTCCGTCTGTTTGTGAGCACGACAGCTCTCGAAGGGAATTCGATATTTTGATAAAACTTGGTGGGAGGATCCTTTAGGGCAAGGGAAAGGTCGGGTTCGTAGATGGGCTCTGTAGCCCTACATTTAGGGTTCGGGGAGGGGGTTAAGGGACAAGCAAAATATTTTTAAACAGCTAATGCGATAGTCGATTAAGGACATTCTGACAATTCTGACATTCTGACACGAATATGAAAACCTTTTTCTCGCCGGATAAGTAGTAGTAAAAGTTTAAAATTAAGTTTATTAGATGTTCGATTTAGGGGTAAGAAGACATGCTGAACACTTGTGTGAAAACCCTTTTCTACCCGGACAAGTAGTTCGCCCGGAATCCAGCCAAAACCGGAAAATTGCTAAAAGTTCAAGTTTTATTTGTAGTTGATTAGATATCCGATTAAGGGGTAAGAAAAGATGCTGAATCCGTGTGTGACAATCATTTTTTACCCGGACATACAGTTCGCCCGGAACCGGCTGGAACCGGAAAATTTGTCTTAAGTTACATTTTTATTTGAAGTTGATTAGATGTTCGATATAGGGGAAAGCAGATACGCCGAGTTCGTTTTTTTAGTTTTCTTTTTTCGCCGGACAAGAAGTTCCGGAATTCAGGCCGAAACCGGAAAATTGGCAGAAGTAAGGCAGGAAGTTATCGTCAAAACAGATATGACTTATAGGGGTAAACACACATGCTGAATCCATATCTGAAGTTGATTATCTCAGATGATTAGCTATTAGGCCTTAATCTGTTTCTGAATTTTGATAGTAAAAATGTTCAAGGAGTCTGGCAAAGACAAGACCCAGTTATCTAGATCAAATATTGAATTTTTGGGATCCCATCGAAACCTTCGGTCTTATTTAGTATGCGTTCCCATTTTTAGTACTCGTTCCTCCTGCACCGTGATATTCCGTTCCTTTCCCGTTTTTAGTCTATCCCCTATTTTTATTTTTATTTTTCTAGAATGTGACGGAGGCTAACCTTGAGGAGATGTTTTCGAGCTACGATGCTGGGTTTCGTTTTCTGAATCAACCCGTCGAGAAAACTGTAACTTTAGTTCCCAGTGGGGAATGCAAAGTGAGGGATTGCTTCTGTGACCCCGAGGAGCTTCGAAAAGCAAGTGTATTTGTTATTGATTATTGAATAATACATGGTAAAGTAAGAGCAGTATATCGAGGAAGTACGAAGCAGCCAAGCCCGTAGTTGCTGTGCAGAAACGTCTAGAGCGGTATCGGCAAGATCTCAGCTACATTTTGATTAGAGCTATGTTTCGACCCGTCTTGGCAAGGGTCCTCTTCAGGCTCAAGCCGCTCAAGCTGGAAAATGAACTTGTGGAAAAACAATGAAAGATTTATTCAAACAATGTTTACAACGGATACGTCAGCTACGATTTTTCATCAGCGATATTTCGGCCCTTCTTGGCAAGGGTCCTCGTCAGGCTGTCAATCCCCTGGGTCAACGTCGGGGAAGGAAACAAACCTGTAATCAAGATTACAGGTTTGTTTCCTTCCCCGACGTTGACCCAGGGGATTGACAGCCTGACGAGGACCCTTGCCAAGAAGGGCCGAAATATCGCTGATGAAGAATCGTAGCTGACGTATCCGTTGTAAATATTGTTTGAATAAATGTTTCAAAGTCAAGCTGACTCAAAGAATATTTAAAAATTAAAGATTCTTCCTTAAATATCTGATTTTGTGAATTTTTTCTCTGAAAATTGGTTAGAGTTAGAGCTGGTGCTGTGATTTCATTCTGGACACGGCTGCTGTTTTCGCTGTTCGATTGGGTCATCGAAAGGGTAGAAATTCTTCTGTATTTTGGTTTTGGAGTCACCTGTCTCTTCTTCTTTCCAGCTAAGATGGTTACTTGTCGGCGGCTTGGATGGGTGATTTGAAGTCCCATACTGCGGTGATAGATATTCTTTCAGCCCAAGCTGACTGCGAAATATTTGACGGTGCAAAACGGAGAAGTCAGCTACATTTTTATTAGAGCCATATTTTATTAATTTATTAAATATAGCGCTAATAAAAATGTAGCTGACTTATCCGTTTTGCACTTTCAAATATGATTCGCAGTCAGCTTGGGCTGAAGGAATATCTGGCAAGATCTCGTTGCGTAAAGTGAAATATAGGCCCATAGGTTACTCAAATACTTTTGACTAATAGTCTCCCCCAAGTTTTCGTCATAGTTGACTGCGGATATGTCATCTGACGTACCTTGCCGCAGTTACCTTGTACTGCATGTATCTTGCGCAATTCCGGCCGGATCCCGGATTATTTCTTATGAGGTTACTTTAATTCTAGCCCGTTTACCCCTTTGACATACGTCAGCTCACGGATCCGTTTAGCGCAGTCGGCTATGATTCGCAGCCAGCATGGGCTAATGGATTAGGCTATTTGTGCACAAAAGTATTGATATTTCGTTATAGATACGTAGCGGTGTATACTATCTTCGTTTTCTCTTTCCTTTCTTACTCCATTTTTTTGAACTTGTACATTATGGTGGGTGATAAAATTATTAATGATAATAACCAACCGGCTAAGCAGAGGCGCCATTTCATTAAACCTTTGGGGGGGGGACCAAAGGTCAACTTGGGCCCCCATCCTAGGTTTCCTTCTCAGACTCAAAATTGAATTACTTCTTTTTATTTTGATTAGTTTTCGAGTATGTGACAGAAATTGTACTGTATTTAATTTTCTTGGCTATTTTTGTAAATGACAGTAATAATTACTTCTAACTCACAAATTGTACAAGACGAAAATAGAGGAGTACAAAAGAAAATAGGGAAACATATTAGGGAAAACACAATACTTACAATCAAAATCTACTCAAGAGTCATACAGATGAATAAGCCCATGAGAGGGCGACAGACGTGCGTACGCCGTTTCAGATATTTTCCGTATTTAGCGGAGACATTCTTCTAGCTCAAGCGAGGGCACTACTCATAAATCCCTCCCCCCCCCCCCGCAGTCTGTTCCGTCAAATAAAATGATAGTAAGAATAATTGGTACCTCAGTTCTTCTTGCCGCTGTGTTCTTTTCGTCTGTCAATGCGATTAATGACGTAGGATTGTGGAACGACGGACCAGGTTAAGCTAAGCTGCGTTTCCAGGGTGAAACTCATTGAATCAGTTCAGCCCGTAATTACCTCGGAAATCGCCCCCTTAGGATTTGTGCAGTACTGCAAAGCAGTCGCTTCTAGAATGTCGGAGAGTTCAGCAGTGAATTTCGGGATGTTTATTCCTCGCTTAGTAAGTTGTTAGTTCATGTATAGGCTTGTCATTTTGAGGAAGGGTTCGTGTATTAGGTCCGCGGCCTTAAAGCTTTGTGCGGGTCTAAAGTTAAAGCCCGCATTCAAACATAGAGTTCTTAATCCCAATCTAATCTTGAGCTTTTGCTTCGCCCAAAACTACGACATGTAATGGTTGAGCGAGACAAGATTTCTGGAACCAGACATATGTCTCCTCAATAGCAACCCATTTCGAGGAAGACAGAACACAAAAAAGAAAGAAGACATCCAAATTTTAGCAAGCATGAACCGTTTACGAGTTGTTATGTAAAAATCACAAATATGCCATTGCAATTATTCACAGATGATTTTTACTGCTCATCGGGGAATTTAGGAATCCCGGCATCATTCAACCGTTCGAAATGAGGGACAAGCGATGAGCAAGGGGGTTAGACACTCTGCAGTTAACAATGGAGAAAGTAACTGTACTTGCGGTTTCGTTTTTGTATTGCGATATTTATGCGGAAGCACAAGTTACAGATGTCAGGAAATAAGATTAAAGTTGGTTTTAAGCAGAAACAGCGTATCTTGAGACCGTCTTTAAGTGAGGCTAGATTTTGAGTCTTACTCCGTTTAGTAAATTTGTGGATTGTCAGATTCATTTTGCGGAAGGGTTCGTGTGTTCGGTTCTTGGGGAAAAGCTTGTTGCGAGGATAAAGTCAGCTGGGGTTAGATTTCGATTTCGGATTCCGAGCTCAGATAGATAAAATTCGATGGAGGACTAAAATGCTAGAGAATGCAAAATATTGCAGATTAAGGTATCTGAAAACGGAGAGTTTTTTTCCAGTGATGTCACTTATCCTAACGCTTATTGAAAGCGTAACGTTCCGCGTTCATAATATCTTGACATGACTTTGGCATGAGGGTACGGTCAATAAAGTATCGATGTATGGCCCCTGTTTTGTAACTCAACATGTATTTATATACATAGACAGCTGTACAGGACGGATACTTAATAACAACTAAACTCAATGAATGGCTCTGCGATCCCGACTGATTTACCCAATTAATTTGCTTAAACGCAATCTCAATCACGTAAGGGGAAAGGGGAACTAGGAAAACGTAAACAAAAACACTACATTCTCCCCCTCCTTAATGCAATCTAAGCCATATTCCGCATTAGATCGACGTAACGCTTCCAAACACACCCTTCACCTTTGACTCCTTCAACCCAAGGTGGGCGATCGGGACTCACATAGTAAGTAATTTATTTTGAACCCGCCATTTTTGAAAAGCGGAGTAAATGAAAAAAACCCCATAAAATACACATAAAAAGACACTAATTTTCAATTTTCGGCCAGGAAGCAGTGGATAACGTCGTGCGCTGGTTGGGCCCTGTTGCCTATGATTTTTTTAAAGCGACGAGGAACCATCCAAAAGGGTAGAACGTTCTAAACCCATCCGGCCCCAGGAATGGGGACACCTAGCAAGTAACCAAACAGACCGCCAACACTCAATGGACAAGCCATCAACCTTGATGAAAATCTGTGTATTCATAACCTGTACTTGTATATGCCCTCGGCCTTTTCAAATACAATTATTATATTATTATACACTATTTATAACTCAATATATCAATATTTAGTCAGAAGACTTGCTTTTATTTAACTTTTTAAAATTACAAATAACCCAGTGGAAATTGGCAAGGCTGAAGACAGAAGTGTGAGAATGGGAAATGGTAGGTCTGGTATTGCTGAACCCTTCTGGGAGAAAACTCTTAATCTTCTTTCTTCTTTAGCACCTGCCTCTAGTATGTTCAACCCCTGGCGCCACTTGCGATTACTCTGAGAAACGTTGCGACAATGCTGTACACCCGGAAGGGCATTGTTGCCCTATATGTGGTAAGTTGTTTTCTCGTTACTTTCCCTTCCGAACCCTGACTTTCTCTGGTGCAATTGCGCATATTGTCTACTTTCATTGATTTTATCTTTCTTGCTTGAAATTGCTTCCTTTTTGGGATCCCAAAACGTAAGTGGAGGGATACCTATGACATCGAAAAAGTTGTCCGTCTGTCTGTCTGTCTGTGAGCACGATAACTCTCGAAGGGAATGAGATATTTTGATGAAACTTTGTGTAAGGGTTATTTGGGTCAAGGGTAAGTTCAAGTTCGTAGATGGGCTTTGTAGCCCTACATTTAGGGATGAGGGGTGGGGTTCAAATTAAGGGGCAAACAAAATATTTTTAAACAGCTAATGTGATAGCCGATTATGGAGTAAAAAGATATGTTGAACACGATGATGAAAACCATTTTCTCGCCGGACAAGTAGTTCGTCAGGAATCCGGCAAAAACCGGAAAGTTGGTTAAAAGTAAAAGTTTCATTTGAAGTTGATTAAATGTTCGATTTAGTGGTAAGAAGACATGCTGAAAACCTATGTGAAAAGCATTTTCTACCCGGACAACTAGTTCGCCCAGAATCCGGCCAAAACTGGGAAATGTGTTAAAAACAAAGTTTTATTTGTAGTTGATTAGGTGACAGACTTAGTGGTAAGAAAATCCGCAGAGTCTGTATATGACAATCATCTTTTACCCGGTCATACAATTTGTCCCGAATCCGGTTGTAACCGGAATTGTTTTATGAGTTAAAGTTTTATTTGAAGTTGATTAGATGTTCTTTATAGAGATAAGGATATACATTGACAATTAGTTCGCTCGGAAGTCGGCCGAAACCGGAAATTTGGCAGAAGTAAAGCAGGAAGTTTCGGTCAGTGTCGTCAAAATAGATATGGCTTATAGAGGTATATCTGAACTTGGTTTTCTCTGATGATTAGCCTGGCGAAGACAAGACCCAACTGTCTGGATCAAATCTTAGATTTTTGGGATCCCATCGAAACCTTTGATCTTGTTAAAATGGGAATATTTGATGCCTGAAATCTTGTCTGGTCGTGATCATGAGCCACAACAGAAGGTAGTATGAATATTTGTTTCGGATAGCCCACACTCCGTAACCTACGACATTCGCTGCTTTTTACGTGTTAAATGGATATCATGTCGCCGCAACTTACAATCTTCTCGAACAGGCGTGTCCATCGCACCTAGTAGCATCTGATTTTGACTCACTAACGTCTGGAGTTTCTTGAAATAAGTAGTTTTCTTGGTCTCGCCATCTCCCGCGGTTTCTCACTAGAACGTGCCTCCCACCGGCTTCCCGTGAACCCGATCTCGTGAGGTGAGAAAGACGCTAAAACCATAAGATACTAAAACCCTAAATATCCCTAAAACATCAACGAACACAGATTACTTGATGTTCCGGGGTTTTTTTTCGGGAGGGGAGGGTTGTAGGGCAGGATAGGGTTCTCATGGTAGAATTTGGCAGTTTGATGTACGAAGTGGTTTCGATGATTTTTAAGAAATTTCTGAGGATGTGGACCCGATGATAAGACACAGATGGCACTTTACTCAAGGGACTTGTACCGTGACAAATAAGCCAGAAACAGTTTTTCGGATATAATTATATTCGAAAACTGTTTCTGCCATCTGTGTCTTATCATTAATTTCCGTGACATGGGGATGTGAACTGGTTGGATGAATTTGCCTTCGGGCGGGATCACTGTTCCTATGGCCGGCTTCTGCCAGACTATTGTAGTGGTTTGCAAATTCTGTTTACAAGCCCCTCGGTAGCTCAAATGGTTAGAGCGCCTGCCTTGTAAGCAGAGGGTCCTGAGTTCAAATCCCGGCTGAGGAGCATTTTTGTCTTTCAGTCCACTACTTATAAATATGGACTAGAATTCATTTGACTTTACGTCATGTGTAATTTTTCGGTCGCGATTACTGACATTCTCCTTTCCCAAATTTTAGGCGCATTGGTGCATATTCGGGTACCCCGTGAAAATTTTCTCTTATCTGTCTACGAAAAGCTACTTGTGCGCCATCTGCTTTTGCCTGAGGCAAACGCAGTCCAGGGTTATCTTGGCGTCACGAAGACAGAAGTAGATGTGATACATATGCAGGCAATTTTCACCGATAAAGGAGACGCCTCGAGAAGTATTGCTCTGGCGAAGATGATTGAACAGGAGCTTAAACAAGGTGAGGATAATGCGCTTGCTTAAAGTTTAACCGAATACATCCACCAACCATCCTCAGTAATCTAGCACGTTATCTGATTACATCGGGTGTCAGTGCTTTTTGTCACCTGGGATTTTAAACCATAACCTATGTACATGATTTGATTTTTGTTAAGGTCGAATCCGATTCCGGATCGAATCCTCAGCATGAAATTGTGGATCCGGAACGGGTTCGTACCTGGCCCTGGATTTGGATTCGAATCCTTTCATGATCTGATTCGCCCATCTCTGCCTTAGACGAGTCAAAATATATCAGTATATTCAAATATCAGATGTAAAAGATAAGGTGCCTTTTCAGTTAAACTTTAAGAGTGAAAGACCCATTCAACGAAAGGCCCATTCACAACGGATTTGAACTAAGACTTGGTCCCAGCCAGTTCTGGAAATCGTTCCTAGACTGAGGCTTTGCTTGGTTTCCCCCCCCCCCGAATAATCGCTGAACGAGCGATGAGGCCTCCGGTTGGGTTCCCACAGAAAACAAATATGCGGATGAGGGCAACGCATCCGATGTTCCGGATACGGAGGAGAGTTTTTGGATTCGGTAGCGAAATTGGACTCGATGGAAACCAAGGTTTAGCGTGAACATTCGCGTAGCCTTCGCCTCTGATCGAAAGAAAGAAAATGCATCCCGCTAGGAAAAAAGCAGGATAAGAGAGCAAACATCGACAATAGCATTTAGAAGGCCTTCTTGGATACCTAATCCAGTTGAGGTTCCGTCGTCGCTTCGGTCAAAGGCAGAAAGAGGCTCGTTTCCTCCTACGCGCTTGTAGGCCCTGATCCCGTTCGGAGACCCAGTCGTCAGCTGGAAGTGGAAAAAGGCAACAGCAAGGCGAAAAGGTTCGTCACACCCTGTGACCCGAACCCTTCCGAAACCAGTCACAAGAAAAATACAAACGAAGAAGGTTCCACGTCATGGCTGCTGCACTGTCAGAAGTTTCATCACAGATGACACAAGGATGCGCAGTTTCAAAAGACAACACTGGGATGTAATCTGTTCTGATTTTGAAAACGCCATGCATTAAATGTGATTGTCAGAAAGACCCCAAAACAGCCGAAAAAGCATCTGCTGCCTTTTTTGCTTGTCGTCATTATATCGGAAGCTGCAAAACATTCAACGCATTACATTTTCAAATTCCTCCCAAGTGATTAGATGGAAAGAAGATGGCTGAGGTGGGTCGCAGAGAAGTAGAGAAAAATGTACATTGTCCTAATAATAGCTAGTTTCTGACTAATCCCTATTTTGTGTTCATTTTCGCCATGTTATTTCAATTTCAATTTCCTTTATTTGACGGTTTTTGAAAACCATAAAAAAAACAAAAATAAGACACTCAAAACAAACAGTACACTAAACTAAAACAATCAAGTCAAACCGGCTCCTGGTGGAACCTGGGTCACCCGCAGAGACCGCTCCCATTCCAGCCACACAGGCAGAGACAACCTCAAAAGCGGGGCAGATGCAGCCCGTACAAGTGGATTGGACGACCTGAGAAATATGAGAATCCTTTCCTGCAAAGAAAGAATGTTTCTCCACCTTAGTTCAGGAGAGGAAGGAAGTCCCGCCACCACAAACATACCAGAAGCACTGCAATGTCTAGGCAGACTATGCAGCCACCTGAAAGCATTGTTATAGAGAATCCGAAAAGACCGGTCGGTTTCCCCAGAGATGCTGGTCACAAGGGCCAGGCAGTAAATTGGAGTGCAGTAGGCCCTGAAAAGAAAAGATTTTATGTCTTCCTCACATGAAGAGAATTTTCTAATCAGTATATTTGCACGGACACACAGCGACCTCGAAACGGCTGTTACGTGCTCCTCGTCAGTCAGTTTAGACGTCAGGTGGAAGCCGAGGTATTTAAATGCCGTCACAAACTCAAGAGTAACACCATTGAGTATGGCGTCCGGGATTTGTTTCAGTCGAGCTCCTTTCCGAAGAAACGCCATACACTTCGTCTTCGTGGTATTGAACACAATATCGTGTTCAGCGGCAGCAAACCTTTCACAAACAAGCAGCAAGCTATTCAGCGCAGCTACAGTTGGAGCCGAAATAACTAAATCGTCAGCATAGCTGATATTGCTATAACCAGGGGCGTCCCGAGGGGGCGTAGCCCCCCCCCCCCCCCCCTACTGTTTGACGGTGCAAAACGGATAAGTCAGCTACATTTTATTCGAGCAATATTTCGGCCCTTCTTGGCAAGGGTCCTCTTCAGGCTCAAGCCGCTCAAGCTGGAAAATAAACTTGTGGAAAAACAATTTAATATTCTTCCTTAAATATCTGCTTTTGAGAACTTCTTCTCTGAAAGTTGGTTGGGGTTAAAGCTGGTGCTGTGATTTTATTCTGGACTCGGCGACTGTTTTGGCTTGAGCCTGAAGAGGACCCTTGCCAAGAAGGGCCGAAATAGTAGCTGACTTATCCGTTTTGCACCGTCAAATATGATTCGCAGTCAGCTTGGGCCGTAGGGACATCTACCCCCCCCCCCCCCCCCCTACGTTTTGTGCATTTGGTCAAATTTTCGCCGAAGGCGAAAATTCGGTCAAAACAGGAACCTTTTATATAAAATCTTTTGTACCCACATTTCCAAATTAGGCGATTTAACGTGCTTGTTGGTTCCCATTCTTTATCAAATTTGGTAATTAATCCAACCTTTGTTCAATCCGAGTCGATTTCACCGCATTCGGTACTTCCCTACGTAGATTCGGTGATTTAACGTATTTATTTGGTCACATTCGTTAGCAAATTCGGTTGTTCACCGGCCTTTTCTCAAGTCCGTATCTGTTCTGTCGCATTCAGTCAGTCAATTTCATAATTTGGTCATTAATCAGATTCATTTGGTTCTGATTCGTGACCGAATTTGACAATCCATCCAAGTTTTGTCCAGTCCGAGTCGATTTCACCGCATTCGGTACGTCCCTACGTAAATTCAGTGATTTAACGTATTTATGTGGTCACATTCGTTAGCAAATTCGGTTGTTCACCGGACTTTTCTCAAGTCCGTATCTGTTCTATCGCATTCGGTCAATTTATTTCATAATTCGGTGATTTGTCAGATTCATTTGGTTCTAATTCGTTACCGAATTCGGTAATTCACCTGATTTTTGTTTGGTCCGCATCTGTTACTAGACTTACCACATTCGGTTGTTTTCTACCAAGAGTCTTATTCCATTCTGAAATTCGGTCGTTATACCGCTCCCGATCTGCTCCTTATTTTTTTAGTTAATTTTTCGGTAGTACGGATCCATTATTTGGTTCACCCTAGTTACTGTGCTTGGTAATTTAAGTGGCGTTTATTTAGCTCTTGTTTTTTACCATTTAACGGTAGCTTTAACTGGTTTCCATTCATTACTTAACTATACTTCTAATGATTGCAGAACTTCAGGAATAAGCACGTCTCCTGACGTGAAAACTAGCCTATTTTGTTTGCTGTAAATTCAGAATAAATGCACTTTACTTTACTTTACTTTACCCTGGATGGACCCTTTTTTCGCCAGGCAGTTCTGTGGTTTAATAGGAAGCCTTGGGATCGCAAAAAGGCACTTTGATCATTAGTGTTTCCAAAAAATTTCGCCTGCGACACATTTAGCAGTCTTCACTATTTAGAAGAAGGGTACGTCATTTAGTTGGCGGTTGAGGATTGATTTTGGGGTGCTTGAACCACGTTAAAAGCTAGAATTTGCCAGAAAATAGGCGGGATTAAAAAATTGGAACGGTACAGCCGTTCACGCTTGGCAGCAATTGCGTTTTTTATCAAAACATTTTCAAGTCCTGTTGGCAAAACTGGACGTCCCCTAAAGGTAAAAGGCTAGTGACAGCGTATCCCTGAAAACAAGACCAAAGTTTTCGATGGGATCCCAAATACTCAATATCTGATCCAGACAACTGGGTCTTGTCTTAGCCAGATCCAGTCATCGCCAGAATCCTTGGACATTCTTACAATTAAAATTCAGAAACAGATTAAGGCCAAATAGCTAATCATCTGAGAAAACCAAGTTCAGAAATAGATTCAGCATGTGTGTTTTCCCGTATAAGTCATATCTGTTTTGACGAAAAGTTCCTGCCACTTCTGCGAATTTCCCGGTTTCGGCCGAACTCTAGAACTACTAGTCCGGCGAAAAAAGAAAGCTCAAAAACGAACTCAGGGTATCTTCTTTCCCCAATAATTAACATCCCCGATGAAAAATTTGTAGCCTGGGTAGTAGTATGGTAGTAGTACGAAAAAGTAGCATGTAATATTATGTAGTAGCAAAGAATACTATCATTTAATGTGCCTCAGACTGGTCCAATCTTATGTAGTAGTATGTAATAGCATCCTGTCTTGCCATAGTAGCATCCAGTCTTGCTAATAGTAGCATATAGTAGTATGCAGTAACACGGTAGCCTTAAAGTAGAAGCATGTAGTAGCATCATTAGTACTGCATGCTACTTTTTCGTACTACTTCATAGTACTACTTTGAGATAAATTTTTCATCGGGTCTAATCAACTGCAAATAAAAATTTAACTTATAACAAATTTTCCGACTCCAGCCGGATTCCGGTCGAACAATATGTCCGGGTAAAATATGATTGTCACACACGGATTCAGCGTCTCTTCTTACCCCTAAATCGGTTATCTAATCAGCTAGAAATAAAACTTTAACTTCTAACAATTTTCCGGTTTTGGTCCGGTTTCCGGTTCCGGTTTTCCTGTCCGATTACAAAATGGTTTTCACCATCGTGTTCAGCATGTCTTCTTACCCCATAATCGACTATCACATTAGCTGTCTCAAAATATTTTGTTTGCCCCTTAATTTGAACCCCCTCCCCCACCCCTAAATGTAGGGCTACAAAGCCCATTTACGAACTCGACTGGTCCGCCGACCCAACGAATCCTCACACCAAGTTTCATCAAAATATCTCATTCCCTTCGAGAGTTATCGTGCTTACAGACGGACGGACGGACGGACAGACGGACAACTTTTGCGATGTTATAGGTATCCCTCCACTTACGTTTTGGGATCCCAAAAAAACAGAAGTGGAAGAGCGTGAGATCACGCCAAATTTTCTCTTTAGACTTGATTGTGTACATACTATGCAACTTTTTACATTATTGCTTCTTGAAGGCAACTCGCTGTGTTCTAAAAAACAGTTATAAATTCGGTCAATATCAGGTACCGATTCGGTCAATTTTTACCAGGTTCCCCCCCCCCCCCCCCCCCAATGAAGAAGGGCTCGGGAACGCCCCTGGTTATAACACTGACCATTCATGTAGCAACCAATACCTGTTTTAGACAGATCCTTGTTCAACTCGTCAACATACAAGTTATAAAGGAGTGGAGAAAGAACACCACCCTGGCGCACTCCATTGCCCACTGGGAAATGTGAGCTATAGCATCCACTCCATCTAACACGAAACTTCTGCACAGTAAACCACGACCCAAGAACCCGAATGACTCTTGGGTCAACCCCTTTCAGTCGCAGCTTGTCAAGAAGTTTCGCGTGATTAACACGATCAAACGCAGCCTTAGCATCCAGAAAACACGCAAATACGGGTGTTGAAAATAACCAGTAAAACTGGATTACACACTTGAGTAAATAAATACAATAGTAATAATAGTTTCCTCCTGGGTACTATAACATCGGTGATTAAGCGAGGGAAAGACGCGGACCTTTGCAAAAGCTATCGGCCAATTACAGTTTCTTGTACCATAAGCAAAATCCTGGAATACGTCCTTCTTCCAGAACTAGTTGAAAAATGTAGCTTTGGTTCAATGCAGTTTGGATTCCGTTCGAGCGCCAGTTGTGCGCATGCTCATCACATATTGACAAAAATGATGAAACAGGCTACCCGCGACAAGTCTTCTATACATATATGTTCTATAGATATAGCTGGTGCTTTTGACAATATAACGCATTCTCAGGCCCTATTTTCTCTCATTACTTCTGGCGTGAATCTGTCTGTCGTCTATCTGTTAAATTTTTGGTATGGTCTTTCTTCAGTAAGGTTCAAATGGCAAGGTAGCTTGTCAGAGATTATGTCTGTCCGAACTGGTGTTCGCCAAGGGGGAGTCTTATCTCCCTACATCTTCAAATCGGCCATATCTTCTTGTCTCGATTCTTTGCTTCCTGCTTACTTCTATAAAGACTATGCCTTCAGCTACATAGCCTATGCGGACGACTTGCTCTTAGTAAGCCGTAGCCGATCCACACTCACAAAAAATGTAAGTAAGCTGTCGTCAGAACTTCTGAAAATTGGCCTTGAAGTTAACCTTTCAAAATGTGAGTACCTGCATTTCAACCCTTCGTCAAATTGTTCGAGTGCATCTAAAGCTTCTATATCTACGTTCATCGTCAAATCAACAGACTCTCTACGGTGGCTCTGCATAACATTCAAATCTTCATTGCCAAAATTTTGCTCATCGGTTGTTCAAGAAGTTTATAAGTCGATCCGTAGCGCCTATGGGCGCATCGTCCCCAACCGGGGGCGCTATAATCGTAAAGCTTTGGGAAATTTGTACAGCACCTTCTGCGCTCCTTCTATACTATTCTGTTCTGGCGTCACTCATGTTCTGCGAAAGAAGGAGATTAAAAAGATGAGATCATGTTATTTTAAATATGCGAAGCACCTGCTCCACTTATCGAAATTATGTCATAACCATACATTGACGGAGAAATTCAAAATTCAAGACGCAAGTGTTACCCTTTTGGATGTTTCGTCATCACTTTCAAAACTCATGGACAACAAGGCCCAACCAGCACACGATGTCGTCCACTGCTTCCTGACCGAAGATTAAAAATTAAGTGTCTTTTTCTGTGTGTATATATGTGTTTTTTTTATTTTCTTTACTTTTGTCATTTACTCCGCCTTTTCAAAATGGCGGGTCATAAATAAATTACTTACTTACTTACTAGTACGGCGCACACTAGGGGTTGGCGCAGACTAGGCCACGACGTAATAGCACAGAGAAAAGGTTCGCGTTATCGAACTGAGCCGAGTCATTGGTTGGCGAATAATGCAGTTCGCGCTCAGTGGGAACGTGGCGTCCAATCGAAACAGTAAAAATTAACTTCGCACCGCAATGAAAAATCCTTTTTTACAGATATGCTACATGAAAATGTTTTCGGAGTCGCTAGTTTGACCGCAGATTATTCTGGATTCGCTTATGACTATTCTGCAGCACAGGACTTCATCGATGCATTTGTGGCAATACTACTCATTGCGCTATTCGTATATTGCTGTTTCTACGTCTATAAGACCTATATCGCTGACAGAAGGTAAGTGTTTCCTGACCTTTAAAGTACAACTCTCACTAGAAATGATCTTTTCACGATGAAATGGCTCAGAAGCCAATACAAATACTTTCCACGTAAAATTCACTATTTTCTGCTTAGCGCCTGCCGACTTTGTCCAGCGTCACCGCTCTCTGACGCGGCGGGTCGACGCAAAATGTTTGAAAATTGAACGCGCCGTGGTTAAAAAGTGGGAAAACCAAGCGAAACAAAACAAGTGCAAAACAGAAGATAGACCTGATGGCCTACCATGTCATCCAAAATGAAAAACATCACTTTGAAGCTTCTTATGCCTTATGTGTGAAAGAGTTGTCGACGGACCTTGAAGCTTTAGGCGAACTTTGCGTTGCGTAACTGGCAAAACTCGACTGGGCCGAAAAACCCTAAGAAGTCGTAGGTATAAAACGAAACAATCGTGAAAAGTCGGAATTTCCCAAAGCTCATAATACCGTAAGGGAGATAGGGACAATATAAAAGACAGAATAAGCAAGAGGGGTCCTTTAATTGCATTTGCCAGTGAGATTGCGTGGTTGCCTGTTTACATCTCTGGAGTTGACGGTCTTGAACCTTCTACCTTACCTCCGTAGCTAGCTCTTGAGGTCACGCTTGTCGTGGTACACTTTCTTCTTTAAACACTTATTACTCGACAAAAGGCAATTCTTCGATACCCTGGTTTCTAGATGTCTTGAGGCTTCGGCGCTGTCAAGACAACCCCGACGGAGTTTAAAGAAAGTGAGGATAGCTAATAGCAGCCCCCTCCCCTCGGTTTTTCCTTGTCACTCGCGTGCCTAGGGAAAACCCTTAAAGTTTAACCGAAAAGGGCTGGGATAGGACAATCTAATTACCCATCACTTATTCGCTTAAATTAGCTTGAAGACCCGCTAAAAATGCGTTACTTCGTTGTTCCGCTATTTACGAATAATCGATTTTCAAATAGTGGAATTTTCGTGTGATTTGTGGTACCTCTATGCGCTTGTATTTTTGTTGTTTGCCTTACGAGGAGATTTATGATTTTTTTTTGTTCGGGCACTAAGGAATCTTCAACAATCTCACCAATGCCCACTGAAAAGCCACGTTTGGGTTGAGATTAAAATTTCCCGCGTCATAGTAGAATTTATGCTGTGGGGACGGCCGCAGATATTCTGAACGTCATAGCTAGAGCAGATAGTGGGAAATGAAAAAGTACCTTTGCAGAATCGAAATAATTCAGTGTATTCAGTTATAAAAAAAAAAATAAGTTGGCTTTTCAGTTAAACTTTAAGTGCTTTCAGTCAATACAGTTTTCAGTAAGATTTTATAGTTTCCTATATATTTGCGTTGGGGGGGGGGGGGGGGGGGGGTACCTGTTGTTTTTTGCCAGAGGAGTTTGGTAACGGGGGTGTGAGTTTTTCTTAGATCTGGGTCGAACCCACAAAACACCAACTACCCCATTTCAGTCAATTTGGAAGATATTCGTGATTGGACAGAACAGCCAGAAGAGGGCCTGTATCCTGGAGGCCTATATCCAGAAGAGGGCCTATACCAGATCCTGGAGCGAAAGACAAGAAGATCTAAGGGCTTTAAACAGGACCCCCCCCCCCCCCCGTCGGAGGGTGCTATTATGCAGGACGCGCTGTAGCAACCATTTGTTGTTTTTTTTCTTGTCACTGTTACTATTTCAACGACATCCAATCAGATTCCGGGGGGGTGAGAGATGATCCCCGCTTTTGCAGACGCTTTTTTCCCTTCATCGGCTTTCGGCTTCGGCAAACATCCGTTTTCACTGGTCCGTGCAGCTTGCACCACTTGAACTTCTCGACCGTGAATATAAGCGGACGCTTACCGAGCCAGAGCCTATACCTATACGTGCCCATAACGACACGGATGTAATCAACGCATATTGCTTGGAGTGGGCGACTTCGAGAGAGTTCCCTGGGGCCGTACGGCTAGTCTTCGCCTGTTCGGCCAGTAGACCTGGACAAATTTTAGTCATTTGGCATTGTTTTTGGGATCCCAAAACATAAGTGGACTTCCACCTATCACCTATATCACCACCTTCCACCTATGACTTCGTTAAAGTTGCTCGTCCGTCCGTCTGCCGGTCCGAGCGCCTGGAGCACGATAACTCTAGAAGAGAATGAAATATTTCGATGAAACTTGGTGTGAGGATTTTCTGAGTCAAGGGAAAGGTAGAGTTCGTAGATGGGTCCCATAGCTGTATATTTAAGGGAGGGGGAGGGGTTTCAAATTAAGTTGCGAAAAATAACATTCTTTAAAAGCTAATGAGATAGTGGATTTCGGGGTAAGGAGACATGCTGAATCCAACTATGAAATTTATTTTCTCCCGGAACAAGTATTCACCCTGAATCCGGCAAAAACCGGAAAATTTGTAAGAAGTAAAAGTTTAATGTCCCGGAATCCAGAACTTTAGTAGGAAATTTTAAAATCCAATGGCATAGTCGATATAGGGTGAGGAGCATGCTGTTTTAGCTTTCGAACATACTAAAGATAAACAAAAAGTGTATGCGATCAGTTTAATTCTCATAAGTTCCAACCCTCATTTACTGGGTCGAAAAGGCAGACTGCATCCGATAACTGTCTGGTGAGCAATTTAATAAAGATTGTCGACCGATTCTCGGAAAACCTGGTGGCTACACCAGTCCCTATCCTACCTCTTTATCCATACAAGCGAAAGCTGTGCGTCGATGACGACACATTTTTCACCTAGCTTACGTATTCTTTGGGTTTATTAGTCATGGAAGCAGTTTGTCGTGTCGGGGGGTTGAGATATCTTGTTCGAACTTCATGTGAGGATTCACTGGAAAAGTACAGGCCAAGTTCGTAGATGGATCCTTTAGCCCTGTATTTAGAGGCAGAGGAGGGGGGTGTCGAATTAAGGGTAAAAATTATGTTGTATAAGCTAATGGGATAGCTAATAGCAGCCCCCTCCCCGCGGTTTTTCCTAGTCACTCGCGTGCCGAGGGAAAACCCTTAAGTGCTTGCAGTCAAAACTGCAGTTTTCCATAAGATTTTATAATTTCCTATATATATGCGTTGGGGGGGGGGGGGGGGGGTACCTGATTTTTTTCGCCAGAGGGGCTTGGTACCAGGGCCCCCCCCTGGTACCAAGCCCCTTGAGGGGTTGAGTTTCGAGTTTCTCCTAGACCCAACATAACACTTTTACCACTCAGCTGGGTGAACCCACAAAACACCAACTCCCCCATTTCAGTAAATTTGGAAGATATTCTTGATTGGAGAGAACTTCCGTTCTGGGACCCCAGAACCCTATCCTGGAGCGAAAGACAAGAATATCTACGGGCTTTAAGAGGCCCCCCCCCCCCCCCATAGGAGGATGCCATTGTGCAGGACGCACTATAGCAACCATTTGTTTTTTTGTCTTGTCACTGTTTGTATGTCAACGACACCCGTTCAGATTCCCGGAGATGAGATAGTCCCATTTTCGCAGACGGGTTTTTTCCTTCTTCGCCTTCCGGTTCCAGGCTAGCAAGAATCCGGAAGCCATGTCCGGGTACTGGACAAAGCCTTTAAGCTCCGTAATCCACTCACATTGAAATTCTGTTTGATCACAGCGGAGTCGACAACCCGTGTGCAAAACATCAGTCTTCACGGGTCCGTTCAGCTTGCTTCTTCCAAGTTCTTTCTCTTCTTCCTCCTCTTCCAACTTCTCGACCGTGAATATAAGCGGATGCTTACCGAACCAAAACCTATACCTATACGTGCCCATAGCGACATGGATGTAATCAGTAGCGTAAATACCATATTGCTTGGGAGTGGGAGACTTCGTGAGAGTTCCCAGGGGCCGCGTACGGCTAGTCTTCGCCTGTTCGGCTAGTAGACCTGGACAAATTTTAGTCATTTGTCGTCGTTTTTCGGATCCCTAAACGTAAGAAGTGGGATACCGATGACTTCGCAAAAGTTGTCCGTCTGTCCACCCGTCTGTCAGCACGATAACTCTCGAAGGGAATGAGATATTTTGATGAAGCTTGGTGTAAGGATTCTTTGGATCAAGGTAAAGGTCGAGGTCGAAGATGTGCCCCATAGCTGTATACTTATGGGAGGGGATGGGTTTCAAATGAACGGGAGAACAAAATATTTTTCAAAAGCTAATGAGATAGTCGATTTAAGGGTAAGGAGACATGCTGTACCTGAATATGAAAATTATTTTCACGCCGGACAGGTAGTTCACCCGGAATCGGGCAAAAACCGAAAAATTTGCCAAAAACAAAATTTAATCTGAAGTTGATTAGAGGTTCCATTTAAGGGTAGGAAACATGCTGAATCCGAATATGAAAGTTTTTTTTCTCGCCAGA
Source organism: Branchinecta sandiegonensis (assembly GCA_030848855.1). Taxonomy (NCBI): domain Eukaryota; kingdom Metazoa; phylum Arthropoda; class Branchiopoda; order Anostraca; family Branchinectidae; genus Branchinecta; species Branchinecta sandiegonensis. The sequence goes on along the minus strand of JAUPMV010000003.1, from coordinate 8,798,008 downwards.
CAAGTAGATCGCCCGGAATCCGGCCAAAACCGGAAATTTTTTTAAAAGTAAAAGTTTTATATGAATTTCATTAGGTATTCGATTTACGGGTAAGAAGACATGCTGAATTCGTGTATGACAATCATTTTCTATCCGGACTCATAGTTCGCCACGAATCCGGCTGAAATCGGAAAATTTGTTAAAAGTTGAAGTTTTATCTGAAGTTGATTAGAGGTTCAACATAGAGGTAAGGAAATACGCTGAATCCGTTTTTGAACTTCAATTTTTGCAAGACAAGTAGTTCGCCTGGATCCGGCCGAAATCGGAAACTTTGCAAAAGTAAGGCAGGAACTTTCGTCAAAGTAGATATGACGCAGGCTATAGGGGTAAACACACATCCATATTAGTAAAGGGTTCAATAGGAGACTGGCGAAGACCGGATCTCTACTAGAACCAATTGTCTGGATCAAATATTAAATGTTTGGGATCCCGTCGAAACCTTTGGTCTTGTTTATGATGGCGTTTAGTTCAGGTCCAAGTTTTTGGGATCCCAAAACTAAAGGGGAGGGATACCTATGACATCGCAAAAGTTGTCCGTCCGTCCGTCCGTCTGTCAGCACGATAACTCTCGACGGGAAAAAGACATTTTGATGAAACTTGATGTGAGGATTCTTTGGGTCAAGGGAAAGGTCGAGTTAGTAGAAGGGCTCAATAGCCGTATATTTAGGGGTGGGGGAGGGGGTTCAAATGCAGGGGCAAACAGACTTTGTTAAACAGCTAATGAGGTATCGATTAATGGGTAAGAAGACATGCTGAACACGGTTATGAAAACCATTTTCTCGCCGGACAAGTAGTTTGCCCGGAATCCGGCCGCAAACCAGAAAGTTTGTTGAAAGTAAAAGTTGTATTTGAAGTTGATTAGATGTTCGATTTAGGGGTAAGAACTAAGAAGACATGCTGAACACATATGTGAAAATCATTTTCTACCGGGACAAGTAGTTCGCCTGGAATCCGGCCAAAACCGGAAAACTTGGTTGAAGTTGATTAGATGCCCCATTTATGGGTAAGAATAGATGCTGAATCCGCATATGATGATCATTTTTTTACCCGGATATAAAGTTCGCCCGGAATCCGGCTGAAACCGAAAATCTTTATAAGTTAAAGTTTTATTTGAAGTTGATTAGATGTTCGATCTGTGGGTAAGGAGATATGCTGAATTTGTTTTGAGCTTTATTTCTTTTGCCAGACAGCTGTTCTCCCGGAATTTGGACGAAACCGGAAATTTGGCAGAAGTAAGGCAGGAAGTTTCTATCAGTTTCGTCAAAATAAATATGACTTATAGGGGGAAACACACACGCTGAATCCATGTCTGAACTTGGTTTTCTCGGATGATTAGCCATGTGGCCTTAATCTGTTTCTAAATTTTGATAGTAAAAATGTTCAAGGAGTCTGGCGAAGACTGGACCTGGCGAAGACAAGACCCAATTGTCTTTACCAAATATTAAATTTTTGGGATCCCATCGAAACCTATAGTCTTGTTTAATTTGTGAAGCTAAACTACAAATGGATTCAGCGAGCACTGTGGACAATAAAAATGCATACAGCCTCTGAGAAAAAACAAAAAACAACAACATACCATTTGACATGAGTAAGCGAGAATGCGTACAGCTGAAACCAACTACACACACGAAACAATCTTTCATCTAACCATCCAAACTATTAAACAATCAATTTCTCAGAAATTAAATTTCATAATAAATTATATTTTAAACCTAAGAGTTATTATTTTTTGAAATAAACGATCAATAATCCTTTGGGTCGGGACGTGACAAGCGATGGGATTCCTTCCAACCATTTTGAAACAACATTTTTATATTTCTCCCACACAGATGGTATTGCATATCGTAACGAAATATCTTTCACACTAATTTTTTTGGGAGCTGAGGGCTATTGTTCGATCTCGTTAAAGCACAATGGGCACTAACTATGCTTTTATTTTTATAAAATGGTTCTGAAAACATTTCTGGTTCTGAAAAAATTTTGGGCGGAAGCCCAAAATTTTACTTATTGTTCGGTATTTTTGGTAGCAGGACTAGTATTTTTCCGGGGATTCGGTAGTTATACAGAATCCCAAATAGGCTATCGGTACAAATCTGTTCCGTATAATGATCGGGATTCGGTGTAAAATTGCCAGTATTCGGGAGTTATCACGAATTCGGTGAGAGAATTTACTGAAATTATTTGGTAAGTTTCGATGCCAGAACTAATCGGTAAATTTATGGAGATTCAGAAGTTACACAGAATCCCGAATAAACTGTCGGTCCGAAATTATTCGATATCATGATTGGGGTTCGGTAATTTATTCGGTATAGTTTTCAGGATTCGGTAGTTACCACGAATCCCGACTTTTGTTTCAGTTTCGATGAAATTACACCGGATATGAATATTATTCGGTAGTCTTTCGAAGCCAAAATAATTCGGTATAATAACCACGGTAGTTATACAGAATTCCGAACATGTTATCGGTCTAAACTTCGCTCCGTCCGGTTTCTGAACTTCTTAGAGTCTCGGTATTTGACCCACCGTAAATGATAGAATTTGTAAGAGAAGTAGTTCAATTTTAGCCTTGAGGAAAAAAAAAAATTGGATTTTGAAAATTTTTGCCTGCGGCGCTCGACTTAATTTTCTCTTGGGTACAAGATAAAAGCTGTTACTGCAATCGTGCCTGGCAATATATTCTCCAAGTGGGCTTCGCCAAAACGCCGCCTAATAATTGCCTTATAGTCTTTCATGTGGCCGTTTAATGTTCCTGCGTAACTTACTGTTCTATAATTTAAATCTTGAATTCTCAGTTTCTTGGATTCGGTAAAATCTTTGAGAGATTCGGTCAAATTTTGGCTCTGCCCCCCTCCCCCCAACGAAAATGCACTTGCGACGCTCCTGGCCATGGCCTTTGGTAGTGTAAATAAATCTTGTCTTATCCTATCATAAGATAATTTCGACAGAGATGTCCATATGCAGAATTAGCAGAAGTTACACTGGAAGAATATTAAGGAGAACACAAAGTGTCCTGTCTCAGACTTTCCCGGAAATTTACTTGGGGCTGGGATATATTTTTTGAGAATTCGCAAAGCCTGGTTTTGACGAATTTGGAGCGAAGACAAATGAAATCTGAAAGTATTTAAATAAACAATAGATATACTCTAGGTGTGCCTGAATCAAAGAATAAATGCGAAGATCGCATTGCTGAATAAGGGAGTAAATTCTCGAGTCTGTTCATAATGCACCAACACCACGAGATACTCTTACCCTTATGTTATTTGCGTGCAATTTCCATGACAAAGTCTGATCAAAGTACCGAATAGATTCTACCCTAGTGAACTCAAAAATAGTCCCGTCACCACAGGGGACAGGAACGGACTTGAGATCTGGAAACTTGCACCCTGTCAACTATACACTATGAATTTTTATTTTATTAGTTTGTTATTAGATGACCATTTCATTAAGCCAAACGACCGTTCTGGTGGTTCATCCGGGACCATATTGGTAGCTAGTCAAATAATCTGTCAAATATATCTTCATTCCTAGTTACATAGATGATTTACAAGCAGCAAACAAAATCCACGAGCATGAAGCACAAAAACCACGTACAAGGTGAAATAAGCTTGATTATTTGGAATATCAAATATGGGCTATTATTTCTTGCTTCCACTGTAATACGTTCATCTTAGACCATCCACTTATGAAGCCTTTAAATTGTCAGTCAATCAATCTTTATTGTTCCAAAACATTATACCAGTGTATATTTGTCTAATATTTGTCTTCTTGTCAAGTATGTTATATGCAATAACGTTTCTACATGGTCAGACAGTTGAGTGATTAAACAAAAACAGAGATAAAAATTTAAACAATAAACTTCGGAAGATTTTTTTTTTAGGCCATCCGGTAGTGAAGCCTTCACATTCGCCCGGTTTGAGAACAACCCTGAAGGGACCGGATCAGTCCAAGTTACTGTTGAAACCGGAAAACCAGTACCGGAAAGCGACTCAGTCAGCATAACGACTCAGTCTACCAGCCTTCAGTCACCTATGTCGCCGGGTGAGATGATACCTCCCGAGGATACCGTCGTTCCGTTTGCGTTTCTCAGGAAACAGTTTCGAAGGCTTTCCTCGACGTTTTCCCGGAATTTCATCAATCCGCTGTTTGGTAATCCCGTCGCTGAGGTAATTTTAACATACTTGGTTCCAGCTCCGATCTAACAGTCTGCCGATCCTCAGTAAAAATAAACTTTTCAGTAGGAGGAAAGCTGGCACGGGAGAGACTTACCTTTGCCCTCTTTGCAAGTTGCAGGAGGAGTATTTGAACCACTTCCTCTTAGAGTACCAAGAGCTTTCGCATTTGAGAGTAACATTTGTTGGGGGTGGGTTGGTATCGCTTCCCCGTATCCTGAAATCTACGAACCCCGAATGTATCGTAGATGTTTGTAAATATGTGACTAAAGGATTTAGTCTCAGAAATGAAAGTTTAGCTTAGTTTACGTAGCATAGTATTTCTATTCAAACAATGTCTACAACGGATACGTCAGCTACGATTCTTCATCAGCGATATTTCGGCCCTTCTTGGCAAGGGTCCTCGTCAGGCTGTCAATCCACTGGGTCAACGTCGGGGAAGGAAACAAACCTGTAATAAATAACTGAAGCTTCTACCGACGATAAATATCTTATTAAAGTAAATTACCTTCAAATACCAATTTAGTGAAAAAACTAGTCCTGAGATTTAATTTTTGACACGGACGCTGTTTTTGCTGCACGATTGGGCGATGACAGGAAAGGTTTTTTTCTGCATTTTGATCAACTTCGGTTTTGTTATTAATAAGGGGCTGAAAACTTAAATATTATTTCATTAATAACCTCGTTCTACGTTTCTATTATTTTTGAATTGTCTGCGAGTGTTTTCATCAGAAAAAACGGCTATGTAAATTGTTTCCCTGTTTTCGCTATAAGTCAATGGGTCTCGGAAAAGGCTTAAAACAGCCAAAACCGTGGGTTATCTATTGAAAGCACAGCCTAGTTTTAAAGTATTCAAATATTTTAAAATACTGTAAGTTGAGTAGTAAATAGTGCGAGGGGTCCTTTAAAGCACAACTAAAGCCTATACTGCTGCTCTGTTTGCTGGCATCATTTGCCCTACCACAGTCATTGTTTTTTAATCCGCTCCGCCTCCGTTAATCCTGTTTCCTGGATTAACTTATCAGGCAAAAGTAAGAGCTTTCGATGGCAACCTGCAATCTGGAAGAAACGAACTGATTGCAGCTTCGTTTCTTTCACCTACAGCCTGAAGAGGCCCTATGCCAAGAAGGGCCGAAAAGTAGCTGAAGAATATCCTATGACTCAAAAGATGTGAGATGGCAGACCGTCTGTCAAAGTTGCAGAAAAATGTGTGCCAAGAGCCTTTAGTTGTTACGTTTCAAAACATGATTTGCAACATAATTTCAGCCATAAGATAACACTTCTATAACGTAAATAGATATCATGTTATCGCATATCTGTTGAAACTGAGCATCCTTTTGCAAATAATTGAAACCTCTAAACAGAAGAGACATGTCAGCGGGACATCTTTACCGGAACACCCTTTTGATCTTCTTCTTTCGGTTAATAAATGTGGACTGCGCTATACTGACGAGGGAACCACTTATTTTCTATGTCCCAAAGATGTATGCTCCAACTGTCAACCTGTCTTCTCTGGTCCGGGATGCACCCACCATGGACAATCCTTTTTATGAGGTAGCTACCGAACAAGGGCTGACCGACCAGGACCTCGGGAAAGAATTTCCCCCCGGAGAAGTGGCCCAGATTGGAGAGTCTCTTGAAATCTCCGAAGCCTCAACCTCCACTGGATATGTAAGTAAAGGTTGTTTTGGAGAACTGAGAACACTAGTGACTGGATGCCTACGACGCCTTTGTTTTTCCGCCCGTATTATTTCTGTGTTTGAGCGGGGTTGGAACGGGTCGAGGTATTTTTGTCAAACATTTTTTAAAGTTTAACTGAAAAGCCTACTTACTTTTGTGTCATTTAATTGAACACATTGAATTATTTGGATTCTGCAAAGGGATTTTTTTTCTTTTCCATTATCTGCTCTTGTTATGACGTTCAGAATATCTGCGGATGTCCCCACAGTGTAAATTCTACTATGACGCGGGAAATTTTATTCTCAACTCAAACGCGGCTTTTCAGTGGGCACTAGCAGTGGTGAGATTAGTGAAGATTGCTTAGTGCCTGCACAAAAAAAATCATGAATCTTTCTCGTAAGGCATGCAAAAAAAAAATACAAGCGCATATTGGTATCACAAATCTCACTGAAATTCCACCACTTGAAAATCGATTATTCGTGAATGGCGGATCAACGAAGTAACGCATTTTCACCGGGTCTTCTAGCCTCTTTAAGTGAATAAGTGATGGGTAACTAGATTGTCCTATCCCAGCCCTTTTCGGTTCAACTTTAAGGGTACTCCACAGGCTCTGTTATTAAATGGGTGGGAAGACGTAATTTATAAGAAGATGTTACAGGTTAAAGTGAGAAACAGAATGTCGGTTCAAGCTGACTATAGTTCACGGGGATAAGAAGACGTGCTGAATCTGGATATGAAATTTATAATTTTCTCGGATAAATAGTTCGATCGGAATCCGGCGAAAACCGAAAATTTGGTGGGATTATTCGTTTTTCGATCAAGTGATTCAGGAACACATTCCGGATTCATATCTACATTTTATTCTGTTGCCGAGTCAGAGGTTTCGTTGAAATCTGGTGAAAACCGACAATTCGATGCATACAAATCTGAATAAACATGATGTGAGTTGTTCCGCTGAAGCTTTTAGCTCTTGGATTTCTATCTTAGTTTGATATTATTTTATTGCCACCCACCTTGAGTGTCGCAAGTTTTTTAACGCCGAAGACTTTTTTGAAGTTCTTGGCAGAGGAACTCCCCCTTGCCACTGGAGCTGTCAGCTCTTGGAGTTCTACCTTGGTTTGATCCTGCTTAGTTAAACTTGAGTCAAAACAGAAAAGAGCCGCTAAAGTAATTTTGTGTGAAGCATTTACTGATTATGAATCAGCATTATCAACCTTACAACTACCGTCCCTTTACGACCGTCGGTTCAGTTTGATATGCAAATTTGGCCAATTCCTTCTACGAAGTGACAAACATAGGGCCATACTACCACCGGTCATGTCGAATCGAGTTGACACTAGGTCTAAAAACAAAGAAAAACTGGCACCGCCTACCACACGAACAAATCGGTTTCGAACACGTTCGTTCCGTATTACACGTCAGTGTTTAATAAGTTCTGAAGTTTCTGTTTTTATTTGTGTCCTCTTTTAATTTGTAAGCCCAAGCGCCATTTAGTTGAGTTCACTTCTTGACTATGATAGCTTGTGTAAATAAATGATTCTGATCATGATGACCGTTACAAATTCGTCGATGATCTGTCCATAGTGCTCGCTTATCTAGTAGAGCACACTGTCATAACGAAGCATTTTTCAGATCAGTTATTTGAACAGCTGAAAACCGAATGCTCAAGTCACGACCTCACCATCAACGTAGCTAAGTCGAAGTTAATTCGTTTCAACCCCTTAAAGCGGAATATAGATATGCCTGTAGTTCCCTTCCCGATTGTGAATGAGATAAAATCCTAGGTACTTAATCTTTATTGTTCCAAAAAAATTGTTTCCGATCCTTTTTTATTGATACATTACCTTAAATCATAGCTTGGAGTGAAATAAATTTTTGATTATACTTTGTTCGAAAACTGTGTATTGACCAATCAAGAAAGGATTGGAAAACCATATCGTCGCTGGCACGCATTAAGGGGTTAAACGACATTTCCCAAAATGTTCAGTAGAAGAAAAACCGTTTTAATAATCTGTTTTCGAACCGGTTTTGATGCTTTTTATGTCGAATACCATCTTTGTTTACAGCGGATGGAAGAGAAAACATTTTTTTTTTACCGATATACTGATGATTCTTATGACACTTAGGTCTTTTTGACGTTCCCATGGCGGTTAGACCTTTTGAGCAACTCATGTATCTCTGGAACGGCTGGTCGAAGGGGTCTGAAAAATTATACTAGGTGCAGTAGTATCAGTAATATCAGTAATAGTATCAGTAATTCATTTTCAACAACAAAAATCGCTTGACCCCTTAATGAGTGGCAGTGACGATATGCAGGTATTCAAAAGCTTAGCATGTTTATGCCCATGCAGTTCAGTCTCAAAGAAATAAATTCCTTTACCCCGCCATGTTAAGTTCTTCGTTTTAGCTTTCTGATGATGGTGAAAAATATCCGTTTCCTTCAGGCTGGGTGCAACCTCTCTATTTTATTGCTATCCACCTCGTACGTCGGAATTTACGCATCGTCGAAGACCTTTTAATATCTGACGTTCTAGGTGGAGGAACTCCCCCTTGCCCAGCCCGTCCTGACCCCCATCGCCGAAGAGAATTACGAAGAAGTGTCTCTCGAGGAAAGCAAGGAGGCTTCCGTGTCTACAGGGAAGGGGAACGAAAAATCTGACATTGCCCAAGGACAAAAAAATCCACAGAAAACTAAGAAAAAAGATATAAAAAATGCTCTAAAAAGGGTGCTCAGAGCAAAGAAATCAGAAGACAGCGATAACCTGGTTGAAAGGGAGGAATCGGAAGCGTGAGATGGTACGCTTTCAGTTGTTGTGGTAAGCTGTCAGTTTGTCGTGTTAGAATTTAAATGATAAGACTATATTTTGTGACCGGAATAGCCATACTTGGACATGTTTTGATTAATTGAAGACCATGTTTTTGTGACCGGACTGGTTATATGTATAAGAGTTTTGTCTCATTCCAACTCAATATCCGTTCCTGCTACCCTGAGTAAAATTAACACGCTCTTAAGAATTGTAAAGAAAAGTTTATATTTATGCTCGGTTAATTTCTTTGCAAGTTCGTATTAATTGTCGGTTAGCAGTTGAAATACTGCCATGTTGAAGAATAAAAGCTTCCCATCGAATTTCATTGGTCAATCAAATCAAAAGAAATTGAATTGATCAAAAGAGTCCTTATCCGCACCTAGAGTAAGTAAGTAAATAATTTATTTGTAACCCGCCATTTCGAAAAAGCGAGTAAATGAAAGAAAATAAATACAACACATAAAGACACAGAAAAAGACACTAAGAAACATCCAAGAAGAAACATCCAAAAGGGAACTATAGACTTCTCAATTTAAATCCAATTTTCAGCTTTTACTCCGTACACACTCACTCTCTGTTGTTGGCACACCTTTAGGGGATGCTCAAGTAAGAAAGATAATAAAAATGAAATTGAATGATTAGGTGTTTGTAAGCTGACATCTAAACCTCATGAAGTCAAGCTGTTGAAAAACCCATTGATCTTTCGTCAGATTGCATTTATAATTTGTTTACAGATGATTCATTAAAAGGTCAAGGAAGGAATCTGGCCTCGCAGAGTCGAGAGAAAAGAGCGGTAGAAGACAATCAAAGGGATGAATAATACTGGGTGAAACAACTCGAAGGATGTGAATGCCTGTGGAGTTTTGTCATTGTTTGCGAACTTTTGTGAAAGGAGAAGATTGCAAGGGATCGACTAAAACCAGGAAGGGAAGGGAATGCGAGAAAAGCAGGAAGGCATACTAACGAGGAAGGGCATACTAAAACGAGGAAGGAATTCAAGGCTGCGAAAAGATGGAACCCTGCACCGTTCCCTTCCTCTGTTTAGTATTCTTCGAGGGGTCGGAAACTTTTCAAACTCGAAGTTCACTATCCCTTCCTCGTTTTAGTATCCTGACATGGGTAGGCATTAAGTTCAGTGAGGTGTAGCAACTATCAAAATTGTAATTCACCTTTTCATTTCTATTTCAGACGGAAAGTTGCAAACCCCTCAAAGAATACTAAACAGAGGAAGGGAACGGTGCGGCTTTCCAGTTTTGAATTCTGGCGACAGCCTTCCTCGTTTAGTATGCCTTCCTGCTTTTCTCGCGTTCCCTTCCCTTCCTGGTTTTAGTCGATCCCAGATTGCACATATCAACAAATAGAGCGCACGGTTGGTTTAAGCAGAAAAAGTGTGTTTTGAGCCCGTCTTTAACAGTGACCACAAGAATTTTGCCCCGAGTTAGCTGTGTTTTTATATCAGTTCTCCTCTCTGATCTCCTAACAGTTCCCCTATTTCGCGTTTTCTTGTTATTTAGATGAAGCCAGTTCTGCTTTTCTTGCGTTTTGTCAAAAAGGAGAATGTGGCCGAATTCGCATTTCTGGAGCATCGAGAAATTGATTGGATAGTCATTCTCCGTTCTCTCTTCCTCTTTCTCAGTAGACTTTCCGCAATCGAAATCGCTAGTTTGTAAGAGAATTGAGAAGTGAGGAGCGAGACCCGGGAATTAGATAAAAGCGCAACTATTTTTTTATTTATTATTTAAAAAAAACGGTAAGATACAAGCTTGTCGCTATTACAAAAACTAACAGTTAATAATCAATTTGTTAATGATCAATTTGTCGTAATGACATCGGAAAAGTCGGCAGATGCACTGTCAGAAATTTCATAACAGATAACACTAGGATGCTCGGTTTCAACAGATAATACGCAACAGATAACCCTTCGGAAGTTATCTGTTGTGTTTAAAAACGCTATGCATCAAATGTTATGCATAACAAGCTTTGTTAGGAAGAGCCAAAAAAGCATCTACTGAGAGCATCTATATAAATGATTGTCCCTCTGTGTTTTCAAAACACTCTTACACTCTTTGCTGACGACTCAAAACTCTTCGGTCCTGTTGCCAACAACAATCAAAAATCTGAACTGGAAGCTGACCTTGATGCTCTTTCCAACTGGTCATCTCTGTGGCTTTTGGAGTTCAATGCTGCGAAGTGTAAAGTACTTCACCTTGGACCTAAGAACCCTCAACATACATACACCATGTCGAATGGATCCAAAAACCACATTGACCTAGAAAGTGTGGAGGAAGAAAAAGACCTGGGCGTAAAAAATTGACAACCAGTTGAAATTTCATCCCCACACTCGCCACCAAGTTGCTAAAGGAAACAGAGCACTTGGGCTTGTCTAAAGGACCATCACCTCTAGGAAGCCTGCGATCAATTAAGAAGCTCTACACTGCGCTTGTGAGACCCCACCTTGAGTACGGCATGATTGTTGCATCACCCCACCACAAAATGGATGCCAAAGCCCTAGAGGGAGGGCAAGAAGAGCCACTAAGATGTCCCCACAATTAAAAGCCCTAGAACGCCACGAGCGGTTGAGGGTACTGAAGCTTCCCAGCCTCTCATAACGACGTAAACGTGGCGATGTCCTGATTGTAAAAAAGCTGTTAGACTCCGACATTATCCCTGGGTTATTCGAGAGCTCCCAATCTAAGTCGACGAGAGGCCATTCCAAGAAGCTCCAACTGACCAGCTGTAAACGACGCGAGCGGCACAGTTTTTTCTCGGTACGGAGTGTTCCACTCTGGAACAGCCTTTCCGAAAAAACTATCAACGCTGCTACCCTGGATGGCTTCAAAAAAGGTGTGGACGAGGACTGGCGAAATGCTGAATGTCGGCTGCACTGGGATTCCAGTGAGCCGATGTGACAACAACATCTACCAACCAATGAATGCCGGCTACACTTGGGTGCCAGTGAGCCGATGTGACAACAACATCTACCAACCAATGAATGCCGGCTACACTGGGGTGCCAGTGAGCCGATGTTACAACAACGATCTGACAATCAAGCCGCCAAACAGCGAGAGACTCTACAGGAGGATCAGACCACCTTATCTCGCTGGAAGTGCGATTTAAGGTAATTATCGTCATGATGTTCGAAAACTCAGCAGATACTTTTTGGCGGTTTTTCGGCTCTTCCGGATGGTAACGCTTATTATGCATAACATTTTGAAACACAACAGATAACATCCGAAGTGTTATCTGATGAAACTGCGCCTTCTTGTGTTATCCGTTATGAAACTTCTTCCGGTATAGTGAAAGTTCTCGTGACATTCTCGTGGCTGCATTTCTCCCGAACTGCCATTCTGAGGCGGGTATCGCTCATCTTATGGAATGCGTGTGTCACCAAGGAAATTCTAAGGTTGATAACAGTAGCATAGGTCTTTGATAGACACTAATGCGTTTATTGCACAAAGCAGTAGTCGACATTGTGAATGATTGAAAAAATTTATTTCCCATCAAAATTGGCCCGAGAGGACCTAGACGGAGTAAACAAAACAAAAAAACGGAGAGAAAAAAACGCAATACAACATTACAACACAACAACAACGTAAGAGAATACGAACATTAGCACGTAAGAGTCGTATAAACCATGGGATCTGTTTAAAGTTTAACAGAAACGGGCTGGGATAGGAAAATCTAGTTACCCATCACTTACTCACTTAAATTGGCTTGAAGACCCGCTGAAAATGCGTTACTTCGTTGTTCCGCTGTTCACGAATAATCGATTTTCAAATAGTGGAATTCCCGTGTGATTTGTGGTACCTCTACGTGCTTGTATTTTTGTTGTATGCCTTACGCGGAAGATTTACGATTTTTATGGCACTTGCAGCCTCTGGCTCAAGTGCCATATACCGATCACAATTCCGTCTGTCGGTCGGTCCGAGTTTTTTGTCCCACATATCCGAGTTAGAGTACTTCCAGATGTGCTAGGACAATGAAACTTGGCAGGCATATCAGGGACCCGACCAAACTAGCCTGGAAATAATCAGTTTCCCGATCCGACCATATGCGGGGGAGTGCGGGGCGCTGGAAACTTGAAAATTTAGGGCATTTTGTCACTTTTTTCCGAGTTAGGGTACTTCTAGATGAGCTAGGACAATGAAACTTGGCAGGAATATCAGGGACCCGACCAAACGAACCTGGAAATAATCAGTTTCCCGATGCGACCATAATATGCGGGGGAGTTGGGGCGCTGGAAACTTGAAAATTTAGGGCATTTTGTCACACTTTTTCGAGTTAGGGTACTTCCAGATCAGCTAGGTCAATGAAACTTGGCAGGAATATCAGCGACCTGACCAAAGTAACCTGGAAATAATAAGTTTCCCGATCCAACCATATGCGGGGGAGTTGGGGCGCTGGAAACTTGAAAATTTAGGGCATCTTGTCACACTTTTTCGAGTGAGGGTACTTCCAGATGAGCTAGGACAATGAAACTTGGCAGGAATATCAGGGACCCGACCAAACTAACCTGGAAATAATCAGTTTCCCGATCCGACCATATGCGGGGAAGTGGGGGCGCTGGAAACTTGAAAATTTAGGGCATTTTGTCACACTTTTTCGAGTCAGGGTACTCTCAGTTGTGCTAGGACCATGAAACTTGGCAGGCATATCAGAGACCCGACCAAACAGACTTAGAAATAATAAGTTTCCCGATCCGACCATATGCGGGGGAGTTGGGGCGCTGGAAACTTGAAAATTTAGGGCATTTTGTCACACTTTTTCGAGTGAGGGTACTTCCAGATGAGCTAGGACAATGAAACTTGGCAGGAATATCAGGGACCCGACCAAACTAACCTGGATATAATCAGTTTTCCGATCCGACCATATGCGGGGAAGTGGGGGTGCTGGAAACTTGAAAATTTAGGGCATTTTGTCACACTTTTTCGAGTTAGGGTAGGCTACTTCCAGTTGTGCTAGGACCATGAAACTTGGCAGGCATATCAGAGACCCGACCAAACAAACTTAGAAATAATCAGTTTTCTGATCCGACCATTTTTTGGGGGGGGGGGGGTGGAGGGCAGGGGAATCCGGGAAATTGAGAAATGTGTAACTTTCGAACGGATGATCGGATTGTAATGAAACTTCATAACTGAATAGAATATATATCTTTAGTGTCCCGTTTAAAGTCTTGACCGGATTCGGTGGCCAGGGGGAGTTGGGGGGGGGGGGGGGTCGGAAATTTCAAGAAACGGTTAGAATGGAGGAATCGGAGTGAAACTTGCTGGGAAGAACAAGCATCTGCTCGAGATAAGTCCTTTAGACCATTGTACTGGATCCGGACACTTATGGGGGGGGGGCCGGAATTCCGGTGATGGTGGTTTTGGGGGATTTTCACGATGGAACTTGGCAGGCATATCAGGGACCCAATCAAACTGACTTCAAAATAAAAATCTTGTCGATCAGATAATGGTGGGGGGAGTGGAGGGAGGGGAATCCGAAATTTTCAGTCATGCGTAATTTTGGAATGGGTGATCGGATTCGAGTGAAATTTAAGAATTGAACAGAGGACATTTCTCCGATGATTTTTTTCATATCCGGACCGGATCCGGCAACTATTGGGGGGGGGGGCGGAAAATACGTGACCCGTTTAGAATGGAGGGATCGGGATGGAACTTTGTGGGAAGTACAAACAGATGCTCTAGGTAAGTCATTGGCTACACAGATTGGCTACGTGCACCGCGGGGGAGCTGGGGGGGGGGGGGGGGGGGGTGGACCGGAAATCTCGAGAAACGGTTAGAATGATGGTATCGGAGTGAAACTTGCTGGGAAGAACAAACATCTGGTCCATGTAAATCTTTTACATAATTTGACTGGATCCGGACACTTGAGGGCGGGGGGAGGAGGGGGCCCTTGCCAAAAAGGGCCGAAATATCGCTGATGAAGAATCGTAGCTGACGTACCCGTTGTAAACATTGTTTGAATAAAGGAGGAGGGGGTTTCCCGGAATTCCGTTTTTGGGGGGATTTTCACGACGAAACTTGGAAGGCATATCAGGGACCCGGTCAAACTGACTTGGAATAAAAAAAAATCCTCGATATGATAATCTTGGGGGGGGGGGAGTTGAGGGAGGGGAATCCGGAATATTGAGTCATGCGTAACTTTGGAACGGGTGATCGGATTCGAGTGAAATTTAAAATTAAACAGAGGACATTTTTCTCTGGTGACCTTTTTCATTTCCGGACGGAATCCGGCAATTATTGGGGGGAGGAAAATACTTGACCAGCTTAGACTGGTGTGATCTGGATCAAACTTCGTGGGAATGACAAACAGATGCTCTGGATTAATCATTTACAGAACCGGATTGGCTCCGGTTATTGTGGGTAGAGTTGGATGAGGGGGGGGGGGGGGGGTCTGGGATTCCGGTGATCGCGCGTTAAGGTACTTCCAGATGTGCTAGGACGATGCAACTTCGCTGGAATATTGGAGACTCAACAACATTTGCTTAGAAATTGCTACTTCCAAAATCTGATTATTCCTTAAAGTACCAGTCTTGACCGCAAAGTAAAAAAAAATACTTTTAAGCAATATATGCATTTTCGTGATGACCATCAGCCCATTAGCAGTTTTGCCTCAAGGGTTTTGCTTACAAATGAAGTTCCAGCTCCCTTAGAGTGCGCATCTCAACCGCAAAGTCGAAACTTACTTTTGATCAATCAAATCATCTTGACCCATGCAAGTGCCATATGAGCTTACAGCTCTTGTTCTTGTTCAGGCCCCAAGCAATCTTCACCAATCTCACCACTGCCCACTGCAAAGCCGCGTTTGTGTTGAGATTAAAATTTCCCACGTCATAGTAGAATTTTAGTGGACGGCAGCAGATGTTCTGAAGGTTATAACTAGAGCAGATAGTGGAAAATAAAAAATCCCTTTGCAGAATCCAAATAACTCAGTGTATTCAGTTAAATGACACAAAAATAAGTTGGCTTTTTTGTGGCACTTACTCTTTCCATTTTTACATTAAATTCTATTAGCTTTACTATTCTATTCATAACTTAACATTTACCGTTATATTTTCACCGTTACTTTTTACATTAAGAAAAAACTATTAAAATCAAAATCAATCTAAAAGCATTCAAAATGATTATTGTAACATGAAAACAAGTCAAACACGCAAAAACCGAACAAAAAACAAAACTTAAGAGCACAACCCACGCCGAGAGGTGCCCTTCCGCCATAGGGCACGTCTACTGTGGTGGCAAAAACAACTACATCAAAAACAAAAGCAAGACTCGAATTCTTTTACAATAAAAAGACAAACACACCAACCTCCCAATAAGTTGGCTTTTCAGTTATACTTTAAAGAGCTTTCAAACTTCTTTATTCTTGCCACGAAGCACTAGCTGCGTTCTTTGTCACGGGAGTTCTCACCGGTGGTCTCCGGTTTTTCTTATAAGCCGTTTGTGCATCCACCGGTGACTTCTCACCAGTCTTTAACCCGTTTTTGAACTAACGAGTGTCCGGTTTTATCTCACCAGTGCGGACTAACCAGAACCTGCTCGGGAGCTCGGCTTCAGCGAGGAGTTAGCCAGTTTTCATCAACTCACCGGCGAACCAGAAAAACGCGTTTTAAGGGAAGAACCGGACACCGGTGACTAAACACCAAAGACAAGCCCGGAGTGCAACGAACGCAGCTAGTGATCGACATTTTCATGGTAGAAGACTAGCCTGAAGGATTCAGAGGTCCAGTTCGGATGGGGTTTTGGAGGAGGCTTGAACAAATAAGCACAGGAACCTCCGTTTCCCTACCTCTGTAAAACGGCCATGCGGAGTCGAATAAATTCCCGATGCCCTGCCTAATGCAAACGAGCGGAGAAGGAGTTACGCGGAACATTACAATTCGTTACCTCTACAGACAGCTATATCGCAGTAGTACCTGGAGAAGAAATTCCGAGAGTAACAGCCGATTGGTTGTCTACCACTGTGACGTCAGATGTGATGCGCTGCAGATCGGGTCATGCACGCATGCTACAGTCTTTTCCTCTGGCATGCGCAGCGGCGAAGAGGGAAGTAGACGGGCGTCAACTCAGAGCTCAGCAATTAGCTCTAGCTCAGCTTAGTTTTTTCAGGGTATCCATAGACAGTGCATGGACCAAAGATGAAGGTACTCCAAAGGTACCCAAAGATGAAAGATGAAGGCTTATATGTTCTTGACTGAACCCCGTGATTTTACCGTATAAAAAAAAAGGTTCTTGGACAAAATTATTCATGACCACAACTCATCTGAGGTTGGTCCCCTCCCGTTTCAGACTGTCTTTGATATAAAGAAAAAAAAATATAATTCGGTTACTCGAAAATTGTTACTAACCGGGATCGGTAGGCTATAATAGACGAGCTCTCGGTCGGCTCTATACAACTTTTTGGTAACTATCCTCTCGTTCTCTCCCAAGAAGTTATTTTCTTAATTTTAAATTCCTTCTTTACCTCGCCCCTTGGCCCCGGAATAGAGTAATTATTCCAGGTATTTCGGAGAAATTACTAATGCTACACAGGAAGCTGTCAGGATCAACCTACTCTCGGTTTTCACCACGACAACCCATTACTAGTATTACTAGGTTTTTTATGCATAATTATTTTTAGTATTTTTCTTCCTTTCTTTTTCTTTGTTGTACTCCAGTTGCTTTTGGGATCCCAAAACGTAAGTGGAGGGATACCAAGGACATCGTAAAAGTTGTCCGTCTGTCTGTGAGCACGATAACTCTCGAAGGGAATGACAAATTTTGATGAAACTTGGTGGGAGGATCCTTTGAGGGAAAGGTCGAGTTCTTAGATGGGATCTGTAGCCCTACGTTAAGGGGTGGGGAGTGGTTCAAATTAAGGGACAAACAAAATATTTTTAAGCAGCTAATAAGATAGTCGATTAAGGGGTAAAAAGACATTTTGAACACGAATATGAAACCATTTTCTCGCCGGACAAGTAGTTCGCCCGGAATCCGGCCAAAACCGGAAAGTTCGTTAAAAGTAAAAGTTTAATTTGAAGTAATTTAGAATTTCGATTTAGGGGTAAGAAGGCATGCTGAACGCTAATGTGAACATCATTTTCTACGCGGACAAGTAGTTCACCCGGAATCCGGTCCAGACCGGAATTTTTTTTAAAGCAAAAGTTGTATTTGTAGCTGATTAGATGTTCCATTTTGGGGTCAAGAAGAGATGCCGAATCCGTATATCGCAATAATTTTTTAGACGGACATATAGTTCGTCCGGAATCCGGCCAAGAAACTGGAGAATTTGTTGTAAATTATATCTTCATTTGAAGTGAATTAGATGTTGGATACAGGGGTTAGGAGAATTTGTTTTTTAGCTTTATTTTTTCGCCGGACAAGTGGCCGTCTGTCTGTGAGTATGATACTCGCGAAGGGAATGAGATATTTGGCAGAAACTTGGTGTGAGGATTCTTTGGGTCAAGGGACAGGTCGAGTTCGTAGATGGGTTCTGTAGCTCCCGAACGGCCGATTTCCAAGCTGGATGTCAACTCAGTTTATTGGTACCGTTAACTGGCCTTACTGATTTTATCGGACGCACTGCCAGACCCCCTTTTGGCTTCCTGGTTAGCTCTCCCCCCCCCCCCCCCACACACACACACCGTACGTCAAATGGCCGCAAGATGAGCCAGACAGCAAGTTAGACGCGAAAGTGGAGCAGGTGCAATAGCAGCACTTCTCATCATCTTAGATGAAAACGAATTCGGCACCACGGACCTACCAAGATTGAACATAAAAGCCCCACCCACGCGACCAGTTATTGTACTGCCTTTCAAAATCTATAAAAAATGATTATTTTTTTAAGTTTAGAACATGTTTCAACCTCCACTATAAGCCTTGATCTGTTTCTAATTTTTTAAAGTCTGGATCACATATTAAATTTTTGGGATCCAATCGAAACCGTTGGTCTTGTTCCTTTGGAGTTTGGAAACTGTGGGAATAAAACATTTTTTTTATTAACATTATTAATGCTCACGATCAAATTGCCCACAGTTGAGGGGAGGCTAAAATACTCTTGGAAGAGACCACAAATCGGTATTATTTCAGGTCATATACAATCTGGAAGGATAAAGAGATTGCAGGGAAAAGGATTATCCCTGCATTAACGATATTAAAGTGGATTATTTTACTGTATGTTGTTCAGTTCAGAATTGTTTGCGTGGAAGTAGCCTGCAGGAAAGAATGTTATACAAACTCATTCCATCACAGATCCAAATCCTCCAGTCCTTTTTTTCTAAACGGTTCGTCAGATGAGATCATACTAATCGACGATTTGATTTTTTTTTTTTTTTTCGTCCAGCCAATTGCTTGCTTTTAGTGTGATACGAACAAATTAACGTCAGATTTTAAATATCTACAAGCTGGGTCGCCTCTTTTTCGCAGAGCTGATATGCAGATACTTTAGCAGCGCTTAACCTGCATTTCATGGAAATGGTAGATTCAGTCCATGTATTTAATTTTCGCCGAGTCAGTGTTATTGATCCATATAACTAGATAGAAAGCATACGTGTCAATTACAGCTTATACGTGACATGGCTTGTGCGTGACGTGGCTACATAAACAAGAGGTAACGCAATTTGGACACCTTGAGATGTCTAGAGTACATGGCTATCCCCAACCCACTGCGTAATGTGTGTGTGTGGGGGGGGGGAGTGGGGGTTTACTACTGGATCAGATATCGTCCACACTTGGAAGCCGGCCGAAAGCCTACTAGCCACAAAAAAAAAGATTTTAGAGTCAAATTAACTGTGTTGAATTAGTAGGTGTAAGATTTGTGTTCCACATAGTCGATTACATTAGATTAGAGTCAATCCCCTTGTCCAAAACACGCCAGTGAACCTTAGGAAGAACGAGAAACGTCGCCCGAACGATGACTCAAATCCTATTTCAGCCAATCAACGGCATTCGTTGGGGACAGATGTGATGACGCTTCCGGGTCTGCCGCTAGGTACACGGCGATTCTTCAACGACACCAAGAGTTACTCATCAAGAGTATTCAAGACTTATACTGAGCAACTTGTTTCTTCTTTTTTTCAACGTATTTTGTGGGGCCAACGATGTTTAGATCCTTAACTCTCGTTAAAATATTTGTCTGTGTTATCCAGCGAAGTTCTCCGGTTTCCGCGATATTCCAGTTCAGTGCTTCCAAGTGGACTATAGTTTCTTTAAGTCCTCCTGTATCTCAATCTCATTCTACTAGCTTAACGGAAATCCTCGTATTGTATTTATTTTATTATGTTCCGCCAGCAAAAACTAGATATAGTGCGAATTTCGCAAACAATGGAAGCTGTGCACCGACTTCGAGCTGAAAATAGTGAAGGCTATTATTTTCTGCTCCGCAAATTGGGGGTCTGTATTGTACAACTCTCTACCACAAACGTTGTTATGTGATACGGGGGGAATTAAAGAAACTTGTCCGACTGAAGCGCTGAACGTATGAAGCATCCGAAATCGCCGTCGCCTTTAGTGCTTTGAGTTGATAGTGATAGAGTTTTAGTGCTTAGAGTTGATTTGAGATTCGGTAACCTAACTTTTCGGTAACCTAGGCCTAATAGCCAGAATATATTCTGCTCCACGTTGCCCCTAGCCTATATCTTTGTAGTTCACTGTACGAATTGGACTTTCCTACAGCTTCCGAAGCAACCTTTTGCACAGCCCTTGCTAGCTATTTGATCAAATAGACAGGACACAATATCTGGTCCGTATCTAGGAATTTATTTCGGGCGGGGGAGGGGTGCCCGCGGGTCGGACCTAGTTCACACCAGAAAGTACAAAAAAAGATGTAGAACAGAGGTTGAAACCTATGAAAACGATTATTTTTGTATGTTTCGAGGGGGAGGGGGGTGTTTGAACCCCCTAACACCCACTCGGGATACGCCCCTGCATACAATCATCGGCCCTTAAAGGACCCCTCGCACTATTTACTCTTCAACTTACAATATTTTAAAATAACTTTAAAACTAGGCTGTTTTTTTTTCAGCAAAATAACCCACGGTTTTGGCTGTTTTAAGCCTTTTCCGAGACCCGTTGACTTATAGCGAAAACAAGGAAACAGGTGGAAACACTTCTCGCAGACAACCGTCGAAAGCGTGATACAGACTGAAGGTAGCAAAACACGGCAAATGAGAAAATCAGCGTGGTTTTGTTAGAGGGGCTAGAATGTACTGTAAGAAATTGGGGTCTTCGGGTTTAGAAATATATGGAGTGATCATGGAAGTAGGTTGGGTTAGTATAAGTAAGCAGGTCCTTTAAGAATCTAGAAGTTTTGCCGCTTTTCGTACGCTAGCGAATCTCATAGCATCTTCGTGGGAAAAATCACTTCTTTATTCTTCCCATATCAGAAAGATCTTATCACAAACACGTATGAATCCCAAGATTCTGGGTATAAATTGGAGTAAAAGCTTTTGTGATGCTGTAATAAAACTGTTTTCGTGGAATTGACAGATATAGCAACATGGCTGGAACGCATAGTTACGAGGATGAGGTTATTACCGACAAGTCCGGTAGCGAGGATACTGCTAAATACTACGATCAGTGGGCCGGAAAGGTATTAAAAAATACAAATTATTTTATGTTCTCGTTTGTTACCCAGTGTACCGGAGGGTTTTGGTTAATAACGCTTGAGTGCTGTGCATTTTGGCACGTGGTTTGTACCCTGTTTAAATAAGTAGGCTAATATTAATCGACCGCCATGAAATCATATTTGGGAGGAAAGGGTCGGTGAATTAATCTAGTAGTGAAGTCCCACAAAAGTAAAGCATAATCTCGGTGGGTTAGAGACTCAAGAACTTTTTTATTAAAGGACACCTGAACAATGAAACCATACTTGAACACACCATGGAGAATACATTTACAGACATGGCCACGGAGAACATTCTTCTCCTGAGCGTGACGTTTTCAAAATAAGGATGTTCGTTTCTGGAGGTTTGCACATGCAGACTCCAAGACAAAAAGCGCAATAATTCAAATCTTGGACAGCGCTGGCCGGATCGTATTGGAATTTCTTCTAGATATACGTTTGGGCTTAACTGGTTAAAAAATATTCGAGAACAAGGGTTGATTAGAGATATTTGTTCATTTCTAAAATTGTTCGGTACTGAAATAAGGACAGATGCAAAGTGGAGCAACAATCATAGCTTAGAAACACTATTTCGTATTTAGATTGGGTTTTCTGCTGGCAATGTTAACGGAAGTCATACAGATAGGGATGATAGTTGGTACTCTTCATTCAGGTGTCCTTTAAGCATGAAAATGTGTTGAAAACCTTCGTTACTGGTGCGCTCAAGCTTCATAAATAGTTGCGTTTTTTATCCGATTTCTCGCTTCTCATCTCAAATCTCGTATAAATTAGTGTTTTTGCTCTTCTCAGTTCTTACTTTTGACAAAACACCAATTTAGCACACCCGTTAGTACCTGTTAATACATGTACCCGACCTTTATTGACCGATCAGGAAGGACTACATGGGGAACGAGACTCGAGAAGTGACTATCAAAGAAACTTCTCGGCTGTACATAATACTCTGTATGACCAAGTCCAAAACACTCCAGTGATCTTCGAGAAGAACGAGAAAACGTAGCACTAAGACTCAAACTCAACAACTCAGTCCTGTGTTAACCAATCAAGGCGATGTTTGGGAGCAGTTGTGATACCGCTTCCGGCTCGTCCGCTAGGTACAGGGCGATTTTGCATCGGCAAGAAGAGTTACTCATCAAGAGTATTGGGACGCTTTCCCCGTTTTCGTTTCTGACGAAGGTGCCGGAAAGGAGAGACAAAAATAGTAAATGTTAAAAAAAAGCAAAATAGGAGAATTCTGAGGAGAATCGAGATATCTCCTGTTATCTCAAAACGTAATAACGCTCGAAGGGGTAGGGGCCAGGGCTGAAATGTACGACGCTAATTTGATGTCACCTAAGGAACAAGAGCTTTGAACTATGATGGGAAATGCCATGCAGCCGATTCCGACACACACGATTCCACAAACAGCGTGGAAAATGCCTCAGGGTATGGTTCACAGGTTGTCCTGGTGGTTGGGCATTTTGTTTGATTGGTCAGGCGATGGTATTGCTTCAATATGTGTGCTCTGGTGCCCGAGCTTTGGCATATACAGCCTCAACTTGGGGGCACTGCAGTTAAACAGGACCAACAATGCCAGTGGGATTACAAAGGGCTTTGGATTTTTCGAGATCTTCGAGATTTGGTGGCGTGTAACGGAAAAAGAAATAGCCTACCGAAATACCGAAAGTGTAGTTAGTGCATACACCATTTTTTTTTATGCCACTGGTATGTCAGATGCTTTTGAGAAACTCCAGGTTTATTCATATTTGCTATTAAAATTGTACCTTACCTTACCTTACCATGAAGACCATATGTAGCAAATTTTATGGAAAACATCTACTTCCTACACATCATTTTTAGGAAACGTTCAAGGATACTGACGCCAGAGCTAACGCCGCCGGCCCAATTACAGATAATATCCAGTTAGATGCCACCTGTGCCTACTACAGTGCATGGTCAGGAAAGGTCAGTATCCTTGAACCCTAAATAGCTCATCCACGAAATATATTAAATTAAATCTTATTTACAACCCGTCCAGGTAAACACGGAGTATGGTGAAGACAGGCTGAAAAAAGAGAGAAACAACAATAACCAAAATAGTTAAAATTCAGTAAACCGGAACATCGTGCAGCTCAGGCCCGTATCCAGGAATTTATTTCGGGGGGGGGTTGCCTGCGGGTCGGACAAAAAAGCACAAAAAAGACATAGATCAGAGGGAAAAGCCTGTAAAAATGATTATGTTTGTAAGTTTCAGGGCGGGGGGGGGGCACCCCCCCCCCCTCCCCCCTGGATACGGCCTTGGTGCAGCTCCATTACAATTTTTCTTCATTCTATTGATGGTTCTCAGGACAGCCGCAGGCGGATCAGCTATACGGAACTTTTCAATGAGATGGCTGTTCCTTGTCCAGGGGGGAAGGCGTAGCAAATATTTGGAAAAGCCCAAAGAAATGGAACGAATTTCAGGAAGACTTTCGTTACTGAAGGCGGTCCAGGAAGGGAAAGATACAGAACGTATGGAAGAGCAGTGGCATTGTAGGAATGGCAAAGATCTTTCGGTTGAACCGCAACTTTTGGGGAAAGATGGGCTATCAGTAAATTTCGATATCTGTACGCAACTTAGGGGCCATATCGAAATCGGAGATATCCCTACGACTGAGAGCGTTCTAAGTATTTGTACGGTTGCCTTCCGATTTGCTGTTTTTCTTCTATTAAAAGTTAGGTAGGTAGCTTACTGAAGAAGTAGAAGGAAGGATATCGTTACATGAGAAATTCTAATTTGTAAATTATGTTTTTTTTTAATCTAGAGCCGCACGACGCGTTTACTTATATGAACCGTTCTAGGGACAACCAGACTTTATATAGCTCCTCAAACTCCCGACGTCACCCGTGTATGGAATTTCGACTAAATTTAACCGACGGTTAAAGCTAGTCCGAATTCCGTACAGGTAGCAGTGGATTTTGAGGACATCGTACAAATAAGTAGAACCCTCCAAGTCGTACGGATACATAAGGTACTCTTGATGACTAACTCTTCGCGCCGATGAAGATCGCCGGGTTCCCAGCGAAGAGCCAGAAATGTAACCTCAGCAAACGTTGTTGATTGGTTTACAGAGGATTTGATTGGGTGACGTTTCGCGTTCTTCGATAGGATCACTGGCGTATCTTAGACTTAGGTGGGTCCTCCACTGGCAATCGTAAGTCTGTCGTTAACCGTGTTCGTCCGGACCTGGCATGCTCTCACTGGCTGAAAACCGCCAAAATGGCCGCTTCCGACAGCTTACGATTGCCAGTGGAGGACCCACTTTAGTCATATGGAGTATTCCTATGTGGCTCATCAGCTGTTGCACGAACGACGCGACACGTATCTAGTACGCATCCGTCTAGCGGACCGGTAGATGGATAACATTCGACGTCACGCGTATCATGAATCACACGATGAAAAGTCCGGAAGATGGCAAACGTATCGCATGGTCATGAATTTCTCAGCAAAAGCAAATTTTTGGCCGAAGAAACCACTTGGTCAAATATAGGCTACCTGCCACGTAGAAATTGAACCGCTCTAGAACGTAATGAATACGAGGATCATGTACTTCTTCAGCCAAGCTGAGTTTAAATTCTTTTATTGATCTGCAAAAGGTAGGGTACTGGCAATGAAAATGGACCAAGCTGGTACCTCGGCTGGTACCCGGGGCTTGGCCCGCAGCCTCAACTTCAAGGGCACTGCTGGTTGCAGGGATCTCTCCACAAGACAACTCGTCACAGCCACAATTGGCAATTGACGACTCAGGAGGGTTTTCGCGAGCTGGAAAGCAAAGTCGGAATCACTTTCCAACGGTTTTTGCGCTACTTCGGAAAGTTGCCGAACTTTCCAACCCGGTTTTTGCGCTTTGGAAACCGAAGCGAGCTTTCCCGGAAAGTGATTCCACGAGGTTAGTGGAAAGCTCCGCGGAAAGTTGAATCTTTCGGCGGGAATTTCAAAAGTGTGGAGAAAAAACAGTGCAAGTGTCACTAATAAATAGAAAAAAATGGCAATCGTGATTAAGGTGACTTCGATGGAATATATGAGAATCAAAGAACCGTTAAGTGAACCATATTTATTCGAAAAAGTTTGTAAAAGTTTTTAATTCAATATTTTCTCAGCAATATCAGCTTTCCATGCGTTTTCGCGATCAGTCCAGTGGGAAAGTGGAAAGTGATTCCAGGAATCACTTTCCCATAGTTTTCGCGATGCGCTTCGCTCGCCGGAAAGTGATTCCGAGATCTCGCGAAAACCCTCCTCTCGCCACACCGATAGCTTCCAATCATTGTGTGCGAAATCTTTCTGTAGGCAAAATTTTAACATCTTACCAGCTAAAGATACAGAGTTTGTTTTAAAGTTTAACTGAAAAGCCAAATTATTTGTATACGTTTGATATGAATACACTGAATTATTTTGACTCATATAAGGGATTTTTGTTTTTTACGTCGCGTTGTCTAGTAGTGACGTTTGGAATCTCCGCTGGTTGCACGACAAATAACTTTAAGGCGAGTCGCGGAAAATTTGAATGTCTGCAAAAGCGTGTGTTTCAATGGCTAGCAAAGCGAAGATTTTGAAATGTTCGATTCCAGATTGCAGAATCACATCCAAAGATAGCCCTCTGTTCTATGCTACCCCGAATAGGTTCCTTTGTGGAATGACACAGTCAACAGAGAATTTGGCCAGCATTCCACCAAGTTGATTAGCAAGTTCGAGTTTTCAACTGGTCATGTTCTTCCTTCGTGGCGAATGCCAAGTTCTTCCTGGTCACTTTCACTTCCCATGTTACTTTCATCTTCCTGGCTTGAAGAATGTAAATCCGCCATGACTAGTTATTCGGCAATTGGCCGCCGCTGTAGTTGCTAAACTTTTCGAACATAGAGCTACGTCCGTATAGAGGTACAACAGGTATGGAAGAGAAATTACGTCAGATAAAATTCAAGAATCATGGATAACAAAGTAACGAAGTAACGCGTTTTTGTCGGTTCTTCTAGCTAATTTAGTAAAAATATGATGGGTAATCAAACGGTCGTATCTTAGCCATATTCTGTTAACCTTTAAAGAAAGTCAGCGTGGAACCTCTGAGCATTCGGAAGTCTAAAAAAAAAAATTCATTCATTTTAGTATGAAGCTGATATGGTGGAAAGCGGTTTCCATGGTCCAAATCTAGTTGCTGATGCGTTCCTGGATCTGGAACTCGAAAAAGATGTCAGAATCCTGGACCTTCTCGCTGGAACAGGGCAAGTTGCTAAGCTGGTAAGTTAAAAAGAATCAGATGCAGTGTCCGGAATCCGGCGGATCTCACCGAACTCGACAAAATTCATGTGTGATCGCGCGACGATTCGCATAGAGACCAGAATTTTCGAAGCCATTGAAATAGAGAGAATGAAAAATTATAGAAAGATGTCCTTTTTAGGTAATCGGGTCGCTTCTTGATGATATCAGAAAAAACTTGATTTTTTTACAAAATGCGAAAAAAACGTTTGCTTCTTTCCTTTCGGTGTTGCTGGACGGATTTTTGTTTCAGCTTAACGTCGGCCCTTCTTTTCAAGGGTCGTCGCAGCTGACCAATCCGTTTCGCAACACGAAAGATGGTTCACAGTCAGCTCGGGATAAGGGAATGACTTCTCACTCTTCTCGCCAGGCGATTATGTGGCGAAGTAAATTCTTATTCTGGCCGATGAAACACGTAAAATCCGACTGGAGACGCGAAATTTGCATCCGTTTAGAACAAAGCTGTGTTTAGAAAAGACCTCTGCCCGTCACTTGAAATAAAAAAAAATTCCGGCCGACAAGGCCTATGGTGATTTATCGTTCGGTAAAAGCCAGCATTCACCTTCCAGATTTTTCTTCTGGATTCCAGACAACCGTTTTCGTCGAGACGGATCTGGAAGGTAGAGCCAGGCCAAAACGTCTAGAATTCCGGGGTGCTGGACATCCGAGATTCCGGATGTCTGGAAGGTGCCATTGAGGCAATGTGTTCGAAAGACGCAACAAATATGCATGTTCAAGTTCTTTCAAGTTTTCAATATTCGTAAAAAACATACAACACTGAGCAGAGAGACGAAGTCGGTGGCTTCTGATATCTCAAAGTCTGAAAGACGAGGTCAGGCTTTAATCAAGGAACCTACAATTGGCTTTACTTGTTCTGGTTGGCACGCCCAGGCAAGCTTATAGTAAAATATATTACGGCTGGTGACTTCTCTTGGATGCCATCACTCGTCAACAAATTTAGCAACCCCGTCATTTGAGTAGTAGCACATATATGATATTGCCATGTTGATGGGGATGGTCTGGGTCATTTTCTTTTCAGGTGCAAGGAGCTTTCGCATTTGAGGGGTTCATTGTTTTGTGGGAATGGTGGGCAGCTTCTTGGTATTGTTTAATTTGGTAATTTTGTGCGAAAAGCACTCGAGTTGAGAAATGCTGTTTTTAGTTTGTTATTTAGTCTTAGTTTTCTATATTGTTTTGTTGGTTTATCCTGTATATGGCCTTTCAGTACAGATATATATATATAATGTGTCGTGAACCCCATTAGGAATGTGAAATGAAGGTCCCAACGTAATTTATTTTGTGTGCGTTAGATTGGCCCACAAGGATATACTAACATTGATGCCATCGATGGATCCGACCAGATGCTTGCCAAGTCGAAAGCTGAAGGATTGTACCGCAACTACATCCAGTCTTTGCTTGGGAAAGATCACCGGGCCCCAATAGAAGACGGTATGACTAATTACAATTATGATTAGTCAACAATATGATATCTATTTGTGCTCGAAATCACATTAGACATGATACAGTCAGGGTTGCCACGTGTCGCACGATAGTGTGAATTGTCACTCTGTTTTGTTTTTGTCACTCTTGTCCTGCGTAGACATAAAATCACTCTATTTGAGAAAATTACCAAATGTGTCATTTTTGCAGCAGGGATACCGACCAGAAGTGAACATTTCATGAAAATAGATTTCACTCCCAATTCACTCTCTGTTTTGGGCGAAAAGTCACTCTGTAAATATTTTTGATGTGGCAACCCTGGATACGAATGGCTAATTATATCAAGACCTGAGCCAAAGTCGTGGACTTCACGCATGTCAAGAGTGACGGTGATGCTCTTTATCGCATCTTTTTATCGCCAATCCCGATACTTGCCGCGAATAGGCTAATAAGACCAGCGCTAGTGCCTCCCTGTGTGTATGAAGTGCTTGCGTAAAAGGTGGCGGTTGCTCTTCGCTCCGTTTCGGGATCACGTCATACGCTTATACGGTCGTCCTGGGATTCGAGGTAGCCCTTGTCAACGGTAGTTTTGGGCGGTATCTGGATCTTTCGATATATCGATATCGGTATTTCGGTGCCATTTTCTCTATAGTATACGTCTCATTTCGCTAAAATTTAAGAACAAAATTGTCGTAAAAAAGCATCTTGCATCACCTCAGACTTCGAATAAATAAAAACTGAATTAAGAAAAATATATTGCTCCAGTTTCGGATACAGAAATGTAACTTTTTTTCGATTATTTTTAATAATTATAAATGTACAAATATCGTTTTCGATACCGATATTCGGTCTGATACGATATATCGTTATTGATATCGAATACCGTCCAGCACTAGTCAACGGTGTGTCTGAAAAGAAAGAATCAGAGCCTAAAGACATTGAAGATCGTAATAATTTATATTTTATCCACGTATGTTGTCAAATAAAATCCGTCAGAATATCTCAGTGCGTCCTACTTTGGTAATCGTTACTGAGATGTGGACAGGGAGTCGCTGCGCTTGTTTGATACTTTGAATCACAAAAATAATTATTAAACTGAAATCAGATTCTCATCTAGTAACCTTTGAAGTTAGTCATGAAGTTTAACGTCCGCACTGAGATTTTCTGCCGAAGTTTACTCAAACGGTCGCTTATAAAGCGGAGCAGCACGAGAAATGTTGACAAACAATTTGAACAAAGGAGCTTCAGCTCGCATGTGTTGCGACTCCTCAGTTTCGTGAATCTTTAAGGTCATCATCGCTATTATTGTTAGTTTTTTTTCTAGAAACGTATGACGTGATCATCTCTTCTGGAAGCTTCGCACCTGGACATCTGTATTCTGACGTGTTTTCCGAGCTTCTGCGTCTGGTAAAGAAAGGTGAGTTCATATGCCACCTGGCTTAAAACCTGGAAACCAAAAATAACGGAGAATTCGTAACAGAGAAACTAACCACACTGTAAAAAGTTTCTCCGAGTAAGGATAAAATTTTACTGCAGTATTTTCTACTGAGATTAATTTTATCTCTACTGGGATAAGATTAATCCGAATTAGAAATAATCTTATCTCAGCAGAGACAAGATTAATCCCAGTAGCAAATACTGCAAGATTTTTTTTTTACAGTGTGCCTTTGCGTCCCAACAACGCTGTTGTTTGCTCTTGATGACATGGCGGGCTGCAGACATGCTACTGTCGAGTAATTCTTTTTTTCTTATTTCCTTTTTGGATTTCTTGAGTTTAGTTTTTCTGTTTTTCTTATTTTCTTTATAATACTGCGATCGAGCATGGATTATTGGCTTCGTAACGTAAAACAAAGGACAGGCCATTTCGTTGGTACTGGCGACCTTCTTGGCCGTTGACACCAGAATGAGTTTAGTAACATTAATACAGGGACCTCGTCGCTCAGCTCAGTGGATACAAATAAATTATGCTTATCGCTATATCACGCTCGTGTCATAAATTCAGTTCAGTTCCCATCGTATCGCTCCCTTGAAGAACCCGTCGCACTAATTACTCTTCAACTTACAGTATCTTAAAATATTTGAACACTTTAAAACTAGGCTGTGGTTTCAACAAATAACCAACGGTTTTGGCTGTTTTAAGCCTTTTCTGAGACCCGTTGACTTATAGCGAACACAGGGAAACAATTTACATAACCATTTTTTCTGATGGAAAGACAACGCAGACAACCGTCGACGGCGTGATACACATCGAAGGTAGTAAAACACGGCAAGTGAGAAAATCAGCGTGGTTTTGTTAGAGGGGTTAGAATGTACCGTACGAAATTGGGGTCTTCGGGTTTAGAAATGTACGGAGTGATTATGGAAGTAGGTTACGTTAGTATTATAGGTAAGACAGGTCCTTTAAATTCCTCGAGAAGAGTCGTATATGGGTCATGCTTTAGGTTAGTGCTAAGGATTGACAGTGGGCGCTGAATACATGCCGCCCGAATGAGTCTCACACGTACATATTATTAGAGCGCATCAGGTCTGCCAAAAACTGATGAAGTTACGCTAAAATGAACAACTTTTTTTTTATAAGTAGTGAACTGATAGACAAAAATGCTCCTCAGCCGGGATTTGAACCCAGGACCCTCTGCTTACAAGGCAGCAGAGGGTTTTGAACCCAGAGGGGTTTGAACCCAGGACCCTCTGCTTACAAGGCAGCAGAGGGTCCTGGGTTCAAATCCCGGCTGAGGAGCATTTTGTCCATCAGTTCACTACTTATAAAATGTTTCCATCTCAAGGGCGTCTTCCCCATTAAAATTGTATATTTGGATTTATCTTGTTTTCACCATGAGACCCCGTCTTGTGAGTTGTGGGTCCTGGTATGTCTACGTGGCTCCGGCAATGGAGTCCTAGACTTCTAAACTATATTCGAAAAGTGTTTATCGTTTATTGGTCACGGTACAAGTCCCTTGTCTAAAGTGCCATTTGTGTATTATTAGAATGAACAACAATTTGTTATACCCTAATTGATAAAGCTACATCACGGTTTCAGGTTCACTCTGGAAGAGATGATAATGTACCCTGGAACAAGACCAAAGGTTTCGATGGGATACCAACAATTTAATACCTCATCCAGACAATTTGCTCCTGTCTTCTCCAGACTCCTTAAGCATTTTTACTACAAAAATTCAGAAATAGATTAAGGCCAAATCGCTAATCATCTGAGAAAATCAAGTTGAGATATGGATTCAGCATGTGTGTTTACCCCTATAAGTCATATTTGTTTTGACGAAACTGATCGAAATTTCGCGAACTGCTTATCCGACAAAATAACAAAGACAAAATAACAAATTTTCAGATACTACGACCAGTTACCACGGTAACCGCCGCATATTGACCGCTCACAAACGAATTCAGTGTATCTCCTTACCCCTATATCGGTTACCTAATTAACTTCAGATAAAGCTTTAACTCATGACAAATTTTCCGGTTTCAGCCGGATTCCGGGCGAACTATGCGTCCGGGTGAAAAAAACGATTGTCATATACGGCTTCAGCATCTCTTCTTACCCCTAAACTGGAATCTAATCAACTACAAATAAGACTTTTGCTTTTAACAAATTTTCCGGGTTTGGGCGGATTCCGGGCGAACTACTTGTCCTGCGAGAAAATGGTTCTAATAATCGAGTTCAGCATGTCTTTCTACCCCTAAATCGAACATCTAATGAACTTCAAATAAAACTTCAGCTTTTAACAATTTTTCCGGTTTTGGACTTTTGCTTTTAACAAATTTTCCGGATTTGGAAACTACTTGTCCGGCGAGAAAATGGTTTTCGAAATCGTGTTCAGCATGTCTTCTTACCCCTAGATCGAACATTTGATCAGCTTCAAATGAAACTTTTACTTTTAACCAACTTTCCGGTTTTTGCCGGATTCCGGACGAACTACTTGTCTGGTGAAAAAAGGTTTTCACCACGGTGTTCACCATTTCCTCTTACCCCATAATCGACTATCATATTAGCTGTTTAAAAATATTTTGTTTGCCCCTAAATTTGAACCCTTCCCCCACCCCTAAATGTAGGGCTACAAAGCCCATCTACGAACATGACCTTACCCTTGACCCAAAGAATCCTCACACCAAGTTTCATCAAAATATCTCATTCCCTTCGAGAGTTATCCTGCTTACAGACGGAAGGACGTACGGACGGACGGACAGACGGTCAACTTTTGCGATGTCATAGGTATCCCTCCACTTACGTTTTGGGATCCCAAAAACCGGCTTGGCTGTAATTAGAATGGAGTAAAATGTTTTACAAAAGGTATTTTATTTGCTCGTGAGCACATCTAATGCTCTTTGGGGACCTGGAACAACCGAGGGGTTACCCACTCTCGAGCTTAGTGTACAGCAAGTGTCCGGCGCCACTGTGCCCGGTCGGTGCCGGCACCGGTTGCCACGTGTTAAAACATCAAAATAAGCAATTTAGAAGTTTTTCAAAGATGAATCGCCTAATATGTGACCGGAACATACGATTTCGGTCGGTGCCGGGAAAGGGTGTGCAACAGCCAACAGGTGTCGGGGAGTGGGTAACCCTTCGGGAACACCACGACTGAGTTAAACCAGCACTTAGATTAATCTGTCATATCTACTCTTAGTTGAGCTCATTGACAGTCGAAGGATTGATATCGATAATATTATACCTACACACAGAGAAATAAATTAAATTGACCCAAACGTGACCCTGAATACCTTCCTTATAGGTGGTCTCATTTGCTGGAGCATGCGCCAAGGATATGAGCTGACGTCACCGCCGTTTGTACATTTCGAAGATGACGTCAATAAACTCGTCGAGCAGGGAAATTGGGATTATGTGAAGCCTAGAATTTACGGAAAAGAATATTTGCTAGGATCCGACGGTTGGGTTTATATAATGAAGAAGCTCTAACGGAAACTTTCTTGACAGTTCGTTTTCAAACACATAATTTGAAAATTTCAAATTTTATGCTTTTTAGTTATTTAAAGCTTATTTTATCTTCTGCTCACCTTAAACTGCCAATTCTAACAAGAAAAATTGTTGTTTTTCAGTATTTTAATAAACTTATTCTGAAATTCTTGAATAGATGTGAGAGCCCCACCCCCCCCGAATAATACTGTAAGCCTACATGTGTTCCAAGCCCCTATCCGAACTCATACTGATACCACCTTCGTTCCAATCTGGTTGGAACCAGGGGCGTCCCAATCATTTCTTCTTAAACATGAGGTCTTTCCAGATATCCAGTTTTATTAAGATCCGATCACCAGTTCGAAAGTTATGCATTCCACTAACTTCCGGATGGTCGGATTGGGGAAGTGACTATTTTCAACTTAGTTTGGTGGGGTCCCCAATCTAACTGCCAAGTTTCATCGGCCTAGCTTATCTGGAGTACCCTTACTCGGAAACAACCGACCGACATACCGACCTACCGACCGACGGAGAAGTGATCGGTATATGGCACTTGGGCGGAAGGCAAGTGCCATAAAAATGAATTCGTTGGCAGTTAGGAGGGATTGAGGTTTAGCAAGTATGCGTAGGCCTGTTCGCTGAGCAGCGAATATAATTGCTGGATGGGTAGTTCTGATAGGTTTTTGGGAAAAGATTTTGATGCTGCCGAGGGTAAGGATCCTCAAGGCGGCTTATAAAGAGAGTATTTTAGATACTAGAATAGATTCTTATTTATTGTTTGTTAGTTTGTGTCTTATTTGTATTGTTAGCGAATGTTTATTTTTTCCAATTCCCGCCCGTGTCAGCCTAGTGCTATTAGGGTTGGAAATAAAATTGATTGATTGATTGATTGATTGATTCCTGGTCTTCAGAAATAAGATGTATTTCAGATGGTTGCGAACTTTCCTTGTGGTGGATGACGGCGTAGGTCCTGGTTTGCAATTGGAAAAAAAAAGTGTAGGCTGGGAAAAATTAAGAAATTAAGGGTTGGCAGTTTGCAAAGGAGCTGTCACATTCATTGAGGTATTACGCTAAGGCTTAATAAGAGGTGTGGGGGGAGGAAATATTTTTCAAGGTGAGTTTAAAAAGAGAGGAAGTAAAGTTGGTGTGGTGTCTTAGAGCAGATTGTTTACTGCCTGGTAGAAGAAGAACGTATTGGAAGTTCTCCCGAACGGTCTGGTCAGTATTTCTCCTGTCCACTGTGTGGAGATGAGAATGAAAGTGTGGTGCATGTCATGTGTGAATGAAGAATTAAGAGAGCTGAGGAATGAAGTGTTTCGAGGTTGCGTGAGGGTGTTCGATGAGAAATGGATGGGTAGTGTGATTGGTAGCCGTCTCTGACGATGTGAGGAGGCTGGCGAGATTCCTCAGGGTCGCATTTCAACACCGAAAAGTATGCCTAGAGTAAGTAGGTTACTGTATAAATCGTTGTCTTTTTTTGTTTTGTTTATTTTGTTGCCATGGCCTTTTATTATTATTTAATTATACATTAATTTATATTAAATTCTATATTATGTAATTAAATCTTATCTTATCTTGTCTATGGTCTAACAGCCCATTGTTGCTTGCAAGTCCCCTATATGTGTCACAATTGGGGTCGGCCTATTTTTGGTTTTAGTGTGTACCCTACTATTGGAGTTGTCAACCCCTCGATACTTTCAAAAGGTGTATCTCATGAAGGAATTTTTGTACCAAAAAAGCGATTGCATATTCTTTGATGAGCTCATCAAGATCTATCGACTGCCATTGAAGAAAAAAACATATCTGTATTAGTTCAAAAGTTGACTTTTTTCCCGTAGGCCAACTTTCTAATACCACCACTTAGAAAGGAGCAAAGGATAAGCTCTAATTTCTTTAGCATTGAGGGAACTTTTACAGTTTAAGAGGCATATCTGACACCATTTCTCTACCGCAATTACAATACAAAAAATGGAGTGATGAACTTAGCTGAAATCACGAACAGAAATCGGTAGAAACAAAACAATAGATAGCAGCACTTTCGGACCCGTGGGAAAATTACCCTTTTTTGTTTCTCCAAATTTTCTACTAATCATTAAAAGAAGATATATTGGCTGTGGGGCCGGGCCTCACAGGGGTGGGGCTTCACATATTTAGCACTTAACGATTTTAGTCCATATTCAGTTGGAAACTGGTGCCTGCCTGCTTGCCTGCTAGAACGGGGCTTTCCACTCAAAAGCAGAAATATGGTTTGATGAAATGAGAGCTTGGCTGCACAGCTTCAGATAGTCCTCTCTGACATCGGCTATTCAACTCCGCTTCATTTCACACACCATAGGTTCTGGCTTGAGGACAAGCAAAAACCATCCTTTTTGGCCCCAGGCAAGAGTTCTACGGAGCTTTCCAAAATGTTTTGGATATGAGAGGACAAAATATTTTATAAAACGGCATCACGGCTTGCCGCGACGGCCGTTCAGAACCAAATTTTTGCCTTCGGCGAAAATTTTACCGAATGCCCCAAACGTAGGTGGGGGGGGGGGGAGGCTGCCCCCCCCCCTCGGGATGCCCCTGGTTCTAACGGCTTGTGGTAACTATTGGAATAGGCGGTTAGGATACGCTCTTTCTAGTGTGTCAGCAACCCAAGCACGTCCTTAAGTTATGATGCATTTGCAGTGTGCCTAAAATCCGAGTTTATTTTCGGATCTGAGCGTACTTAATGCACGCTTTTGATTCCTAAAGATTCTTTCCAGCGAAACAAGACAAAAGGTTTCGATGGGATCCCAAAAATTTAATGTTTGTTCTAGTTTTCGCCAGACTCCTTGAACATTTTTACTGTTAAAATTTAGAAACAGATTAAGGCCAAATAGCTAATCATCTGAGAAAACCAAGTTCAGATATGGATTAAGCATCGGTGTTTACCCCTATAAATCATATCTATTCTGACGAAACTGATCGAAACTTCCGGCCTTCCTTCTGCCAAATTTCGGTTTCGGCTTTGTCCGGCAAAAAAATAAATCTCAAAAACAAATTCAGCGTATCTCCTTACCCCAACACTGAGTATCTACTCAACTTCAAATAAAACTTGAACTTAAAATAAATTTTTTCGGTTTCAGCCGGATTCCGGGCGAACTATATGTCCAGGTAAAAAATGATTGTCATATACTGATTCAGCATCTCTTCTTACCCCTAAATTGGACATCTTATTAACTACAAATAAAATTTAGCTTTAATTTTTTTTTCCGATTTTGGAGGTTTCCGAACGAACTACTTGTCGGGGTCGAAAATTCAACAGAAAATTCAGCATGTCTCAAAGGTGTTCTTACCCGTAACTCGAACATCTACACACGAACATCTAACTTATACTTTATAAGTTAACTTAATCTGCAGTATTTTGCATTCTAGCGTTTTAATTCTGTATAGGATTTGAACTCTCCAAATTCGGATTTGAACTCTCAACCACTAGTAGGAGGGACTTTTTACAGTGTAGTGTAGTGACATCAGCCGTCCGTCCGTGGACCTTAAGCCTCCGCTCACCCCTTCCGTAAAGTAGTTCCTCTTATTGCCTCAAGCAATACTAATTAATGTCAAAGTATTGCTTTGAATTTGAGTGTTTCTTGTATTTTGATTTCTTCTTTTCGTTCACCACTGCTGCTGGTTCTGGAAAAATGGTCTTGGCAAGTAAGAGTTTCTGCGCTCTTCGGGTTTGGTGCGCGGGAACTCGGCAGCCGGCAACGCCAGACCAGCGAGAACTCCGTGAAGCAGTTTCTTGTCAGTGTTGTAACATTACTGATCAGTGGATTGTGAAGGATAGTAAACTTTGTGTGGAGATTTGGTGATCTTGGATTTTGCCGTTCTTCTTTAGTCGAAAGGATAATGTTGCTGGGATTATTGCTGTGCTTCTTGGCAGGTATGTCTATCAGCAATTTGTAAGAGCTTATTTGACGGCTAGGCTTTTGTGTTTTTGTTCTTTCCTGGTGTAGACTTCGAGTTTATTTTATGCTGAACTGTCCTTGGAAGTTTAGCCGGTTCCCAGTCGTCTTCGAAAGAACTTGCAACTCTTGCAAGGATGCTGCAGGCTACCATGTAGCTTGGTCTACGGTAGACCTAGAGGACTGATGTCCTTTACCAAGGAGGAAATGTTTGATTCACTTTGAAATTTCGCACCATTCGAAAGCTACGCACGTACATGCCAGATGCTGGGTACGCTTAGGCTACCTAGTAAAATATTGCATCATTTGAGTGAGGTCCGGAAACAAACAGTCTGCATTCCTTTTTATAGTTAGGTGAAGGTTCTGGATTGGCGGAACTTTATTGGTGTACTTTGCTGGGGTGGCTACTTCTTCTCTATGGTTAAAATAACTAAGTATAGGCTACAGTAACTTAGACAAACAAAAGAGCTGCAAGAACGGACTTGACGCCAATTTATAATTTGTCTAATTTGCAATTGTTGTGATATGATATAGAAGTTGGAGTAACCTCAGTTTAAATAGTACCGTATAGGCTACCATCCTGCTACCATCTTTATTATACACGAAATAAAATGAACCTTCCCGTTTTAAACGTATAGACATTGAACGAATGTATTACCGAAAAAGCCGAGGGGCATGGCAGGAAAAAAATGTATAAATAGTAAGGATTTAACACTAACAAAAATATCCTAGTCTAAAAATATTGTTCTATGCTCCATCCTAAGCCCCAAACAGCTCCCAAGTTTTTAAACACAAAGAAACATTCATCCTTCACATTCTTACCATCCATTCTTCATCATATTCTCTCTGTCCAACTACCTCCATTCATTCAGTTCCACACACTGACACACCAGCTGAGATACACTTTCATCATCATCGGCGCTAAAAGGACAAAAGTAAGAACCGAATCCTTCCTTTTGCTTTACCAATATATTTTGGCCTTGCCTCCAGTGGTAAACTATCAGGGCTCATTTCAGTAATATACTTAACTTATTTCCGCTTTAATATATACGACTGTTCGTGACTACTCCAGTACAACGCTGGAAATCGCTCAAACAACCCTTCCTGTAACACTTGCTATAATGGAACATAATATGCAGAAAAGCCCGAAGCCCATGGCAAAGATAACTTTAACGAATATCTAAATTAACATAATAAGAACTTAAAAAGAAAAACAAAAGCACAGTAAGAATTATTTGCAAATAAAATATTTACACAAAAGCCCGAAGGCCATCGCAAAAATAACTTTAACAAAGTTTAAATTAACATAATAGCAACTTAAATAGAAAAAAAACAAAAGCACAGTAAGAATTACTCTATTAAATAAACAGTTCGAGGTGACGCAAATCAGTCTGGAGGAATTTCCCAAACATTCTCACGTTAGCAAATTGCGTGCTTTTCCGTATCCTATAACATTCACTACATCCCGGTGTCTGTTCCAGTTGGCGAATTAAATACATCTTAAAAGACGACACTTTGCGCTAATTCTTTAGAAATGCTGTCCTTCACAATCTCTGATACACCCTGGCGACCCCTGTAAAGGCAGCCATCACTCTGGGTATTTTCCACGGTTTCACAATTAATTGAACATTATTAAAGGGCATATATGATACCGACTGCTAGCAGATGGCTGGCATTTCAGAGGCTTCATCAGCTCGATGTCCGGGTTCATGCTGTTTACTTCCTGGTAGAAAGCTCTTTGTTTGTAGCAGGCTTAGTCAGGCATTCCCCGTCAGCTGCCAGCTAACCTGGTACCCTAGCCTATATAGTGTCAGGCAAGAATCTAAAATATTTTATCGTATCCCGTGCATGGATATGGCTATCATCCTGCCCGGATACCAAAGCCATAATATAATTTGGTGGTTTCGCAAGGCCTATCGTAGTTGGTCCGAGGCTGCTGGTTTTGATGTTATTTCCTTTATACCACGATGTCATGGTAGATAAGGGAAAGCCTATTCTACGATTTGTGGAAATTTTCTCTCTGTCTTTACCCTTTATGGAGTAGTGTGTACACACAATGTACACACAGTAAAGTCAGTACACACAACTACGTCTCACGAAGTCGAACATATCATGTCATATTTCCATGCCATAATCTGTAGGCTATGCCATTTCTTCATATACTAGTACTTCCGGCTATTCCAGTTTTTACGAAACATAAATACATTACCGTACTTACTCACTTATAATAAATAAAAGGGCCATTTTGGCGTCGCAAAGCTAGAGTCGTCTGAGTTAACCTACCTGCCCTAGTCAGAGGCGTTACAAGCCAAAATGTTTAAAGGGGGGGGGGGGCAAGGCCTAACCGACTGGATGGTAATTTTTACCGACTGTTTGTGCAGAAAAAACGATTTTCATGAAAAAAATGACAGTTTTAAAAAAGTCGACTGATTTTCAGAAAAACCGACTGCTTTGACAAAAAATCTACTTATTCGACTGTTTTCAAGAAAAAAAAATCAAATGTTTTGACGAAAAATCGCGGCGAGTCTGCACTCGGTTATTTTTTACCGACTGGCCGACAAGATTGGGGGGGGGGGGGGGCGTCCCCCCAGTCGTGACGCCCCTGACCCTAGTTGTCCCAACTGTAGAGCTTGGATAGGGATACAGTACCCCCCCCCCCCCCAGTAAGAGAGTGACACTGTAAACCGTGGGTAAACTCGGACCATTTCAGTACCTGCACTTTTTTCGTCTAGCCTCGAATATGTACCATTGCTGCTGGCGACGGTAGGCGACAAAGACTCAAAGCCTGACGAATCGCAAAAGTCTATTCTGGGAAACGGATTTCTTTTAGTACCATTTAACGTCATTTCCACAAAATATTTCGGGAACTTGGGCCTACCCTGTGAGCCAATTATCATGCTACACGGTTGCCGGGCATTAATTTGTAAAATTAATGATAGGGGCGCTTTCGGTAATATTTTAATTGGTTCTTCGTGGGTGCTGGCTCTACTGGGGTGATCTACGTGGTTTTATCATGGGGTTTCCGTAAGCGTAATAAATAATACAAAAGTTTCGATCGGGTCCCAAAGGGAGATGTTTGTGGATGTTTTTACTACAGATATAAGTAAGTAAGTAAGTAATTTATTTATGACCCGCCATTTTGAAAAGGCGGAGTAAATGAAGAAAATAAACAAAACACATAAACACACAGAAAAGACACTTTATTTTTAATCTTCGGTCAGGAAGCAGTGGGCGACGTCGTGCGCTGGTTGGGCCCTGTTGTCCATGATTTTTGAAAGCGATGAGGAAACATCCCAAAGGGTAACACTTGCATCTTGAATTTTGAATTTCTCCGTCACTGTATGGTTATGACATAATTTTGGCAAGTGGAGCGGGTGCTTTGCATATTTAAAATAACATGATCTCATCTTTTTAATCTCCTTCTTTCGCAGAACATGAGTGACGCCAGAACGAAATAGTATAGAAGGAGTGCAGAAGGTGCTGTACAAATTTCCCAAAGCTTTACGACTATAGCGCTCCCGGTTGGGGACGATGCGCCCATAGGCGCTACGGATTGACTTATGAACTTCTTGAACAACCGAAGAGCAAAATTTTGACAACGAAGATATATGATATGGGTCATGTTGATTACGTCTTGTGTGCAGAGCAATCTAACTTAAGTTAATTTGTACTTACATACTTCACTCCTGAGTGGTTGCGCACTGTTGACCAACTTTTGATGGGGGTCTTAAGACGCAGAAGATCAACTTTAGAATATTGCCCAAGTAGCATCGATCGCTCATTTCCAGTCCAACTTGACATTGCCCAAGTGTTGCGACTGTCCGCTGCCGAAAATCAACTGTCTGAATGTGAAAAGTGCAGTTTTGGGCTAAATCGGAAAATGAATATCCAAAATACATATAAAGGTGTTTTCAGAGGCCCTTCTTAACTACTTTTGCTAACTGGTAGTTAACTTTAGCGACAACAAGTGCATGAAAATGGCAAAGTTCAAATTCAACAAACGTTCAAATAAGCATACCTCGACTGTTCCCGCTTCCGCTTCTTTCCTGTCGCCCTTCAAAGTACGACCTTTAGCTCCCCTATCCCCGCAAAGTAGTATTTTTGACCTTTTGTTCTTGGATTTGTGACGTCCGCTTTGCAAATAGGAACTATTGCATTTTTGGCAAAGGATTTTGGCAAGCTTTAGTTGTCTTGCTAAAAAGCGCCGACAGGTGGTGAAGTTTATTGAAAGTACGGACTAGCTGGCGTTTTACTGACGTGGAGTTTCGCGGAAAGTCATTAACTTGTTGAACAGGTATATCTGGCTTGGTTGCTTGTCTGGAACTGGGACGCTGGATAAATTTGGAACGTTTCAACATTATACAAAACTGTGTAACAGCGAGACTGTGCATCTGCAGTCAGTGGTATGATTTGTGATTTTGCAGTCAATAGAGACTGTCTAGTGCATATTTTTCCGACACCGTCCGGAACCTTACTATAGTAGACTGCTTTACTGCTTTACCTGAAATAGAAGTCTAGGGTAGCAGAAACACCGGCCGTTAAATAGGCTCACCATAGTGGTTAAGCTGACTGGCCTTTGTTCTATGTTCTTTATGTCTGCAACTGGCCTAAGTGTTGCGACTGTCCGCTGTCTCTGTGCCTGCGTGGCGAGCTTAAGGTGAACTTTGGAATTTTACATAAACAAAGATGGTTGAACGTTTGTTTGCTTCTGTTGGTTTCCTTTTTATTATCTTGAATTTTTTGCAACAATAGCCTTTTCACCTTCATTCATTAGCAAATTTGTGTTACGATAATAGGACTATACCTTGTTTGCTTTAAACAGAAAATTGTTACCAAATCGTGCAGCCAAAATAGCAAACAGCCCTTCGTCTGTGTAGCAGGATTATAAAGTTCGTCTCCTCGGATTTTTGTCTCTCTTGCTATTGACCAGGGGTAATGATTGCCAAATGGATTACGGCGTTATAGGTTTCTAAGTTTCAAAATACTGTCCCCCGGCACTGCTCTCCTGACTTCTCAAGTATGGTGATTCTTGAAAGCAAAACCATCAGGTTGGCTTTCCCGCTCATTTAGTGTTGGGCGATATCTGGATTTTTCGAAATATCGATATTTTCACTTTCGATATTCGATAATCGATATATCGATATCAATATTTCTTTACCACGTTTCGCTATATGATACGTCTCGTTTCGTCAAAATTTAAGAACAAAATTGTCGTTAAATAGCATCTTCCATCATCTCAAAAACCGAATAAATAAAAACTGAATTACGGAAAACATATTGCTCCAGTTTCGGATATATAAATGTAGGTTATGTTGGATTGTTTACAATAATTATGAATGAACAAATATCGTTTTTGATATCGATATTTACGTTTCGATATTCGATATCGATATTTGGTTC
This sequence comes from Branchinecta sandiegonensis, assembly GCA_030848855.1. NCBI lineage: Eukaryota > Metazoa > Arthropoda > Branchiopoda > Anostraca > Branchinectidae > Branchinecta > Branchinecta sandiegonensis. Next base: position 8,755,754 of record JAUPMV010000003.1, on the reverse strand, counting down.
GATCTATCGATACATCGCTGTCGATATCGAATATCGCCCAACACTACGCTCATTCTTCAAAGAGCTGTCGAAAGATACAGGGGTCGTAAAGTGTTCCCGAAATCTGCACAAGTCTGACACAGAGTGAGATGTGTGCGAAATGAAGTCTGATCACTGACTCCAACAAAGACCGAAGATGAACTCCGTAAACTTGTAGATCTAAAGTCAGTATAAACTTCATTTCCTTTGTCGCTATTTTTTTATTGTAGCATGTTTGCCAAGAATTGTCGCAGTATCCCCGATTACTAGTGTCTTCTTGTGTGGAGATTTGAATGCAGATGTAATCCATGTGTAAGTGTTGCGAGTTGAATGAGTTGAGGCATGGCACTTTTGGTTTGAGAGTGTATGATGAGGAATGAATGATGAGAATGATGAAAAGTGACAGTTTTGCGGTGATCAAGAGTTTAGGAAGATTCCTCAAGCTGGCAATGAGGCATCTTGGAATTTCATTTACGGATTGTCGGGTTAATCTGCTTATGTAATAGGGTTCAGCATTTGGTTTGCTTGTTCGTTGTTTTTTGTTCTTTTTGTTGCGTACTTGTGTTGCCATGGCCCTCGGGCCTTTCTGCAATAAATACCGAATATCATATTCATGGCATGCCTGCAGTCAGCTTGGACAGAAGAAAATTAATTCTGTTTATAAATTAAATTGTTTCCCTTGAAGCCGAGGAGTGGAGTACGCAGTAAAAAAAAGAAACCGTAAAGCTATAAAATTTCGCCAAAGGAAAACGAACGAAATGTGTAAACCAAAAAAAAAAAAAAATATTCCATTGCGTTCAGGCGCTAAACGAACCCAGTAGGCCTAAGTTAGATATGCACTCCCCGGTGTTTTTTTGCGGTGTTCCGTCTCCCCTTGCGAAGCCCCTGTCGGAACACGACAGACATACGATTTGAATATGAAAACCGTGAAGATCGGCGTTTGAGTTTTGTTTGTCCCTTTTCTTTCCCGTCCCGTGGAGAATTGCTTCTTTGTGGTCCGGAGTTAGGACCAATTTGTTTTGGACCATCCCTCCCCACCTGCCGCTTAGTTATGGGAGGAATTGGTGGATCAAATTTCACTAGTTTGGAGATACATTGACGTATTTGGATCGGGGTGTTATGTTAGATGAGACTCAGCTTGGTTCCGGATTAATGGCTTAATTAACATCGATTAAGTAAATTGGTATGGGTGAAGTGGAATGATGTGAGAAAAGTATTTGACAGTCCTGGTATGCCGCTTTCTGTACCAGTGATTAGAAAGTTCTCGACTTTGCGTGCTAGTCCTATGGTGAAATGTCCTGACTCGAAGAAACTCCCATTACTTACAGCATTGACCCACTCTTCATCTTTAATTGCCCATCCTTTCTTATTCCCACAACTCTGCATTTCGTACTAGTACTTTTTTTTACGAAGTACTTTAGTACTGTTCGTACTACTATTTAACTGATTCTTCTTTTTTACGGTTCAAAATCTAGTCGCCGAAATGCGATTAGCAATGATAAATAACGATATTTTATTTTTTGAAGCCTGATACTTATTTGAACGGAGGTTAAATATTTTAGAAAATTAAATAAGTGAAAAAAACTTTTTTAGAAACACTCGCTGATAACTAGTTCTCTGTCACTTTGGTTTTGTTGTAAGGATGGACGAGTGGTAAGCAAGGTTTAATGCAGATAAGGCCTCTGGGGTGTGGGCTGAAGACATTCTGACACCGTAGGTGCCCACTAGCCCCAGGACCAGTCAGGAAACCGGACATATCATTAAAGGCGAAGGAAAAGCCTCGGGGAATTCTATAGCTCAGCCGCAGTCAATCCAGAAATCCCTAATCAAGCTGGTTCACACATCCTAGCGAAGCTGGAATTCACATATCCAGTCAAGCCCGAGGCCTACTAGCCGAGATGGACCATAACGACAATAGTTAATTTACTCGTATTACATGAACAAGAGTGTGACACAATATATAAGCAAGTATAAAGCAAACACTGAGTCCCTAACTAATATATAAATTGATCCTTACCATAAATACCACTATAACAGAGAGGTCCTGCTCGGACTCAGGATGAAAGAGAACTGTCGTGGCTACGGAATCATTCCGTAGCCAAAATACCTTGAATGAAATAGTCCAAAGCCTGACCTTGGATTAGCACAGCAGCTAACTGGAGCTTGGGGATAAAGACCGAGTGACCTATTGTCACGATGCCGGGAAATTAATGATGGTGATGAAAACCGAAGAGATATATAGAAAAGTAGGTGATAGAGGGAGGGAATAACTAGGAGGACTATTGCAGAGCAAAGTGCTATGGGATGTCTCCATAACAGTTTGAATACCACCCATCCCAAAATGGTGTTCAATCAAGTATTTAACTACTCAATCTACTTCTTAATCTACTTACCTGGCGGTACAAGGGTACAAATGGAATGCTGATGAGTCAAATTCGTTGAGGTCCTGCAGAGGAGCTAAAGATACCTGGGGGGGGGGGGGTATTTCATGGGAGGGTTGAATTGGGAGAAGTTAGCATGGTACGAGGGCTGGCTGTTTACCATTAGGGTATGGAGGAAGTCGTAGCTACCTCCGTAGAGGTTCACATTAAGTCACATCAACCGCTAACTTTCTGTGTAACCATTATCATAATATAACTAGCTGTGGGACTTGGAATGATGTGCGTTGTAATGGTTCTGTTTGAAAAGATCATAATAGTTGACGTACCTGTTAACTATATTAACTGTCGGATTAACAGTGTCGACGGCGTTTTAAAAATATTAACTGCTAATAGAGTATTATATATTACCAAAAAAGCTCGAGGGCCATGGCAACACAAATTTTACAACTAAACTACCTTATAGAATAACGAATACTCCCCCTCCCCCAATTTTGAAAATCTATCTATGCTCCTTCGCAAGCCCGTCGCATATTGTACAGCTGACGTGTGAATGTAAAGAATCGTGTGGGTTGAGGGAAAAACTGTTCGACCGAGGTGTGGATGGTTAGGGTGATGAGGGATGGATGCATTACGGGAGTTTAAGCTATCGATGAAGCATCGAAAGGTATTTATTTATACATAAACTTGGCATGAGGGCTCTTTAGGTAGAGACATGCTGAATCCGAATATGAACATTATTTTCTTGCCGGAGAAGTAGTTGGTCCGGAATCCCGTCACAACCGGAAATTTAGCATGAAGTCCTAAAACCCAATGATATAGTCGACATAGGGTGATGAGACATCGATTAGAGATTCGGTATCGGGGTAAGGAGAGATGCTGAACACAGTTTTGAACTTTATTTCCTTGACGGATAAGCTGACAAAATTTGGCAAAACCCGGAAATTGGATCGAAAGGTTCGCCTCTCAGTGTCACCAGCTCTTATGCTCTACATTCAGTGCGCCGAGAGTAGCCTACTGCCAAAAGGAGGAAGTTCGTCATGTGGTCAAGTTGGAGTAAACATGCATGCTGAATCTGTATCTGAACTTGGCTATAGGTTATAGTAAAATGTTAAAGCAGAACTCTTACTAGAAATGATCTTTTTGGTACAAAATGGATCAGAAAAAACGTTTTAGAAAATACCATTACTTTCCACCTGAAACTAGCGATTCTCTTGTTAGCGCTTGTCGATTACTTCCAGCCTCCCTGCTCTCCGACGCGGCGGCTGGGCGCAAAAGATTTGAAAACTGAACGTGCCTTGGGTAAAAAGTGGGAAAACTAAGCAAAGAAGAGAAGTAATAAACAGAAGATTATCACATCCTTATGTGTGAAAGAGTTGTCAGTGGACAATGAAGATTCCGGTAAACTTTTCGTTGGGTGACGGGAAAACTCGGCAAGGCCGAAAAAGCGCAAAAAATTCGTAGTTACAAAACGAACCAATGGAGAAAGGTGGGGATTTTAGAAGCTTGTAATTCCATATGGGAGCTAAGTATGTTATAAAAGGCAGAATAAACAAGAGGGGTCCTTTAAAGGGGCTTGGCGAACACCGGGAATCTACAAGATTCGCTTTGTCTGAGTTAAGTGGTCCTATAAATATTCAGTATTTGGGATCCCATCGAAATCTTTGGTCTTGTTTTGTATTGCCATGCCCCTCTAGATTTTTCTGTAATTACATATCGTACCATATCAAAAACTCAGTCTCATCCGTGCGGCACGAAAATTCCTGTTGTCTTTCAACGAGGTTTACATTTCAGCTGAACCTGAATTATAGCCGTGTTTTTGGGATCCCAAAACGTAAGTGGAGGGATACCTGCAAAAGTTGTCCGGCTGTCCGTCCGTCCGTCTGTAAGCACGGTAACTCTCGAAGGGAATGAGATATTTTGATGAAACTTGGCGTGAGAATTCGTTGGGTCGGCGGACCAGTCGAGTTCGTAAATGGGCTTTGTAGCCCTACATTTAGGGGTGGGGGAGGGGGTTCAAATTAAGGGGCAAACAAAATATTTTTAAACAGCTAATGTGATAGTCGATTATGGGGTAAGAAGACATGCTGAAAACGATGGTGAAAACCATTTTGTAATCGGACAAGTAGTTCGCCCGGAATCCGGCCAAAACCGGAAAGTTTGTTAAAAGTAAAAGTTTTAATTGAAGTCGATTAGATTTTCGATTTAGAGGTAGGAAGGCATGCTGAAGACGATGGTGAAAACCATTTTCTCGACGGACAAGTAGTTCGCCCGGAATCAGGCCCAAGCCGGAAAGTTTGTTAAAATTAAAAGTCTTATTTGGAGTTGATCAGATGTCCGATTTAGGGCAAGAAGACATGCTGAACTTTTATGTGAAAACAATTTTCTACCCGGACATGTAGTTCGCCCGGAATTCGGCCAAAACCGGAAAATTGTTAGAAGTTAAAGTTTTGTTTCTAGCTGATTAGATAACCGATTTAGGGGTAGTAAGAGACGCTGAATCCGTGTGTGACAATCATATTTTACCCGGACATATAGTTCGACCGGAATCCGGCTGCAGTCGGAAAATTTGTTATAAGTTAAATTTTTATTTGAAGTTGATTAGATGTTCATTATTGGGGAAAGAAGATACCATGAGTTCGTTTTTGAGCTTTCTTTTTTCGCCGGACAAGTAGTTCTAGAGTTCGGCCGAAACCGGGAAATTGGCAGAAGTGGCAGGAACTTTTCGTCAAAAGAGATATGGCTTATACGGGTAAACACACATGCTGAATCCATATCTGAACTAGGTTTTCTCAGATGATTAGCTATTTGGCCTTAATCTGTTTCTGAATTTTAATTGTAAGAATGTTCAAGGATTCTGGCGATGACTGGATCTGGCTAAGACAAGACCCAGTTGTCTGGATCAGGTATTGAATTTTTGGGATCCCATCGAAAACTTTGGTCTTGTTCATCTGTGGAAATTTTGAACAGGCTTATAAAAGATTGGAAAAAAGTTTGCTTTCGTGGTTGTGTTGCCCTTGGTATAGACGATTCATCGGAGTACTGCGAAGGCAGCCCCTCGTTTTCAACCCCCCTCTGCCACCACATGGTTCCGAATCGGAGAAATTTCCCTTTAGTCATTTCCGTGATTCTGGCCTTGATTATAGAAATTTCCGACAGTCAGTGGCAGATAAGAATGTCAAACATGTGCCATAATTTTGCGTGAGCAGGAACGGGGGTGCACCTTTGCCTATCGCGTGTCATGTCCGCCAAATTGAGGGTTGATGTGGAAATTTGAATTCTCGTGTCATGTTGTATAGTTCGATTATACGAGGACACAAACTGTCAGTTTTAGGATAGGTCTCTTTCTAATTCGAGATGAGGAGAGGAGGATATGTAGTTTCCTTTCCCCGTGTTCTTCTTGGTGCTAAGGCTAAATAATGGCAGATGACAGGTGTTGGATAATGTACTGATCCGTTTTCTTTCTTTCTACTGAGTTTGTGGCAATCGTAATAATAACGTTTAGTTAAAGGATCCGTCTTACCTATAATGCCAATGCAACTTACTTCCCTAACTGCATTCATTAATTCTTCAACCAGGAGATACAAATATCATATGTTACATTTTGAACCCACTAACGACACCTAACTAATCTTCGCACTTGTCACGATTCACTATTTTCCATGTGCATTATGCTCCTGACGAATGTTCGTGTATAATGCTATTGTTGCGTAAAACCGGTTTTGTTGAAACAAGAGCTTAGTTTACAGTCTCCAGATAGTTTTGATTCTTAGAACATAAAGAGTAAAAAGTGCGAGGTGTGCTTCAAATTTATTTACAGAAGAACCCTCGGATCCAGTAAGAACTAAGATAAAAGATAAGGTCGAAAGGTCGTCACAGTGAAAATGTCAGACAGGCATACAGATGCTAGAATTCTGAGTTCCTGCCGAATTCTTTCTGTTGGAAGTGTAGCTTGTAGTGTGTGCTTTTGTGCCTACTTGAGACATTAGAACTTGCTTCGTTCAGACATAGGGCATATCTTCATGGTGGTTTCATTGTACATCTAATAAGATGGAGGCTGACGAAGGTGTGGCAGACAATTGTATGATCTCTGTCATTATCATATTCATGAATTGGTTGATGATCCGGAACCTTGATGATTACGTTCATGCGTATAATTTGCATATTTCGTAGCTCCAGTCTGCATATCAGTCCTGGGATGAGTCTCAATTTTGTATTCGTAAAACAATCAGAGAAGGATGATGCCTATTGGGTTCGTTGTACTGTTGAAAGCGTAAGTTCGTGAAACGAGAAAGTACACTAGGTATTGAAGGTTTTCTTGCTGGCGACGCTCTGGGACACGTCTCTTTGTTGTGAGGGATGAGAAAGATGATAATGATGATTTTATTTATGACCCGTGAAAATAAACACAAGGCATGAAGACGGAGTAAATAATAAGGAAAAAAGAGAAAAAGAAAGGAAAACACGAAAGAGAATAACGTACGAAATACTCAATATTACTTTTACCATACAACTAAACCAAGAGGATTGATTTTGTCATCGTAAGTAGTCATTGAAGCAAAAGTGAAGGCGTGCTGTTTTCTCTAATTATTTACCGGATTAGGCTATAATGTATAATGGATGTATGTATATATTTATTGCCCATTATGAATGTACGAATACAACGCTGATGGAGTAATAAAGAAAGAAAAGGAAAAGGAAAAGAAACGAACAACTTCTGACAAATACAAACAGAACAAAACGAGAAGAAAAAATACAAATAAGGGCAATCTCATACAGGGACAGACACACGGCCAAAGAAGGACCATTTCGAAGGTGCTTACAGCAGTAAGCTGCTTCCGATGTATCTCGTTTCTTTTCTGCACCGCGGACCCTGGACTAGCAACTCCGTATCGCAAGGATAGGGAGCTGTTGTTAGTCCAGAAAGGCAGCCGTAGTAAATATTTAGAAATCGAAAAGCGTCGCATGATTTTCTGTCCCAGTCGTCCCGTAGTTTCCTGCTGTACTGACTTGTTACACTTGCTGTACGGAATGAGTGAGCTGGAAACTTACTTGGTAATTTTTCGTCCCTTTCGAACATGGGACCTCGTCATTTTTTTTTTTAGACAGGTCTAAAGATATCGGAGTGCAGAGACGACCAGCGGATTTTCTCCATTTCATCAGTTTCAACCGGGAAAATTGAAAACATTGTCTGTGAAAACATAATCCATACTTAAGTGGTGATGCTGTGATGTTGCTCAAAACCGAGGCAGATACTAAATTCCGCGAGCCGTACCCTAATGATCTGGCCGCAGCCTTGGATGTTCTCTTATAGTGCTTATAGTATAATTGCTTTCTCTTATAGTATAATTGCTGTGCAGACACGTTTACTGCGGTATAGGCAAGATCTTGATCCGACAAGCGATATATTGTAATAGTTGATAATTTGTTGTTGATTACGTAGTATTGTGTATTGTGTAGCTTTTCCTTATTTTTCCTACTCCTTTTTTGTGTCCTTATACATTATGATGGGTAATAAAAATATTAATTAATTAATTAGTGCGAACACACGATCAGGATTTCCAAGCCGGCTGCACTTTCATCATCAAGTTGAACAAATCTCAACTTTTTCATTTGAAACTGGTGACGACACTGAAAGTTCCGGGCAGGGGCGTCTCGCGAGCACCCGACCCTGACCGTTCGTCCAAGGCATTAGTCAGGTCGACTACCCGATCTTTTCAAGTAAGCTGTCCGCGAGTGATGCCGTCTTGTCGAATTGATTGACAACGGCCTCTGTAAATAACGTTTTCCTGTGAAATCAAATTCTGATTCATTGTGGTTGTACGCGAGGGCCAAAGAGACTTGGGGGGAGGAAATTTATTTTAAGGCGGGGATTCCAGCAGATCATTTGAGGTTGTTAATGAGTTTACAAGGTGATTGCCTACCTTTAGGAATGCGTAGAAGATATTTGGGTAAGGTAAGAGTGTTGTCTGGTCCTTACTTTTGCCCAATGTGTGGACATTTGGACGAAAATATTTTTCACGTAATGTGCGTATGTCCTGAGCTTTCAGATCTTCGTGGGAAATTCTTTGGTGTTAGTAATTGGGGGGAGGATTGGTTGGTAAAAGTAATGGGAAGTAAAATATTTGCTGATATTGAAAAGTTGGGAAGATTCCTTTCGGTTTCGATGAACCACAGAGAAAGATTCCTGTAAAGGAATATGTAAAATAGTTAGCATTTATTTGGTTTGTGTTTTTTGTTTGTGTTTATTTTTTTCCCATGGCCTCTGTGCTTTTAGTGGAATAAATCTTATCTTATATACACCGACTGATACATCGACACGACCTCTGGCTGTTTTTTTAATGAACTTATACGGCTACTCGGTTAGCGAAATTAATCGTGAGGTAACGAATCGACTCCTTTCCCGTATCGATTCCCGTTCATGCAACTAAAAGAACAAGTTGTTCGTTTTCCAGTCGTCACTGGAGAAAGGTGAAAGGGACAATTTGCTTCCTTCGGAGAGCCAATATGTTGTTGTTTATTTTTATATCATCGAGAATTGATTCTGAGAAAGACTAAATGTCTTAACCCACACGATAGTAGGGTAAGCTTACAACACTCTTACAGCTTGCTACAAAAAGTCCTAAACTAAAAAGCTTAGGTACACCATTTAAACGTTTGCTTTACTCGAAGTGTGCTTGGGTCGGTTGAAGAAGGGGTTTGTTCTTGGATAATATACTGGTGATGTGGCCTAGGTAGGCTACTTCAGAGAATTTGATCAGTGCCTGTACTTTAGGCTCCTTTTCCCGCGGCTAAATTGCCCCTTTCCCCTGAAGATATAGCAAGAGCTGCATCTTCCACCCTTTTTTTCTCTTCTCGCTCACTTCTTGCACTACACCAAACTTTTGTTTATTCCGGAGAATCGCTCTTCCACTAAACAAACATAACTGCAAAATAGCCACGTCTCCGCTTCACAATTGTTTTTCCAAAAGGCAGAAGTTGTTCCAAGGCACACCATCAGCTCCTGGTATCCGGTCTGGAGAAAACAAACAATGAAATACAATACCCGCAGTTTTCACCTCATCAAAACCATAAATAAAGCGCTACATCGCAATCCAGGGACCAGGAGTCCTTTTAAGGTATATGACAAACTGCAGGTCATGAACCACCAGATCGAATGAATAGAATTCGCTACTTGAATTTTTCGAACAGTAAACTTTCAGTCCCATAATTGTCAGATACTGAGAAATTATTTGAGAAAAGGAATAGCAATAATTGCAGGTTCGTTATTCTAGCCATCATCTGACGAGAACCCATTCCGAAAATTGCCGAAATATCACTCGAGCGTATCTTAGCTGACATCCGTTTAGCATATTTTTGTTACATAAATATCAGTAATTATACTTTTATTTTCTACCCACTGCCACGGACAAAAAAATGTGAAGACAGTGAAGTAAAGGCGAAAGATAAAGCAAATTAAATAGACCGAAATCACTAAAAATAACAAAATAAGCAAAGCAACAGAACAAACTGAAACCATGATACGGAGATGGCCTTTCGTATGGGGTAGTTTTTCCTAAAATTCGTGTAGTTCAGCTGTTACACTGGGAGGCTTATACTTTTGAATAATTCGTCTGACACGCCAAAGGCAAATGTGGACGAAAATTGAAAAGAGCGTGACCGATGCTTGACATGATTCCTTTTGGAGACAGTTTGTTTTTGCATCGTATTCTGACGGAATGGTCACCGGGAATGCTTGACTTTCCCGAGGACTTTCCACTTGTGCTGTCGTCGATTATTTTACGACGAGAATTATAACATTGACTAATTCGATTTGGCTTAAATAGTTAAATTCCATCCGGCCCTTGTGGCCGTCTAGGGGCGAGGGGATACCCACTCCACGGTACTTAGTGTACATCCTTTCCCAGCAGCAGCTGAAACCAGTGGTGCCGGCCATAAATAGGCTATTCATTTTTCAAAGCTTCTAAATATGCTGATGTTAACATTCCGACAAGTGGTAGCCGGTGCAGGCACCGGCTGGACAAGGGGCACTTGGTGTAGCCGAAATCAAAATTGAGAGTGCGTTACCCCTCGTTTCGGGGTATCTCTTCTCTCTCTTCCGCTCGCACACGGATGCGCTGCCTGTACTGCTTTCTTTCCGAGACAGTTATGCGGCTTTCACACTGAAAACGCAAGACGCTTGCGTTGCGCTTGCGTAGAGTCAGCGTTGCGTATGTCTTGCGTCGGACCTTTCACACCTGAAGGCTTGTGCGTTGCGTTTTTAGAAATGGCTAGTTCTGATGAAGACTTAAAATGATGCCTGGACTGAAAAAGGAGCCTATAGGGAAATTCAGACAGTTTGTAGAATGTTTATAGGTAATTTTTTTATTATTTCTATTTGCTACTTGAAGGAGAAAAGGCCCACTTAAATGTAATGTGATACAAAGTAGGGCCAACTTACCAGTCATGCTCTTGCTAAACTCCTTGTTGATGATTTCACAAATTGACAACCATGTATTATTAATGAAAGTCTTGTTGTGATAGTCAGGGATCTTTTTATCATTTAGTCCAGGTCTCTCCTGAACTAGTTTTTCTTCAAAAACTTCCATTTCAGTGAAAAACAAATTAAAAAATCTGATGCGTACGCGTTGGACGCAACGTAAAAATAGAGCTCAGTTCTATTCTTGCGTTGCGTCAATTTTTTAAGCGCAAGCTCCGCATTGCGTCGTCGCAAGCGCAACGCAAGGCTTGCGTAGCTCAGTGTGAAAGGCAAACGCGCCCATGTAAAAGCAGCTTTAATATGAAGTCGCTGCGTAGAGTAGCATACATCTTATCCACAGAGTAAGCGACCCCTGGGTCATCGGTCCCATGTGTGTCTGAAAGAGTGTGTGGTACTAGAGACGTCCACGTCTGGTTCCATACACAATGGTTCCATGTGAACTGACCTTTAACCTGAAAGTCTTCTGGCAACAAAGAACCAGCTTGTTTTATGAGGTCATGGTCTAGGGTGATGTTATCTCTAATAAAAGCCAGAAGATGGCCAAGATAGAAATACGTTCCGGACATTGAAGCCTGATATTGCGGGACATACGGAGGCAGAATGATGGCATAAAGCCTCACGTTAATTTCGGTTAAACTAGGAATATAAACTAAGGGTCACTACCAGTGTTGCTGGATAGGCTGATTTTACAAATAAAATCGGCTTATTTTATGGGTGGCTTGTCAAGAAAACACCGCGTTGAACTTTGATACCAAATCGCATTTAAAAATTTCGTTCTTTCTCAATAATGTCTCAATTATGGGTTTGGTGGTGCTGAACTCTGAACTTCCCTGATATTCTGAAATTTAGACTTCAATTTTTTTTTTCGCTGAAATTTTGATTTTGCTACATTTTGGTCGTTAGCTAGGGTTAATTTTAATGCGATCACAGTTTTAGCTGCATGAAAAAGTCGTTGCCAAGAAGGGCCGAAATATCGCCGACAGAAGATTTGAGCTGACCAATCGATTTAGCACTAGGCTATCAGCCGTGATCGGCAGTCGGCTTCTTCTTAAGGAATACTTTCTTAACTTGTTTATTCTTTTCCTGCAGTATCTGCGAATCCTGTGGAAGATGAATATGAAGACGACCCCGAGGTCGAAAATGAGGTTAAGATCCCCATCCCCGAGTTCGTTAGTACTTCGCAAGTAGTCGAGGGAAAAATTGGCTCCCTAATTTCCCTGCCCTGTGACGTCGATCAATTAGGTAAGATTTGCCAGTCTAAAGCATGGTCAGATTTTAAGTGGTGCTGATTTTTAACTACCCGGAAATGAAAACGTATTAAAGCAGAACTTAAACCTGATTCTGTTCTTTTTGGGTTCCCAAAACGTAAGTGGAGGGATACCTATGACATCGCAAAAGTTGTCCGTCTGTCCGTCCGTCTGTCCGTCCGTCTGTAAGCACGATAACTCTCGAAGGGAATGAGATATTTTGTTGAAACTTGGTGTGAGGATTCGTTGGGTCGGCGGACCAGTCGAGTTCGTAAATGGGCTTTGTAGCTCTACATTTAGGGGTGGGGGAGGGGGTTCAGATTAAGGGGCAAACAAAATATTTTGAAACAGCTAATGTGATAGTCGATTATGGGTTAAGAAGACATGCTGAACACGATGGTGAAAACCATTTTGAAATCGGGCAAGTAGTTCGCCCGGAATCCGGCCAAAATTGGAAAGTTTGTTAAAAGTAAACGTTTTATTTGAAGTTTATTAGATGTTCGATTTAGAGGTAGGAAGACATGCTGAAGACGATGGTGAAAACCATTTTCTCGACGGACAAGTAGTTCGCCCGGAATCCGGCCCAAACCGGAAAGTTTGTTAAAATTCAAAGTTTTATTTGGAGTTGATCAGATGTCCGATTTAGGGCAAGAAGACAGCTGAACTTTTATGTGAAAACAGTTTTCTACCCGGACATGTAGTTCGCCCGGAATCCGGCCAAAACCGGAAAATTGTTCGAAGTTCAAGTTTTATTTCTAGCTGATTAGATAACCGATTTAGGGGTAAGAAGAGACGCTGAATCCGTGTGTGACAATCATATTCTACCCGGACATATAGTTCGACCGGAATCCGGCTGGAGTCGGAAAATTTGTTATAGGTTAAATTTTTATTTGAAGTTGGTTAGATGTTCATTATTGGGGAAAGAAGATACCCTGAGTTCGTTTTTTAGTTTTCTTTTTTCGCCGGACAAGTAGTTCTAGAGTTCGGCCTAAACCGGGAAATTGGCAGAAGTGGCAGGAACTTTTCGTCAAAACAGATATGACTTACACGGGTAAACACACATGCTGAATCCATATCTGAACTTGGTTTTCTGAGATGATTAGCTATTTGGCCTTGATCTGTTTCTGAATTTTAATTGTAAGAATGTTCAAGGATTCTGGCGATGACTGGATCTGGCTAAGACAAGACCCAGTTGTCTGGATCAGATATTGAATTTTTGGGATCCCATCGAAAACTTTGGTCTTGTTTTCCTTCGCAATAACAATCGCCGTCACCAGTTTTGATTTTCCTTTCACAGTTGTTTGAGTTGTTTTGCTGTTAACCCGAATCTGATCCTCCTATGGAGTCTTTTCACAGTTAAGCTCCGCCTGTCGGGTCGTTTGCGATTGGTTCAATCATAGATATGTACTGTGTAAACCAGTCAGAGACATTGTTTGTTGACGATGTTAGCCAAGGTTGCGTAATAGTTAGTGTTAGTGTTGGGCGATATTCAGATTTTTCGATATATCGATATATCGATATTTTCACTTTCGATAATCGATAATCGATATATCGATATCGATATTTCGGTACCATGTTTCGCTATAGTATACGTCTCGTTTCACACAAATTTAAGAGCAAAACTGTCATAAAAAAGCATCTTGCATCAACTCGAACTTCGACTAAATAAAAACTTAATTACGAAGAACACATTGCTCCAATTTCGAACATATAAATGTAACTTATGTTGAATTATTTACAATAATTCCAAAGGAACAAATATCGTTTTCGATATCGATATTTACGTTTCGATATTCGATATCGATATATCGTCATCAATATCGAATACCGCCCAACACTAGTTAGTGTGCTTTCACAGTGGATTCATTGCGAGAGTTAAGGAGCTGATCTGTTTTTCGGGGGGATCCAGAACGTAAGTGACGGGATACCGATGATTTCGTAAAAGTTGTCCGTCTGTTAGCACGATAACTCTCGAAGGGGTTGATATATTTTATTCAAACTTGGTATGAGGACTCTTTGGGTCAAAGTACAGGTCAGGTTCGTAGATGAGCCCTGTAGCTCCATATTTAGGGGTGGGAGACGGGTTCCAAATTAAGGGACGAAAGAAGTGCTTTAAAAAGTCGATGATATAGTCGATCAAGGGGTAAAAATACATGATGAATCCATATCTGAAACTTGTTTTCTCACTGGATGGTTAGTTCCTCCGGAATCCGGCGAAAACTGGAAATTTGTTAAAAGTAAAAGCTTTATTTGAAGTTGATTAAATGTTCGATTTAGGGGTAAGAAGACATGCTGAATACATATATGACAATCGTTTTCTGCCCGGACAAGTAGGATTAAGCAAACATGCTGACTCCATACCTGAACTTGGGTTTCTCAGGTGACATGTCATTGGCATTGATCTGTCTAAATTTTAATAGTACAAATGTTAATAGGCGAAAGTAAAAGAATTAAATTTCCCGGATAGGCCTACTACATGACGCAACTGTCTGGATCAAATATTTAATTTTGGGATCCCATCGAAACCTTTGTTCTTGTTTCTTCCTGGAGTTTGAACTGGGATGCTACAACCGGTGGGAAATTGGAACGATAGGCTCTGCATTGAACCTCGAAGCCGCGATTGGAACATACAGCGTCTCAAGTACAAGACATTGATAGTTTGCAGCAGACACGAGTTATCATAAACTTATCAAAACAGCTTCTGTTTAAATCGACCTTTATACTTGACCAACAATTTTTGTTTTGTAGTGGGAGTCAAAACTGAGGGAGAGTCATTATTCCCCACCTGTCCCGAGGAAGAATCATCACCCTTTTCCACGCTAATTAAGCTGGATTTTTGTTGCTTTCCAGTTTTCTTCTGTTATTAGGCTGGCTATGAAAGTTTAGCACTTGGCCTATAACTCCCAGTTTAAAATTCAGTTTACTGATCTATCGTCTAACAACATCTCAATCAAAATCACGAAAGTTAACGAAGTTCTCCGGACCTCTGAATGCAGTCTGAATGATCATCGTAAACCAAGAAATTTTTTTAAACTTCAGTATCTTTCTGGCCTTCAAGCCTCGGCTTAAAATAAAGTCGTGAATTATTAAAAATCAAAATATACGGGAACCTGAACGGTTCACAGTGAGTCCAAATTATACCCGAAAATCCACAAATGAACACGGAAATCTTGTCTGCACAGCATTGAGCTAAGCCGACTATTCGATGTTGATTTTTCTTGATCCGATTAGCCCTAGCACCAACTAACAGTTTCGATTTAGCCGAGTAGAGCTAGTAAGATCAAGGAATGCCATTTCTGTTGTTTATTTCGAGAGGAGTGGTAAATAAAAGCATATCGCCGCTCAAGGTTCAAGGTTCAAGGTTTAATTTACACTTCTTTATAAAAACAAAATAAATAGAGGGTCAAGCCGGGGACACAAGGTCGATTGACAAAAACCCGGTACAATATATAACACACATATTTTACATATAACTAATCTTAGCTTATTAGCTCTTAGCTCTTAGCTTATGATGCACCAGACATCACAATTCACAATTCTGTTTATTGATCGATACTTTCTTTTACCAAAAATAGTGATCGATTTGTTATCAAAGTTAAGTGGATCAAGAAAGAGATCAATTAGTCTATTTTCAAATTCTATTCGGGCTTTCTTGCAGTAAGAGGTAGCGACTACACGTGTAAATAATAGTAAGAGTGTTTCATAAGGTTTGTTTATATGGTTTAGTTTATCATAGTTGCTTTATATAACAGTATTAAACCAAAAAAGAAAAAAAATGAAACTAACCTAACACAGGATGTTTTGATAGGATATGTAAGTTTAGCTTCGATTTCAGGTGATGACTTAACTCGTTTGTGGCGTCGCCGGTCGCCGGACGGATCTGTCGAATCCATCTTCACTGGAACAGTTCGGGTAAGTTCTCTAAAGCCTTGTTCATTCAATCGCTTGTTCATTCAAGGAACCTGCGAGTTTCAGGTTCGTTTTGTTGTCAGGTTCGTTTCTTCCGTTCGCCAATGTTGTCCCTGACGTTCGACAGCCTGACGAGGACCCTTGCGAAGAAGGGCCGAAATATAGCTGCCGAAGTATCGTGGATGACGTATTCATTTCATCCATTGGGTGAATGAATACATGTTTCCCAGTCAGCTTAGGCTCAAGGAGTATTTAAACCCTTGTTAAACAGTTAATTTAACCTCTGATTGATTGGAATTCAAACCCCTTCCTGTTGCTGGTCTAATAATATATATATAGAAATTGCCAGCACGCACAAGACAAGCAAGTTTAGCGAAGAACATTTTACTGAAAAGAGGTTTACTGATTTCTGGGGCGGGGGGGGGGGGGGGGGGGTAAATACTCCACTGACACGTACCACCCTCAAAGTGGTCTAAATTAGCTCGAATGGTTGTAATCTGTATTAAACTGTCCGGTTGCTCACTCCCTATTCTCCCACACGGAAGGTAAATAAGGGCATGTTCGATGATCGTGTCAAGTCTACTGATCTGACGTTTGTTCCATAGAGCAAACACTAATTTCAAAACAATCCGCCGTTATACAAACAGTGTGCTTATCTACGTCAACTAAGTCGACATTAAGTAGGTAGCCCACTAAAGAGTTAATGTTTATGGGCGAGTGTGTTCCGGGCTCTGCTGTACCAGTTTGCCACGGTAGAGTGGAATGGAACATTTTAGAAAGGGACAGAAGAACAGTAGAGACGTGTTTCTCTGCGGCACATTTGTGTCCCATACGTTTGTAAATGTTTGTCACTGAAACAAAGATGTGTGTGATACACTCGACTCACAATTTGAAACTCTGAAACGCCGTTTTGTCTGTTCTTTAGCTATCTTTCGCAGCGCCAGAAAATAAAAATAAAATTTCGGGAAATGAAACAGAAAGCTTACGCCCTTACCATTCTGTCATAGTAGGATCCTAAGTTTGTGCTTATCTGCGTAACAAAATAACCCATTTTATTCGACTTAAACTCGCTAAGTTCGATTTTCTCCCGAAGTTTGAACCACAAAATCGTAGATTACATCGAGATTTTTTTTTTCAAATTTGAGCCACAGTGCCAGCCAAAACCTTGTTCTTTGTCTGATCGGGGGAAAACGCCTTAGGCTACATAGTAACTGAAGTTTCTCCGTTTTTTGCGGTCCGAATGAATTGCTTGCTTGCGCTAAGATTCCCAACTGAACTTAACTTGTATATTGTGTGATCTTTTATTTACCTTTATATCGCCCTCTTAGGTTCTTTTTCTTTTCCTCCTTGCTTTAAACCGAACTAAAACAAGTGGCTACGTCTCCACCTCCAACTCAGTGACGTTAATACAAAATTTACCTAACAGTTTACCCTACTTTAACGTCACTTACAGTTTCGTCTTGAACCTACTTTCTTCTTATACTTTCCAACTCTGAAAATAACTTCGATTTTCCAACTTTTCATTTTTCCTTTAAAAATTCACAGAAAAACTCTTCCTGTTTCGGGAAGCCCTTCCTCCATATAGCCTCTATCTATTATGGAGATCTACCCTTTTTTTTTTACTATTTTGCTAACAATGTTAACTTTTACCTGCCATATGTTACAACCATTGAATATCTTTTCTTTATTGCCATTAACCCACTCATATTTTTAAAACCTGGTAAAAAATAAAAAATGTATTACTTTTCTTCACTTCGAAATCAAGCAGTCAAATTTTATAGGTTCGATCAGGAACAAATTTAAAAACTTTAACTTTCGTCCTTGGAGCATCTCTCTTACAGTGGCAAAATTGCTTAAATGAAAAAACTTAAAACTTATTCCTTCACTCAGCTACAAAAAAACAACTAAAAAGTTACCACCAGAACTCCCGATTTAAAATCTCCTGTCTTTACAACAGCATCTTTACGATGGTGACCTTATCCGTAAATAAAGCACAACACGAAGCTGATGAATAGTTTTTGTCATTTATCATTTTTTGGCGATTTGTTGCGACAATTATCTAGTTGTGTATGAAGTAAAAATAATTATATCTACTACAGCTGTGTTTTAACACTAATTGCCATTCTTGAAGTTAGAGGCCAAATATGCTACCTTTGAGTTTGATAGTGCAAAACGGATACGTCAGCTGAATTTTGTTAGAACTATATTTCGGCCCTTCTTGGCAAGTGGCTCAGGCTCAAAACCGCTCAAGTTATTAAACACGAATCACAGTCAGCTTGGGCTGAAGGAATATTTAACTACCTTTGAGTTTGCTTCACTCTAGCTGATGTTTTTATTTATACATTGGTTTTCAGAGACCTCCAGCCGAATATTTTCATTTCGAAAGAACCATTTGTATCATCCAAATGTGCACAAAATCCAGCCAGGTTTCTTGGACTGTAACGAAAGGATCTTGTCAATCCGGCAGTGATAAATAACGTTGCTTTTAATTTTTGCCAAACGTGATTAATGAAGTCGTGATGAAACACCTGCTGTAATGCCTCATTCGTGACTAGTGTTACACGCCTACGCCATCTGTGGATGAGGAAAAAAGAAATATGGTGCCAATGGGATAAAATGTATTCGTTACACTGTAATCCGTAAAATACACATACACATTACATACACTGTAAAATACACTGATCTATCTATCTATCTATAAGAAAGGAGTCTCGGGCGAAGTCGCGTAGGGTATTCTATTACTATCAAAATCTGTTGCTGCTTAACTTTCATATTGGCCCCTTAGATGTTCAGATAGGCTACAGAAGTTTATTTATCAATTGAAGTAATGAGATCAAATGACCAAACCCACAAGTGTATTCGAGACGTCGAAATCGTTCTGCACAGTATTATAAGTAAGAATTTCAAATAATATAGTAAGTAATTTTAAGAATAGAATTGTCTTTATTTAGCCACGGGTGAGCCTTTCACACCGTTTTGAGGATACAATACGGCAAATAACATACCAGCTGTAAAATCGTTATCTCTCCCTAACATCCTATTCTTCCTAATTCTACCCTTCCTAGTATTTCAGTCAGACAAATTTTATAATTTGTAATTTCTGTACGCCAAAATCCCAGGAAACGCAATAGAAATTTTATGCGAAATGTCCCGTTAGCTCGGTCGCTCTGGGCTTTTAAGATAAATTGGGTGATAGCTTGGAGTAGTCAGGTTTTATCTCCTGAAGCCAAGACGTAGTTTTCCCGTATTTCGAACCCACATCGGTTCGACATACTAACAGTGATTCTGGAATGATGTCACTACCGGAACTGAGTAACTGCTGTATGCTGTCTGCGTCATAAGTACAAATACCAGCATTCCGGTTTACACTGCAATGTGGGCGAGCATCCATGATTGCCTCATTCTGGACGGTATTTGGTGACGTCAGGGAACAGGTTTCCTGTACAATTTTGGAAGTTAATATCCGAAATTGTAAAATTAAAGTATTCAATTAAATTTGAAGTCGTCACTTGGTCTCACTTGATTCACTTGCAAATTACCATTTCTTGAAGTTAATTCGAAATAAATTCCAGAATTCAAAGGTATGCTGGGACCCTTTATTGCAATCAGGTTTCTTCCTATCGTACATGTTAGATACATGTTTGAGGGCGATTATCTGTACCACGCAAACCCGCACTAGCATCCTATTTTTCGCATATTCCCATAATTGCAAATCGTACATATTGGGGAGGCTATTACAGGACGTCCGTTTTAATCCGACTCAGTCAGTAATATATAAGCGTCAGTAGTAATTTCAAATTCATTTTTCCCAAGACTGGTAGGCCTACCCATGCCGTAAAATATAGGCCTACTTAAATTTGAGGCTTTGTTGTTCGAACGTACCTTTTGTTCACCTTTTGAATCGAAACGGATAAATCAGCAGCAGAAAAGAATTTCAAAATATTTTGCGCGTTTTCTCTCCCATTGTGATCATTTGCTCCGCACACATGGATCCTGTTTGTGCAGAAGAGATAGAATTCTACCCCCTGCCGAGAGCGCGTCACTCTTAATCCTTGTATGATGTATGAGGTTCTCTCCTTTGTATCTTGTCGCGATCGGCTTTATCTAGAGCGAAAATTGTTCTCTTAATCCTGTCTCTGTTTCGGTCTTTGTCGGGAGTTCAAGTTACTTCGCAGCAGGATTTCCTCTTGGCCTACTTAGACCTTCCAAGTTGTCGTATGATTTTTTAGCACCTCGTGCTTGGTAAACAGAGAGGGGATTTTGTTCTACTGTGTGACGTGTGACTAATTGCGTCACCTAAATAAGTCTGACAAGGTTATACATCTTCGAATTTTCGGACAAAATCTATACGGAGGCACTCCCCGTATTCTGTTTGTTTCAGTCGGGGGAGTCCCCAGGAAGTGACTCCCGCTATTCTCGCAGTTCCCCTCGACTCCCTCAATGATTTCCCCGGGGAACGGCGAGAGTACGCCTTTAGCTGATCCGGACGCAAGAGCTTTGCCTCTTTTGCGTTGCTCTTTTAATTTGTGAATATGTTTTGATTCAATGTTTCTATCAGTTTTGTTGTAGGCTATGTTTTTGGCTGAGGTATGAAAAGAGGTTTAAATTACTACTATTGACACGTACCTTCGTGATATTACGTATGATTTATTTTCCCGTCTTTCGAATGGAAATGATGTTTTATGATTTCTTTTTCGTTTTTAGAGTGGAAATATTGATAAAAGATTGTCACTGACCGAAACTGGTACATTGAAGATCGAAGGTTTGACGCAAGCTGACGCTGGTGTCTATGTTTGCCGTCTTTCGACCTCAGAGACGAGAGAACTTTCTCACACTGTCGCTGTACTTGGTAAGTTCTGTTCTTGACCTAATGACTACTCTGCCAAAACATACCGAGGCCATTTTCGTGCCGTAGTTTCCGCCCGAAGATTCGCTGATATGTTGTTGTTTTTTACTTCCTTTCCACACAGGTAACCCAATTATACTGGGTATGTTTTGTGCTAAAGCGAGGTATGTCTTTTTTGCTCATCTTACCGTCACGTTCCCCAGATTTCTCTATGTACCCATTTTGAAGGGGTCATACTGCCACAAACACCCGCCTTAAACCAAACGCTCGACCAAACAGTAGGCATCACCGGGACTCGAGCCAGCGATCCTTCGTTTACGAGTTCGGCGTGTTAATAACCAGGTGCTAACCATTCTCACAGGACTTTCGTCTTGGGAGAATCGTCCTGGGCGAATGCTTTCTCACTAAGATCTAGAATGCATTTTTTTTTTATAGGAAAAACAGGTAGTGGAGAACCATTAAGGGTGCCGGCTATGTAGCTCTTTGCAAGATACCTTGGACCCCCTCTGTGGAGAGTTTCGAGAGTTTTCCTCACTCTGAGGGACTGGTTTGTGAAGTTTTCTTCCCTGGTATCTCAAAGTCAATAAATAAAAGAACAATCCTCGATGTCATTATTCCGTATTAAATGCAGTGAAGGAAAAAATAGTACATGTTTAGTTTTCTGGCTAAAAGTTTTTTTTTTGTTCCGTAGAATTTTGCTGGCGTCAGTGCCGTCTGATTTCTGGCCGAATTTGACCTTTAAATTGTTATAGTATACAGAAACTACTTCATTTTATGGTATTTGTAGTTATACTTGAATGTTATTGGTTTAATCATTCTTAAATGTGAACCAAACTCATAAATGTGGCTCCGATTCTGTAGCTTATATCACTAATTAGGCCTAATTTACGGAAGGCGTTGAATGTGCATCAGCTCTTTAGGGAGTGCAAATTCCTTCGACACTGTGGTGTAAATCAAAATAGTGATCTGTAGGCTGGATCATCCGATCATCCGGATCATCCGGGGGTCGGGGTAACAGTGGTTAAGTTGGTGCAATGATAACTGGATTTAGCAGCTATTCGGATTTCGGATTTTCGGCACTGAGCGAATGAATGAATTTATTACATGCAGCCTAGTAATAAGGCATTTGCACAGTACATACAGAAAAAAGGTAAATGGACGCTTAACAAGAGATACAAAGGGTACACGAAATCTACAACGACAGCAAACGATAAATAAACGCAAAACAAGAAAATACACAACGAAACACGAAAAGAACAATAAATTTACCTTTGAGGGGGTGGGGCACTTACTCTCCATGGACGCATAAAGCTTTATTAAGTCATGCTTTCTCCTTCTCTACCTAAACCAACAGCTCTTTGTAGGTGTATAAATAATTAATCGAGAAGGAGCTGAGAGCTCCTTAAAAAAGTAGTAAAGTAGTCTTCTACTTGCCAATGTGACACCCAAATCGATACATCATCGATACATTCTCAGCCATCAACATACCAATCAAACTTGACGAGCTGCATGGAAAGCTGTCGGTTGCAGGGTTTTCCCCAATTTGCTCTACTATTTCTGTTTAATAGAATTTGGAAATAAAAATGTTGATTCAATCACGTTGCGGTCATGTGAAGTCTGGTTTGGGAATGAAAAGTTTGTTCGGCCAATTTTCTAGTAACAATTAATACATCCAAGCAATACATCCCCGTATGGAACGAGGAATATAATAGAATATATTTACACAGAAGCCCGAAGGCCATGGCAAAAAAAATAATTTTGGAACTGATATAAATAAACATAATAACAACATAAGTAAAAATGAGAAAACTATTGAGTAAATAAATCCCTAAATGCAAGAAGCAGCGCATTAAGCGGCTCCTTTCATGCTCTGCTGCTTTGTATGCCTGCTCACCTCTGTATGAATTCAGCCCTTTTGAAATATTACTTCCAATTCTGAAATTAAGGGAAGTTGCATGCAACCGCAGTTTGAGGACAAAATGGCGTATAAATTATCTTCCCTCCTTTGTTATTTAAATCGCAAGTCTTGTTATTTCGGAAAGGCGCACGGTGAGGTAATTGGAAGTGTTGGGTGAGGACCCAATGGTGCGGGGTGAGTATGGATCGTTGAACGCACAGAAATAACGTATTCTGCAGGCAAGTTTGTAGAAGTCGAGATTTGTGGGCGAAACGAGGCCGTGTCCTGAGTCAAGATAGGTGCACACAGAACGCGAATTTTTTCAGCCAACGAATTTTGTTCTTTCGCGCCGCTCAGCGACTTCGTTTCGTAGACCCCAATGGCAGCAAATACGCGAACGAATTCGCCAGGACTAAATGCTTATACGTGGATACGATACGTAGGACGAGAACGAAAATAGGGGGAAAAGTCAACTTTATGCTGATATACTCTGCTTTGGCTAGGGTGATTTTTGATTACTTGAATTTCCTCATCGCGATCTGAGGCGACGCGAAAATAATTCGACGTGGAGTTGAAACGGCGCGGCGCGAATTTTGTGCCTGGCGAAGCGAATTTTTTCCGCTAGCGATGTTAAATTCGCCTAGGCAAACGCGAATTCGCGTTCTGTGGGCACCTATCTTTAAGGTGGAAAGAAAAAAGTACATTAGGTGAACTTTTCTGAGCGGAGAAAGGAATCAGGACTTCTGTCGACTTCAGACATGCTAACATGGAGATCTGTTCGCTAGAACAAAAATAAATTTAAAAGTATCATTTCGTCACTGCCTGTCTTTTTCTACTTCTTGGCTCAAGCAGACTGGGAATCCTATAGCTGGAGAGGACCCTTACCAAGAAGGGCCGGAGTAACACTGAAGTATATCCGAGCTGACTTTTCCGGTTTCGAGTCATTTATTAAAGGGTTTCTGCTAGTCGGGCTATGTGTCTCCACTGTAGGTCCGTTTCACGAGTAAGTGTATGGAAATAAAATGAATGAACCTTGAACCGTGAGCTTGCGCCTGCCCTTCGTAAGCCTCAATACGACCCAAATGTATGCATGATAGATGAGCTGCAAATCCGAAACAATCATAATCAATAGGTTTGGCGGAAGTGGCATTTCATTCGCCCACTCTATCAGCTAGTCCTCGTCAGTTTCGACAAGCGATTCAGCTTCGAATTTGCTAAATTTCCGCGCAAAGCGGAGATTGCGGCGGTTGATCGATTGGATCATTTCCGCGTGACGGTGGAGATTCAGTAGGTGCGTCACAATCCACTCTTCTTGCATCATTAGAGATGAATGAACTGATCGTTCTTGTATATGCTTATTTATTCATATCGCGCATGATTTATTCCTGATTTGCACTTGGGACCTTGTCAGATCAGGCACGTACTTCTGTTCGAAATTTAACTAGACCTACGTTGCCTGGACAACGTGAAGTGTTGCAGCAACCTTTGTTCGGCCTCGCCGACAAAAGTTTTGCGAGAGCAACACTTTGGTTTTGTTTCTTCGCTATCGGTCCACTCGAAAGCAGGAACATGGTTTGATAAACGAAAGCTTGGCAAAGACTTAATTCTAAATTACAGAGACTAATTTTCTTACCCTCAGATTTAAAGAGATCAAATAAAATGTGCACCAATTTGCACTAGTTTCTAGCCCCTTATGAACCACTTCTAGTAACCAATTCCTACTTACAAGTCCATCTCCCCGTGATAGACATAGTACCAAATTTTTCTCAATTCAAATACGCCAGAAACAAATAAAAGGATTAATAGGTACACCAACTAGTAAAAGTTACAAGCCTCTTATCGCCGAAGAATGATTATGGTCTAACAGTCGATTTTTGCTTACAAGTAAAAACAACAACAGAATATCGAAGTACGGACTAAATTAACTTAGCAGCCAGTTGAACTTTATCCTTTTCAATCGTAGACATAGTGACTTTTGGATACTTGAAACATTATCTCATATAAACTAGTTGGTAATATAAAGCTATCCGTAACTTTTCCGAAACTTTACAGGATCAAAATACCATAGATGCCACTCTGCTAATTATTTCGAAACTATATCGTTGTATTACATTATCATTTATATCCGTTTCGTTAACACTTAATTCTATGTTACAGTGGTAGACCATAACCATAGACCATTGTAGCATCTCATGAAAATGACAATGCTATAGCAGCTGATTATTGAACGATGACATGAACCAAACTTTTCTTATTATCGAAAACACCGGAAACAAAATAGGTGAACAAACTAGGAAAAGTCGAAAACCCCTCACCGCTGAAGATAATTATGGTTTAACAGCCGATTGTTACTTACCCTGACATGTCTAACAATTGGGTTCCGCTTATTCTTTGTTTGAGTGTGTACCCTACCACTAAAGTTGTCAATCCCTCAAAGGCTTAATTTTAAGTTGCAGTGATAAACCAAGGAAACTAATTTTCTTACCCTCAGATTTATAGAGATCAAGTAAAATGTACAGCAATTTTCACAATTTTCTAGCCCCTCAATGACCCCTTCTAGCAACCGATTCTTACTTATATGTCCAACTCCCCGTGAATTGTTCTCAAAATGTGAATTGTAATCAAATTGTTCTCGCGATCAAATACACCGGAAAGAAATAATAGGATAAATAGGTACACCAACTACCAAAGTTGCTAACCCCTCATCGCCGAAGATGATTATGGCCTAACAGCCGATTGTTACTTGTGTACCAAATTGTTCATACCATCAAGTACACCGGAAACAAACAATAGGTACACCAACTAGCAAAAGCTGCAAACCCCTCATCACTGAAGATGATTATGGTCTAACAGCCGACTGTTGCTTACATGTCCCCTACATGTCTCACGATTGGGATCGGCCTATTTTTGGTTTCAGTGTGTACCTTACTACTGAAGTTGTCAACCCCTCTTAAACTTTCAAACTGTTGTATCTCATGAAGGAATTTTTGTAACAAAAAACGGATGACATATACTTTGATCAGCTCACCAATATCTATCGATTGCCGATAAAAAAAAATTCTATCTGTATTAGTTACCACTTAGAAAGGAGCAAAGGGTAAGTTCTAATTTCTTTAGCAATAAGAGAACTTTAAAGTTTAAGAGGCCCATCTGATATCACTTCTCTTCCTCACTCCCAAGTGTAAGAAATGGAATGATAAACTCAGCTGAAATCACGAACAGAAACGGGTAGATGGCAGCACTTTTGGACCCGTGGGAAAATGACACTTTGTTGATTCCGTAAATTTATCTATTTATCACTTAAAGAAGATATATTGGCTGTGGGGCCAGGGAACTGCCGCACATATTTCGCACTTATAGATTTTAGTCCAATTCAATTCAATTCATTTTAATTTCAACATTCTTTAAACAAAACAACAAACCAAGAAGGGCACAACCGTGTCCTGTGCGGGAGTGCACAACTTTTAATCACCTATTTCAAACGATGACACACATTTCTCGTCTTAACCTTATCATTTCTTTTTCTTTACCCCCCCCCCCCCCTACCCAACCCATCCCTCATTCACTAATAATAATAATGAAATATTCACCTTACATAAAATTCCAAATAAATATTCCACATTTATCTAACTATCCAAAAAATAATTTTTCAGTCTATTTTTAAACAAAAACTGGTTCTCCGACTCCCTGATTCTCTCCGGAAGATGATTCCATACCTTCACACCCGAATTCCTCACGCAAAACCCTCCTCTTGACGACTCTCCAATATCATTCACCAACAAACTCACATTTCTTCATCTTCAGTTTAAAACTGGTGCCTGTCTGCTTGCCTGCTAGAACGGAGCTTTCCACTAGAAAGCAGAAACGTAATCTAATGAAACTAAAGCTTGGCTGCACAACTTCAGATAGTCCTCTCTGACATGGGCTATATAACGGGTCGCCGTCACTACCCCCACCCGTCGATTCACCCACCCGTCAATACACCCAATCTAAAAATCCGTCGATTCACCCAACCGTCGATTCACCCAAACGTCGATTCGCCCAACGTCGATTCGCCCAACCGCTGATTCGCCCAACCGCTGATTCGCCCACCCGCTGATTCACCCACCCGTCGATTCGCCCACCCGTCGATTCGCCCAATGTCGATTCACCCAACGTCCTGTTGCTTGAGCGTCGATTCGCCCAATTCTATGATCCGTCGATTCGCACACCCGTCATAAGACCCAAAATATCCGTCACAACCCCCACTTTTTCCGACGGTTCGACTACCCGTCACAAGACCCAAGAAATCCGTCGATTCGCCCAAAAAATCCGTCACAACCCCCACTTTTCCCGAAAGTTCGTCTACCCGTCACAAGACCCAAAATATCCGTCGATTCGCCCAATTGTCAAAACCGACCTTTGATCCAGCGCGGCTCTTTTCATTGAACGCGATGGAACAAAGCGACTGAGTCACAGGGGAGTAATTAAGAAGGATACAATACCGTCCGATGTAAATAAGGGTGAAAACTAGTCAATACAGCTTGAGCCAGAATGATGAGAAGCATGATATAAGACCTCGGTGCTGATAATGAAAGAGGAAATGGAGGATGAAAGCAAGAGTAAAATGTCAATGAGCTACCATGTTTTTAAGTACAACATGTACCGAAAGCGGTAGGCTACATGTTGTGATTATTTGGTCGGTTAAAGGAAATTATAACGCCACACGATCATTCGATTCTCAATAGATTAAAATTTGACTGGTACTCCTTTGGTCGGCAGACTCGACCCAAAGTCGGCTAGAAGTTGGGCGGCAGGAATACCAAAGGTTCCGACGGAAACCCAGAGGAGAATATTTATGAAACTATTACAGCTGGAATACTGAAGCTCCAAGGGATATTCTGATCCATTTTATGCTTCCTTATATATGACCCTTGTCGGATGAATCGGAAATTGTACTAATTAGTCGGTAGCTTTACAAGCTTCTGCAGAACAGCTGGCCGACGACAATTATAAGTCAACTTTTTCACTTAAGTTATTACCGGATTTCTTTTGTTGCTCCGGGCTGAACCTGATTTTAGCTGAATCGGTCCAGCAGGAAAAATGGGCTGACGCTCATAATGACCATGATCACAACGCCCACGACTCAAAATGCCCACGACTCAAAATGCCCACTATTCAAAATGTCCACGATTCAAAATGCCTACGACCCAGCCCACGGTTCAGAATGCCCACGATCGTACAGTTTGAGGTGTTCAGGCCGTAGTAAATTGGACCTAGTGATGAATGTGAAACGAAAGGGGCGGACCGAGTATCAGGATGGCGATAATCGTGCATTGAAACTGTTCAGTTACAATGTAATTTCGAAATCTGAAAATAGAAATGAAACACCAACAGTGAGCTCAAAACTGTTATTTTTAACGATTCTTACCTTCTGGGTGCAAGGCTTAGATCGCCATTTCTTCGTACTTTCGCGCAAATCATTCTAGTTTGATGAATTATAATATAATCCTTTCATAATTTTCCGTAGTAATCCTGTCCCTTTTAATCTCGCTGTCCGTTGTCCCAGATCATTTTGACCTCCCCTACCGACAGTTAGTCGTCGGCACTTTGAACCAGGACGATTTTAGCCTTCCCTGAGAGCATTTTCAACTGTCGGAATGACACTTTTGACAATTTTGATTTCACCCTGAATTACGGCATTTTGAGTCGTGGGCATTGTGAGGTGGGCAAAAAGATCGTGCTGATTTTGGGAACCACCCGAAAAACGTCTATAATATCCCCATTTTTGTTTGTTTAGGGTTTTCATGCCCCTATCTTGGCACTCTGATCGGTTCTGGTCAAACTTTTACAAGACATTACTTACCGTTTTTCAACGGCACGAAAATATGTGTGTTAATTCTCCAGCCTGAAACTTGGCCTTAGAACAAAGCTTTTATCAAGTAAGGGAAAACTGGAATATCCAGTATCCAGTTTCACAGAAGTGCGAAAAGTATCACTAGTAGATCGCCAGATTGCGTGTGGAATTGATGAAAAACTCATTTGTGGGAGGTTTTAAAGTGGGGAAGACATTTCCGGAAAATGCTTGGCTCTAATGAGACTTGTCGTAAGAGCTGATGAGCTAATTGGCCCGTTTCTAGGTTCGAACCGTAACTGCCTGTGGTTAGGATGTTGAAAGAGCATGTTGTGGCCATACCCCCTCCTCCCCCCTCCAGCTTCCCCTCATGTAAGGCGGGTGGTCTTACTAGCATCAAAAATTACATATCTGTGACGTAATTTAGTTCAATAACAAATAACACTTCGCTACACTTGTGATATTTTCTGTTATGATTTCGCAATTGTTGGGTACATACCGAATATTATAACTCTTGGGAATCACGAGAATGTATTGTTTGGTAATTTTTTTTGCACTTGGCTGTGATTATGTGCACTTTAAGGGCGCTAGAAATTCTTCTGTAATCAAAACCCTTGACAAAAATATTATCATGGGCCCTTTAGGATCATGAATATATATGGTTGGTCAAAAGTATTTTTTTTTACTTTTCGGTTAAGATGCGCACTTTAAGGGTGCAGAAATTCATTTCTAAGCAGAACCATTTTGGCAAAAATGATCATGTGCTCATGGGGATCATGAAAATGTAGGTTTTGCTGAAAAGTATTTTGTGTACTTTGCGGTTAAGATGAGTACTTTAAGGGATGGTCGGACCTGGGAAGTGACAATTTCTAAGCCAATCTTGTCAAGTCTCTAATGTTCTAGCCATGTTTTGTCGTCCTAGCACATCTGGAAGTAGCCTACATTAAATTGCGGCCACCGGAATTCTGGATCCCCCTTCAACTCCCCCAGAGTGACCGAATCCGGTCCGGTTCTGTCACTGATGTATCTAGGCCTTACGCTTGTTCTTCCCACCAAGTGTTATCCCAATCGCTATATTCGAAGCGTGTCACAAAATTTCCGCCCCCCCCCCCCCGGCTCCCCCACATTGATCGGATCCTGTCCGAACTTGAAATGGGACATCTGAGACATGAGTTCTTTCCGAATATCAAGCTTCACTGAGATCCGATCACCCGTTCAAAAGTTAGGCATACCTGAAGATTCTGGATTCCCCCTCCCTCCACTCACCACACGGTGGTCAAATCGGAAAAACGGCTGTTCTTAGAGGACCTGCCTTACCTACAATACTTACGCAACCTACTTCCATAATCACTCCATATATTTCTAAGCCCGGAGACCCCAACTTTCTAGCCCCTCTAATAAAACCATGCTGATTTTCTCACTTGCTGTGTCTTGCTGCCTTCGATGTGGATCACGCTGTCGACGGTTGTCTGCGACAAGATTTTCCATCAGGAAAACCGGTTATGTAAATTTTTTCCCTGTCTTCGCTACAAGTCAACGGGTCTCGGAAAAGGTTTAAAACAGCAAAAGCCGTGGGTTATTTGTTGGAAGCACAGCCTAGTTTTAAAGTATTAAAATATTTTAAAATACTTTAAGTTGAAGAGTAAATAGTGCGAGGGGTCCTTAAAGTTAAAATTGTGGAGTCGCTAACTGCTTGCCAAGTTTCATCGTCCCAGCACATGTGTAAGCATCTTCAGTCGGGATCACGGTAATTCTGGAACCCTCCCTCCAACTCCCCCCACAGTGCTCGGATCCAGTCCGGTCTTTAACTATGTATCTTCGGCTTGTGCTTGTTCTTCCCACCAAGTTTCATCCCGATCCGTCCACTCTGAAGATGTCACGCGATTTCCGGTCCCCCCTACAACTCCCCCCAAAGTCATCCGATCTATCACAGACTTGAACTGAGATGTCTGAGACACGAGGTCTCTCCAAGTATAAAAGCTTCATTAAGATCCGATTCCCCGTTCAAAATTTGTCAATACGTCAATATTCCGGATTTCCCCTCCCTCCACTCCCCCCACAGAGGTCGGATCTTCCGACCACCGGGTCGCATTTCCAGGTTAGTTTGGTCGGGTCTTTAATATGCCTGCCAAGTTGCATCGTCCTAGCACATGTGTAAGCACCTGAAGTCGGGATCACCGGAATTCCGGAACCCGCCCTCCAACTCCCCCCACAGTGCTCGGATCCGGTTCGATCTTGTCAACTATGTATCTAGGGCTTGTGCTTGTACTTCCCACCAAGTTCATCCCGATCCGTCCACTATGAACATGTCACACGATTTCCGGTTCCACCCTCCAACTCCCCCCCCCCCCCCCCCCTCCCAAAGTCACCGGATCCATTCCGGACTTGAAGGGAGACATCTGAGACAAGAGGT
Source organism: Branchinecta sandiegonensis (assembly GCA_030848855.1). Taxonomy (NCBI): domain Eukaryota; kingdom Metazoa; phylum Arthropoda; class Branchiopoda; order Anostraca; family Branchinectidae; genus Branchinecta; species Branchinecta sandiegonensis. Next base: position 8,724,734 of record JAUPMV010000003.1, on the reverse strand, counting down.
CTTTCCAAATATCAAGTTTCATTAAGATCCAACCACCTGTTCGAAAGTTATGCATGCTGCTAAATTCCGGATTCTGCGGTCTCCCCCCCCCCCCCCCCCATGGTCGGATCGGGCAGATGACTATTCTCAAGTTGGTTTGGTCGGGTCCCTGATATACCTGCCAAGTTTCATCGTCCTAGCACGTCTGGAAGTACCCTAACTTGAGGACAGTGGCATTACAGACAAGACCGAAAAGTGATCGGTATATGGCACTTGAGCGGAGCTGCAAGTGCCATAAAAACGGTAGGCTAGCTCTTTTTTCTGATGTTTTACTCTTGCATTCATCCTCTTTATGATGCTTCTGATCAATCTGCCCCAAGCTATATTTACTAGTTTTCACCCTTATTTACATGGGACGGTATCGCAACCTTCTTAATTACTCCCCTGCGACTCAGTCGCTTTCTGATACCGCGTTCAATCATAAAGGCCGCGCTAGGTCAGAGGTTGATTTTGAAAATTGTGCGAATCGACGGATATTTTGGGTCTTGTGACGGGTAGGCGAACTTTCGGAAAAAGTGGGGTTTGTGACGGATTTTTTGGGCGAATCGACGGATTTTTTGGGTCTTGTGACGGGTAGGTTAACTGTCGGAAAAAGTGGGGGTTGTGACGGATTTTTTGGGTCTTATGACGGGTGGGCGAATCGACGGGTGGGCGAATCGACGGATTTTAGAAGTGGGTGAATCGACGCTTCACGGAACCGAGGTTGGGCGAATCGACGGTATGCGAATCGACGGGTGGGTGAATCGACGGGTGGGTGAATCGACGGGTGGGTGTATCGACGGGTGGGTGAATCGACGGGTGGGTGAATCAGCGGGTGGGCGAATCAGCGGGTGGGCGAATCGACGGATGTTTTGGGTCTTGTGACGGTTAGGCGAACTGTCGGAAAAAGTGGGGGATGTGACGTATTTTTTGGGTCTAATGACGGTTGGGCGAATCGACGGGTGGGCGAATAGACGGGTCCCCTACCAGTTGTCAGATCAAACCTCGTTCAACTGTTACTGTTTGAATTTAACAATGTCTAATTTGGTTTTTATTGAAAAAATTACATGTTGTATACGTCACCTTTAACTTTCAGTTTACACAATTTTTGGTTTATAAGGAAAATTATTCTTGTGAGTTTGGCCGAGCCTCATGGGCGAAAGGAACTGAAAATGTATCGTGACATATGTGTGTATTTTAATGTTGTATATAATGTAACTTGCATCTGAGTGAACCGTGTTCACCTCTCTGCATAGTGCTGTATTTTTGTTAGTTGTGTTGAAAAATTAAAAGAACTTGAACTTGAACTTGTAGGCTAGAGGCTACATGGTGGCTGGACGGAAGTGCCAAAGCGAGCGTTCTCTCAGGGGAAATAAACGAATTGGTCCAGTTGCAGGACACCTCGCACTACATCGTGTTACTTCTAAGATGTTTTGGGATAGTTGACTACTTTAAAACTTAGCTATGCTTACAGCATATTACACAGTGTTTCGGCTGTTTTAGCCTCTTTTTACGTACCTTGTCTTGGACGACAAACTTGGCAAAATTTGCATAACCGGTCTTCTGACGAATACGCATCTCGGAAACAATGATCGGGAGTCAGATGCGTCATGTGAAGACAACGAACATAGCAAGCGTGGTAATTAGTGTAATGCTAATAGAGGAGATAGGATAATCCATGACGTTGCATCCCGGTAACAAAAACGGATAGAATTACTACTGAAGTAGAATGAGTTAAGATTATAAGTAGCCAACGACGCCTCCTTTAATGCAGCGTTTTCAGCGCAGATGATGTTTTCTAGTTCTCGTCAGGTTTTGGTAGTTTGATGTCGGTTTCCGCATGTAGGATGACGAAATGAATTGTTATTACAAAGTGGACGAAACATGAAATAATGCTGTAGGCTATACAGAGAAAAGGATTTAGTCACCCTTAGTGTCAAAAATCTCTTCCTGGACCGAATATTTTTTAATTATCGCCACAGCTTTGATGACCGTGAGACCTCTATATGATTTAATGGAATACGCGTTTTGTGTATGAACTACTGGCTTTCATGTGCAGATTTCTTAAATGGCAAGTATGCGTCAGCTGTAAAACAAAAAATGATGTCGTGTTTGCTTTAAGATCTTTCGGGAGGTCATGCGTTGTGATTGCCGAGATTGAAAGATCGTGCAGTTTTTGGAATATTCCTATTATATCCATACTATATACCATCTCCAAGTTGTGGGTGGGGTGAGCAGGCCATTGAATCTTCTGTTAGCTTGCATCGTAGGTATCCTAACTTATCCTATACTGTATTTTGTGTTTATCCTGTCCAGAGCAAAATAACACCAAGGAGTAGCGCCAAGACGTATGCCTTCCATGCTTTGCAACCGGGCTATATTCGTAGCGCCGCCCACTACGCTTGCGAGATTTTAAGCGAGACAAACTTGCGGGTGTAGAAATTTCTAGTAAAGCAATGGTGCGGTCTGCACACACCAAGGAAACTATGGCGGCTGTATCATTTTTTTTTGCTATGCTCAGAATATGAAATTATCGGAGCTAGCGCTGGTGAACAGCTGACCGAGTTTCACTAGGGACGTTCTCTATCGCTAGCGGTGCTAGTATCGCTGCTATTAGAGTGTGCGTCAATTTTGCCAGGTCTTGGCCAGAGCATAACAACACTAGGGAGTAGTGCCAAGACTTGAAAAAATAACATACGCTCGAATAGCACCACTAGTGATAGTGAACGTCTCTACTGAAATCAATGGATCGCGCTGGCTCCAATAACTCAAAAATTCTGCGTGCAGACCGCATCTTAGCTTTACTGGAAATTTCTAAACCCGCAAGTTTCTCTCGCTTCAAATAAATGAATGAATGAAAGAATTCATGTCCCATAAAAATTGGCGCGGGAGGACCTAGACGGAGTAAACCAAAGACAAACAACAACAACACGCAATATGCCGCAAGCGTAGTGGGTGGCGCTAAGAGTATGACCCATTTGCCAAGCAAGGAAAGCATAGGTTTTGACGCTACTCCCTAGTGTTATTGTTGCTCTGGTCTTTGCGCTACTCCCTAGTGTTATTTGATGTGATACGGTCGGTAATTGAAACTAATTTTTCAGCGCCACCTAGCGTGAAACCAACAAAATCGATGATTGTCATCTCCAAAGGTCAGCCAGTGACCTTACAGTGTGAAGCCACTGGAACTCCCCAACCGGTAATCACTTGGAAACGCTACGATGACGTAAGTAGTGTTTGTTCCTCCTAAGGCCGTGTGACACATGTGACTGGATGGCTGAGTGAACCACTCAGTTTACTGCAGAAAAGCCCGAGGTCCGTGGCAACAAAAACAAATTAAATAGGGCCTAAAGTACGTTGTTTCTGGTTTCACCAACTTCCCTCTTTTCTTTCGAAGATTGTGCCCTAAGTGCAGCAAACATATCGCTTCCTTCAGGCTTTTGCCCTAACCCCTTAGCGCACCACCTGGATGATGTTTGTTGACAGGATTCTTATTTTCCTTCCATGAGCATAATGAACAATCACTGATTAATCAGCAGTGTAATATCAGTGATTTTGAGATAATAGCAGATGATAAGGTCAAGCCTTGCGAATATCTCAAGTGTCAAGTTTCGGCAAGATTTGCTTCTTCCGAAAATATGCCAATTAAAAACCTGAGAGACATGGGGGAAAAGTATTTATTATAAAGTGGGAGTTTTAAAAAAAGGTATTATAAAGTCTAATTCCTTGAACAGTATCAGTATCAACCTGCCCGCACCTAGGTCACCGCAGGTAAATTTTCTCAGGGTTTCTTAGTGTCAGCGGTTGGGTCTCTCTATTATTTTTTTTCTGTGTCGCAACAAAAACACGAAGATTCGACTGGAGTATTTCTGAATCTGATTAATTTCCCATGCTCCGTGCCAAGCCTGTTGCGGTTGGGAACTTGGTTTTCGAGTTCTCACGGTTAGAGTTTTTTTTTGCTTTTACCTTTCTTTTCACATACGTTCACATGTGGAAAGGTGCTATGACGACTTTGATAACATTTTTGCAGGGTTTGGCAAGCTTCAGTAGAGATTTCTATGGATCAGGTGGATGAGAGAATGATGTGAGAATTCTGGAAACTGAAGAAAAAGAGTGGCAAAACTCATTGAAAGAGTCGGGAGAAATTTAGCGATCTTTCCGACTCAATTTGAATTGAGTTTCCTTTCAACTTAAATCAATTCTTGCCTAAAAGATTTAAAAAAAATAAAAAATACAGTAACTATGGCAGGGTAGATAGTTGCCATTTTTGGTTACATACTGCAGGGAATCCCCGTTTCAAAGATCTGTAGAAACCCTCAATCGAGATTATGCTCCATGACGTTTAGCAGGTGTGCATTTAAAGAACCCTTTTTCTTCTTTTTCACCAAACATAGGTATTTTCATACAGATATCAATCCACAAACATCTTAAAGTATGTAATCCTAATGTTCGTCAATAGTAGAGATTTCTATTTCAGTATGATCATGAAAGACTGTGATTGAAAGAAGAAAATCGGCTTTTAAATTTGTTTTCTTTCTTATTTAATGGTTTAATGGAAAAGTTGCCACAATAGCAAAAGCTAATAATAGGCAACAAAGAGAAAATAAATAAATACACATTAGTAGCTAACACCATCTAAATAATTTAGCATCAACAACGAAACTTAAGACAAAATACAGAACAAACTTATTACAAAATGCAGAACTATTGACAGATGCTTCATATTGTATTGTTTGATCATTACTGTGTTGGACTCATAACGGTTAACCTGACATACAAATTAAAAAAATTAAGCAGGCAGTATCAAGTAGGAATTCCGAAGAGGGTTTAAACTTTTGTTTTAAATCCAGAAGAAAGCAATCAGTTTTTACATAGTTTTTGCACACCACAACCCAGAGCTGGTGGACTCGGACTCTGGACTCGTCTCGAGACGCCTTTTTCAAGGACTCGGACTCGGATTTCACGGAGCTGTCCATCCGCCAGAGCTGTGGACTCGGACTCTGGACTCGTCTCGAGACGCCTTTTTCAAGGACTCGGACTCGGATTTGCTAGACTCGCAGCAGCTCTGCCACCACCGACTTCCGTACGGTTTTAATCCAGTCTTAGTCACCTCGAAGCCGCGGTATCTGCCAACACTGACCCTTGTTTTGGAAGCTATTTAACTCATTTTCAGCTTGTTAGCCTAGTTCAGGAGAGACGTAGTGGAGCTGAAATCTCAGATTTGTCTGACCTGATTATATGCCATAGTGATCTTGTTCCGTGCAAAAGAGGGAGCAGAGCACTAAAAGAAGAACGGACAGTGATTGATGGTAATGGGGAAATTGGACCGAGGGGTGGGAGTCATGCTTGCCATTTCCGGATGCTGCAGTAGCCTTCCATTGATCTGTAATCTTCCGATTACTTTCCCGATATCCCGTGTCTCTGCACACATGACATTGTCTCGGGTGAATAATGGTTGGCTTTCGCTCGGTTTTATTGCCTTTCGTAGTAAATGCAGGTTCTCTCTGCATGTAGGCTGCTGACGGATTCTCACTTGGGCGCGTACTTAAAGTTTTTCAGCTTATTTCATTTTTCATTTCATTGATTCAGTACTAAAATCAGGTAATGAAGATATACATTAAAATAATAAAGTTTGAATAATAATAATAAATAATAATTATTGAACCCATAATTAAAATAAAACACATACAAGGAAAACGCTGCGACCGCAGAAGTACAGCCTTGTGTACAGCCTTTGATTTGAAAAGTCAAATTTTGTGGATTCGCTTCGAATTATGAAAATTCTATTTTCAACTTGTACAAGCTTGTACAGTCTTTGATTCCAAAATTTGGAATCGCGCATTGATCAGCGCATAACCAACGAACCAAACAAAAAAAGATCAACGGAAAATACGTAACAAGCCAACCAAAACACAAAGAAACACGAAAATGGAAAAGTTACTTCAACCCGAGATATTTTAACTAGAACTCTTAAAGAACCCGCCGGACCTGTACTTCGAATGATTCCTACCTCTGGGATTGCATTCATTAACTCTTAACCCTCAGAACCAAATTTCTTATGTTACATTCTGAAGCCGCTAACGACACCTCAATAATCTTTGTGCTAACCGTGATTCATATTTTCCGTGTGCATTATGCTCCCGACGAGTGTTCGCGTATCGTGCTATTGATGGGTAAAACCGGTTATCTGAATTTTGCCGAAAAGACATAGATCAGGGGTTAAGGCCTATACACAAAAATTATTTAGTGTGTTTCGCGGAGGGGGGGGGGGGGAGGGGGGGGGATGAACCCCCACCCCCCTGGATACGGCCCTGGCTATGATACATACTTTGGGGAATGTTGGACAAAAGCAAAATGAAAACGTGGAAGTTCAATTGATAGGTTAGACCTACGAAGGGTATTTGGAAGAAGGAGCTTTTCAGAACAAACTAGTTGGGCGTTTTGAAAGAGAACACTGCGAAAAAAGCACAACTCTTACTAGAGATGATCTTTTCCCTATAAAATGGATAAAAATAATGTTTCCGAAAATACCATTACTTTCCACCTGAAACTAGCCATTCTCTTGTTAGCGCTTGTCGATTATATCCAGCCTTCCTGCTCTCCGACGCGGCGGCTGGGCGCAAAAGATTTGAAAACTGAACGTGACTTGGTTAAAAAGTGGGAAAACTAAGCAAATAAAAGAAGTAATAAACAGAAGACTATCACATCCTTATGTGTCAAACACCTGTCAGCGGGCAACGAAGACTCCGGCAAACTTTTCGTTGGGAGACGGGAAAACTCGGCAAGGCCGAAAAAGCGCTAAAAATCCATAGTTACGAAACGAAACAATGGAGAAAGGTGGGGATTTTAGAAGCTTATAATTCCATATGGAGCTAAGTATATTATCAAACGCAGAATAAGCAAGAGGGGTCCTTTAAAGCAAGGAGGAGACAGGTAGTCAAATTGTTAGATACCAGTATTATTTATATAAATTCACCCCTGCGGAAGATATCTGGTCAGAACCGCAAAAACAAAACAGTGACATGCCAAAAGAGAGATATAAATCGTGACTGCCGAAATAGCGGTCGTCACTACTCACTACCGCGACAGGTAAAAACCGCGGCTGACAAAGAAAATCATCGCAATCTTTATCGGAATGTTTGTTGGCAAGTTTCAGTGTAGCTGATGGAAGGAAGGATTTAGTATCCGAGTGTTACTTAAAGTCGTTTTGGACCATACTTTGTTAAATATTTTAATTGTTCTTAGCTGTGTAAGCTGACTTAGCTGATTGCCTGTTCAACGTGGGCAGTTGACTATTTTATTTGAAAATTTTATTGTTGTTATGTAACATGTCTTGTTGATTGATATATTTTACTTGTGAACTGAGTGCTTGAATTACCTTTATTTGTAGACTGACACATCCGAAGCTATTTTTATATATTTAAGGATGTTACGGATTAAATCTTTATTTTTTTTTAAGGACTTTTGCTTTCGCGGTTTTGGTCGTAGGCATAAGCATTGAAATTGACATGTAGGCGGAGAATAGAACAGGAGAACAGATTCTTCGTTCTTTTCAACCCCTGTGCTGTTTGTTGCGAAGAGTTTTTTCCACTACTAGAGGATGTTCGTTAAGTACTTTTTTCGGGTCTGTAAGTGAATGTATTTGCAAATGATTGTAAATATGTTAACATAATTTTAATTTAAGAAAACAGTAATAATTTGGTTTTAAATTACTTCCTTTTTTTTACGGAAAGTATTCAAAGTTGTTTTTTGTGGGTGTTTTGAAAACTGAATTGGTATTTTAAAATTGTTTTTTTTTTCGTGCGGGATGATTTGAAGGTGTTCTGTTACCAATGTTTTGTTTTTGTTATAATAGAGAACATTGAAATAATTTTTTTTTGTTTATGGGGAAATTTAAATGAAATTTTGGATTTTAGTTTAAAGTCTTAAAGTTGGGAGGTTGGTGTGTTTGTTTTATTGTAAAGGAACTCAAGTCTTGTTTTGTTCATATGTAGTTGTTTTTGCCACCACAATAGAGGTACCCTATCGTTTTGTTTTTGACAATAATCCTTTTAAATGCTTTTCCGTATTTTTTTATTTTTAGTAGTCTCTTTTTTATGGCACTTGCAGCCTCTGGCTCAAGTGCCATATACCGATCACAATTCCGTCTGTCGGTCTGTCGGTCTGTCGGTCTGTCGGTCGGTCCGAGTTTTTTTGTCCCACATATCCGAGTTAGGGTACTTCCAGATGTGCTAGGACAATGAAACTTGGCAGGCATATCAGGGACCCGACCAAACTAACCTGGAAATAATCAGTTTCCCGATCCGACCATATGGGGGGGAGTGCGGGGCGCTGGAAACTTGCAAATTTAGGGCATTTTGTCACTTTTTTTCTGAGTTAGGGTACTTCTAGATGAGCTAGGACAATGAAACTTGGCAGGAATATCAGGGACCCGACCAAACGAACCTGGAAATAATCAGTTTCCCGATCCGACCATATGCGGGGGAGTGGGGGCGCTCGAAACTTGAAAATTTAGGGCATTTTGTCACACTTTTTCGAGTTAGGGTACTTCCAGATGAGCTAGGACAATGAAACTTGGCAGGAATATCAGGGACCTGACCAAAGTAACCTGGAAATAATAAGTTTCCCGATCCGACCATATGCGTGCGGGGGAGCTGGGGCGCTGGAAACTTGAAAATTTAGGGCATTTTGTCACACTTTTTCGAGTGAAGGTACTTCCAGATGAGCTAGGACAATGAAACTTGGCAGGAATATCATGGACCCGACCAAACTAACCTGGAAATAATCAGTTTCCCGATCCGACCATATGGGGGGGAGTGCGGGGCGCTGGAAACTTGAAAATTTAGGACATTTTGTCACACTTTTTCGAGTTAGGGTACTTCCAGTTGTGCTAGGACCATGAAACTTGGCAGGCATATCAGAAACCCGACCAAACAAAATTAGGAATAATCAGTTTTCTGATCCGACCATTTTGGGGGGGGGGTGGAGGGCAGGGGAATCCGGGAAACTGAGAAGTGTGTAACTTTCGAACGGATGATCGGATTGTAATGAAACTTCATAACTGAAGAGAATATATATCTGTAATGTCCCGTTTAAAGTCTTGACCGGATTCGGTAGCCAGGGGGGAGTTGGGGGGGGGGGGAGACCGGAAATTTCAAGAAACGGTTAGAATGGAGGGATCGGAGTGAAACTTGCTGGGAAGAACAAGCATCTGCTCTAGATAAGTCCTTTAGACCATTGTACTGGATCCGGACACTTAGGGGGGGGGGGGGGCCGGAATTCCGGTGATGGTGGTTTTTTGGATTTTCACGATGAAACTTGGCAGGCATATCAGGGACCCAATCAAACTGACTTCAAAATAAAAATATTGTCGATCAGATAATGGTGGGGGAGTGGAGGGAGGGGAATCCGCAGGGGAATCCGGGAAATTGAGAAGTGTGTAACTTTCGAACGGATGATCGGATTGTAATGAAACTTCATAACTGAACAGAATATATATCTGTAATGTCCCGTTTAAAGTCTTGACCGGATTCGGTAGCCAGGGGGGAGTTGGGGGGGGGGGGGGGAGACCGGAAATTTCAAGAAACGGTTAGAATGGAGGGATCGGAGTGAAACTTGCTGGGAAGAACAAGCATCTGCTCTAGATAAGTCCTTTAGGCCATTGTACTTGATCCGGACACTTATGGGGGGGGGGGGGTCCCGGAATTCCGGTGATGGTGGTTTTGGGGATTTTCACGATGAAACTTGGCAGGCATATCAGGGACCCAATCAAACTGACTTCAAAATAAAAATTTTGTCGATCAGATAATGGTGGGGGGAGTGGAGGGAGGGGAATCCGAAATTTTCAGTCATGTGTAATTTTGGAATGGTTGATCGGATTCGAGTGAAATTTAAGAATTCAACAGAGGACATTTCTCCGATGATTTTTTTCATATCCGGACCGGATCCGGCAACTATTTGGGGGGGGGGGGAATACGTGCCCCGTTTAGAATGGAGGGATCGGGATGGAACTTTGTGGGAAGAACAAACAGATGCTCTAGGTAAGTCATTTGCTGAATCGGATTGGCTACGTGCACCGCGGGGGAGCTGGGTGGGGTGGGGGGGGGGTGGACCGGAAATTTCGAGAAACGGTTAGAATGATGGTATCGGAGTGAAACTTGCTGGGAAGAACAAACATCTGGTCCATATAAATCTTTTACATTATTTGACTGGATCCGGACACTTGAGGGGGGGGGGAGGGGTCTCCCGGAATTCCGTTTTTGGGGGATTTTCACGACGAAACTTGGAAGGCATATCAGGGACCCGGTCAAACTGACTTGGAATAAAAAAAAAATCCTCGATATGATAATCTTGGGGGGGGGGGAGTTGAGGGAGGGGAATCCGGAATATTGAGTCATGCGTAACTTTGGAACGGGTGATCGGATTCGAGTGAAATTTATTAATTAAACAGAGGACATTTTTCTCTTGTGACCTTTTTCATTTCCGGACCGAATCCGGCAATTATCGGGGGGAGGGCGGAAAATACTTGACCCGCTTAGACTGGTGTGATCTGGATCGAACTTTGTGGGAATGACAAACAGATGCTCTGGATTAATCATTTACAGAACAGGATTGGCTCCGGTTATTGTGGGTGGAGTTGGAGGAGGGGGAGGGGGGTCTGGGATTCCGGTGATCGCGCGTTAAGGTACTTCCTGATGTGCTAGGACGATGAAACTTCGCTGGAATATTGGAGACTCAACAACATTTGCTTAGAAATTGCTACTTCCCAAATCCGATTATTCCTTAAAGTACCAATCTTGACCGCAAAGTAAAAAAAATACTTTTAAGCAATATATGCATTTTCGTGATGCCCATCAGCCCATTAGCAGTTTTGCCTCAAGGGTTTTGCTTACAAATGAAGTTCCAGCTCCCTTATAGCGCGCATCTCAACCGCAAAGTCGAAACTTACTCTTGATCAATCAAATCATCTTGACACATGCAAGTGCCATATGAGCTTACAGCTCTTGTTGTAAAAAGTAAAGTTGAAATTATTAAGGAAAAAGTTTATTTTCAGCATAGAATAGTAAAGAGAATTGAATTTAAAGTAAGAATGGAATGAGTAGGTGCCACACTTGTGTCACTGTGCGGAGGAGGAAAAAACAAGAGCTGTAAGCTCATACGGCACTTGCATGGGTCAAAATGATTTGATTGATCAAAAGTAAGTTTCGACTTTGCGGTTGAGATGCGCACTCTAAGGGAGCTGGAACTTCATTTGTAAGCAAAACCCTTGAGGCAAAACTACTAATGGGCTGATGGGCATCACGAAAATGCATATGTTGCTTAAAAGTATTTTTTTTACTTTGCGGTCAAGATTGGTACTTTAAGGAATAATCGGATTTGGGACGTAGCAATTTCTAAGCAGATGTTGTTGAGTCTCCAATATTCCAGCGAAGTTTCATCGTCCTAGCACATATGGAAGTACCTTAACGCGCGATCACCGGAATCCCAGACCCCCCCCCTCCTCCTCCAACTCCACCCACAATAACCGGAGCCAATCCGGTTCTGTAAATGATTAATCCAGAGCATCTGTTTGTCATTCCCACGAAGTTCGATCCAGATCACACCAGTCTAAGCGGGTCAAGTATTTTCCGCCCTCCCCCCAATTATTGCCGGATTCGGTCCGGAAATGAAAAAGGTCACAAGAGAAAAATGTCCTCTGTCTAATTATTAAATTTCACTCGAATCCGATCACCCGTTCCAAAGTTACGCATGACTCAATATTCCGGATTCCCCTCCCTCAACCCCCCCCCCCAAGATTATCATATCGAGGATTTTTTTTTATTCCAAGTCAGTTTGACCGGGTCCCTGATATGCCTTCCAAGTTTCGTCGTGAAAATCCCCCAAAAAACGGAATTCCGGGATACCCCTCCTCCCCCCCCTCAAGTGTCCGGATCCAGTCAAATTATGTAAAAGATTTACATGGACCAGATGTTTGTTCTTCCCAGCAAGTTTCACTCCGATACCATCATTCTAACCGTTTCTCGAGATTTCCGGTCCACCCCCACCCACCCAGCTCCCCCGCGGTGCACGTAGCCAATCCGATTCAGCAAATGACTTACCTAGAGCATCTGTTTGTTCTTCCCACAAAGTTCCATCCCGATCCCTCCATTCTAAACGGGGCACGTATTTTCCGCCCCCCCCCAAAAAAATAGTTGCCGGATCCGGTCCGGATATGAAAAAAATCATCGGAGAAATGTCCTCTGTTGAATTCTTAAATTTCACTCGAATCCGATCACCCATTCCAAAATTACACATGACTGAAAATTTCGGATTCCCCTCCCTCCACTCCCCCCACCATTATCTGATCGACAAAATTTTTATTTTGAAGTCAGTTTGATTGGGTCCCTGATATGCCTGCCAAGTTTCATCGTGAAAATCCCCAAAACCACCATCACCGGAATTCCGGGACCCCCCCCCCCCATAAGTGTCCGGATCAAGTACAATGGTCTAAAGGACTTATCTAGAGCAGATGCTTGTTCTTCCCAGCAAGTTTCACTCCGATCCCTCCATTCTAACCGTTTCTTGAAATTTCCGGTCTCCCCCCCCCCCCCCAACTCCCCCCTGGCTACCGAATCCGGTCAAGACTTTAAACGGGACATTACAGATATATATTCTGTTCAGTTATGAAGTTTCATTACAATCCGATCATCCGTTCGAAAGTTACACACTTCTCAATTTCCCGGATTCCCCTGCGGATTCCCGTCCCTCCACTCCCCCACCATTATCTGATCGACAATATTTTTATTTTGAAGTCAGTTTGATTGGGTCCCTGATAGGCCTGCCAAGTTTCATCGTGAAAATCCAAAAAACCACCATCACCGGAATTCCGGGACCCCCCCCCCCCCCATAAGTTTCCGGATCCAGTACAATGGTCTAAAGGACTTATCTAGAGCAGATGCTTGTTCTTCCCAGCAAGTTTCACTCCGATCCCTCCATTCTAACCGTTTCTTGAAATTTCCGGTCTCCCCCCCCCCCCAACTCCCCCCTGGCTACCGAATCCGGTCAGACCTTTAAACGGGACATTACAGATATATATTCTCTTCAGTTATGAAGTTTCATTACAATCCGATCATCCGTTCGAAAGTTACACACTTCTCAGTTTCCCGGATTCCCTTGCCCTCCACCCCCCCCCCAAAAGTGGTCGGATCAGAAAACTGATTATTCCTAATTTTGTTTGGTCGGGTCTCTGATATGCCTGCCAAGTTTCATGGTCCTAGCACAACTGGAAGTACCCTAACTCGAAAAAGTGTGACAAAATGCCCTAAATTTTCAAGTTTCCAGCGCCCCGCACTCCCCCCCATATGGTCGGACCGGGAAACTGATTATTTCCAGGTTAGTTTGGTCGGGTCCGTGATATTCCTGCCAAGTTTCATTGTCCTAGCTCATCTGGAAGTACCCTCACTCGAAAAAGTGTGACAAAATGCCCTAAATTTTCAAGTTTCCAGCGCCCCAACTCCCCCGCATATGGTCGGATCGGGAAACTTATTATTTCCAGGTTACTTTGGTCAGGTCCCTGATGTTCCTGCCAAGTTTCATTGTCCTAGCTCATCTGGAAGTACCCTAACTCGAAAAAGTGTGACAAAATGCCCTAAATTTTCAAGTTTCGAGCGCCCCCACTCCCCCGCATATGGTCGGATCGGGAAACTGATTATTTCCAGGTTCGTTTGGTCGGGTCCCTGATATTCCTGCCAAGTTTCATTGTCTTAGCTCATCTGGAAGTACCCTAACTCGAAAAAGTGTGACAAAATGCCCTAAATTTTCAAGTTTCGAGCGCCCCCACTCCCCCGCATATGGTCGGATCGGGAAACTGATTATTTCCAGGTTAGTTTGGTCGGGTCCCTGATATGCCTGCCAAGTTTCATTGTCCTAGCACATCTGGAAGTACCCTAACTCGGATATGTGGGACAAAAAACTCGGACCGACCGACAGACCGACAGACGGAATTGTGATCAGTATATGGCACTTGAGCCAGAGGCTGCAAGTGCCATAAAAAGGAGAAAAGCTCTTGTTTCCGAGGTTTCTGTTATTTTTGTTTTCTTGTCTGAAGCCATGGCAACCTTCTCAGAACTGTTGATCTGGAAGAATTCGTTGCGGAGACAATCACATTTTCTCAGACATACCAAGCTATTGAGAGCACTTGTGACTCGCTGTTCCGCTTTATCCAGTAATTATTCGGTGTTTTTCGGCTTCAGAGGAGTTAGAGATCTTTTTCTAACTGTTTTTAACTTTTTTTTTAACTAGACTAGGAGACCCGTCTATACTCCAATCGCTGGTTCTTAAAATTACTTCCTCGTCTTTATGGTTTCTCGACCATACTTAAAAAAAAAATAGGATGTAACTAGTGATTCAGAAGTATAACAAAGTAAGCGTAACACGGGCACGAGATTCTTCAGTTGCCAAGTTTATGACTGAAGGTTTGGAGTATTAGTTGTGTCGTCAGAAAGTATCGTGTCTAGAGGTTTGACGACTCATGGTTTGTACACGTGATAATTCCTTGAGAGAGGTTTTACTGACGATTTTGTCTGAGTTATTTTTTTCGCGAAACACAGCGCCGCCCTTTTAGTGGGAAGTTGTTTTCCATATTTTGCTTTCCTCCTTTTTCACGGCTTTTGTCATATAAGCATAGGCCGTGTAGCCTAATCATAATATACATAATATTATGCTTAATTGTAGGCTATTGGCTTAGTTGTAGTAGAATACATGTTTGGACGTTTATCTTTTCAAGTCTCTTCGTAGAAACGGAAATTGCCGTCAAAATAGGCCTGGATTTGGGTTAAAAACAGGCGAAACGGTCGAGACTCAAAAGCACCCGCCAATGCCAATGCCAATGCAAACTACTTTCGTAATCGCTCCATCCATTCTTAAACCAGGAGACCGGAATTTCATATTGTACATTCTAACTCCCCCAACGACAAATCGCTAATTTTCGGACGACTTGTTTCGCCATTTCCGAGGCGTTTCATGCTCCCGGCGACTGTTTGCTCTGGCGTCAGAAAAAACGGCAATGTAATTTTGTCCGTGTGCTAAAAGTCAACGGGGCTGGACAAAGACTTTAAACATCGAAATCTCTGGGTAATCTCTTGAAAGCAGAGCCTAGTTTCAACGTATTCAACTGCTGTAAAATACTGAAACCTAACTGTAAGCAGTGCGTGGGATTCACTTGAAGTTCACTTTCCAGCTTGGGCCTGAAAAATACCCTTGCCAAGAGCGACCGAAATATCGCTCTGATAAAGTTCAGCTGACCTATCCTTTTAGCACTGTCAACAGTGTTAGTGATGCTTTAAAGTAGTCACTTATTCTTGTAATAGAAGCAGTTTCTCCTGTTGCTAGTCATTGAAGTATTCATGACAGAAGATTGCAAAGAGCCTTGTGTGTCCAAGGGCCTTGACGTTGTGAATATCTTACATATTGGTTCTCGAGTACGCTCGGACGCACACTGTATTCTTGTTCTTTCGGCCGTCAGAAGTCTATCGTGACCATGTCGTAAAGCAAAAGATTTCAAGTCAGCTAACGCTCACTGGTTTCTTTATGTTATATTCGGTGTTCCGTTATGGCCTCTACAAACCATATCCTTGAGAGCATTTTGACAGGCACAGCGCAACCCTATCGTGCATTCATGCCAGGCACGCGTGTGATAAGTGCATACTTGAGCAATTACGCACAATCACGGATCCCGTCAGTTTGTGGACGTCGGAGCAGAAGCCCGTCTCTTCTTTTGAATATGGCTTGAGACTAGACTAGTTTTGTGTTACAGATGGTTGGTCGGAAATTTTCTGAGAGTGCAGAGATTTCCCCTGATTTTTCTTCAAGCACATCTTTTTTGCATGCAAAGTTTTGGCATGACTCATCGTAACCAAGAAGAGCTTAGAATTGCGCGAAATGTGGTAGAAGTTTACTAAGATTGAGTAGCGAGCGAGCATCTGACACTCTTTACTTCTTACACAAACAAGACCCAAGGTTTCGATGGGATCCCGTAAATGAAATATTTGTTCGCCAGACACCGTAACCAGATTCATCCCTATTCCCTAATAACCGCTAGAAAATGTACCCAAAATGATACCGTGGGATTACGGCTAACCTGCTAAGAAAACCAAGTTCAGATGTGGATTCAACATGCATGCCTACCCATCTCTAATCGAATATAGAAAAATTGTTTACAAGAAAAATCTATTCCCGGTTTAAGCTACCTGTCTGGCAATAAAATAAAAGATACGGATATAGCCTATGTTAATAATATGCGGTCATTAAATAGACTAATATGTATGTATATTTATATATATACATTGGCAGATACATCTCAACCCCTTCGATAGTTATCGTGTTAACAGACGGACAAGACGGTGTCCCATCCCTTACGTTTTGGGATCCCCCAAAAACAACGAAAAAAACTACCGACTCGTTGGGTTATTCACACGGTATTTTCATTGATGTTATTTGGTCCATTAGCTCATGCCATTCTCTTGGGCCACTCTTTTACTGCCCGCTGAGTAGCCACGAGCTGGCGACAATGGGTTTCCTGCTTTTGTTCACAGTTGGATCGCCAACCTCCATTACTAACCCTTTCGGCTGTTCAGTCTGTGGTTAAAATGCGAACTGGCCCTGACACCTGGCAAATCTGTCATTTGATTCCCCACAAAATGGCTCATTTATGGCCCCTGATGTCTAAGCTTACCTCTGCCGGCAGACTTCCTGGAACCCCCCAGCCCTGTGATTATCCGAGGGGAGAAAGGCTTGTCTGTTTGTTTACAGGACCCCATGGACAAGCTTGAGGTCGTCTGTTATGTGTCGATGAAAACGTTCCGGGTTTTGAAAGTGTTTCCTGCGTACATGTTATCAATTAATTTTTGTATTTAACTTCACAGATAAAATGGTATTTTTGTCTCTGAAAGATACACGTCTTTTTGGTCGCGTTCTGGTAGGCTAGTAGGGTGATGTTAAATGAATATGATCGTTAAATACTGTCGTTGTGGAGGGTTTCACTAATCTACTATAGACAAGCAGTGCATTTGCACTTCAGTCTAGTGCCCATCCACTAGACTAAAGTGGCATTAGACCCACAAAACCCTGGTTTTCTTCTTTTAATCGTAAAGGACTCATCGAAAAAAGAATAAGAAAAAAGACGTGTTTGTTTATAACCATTTCCATGTTGTCAAGCTAAAATTTAACGCCCATTTCGAGTCAAGCCTTCAACTGGCAGTGTTGCATTCCATCTATAAAATGGATCAAAAGTTTTTGTGACTATACGACTGCTTGTGGTTTGTTTGAGACGGAGGTTTTTGTGGATTTTCTTTTTTGAAACGGAAGTTTAATCTGAATACGAAACGTTTTCAAATTCTTTTGACGAAGGCGGATAGAAATTTATCCCTGGATTATTCTTAGTCTTTTGTTTAGTTTTTTCTTCTTCTTTGTCGCAGTCATTGACTAGTCTAGTGCTATATTTTAGGAACTAGGTTTTCATTGTGAAATGGTGTATGACCGATTTGTTCAGGAGTAAAGTATCTATCTACCTACCTAGGTAGCCATTAGGTAGCGTCTGACTCTAGATCGTTTTCCAGATTTTTGTATTTCGAATTCACTCGTCATGAAAACATTAATCATGAAACTGCAAACTGCGTCAAAAGTCAGACCTGCTGATACAATGTCGAATGTGAACCTCTTCCGTGTGCGTGCACGGATGATGAAAATCTTTAGTCATCTTACCGGTTATCCGGCACTCGAAATAATGCTGCAGCCATTGTTTCCAGACAAGCTTACTTTTTTGTGGTTGATAAGACTACCATGTGAGTCACGATGTAATCATTAGGTGCTGGTTCTCTACCGTACAATTTCAGCTAGCCGAAAACCTCGTAACAGGTTTTGCTGCATATTCTATGTACCATTTCGAAAAAGATCATCGGCAATTTAGATTTGAAACCAAACACAGACATTCAAAGGTAGTAGATAAGTACAGTTATGCTTCATCAAGTCTGGGGTGGGTGGTCGTTCTGCCTTGGCAAGAACTTGAGAATGCGAAAGATCGTTATATATGCATGGTTGAGACTTCGCAGGTGAAATCGATAGTTAAATACAACCGTAGATGATCGTTGTAGGCGCCCGACCCGCAGATCTTGACAATTAGTGCTTGGAATCGTCAATTCCAGCGTCACATAATACCTTAAATATGACATGTTCTGTATAATGAGACGGGGCAGAGTCCTGTCTAGAGGTGTTGATGCATGATAGCTATTTACAATGTTTCCTGCCGTTGTTGCTGCTGTGTGCAGGAAATAGAGTAAAGATCAAAGCGATTTAAAGACTGCAATGGTCAAGGCCGAGTAAAATCTCCCATTACTTTTGGGTAACCAGTGGGTAGGCATGGGGGATCGAACTTCTAAGAGTCGTGATTTTTGGACAACCACTTTTGCGCCATCTCTGCTCAGGGAGGAAGTTGAAATCTGACAGGCTGAGGAAATGCAAGCGTGTTTTCGAAGATGTTTGGAATCTTTGAAGCAGAACTGAAACCCGAAATTATTACATTATTTTTCTTCTTGGTATTCGGCGCTAACACCAGCCAACCTTTGTTCGATTTTCCTTTTAACTCTTGACGAGTCTTTTCACAATTCAATTCCTCCCCTGCGGTTGCCCGTGATTAGTTCAGTCCGAGCTCTGAACTGTCCTAACCGATCAGAGACAGTGTTTGTCGTGACGCTATTCAAGATTTCGGGTAATTGGTAGTGTGCTTTCACAGCGAAGAAACATTGTCAGACTTGCTCCTCCTCACTTTTGCCTCATTTTTATAACTATTGCTCCTCCTAATTTTTTTCCCCGGGGACTTCGACCTGAGATGCAGTAGCTGTATGCCCCTGTTCGGATGTTAGACCGGTAATCTCTTTAGTAGACCTTTAACTTGTTTAATCATCGCGTGCTTCGACACCCAACCTCACACGTTAGGTGTGAATTCAAATTGAATTTTCGACGTTTAGGTCGACACCTAAAATTGCCACTCCGCCATTTCGAAACTCTAATGGATCTCCCGCAGATTTGAGCAGAACAGCTTTTAAATTTATTTAGGCATTCAGCCTGGTGTGTCGCCTGTATTTGACCGCCAACTAACCACCGCGCATGGGATCCACTTAGCAAATGAATCAACGCCCGTAAATCCAACTTCGTAATTGAATAGTTCAAAACCACAATTGCGCGTCTTACGATGTAAGTGCACTTAAGAAGATCGACTTACCTGAATAGTCTGCATTGTTGTCTACCCTCGTTGGTTCTGTTTGCCAGGACAAAGATGCAGGGTAGTTAACAAAGGGGCCACGGAAGTGAAGAAGATGGAATACGGCGAATAAAGGAAGACCTGTCAGTCGTAAGGTTGATCATTTCTTCCGCGGGAATGATTTCAGTCTTGGTCTGGATAGCTGGTATATCAGACATGGTCGCCTATTTCTTGCGAAAGTATGAAGTTGATTCTCATCTCGACAGCTTCACAGATTGGTCAGAAGTCAGAAGTCTCGTAAGGTTTAATGAAACTTGTGGAGTTACAACACAGTACACAGTGGTTAATATCTATTTGTGTTCTCGGAAATTTTGGTGATAGGTCTTAGCGTATGTTGTAGTACTTTAATGTATGTTGTAGTACTTTAATGTATGTTGTAGTCCTTTAAAGCTCCTCCCTCGGACCCAATGTTTTTGATGAGAAACTTGAATAACCGGTATTTCTGATCAGTGAATTCCGACGAGGGAATACGCGGGAGCCTAATGCCTTGAAAAGAGCCAAACACAGCAAATTGCAAAAATAGGTGTAGTGCCGCTCGGTGCCGCTAAGGTGGCTAAAAGTCACTAATACACATAACATAGTACGATTATAAGGTTTGAAGCCAGACTGACCATTCATTACAAAAGAAATAGAAAACCTGAATGAAATAGAAAAATGGTTTCTATTTCTTTCATAGTACGATGGGTCCTTCAGTTGCTATGTTTCTGTAAAATATAACAACGTTATTTCTAACGAACAAATAACACTTAAGATATCATAATGTATACATTCTGTAAATCATAACATACATATTTGATAGCGGTTACAAGGGCAACGAAACTTATCAATAAAATTTAGAAATACTGCTACTCAGGCCAACCCACAAAAATTGAAACCAGTTGCCATATTCCAGTTAATCGGCTCCAAGAAGTTTGCGGAAGTCCCCTATTGTTTCATTGTCAACGCTTGTGACACATGTAGTAAAACAGACCTACAAGTCTCGTACAAGTTGACGAGTCTTTGGAGTAAAAAATGAGGCTCTGCTCATTACCTTGTGGATCCATATTTTACTATCTCTCTGTCACGAGTGTTGAAAATGAGACAATGTGGGGCTTTCAAAAACTAGTCGGCTAGAGCGCTGAATAAGGCGAATTGTATCCCGAAGAATTTACTGAAGAAATCCAGCGCTTTCCTACCAGTCAACCTCCCTATTTTCTTACGTTTGCGTCCTTTTGTCTGTTGTCGCAAAGTGGTTTATTGCGACTAGGGTAATCCACCTTCTCGGTTTACGGCCCCATGGAACAGGGGGGTGGAAAACGAAACGACATTATGTGGTGTCGTATTACGCAAGATTTGTGTATCTTAGGCGGTAAGAAGCCCCTAGACAATCAAGTACTTGGGCCAGAGGTGTCGAGCCCTTCCAGTTAGGTGTACAGACTGTCGTCAGTATTGGGTGGTCAGTGAAAAGCCCGGATAGCATGGTATTTTTTGTATGTTACAAGATTTCATAATAACCATTCTAAGAACGTGTACCCCTCTCGGAAGGAATCGGACCACGATTTTGTAGGGCGTAAGAGTGGTAGTGCGCTCCGTACTGATATAAAGTCACGCAGCTCCGAACCCTTAGGTCTGGTTCATACGGATGGGATGGTAGTTTCGCAACCGTATCCGAAAATTAGCAGCATGATCAGTGAAATCGAATTTCGGTCTAAACTAAGAGCATGGAGCTTAAAATTTTGCACCGGACAGTCGTATGCTTGCAGAAGTTGAATATTTGTCTAAGGGTTTTCATCAGTTCTCGAAACAGATAGTGGAAATCGTTTGATATGGATGCGTAAGTGTTTTAGAAAATAGTCGATTTTAGAACGACGCTAACGTTTATCCTGCAGATAAAAACACGAATTTCCTATTTTCACCGGTATGGTCTGCCGTCAACGATTCTCTTGGATCCGCTGTGAGGGGTTGTCTTGTTGGATGTACTGTAAGCATCTGGAGTGTGCATCACCTTTCTTGGTGTTTCACTGCTGCTTGCGTTACGTTTATGGTCGATAATAGCCCGTAGGACTTCTTGAGTGGTTTCGTCTGGATATCGGGTCCAGCTTTTGTGTTGGTTCTTCTGAAGATTTGGGGATTTCGAGCAATGTTATGACGCCACTTGACTTCTGGTTTTACTCAAGTCTGGAGTCCGCACTTGACGATGAAGCATTCATCAGTTCAGTTCGATATGTCTTGTAGACTAGTTGTATTCCTGGAAAGGATCAAACTGACTTTTTTGAACGATTTGCAGCGTCT
Organism: Branchinecta sandiegonensis; assembly: GCA_030848855.1. Taxonomy (NCBI): domain Eukaryota; kingdom Metazoa; phylum Arthropoda; class Branchiopoda; order Anostraca; family Branchinectidae; genus Branchinecta; species Branchinecta sandiegonensis. The sequence continues at coordinate 8,703,154 of JAUPMV010000003.1, read as the reverse complement.
GTTCTTCCTGCGAAGCCGTCCTAGACATTACTTGGCAGTGGTGTCGTCTACTCAAAGACCTGTGGATATGAAGTCGAAACGTCTCCACCCAACCTCTTAATCGAGCCTTTGGCTCATTTTCCAGCTCTCACAGACACGTCTCAGACTTCTTGCTGATTCGGTCTTTTTCCAGGAGAAGAAAATGTTCGACGGCAAGAAGTCAATAACTGGAGAAAGCATCACGATATCCAGCGTGGCCAGGGAACACTCTGGCTCCTACGAATGCGTCGCCACCAACTCCGAAGGAACAGACAAGACCAAGGTCACTCTCGACGTGCAATGTAAGTAGCTTGTGTCTCTGAGTCGTTTTAGACCCTCGTTCGAAAGGAGACGGGGTAGATGAACTCCTTTCGGTCGGTAATACGCCAGTGATCCTCGGGAAGAACGAGAAAACGTAGCAATAACGACTCAAACTCAACAACTCAATCCTGTGTTAACCAATCATGGCGTTGTGATACTGCTTCTGGCTCTTCCGCTAGGTACAGGGCGATTTTGCATCGGCAAGAAGTGTTAGTCATCAAGAGTATTCTATTTTGTGGAGGGTGACCTCTGCTTTAAGTCCTATAGAAAGGACAAGGCGAAAGTCACTCTCGAGGTGCAGTGTAAGTAGCCTGTCGTAACTCTGTAACTCCCTTCGGTCGCCCATTTATGTTTTCAGGGGGGGGGGGGGGTAATATGTTTCAGTAAGACGCCGAAGCACCGACCGAAGGAAAAGACAGAACGACCACTCGACATTCGATTTAAGTAGCCCGTCGTGTCTCTGAGCCGTCAAGACTCTTGTTCCTTTTTGCAATTTTCTCATATCTGTTCATGTTTTTCCAGAATGTTCTTCGTCAAAATTTTTTCATCTTTCGCGGATGTTTATCCAAGCTTATTTAATTCAAGCTGATTTTTTCGGAGGGGGGGGGGGTATTTTTCTACCCCTCATTTTGTGTAATTTTCACATTGCCGTTCGAATTTCTTCAGACCGTTTCTCGTCCAAGGCGTCTCGCTCATCCCGATGTTTATCGCCAGCAGCCTATTAAGCGAGTTGAGTCTGTAATATTGTCATGGGATGCTGGCACAGCTTTTCTGAAACCTGAACCTGTCCTGTGTTTTACTGATCGTGTTGCAAGGAATTATTTGCTGCGAGGGAGTAGCCTGTTAAGAGCTATTGTTGCATACCAACCACAAGAAAAAAATAGTTTTGTTGGTATAGTCATGAACAAAAATATAGCCTACGGATACTCGATATTCGAGACGAAGTGGATCGGGATTACGGGAACATGAAAAATTCATCCATACGATATCAGGGATGTCTCGGGTCCCGCATTCCGGTTAAAACCAGAAATCGACCGGAAAAAGTATTATAGCAAATTTCTTAGCCTTTGCCTAGCCTAGGCCTTTGTGTTTGAAATTCAGAGTACGCGACAATACGCGTAAGCGAAAAAGCTACCGAATATTGTTGAAATCTACCGAACATTGTTGAAATCTACCGAAGATAAGCCTATATCTATATATAAATATTCTTTGAGCCCAAGCTGACTTTGAAACATTTATTCAAACAATGTTCACAACGTACAGCTACGATTCTTCATCACCGATATTTCGGCCCTTTTTGGCAAGGGTCCTCGTCAGCGTTGTGAACATTGTTTGAATAAATATCTATATATATATCATAATCCGAAATCTACCGAACATAAGCCTGTGATCTCTGTTCAACTTATCCGACAAATACAGTAACATGTCAGCAGCTACTGTTTGTTTTGGGTGGTGATAAACGGGTTGCCAGCTGGTATTTTGTTTTTCGGAAATCGAAACTGGATTTTTTTCATGGAGGGATTAGCTATCAAAACTTCGATAACACTCGGGTTCTAGGTTTTCTAGTACCCAATTTACCCTGTATCGATTTGTTGATTTATTTGTAAATCGGAAAAGCAACAGGAGAATCCCCCAACTGCCAACATGCCATAGGCTCTAAACGGCCAGTCCAGGAATATTGGAGAGCAGATGGTGAGAGGGGCATTCTGTGCCAGTCTGAAAATAAGGTAGGGGCATCTCCCTGTGTTGATATCCCACGGTTGCTTGAGTTCAGGGGAATTCTCCTGCAAACTAAATCACAAATCTCCGAGAATATTAATAAGATGTAGTTATTCCGACCGAAAACAGTCCGTTTATTTCAGGAATGTCGACACTCACAGTAGGCCATGGTGTATAATGCGACCATACAAAATCTCCCTAAATTGCTTCTTTCAATCTAGGTGCCGAGTTTTCTGTAACATGTTCCCATTCCCCTAAAAATAACAGTTAAAGGGACTAGTTCTCCTATGCCCTGTCTCATTAATCACGTGGGTGGGGGAGCTGAACTGTGTCGTAAAAGGGGCTGATGCTGCGTGCCTTTTTTGTAGTCTTCGAAGGACTGCGGTCATTATGTCCCTAGAGACTGGGGAAAATATCGACCTGGATTGTTACGCTATTTGACTCACTTCGAGAATAAACAAGTTCACGTTTTTTTGGGAGGGGGGTGAGTAATAGTTTATTTTTGGAAGGAGGCTCGGAAAATGGTTCGTGAAGTGTTTGTTTTTATGGCACTTGCAGCCTCTGGCTCAAGTGCCATATACCGATCGCAATTCCGTCTGTCGGTCGGTCCGAGTTTTTTGTCACACTTTTTCGAGTTAGGGTACTTCCAGTTGTGCTAGGAAAATGAAACTTGGCAGGCATATCAGGGACCCGACCAAACTAACCTGGAAATAATCAGTTTCCCGATCCGACCATATGCGGGGGAGTGCGGGGCGCTGGAAACTTGAAAATTTAGGGCATTTTGTCACACTTTTCCGAGTTAGGGTACTTCTAGATGAGCTAGGACAATGAAACTTGGCAGGAATATCAGCGACCCGACCAAACGAACCTGGAAATTATCAGTTTCCCGATCCGACCATATGTCATCTTTTTTGTTGACACCTATAGGCTGCCTACCCTGTCTTGTGGATCATCGCCAATACCAGCCGAGATTTCAGGAATAGAAGGGGACATTAAAAAAATTCGCAAGGATGATTACATGCTGATATTTAAAAATCACTGATATCACTGTGTTTATCGTAATGTTAATTGGAGGAAATTAAGAATCTCGGCATCGCCGAACCACAACTAGGTGGTGAGCAAAGGGGTTAGGCACTTGCAAGTAACAACCTGAAGTGAGTGAATGCATGTGCGTTTTTATGGCACTTGCAGCCTCTGGCTCAAGTGCCATATACCGATCACAATTCCGTCCGTCGGTCTGTCGGTCGGTCCGAGTTTTTTGTCCCACTTATCCGAGCTAGGGTACTTCCAGATGTGCTAGGACAATGAAACTTAGCAGGCATATCAGGGACCCGACCAAACTAACCTGGAAATAATCAGTTTCCCAATCCGACCATATGCGGGGGAGTGCGGGGCGCTGGAAACTTGAAAATTTAGGGCATTTTGTCACACTTTTCCGAGTTAGGGTACTTCTAGATGAGCTAGGACAATGAAACTTGGCAGGAATATCAGGGACCCGACCAAACGAACCTGGAAATAATCAGTTTCCCGATCCGACCATATGCGGGGGAGTCGGGGCACTGGAAACTTAAAAATTTGGGACATTTTGTCACACTTTTTCGAGTTAGGGTACTTCCAGATGAGCTAGGACAATGAAACTTGGCAGGAATATCAGGGACCTGACCAAAGTAACCTGGAAATAATAAGTTTCCCGATCCGACTATATGCGGGGAGTGGGGGCGCTGGAAACTTGAAAATTTAGGGCATTTTGTCACACTTTTTCGAGTTAGGGTACTTCCAGATGAGCTAAGACAATGATACTTGGCAGGAATATCAGGGACCCGACCAAACTAACCTGGAAATAATCAGTTTTCCGATCCGACCATATGCGGGGGAGTGGGGGCGCTGGAAACTTGAAAATTTAGGGCATTTTGTCACACTTTTTCGAGTTAGGGTACTTCCAGTTGTGCTAGGACCATGAAACTTGGCAGGCATATCAGAGACCCGACCAGACAAACTTAGAAATAATCAGTTTTCTGATCCGACCATTTTGGGGGGGAGTGGAGGGCAGGGGAATCCGGGAAATTGAGAAGTGTGTAACTTTCGAACGGGTGATCGGATTGTAATGAAACTTCATAACTGAATAGAATATATATCTGTAATGTCCCGTTTAAAGTCTTGACCGGATTCGGTAGCCAGGGGGGAGTCGGGGGGGGGAGACCAGAAATTTCAAGAAACTGTTAGAATGGAGGGGTCGGAGTGAAATTTGCTGAGAAGAACAAGCGTCTGCTCTAGATAAGTCCTTTAGACCATTGTACTGGATCCGGACACTTATGGGGGGGGGGGGGGGTGTTTCCCGAAATTTCGGTGATGGTGGTTTTGGGGATTTTCACGATGAAACTTGGCAGGCATATCAGGGACCCGATCAAACTAACTTCAAAATAAAAACTTTGTCGATCTGATAATGGTGGGCTGAGTGGAGGGAGGGGAATCCGAAATTTTCAGTCATGCGTAATTTTGGAATGGGTGATCGGATTCGAGTGAAATTTAAGAATTGAACAGAGGACATTTCTCCAATGATCTTTTTCATATCCGGACCGGATCCGGCAACTATTGGGGGGGGGGGAATACGTGACCCGTTTAGAATGGAGGAATCGGGATGGAACTTTGTGGGAAGAACAAATAGATGCTCTAGGTAAGTCATTTACTGAATCGGATTGGCTACGGGCACCGTGGGGGAGCTGGGGGGGGGGGGGGTGGACCTGAAATCTCGAGAAACGGTTAGAATGATGGTATCGGAGTGAAACTTGCTGGGAAAAACAAACATCTGATCCATGTAAATCTTTTACATAATTTGACTGGATCCGGACACTTGAGGGGGGGGGGAGGAGGGGGTTTCCCGGAACTCCGTTTTTTGGGGGATTTTCACGACGAAACTTGGAAGGCATATCAGGGACCCGGTCAAACTGACTTGGAATACAAAAAAATCCTCGATATGATAATCTTGGGGGGGGGGGAGGGAGTTGAGAGAGGGGAATCCGGAATATTGAGTCATGCGTAACTTTGGAACGGGTGATCAGATTCGAGTGAAATTTAATAATTAAACAGAGGACATTTTTCTCTGGTGATCTTTTTCATTTCCGGACTGAATCCGGCAATTATTGGGGTGAGGGCGGAAAATACTTGACCCGCTTAGACTGGTGTGATCTGGATCGAACTTCGTGGGAATGACAAACAGATGCTCTGGATTAATCATTTACATAACCGGATTGGCTCCGGGTATTGTGGGTGGAGTTGGAGGAGGGGGGGGGGGGGGTCTGGGATTTCGGTGATCGCGCGTTAAGGTACTTCCAGATGTGCTAGGACGATGAAACTTCGCTGGAATATTGGAGACTCAACAACATTTGCTTAGAAATTGCTACTTCCCAAATCCGATTATTCCTTTAAGTACCAATCTTGACCGCAAAGTAAAAAAAATACTTTTAAGCAATATATGCATTTTCATGATGCCCATCAGCCCATTAGCATTTTTGCCTCAAGGGTTTTGCTTACAAATGAAGTTCCAGCTCCCTTAGAGTGCGCATCTCAACCGCAAAGTCGAAACTTACTTTTGATCAATCAAATCATCTTAGCCCATGGAAGTGCCATATGAGCTTACAGCTCTTATTTTGTGAGTAAACTGGTTGAACTATTAGTTTGTTTATGTTTAAACGCGTGATCCACTATTTTCCCGCTACCCACAGATGATCGCTTTCATCGGATGAACTTATTCTTTTCGATTTACGGCAACTACGAAGTTAAGGCACTGCCCGAAAATAACACATAAAAACAAAAGGACATATCTTATCATCACTTTCCTACTCCCTTCATAGGAGTTGCCTCCTCTTTTTCCGAGCTGAGCGGCCGTAACACATGGAAATTCAGGCTTTTGTTGAAATTCAAATTGTCAGCGTCTGGACGAATTCTGGGTTGTCTTGCAAGCAGTTCACATTCTGAATGTTATTACTAGAGCCTGAGGTGAACAATACAAAATCCCTTAGATGGGTTAAAATATTTTGATGTATTCAAATATCAGATGAAACAATAAGTTGCCTTTTCAGTTAAACTTTAATGTAACTTTTTCTTTTGATGTTGAAGAGTGAAAAACATAGGCATGCTGTAAATTAGGTTTGGGCAGAGTATTGTTAACAAACACCGACAGTCTGTACTAAGGAACCAAATCGAATATCCGTCAGACATCCATTAGTTGCACGAACAGAGTTCATGGTAGGCTACGACTTCCGCATACTCAGTGGTAAAACATCAAACTGATTTATTATGGCAAGGACTTGATCATTCATTGCATGCAGTAAATCATGGTCACCAGGGCCCAACCAGCGCACGACGTCGTCCACTGCTTCCTGACCGAAGATTAAAAATGAAGTGTCTTTTCTGTGTGTTTATGTGTTTTGTTTATTTTCTTTATTTTCTTCATTTACTCAGCCTTTTCAAAATGGCGGGTCATAAATAAATTACTTACTTACTTACTTAGTTTGGTAATCAGTGGCGTGCAGTGGGTACACTGTCATGAGTTTCATGACAGATAACACATGGATGCGCGGTTTCGACAGACAACACGTCGGGTTTAATCTGTTGTCGCGACAAACGTTATGCATAACAAGCGTTGCCAGGAAGACCAGAAAAACCACCAAAAAAGCATCTGCTGAATTTTCCGACATCATGACGACAAACAAAAAAGTAGCATAGCATAGCATTTCATGCGTAACGTTGTTGCGACAACAGAGTACATCCTAAGTGTTGTCTGTTGAAACCGCACACCCTTGTGTTACCTCTTATGAAACTTCTGACAGCGTAGATCATTGGGGTATCGCACGGGCTTTAATAAAGCGGTAGCACATCCGGTTTTAATTTTTATGGTTTTAGAGACGTGCATTTGAATTGAAACTTATCATAGTCAGTTTTGCTCGCTGCAGACTAAACTTTGCATTATTGGTTTATCGCTTCCTTGTACTGAGTGTATACTCAGACCTGTCCTCGCGGGCAGAGACAGAAACATATTAGGGAACCGGTCAAAATCCAACCTGGCGCACGGTGTAAGCAAAAAGTCGAAAGACCAACCTGTCACCTCGCCACACCATGTGGTAATCAGCTCAGCTCCTCGCTATCAATCAATCAATCAAGTTCATTTTCCAAATAGCTTAAAGCTAGAAGAAGATTAGAATATTTACGAAATACACAACATTAACTAATACACTTACAAGATATGAACAGAAATAAATGATGGGATGAGACTGTAAAAATTGGAAAGAAGAATTAGCAGGATATGGAGAAAACTGATTGCCAGTGTTCCTCTCGGACCGACGCACGGAAGACAGGATGGGAGGGGGGAATAGACGGCATATCTGGGAACAACACATTATCTTTGCTCTAATTTTTTTGAAAGAGCGTTTCTGTGGTCAGTTAACTTAGGAGGTTATATCATGTTATCCTTAGAGGGGATTCCCTCATTTCCAGCTTACGTTTTTCTGTATTTCCCTTATCTCAGCTGAGCGATTTAATCTTGTACATTGAGGGTCCTTAGGACGAGCCTAGGAAGTACTCTTGTTCGGATCTTATCTTGATATACTGGCCCAAAAAAGTGGCTTGGTCGAGTACCACACGTCCGCGAGTAGAGTGTTATAAAGCAGTAGCTGTAAAGTTTTTCCAGGAATTTTTATTGCCGGGCTTTAGTCTGGGGTAGCAACGGTTCTATTGTTTATAATCTCTCCCTGGCCTCTGGGAAGATTTATTTCGGTCTTCACAAGTCAAGACACCACGATTTCCGACTAGAGAAAAGGGTAAAGAAAAAAAGGCTGCTTGAAATTTATCTCCTTATAAAAATGTTCTTTTGCTTTGTGCTGTGGAATCTAATGTGACGGCTCGTTGTTTTGCAAAGACTGGTGCATTTAAGTTATTTCTAAAGAGTTGTTTCGGGGCATATTTCTAGGTCACACATTTCTGAGCATTTGTTACGTGAACACACCCGGGCCAAAGTTGAAACGCTGTTTGCTCAGTTTTTTTTGTGGTAATTTCAAATTTCGGAATATTGAACATAAAATCCAAATACAATCTGGGTAAATAGAACTTTAGGCTCACCTCCTTACCATTCTGTATAAAAAGGGTCCTCAGTTCTATGTCTATCTGCTTGATAAAGTAGCTAATTTTATTATGCCGGCAAGTTTGGATTTTTCGCCAGATTCGAGCCATAAAATCGAAATTTGCCTCGACGGTGTTGTTTGTCAAATCGAACCACAAAGCCAGCCACATAAACCTTGTTGGTCGCGGAACCACACTTTTGGGCCACACAAGCGACCGCGGAAACACTTTTTGAGCCACAACCAAGCAACACACGAGGGGTTAGCCACTCCCCGGCACCTGCTGTACGCCCTTCCGCAACACCGGTCAGCACCGACCGAAAACAACGGTGCCGAATTAGTCAGTTCTCGCTTGTAAGCAGATGGGACCTGGCACTAGCTGTACACTAAAATTGAGAGTGGACCCCCCTCGGCAACAAACCCTTCGTGGAATCGCGGACAAATGTCTCTTACGTGTCGACTCGTTATTGGTGCATTTAAGTTATTCCTCGTCCCTCGCTCGGTTCATCGTTCCTGTGATGTCCCTAATGTCAGTACTGACGGCTCATCAGATAATTTCGGATTTTTCGGAATTCCTTCCGATATCCGACCGTCCAGAACTCGTGCTCGCTTAGCAATTAATTAATAGTCGGCGCCTTAGCCTCTGATTGGTTCAGTGATTTTTCGACCTCAAAGCGGATATGATCCTGTTCCAGCCTGTTACCGAAGATCTTCGATTTGCATTCGGTAAGCCAAGATTTCGAAGGCGCGGTTTCTGGGATAATCAGAGATTGGGTTTCGTTAGTCCATTTAATTAAATAACTTTGTGTGCACTTCTTTAAATGTTAGAATTTTTAATTAAGTGATTAGCGCAAGCTCACTGCTTGTTTAGTAGTAGTGAATAAATACATACTACACTATAGTAATTAATAAATATAACAAATTCTCAGTAACTAACTAGCGCCATGCAACAGCCCACCCTGAGGAACACGCACATGTCCTAACGTTGGTGCACTGTGCCCGAAAATTTGTAATCAATTACCGGTACTACGGCGGCAACCTGTAAAATGCAGAAACAAAGGGTTAAATTCACGGGACTTGCTCCGTGAGCCTACTGCCATGGTCAAACTCAACCCACCTTCAATAGGCTAAGCATGCTCGTTGAGTGTAGGCTTCTGTAATCCGTAGTATCGGCGATGAGCCTGTACGTTTTCCATTTTCCTCCTGTTTTAGCCGTACGGAATCTGAATGGAGGCACTTTCAATTCCGTCATATGTAGGCCCAGTTTTCTGGAACGGGGCCGACTCTAACTCTCTTATTCGATTAGATCCACCGGAAATTGAAGTTGAGAAGACCTCCATGAATTCAAGGGAGGGATACGACGCTGAGCTAACATGTACGGTCCATGCCGAGCCCAAAGCACAGGTAATATGACTTTATTAGCGTAATTAGAAGGCTGGCTTTGGCAGTTATTCCGGAAAATGCTGGCTACCTAGCCAATCCTACTGGTAGCTTCAACATCGGAGTGACTTTTGGTTGTATTAATTGGCAATTTATTTTCGTTTTGGCTTGAAGCGGCCTATTCATTCACATGTGAAGAGTCCCATGCGAGGGATTGTCAGTCGAAGTTGTTGCGTACACGTGGTGCTGTTCTTTTTCATTCCCTTTTCCTCCACTAAGTGACACAGGGTGGCACTACTCTTTCCATTTGGCACCACTCTTTCCATTTTTACTTTAAATTCTAGTCTCTTTACTGTTCTGTTCTTAATTCAACATTTCCTTAATATTTTCATCTTTACTTTTTTTTACAGAAAATGAAACTATTAAAAATCAAATCAAAGAAAAGCATTCAAAAAAATCTTGTAACGTGAAAAATCACAAAAAAAAACAACATAAGAGCACATCCCAGATTAGTTTTTGGTCGTTTCCCAGTCAGGTTCCAGTCAAAGACCGGTACGAGTTTACACCCTGTGCCCAGAGTGACTCACTCATTTGTTCCTAGTACGACACATATAATATAATATATTAACAAAAAATCCCAGTGCCATGGCAACAAAATTGTACAAGTACACTAATTCATATAAAACTAACAAAAGTCGAAAATCTCGTTTTAACCCTCTCCGTCTCCTTTGAAAATTAGCAGTTATTTTATTTCATTAATTGTCTCAGTCAAAATTAGCGGTTTGGAACAGCAAGTAGTCCTACAATACCTAGGCAAGCAATTGTCTGTCAGAGAAGAGTCTTAGCTGGTTTCTGGCGTATAGTTTCAGTACAAGGAGCACTTGCGGCCGAGCTGACTCGCTCGACTTAATTGGTCTTGTCACGACGAACATGGCGAGTTGTGTGATTTGGATGGATGTGCTCTAAAGCCAACTGGCAATACCACCTCTTGCAAAACCTTTATTTGATAAACAATCTCAGAGTGATGTACTTTAAATTGACTTGCTCTAAACGCTAAGCGCTCATCAGTTAAACATTCCGAGCCAGACATAGGACACAAGTGATTACCCATCTTTACCTTTAACCCTCTTATATATTTCCTTTTCTATGGGACGGCAGGCCGAAATCGTTGATTCATCTCAAATTTTAAGCTTAGAACAAACTGACTTGCACCCTTTGACCATCCGTTCCTAGGTGGATAAACGACACATTTAATCTTCTGCTGGAAAATGTTTTCACTCTGTATAATCGATGCCGGGTTCCGAGTTTCAGATCAGAGCTAGAAGGAAATCATTGTTCCAAGCATTTCGTTTTGTAATTTTGTTGCTAACACACATCGTTTGTGGTGATCAGTTCTCCACCTGTTCACCCAAGCAGAGACTCGAGTGGATCGATGATACTTATTCCTAGTGTTGGGCGATATTTGGATTTTTCGATATATCGATATATCGATGTTTTCACTTTCGATATTCGATATATCGATATCGATATTTCGGTACCACGTTTCGCTATAGTATACGTCTCGTTTCGCAAAAATTTAAGAGTAAAATTGTCGTAAGAAAGCATCTTGCATGAACTCAGACTTCGAACAAATGGAAACTGACTTGTGAAGAACATATTGCTCCAATTTCGGATATATAAACTTAACTTGTGTTGGATTATTTACAATAACTATTAATGAATAAATATCGTTTTCGATATCGATATTTACGTTTCGATATTCGATATCGATATTTGTTCCGATATATCGATATACCGTTATCGATATCGAATGTCGCCCAACACTACTTATTCTTGGCATTCATTTCTTCAGCGCTGCAGTCGCCTTGTCACCTGAACTGACTGTGCCCAGTCAAGGGGTTTGTTACTGGATCGTTTCTGCTGGCTTTGAAGTCGAGGTCTGCAAGTAACCTGACCTGAAGTTTGAATGAATTAACGAATTTATTACGTTGTTTGACTTCACTGCATTTCAGTTTCACAGCTACAAACTAACGAAATTAAAACATTTGAAATAAACTATAAATCACATCACTTTGTACAACAAAGAAATAATACCTAACAAAAATTAAACTGAGTAATATACACGGTATATTCCATTTATTAAAAATCATAGGGTATACTACCTACTTTTAGAGGTAAAACTTCAGATTAAGATCCAAGAATCTGTTTTTCTTAAATATTCCATTCCATCAGGACATTTGTAACGTTTCTAAATGAAGCTGATGCCCTAAATGATACTCTCCGAAACTGTTCGCGCCACCATTAGCTGACAACCCCAGGTTCACACCTTTTTGCGACAAAACGCTGCGTTCGACGCATTATTTCGCGTTTCATTCGCGACGCATTATTTCAACTTTCGGCGATGTGGAAAACTGCAACAATAAATGCGCTTTGTATGAATCAAGCGACTTTCAGAGAAGCTGGAGGCCAAGTAAAGTTACCCAGACCGGTGGTGCATGCCCTGATCGACGACACTTAAAGGATCCCTCTTGCTTATTCTGCCTTTCATAATATACTTAGCTCCCATATTGGATTATAAGCTTCTAAAACCCCCACCTTTCTCCTTTGTCTCGTTTCGTAACTACGAATTTTTAGCGATTTTTCGGCCTTGCCGAGTTTTCCCGTCACCCAACGAAAAGTCTGCCGGAATCTTCAACATCCGCTGTCAACTCTTTCGCACATAAGGATGTGATAATCTTCTGTTTATTACTTCTTTTATTTGCTTAGTTTTCCCACTTTTTAACCAAGGCACGTTCAGTTTTCAAATGTTTTGCGCCCAGACGCCGCGTCGGAGAGCAGGAAGGTTGGATATAGTCGACAAGCGCTAACAAGAGAATCGCTAGTTTTAGGTGGAAAGTAATGATATGTTCAAAAGCGTTTTCTCTCATTCATTTCATAGGAAAAAGATCATTTAAGAGTTGTGCTTTAAGTGTACAGTATCCCATCCATTTATTACGTGATAAGCAGACAGTCGCGAAGGCCCAACCTCACCGGATCCGATTTTTATGGCACTTGCAGCCTCTGGCTCAAGTGCCATATACCGATCACAATTCCGTCTGTCGGTCTGTCGGTCTGTCGGTCGGTCCGAGTTTTTTTGTCCCACATATCCGAGTTAGGGTACTTCCAGATGTGCTAGGACAATGAAACTTGGCAGGCATATCAGGGACCCGACCAAACTAACCTGGAAATAATCAGTTTCCCGATCCGACCATATGGGGGGGAGTGCGGGGCGCTGGAAACTTGCAAATTTAGGGCATTTTGTCACTTTTTTTCTGAGTTAGGGTACTTCTAGATGAGCTAGGACAATGAAACTTGGCAGGAATATCAGGGACCCGACCAAACGAACCTGGAAATAATCAGTTTCCCGATCCGACCATATGCGGGGGAGTGGGGGCGCTCGAAACTTGAAAATTTAGGGCATTTTGTCACACTTTTTCGAGTTAGGGTACTTCCAGATGAGCTAGGACAATGAAACTTGGCAGGAATATCAGGGACCTGACCAAAGTAACCTGGAAATAATAAGTTTCCCGATCCGACCATATGCGGGGGAGCTGGGGCGCTGGAAACTTGAAAATTTAGGGCATTTTGTCACACTTTTTCGAGTGAGGGTACTTCCAGATGAGCTAGGACAATGAAACTTGGCAGGAATATCACGGACCCGACCAAACTAACCTGGAAATAATCAGTTTCCCGATCCGACCATATGGGGGGGAGTGCGGGGCGCTGGAAACTTGAAAATTTAGGGCATTTTGTCACACTTTTTCGAGTTAGGGTACTTCCAGTTGTGCTAGGACCATGAAACTTGGCAGGCATGTCAGAGACCCGACCAAACAAAATTAGGAATAATCAGTTTTCTGATCCGACCATTTTTTTGGGGGGGGGGGGGGGGGGTGGAGGGCAGGGGAATCCGGGAAACTGAGAAGTGTGTAACTTTCGAACGGATGATCGGATTGTAATGAAACTTCATAACTGAAGAGAATATATATCTGTAATGTCCCGTTTAAAGTCTTGACCGGATTCGGTAGCCAGGGGGGAGTTGGGGGGGGGGGGAGACCGGAAATTTCAAGAAACGGTTAGAATGGAGGGATGGGAGTGAAACTTGCTGGGAAGAACAAGCATCTGCTCTAGATAAGTCCTTCAGACCATTGTACTGGATCCGGACACTTATGGGGGGGGGGGTCCCGGAATTCCGGTGATGGTGGTTTTTTGGATTTTCACGATGAAACTTGGCAGGCATATCAGGGACCCAATCAAACTGACTTCAAAATAAAAATATTGTCGATCAGATAATGGTGGGGGAGTGGAGGGAGGGGAATCCGCAGGGGAATCCGGGAAATTGAGAAGTGTGTAACTTTCGAACGGATGATCGGATTGTAATGAAACTTCATAACTGAACAGAATATATATCTGTAATGTCCCGTTTAAAGTCTTGACCGGATTCGGTAGCCAGGGGGGAGTTGGGGGGGGGGGGGGAGACCGGAAATTTCAAGAAACGGTTAGAATGGAGGGATCGGAGTGAAACTTGCTGGGAAGAACAAGCATCTGCTCTAGATAAGTCCTTTAGGCCATTGTACTTGATCCGGACACTTATGGGGGGGGGGGGGGGGTCCCGGAATTCCGGTGATGGTGGTTTTGGGGATTTTCACGATGAAACTTGGCAGGCATATCAGGGACCCAATCAAACTGACTTCAAAATAAAAATTTTGTCGATCAGATAAAGGTGGGGGGAGTGGAGGGAGGGGAATCCGAAATTTTCAGTCATGCGTAATTTTGGAATGGTTGATCGGATTCGAGTGAAATTTAAGAATTCAACAGAGGACATTTCTCCGATGATTTTTTTCATATCCGGACCGGATCCGGCAACTATTGGGGGGGGGGGGGAAATACGTGCCCCGTTTAGAATGGAGGGATCGGGATGGAACTTTGTGGGAAGAACAAACAGATGCTCTAGGTAAGTCATTTGCTGAATCGGATTGGCTACTGACTGAAATGACTGAAAATTTCGGATTCCCCTCCCTCCACTCCCCCCACCTTTATCTGATCGACAAAATTTTTATTTTGAAGTCAGTTTGATTGGGTCCCTGGCAACTATTGGGGGGGGGGGAAATACGTGCCCCGTTTAGAATGGAGGGATCGGGATGGAACTTTGTGGGAAGAACAAACAGATGCTCTAGGTAAGTCATTTGCTGAATCGGATTGGCTACGTGCACCGCGGGGGAGCTGGGTGGGGTGGGGGGGGGGGTCTGGACCGGAAATCTCGAGAAACGGTTAGAATGATGGTATCGGAGTGAAACTTGCTGGGAAGAACAAACATCTGGTCCATATAAATCTTTTACATAATTTGACTGGATCCGGACACTTGAGGGGGGGGGGAGGGGTCTCCCGGAATTCCGTTTTTGGGGGATTTTCACGACGAAACTTGGAGGGCATATCAGGGACCCGGTCAAACTGACTTGGAATAAAAAAAAAATCCTCGATATGATAATCTTGGGGGGGGGGGGAGTTGAGGGAGGGGAATCCGGAATATTGAGTCATGCGTAACTTTGGAACGGGTGATCGGATTCGAGTGAAATTTAATAATTAAACAGAGGACATTTTTCTCTTGTGACCTTTTTCATTTCCGGACCGAATCCGGCAATTATCGGGGGGAGGGCGGAAAATACTTGACCCGCTTAGACTGGTGTGATCTGGATCGAACTTCGTGGGAATGACAAACAGATGCTCTGGATTAATCATTTACAGAACAGGATTGGCTCCGGTTATTGTGGGTGGAGTTGGAGGAGGGGGAGGGGGGTCTGGGATTCCGGTGATCGCGCGTTAAGGTACTTCCTGATGTGCTAGGACGATGAAACTTCGCTGGAATATTGGAGACTCAACAACATTTGCTTAGAAATTGCTACTTCCCAAATCCGATTATTCCTTAAAGTACCAATCTTGACCGCAAAGTAAAAAAAATACTTTTAAGCAATATATGCATTTTCGTGATGCCCATCAGCCCATTAGCAGTTTTGCCTCAAGGGTTTTGCTTACAAATGGAGTTCCAGCTCCCTTATAGCGCGCATCTCAACCGCAAAGTCGAAACTTACTCTTGATCAATCAAATCATCTTGACACATGCAAGTGCCATATGAGCTTACAGCTCTTGTTTTTTTGTTGCGTAGTCGTAGAGCTTTTCTCACCGCCCCTGTGGAGTAGCTACCACGCTTCAGCTTGGCTTTTGTTTAATGCATGTCCTCCTCTATTTGACAGATACCCATCCTTCATTTTTTTCGGCTATTATAAGCCGCATTCATCTCATGTTCATGATCCTGGCAGTGGACCAATTGGCCGACCTATCATGTCTTAGTAGTAGCCGAAAGTTCTATTTTCTGCGTCCTTTTTCGCGCATCTGTAACTTCTGTGGTGAGAAGTTATAAGTTATGTTTTTCCCGTTTATTAGAAGCTAGGTCTTTTGCTCCTGTTAGTAGCAGAGGCTGGTGGGGATTTTGATTGTGCTACGATATTGATTGTGCCGATATCACGAAGACAAACAGAAAGAGTCAGCAGAAGCTTTTCGGCTGTTTCTCGGCTCTTCCTGGCAATGCTTTTTATGTATACCATTCAGGGCCGTATCCAGAGGGGGGGGGGGTAGGGTGTTCAATCCCCCCCCCCCCCGAAACATACAAAAAATGATCATTTTTTATAGGCTTTTCCCTCTGATCTGTGTCTTTTTTGTACTTTTTATCCGACCCGCAGGCACCCCCCCCCCCCCCCCCCCCGAAATAAATTCCGGGATACGGGCCTGATACCATTTAATACATAACGTTTTCAAAATCACAACTGGTTTCATCCCAAGTGTTGTCTGTAGAAACTGCGCATCCTTGTGTTATCTGTTATGAAACTGATGACAGTTAAGTGGTGCTAGTGCCGCATCTTGGAGCTACTACCTAGCGTTATTTTACTACGGGGTAGCCAGACGTCGCTTACAAATATGACTACCTTCATGCTTCATCTAGCTCCCACGAAGGATGATTTCCTGTCAGATCGTGAAATAACTTCTGTTTCCTTTCCTGTGTCCTTTAAAACAATGTGTTTTATGTCATCGTGTTAGGTTTTACTGTTATTTGCTTCTGCCTAAACCGTAGCCGCTCCACTGAGTGGCCTGAAAGGAAGGGCTCTTCCTTTCAGCTCACTTATTGGATCCAGGAGTCTTTCAACTTGGTAGCGTCTAATCGAAGGCTTGGATTTGTTCGTACTGTTCTCGCTAAGTTCAGGTTCAGGACACGTTTATTTCACTCTACTCACTCTTGTGTTGTTCCTTCGAAGCTTCACCACTCTCTGCCTAAATATTACTAAAGAAGTCCCGACTATAACTCCTTCTGACGTCAATCCACCTTTTTCTCCTTTCACTGATCTCCCAGTGGTTCTCCCGTTCTAACCACAAGCTTTTCTCCGGAGTTCTATGCTTTACATTAGACTCGGACATGAGTTTGGAAACCATATTTCCTTTTAAATCTCGGCTAGGTTTAGAAGGCTCGTGACAATTTCCTTTTTAATTCTGACTTGGAATTAAAAGGTAAACAGATAAAATTGTAAATATAAAGATATGAAAACCCTTCGTAACACTCCTCCCCTGTTACATAGTTTTGTTCCACAAAACAATTCTCAAAGTTACCCCAACTCTGTTTCATAATCGGAACTTTCATGGTCTACAGTAATTTTTAAAGTTTAAATTTCAGCGCCTCTGCTTATACCCGAAGTTCCAGCAGATTTGCTTATTTTCGATATGGCCGTAGCTAGATAGAAAACGCTTTTGGTCCATATTCAACACTTGGTCTTCAGATTCTGGTCGGTGGATGTTGAGTTTTTACGCTCTCACCGTTGACCCCTAGCCTACTCACAAGTCGTTGGATGTTGAGTTTTTACACCCTCACCGATGACCCTTAGGCTACTATATCCTTGACCAAGCGGATAAAGTTATCATCCGAAAATAAAGTGAAGAATCTTACGTTACTATTCTGAATTTTTATGATGGAAACAGAGTTAGGAGCCAACGCGTTCTCGAAGAAACGTTACGAGGATAATCATATAATTTTAACCAAGTCCTTTCCCCCAAATTGAGTTAAAGTCCCCATTAACTAAAAGAACCCAACCCAATTTAATAATAAGTTAGTCATTTAGAAGTTACAACCCCCTTGTTGTAGTTGAGATCAGTGATTTCGAGCAAAGGGTTAAAATTACTTTACCAAATTTCGTGGCAGAGGTGACTTTCTCAGGTTCAGCAAAACAGTCAACAACAATTAAAAACAAATATGTAATCTTTCGTCGCCGACGTTTTCTCCCGTAGACTTCTTTGTCTTCCGAGGGCTTCATCGACGACGCTAGAATGCGAGGCTCGGTTGCTCTTTCTCCTTAGCTTTAGTCCAACTCCATCACCTGAAAAATGGCAAAGCATAACACATGTATGGTAGGCCTACAGACCCACCATTTAACTTTATGGCAGAATGCATAATATGTTGAGGCCGAGAACAATGCAAAACTACTTTGGCCTGTCCTGTGGCATCAATCCGTCAAATTGCTCTCAGTAGGAACGGTCCTACCCTCAAACTAAATTTTCACGGTCCGTTCGGATGCTCCCTTGACACGAGGCTATGTACTGTAAACTGTCATTCTGACCCGCATGTTATCGGTTCCCAGCACTTTTATGCAAACTATGAAGCGAAAACGGTTAAATATTTAGAATTCAAAATTCCAGTATCTCACTAAATATGATTAAATAAATTGGCCTGTGGCCCTTCGATAATATATTACTTTACTTCTAATATTAGTATAACAACTTACTGGATGATAAACAACGCACCCATGACAAAACATTACGACTTACGACTAACTTGCACAAAATTATCTTTTTCGCTTACGTACTCAAAATTTACACGGCCTGTGGCCCTTCTATATATAATATGTATAACAAAAAATCGATAATATTGCTTAAAGCTATGTACAACACCACCAGAACTGCAGCTGGCTTTTCTTTTTTTTTAAAAAAATAAACATAACTAAAAATAAAATAAACAAACATAAGTTGGTGACTTGGCATGGCATTTGCTTTGGCATTTAGTAGTAACCGTATTACTGTGGGAAATAATCATTTAAATTCATGTTTGCTCTGTCGAATTCTGTCCTTAACAGAGCTAGCATTACTTCCCATTTAATTGTTCATGCTCAGGCTGCTGTAGTAGACGGACAAAATCGCCAACGTTAAAAGTGATTGGCAAAGCCTCTGTTATATAATAGTTCAACGGGGGAATGTAGTTCCCCCTCCGATAATATTGGACATTGTACGCGTATTCGGGGACTTCGCCTGGTCCCGTCTGATTCTGAAAATGAGGCTGGTTCCCGAAGGATTCCTGCCCGAAAGAGTGGAATGATCCTACCTCATTCTGGTTGGGAAGGTCTAAATACTCATGCATTTCGTCTGACTCCTCCTCCTGCTGAGGTGAGTTGTTATGGCCCCTGTTATGGTCTGCAATAGCCACTCCCTCCATATGGGGCATAGGTGGCGTCCTCGGGCCCAAAGGTGGAGTTTCTGGCGTCTCTGGTTGTCTGTCGGCTGAATGTCCGTCCTGACGGATTGATTGTGGTTCCTCTTCTTTTCGTGGTGTCATCATGGAGGCTATTAAACTATTATCTGGAACTATAATTAAGTAAAAATACGACATTGGAGGGTGTAAACTTATTTTAAAGCAAAACCAATGAAAATAAATAATAGCGCGTTTCCTTAATCTAATATTCTTGCTTCTTGGGCACTTTCAAATTTTGGTCTTGTACTGCCCATATCCACAAGATTTAAGATAGTCGATGGTTGTGCCATCTGGCGTCTGGCCTGCCAGACGTAGTGATAGAGCATCACCACAATGACTGTGATGATCAAGTTTCCAAAAAGAGACGAAATGCCAATGAAATTGACATGTTTCTGAACGTAGCCTACTGCTTCATATGAATTTTGAATAATTGGGTTATTCGATTCTAGCGCTACTTCAAGTTCTTGTAACGAAACTTCTGTCTTACGGCTTGCAATATTTGCGACTTTCAGTTTTCTGGTTATCTCTATTTTTGAGAAGAATGTTAGTTTAGGTAAATTATGCGTAAAGCTAGGCACGCTAACCGAAATATTTCCAAAATCAAGTTTTAGCGTTGTTATTCCCGAAAACGACGCAGGAATTGTGAAGGTTTCGGAAAATAACGAACAGCCTGAAGGCAGATTAAGGAGATTGCTGCCGTTCAGCACGACCCGCTCTTTTAGTTCGTCATTACATGCAATCGAAGCATGAACCAACTTGGCGGAAAACACCCAGAGGTTCTCAGCGACGTGACTAAGAATCGGTACTTCCGGTGTCGGAGGGGGTGAAAACGTAACCAAGCAATTTTT
The DNA here is from genome assembly GCA_030848855.1 of Branchinecta sandiegonensis. Classification (NCBI taxonomy): domain Eukaryota; kingdom Metazoa; phylum Arthropoda; class Branchiopoda; order Anostraca; family Branchinectidae; genus Branchinecta; species Branchinecta sandiegonensis. The sequence continues at coordinate 8,683,157 of JAUPMV010000003.1, read as the reverse complement.
CTCTATTTCTTCAAAGTTTTCTTTATAAATTGCGTAGTTGCACGAGTTCAGAACTTTCTTTTGCACAGCTTTAAACATATTGCAAATTTGTACTTCTACTTTTACACAGTTTCTAAAGTCATCTAAATTCAGTTCCACAAAATGTGTACGTTCTTCCTTCTGAATAGCAATAAAAGGCTGTGTCGGGTAGACAGTGGTTAGATTATTTGGTAAACTACTTTGAAAAGTAGGAAAAGGCATTATTTTATAGAGATCAAACATTTCACTCCGCGACACCAACGGGATTTCAGTGACGATTCTTAATCCAGAAATTGTAAGCAAAGTCGAGGTTTTAGCGAAATGATGATAGTACGGCCAAACATTTTCGATATTTCGCACGGGCAAACGATACTTAGCGGGTAGACTTGTACTGATTTTTGCTAAAATGTCTACTAATCGTTTGGGGCGAAACATGTTTATTGGAAGACGGTTGGCCGCCAATGAGTTTAGATCGATTTCTACTTCATGAAGCTTTTGACGTACCTCACCTAGAAGCTGTTGTATTTTTAAATAGCCAATATCGGCCCCGAAATGCACACCTTGGTTGGTGTTATGGGCGACGAGTTTCGATATTCTTTGCCAGTGCACCTCGACGCCTTGTAACGTTGATGTTAAATTCCCCAACATTTCATCTTGTTGTTTTTCAGCAAGAAACAGGTTTCTAATTACCGTTACTTGTTTCGAAATTATATCCTTTTGTGCCATACCCGCTATCTTTAGGTTGCCCACAGCTTCTGAAAGTTCTGTTATCTGGGTAACTGTTGCGCTACCAAACAATACTCGAAGTATTTCACCACCCAAATCAATGAGGCCCCTTTTACTTCTAGAATTAGTTCCTAATAGGATTGAAATACTTTCGACCTCATTTTCTAAAGCTGAAATTAGTTCATTCATTTTTGAATTTTCTTTTCTGTAAACTTCATACACTTTCGATTGATTTTGGGCAACATTTTGCTGATCCAAGGCGTCTTGGTGGCTGACAATCAATACAAAATATTTCCTTACAGTACCAGCAATGGCTTTGAAGAAGTCCAGGTTAACTTCACCCACAATCGTCCATTTGGCAGTCGTCACAGCTATTTGGCCTTCTGGAACCAACACATGTCCCAGGCCCACTTTGATATCTGCTACTGAAAAACTTAAAGTTCCGATTACAAAAAACAGAACTTTCATTTTACTTGTTGCTTCTTTGCGTCCACAATCAAGACTGAAGATCAGAGCTTGATTGCTGTCCGCTTTATATGAAAAATATACGCTGACTTTCACAGGACGGCACACTAAAACACAACACTAGCTTTAAGCGGAGCGGCTTTTAAAATAGCGATTCTAATGCAGCATTTTAGCGAAAACCAACAAATTCAGCGTACTCTCTCATGAGCCGGACTTCGGTAGGACTTAACGTTAGATTCTGGAGCTCAGAAATTTCCGAGTTCACCCTCCGTTTATTCATACGGACTTTACAGGTTATTAGTACAATTGTCACAACCAACGTCAAATATGACAACCCGAAAACTGCGATTACGATTGTCAAATCTATCAGTAATGCAGTTTCTGTCAAAATTAGTGATTCCGCTCTCTCTTCGTCTGATAAAATTTTTGATCTGAATTTTAGGTCCTCGATTAATTCGGACCATGCGATGGGTTTCTCTCCTTCCCATGTATCAAAAACTTGTTTCTGTGAGACATTTATATTCAATTCAGGAAGAACTGGTTTAGGCTTAATTGATTTTATATGCATGTCATCTAATTCCACGTTACTAGAAAGTTTCCATAACATACCGTTTTGTGATAATTCACAGTTCCTTTTCACGCTCAAAACATTCGCATGCGCTTCTGGTACCCCTATTTGGTTCAGTCTGGTGCAACTACCCTGTAGCGGCACCATTTTCGAGATGAAAATTTCGCCTTCATTTAATTTTAGGATTTCCGGTATCTTAACGTTTTTTACTGCTTTCCAAGAACAAAACAAATAAGCATTCTTGTCATTAGTAATTAATCTTTCCAAACATTCCAGATTTGAATTATTTTTCATTTCTTTCAGTTCGCCCTATTGTTTTCTTAAATCGAAAATACGTTCATTTGTCATTACTTTATGATTTAGTGTCTGTATTGTAAAAAGTATCGCTATTAACCTGCTATTAATGGATGGACAGAAAATCCCAGTTCAAGTGGTTGTGGTAACGGATCAAGCTCTAGCTTTGGAGGTTCAAGAAGAAGAGGAACTAGCCGTACTAGCGCAGTTACCTCGAACTGCCCGACCAGTTTCAACGCAATAACAATAAACGTAAAACATGCCACCAAAAAGAGATAAAACGAGCAGTTTACAACGGAACGATTGATAGAACTTTCTGCTCATGAACCATCACTTACAATATAAGTCGACTTTCCTTCTAATTTTATTACTTAGATTTATTATATTACCGTGTCTTGTGTCATAGCTTTCCGGGCATAATCTATTACTTTGGGGAGAGTACCCGGAAGACACAAAATCCAACAAAATTTCGATATTTCAGGGATCCAATACGATACACTGGGGATTTTCTACAGTCAGTCATTCTGGTACCATAATACTATCTAGGGCATCATAACTGATTAAATATTATAGAGCCATCTTTTGTTGTGCCAGAAAACGTATTCGCAAAATAAAACACAATAATAGACTGATAAAATACCGTGTAGTTTCGGTCAAGGGGACCAACAGTGATCGAGCTCACTCCAAAGATTTATCAGTGCATGACCTCGCTACACAGTACAAAATTTAGGGTTGCACGATCAAATGAGCGACAGTTCGTGACGCTGCTGCTCACACAACGTGCAGTACTCATAAAGACTGGGCACATATTCGTGTATTCATTCAAATTGATATTGATATTTTTATTACTTTACTATATTTTTCTGCTAGAAAATCCCTCTATGACTTGAGCTCCCTTATATTTGCTCGTGTGGTAATTGTGTTTTCTACTGTAATATTGTGTAAGTATTAAGAATTAAGTGTGTCAAAAATTTATGTAACGTCCGGCGCATCCTTTCCTAACTGGTAAATAAATGAAAACATGTTTTTACTTTAGATGCGTCCCATGACGTTGCAGAGTGTGGCGAGAGAGTGGCTACAAGTGGCTATGACAACAATCTTGAATAATTTTGATACGACCCATCTTATATGTCACAGCACTCTTGAAGCTACATTTTCTGAAATGAAATGATTCTAACTTTAGATTCTACTAATTTACTATACTTGCATTATCTAAACTAGTCTCTAGATGTTCTAAATTATTCTAAATTATTGTATAAATTAACCAATTCTTAGCAATAATTTTCTAGTGTCTAATTAGGTGATGCTACTCTAGTTCTATCTAATTATTAGACTTACTGTAACTAATATAACTTAAAGGTTAATTAACGTATCAATTATTCCTATCCAACTATGGCCATAGTGTGATTGGGTTAATCAATTCTTAATTAACAAAACTGTAAACGGTAAATAAAAATTCTTCTTTCTCTTCTTCGTAAAGATGGTATAGGTGAATTATCTCTTCTGCTGCTCTCGTGGCTCTTCCTTGATGGATATAGATGATTTTAGTTATTTGTGGCTGGCTCCTCTATGGCTTCTTCTCTAGCCATGTCTGGATGTTCCTCTGAAGTGGTTAACAAAACTTTACAATAGAATAATAATTAATTTCAGATTTCTTCTCTTCCTTGATGGTTACAGATGGTTTGGTGTGGCCACTGTTCGGCCTTTTGTGGATCTTCTGCTGAAATGTTTAACAAAACTTTAAACAATACAATAATTAAATTCTGATTTCTTCTCTTCCTCGATGGTTAGAGATGGTTTTGGCTTGTCTCGATTTGACCCGTTTCTTGATCAAGTTGTATTTTCCTCGGTCTCAAAACGTTACTAGTACCTAAAAAATTTGTCGAAAAAAAAAAAAAAAACTTCGTAAGTAATACTGAAGAATACTGACTGTTTCCGTAGCCCTTTTGTCTTTCCAAGCCACCCCGGGTTGTTGAAATTTAGTACTATTGCGTTGGCTTGGTAAGTCAACCGGACCTACGTTTTGGGATGTACTCTGTCATTACTCACCTCCTAACTTTTTATACGTCCATCTCTGCGGTGGACGTTGTACTCGCCTGGGTCTATCTTGTGATTCTGCCATAGACCCTTCGCCCTGCCTCCTTGGAACGTCACAGGTAGCTAAATCAAATCTGACTCCTTGAAGTGCAGCCCGCCTGGTTGCCTGCGTTCTCAATTTCAACGCTTCTGACCGTGCTGTCGGATGTGACAACACACGGTCACGAATGAGAGGTAATGGTGGACTACCAAAGTCGATTGGTGGTTCCACCCGGGAGTGATCAGACTCCAGCTCCCCTGACGGACCTCTCAGCTCCGGCATACTATAGGAATGGTTGAACCTGACGCTTTCCGTGTCTGTACGGTTTTGAGCTTCAAGTCCTGACATGAGTCCGGACTGACTCGATGGTTCTTCCAGTATGCCCTGACCAAAACCTCCTCCTTGAGGCCTGGTTAATGCGGCTCCCTGTGTCCGCAGTGAATCATCTGTCCGAACACTACCCCGAAGTCGAGGCGTCTCAATCACCGTCTGATTGGGTGACTCTACTTCTGGTCGGACAGGAGACAATTCCGGCGACTTGTCGACTCCTGAGCCAAACTGGAGAGGCTTAGTGGCTACAGAGGTCTCGCCGATCCCAACAGGATCGCTAACAGGATCCTGGTTAACTGGACTATCAAAATGCAAACGATAATCCAGTGCCTCGAGGAAAGGAATGCCCTCGTAAAACTCTCGAGCAGGCGTTATGCCTGGCCTAAATGCCGATGCCTCCCCGAAGGTAGGTGTGGAACACCTAACTCCGGTTGGTGTAAAGAGTTCCCTCTTAGTTAGCGCATCTTCTAACGATTCGCTTTCGAGGCTCGAAGAACTACCCACCCCTTGACGCTGAACTGGCGTCTCCGTACGGGGGTTGTCCCATGACATGTCTTCGGATCCTAGCGAATAACGGAGCTTACAATCTCCGTGTTCAGTCGGCTATGTTTGTACAGCTATTATCTTGCACTCGTGTTGTATGTACTTGAGCCACGCTACAATTTCGAAATCCTAAAAGAGGAATCGGTTTAGTTATCTCATCCTTATATACACTACTAATTCTACAGCTGGGTACTTGGTGTGGAATTGAACCACTACCTGCCATCTTAGTTGACTGTTGTACTGTACAACAACAACTGATGGCACATGGCGTCAAGCCACAATGGCATAAAGTCTTCATTGCTGTTGGTGTACACCGCTGTTCGATGTGAGCACCACCTGAAATGTAACTATGTTTTTCTACTGTATGGTGTGGACCAGAACCATCACCCCTATGTTGTTGTGTCGAACAACAACAACTGTTGTTGGTAGAACAAGGTGTATAATGCTGAGGCAAACTGTTGTTTGTTGCTGTTGTACAGTGTTGTTCTGTATTAGCACCACCTGAAAAGTAACAATTTGTTTCCTTTGTATGGTGTGGACTCGAACCATCACCCCTATATTGTTGTGTCAAACAACAAGTAGTACATGGTACTGTATCATGCTGAATCAAAGTGTTGTTCGTCGTTGTTGTATGGGTACCACCTGTAAAGTAATAAGGTTGTTGCCTTACCTTGTAGGGTTCAGATACCATACAATCACTTATTGTCCTTGGTACTTTAAGGATCTCACTTTTTCCTGTTGTTTGGTTGTTGTGGAAATTAAGGGTGTGACAACAGTCCCTAGAATGCCTTTTGACCAATTTGTCATGTTTTGTATCGACAACTAAATCATGGGCTTTCAGGAACCCATAACCAAGAATCATCGCTACCCTTAATTTCTCACTAACCAAAAATGTTTCTTTATAGTCACTGCCGTTTATACGAATCGTCTCGATAATACTGCCAAAAATGCCCATGCTATGCCCAGTGGCGCTCGTTACGTCGTCACCGTCCCTACCTAAAGCGTCCCTGACTACCTTAGGTAACTGTAAATACAAGTCTAAACTAACTAGCGATGCTGATGCCCCCGTGTCTGCCAACGCTTGAACAGAAATACCGCAAATATCAACTCTAATATATGGCAATATATCACTACTCATACTATTACATGCACCGAAACACGTAGCAATAAAATGTTTGTCCCTTACCCTATTTACATCAGGATGCACGGAAGGGTGTGCAACGAAACTCGTACATCCTACTTCGCGTTTAAATTGCGGAAATTTTGTGACAGCCTGCACTCGCGGCTGAAATGACCTGTTTTGCCGCAATTAAAACAGGCTTTTGAGGCCGATCTGTTGTCTCGGCAGTTTTTCGCGTGATGGCCCGGTTTATGACACACGGAACACGACAACTGGCAATCCCTTGCAATGTGGCCTTCCTTTCCACACCTGTAGCATGTACGCATTTCCTTGCCCTGTGACCGTCCCCTGCTAACACTCCTGGTATCTCTCCCTCTAAATCCACCAGAATGGTCAAAATTTCTCCTCCCACTATCAGAAGCTTCGCCTTGGCGAGAAAAATGTCTCAAATTTCTACTATAATTTTCACCAGAACGAGAAAACACAGTACTGCCTGTTTGCTTATCGTATCGTCTAAAAGGTTCCCGACTGCTTCTTTTGTTCAAGCGGAAATTCTCGGTTTCGTTAGTGACATTTTCCTGACCACATCCTATTACTGGCTTAACTACGCTACTGGCCTGGGCAATAGCTGACAGTGAACGAGATGATTTTGATTTTGCAAACTCCCGTGCCCGATAATCGTTTATTAGGATAGCTGTCGCTTCGTCAAAAGTTTCTGGGCATCTAGCCACTACTCGCATACCTAGAGTCGGACTGAGGCTTTCGAGGAGGAGATTTTTCAGTAAGTTGTAAAAACCTTCTTCTTCTTCCTCTGGCATTTCATCCAAACCCATTAGCTGAAGAGCTTTAATTTTCAGATTTTCAATAAATGGGAATGGGTCCTCACCCTCATTCAAAAGCAATGTTTCGTGAACCAATTTCGCCTTTCTAGAAGTATGCTTGAATTGTTGGTACAAGCCTTTCTTAAGCGTATCGAAGCTTGAAAATTTGTTATTAGCCAAAAAATTTGCGGCAGTTCCGGTTGTTCTCATAAAAGCCAAGCGAATCAGTTCAGGGTCTTTGATATTTTCGTCCCAGTTTCTTAGTTTTTCCAGGTCATCCAAGAAAACTACAACATCGCCCGTCCCACTGAAAGAGTTTACTTGGGTTGCAATTTTACAGAGAGTACCCAGAGAAAGTTTGCTCGCCACTTTATCTGTTTGTTCCGTCATCTTGTTATCGGTAGTTAATTTCCCAAAAATTAATCTAAAGCTTTATTCTGACTAAGAATAAAATGAATGAAATCTCTACTTATTTAATCTTTGCTGTCCATTTTATCACTGTTCGCAACCCAAAAATCAGATAAATTCAGGATTTTAGGAGAAACCGAAAATCAAAAAAAAAATCAGAAAATCAGAACAAAAAAAAAATCAAATTCAGTTCTTCATTATATTTGCTTATTCTTTAAACCGTAACTCTAGAGAAGTAATAAACCGAAATACTAATCAACACTTAAACAACAGTAACCTAACATATAAAACTGAACCTGAATAGCAAGAACAACGTTGCCACCACTAAAACAATTAGTTTTATGTCATCGTGTTAGGTTTTACTGTTATTTGCTTCTGCCTAAACCGTAGCCGCTCCACTGAGTGGCCTGAAAGGAAGGGCTCTTCCTTTCAGCTCACTTATTGGATCCAGGAGTCTTTCAACTTGGTAGCGTCTAATCGAAGGCTTGGATTTGTTCGTACTGTTCTCGCTAAGTTCAGGTTCAGGACACGTTTATTTCACTCTACTCACTCTTGTGTTGTTCCTTCGAAGCTTCACCACTCTCTGCCTAAATATTACTAAAGAAGTCCCGACTATAACTCCTTCTGACGTCAATCCACCTTTTTCTCCTTTCACTGATCTCCCAGTGGTTCTCCCGTTCTAACCACAAGCTTTTCTCCGGAGTTCTATGCTTTACATTAGACTCGGACATGAGTTTGGAAACCATATTTCCTTTTAAATCTCGGCTAGGTTTAGAAGGCTCGTGACAATTTCCTTTTTAATTCTGACTTGGAATTAAAAGGTAAACAGATAAAATTGTAAATATAAAGATATGAAAACCCTTCTGTTCCAAAAAGCATCCTTGTGTTATCTGTTATGAAACTGATGACAGTTAAGTGGTGCTAGTGCCGCATCTTGGAGCTACTACCTAGCGTTATTTTACTACGGGGTAGCCAGACGTCGCTTACAAATATGACTACCTTCATGCTTCATCTAGCTCCCACGAAGGATGATTTCCTGTCAGATCGTGAAATAACTTCTGTTTCCTTTCCTGTGTCCTTTACTGGTTCTTTACGGTGGACCAAGACTACCAGACCACCGGAGAAGCGGAAATGTACTGAACCCGTGGTTATTGACGGCTTTTTAAAAAGTGATTAAAAATAATTTTCACCGTGCGAACCGCCTAGTCTTGAAATTAAAGGCCTGTCAGCAAACAAAAACTCATGTGAAAATTTGTGACTACCGAGTCTTAAGGCTCGACAATTTTGCCAACGTGGATTCCGCATTTCCTGGCGCTGGCTAATGTTCATTATCGTCTGCATTAGCATGTGGAGTTAATATAGATAACGTGACTTTCGGGTGCATAGGGATGCATTCGTTAAGGTGCCCTTAAAGTCTCGCTTAGGGCGTCGTAAATCTGATCCGCTTATAAAGCTAATTGCTGGCAAGTTAGAAATAGTCTAGTCTAGAGCGGATTCGTTTAATCTCGAGACGATGGAACGTGGTCTGTAGTCTTGAACGGTTTTTGGAGCATTTAATGTTCTGGAAAACTGCTATTTTGCTCGGAGCAGTCCAAGAGAGAGAACAGATCGGTTTCTTTGTCCATCGGAATGACCACAATAAATAATTAAATAAATAAAATTAATTACTTACTTACTTACTTACAATTGGCTCCACCAGGGTTCTTCGAGCTGAAGGCTCGTAATATTTATTCGCTTTGTACGTTTCGTGGGAAGTACTTCACGTACTTGTACTTCAAATACTAGTGAAACCATTTAAATGCGAAAAATGTAAATCAAGTGATTCGCAAGCATTTTGTAAAGGGGGGAGATTTCAGGTGTTAGTGGACCCCGTACATCTTCGCTGGGCGTGTAAACAAAAGTAAGAGGGGGCCTTTAAATGCAAATATCCTCAAGTGTTCCAGCACTGAATTCTTAGCGGAAAGTAAAAGAAAAAGAAGCGCGTAAAAGAAAATACAGATCATTAAAAAACAAGAGCTGTAAGCTCATATGGCACTTGCATGTGTCAAGATGATTTGATTGATCAAGAGTAAGTTTCGACTTTGCGGTTGAGATGCGCGCTATAAGGGAGCTGGAACTTCATTTGTAAGCAAAACCCTTGAGGCAAAACTGCTAATGGGCTGATGGGCATCACGAAAATGCATATATTGCTTAAAAGTATTTTTTTTACTTTGCGGTCAAGATTGGTACTTTAAGGAATAATCGGATTTGGGAAGTAGCAATTTCTAAGCAAATGTTGTTGAGTCTCCAATATTCCAGCGAAGTTTCATCGTCCTAGCACATCAGGAAGTACCTTAACGCGCGATCACCGGAATCCCAGACCCCCCTCCCCCTCCTCCAACTCCACCCACAATAACCGGAGCCAATCCTGTTCTGTAAATGATTAATCCAGAGCATCTGTTTGTCATTCCCACGAAGTTCGATCCAGATCACACCATTATAAGCGGGTCAAGTATTTTCCGCCCTCCCCCCGATAATTGCCGGATTCGGTCCGGAAATGAAAAATGTCACAAGAGAAAAATGTCCTCTGTTTAATTATTAAATTTCACTCGAATCCGATCACCCGTCCAAAGTTACGCATGACTCAATATTCCGGATTCCCCTCCCTCAACTCTCCCCCCCCCCAAGATTATCATATCGAGGATTTTTTTTTTATTCTAAGTCAGTTTGACCGGGTCCCTGATATGCCTTCCAAGTTTCGTCGTGAAAATCCCCCAAAAACGGAATTCCGGGAGACCCCTCCCCCCCCCCCTCAAGTGTCCGGATCCAGTCAAATTATGTAAAAGATTTATATGGACCAGATGTTTGTTCTTCCCAGCAAGTTTCACTCCGATACCATCATTCTAACCGTTTCTCGAGATTTCCGGTCCACCCCCCCCCCCCCACCCCACCCAGCTCCCCCGCGGTGCACGTAGCCAATCCGATTCAGCAAATGACTTACCTAGAGCATCTGTTTGTTCTTCCCACAAAGTTCCATCCCGATCCCTCCATTCTAAACGGGGCACGTATTTCCCCCCCCCCCCAATAGTTGCCGGATCCGGTCCGGATATGAAAAAAATCATCGGAGAAATGTCCTCTGTTGAATTCTTAAATTTCACTCGAATCCGATCAACCATTCCAAAATTACGCATGACTGAAAATTTCGGATTCCCCTCCCTCCACTCCCCCCACCATTATCTGATCGACAAAATTTTTATTTTGAAGTCAGTTTGATTGGGTCCCTGATATGCCTGCCAAGTTTCATCGTGAAAATCCCCAAAACCACCATCACCGGAATTCCGGGACCCCCCCCCCCCCATAAGTGTCCGGATCAAGTACAATGGCCTAAAGGACTTATCCAGAGCAGATGCTTGTTCTTCCCAGCAAGTTTCACTCCGATCCCTCCATTCTAACCGTTTCTTGAAATTTCCGGTCTCCCCCCACCAACTCCCCCCTGGCTACCGAATCCGGTCAAGACTTTAAACGGGACATTACAGATATATATTCTGTTCAGTTATGAAGTTTCATTACAATCCGATCATCCGTTCGAAAGTTACACACTTCTCAATTTCCCGGATTCCCCTGCGGATTCCCCTCCCTCCACTCCCCCACCATTATCTGATCGACAATATTTTTATTTTGAAGTCAGTTTGATTGGGTCCCTGATATGCCTGCCAAGTTTCATCGTGAAAATCCAAAAAACCACCATCACCGGAATTCCGGCCCCCCCCCCCCCCCTCATAAGTGTCCGGATCCAGTACAATGGTCTAAAGGACTTATCTAGAGCAGATGCTTGTTCTTCCCAGCAAGTTTCACTCCGATCCCTCCATTCTAACCGTTTCTTGAAATTTCCGGTCTCCCCCCCCCAACTCCCCCCTGGCTACCGAATCCGGTCAAGACTTTAAACGGGACATTACAGATATATATTCTCTTCAGTTATGAAGTTTCATTACAATCCGATCATCCGTTCGAAAGTTACACACTTCTCAGTTTCCCGGATTCCCCTGCCCTCCACCCCCCCCCCCCCCCCCAAAATGGTCGGATCAGAAAACTGATTATTCCTAATTTTGTTTGGTCGGGTCTCTGATATGCCTGCCAAGTTTCATGGTCCTAGCACAACTGGAAGTACCCTAACTCGAAAAAGTGTGACAAAATGCCCTAAATTTTCAAGTTTCCAGCGCCCCGCACTCCCCCCCATATGGTCGGATCGGGAAACTGATAATTTCCAGGTTAGTTTGGTCGGGTCCGTGATATTCCTGCCAAGTTTCATTGTCCTAGCTCATCTGGAAGTACCCTCACTCGAAAAAGTGTGACAAAATGCCCTAAATTTTCAAGTTTCCAGCGCCCCAGCTCCCCCGCATATGGTCGGATCGGGAAACTTATTATTTCCAGGTTACTTTGGTCAGGTCCCTGATATTCCTGCCAAGTTTCATTGTCCTAGCTCATCTGGAAGTACCCTAACTCGAAAAAGTGTGACAAAATGCCCTAAATTTTCAAGTTTCGAGCGCCCCCACTCCCCCGCATATGGTCGGATCGGGAAACTGATTATTTCCAGGTTCGTTTGGTCGGGTCCCTGATATTCCTGCCAAGTTTCATTGTCCTAGCTCATCTAGAAGTACCCTAACTCAGAAAAAAAGTGACAAAATGCCCTAAATTTGCAAGTTTCCAGCGCCCCGCACTCCCCCCCATATGGTCGGATCGGGAAACTGATTATTTCCAGGTTAGTTTGGTCGGGTCCCTGATATGCCTGCCAAGTTTCATTGTCCTAGCACATCTGGAAGTACCCTAACTCGGATATGTGGGACAAAAAAACTCGGACCGACCGACAGACCGACAGACCGACAGACCGACAGACGGAATTGTGATCGGTATATGGCACTTGAGCCAGAGGCTGCAAGTGCCATAAAAAGAAGGACGGACACAGGCAGCTAACTTCCCTCACAAAATTCATCAAGCCGTGACGAGTGGCTGAATGAGACCTCCGTGATATTGTAGTTTACGAAATTTTTGTATTGACGTATTTATCTTCTACTTTCGAATGTTTGCAGCATAAAGATCCATTTACGTCGTGTTTGTGTCAAACAGGACTCACACCTAAGGCTGCCAAAAAGTTCCTGTCAGCGAGAAGCGTCGTGCATCATATTTCCGTCGCCTGTCAGCTGCTAAAACGCCCGGCAACTGGGTTTCATTTATCTCCCGTTCTGCAGTTCCGCCCCTAGGGGGTGAGTTGACAGACGAAGCAACAGAGGACAGATTTCATGTCTGGTCACTTACTCGGGAACTTGGAGAATAATGTCTCGTTAATTTCTAGGCATCCATTTCGGACATCTCTTGGTCCAGCTTAAATCATCAAAGGTCAAATCTTTTTTGCCAAATTGTTCATTTGGCCGTCAAATCTACTCTCTGCCAAATTGGCTCCTTGTGTAATTGTTTAGATTTCTGTAGACTCGAACTTGATGTGAAGCATTGTCATTTCTCTTCAATATTTGTCATCGGCTATCTTTTTGCTTTTCCCTGTCGTTTTACCATTCTCGTATTTTGATCACAACTTAAGCTTCTTTCACACTGACGCGTTTGCCTTTCACACTGAGCTACGCAAGCCTTTCGTTGCGCTTGCGACGACGCAACGCGGAGCTTGCGCTTAAAAAATTGACGCAACGCAAGAATAGAACTGAGCTCTGTTTTTACGTTGCGTCCGACGCGTACGCATCAGATTTTTCAATTTGTTTTCATTGAAATGAAAGTTTTTGGAGAAAAAAATTAGTAAAACTAATTCAAGAGAGACCTGGACTATATTAATAAAAGGTCACTGACTATCACAACAAGACTTTCATTAATAATTCATGGTTATCAATTTGTGAAATCATCAACAAGGAGTTTAGCAAGAGCATGACTGGTAAGTTGACTCTACTTTGCATCATATTACATTTAATTGGACCTTGTCTCCTTCAAGTAGCAAATAGTAATAATAAAAAATTACTATAAACATTCTACAAACTGTCTGAATTTGCCTATAGGCTCCATGTTTAGTCCAGGCATCATTTTCTGAAAACGCAACGCACAAGCCTTCACGCTGTGAAAGGTCCGACGCAAGACAGACGCAACGCTGACTCTACGCAAGCGCAACGCAAGCATCTTGCGTTCTCAGTGTGAAAGCCGCATTAGACATGATATTTCTGTAAACGATTATTGTTTAGACTGATATGAAAAACAAAAAAAATGAGTTTCATTTAAATGGTAGCCATTTCTCTCCAGTCGTTGGCCCATTTTTTTGTTTCTTTCCCTATGGTTTTACCGTTTTCATATTTTGGTCACAGCGTAGACATGATATAATATCTTCAAAACATAGATAACATTGGATGTGAAGATACATGAAATAGCATCGATGCTTATCTCCTCCAATGGCTTCAGAAGCCCGTTAAACTGCCTGAAGTTTGACTAACATTTAGCACAAGGATGCGCAGTTTCAACGTACACAACTTGGATGTTATCTAGATGTGTTACAAAATCCTTCCTTCAAATCCTTGTAAGTTGTCTGTTATCTGTGTCATATGTGTCTTGATTTTTAGAAACTTCTGACAGTCTATTTGGTGGTGGTAATTTAAATTACACCTTAAAACGTCAAAACTAGCATTAGTGATAGCACCGTTATGACGAAAAAAGGCCCATTCTGACTTGCTTCCGGTCCAGTTTCCTCCCTCAGCATCCCCCCGACCATCTCCTCCCTCCAATTCACAAGCACCCGTCTTTCCTCCCATTTCATTATTTCTCCCACTCAAGTTACTTACCACAACAAGAAAATATGCTCTTGGTTATTCTTAAATGTCAAATGACTCTCCGAGGAAATCTGTCTTGAGTTAGTATAGGAACAAGTTCAGTCAGGTTCCTAGAATTTACAGCTCTGAGAGCTGGTGGAAATCGGGGAAATGCGATCGATCTTGTAGTCTTCGGCTCAAGTGCAATATAGCGATCATAATCTCTGTCTGTCGGGTAGATCCGTCGTGTTACCTGTTTCTAGTTTGGGCACTTACACATAAGCTAGGAGGATGAAACTTGTTAGCGCGCCCTACCCAGTGCTGTAGGATTCGATTGTAGCCATGAAGAATTCGACTGTAGGACTTTGGGACCTTGTGACGTGGCACGTTTAAGTTACGAATGGGTAATGTGATTGGAGTGAAATGTGTTCAAACCGGATTCAGCCACAGGAGGGAGTTGGAGGGGGGATTGTGAGGCACGCTTAGGGATCAAACGAGTGAAGCATTTGGGATGAAACTTTAATGGGACACAGAGTTCATATGCCCAGGTTGTCTTTTTTGGGGTTCTGGCCGGGTTCGGCCTCTGTTGAGGGAGTTGGAGTGGGGGTGCCAGACATTCCATGGAAATGCTGATTGACACTTGATGGGTGGGTGGTACGAGTATATGTCCCATCCCTTCCTCCGAACTGCATCCGGTGAGGGAGTGGGAAGGGGGGATTTTTGTGACGTCACCGTATATTTTGTGCCATGTGAGCTCGTGGCTCCTGTTCGGTTATTCATGACCCTCGATAATCTACCTAACCAATTGCTATTTGAATTTTTCGATCCTCTTATTTTTTTGTTGGGGATTCTGTTTTCTGTTGTCTGATCGGCTAACAAATGTTTGGATTCTTTTGTCGAAACAGTCTGATCCGTTAGAAAGGCTTCTTGTTTAGTCTCCAAGGAATCCGGTCAAACTTTTTCTGATGTTGGCAAGTGGCCTATATCTAAAGTGAATCCTGGCAATTCGACGAAAAGAAATTGGTCCACTTCCGATCTTTTCGTCACTGACGAAGCCATTCGTATCTTTTGTGCCTTGGCGGAATCTGGGTTAAGGAAAGTTCGTGGTTGTGTAGTAGCTTGTCCTGGAAGGGCTTCCGCTTCATTCCGCAAGTCTGGGGAATAATCCAATACTTTGTTTGAAAGTTTCGCAATTTGCTTTAGAGTCTACCACGTGCTTAGTTTAAACCTCATCTTTTGCGCACAGGATTGTAGTGCGTTAAAGAACTGAGACACTATGGACTTAAGTTTTCTTAGCACTGGATCATGGACAAACCCCAGATGCCAGTACACCATATTTCCGTTTGTGATGCGCAGAAACACCTCGTTGGTCTAGGAGGCCTCCAATCCAGGTCGAGGAGCATTTTTATTTATTCCGCTCACCACTACAAAGTTTGATACAGTTTCGCTGATTCGACAAGATCTGTCTCCTCGTCTTCAGACTATGGGGGGGGGGGGGGGGTCAGGTTCAGGTTCTTTAATTTCTAAAATACTTCGTGACAATATATTCTGATCACTGGGTCCGGCAGGGATACGAGCTCGTTTGCTCGGCCCCATTTTAAATACTGACTATATGTAGATAAAATAAATGAGTCGCTCCTCTGTAAATACGCACTCAAAAGAAAGAAAGAATCGTTCCATTCCGTATACTCACACACGCCATACCAAACTCTCCACATGATAAAAAAAAAAAATAACACCAAGTTGTGGCCTAAGCTGAAGAAATGCTAACTTTTTACTAAGACATAATTAATAATTAAGGGTTGGTTGGATTAAGGGGGGGGGGGAGGCAAGCCCAGGTTTGACCGACAGGATTCGGCAATTTGCCGACAATACACGTGTCTGTGACCGCGCCTAAGACTTCATCTTCTGACGTCATGAGCTTGTTATTTTTCGTCTAGCAATCTTTTGGATCTCTTGACACACTTCCATTTTCAGTCGAAGTACATTCCGGCCTTGCGAAAACCGGAAACATTCGAAATCCTTCTCTGTCCAGCTGCCTTCCAGACCATTTTCATTTGGAAATTAGTTTGGCGGATTCACTAATGTTCCACGTTCCAAGTTCCCTGATGTTTGACCTGAAATATAATTTGTTTCTGGAAAGAGTGATCCGAGGTTTGGCATTCTGTAGAGAATATTTCGTGTTTAAAGATTTGCATTTTAAAAGAAGATAGTGATGTTTATAATTTTGAGCAAAAATGTATTTCTATGAAAAAATCAACAGGGTTGTAACAAAGGGGCGTGATGTTGCATTACTTTGTAGACTTGGTTAGGCAGCCATTTTGTTTTATGTTCGTTCATTTGCTAGTTGATGGTGTTTCATTTTATTTATCCGCAATTGCGGGGATAAAATACGGATGAACACGTGTTCCCTGTAAATACAACACGAGCTGTAAGCTCATATGGCACTTGCATGGGTCAAGATGATTTGATTGATCAAAAGTAAGTTTCGACTTTGCGGTTGAGATGCGCACTCTAAGGGAGCTGGAACTTCATTTGTAAGCAAAACCCTTGAGGCAAAACTGCTAATGGGCTGATGGGCATCACGAAAATGCATATATTGCTTAAAAGTATTTTTTTTTACTTTGCGGTCAAGATTGGTACTTTAAGGAATACTCGGATTTGGGAAGTAGCAATTTCTAAGCAAATGTTGTTGAGTTTTCAATATTCCAGCGAAGTTTCATCGTCCTAGCACATCTGGAAGTACCTTAACGCGCGATCACCGGAATCCCAGACCCCCCCCCCCCTCCTCCAACTCCACCCACAATAACCGGAGCCAATCGGGTTCTGTAAATGATTAATCCAGAGCATCTGTTTGTCATTCCCACGAAGTTCGATCCAGATCACACCAGTCTAAGCGGGTCAAGTATTTTCCGCCCCCCCCCCCCTGTAATTGCCGGATTCGGTCCGGAAATGAAAAAAGGTCACCAGAAAAATGTCCTCTGTTTAATTATTAAATTTCACTCGAATCCGATCACCCGTTCCAAAGTTACGCATGACTCAATATTCCGGATTCCCCTCCCTCAACCCCCCCCCCCCAAGATTATCATATCAAGGATTTTTTTTATTCCAAGTCAGTTTGACCGGGTACCTGATATGCCTTCCAAGTTTTGTCGTGAAAATCCCCCGAAAAACGGAATTCCGGGAAACCCCCTCCTCCCCCTCCCCTCAAGTGTCCGGATCCAGTCAAATTATGTAAAAGATTTACATGGACCAGATGTTTGTTCTTCCCAGCAAGTGTCACTCCGATACCATCATTCTAACCGTTTCCCGAGATTTCCGGTCCACCCCCCCCCCCCCCCCCCAGCTC
This sequence comes from Branchinecta sandiegonensis, assembly GCA_030848855.1. NCBI lineage: Eukaryota > Metazoa > Arthropoda > Branchiopoda > Anostraca > Branchinectidae > Branchinecta > Branchinecta sandiegonensis. The sequence continues at coordinate 8,665,665 of JAUPMV010000003.1, read as the reverse complement.
CCCCGCTGTGCACGTAGCCAATCCGATTCAGCAAATGACTTACCTAGACCATCTGTTCCATCCCGATCCCTCCATTCTAAACGGGTCACGTATTCCCCCCCCCCAATAGTTGCCGAATCCGGTCCGGATATGAAAAAAATCATCGGAGAAATGTCCTCTGTTCAATTCTTAAATTTCACTTGAATCCGATCACCCATTCCAAAATTACGCATGACTGAAAATTTCGGATTCCCCTCCCTCCACTCCCCCCACCATATCTGATCGACAAAATTTGTATTTTGAAGTCAGTCTGATTGGGTCCCTTCGTGAAAATCCCCAAAACCACCATCACCGGAATTCCGGCCCCCCCCCCATAAGTGTCCGGATCCAGTACAGTGTTCAATGCTTGTTCTTCCCAGCAAGTTTCACTCCGATCCCTCCATTCTAACCGTTTCTTGAAATTTCCGGTCTCCCCCCCCCAACTCCCCCCTGGCTACCGAATCCGGTCAAGACTTTAAACGGTACATTACAGACATATATTCTATTAAGTTATGAAGTTTCATTGCAATCCGATCATCCGTTCGAAAGTTACACACTTCTCAGTTTCCCGGATTCCCCTGCCCTCCACCCCCCCCCAAAATGGTCGGATCAGAAAATTGATTATTTCTAAGTTTGTTTGGTCGGGTCTCTGATATGCCTGCCAAGTTTCATGGTCCTAGCACAACTGGAAGTACCGTAACTCGAAAAAGTGTGACAAAATGCCCTAAATTTTCAAGTTTCCAGCGCCCCCACTTCCCCGCATATGGTCGGATCGGGAAACTGATTGTTTCCAGGTTAGTTTGGTCGGGTCCTTGATATTCCTGCCAAGTTTCATTGTCCTAGCTCATCTGGAATTACCCTCACTCGAAAAAGTGTGACAAAATGCCCTAAATTTTCAAGTTTCCAGCGCCCCAACTCCCCCGCATATGGTCGGATTGGGAAACTTATTATTTCCAGGTTACTTTAGTCAGGTCCCTGATATTCCTGCCAAGTTTCACAGTCCTAGCTCATCTGGAAGTACCCTAACTCGAAAAAGTGTGACAAAATGCCCTAAATTTTCAAGTTTCGAGCGCCCCCACTCCCCCGCATATGGTCGGATCGGGAAAACTGATTATTTCTAGGTTAGTTTGGTCGGGTCCCTGATATGCCTGCCAAGTTTCATTGTCCTAGCACATCTGGAAGTACCCTAACTCGGATAAGTGGGACAAAAAACTCGGACCGACCGACAGACCGACAGACGGAATTGTGATCGGTATATGGCACTTGAGCCAGAGGCTGCAAGTGCCATAAAAACAGTACTGCCATGTTAAGGCCATAGGCGCAAGTCTCAGGATAGTGCTTGCAGAATTTGTGAAAAATTTGTCAGTTTCTAATTTATTAATTTTTGTTACTGCGAATTACATAATAGAAAATTAAAAGAAAGTTTAATATAATACAATCGAAGATATTTAATAACTTTTTAAAGAAAAAAATAGTGGTTATACAAATTAGCTAAACTATTTTTTTGGGATCCCAAAACGTAAGTGGAGGGATACCCATGACATCGCAAAAGTTGTCCGTCTGTCCGTCTGTAAGTACGATAACTCTCGAAGGGAATGAGATATTTTGATGAAACTTGGTGTGAGGATTGTTCGAGTCAAGGGTAAGGTCAAGTTCGTAGGTGGGCTCTGTAGCCCTACATTTAGGGGTGGGGGAGGGGGTTCAGATTGAGGGACAAACAAAATATTTTGAAACAGCTAATGTGATAGTCGATTATGGGGTAAGAGGACATGCTGAGCACGATGGTGAAAACCATTTTCTCGCCGGACAACTAGTTCGTCCGGAATCCGGCCAAAACCGGAAAGTTTGTTAAAAGTAAAAGTTTCATTTGAAGTTGGTTAAATGTTTGAATTAGAGGTAAGAAGACATACTGAACACGATGATGAACACCATTTTCTCGCCGAACAAGTAGTTCGTCCGGAATCCGGCAAAAACTGGAAAGTTGGTTAAAAGTAAAAGCTTAATTTGAAGTTGATTAAATGTTCGATTTCAGGGAAAGAAGTCGTGTTAAACACGATGGTGAACACCATTTTCTCGCCGGACAAGTAGTTCGTCCGGAATCCGGCGAAAACCGGAAAGTTGGTTAAAAGTAAAAGTTTGATTTGAAGTTGATTAAATGTTCGATTTCAGGGTAAGAAGACACGCTGAACATGATGGTGAAAACCATTTTCTCTCCGGACAACTAGCTCGCCTCGAATCCGGCCAAAACGGAAAATATGTTAAAAGCAAAAGGTTTAAATGAAGTTGATTAGATGACAGATTTGGGGGTAAGAAGAGACGCTTAGTCTATATATGACAATAATTTTTTACCCGGACATGTAATTAGTCGGGACTCCGGTTGTAACCGGATTTTTGTTAAGTCAAAGTATTATTTAAAGTTGATTAGATGATCTTTATAGGGATAAGAAGATACGCTGGATTTGTTTTTTGAATTTTCTTTTCTTGCTGGACTAGTAGTTCGCTCGGAATTCGGCAGAAGTAAAGCAGGAAGTTTCGGTCAGTATCGTCAATATAGATATGGCTTATAGAGGTATATCTGAACTTGGTTTTCTCTGACGATTAGCCCGGTGAAGACGAGACCCTATTGTCTGGATCAAATATTAGATTTTTGGGATCCCATCGGCACCTTTGGTCTTGTTTCTCTTGCAGTTCTAATCTTGCAGTGAATAATTCTCCAATGGCTTGTGAACACGTATGCATATAATAATGGCATTTTTTTGTTCGGTTTTGTTGACATTGTTGCAGCTGTTATGTTTCTCGAACTGCTCCTTTTCTGGCCGGTTTCACGTAACACTCTTGTGGTTGCTGATACTGGATGCTGGAATCAGGGGCGTCCCGACTGGGGAGGGGGGGACCCCCCCCCCAATCTTGTTGGCCAGTCGGTAAAGAATAACCGAGTCTGCGCGAAGCGCCGCGATTGTTCGTCAAAAGAGTTGATATTTCTAAAATCAGTTGATTTTGGTCAAAGAAGTCGGTTTTCTGAAAATTTCATTTCAAATTCCAAACTGTTTAATTTTTTTTTAAACAGTCATTTTTTCTGCAAAAACAGTCGGTAAAAGTTACCAGCCAGTCGGTAAATGCCTTGCCCCCTCTAAACATTTTGGCTGGTAACGCCTCTGGTTGGAATTGCCGGAGTAAAGCTGCAAAAATATTCTCGTCTCTCTCCTTCCATTTTGTGATCTAAGCTCGTCCGTGCCTTCTCTGGGAACGAAGGTTTGGCTAATACAATCGCCTGGAATTCCTCTAAGAAAATGTCGTGCCTCGGGCAGCAGAAAATGTCTGGTCTACTTAAAGGAAAGGCAATTTCCCATGTTGTTTCTTTTTCGTTTGGAGGCTTATTTTTCAACGGCAGGATTCCACGTTTTGACGTCCACAATGCCACTAAAGTAGCCAGGAACATGGCATCTGTGTAAACAGTTTTGTCACCACCAGGTGCTTATGAAAAAAAAAATGTAAACTTTGTTCGAGAATTCTAATTGCAGCTATTGTTCCGACTAATGGAGCGAGTTGGAAATAGACGACGGACGTGATGGGACAGCATATTCGTTCAGACAAATAGTTGATTTTCTATCGTCTTTTTCGTTGTCAGTGAGGCTGTCAGAAAGGTAACGAATGTCAAAAATAATGAACAGGACGGAAAAACAACGAAGACAAAGCAAACTTGACTATTCCGAAAGAAAGCCTAGTCAAGTCGACTGTCTATTTCCATTCACGAAATAATTGTATTTGTTTTCGGGACTAGAACCTTCATGGTGAGGTCAGTGTCAGTGTTGATTTTATTAGAACAACGGCTAAAAACGGAAAGTCAGCTAGATGTTCGACAACGATATGTCGGCCTTCTTGGCAAGAGTCTTCTTCAGGCTGTTGCTGGACCCTTGCCAAAAGGGCCAAAAGCAAGGCATCGTAACTGACTTTCCGTTTCTAGCCATTAATTTAACATTCCCAGTAAGCTTGGGCTCAATGAGTATATAATGTTGATTTTGCTGAGCTGTAGTCAACAATAACAAAAAACAGTAGTCCCAAACTGCATGCATTTAGTGGGAAGAAGCAGTATAGGCTCAAGGCATATACATGATGAGTGACTGTCTAGGCTACGGTTTTATTTATGCTGCATTCCACCCGAGTAACTATTGGTTTGTACCTCTTGGACCGCAACAGTCCTGCACAAGGTTGGAACAACAACGGTAACTACAAATTGAAAAAACAACATAATCAGACGAGTGCTAAAAATGGATACGTAAGCTACGATGCTTTGGCAGCGATATTTCGGTCCTTCTTGGCAAGGGTACTCGTCAGGTTCTAATCTTCAGGGGTGTAGCGGATTGGAAGAAAGGAACCTGCAATAAATTACTACAGCTTCTACCAATAATAAGTATTCTATTTTGGGCAGTTACTTTTTGGGATCCCAAAACATAAGTGGAGGGATACCTATGACTCCATAAAAGTTGTCCGTCCGTCTGTCTGTTGGCACGATAACTCTCGGAGGGAATGAAATATTTTGATGAAACCTGGTGTGAGGAGTCCTTGGGTCAAGGGACAGGTCGAGTTCGTAGATGGGCTCTGTAGCCCTACATTTAGGGGAGGGGGAGGGAATTCAAATTAAGGACGAACAAAATATTTTTCAACAGCTAATGAGATAGTCGATTTAGGGGTAAGAAGACATGTTGAACACGAACATAAAAATCATTCTCTCGCCGGACAACTAGTTCGCCCGGAATTCGGCCAGAACCGGAAAGTTTGTTAAAAGTAAAAGTTGTACTTAAAGTTGATTAGATGTTCGATTTAGGGGAAAGAAGACATACCGAAAATTTATATGAAAATCAATTTCTCGTCGCACAAGTAGTTTGCCCGGAGTTCGCCCAGAACCGAATTTTTTTTTGAAAGTACAAGTTATATCTGAAGTTGATTAGATGTTCGATTTGGGGGTAAGAAGACATACTGAACATTTATATGAAGATCAATTTCTCGTCGTACAAGCACTTTGCCCTGAAACCGGCCAGAACTGAAAAATGTGTTCGAAGTAAAAGTTTTATCTGAAGTTGATTAGGTGTTCGATGTAGTGTTAAGGAGGCATGCTGAATCCGTATATGAAAATTATTTTCTCGACGGACAAGTTCGTCCGGAATCCGACACAAACCCGAAAATTTGTAAACAGTTAAAATTTTATCTGAAGTTGATTAGAGGTACGATATAGCTGAATTTGTTTTTGAGCTTTTTGTCGGGCAAGTAGTTCGCCTGGAATCCGGCTGAAACCAATAATTTGGGGTAAATACACATGCTGAATCCATCTCTGAACTTAGTTTCCTCAGATGATGAACCGTTGGCCTTATATTGTTTCTAAATTTTAATAGTAAAATATTCAAGGAGTCTGGCGAAGACCGAATACCTACAAGACCAAATTGTCTAGATCAGATATTGAATTTTTGGGATCCCATCGAAACCTTTGGTCTGTTAGAAATCGCTGTCGGGAAAAACTAGTGCTGAGATTTCGTAGTGTTGAGGGAGCTTGATTGGCCCGATTAGCCCGTGGCATGATATTTGGCTTAAAATAGGAGAATGTGTTCCAGCCGGGACTCCAAGAAGCCCAAACCCGTGAGTCATGCGTAGTAACCAAGGTAAGTACAGTAGACCTGATGAAAAATTTATATCAAAATAGTAGTACGAAGTTGTCCGAAAAAGTAGCATGCAGTACTAGCTGATGCTACTACATGCTTCTACTTCAAGGCTACCTTGTTACTGCATACTACTACATGCTACTATTAGCAAGACTGGATGCTACTATGGCAAGACAGGATGCTACTGGATACTACTACATAAGATTTGACCAGTCTGAGGCACATTAAATGATAGTATTCTTTGCTATTACATAGTATTACATGCAACTTTTTCATACAACTACGCAAGCTACACATTTTTCATCGGGGAGGTATGCTTATGTGAAATTTTGTTGACAGCGGACTTAGCCATTTTCATGCACTTGCTGTGTCTAAAGCTAACCACCAGTTAGCCAAAGTAGGTAATTAGGGGCATCTGAAAACACCTGTGTCGGTATTTTGTATCTTCATTTTAGCATTAGCCCAAAACTGCACTGTTCACATTAAGAGCCCACCCATCTATACAATAGTTACTATTATTTACTATTTCTGTTCCATCCTCACGAAAAGTTACTACGCTGACCGTTCCAACCTTCTCAAAATAGTAACTAATAGTTACTATTTGCTTACCATGCTCGGGAGCGTAGTAACTACGCATCTCTGTAACGTGATTAGTCGGATTCGCCTGTGGCATGATATGCTGCTGGAAAATAGAAAAATCGTTCCAGCCTTGACGGCAAAAAGCCAGAATTCGTAACGTCATGCGTAGTAACTACGGTAAGTAGGATGGGACACGCTCTGAAGTAACTGTTCACATAAGCAGACCTCTACTGTAGGGTGGACACGCTCATTGAATTTTTATCTGCAGATCCTTACCGAGTAACCCAGTAGAATACTGAACAAGTCGTGCTGATTACCACGCAGAGAGGTGACCTAACTTTCTTTCAATCCTTTCGAACTTGTAAGTGCCTCGATGTTGATCATTATCTCCCATTCCAGGTCACATGGCAGAAGAACAACGAGAAAATCAGCATCGACGATGAAAGAATTAAGGTCATGAAGAGTGGCTCAAAGCACGTTCTTTCTGTGAAGCACGTCAAGACTTCGGATTTCGGAAATTATAGTTGCCTGGCAATGAACAACATCGGAGAGGCCAAAGCGGAAATCGAAGTCACCGGTAAGGTTTCGATGAACTCGGACTTTGATCACAGTGATAGAATCTTAGAAGGGCAATAGAAATTTAAGATTTTGTGATAGGTGTATAAATAGCTATTAATGCACAAAAGCAATAAGGACAAACAATATATAAAACATAAAGTATATAAATATAAAGCTTAAACATCTCTTCTTCAAACTACAGGGATATGCAATTTCCCTTATAAGTAAGTAAGTAAGTAATTTATTTATAACCCGCCATTTTGAAAATGCGGAGTAAATGAAAGAAAACAAATAAAACACATAAACACACTGGAAAAGACGCTTAATTTCCAGTCTTCGGCCAGGAAGTAGTGGATAACGTCGTGCGCTGGTTGGCTATAAGGTAGCCGTATCAGGAGTAACCTTCCAAACAGTATAATAGCCTGGAAACTTTTTGCCTTCGTTTTAAAAAGGTACAACTCTCATTAGAAATGGTCTTTTCACGATGACGTGGGTCAGAAATATCGTTTTTTGAAATACCATTATTTCCCAACGGAAGTTAGTGAATTTCTTGTTAGCGCTTGTCAACTCTGTCCAGCCTTCATGATCTCCGACGCGGCGGCTGGACGCAAAGGATTTCGAAAATTTTCTCGCCGTTGTTAGAAAGTGGAGAAAACAAGCAAAAACCAACGAAGTCCAAAATAGAAGATAGACCTGATGGCCTTCCATGTCTTCCAAAAGAAAAAGCAACCTTTGTAGCTTCTCATATCTTTATGTGTGAAAGAGTTATCGGTAACATTGAACCTTTCGGCGAAGTTTACGTTGCGTGATGGGCAAAACTCGGCTGGGCCGAAAAACGCTGAAAAGTAAAAAATGAAACAATGGCGAAAGGCGGGATTTCAGAAGCTTATATTCCTTAAGGGAGCTAGGGATAATACAATAGGCAGAATAAGCAAGATGGGTTCTTTAAGGGTCTAGCGTGTCTTGGTATCTCGTTCGCTGCGTACTGCTAGTAGGACACTCGTTCATCATAAATTACTGTTAATAGTGTTAGTTTTAATATCCATCAGAATGTAATGGATGAACTGAACTGTAAAAAGGAAAAGCTGAAAAGGAACTTATTATTTTACAAGGTAGAAGGATATGAAATTTCGGAGGAAAATTAATTATTTGCGATTTTTGGGAAACTTAAAGGACTTTGGTATGTGTTGCTGTATAGTAAGCCTACACTGTGAGAAGTGTCATAACAAATAACAGAATGATGCGCCGTTTCAATAGACAACAGACACTTGGGATGTACACTGTAAAAAGTTTCTCGGAGAGAGGATTAATCCGAATTAGAAATAATCTTATCTCAGTAGAGACAATATTAATCCCTGTAGCAATTACTACTAGATTTTTTGTACAGTGTAGTCTGTAGAGATTTTGAATAGGAGAAAAATAAAAGATGTGTGGACTGGAGAGCAGTGAGAACGGCGGTTTCGGCGTTCTCTTCGTTGCGTGCAGCAGAACCACGCCCACGATAAATCAGACATGATTTTCGTACTGTATTGCTTTTCTTTGTCAAAAGCAGGATCGTCGCTGAGGTAAAATGTTCAGCGCGACAAATGGATTGGGCTTGTGAACAGGTTTCTACACGAAGGTAGCCTAAGAAAAATACCCCCCCCCCCCCATTCTGATTTTTTTTTTCGGTGTCAGAGGTGCTGTCTTGTCTTCCAGTACATATACATCAGTACTAACTAAGAGTCCCGTTTTGCTCGTAATTATCGAGAAAGTTCGTCCACTAGCATCAGTTCTCGTCGATCTTCTCCGATTGCAACTCTATTTGCTTTTATCGCAAAAATAACAAAACCTCCAACCACCACACCGTTTGTAATTACTAATACCTAACCACCTTTTTAAAATGCCCTGACTAAAGGACTTAGATCTTCTCAGAACCCATATTTCGGACCCAGAAAAGTCTGCGAAGCTATTATGGTAGTCAGTTAGTGACCCTCATCGCTGCAGCTTAGGTAAGGAAACTGACCTTTAAGCAGGTCAGGGGGAATAGTTTTAGTGCCCCCAGGACGCCCCAGGTCATTCGAGGATCGGGAATGCAACCCCAATCAAGAAATAGGAAGATTATGGTGCCTCAGGGTCTCAGGCTGCCTCGACTGTTGAATGGAACCTTATTTCACTCATTTTAAGAATACTCTGAATTTTTCAGGTCACCCTACCCCATCTATCGTGAAGGTTGTGCCAGCCCATGACGGCGTGAAGATTCAGTATCAGATCGAGAGCCACGATCCAGTGACAGATATCAGAATCAAGTACAAGCTAGTCAAGGTATGTTCTGCTAGGCCCTTTCACTAGTCGGGTTTTGTTGTAGAGTAGGCAGTGCGTTAGCGCTTTATTTCACTGCAAACCGTTTGACGTCAAGTTAGCTCTTTTTCTGTGGCAAGGATACAAGAAAAATTTTAGGAATATTATAAATTACCTCGACTTTTATTTGTGGGGGATAGGGCTTGTCGTTCTGAGTTTGCCGTTTAGGTACCCCTGATAAATGAAAACAACTATAAAGTTGGACAAAGACAGTTAAACTTCTTATCCAGACCTTGTACTGAGCACCGAGTAGACGGCCGATAGTGTGAAATAGGCTTTTCGTTTCAGCTTTAGCCTGTGGGAGTAGACTCTGGCAGTTGGAGACCACCGTCCTCAAAATAACATGTTCAAAGAGGGCGCAGCAACCAAAATTTAAAAATGAACTTTGTTCTGCCGAAATACTTATCAATCAATCAAAATTAAGCAAGGGAAAAAACATAAAAACAGTGTAAACAACAAAATGCCAAGGACAGTTCACCTCATGAGAAACGCCTGCACTGACAGAATATGTCGTGATTTAATTTAATAGCAAAATAGTAAATAGCACATTTAATAGCACATCCTCGCAAGCAGTGCTTTTGCTGTGCTATTTATGAGACCCTCGATTGTTTTGTTAATAAAACTGTTCTATTACCACTACTACTACACAACGCAGGACGGGTGGATATGGTGACATCTAGGATTAAAAGATCCTCGGAATCCAGTAGCCAAGCGAAGCTGTAGCTTTTCGTTTGAGCTTTTTGTAAGTGTAGCATCTGGACTGAACCAGCGGTTGCGACATGTTTGCGAAGGGCCTCAGCTCCAGAAAACGACGCTGAATGCTTGACATGAAACTTTATTTCGTGTGGGTTGAAAAATAAATAAAAAGGGCAGCGACTTATGGGGCTAGAGGGGATAAACCACTCTCCCCCTCAAAATAATGGACCTGATTCTACGAAAAAAGAAAATGCCCATAAACAGAAAGTCGAACGTCCTCATAAATATATCATAGTTTCCAAGTTTAATACCCTTTATTGTATTAACCAACCAAAATAAAAATGAGACTTAGTAGTTAAAAAATAACATTGGCCTTGTAAGTCGTAAGTTGAATATTTTCTTTAGTTTTCAAAATAGCTGGTTCCGCATCTATAACTTCTAAAGTTATTATTCTAATAACTTTACTACTAAACTTCATAAACAAACCTTTCGAAACACTCTTACTATTCATCACACATGTTGGCGGTGCCTCTGAGTACAGGAAAGCCCGAATAACCTGTGGGGGCAGACAAACAAATCCTCACTTTAAATTAATCTGTACATACTTTGTCAAAGAAAGGAAAGAAAATTGAAAGATAAGAAGAAGAACAAAAAAGAAAAGAGAGAAGAACAAAAAAGGAAAGAACAGATAACTGAGAAATCGTGCTGTCGTTCCAAATCATCCAGTCAAGAAATAAAATCCCACTTCTTTTCTGGTTTTCTGCATTATTGCCTTCCATAAATGTCCAATCTACTTCGAAACTGGTTGTATTTGTCTGTTTTCATATCATTCTGCAACGGTGTTTTTTTCTATCTTCAGAGAAAAAAGACCTTGACAGAGCATTTGAAGATAGAAACCGTCATGGGAGGCTGGGGCCGATTTCTTTTAGAAAAGTTTCTCTAGTCGGCTTTTCAAAGGAATCAGAACGTGGCGAAGTCAGAATGGTTGATGTTTTACCGCTTTTGCCATGTTGAAAGGTCGAGGAGGGAGATTTGTCTTGAAGACAACCAGCGTTCTGTGAATGCGATTTGGGATGAAAGCGATGAATCGCTCATTTTTTTCCGACGTTTCAGATTTGAGACGATTGGCTGGAGACGTGCTTCAGGGACCAGGCTTTGCGAGCAGAACTCCAGTAGAAAAACTTTTCGTTTATTTCTTGATTAACTGAGCTGTCATCAGCTCTTCAAGGGAAAGTTTGCATGTGATTGCGGGATCACTTTCCAGTGAGCGAAGGTCTTCGCGTGAAGGACGGAAATTACTTCCAACTTTTCAGTTTCTCCTACGGCGTCAACCATGGAAAGTTGTTCCTTCAGCCCAAGCTGACTGCGAATCATATTTGACGGTGCAAAACGGATAGGTCAGCTACATTTTAATATAGCTAAAAATAGAGCTCTAATAGAATATAGCTGACGTATCCGTTTTGCACCATCGAACACGGAAAGTCAAGATTCTAGAAATAAAAAGTCTCTTTACTACATAAGCCTGGCCCTATTCGGCTCTAACAGTGTTGTTCTTATCCTTTTTTTTTCATTTATTTCTGCTGTTTTGCTTGCCATAAGATTCAACTAGCCTTTAAAACACTTAGGCCTACCGGAAAAAAAAACTGAAACGGCGTTTTAGCACCAACCACTACAGAAAGTTCAGTTTTCAGTTTCAGTTTTATTCTTAAAAAAAAACAATAAACACTATTAACTCTTTATGGCCCCACCATAAGGACTAACATAAGGCCTGGCAATGGGCGGGGCATACTCTCTATTCATAGAGTCTTGGGAAACAAACCAAACAAATCAAAAAAAAAAGAGGGAGAGAAAAAGAGAATAAAGACGTAACAAACTGACAAGAAAAAATCACTAACGGACGATCTTCCGTCAACAAAGCGCCCTTTTCGTTCGGCAATTTTCCACAGCACCGGGAGAACCAAGGGAACTATTCCGTCTTGGCTTTCTGGCTCGCGAAAGACGTCCTCTAGCCGTCGTGTCCCATGACAGTCGTCAATTTCGACAAAGTAAATACAGAGAGCGTGTTCCACCCTACTTACCGTAGTTACTACGCACGACGTCACGAATTCTGACTTTTTGCCGTCAAGGCTGGAACGATTTTTATGGCACTTGCAGCCTCTGGCTCAAGTGCCATATACCGATCACAATTCCGTCTGTCGGTCTGTCGGTCTGTCGGTCGGTCCGAGTTTTTTTGTCCCACATATCCGAGTTAGGGTACTTCCAGATGTGCTAGGACAATGAAACTTGGCAGGCATATCAGGGACCCGACCAAACTAACCTGGAAATAATCAGTTTCCCGATCCGACCATATGGGGGGGAGTGCGGGGCGCTGGAAACTTGCAAATTTAGGGCATTTTGTCACTTTTTTCTGAGTTAGGGTACTTCTAGATGAGCTAGGACAATGAAACTTGGCAGGAATATCAGGGACCCGACCAAACGAACCTGGAAATAATCAGTTTCCCGATCCGACCATATGCGGGGGAGTGGGGGCGCTCGAAACTTGAAAATTTAGGGCATTTTGTCACACTTTTTCGAGTTAGGGTACTTCCAGATGAGCTAGGACAATGAAACTTGGCAGGAATATCAGGGACCTGACCAAAGTAACCTGGAAATAATAAGTTTCCCGATCCGACCATATGCGGGGGAGTTGGGGCGCTGGAAACTTGAAAATTTAGGGCATTTTGTCACACTTTTTCGAGTGAGGGTACTTCCAGATGAGCTAGGACAATGAAACTTGGCAGGAATATCACGGACCCGACCAAAGTAACCTGGAAATAATCAGTTTCCCGATCCGACCATATGGGGGGGGAGTGCGGGGCGCTGGAAACTTGAAAATTTAGGGCATTTTGTCACACTTTTTCGAGTTAGGGTACTTCCAGTTGTGCTAGAACCATGAAACTTGGCAGGCATATCAGAGACCCGACCAAACAAAATTAGGAATAATCAGTTTTCTGATCCGACCATTTTGGGGGGGGGGTGGAGGGCAGGGGAATCCGGGAAACTGAGAAGTGTGTAACTTTCGAACGGATGATCGGATTGTAATGAAACTTCATAACTGAAGAGAATATATATCTGTAATGTCCCGTTTAAAGTCTTGACCGGATTCGGTAGCCAGGGGGGAGTTGGGGGGGGGAGACCGGAAATTTCAAGAAACGGTTAGAATGGAGGGATCGGAGTGAAACTTGCTGGGAAGAACAAGCATCTGCTCTAGATAAGTCCTTTAGACCATTTTACTGGATCCGGACACTTATGGGGGGGGGGGGGCCGGAATTCCGGTGATGGTGGTTTTTTGGATTTTCACGATGAAACTTGGCAGGCATATCAGGGACCCAATCAAACTGACTTCAAAATAAAAATATTGTTGATCAGATAATGGTGGGGGAGTGGAGGGAGGGGAATCCGCAGGGGAATCCGGGAAATTGAGAAGTGTGTAACTTTCGAACGGATGATCGGATTGTAATGAAACTTCATAACTGAACAGAATATATATCTGTAATGTCCCGTTTAAAGTCTTGACCGGATTCGGTAGCCAGGGGGGAGTTGGGGGGGGGGGGGGGGGAGACCGGAAATTTCAAGAAACGGTTAGAATGGAGGGATCGGAGTGAAACTTGCTGGGAAGAACAAGCATCTGCTCTAGATAAGTCCTTTAGGCCATTGTACTTGATCCTGATACTTATGGGGGGGGGGGGGTCCGGAATTCCGGTGATGGTGGTTTTGGGGACTTTCACGATGAAACTTGGCAGCCATATCAGGGACCCAATCAAACTGACTTCAAAATAAAAATTTTGTCGATCAGATAATGGTGGGGGGAGTGGAGGGAGGGGAATCCGAAATTTTCAGTCATGCGTAATTTTAGAATGGTTGATCGGATTCGAGTGAAATTTAAGAATTCAACAGAGGACATTTCTCCGATGATTTTTTTCATATCCGGACCGGATCCGGCAACTATTGGGGGGGGGGGGGGAAATACGTGCCCCGTTTAGAATGGAGGGATCGGGATGGAACTTTGTGGGAAGAACAAACAGATGCTCTAGGTAAGTCATTTGCTGAATCAGATTGGCTACGTGCACCGCGGGGGAGCTGGGTGGGGTGGGGGGGGGGTGGACCGGAAATCTCGAGAAACGGTTAGAATGATGGTATCGGAGTGAAACTTGCTGGGAAGAACAAACATCTGGTCCATATAAATCTTTTACATAATTTGACTGGATCCGGACACTTGAGGGGGGGGGGGGAGGAGGGGTATCCCGGAATTCCGTTTTTGGGGGATTTTCACGACGAAACTTGGAAGGCATATCAGGGACCCGGTCAAACTGACTTGGAATAAAAAAAAATCCTCGATATGATAATCTTGGGGGGGGGGAGTTGAGGGAGGGGAATCCGGAATATTGAGTCATGCGTAACTTTGGAACGGGTGATCGGATTCGAGTGAAATTTAATAATTAAACAGAGGACATTTTTCTCTTGTGACCTTTTCATTTCCGGACCGAATCCGGCAATTATCGGGGGGAGGGCGGAAAATACTTGACCCGCTTAGACTGGTGTGATCTGGATCGAACTTCGTGGGAATGACAAACAGATGCTCTGGATTAATCATTTACAGAACAGGATTGGCTCCGGTTATTGTGGGTGGAGTTGGAGGAGGGGGAGGGGGGTCTGGGATTCCGGTGATCGCGCGTTAAGGTACTTCCAGATGTGCTAGGACGATGAAACTTCACTGGAATATTGGAGACTCAACAACATTTGCTTAGAAATTGCTACTTCCCAAATCCGATTATTCCTTAAAGTACCAATCTTGACCGCAAAGTAAAAAAAATACTTTTAAGCAATATATGCATTTTCGTGATGCCCATCAGCCCATTAGCAGTTTTGCCTCAAGGGTTTTGCTTACAAATGAAGTTCCAGCTCCCTTATAGCGCGCATCTCAACCGCAAAGTCGAAACTTACTCTTGATCAATCAAATCATCTTGACACATGCAAGTGCCATATGAGCTTACAGCTCTTGTTCTATTTTCCTGCAGAACTTCACGCCACTGGCGAACCATGCCACTCGAGTAGGTTGGAACGGTCAGCGTAGTAACTTTTTACGAGGTTGGAACGAAAATAGTAACTAATAGTTACTATTGTTAGAAGGGTGGAACACGCTCAGAATCATCATGTCTTCTTGCCCCTTTATCAACACCACACGTCCTGACCCAGATATTTTCGAGTGACGTAATTTCTGATTCTCGCCAGATTCCGGTCGAACTATTCGTCCGGTGAATTTCTGTGACCCAGCTCGATCTTTTGCGCAGTGAGTAACATCAGCCGCGCCAACAAATTCGAAACAGTGATAGGATTATAGGATAGGGCTAGCTTACTGTCTTTTTAGGATGATTAAATAAATTTCTTTCCAGAGTTCTAAGTGGGAGGAGAAGAGTTTTAAGGTGGAAGCCACCGAAGACGTCGTTCGCTCCGGCGCAGCCATGCTCCCCCGCCTCGGCTCCGGTGAAGCGTACGAGGTGAAGATTCAAGCAAGTAATAAATTCGGATGGAGCAGGGAGTCCGAAGTCATGAACTTCGTGGCAGACACTGGTAAGCACTTGAACGCATTTAGCTACAAGGGGTCGTCATGACACTTGGGTTCATTGACTGAAATTTAACTAAGCCCAAAGTCGGGGTCGGAGTCGTGTTCGTTAACTGAAATTTGACTAATTCCAAAGTAGAGGTCGGAGCCGTGCGAGGCCCAGGATTGGCCGATGGATATGAATTGGCTCCTCCTTCGGGTGGAGATAAATGGTGACAACAGGTGGCCCCGCCTTGGAGTAGGAGTCAGGTTGACTCTGCAGCGCCCTTGCGGCTGCCACCAGGTTGAGTACCGCATGGGGACCGCGTTCTATAGGCAGGCCAAACTCCTGTGTTCTTTTCGCAGGACCCGCTATCCCCTAAATCAAGGACCCAGGGCCCACTCACTATGTCATTTTATTTGGATACACTGAAAAAAAAAATCTTGCAGTATGTGCTGCTGGGATTAATCTTGTCTACACTGAGATAAGATTATCTCTAATTCAGATAAATCTTATCCCAGTAAAGATAAGGTTAATCCCAGTAGCAAATACTGCAGTTAACTTTAATCCTTACTCGGAGAAACATTTTACAGTGTAGGCGTCTTCCATTTGCTGCTGTTGCATTTTTATTTTTTGCGGGGGGGGGGGGTCTGATTTCTCACAGCTGAGTTTTACTTGTCTCACTCATAGACTTCCGATGTCAGTTCTAGCTTAGTCTGAAAAGCATTACATAAGGATACATTTTAAATAAGTATACTATTTTCTATGCCCTCGTAGCTTCACGGTAGAATGAACCAATGCGAGAAAAAAATAACATTAAAATTCCTTTCTTAACATCACTTTGCGTACAAATCTTACAATAATTTCTTCAAACTTAATTTCAGTAAATAGGTAGGATGGCTTTAAAGCACATTGCAGTAGCTACAGTTTCTATTCCCAAATTCTAACATATATGTTTCCTTTAAAACTTAGGATTACAAACCCGTCGCGGCTATTTTGAGCGTCACTTTGTCCCCTTGGTTTTTATAACACACACTTCAAATCTTAGATATGCTACCTGATATTTCTGACCAATGAGATCCTCGGAAGCAATAAGCGAGAGCCTGACCCGCGTCAGAAAGAGCCAACCACGGTAAATGCAAAAATCAGCGTAGTGCCATTAGGATGGATCAAAATGACGTAGGAAGTTGCCCGGAAATAGTGTTTTTTTGTTTGTTTTGTTTTTTATGAACCGCTTTTTGGTTACGGCGAAGTAAAAGACACAAATTAAAACAGTAAACAAGACAAAATAAATAAACATGTTTGCATTCTTTACATAAACTTTAAAACACCAACTAAAATACACTTAAAATTTTGACACATTGACATGTACACTAAACAGGTTCAAGAAAAAAACAACAACTGGCTGATAGTGTCGTGGGCTGGCAGGGCAGGATAGTGGAAGGATTAGATACGCAAAGAGAAGCGGTAGTATAGGCATGTTGGTTCCTTTTATTTCGAGCGGGTGTTGGGCGTTTGTTTATTCCAACGGATCATGTCCGAGCTCCGCATTGAGAAGTTCTCTGACCAACCAGCCAATGTATATAATATCTTAGTGCCCGCTCTGTAAATATTTGTGTACCCCCCCCCCCCTCTCCCTCCGAAAATTCCAGGGCCGCTTAGGTCTAAGATTTACGTCGGGGGGGGGGGGGGGGGTCTTTGACTATTACGTATCTCGGTTCTCGGGACTCTACCATGATACAGTAGGTCAAAATTATTGTTCGCAACGGAAAATAAGTAGTCCGCTATGGTTAAAATCCCGCAGAATTCGAAGAAGGGTTCGCCTGATTGGATAAATTATGGTTTAATTTCTTCGCGTTCAAAGGCAAAGTGTGAATAACTGCAAAGTCGTTCATGTTGTGGTCTGTGGTTTGCAATTTCTCTCAGTTTGATTTCAAACTAGAGCAAAGGGGCCCCCAGGCAAAACTGCAGAAAATTTTGCATTCTGTAACAATGTAACGGAACTTTTCAAATCCGTTTCTTTTTCTCAAAATCTCGAAACCCAGGAGAAAAAAACAACTTATACAAAAAAGCGTAACGCATGCAAGAAAAAGCACTTTTTTATTTAATGTGAAAAAGAAGAGAAAAGAGCGCTTCGTAGGCATATGCAGGAAACAAAATTTACTAGATTTCTGGATTATTCTACTAAATGGCTACAAAAAAATTGTGATCTAAAAACACACTTATTTGTTGGAATAGATTGTTGGATCAGAATAGACTGTTGGATCAAAATTTCACCCAGTTCGAGATAGTGGCGTTGAAAGTCCAGGAAGCATAAGAAAGCTAAACAAAATTGAGAAAATTACTTTTTAATTAGCACTGATAAGATTTTAGTATAGAAAAGTAACTAATGTTCAACTGGCATCAGAAATGAAATAATTAAATGGATTTCATTAGCCTATATAAATGGTAAGTACGGTGGAACACGCTCATAGTAAACAGTCGGATCCACAGCGTAGTGGGTAACTTCGCTTTCTGTTACCGAGAAACATGCAAAACCCCCATTAGTTGGGACGGAGATTGCAGATTTTCGACTTACTAACATGTAGATCTATTTTACTACAGGCGTATTGTCGCCGTTCTCCGAGGACTCCACTTGAGGAGTCCCCGCGCTTTTGTTTGTCTCGGGGACTCACTTCCCGTATTCTCGCGAGTCCCCACGGACGGGGAATGCTCCGATTATCATCACAATCATCAAAAAGGACTCCCTTTCAGATTCGGAGGAGAATAAATTTTTGCTGGTATTGGTGCAGCGTGATATTAATTAAAACCAACCAGAATAAACAAAACCAAACATAAAGTGGATCCAGACTAATTTCGTCAACTGCATATTTTTTTTAAGAACAAAATCCATTTTGGAAGCATTCCCCTTGTTCTCGCTGTTTCTGTACGCGGAGTCCGCGTGGAGTGACTCCCTCTATTCTCGCCGTTCCCTTTGATTCCCCGAGGGGAACGGCAAGAATACGCCTTATGTCCGGCAAAAGCAGGAAGCGCTGAACTGCAATATGGCCAATTGTCATCTTTTTTGTTGACACCTATAGGCTGCCTACCCTGTCTTGTGGATCATCGCCAATACCAGCCGAGATTTCAGGAATAGAAGGGGACATTAAAAAAATTCGCAACGATGATTACATGCTGATATTTAAAAATCACAGATATCACTGTGTTTACCGTTATGTTAATTGAAGGAAATTAAGAATCTCGGCATCGCCGAACCACAACTAGGTGGTGAGCAAAGGAGTTAGGCACTTGCAAGTAACAACCTGAAGTGAGTGAATGCATGTGCGTTTTTTGCATTGTTTCTGGCACTTTCGTTGAATTAAAATGTTGCTGGTGTCACTGTACACGGAGAGTTGTTAGTTTTAAGCATAAGCAGCATACCTTCTTTAAGTGAATTCTACTGAAATATCTGAAGACTGTGTGCTGTCGTACTAACTAGTGAGATCCTTAGGCATGGATCATGTAAAATATGCTCCTCTGACACTTGCACACGAGATATCTTGCAAATTTTATTCAAACATTCTCTCTTACACCTCATATTCGGCCATTGATCATGGGCTCTGGTTTTTAGGGCTATAAATTACTGACATTGAAGTTTTTAACTAAATTCTTGAGGCTCACACCCACAGCCACGTGTGTATCTTACCGCGGTTTATTCTGCAGCCCAGCACCCTGTAAGAGTAATTTGAAGTGATGGCATTATGATAATTAGTTAAAATAAATTATCGGGCGCTGGCAATGCATGTTCGAGTTCGAAAGATGACAACCTCAAGAATTTATTACTTAAAACTCATTTGGTTTTTGCTAGCATAAGATGTCGTTAACTGGTAGGCCTAATTGACACGTTTGGAATTTAATGTTGTTTATTTGTCGTTATGAGGACAATCATGCTTTAAATAAGTAACCGCCTTCATCTGGAACCCAACCTCAGTTGGTGTGTTCCAGGAAATCTTCGCCCGCAAAACGAAATTACCCCTTTTTATGGCACTTGCAGCTTCGATCAAGTGCCATATACCGATCACTTTTCGGTGTGTCCGTCTGTCTGTCGGTCGGCCAGGCCACTGTTCTCGAGCTAAGGTACTTTCAGAAGTGCTAGGACGATGAAGCTTAGGAACCCCACCAAACTAACTTGGGAATAGTCACTTCCCCAATTCGACCACCGTGGGGGGAGTGGAGCGAGGTCGAATCCGGATGACCACTGAAACTTAAGGATTTGAAAGGGTATCGTAGTAGGGATCTAAAAATAAATAATTGCTCTCCGATCTGATTGACCGTATAAAAGAAAATCAAAGGCCTGTGTTTATGGTGGAAATTGTAAAATTCGAATCGAATATCAACCGAAATACATACATACATACTCTTTAATCCGGAAAAAGAAATTCCATATTGACTAGCCTAATACAAAAATACAAA
This sequence comes from Branchinecta sandiegonensis, assembly GCA_030848855.1. Taxonomy (NCBI): domain Eukaryota; kingdom Metazoa; phylum Arthropoda; class Branchiopoda; order Anostraca; family Branchinectidae; genus Branchinecta; species Branchinecta sandiegonensis. Next base: position 8,645,786 of record JAUPMV010000003.1, on the reverse strand, counting down.
CAAAAACAATAACAGTAATATAACGAATATCAATTTGTATCAAATTGTAGCAGCGTTGGATAATTTGAATTCAGTACGTTTCTGCATCATACTTCTTTTGTCTTCAAGTATTAGCCAGCACAGTGACATTCTGTATGATTTGAAAGGGACTAAATATTACTTTCTACTATCTGAACTACTGGCTCTCACGATTATATTGAAAAGACCCGTTGCCGGCCGGATTACCTCAAATCCCTGGCATGTGATCTGGCCAATACTCTTACACACTACGTTTATTTGAAACTGAGTGAGCGGACTCGGTATTCCACATTTCACTCTCCCTTTCCAGTTAAAGACTGGGATTTTAGTTCTTGTCTATCTTATACCAATAATTGTATTGACTTCATTGTACTTATACCACCCCATACACAGTCTCTCCCTGCAAAGATGTGTTTGTGTACAACAATAGATAAAGGACGAGGGATGTTTCTCTGGAAGGGTTGTGCTTTCCCACGAATCACAAAGAAAGGATTTACTAACCAGACTTCATGCTTGAATTCCTACCATGCGCTCAGATTCGGCTTTATACCACCCGGTTTAAAGTGCCGGTATTTATACCAACTATTTTCTTGTTTCGTTTATAAAGGCGTGGATGGAAATCGGACATTTCCGGTTACGGACAAATAATAGTGCACCGCAATAACTTTCCGACATGATTTTGCTATATTTATGCCGAGACAAACAATCTTTTAGCCTAGTCATTTTATTAATGAGCACCATTTCCTCGGTAGTTTGTTAGAATCGTTTAACGGAAGTGTTTTCAGAAATGACGAAAAATGTCAAATATATTTTTGAAAATTAACCAGAGGTTCAAATTTCAGTAAAAGGGTTCAGAATACACTTGCCGTACGACCAAAGGGGAATTTCCAAAAATCGCCATCCCGTATATGTGGGGAATATAGGGGACTGATTAGTCCTGTTGCCGGTATTTTGAAAAATAATTGGCGCTGGGCCTTTGTCCATCGCGCTTTTTATTTTCGCCCTTGATGGCGCCTTACTTTCCTGGTCTTTAAATATAGAAGTTAATAATAATAATTTATTTATTTACTGCGTATGAAGAATGGGAAGATAGTGAATAGCGGAAGCGAGAGAAAGAAAAGTGAAACAGTAGGAAAAACACTAGGACAACAGAATAGAGAACAAGAGCTCAAAGCTCTGTCACCGGATCCGTGTAGGAAGTGTAGCATCTGAGACACGAGGTCTTTCCAAATACCAAGTTTCATTAAGGCCCGATTCACCGTGTTATACATAGGCCACGTCAATATTCCGGATTCCCCCTCCCTCCACTTCCCCCAGGGTGGTCGGATCGGTGAAGTGACTGTTTCCAAGTTAGTTTGGTCGGGTCCTTAATATTTCATTGTCCTACTTGTCCCACTTGGCCGGAAGGCAAGTGCCATAAAAATCAGTAGAGCAAATGGATGAGCCGTGATATGCAGAATGCCTTTTATATGCTTAAACAGACAACTTGGAAGATCCGATTGTAGACTATCTGCATTAGTTTTAAAACAGAAGGAAATTAGAGATTTTATTAGTTTGAGAAGAAGGAAAACAAACCTCAATGGCAGTAGCCCGTACCGTTGAATAGCCGTCAAAACACCTTATCCTAGAATCCTTGCGATACATGCCGCAGTCCATGTCAGTATGAAGCTCCAAAAACGTCCCGAAATCCGTTAGTCCAGGCCCCCAGACACTATTAATTTAACGCCAGCATTTCCTTCCTGAAGTTGACAGACTTAAGTTGACTTTTTCTGCTAAGTTTCCCCGGGAATTTTTGGCACTAGACACAGGCCTTCATGCACTATTGCACCAAAAGAAACTGAGCACCGTCAGCGTAATACGTTCACCTCGCCTAATTTGCCAAATTTGAGTCTCATTTGATCCGGGCGTTTTTTTGGCTCTATTCTTGATTAGTTTTTGGCGCGAAAACTACATGACATCAGTTTGTAGGTGGGAATGAAAAAAAAGAACACCTGTGTTGCGGGTGCCAAAATAAAGAAGAGCAGCTAGTTACTGGAAAAAAAACGCTTATTTCTTTCTGAATATAATCATGTTCGTATAAAGGGAGTCGAGGTCTCGGCTTAGCGATTATTCATTTTTAACCGAATAGGGCTGAAATACGATAGTCTAGTTACCCATCACTTACGCATTTAAGAGGATTGAAGACCCGACGAAAATGTGTTAAGTTGTTGCTCCGTTATTCATATAAGCGATATCCATCGAATGAACTTTTTCTTTCGGATTTGTGGTATCTCTGTGTGCCTGTACCTCTATGCTTAAAAAAGGGCTGAAATACGATAGTCTAGTTACCCATCACTTCCGCATTTAAGAGGATTGAAGACCCGACGAAAATGTGTTACGTTGTTGCTCCGTTATTCATATAAGCGATATCCATCGAATGAACTTTTTCTTTCGGATTTGTGGTATCTCTGTGTGCCTGTACCTCTATGCTTAAAAGTTTCGCAACTAATGGTCCATTTACACACTGCGTAAAATCCGAGCGTATTTTACGTACGTTTTGAGCTTGAAAAGATTTCTGGCAATACGGACGTATTTGGATACGAAACGGACCGATTTCTCAAATACGTCCGTATACGTCCTTCATAGAATCCGATGACGAATTGGCGCTAGAGGAACAACAACAATCACACGTGAGATCGGGGGATAAGTTATCTGACGGGTGAATAAGCGATTAGGCTTTTGCTTCATACCGAGTCGCGGATTAGCCCCGTTGAAAAGTCAGCCAGCACTCGGCACTGAAGTCGGAAGCCAGAAATGACAAACTTGATGACGCTTGACAGAACAGAGTTGGGTAGTCATTTTAAACAGTTTTAAACATGGTTAGGCCTAAGAGGAATTGAAAATAGCAAAACAAACCTGGATAAACGTACACGAAGAAGTAACGTGCATTGTTTTCTTTATGATAGCGCGCATAGCGGTCAAAAAAGAACTAATCTGAGAGGAATTTTATGAGGGGCGTATTGCTAGAAATGTTTTCAAGCTCAAAACGTGCGGAAAATACGCTCGGATTTCCGCAGTGTGTAAACCCACCATAAAACGGTGAACGATTGCGGAAAAATGAATATTTGTTTGGTCACACTCTTTTCAGAAATGACCTTACAATCTAGAACGCTTTTGAAAATGTACGCTTTTGTTCGAATTCAAATTCTCCGCGTCGGGATGAATTTGTCTTGTCGAGCCAGCAGTGCATATTCAATCCTGTGTTAACCAATCACGACGATGTTCGGGAGTAGCTGTGATACCGCTTCCGGCTCTTCCGCTAGGTACAGGGCAATTTTGTATCAGTAAGAAGAGTTAGTCATCAGGAGTATCGTAGATTAAAAAATCCAAGGTATAATAAGCTGGCTTTTCAGTTTTCCGTTCCGTCCGTCTGTCAGCACGATAATTCTCGAAGGGAATGAAATATTTGATGAAACTTCGAGGCAAGGGAAAGGTCGAGTTCGTAGATGGGCCCGATAGCTGCAAATTTAGGGGAGGGGGAGGGGTTTCAAATTAAGAGGCGAAACAAATATTTTTTAAAAGCTAATCAGATAGTCGATTTTCAATGCTCGTGAGATGTAATTATGCTCTGTAATTACGACCGCTCCTTCAAAATAGTACGGTGCTGTCCTAGTGTAGTGGGCCTAACTTTAAATCGTAAAATGTCGACTTGAGTCTGTAGTAAAAAAAAAATGTAATTATTTCGTTTTCGAAAATTAACGAAAAATTTTATTTGATTTATTCATAATAGAAAATAGTTCATTCATTTTATAGTATAAATCAAAATTTGTTATCGTCCCTTGTTCTTAACTACCACAAAATTAGTAGTCTGCACCTGATAACAAAAGAAAGATTACAAATGATAACCAAAAAGAATATATGTAAATATAATATAAAAGTATAATATAAAAAATATATTATGAAGTATGCTAATACTTATGCTAACAGTTTTATGATATTAGTATATAGTAGTATTGGGATATTCGATATTGATGACAGATATGTCGATATATCGGATCAGATATCGGTATCGAAGATTGAAACGTAAAGGTAAATTTTGGAAACGATATTTGTAGGCTATTGTTTCTAATTACTGTAATAATCTAGCATAACTAACTCTTTACTTCTGAAGATTGATTAATACGTTTTTCGGAAATCAGTATATGTATCGAAATTTCTAACAAAAGATGATGAAAAATGCTATTTGACGACAATATTTGTTCTCATATTTTTGCGAAATGAAGCGCATATGAGAGCGAAACAGTGTATCGAAATGACGATGTCGAAAGTGAAAATATCGAACAATAGTGGCCCATGAATGAATGAATGAATTTATTGCACGAAAAAAACCATGGGTTCATGGCAACAAAACAAAAAGAAAACCCAACAAACTACAAAAAAACGCTCTCTATGGGACAAGCCAACGGTCGTATTTATCTAAAATGCCAGAGGCTCCCGAGGGGTTGCTCACTCGCTGGGCACCACTGTACACCCTCCCTGGGCACCGGCTGGGCACCACTGTGCAACCATTTTGGGAGTGAGCAACCCCTCGGAGGCTCCATTCACTCAGGGTTGACTCAAATAAAATGCACTACCCATGTAGCAAAAAAGTACTACCAGAGGAGAAAATGTACTACCTAAAAATAAATTTGTGCGCGAGTTGCACTTCGCGCATTGTTTTCCACTGTTGCTGATGCAAATCAACTTTACCATGACCCTACCAATATGACCTGAATCGAACCTTCGTCAAAAATAGTGGTTTCACTGAGAACCAGCTTAAAATAAAAGTAATCAGATTAAATATTTAAGATAAAATGGTCAAAATGCAACTAGGCCCACATGAACTTTGACAGAAAGGATATTTTTTTCGAACAGTACTACCTATCTTAAAATGTACTGCATAAGTACTACTTTTTGGGATCCCAAAACGTAAGTGGAGGGATGCCTATGACATCGCAAAAGTTGTCCGTCCGTCCGTCTGTAAGCACGATAACTCTCGAAGGGAATGAGATATTTTGATGAAACTTGGTGTGAGGATTGTTTGGGTCAAGAGTAAGGTCGAGTTCGTAGATGGGCTTTGTAGCCCTATATTTAGGGGTGGGGGAGGGGGTTTAAATTAAGGGGTAAGCAAAATATTTTTAAACAGCTAATGGGACAGTCGATAATGGGGTAGGAAGACATGCTGAAAACGATGGTGGAAACCATTTTCTCGCCGGACAAGTAGTTAGCCCGGAATCCGGCCAAAACCGAAAAATCTGTTAAAAGTAAAAGTTTTATTTGAAGTTAATTATATGTTCGGTTTAGTGGTAGTAAGACATGCTGAACACGATGGTGAAAATCATTTTCTCGCCGGGCAAGTAGTTCGCCCGGAATCCGGCCAAAACCGGAAAATTGTTAAAAGTCTTCGTAGTTGATTAGATATCCGATTTAGGGTTAAGACGAGATGCTGAATCCGTGCATGACAGTCATTTTGTACCCGGACATATAGTTTGCCCAGAATCCGGCTGGAACCGGAAAATTTGTTTTAAGTTAAATTTTTATTTGAAGTTGATTAGATGTTCGATATAGGGGAAAGAAGATACGCTGAGCTTGATTTTAGCTTCTTTTTTTTTGCCGGACAGGTAGTTCCTGAATTCGGCCGAAACTGGGAAATTCGAAGAAGTAAGGCAGGAAGTTTTCGTCCAAACAGATATGACTTATAGGGGTAAACACAAACATGCTGAATCCATATCTGAACTTGGTTTTCTCAGATGATTAGCTTTTTGGCCTTAATCTGTTTCTGAATTTAATAGTAAAAATGTTCAAGGAGTCTGGCGAAGACTCGATCTGGCGTTGACAAGACCCAATTGTCTGGATCAAATATTGGATTTTTGGGATCCCATCGACACCTTTGGTCTTGTTTCATATGTACTACCAACTCACTACTTTGAAAAAAAATTTACTAAAAAGAGTACAATTGTACTACCGGTGGCAACCCTGAATTCGCTCCATCCCTCTCGTCACGCCGTCTGCCATGAGACTGACAGACGAAGCCGCGCCGGAACAGCGCCTTCTTTCACGACTGTCAAAACGTAACGTGTTGTATCACGTGGTCGATTCCAGCTAAATTTCAAATCCGTGGAGAGTCGTAATTGGAGGGCATGGCATTTTGAAATGATGACGATTTGCCATTCTAGCGAGATGTGACAGTGACGGAACGTTGCGAAACGCCGAAGGTGATGCGAGCCACGCGCAAAACGTTGACATGTCAAGTCGGGGTGACGTTTCGCAACGTGATCCGTCAATGTTTGCATATTCGTCGTGGAGGGTTTATTGATGGGTATTGAGAGGCATAACGGACCCGCCGAGTGTTGCATATTTGTGTGACATAACGCGAATTTGCGTATCCTAGCCTAGATGCGAAAATACGGTATGCCTGTGTTTAGGCTACCTGTAGGTCCCGGTCAACGTTTACAAATCTCCGGCCCACCGACTTCTAACAAAACCGGAGACCGGAAGAATCTTCTGAATCTCTTACTAAAATGAAAAAGCTGAAATCAACCTGAATAAACGCCTAATACTGTTATATATGTTGGGCTGGGCTAACGGACCTGATTATTTCAATGTTGAAGCTATAACAGACACTGGACAAAGGTGATTTCGCTTTTTTCAAAAAATAAATCCGCTGAATGCGCACCGCGTTGGCTATTTTCTTAATTAAAATATTTTGAAATTAGTCTAGGAAGTTGTAGCTGTTCAGCAGCCTATAGGTATTCTTATTTGGACATTCCCTAACTTTGGAGTTTTAGAAATATTCGTTCAAAATCGAATCGAACGAACATGAATCGCGAATGGATGCAAATAATAATTTGAAATTAAACTATGTCATGGAGGCTAATAAAAAAATAAAAAAAATACATTTTGGGCTTCTCTTCTGTTTCTGAGTTCTTCGGCATAGGCTGATTGCGAATCGTGGTTTAGGTCACTGAGTGGATGAGTCAGCTGAGAATTTCAGCTATGTTTCGGCCTTTCTTTGTTAGTGCTCTGTACAAGCAGTAGCTGGAAGTTAGAAAATAAAATAATTTAGAGAGGACACCCCCCCCCCCCCCCCCCCAATGCAAATATTGAACACAGATATAGTTATTTGTCAAGGCGAAAACTCGCTGACGACACCCCCGGCTTACCAAAATCCCCCTGGCGAAAAAACCCGGGTACCAAAACCTCCCCACACCGGAGCACCGGAGTGAGGAGTCACTGAGTTTTGTGTCACCAACTACTTCAGTGAAGTGGCTTAGCGTTTAATGTCGGTTTTGGGCTCTTTGACTACAAAATTCGTTTGTCCACCCGCTGACTACCTGACCAAAGGGTTATTCTTGCGGCCTGGAAAGTTCCGCTTCGCTTTTCAAGGCTGTTCTGGCGCTCAGATAGTTTTGGAAAGTGCCCTGGAAAGTGCGTTCACTCCGCACGTGGGAAGTGGCGAAACAGCGAGAAGTTGTAAAGCGCAACAGAGGCGTAAGCGTAACCACTTCCCGTTAGTTCTGGCGTTTGGCGGATTCTCGCTCTGCTTTTTGGAAAGCGAACCCGTTATGAACCCTCGGTTTTCGCCAGTGCTCATAGGTCGGTATAACACGGGTCAAACTTCAGCTTACCAGGTAAGCCTCGTGTCACTCGTCTGTTATTACCTCCCTGAGCACTGGCTCCACTCCTGGTTCATTTGAGAGTTCAGAGCACGGTGATGTTCACGAAGGAGTCTCTTTAACGTCCCAGAAAGACAAGGGACTAAAATAAGAATTCACTTGAATTTGTTCATATTTCACAAACATTCAAATATCTTCTCTCCGTCTGTTCCAGTGGTTTGTTAAATCGTCAGAATCGCTCTTAGGATAGAGTACGCCCATTTTGCGTTTGCTAATCTTGATTTTTTCGTTTTTCAGCCGCGATGCCGCCCCAGCAGCCCCGTAACGTTAAATCCACCGCCTCCAGCTTTGCCACACCCCTCTCAGTTCTGCTTCTTGTAACCGTGTCCTCGCTTTTCAAGTGAGGCTAAATCGCTGCCCTAAGTTTTCAAACTATTTTCATTTACGTGAAGTTGAAGCAGTAGCAAGTTGGCTATTTATTTCTTGTCACCGTGCTTTCATACAAGTGAGGGATAAGCGAGTGTTCTAGTACAGTTGCGAAGTACTTGTGAAGTAATGTGTACTTGTGGATCGGAGCCGTGCCTTGGACCCAGTGTTACAAAAAAGTCCATAGTTCGAGTCAACAAACTGTTAGCAAGTTTAGTGTTTGTTCGGACTGATAAGCGAGACCGGGTATTTTGGGTCTGATGGTGTACATGTATTTCTTTGTGCTCAAAGTCTACCCGCTACCCAATAGTATTTATCGCTCGTATCAAGACTGCTTGAAGTATATACGAACCGCAATTTCTCATCCTCTTTACAGTCCTAGTGTTGGTTGCGATGGTGGAGCTTTGACCCGGGCCGAGACGTGTTCCTTTTAGTTACAACCATGTGGAGTAGATGATGAACCCCCAAAAATTCCCATCAGGGTAATAGTTTATTATTGACATTATTCTGAAAATTTGCGTTAGGATCTTTCCGTTTTAACTCTTTATGTTGCATATCCAGGAGGAAAACCCGTAAAGAGGCAGAAGTTTTAAAATTTACCGAGTCCTGTCAAAACGGTCAAGTTGCTTGGAACACAATTTGATCGTTCTCCTGGGGGTTGCAACTAGCCAGTGAAGAGATTTCCAACAGCCAGACTGGAGATCGAAACCGCTGACAAAAAAAATACGTATGATGATAACTTCTGTATCCAATTCATTGGAAAGAGTTCCTTTGAACACGTCGGAGTGGTTTGGTAAACCAGGCTCGCAGTGCTGAGGGTTTTAACAGTCGTAGGTTCAAACCCGCTCCAGCTTGAAACAAAAAAGACACTTTTGAGGTTTCTTGTAGATCACCTAATTATTTGATACATAATAATTTTTTTCAGTCAACAGTCAAGACTTACGTCTGACTTTCGACGTTATCGCGTTTGTGCGTGTTTCGTTTTCAGTTGCAGTTGTCGTCGGCTACTAGAAATTGCGTATGAAAACTAGTAAATCTACGGTCCATGCTTACCATGGTTTACCATGCTTACCGTTAAAATAGGATACCAGCACAGTTAAGCGGAAGTGGTTACGGAAAAGTGGGACGGCGGAAAAAAAAAGCTGTGGACAAAACTGCAGATTACCGGCAACTCTTACGCCCACCCCCCACTTTGGGGGGTGAAGTGACAAAAAAAGTTGCGAAGAAAGCTGAAGAAAACAGGCAACTGGTCGCCTAACCCCCATTTTGGGGGGTGAAGTAAAGCAAGAGTGCGTGTTAGTTCATATGAGAAATCGGAATGCCGCGTCTTTTACTGCCCTAAGTTCGGACATCCAAGTCTGCTTCCTTGTAAATAGCCCACAGATATAGCAATTCTTGTTTGCGCAAGAGTAGAGAGCCTCGTTTGTGTTGCAATAGTGCTGCCGCTTCGCTGCTGCAGCACTTCTTTGCTTCTGCACAAGATGCGTTTTTAGATTCACTGCCTGCACGATTTTTCTTGGTTGATGCAGGGAATCACGGACTTAGTCGGTTAGCAAGTCTGCGATGCTCGAGAAGTGCTGCCGTCTTCCTTGGAAGCACTGTAGTGCAAAAACGAATGTAGATAGAATCAGCCCGGAAGCGGCCGAGGAGTGGACCTGCAGCGTGCAACAAAAACGAGGCTCAGATTTCTGTGTCCTATCGCTCCGGTGGGATACGGTTCAATCTGTAGGAAAAAGAGCTGTTACTATGCGGCGAACGGTCCCATCCGAGGTTGGTCAGCTCTGTCGGACCCAGCTAGCTCAGATACTGAGCCTCTTATATCAATGGCAGCACGCCTTGTAGAACCATCTGGACTACGGTGAGTTGGAAGTTTTCACATTGCAAATCAGAATTCATCAAATTGTTTCCTTGCCAGGGTCGATGACCGACCGTGCAACAAAAACTTTAAATTCCGTCTTCTTCGTGGTTTAAAGCTTGTGTTATGGTTTCAGAAGTTTCATAACAGGTAACACAAGGATGCAGTGTTTAAATAGATAACACTTAGGATGTTAGCGGTTAAGTTTCTCAAACGTTATGCATTAAAACGTTATTTATACAAAAAGAGCCGAAAGACGGCCAAAGAAGCATCAGCTGACTTCTTTGTTTTTCATCATGATAACGGCAAAGTCAGCAGATGCGTCTTCGGCTGTTTTTTGGATCTTCCTGACAGTGCTTGTTATGCATAACTACTCTTTAATCCGGAAAAAGAAATTCCGTATTGACTAGCCTAATACAAGAATACCAACAAAAACAATAAGAGTAACAGAACGAACATCACCTATCCACCGGTGAAACCAAAAAGGTCGAAATTGATCTTATAGTGATAATGCGTAACGTTCACAAAATCATAACTTTCCCAAGTGTTATCTGTGGAAACTGTGCACATCTGTTATGAATCTTCTGACAGTGTAGCTACCAGGAATTGTCCCAAGTAAGGAAGTAGTTATGAAGACTGGAGTGTAGAACTTATTTTATTTCGTGTTTCGGGAGGCAATCGAATGGTTGACGCCAGTTTGTATATTTTCTTGTAAAAAAATAGTGTAGGTTGTTCTTAGTTGAAAGCACGCAACCGGGTAGGTGTTAAGTGATGTACTTCGTGCTATTGATGCGTTATACTTGTTCTTGGCTAGAGTTACACACCTAGGAGATCTCTTCTAAAATTTTCGGAATTGAAGTCACAAGTCCGACTTTCCGGTGTATTCCAGGGTTGCCAGCGTTTCAAGATAAGCGATAGGAAGAGTATAACTTAGCGCTGTTGCCAAAAAGTTGAGGGTGGTTGAGTGCTGTTACTTTGTCGCTGTTATTTTATCTAGACAAAAAGCATGCGCTTTTCAATTTCTTTAAGCGATACGTATGAACAAATTGCACCAGCAAATACTTTCAACTAGATGATGCTTTAAGGCGTTTTTCCGCGACAATGCCGGATTATAATCCTAGAAAACCCATTCGTCAAAGAAACAGCAGATTGGATATATCAGATTACAAAACAGCAATCCGACGATTTTGACAACCTCCGTTACAAGATTCCCGGATCGACAATCCAAGAGTGAACCCGGATTGTCAGAGAAAACGATTTTTTCATGATCTGGATTATTAACGTATCTCGGAGAATCCGGATCGTACTTCGTCAATCTAGATTGTCACGGAAAAACGCCTTTAGTGCACCAGATTTTGCAGCGACAGCTAGAAGTCGATGCTGGAAATCGGATACCAGTCTTTACAAACAGCATTGAGCTCATCCAAATTTGCGTATTCGCTTTAGGGAAGTCCCCCCTCGAAGCACTGGTTTTTCGACAGTATCCATGGGACTTTCTCTGAACAGTTCGTAAAACGGAAGCTCGTCTGGAGGGGAAATTCCCGGAGCTGGAAACATTCAGACTCACTCCCGAAAATTAGCCAGCATTTTCACGAAGATCGAAGAGGGGAGAAAACTAGCACCACGCTTATTATAATCGAAATTCCGTGCATTGAATAAATCATGGCAAGTGAACACCCTCTTTTGAATCTGTTTCGAGGCGACTGTTTTCAGAAGCGATGTATCTATCCCCCACTTTAGCAACAACTAACTGATTTCAAACGCAAGTAACACGAAATAAGTTTCTTTTAACTTTAAGAACTACTCTCAGAATATTTACAACCACCAGTACCAGCGGAATTGTAATATCGCATGTCTTCTGATTTCAAGCAGTAAAATGTTTGTCGGTTCTCGGCAGTCTTTGGTAAATTTGGGCGTGTTTTTGTGCTTTACCAATCTCGCGTAAATTCGTCACGTCAGAATAAATTTTTCTTTTTACAAAACCTGTTTGGCAAGTTTATATGCACCTTGCGACAACTCTTAGCTAAGCCGTTTCTGTACTATAATACCAGGAAGAGAATACAGCTAGTTTTATGGGATTCTTTTATTTTTATTTTTTTTAATCTCAATCTGACTGTGCAACACTATGTTAACAATTTACATGGATAACAGTTTTCCCGTGTTTTTTTTCGTCACACTTTCCATGAGTGGGCTTGACAAAACGGGTGAAATAAAGCCTGTTAGATTGTTTGCTAGCTATCAATCTCAACATACCTGAAACTGAGGTTTGAAAGTACGTTCTAAATGTGCGAAATCATGCTCACATTGAGACAAATTTCACCAGAAAAACAGTTCCTGTGTTGTTTCAATATGACTGATTTTTATTTTCGTTCCTGGCTGAATATTGAGAAAAATAGACTAGAACTAAAGTGTTTTCGTGTCAGAAGAATGAAAACTTAGATAGCGAAACTAGAAACAGCCAAAACAGGAATATCGACCAAGTTTTTTTCTGGCCGAGCTTACCAATTGTTTATGTTCTGTTCTATTTGACAGTCATGTATGGGGACAGTTCTCTCTTCTGGAAGAAATCCAGAAGAAAAGCAGATGTATGGTTTAGTGACAGGACAGTTCTAGAACCCAGCCCTGGCTTTTTATTGTGCGATGTAAATTAGGCAATTATTTGGCTTTTTAAAGATGTATATGATCGTGTAAGAGAATACAGTTTCCTATGAAAGCTCGTCACGTTCCATGAAGCCAATGTGAATGATTCAGCCCAGTGTTTGTCTCATGTCCGTTGCATATGTCTCAGCGAGATGTCCTTAAAGCAGGACTGAAACTTGACAATGCGCCGTTAGTTTCCTTCGCAGTAACAAGCGCCCTGTCAATCATCAGACGATAATCTTTTGCAGCGCTGACGCGGACAGGAATTCCGGTCCAAATACACCGGAAAAATTCCGGTCCAAATAGACCGGGAAAATTCCGGTTTTATTTGAAGGGAATTCTGTTGGTGAAGAGGACTACACAAATTCTCGGTAGCTTTTGGAAGCAGCAGCCATCGGCAATGATGACGTGGCTGCTATCCTGAGTTCTGCCTTGAGAAATGTTTTTTTCCCCTCTATGGTCTCAAAGACCGGATTCCGGTCACGTTTTCCCCTGCGTGTAAGCGCTGCATTAGGCATTGGATGGGTTTATCTTGTTCCAAACACTGAGGATACCATTATCAAGTCTAATCTTTTATAGTTTAACCGAAGGCAATCTAGTTACCCATCACGTAATCACTTAAAGAGGCTTTAAGACCCGACGAAAAGGCTTTACTTCGTTCCTCTGCTATTCACGAATAATCAGTTTCATATAGTGGAATTTCCCTGTCGGATTTGCGGCATCTCTATGCGCTTGTACCTGTGTTGTATGCTTGACGAAAGCGATTTACGAGAAATAAGTGTTCACGCAGTGAGCTACCTTCCGCAACCTGATCACTGGCCAGTGGAAAGCCGCGTATGTATTGAGATTCAAATCTTCCGCTTAATAGTAGAATTTTGCGTTGTGAGACTGGCAGTAGGTATTCTGAACGTCATACAAGAGCAAATAGTGAGAAATAGAAAAAATCGCTTATTGCCTGGTCACATTGGGCTAAAAAAGCCGCCTATTTAACAGAGTTAAATATTTAACTGTTAATTTAACTGTTAAATTAACAGAGGCGAAAGCCTTTTTACTGCAGTTATATATTATTATTATTATTTGACAAACAGCGCCGAAATCTGCGCAGATTTCTCGGCTGAAAATGATTCTGCGTCTTCCTGGCATGCATACCATTTAATGCATAACGTTTTCAAAACCACAACAGATTACATCCCAAGTGCTGTCTGCTGACTGCGCATCCTCTGTTATCTGTTATGAAACTTCTGACAGTGTACTCATCTGTACTTCCTGACAACTCATGTACATTGTTTGGTGATACAGAATAGTAACCTAAAAAAAACACACGCGATACTGATGAACTGATGAGGTTGAGAGCGTGTTCCACCCTTCTAACAATAGTTACTAATAGTTACTATTTCCGTTCCATCCTCACAAAAAGTTACTACACTGACCGTTCCAACCTTCTTGAAATAGTAACTAATAGTTACTATTTGCTTACCATGCTCGGGAGCGTGGTAAGCGTAGTAACTACGCATCTCTGCAACGTGATTGGTCGGATTCGCCCGTGGCATGATATTCTGCTGGAAAATAGAAAAATCGTTCCAGCCTTGACGGCAGAAAGCCAGAATTCGTGACGTCATGCGTAGTAACTACGGTAAGTAGGATGGAACACGCTCTGAGTATCTCCCTATAGTCGCCACCGAAGTTGCCACGACCCCAAAAAGTTATCCAAATCCTTCAAAGTTTTAAAATCACACACATTTTTGGAAAATTGTGTAGTTTTTTTAATTTGTGATTTTCACCTCATTTTATGTAAAAATCTTCAAAACTGAGAAATTTGGTGATACCAAAAGAACATAATCACCGAACTTTGTGATGATTCACCGCCCCCGGCAACCCTGGTCGTCCTGCCACTGAGATGTTTCCTGCTGTGGAAGACATATCGTTTGGTCTTAACCGATATTATTGAGCAGAAACCGAGGAAAAGAAACTGTCTACGCTGCAATTGCCTTTTAAAGTGAAAATTAAACAATTTCTATTCTGTCATGCGATACATTCCGTGTTGACTTTCTTTTTTGCCCGCCTAGCATCATTTCTGATTTACAAAACGGATGAGTCAGCAGGTTTTTATTATAACTATAATTTGGCCCTTCGTGGCAAGGGCCCTCCTCAGGCTGGAAAATGAACTATTATTTATTGACGTCAATACTTTTTGTGTAACCGCTTAGCATCACCTGCTCTTTCAAAACACTCAAATTTTCTTTAAACAACTAAATTGAAACTTTTTAAATTTTATAAAGTCAAAATCATTTCTATCCTTGGATTTTTTTTAAATCTCACATATAGGCTACTTTACTACAAACAAATTCGTGTTGTCTTCTGATCTTCGCAGAGTCGAAATGTCCCTGTCGATTTAACATTCGCCCTTTTTCGTTCGCGCTAGCTGTGGGAGAGTTACCCTTTTTAAGAGACAAAATTCAAAATTATTTCTATTCTTCGTTTTTTAATATCTCACATAGGGTACATAAAACAAATTCGAGTCTTGGCAGAGCCGAAATGTCCCTGTCGACTTAACTTTCGCGCTGTTTCCATTCGTTTCAACTGTGGGAAGGAGACAAAGAGTCCCGTATCGATCTGGGAACTCTGGAGCTCTTCGTGATCTACGGTGACTGCATGACGTAAGCTCTGCAGTCGGAGAATATTTCTGCACCATTGCAAAAACAGCCATTCCACGGACGTTCTGAAATGGCATGTTTCTATCTCCAAATTAAAAGCATGTTTCAAGGCCGTTGCCAAGTGCACAGAGTAGAAAAATAGGCTTGAATTATTTATGAAGAACAGCAGTTGGACAACACGAAGGAGAGAGTGATCTTGCTGGACGGTCCTACCGTCGAGATGGAGCGAAAGTGAGGCGGTTTTCTTTTAGGGGGGTGGGGTCCTAGAGCCTTTGTACTCATACGCACTCATGCGGAAGATTTTCGCTTTATTTGGGCACTTAGCGTGGTTTAAAGGTACGTGCATATTTAGCGTGGAGGTGGCAGAATGGAGCTCCCGACGTACGTGTGATGCTTTTAGGGTGGTTCTAAAGCTTTGTGCTCAGAGAACGCGGATTTGAATTCTTCCGGAAGATTTTCGCCTTATTTAGGCACTTCGCTTAAAGCCTGGTTTTAAGGCACGTGCCCACCTAGTGTCGAGTTGGCCGAATGGAGCTGCCAACGTACGTGTGATGCGGTTTTCACTTAGGGTGGTTGTAAAAGCTTTATACTCAAAGAACGCGAATTTTTCATTCGTCCGGAAAATTTTCGCTTTGTTTAGGCACATAGCTTGAAGCGTGGTTTCAAAGTATGTACCCGCAGTGTCGAGGTACGTGGGATGCGGTTTTCTTTTAGGGTGGTTCTAAAGCTCTGTGCTAAGAGAACGCGGATCGGATGATTTTCATTTAGCTTAAGGCGTGGTTTCAAGGCACGTGCTCCGGCAGTCCGATAGGATTTCTCATGCAAAACTCGCGTTACCGTGAGCGTGCTCCACCCTTCCAAAAATAGTAACTATAAGTTATTATTTTCGTTCAACTTCATGAAAAGTCACTATGCTGACCGTTCCAACCTTCTCGAAATAGTAACTATTTGCTTACCACGCTCGGGAGCGTAGTTAACGTGGTAACTACGATCTCTGTGACTTGATTCGTCAGATCAGTCCGCGGCACGATATTTTGCCGAAATCGGAAAATTCGTTCCAGCCTCAACTCCAAGAAGCCAGAATCCTTGACGTCATACGTTATAACTACGGAAAGTAAGGTGGAACACGCTTTATGTCAATTTGTCCATTTACGTCTTAATGAAAACTATTTCTGGGATATGTGTCTTCCGTATCCCAGTTCTGGGATACAGAACGTCACACGGACCGAAATATTCGGAGCGAAGCATGCATGTAATCTGACATACGGAGCGAAGAGAGAAAATCGCACACGACTTCGAAAATCGGACTGTAACGAATTTCGCATGGTATGGGCGTCCAGCATATGTTTCGACCACACTGAATTCGCGTCGGTCACCTTTCGGCTCCCCGGCGAACAGAAAAGTAAATATAATTCTCAAAACTGATCGCAATCAGTTCTAGCACCACCTATGAAGAGCCACGGTAAACAATGAGGCAGTGGTCGCGTTCCACCCTACTTGCCGTAGTAACTACGCGTGACGTCACGGCTTCTGGCCTTAAGCTACGGTAGCGTGGTAAGCAAATATTTCGAAAAGATATGGACGGTCAGCGTAGTAACGTTTTCACGAGGTTGGAACGAAAATAGTAGCTAATAGTTACTATTTTAAGGAGGGTGGAACGCGCTCAGTGTTGGTGCGTAAGCTATATAGTTTCGAGTGTTTATTGCTGCAAAACCTTAGTCCAACCGTCTCAAGATGGTCTTCACAGTCAGATACATTCGCATAAACTCGATGCTTTCAGTATAGACAGCACTCCGGGCGCAACTACAAATTACGGGACAGGTTGCGAAAATCGCATGCTGTGGGAACCAAGCCTTAAAGGACCCTTCGCACTTATGTTCAAATATTCAGCAACAGTTGAATACTTTCAAACTAGGAACTAGTCTCTGCTTTTCACAGATTACCCAAGGCTTTGTCTGTTTTGGGCCTTTCTCCAAGCCCGCTGAATTCTAGCGGAACACGGAAAAACTTCCAGAACCGATTTTTTCAGCGACTGAGCTTCTTGCAAGTAATTGTCGAAAGGATCATACACATCTCAAGTGGCAAACATAGAAAGTCTTAAAATCAGTGTGGGGTCGTCAGGGGTTTTAGAATATACTGTATGAAACTCGGGCCTCCTAGTTTAATAGCTTGTTCACACGGGGCTGAAACAGCGGCCGATTCTCGATCAGCGGCTGATTTACGCGCGTAAATAGCGGTTGAAAAAAATCCAAAAATCAGCCGCTGATTTTCCGAATAGGCGCTTATTTTCACCGTGGTCTCCGATCGGGAAGCTAAATCCTTTGGAATGTGACCTTTGATGACTCTAGGGACAGTAAACAGACCGTAATTAGGAGAATTAGTTCAAACTTGGTGAGGTTTAGGTCAATCCAGTTCAAATTCTGTCAGACTGATGTGAACATAACATGGTTTTACACTAAGCATCTCAGGATTACTAAATGATTGCAAAAAAAAAGGTAGAATGATTTTCTAATTACAACAGCGTATGTTCTGTTTATGTCTAACATTTATTTTCGTTGTTTTTCTTAAAAAAAAATAATAATTTGAATAACTTTTTCATTCAACCTTCACTTAAATGTAGCTGAACATCAGTAAATGATTGCATACTGTTCTCATATTATTTATATCTATATTATTAATTATATTTTAGGTTCTCCTTCAAAAATAAAAATATTTATATTAATTTTATTTGCTTTTTAACTTAAAATTGCTGAATCGCCTGAAATCTATCAATATTCAGTTTTAGACTTTTTCCTCGTATAAAGACTACAAGTCAACTAGATTTGACTTTGACTAACTCACAAGATGTTTTTTAAAAATTTTATATATTTTGTTACAAACAAAAAGAATATTCGGAATTAGGTTTTTCTTTTTAATTCTCCCGTCAACCCCAAACAGTCGATCCGTCGTCTGAACAGATCAGCCGCTGTTTACGCGCTTATTTCGGTCCCGTGTGAACAAGCTATAAGAATGTACTGAGCAATTACAGGTACGAGAGATCCTTTAAGACAGCATGAGGCCACACAAAACTCAGTCCTATTCTGTCAGAGCCTAGCCTAACATGTCACGCCTCGCCTCACGTGTCTACTGAATGTCACGAGTTTGCACTTTTACAAGTCCACGTTCAGCCAGTCCTTAATTCTCGGAAACGTACTTCGCATCAGGCACGAATGCATAATTTTAACGACAAGTACTCCGTGAAGTCATATGGTTGCCATCCTGATGCCAATTATGAATTGCTGTTGACCGAATGGGTCACTAAAGTTAACTAACGTGATTAAGTTAACTAATGCCCAAAGAATGGACTTCTACAGCAACGTAACTCCTCGAATCACTTTTCCATTTTATTGTCTGGTCCTATTCCTGATCATTCTTGGCTATTCGCAGGTGAACCCGGTGGGAGGGAACCGTGCCAAATGTTCTTTCAGGACTAGGGGAAAGAGGGCCATCAGCTTGAACCTCTCTCCCATTTGC
Source organism: Branchinecta sandiegonensis (assembly GCA_030848855.1). Taxonomy (NCBI): domain Eukaryota; kingdom Metazoa; phylum Arthropoda; class Branchiopoda; order Anostraca; family Branchinectidae; genus Branchinecta; species Branchinecta sandiegonensis. The sequence goes on along the minus strand of JAUPMV010000003.1, from coordinate 8,627,046 downwards.
TCCCTTTCAGTAAGCATTCGATAGCCGGATATCAAATCTTTTGATTGGTCGGGGGTGGCGTTGAGGAGTAGCTTCTGGAATGCAAAGCGAATTAATGTATGCAAGCTAGGTCCGTGTACCTGATTCGGTGCCACCCCCCTCCCCCCGTGAGTACTCGTATTGCTTCTGCAACTAGTGCAGCTAGTTCAATTCAATTTATTTTCAAAAATTCCTTCACGGGCAAGCCGAACATTGGATTTTTCGTCATAAATATAGTAACATCAAAATCTTTGTCATAATTTTGTCATAAATAATAAACTTCTTCTACAACCACCCATCTGGCTAGTTTCACGAGCCAACCAAAGTATTTCTATGAGGAATTGCCTTCGGACCCGACGCTCTTTACGGTGACCGCACCAACCTCTTGGCCGTCCATATTATTACACTCCTCAGTAGTAATCTTCTTCTCGTACTTCACTTCTTTCTTCTCCGTTGGTTCTTGCTGGTACTTTACTTCTTTCTTCTCCATCGCTCTCGTTCAATTTCACAAATAATCGAGAAGGCATTTCTTACTCTGGATTTATTATTATAAATTTATATATGGGCTCTTTTATTATTAATTATATATTTACTACATATTTGTTTCATATATTTAGAAGGCTACCCCATTTGCTTACTGCCAAAATTAGTGTCAACGTGACTTTCAAGTAGGCCTATATACAGTCCCAGGATGATATGAAAGTCAAGAGTGACATCCTCTGTAATCCTAGACTACCGCCACACGACAACCTATGAGCCGCCAGGGAAGAACCTACAACAAACATCGTTATCCTTGTTATTCTTTATCTCACCTCCCCATTCCCTACATAATGTCCGTCATCAACCAAAGTTAAATTTGCACGTATGCGCATAAGCTGAATGTTGCAGGGGTTAATTCCCCTGTTTCAGCAGCCCTAGCATAAAAGTTTAGTACGTGGTTTGGGCTAGGCATCCGAGGACGGATATAGGGCGGTTCTGAAGATCTCTCTGAAAAGCAAAGCGAGAATCCGCCGAGCGCAAGAACAAACGGAAAGTAGTTGCGCCTCAGTAGCACCTTTAAAACTTCTCGCTGACGTACCGAAATCACTTTCCACTCGCGAAATTGATTCGCTTTCCAAGCGCTGGCGGAAACTAGCGAGCGCGAGAACAGCTTGAAAAGCGAAGCGAGTTTTAGCCGAAGTCGCAAAAACAGCCGGCGCAAAAGCTCGCGGAGCTTTCCAGACCACCAGAATCGCCTTTTATCTTCCTCTGGATTCTTGCAGTTTCCGGTTTTAGGCCGGGTCTTCCTCGGCTAGCGTTGCAGAGCTACGCCACTGGTTTTGTTGAGATGAACGAAGCGCTCAAGTGGGGACATCAACCGATAACTTTTCCTGGTTTGGGATAGATCTAGATTTGAAACCAAGATCATGTTCTGTTCCCTCCTTTGTGAGCTTTTTAACACGAAATTCTAAGAAAAAAATCATTTTCGATTTAAAATTTTCGAAGTTTGGGGTTCAGATCGCTGCAATTTTTGCTTTTGTGTAATTACAGATGTTTGACTATGTAAAAGCGTGATTGTATACAGTATGCCTGACGGGAGAAAAAATATTCGTTTTTTTTGGTAATACAGTAAGAAATGTCTGAACAATAAAGATTGATTGATTGAAAGATAATTCAAGTCTAATATTTGATACCATCTATCGAAAAATAGCCTATCCGTTAGTATTTGTTTCTTTTCGTGTAATAATGTCAGTTTCTGTTGATACGTATAATGCGCAATGAAGGCGACAGGCAATGCTTAATACTAGATGCGTCAAGAAATAAGGGTACTAGGCTACTTACAGTAGAGTTATGTTCATTTGAACAGTTAGTTAAATTTGAACAGTGCAGGTCTGGGCTAAATGGCAGAATGAAGATCCAGAATACCTATTCAGGTGTTTTCAGTGGGCCTTAATTAGCTACTTTGGCCAACTGGTAGTTGACTTTAGTCACAGCAAGTGCATGGAAATGGCACTGTTCAAAGTCAACAAACGTTCAGATAAGTATACTTCCACTGTATGCTATTTTTTCTTTGATGTTTTTCTTTTCTAAATACTCCATCCAAAGGCCTGTCCTTCACGAGGGGTAACGTATCAATAAGAAATAAGAAACATGAATTCAGGACAGATGGGTTACCTGTAATCGTTGCTCTATGCCAAGACTAGAGAGAAATCGAGATTGTGTTATCGGTCCATAAGCCATGACTGGTGTCTCCAGGCCTTCAGTGACCGCTTTTCGTATTGTTGAAAAATCAACATCGGCAGTAAGGTCAGCGGTCCCTGGGTCTTCCAGTGGCTCATGTAACTTGTGATTCCTGAAAGCCTGAAAATCCAACACATGTAGTCAACCTTAATGTCCTGAACAGACGACGAGGTTCGGATGCTCGCGGATTAGAATTCCTGCTCTGATTTTCGTCAACATCGTCAATTCCATATGGATAAGTTGAGATTTGTTCAACTTGATGATTAAAGTGCAGAAATTCTCTCAGGGAAATCTTCAGCATTTGTTCGCACTAGTAGCAAACGGAAGACGATGTCACAATATTCATCTTCCCTTTGTATCAATCTTCAACTCCCGCTTTTCCTTAAGTCGGAGACTCGGAGGCTTCGTCCTTGCAGCTTTTATCCAGCTCATGACTTTGTCCGCTCAGAATTCAGGCATATTTTCTATACTGCACACGAATCTACAGAGACCTTTTCTGGTGTAACTGTTCGATAGGGAGACCGATACAGATAGTATTTCTCCATTAGTTTTTCGTTCTATTTTCGTCGGTTCATTGCCCCCCTCACCGTTCGGCACGAAGCAAAAAGACAAATCTAAATATGAAACAGTCCATGGCTACCAGGCCCGTATCCAGGAATTTGTTTTTCTTTTTTTTTTGGGGGGGGGGGGGGGGCGAGGGCATTATGAAACACTGCAAAGGAGTTTTCAAATACTCTATATGACTAAGTCCAAAACACGCCAGTGATCGTCGGGAAGAACGAGAAAACGTAGCACTAACGACTCAAACTCAATCCCGTGTTACCCAATCACGGCGATGTTTGGGAGCAGCTGTATAACCGCTTCCGGTTCTTCCGCTAGGTACAGGGCGATTTTGCATCTGCAAGAAGAATTAGTCATCAAGAGTATTGAAAGCTTTGGATACCACGACTCACAAATTCCGACTGACTGCAGTAATGTCTCACAGGGAGATCAGTCGTGATTCGAGACAGATGATTACAAGGAGAACTTACCCTAAATGAGTCGCCTTTAGTCCCATGGTGACCATAATCTGTTATTAGGGCGCACCCCCCATCTTCATGTATCCTCTTCGCAATTTGCCGCGCGATTAGTATACTGTCAGGGCTCACTTCTGCCGCATCCAAAGATGTTGGGCAAAACTAAAACAAAGAATTTTCTTTTTATCCCTTTGCTCAGGGTACCGTCGGCTTAAGGACGGCGTTCGCAAAGTTCGGAAGGTTGACCAATAGTAGAAGAGATTGCAAACAAGATTTTAAAATAAATGTGAATTTGTGGGATTACGAAACTGAAAAATGATGATGATGATTTTTGTGGTTTATATATGGTAACAATAATAAGGTCGAATAATCTGAAACGTTTTTTTTTGCAAGAATAATTAGAAACAATTTCTTTTAGCATTGTGTTGTTCTTGTTGGTTTTTGTCATTTCAGGTGAGTTAGAAAGAAAGGGTTACTTACTGGATCACATTATTTTAAACTGATTTATTTATTTATATTGTTGGATTTATCTGAAATTTATTCACTTGAGGTTCCTTTTTTTGTATCTGAATGTTAAACATGGCCCATTATGGCTCGAGGGGTTGCTCACTCCCAAAATGGTTGTACAGTGGTGCCCAGCCGGTGCCCAGCCAGTGCCCAGCCGGTGCCAGCGGTGCCGGTGCCCAGCCGGTGCCAGCGGTGCCGGTGCCCAGCCGGTGCCCAGCGAGGGTGTACAGTGGTGCCCAGCGAGTGAGCAACCCCTCGTTATGGCTTTTACCTTTTAGTATTAATACATATCTACATATGCTATGGTTTCTCTATGGTCTACTAATTTGACTAATTGATCTTTTTCTTTCATGAACAAATTGCGACACAGGATTCTCGTAAAGTTAACTAGGTCAAATTCTTGTCTTAGCGGCGACTAACTTCACGGAGCATTCTTTGCGAAAAACTTTACGAACCTTAAGAACGCCGTCTGAGTCGCCCTTTACAGAAGTGGTTCCCAACCTTTTCCTGATCGCGTATCGCAAAATGTGTATCTGAAAAACTCTATATGAAGTCCAAAACACGCCAGTGATCCTCGGGAAGAACGAAAAACGTAGCACTAAAGACCCAAATTCAACAACTCAATCGTGTGTTCAGGGGCGTCCCGATACCTTCCTGATCGGGGGGGGGGGGGTGCAGCTTCAGAACTTTACCGGAATTTTTCGAGCTTTTACCGGAATTTTTCGAGGTTTTACCGAAAATTCTCGTAGTGACAATCTCTGCAGAAAGTCTAGAATACTGTCGTGTTCTGACTTCGATTACGTATTGTAAACAATAGTAAACAAAAAAAAGGCTCGTTAACACTTAAAACAAAACAAAAATCTGACATTCAACACACCCTACACATTTATTCGACGCATTTTAACCCTTTTCCATTTATCCTCAACACATCCAATTTCACACTCATCAACTAGATCTGTTTCACATGCTATTAATAGCAGACTTTCAAGACGCTGGTCAGCCATTGTTGAACGCAAGGTGGTGTCAACCACCTTCATCTTGCTAAAAATTTGTTTCCCTTTTGCTGAGGTAACAGGGATTGTCTTAGCCAGCTTGAACGCTTTCCATACTAGTCGTAAGACGTCTTTCAGTTGACGAGAGACCTCGAATATATCTTCAAACTTTTTGTTTGTTTCGAGGCTCTCCCGGCGACTTTCTACATCACGTCGAAACAAGGCTAATTCGTTTTTATGGCACTTGCAGCCTCTGGCTCAAGTGCCATATACCGTCGCAATTCCGTCTGTCGGTCGGTCCGGTTTTTTTGTCACAGTTTTTCGAGTTAGGATTCTTCCAGATGTGCTAGGACGATGAAACTTAGCAGGCATATCAGGGACCCGACCCAACTAACCTTGAATAATCAGTTACCCGATCCAGTCATCTGCGGGGGAGTGGAGGGCGGGGAAATCTGGGAAATTTAGGGCAGCTGGTCACACTTTTTTGGGTTAGGGGACTTCCAGATGTGCTAGGACGATGAAACTTGGCAGGCATACCAAGGTGCCGAATAAACTAACTTGGAAATAATCAGTTTTTTGATCCGATCATCTGGGGGGGGGGGGGGGGGGTGAAGGCGGGGGAATCTGGAAAATCGAGTAGTTTTGAAAAAAATTGGCTTAGAAATCGCCACTTTCCAAAGCCGTTTTCCGTAAAGTGGCAATCTTGACCGCAAAGTAAGAAAAATACTTTTAAGCGAAATTTGCATTTTCATGATCTCCATGAGCTCATTATCATTCTTGCCTCAAGGGTGTTGCTTACAAATGAAGCTCCAGCTCCCTTAAAGTGCGCATGTTAACTTCAAAGTCGAAAAGTACTTTTTATCAAATGATTCATCTCAACTTATAATAGCGGATTCAACAGCTATGGTGGAGTTGGGAGGGGGTAATCGGAAATCTCCAGAAATGGTTAGAATGGAGGAATCGGAGTTTAACTTCCTGGGAAGAACAAGCATTTATTCTAGATAAATCGTTCGCACAGTTGAACTGGATCCGGACACTGGGGGGTGGAGGTGGAGGGGGGCCTTCCGGAATTCCGGTGATGGCGTTTTTCAAGACAAAACTTGGCAGGCAGGCATATCAGGGACCCGTTGAATCTGACAGAGCCTTTACCTACTACATACAGTTGCAAGTGCCTATGAGCTTACAGCTCTTGTTGAACTCTTCTTGGTTCACCGGTATCACCGGAAAGGAGTCGAGAAAGCTGTCGGCGATTTTGGATTCACATTCAGCCGAATTCCGGTAGATTCTGTGGGGTAAATTCCGGTAGATTCCCTGAGCCGAATTCTGGTAGATCACGAGGGGTAAATTCCGGTAGACTCCCTCAGACAAATCCCGGTTGATTCCTTGCGAAAGATTTAGCGTAGATTCCATGAGCAAAATCCGGTACTTCCCTGAGCTGCATTCTGGTAGATTTCATGTGGTGAATTCCGGTATTTCCGGTAGATTCTTTGCGAAAGATTTCGCACAAATTCCGGTAGATTCCCTGAGCCGAATTTCGTGGATTCCGAGGGGTAAATTCCGGTAGATTCCTTGAGACAAGTTCCGGTAGATTCCTTAGGAAAGATTTCGCACAAATTCCGGTAGATTCCCTGAGCCGAATTTCGTAGATTCCGAGGGGTAAATTCCTTGTGAGAGATTTAGTGTAGATTCCATGAGCAAAATCCGGTAGGTTCCCTGAGCAATAATGCGGCAGATTCCCTAAAAATCATCAAGTTCAGGTGAATTTGACAAATTTTGACTGGCGCCCACACCCCCCCCCCTCGGGACGCCACTGCGTGTGTTAACCAATTACGGCGATGTCTGGGAGCAGCTGTGATACCGCTTCCGGCTCTTCCGGTAGGTACAGGGCGATTTTGCATCGGCAAGAAGAGTTAGTCATCAAGAGTATTGCGCGCGATGAGGTATCAGATCCTAAGGACAATACTGAAACCAAGTCAGAAGACTCAAAACGATCGAGGCGAGATACTAAAGGTACAGCCTAACTTGGACAGACTAATGTTGGGACCTTCGCGTACCCCTTGCGAGGGTCTATCGTACCCCTTTGGGTAACGTACCACCGGTTGGGAACCACTGCTTTAGAGCGTCCATGAGGCGATAGAGAGATTGCACCCTACCGGCGAAAACGGATCTTTCTCATCATCTTCAGAAAGGAGAAAAGAAGAACTTAACATGGCGAGGTATAGGACTTTCAAATTTGAGATTGAATTATTGGCGTTTGGTAAATATGCTAAGCTTAGAAATACCTGCAGATGTTTTTCCCAGCCTTTCTTGATTGATTAAACACAGTATTAGAACAAAGTAATATCGGAAATGTGTTTAACGGGCTTCAAGGTTTAGCTAGAAATGTGTGTCTCGTCTCCTACTGGTCGGCTATGAGGCAAATATGAAGAACTGAACAATAGGACGCAAGACTTCGATGATGAAATTTTTAACGCACTAAACAAGGAAAGGAAATAGCGCAATACAAATAAGAAAGGAAAGATTACATCGAGCTTCAATGTGTCATAATGGCTAAAGCCTTTCAAAAGACACTTTTGATTAGACTGTTGTCCCAGAACTTTATGTGACAATCAATAAAGAATCGGAAAAACGATTTCAAACACTTACAAGCTGTAAAACAAACGCCCACAATTTAGTCTCGAAGTTGAAAGTCCTATTGGTCGCAATACTAATTTTTACTGTGCTTCTCCGTTTTCATCGGGTAAGGTGCGATCCCACTATACGTTATGACCCTGATACGACAGACTCCTTGTCTTTGTCTGGAAACAGTTTTCGTTCGAATTCTCTCTTGTGAATAGGGATTGGTGGGGGGTCTAGGCGAGAACCCCCCCGGCGAAACGCCCCCCGGACAACCCCCCCCCCCCGGTACCAAAACCCCACCCCGGCGAAACCACCCGGCTAAACCTCCCCCGTTACCCCCCCCCCCCGGCGAAACCCCCCCGAATGCCACCCCCCCCCCCCCCCCCCCCCCCCACCACCCCCCCCGGTACCAAACCCCCCCCGGTACCCCTCCCCCCGCATAAATAAAAAGGACAATCCTAAAAGAATCACCTAGTCCCAAATAATCCCTACGGATAGTACAAGGGATTAGCTGGGTAACCGGATTAACTTATATACAACTGACGGGTAT